>OX359288.1:92271294-94896294 GCA_947179395.2 Pulicaria dysenterica
GGGAGTCTACTGTAAAATTTGTAAACAAAATCACAAGATGTAAATCTACTAAGACCTTATTACACCATTTTATGAAGGCAAATTACATTAACCTAATAAAATTGAACCAAATTTTATTAAGAAACTTACACAAACCAGAAAAAGAAACATCGTAATGTCGAATCATTGAGTGGAGAAGATACATACAACCTAAAATGGCAAATTACCTTGTTCAAATAAGATGCCCAGAATGGTATAATCGAGTTTGAATTGAAAAAGCTTAGAGGATTCTGAAGCAGCTTCCGTTTCGGAGTATTTCAATATGTTGGGGATGGTCGAGTAGCTACTGAGATCATCATCTACTTGATTGGGCGCTCTCAATAGTATGAGATACAAAGATGAAGGAGAGATGAAACAGTGTTAATGGTTTCCCTGGTTAAATTTATTTGATTGTTTGAAGCGATAGAAGAAAAAAGCTTAAGAAGAACAAGCGAGATACAGCTTCCCTCAACAAAGCCCCTAATCTACCGGAAGCGTTTCAGATAGAAAGAGGAGCGGAGATAAGTGAGTGGCAATATTAGAGAAGCGGACACGTGTTAGTAGGTTAGATTGAGTTAGTAGGAGGGAAAACTCAGAAATGTTGGTCTACAGAAAAGCCATGTGGCATCATATTTACTCTTTTATTAGAGAAGTAAGATTCACATACCATTAAAATAAATATATTTTAATCATTCAAGTGTTTAATTAATTTTAGTAAAATGTAAATACTAACACGTACGATAAATGTTATTAACTATATAAATAAGTGATATATGTCGTCAACAATACTTGTTTCACAAAATATACCATTTAACTCATTTAAATACTGTACATTTATGATTCCTTTTAAGTTATCATTCTAAAGAATTTAGTGCATCGAATCGGAGCCAGGTATCAAGGAATGGTCACGGAAACAAGTACATAGCCACAACTATCGTGTTCCTGAACCGTATCAAGATCAAGTTTGTATATACAAGTTTATCTTTCCTGGCATTTTTTTTTAGATTTAGAAATACACTATAGGCGACTTTGAAATAAAAGGAAGTGTACTTGAAACGGGTCAAATGGGTTATAAGAAAACAAAAGTGTTTTTCTAATGTTTGCATATTAATCGGAAAGTATCATTATTTGATGATGTAATTATCATTTCAACATAAGTACACAACCCTTAATATATTAATGAGAAACGAAATATAAAACATGTTGAGGTCAACGCTAGCCCGTTGACTCGTTACTTAACCCGTCTTACAAACTTGTGTAATCGTGTTGCCAGCTCTCTGTCATATTAATTTTGACACAATGATAGGTAGTGGTTGTGATCGGTAGCGGGCCTAGTGCACTTGATATATCTCGAGAAATCGCAACAGTTGCGAAAGAGGTTCATCTATCGTCAAGATCTTCATACGTTAAGGCGTCAAAGATGGATGGATATGAAAATATGTGGCAACATTTAAAGGTATACATTCTGATTACAATCTTAAGTTACACAGTAACTCTTTATACCAAAGGGCTTATAGCTTAGCGGTATCTGGTTTTTAGGTGTCCCACAAGGTTGTGGGTTCAAGTCCTGCTGTGGACAAAATGGTGTAAATTTAGGATTAGGTTAGAGGGTGTGTGTGTTTAGCTGTTAAAAAAAACACAATAACTCTTTATAGATTCTAAGAAATATATTATTTGAAATTTTGTAAATGTAATAGATCAAGCATGTTTTTAATGATGGCACGGTTGTGTTCCAAGATGGATGTTCGATCAAAGCAGACGTTATCTTGCACTGCACAGGGTATGAACTACAGCAAACACTCTTTTCCCCGAAACGTGTTCTTTATCTTCTAAATTTGTTGAAAAATGAATCACCAGACCTCGTGTTTTGATTCGATATATGTTAGGTACAAGTTTCATTTCCCGTTTCTAAGAACAAACAACATGGTAGACATCGATGACAATCGGGTTGGACCACTCTACAAACACGTGTTTCCTCCTCAACACGCACCTCGACTCTCGTTTATTGGCTTAACCTATGGTATGAAACTCGTCTTTCACCTTTATCTAAAAAAACTACTCATATTATTTTCCATTATGGATGTCGATGTGAAGGTCAAGGTGTTCTGTTTCGAATGTTTGAGTTGCAAGCTAAGTGGGTAGCACTCGTGTTATCCGGGAAGATACTCTTGCCATCAAAAGAAGAGATGTTGGCTGATGTTCATGAACACTATCAAGAAATGGAGGAAAAGGGGATCCCAAAGCGATACACACATTCACTTGGCTTCCAGGTTTTCATCTCGATTATTATTCTTACGACAAATATTTTTGATCAAATAAACAAAGATATCTAACTTAAGAATGAATGGTTTTGATGACAGTTTGAATATGTAGATTGGTTAGTTGCTCAAGTAGGATTACAAGTTGAGGATCGACTTAAGAAGCTTACTAGGAACATTTTTGAGCTTCTGATGACTCGTTTTAATGGGTCCAGAGACGATTTTGTAGAACAATCTCCGTGATTTTGATTTATGGTCGGATGCATGACTATAGAATAATTGATTCATATACATTTTAAAGGAAAACAATTATATTGTATAGATATAAGAACTGTTGAAGTGTTATACCAATACAATAGTTGATTCCTGATAGATATTCGGTGCCAGTCCACAAAATCAAGTACTTATCCAACTAACTGAATCTAAATGTTTTTAAGTAACAAATTATGTTATGAGATGGATCTCTATTATGCGGGATGGTTACACGGATCGAGTTCGTGTAATAAGAATTTCAAGATGTTTTAAGCGGTGTTACCAGACAAGTCCTCACATCCTCTGCCCTCTTTATTGTTGATTAAGGTATTCAATTCCTTTGAGGCTTTGATATATAGTTAGTTCAGTGTAAAGAAAACAGTATGGTGATTCAGGTACCGAACCGAAGTAGGAGGCTCGACAATTGCTCCATCTTTGCAATAGCCTCAGCTCGATAAAAGGTATTCTTGCACGAGATTCACATTAAATGTCTGCAACTGCAAGGTATAGAAAGCCTCCCAAGATAACTATGGTTAGATGAACCATGGGACAAAAGACTAGTATGTTGGTAAGTTCTCCCTTCATTTACTCTTGACATTTATTATCTTTCACCCGAATATAATGGTCATGGACCGAAGCTCGTGATGAGGTTAACCTTTTGTTGTCTTTCAGATAATTTAAGCATTCCCTCATTAGTTCCTGAATTCGTATGTTGTAACTACAAAGTCAAAGGCTCGAAGTAGTAGTCTCCTCGCCTACTTAAAGCAAGCAAGAAACCGAGAAACCACTCCTTTTTCGGTCGATTGTCAGAGTCTCGAAAAAGCAAGCTCCCCCTCCCTCTTTCTGTTGCTTTTCAAAATCTACATACATATTTGAGTGTTTTATTACCCTAAAATATTTGTGTGCTTGATTGTGCCTACCCTGAATTCTTTTTGGTTCTACCCTAAATGATAGTTGTGTTTCTGACCTAAATCTCCTTGCGTTTCTACCCTAAAATTCGTTTGAGATATGGTCGTATGGGTTTCTGATATAGTGGTATTAAAGTAGTATTGGTTTCTGTCTTTCTGATCTTTCTGTGTTGATTTTTATAAAAGGCTATTATTATTATAATAAAAATAAAAATATTATTATAATAAATTAGATTTATATCTCTTGCATCATATCAAGATTTGGTGTATAAAGTAATCATGTAAAGGTTTTTTTATTTATTTAAAGATATTAAAAAAATATTCTCTATACATATTATTGAAGAGTATCTCTCTAACTATTAAGACGTTATCTCAGTATCTTATCACTTTTGTTATTCCGGATTATTTCTACTATCGTGTTTATTACTTTCTAAATTCGATATTTCGATCCTAAGTGCTTAGATTACACGAAATCCAAACTGGGATATTAATAGAAGTGTATGATCTAATTCTTGGCACAGAAAGAGATCAGAGAAATTGAGAGTGTTTCAAATTCTGTGTGTTTCAAAACGAAGATCCGTTTTCCATTTCAAAACCAGAAAACGGAGGTTACAAAGTTTTCAGATTTAAAATGAAGATCCCTTAAAATTAAGAATTTTCATTACAATCCTTCTACTATAATAAATTTCGGACCAGCAAGACCCTGTTTTTTGTTTAGGGGCATTGCTCGATCCCTTTATCTTACTGGGACCAACTTAGAGCAACACAAGCATGCACTCCACATTCTTGATCAAACTTGCTATAAAACAAAGTCTAATCCCTTTGAAACACATGTATAACATTTATTGCACTAAATGACCGGTGATACTAATATTACCAACAATTACCGTTATAACAAGAATTTGCTATAATGGTTCATAGTGACTCCTGATCAATTTATACTTTTTCTCCGGTGATTATGATTATATATATGAAAATGCTACCTTAGTGTGTTATCACTCTACTTGCTCTATTCGGTTTTTTGTCACTTAACAGTTTTAGTGACCATCTTATTAAAAATTTCATTTGTCTCTAAATAGATTTTTCTTGTAGGGCTGGAGAGGTTTGACATGAACAACGATTGATCTTCGGTTATTTTTACCTCAACCTCAAAAGTTAGAAAATCTTACACTAGCTAGAACTAGTAGAGTTGTTAGAAGATTAAATAAATGTATAGTTAGAACAACCCGGCCAGTTATAGAAGAAACGGGCTTATGATCGAGTGTAATATAATCTATATCTTCTATAAGTTAAAATGTACTCTTGCCTATGTGGCAATGCTCTTTGATTGAGAAAAATTCAACTCTTTGAAATGAAAAGGTTTGGGATGTGATGTGTCATTTTAACTTATTTTGGGCTTGTAGTTTTAATTTGTTTTGGTCCTTTTGGTATTCCTGGGCTGTAGCAATTAAGAGCTAGCGGGCTGTTTTAAGCCCTTCCAGTTGCCTTTCCCTGCTGCCATCGATACCACACAGCGAGAGGAACCGCAGTCGTTATACTGCTTCCACCGAAACGTCGCGATGCATTTACCCTTGCAACGATCTCTATTTCGCATTCTCTCGTACGTTTCGATTGTTTGTGTCCTATGTGGCACTTGTATTTGATCTTAAATTCTTAAATCAAGTTCAATTACAAAAACTAAGGATCTGACGTATTATGCAATTGGGAAAATCTCGATTTCGTTGATTCGAGTTCTCGGGGAAGAAGAACAGGCGTTGCATTACAATAACTCCATAGCAACCCTCCACCTTTCCAAAATCAATTCAAATCGATAGCCGCTCTTCAATGTTAGGCCCCGATCCTTTCCACCAAATTTCTTCAACAAACTCATCGATAACTATCCAGGATTGCACTCATCATTCAGGAACCTTCCACTCGGTTCACACACTGCAAAAATCGAGAGCGACGGAGAGCGATTGAAGGGTGACGAGTTGGGAGCTGCAATAGCGGAGCGACGCTGACCGATTGAGTTTGGGAATCGAGCATCAAATCAGGGTCGAGAGTGAAACAACCTATGGTGGTGACTACAATCTATCAGGTAACTATAGTCTCAGTTTTTCGTCAAGTATTTATCAAGAATAACATGAAATTCCATCGAGTTCTTGTCTTTGTTATTGTCTCTCGATTGTGCTTAAATGGGGTTACAACCTTTAATATGAACCCATTGAATCAGTAACAAAGATGAAGATTATATGATTTTGGGTAAGCTGTGTTGAATTCGAACAACTTGTGAAAATAGTGGATGGTGAAAACTGACTTGGTGTTATAGTAAATCAATTAAGCACTTAACCTGTGAATTATGAGGGCTAAAATTAAACTGATTTTGAGTTTATTTTAAGGATTACTACCTTGATTATTTTGCTATATTACCCACTGATGTTTCAGTTAATTTTGAGTATGTACTTGTACTCAATTTCTTTAATCTGTTAGTATTTCAGATTCTTATGGTTTTGTACATTGTTTTATGGACATTAGTTAACTTTCATGATGTTGTTACATATTGCTTTAAAGGGATAGAATTTCAAGTATCTGTAAATGCACATGAAGAATGATTTTTCCTAACTTTTCTACATGCTATGACTTTATATTTATGTGTTTTAAAGTCACTCAACAACGAAGGTTTGTTTTCTGATTTAATCACTCATTGAATGATATCATGTTCTATTGTAGTTATTTTACGGATTCAAAGTACAATAAAACCACCTATTGGAGAGGAACTATATCATATCATTCTCAGAGCACCTCTTGATGTTAATAAGTTGTTTACTCAATTGAGCTACATACACAATTAAGGTTTCATCATATGTTTATCACATGTTCTTTCCGTCACACTTTTCACTTCGATTGACAGCAGCCTATGTGTTTTTTAATGGTGATATTTTAACATGTTTTCATGTATTCTACTTCAGGCTTGATTGGTTTTAGAGACAAAGAAGAACCAAAGTGATAAGCTCACGATTCAGTCCCATATTATCCATCTATGACCACATATTTTTTCATGGCTTTGGTATGTTATATCCCTTCTTCAGTTGATCCACTTTTATCAAACATTAGGTTTTTTTACTCTAGATTCTGATGTTCACATTAAGATATTCTTCCTTAATTTATGTTTTTGTAGATAACTAATTCATCTTTGATTGGTTTATGCTAAGCATTTGGAAAATTTACTTATGCACCAAGTGTTAGAGTGATTCATGCTCATTCGTGATTTCTGTTAGCATGTTCAATTTGTACTTTTGCCTTGAAGGTGTAGTAAATAATCCTTAAAACTTACAAGAAATAAATATGAAGTGTATTGCTACTTATAGCAACTTGTCCTGGGTCCATTATGTGCATAACTTAAAACTAGCAAATTGATTTTGTTCAACTTTTGTTACAAGGTTATGGTATTTAATTACAACAAAATCATACAAACCAGTTAGACATCCTAAATAAATGAATGCCTAAAGCAGATTCACTCATTCACATAAAAACAAGAAACAGTTTAGAAGTGCAGACATTTAGGATTGCATATTTTTAATCTGTTTCAAGATAATGACTTTCAATGGAGCTTATAAAAGGGTGCTATTCTAATGCCATAGAATTAGAGGTGCCAGTTTCAATCTTTTTGAAATAGAAACTGGGTCAACTTGGTGAAAAGTCACCCAAAGTGTTTTTAAATGCTTGAAAGTATAACGGATAAAGTTATTGCAAATGCTGCTTTGACGGCTGAAATTCAGAAATTTGTGGGCGAAAAATATTCAATTCAAGACCAGGTGAAGGTAAGGACACTCCTTCAAAATGCTTGTATGCAATATAGTAAATGGTTATCGCCTACAAGGATTGCATGTTAATGTTACTACGATTCCATCACATTTGATTTTAGATTATCGGTGTCGATCTTGACTGGGTACGCAAAGATCAAGAGGATATAAAATCTAAAATCAAAACGCTTGAGACTGACAAAGAGGCCATAGACAATGTTATTAATTCTTTAGAGGAGGAATTGCGGCTGGTGACTGAAAAAAGGGACAATGTTTATGAAAAGATCCGTGATTTAAGGCATAAGCGTGAAGAGGGGGTATGATGTTAAAACTCTCTAATTTTTTGTTACAATATTTCTGTTTGTACATTCTTTTAAGTTTGAATCTGGCGATATCTTGTGCTTTTTCCGTCACAAAATAGTTGTATGCAGAATGGCCGTAGTTACAAATTAAAGAAGATTGGCCGGTGGAATGGCTGTGGTATGCGGAGCGGTTTTGGGTCATTAATTGACGCCGGAGAAGGAACAAAGTTAATGATGTTTATCAATCAGTTCAGACCCTCAATCAGTTCCTGTGATTTTACCCAAGTTTGAGGTAAAGAACACGAGAATGATGGGCTGCAACCCTGTTTTTTAGATACTTTTTTAATTGCGGAAACTACTAAGTCCGGGCTCCATTTAGTGAGTTCAAGTTCGAGTGAATTCTTTCTCCTACAATAATCAACCAACCGAAACATATCAAGATGCTTAGGTATGATTTTAATAAGATAATCATCAGGTAGCCCTTAACTTTTTTTCATTTTATTAAGTTTTTGAGACGTTGAGCTTATGATTAGAAACCATCATTTTCAAGATATGCTAATCTGAGATTTTATTAGTGTTATTTTGCTATTTGAATGAATTAACTCTTCCCCTATATGTATTAAAATCAGGATGATTGTCTATACATGAGTTTGTTACAAGAATTAGCCTAAAAGAAGGGTATTCTTCTACCCGTTTATAAGACAAATAGATCCAGCTCAGCTCATATGCCATGTTTTGTCTCTATGGTTAAGATAGGCAGGTCGTGGGCAGACCCAAATGTACTCTAACAAAAGAGTTGTAATGCTCTCTAACAAAAACATAAATAACATTTTTTCCTATGGTAGTGCATAACCTGATCAGCTATCCTGGGATTTGATACTAACTGGGTGAATGCCATGTGGAGCAAGAAGCAAAGACAAAGAAACAAGTAGAGATGAATGCCATGAAGGGTGCTTATGCCACTCTTACAGAAGGTAATAATAAACTTCAATTTCTCTTACAACTTTCATGTTATTAATGTGATATGTGATTAGTCATATTAAAATGGGTAATGTGGGACATGGGTCAAAACGGGCCGGGTTTGGTTGACGTTGAACACTTTATGTCCAAATATGTCTAAGTTTTTCTTATGAATAGTCGGTGTGTAAATTATGATTACTGATATAACATTATTTCACTACAAATATAGTCTTTGAACAAATTGATAGAAGAGGATTTATGTTTTTTGTTAACGAGAAGGTAATGCTTGAGTATGTACTAGCAACAAATGGCGTTGCAAGTTTGTTCCTGTTGCAATTTTGTTCCTTTTAACTTGAAACTATAAGTTATTCACCCTAAATTGTAAATAAGTAGGATTAAAATTATACCTTCACAGCAGGTCACAGGGAGTTGTTGGGCTGTCACTTGTCACTAACATGAGAAATAATATGCATTCAATTTTATTTCTCTTTAAACCTGACATTAAACACACCTTGAAGTTTCTACTATGGTCCTGCAGGTGCTGCTAAAGAGACTCCTATAGTCACACCGTTAATGCTTTTAGTTAATTGAAATGATTCTATTAGACATGTCGCTAATGGCATGAAAAGATTTGAAATAATTGTCAAAATCGTTGTAGATGCTTCCGTTCTTTGTCAAGTTTTCTTTTTTACCACAACTTCTTTTCCTCTCAGCTTAAATATTTCTGACTTGAAGCTAACAAAATCAAGAAAGGTACGAGAAAACAATGTCTTAACAAAATACAGGGAAAGAAAAGACTTCCTCTTTAAACCATCCTAATCTGAGGAACTTTTGACACAAGTGTTGCCTCTCACTTAAAGGTCCTTTCATGTGTTTTCCAGATATGTTATTCAATTGTGTGTTATCAAATATTCTATTATTTTGCACACATATATGCATAAATGAATGATTTATTTTCTACGGGCACATAAATGCATGATGTATATGTCATTAATTAATGCATTGCAATTGACGGTAAACTATACAAAATAAAAAAGTAGGCACGTTATAGAAGCTGTTGGTGCTGTTGAAGCTATTGCAACTATACAGAATATAGGTACGTGATGAAGTAGTTTGTAGTGTGTTTTGCTTGATTGAATTTGGATTGTAGAGAAAGACTGGGTCAAATAGGCTGCAGCTGTTGAAAATATATTTAAAAATGCATACAACCTCTTACACCATTTAATTAAAAATTTTATACTATTATTGTACTAGACAATCCTCTTCAATTGAAACTCCATAGAAACAAATTGTATTATCTACCGTAGTTTCGTAAATTATAGAATAACTGACAAAGCACTATTTTTAGATCACATACTAAACAAATCGTGTTCATTTTTCTAATGCTTTATGTGATCACTATCCCATTGTAAATAGAATAAGCTTTTTAAGCTAAGACCGCAAGGTATCGGGTAAAATGGATCGGTTAGGATAACATACTAAAGTTGTTATATATTATAATGCCACATCATCTGCAGTATTCTGAACTTTTTATGATGTGTTCCCTTAACTAATGTTATACCTGTGGCCCTTTTTTGTAGCTTGAATATCGATTTTGTTGCTGAAATGGCAAACTCACTAATACACTTTTAAATGGAATTGGATTATTTCTAAGTCTAATAAGGGAACAAGAGGCTTAAATATTTATTTGATCCTTCATATTACAAGGTTCCTTAATATGCTAAGTTTATTTCTAAGGCATACAACCCTCCTAAATGCTAATTATCAAATTATTTAGATTATTGCTCTAAATTTGCTATAGTTTTGTTTTTATAATTACTATCAGCTCATTAATCATTTTATAATTATATTTTTTTTTATCTAAAAACACTAATATATAGTATTTAAGAAACTTATGTGATGCTTTTATGATCCAGCATCTGAGCTATTTGAATTGCTTATTTATACGTTAATTTTTACCCTATTGAAATGATGTATAGTAGTAGCATATAGTTTTCAACCATGAGAAATTTTTTTATGATGAGGATTTTCCAAATTATTAGTTATCATAAATCATGACTTGTCACATAGGCTTTGGATCTTTGAAAAATGGCTTGCTTGTAGCTCACACTAAGGTTTGTACACTTGGACGTGAAGTGTTAGACCAAAGCAAATGTACTTTCCTCCTCATTTTGCATACCTATTTAATAAATTTAATTACTCCAATTTATTCATGGTTTCCAATTTCTTCTATCAAAAGGTAGTTAGTTGTGAACCTTCTGTATAAACACTACTTATATATGCATGTGAGTTTAAAGCATGGGCGTCAACATTGCACTCGCACTATCCATCTCTATTGCTTTCCATTTCCAAATTTACTGCTTATTTTTGTCTTCTTTTTGCTTACGTGGAGTCATACAGGCGACATTAAAGCTTCGTATGCGAAAAGTTGTTGGATTGCCTATATAAGTTGATAATTTTGGTGGGTACTGTTGTGGATCCTAAATCAAAGCCCTGGCTATAAGAATTCGTGGGTATGTCGATTCGTAGGTTTGAAAACCCATTTATTTTCAAGAACAAGCACCATAGGTCTTGAAGATATTTAACTTCACTTTAATATTATAATTTATTTCAAAACTTCTTTTTTATATCTATCGTGGTCTCACGTGTCTTATTTTTACTTTATTGATAACTATAAGCTTGTAGGTATTTCTTTTTTTCTTTGTGTTATCCTTGTCTGAGTTGTTATGGTGTTTTCGCTGGAAATTAAATAAGAAGTACATATAAAATTGATGATGAAGGAACAATATAGTAGACAACATGATGTATGCAGACACACACACACACATGCAATATGATGTATACATAGACAGTCAAACACACACGCAACATGTTTTACATAAACATACATGTATATCCAACCATGTTTTACCCTATATAGAAATATAAAATTATATCGAAGGTTTTGCATGCTGGCCCGTGTTTACACGGGCTTAAAACCTAGTAATACATATAATCTAACTACGTATGAACTATCTCCAAATGTTAGTTCTCATTAATAAACCACTTTTATTGTATCTGTCTACTGCAACCATGCACGTGCCACCACGAACTCGTGTTCAAGCCATCAAAACAGATTGACACTACCTTCAACCGGATTCAGAAACACCACTCGAAGGACAGCTATGATCTTTTGAACTTTGGCTTGTCGATGACTCGGTGAAGAAAACTACGTCCTCTTCATTATTGACGAACAGCTGAAGTGATAGAGGCATCGGATGTGTTTTTACATCCAAAACCCCATCAAGAATCTGTTCTACTTGACTCATGGAAGGCCGATTTTCTTCATCATCTTGTATACACCAACAAGCAACTTTGCATAGTTTTTCTACCTCTTCTAAACTGATCACTCCATGTAATCTCGAGTCTAATAGGCTAAGAATATCTTCTTCGCCACCTATGAGAGCATTTGCGACTCTCATGGGGAAGAATTTATGTTTTCGGTCTTCTGTTTGTTGTTCTGCATTTCTTTTACCACTTATGAACTCAAAAACCATCATGCCATAGCTGTAAACATCTGCTTTTGTTGTGATGGCTACTCCTGACAACCATTCTGGTGCTAGATACCCTCTTGTTCCCCTCATCGTTGTCAAAACTCTACTAAAATCTCGACCAACAAGCTTTGCCAGACCAAAATCTGCAACTTTTGGACACAAATCAGCGTCTAGAAGAATGTTTTCTGGCTTTATATCACAGTGGATTATACAATCACGACATTTCTCGTGTAGATAAACTAGCCCTCGAGCTGTTCCTAGAGCGATCTGGTACCTCGTTTTCCAGTCAAGAAGCTTTTCACTGCTGAAAAGATGGGAGTCTAGAGACCCGTTTGGCATGTAATCATACACCAATAGCTTACTGTTTCCTTCTGAGCAAAACCCACGAAGGCGTACAAGATTCACATGTTGAATGGTCCCGATTGTGCTTACTTCAGTTCTAAACTGCTTCTCACCTTGGCTAACACTTTCAAGTTTTTTAACTGCTACAAAGCTAGAATCAGGCAGAGTACCCTTGAACACAGAACCAAACCCACCCCCTCCTAATTTTTCAGAGAAGTTCTTCGTGGCGGTTTGTAGATCTCTATAAACAAATGAAACCAATGAGCCTTCTACTGATGTTTTACCAATGGATCTCCTGTTTCTGTGTATTAGAAGAAAGATTAAACCAGCTAGTAAGACTACAACAACTACTGAACCAACAACTGCTGCAATAACAACCTTGCTGTTCTTCTTTTTGCTTGGAAGATTTTTTGAAGCAACTTTGACAAAGATTGTTACTCCACTGTTACTATCTTCTGTAAGATCCAAGAGGTCTCCATTCCAGATTGAACAGTTGTTGTTCTCATAAGTGTAAGCGCTACACAAGCAGTCATTCAAACAAGAACTCTCGCATTCTCGAGAGCTCCCAGCAGCCAAGGATGTTGAATTTAGTGGCTTTCTTGAGGCCGTGTATGAAACCGGGAGGAACCTGTATTTATCAGAGGTTCTTCCGCACTGCAAATCGGTTTTTCTCACACAGCCACCGGAGAAATCACTCTTATCCCAATCTATTTGTGATCTTGGAATAAAACCAGTTAAGCAATTGCAAAATGGAAATCCAGATTGTCTACATGAACCAAAAGCACCACAATAATCAACAACATCACAGTGTTTTTCAGGTTGAGACCAAATTGAAATCCATTGTTGTGTAGAATCTAACACTGCCAATTGCTTAATTTGACCCGAATAATCCATTACAAATCTTTGTATAAACGATGGATTATACAATGAATATGTGAAATAACTCTCATTTTCATTTGAGACATAGCTAAAATTATATAAATTATTCAACATCATTTCAGGAACTAAAGTAAAGCGCTTATCTCTTTCAATCCAAGCTCCACTTGTCCAAAACTGTCTGGTTCTATTCCATTTAATTAAAAATTGTTTTTCAATTGGCTCAATCTCTAAAGTAAACATACCTTCTGAAGGATCATCTACACTTTTCCATGAAGTAAGAAGCTGTTTTCTTCCGGTTATATTATTATAAGCAATTCTAGCATCAGGAAACCAAGTGTCAGCAGGAAAATCGAAACTTTGCCAAATGTTTTCATTTGAATTGGACCCATTTCGTAAAATCAAGTTACCATCATCAAGAAGAACAGCAACCACAGAATTCGAATTCGAGTAATTGACAGCTGTAGACCAAATTGGGGATTTTGACTCGTTTAATAACACTAAGTTACCATCAATTATTTTCAATTCGGAATTGAAATGATCAGAAACAGGGGTTTCTCTGTTTGCTACCCAAGCGATTGTTGGAGGGATTGTTGTTCCTTTCTTATACCACATACCGATATAAAAGTTTGAAGAACTACCTGCTCTGAAGAAACCTAGCTCAAAATTCTCATTTTTGGAGATGATTGTTTGATTTCCAGATAAAGATTGGTTTACAGTGATGGTATCAGTTCCAGATGAGAGAGAAATGACGAGAAAGAGAGAGAGTAATAGAAGAAACGCCATTAAAGTGTTGACGAAGCACATGAACTTGAAGTCTTGAACAATATGGAGAAGATATTGAATTGATAGAGGTGAGAGTATGTATTAGATTTGTGGGTTTATAGAAAGATTAAATCTTGTGAATTATAATGTGCACATTTAACTGAAAAGTTGCCATTTATGTTTTTTTTAACGGTTGAAAAGTCTGTCACTAAAGAAAGAGTTGACAAGTTAAATGATAATTGTCAAACCATCTAGATGATACATGATTAGACATCAAGATATTTAGTTTATTACGTAACTCTTAAAATTGTGAGTTTAGATTAAGGAGTAGCATTATCAATTCTTAAAGATTTCATATTTATTAGAATTGTTAGGATTGATACGTCTAAAATAAACGTTAGAATAACATGGAAAACAGAAAATAAACGCACACGAGATTTAACTTAGTTCGGTTAAACACGATCTACGTCCACGAGCAGAAGAAGAGACTTCTTTATTATGACTAAGGTATTTTTTAATATGTACATATGACTTCATCCTAGCTTTAGAATTTATAGACAACTAACTAAAAACCAAGTCTAAATCTAATACATATTGATAAACATGAAACTTTGAATTCCTCGGTCGTACAAGATAACTTCATAATTAATTTTAGAAAATGTTAATGTTGGCTTGTGTATTTTCGTAAAAGATTCCAGATTTCCAGTCTATATCATCCATTCTATTTATCATCAAATCTTTCCATCCTCATTTTTAAAGTTTTTGTCTTACGTTTTTTCTTAAAAAGTTTCAAATCAATTAATTTATTCAAATTTTATTAAAAAAAGTCAATATTAACTTACTTTTTTTTTTTTTTTGAAATAACTCATTCATTCATATTTTCATCGAAGTCATCCTTATTTCAATTTTCAAACATAATTTATTAAATTTCTCAACAAATCTTCCTCCCCCCATTTAAAAAAAGTTAATTTTTTTACCTTCCTTTTTTAAACTTTTCAAATAAATTCATACATTGTTTTTTTATGAAATCTACGAATACCCTTTTTTTAGAAGTCGACTATCATTCATTTTTCATATACACTTTCAAACAAATTCATACATTCAAATATTCAATGTTTCATATAATCTCTATAACTGTTTTAAAAATGTCTATGTTGACTTGTGTTTTTCATAAAAACTTTCAAACTGTGACATTCATTCTATTTATCATCAAATCTTTAGCATCCTCAATTTTTAAAAATCTTTTGGCTTACCTAATATCATAATAGATATCAAACTAAATTCATTCATATTTTAACTGAAATCATCCTTATTTTCATTTTTCAAACCATATTTATTTATTCAATTTCTTAACAAATCTTTTTCACCCTACTTTAGAAAAAAAGTTAATTTATTGACTCATTTTTTCATGAAGTTTTCAAACAAAATTCATACATTTTTTTCATGAAATCTACCAATCCTCATCTTTTTCATAAAATCTTTCTACCAAATTCAAAAAGGCTTACATTTTTTAATAAAATTTTTCAGAGTAAATTAAATCTCTCTCATGCCAATTTGTAAAAAAGTCAATATTGACTTACTTTTTAGTTTTTTTGACGAATATTTTTATCTAAATTCATTCATTCATGTTTTTAACAAAATCATCATCTTTTTCATTTTCAAACGAAATTTATTTATTTAATTTCTCAACAAATCTTCATTGCCTCGTTACAAAAAAAAGTTAAATTTTTTTACCTTCCTTTTCCATAATGTTTTGAAACGAGTAGATATTCTCGCGCTTCGCGGCAGTACAAAATTACTCATTCGTCTACTTTGGATTTATATTTCTTTAAAATATTTTATTAAATATTTTTAAACAACTATAAATAATAACTTAAAAGTCTTCATAATTTCACCTCAACTATATATAACTAATGTGCTAAAGGCTGAATTGTTTTTCATATAACAAACAAAATAAACAAACTTATATTGTTTTATAAAAAATGATAAAAAATTGCTATTCATTTAACTTTTCATATTACATGTGTTTGAAAGTAGCGTTTGTACCAACTTAATAAATGAATAAAAACATAGAAAAGTTTCACAGTTTTTAACATTATATCTTTAACCATCAAAATAAAATATTAATTTTTTTTCACAAATGCTTATGAAATCACATATGTGTGTTTATAAAATATGTCTTTGATAATAGTAATGACATCATACTAATATATAATAAATCATGTAAATAATTTATTTTTTAAAAAGCAACATACTTCCATTTGGCAAAGAAATAAACACAATATTCATGTTGTTATCTTTATAATACTCATGTTTTCATTTTTACAAACTCATGTTACCAGTCTTAAAAGAACCATATTAGCTACATTTACACCTAACTTATGTGATGTTAAATTCAAAACTAAGTAATATTAGCAGCATCTATCATTTCTAAAAGATTAATCCTATTAATTAAGTATAAAAACTTATTTATTATCATTAATTCGTATTCTTAGTTTCATACAATAATGCGAATAAAAGTTAATTGGTAGCCGGTCAAAAAAATAATTTTTTTATTAATAGAAGTTAATTTAGACTAATTAAAAGGCGATATTCATTAATTAGTTATAATAAAACATGAGTTGGTGAAGTAAATCAATTGGCCATGTCATCTGCAATCTTTATGTAGCAAAGCCGTTACATGATACCTTTTCTAGTCTTAAAAAATTATAGCGAGAGTCAAACCCACAACGTCCTCATCTGAAATGAAGCGCCTTTGTCATTCCGCCCAACCCATAACTGTTAATCTCTTCGGCTATATAAATATATAATATATGACGCATTTTAGAAATTCACTATTTATTACGTATAAATAAAATTGTCACGAATTATATTCATGTTCACTCCGGTAATTGATTGTCAAAAAGATATTAGCATAATTTAATATTTACATAAGAAAAAATATTTGGTAAATATAATTTTAGAGTTAACTTCTATGTTAAAAAAATAAGAATATTATGAGGAACTTTCGTTTTTTTTCTTTCTTAAAATCTTTATTTGGTTGTGAGGATTAGTAACATTTTAATTAACATTATATGAGAAATAAAACGGGAATAAATGTAAGTATAAGGAGATGAATTACGATCTCAAACATTTTCTAATTTTTATATTTTATTTATCTAAAATCCATATTCATGTTCACTCTGGTAATTGAATGTCAAAAAGTTATAAAAGAAATTTTAAAAAAATATATGAAATTAATTCTTTAATATAACAATAATAATAATAATAAATGTAAATATAAATGAAATTAATTCTTTAGTATAATAATAATAAATTTATTTATAAATATAATGTGTGGCGGTTGCATAATGCAAAATTGCAATGCCTCAAGGGTAAAAAGCAAAATTGGATGTACTGAGGTTTCTCCATTTCGATTGCACCATATAAAATCTCAACTATGAATAGTGCAAAACTTAATAATTATACATATATCTAACTACTATATAAGAAAGACCCGTTGCCCTCCTTTCGCCCACGTCGACGTTCCCCTTTTCTTCCACGCACCTGCTTCAATCTTCCGGTTGATTTCTCCTGTTCTGTCGGTTTTGCCGGTGATTTTCCTAACATGACTCCACGCACCTGCCTGCATCTCCTGTTGAAGTCTTGCTCGGGCGTCTTACTCACATGTGACAGCGCACCTGCCTGCCTGGCCGCCACCGCTACTGCATATGGGACACCTGCTGCTTCCTCTGAACCATCACAAACGCATTACATCAGCGATAATTATTATCCTTTGCAACCTTCGATCCTGATCTCAAGATACTTCACTTTACAGGTATCAATTGCTTCTTGATTGTAGCCTAAAGATTGACAGTGGGTTAAAATTGTTTTGTTTTGTTTTGTTATGAATTAACCTTTTCGACTATTTGTTATCAACATGGTCATTCATTTAAGCAAAAAAATAGCTGCACACTTTGACACGCTATTACGCACACCAGGTGTTTGATAGAATGTGCCAACCAAAAACATCTACTTTTGTGTACAAAAATGCTGCTGATTTTTTTTCCTGCCTACCTGTATGTTGTTCCTTTGCTTTTACGAGGCCAAATTAGATTGTAACAAATAAACCATAGCCTGTTCTTAGTATGTAGTTGGCACGTTTTTAGGCCTTCTTTCATTTAGGGCTAATGATAATTTGTGGAATTGGGGTCGAATCTTTTGCCAGGACTTGTTTAGAAACATAGTTTATATGTGTAAATTTGGAAATCAATGATTTCATATGGCCAATTAAACATGGACCATATAACATGTAAAAAATTAATGTTATGGAATGCAGTAGATGAGCCAAAAATATGTAACTTATATATACATTAATACAGAGAGGATGATATATAGCGTCGCTATGACAGTAAAATATATAATAAAGTAGATGCGTTAACCTATGTGGCACTTTTACATTGTTGGTGGTTGGCTTTAATTTCTCACAACGGATAGCCAATGAATAACTATGTACCTGTCCTATTTTAAGCTTTTAATAGTAACATCTTTCCGGGTGCTATACCTGTTTATCATCCCTGTCATTGGTATCTCTTTTACAGCTGCATTGCAAGTGTTTGCATGGTTGCGCATTTAAAAAATTGTATACCTTTCTTTAGATCAGTGTAATACACAAGATACATATTTGGTTTTCCTCTTCAACGCGACTAAAAAGAAACAAATTTATAATATGCTTCTAGGCACAGTCGTGTTGTCTTCTTTTGTTTGTAAATACATAACGAAGAATGGACTGTGATCCAAAAAGGTTACCATATATTTATATCGTGTGTCGCCCCGTGATTCAGGCCCCTTGTTCGTTCTCTTCTCTATAATGTATATATCTTACATTGTCAGATTTTGTTTATGATAATTTATATTTGTGTCTTTCAGGCCTGTCAAAAGAACATTCTCCAACCAAAAAAGCGGCATTTCAGGTTACCACTAACAACAAGGTATTACATACCTTAATTTTATTTGTTATTTTTGTATTTCCGGCACGTAAAGTAGACGTTCATCCTTCTTTATAAGATTCAATATACTTATACATTTCGTATCGAAATACAGACCTGCTATAAAGTACGTAAGTATTTATTGTTTCAGAGCATGCAAAAATTTTCAACATGGACCTCTGTTTAATCAACCTTTAATAATTAAACATAGGGAAGAGCCTTTCCTTCTAATTTGCCTGTTTTATACGATCATACACATCTGTACGTGTAAATAACGTTCCAATGAAACACGTTTCCGCATCCGACCCTTGTTCGTCGGACGCTTTACTAAATACCAAAAAGTATAGGGCGGCGTCTATTATAAGGTGGAAAAGGAAGAGGAAACTCATTAAAAGTTACCATCTTTTGAACAAATGGCCCGCCAACGAAGCAGCCGTATGTTATGACTCTTTACATTTAACACAACATTTGGATCAGCCTCATAATGAAAATGACCGATTAAAACAAAGAGAATACAGAGCAGCGGCAATCTTACGATGGAAAAAGAAAAGACATCACATCAAACATCATCACGTCGCATCAACATCGGGTGACCGAGGTAAGGCATTTGGGTTCGTCTATACTTGCTCTCTGTGCCCGATCAGGATAATAATTCTACCCCTACTATAATAGGATGTAATTTTCTGTAGGAAGCTTTACACTACATGTCGTACCCCTTGTAGCTGACATGCTTCCACGAATGAAAAGCTGCCCTCATTGTCATGCTGTGAAATTCTTTTCTGAAACAACAAATTTTTGTTGCTCAGATGGCGGTATCGTTTTGAAAAGCAACGAACTTCCAACTATTCTAAACGAACTGCTGACAGGAACATCCCAACAGGCAACAGAATTTAGAACCTACGTTAGAACGTATAATAATACCTTCGCTTTTACCTCGTTAGGAGTTACATCAGATGCCAATCTTAGTAAACGAAACAATGGTGTATACACCTTTAGAGTGCAAGGGCAGATGTATCATTTCATAAATCATTTACACCCTGATGACACAATCGCCAAAAACCTTCAATTATATTTCCATGATACAGACCACGAAATACAAAATCGTTTAGCGTCTTGTTCAAGGCTATGTGAGGATATTGTTGTTAAATGTATGAAAGCCCTCGAAGAAAACCCTTATGCGTATTTCTTTCGGAGGCTAAATGACATTCCTCAACTACTTGACTATAAGATCATTCTTAAGACAATCCCCTCACAAGATCAAAGACTATATAATAAGCCAACGGTTTCACAAGTCGCTGCAATATGGGTCGATGGAGTTGAAAATGGAGAACATGGCCGTAGAGACATTGAAGTAAAAACTCATACCAATCAATCTAGAAAGATTGAATACTATTTTGGCTGTTATGACCCTTTACAATACCCTTTAATGTTTCCACACGGAGAACTTGGATGGCATCAAGGGATTCCTAAAACGACCACCAAACAAAATAAAAAAAGGAGGTTAATCCCGACATCTACAACTCTCATTTGTCCCCGAAATGTTACAGAGGTTGATGATTTGTTGTTGAATGAGGACAATGGTAATCCATGTACTATTTTTCCACTTGTCATTTCCTATAGAACTCCCCTCATACATTAACAAGAACTTTCTTCTTAACAGTTATGCTCCAAAAAGATACGAGTGATAAATTTGTTTCTATAAGGGAATATTATGCATACAAACTTCAGATACGAGAAAATGACAAATCCCATGTACTGCACTTCGGTCGTCTACTACAACAATATATAGTAGACAACTACGTCAAGCTTGAGACGCAAAGGTTAGATTTTTTCAGAAGTCAACAAGATGATATTAGAAAGGAGATTCTACAAGGCCTTGTAGATGCCATTGCAAGTGGTGAAACTCGCGGCGCAACAGTTGGTCAACGAATAGTCCTTCCTTCAAGTTTCATTGGCGGACCAAGGAATATGAGACAAAAGTATATAGACGCTATGACCTTAGTGCAAAAATTCGGCAAACCAGATATCTTCTTGACAATGACGTGTAACCCTAATTGGCCAGAAATTAAAGAACACTTGTTGAAACAAGAGGAGGCACAAAATCGAGCTGATTTGATAGTTAGAGTGTTCCACGCCAAACTTGAACAATTAAAATATGAACTTTTCAAGAAGGACATATTTGGCCAAATAGCTGCATATACGTACGTCATAGAATTTCAAAAGAGGGGTCTTCCACATGCACATTTTTTGCTCATTTTGAAACCACACTGTAAAATGTATATGCCTGAAGAATATGATAAAATCGTATGTGCTGAGATACCGGCTCAAAATATTAACGCTCATCTACATAAAATGGTAACTAAACACATGATACATGGCCCATGTGGTCAACTAAACGCAACAAATGTTTGTATGAAAAAGAATGGCAAATGCAAAAACTCTTATCCAAAATCTTTTTGTGAAGTAACAACTCAAACAACAGACGCCTACCCTATCTATCGAAGACGTAATGACGGACTAACAGTGGATGTTAGAAAGGCTAAACTAGATAACAGATGGGTTGTTCCATATAATGCTTACCTGCTTGCCAAGTTTGATTGTCATATGAATGTAGAAATTTGTTCAACGATAAAGGCAATCAAATACATTTATAAATACATTTGGAAAGGTTGCGATAGGGTCAGCTTTACCCTCTCCTCTACTAATGAGGCCAGGTTTATAGATGAAATTGAACAATATCAGGCTGGTAGATGGATCTCTCCCCCGGAAGGAGCATGGCGGATTTTTAGATTCCCATTAAGTGAAATAAGGCCCGCTGTTATCCATCTACAACTCCATATAGAGAATCATCAGCCATTAACTTTCAGAAAGAAAGATCGGCTAGCGAATGTTCTCAATAATCCAACTCAGAGAAAAACCATGCTAACGGAATTTTTTTACACAAACAGAACAGATGAAAACGCACAAAGGCTTAACCTTAGATACACACAGTTCCCAGATCATTTTGTTTGGAAAGAGAGTCAAAAGTTTTGGAAATATAGGCAATCAGGTGACTCTATAGGCCGTATAGTTCTTGCACACCCAGCCGAAGGCGAGCGATACTATTTACGAATACTCTTGTCTAAAGTACGTTGTCCTAAATCCTTCGACGATCTAAAGTTTTATAATGACCATCGGGCACACACATTCCGGGAGGCAGCATACTTACGTGGTTATTTAGTTGATAACAATAGCCAATTTTTATGTTTAGAAGAGGCCTCAGTTTTCCATATGCCATTTGCACTTAGGCGGCTTTTTGCTACCCTTCTTGTTTATTCGTGTCCTGCGAACCCTAGCGAACTTTGGCAGGCCTATGAAAATTTTATGTTAGAGGATCTCAGACATAATCATATGTCACATAAAGAGGCTACAAAAATTGCACTGCAACAGATAAATGATTTCTTGCAATCGATGGGAAAAAGCATCAACGATTTTGACCTCTTACGTAATGACATTTGTCGAGATGATTTAGAAGACCAAACCAGAGAAATCAAAGCCGAAAAAAGCATATTCGTCTCCCCAGAAGATATAAATGCAATATCTTGCCTAAATGAAAAACAAAGAGTTGCCTATGACACAATTCTCGACAAAATACACTCCAATAAAAGCGGTGCCTTTTTTGTCGACGGTCCAGGAGGAACCGGGAAGACTTTTCTATATAGAGCACTGTTAGCAAAAATCAGATCTGAGGGACATATTGCATTAGCTACAGCAACTTCTGGTATAGCTGCATCAATACTCCCAGGAGGTAGAACAGCCCACTCAAGGTTCAAGATTCCGTTAGACTTAGCAGATGGTTCAGTTTGCAAAGTCAGCAAACAAGGTTCATTAGCAGCACTTATCAAAGATTGTAAATTAATCATATGGGACGAGGCTCCAATGGCTAAACGAACTGCCGTCGAGGCCTTAAATGATCTTTTGCAAGATCTGATGGATTCTAACGATATTTTCGGAGGGAAAGTTGTTGTGCTTGGTGGAGACTTTAGGCAAACACTTCCAGTTGTGCGTAAGGGAACAAAATCTGAAACAATTTCAGCATGCCTAATTAACTCTTGCCTATGGCCGTCTCTTCACAAATTGCACTTAACAGAAAATATGAGGGCTTTATTAGACCCCGAGTTTACTGAACTTCTCCTCAAGATCGGGAATGGTACAGACTCGTCACATAATGATAACATTGTAACTATTCCCACAACAATGCTTGTTGACACCCACTTGGGGCAAGATCAGGACCCCTTGAATGCTCTCATAAATTATGTATACCCGAACATTCATTCTGAAACGCTAACAACCCGCAACATCTCAAATCGTGCAATCTTAACCACAAAAAATGCTTTCGTCGACGAGATTAACGAAATTTTAATAGCAAAGTTTCCGGGTACAGAAAAAGAATATATCAGTTTTGATGAAACATTAGATCCAAATGACCAAACTCAATACGAAGACCTTTTGCATTCACTTACACCAAATGGTATGCCTCCTCACAGGATAGTTTTGAAACCGAATTGTCCTATCATTTTGCTAAGAAATCTTAATCCTGTTGAAGGGCTATGCAATGGGACAAGATTAATATGCAAAGACATGAAAAGCAATATTATACATGCAGAAATCTCTTTTGGAGACTTTGCTGGTAAAGAAGTCTTTATCCATAGAATTCCTTTGCAGCCTCCAACTGATGAACAATACACAGTCCCATTCAAAAGGTTTCAATTCCCAATTAGATTATGCTTTGCAATGACAATTAATAAGGCACAAGGACAAACACTTGACTTTGTTGGCGTTTACTTAAAAGAACCCGTTTTTTCTCATGGACAATTGTATGTTGCCTTATCACGTGCAAAGACAATGACACATGCTAAAGTACTTATCCGACCCCCAGTTTATGATACTCGTAATACTACAGACACTAAGAATATTGTTTATCAAGAAATCTTAGATACCTCACTATATAGTAATTAGCACATACCTGTCATCATTACTTTACATGTACATTAATTTTTTTGCCCTTATTATATTACATAAGATATAAGCTAACACGTAACCTCTCAACATAAGGCACAATGAACCGACCTCTCTCTAATACAATGGACATAAAGCCAGTGCCTACAAAACAGTGGACTGTGCTTATTCAGGTTATTCATAATGGCCATGTCCAGTACAGCAAAACAGGTGGCGCGTTTAAAAGATTGTTATTTACGGATAGCCAGGTACGAACTTCTACATCTTTTCTTCTTTTTCAAGTAGTTTGTATAAGGGTTACCTTTAAATTACTTTCATGTTTTACAGGGAACAAAATCGCCGGCGCTTATATATTCTGCCTATCTACGTTACTTCGTTACTCTTTTGTCACCATACAAAAGGTATTACATATCTAATGCAAACGTTATCAAGAACGATGCAAAATATCGAGTCAGTGCGTACCCCTACTCGTGGATATTGAACAATAGAACTCTCGTGGAGGAGCTGATAGAGCCTATCCCTCCAACATTACCATGTGAATTTCATTTCACAAACTTTCAGGACCTTCATAAATACGCTGAAACTGATCACCTACAGAGTAAAATCATCTACTCACCATCATTACTTTCTACTCACACTCTTATACATAAAATACTAACCCCTTACAACTTGAAAATGTAGATGTAAGAGCCATTGTGTTGGAATGCTTTCCCAGTAAAGCACAAGGGTCAGAGGCATCAACAACAAGAGATCTTGTCATTGTTAACGAACAGTAAGCCTACTTTATCCATTGCCTGTATGCTTTACACACCATGTTTTACTTTTTCTGTGTTTATCTTTTTAAAGGAAGAGGCTTATGTTGCTGACACTATGGAACGATTTTGACCACAATGATGGGTCTACCCTCGCAAGTATCGTTGCCACAACACCGTTAATATTTGGAATGAACCTAAAAGTTACAACGTTCAATTGTAAGCAAAATGTTCTATATACTTACAAAATTACATACAATAACCTTTTATGTGCTTATAAAACAATTGTTCTTCGTTTCTTTTAGTTTTTATATTATACTCATACAGCAACAACCTTTGTAAGCTCCCTACGACCTAACCTTACAATAATGTGCATATAAACTTTCAGCTCTTTCGTTAACAACAAGATCCGTCTCTACAATAATGATTAATCCCCCCGTTCCTGAAAACCTACAGCTACGAGAATGGTAAGCCCGTAATATCCGAAATATTTTAAACTGTAACCAATTCTTATTGTCCATTTTTTTATGAAATATGCATACCTATGTCCATAGGTACAACAATAATAGCGGCAGGCTTCAACAACTGCTTCAGGAAGAAACGTACAAAGATCGAAATCTTCTGCTTCCTTATCCGGGACAAGAGGAGATCATCACCGTCTCCACAGCTCTTACCTCTCTAAATACTGTATGCGACTTCCATAATTTTGCTCCACCATACATTTACTTTTATGTTATCAATTTGTATAATGCATAACCACACAAATTTGATTTGATCACAGATAAAGACAGGTTGGGTAAGGGGAAAAATCACCCTCCCTACCCAAGAAAGGGCATTCTGGTACACTGTATGTGCAAATTGTCAAAGGCCACTGGATGCCGATGTCACCTGGATAGTCACGTGCCCATCCTGCAAGGAAGATTCTGAGGTCGACGTAATGTAAGTGCATACTTTCTTTCAACAAATAAAAAGCCTATAATACCTACGCTTTTTTATGACAGATTATTTTATGCTATAGGTCTCGCTTTACTATAACCATTAATGACGGCACTGCAAGCATATATGCTACTCTATCAACACCTGATGCTGAAATGTTCATACCCTTTAATGCCTTGCAACTAAAGGAAGCCGACGAAAGTGTATGTACTACCTTATTTCACGTTTATATTTTACAACCTACATCCTTTGTATATTTAAGGCATCAAATTAGACCGACAATAACATTTTTACATCTTCGCAAATTAAAACGTGAGGTTTCTAGATTTTTGCTTATTAGGTTTTAGTAGCGCCTTCGTTACAGCAAATCACCTCTGGCAATAAAATATTTCATATATAATTATGCTTACGGTTATAATGATAGATACATTCGTAGAAGATTCTAATATGTATAATCATTTGTTGCCACCTTTTGCTTACATTTACGAACCACCTTGCATGAATCTGCTTCCATAGGGTGTAAATAGCTACTGACGTAACAATAGCAACTTCTAATTTCTTTGAATTTATGTACGTGATTTATTCAACTTACGCCTACGACTTAACCATGAAACCGTCAGTAATTTCTTTCTATTAATTATAGATTATAGACTTTCTCATTTTAGAGAATCTGTTTTCTACGAAATGTACACATTTACACTAAACAAATAGAAACAGGACAATTATAGGCAGTCTGCTGTTTGTTTTAAGCACTAATATGAATAATGATTGACCTGTACGTTATTGGATGATGTGCAAAACGATTATTCTTGCTGATAGACATAAACACTGATGCACAACCTATAGTTGTTCTCCCCTTTCAGATTTTAAATGACTATACCCTGTTGAGGGCATATGTCACGCATTCAAGAAGTTACCCTTCTAACCCATTCAGTTTGATTACCGCAAACAAGTGCCACATAAAAATACACGTCTGTCCTAACTGAAAATTTCGCCTGCTCTATTCACAAATGAATAGCTTCCCATTTACCTATTCCTAAATGTAAAATTTGTGATTGATTTATAATCAACTAAGTAATTTTATAAATTCTTTTTCTCCTTATGTCATTCGAATCGTATTTTGCTTTGTAATGATTGTATAATTGACATGTGATTGAAAATCACTTTCTCATATATATATCTTGTAGGGTGTTGATCTCTCTGAAACCGTCTCTGCGTCAATCCAACAACAAACAATTGTCGCATTCTTGCGTTCGTATGAGATAACTTTTCGTGGCCAGACGGAAATGCGCATCAAGGTTGTGAAAGCATACAACGGTCTACCTTCAACAGAGGCAGCTAACACATCTTCCACAGCTCCTCCAGCAACTGGTATCACAAAAGACACTACCACTGTCTGCACTCCCAACAAAGGCCACTCATCAGCCTCCCTACCCTCCTTATCTGCTTCAAGAAACAAACAAAACACCGCTCAGGCCAGTCGCTAGAGATCTTAGCATGCTAGGCACGCTGTAACATGAGTTGCTTTATCCGATGCTTATCAACACTATCTTGGGCTGCAATATAAAGACCCCCTATGCAGCCTCATCTTTTGTAAACAACCCATTTTTGCTACAGCTCATGTCACGTGTCTAGCATAATCTATGTGAAAAAACAGCACTTATATCATGTTTTGTATATTACGTCTACCATCTTTTGTATAACCTTTGTAAATATTTGTAAAAATATGAACAGGTCTGTAAATTAGCATGTTACTATAATCATATATATGTTTTGTACGTTAACACTTACATGTTTGTTTACTTATATCTTAAGCATACACTTACCAGGGCTGTGCATTTGCACAGCCTTCAATCTTCCTAGTACATTTCATAAAATCTCTTCCTCGTAATGATTTTAAAAGATGACAACGTTGACTTGTATTTTGTAATGAAAAATTCCAAACTGTTACAGTCATTCCATTTTTTATTAAATCTTCCGCATCTTTGAGTTTAAAAGCGTTTTTAGCTCACCTTTTTTCATAAAAATTCTCAAACTAAATTCACTTGTTGATTTTTTTTTAAATCTCTTTCATGCAAATTTTTATAAAAAGTCAAATTTGACTTACTTTCTATAGCAATTTTTTTGAATTAACACGTTCATTCATATTTTCATCAAAATCATCCTTATTTCATTTTTCAAAACAAATTATATAGTCAATTTCTCAACAAATATTCTTCATCTCATCTACAAAAAAATAATAATTTTGTGACCTTCCTTTTCTTATAATGTTTTCAAACAAAATTCATATGTTTTTTCACTAGATCTACTGATTTTCATTTTTTTTAAGTCAACTATCAATAATTTTATATAAAAACCTTATAACAAAATTCATACATTCACTTTTGTTTTTTCAATTGAATATTCCATTTACCTTTTTATAAAATCTTCTCCTCGTAATTATTTTATAAATCGTCAACGTTGACTTTTGACTTTAAATCTACTACATTTATTGCATTTATCATCAAATCTTCCGCATCCTCAATTATAAAAACGTTTTCGGATTATGATTTCATATAAAAAGTTTCAAACTAAATCCAATTATTCAAATTTTATTTAATCACTCTCATGCCAATTTATAAAAATGTTAATATTGACTTACTTTTTATAACAAATATTTTTTTAACTAAATCATCCATTCATATTTTATGGAAATCATTGTTCTCATTTTCAAACGAAATTTAGTTATTCAATTTCTCAACAAATCTTCATCATCTTATTGCCAAGAAAAAAAGGTTAATGTCATTTAAAAAGTTATAGATAATATTAAATTAATAAACGTGACAGATGATATTAAGAAACGCTTTATTCATTAATTTCAATTGTATGTAAGTATAATTTTTTTATGTATGTAATAAGTATAATCTTTGTAATTTAAAAAAAAATAGTTATGGATAGTTTTTTATTAATGCGCATAATTTTAATTGTTAAAGATGATTTCATTTGTTGGTTAGATGTAATATTCATCATTGATTTGATTAAATATATATATTTATCTTAATTCATATTGGTTAACTATATTGGTTTGACTCTAAAAGTCAAAATCAAAATTTTAGAATTAAAAGGAATAAACGACTAAGATCAAATCTTTTATTAAATAAAGGGTTCAGATCATCTAATAGATTTTTTCTAATTAGTCTTTTATATACATTAGATTAGAAGATATATATATATATATATATATATATATATATATATATATATATATATATATATATATATATATATATATATAGGGATGCGATCAAATAAAAGGTAAATTAAAGTAAAAAGTGTAAGAGGGATGATTAGTGATAGTTTTTCAGTATATACATCAACTGATAATTGTTAGTTCATCATCTTTATTGATTAAAACTAGTTCTTCATCGATTTCTTTTTGATGAATCTAACATATACATCACTTTTTAGATGAAAGCATTTTGTTCATCACCAAATTATTCCAAAATTTTGGTTTCAAAATCTGTATTTGAAAATCTCTTTTGCTGTGTAAAAAGTGATGAATATGTTGGATTCATTAAAAAGAAATCGATGAACAACTAGTTTTAATCAATAAAAAGGATTTTTTATTGGCTCTTACCATTTTTACGTTAATATACTTTTTACTTGATCCTCACCCTATATATATATATATATATATATATATATATATATATATATATATATATATATATATAAGCGAGAGAAAATTAGAAAATCTTCACCTATTTACAAAGCTGTGAAGGTTTCTTTGGAAAAGAGAAAGAAAATCACAATTTGTAGAATTTAACTACTTTTACCTGAACAAGGGAAGGAGATAGAAACACTGAAAGCTCTCCTTGCTGGTACGTGTTGAGGGGGACAATAACAAAGATGAAATGGAGATAGATAAAGAGAAGGATTTTGAATATGTTGAGAATCTGGAATTAAAAGAAGACCAAGTCAAGAAATATTATTCTCTTGTTGTAGGTTCACTAACTTCATAAATACATATTCTTTTGTCTGGGAATGAGTGTGAGGATAAAATTGTTTGTTTTTTAAATTTTAAAAAATATCTTATTTACTATATTTTTTCAATTTTAAACTAAATTCAACAATTTAAGTAATATTATCAAATATTCAGGTTCAAAATATTAATATCCAATGTCTAAAACAATATATTTAAAAAAATAAAAAAAATTGTTATACAATTTGCTTAACTAACATAACAAATTTATTTGAAGACTGGGGCGGTGGGTGGTCGGTGGCGGCGACGGTGGCGGTGGTTGGTCAGCGATGGGGGCGGCGGTAGTGACTGCGGCGGTGGCGGTTTGTGGTCGACGGTGTGGACGGTGGCGGCGGGTTTATAATAAGTGATTTTTTATCACTTCTAAAAATAAGTGATAATAAATGAAAATAAGATCTTATTTATTTTTACATCTGATTTTTAACAAACAGTCTTCTAATAAAATGTATGTCTGCCCGCAGACATTTTTAAAAATAAGTACTTATTTCAAAAAACCAAACAAGACATTACTAAAAGAGAGCTTATACAAGTGAGTAGTGAGATTTTTGTGAGCCGTTAGTGTGGATGTCCAGTGTTGTTTCAAGGGTTAAAGCATACTACATTGGAGTTCTAGAACATTGGGGTCTAGGAGCTCTTAGTGTGGACTTCAATCGGGTATTAGGCCATTTGTCAACCACTTCTCTCCTCCTCTTTGTTGTTTTTATTTGTTGCATATATCTTGTAGTAGCTAGTGATAACACTTAGGGAACATGTATGCTTGTTTGGTTCTTTTTTTTATGCTTGCATGTGTGTTGATGTTATTGCTTCCGTTGTGTGTACATACCATGTTTCTGTTGGGTGTCTCTTGACTAGCGAATTGATATAAAAAACTAGAATTAATCGGAAGCTCGACGTGAACATAAAGTGTCGGGATTTGAATTATTAATTCAAATGGTTGCATGTACGTATGGATTGAATTTATGGTGCATGGACTAATTGCAATGGACACGTGGAGGTGATAAGCAAAAGGCATGAGTTTGTTTTGAAATTCAAAACATGGATAATGTTTATAAAGAAATGTTCAATATAGTCCATACCTATTGCATAGTCCCGAGGGACTAATCTTAGCCCTTGGATCAACCCCATCAATGGTCCAGATTGAATTTTAAAAATTTGGGCGGAGTGGCATTTTCGTAATTAACATGTAATGTTTTTACCATCACATGTGATTGTATACTGAATCACATGTGATTTTATATTGAATCACATGTGATTAAATATTAAAATTTAGGACTATGTTTTTTTTATGGACTATATTGAACACAACTCAATGTTTATATTAAGTTTATCTTGTAATTAAATATGAGATACGGCCGAATGACTTTGGTGCATATTATGTATTAGAGTTGGATTAGGTTTCTAGTTTTTTGCCTATAAATACCAAGGCTAGGGGTTAAGACATATGTACATCAGAAAAGTCTCTTGAGTCATAATAAAGAAGTCTCTGGTTCCTACCCGTGGACGTAGGTCGTGTTCGACCGAACCACGTTATATCTCGTGTTTGTTTATTTTCTGTTTACCGCATTATTCTAACGCTTGTATTTAGGTGTCTCGATCCTAACAAGTGGTATCGGAGTCACGGTTCTGTTCACCGGGCTTGTATGTTTGTTGATTGTCAAGATATCATCTTTGAAGTTTGATTTGGAGAAATTCTGCAACACCGGTTTTCACGCGCTTAAAATTAGGGAAAATTTAAGCTTTTTAAACTTATATAATAAAAGCCAGCAGCGGAAGTAAACGTCATTATAAAGTATTATAAGTGTTAACTGACTCGACAGTTAAAATACATCAAAAATACGCCAAGTTCAACTGTCAGGTGTTACCAACTAACCGACACTACCGACCATCGGATCACAATATTTACAACGAGCAGTGTTCCGCAAAAGGTATGTACAACAACTACCAACGGTCCCGCCTCACCAGGCCAACTACTGCGCATCTGCAAAAAGGTAAATTTAGGCACCGTTAGCTACAACTAGCTAGTGAGTACAGATTAACACATAAGCATCAATAAGCAGGTTATCCCAACTACGGGACAGCACATAAGGCTATCCTAACATACAGTGTCGCGCCAACGAGTCAGTAGGAATCATATCTCGCAGGGAAGGGAACCCCGCTCAACGATTCAAACTGGGGACCATCAGCTACAACTATCCGCAATGGTGGGGGAGCGAAGAGCATTCCACCAAACGCGTTACGAAGCTCGAAGCTCAACATCTTGGATCTCAACTGAAGTTAAGATCCCAACTCACGTTAAGGAGCGGCGGTTTGCAAGACCACCCCGGCGTGCTGCACACCGGGTACCGTTGATCCCCATTATTCCATCAAAGGGATCCAGCCTTCGGGAAGAAAGCTGACCTTAACCATGCCAACATCAATCCGGACCAGTACCACATATACAACTACTACCCGTAATGGGTTCAACTATACGCATGCGATTCATAACCAACGTATAAAGCAACTTAGCATGGCAACAATATACAACAACATGTATAACATACCTCATACGCACGTGTGCGACATCGACAACATATTTCAACAAACAACAGACAACGCAACTTATCGAGACTCATGGAAAAACCGGTACTCACCTCGAGGTTACAGGAGGCAGATATGAATTCGGGAATCCCAGGAGCACACGGAGTCGTCCGAATCACCTAACACATCATGTGTAGGTTCAGTCAACGTCTATAAGTACTATCAACGCTTCTACGTAAACGTACAACGAACAACAAGCAACAAGCAATCTGGAACAGCTCCTACAGCCGCAGTAGATGTGTCCTACGGCCGCAGGACACTTTCCAAACACCTCCTACGGCCGTAGGAATATATCCTACGCCCGCCGGAGTTCCTTTCCAAGAAACCATACCCTACGGCCGTAGGAACCATACCCTACGCCCGTAGGAGCGATTCATTGGGTACCAACGACCGTAGGTTATGTACCTACGCCCGTAGGCTTCGTTCCATCACCCGTAGGTGGTAAACCTCATAAAATACATAAAATATCCTCCTACGGCCGCAGAAACCTTTTCCTACGGCCACAGAAGGCTTAATTTCAATAATCCTGAAAAACACCCTCCTACGGCCGTAGGAACATTATCCTACGGGGGTAGGAGCTAAATTTCTACAAATCTAAAAAACACCCCTCTTACGGCCGTAGGAACATTCTCCTACGGGGGTAGGAGGTTCCTGCACAGCAGGCCTTCGTCTCTGTTCGCGAAACAGGCCTAAAACTTGCGTTTTTCACCATTTTATCGACTAAAACTTGGATTCAACAGTTCTCACATGTTATTTAGCATCACTACCAACTAGTACATGTATTCTTTCTTTAAAACAACTTCAAATTCATGATTTAAACCTCCAATTGACACAATACACTTTATCACTTCAAGAACTAGGTTTCTAAAGATCAAGAACTCTACTTACAAGGATTAATTCGAGCTGTGAACACTGAATCAGTAGGTAGAATTACTTGCAACCTTTCTCCCTTCTTGATTTCTCTCCAAATCTCCAAGTATGTGTGTGAGTGTGTGTAGCTACGTACGTATAAACGTGTGTTGTATGTGTTTGTGTGTGTTTTTGGCTAAAGCAGGGGATAAGACCTCCCTTAAACCGACCCAAAGGGTTTTAATACCCCACGTGGGTACTTCGTTCTCCTATTCAACTTACTACTCGACTTAGGTTTATCCGTTTTAACTAACGGAGATATTTTCGGAATCATTATCTGAAACCGTTCAACTATTTACCAACTCTATCTATTAACAACAAATTTTCAACTTTAGCCACATAACCACGTGTACCAACAATTAACAACAATTAGTCAACAAAACAACTTGGTTAACATCAATGCACAACTGAACAACCATAAGGTACAACTAATTACAACTAAGCCCTAAATTAGGATGTTACAAATTCAATCGCTCAAACGATTTCACGTTGTGGAAGGTAAAGATGAAGGCTCTTCTAGTTCAGCAGGGTTGTGCGGTGGCGTTAGAAGGAGAAGATAAACTGCCGAAAGAGATGAAGGAGGATGTTAAGAGAGACGTTCTACCAAAAGCGTATTCTGCAATTTTGTTGTGTTTGGCTGATGAGGTATTGAGGGAGGTGGTGGATGAAACAATGGTTGTGGGTCTGTGAGAGAATCTGTGTGAGAAGTATCAGAAGAATACTTTCACGAATTGGCTTTATCAGAAGCAGAGGTTGTATACCCTCCGGATGTTAGAAGGTACCCAGGTAAAAGATCATCTGGATAATTTTAACTGTATTACCCTTGATTTGAAGGTTGTGGATGTTAAAATTGATGATGAAGATCTTGCCCTGATTTTGATGTGTTCACTACCGCATTCGTATGAGAACTTTGTTGATACCATGTTGTATGGTAGGTTAGCAATTTATGTTGCTACAGTAAAGGATGTCTTGTTGTCGAAGGAACTCAAGCGTAGGGTTTCTGGTAATGAGGGGGAGTCCGGTTCAGGCTTATATGTGGGTAGGGGAAGGGCACATGGTGGAATGGGTGGACTGGGGGAGTCACGTTCGAAAACAAAATTGACGAGAAAAGTAATGTGTTATTACTGCAAGGAGATTGGTCACATCAGGAGAGACTGTCCTAAAAGGAAGGGAGATGGTAATGTGGTTCAAGATGATGAAGACATAGGTGATGCTTTGACTGTATGCACGGATAGTCCTGTAGATACTTGGATCTTTGATACGGGTGCATCTCATCACATGGCATTCTCACGTAATATGTTTACTTTCTTTAAGAAGTGGAATGGTAAGGTGAAGTTGGGGGACGATGGGATTCAGAGTGTTAAGGGTAGTGGTACGGTGCAGATTAAGTTGCATGATGGAGCGGTCAAACGGTTTAATTGCTGGTATGTTCCGGATCTTTGGAAGAACTTGATTTCTCTTTGTACTTTAGCTAGGAATGGTTATGAATATTCTGGTAAAAGGGATGGATTGAAGGTTTCTTGGGGTGCTCGAGTAATAATGCAGGACTGGCTGCGACGTGGTATTTATGTTCTGGAGGGCAGTTCTGTGAGTAGAACGGCGGATGTACCGACCTTGGAGCGGAAAATTGATCTGACAAATTCGAGACGACACGGGTGGAGTTGGTCTCTGGTAAAGTCGTGCGACGCGGTGTGGGACTTCGTGGCTCGAACAAGGAGGTAGTCCCTTCGGGGAGGTTGACAGATGAGAGACGGTTCTTTGGTAACGAAGGTTGAGGACTTGGGTCATGGGAGATTGTCGGATCTCAGTCGACTGTTGAAGGGTACTCAAGTTAAGGGGGAGATTGTTGGGTGTGACTTGACTAGCGGGTTAATATTTGAAACTAGAATTAATCAGAAGCTCGACGTGAACATAAATTGTCGGGATTTGAATTAATTAAATCAAATGGTTGCATGTACGTATGGATTGAATTTATGGTGCATGGACTAATTACAATGAACACGTGGATAAGCAAAAGTCATGAGTTTGTTTTGAAATTCAAAACATGGATAATGTTTATATTAAGTTTATCTTGTATTCAAATTAAACATGAGATACGGCCGAATGACTTTGGTGCTTATTATGTATTAGAGTTGGATTAGGTTTTTTGTTTGTTGCCTATAAATACTAAGGCTAGGGGTTAAGTCATATGTACATCAGAAAAATCTCTTGAGTCATTATAAAGGAGTCTATGGTTCCTCCCCGTGGACGTAGGTCGTGTTTGACCGAACCACGTTATATCTCGTGTTTGTTTATTTTCTATTTTTCGCATTATTCTAACGCTTGTATTTAAGTGTCTCGATCCTAACAGTTCCAACAGGTCGTGCATGATTATTGCAAGTAACTAATTCTTTTATACAAATATGTATAGGTATCTAGTATAATGAGTCAAACCAATCAGAAAAATGGTCTATCCCAGTCACAGGGGTGGTTTCTCCTAAAATGCTAGCTAAGGATATGTATCTATTTGCGTATGTTGCTAATATTCGGTTTGATTTGGAATAGATGTCAGAAGTTCCTGAGCTTTGTAATGTAAAGTGTAATACAGACATCGAAGAATTATTTAATCAGATGTATGTGATTTTAATCTAAATGTACATGAGAACCCCATTAATGGTTCATTATAGAATATAAATTAATGATGTGATATATTTGAGTATGTCTGGGCCGAGTTGAATGTTAAAGTCATAGCTACAATAGTTAGCAAGGGGCCTACTTTGCTTTTTAGATCGCCTGAGAGTAGGGGAAATTTAGATTTTGTATTGATTTCGAATGGATAAAGTTGTATTGTGATTTGAAGGTTGATATTTGGCGGATAGGGTTGTTAGAGAATTTACCAACTTGTGGAACATTGTCTAATTTGCTTGCAAATGAAAGTTGGATACAAGAGACCCCAAGATGAATTACGAACCTTGGTTAGTGCTAAAGTAGCTGAAACTCTGAATAGGATGACTGAGCTTATTTCAATGTTCAAGAGAGTTAATATTACTTAGAGTGGGTTTATGAAAGAAGAAACAAGAAGTAACAGAGGTGAAATAGGCCATTTCAAGAATTGTAATACCTATTATTACTTAGATTAGCTAAGTTGTTGGAAGTTTAATGGAATAATGCATGTTTTATTCCTATTAGAGAATCGTCTTCCTCTTAAAATCTGGCTAGTGTGTTTGAGAAAGAAAGCATCTTCAAGTGTCAGGGTTGACTAACTAAGATGATAGATTCGTCCGTCTTTTGATATTTGGTAAAAATATCATGAGGACTTGAACACTAAGTGATAACACAACAATTCACAATCAAACAGTTAGAGTGAGTGAATGATTTGAATGCTCAAAGAGATGCTTTTTGTGTGTAGTTGATTATAAGTGTAGTCGGATACATACATTCTATTAGCATAATCTACCTATTTATATGTAACCTATTATTTGGGATAGATGCTACATAGATGTTAATATTGAGTTCCATTGGCTTAAAAGAAAAGCGAGTCAACAAGAAACACATGACATTGAATATGACAGGTTAACAGACGAGTAAGGGGATTGTAAGCCTTTAAAGTTGATAAAAGAGATATATGAATGAGAGACGACTTATTTTAGAATTTCAAGTTACAAATTCTATGATTCGATTCAGACACAAAGCAAGTGTGGCTCTAGGTTCATTGAACCATTAGAGTTATTATGTGTATGTACAAGGTTGATTATAGCCAATTGATATACCTTTGTCTAAAATAACAAACTTAGGCTTAGATTAAGTGCTTAAAGTTGTGCTACCTTGGTGGTGATTGCTCTCGGTGGTATCCAAGCAAACTAGCATTAGGGAGTCTATAAAGCTTGGTGTGGATTTTATGAGAGTGGTTCTATATAAGGGTATTACAAACTTTATATATACCCCTACAAACTTCCTTCAAATTTCCTTAATTATTTATGTGAGTGGTTCTATATAAGGGTATTTATATAGGGCTGGAGCTAGAGCTAAAACTGATTAATTGATAATCCCAAGCCAAGTTATAAGCTACTTGAAAAAGCTTTTATTTTTTAGGCTTATAGTGACTTATGTTTTTAATAATCCACTCACACAAACAAGACTAGAGAGCTGAGGATTTTAAAAACTAAAATCTCAAGCCCCTATAAGCCCGTTACCCAACACATCTTATATATATCCTCACAAACTTCCTTAATTATTTACATATCCTTTTAAATATTAATTACATCAATATCCTCTTAAAAACTTTTATGGGTATGTTTGGTGAAATTGGTTGGGACTGAGGTTGAAACTGATGTTAGGGCTTATTAATTGATAATTCCAAACCCAAGCCATAAGCTACTTGAAAAGATTTTTATTTTAGGGGCTTATAAGAATTATGAGGGCTTATGTTTTTAATAATCTTCTCACCCAAACAAGGCTAAAATGCTGAGGATTTTTAAACTAAAATTCCAAAACCCTATAATCCCCTATAAACTCTTCGCCACACTACCTTATATCCTTTCATTTAATTTGAAAGTAAGTAGATCATCTAAAAAACATAATTCCTCATCTATTATTTATAAAATCTCTAAAATACCCTTGTTCTACTTTACCTTTCTTCATATTTAATCCTTTGATAAGCGGATCAAATAGAACAGAAAACATGGGGCACAACCGCATAGCTTCAAAACCCAATCAAAGTATTAGGTGAAAAAGGAAGAATGGTTAGAGTAGAAAAAGGGAATATTTAGGGAATTTTACTTAATAAATTAAATTAGGGATTATGTTTTTCAAATTTTAAATGATCTAATTATTATTAATTAAGTAAAAGAACATATTAATGAGATTAGAATATTTTAAAAAGATATTGACGTAATACTGAAAATAGTAAGAAATACATGAAATCCATCCGATATGATAAGCTAAAAAACCGAAAATAAAAAGGATGCTAATAAACCGAAAATAATCCGAACCAGTGAACCCTATACAAGAAAGTAGTGTCTAGCAGATCCAAAATGTTACTACTTATGCATACCATAACCCGGACAACATAAAACAAACTATACAAGAACATAAACGCTGAAACAGCCATTCCAAACTTAGATGATATACAAACATTTCTGAACTTCCAAAAAAGACACTTGACATTTTTAAAGTTCATAAGCTGGGAATCTAGCATTAGCAGGATCAGTCATGTCAAGAAACAAATAAGCCATGCCTCCAATTCCTTCAAACAAGGAGTAAGGAGTATCACCTCCATGCATTTGGCCTTCCTTTATAAGCTTCTGGCCTCTATCAAGTAGAAAACAAGCAAATGCTTTTGCCATGTGTAGAAACTCTACGTTACCCGTCATTCTATAAAGTGAAAGGAAGACGTATGCGTTTCCACTTATACCATGACAAAGCCCGACTTTTTTCAATAACCCACGATTCCAAACAACTTTCGATGCATCAATCGCTGCTTCCAGAAACTCTTTATCTTCAAAAACCTAACCATATATCACATTTCAAGTAATTAGGATCAATGAGCATGATACCAGATGCATGTTGAAAGAACATTGCATCCGATAATATGATCCTCTGGATTTTCAAAAATCTTACCTCGGCCGCTTTAACTAGTGTAAGGGCCACTCCGGGTGCTCCATGACACCAATACACAAGTTCATCGCTTTGCCTTTCTTCTTCTCGAGGGTAATTTCCACTAGGGAAACGATTATTGATCATGTACTTAAGAGTGTCCTTCACATCCACATGTGCATCCTTTTTAAGCTCAAAATGCATTAAAACATGCATAATCCCGGCTAAACCATGTGCAGCACCCCAATATCTCTCACCATTATACACAAACATCAAAGGGCATCTTGTTGTGTCACCCAATTTTCTTCCATTTTCAATGATTTTATCCACAATTGCACTCTGTTCCATTTAAAAAGGTTGGTTCATTAACCAGATTAAGTAATCCAATTACCAGGAAAAACAGCAAACATAAAGTAGTTAATTTGCAATAGATTAGCCACAAATTACCAACATATGAAGATTAGGGACAGCTATCCCATGGGCTTACGTCAAAATAAAAACACGTTGATATTCCGTCGTCAAACTAGTGCCAAAATTCAAAATATCGAAATCCTCTTGAAAATTCAAAATTAATATATATCTATATTAGATCGAAATCCTCTTGAGTTACATCAAACATGATCGGTCATGTTCTCTCATGAACACGATGCAGTTTGAGAGTATCTGAATCCATCTTATTATCTTCATTATTTTTGGAACAAAACAATTTTCCTAATCAAGTGTAAATGCTTACCATATGTGTAGACGGAATTGCTTCATGACCTAGATTCTTGTTAAGAAAAAGACATGCCCATAAGTATCCAGCTCTTCCACCTAACAGATCATCTGGAGCATCTTCACTTATCTTGATCTGTAACCAATATCAACCAAATCCCATGATCATATGAGCTACATACACGAAAACAATTTCATTCTATCAATAATTGAGTAGCTGAAATTACATACTACCTGTTTGAATTGGGTCAGATAGTAATGAACCATCTGCTCATCCTCTTGGTGCTTTGCCACAACAGCACCAAGAGCACAAACTCCTACACGCCCTAGTAAAAAACTCACAGACCTACAAATATCTCCAAGTTACATTACAAATTCATCTATTACTTCATTAAGAATTCACAATTTGGCAAACAGTAACACCATTGATAGTTTTATTACAACTTCAATGGAAAGAGTAATAATTCAAGTTGAGAGAGAACCTGGAATCGAAAGAAGCAGAATCACAAGCTTTGATAATCTCAGAACAAAGATCAAGATCACTTTTATTGTTTGTAGCTTGATATGATTTCAGAAGCAAGAAAGCAGTTCCAAGAGTGCCAGTATATAAGGTAAAGTCTTCAACTTTTTGCCCCGTAAATCCCCATGTTTCCACAACTATCTGTAAGACATTTTCACAAACCCTTGGTGAGCAATGTAAACTCGACGACATATAAATCTTAACATTTTTCTATAATCAAACACCCACTAAATTTTGATTAATTAACTAGTGCAAGTATATATGTTAAATTCTTTAACTTTTGGCCCTGCAAAGCCCCAAGTTTCTACCACTATCTGTGAGACATTATGACAAACACTTGGCGAGCAATGTAAAAATCCACAACCTTTGAAACTTAAAATCTTTGTATGATCGAACACCCAGTAAATTTGGTTGATTAACTTTCGAATTAATCATATACTTATGAAAATAAACACAAAACGAGAGAGGGGTTACAGTTTCTTTCAGATCCAATGCCGCTCGTTTGAGTTTTTCAGAGAAGGTGGGGTACGGCAACGAAAGAAGCTTCAACAGAGAATCTTGTTCGTTTTCTTCGTCAACTCCTGGAACGGTTGCTTTCTCCTGTACATATTCAGACATGAAATTCTCAAAGTATCGATCTGTCATTTTTCCGGCGATGCTCCGATGATTGTTCTTATTCAGTAAGTATGAGACGGACAGACGGTGAAGAGGGGCGGACGAAACATACATAGATGCCACGACCGCCGTGCTGACCAAGATCGTCGATGGGGAGACACGTGTACATCATTGAAGCTGACTGGCAGGAAACGTGTCAAGGTAAGGCGGAGTGGGACGCTTTTGTGCTACATAAATGCCACGACGGCCGTGCTGACCAAGATCGTCGATGGGGAGACACGTGTACATCATTGAAGCTGACTGGCAGGAACGAGTGGGACGCTTTTGTGCGTGGTTTGTCCCAACCGGTATTTTCCACAATTTGGCTGCGTGGAGAATGAATGTGAGGAAATGGCGGTGTGGATGAGTTTGTGGGGTATCATTGTTACAAACATAAATTTTTTTGTTTTTTTTTAATTAGTAATCGGTATTAAATGGTACTAAAATTTAGGAGGAGCTTGGTTAATTAGAAGGGAATGAGAATGGTAAAAGGTAAGGGAATACAAAGAAATACAATGAGCATTTTCTAGTATTATCAATACCATTGATATTGCTTGGTTTATATAGGTAATCATTATATACACATATGTATCTATATATGTGTGTTGTGTAAGGGTGGCGGTGGTGGTGATTTTATGACAAGTTATGATGGTGTAGTGGTTGTGGCGGCGGCAACAACGACGGTGGCGGTCGGTGGTGGTGCTAGAGGGTGGTGGTAGCGATATGGTGGCGGTGGCGGCGTTGGCGATGGCGGCGACGACAACGACGGCGACGACAACGACGGCGGCGGCTATTGGTGGTGGTGGCGGTGGAGATGTGGTGGTTGATGGTAGTGCTAGAGGGTGGTTGTAGCGATATTGGTGATGGTGTTGATAGATGACGTGTTACGATGGAATAGTGGTTGTTGTAGGTGGGGACGGCGACGGTGGCGGCAGTTGGTGGTGGTGGTGGAGATGACGGTGGTGGTTGGTGGTGGTTCTAGAGGGTGGGGGTTCCGATATTGGTGGTGGTGCTGTTTGTTGATGTGTCACTATGGTGTAGTGGTTGTTGCCGGTGGCAGCGACGACGGTTGTTGGTGGCTGCGGCGGCGATGGTGGTGGTTGGTGGTGGTTCTAGATGGTGGTTGTAGCGATATTGGTAGTGGTGTTGATAGTTGACGTGTTAGGATGGTATAGTGGTTGCAGCCGGTAGCGGCGACGACGACGACGGTGGCAGCAGTTGGTGGTGGTGGTGGTGGTGACGGTGACGGTTGGTTGTGGTTCTAGAGGGTGGGGGTTGCAATATTGGTGGTGATGTTGATTGTTGATGTGTTACGATGGTGTAGTGGTTGTTGCCGGCGGCGGCGGCGGGTGGTGGTGGTGCTAGAGGGTGATTGTAGCGATATTGGTGGTGGTGTTGATAGTTAACGTGTTACGATGGTATAGTGGTTGATGCCGGTGGCAGCGACGACGATGACGGCGGCAGTGGCAGCAGTTGGTGGTGGTGGCGGCGGTGGCGGTGGCGGTTAGTGGTGGTGCTAGAAGGTGGTTGTAGTGATATTGGTGGTGGCTATTGATGGTGTCGGTGATCCGTGGTGGCATACGTACCTGAATCCATTACCCTGAATTTATTACCCCCAATTTACTGGGGGATGTTTCATTACCCAAGAATGGGTAATGATTGATTATATTCCATCTAAACAAACAACATCAATGATTACTGTTCTCATTCCTTACCCCGTAAAGTAATTATTATGATGCTAAGCTGTTGATTAAACGATAGGAGAAAAAAAACCTGACGAAATAATGTGGTAGATTCAATAGAAAGTAAGCACTACTAATACTCTAATATTGAAGCTTAAGAAATCAATTTCTTCGAGTGGATATTCTGACGTCTGTCGCCTTATCTAATTTTTATTCTTTAATATATATTAAATTAAAAAAATTATAATATTAATATTCTGTTTTTTAGATTTTTTTTGTTAATCATCCTCTTATACTCTAAAACTAGCTTAACACCCAATGTATAAACACGAAGATGATTAAAATTAATTTTAAATTTTTTAGGTTATTAGAGCACTAATATGTATATAAAGTGCAATTGTAAAACATACATAATAATATAGAACGTATATTAAGTATAATTGTCTTATGTTAGATCTACAATAGTTACGATCTTCCGATTAATAAACATCTATATTTGAATGGTAATATCAAAATGAGATAATGGGTGACTAGTATTTCAATTCATATGGTGGTGGATTTGTACATTTTTAATTGTTTTTAAACTAAACATGTTTTTAACTAATAGGTAATGACATTGAAATGTTTCTAAGCTTAATGTCACTATTTACATATATATGGTAGGATAATAAACATATATTGTTTTTATACGTTATATGTTTACCAAAACTAGTCACCTAGAATTATGAAAAGTTTGAAACTTAAAAAACTTTAGTATCTAAAATTAGTTCGATTTTGAATAATCACCCTTGATATAAGAAAAATAAATATTAAAGACAAGAGGTTGTGATTGGTAAACTATCATGAAGTTATTAAGAAATTTTTTGAAATAGAATGTTGTAGTTGATAAAAATATTAAGATAAATATGGTTGATGATGTCATAACCTTAATCTTTTAATTAGTATATATTAGATTAGATTAGATATTAGAATATTAGATAGCTAACAAGTATCGAGTTCCTTATATCAAAAGTTTTAAATTATTAATTTTAAGTGTCTTAATAAAAACAAATTACTCGATGTCTTAATTGTATCTTATGTTATTGAAAAACATTCTTTAACAAAACTCAAAATTTTTATTCAACTTTATTAATTTGAATTTAGAAAAGTAAATAAATAATAAGCTTTAATGTATAAGTTCATAAACTCATAAAAATTTGTGTACGAGTTTATTAATATATGACAGGAAAGTTAAGCTAATACAAATATCTCATAATTTGTTTGTTTAAAGAGGTTGGTATCTATTTTGCATCAAATATTAATTCTATTTCGCATAACTTAATTATAGAGAATCAAACCAAGCCCTAGTTTTATCTTTAACATAATAACTTTTATTATCCCTTATATATGAATTGACAAAGAAGTAATATATCAATTGACAAAGAAGTCGAAATGGATAGTGTGAATGACTCAGGGGTATATTTGTCCTTTACGTTGATGTAGTAATCTTCCTGATATTTGACTTTGACCAGCTCCTTATTTCCACTATCACAAGTTATAAATTATGATCTTCCATTGTCCCAGGCCATGCCTGCAATCTTGTTCGTCCTACAGGCTGATTTTGGTCTTCTACGCACAGAGTCCATCGTACATTCACTCGTACTTCTCCGCTCTCAATCTCTCATGTCGCATGTATATCACCTTCAACCCATCCTTCCCCTTCAAAACTTTCTCTGCTTCTTTTCTTTTTCCCCTTTGGAGATTCATGTTGCACACTTTGAACCACCTTAAGCAGAGATCTTCACGATCATAACTACTTAGGGTAATTCTTCATCACCATGTAAGCATTTTTATGTTTTACCCGTGTTTCGTTGATTTGATTGGTCACTTTTGTTGATGGAATTAACCAGTGAATGATACGTATCAAACTTGGTTGGAGCCCTACTCACAAACCTTCATACCTGCGTAAGGTATTTCTTCGTTTGATTTTGTCTTCTTAATGTTTTGTTTGTATAAGAATTTAAACTCGGTTTAGCTCAACTCTTTATGCTATTCAAATGCTAGCTTCTGACCAGAGCTGTTGGCAAACATTACATTGTCGTTTTAGGTGACATTTTAGCATGTCACCACATGTTTGATAAAATGCTTCAACATAAAACATATCTTTTGAATTAACCACCTGTAACAAAAGTTGTTTTTACTTTTGTAGTGATTTTACAAATCTGATTTTTATAGCAACAAGTCAGATTTTTCGAATCAAAATGATCTAATTCAGCGACATGAATTTAAACTTGCTGCAAGATAAAAGAAAAGTTAGTTAACATGTTCAAACAAGTGCATGGATAATAATGTATTTGTATATGGCTAAAATTGATTTTAAATTATTTTTAGTATTGCGAATGCTTTTAGTTTCTTTTACCTACCAGAGGCTATTTCTTTTAATGTTTTAGACTATTTTGGCAGTGTTCTTGAAGTAAGTCGCTGTGATTATTTGAAGCCTTGTAGCAACCAATTTACTAAAAGATTAGGCTGTTTAGGTTAGGCTTTATTTTCAAATCACCTGCTTTGTAGCTTACTTTTGACACCAATTAATGTTACATAATTTTGAAATTTAAGAGTTAACAGAAAATAACAATCACATAATTAATAAGAAAAATCACAGAATTAATTTTGATTCGGAAATTACTAAACTCATGTGAAAAAATCTAAGACGACTAATAGTCATGTAAACAAGGGCAGAGTCACAAAGTATTAGAATACATAATGTGGTTTTTAGTCTTCTTCTACTTATCTCCCTATCAAAGGACATTAACTCTAACACTTTTATCAACATTCATCACACAGATGGAGGGAGTATATGATCATACTTTGACCAAGTCTCTGTTTTGTGACTCAAGTTTTTAAGGTTTATAAAGCTAAAGGACATTAAGCCAGTTTTGCTGAAATGCTTGCTGCAAACAATACATTTAGGGAGCCTTGGGGTGTTTGTGTTATCTTATAAATTTAGGCTTAAACTTATAATCATCTTAACTCATTATTATTAGTTTAGAAGTTATTTACAAATAAAGGAAATTGACCAAAAAAAAGTATGTTTAGATATTAAAATGTTTAAATTATATAAGGTTGTGCAAAAAAAATAGGAGAATGAGGATGGTAATTAAGTAAATTTAGGTTAGTAAGCTCAAGATAATTTAATAAGCTCTTTTGAAATAGCTTATTAAAATGAGCTTATTAAGGCATTAATAAGCTAACAAGCTTATGCTAGAATGCTAGTCCAAGCACTTTTATATGATTGTCCTACATTCATGGATATATGATTTGAGAGTACCTTGCAAAAGACATCCATGCATGAAGTTAACTTGTTATGAACAGACAACCGGAACCGTTTCATGAATAATTTCTTAAAGTGCCACATTCAACCCATGCAAACATGGACACGAGACAATTAGACCCCTATAGATTTTAACTAAGTTACTCCTTCCTAAAATGCTATCTTATTACAAACATCGGGTTTTTATTTCTACCCGCCTTCGTATTTGTCTTTAGTCGTGCTTTAATAAAACTTAAACAGTATTATCTATAAGTACAACACCAACTTATAAAAAAAAATTTGGCAGCCAAATATGATTCAACTAAACCAATAACATTTTTACTAATATTATCACATATCTTGACTGGCTTCTTGGTTTATACAGGTGACGTTAAAATTGCACAGCACATTCACACGTTTGTGTACATTTCTACAGTTTCATGCATTTATTTGATTATTTCAATATACACCGTGTTCTAATACGCTATTCTTGGTGTAAATGAATCAATAAACAAACTTTATGATACAAGCGTAATGAAATTTAATAATTTTCTTATAATCTGCTATGCTTTAGTGCCTAATTTATATTTCGTTCTATTATCTTATCAGTATTGTCTACTTTGATTGGCCCATTTTATCTATAATATTATATATAATTAGATTATAAAGACTGTGATTATTTGAATATCACCCGGTGTAATGCTCGGGATCAATTCTGTCAATATTCTAACAAATGAACTATTCATCAACCTCCCGTTGGTGCATGATGCTCTGGGGAGAAATTCCTTAAATTCAAGACCTAAAATTAGTCATTTTAATTTACTACGTGATTTAGAATGTTTCATATAATACTATTTATATAAAAACCACACTACATATGCCTTGAAATTATAACCAACAGTAAGAAGCACATTAGTATGGTAAATATTCTACAATAGTTTGCATTCCCAAAGGTCGGTCTACATGGCTTCTCTCATTCTTTTCATCTTAGCAACATGCACCATGATAGTAACATGTATCTTGTTCATGAAAACTTCACCAAGCATGAAAACCTTTTGTCTCCACCGGTCATTCAACAGCAAAACTTCCCAGTTGCGAAACCACAGATTATGTCCAAGTAAAACCATATCTTCTTAGGCTCATTAGCATGTTTGTATTTGTCCTCGCTTCTTGTACTCGTGGGGTCTTCAAGATCAGAGCAATTCTTTGGCAATGGAGGACCACAAAGATCTCTATTACCAACATATATTGATGGATCAAGAAGGGTTTGCAATTGATTTCCTGTAGGAATTCTTCCAGACAAATTATTATGAGATAAATTCAAATGGCTTAAAAAGTTCAAAGCTCCAATGGAGGATGGAATTCTTCCTGACAAATTGTTAGTTGAGAAATCGAGAGAATTTAACGCCTTCATGTTCCCAATGCTATCTGGAATGCCTCCAGTGAGATGATTATGAGACAAATTGAGACCTACCAACATGAAAGTCTCATCAACTCTTCAGGTATTTCTCCAACTAGTTTATTACTGGAAAGATCCATGTTAATGACTAGTTGCAATGTTGTTGTATATTCAAGTGCAACACCTTTGATAACCTGCATCACCGTTACATCAGAACTCAAACTTCCGTTATGAAGATCTACCGGGCTACCCTTAACCATGCCATTCAACTCCCCGAAGCAATGAGGGATGATCCTGTTAAGCTGTTGTCTGCAACATCCAATATCTGAAGATTTGAATTTTTGCACAGAGATGGAGGAATTCTTCCTCTGAAATTGTTATTACGTAGCCTGAGAACTACCAAAGTTGTAAGTTCTCCTATCCATTCGGGTATGTTTCCTGAGATCTTATTACCACCTACATCTAAGACCTTTAAGGGATTCCAAAAAAGTCGAGGAAGCTCTCCTGTGAAGTTATTGTCGTTCAAGTTTAACCATAACAAGGATGAGGGATATTCACCTAGAGAACTTGGAATGACACCAGACATCCTATTTGAACTCAAAATAATGGTTCTCAAGTAATACATATCCCCTAAGCAGTTTGGAATATTCCCAGTTAATCTATTTCTCGATAGATCTAAAAACTGCAAGTATATCCTGCTGCACAACGATCTTGGAATTGACCCATAAAAAAGATTGTTCTGCAGAAGTAAAGCATGTCCATCTTCGTACCCAGAGAACTTTTTTTGGTAAGGAAGATTTGTCAAAGGTCCATTGAGTTTGTTATGAGAGAGATCTAAGACAGAAATCCAAGTCATCTTTTGCAACCACGTGGGTAGAGGTCCATAAATGCTAGTATTAGACAACAACAACTTCTCAAGCTCTTTTTGAGTACGAAACCACTGTGGAAACTCATTTGCAATCTTGCAAGAACCCAATTGAATGGTTTTCAGTTGGAATGGAGGTATCCACTGATGTGAAACATTGAAGGTTAAGTTACTATTCGAACTTATATCTAAGTACTTCAACATCGAGAGATTTGCAAAATGGGCTTCGAAAACTATTCCTTCTAAAGAATTGTTAGAAATCCCTAGAGCATAGAGTCTCCTAAGTGTTCCAATTGAAAATGGAATCGTCCCATTTAACATATTTGAAGACGAGTAAAATGTTTCTAATGAAGCAAGTCTTTCAAGAGATGTGGGGATGGGACCGTTTAACTGATTTGACTGTAAATTTAAATTTCTTAAAGCACTTAACCTTCCCAAGGATTCTGGAATTGTACCGTTCAATTTATTTTCTGAGAGGTTGATTACGGTTAGTTGCCCAAGGAATGTTGGAATGGGACCGCTTAACTGGTTTGAAGACAGATTGAATACTTCTAATAACCTCAGTTTCCCTATAGCTTCAGGGATTGGACCTTCAAATTTGTTTGAAGAGAGTTGCAAGACTCTTAGATTAGTAAATTTGCCGAGGGAATCGGGGATTGGACCCTTTAAATAATTCCTATGTAAATTCAAAATCTCCAAAGCATTTGTAGAAGATTTGAATGCATTTGTTAATGGGACAATAAGCTTGATCTGCTCAAAGGTGTTATAGGAAAGGTCAAGTTTTACAAGGCTAGGCATGACAGGAATAGGTGAATTTATAACGTTCTGAGAAAGATCAAGGGATAGCAAGGAGCTGAAATTCATTAAAGTAGGTGCAAATTTTCCTTCAAATGCATTGTAGCTAAGATCCAAGTGTCTGATGGTGGAAGACATTCTACTCAAATTGAGATGAGGACCTGCAAGATCAACATCTGTTAAGAACCCACAGTCGGACAAACTTAACTCGATTAGTGAAGGAATCATGTAAAGCACATAGTGAAGAATCAAAATGTGACCTTAGATGAAGGCCAACTACACTTCCTGAAGCAGCATCACAATCGACTCCTTCCCACTGACAACAAGCAGTGCCAACCCATGATGAGAGCATATTGGAGTCATCTCTGAAGCCTTGTTTGAATTTGAGAAGAGCCACTCCCTCTTGCTCAGGGCAACCAAACGTAATATTTCGACTACCCAAGCATGTATTTGTAATTGCAGAACACATCAGAATTAAGAAAATAAAATGAATCCTAAAACCCGATTGATTTCCCATGATTCAGCCTTAACCCCGGTTAAGCTGGTTAAAGAAGTGAAGTGAGAAAGATGGGTTGTAACGATGAACAAACTACTTCTTTAATATTCAGTAACAAAACCATGCCTTATTGACCAGTGGTACCTATCAACGACTTTGAAGTCAAGAAAGCAAGTTCCTTACCCAAGGATGAAAGTTATGCATGGTCTTGTAATCTTGTTTGTTACTGTCTGTGTTTATTTGTTTTTATGGTCTTGAAATCATTTTTCTAATGTGAATTGAACTAACACGGTATATGATGGATGCTAATCTATATTTTAAAACGTTGAAAAGAATTTACAAAAATTTGTAATTAAATAGATAAATTAATAAGCCGGCTCTAAACCATGAAAGACCGATTCTTGCCGTCCTATTATGTCCGTCTCACTAGTCTATTTGAGTTAGCCTTATTATAAGGGGTGTTTGTTTTAGCTTATTATCGGTTTATAAACGAACTTTTTTTTCAAAAATTGGCTATTTTCTTATTCTAAATAAATTAGTCATCCATATTTAACATGATAATTCCGAGGAAACTTCAAATTTCTAAGCAACGACTCCAGATGAAAGTTTTTGTTGAAGTATGTATTCAAGTGTTCAAATTTTAGATCATTGGATTGTAGATTTTGTACTTTGGATTAAGTACTTGCTTGTTTCAGCTTTCTAGTCAGTGTAGATGAACCTTCTCTCTCGCCATTCTCTCTCTTATAAATTTTAGATGCACAAAATAGAGAGAGAGAGAGAGAGAGAGAGAGAGAGAGAGAGAGAGAGAGAGAAATGTGTGTAATTATATTCAATAGGATCTTACTTTATACAAGTAACAAGTCTTCAAGAACTCAACTTTGCTAGCTTTGGTCTTATACGATCATCGTGTATATTCAATGAATAACTAGTATATTTCATATGTCGTGTACACGTTTATATCACAAAAAGGGGCTATTTTACCACACAAGAAAACAACAATTAATCAACTCATTTTAAGGTTTCTTGGCTTTGAGAAGATATAACTATATCTTGAAAAACCTGCTATCTAAGATTTGTTGCTGAAAAAACTGATATTGCCACTATTAGAGCTTCAATAACTGAAGTATTCCTACTGTACAGGCGAAGAACACCTCTAGTTTTCATCTTCGTTACAGTTTTGACTACTAAAAGTCAAAGACCTCTTCACCATTTCATTTCTTTGGCATGTAGCAGTTCCTGGTTGACTTTGATATCCATCTTGTAGCCTCAGAGATTCAATTTTTTGATTTATGATGTTGCAATCCTCATTTTCATCACCATAACAACTCCCCATAGATTCAAACAAAATATGTTCATCTACATTTTCATCATCATTGTTTGTAGATTCAAGCAAAATCTGTTCATCTTCTTCCACCATATCAGCCCAACTTTTCTTGATGTTGTTTCTTTCTTCTGGTAAGGGTAATGCAGACATTTCACTACCCATGGATGGTAATTTCACTTCAAGATTGCAGTTTGCTATTGGTTCTCTCCTAGCTTCACCACCTTTTTCAAAATTTAGTTTCCTAAAACACCCTCCAGTAGATGCCGCTCTTTCCCATTCTCGTCTTCTAGGCTGAGTCAACAGAACCCGTGGTGTCCCATTGACCGGAAACGGGGAGACGGTTGACTTCCTGAATCCAGGATCTGAATCACTTCGCTTCCCTTTAGTCAATTTCTCAACAGAATCGGTTTCTTTGTATTTAAGAAGAAACAATGAGAAAGATATTTGATTCCCGGACGGGCACCTTTTCTCCATTTCCAATTCTTCCATCACGTGTTTGGCACGCTCATAAGATTTGGTGTATGATTCTTCATCTGTATCCCGAGTTCTGTTTGATTCTTTAACTGTACTCAGTAAAAACTTTGCTTCAGTCATCTTCCCCATATACATCAAACAAATCGCAAGATTACACCTTTTGTTCTTATCTGGTTCCAAAGAAAGTGCTTTTCTGCATCATAAAGATTCAAATTTCACTTGAATAGAAGTTCTCAAGAAAGAATTGTATCAGTTTTAGTGAAAAGAGTGACTTTGTAAGTAATGAGTTTTGGATTTTTGCTGCAAATAAAAAAAGCAAAACAGGTAGGATTTTTTTTTTGGTTTATTGCAAAAGAAAAAATGAAGTTTTGTTTATCAAAAAAGAAAACTCGAATAGATCCAAATGTTAATCATTCTGTGAATAAATCACAAACTCACCTATATATTTCTTCTGCTAATTTATAATTGTCTTGCTGCAAGTGAGCCCATGCCAAGTTCCCTAATAACCTGTTATTGGAAGAGATTCGACCAGAAAGAAATGAGACTATGAAGATAATTTCTAAAAGTAAAAGGTAATGTCATATATTATTCTACCTTGAATACTCTTGTCCTACAGTGATTTGAATTTTCTTCCCTTGTGATCTCGCAAGCTTTGTTCGACTTCCATTAATGGAAGTAGCTTCCTCAATATGTTTAAGTTTTGTTTGAAGCAGTTCTATCTGCTCCTCAATTCGTCCTGATCTCTGGTAAGATGCAAAGATATTCGGTTTTTTCATTAAACAAATGATGATTTGGGACAAAAAAGAAGGAAAGAAAAGACACCTATATGGAACTTCTTACATAAAAATGGTTAGTCTTGAAAACTATAATATCTTTTTGGAAATTTCCCACATGATGATTTTAAAAAAGACATAATTTACCTTGTATAATTCAAGAAGAATGTTATCAAGGGACTCTTGTGCATCAAGCGGGCATAAATGGCGAAAGGATTTGATTGCTTCAATTGCTTCTTCGGCTCTATTTAATTGTTTCATCACTACAGCCATGTCTTTCAGTGCACTGTCAACTCGATCACCCGAGTTTATAGCAGCCCAAAACATTGGTACCGCTTTCCCTGGATTGTTATCTACTAACTATAAGGAAGATTATAAGATCACTGTCATTCACTCACTTGGGCATTTTAACAAACAGATAATGATCATTGAAAATATAGTTTGTTTCTCCATAATCTCCTTCACTTCCCATGGTTTGACAGATTTAGGTCAAATTGACTTAATTCGATTCGAACGTTTACCTTTTCTTGAAAATCTTGGTAATCACATCGAAGTTCATAAAAATTCTACAAATATATCGAGTTTTCGAGATTCTTTAGGGTAATGTCTACTTCAATTGTGAAGAATAGGAGCACCAGATTTGACCTCAAGAATTTAATCATATATAATCAATAGAAAAACAACCCATATGAGGGATTTTGCGATAACCCATGATTAGATTGTGATTAAACCTCTTATATGATGGGATTCACAAGAAAATAAAGTAACAACAGTACTAAATCTATCATACCTGCACATGTTTGGCTCTGACGTAGGGTGAATCACCGGCGGGGACTTTATGGATTATATGGAAAAGATTATCACATTGTGGTGGCGTCCATTTCCTCTCCGACAACGGCACCTGCGGTTGCCGATTTGCGTACGGCGGCGAGGAATACGAATTTGAAGAACAAATCCGCTTCTTCTCTGGCTGCGGTGTGGAGAACGGGAATCCTCTTGGAGTTGAATTCGTTGAGTCTTTGTTCGTCCACATTGTTGAGTGGTGTATTCAACTCAATAATCATCAAAAGATTTTGAAAAATGGTGTTTGAAAGGATCAAGAATTTGAGGGTTTTGGTGATCGGAAAATTGTGTAGAAGGTGGTGTATGAGTGTTGTAACTGATATGAAAACTTTTTATAGCTTATGGTAATAGTTTCTTGAGTTAATTACAAAGATGGTCCTTGTGGTCTAGTCCAAATTTCACATTTAGTCATTTAAACTTTAAAATTACATTGGTAGTCCTTATGGTTAAGGTTTTGTTTCACTCTTGGTCCTTTAAGCTAACCACCGTTAAATTCTTCCATTAAAAACCCTCATGTGCCTTGCACATGAGGGTATTTTTGTCAATTGCACTTTTATCCATGTTGCCAAACATAGAATTGCATTTAATTTTTAACCCCTACCCCCACCGAGACACCCTATATTCTTCCCTTCTTTCTTTCTCCGACGGGCGATTTCAACTACCGTAGATTTGTCACTCAACCGTCAACCACCTCCCACACTTCATTCTTCTTACCCCCTTCAATACAAATCCCTCCATACTAATTAAATCAATCAGGATATGGGGAAACAATTTTTTTTTTTGAACATCCAAAAGAAGATATTGCATTAATCCATGAGTTTTAGTTCACAAATGCAATGGGGTTCAAATATAGTGAACCAATCACATTGCCACAGCACATAACTCACACATAAATCCAATGGGTAAAATCTCACTTGAAGCTAGCAATTAATACCACGATCTGCAGGCTTCTTTACTCTCATGGGAAAACAAATTACTTCCACGCATTTGCTTGATTTGTTTGAAGAACAGAAACGATTTCTTTTTCTTGATTCGATCTTATATTTGTCGACATTTTTCTTCTTCTGGATTTAGTAAAAGAATCAAGATTTGGGAACAAATTAGTTCGACTGTTGATTTGCTTGATTCGTTTAAAGAACAGAAATAGAGAAGAAAATTTCACCCACGAAAACCTAAATGTTGATTCCCAAATACCTTCGACGACGGGATAAAAGTGTGGTGTCTTCATCTCAATCTGTTGTGGTTGTCTTCAACGGGGTGCTGGTGGCGGTGATTGTTCCAACAGGGAGTGGCAGAGGGGTTTTTCATTTGGGTTTTGCTTAGATCTGAAACAGATCGTAGATCTGACAACGCCACAAATATAAGATCGATGATTGCGGTGGTGGTTATGACGGCTCCATTGGCAGCGTTGAAGGCTACTACGATGGTGGCAGCGGATGCAGCGTTGAAGACTACCATGGGGCGGTTGTTGCAACGTCGAAGAACCCATGGTGGCGGCGGCAAAAACGAAAGTTGGCTTCTGGCGGTGGTAAGTTTGACGTTGGGAGGTGAGAAGACAAGGGAATGCATGGTTAATAATTAATAGAAATATATTATTTAAATATTGATTAGGGTTGGTAATGTTTGGCAACATGGATAAAAGTGAAATTGACAAAAATACCCTCATGTGCAAGGCACATGATGGTTTTTAACGGAATAATTTAACGGTGGTTAGCTTAAAGGACCAAGGGTGAAACAAAACTTTAACCATAAGGACTACCAGTGTAATTTTGAAGTTTAAAAGACTAAATGTGAAATTTGAGCAAGACCATAGGGACCATCTTTGTAATTAACTCTAGTTTCTTATTTGGCAATAGGCAACACTTCAAACAATTTTGTATTTATTAAAACAAAATAAATGATACAGAAATATATTAAACAAATAAATTAGATTACTAAAAGAAATATGTTGGTTTCATATCTTCATTTATTTATACTGACTTATATAATTCTTATCATTAAATTTACATAAAAATCTTAATTATTATATATCATATTCACTTTTTTATAATATTTTAAAATATTATATTTAACTATATTTTTAGTTTTATCATTTCAAATATCTTATATTAATTTTGAATTATTTTTTATTGCTTATAATTGTGACAATAATGATCGATGACTTGTACAAAAAATACAATCACGTCTCTTCGCATCATGATGCCACACTTTTGCCATCGGGTCTGCTCTCCCCCTCGCGTTGACGTTTTCACCATTGGTATCACTGTTGACGATATCTATCATCATATTTTTTAAATTCTCATTTCTAGTACCGCCTTCCGTTGAATTGAACAAGCGAAATGAGATGTCAAACTAGTGTTAAAAAATTCATATTTTATAATTGATTAATATCTTTTTATTAATCATAAATATTTTCTCAACTTTGTTTATTATATTTATTAATCTAGTTTATGAAAAAATAAGTAAGTATAAATATATATATTAAAATAACACTGAAATAAAAAAATACACGGTACTAAAAATCCACTATCTTGATATTTCTCATTTACGCGTTCTAACGTGATAAGAGTGGTTTCCGTTATTCATTACATAAATATTGCTTTATTTTAACAATAGTGAACCCGAGAAACGCACAGTATTACACTAAAAACTATTAGACGTGAATAAATCTGTAGTTTCTAAAAGAGTATGTATAAATGATATTAATTATAAATTAGAAAGCCTAGGTTGGAAATTTTTTGGGGTTCAAGGAAAATATCGTGGGTCTATTGGAAGTTGATATTAAATAGTAAATCAAAAGGGGGCTAGGTATTGGTTCCCTAAAAGCTCTTAATCTTGCTTTACTATCCAAGTGGATATGGAGGTTCAAGACTGATCAAGGTGGATTATGGAAACGGTGCATTCAGGCAAACCATGGAGGGAACGGGAGAGCAATGCTTAAACATCTACCAACGGAATCCAATTTACATTGAAGGGATATTATTCTTTTATCGACGCTTTGTCCTTTCTGTGGCTCTTAATGATGAAACCGAAGATCACCTTTTCTTGCACTGCTCTTTTGGTAAAGGTGTGTTGGATGCGATTAAAAGTTGGTGGAACATTGAAGGTTGAGTTGGGGTAAGGCTACTCAATTGGGGTAACGATTTGGGCTAGACAGGTAACAAACTACATGCATTTCAGGGGGTACTTTATACATACATGTGGTGGATTTGGAAATGCAGGAATGAAAGAGTATTCTCTCCTTCTAACCCGTGCAGGCCGGTGACAGTGTTTAGCGAGATTCAGGCTTACGCTTTCTTTTGGCCTAATCATATGTCAGGAGATCATATTTCCGTCTATAATTGGGGTGATTGGTGCCTCACTCCTTCTTCTTGTTTTGGTCCCTAATTTGTAATCTTCTTTGCTTTTTAGCTTTGTACTTGTACGTTTGTGGCAACCTTCTGTTGCTATGTTTTTGCTTAATATATTCGAGATATGCCAGGTGGCAGGTAGTGTGATGGCAATGCTGAAGCACTTTCCTAGTGTATCTTCATTTGTCGTTAAAAAAAAATTAAATATAAAAATGTTATCTACGAAACCTAGCCCGCACGGGTTTAGCACGAGATTAAGATTGTTTGTTACAAAATATTGTGTGTTTGATAGATGATAGGAAGGAGTTACTGATCAGTTAATATATTTCTTGGTTAGGTGTGAATAAAAATATGAAGATGAAATTTGGAGAGAAGATGAAATAAAATCTGAATAGACGTGAGTAATTTGTGCATGAACAACGTTTGCCTAAATGAAAACAAATCTGGAAAATTCAACAACTATACATCTCGAAATCTATTTAAAATTACGACATAAAACAAATATGGGTAAGAAGATACATATGAAATAACGATACAAAATAGATGTGGGAAATAAGATGATACAATTTGGAACCTCACAAGTAATTGAAACGAACATAGATTGGAACCAAACACATAATTGAAATTGTATACAAATCAAGAAACCCACATAACCACAATTGAACCAAACTCGGATCTTTCCGCTTGTTATGAATAGTGTAGGATGATTAATGTGTATATTATGTCTTTAAATGATATCATTATCTTTACTATAAAGAAATTAATAGTTAATTTATAAATATTTTATTTGAAAAGGTAGAAGAGTAAGGTGGATTTATAATTTCTAATTTGTATAAACTAATATGTTTATATAATTAAAGAATATTTTTAAGGGAAGATAACAAGGGAAATGAGTTGCAAGTCTATTCCTCGAAATAGATAACGATACGGAATGTGATACCCAATACACTTTTATATTGCCAACTAATAATAGCAGGGGGATAGAGAGATTATAGCACCTCCATCTTTGTATGTTTGGCAAATTGTTTATTGTTTCACATGTCAAGTTATTTAATTTTAATCTGTAGATCAATATCAACAAAAGAAACATGCACATTGTTGTAGAAAAATATGTGAATTGAAATAATTTATCAACAGATTAACTAATTTATCAGCAAGTTTTATAGTTATTTTCTCGGCTAATATCTTTATAAAAAATGAGAATGTGTGCGACATAATTGTAAGAATTTAATACAATTTAAAGATGTATAGAGTTGGTCCAGTTCTAATAACTTATTAGAAGATCGATTTAGAATATAAAAACTAAAAACATGATCATTTTTCTAATATAGGAAATCTAAGCAAAACCATGATGTAAGATAGACTTACAGGAATATGATAGACAAAACAAGAAACGATACGAAAGGTTCGATTCAATACATTATACAACCACCACATCATACAGAAGCCAAACCCACGCCTACTCAAAAAGACCAAAAGGCCCCCACAACCTCACATTCTTAAAAAAAGAAAAAAAAAGTTTACATAATAAAAAAAAGAAAACATAAAAAGCGCGCTCACTCTCCCTTTGGAGAGGGGCTGCAAAACACCCTCAAATAAGCTTTAAATTACAATACAACCACTTGACTTACACACACCATTAATTAATATTCCTATATAAATACCATTTAAAAGAAAGCCAAACGATACCCATTCCCAACGGTCACTTTTTCCCTTCCCATCACAAAAACAAAAACACCACCCAATAACGGCTACACACTCGGGGTGTGATAGGGTTTTCTAAGACTAAAATTACCCTTTTGACCCTGGGATTGAAAAGGGTAGAATGGGTATTTACTTTCTTCTTATTTTAGAATGTCATTTAAAAGGGGGTAAAAACCATGTTTTTTTTTTCTTATGTTTTCATCAAGGAAAATAACCTTTGAACCTTTCGATGAACGCTTTTCGCTAAGGAGAGAAGTTAAGACGGGAGGTATAAGTGGCTTTAACCGCCCAATTGCCCGGAATGACATCTCTAGCAGATAAAGTTCTTACGGTTGAGAGTGTGGTGAGTTTAACCGAAAATGGTCCTCTTAATGGTCCTCTGACGATCACCCAATTCGCTCCCCAAACATGGCTCATCTTTAGCCACTCGGTCGACCTTGCCTGTTAACAATTCAAACATGTTAGGCTATGTAAAACTAACAACTAAAACTATCAATTCGAAGTACATAAGAAGACTAGATATTGAATAATTTAGTATATAAGAATACTCAATGATCTAACTCAAACACAAATCCCATATCCTCATACTTGTGTCTACTTTTGATATTTTATCTAATAATTTTGCTTGGCATTCACTCTGTTGTTAACGAATTTTCCAATGTTTGTTTATGAGATTACTTGATTAAAAGATAGATCAAAGCCCACTTGTATTATAATAATTATGACAGTTTTTGTTTGATCCCAAAATGATATTGTTATTAATTTATATTTAAAAATATATAACAATAGAGAGTAGTAGGATCGAGACTAAATGAGGGAATTGTTGGTAGGAATAAGTGGTGTTATATTTTAGCTTAAATTCATGAATTAAAACACCAAAAAGGGAAAGCACTTCATCACATTAACTACCACTAACGACTTTAACTTCATTATTTATTTGTAATTATGGATACCCAACTAATTATTAACCATAATCTTATGAAATACTTAACCATGCATAGTCAATATTTCCATTACTTAGAGATATGACAGTTTTTTCTTCTATCACATTGTCATTGAAGTATCATATTGAACTTTTACTCAATCATGCACACACACATTCAGATACTCTTTTAATACGTAAAAAAAACTCGCATTAACAGTACGAGCACCATGATTTAGGCAGGATCAAATATATCAAAAGTATATATATATATATATATATATATATATTAAATGTGTTTCTGATATATTAAAGAGATCTAGAAAGAAAACCTAAAAGAATCAAAGTTAAAAGCAAATCTTGATAAACAACTTGTACCATATGCTATAAAAGGTTGTAAATTCACTTAAAAGAGTGTATATTCTGTACCCGACACATTCGGATTTCTCCATGCTTCTTTTATGCAAGTGTGTGTTGTGTGTGTTTATAAAAAGCTGCTCAAAAAGTACTTTCTTTTGACTATTTTGCCCATCTGCCCACACTTCTCCATTTTTTTCGGGTAAAGTTTGGATTCACATCTCACATTCTCCCAATCCAACTCATTTTCTCTATATTCATATCCATTTTTCTCCCATTACTTATTTAATAAATAAATATTCACTACTTGTCACTTAACAACATTCACAAAATCACAATCAAATCTAAATTTCATTTTTCTCTATTCTTATTTCATTTTTCTGTGTTCTTATTTCATTTTATTTATTATCATATTTATATATATATTGTCACGGATGTAAAGTACATTTTTAGACTATACGAAAAATGTATAAAACATACCTCTCTGATATGCATAGATCCAACATCGCCGTCCCCACCCTCAAATTCGACTAGAAGTGAAAGCCAATAATTCGTTGATCCTTCGTTTACATGAAAAGCAATGTTTCTTCCAGGGTATTTACATGGTGTCCTGTAACGATGCATGTCGATAATTATAACTAGATAAAAGTTATAAAATAGCAACGTATTTTTGTCAATGTTGCGTGTTGATAATTATACTTTTTTGACTTGTTTTCGTAATTATACTTTGTGTTGATATGATAGTTCGTAATTTAAGCACAAATTTATGTAATTTTATGAACTTTTTTTATTATAACTAACTAAACATAAATACACTAATATTGCAAATAAATAAATAAAATTGGTATATTAATTTTAAAGGAATTTAATAGAATGAATTTGGTGGTGGATCTGCATTAAATAATAAATAGACATGGTAAAAAAAATCACTATAACTGCATGACCGTAATAAATAATCATAAAAATAACAAGACGTCCATATCTAGGGGTTATTTTGTCATTTACAAAAAGTAGAGAGTGATTTGTGCGCATTTACGAAAAGATTAAGCTACTCTAAGGTAAATATAATTTTTTAATGAAAATCTGAACACCAACCGACGAAAAAGAAACATAGAAGACCGTTAAATAACTAAAGCCGCAAAAGAGTCAAGAAAATACCGGCGGTAAACGATATTGAGCACACCACGGTCACGAAGCTGGTTGTGATCCCCGGCGACCGCCATGCGACCGAAGGCGGCGCCACTTAGGTCAAAATGAGTATTCCCACCGGAACAGTAGCCTCCGGGACACTCGTCGGTGATTATCACCGTCACCGCCCGCCGTGAACAGATAGATTTGTCCAAACACTTGACTTTATAACAGGCCCCACATCCTTCTCCGCCTTTAAACAGAATTGGACTCACCGCTCCGACACGCGCTCTGAACGGCTTCACGTCCACCAGCGAACCGTATCCACACGCGCCGCCTACGCGAGTAAATTAGTCATAATAGTCAAAATTAGTCAAACACCACTAAACAGTCAAAAATTAGTTAAAATAGTCAAAATTACCATCACTTCCATCGCCTTCGGGACTGCCATACCAGGTGGCGGTGGCCGGAAGCCAATGTGAGTTGACGGAGTGCATGAGCGGAGCAGCGGAGATCTCCGACGACTGAAACACCACCGCCGTGAACCACCACATTGCAGCTAGACAAATTCGGGCAATGCAGCTACGGAAACCACTCGAATTGTATGTTATGAGCACCATCGTTGAAGAAAAAACCGGCAACCACCGTGTCAAAGAGAGTAACCGGCGACCGGTGGCGGAGTAAACGAGGTACACAATAACAAAAAATTCTAGAGAGAGAGAGAGTGAATGCCGACAGTGAGTTACAGAGTTAGAGTTCCACAGTGTTAGGGACTGGGTTTTCACATCGGTATATAATGAGGCTAAAAAAATATAAAATAATATTTTTATATATAAAAAATAAAGAAGCTAAAAAATGCGACAGAGATAACACGGGTAACATACAATAACAGCTTGTGAGGAATTTCCATTTTGGTCCATGTTCACGTTAGTTATTTACAGTCGTGCCATTGATCCTTTTTTTGGGTCCCAACGACAGTTAAGGCGTCAAATCCGGACTGTTCACTGGTAGTGGTGTCGGTCATTGTTGGGTCGGGTCGGGTCGGACTCATTTACTTTTTCTTTTTTATATTTGTTTTTCATGTTTATGGTTAATTGTTAAAGATTGATTAGATGATTCTAAACCGGTTTAACTTTTTGCTTTATTGGGGTTACGTCACGTTTTTTACTATACTATATCTTTTTCTGTAACTAATAAATTATGATATGTATATTTCATTGATTTTATTTCTTAACTTATCTTTTAATTTGACATTTTTCTTAATTCAATGAGTAGGATAATTAGTAGAAATATTTTAGTAAGAGATAATTTTAATATTAGGAACTTTCTTATTTAATTTTTATGAAATAAGACTATCAATAATGATAATTGCGAGAGACTGGATGACAATTACTTAATTAAGACAATATAAATATTAAATGAGTTTATTTGGTGATCTTTGAAATTTATGTATGATCCTAACCTATAAGCATTATACGTGTTACACGGTTTATTCCGAAAACAACCAATCAAATATATGTGTAAATAGAAACCCCATTTTATATATGTTCGTGTGGACAATTATCCCTAGTATTTTGTAATGTCCGAGTATAATAATTATGTATTACTTCTTTGTTCTCGTTACTTTATTATCTTTTTTTCACGGGTTTAAAAATATTATAGTCAAACAAATATTTTTTATGTATAATAAATTAGTGTTTTGTATAAAAAATTAACTTAATTATTTATTAGTGTTATGTATAAATAATATTCTCTTATAAAACAAATAGTTTACCTACCTTAAATCAAGACACAACTTTTTGTAGCTTTTTAATATTGAATATATAGGAAAAAAATCAAGTTTTATATCTTCATGATGATTTAAATTATTTATCTATGTTTAGCATGGAATTATGGCCTAATTAGTATATTAACATTATCTTCGTAAGACGTTAGTTTTCCTTCGTCTTTTTTCCGTCTAGAAATGATTGGTAAAATGATTTAGATTTGAAATTATTACCATGGTTGATAATTGATGATTGAGAAATTATCAACTACGTGTATGTCATAGAAAATTATCAATACCAGCAAACTTTTAGAAATTTTTTAATAAAACTAATGAAGAGTGTATATAATTACAAGTATACAATGACTAATTAATATCCTATTATTCAATAAATAAATTACTTATTGATTAATGATAGCACCACTAGTTGGTATGTGGAACTTCATTATAAATAAGTTGATAGAGGTAATTTATTTTAGTTAATTTTTCTCATACAACTCATCTGGCTATTGATGTAATCATGTTATCTCATTTTGGTTAACTAATTGGATTCACTACTAAAAGTTTTTTTTTCAAACATACTTAGCTTAGTTTTAACTTGGGTTTACTTCTCCAAAATGTATTAAACTATACCCCAAATGTTAATGTGTGTATCCACTTTTCAAAAATGTTATTGTGTGTATCGAACTTTCAAAAAGTGTGTTACTGTGTGCATTAAACTTCTTATAGTATATACTAAACTTATACTTTTTTTGCTTTTTTATGTAATCAAAATACATACAATAACACACTTTTTGAAAGTTTGATACACACAATAACATTTTTGAAAGGTGGATACATACATTAGTATTTTGGGTATAGTTTAATATATTTTGAAGTAGCATACCTTTTTAACTTTTACAGACATTTTTTACTATCAACCATGTTTTTATCTTTTGTGAGAAGATTATTCTTTTCACTTGGTTTAAAACTCTGATATTTTAAAATTTCATGAAATGGGTAGAGTTATTCACATTGGTTCTCTTTAAAGTTGGATAAATGGTTTAAGCTAATGATTTTTATGTTAGTATTGCTATATTTAGGCAGTCTCATAATGCTTCAAGTTCTACAGCTCTTTTGATTAAAAAATATGGATATACAGACAATGACGAATCTAGAAAATAAATTTAGTGGGTTTACCACTGAGCTCGGGTCTTTCCCGCGTTTCACCTGTCAACTATTCCATTGGAACATAACCTTGCCACTGATACGGAGAATTCTAGCTCTAGCGATGAGAATAAACGATTTTGTAGAGTAGAAGATGAGAATAATACATGAGGAGACATCATGTAGAAACGGTTTTGGGAAATGGAAATTAAAACTTTAATCTCGTTTCCTTTTTTATGGGCTGTGTAATTAGGTTCACAATCTCACGCCAATGGATTTGTGGGTTCACTTCCAAGATTTAGTTGATTCTCATATAAAGTTTTTAAACATTTTACATATAAAATTGATTTTTTGTAAAAAAAAAGTGAGTTGGTTGGCATGGAAGAAAATTTTCAATCAACCTAAGGCAATCCGAAAGCGTTTCCTTTAGGGAATGACAGACGATGAGAATAAAATTAGCTGGGTGGCATGGAAGAAAGTCCTAGCTGATAAATCGAATGGTGGTTTAGGTGTTGTGAGTCTAAAGGCAAAGAATCTTGCTCTATTGGCAAAGTGGCGGTCAAAATTTTTGCAGGAAGAATATAGCGTGTGGAAGGAGGTCATAGTTGTCTTCATAGTCAAGGTTTAGTGACTAAGCCTGGAATTTAGTTTGCAATTGTTTCATCGTGGCAAAGTCTAGATAAAATGGGCTTGCACTTTTAGTTATCCTTTTCTAAAAATATTGCTAATGGTTCACGTGTTTCCTTTTGGAAAGATCCAGCTGTTGGTGGTGGGGTTTGCCTCAAGGACTTGTTTCCACGACTTTATGCATCAGAAAGTGACTCTGATATTTGTTATAAAGATAAGTGGTCGTTTGTTGATGATAGTTGGAAGGATTCCTTGGGCCTAGAGAAACTTTCTACGGTGAAGAACTGAAGAAGAATTTTAAAATTTACTTGGGTTTTTATTTTAAGTAAAATGCCAAAATTCTGGTTTGATATATGAAGATGGGCATGAGAACCCAAAGGTACTTTTATTGTTTGTAAGATGACAAAATTGATCCAAAAGAAAGTCTCGACATGAAACTCTGATGTGTTTTTAAAACTATTATGGAATCGGCTTCTTCCATCTAAAGTTAATATATTTATTTGGAGGTTCTGCAATAATAGTATTCCTTCAAAATTGGCCCTTGCAAAAAGGGGTATTCCGATTGATTGCTCAAAGTGTGTTCTCTGTGAAGTTCTTGATGAATCCCTAGATCATTGCTTCTTAATTTTTATGTAATAAAGTGGACCCTATTTGACGTAAAATATGGAGTTGGTGAAATTTTCTATCTCACTTATTTATTCTCTGTCGAGTTTTAAGTCAGGGCAATGTGTTCACTCTCTTAATGTGTTATCCTCAAAAGTGTTGGAAGCTTTATGCATTGTTTGCATGTGAACGATTCGGCTTCGGAGAAATCGTATTATCCATGCTGAGGGATCGGATCAAGACAAGATAAGGATGGAGGACATCTTTCCAAGTATTCAACGTATGTCTAGTCTTTGGTTTGCTGCTAGATCAAAGAAGACGAAGTTCAATTTTAAGGTTTGGATTAAATCCCCAAAGGAGGTGTTAGTTGTTCATGGCTAATTAAGTCAAGATTTTTGTGTTTTAAATTACAGTTTGGTATCTTGGTGGGTTTGTATTGTTTTCAATTACTTTTGTATCTTGAAATATTTCTTATGATTTGTATGTACCCTTTGTTCTAGCATCTTACTAGTATTTTTTTAATAAAATTCTCTAGGTTGTATAGCAAAGAGTTATCCGAAGCTCTTTGTTATGCGATTTTTTCTTTAAAAAAATTTTAATTTCACTATACTTTATTATAAAAATAACCCTAAAAATTAACTTAGCCGCTCATATATATATTTAATATTCACTAAGAAAGGAGTTTAGATTCGGTCAATTGCTAATTGTGTGAAAGCCAAAGGGTATGAATGTGAAAGCAATTGATGTTGCAAGTTGCAACAACCACTCAGTCTACTATACCTTGGGCTTTGTAACAATTAATGTTTGAGTTGAATTTCTACACACTTGGCAGTTTGTAACTAAATAGAAGAAAATAAGTTATTATTAGTATTTAGTAGTTTAACTTCGCGTGTTAAATAATTGCTTGAGAATTTATATTTTTTTATACTAGCAATATCTGATGTTTAAATCAATTTTAAAATTATGATTATAGTTTTATAATGAATACAATATAGATTTAGTAGTAGATTTGGAGTATGTGAATTATGTTGTATAATAAATTGTCTAGCTCGGAACTTTTATCAATTAAGAATATTTTTATGCAACATTTCACAATTTACAACAAGTTGATATGTTATTTTAGTATTATATCATTTTTTTCTTATAAGGATAACATCAAGATTACTTTTGTATAGATTTATTATTACTTTAAATCATGTCTATATTTTATTTTTATTTTTATTAAATTCACAAAATTTTATCAAAATATATTTTTTAAATAAACATTGCATTAAATAACTGTATATTACAATATAAAAAAGTACATTAAAAGTGAGTTATTACTAATAAATAAATAGTGAAATATAATTAATATTATCGTTTATGATAATCTAATCCTTGCAATATGCTCAACAATATCCAAACGAATATTATTGTACGTGCCTTTATTGTGTAATTCTTTCTTTTATAAATTATTGATGTTTTTAGTGACTTTTATAAAAACTAGGATTTTATCTGTGTGATAGGACAGTGGTATAATATTTTTATTTTCATAAGATATTAATTCAATGCTTTGTTGAACTAACTTAGAGAGGAAGAAGAGCGTGAATTATCAACTTTATAAAAGTTTAAATTTATTTGAACACTAAATATTGAAGACTGGCATCCATGTTTTCAATAAATTATGTTTTCTTGATTACTTTAGTTTATTAATAATTGGAATATTACCTTACTAGACAAATGACCCGTGTACTAGCTAAACGGGGCGGTTACAAATAAGTGATAAAAAATAGTAATTAACCTAATTAAGAAAATGATTATTGAAGAACATAAACCATTAAGAATAACTAATTTTACATATTCGAGATTTAACCTAATTAAGAAAATGATTATAGCTCAATTTCTTATCCGGCTTATTTTACATATTCGAGATTTAATCTAAACATTAAAATAACTAATTTATGGATTAACGTACTGTCGTACTGTAAAGAGACTTCCTAACATATTTCTAATAATTGTTTCTAAATATTAGGAGATACACAGTATGACTGAGCAAGGTGAAGTAATCATGTATGTCAACATTTCTGTTGAAATTTTGTGTATCTAAAATTGATGGATCCAAATAAACTGAAAACAATAATGACCATTTTAAAGGTACTGTTCTTAAATGTACTTATGTACATTCTATGGCAATTAATATAATGGTAACAACTCAACTTATAAAAACACAACCAAATATCTAATGTAAACACTACAAAAGTTAGTCAAGCACACATAAATCTGCCTATATTTCAGCATGACCCAATTTATATATCCGTAACTATCATGGTCTGAACTCTGAACCCAACAAATATTAATGGGTATACTTAATGGTAACAACTCAACTTATAAAAATATAGCTAAATATCTATATAAGAAAATAGAATTCACCACCAAATAAGTGGGAATTGTTTGACTATATATAATACACGAATTTACATTTTACACCCTTAAATAATAAATACATTCAATAATCTAAATATCATCTAATATCCCCCCTCAAGCGAGAGGGTGGTGGACCTATGCGAAGGAGATTTCGAAAGTATTCAAATTGTTGTCGAGGTAGACTCTTCGTGAAAATGTCCGCCACTTGAAGCTTGGTAGAAACATAAGAAGTAACAAGTTTGCCAGCAGCAACCAATTCCCGAATAAAGTGAAAATCAAGGTCAATATGCTTGGCCCGTTTGTGGGAAACAGGATTTTGAGATATGAACAACGCACTCTTGTTATCACATAAAATAGTAGGTCTACCAGCCGGTAATACGTGAAGCTCACGAAGCAAATGAGTTATCCAAACAACTTCTGCCGCAGTGTTGGCCATGGCCCGGTATTCCGATTCACAACTGGAACGAGAGACGGTTGGTTGTTTCTTAGCACTCCATGAAATAAGATTTCCACCAAAGAAGATAGAATAACCGTAAGTAGAACGACGTGTCTCAATGCATCTAGCCCAATCAGCATCGGAGTAGCCAATAAGAGATGGTGTGGTCGATCGAGAGAAAGTGAGCCCATATGACAAGGTGCCCTTAAGATACCGTAGAATTCGCTTGACATGAGAATAATGATCAACCGTCGGCGATTGCAAAAACTGGCTTACCTGATTAACCGCAAAGGAAATGTCCGGTCTAGTGATGGTGAGATATTGTAGAGCACCGACAATAGATCGATAATGTGTAGGATCGGGAAACGGATCTCTTTTTGTGACAAACGTAGTACTGGCAGATAGAGGTGTGGAGACGGGTTTGGCATCAAGCATGTTGGCACGATCAAGAATCTCATGCACATACCGAGATTGCCCCAAGAAAAGTCCAGAGTCGGTATATTTAACTTCAAGACCAAGAAAATAACTGAGAGGGCCCAAATCTTTGATAGCAAACTCTTTGTGTAATGTTGAAATGAACCACTGGATGAGCTGTACATTATTGCCGGTTAAGATGACATCATCAACATATACAAGAAGGTATAAGATATGAGATCCACGTTTGTAAATAAATAATGACGGATCAGCACGACTACACACGAATCCCGAGGTGACAAGAAAAGAGCTTAGCCGATGAAACCACGCTCGAGGAGCTTGTTTTAAGCCATAAATTGCTTTTTTTAACCGACACACATGTGTAGGGTGTCGCGGATCAACAAAGCCGGGAGGTTGCTCCATAAAGACACAATCACTCAAATTACCATGCAAGAATGCATTATTTACATCGAGTTGATGAAGGGGCCAGCTGTGAAGAACGGCCAAACACAAGACAACCCGTACAATAGCTGCTTTAACCACTGGACTAAAAGTGTGGGAGAAATCAACCCCCGGAACTTGACTAAATCCTTGGGCCACAAGTCTTGCTTTGTGACGCTCAACGGAACCATCAGCACGATACTTTGTACGAAATAACCATCGGCAACCCACAACATTATGATGAACAGGTTGTGGAACAAGTGTCCAAGTGGAGTTACGATGGAGCGCATCCATTTCGGTTTGCATAGCGGAGACCCATTTTGGGTCTTTGGCCGCTTTTGTATAACCACGCGGATCTTTGGTCGTAAAGAGAGCAGTAAACAAGCCATCATCAGAAAGATGAGTAAGATCAGCGCGATGTTTTGGTTTGAAAATACCGGATTTGGCCCTAGTAACCATAGGATGGCCACCAGCGGTAGGAACGGCGGCGGTGGCAGCTGGAGGTGGAACTGTGGGAGGCGGATGGGGTGTCACAGCAGCAGCTGATGGTGGTGTAGGAGGAGTATCCACCATTTGCACAACAGGTGGAGGCGTAATAGCCTCAGTAACAGGCTCAGGTGGTGGCGTAGATGGTTCATTCGGAGTAGTGGGCTGATGAGATTGAGGCTCAGATTGAGCAATGGAAGGCAGCCCATCATCGCACAGACCACAAGTAGCAGGAGCATCATGAGTGGGCTTAGCAGGTGTAGCCTGGGAAGTAGTAGAAGGCCCGCTAGGCTGTGGAAACGACCCAACCGGAGGATTATCATCCAGAAATTGTTTAAGGAACAGGTCCGCAACAGGAGTTGGATCGGAATCCCCTTTTAACGGAAAATAATTCTCATCAAAAATGGCATGTCGCGTGACGAAAATACGAGAGGTGCTCGGATCGAGACACCGATAACCTTTGTATTGCGAGCAATAGCCAAGAAATATACATGGTAAACTTCGCGGCGCTAGTTTATGATCCGAATAATCCCGTAAGTATGGATAAACACGACACCCAAAAGTTCGGAAGGTCGAGTAAATGGGAACCCGACCATAAGCAATTTCAAAAGGCGACATATTGTTGAGAATTTTAGATGGTAGCCGATTTATAATATATACCGCCGAACTAAAAGCATGCACCCAATACGAAGATGGAACGTTACTCATAAAAAGCATCGATAACCCGGTTTCGACAATGTGACGATGTTTACGCTCTACACGCCCGTTTTGTTGTGGAGTGTACGGGCAAGAAATCCGGTGAAAAGTGCCATTATTATCAAGTATTTTACGAACATGTTGATTAAGAAACTCGGTTCCACCATCGCTTTGAAACATTTTAACCTTGCACTTAAATTGAGTTTGCACAAACTTGAGAAAGTTGTCAAGAATAATATAAAATCCTGATTTGGTTTTTAGCGGATAAAACCACACAAATCTGGAGTGGTCGTCAACAAAAGAAGCATAATAGCGGTAACCGTCAATAGAGGTTATAGGTGACGGTCCCCATAGATCACAATGCACCAAATCAAGCATATGTAGTTCACGTTTCGTGTTGTGAATAAATGGTAATTTGTGTGACTTAGCCATCTGACAAGATTGGCAAACAGAAGGTTTAGGCAAAATAGATGTAAGTAATAAATGTCCATGTTTTTGCAAAAGTAAAATAGTGTCATATGAAACATGTCCCAAACGGGAGTGCCATAATTCAAAGGAAACTCGCGACTTTGTGTCTTTAACAGCAGCAAAAGCCTGATTTGAAGGTTCCAGAACATATAATCCACGATCACACCGACCGTGGGCGAGAACCTGCTTCGTTCTTCGATCCTGAATATGAAAAAATGGATGGGAAAACACAACATCCACATTATTGTCACGAGTAAGTTTACTGATAGATAATAGACTTTTGGTAAGCTTGGGAACAACGAGGACATCTTGCAACCGAATATTATTATTTATATAAGATTGACCAATGTGAGTAATGGGAAGTGTATTACCATTGCCAAAAGCGACCTTAGAGTGACCCATATATGGCTCACCACGGGATAAAGAGGCGGTGGAAGGAGTCATGTGGTCGGTAGCCCCCGAATCAACAAACCAATCAGGTACATCAGTAGCAATATTACATTGAGCAGCAAAGGCAGAAGATAAATCAGATTCAATACCTCTCGATGTAGGATGTGTCGCAAAGGATTGAAGATTGGGACAAGTGTTAGCGAAATGACCATCACGGCGGCACAATTGGCAATGGGGTGGACGACGACCACGACCACGCCCACCACGAAAACCCCGTGACAAACCACGACCCCTGGCAGCAGACCGATTATCAGCAGTGAAAGCAACCGGAGATGGAGAGGAACCATGAATCGAACGTAAAAACATCTCGTGACCTTCGGCGAGTGCAACAAGATCACGAAGAGATTGAGGATTGCGAGAAGTACGTACGGCAGTGGAGAAGGTTTCGAATGCAGCCCCGAGTCCACAAAGAAACCAATGAATTTTGTCCTGCTCATCAATCGGATGCCCTATCGCTGAAAGCTGATCACAAATACCCTTAAAAAGACGACCAAACTCAGTTACAGTGTTGGAACCCTTGGTGAGTTGTCGTAACTGATCACGTAACATTTGAACCCGTTCAATGGAGGAGTTACTGTAGGTATGTTCAAGAGTAGTCCAGATTTGATGCGCCGTGGTAAGACCTACGATCTCGGCAGAAACTTCCTCAGATAGAGAGGCCTGAAGAACAATCATGGCTCGTTGTTCAGCGGAAAGCCACGCAACATAGGCGGGATTAGGGACCGGTTTACCGTCAACCGTTATCTCCATATCGGGAATAGAGGTTGATCCATCAACATGGCTGAGCAGATTCTGATATGCCAAAAGGGGTCTGATCTGATTACGCCATAATAGATAATTTGCAGAAGTTAATTTGTGGGTGATGAAGTGAAAGAGAGAGTTCATGGAGAGGGGAGCTTCATGAGAGGAAGGTGAAGCCATGAAGGGAGGAGGAAGAGACAGGGAAATCGGATGGGTGGAGAGAAGACAGAAGGATAAAATCGACTGAAGAGGAGAGAGATAGGGGGAGGGGATTCAATGAGGCTGATACCATATAAGAAAACTAGTTTATTGACCCGTGCACGCACGGGTATTTTGGAAGTGTATTTGAAATATTAACATTTTCAAACAATAATAATGCAATAAATGAAATATCAACGGAAACTTACATGTCATAATTTGTAACAAAAAAATAACTAATTTTTGAAGCACTTATTTGTAGACTACATTTTTTGTTTTGTCTGTAACATTACCACTGTTGTCACAAATCAAAACTTTTAATCTTTTTTTACTTCTAACACGTGAAAGGCTTACCAAACTACTAACTAAATGACGATTTAAGCTCACAGGTTTAAGAGAAAGAAAATATACATACAGATTTGTACACTCGAGCACTACATGACTAAACCTGAAATACAACATAATCCAATAGAGAATCGTTGGATAATTTAATTAATCAAATTAGTTGATAAAGAGACTCATCTTCATGCTTAAATCTACTACTAATGATCACATGTCTTAATTTTTTAACGGGCTCCAATACATTTTCACTTCTAAAGCCAAAATTTTCGTATACTTTGCAAGTAAAAAAATAATAATAAATGTCTCACATGTTAAATATTAAAAAATTAAGAATGGTTTCCTGTTTTGTATATAAAAAATTAACACTTCTATTTTAATGTTACCTTTGCTAACTACCTATACTAATAATATAGTTTCAGGACCATCAAGAATAACTATCTTTATATCTTTGATTTTAGATTTCTAAATATATAATATATCCTCTTTTAATGATACATTTTATTTTAAACAATATTTTATAAAAGGTTCCATCATCTTTCTAATAAGATTGAAAATGCTTTAAAATCAATAACTAAACACTTTAAATAGGATATTCAAGCTGACCACTCATTTCATCACCATAATCCCATAAAAACTCACTCAGCTAAAAAGTTACCTACTCACTACTATTAATGGATAACAAAAAAATTAAGAATATACTAATTTTCAAAAAATGTCATATTACAATAAAATTTATATCAAAACGTAGATAAAAATGAGACGATTGTAAATGTATAATTATTTTTTCTTTAAACAAAATATATGAAAAGTTACTAAACATAATTTATAAAAAGCTTATAATTAATTACATTAATATACAATTTTTATATAACCCCCTCATATATTTTTATAAAACCCCCTCACAATTTTCATCCAGCCCCCTTCCAAATTGATTTCAAATTGAATTTCGAATCGGATGAATCTTTCTAAAATTGTTTTGCAAAATTGATGGATTTTGCAATTAAGAGTTCTGATTGGTTAATAGCTCCTGATTTATTAGTTATTTTTAGAAAATTGGTAAGCCTTTTATATATATATATAGATAGAATTCACCACCAAATAAGTGGGAATTGTTTGACTATATATAATACACGAATTTACATTTTACACCCTTAAATAATAAATACATTCAATAATCTAAATATCATCTAATAATCTACCGTAAACATTATATAAAAATTAGTCACTCACATTACCCCGCTTATATTAAAAGTTGAAACATGACCAAGATTATATATTCGTAATTAATATCAAGAAAAACCAACAAAATCGTAAAAACACGGATAAAACATAGTACTTTCAAAATTGAACACGTTTATAAATCTTCAAATTGCGCTTTATTTACGTATATATAAGTTAGTGGGTATTTAATCTAGGCTTATTTTGATTGGCTAGAGCCGTGTGTTTCAATTTGAATTATCTAAATCCTATAATTCGGATTAGTTGTTTATCAACATTGAAGATCATTAACTGAATTATTGTAGATCAAGTAAAACCATATATAGAACCCGACATAAATGTGCTATCCAAAGGCAATTACGTTTTAAATTTACAATATGAGTTTGAGTTAGTTTACTTTAAAAAGTTAAAATTGATTATTTGATTGTAAGTAAATTAACGATTATGATTAAATCTTTTGTTAAATTAAAGATCTAGATTGTTTAATCAATTTTACTTAATTAGCCTTTTATTTATATTTTAGATTATATTTTTATCTTTGATTTTATACATGAATCTGATAATATAAACATATAAATAAGTTTCAAATGTTAAAGAAGTATATAATTCTAATCAATTTTTCTGATAATATATACTATAAGTTTTTTAAAAGTTTATTGTTTATAGCCAGGCTTATTATATAAAAGTAAATATATATTTAACGATATATGATTTAGTAATTTTTTAAGTAAGAGGTATTTATGTATAAGATCATTAAAAATAAGTAAGAAATCATTATAATATATATATATATATATATATATATTAAATTTAACCTGAATTTAGTTTAAAAATTTATTACTTTAAGATATTGTAAAATATGCATTAGAGAATATATTACTTAACTTAATATTTTGACCTAAATATCTTACATCTTGTTGAGTAATGTCCCACATCGGACGGAACGTGACTTTGTAATCTGCTTTATAAGTGTTCTGGGTTACTCCTCTCATAACCAATTGGTTTTGTGTTGGAACCCCACAAACTTACATGGTATCAAAGCAACGTTCACCCGGACTCCACGTAACCCATAAGTATCCACGTGTTAGGCTCGGAAAAAAAAAGAACGCCATACGTGAGGGGCGTGTTGAGTAATGTCCCACATCGGACGGAACGTGACTTTGTAATCTACTTTATAAGTTTCCTGGGTTATGAAGGGTTTTGAACCTGACCAAACCACCATATGACTCAAACTGGTCAAACCTGGGTTTGATTCTACTGGTTCAATCCTAAAAGCGGAACTGGATTGAACACAACCCTCTAAACCCCAAAAGGGTTAGGATCTTTAAACTTTTATATGATTAACATAGTTTCTTACAAACAACCCATAGATAAGGTTATAGAATTATACCTGAACAAAACCTTTAGGATTGCTAAAGATAGTCCACCACTACTGCACCTCCGATTGAACTGACTGCTAGACCGCTCCTGGATCACCAAGCTTCAAAAAAACTCGAAACCCTTTGTGTATGTGTGCGTCGACTCCCAATCGCAAAACACCTTCGGGTGTTTTCTTGTTCGACTTCGAGAACAAGAGAGGGCCGAGAGAGAGAAAGAGCGAGTTCGAGAGAAAGAAGGACGAGATCGAGAGATAGAGAGGGAGTGGTGGCTAGGGTTAATCCCTTGTGTCTCATATCTAATCCTTAAGGCTTAAGGATATTATATAGGGATTAATTTGGACCTAAGTCCGTTTAATTAAAAGTCCAACTGGTTTTAATTAAACTTTCATCTTTTCTCATATTGACCCCCTAAACTTTACTAGTTAATTAATTAACTATTAATTAACTTAGTCCGTTAAATATTAAAACTTAATATTTAATTCCCTTTAAAGTATAAATAACTATTTATTATTTATTTCCTTTCTAATAATTAATTCAAACTGTATAATTATTTATATCTCTCAATAATTAATACTAATGATTAACTATTTCTTTATCTCTTTAATAATTAATCTAACTGATTAATTATTTACTCTTTCTCTTTAATAATTAATCTAACTGATTAATTATTTCCACACAGATTTATGGTGAAATCCAACTGTTCTGAATTGGGTGTGTAGCAGTGTGACCCTTTAGTCTCTTATAACATTAGATACAATATGTCCGTTAATTATCTCTGCACATAATCCAACAGACTCCCACTTGTGCAAGATAAGTAACAGTTACTGCACATTGTTAGTCTAAGGAGGTCCCTAGCCAGACACTTAGGATAACCAGGTTATAAGAAGTTTTATACCCCAAAGTAACTTGTGATAAAACTTCATAAGCAACCTGCTTAGAAGTGACCTGTTATAAACTAACTGTTTATAAACTAATCTATCATAAACTCCCTGTTTATGAATGGGTACGTTCTTATATATACAAGCTTGCATATATATATGTTTGTCCCTTGCAGCGCGATATTTCAATTTTGAGCATGAGCATGGAAAAGGTCAACTCAGAGACTCAAGAATTATGTTCATGACATACTTGATTTCGAAACTGCGTGATAAACGACAAAGAACAGATCAGTTCGTTTGGGCACGGCCGTGCACTTACCAGTTTCTCTAATCAGTCAAGGGGCCCAGAAATATCTCTCCTAAAAAGGAGGTGCAATTACCATCTTGCATATTTGCATTTGGCAACACGGCTCCCACTGAATCTAGACACGCCCCTTATGACCACCCTGTTACGGCATGGCGTTAGAACGCGCTAAGAAGACAACAGTTACCGCATCCCAAACCAAATACCTCAGGCTTGAGGATAACCTATGTGATAAATACTTTTGACACGAATCCACGAAGTATTTTTCACGGTGGGTCAATCCAATATTCGTAACCCTAACGAATATCCGTAAATTTTGGTCCGCAAAAAACGTTCGCAGCTATATTCGATATAATTTCGAATCTACCCCAAAATTACGATGACTTTACAGCCCTATCGAGGTTCCCACCAAGATAAGTAGTCACGGATAATGTTTCGAATAAACCTAGTTTATTCCTGGATAAAACAAAACATACAAAATTGTGAAGAACAATGAAACTAATTTCTACATCCTTCCATATTCCTCCCTGGAATAAAGATGTATAATTTCTACCATTTCACTGACTCGATTCACGGTGTTTATCTGAATTACTTATTATTTTTATATTGTAACTTATCACGGATTACAAAGAAAATAATATGGTTATAAACCATAAAACACAAGACTAGTACTTTGGAGTACTCTTTCTTGGTTTTGCTAGAAATCGTTCTTGCAACCTAAGAACACTTCTAGGCTTACTTATTTTATAAATTCCTTAAACTTGGAGAACTGGAAATAACTCCTTGTTTCTGATTTATAAAACAACATCCATGTAATTAAAACTTCAATTACATTTGTAGATGTATTAAATCTTACTAGATTTATATCCTTTTGAAATGATAAAACCTCTTACACCTACTTGTAAGAAACTTGAAACTAGATTCCCGGTGTATACCAACACTTATCTAATTTTATTACTAAGAATGTTAAAGAACATCCTATTTTATCATTTCTAACGTTAGCCAACCAACAACATTATTAAGCTGACTTACTGAACATTTTAGAACGTATATAATTTCTATTTAAGTCATAACTTGACTCAAAAATCTTGCAATGATATCTTTATCGAGTACCTCTCAATAAATCATGCATCCCTCGGATTAGTTCTTTCTAAAAAACTTACTGTTTTAGATAGCTTTTAAAAACATCCGATAATTATATATTCTAAAAGTTCGATCTTGTATTTATCACACTGGTTAAAAACAACTCTGATAAATACACTAGTCAGGTGCTCCCACTATCTTCTTATGAAAAAGTGCATTCTTTAAAACATCCTTTTTAGGCCTTAGTCAAAACTTGACTACCATGCCTAAAACTTGTGTTCTAAACACATGTTTTAAACAACTTAGTTTTTGTAAGAAATTTTTTTTATGAAACCATGAACTTGGATCTCTCATATATCCATCTTTCCAATTACGGAAAGTGGTTTTATTAAACTTACCATGATCACAAATATGAAATACTCATGATGGTATTTTAAATTTCTTTTCTTAAAAACATTTAGTATAAAATTCCCTTGACTATAATAACTATTATAATCACTTTTATACCTACTTAAATGTTTTATCAAAAACTACTTTATCCAGAAATAATGACTATTATTTCCATATGTTCAAGACTTTGAACATTCACTTTTCATAAAACCTTAAATACTTGTTGAATTAGAAAAAACTATCTAATCTTATAAACAAAACTTGTTTATACAAGTATTTATATAGTAGAGCCGGCATTTATGTAACTACAACAAACCATAGCATAAGATTATTATGAATCACTAATCAAGTCAAAGCTTTGACTTATTAGCACTCTTTTAGTCACAACTGGACTAATCATGACTCATATAATAAGAACGCGTGCACGGATATATAATTAAATTTCCATAAACTCAAAAAGTATCCATAAACCAATAATGTAAAAATTGTTCAAAAACTTAAAGAGTTTAATTAGCTAGGAAATATAAAAATTATTTATAATATCCGTGAGCTGCACATGGGATCTTCTCATGCTGGGCCACATCACTTTCCATCTCCTCCTGCAATAAACGATTGCAAGATATTAGAATACTCGTAAAACTTTACAAGTAGGAAAGTGACAAAGAAGCTAGTACCTGAGGAGCCAGACTTGCCTCATGCCTCGTGACCTTTCGGACAATCTCGTTTCCAATGTCCGGCCTCGCCGCACCTGAAGCACCGATTCTCAGTCCTTGCCTTGTTTGGCTTTGGCTTCTTGCCCTTGTTGTCGTTACTAGCTCTGGGTGCATTCTGGCTGGGCTGGGCCTTGCCCTTTCCCTTTTCGTTGCGCCCCTTCCTCTTCTTACGTCCACCATGTCCCACCATAAGAATGTCCTTAGACTTGGTCCCGATACTCTGCTCAGCAGTCTTGAGCATTAAGTGCAACTCAGCCACAGATTTCTCCATGTTGTTCATGTTGTAGTTGACTATAAAAGGCTTATAGTCATCTGACAACGAGTTGAGTATCGTATCCGTAGCTAGCTGCAACGGTACTGGGTGCCCAATTCTCTCTAGGTGGTCCATGTAACCTTTCATTTTCATGACATGGTCACTGACCGAGGTCCCCTTAGCCATGTTGCACGAGTTAAATGCCCTGGTGGCATCATAACGCTCAGTGCGAGCTTGCTCCTGGAACATGTCCCTCAGCTGGCGGATCATGTCATATGCAGGAGTCTCCATCATGCTTGACTGCAACTCTGGACTCATAGTTGCGAGCATGAGGCAGCTAACATCTAGGGCGTCATTGGAGCGCTTTTGAAAAGCCTCCCTGACCTCTGCCCTGGCATTGTTGGCAGGGGGATTTCCTAGAGGTTGTTCTAGGACATACCACTTTCTCTCGTGCCTCAGCACGATCCGGAGATTTCTCTCCCAAGTGAGAAAGTTGGACCCGGTGAGCTTATCCTTCTCAAGGATAGAGCGGAGTGAGAGGTTATTAGTACTGGTAACGTTGGTTGCCATCTACAAATTAAAACCCGGTTTAATCAGTAATTGCAAATAAACTTTCTAATCATATATCATCAAACCCATAAATAATATATATTAGACCTAAGACCCATATTTCACATACTTGACGCAAGGTTTGGGCACTTCCCGCCAAGTCATGCTATTTCTGGTAGGTAACACCCTGTACCAATCGTACCTAACTGATACGACTCCTAGAACCTCGTAGAGCACTTAGACCCAGTCTAGTATGTTTAACTCTACTCTAGTGCTTTTTGGGCCGGGACTCCCGATTATCACCAAAATAGATCGCACCACCTAAGACAGCATGAATTCTGGCCGGGACTCCCGATTATCGCAGAATCTTTCATGCCCCTTCCCGCAATGGTTTGAACCCGGATGCCCAAGGTTTGGGCACTTCCGACACCCGAATACCGTTTAACAGTTAGGGTGTACCATTAGGTGGGTAGCACACTGATCTAAGATTTTTCTTGGGTTTTATAATTAAGTTAAAAAACTTAATTTTCCAGTTTTTGAAAAACCATTTTAAAACTAACTGTTTTAAAAATACGATTTATATGTGTACCTAAACTAGGTGCACAAAACGGCCTTTATAAGTTTCAAACTTATAACATTGACAAAACTTTTAAATTTATAAAAAATTTAATTAATACGACTACCAGACTGAAGTCATATTCTAGTTTGTCATAAAGCGTGGTTTTTCACATGTTTAATGACAATCTGTCATTAAACCCCTTTTTATTTTCCATCACACGCATGTATATATATACCATACATATATATGAAAAGCAGTAAATAAATCACAACCACGCAGATAATAATAAGCAGATAAATCCCTATAGTTTTGCCAACTAATCCTAAGGTCAAACCTAAGAACAAAATGACTTGGATTCGCCTTTCTTGACATGCTGCTCCCACTAGCCTTGACACCTCCCCGTGCTTCGCGTGAGAACACCATTTTCTTCATCACCCTTTTCGAGTCCAATCTTGGTTGAGGGATTAAACTACTACTAATCTATTACAAATACAATATTGAATGGGGTTGTAAATGGCATGCATGCCTCCCCGAACCAGTAGAATATTACAATTAAGAAAGAGATTGTAATTGGCACGCAGGCCTTCCCAAAACCAAAATAAAGAAGAAAAGAAAAAAAACGAGTCCTAAGTCGGCAAAACTATAGCTATCACAACCACGCAATTATATATAAGCACTATATATATAAAAATCAACCACGCAGTTATAATATATAAACAATAAACTGTGCTGTTAAGCACGCAGCCTGATTTGTTTAAATATTCTCATTTACCCTTTTGATTAATACCTATTAACCAAAAATGAGAATTATGATCTTCTAGTTTAATTTGACCAAAATAGTTTTTCAACAAAAACTTAAAACTTGATCTCATTCAAAACTTGAATGAAATCCTCACGTCGAGTTTTATTACTAGTTTTCCAAAAACTTTAAAACCGACAATCTTGGTCAATTAAATAATATCTTATTTGTTTCTCCATTATATAAACTTTATCCCTTTTAGAATTTATTTAAAAAATGACTTAAACTGGTCATAATAAATAAAAATCTAAACTAATATATATTTTAACTAAACTAATTAAAATATATATAACACTAGTTTATATAATACCTTATTAATTTTATAACTTAAAATTAATAATCATTTTGTATTAATTCGGAAAAACAATCTTGGGCCAACATTTCTCATTAACCCAAGAGACCCATTGGGCCAAGACCCTATTAGGCCGAGAACCCACTGGACCGTGATCCTCCTTGGGCCGAGACCCACCTTGGGCCGAAGCCCTTTGGACCGTGAACCATCTGGGCCGAAAACTACTTTGGGTCGGGAACCGCCTTGGGCTGAAAAACACTTGGGCCGAAGCCCACCTTGCCCTTAGCGCCGCTAACCGGCACCGCTAGGCCCATTTGGCCTTCGCGCCGCTAACGGTCACCCCCGACATGGTGATGTTCTCGGTCCCCGTTTTCCGATTAATACATTTTTAAATCCTTTTAACCTATTAAAACTAACTGTTTTAATATACTGATTAAAAAACTGGATTTAATTCAAAAACCAAAAACTATTAATTATTAACATTAACAAAAACTTGTTTTATTAATAATTAATTATCCTAAAACTTGATTTCAACCTTTTTAAACAAAAGTTCAAAAAATACTGGTTACGATAAAGTTTTAGATAAAGGTTTATCCTGTTTAACCGTTTAAACACAAACCTGGTTTAAACCTAACTGGTTAAAATCAAACCTTTTATTAACTGGATAAAAACAGAAAAACTTGTTTTTATCCCTATGGTTTTCGAAAAATGTGGAGAAAGAAATAAGATGAAGTAGATCATACAATCTTTAACCAAACCAACTTATGGATTAACTAGGTTTAATTAATTAAAACAAACTGTTTAATTTATCTTAATCCTAAACTTGTTCTTATCCAAAAACCACAATCCTTTTTAACCGTTTAAACTAACTGTTTAAACTTTCTGATTAATAGGATTAAACTGAATGACAAAAACAAACTGTTTTGTTGCCCTTGGTGATTTTCGAAATAGGCTAGAGCAAGTAGAAGATCAAGAATCAAACCTTAACCCAAAAAAATAGATAAAACTAGAAACTATGGATCATAGAGCCGAGGCTCTGATACCACTGAAGGGTTTTGAACCTGACCAAACCACCATATGACTCAAACTGGTCAAACCTGGGTTTGATTCTACTGGTTCAATCCTAAAAGCGGAACTGGATTGAACACAACCCTCTAAACCCCAAAAGGGTTAGGATCTTTAAACTTTTATATGATTAACATAGTTTCTTACAAACAACCCATAGATAAGGTTATAGAATTATACCTGAACAAAACCTTTAGGATTGCTAAAGATAGTCCACCACTACTGCACCTCCGATTGAACTGACTGCTAGACCGCTCCTGGATCACCAAGCTTCAAAAAAACTCGAAACCCTTTGTGTATGTGTGCGTCGACTCCCAATCGCAAAACACCTTCGGGTGTTTTCTTGTTCGACTTCGAGAACAAGAGAGGGCCGAGAGAGAGAGAGCGAGTTCGAGAGAAAGAGGGACGAGATCGAGAGATAGAGAGGGAGTGGTGGCTAGGGTTAATCCCTTGTGTCTCATATCTAATCCTTAAGGCTTAAGGATATTATATAGGGATTAACTTGGACCTAAGCCCGTTTAATTAAAAGCCCAACTGGTTTTAATTAAACTTTCATCTCTTCTCATATTGACCCCCTGGACTTTACTAGTTAATTAATTAACTATTAATTAACTTAGTCCGTTAAATATTAAAACTTAATATTTAATTCCCTTTAAATAATAAATAACTATTTATTATTTATTTCCTTTATAATAATTAATCCAAACTGGATAATTATTTATATCTCTCAATAATTAATAGTAATGATTAATTATTTCTTTATCTCTTTAATAATTAATCTAACTGATTAATTATTTACTCTTTCTCTTTAATAATTAATCTAACTGATTAATTATTTCCACATAGATTTATGGTGAAATCCAACTGTTCTGGATTGGGTGTGTAGCAGTGTAACCTTTTAGTCTCTTATAACATTGGATACAATATGTCCGTTAATTATCTCTGCACATAATCCAACATGTTACTCCTCTCATAACCAATTGGTTTTGTGTTGGAACCCACAAACTTACACATCTTACGTACTAGTAGAACCATTACCAAGGTGACCTAATGGTAAGGCGCCCCCATCCTTAAAGAGGTCACATGTTCAAATCTCACTAGGTAAATATTTTACTCATCCTTCTCGAATAACATAAAGAGAAAAAACCTCTCCATTTATCATACCAAGTAGTAGCAAGAAATATCATACCTCAATTATCAATTAACGATGAACTAGATTTTGACATTTTTAGATAAAGTATACGAGTTGAAATGTATTTAGATGAAATGAAGACGGTGCGAATTAAAATGAGTGAACTATGATAGTATTATAAAACTTATAGTTAGAGAAGAAAACATATTATATTTTATTTTGAAAAGCAAGAAAAAGTTAATTAGATAAGGAGTTTCGCCTTGACCAATACCACCGGCTAACTAACCAATAAATATATTAATATGACTAGCAAGATGCTAGAATAAAATTACACAGTTTAAAAGAAAGCTGTTAGATTACAATACCATATCGACCAAATTAGATAGTTACACTTTACACATGTAAACAAATAAGTTTGAATCTCATCCTCCACTAAAAAAAATGCGAGAATCGTTTCTCATTAAATACTAAACTGTTTTTTTTTATTTCCATACACACTATAGCAAACATCCAACACCTGCCTCCAAAAACATTCGCCTCAATTCCTTCTTGCCATTATCAATCACATTAGACATAAGCTAATCTAGAGAATTATGTTGATCTTCATTAATATTGCACCAGTTAACAAACCAAGACCAAATCTTCTTGACTTCACGGCATTGATAGGAAAGATGATCCGCAGATTCCATGTCACGATCAAATATAGGGCATGCTATAGATGGCAGAGAGACTCCTTTTTCATACAGATTAAGACGAGTAGGAATATGTCTCAAGACGAGTATCCATACAAAGCAATTCACCAGGGAGGTACCATTTATTCCAGAAAATAAGGCCTGCAAAAGGAGAGTTAGAAATATTTTCAGTAATTAATCTAATGGACTTCACAAAAAAATTCCATTCGGGTCACATTTCCAACTCCAAATATCCTCGTTGATAGATAATGAAACATGTTGTAACATGTCCTCCAAGCAGCAATCTAACCCGATATTCTAGTGCCGTCAACATTATTCATCTATGACCAATTCCAACCGGTTGTACCATTAATAGTTTGCTCAAAACATGAAGCGATAGAACACAATTCTCCCCATCCTTATCGCCGTATGTTTGTCGAAATCCACGTGTCAACACACTGATCTTATTACGCATTCTCTTATTGTTAAAAGACATAATAAAATCATAACTGGAGGGTGTATTTACTAGTGAATGATTAAAAACAAGCTATTCATCATTATAGTTACAATTAAGATGAGTACTCTTTCTCTCTCTCTCTCTCTCTCTCTCTATATATATATATATATATATATGTATGTATGTATAATATTAATAAATGGGTTATGATGTCATTTTTTCTTTAAAATTTCTTTTATTTGTCATCCCCTTTAAATTTTCAAATAGCTTGCGAATGAGTTGTTTTCACAAATTCTATTTTTAGGTGATTTAATTTGTTAACACTTAATTAATATTTTAACAAAAACATTTTTTTAGACCATTTAGTAGATACGTCTACATATTTTGATTATAAATATGTTTTATAAAAAAATTTATGATTATGTTATGTTTGAATTTCTTATTTATAATAATATACCTATTTTAAAAGAAATTATGTCTCTATATATGATTTATAAATATTTTACTATGTATATTTGTATTCTTTTATACTATAAATATAAAAATATATCTTTATCCCTTCCCCTTGTTAGAAGCTAATTTGGTCTTGTGTTGGAAGCTAAGGTTGGTAGATCTAGTCTTTGATAATCTACTCATGCTTAACAAAATAAATTATATTATGTGAGTAATGTAATGAAATTATTGCTCATTATAGTATTCAATCTTCGAAAACAAACCGTTATAAGTGGATGAGGATTAATATACATGCTTCGACTTTTAAATAAACATTAAATATAAGGAAGGCTGGTAGAACTAATTAGGAGACGCAATTCCCTTATAAAGTTTTATCCATGCGTGCATGCTTTCTACATTTTTTATTAAATAAGAGTTAACAAATAGAAACAAACTTCTTCGTCTTAAAATAATGAAATCTCTGGTTTTTAGAAAGAATCAATATATATTTATTATTTTGTTCAATGTTTGTTTCTAGATAGTCCACTTCATTCATTTTTTTACTTTCGTCCCTTTGTAATTAGATTACAAGTGAATTACTGAAATGACTTATGTGGTTTGTTAAAATTTACTGGTTAGTTTTTTAAAACTAAAAATTACGTTATATGTTTTTATAGTTGCATTTTTGTTATTTGTTTGGTCCTTTTGATTACTAGACGTTAAATTTGTAGTTAATTTATTTTTTAGTTAAGGTAATTTATGTCTTTACACCTAATAATATCTCTTAATATATAAATATTGATTAAAATATTAAATATCTCTCTCTTATCCCGGTGGTGTGGGTAAAAATAAACCTAATTACCTTATACTAGATAGGGTAAGCATGTATCGAATCCACGAGGAGCATGTGGTTAATGTTTAAATCTTATGTTCGATCGTAAATTAAAATCCAAAGTTTGTGATTGAGTTTTGAAATTTCTAGATTAACTATTAAGTATGAAAGAACAAGAACAATAATAAATGATTGGTTGTAATGGATATGTGGAAAGTGTAATCGCTAACGGTTTCGGGTCTAGTCAATTTATGCTCAAATGATTACTAAAACATGTAAATGAATAGGCTACATAGACATAACCATTAACTCATCAATTGAATCAAACTTAGGCACAGATTATGTTCTACCACACCAATCGTCTTATCCTTAACTACACTACACTAATGGTGGAATCGGAACGATTTGGGAGCTCACAATAATACCGTCTTAACACTCAAAATCAACCAACAAGTGTTCACACAAGAATGAAAGATCTGATCATGTGGAATTAATCTCAAAACTAACATTCAAGTATTCATATACACAATTGTTCATCAAATATAGACATTAAATAACCAAACCCTACTCCCGGTTGCGATCACGGGGTGTTTAGCCAAGCATGATGGTGTTGAAAGATGCAAATATGGTAGTATAAGGCGTCTTTAAATGATGGACTAAACTAGGGTTTATTATGGTGGAGAAATGGGTAGAGAAATGGTGCAATCCAACTAATCGAATGATTCTTGAAGGTGTTGGAGAAGTAATCATCCAAAGAACACCATTAAATCTTGAAAGCCCTTGATTTCACCTTGGGAGGATGATGAGAGATGATGGTTAGATGCTCCGATAATAACTCTCTACAGCTCCTTGATGAATAATGCTCAAATGGGTCAAACGGTTTGAATAGATCGAGTGGAGATGGAAGGATTTCGATTATAGGTTGAGAGGGATGTGTTCTAGGATGAAAGGGATGAGTTTTGGGAGAGAAAAAAATCTGGTTTAGGGCTGGAAAAATCGTGGAGAAGAAGATAGGGGAGAAATAAGGAAAGTGCTAACTTATAGAAGGAAAGAAAGGAAGGGAGTAGCAGTAATCTGGTGCAAGCTGTCTCTACTCCCTGCTTTGAAGGCTTTGAGAGTAACGCTGATTAGCACTACTTTTGTCTTGTTTTATTTGTTCTTTCTTCTAACACTCTCATATCATAACACAATCATCACCAAAGCTTTTAAGCTTTTATCATCTTCATTTTAATCATCAAATATTCTCGTTTAAGCTCCATTTTGCGCACACCTATCACAAACCAAAAACTAATCAAAGCACAACTATTGTAGACAAAATAGATGCATTATAATCAATTTAGGCATGTAAAGAGTATACACAAAAGACACCCATCAGTGGGGTGTTGATGGCGATGATGGTTGTAGAGGTAGTGGTTGCAAGTGACAGTGGTGGGCTTGGTGGTAGTAGTGGGGGCAACAACATTAGCGATGATGGTATTAGTGACAATAGGCGGTGTGTGATGGGGGTAGGTAGCGACAATGATGGTTAGGGTGGGTGGTATTGCTATGGTGGTGTTGGCAGTAGTGATGGTAGGTTGGGGATCAACGTCAATAATGTGGTTGGTAGTGCCGATGATGTTAGATTATGTGCAGAGATAATTAATTGGCACATTGTATCCAATGTTATAAGAGACTAAAGGATCACACTTCTACACACCCAATTCAGAACAGTTGGATTACACCATTATTCTGTGTGGAAATAATTAATCAGTTAGATTAATTATTAAAAAGTAAGAGGAAATAATTAATCAGTTAGATTAATTATTAAAGATAATTAATCAGTTGGATTAATTATTGAAAAGAGAGAAATAAATAATTAATCAGTTTGTATTAATTATTAGAAAGGAAATAAATAATAAATAGTTATTTATTATTTAGAGAGAATTAAATATTAAGTTTTAATATTTAACGGACCAGTTAATTAATAGTTAATTAATTAACTAGTAAAGTCCAGGGGGTCAAAGTGAAGAGATTGAAAGTTTAATTAAAACCAGTAGGCTTTTAATTAAACGGGCTTAGGTTCATTTAATCCTTATAAATATCCTTAAGCCTTAAGGATTAATCATAAGAGACAAGGATTAAACCTAGCCACCACCACCTCTCTCTCTCTCGATCTCGCCCTCCCTCTCGTCGAGTCTCTCTCTCTCTCGGCTCTCTCTCTCTCTTGCCGTCGAATACAAACAAACATCAAGGGTGTTTCGGCTTTAGTTGTTCGACGCACACACACACACAAAGCTTTCGGGTTTTGTGGTTCGGGTGAATCCAGGAGCGGTCTAGCAGCCAGTTCAATCGAAGGTGCAGTAGTGGTGGACTACTTTAGCAATCCTAAAGGTTTTGTTCAGGTATAATCTTTATAACCTTATTTGTGGATTGTTTGTCAAGAAACTATGTTGATCATTTAAACTAGTAAAGATCCTAACCCTTTTGGGGTTTAGAGGGTTGTGTTCAATCCAGTTTCGCTTTTAGGATTGAACCAGTGGAATCAAACCCAGGATTGACCAGTTTGTGTCATAGGTGGTTTGGTCAGGTTCAAAACCCTTCAGTGGTATCAGAGCCTCGGCTCTATGATCCATAGTTTCTTGTTTTTTCTGTTTTTTAGATTAAGGTTTTATTCTTGATTCTTTATTTGTTCTTGGAAATTTCGAAAATCAAGAAGGTAGCAAAACAGTTTGTTTTGTTATCAGGTTTATCCTATTAATCAGAAAATTCAAACAGTTAGTTTGAATGGTTAAAAAGGATTGTGATTTTTGGATAAGAACAAGTTTGGATTAAGATAAATTAAACAGTTTGTTTAATTGGTTAAATCTCCTCTGTTTTTCGAAAACCATAGAAGGATAAAAACAAGTTTTCTGCTTTTATCCAGTTTATAAAAGGTTTGATTTTAACCAGTTAGGTTTAAACCAGGTTTGTGTTTAAACGGTTAAAAAGGATAAACCTTTTATCTAAAACTTTATCTTAACCAGTATTTTTGAACATTTTTGTTTAAAAAGGTTGAAATCAAGTTTTAGGATAATTAATTATTAATAAAACAAGTTTTCTGTTGAAATTAATAATTAATAGTTTTTGGTTTTTGAATTAAATCCAGTTTTTAATCAGTATATTAAAACAGTTAGTTTTAATAGGTTAAAAAGATTTAAAATGTATTAATCGGAAAACGGAAACCGTGACCATAACTGTTAGCGGCGCTAAAAGAGGTTTAGCGACGCTAAGAGGTTTAGCGGCGCTAAGCCCAGTTAACTGTGGCCCAGCGATATCGGCCCAAGTTAGCGGCGCTAAGGGCAAGGTGGGCTTCGGCCCAAGCGTTTTTTCGGCCCAAGGTAGTTCTCGGCCCAGATGGTTCACGGCCCAAAGGGCTTTCGGCCCAGGAGGTTCTCGGCCCAAAGGGTTCTCGGCCCAGTGGGTTTCTCGGGTTGACGGGAGAGTTTGGCCCAAGATAGTTTTTCCGGATTAATACGAAAGGATTATTAATTTTAAGTTATAAAATTAATAAAGGTGTTATATAAACTAGTATTATATATTTTAATTAGTTTTAGTTAAAATATATATTTTTAGATTATTATTTATTATGACTAGTTTAGTAATTTTTGAATAAAATTCTAAAAGGAATAAAGTTTATATAATAAGATGGAGAATTGAACAAGATATTTTAATTGACCAAAATTTGTCGGTTTTAAGTTATTGGATAACTAGTAATAAAATCCGACATAAGGTTTTCATTCAAGTTTTGAATGAGATTAAAGTTTTTTCAAAGTTTTTATTAGAAAACTATTTTGGTCAGATAAATTTAATTAGAAGATCATAATTCTCATTTTTGGTTAATAGGTATTAATCAAAAGGTAAATGAGAATAGTTTAAACAAATCAGGTTATGTGCTTAACAACACAGTTTTTGTTTATATTATAACTGCGTGGTTGACTTTTATATATAGTGCTTATATATAATTGTATGGTTGTGATAGCTATAGTTTTGCCGACTTAGGACTCGTTTTTCATTTCTTCTTTTATTTTGGTTTTGGGAAGGCATGCGTGCCAATTACAATCCATTTCTTAATTGTAATATTGTACTGGTTAGGGGAGGCCTGCGTGCCACTTACAACCCCATTCAATATTGTATTTGTAATAGACTAGTGATAGTTTAATCCCTCAACCGAAATGGACTCCAAGAAGGTGATCAAGAAAATGGTGTTCTCACGCGAGGCACGGACGCTTCGGGGAGGTGTCAAGGCTAGTGGGAGCAGCATGTCAAGAAAGGCGAATCCAAAGTCATTTTATCCTTTGGTTTGACCTTAGGATTAGTTGGCAAAACTATAGGGCTTTATATGCTTATTCTTATTATCTGCGTGGTTGTGATTTTTTATTTACTGTTTTTCATATTTGCATATAATATGTATGTGATGGTAAATAAAAAAGGGGTTTAATAACAGGTTGTTATTAGACAGTGAAAAACCACGAATTATGACAAACTGGGATATGACTTCAGTCTGGTAGTCGTATTAATTAAATTTTTATAAATTTAAAAGTTTTGTCAAATTTATAAGTTTGGAACTTATAAAAGCCGTTTTGTGCTCCTAGTTCAGGTACATATATAAATCGTATTTTTAAAACAGTTAGTTTTAAAATGGTTTTTCAAAAACTGGAAAATTAAGTTTTTCATTAAACTTAATTAAAACCCAAGAAAAATCTTAGATCAGTGTGCTACCCACCTAATGGTTTACCTTGACTGTTAAACGGTACTCGGGTGTCGGAAGTGCCCAAACCTTGGGCATCCGGGTTCAAACCATTGCGGGAAAGTGCATGAAAGATTCTACAATAATCGGGAGTCCCGCCCAGAATTCATGCTGTCTTAGGTGGTGCGATCTATTTTGGTGATAATCGGGAGTCCCGGCCCAAAAAACACTAGAGTAGAGTTAAACATACTAGACTAGGTCTAAGTGCTCTACGAGGTTCTAGGAGTCGTATCAGTTAGGTACGATTGGTACAGGGTGTTACCTACCAGAAATAGCATGACTTGGCGGGAAGTGCCCAAACCTTGCGTCAAGTATGTGAAATATGGGTCCTAGGTCTAATATATATTATTCGTGGGTTTGATTTGTAGATGGCAACCAACGTTACCAATACTAATAACCTCTCTCTCCGCTCTATCCTTGAGAAGGATAAGCTCACCGGGTCCAACTTTCTCACTTGGGAGAGAAATCTCTGGATCGTGCTGAGGCACGAGAGAAAGTGGTATGTCCTAGAACAACCTCTAGGAAATCCCCCTGCCAGCAATGCCAGGGCAGAGGTCAGGGAGGCTTTTCAGAAGCTCTCCAATGACGCCTTGGATGTTAGCTGCCTCATGCTTGCAACTATGAGTCCAGAGTTGCAATCAAGCATGATGGAATCTCCTGCCTTTGACATGATCCACCAGCTGAGGGACATGTTCCAGGAGCAAGCTCGCACAGAGCGTTATGATGCCACTAGGGCATCTAACTCGTACAAGATGGCTAAGGGGACCTCGGTCAGTGACCATGTCATGAAAATGAAAGGTTACATGGACCACCTAGAGAGACTTGGGCACCCTGTACCGTTGCAGCTAGCAACGGATACGATACTCAACTCGTTGTCAGATGACTATAAGCCTTTTATAGTCAACTACAACATGAACAACATGGAGAAATCCGTGGTTGAGTTGCACTCCATGCTCAAGACTGCTGAGCAGAGTATCGGGACCAAGTCTAAGGACATTCTTATGGTGGGGCATGGTGGACGTAAGAAGAGGAAGGGGCGCAACGGAAAGGGAAAAAGCAAGGCCCAGCCCAGCCAGAGTGCACCCAGGACTAATAACGACAATAAGGGCAAGAAGCCAAAGCCAAACAAGGCAAGGACCGAGAATTGGTGCTTCAGGTGCGGCGAGGCCGGACATTGGAAACGAGATTGTCCGAAAGGTCACGAGGCATGAGGCAAGTCTGGCTTCTCAGGTATTGCGTGATTAGCTTCTTTGTCACTTTCCACTTGTAAAAGTTTTTACGAGTATTCTAATATCTTGCAATCGTTTATTGCATGAGTAGATGGAAAGTGATACAGCCCAGCATGAGAAGATCCCACGTGCAGCTCACGGATATTTTAAATAATTTTTATATTTCCTAGTTTATTGAACTCTTTAAGTTTATTTTTAAACAATTTTTATTGTTGGTTTATGGATACTTTTGAGTTTATGGAAATTTAATTATTTGGTTCATATCCGTGCACGTGTTCTTATTATGTGAATCATAATTAGTCCAGTTGTGACTAAAAGAATGCCAATAAGTCAAGTCTTGACTTGTTTGGTGATTCATAATAATCTTATGCTATGACTTGTTGAAGTTATATAAATGCTGGCTCCACTATTCAAATGCTTAAATAAACAAGTTTTGTTTATAAGATTAGATAGTTTTTCTAATTCAATAAGTATTTAAGATTTTATGAAAAGTGAATGTTCAAAGTCTTGAACATATGGAAATAATAGTCATTATTTCTGGGTAAAATAGTTTTTGATAAAACATTTAAAGTATAAAAGTGATTATAATAGTTATTATAATCAAGAGAGTTTTATACTAAATGTTTTAAGAAAAGAAATTTTATAATACCATTATGAGTATTTCATACTTGTGATTATGGTAAGTTTAATGAAACCACTTTCCGTAATTGGAAAGATGGATATATGGGATATCCAAGTTATTGGTTTTATAAAACAAATTTCTTACAAAAACTAAGTTCTTTAAAACATGTGTTTGGAACACAAGTTTTAGGCATGGTAGTCAAGGATTGACTAAAGCCTAAAAAGGATGTTTTAAAGAATGCACTTTTTCATAAAAGATAGTGGGAGCACCTGACTAATGTATTTATCAGAGTTAATAAAAGGTTGTTTTTTAACCAGTGTGATAAATACAAGTTTGAACTTTTAAAGTATATAATTATCAGATGTTTTTAGAAGCTATCTAAAACAGTAAGTTCTTGAGAAAGAACTAATCTGAGGGATGCATTATTTATTAAGAGGTACTCGATAAGGATATCATTGCAAGATTTTGAGTCAAGTTATGACTTAAACAAAATTATACTCATTAAGTTCAGTAAGTCAGCTTAATTAAATGTTGTTGGTTGGTTAATGTTAGAAATGATAAATAAGATGTTCTTTAACATTCTTAGTAATGGAATTAGATAAGTGTTGGTATACACCAGAAATCTAGTTTCAAGTCTCTTACAAGTACGTGTAAGAGGATTTATCATTTCAAAAGGACATAAATCTAGTAAGATTTAATACATCTACAAATGTAATTAAAGTTTTTAATTACAGGAAGGATGTTTTATAAATCAGAAACAAGGAGTTATTTCCAGTTCTCCAAGTTTAAGGAATTTATAAAATAAGTAAGCCTAGAAGTGTTCTTAGGTTGCAAGAATGATTTCTAGCAAAACCAAGAAGGAGTATATCAAAATACTAGTCTTGTGTTTTAGGGTTTATAACCATATTATTTTCTTTGTAATCCGTGATAAGTTACAATGTAAAATAATAAGTAATCTAGATAAACACCGTGAATCGAGTCAATGAAATGGTAGAAATTGTACATCTTTATTCCAGGGTGGAATATGGAAGGATGTAGAAATTAGTTTCATTGTTCTTCACAATTTTGTATGTTTTGGTTCATCCAGGAATAAACTAGGTTTATTCAAAAACATTATCCGTGACTACTTATCTTGGTGGGAACCTCGATAGGGCTGTAAAGTCATCGTAATTTTGGGGTAGATTCGAAATTATATCGAATATAGCTGCGAACGTTTTTTGCGGACCAAAATTTACGGATATTCGTTAGGGTTACGAATATTGGATTGACCCACCGTGAAAAATACTTCGTGGATTCGTGTCAAAAGTATTTATCACATAGGTTATCCTCAAGCCTGAGGTATTTGGTTTGGGATGCGGTAACTGTTGTCTTCTTAGCGCGTTCTAACGCCATGCCGTAACAGGGTGGTCATAAGGGGCGTGTCTAGATTCAGTGGGAGCCGTGTTGCCAAATGCAAATATGCAAGATGGTAATTGCACCTCCTTTTTAGGAGAGATATTTCCGGGCCCCTTGACTGATTAGAGAAACTGGTAAGTGCACGGCCGTGCCCAAACGAACTGATCTATTCTTTGTCGTATCACGCATTTTTGAAATCAAATATGTCATGAACAAATTTTTGAGTCTCTGAGTTGACCTTTTTCCATGCTCATGCTCAAAATTGAAATATCGCGCTGCAAGGGACAAGCCTATATATATATATATGCAAGTTTGTATATATATAAAACGTACCCATTCATAAACGGGGTGTTTATGATAGTTTAGTTTATAAACAGTTATTTTATAACAGGTTACTTCTAAGCAGGTTGCTTATGAAGTTTTATCACAAGTTACTTTGGGGTATAAGAGTTCTTATAACCTGGTTACCCTAAGTGTCTGGCTAGGGACCTCCTTAGGCTAACAATGTGCAGTAACTATTACTTATCTTGCACAAGTGGGAGTCTGTTAGATTATGTGCAGAGATAATTAATGGGCATATTGTATCCAATGTTATAAGAGACTAAAGGGTCACACTGCTACACACCCAATTCAGAACAGTTGGATTACACCATTATTCTGTGTGGAAATAATTATTCAGTTAGATTAATTATTAAAAAGTAAGAGGAAATAATTAATCAGTTAGATTAATTATTAAAGATAATTAATCAGTTGGATTAATTATTGAAAAGAGAGAAATAAATAATTAATCAGTTTGTATTAATTATTAGAAAGGAAATAAATAATAAATAGTTATTTATTATTTAGAGAGAATTAAATATTAAGTTTTAATATTTAACGGACCATTTAATTAATAGTTAATTAATTAACTAGTAAAGTCCAGGGGGTCAAAGTGAAGTGATTGAAAGTTTAATTATAACCAGTAGGCTGTTAATTAAACGGGCTTAGGTCCATTTAATCCTTATATATATCCTTAAGCCTTAAGGATTAATCATAAGAGACAAGGATTAAACCTAGCCACCACCACCTCTCTCTCTCTCTCGATCTCGCCCTCCCTCTCGTCGACTCTCTCTCTCTCTCGGCTCTCTCCCTCTCTCTTGCCGTCGAATACAAACAAACACCAAGGGTGTTTCGGCTTTAGTTGTTCGACGCACACACACACACAAAGCTTTCAGGTTTTGTGGTTTGGGTGAATCCAAGAGCGGTCTAGCAGCCAGTTCAATAGGAGGTGTAATAGTGGTGGACTACTTTAGCAATCCTAAAGGTTTTGTTCGGGTATAATCTTTATAACCTTATCTGTGGATTGTTTGTCAAGAAACTATGTTGATAATTTAAACTAGTAAAGATCCTAACCCTTTTGGGGTTTAGAGGGTTGTGTTCAATCCAGTTCCGCTTTTAGGATTGAACCAGTGGAATCAAACCCAGGATTGACCAGTTTGTGTCATAGGTGGTTTGGTCAGGTTCAAAACCCTTCAGATGATAGTGATGACAGTGTTTGCGGTGATGGTGGCGATAGCAGTGTTGGTAGGTGGTAATGGCTTAGGTAGTGCTCAGGATTGATATTAAATTAATAAATAATGTTGAATAGGTATATCAATATATTTTTATCAAATTCTTAGAAAATGGCAATTTTGTCTCTTGTTATAACGTTGTACCAATTCCTTCTAATAAATATGACATCCAAACATGATTAGCATTATTGTAGATTTCAAACTAGGTTACTTAAAAATCTAATTTCTTAGTTAAAGTTTAAATCTTTTGGAAAAAGATATGAATAAAACAGGCTCAAAGAGAACCATTCATTAACAACTATGTCAAATGTTGATGTGTCTTTATTCACTCTTATGTTTTCCTGAATAATATAACTAGCTAGAGACTAAAATATTTATAAAAAGCGCAAATATCGTTTTGGTGGTGGTGATCAATGCGACAAGGTTGCTAGTGGCGATTGGTGGTGTCAAGTGGCCGTTGCAATGGGTGATGGTGGTGCTACTGGTTGAGGTGGATGTGGTGGTGGTAGACGGCAAGTAGCACTAACGTGTTGGTTGCACTTATGACAATAAAAGTGATGGTTGTTGGTGGACACAAACATGAACTACTAACCCATAATTTAGTAGGGGGTTGTTCATTTTCATTAATGGATAATGGTTGATTATATTTCAAACAACCAAACACCATTAATCATTGCTATTAATAATTCTTACATTCTAAATCTATCAACCAAAAACTCCTAAGATCTTAAGGTGTGGTGCCGTGGTGGTGTTTGTTTATGAAGACGTAAAATGTCATCTCACGTTTATAAATCTTCTAATAAGTGTTTTTAACAATCATATAAGTTTGTTTGGTTTTTATTATCTCTTTACTTAACCTAAACAAATTAAATTTCTGAGTAACAGTGGTGTGTGATAGTGACAACGGAGCGCTTGTGATTATGGTAGTGGTGATAGTGGCGACGATCAGGTGGTGGCCATGGCAACAACTGTAGGGGTGGTAGTGGGCGGCGATGAGTTGGTGCTAGCATTGGTGGTGGTTAATGATGGTGGTCGTAGCGAATGGTGTTGTCGGGAGGAGATGAGTTGTAGTGTTAGACTGTTGATAAAGCATATACAACTTTTTAATACAACGTTTTTTTTTTTTTTTGAATTTTTAAAACATACAATTTAACTAATGAGTAATGACCATTTTATAAGCATACTAAGAAGATACCGTAGTCAAAGCATATACAATTTCGATTTTACTAAAAAAAATCAATAAACAAGTTTCTTTTCTTATATCTCACGTCCCTTCGTTAAAAAGATTACTAGGAAGATTTTTCTTTAATGTTAAAAAAGGTGAGTCCAACACTAATAAATGTAACTTACCGATAATTTTATTTAATTTTTTTAAACTAGAATAATACCCGCGTAATGCGGCGACAACAAATAATTGTCATTCGTTAACATGTCTATTATCGATAATGTAAGGGTATAACTTTCACATACTATGATGATTTTGAATAGTTTTTATCCGCAACATCTATATTTTTTCTGCTTTTCAATCTATTTATTGCTTTAACTATTTATTAATTTTTATTTAATTTGTTATAATATCTTATAGGTTACAAATTAATTTGTGTAGACTTGACTTTTTAAAACATTATTTATTATGGAATATTTAGTTATTATAATGGTAATTAAGAATATAATTAAGTCAATTGTTTTTTTTTTAGGTTTTAATGAGGGTATATTAGTAATTTCATCTTACTTAATTTTTAAGAGTTTAAGTAAAAATGTTAAATATTTCATAATATAGTATAGATTAATATATTTTTACATGGACAAATAATCTAGTGGATTTACTAAAAAACTTATAGTCAAATGATATTTGTTATTGTAAAGTAAAATGTATCTAAAAATAAGTTTAAATATGTGTGCGTTTGGTGTTAAAAAGAAAATCTAATATAGAGATTTAATAATGAGATAGTCCCCTAAAAAATATTTTAACTATTTTGTCTTCTACAAAAGTGGTATTAGAAACAAAAAAGTTAATTAATTTATATTATTATTACCACTCACTAGTCACTATACACATTGAAATGGAGGGGTCATAAAGCATTAAATGGTTGTGAATAATGTGTGATTTATTATCCTTTAAGTGGACCACTCATGCTATGCACAAAATCCAAATATTTTACTTATCTACAACCATGTGCGTTGCTATAATCATTTATGACGATATTTTTCGCCACATGAATCTTTTGATATTGCATACATATTATAAAATTATCAATTAACAAACAAACTAGTTTTAGTGAATAGCAAATTACTTATTATTAATAAATATTAATAAAATTTGTTGATGGCGTTTAATTTATAAAAATGACATTTTACCAAAGCTAAAAAATTTCTTCATAGCATGTAGATGAATATATATATTTCTAATCTAAAAATAAAAAAGGTTTAATTTATAAGTTTAGTGGTATGGGCCGTATGGCATTAAACACTAATCCAATCAATGAGGTTTGCATCCTCACAAACACACTCTCGTCTCTTTAGATCAAAGCCTTACTTCATTAGACGATACGTTATGATTAACCCGAGGGCAGTAGGTTTCTTCGGGTTCTCATGGGAACACTAAAATGCCTTTTTCGAATAGGCTGATCGAGTAGGTGCAGCGGGGGAAGCGGTTGGCATCGGCATCAACCGGAACCGGGTTGAAAGAAGAGTGCATCACGTTGTTGTTAGACAAACTCGGGTAGATAAATTCGAAAAATGACCGCTTTCTCTCGTATTGCAAAAAACAATTGGAACTACAAGAAGCAGATCAAACCATGAAATACTACGGATTTTACTCAAGCCGATGCATCATCTTTCGGAAGGTGCATTGACGACGACAATGATGTTGAAGGAGAAAATACGAGGCAAGCACGGGTGGCCTCCACTTGAATTAAATATTATTCTTTAGTTTTAAGTTTAAAATTATGTAATTTTTATTTTTATTTTACAATTTTAGATTTTAATTATATTTTTTACTATTAGTCTCTTATGAAAATTTTTATAAATTATTTAATGAATGAATTATATATTTTACTTAAGTGACTATTTGTTAATATAAAAAAAGTGGGAAATTTTTGAGAAAGAAAAGAATGGGTATAACACTTAATTTGTGTATGAAAGAAAATGAAAAAGGAAATAATATGGAACTGATGTGACATAAGATAAGAAAAAGAAAACGAAAAAATATAACTCATGACCTTATGGCTAGATCTAGAGAAAAACTCGGGTAGTTTGGTAAACACCTTAAATTACCACATGTCACAATGTTAAATTTTGTAGAAGTCTTTTTATATTAGACAAGTGTTATCTAGCGGGTAAAAAAAATATGTTGATGGCATTTAATTTTTAAAAGTGACATAAATAAAAGCGAAATTCTTTGTTTATAAACCCAATCACATATAGAGGTTGAATAGAGTTTAAACTTATTAATTAATTACTAGTTTTATTGTGACTGATTGTTCAACCTCTCTTAATGATAGAAAGATACTTGGATCTAAACATCTAGTAAGTAATAAGACTTCAACACTTAATTACAAAAAGATATGTACACCTCTAAATGTATTTCCACACATTTTAATGTTATCTATGTCATCATAAAGTTGTAACTTGTAACCGAGTTAGAGGCATGATTTATTAACATCATTGATTGGAGAGTGTGTATATGAAACAAAAATTTGCCCGTCCAACCCCCTAATTAGTGTTCTCTTTATGAACTCATATGATATATGAAATAATACAACTTTGAAAAACAAGAGTAGTTCATACACGTGCATCATCCATTATAACAAGCAACACAAGAAACACCATTATGATTTAAGCCAATATTTTTTAAACATGTTCTATCCCTATCTCCATGCTAGAAAAAGATGGGGTGGGGTTTAATTTTCAATCATTAAATGTGCTTTTAGAATAAGTTGAGTTATAAATGTATGATGTCTCACAAGGAGATCACGAGACAGCGACAATGAAGTAACAATGCAAACCTCATTTTGGTTCGTAATGGGTTATTACAAGCACCCATTGCAAATGGTATACAACTTTAAATAATAGAAAATTCAGAGTGTATACAATTGTAGAAATATTAGACTCTTGTCATTTTTCGATTATTATCTTCGTTTAAGGTAAATTATTTAGTTTTTTTTTTTTTTTTACAATTTTGATTTAATTTACAGAAGATACAAATCTTTGAAACTATGTTAGAAGCTACTAAAGCATGTATTTAACTTAGATGAATCAATTTAACAAGTGAAGTATCATCTTCCTTATCTTTAACACATGTTTTCTACAACATGTAAAACTAAATAATACATGAAGTTGTAAAAAAAAACTAAATAACTTACCTTTCCTTAACATAGCTGTCCAAAATCAAAGCATCTAGCCACATGAACCAAGCGTTTTAGTAAAAAGAGAGCTACATCAAAGGAACTTAAAAGAAAAAAAAGCAAACTTTCATAAAGAAAGATTTCATAATGCGATCTTCCCTTTTGAAAGTAGTCAATCAACTTTCTATTTCCCGGGAAGTTGGCTTAATATTGTGTTCTATGTCAATAAATTATAATATATAAAGGACTATCAGAACTGATATTGACCCTTTACAAGAAAAGGGACTCCACACAAAATATTCTACAAACCAAGTAAATGCAGAATTACATCAAACATGTAAGAAACATGAGAGAATTGTACAGTTTCTATATGCATCTAGTAAAAGAGCCAACAAGTTACCTTAATATAGATTCCTTTGCGGTATCAAACTTGGGTATCTAACAGCATTTACAGTAGAAATGTTTGTACAAAGATAATTATATTCAAGAATTGAACATCGTCCCATGTTCGGTTTGTTTGGATGTGCTGCAAGATACCACAAACCGACAGTCATCTTGGCATTGGACCTCTCACACACTGTTGCCATGTAAAGCCCTCGTATCTTCACCCGCTTCCCTGAAAAACAGAAAACTCCCAACATATAAAAACTTGAGAAGTTAAAAAGTTGAAGTACAAAAAATGGAGAATCCTTCTTATTTGGTTGTTTTCAGAACGGCTAATTGCATAAAACTCTAAAGTTGTGTTTGGTTACGGAAAATTATTTTCAGTTTTCTTACAAAAAATTTCTAGAAAATAGATGGAGTTTTCATTCAGTTTTCTATAAAAAATATTTAGAAAACATGTTTGGTAAAACTAATGGGACTTTTTATTTTCTATTTTAAAAAATTAGAAAACATGTTTAAAAAAGTGCCACCTTAACGCCCTGTTATAGGAAAAAGTCAACATGTCGCCAAAATGTAAACTGTCCATCATCAATTTGAATTTTGAGCGCTTACCTAGGTCTAATTATCTTAAATAAAACGTTTTGGAAGTTGATAACCTTAAAATAAAATTTTGAAGCTTGGATGATTTTCTGGACTAAAAAAAGTTGCTACCTAAGAAAGATAATTGAACCGGTCGGTTAGCTTTTCTGCAATTAGCCTTTTAAGAATGCTAACATATATGATGCATTCTATCAATACACAAATCATATGACAAATGAAGGTATATGTGCAAAAAATGCCATAAATAGCAATGTACTTTTGTCAATGGTTCACTTTACTAATAATACTCTTTATGTCTTGTTTTGGCATTAATATTTGTGTTGATGGCTGATTTGATAATTTAAGCACAAAAATAACTGGTTGCAGATGACCATGTGGTAGATTTCTACGGATGCACCATTCAATTCAACATGTTGTACCGGTCATTTTGTGCTTAAATTATCAAATCAGAGCATCAACACAAAGACTAATTACAAAACCTGACCACAATGTATAAGTACCAAAATGGACTAATGGAGTATTAACAAGAATACATTGCAATTTTATGACATGTTCCCTTTACTTAAATGTGAAAAGGCTACCTGAATTCAACTCTAAGAATCATCTGGTTCCATAAACAGGGGCACCCACAACATAAGCAGGTTGATTCACATAATTCCTCAACAATGGAACTTCTTCAAGGGTATACTCGTCATCACTATCATAATGTCTTTCTTGATGTGGTCCAAGACCTTTAAGAATGAGAGCCAAAAACATAGACAACCCCTGCCATCCAAACAAGATTACTTATTTAGCCCTTCACTAAACCTACTTTGAAAGACTCCTCTTTTTCATTTCAAAAATCATCTATACTTTTCTCACATAAGTGTCATTTGTGGTTAATCGTTTATTACATAATCACAATTTGTCAAACATCTAAACATACGGTCTCAGATTAATTACAACTTCAAATATCAAAGGCAAATCAAACACTGTAAGATTATGTAGAATATAGTTTATAAATAAAAGAAGGTTGATAGATTTTTTTAGTCCTACCCACGAAAACCATATTTGGTTGACCAAAATCTAATTTGTATATATATAAATAGTTTAAGAGAATTTGTGCAACATAGAAGATTTTTCAAATTTACCACATGAGGAAGTTGATAACCTTTTTCGATTCAGAAACCCAAATTCTTATACATGATCAATCAACATTGTGTGTGTTTGTATGTGTGAAACATGCAAACACGAATACCTGAACGGAAACAATCGACAAGCCAAGCCATTTGCAAATCTCAAAATTCTCCTTAATAAAATCCTTGAACTCATTGAAGTTTCCACTTGGGTCTTTTGGGAAGTCCTGATATGATATGAAAGCCCAAAAAAATTAAGGGAAAGAAAAAGAATATATGAAGGAAAAATGATCAAAAGTTCAAGATTAACAGGTACCTCTTCCCAGTTGCGGTTAAGAAAGACATCCATGGTGACTGCACCTTCCAGCATTAAGAGCAAAATGACAAACACCAAGTACTAAATTCATGTTAAGGTTCTTAATAACTGAAGAATAAAGAATCAGATCATTAGTTACTCAAATACAGGGATAGTCAGGTACTCTAACATTTATCAAGATAATCAGATTTCGACTTGTCTCAAAGCAACTCCTTACCTTATTATTTTTAAGTTAAAATAACAAGAACATGAGAATTTTTAACTAGTTTACCTTTTCAAAACACTCAAAACTGGTTATGTTGTATTCTTCTGAAGGTGGGAGAAAAGATAAAACTAAAATAAACAGGACTTTTAATCCAAATTTACCATTTGAGTACCATAATTTCAATCCACGATAAGCAAATTTAAACACTCATCCAAATTAGCATGGCTACACCATATTCAACAATTTGAATCAAGAATTGTAAAGATATAAAGAGAGGGTGGGAAGATCAAACCGAAGAGCTAAACGTGCATGAAAAAAGGAACAGAAATAAAATTGACTTCTTTACTTTAAGTAAAGTTGAGAGAACACCGAAAATAGCTATTCATGTACTAGCAGATACCCACGTAAAGCAGTGGATCGTTATTATACATATCTGCAGATATTTATAGATTCGAGTTATAAGTTCTTTGAGTCTAACTATACATATTTTCCCAATACTTAAAATTAAGATTTTAATCATATAATTGATATTTAAAATTTTTGTTTTTAATATAAATTCTTTTCGATTAATTTTTAATTTTTTTTAATAATTTATAAGTTAGAATTTAATTTGCATCGACTTTCTTTCTTTCAATATTCTTTTATTATGGAATTAGGTATTAAGATAGTATTTAAGCATCTAATTCACTCTATTTAGTTTCATCAATGGTTTCCATCCAGTTTAATATGAAAGGAAAGGTTAGAATTTCAAATACTTAAATTTTAAACTTAATTATTCCAAGAAACATGAAGTACAGTATACAAAATTAAGTGTCCAAATTGATCCGAAATTTAGAGACAGTTAAAACTAGTATTAGTTAAATAAAATTTTTACTAATGAGCCATGAAAACGAACTAAATTGAGGATACACAATAAAGACAGCAACCATTTGCTGTCTCTGCAGCAATATGACCCGAGCAAGTGATCACACACAAGGTTACACCAAGTCCAAGCATAGTGTATATGAACCTGCAAATTTGAATGCAAAATGTGCTTCATTCATGCATGAATTATTTAAATACTTTGTTTTGTAACTCAAAATAATGCGTATTAGACATTTTAGAATATACTTGAATCACCAAACTTTTCTAAAAAAAATGGATAAATCCAGCCACCAAATTGGAGAGTGGAGACCCCATGAAGCCCCATATATAAAAGTTAACAACACAAGTTTTGAAAATAAAAATTGTTGAACAAATGGCAAAAGTTTAATAGTGAAAGCAGCACTAAGTTATAAACACTTACGCGAATGGTGTTTTGGTCATATTAGTGCTTTAATGATCTAAGTAATGTGCAACTTAGGTGCTTTTAGCAGCATGTATTATTTTCCTAGATTTAATAACCACAACAGATAGAAAAGATCATTTAGCTTTCATAAATTACACTTTTCAGTAGTTGTACACTTGAACAGAAATATTTATTCAGCCATAACAAGATTCTTGCTTCTTCTTTTTTTCATAAACTAGTCATCTAAATTAACCACAATGTTCATGCGAGATCAACTGGTCACTACAATCGTAACGCTGAATTGGTTTGATTAGATTAAAAGGTGATGTAATTGATATAACCCTACAAAGTCAAAGCACCTGATCAATAGATCGCTTAGACTTTTACAGTCAACAATCAAGTAAAAACTTTTTGAAGATTAAAATGTAAAGAGACATTATACCAAGGTGCAGGGTAATCAGAATCGCCAATTTCGCGCTGCCACGCCCTAATCATCCAAATGGCGTAAATGATCATCGCCATCCCAAACATTCCGATGAAAGAATTAACCAATTTCAGCAATGACTGAATGAAACTTCTTAGCATCCTCGTCATTTTTTATTATTTATAATTGGATTGGATCAGCAATCACCTCCAAGAAGATAAGAAACACAGAATTGGAGTGATTGTTAACAAGAGAACCCAAGTCCCAAACCCTAAAACTTGAAATAGGGTTAGGATTTTGGGCAAGTAATTGGGGGTGATCGAGAACGAGTAGCTGATGGCAGCTAAGCAGTGTTAAGGTAAATCAATGATTGAATTCATAGGTAGATTTGACGATTAATTTAGCCACAGTAACGACTTCAGTCGGCCGTCCACGCCGATTAAAGGGTTTCTCGTATATCGGTTTGTTTAGATTCAACAAGATTCTATTTCCTTCCGAAATTTAATTATTTAGATATGTTTGATTGAACAAAAAGAAATAATAAAAGAAATGTAATAGATAAATGAATAAAATAGTTTATTACTATTTAATTTTTATGTTTAGTTGTTTTTTTAGAATAGGTTAAATTGTTATTGTAATATGTTTGTTAGAGAGATACGGGATGAAATAAAAGTAATAAACAATGAACTGGAAATATAATAGGGGAGGGAAGATAATCTGGGGATAGGATCGTGGCATCGTGGGTTAGTTAGAGTGTATAATGGTCAATTTTCATATAGTCTAGGAATCGAATGAAATAAAACATGAGGAGTGGATGGAATGAAGTAAAGGAATAGGATTACATGTGTAATCGTTGTTTGTTTTCTCTTATCTCAAACAAACAAACTTTTAACAAAGGAATTGAAATAGTGTTTTCTATTCCCTTTCTCATTCATTCATAACAAACATGGTCTAACGGAATTTACAATTAGCTTCACGAAGATGATTTATGCATAACACTTCTTCGTCATACATAATAAGAAATATATGTTGGGATTACAATACATTTAAACATACGGTTAAAAAAATCATTAGTAAAATTGTAAAGGTAAAAAAGTCATAAATATTATATTAAACAAAAATACAAAATCATCTTCCCATATCTTATATTCTTATTAAAAGAAAAGGGTTTCTCCCACTTCCTAAAAATTCTCCACCAATCACAACCCTTGATTTAAAAAAAAAATTAAAAATCGAAAAATGGATGATGATGACGTCAAAAATGCCAAAAAGTTTTTCGATTTGAATTTAGAATTGGAAGAGGGGCATTGTGAAAATTTCTGAGGGGGTTTTATAAAATATGTTAGGGGCTTTTATAAAAATATGAGGGGTTTTATAAAAATTGTATATTATTATAATTAATTATAGGTTGTTTATAAAATATGTTTAATAACTTATTATATAATTTGTTTAGAGAAATAATAATTATATATTTGCGACCGTCTCATTTTTATCTACGTTTTGGTATAAATTTTATTGTAATATGACACTTTTTTAAAGTAGTATTTTTTAATTGTTTGTAATCCATTAATAGTAATGGGTATGTTATTCATAAAACAATTTATATCTTTTTTATATTTATTCTATCTACGTATCATAGTCGATATAATAACCGATTCCTCGGTCTTTCGATAAAAAGTATTATAATTATTATTTTTTTAAATTTTGTTTTATTTAAGATAAATTTATATAAAATTAGATAACATCTAAAACAGACAAAGATGGATCAATCAATATAAAAAATTAAAGAATCATATATATATAAGCAACTATTAAAAATAAAACTATTAAAAGAAAAGGGTTACTAACATCATCAAGCCTTTCCCTAAAAAATATCCACCAATCATAGCCCTTGATTAAAAAAAATGAAAGAAAATCAAAAATATATTAGTTATTACGTCACATTCCATCAAATCCATTAAGGGAAAAATTTTTATAACAAACTTCATGTGTTTGTTAATCTTGGATAAGATAATAATATATATTTGAATTAATCGTGGATAAGATAATAATATATATATATATATATATATATATATATATATATAAATTTGAATTGAATACATATTTCTAATTGACGTGTATTTAATTGGTTTAAAATTACTCCACTTTGTTAGGTAAGGAAGTTATTTTTAGAATTAGATGTAAAAAAATTTAAAATGTGATTTAAATGGAATAATAATTGACAGATTAAGTTTGAAAATATAAACAAAAAGGAAAAGGAAGTAGGCGATGAGATATACATGGATAATATAACAACTATTTGAATTTGTTTAGAATGTTTATATTATTAAGTAAATTTGTTAAGTTACAAGGATTAAGAAATTATTTAAAAATTGTTTGTTGTAATGGTGGGAAAACATTTTTTTTTAAATTTTTTTAAAAATAGATAATGATATAAATAGATAATCTTTAATATAATTTGTCATTTGTCATTTGTCATTATCAATCAAAGTGCAACATTTTATTATTATTCTTCAGGTAAAAAGTTATGTTTAAATTTCATGAAAACGATCCACATATGCTAATTTAATATATTCTTCTTCTTTTTTATAGCTATTAACTATAGAGAATAAACAACATTCTTCATCAGCTCCAAAACGACCTTCATTGGGAAGGAATTCAAAAGAAAGGAAAAAATCAAGGGTGATTAATTTCACATATGACAACTATGTTTATAACAATTCAATATCAATTGAAAGTGATAGAAGAAATTCACGGATTCCTCTAAATCATATATCTAATGGTATGTTTAATTTCAAATTATAAGTTTGTTCAATATTTACAACCACACCATTTGTTCTTGGTTTGGCATGCAATTCTATATATACTTATTGTAATTTCTAAATAGAATATAAATAAATTGAATTTACTCCATTTAGTTATTCACGTCAATCTTATCATTCATATGCTAAAGGAAAAAATACAATTATAATAACGCCCTAAGTTTTAAAATAAAATTTTCAATGCTTAATTATGTTATTAAACAAGAAAGAAAGAAAAATGATTAGATCCTTTCGTAAGCTCCATTTTAATTCCATTATTCTAACATATCTCATTTGTCTGATTCATGAAATTCTGTGATTGAATTACCTAAAAGCTAGATTAAGAAACGAAAATTATATATAAGTGTTTGAAGATTCATAAATTGTTCCTTTTTATCTCTAATTTCCTACTCTGCCTTAATAAAATTCGTTGATTTTGTGTGCAATTCATTTATTAACGCGAGGTTGTGAGTTCACATATCAACTTTGAAAGATATATTTGATATCTTATGATATCAAAAAAAGAAAAAAACAACATTCAGTAGATTAAAAAAAAATCGTAAATTGGGGCAACAATTATAAAAGTATGAAAAATACCCAAGTTAGATATGCCACTAGCCCATTTCAAATTAAATAGCTTAGTTTGTGTGTGCGTTAAATTACTAATAAAACCATAAATGTTGTTTATAAAGAGTATCTACAAAAAGTATTATGATAATCTTATGTATATCAAACTTCTGTAATGTTTATCATTTCTTACGAGATTTTATATTCATATATATGTTTTCTAATTTTTTAACGTGTTAATATTTTTAAAACTATATAAATTTAAAATTGTCTTATACCATCCTCGTGTTGATACATGGGTCGCTTATAAACAACATCAACAATAATATTATAGTAATAGTTTTACAATATCTGGATAAAGCTCCATCACGAGAAACACATTAATAGTATACTAAAACTTTTAGACGTGTAATGTAACTTTATATTTCTTAAAAAGAGTATTTATAAGAAATACTAAAAAGACACGTTTTCACTCATGGATAGTTATAGGGGTGTTCAAAATATCCGAAACCTAAAAACCGAACCTAAAAACCGACAAACCGTACCTAAATTTAGGTTAACCAAACCGAATATTTAAATTTTTTCGGTTTGGTTAACCGAACCTAAAAAATTTTGGTTATTCGGTTCGGTTACGGTTCATGATATTAGAGACGGACGGTTAACCGAAAAACCGAAAACTTAAAATATTCAAATTTTATTTTTACATCTATCAATACTAACTAACTAATCAATATTTACATACAATAATTATCTACTCATAACAAATTGTTACTCAAAGCCAATATCTATATTTTATTTATAATAAATATTAGTAGATATATGTACAATTTAAGTTTACGAGTCAACTATATTTATAAATCTTATCAATTACTATTGATTTACTTAGTTTCACTTTATCTTAGTCAATTGTGTATTCAAAATATTTTCTTATTCATTATTAGTTAATATATAAATAACACAGGCCGTAATGTTTTATAAATTTCTTATTTAAGCGTTGTTCCAGTTGAGATTTGAATATTAGTTTTTGAAACCTTTTGTTTTAGAAATATATTTTGTAATTAAATATGGTTATTTGGTTAACCGGGAAAACCGAACCGAAAAACTGGTTAACCGATTATCGGTTAACCGGCTTTTCGGTTTAGGTTTAGGTTCACGAAAGTTAAGAACCGATATTTCGGTTAACCGGTCTTCGGTTAACCGTATACTCGGTTAACCATCCATGAACACCCCTAGATAGTTATATGTGACAGTTTCTTGAGTGAAGAGTAAAGAGAGGTTAAAAGTTTTAATTTGCGATGATTAAGGAAACCCTACTAATAAAACTATGAATGTTGTTTATAAAGAGGTTTTAAAGAAAATCTAATGATAATCTTATGTATGAATTTCAAAATTCTGTAATGATTATTAATTTCTTACGAGATTTTATATTCATATTTATGCTTTGTAATTATTTTTACTATACTGTAACGCCACCCCTAACGAGCTTAAAATTAGAGTTAATTAAAACTTTTTAACAACGATTATCAAAAGCGTACAGCGAAATTAAACATCAATTACAAAAACAACGTGGTTTGACTCGGCTAATTAATTACATCAAAAGTTAAGCCAAGTTCATTTACTACAAGCGTTACCTACAAGTTTTCCGACCATCGGATCCATACATAAACAACGTGTTCCCCAAAAGGTATATACAACAAAAGCTACCATTAGTACCCGCCTCACCAGGCCTCTAGCATCAACCTGCGAAAAAGATAAATCTTGCACCGTTAGCTACAACTAGCTAGTGAGCACCAATTACACATAAGCAACGATAAACATGCTATCATGTATCAGAACAGCACACAAGGCTATCCTATCATATAGAGGCGAACCAAACATGTCAGCAGTAGTCGTATGTTGCAGGGGAGCCAACCCCGCTCAACAACCCAACCGCAGTCCACGTGGTACACCATATCTTTCATGCTGGTTCCCGTCTATCAAGGAACCCAGTTCCATAGAGGAACGGCGGCCTGCAGAGCCCTCCCCAAGTGTATACTACTTGAGTACCGTTAGTTCCCCAATCCGTAATCCCTAAGGACCCTGGGAACCCAGCCATATACTAACACCCGTCTACTTGACTGACCTCCGTGTTCTCCAATTCAGTGTCCGGACATAACTTCATAAACAAATAGCTGATCCAATAAGGATCCAGTTCATGCGCGCATATAATCACAACAATATCTTTCATATCAATAATAAGCATGCTTGTACAACTTTATCATAACATACCTCCATTTTCACGTATCAACACACCAATTCACATGTCAACAAGTACCACAGATAACTTACCTACTGAGACTCATGGGAAACCGGTACTTACCTCGAGATTACAGGAGGCAGATATGCAATCGAGAATCCCAAGAGCACACAGAGTCGTCCGAGTCACCTAACACAGTAGGTTCAGGCTTAGACACCAATTAACAACACGTAACACCACTTAAAACACAAGGCTACAAGGCTGACATCATGGAACCCCTGCTTGCGACCGCAAGGGTCACACATGCGACCACAAGGGTCACTTACACACCCTCCTTGCGACCGCAAGGGTTTCACTTGCGACCGCAAGGGTCCTACCCAACCCACCCCAGCTTGCGACCGCAAGGACACAGCCATGCGACCACAAGGGTGGTATCTTGGGGGCTTACGATCGCAAGTTATGTACTTACGACCGCAAGTATGTTTCCTTCGTCCTTAGACGGTAATCCATGACAACGACCCACTTGCGACCGCAAGACCCTTGCTTGCGACCGCAAGAACAACACAACACAGGCTTACGGTCGCAAGGCCTTTCCCTTGCGGCCGCAAGCACCAATTCACAGTGACGCACAACTCTGTTTTCCGACAGTTGTTGTTCTTCGGCTTTTTGACACCAAATCCGATTCAAACTCAACCTTAATTGTTTCTATGGTTTATTTAACATACATAGAAGCTAACCAACACATTTGTATACAAAAACCACATCAAAACAACATTTGAATCCATTAAATGGATCCTTTCCCCTTGTAACTCAAGAACTAGGTTTCTACTCAATACAACTTACAAAGATTATGGCTACAAACAGCTTGCTTCTGAACTTCAGCTTAAGAACACATCAATCAACAGCTTGCTTTCTGATTTCTATCTCCAAAAGATCAAGAACTTGTACGTATGTGTTCAAACATGCGTATGTATGTATGTGTATGTAGTGTGTGTGTTTTAGTATAACAGGGGATAAAGAAGGCCCATATAGGCCGACTTAGTTGGCTAATACCCCACACGGGTATTTTGTTCTCCTATTCAACTTAAAACACAACTTAGGGTTATCCGTTTCAACTAACGGAGATCTTTTCGGAACCATTATCCAAAACCGTTCAACTATTTTTCTACATGGTCAACTTACAATACTTTCCATAATTCTACATTTATATCCACATTTAACACCAGTTAACACCATTTAAAACCATTTCATGTTTAAAACACCAATTAACATATTGAACACCAATTAGCAACATTTATACTACAGTTAGCAACAAAACACCAATTATAGTCAACGTACAATTGTTAAAGCTACATGTACTACAGTTTACAACTAGGCCCCATTTCGGGGTGTTATATATACGTCTTAATACTCTTTAAAACTATATAAATTTAAAATTGACTTATATCATCCCGTGTTGATACACGGGTCGCTTAGCTAGTTAGAAGTTATTAGAACATATGTTTTTTTTTCATTTTTTGATAAATCAATTTTATGAAAGGGGTTTATACATAATCTACCCTTTTATAATGTAAAAATTATCAACCTTTTATATATATACATCTATTTCTTCATCTCCTATGTTTGTGTTAAATTTAAATCACTAAAAGTGCTTCCAATGACTCGAGATTTTTTTGGACTATATTAGAGTTCGAAATAGTTTCACTCTTTACCTTACATATTTGAGCCCGTATTTATAAAGTTAAGATCATCATGTTATGGACCATCACAAAATGATCTTTAAGTTCCATATGAATCATCTAATTGTTTTAATCTATTTCACTCTATAAAATATAAAACATAATTTGTCTCTCCTTCTACAATTTATACTACTTAATTTTTTCAAATAAACAAGCTAATCAATGGAAATACACATACACAGACAAAATCTGTACAGGATTGTTATTATTTTACTCTATAAAATAAAAAACGTAATTTGTCTCTCCTTTTAACTACATTCTGTTACTAACTAATCTTTTCAAGTAAAAGACTAACTTGTCATTTTTATTACAATTACAACTAACTCGTACAAAAAAGACTCATTAACGAATGTGAAACTAAGCTTAAATATATAATATGGCGTCCAAAATTCATATAAAATGAGCGAAAGAACATTTTCCACACTTAATCATGCTTATCCTCAAATTAACAAAGAAAAAATATAAAATAGTTAAAGTTTACAAACTATTTCTAAATTTCTTTTCAAAGTTGACTTAAGGTGTTTGACATTTGACAGTACACTCGTTTCTTCAAGCTAAAAGCTCATGACTAAATACCTCGCAAAATTAAGGCTGACAATTCCTGGCCTGACACGAAACACGACCCGAACCTGACACGAAAAAAGTGACACGAACCCGAAATGGGTCAAAACTAGGTCGACACGAAGTTGACACGAAAATAAATGGGTTGGGTATTTTAAATTAAATATGTTTAAGACTCTTGTAGCTTGGGTATTTTAAATTAAATAGTTGCAGATAAGTTTACACCTTCAATTCATATTCATATGTCAACACTCCATTATTCTTCATAATTGGCTAAAAGTACGAAAATCGTATCAACCAAACTCATTCACTTACATTTTCAACGATAACCACACATTTTCATCTAATCCACACTTATGTTTATATCGAGACTTGGTCCCTCAACCTTGTAGAGGGAGGAACACCTTAACTACCTAAGTCAAAGATATACAATTTAAAATTCAAATCCTCTTTTAACGCAAAAATGAAAATTACAATTCTTCTTATAAAAAATTTAAAATTTAAATTTTATTCTCTACACAAATTATTACATGTTAACTTTATTAACAAATTTTTGTATATATGTTACTTTTTTCCTTTTTTATAAACTTTGGCCATATTTTGCCCTAAACAGCTTTTTTTCTAATATAATTTTATTTAGTTATTATTTTGCAAATTATTGATAAGAAAATAAAGTTAAGAGCTAAAGCAAATGTTTGTTTATTTTTATTTTTTTGTAGTCAAGAAGTCAATCATAGTTTAAAACTTCAAGCCTTGTTTATATGGTATCTTAATTTTTTTTCCTTTCTTCTGAAATAAAAATAAACAACTCTCTAAAACACTTAAAAACCACACTATTTTCTGTTTTTCTCATAATCAAATTATAAAAATATACTTTCATAAATAAGTCATTGATTTCAATATCTGAATTCTGATTTATTTTTATTGCTATATCTTTATATATGTTTGTTAAGAAATGTTCAATATATTCCATACTTAATGTATAGTCCCAAGGGACTAATCTTGGCCTTTGGATCAGCCTCATCAATGGTCCAGATTGAATTTTGAAAATTTGGGCGGAGTTACATTTTCGTAATTAACATGTAATGATTTTACAATCACATGTGATTGTATATTAAATCACATGTGATTGAATATTAAAATTCAGGACTATGTTTTTTATATGGGCTATATTGAACACAACTCTATGTTTGTTACCTATTCTTCTATATTTACCGAATAGCATAATTTCGTGTATAAACAACGATTAAAGATTGTTAATTTAAATTTTAAACATTTTCGTTGTAAATACTTGAACATATAATAAACACATATATCGATAATAAATTAAGAAACATTAATGAAAATCGAAGATGAAGAAATAGCTCACAAACTTGGTCGATAGTTGTTAGTGAAATTACGAATTAAGAATTGACATGGGATCCGGTAGTTGTTAGTGGGAATTGCCTAACAGCTTGGCGATAATAGTTGAATCAGGAATCAAGGTTTGTAAATAATGTTCTAAATAAAATGAGATCCGATTAAGAAGTCGGGTAATGAGAAAAAAATTCTAAAAGCAAAATGATGAAATTATAATCCCTTTTCTTTTATAATATATCAAAGATGTTCTAAGAAACTTGATATAGTTTTATTATGACTCCGTCAGCACTCGAGACTTGATATACATTAAGATCTAGCTAGCTAGATGCCCCTCTATTCATTATAAACCGTATTTTAAGCATATGAAATATAGTGGGATATGTGAGTCGGATATATAGTTATTCAGTTGTAAGAAATTGTTGAATATATCATAAACGAAGAGGAATAATGATTAGTTATTATATAAATTTAAATAGCATGTGTTTTTAATTTTTGTTTGTATAAGTATATTTTATACATAAAATTATTGTCTTAAGTCGTGACTTATAAAACATCATGACATTATAACTTTCAAAGCTTAAAGCTTGGCCAAGTTTTCACCATTTGCGTTATTTAAAACACTAGCTTAACATAGGAAATTTATTAAAAGAGTAATAACATATATAATAAAATAATTGTAAAACAAACATAGGAAATCTATTAAAAGAGTGATAAATTTATTAGACTTTAGAAATTCATACATAATATCATCCCAATAATTTTTTTTATAGAATATCTTTCTATTCAAATTGAATATTATATATAACATATATCAGGAATATGAATAGTACCTTGACATATAATATATAACGAGGTAATTTTACTCGCGCGATGCGACGGGGGTTTAAAATATATATATGACGTGTAGTAAAAGTCTAATTCTACTTATATAAATAAAGTGATTTCATACATTAAAACAAAAAGAAATTTATGAATGATTTTTTAGTAAAAGTCTAATTCAAAATTTTCTAATACTTTTTATTAATAAGAATTAGTATTAATCAAATTAAAATTGATAATAATAAGGATAATCATTTAAAAATCCTTAGAAGAAGACGTAAAAGAAAGCCAAATAAAGCAATGGAAATGAAAAAAAAAGTTGGATACAAAATAAAAGAATAAAAAAAGGGATGCCAGGACTCGAACCTGGGACCGTCTACATGACATAATACATCAAACGCCAATCCGCAAAAGTGACTTTTGTAAATTGAATTCGCTGCTTAAATATATAAATGTTATATGTTGAAGCTATGTAGAAAAAGACAAAGAGGGTACTGTTCATTCTTCCTGGATTTTGTTATATATATATAATTTGAATGCCACATATATCATTAAATGGTAATTTGGCAGGGTGCCTCAATCCATAACTTTTTGAAACATTTGGTCTAGAGATCGACCTATATAAACTTACTTTTTTTTGTATTTTTTTAATCAAACCCCTATCAGATTTTCAAGTTTAGAATAACTAAAGAAGATACATTTCACTACATAGCTTTTGACATTTCAATATATATATATATATATATAGAGAGAGAGAGAGAGAGAGAGAAGTTCATGCGAGAACCGTTGTTAGCGCGAGAACCGCGAGAACCAATCTAAGCCGTCCAATTCCCCCTCCTTCAATGTTATTGTCCACCCATGAATTCCTCACATGCACCCTGCCACACCCTATCCCTCCACGCTCTCCATCCATGATACTTCCCATATCCAAGGAACGGCTGAGATTGGTTCTCGCGGTTCTCGCACGAACAACGGTTCTCGCATGAACCCTCCCCTATATATATATATATATATATATATATATATATATATATATATATATATATACATACTATATTATAAAGCATTTAGACATTTTACTTAAAACTCTTAAAATTTAAGTAAGTTGAAATGTCATTAATACCCCTCCTTAACCCTTTCACATATCTACATAATTAATGACTTTATTTAATTACAATTAAAGAAAGTATATTGGTATCATTTTTATAAATAAAAAAAAATTAGTCTTATGTGTGGTTGAAAACTTGGAATCCAATTATTTCAATTAAGGTATATATATATATATATATATATATATATATATATATATATATATATATTGTCATTGTTCAAAAATAATATCTATTATACTAATAATTAGATGTAACTACAAATAACAGACTATAAATTAAATTTAAGGAAATCAAACTATTCAAAAATTAGTATTAATCGAGTTACGAATAAGATTACATCATTTAATTTATAAAATAATAATTTAATTTATTAGATATCTACCATTCTCGTATAAACTTATAATTAAAGAAAAATGACAAATATACTCTTAAATACCTTATATTTTTTTAAGGGCAAACTGTATGAAAATGCAATGAACTTTGTTTTAGTTACCATTGTATACAACCAACTTTAAACTTTAAAAAAAATACAATTAACTTTCATAATACTCTCATTGTATGCAAACAACTTTTTTATGTGTCTGTTGTTAAGTTATCATTGTATACAGTGAATTTTGTCATAACTTCCATAGTATACAACAAGATGCATACAATGTGAGGATTATAAAAGTTGGTTGTATTATTTTTAAAAAAATAAAGTTGATTATATATATTGGTAACTAAGATAAAGTTTATTGTGTTTTAATAAAATTTGTCCTTTTTTTAAAACATTCAGACCCAACAATATACTCTCTTATATCAACATAATTTCTTATCCACATCAACACAATTTCTAAAGTCATTATATGGTTTATCATCATATGTTATAAGTAGAGATTTTTTCTTAGTTTACTATTTTCTAAAACTTATTTGAAAAATTAATAAAAGAGTTGATAGATAAAAGGAAATAAAGAAAATGAAAAAAAGTAAAGATAAAATGCATATGTAGGAAATGAAATTATTGGATGTTATCATAGTGCATAAATGCCATACTTATACGTTATCGAGTAGAAAATTTTCGTCGCCGCCGCATTGCGCGGGTACCATGGTAGTATATATAATATATATGTATGTATGTATGTATGTATGTATGTATGTATGTATGTATGTATGTATGTATGTATGTAAGGTTAGATCAAATAATAAGGAATTATTGTAAGAAGAGTGAGAAGTAGTTAATCTAAAATTATCACATGATATCAACTAAAAAAAGGAACCAATGATCTCTTAGCCCAGTGGTTAAGAGTGAGGGGGAGGCAAAGCCTTCTAGGAGGTCCAGGGTTCAAACCTTAACATTGGAGTTTAATTCTAACTTGGGGTTTACTAACTTACTAACAACTAACTTTGCCGTTAAAAAAAAAACTAGAAAAAGGAAATATTAGACATTCACAATTTCTCCACTCTTCTACTAATTTCAAGTAAAGTTAAATTACTCTATACTAAAATGTAATTCTCAAAATCGCAAGTTGGATCTAACATGTACTGCGAATTCTTTATATTATTTATCTCACTTTTGTTTTTGATTTCCGCCGCAACGCACGGTAACTCCACCTCGTTTTTAATATAATCCAATTAATATTCGTATTTATATAAATAACTATGTATCCACTAAAGATTATAAAATTTGGAATAAAAAAGATCGTTCTTCATATAAAAAAATTAATTCATAACTTTATTCCGAATTGAATTTCGTTTCGACATAAGATCTTTATAAATATCAGTTATTATATGTTTATAGTAATTTTTGAAGTTTAAGTCGTGAGTTGTGATTTAAAACCTATGTATATTAAAATGGTAAATGGAATTCGGAACAAGAAAGTTGCTGTGGTGTAGTGGTTATCACGTTAGTCTTACACACTAAAGGTCTCCAGTTCGATCCTGGGCAGCAACAATTCTTTTTCATTTTTATCTTTTTAATCTTTAGTAGCATGAATTAATCTTTATGGTTTTTAGCTAAAGCACATCCGGGTAACGTTATCTAATTCTTTGCCTGTTGAATAAGGGATGACAATGGGACGGGTATTGGTTATCCCAGTCCCATACCCTATTATAAAACTATGTCTCATACCCGGTTCGGTCCCGTCGGGTATCCCATTATCAAATAATCATCGGGGACGCGAGTATACCCACGGTATCGGGTATCCCATTTATATTCCTAGTCAATTAAATTCTTCCAAATAAGGTTTTATTTCCTAGAACTTCATGCGAATCACGTCAAACAACGAGTGTTTTTTTTAATTTCATTTTCTAGCAACATCAACATTCAACAAGTTCGGCGCTTAATTAATGTAATACAATTTCCATACAAAGTATTATCCTAATTTCATAATAATCTAATTTAAATCGTTACATTAAAATGAAAGGGCGTTCTTCACGGAAGTGTCAAAGAGAAGCGTGGACTATTAATTTTGTAACTCATATTATTTTATATATAATAACGTTGTAATATTATATATATATATATATATATATATATATATATATATAATAAATATATAAAAAATATAAATGGTTCGGGATCGGGTACATGGGACGGGTAATTGGGCGGGTATTGACTAAAACCATAACCGTCCCATACCCGCGAATTTTTTGGGAAGAAATCCCATATCCGGTTCCATAACCATTTACTCGTCCCAAATCCCGTCCCAAAAGTTTCTGTTACGGGTATTCCTGTCGGGATCGGGTATTTTTTTCCATCCCTAAATGATTCAATGAAAATGCAGCCTAAAATGCAAAATTACATATTTAAACCCAAAATGCAAAATCTCGTACACAACACTAAATGCAGCCCAAAATGTAAACAAAATTGCATTTAAAAAAAAAAAATTAGAAAGATATGGGAAGAGTGGTCTTGTTTGAAAAAAAGATTAAAAAAAATAAAAGATTGCTATAATTTTTTTGTTTAAATTCACAAAACTTAAAAAGTTTTGACAATTTAATGTTTTGTCCAGATTGGTTCTTTGGGTTCTTTTTTTAACACATTGTTCTTTATTGATACAATTTATATATATATATATATATATATATATATATAGAGAGAGAGAGAGAGAGAGAGAGAGAGAGAGTAAGGTTATTGTAAGATGTGTATATTGGTAAGAGGGGTACGAGTTGTTTTCAGCCACCAGCTGTCAAACACATCAAGTCAGCTGACGATTGAACATGTTGACTAAAAAAAGGCGCAAAAGGGCATCATCGGAAATCCACCAAAATAATCATTTATTAGCTCTAGAACGATGTGCGATAATTAAGTGAAATTAGTTTTAAAATAATCAAAACAATTAATAAAGGGAAAATTATCATTTTTGTCAACATACTATTCCTTTTTTTCTAATTTTACCAACATTCTTTTTATTTTATCAATTACACCATTACACTTTCAATATTTTTCTAATTTTACCAACATTCTTTTTATTTTATCAATTACACCATTACACTTTCAATATTTTTCCAATAAACACAAGGTTTACCTACTAAGCGGTAAGGCTGGCAACTTGGGTCGGGTTCGTGTTATTGGGTTCGTGTCAGTTTCTTGTCGACCCAATTTCGACCTATTTATTTTCGTGTCAGGTTCGGGTCGTGTCACTTTTTTCGTGTCGGGTTTGGGTCGTGTTTTGTGTCAACCGATTTCGGTAAAAAGTGTTTGACTAGTTAACAATTAGATAAACATCAAGCTACAAAAGTTAATATAAGAAATTTATATATCGTAAATAAGAGCCTTAACTATAAACCTTTGCAAATTTACTTTAGTACGTGATTTCCGCAATTCAATATTGCATAGTTTGTTTTTTTTTAAAGTTAATATAAGAAATTTATATATCGTAAATAAGAGCCTTAACTATAAACCTTTGCAAACTTACTTTAGTACGTGATTTCCGTAATTCTAAATTGCATAGTTTGTTTTTTTTAAATATTACTGCAAAGTTTTTTTCTCCATTTTCATATAATTTTAAGAATTTCTTTTCATTTATGGTTTATATTATGTTTAATCCAAAACCGTATTTGAAACCCATAATCGAAAACCGTAATTGATAACCGTACCCGAAATCCGTATTCGAAAACCATAATCGAAAATCAAAAAAATACTAGTCAAATACTTTTGGCCGAAATGGGTTGATACGAAACACGACCCGGACCCGACACGAAAAAAGTGACACAACCCGAACCTGACACGAAAATAAATAGGTCGAAATTGAGTCGACAAGAAACTGACCTGAACTCGAACAACACGAACCCAATAACACGAACCCGACCCAAATTGTCAGCCTTAGTAGGTAAACCTTGTGTTTATTGGAAAAATATTGAAAGTGTAATGGTGTAATTGATAAAATAAAAAGAATGTTGGTAAAATTGGAAAAATATTGAAAGTATAATGGTGTAATTGATAAAATAAAAAGAATGTTGGTAAAATTAGAAAAAGGTGAATAGTATGTTGGCAAAAATGGTAATTTTCCCATTAATAAAAGAATATTCATCTAAAAAAGAATCACCATTTTCAAAAATTATAAGCTTTTCCAAGAAAGCTTTTATTACTGTAACGATGAAAGGGAAAAAATAAAAGCAACGATCACCACCTAATTTTTTATTCAAACTTCAAATAAAATAACAAAAGGTTGATGAAACTTGTGATTTGTGATGACAGGAACAAGGAAAAAGCTCAAGATTAATGGAGAGATTTAGATCATCACGACAATCCTGTGCACACAAACATTGAATCAGATGATGATGAATTAAGAACCAATCGAAGTCTAAAAGGGTTCAAAAAAAGAAGGTATGTATGAGTGTGTGATTGTTAATCTTTCATTGAAAATGTATGAAATATTGTTTGAAGTTGTGAACATGATGATGATGTTGATGATGATTCTGGATATTGTTTCAAAACTAATCTTCCATTTTCATCAAAAACCCAAAAAAATAATGAGATTAGGAGACTGGTTACAGAGAATCGAAGGACTTGTTCTTATTCAGCAAAAGATGAAAATGATCATTCACAACCCTGACTGCTTGTTCAATGTGGTTTTGACGCGTCCTTTGTCTATTTGAATATATGAACGTCTAGTCTTGCGTAATTGATTGAGGAGCATTAGGTAAATAGTTGATCATCTTCTATATGACTTCGCGTTCATCAGCGTTCAGCCCTATCATCAGATCTAACGTCTGGATCTTGTCTTCCAAACAGATGATTTCTAGTGGGGCATGATTCTTCAACTCTGTTGCGTATAATTCGTTTGTTAGTTCAAGTATGGTTTAGACGAAGCTATTGAAATGTTTCTTGACTCCATTTTAAGATGAGTATGTTTTCTTGATGAATGATATATAAGAATTATATTCATCAAGTGTGTTTATATGATGACAATGGAGAAGTGATATCAAATCATTTATGTAGCTGCAATTGTTAAAGTATTAAATAAATGACAATGATATTAATAAACACCAAAGTTGATATATATACATAAATAATAACTAAAAATAAAAAATATTCACAAACAATTGATTTATTTGATGAAAATAAATTAAACAACATTACGTAAATATTATATGAAAATAATATAATTTATTAAAAAGATGGGATCTATAAAGAAAAAACATCAACGAAAACATTTACATTCACAGAATTATTTGGTATTTTAAATAGGATGAAAATGTAGAGTTTTTACGATAATAAATTTATTAAAGATGACTATTAAAAAAATATCAAAAAAGATTGTGTAGATTTGATGAATGTGTAACTTTAACCGTATAACCAAATAAAAAATAAAGAAATGCTTAAAGATAATTAGTAAACTTGATGGGTTAATTTTTTTATGACAAATAAATTAATTAAAGATAATTAATTTTTTATAACCCTAAACCATATGATTAAATTAACTTACATATAATAATATATAAAAAAGAGTTAAAAGATAAAACGATCAGGAATGAAATAAAACATCAAATTTTTGGTCAACTTGTTTTAAAAATGATAAAAGTAAGGAATTTGACACGTTGAGCATGGAATACGTGACACGTATTCAATCAAAAGTTATGATTCTTAAGTCTAAGTAAATTTAAATACTAGTTTAATACGAGGCTAAGTATTTAAAAAGAAGGGTTAAAGCCATAAAATAACGGTCTACTTTTCCCATTTTTCCATTATGGCACGTCATGTTTTTTTTTTACACTTTTGGCCAGTAAACTTATTAAAACCGGTTGATATAGCCATTTAGGTTATTTTGACCTGCTATAGCAGGTCACATTTCCCCCTTTTCTTCTTCACCTTAAAATCGAAACTTTAAACCTGAAATTCTTCATTTATACTTGATGAAAATTAATAATTCTTGAGTCTATGGAAAGGTAATTGAGTTGTCTATCAATTAGTACAAAAAAAAAAACGAATAAAAACAAGTTTAAAATGTGTCAATTTATCGAAATACCGTAAGGGTGTCGAATAGTTTCATTATCGACTTTAATTAGCAATAACTTGGCCTACACTTGATGATTTTTCATTATTTAGTGTCCATTGAAAGGTAAAAAGATTATCTAGGACAATCTATAAAAAGAATGATGTAAAATGATCAAGAATCGACCAAAAAATGAGTCTTTTTTTCTGCCCTGTTTTCGAACAAAAAACCCAATAAAGTCGAGACTTTGAGCTCGAAATTCTCCCTCTATACTTGACGAAAATTCATGATTTTGATGTCATTTGAAAGGTATAATGATGAATTACAAGATTCTACAAAAAAATACACAAAACGATCAAAAATCGACCCAAAAATCGTAAAAAACGGGATGAAAAGGTTGCAGGTCACGAAATGGCAATATCAACCGGTTTTGATAAGTTTACTGGCCAAATGTGTAAAAAAAAATGACGTGCCACAATGGGAAAATGGGAAAAGTAGACCGTTATTTTATGGCTTTAACCCTAAAAAGAAATAGTAAAAGGTTGTTGAACGGTTTGGCTTAGAACATACCCGGCATTTAATTACCTTTTTTTTTGCCCTACACTTGATGTCAATTCTTAAACTTGATGTATTTTCAACGGTAAAAATACTATCTAGGGTCATCTACAAAAAGAATTAGGTAAAACGATAAAGATCGGAAAAAGACTAAGTTCAAATATGACTTTTTAACCAACCGAATAAGATGAACACAAGATGTTTTAATGTTTAAATTAATGGACTAACAAAATCTAGACGAGATCGAACATAGGACAGAGTAGGGCTGTCAATGGGTTGGATCGGATCGGATCGGTTAAATATCTGATCTGACCCGCTGATCCATTTAATTGGATTTGAATCTGATCCAATAAGAATGAGATCCATTTAGTCGGATTTGGATCGGATCAATAATTAATGGATCATGACCCGGAGCGACCCATTTAATATTATTAATTTAATTTTATTTATATAATAAATATATCAAATAACTCTTCCACCCCCACCCCACCCCCACCCCACCCCCACCCAACCCCCACCCCACCCTACCCCACCCCACCCTACCATACCTAACCCTACCCCACCCTACCCCAGCCTCCCCCCCACCCCACCCAGCCTCACCCCCACCCCACCCCCACCCACCCCACCCTACCCCACCCCACCCCACCCCACCGTACCCCCACCCCACCCCACCCACCCCTAACCACCCTACCCCCACCTACCCCACCCCACCCTACCTCACCCTACCCTACCCTACCCCACCCCACCCTACCCTACCCCACCACACTCTACCCACCCTTAACTAACCCTACCCACCCTACCCTACCCTACCCCACCCCACCCTACCCTACCCCAACCTACCCACCCTTACCCAACCCCACCCACCCTACCCTACCCCACCCTACCCCACCCCACCCTACCCCACCACACCCTACCCACCCTTACCCAACCCCACCCACCCTACCCTACCCTACCCCACCCCTCGCCACCCCACCTTACCCTACCCTACGCTACCCTACCCTACCCTACCCCACCCTACCCCACCCTATTCGTCGGTGGCGTTGGTGGCGGTCAGCGGCGTTGGCGGCGGTGGTGGTCGGCGGCGGCGGTGGCGGTGGTTGGCGGCGGCGGCGGCGGCGGCGGGCGGCGGGCGGCGGTCGGCGGCGGTGGTGGTCGGCATCAATGGCGGCTGCGGTGGTGGTGGGCGGCGGTCGGCGGTTGTCGCGGTGGTGGCGGTCGGCGGCGGTCGCGATGGTGGCGGTCGGTGGCGTTGGCGGCATTGGTGGTCGGCGGCGGTCGGCGGTGGTCGGCGGCGGTCGGCGGTGGTTGGCGGCGGTGGCGGCGGCGGCGGAGGTGGCGGCGGCGGCGGTGGTCTGCGTTGGTGGCGGTGGTCGGCGGCGGTGGTGGCGGCGGTGGTGGTCGGTGGCGTCGGTGGTTGGCGGCGGTGGTCAGCGGCGGCGGTGATCGGCGGCCCGTGGTGGCGGTGGTCGGCGAAGGTGGTGATCGGCGGTGGTGGTCGGCGGTGGTCGGCGGCGGTGGTGGTCGGCGGTGGTGGTGACGGTGATGGCGGATTTTTTGATATTAAATGGATCGACCCAGACAGATCTTGGATCGATCCATGTAGTGATCTGTTTAAATGGATCGGCCCATTGGATCTCTTATTGGATCAATGGATCGGGTTTTTTGACCCGTTGGATCATTTAAATTGAGCAGATCGGATCGGAACTAGATCATGATCCGATCCATTGACGGCCCTAGGGCAGAGAACTAATGGAGACAAGATTTTAAAAGATGAACACATGACTCAAAGAATATCATATGAACTAATAACCATGTAGACGAACAAAAATCTATAGGATGAACACCTCGAATACTGTGTGTGTTCACAGAGATACAAAACCATGTGAAATCGATTTAAAACCATACTAGTTAAGCGATCCGTATATCAACACGGGATGATATAAGTCAAATTTTAAATTTATATAGTTTTAAATAGTATTAAGACGTATAGTAAAAATAATTACAAAGCATAGATATGAATATAAAATCTCGTAAGAAATGAATAATCATTATAAAATTTTGAAATTCATACATAAGATTATCATTAGATTTTCTTTTAAAACCTCTTTATAAACAACATTTATGGTTTTATTAGTAGGGTTTCCTTGATCATCGCAAATTAAAACTTTTAACCCCTTTTTACTCTTCACTCAAGAAACCGTCACATATAACTGTCCATGAGTACAAACGTGTCTTTTTAGTACTTCTTATAAATACTCTTTTTAAGAAATATAAAGTTACATTACACAGTCTAAAAGTTTTAGTATAATATTAATGTGTTTCTCGTGTGGAGCTTTATCCCGACATTGTAAAATCATAACTATAATATTATTGTTGATGTTATAATATCAAGTGTTGTAAATACATTTTTATTAGCCGATTATATATTCAAATATTTGAAATTGTAAGCTAATATCATTAAAAGTTAAATAATGATGACATCCATTTAAGTATACGCAATTTAGATCATATAAAAATAAGATTTTAACATAGAATAGATTATGTATATACATACATAAATCGTTTAAGTGTAATTTATTTTTCAATTAAATATAATTGAAAACACAAGATACCACTTAATTTCAAATATCCATGTAATAACTTTTATTTTATGTAGCAAGTTATTAGTTAAACATAAGAAAACTTAGACAATTAATTTTTTTTATATATAATTCCAAGTTGTATGTATAGTTACAAAACACATTAACATGATAGTTGTTTCACTACCCAGTAATTATGTAGAAGTATAGTTTCTGTAGAATTATTTAGTCACAACTAACAATCAAGTTTAAAAAGCTCTAAGTGGTAGTTTTATAAACAACTTTATGCCACTAACCGTTGGTTATAGTATTTTTTTAATTCTTTTTATCGACAGACCAATAAATCAGTGATTATATTATGTAGAGGGAATAAATATAAAAGACTATTAAAATATACAATAATTACCTACACGTTGCTCTCGATGGATAAAACAATTAAAATATACTGATTTTTAGAAAAAAAATTGATATTCCGATAAAATTTATATCAAAACGTAGATAAAAATGAGTCGATTACAAATATATTTAATTAGTTTTTCTCAAAACAAAATATATTAGAAGTTATTAAACATAATTTTCAAACAACTTATATACAAATTTCTTAAGAACCGCTCACATATTTCATATACCACCCCTAACAATTTATATTTAAACCCTTCCAATTACATTTAAACCCCTAACAATTTACATTTAAACCCTAACAATTCTCTTAAAGATTTGAAGCAATTGTGATGTAATCATCTTAGAATTTTCGATTTTTTTTTTAAAGTTGTGATTGGTGGAGATTTTTTTGGAAGTGAGTTGATGATACAAACAACCATTTTCTTTTAATAATATTATAAGATGACATCAATGAAAAAAACCAAAAAGTCTATTCAATAACTTTTGAAAAAAAAAACCAAAAAGCCTATTGATCTTTTCAATACACAAGAAACGGTAATCTAAGATTGTTTATTTTGGTGTTTTTCAGATATGATGGGTTCTATAAGGGAATATAGAGTGCTGGAGCAGCAGTGGCATGTCAAGTCATACAAGACTCAACTAATCATGAGTTGGGTACTTATTAGTATGAGTTATCATTTACTGGCTCTTTTAATCATTAAGGCTATAAAAGATGTAGATGAAGTTGCAGAAGAGGAGTCCCCTTCTGGTTTCCCAACAGAGTCTGATAAGGAATCTGCAAGCCTGCCTAAAAAGAAATACGAAGAACACAAATGCGGCATGTACGTGTTGTTTATCATAAAGTGTAATTGTTGTATACATATTCCGTCGCTCGTAACTTCATAGTTCTTCCTAGTGTAGACGAGTGTTCGAACTGTAAATGTTGACTCCGTCACTTTATAGAGCGATATGAGTGCATAACATTATAGATTTGTTGATGATACGCACTTTGCTAATGATTTAAAGACGGTTTCTAGAGTTTTTATGACACTGCTTGTGATCTAATGTTGTTTAATGGTTAATGGTAACATATTAGGTGTGACAACGGTCAACGGCTAACATTGGCAATGTTAGCCGTTGACCGTTGTCACACATAATATGTTACCATTAACCACTAAACAACATTAAATCACAAGCAGTGTCGTAAAAATTGTAAAAACTTTCTTTAAATGATTAGCCGGAAAGTGCGTCTCATCAACAAATCTATAATGTTATGCACTCATACAACATACCAACAGAATAACATATTGCTCTATAAAGTGATGGAGTCAACATTTACAGTTCGAACACTCGTCTACACTTCGAAGTCCTATGAAGTTACGAGCGACGGAATATGTATATATACAAGATTTACGCTTTATGATAAACAGCATGTACTGGCTGCATTTGTGTTCTTCGTATTCCTTTTTTAGCAGGCTTGGCAGATTCCATATCAGTCTCTGTTGGGAAACCAGAAGGGGACTCCTCTTCTGCAACTTCATCTACATCTTTTATAGCCTTACTGACTAAAAAAGAGCCAGTAAAGGATAGCTGATACTAATAAGTACCCAACTCATGATTAGCTGAGTCATGTATGGCACTTTATGTGTATCAACTTGACATGCCACTGGTGCTCCAGCAATCTGTATTCCCTTCTAGAACTCAGCAATTCAGCATATAATTGAAAAACACCAAAAGAAACAATCTGACATTATCGTTTCTTGTGTATTGAAAAGAACAATAGACTTTTTGGTTTTTTTTCAAGAGTTATTGAATAGACTTTTGTTTTTTTCAATTGATGTCATCAGGGGCGTCCTGTGAATTTCTTGGGCCCTGTGCGAAGAGAAATTATGGGCCCTTTTTTATAAACACACACGAGGGCGGAACTATGCTAGGTCCGGTGGTGACACGGGTCACCGTTCAATTTTGCAAACGAAGTGAAAAATTTCAACTTTTCCGAGCCAGTGTCACCAGTGATTTGATTAACAAAGCTTCACATAGATAGTTTTAGATTTAGGCCCTAAAATACCAGAACAACATTTGAAGCCTCGTTAACTCGACTGGATTTATTGCAAACCCGGTAAAAAAATACTCAAAGAATACCCTCAATCTAAATAAATTTTATTTTTGTCATTACATAATGCTAACAGACAACAAATATCTCGAGTCCGCCCCTACACACACAGACACACAGACATATATAGCTAACATCAAAAGAACGGTAGTATAAATAGTTTATCTTATATAATTACTTTAATTATGAAGTTCTCCTACCATTATTAGAAGCAAAGTTATGAATAAACTTTTCGTAATCAATACCCTCTAGGATATGATTTCCTATAACTATCATTATCAATTGTTGATATATCCTAGACTGTAAGTAAGATTTCAACATTCAAATTTTGAGAAACTTGTTTATACATATGTCAACATTATTGTAATAGTCAACAAGACTATATGTAATAATTGCATTAGGAAGACAATCGTCCTGTTTCAGAAACTTCAAAGCAATGTTAATTTAATAGTTTAAACCCGTAAAAACGTGTCAAACAACATTAACTATATATAAATTTCATCTGCAACAAGATCATAATACATGCTACTTCAATTGGCTACAAGCCTACAATTATGACTTAAGATATATGTCATCAAATCCCTAAATCTACTTTTAGGCTTACGTAAAAGTTATTTTAAATACGAGCTTCTTACTATATCTATCTTTTTAAGTGGACTTTGAAGCATTATAGCGTTATATATATATATATATATATATATATATATATATATATATATATATATATATATGGGACGGTTCAAACGAGAACTGTTTTTCGTACGAGAACTGCGAGAACCAATCTTAGCCGTTGATTTGATAAAGTGGAACTCATGGATGTGGAGCGTGGGGGGATCAAGTGTGGCAGGGTGCATGTGAGAAATTCATGGGGTGGGCAATGACATTGAAGGATGGGGAATTGGACGGCTCATATTGGTTTTCGCGGTTCTCGTACGAAAAACAGTTCTCGTTTGAACTTTTGCCTATATATATATATTATAAAAATTTTGGGCCCCCTCTGAAACATGGGCCCTGTGCGGCCGCACCTCCTGCACTCCCTCAAAGACACCCCTGGATGTCATATGGTTTTAAATCGATTTTACATGGTTTTGTTTTAATGTTTAAATGAATGGACTAACAAAATCTAGACAAGATCGAAGAAAAATAGCACATATAGGTAGCATTTGTCTTCTTCATATTCCTTTTTAAGTTTGACTTAGTAAATTCCATATTAGAGTCGTGCGGAAAACTAGTAGGGACTCTTCTTTGACTCTATCTAGTCTTTTACAACTTTTATGACCAAAAGAGTCAGTAAAGGCTAACCTATATTAATAAGTAGACGTTTCACATTTAGTTGAGTCATATATGACAATTTATGGGTATCAATAATCAACTTGCCAAATCACTGCTGCTCCCTTGTAGAATCCAAGTATATATAGAACACCATAAACAATCTAAGATAACCATTTTTTGATCTTTGGTTGAAAAAGATAAGATGGAATTAGTGTGTATGCATGCTTAGGATGACGATATCATGAGGCAAAACAACCAAATAATCCAATAAATCATGCTCCGGAATATTGTATCTAATAATCCATAACTGAAATAAAACACAAATGGTATTGCAGAATCACTATAAAAGTTTTTGAAATGAAGAATCTTCAACATCATGTTTAATGTTTTTGACATCGTGGTAAATAGTGCAATCAATCCAAATTACGAAGCCGACCATCTCCACGAATTAACAAGTGTAGAAGAAGTGTTCCATTCATATTAACGAGTTAATAAGTGTAGAAGAAGTTACTAGCCCATGCTGCCGGAAATGTCAAAAGCGTTTTTACAGTTCTTGGAGTATTTGATGTTGACCCGTCGTTTTGAACAACCTTACTTGGGTGTGAATTTGCTAAAGAGTGTACGTCTCCTATCGCCATAAAAACCATGAATCAGATATGGGTTATATAGGACATGAAATAGCATCTATTATTTTTCACAGTTCAAAGACATTTTTGAAAGCATTAACGATTTGTTTATGTCAGCTGGCAAAACAATCAAGTAAATGTTTTTTCATCTCTTTTGAAAAATAACAACCAAGAAAGCATAAAAATTTGAAGTGCACGACTAATATTAACAGTAACATCAGATATACAGAGTATCATTAAGCTGTTAAATAGAAAAATCATCAGTTCAAGTAATAAATTTAAGATCACCATAATCAATTCACCAGATTAAAAAAAAGTACCTTAACCATTCATTATTATCAGCTCTGGATTAACCAAAAGATTTGATAGATCTACAAATACAAACCACAAGGATCAGAACAAGTAGGAGGATCAAATGTGATTTGAATAGAGTGCAAGCAAATTAAGATGGATAATGTATGAAAAAGGTTTGCAGATACATTTGATGCATATAGGCTTGAAGAGAAATGAATGATTATAGATAAAGTTGCAGGCAAACAATATCAAATGGAAGTATGAAACTCTGGTGGGTATTAAGACCCTTGAGAAATACACTTGAAATTAGAGAAGATCAACACAATGAAGCAACCAAATTAGCAGCAAAAAGAAAAACAGCATACAGGAGTTATATAGAAGAAAGGACTTGTTCACGTTCAATTCAAGCAATATCTTGAAAGAATAGGATCAAATTCGTCAAGGAAAAAAACAATCCTGGCTTATAAACATTCAAACATTAACTCATCTTCTTTGATAAAAAAAATATTAACAATAGTAAATCTAAGTAAGTATTTGAAACTACATAGTCACATAAATCGCTCCCCTCCCCACGATCTGCGATCTGGATCGCACGATCCCAAACGCGGAACGAACGCGTTCCAATCGATTGTCCGTTCGCGAACCCTAAATCGTCTAAACGCGACTTCGACGCTGATGAACACCGAATTCGTACCTTCAATTCGTTATTGTTATACGCGATTTGGGAGTCGATTATGTGCGATTAAACGCCAACAGGTACATCGAATCTTAATTTCAAGAGATATTAATTGTTTCGTTGACTGCTGTATTCAATTCTCTATAGCGGGAAATAAACGAACAGATGAATTCACATCATAGGTACGTCGAACATATATGCAATCGATTATGATCTGAATCGTGGCCTTCAATCTTCTAATAAACATTAATTTCTAATTCCTAAATGTATATATATGTGTAGGTTTTCCAATTTCAATTCATAGTTTCATAGCTTCCATCGATAAATTGATAACCTCTCTGTTCAATAATTAATTTCAATTCTGCCTACTGCCTACTACCTCTCTGTTCTGTTCGATAATTTGGCCAGTATCTTAAATCGATAATTTGATTGTTTGAGATAGCCTCTCCTTCTCTGTTCCGTAATTCTAATTCTGTTAGAGATAGTCTCCTACTGTTCTGTAATTCCACATTTTGAAAGTATTAATATTAATATAGTATGAAATTTTGGTAACTTGGTTGTGAGTTTGTGTGTTTGTATATTTATAAAAAATATAAAAGAATTAATATTATTTATTGGGTACAGCGTACCAATTTATATGGTACATCGTACCGAAGCGATCCGGAATGAGCCTACCCCCCACCGTACCGAATTTTAGAAATTAGCGATCCGCGTTCCCGTTCCACGTTCCCGTACCGGAGCGTTCCGCGATCCATGTGACTATGGGCTTAAATCAATACTGATTTAGTCAAATGGAGTTCATCTTATAATAGTTAATATTTCAAACAAACCAAAATCCTTGAAATGAATTCGTCAACAAAATACCGGGAAAAAGTACCACTATTAACCTGACTCTACTTTATCAAAACATTGGTTGTCACCACAACTCAAGTCATTAAGTAAACTTTCAGTTACTTATTCTTTTTAGAATCAGGTTCCATAGCTTAATAAAGAATAATTTATTAAAAGATGTTTCTGAGGGTTTTATGATGACTTAAAATGAGACATGCATGCCCAACTTAAGTTCCAAATATGCTGATCTAACATGGATACTCTCTTGTTTAAAATTAGTTAAGAAAACCTATTTAAGTAAGAAAAAGGACTATGACTTCCTTAAGTTAAATAACAGTTTAGTGGTGTTCTAGTTCAATGGTTCTTTTCAAGTCTATAATTATGCATGCTTACTGTTGCGTTCCTAACAGTTCTTTTATCGTACTTTTAGGGTCAAGAATTTAGGGAGCTGTTTTATCCCCTGTATTTCAAGTCTATTAACTTTTCATATGTAAACCAGCCCCCAAGTCATCCCTTTACACTGATTTTAAATCCTAGTAAACCCATTTGGTTCCATAACAGACTGAAAAATCCAAACAGCGGTACCATTACTCATACTAAAATCGGGTTTCTAATCCCTTCTATAACTATATTAATTCCAGATTTAATCAAGGCCAGCAACTACATCTAATCGATTTATGAATGCGAAAACACAAGTTCACATCTCAGTTTTGGTCTGACCATCTATGTTTAACGACCTTATGATTTGTATGCATATAGGTTTATTCAGGTACTGATTATGGCTTGTATCTGTCCAAATAAATCTTTAAACATGATGACCCTAAAAGCAGTCTTGAACAGTTTACATGCTTAATGAATTTACCAAGTTAATTCAAAGATTTTTCATAACCTGTTCGTATACAATTTAGTAAGCATTCAAAGGGTTCAGATTAAAGGCTACAATCCCATTTTATGAAGAGTTGAGACACGTATACGACCTAGCTTACTCAATTTACTTGAAGATAACAGAGACTACTACCTTATTGCAGTCTTGCTGTGTTGTGTTCCGCTTCCGAGCCTCCATTCCCTTCTGGCACCGCCTCACAGTCGACGCCCTAACTCCCTCTCTCTCACTTTTGATTTGAGTTTACCGACGATTAGCTTGAGAATGACAGATGGGTTTTATGCAGAGAGTCGTAACGATCGATTCGCGAAGCATTCGTTACCTCCGAGTCAATGTCACACACACACACACATATTTAATTTTAGGGCTTAAGTTTAATGGGCTAAATAAAACAGGCTGAATCAAATACAGGTAAGTGGGCTTACTTTGATAATCTATTCCAAGAGTTGCTGCTCCATTAGGTGTTAAATTGAAAATATTTTATTTTAATCCATTTTGATTTTCTTGTCTGCCGATATATTTTTATATATAGAGATAAAATTACGGTTATTATTATGTACCTTTAATATACTAACCTTCAATGATGAATAACAATATTTACAACTAAAACAGATTCCAAAAAATATTTACACACAAATTACTAACTGCACCCAGCACATGGAATGAAGACTTGGGTGCAGTTGTAACAACACCACCGGCTATCATAACCACCCGTAACAAAAAAAAAACAATAAAAACTCTTAGCCTTCAATCAAGAAACCTTTTAGGATGTAAAGCAGTGAAACGAAGATAGCAAGGACATTTGAAATCGAAATCCCAAATTGGAAGATATAATCGAAATTTTCAGACGTAGGTTCTCTTTTATATAGAAGGGGGATTGTTATATGTATGACCTGATGTCTTTCTTTTTACCATTATGGGATTAGATTCATATAACTAAGATATTTAAAATGAAGTGAAGATGACGAAACATGAGAAAAATTGATCCCGGGTAGTTTGTGTAAGAAACATGGCTAAAGCTGGTTGAATTACAGGTATCATAAGCCTTAGGCCCTTAGCCTATGGTGATAGACAAATAGTTGTGACCGCATCAACAAACAACCAATGCAAAATTTTACTACCAGATAGATTAACAAAAAGTATATAAAAACTTTTGTGGTCTCCTTACGACTAAACCAAAATTGTTTCCAATATCAGCTTGTCGTAAGTACTAACACTACCTAATTACAATATCATTCTTGGAATAATTGTTAGAATGTCATTAAACAAACCCATCCATACTTGCATAAACCAATACAGTTCCAAGATCTAGAAGTCTCTGGAAAATGGAAGTGATAAAAAATGAATAAAACATGTTTTTTGAGTTCAAAATCACACTTGCCTCAACATTTCGTGGAATCCATTCACAACCTACAAAAGCACCTGCATCCTCAAATCACACTGACGAATTTTGATGGAAGAAACCCTAAATCACGATTATTGATATTCAAGAAATCCATTGGTAGTTAGGAAGTAAAAGATATATCGTGCAGTTGGTGGTTAATGGAACTCACCATTGTAACAGAGAAAGGAGAGGAGGAGTCGAGACCCGATGACAGAGAGAAAGCACTTATGTTCTTAAGTAGAATGAGCGAAGTACAATTGGCGGGAGAAAATCCCGGGGTTTTAAAAACGATGCCACGTGGAAAATGATAGTTTTAGAATAATACCACATGGCAAAGACGGCAAGACTTGATCAATATTGAAGGATCGTTAGAGGCACAGATTCTATTTCACTCTTCAAGAAACCTTTTCATGGATTGAACACATGCAAAAGGATGATAAAACCAACAATTCAAGTCACAAAAGATTCAAATTAGAGTAATTGATGAAGAAAATCAAAGCAATGCTCAACGATTTCAGTGGCTACCAAGTTGGTGGAATTAAGGATTCGTTGAAGAATGGTTTTGAAACAGATGGAATTTGATCAAGAAATAAGGTAACAAGTTTTCCTTTATGATCCGCGCCTAAGCCAGATAAAAGGGACTAAGGATTTCGACGTAAGCAAAGTTATTTTTGAAAGACATTTGAGGAAATAAAAAGATCTGGTTAGTGAAACAATTCTAAAAATACATTTGAGGAAATAAATGGTCTGATCAGTCAAAAGAATTCTAAAAAATAGAGTTATGACATAATAACCCATTTTTTTAAAATATATATTAAAGATTAAAAATAAACAAATTAAAGATTAAAGATTTGAGAAGACGTTTATTAGTGATATGCGATTTGTTTTTTTTTCTTTTTAAAAATAAATATTTTCATTTAAAATAAAGTGTCATAATGATGGAGACCAGAAATATTACACTATAAACTACACATTAAAATACAACAACCCAAAGTAATAAAATCGCCATAAAAAGAACCTACACATAAAACAATGATAAATTCTTCTCAAACTTCCAAGCCAGTAAACTTACACCTTTACCACTTGCACTCATCACAAACATATGAACATATGACACTTTGCTCAGTTCAGTTTCTTGAGATAATTAACAATTGATCCACCTCTATTTGAGCATGACACATTTTGATCCTCCAACCTTTTGTGCATTTAAAATTGATGCGCTAGCTGTCTTATTTGAGAGCAAAGAAATAGCTATATACGTCCTATTTTGCTCCTTAACACCACATGAGTACCGGCCCGTATATAGTTGATTTTGAAAATATGTTAATATCATGATAAAGCTGCTTTATTATATATAAACAAGAAATTGTAAGATTCAGTTCCTCGGTCTTTATAGTTGTTTTTAATGCGTTATAGTGAAGTTTGTTATTACTTATGATATTAGTCTAAGTATAGAGTAGATATTACAAATACCTAAGGGCCGGGTATAAATAATATGTTAAAAAACCTTAATCCAATAAGCAATTTTATTATGCATGTTGTTGCTCTCGTTTATCACGTACGTGTATCATACATCAAGAGTTGATTATTGTTTCAAGTGTTGACTCATACTTGATACCTAGGTCCTACATCTTGATTACAAGTTCCAACTTAATATGAAATGATGATCGTCTCATTACTTTATTTTAACAACAATCGACTCCCCTTAACATATCAAGTAGAATTACTGCTAAAATACTTGAGAAACATGTCAAAACAATCCACAACCCTTGATGAAGATGACATATATATATATATATATATATATATATATATATATATATATATATAGAGAGAGAGAGAGAGAGAGAGAGAGAGAGACAAAAGTTCATGCGAGAACCGTTGTTAGCCCGAGAACCGCGAGAACCAATCTAAGCCGTCCAATTCTCCCTCCTTCAATGTCATGCCCACCCATGAATTCATCACATGCACCCTGCCACACCCTATCCCTCCACGCTCTCCATCCATGATACTTCCCATATCCAAGGAACGGCTGAGATTGGTTCTCGTGGTTCTCGCACTAACAACGGTTCTCGCATGAACTCTCCCCTATATATATATATATATATATATATAGAGAGAGAGAGAGAGAGAGAGAGAGAGAGAGATAGAGAGAGTAAGTAAGGTTCTATATAGAACCTCAATTAAACATAAATAACCATCCTGGAGATGACACGTGACACGTTGTTTAGGGGTAAAAATGGAATTTTTTTTAAACTCACGGTGTGCCTACACCCTCCAGCGACCACTAGATTTAAAAAACACCATTTATTTTAAATAATCATAACTCGTTCGTTTTTGAGAATTTTAACAAAAAAATTAAACAAGACCAGACTTAATATATTTCTGAATTTTTTTTTTCTGAAAATGCAAAGTTTGCATTTTAAGCTGGGTTTCATTCTAAATGCAAAAAATCAAATCTAGATACTTCCAAAATGCAAAATTATGAAAATATAAAATGCAAACCCAAAAAATGATAGTGTAGATTGACTTGAGGGTATGCGTATTCTATAAAAAATAAAAATTGTTTGGTTTGTTGACTCTACCGAATGTTATGGGTTTTTTGAAAATAGCTTTTGAATGGTATTAAAGTGAAGATAAAATTCAAAAAAAAAAAATTCCTACATACCTTGTGTTAATAGCTCATATTTAAAATAATGTTAATAACATATCGACGTGTATTACTAGGGGTTCAAATAATTCGACCTTTTATCGAGTAATTTGAATTCGAGCTTGCTTGTTTAAGTCAAACTTTATTGGGTTTGAAATTTTTTACGTTACATAAATAAAAACATATACGAGATATATATTGTTACATGTACTGACCTTATACATAATTGTTGATGAGGCTTAGCTCAATAAACTTGGAACAAGTGAGTTATGCTATAATTTCATGTAACACCTTTTTTTTAAGCGTGCAACAAGGAAATAACAATAATACTTTATTAAAATAGGACAACAACCGACACATGTAATAAGAAACGGTTTTCTTTTAAAGTTGCACAAAACTCTTTAATATATCTACGTAAAAGCCTCGTCTACCACATAACCTAAAAAGACTAAACAATGAAAGGAATAAACTATAAAACATTATAGCTCAATAAGTAGCTACACAAAATGTCACATAAGAAACAAAAATTAAAACAAAATGATAGGTAGCTCCATCACACTAGTTTGCCTTTACAACATATGAAGCTATTGAAAATATAGGATACATTTCAAAAGTTTACTTTTTAAAAGAAAAAAAATTCTAAAACAATCAAATCATGTTTGAAGTTACCTGAAAAATGTTGGTGAGTAATAGATTAAGAGGGTGTTTAATAACAACCTATTCACATTATTTAAAGGTCTCAGAGTTGACGGTGTTTAGTAGATAAATGACTTTAAGATAACTTTCATTAAAGAAAATTGTTGTTACACGTTCCGTTTGTTGTTAAACGCTCAAAACTGAAATGCCGGTGTCGATAGCAGAATCGAACTAGTATGGTGGTACCAACCAACTACATTCCGTCCAGTACTCGGTACAACTCGAGGGCTTTCTAGAAAATGCCGTATCGATACCGGAAACAAACTAGTACCCCAATTTCAACAACAACCGTAACAATTTCAACTTCAATTATAACAGCTGCAAAATAAACTCTACCATGTTTGCAACAACAATTTCTACAATTTTAACAATTATAATAACAAACTTTCGAGCCACAACGATAATAACCCGAGCCTCAACCTCAATCTGGCCCCGTTCCCCACTAAAAGGGTAACACAATTTCGAATAAAAAAATCGGTCAAAAGATGATGAGGCTTTTGTAGCTATTTCGGGAAATAATGTATCGTGAAACAAACAAGTAAATAATACATATAAAGGTCACTCCTCTTCAACAACTGAACTCAAGTACAAAAAACAAGTAACAAACTCACCTCGAAATGACAAGAATTTATAAAATTAAGTTTGAAAAAAAAAAGGAGATTCGTTAATGTTAATCAAGCTATACACTTGTTAGTATTATATGTTTATAGTAACAATATATTAGTCCGCTTTTATTTTCGTTTGCCCCTGATTCCTGAGTATGTTTTGTACCAATATCTGTAGCCACGAAGGTTTAATAAGGTAATCAAAGGGAATTTGAAACAATAAGTTGCTGTGGTGTAGTGGTTATCACGTTAGTTTTACACACTAAAGGTCCCCAGTTCGATCCTGGGCAGCAGCACTTTTTTAATCTTCTGTATTATTATGCTTATATAGAAACAAAGTTTATGCATTTATCGTTTTATTGGTGGCTGTACTTTCATAAAAATGTAGATTTATGTAAACTATTTAGAATATTCTTCCTATTAAATATTTATATGGGAGATTTCTTCAAAACGTATTAAAATTTACCCTAAATGTTAATGAGTGTATCTATATTTCAAAAAAATTAAAGTTAAATACTGAAATGGTCCTTGTGGTTTAGATAAAATATCATTTTTAGTCATTTATTTACAAAATTAATAAATGTGTTTTATCCTTGAATTTGTCAATTTGTCACGTTGTTGGTCCTTTAACTAACTTGCCATTAATTTTGGTGTTAGTTTTGTCTTTTTATGATGTATTTTAGTCATTTCATCGAAAACCTTTTTATAATGAATGATTGTCCTTGATCACCACAAAAAATAAATGATGGGTTTTCCAAGTGTCAAAAAGAAGAGTTAATTACATCATTCGTCCTTTATGTTTGGCCCAAATCACACTTTTGGTCCTTTACAAGAATTTTGTGACAATTTAGTTCTTTATTTTGAAAAGTTGCACACTGACGGTCTTTTACGCAAACGGACGTTAAAAACACCGTTTGGTTAGGGGTAAAATAGTCTTTTCCTTTGTTTTTTCATTAATGTTTTATTTTACTATTTTTTAATTATTAACTAATCTGATTTTAGAATTAATTAAAGGTTAATATACTACTTCTCTCTCACACACCACAAACACAAAACACACACACACACCCTCTCTCTCCATCTCTCCCTATCTTTTCATCTCTCCTCCCTCTCTCTCTCGGTCACCGAACTACACCTCCACCACCATCCACCGCCGCCGCCGCCTTCTTCCACCGTACCACCTACCAGCGCCATCCACCGCCACCATCTACACCCCCTGCATCTCTATCTCTCCACCGTAAATAGCTCCACCGCCTCCGTAAATCGATCCACCACAAACCCTAGATCCACACCGCAGTCACTCCACCGCCACTGTAAACCTTAGATCTACCCCGCCACCACCTCGTCGCTCCACCGCTGTTGCTCAATCCCCGTCGCCACTAGCACCACAGATCTACGTCGCTCAAACCCCATCGCTCCAGATCTGAATTTGGGTTTGAATCCTTGTCGAAGCCGCCGCCGCTGAAACCCGTCGCCACCACCACCACAGATCCAGGTTTGAGTTTGGGTTTGAATCCTTGTCCAGATCTAAGTTTGGGTTTGAATCCTTGTCCAGATCTGAGTTTGAATCGAGGTAGGTGTTCTTGAGTTGTCCAGATCTGAGTTTGAGATGGGTTCGTTCTTGAGTTGTGTGTTTGTTGAATCGAGATTAGGGTTTGAATCCAGATTTGGAGTTGTGTTTATTGGTGTTTGAAGATTAAACTTTCTCTTCCTCTCTTTCAAATCTGTGTTTGTTAGCTTAAAAATCATAAATCCGTACAGTGGTCAACGGCGGTGGGACGGTGGTCAACGGCGGAGGGCATTCATATCCTCAAGAACATCAACATTTATATTATAAATTGTTAATAAAATGTAAAAACATTAAAAAATTACTTAAATAAATGATATGTCATTCTAAGAGACTGACACGTGTATAATACCAGTGACCAACCATGTGCAACTTTTCAAAATAAAGGACTAAATTGTCACAAAATTCTTGTAAAGGACCAAAAGTGTGATTTGGGCCAAACATAAAGGACCAACCGTGTAATTAACTCCAAAAAGAATGATGTGTTTTCTTTCTCTCTCTTGATATCTCTCTCTACGACTCATCACCACCACCACCATTTGAAGTCCACCACCACCGTTAGAAGTTCACCGCTTGAGAGACGGTCAGCGTCGGTCTGCTGTCACCACTCCCGTCCGCAACTACCACCGTTCGCCACCGTCTCTCACCATCTCTCTATCATATGAAGCTCTCTATCCTCTGTAGGACCACTACCGTCCGAGAAGACCACCACCAACACCATCGCCGTTTGAGAAGGTCACCACCATCACCATCTCTCTCTCACACCCGCCCCCGTCGTTCACCATATCTCGAAGACCACCACCAACACCACTTGTAAACACCTCACTCTCTCCATCTCTCTCTCTCTCTCTCACATACACACGCACTGCATAGTCAGTGCGTGAAGGATCTTGTTCAGAATTAGTGTCACAATGATCCAGTCATGGTTTAGATCTTGCTCTGAATTCATTTTCGTGACGCAATTTGGATACCAAATCCGTAATGTAATCATAACTGTTTATGTTGTGATGCTAAATTCAAGAACAAATCCATCATTGCTGAAGCAGAAGCACTACACAAGATGTTAAATCTAACTGAATCTCCAATCGAGGGTTCACCCGACGAAGATTTATAAGCAACAATAGTTGCAAATTTTCTAGTTTTACGCAGCCATGCAGTGAGCACAAAGCAAACTTTTCTTTCGCCTTTTACTAAAGAATTTTCTAGTTTTAAGTGCTCTTGATTCGAACAAACCTATCATCGGGGTCATCAGGAGCCATCTCGTTTTTAATCAAAACCCTAAAAAAGTCGACCAAATCACAAATGCTTCAAGATTCCTTAAGAGCACTCTACAATCTATCCATCTTGCCTTCAAATGTTTTGCATATAGTTGAGAGAGAGAGAGAGATCAAGAGACTAAGAGAGAGAATTTAGAGAGAGAAAACATCTGAGAGTTGTATGGTTGGTGGAGGAGGGTAAATAAAAATTCTTTTATTTGTGAAATGACTAAAATACCCCATAAAAAGACCAAAAACGTGACAAATTCAAGGATCAAACACATCAATTCTGTAAATAAAGGACTAAAAATGATATTTTGTCTAAACAACATGGACCAATTTAATAATTAACTCAAAAATTTATTGTGCGTATCAAACTTTTAAAAAATGTTTTATTTCATTTATTAAACTTTCTGTTGTATGTACAAAATTTATATACTTTTTGCTTTTTTAAGTTATCAAAATACGTATAATAACAATAATTTAAAAGTTCAATACGCACAATAACATTTTTGGAAGGTGGATACATATATTAACATTTGGATAAAGTTTAATACAACAAGAAGAAGTATATCCTATTTATATCACTAAAAAGTTTTTTAATTATGTAGTTTTGTAATTAAAATACATTTTTAATCGATAAAACCTATGATTTGGTACATATTTGATTTAAAATTTGTGACGCGATGCTACATGTTTGTAATATTTATTATCCATGCAAGATGTATTATAAGAAGTAAAATCTCAAAAAAAATTATATTCTATAATAAAATGATTTTAGTTCTAATAGTTGTCATTTTCATTTAGATATATGAAACTATGTTGGTTCCTAACTCTACAACCCTATAATTTGTTCCATTTTATGAAAACAAAAAAAATTCTATATTTTATTCCGATGATTAAGAATGTTCCCTTTAATTTCGAATCTTTTTTTATATTTTTTTTTCATCTTTTAATTTACTACTCCTATTATTACTTTTATATATGACCTTATAAGATTCTATGAGAAGAAAAAAATTAATTTTTTTTTATTCTTTTCTATAAAACAATATTGGCTTATATATATTTTTTCATATACAAATATTTAGTCTTTAGCGTGATTGTTACATATATTAATATCAGTGATAAAGTTATGATTAAGATCCCAAATATATTATATTTTAGCTTATAGAGTTTAAATGTTTTCAATAAAGAAAAGCTTAAAATAAATAGTATAAATTCAAAGCATTCGAAATAGTAATTTCTATAAACATTGGGCTGTCTTTCAAAAGTTGCAAGAGAGCCCTACCGGCTACCACAGTTACAGGTGTACAACAACCGCCGCCGGTGACGCATATTCTCACGACCATGGCAAATGAATCCATCGTGTTGGCCGAACTTGATAGAAAGTCAACCAGCTTTGCTAAAGTAGTCGATGAAATCGTAAGGCTAGAGAAGAAGATTTTCCCCAAACATGAATCACTCGCTCGATCTTTTGATGATGAACTCAAGAAGAAGAACAGCGGCTTGCTCTACCTGGAAATCGACGGCGACGTTGCTGGCTATGTCATGTATTCAAGCCCTTCTTCAATTTGCGCCATCATCACTAAACTCGCAGGTATTGATCGAAATTAATGTTTCTGAATCCATTTTGATTGTTTTTTGTTCATAAACATGAAATAGGAACTGTTTTGATGAATAGTATGGATTGGTTTTACAAATTCTTCCCTCTACGACTCTTATTTGTCAATTTCTAAACTTTTTTAAAGTTTGTGCCTTACTGCCTTCGTGGCTTGAATTTGGTGATTCAAGTTGCAACCCTAATTGGGCAAACAGAATGGTAATTCCTATATCGTTTTGTTGTCTGTGTGTTTTGGAAAAAGATGATTGAGATCTAACCTTGGTGTAAGTCACAATTGTATCATTTTCCAATCAAATATTGTAGCAATATCACAATGTATAGTATGATCTTAGTATGTGAGAATGTATACCCGAGAGAGAAAACTAAGGATATTGCGTTCCATTTGATTAACTTAATAAAATTGTGACCTACAATCTAAAAAGTTATGAACTTTTGGATACTCTTGCTTGTTTTTTTGATATCCATCTGTTGTTAGGGTTAATTTCTGACAAACAATTTTAATTTCATGAAAGTGAGTAATCTGTGAATCTGTATTTGTTAAGGGCTCATCTGATACGAATCAAATTGATAAAGTGAAGTTTAATTGATGAAAACAGATAATCGAATGATTGATAATCCTGGAATTGGAGAACCAGGTTTCTCCGATACAAAGAACGTGAAAAAACGAAAAGAAAATACGTACCAATGCCTGCCTAAACCTAATCGGCCCTATACCTAAATAGCCGATCCCCTCCCCTATAAATTAGGAAAAGATAACAAACAATCAATAATTCAAATAATAGATAATCCTAAATAATTAAACCCAATCCTAAATTAATACTATTAGATGATACGTATCATTACCCCGCCCTGGAAATCCACCTTGTCCTCAAGGTGGTGGACTCATGACTAATCTGCATGTGGGCGAGGGTCTTCCTCCTCCGCGTCCTCCTCATCAATCAACATCACATGCAATGTCTTTGGCGGACATCGATGACCCGGAGCAAACCTTCCATCACAGCGGAAACAAAGCCCTTTGGCTTTCTTGTCAGCGATTTCTGTCGGTGTCATTTGCTTGAGGGGTTGCGGAGGTCCTTTTGAAGTAAGGTCAGGTAGTTGTGCCTTCGGAGTCTTCCCTTCTTCTTTCCCTTGTTCACCCACACTACTCATCTTAGACTCGTCGATCATTAAAGCCAGTTTCACGGCCTGACTCAATCCAGTTGGTTGTAGCAGCCGAACCGAATTTCTGAGCTCGGGTTTGAGACCTTTGATGAACGTCGCTTCCAGTATGGGTTCCGGAATCCCCTCCAGTTGAGCAGCTAATGTTTCGAACATCCCTACGTAATCCCTAGCCGTTCCTCCTTGGTTAATGTTCAAAAACTGTTCATATAAGTCTCCGTCTTGTGACGGTTGAAACCGTTCCAGTAGTCTATGTTTCAAATGTTCCCAGTGTCGGAAAGGTTCCCTACGATCGAACCATCGATACCAAGCCAAGGCTTGTCCCTCGAAACATAAAACCGCAGCCCTAAGGCGCTCCCCGGTCAACAGTAGTCCCTGTATTTCGAAAAACCTTTCCACTTTATAGACCCACCCGTAAACGTTTTCCCCGTCAAAAATCGGCATTTTCAGTTTTCTTAGTCGGTGATCTGTTCCAGCCCCCCAAACCCATTCTCCCGGCAGTCCAGACCCTCCCCCTGGCCCGCTGCCCCATGACGGTATTCCCACACTGCCCGTCATAACATTGCCTAAATGCGGCTGAAAATTACTGAACCCCGGTTGAACCTTAGACTTACCACGGCTGCTGCTGCCCACATTGAATTGGAACCCGTCATCCATAAATGTCACGGGAATTGAGCTGTAGGGCGGTAAAGTCGAAAAGATGGAGGGCTGCCCCATAAACCCCAGCGGCTGAGTCGAAAAATTGGAGGGCTGCTCCAACATGAACGGCGGCGGCAGCGGTATTTGGCCCAGCGAAACCGACGCTGGTCGGTCGGTGGAACTGGGTGGCGGCGGTGATGGGTTTTTCAACTGGTTCATCAATAGGGCCATAATCTCAGCGTGTCTTTTCTCAGAATCCAGCTTAAGGGCTTCCAGTGTGTTCTCGATCCGTTCAAATCGTTCCCCAGTCGCTGCCTTGTACTCTGCCAATTCATTGTCAATATCTGCAACCTTCTTGGTCATGGCTGATCGCTGTTCCTCAGAGTTAAATCACAGCAAATAATTTTTTTTTCCGGAATGAACAGTAGTCGTCGTGAACAGGGACCTCGAAAATATTTTTTCCCTCCTACCCAGAATCGTATTGCTCTGATACCAATTTAATACGAATCAAATTGTTAAAGTGAAGTTTAATTGATGAAAACAGATAATCGAATGATTGATAATCCTGGAATTGGAGAACCAGGTTTCTCCGATACAAAGAACGTGAAAAAACGAAAAGAAAATACGTACCAATGCCTGCCTAAACCTAATCGGCCCTATACCTAAATAGCCGATCCCCTCCCCTATAAATTAGGAAAAGATAACAAACAAACAATAATTCAAATAATAGATAATCCTAAATAATCAAACCCAATCCTAAATTAATACTATTAGCTGATACGTATCATTATCTCAATGAGATGCTAATAAGATCACGAAAATCAATGGCCACAATTTCGACGCGTTTACTTGTTAATGGTTCTATTTGGGTTGGGTTTATCTGAAAAAGGGCCAGATCATTTCATTAAGATTTTAAGCTAGAATAGGAATGTGTCAAATGTGTAGAAAGTCACCCAAAAGTCTTTTTGATAATGTATACAGTCTTGTAAATCATTTTTATTTGAAGATTTGTATCATAATTGCCATAATATAAGTTCAGTTATCATAATTAATGTATTTGTTACTTATAAATAGTATTAAAAATGGTAAAAAAAGTGTTTGCAGGCCAAAATAATCAAACTCGACGTGTTTTTAATTAAGTACAAAAATATACTTCTTAGAACCCAGACGTGTTTCTGCACATTACCATGTGACAAATAACTTGAACTTTATATGCTTTCAATGGCTTAAATTTTTGTTGATACATGTTGAGAAATACTAAAATATTATATATGTCAAGTTCTGATCAATATATTATTTTTGTCATAATGTTTAAAAAATGAAAAATAGTGAAGGAGAATTACAGGAGACATGGGCATGGAGAGGCACTAGTGAAAGCAGCAATAGAGAAATGCAGGAGTAAACGCATAAATCGTGTATCACTTCATGTTGATCCTTTAAGAACTCCAGCAACACATTTATACAAGAAACTCGGTTTTCAAATCGACACGCTGGTAAAGGGTTATTATTCTTCGGATCGTGATGCATATAGAATGTATATTGATTTTGATGAAGATTAGCCAACGGGAGTTCAAAGATCTTATACATATAACATCTATGTGTAGCAGTGTAGCACTGGCTTATCAAGAAGGGGTTTAGCATATGCACATGGATGCCCGAAAATTCTTGGGTCCATGACTAGACGACTGGTGTCGGACTGTCGGATACAAATTCTTGCAGGTTGTAAATGGAGGGTTATGAGGCCTCGTGGGCTTGATTAACTGTCTGTTACTAATTCTTTACATTTCCTTGTTTATTATTATTATTTTTTTTTCCTTTCATTTTTTTCGAGGTTATCTTAGGAAGCAGTTTGTCTTTCTTTAGGTAGAGGTATGGTTGTTTACATCTTATCTTCATTGTACCGCGCTTCAACGGGACTGTGTTCGGTTGTTGTTGTCGTCATCCTTACTCCTTGTTAGTCTTTGTGTATAGTGTTTCCGAATAGTCGAATATGATAGACCACCCTCTTTGTTTGAGTCTAACATTCTATCATGTTATACTCCTGTGGGTTAATTAACTAGAAATATGGTTCTTGTCATGTGGTTGATAAGTTCATCTTGATTGGAAATTCTTGCACTAATGTTCCCACGTCCACATGGAATAACCAAACTTCCCTTCTCTTATATTTAATTTTTATTTATCTTTGAAATTCAGTTGATCTTGTAAAATGTAAAACAGCTGGTGATTTTAGGCCGCGCATTGCTGCGGCTTTTTGTTTTATTTAAAGCTTGTCTTAGTGAGAACTTTTCGAAGTTTTTAAGAGCTTTATATTTTAGTTTTTTTTTTAAAACTTGTCAAAGCTTTAAAATAAAAGGCTGCTTCAAATAGCTTTTAAATGCTGCTATAACTTTTGATAAAACATATTATATAAATACCATTACGTAACTTTGTTTCTTATTTGTTTTATTATTATTTTATGTCATTTTACATATTAAGCTACGATTATAACTATTTTGTTAAACATCTTCATGCAAATAAAAGTTTTAGCTTCTAACTTTATAGAAAAGATCTAGCTACGCTCTTAAAAGGTCTACTATAACTCCATCTGCACCTCTTTATATTAGACGTACTCTTATAATAATTTAGGTTTTTATATCTATATTTATAGTGACATTAGAAATAAATGAAAAATATAGAAAATAACTTATTTCTTACTAACAAATCATAAAGAAAAAGAAAAAAATGATAAAAGAAAGTTAAAAAATGAAGAAAAAACAGAAATATCGAAAAAAGAGAACAAACATTTGGGTTTTCAAAATATGATAAAAAGATACTGATGTATCTAAATTAGATATATAAAATGACAAAATTTACATCTTATCTTATAAAAATAATATATTACTACTCTAAAAAAGAAAGAATCATAAAAAATATAAATATATGTAAAAAGTATTATAATATAGTTATAACATAAATCAAATTAAAATACATAATGTTATAAAAGAAATAATAAAAAGAATTAGCAAGAGAAATATATAAACCACGTAAACTTTGAATACGATATATACTGTCATCTTTCATTAAAAGAAAAAAAAATAACAAATTTCCATAAATTAAAAAAACATGTGACAATAATTGGAATGATAAAATATCAAAAATATTATTTATATGAAACTTAAGTAAAAAAAGGGATTTAGAAAAAAGAAAGGAGGGAAATAAAAATTAGAGGGGGAAAAGTAAAATGGAAAAACATTTGCAGAAATCAAGGATAGAAACCTGGACTTTTGGGCTGGATGCGAAGCACTTAACCACTAAAGCCAAGCAAAATATTACCTCAAAGATACAAAATAGTGTATATAAATAAAACAAGTGCGCATGTTTGTAAACCCTTTAATCAACAGTGAAATGGCACATGTTAAGGTCTTGCACAATGTATATATTAATTATATAAAATTTTAAATTCGGCGCAAATAAAAAAGAACAAACTCGGTAACTTAGGAATTCAACCAGAGGCTATGCTATCAATTAGACAATGATGTAAATCTTTGTGCACGTAAACTCAACAAGATGATGGTACGTGGTCGTAGACGGTGGTTTCTTACCGTGGTGGTTACTGATGGTTTAACCATTTTTATAAGTGTAGAATACTAATAATTAAGTAATAAATAATTTTGCCTTAAAAAAAAGTAATAAATAATTTTTATTTATGTAATTATTTATTAATAATGTTTAATTAATAATTAAAATTTTAATATGAATAAAAGAAAAGAAAGACAAAAAAAATAGAATCATTGTCAATGCATCAGGATCATATGTCTGCCAAAACTATAGAGTTAATAATAAGAATCTCTATCATAATAGATGAAATTTAAAGATAAAAAGTGTAACTAATATTAAACAATTGAGACATTATATGTAATTTACTCTAAACTAGTTGTTTTGAAAAGTAAGGGTAAGATTTAAAAATGATTAACCAATTTAATTGATAAAACCGACTCAAACTAACTGAATAGTTTCTAAAATTAATGGTTTGGTTCCCAAGTTTTGAATAATTGATAAGGACACTTCAGTTACAGTTAACTATAAATCCGTTGTAATTTTTTGAATTATCTTATATACTTATTAAAAGAAAAAGATGCTTACCTCATCATTTCTCTTTCCTAAAAAATTTTCACCAATCACAATCCTTCATTTTAAAAAAACAAATTAAAAAAATGGAAAATAAAATGATTATGACGTCATGGGCTTAAAGGCTTAATCGATTCTTTTTACATAATTACATTAATTGGAAGGGTTAAATGTAAATTGTTAAGAGGGTAGTTTGAAATATATGAGGGGTTTTAAGAAAATTGTATATTAATGTAATTAATTATAAGTTGTTTGAAAATCATGTTTAATAACTTCAAATATATTTTGTTTTGAAAAAAAATAATTATATATTTGTAATCGTCTCATTTTTATCTACGTTTTGATATAAATTTTATCGAAATATGAGGTTTTCAAAAAAATTAGTATAATTTAATTGTTTTATCAACATCTAAGTAGTTATTACACATTTTATTCGTCTTTTATAGTTATTTCTTCTACATAATGTAGTCGATATAATCACTGATTTCTTGGTATTTCGATAAAAAGAATTAAAAGTATACTATAACTAATGGTTAGTGACATAAAGTTTTTAAAATTAATTGTTAGTTGTGAGTAAATAATCCTTCAGAAACTAGAACTCTACATAATTACTAGGTAGTGAAACAACTGTCATGATAGTGAGTTTTGTAACTACACATACAACTTGAAATTTTATATAAAATTTTTAATTGTCTAAGTTTTCTTATTTTTTAACTAATAACTTGATACATAAAATAAAAGTTATTATTACATGGATATTTGAATTCAGTAAGATCTCGTGTTTTCAATTATATTTAATTGCATAATAAATTAAACTTAAGTGATTTACGTATGCATAGACATAATATATTCTATGTTAGAATCTTATATTTATGCGATCTAATTTGCGTATACTTAGATGGATGTCATCATTATTTAACTTTTAATAAATTTAGTTTACAATTTCAAATATTCAAATATATAATTGGCTAATAAAAATGTATTTAAAGCACTTGATATTATAACATCGACAATAATATTATAGTTATGTCTTTACAATGTCGGGATAAAGCTCCATCACGAGAAACACATTAATATTATACTAAAAACTTTTAGACGTGTAATGTAACATTATATTTCTTAAAAAGAGTATTTATAAAAAGTATTAAAAATACACGTTTTTACTCATGGATAGTTATATGTGACGGTTTCTCGGGTGAAGAGTAAGAATTGGTTAAAAGTTGTAATTTGCGATGATGAAAGAAACCATGCTAATAAAACCATGAATGTTGTTTATAAAAAGGTTTTACAGAAAATTTAATGATAATCTTATGTATGGATTTCAAAATTCTGTAATGGTTATTCATTTCTTATTTTCTTACGAGATTTTATTTTCCTATCTATGCTTTGTAATTATTTTTACTATACGTGTTATGACTCTTTAAAATTATATAAATTTAAAATTGACTTATATAATCCCGTATTGATACACGGGTCGCTTAGCTAGTTTATAAATATATGAAAATTTTATATTGGTCGCTATGAAAAATTAAAAGATGTAATTTTATAGTATTGTGTTTTAGATTTTTCGGATTATTTCTATAGTCTTAAAGTTTTATAACTCCTTTTTATTATAAATATTTGGTACTAATGGTTAAGGTATAACTAGTATAAAACCAAAACTGATTGGTTTTAAGGCGTATAGCACCCAAATAATTTCTCTTTTATCCCAATATTACATCAGCTTCCCATTACTTTTTATTATTATTTATATATATATATATATATTTTATAGCCATAAACAGTCAATCTAAGTAAACGTTAACAGTAATGATCGGTTATTGTACGATTTTCTCTTTTATAAATTTTTCGGGGTGGAAATTGTTTGGGACAAGGTTTTGGAGATGACAGCAATCACTGTTCATCTGCCTTGTCTCATAACATCTCCATTGATCACCCCATCGACTCGAAGCTTTCGGAACAATCAAAGTATCCATTCTACTTCCATAAGTATTTGCAGAGGCTCTTCATTTAAGCTTTGTTGCATCGGAAAGGATAGCAACCGCAATCCATATCAGGTTCCTTGATTTAATTCATTATCTCTGTTTTTCGTCAATTTAGACAGGTTTTTGCATTTCATTATCCTCAATTTCTTCCGTATTTGTATTTTAACTTCCGATTTCTGAAGTTCAAGCACCACATATTCTCAAATTAGTATTTGCAGTGGTTATTTTAGGGTTTTAGATCGAAAAAGTGTGTATATACTACACATATTAATTACAAACAGAGTTTTCATGTGAGTCCTATCTACTAGTGACACTGAGATTATTAGATCGTGAATTTTGATGGCTTAAACTAAAATGTATTCATAAAAACCCTAACTGCTAAGTGTTTGTAATTGATTATTATCTATCGTATATGATGCAATTAGCGAAATGTTAGCTGGAAACTAGAAAATAAAGATAGAACACATACACCCAAGTCCCAAGATTAGTGGATTTTGACTTTTGAAAGTCAAACGAATTGCCTTTCAAATTCCTAGTTCGATAGAACCGTTGTGGTTACACTAATTACTGTATAGAATAGTTTTGACATGAAACTATAATGGGCTAAGAAACTAACAATACCAATTCAAGAAGTTACTAACTTTAACTTTTTTTAAATTCAGTTATGGATGTGCCGAATTCTAAATTCTAATGTTGGGATAGAGAGGACATGTAGAAGGCATTCTGTGCTTATTTATTCCATAAACTTTAAAATAAATTGCTTCGACACAAATTATATCATATTTTGATTTTGAGTTTTTTGGATTATTACTTGTTGCTTAAACAGAAGTTAACTGTAAATTGTGACAGGATTTTTCAGTCCTGAAAACAGACCTGCAATATGACATTGGAAACACATGGAGCACTATGACATTTTATATATTTAGTTTGCACATTCCTCTTAGCTTTGGAGGATTGTCTGTTGTTGCAAAACTACCGCATCAAACTGTTCTTGATCCTGAGGCTCAGGTGATTCAATATTTTCTTCTTCTTTTGGCGTATTTGGAACCTAAGAGTACATATTTCTAATTTCATTTAACTATGCTATTAATTTAGTCTAAGCAATACTCTTATTTCATTTTTCAAAGGGTTGTCACCACTCACCATTTTCACTGCACTTTTTAGTATTAGTTAATATTTTAAACAAATTAAAATTAAAAATAAAGGAATAAAAGTAGGATCAAGGTAGTTTGGTCATTTTATTTGGACAAGGGATCACGTATTGGAAGCAAAATAATTCAATTAAGGACCAAAACTATAAGAATTTTGACCCAAAGAAGAAACCTGTAATTTTGAGCAAAAATCGCAGGACTGATTGTGTAATTTACTTTAGGCTTTAAGTTTCAAGGGATAGTGCTCGTTTGATTAGAAATGAAAAATTAACATTTATACGAAAGTTACCTTCTTTTGTTTGGACTTGAGGTAGCAATTTCAATTCATTTCGGTGTGAATGAGTTGATTGGGTAGTGTTTTATCACAAACCAATCAAAAAAAGAATATAGCAAAAAACAAACGGGCCAAGAAAGTCCACTTAAACGCATAAAACCTCCTAAAGTTTAAGATCATAAGGCTGGTAATATTGTTTTTGTATTTATAATTAACACATTAATTATTTTAAAATACCTTTAAAAGAATGGACATGAATGTGTTTGGGGGTCAACTCTACTTGATTCATTTTGACCCGTATTAAAATTAAATGAAATTTAACTTCTTTGGGATGAAGTAGAGGTGGTGGCTTTAACCATAGCCCATTGATCCCCATTTCTTGTAAGCTTTCATCATCTTCATTTTAGTCACCAAATATCCTCATTCAAGCTCCTTTTGCACACACCTATCACAACCAAAAGCTAATCAAAGCACAACTATTCTAAACAAAATAGGTGCATTAATAATCAATTTATGCATGTATAGAGTATGTACTATGTACACAACACACCCATCAGTGGCCAATTAGATTCATTGAAAAGAAATGCATAGTATATTGACCTGATAAGAAACATTATATAAGAGTTGCATAAATCGGAAATTATTGCAAATGCAAATGCAAATGCAAATGCAAATGCAAGTGCACTTTTATACAGTTTTTCTCAAGTTTTTATTAAAAATTTTAGATTATAAGTGTAATAATTTTGTTTTTGTGTTCATAATTAACACATTATATCTTTATATTAACTAGGAGGACAAAAATGTGATTACGGGTCAACTGGTTATACATTTCTAGCAGTCCTGATTTTTTTTAAACTTTCAACATCATCTATGTTTGATAACATTACATCTTCTTTAACAGGCATTTTCCTTGCTCCTAATACAAACTTTAGAGCTTGTTGCATTTATGTTGCTGTTACGTTTTTCTGAGAAGTCGTTTAGCATTCTTAGCTTCTTTGAAATGAGAGTGTTGCCTAAGGAACGTAACTGGTTGCTGGCATCCGTGCTTGGTCTTGGGTTTCTTCTTGCATTGGTTTTTCTTACTTCATTTGTTGCTGACAAGTTGGTTGGGCACAAGGTTAGTCTCGAAACTGTCATATGAATCGTTAATCAAGGTTGTGTTTAACACTTTAAATATCTCAAATGGGTTAAAGGGGCCAGATTAAATGTTTTTGTTAAGTTGGGTACGGGGCAAACAGTTTGAAAATTCCCAAAGGTTTACTTTTAATGCATACAGTCTTGTTGAATTGTTTTTGTTGTAAGATTTAGATTATTATTGCAGTAATATTGTTTTTGTGATCATTAATAAACAACTAAAACAAATTTATGAATGGATAAACAAGTGTTTGCGGAGTAATCCCAACCCAAATGGACCCATTTCAACAAAAAAGTCGGAACCTTTCTCACCAAAGACTAGGTTTGACAAAAATAGGGGGGGGGGGGGGGTCATGCTAAGGGTCAAAACAGGTTATAGTCTAACAGACCATTTTCTGCTGCGGTTGGAAATGGAACATACCATTTACTTCTATCCTTATCAGCTTTGAGCTGTTTGTACTTGGTAGGAATGTGCATTGTTCTTAAGTTGACCGTTTTCAGCCTTACATATTGACCAAAATGGTAACTGCATTTTGATATGCTAAACACTCATCGTCTCATACAACAATTTGATCTCAGCTTGAATATCAAGAAATATTTATTTATAAATTATAGTATAAAACGGTTTGGTTCTGTTAAGTGTTAAGCGGATGGTTTGAAACTTGAAACCACAAACCAAACCGTATATGATGGTTTTAAGAAACAACCTGGTGGATCAAACTACAAAGGAGAAAACCTTCCGAGCCAACCACATTGCTTTAGTTTGGTTGGTCCATTAAGCTTCACCCAAAATGTGCACATCTCCTACCAATTAAAGATAAATCATGACCCAAAATCAACGAGTTTTTAAGCAAATCGGTGGTTGGAGTTGAAAAGAATAATCTTTTTCTGATACGAGTGAAATGGACTGGCTCGGGTTGCATTGACCCCCGTCCCCCTATACATTCTTAAAGACTTTCTAAATAATTGATGCACTCATTATGATTATGAAAAGTAATATTACTACAATAATATTGCTAATCTTATAATTAAACATTTAGAATGTCACATGGATTAAAACAGTCTTTGGACGACATTCATCCCATTTGATCTGTTCCCCTTGTAGCTAAACTTTTTGTTTGACCCATTAGAATCAAAATATGACCCAAACGGTGCATTCAAAGTAATTGAATAAAATTTGTGATCTCTACCAAAGACCACATTGAATCGGTTAACTGACATCTTTGTCTGTCATGATGCAGGATGTTAATAACCCGATTTTGAAGGAAATTCTTTCGGATGGGCCCCGGTCAATCATCTGGTCAACTCTTGTTTACTGCATTGTCACCCCTCTTCTGGAGGAAACTGTTTACCGAGGGTTTCTGTTGACATCTCTTGCTTCAAGAATGGAATGGAAGAAAGCAGTTATGGTAAGTTCACTTGTTTTTAGTGCAACTCATTTATCAATTGACAATTTCTTACAATTATTTGTAATTGGGGTTGTCCTTGGATGCTCTTATTGTTGGAGTGGCACATTGATATCCCCTTTTGTTATTCACTCACTATATAATGCTCTTATTTTAGTCATCACCTTTACATCTTAATCTTATTTGTTTTTTGCATGCAATTTCCTTTCTTTAACTTTGAACCATTTCTTCAACATGTTACAAGAACATAATTATTAAAAATTAGCAAAAAATAAAGATAACCTGCAAAACTACAAATCAGGTTACTAACTATAATGAATAGTTTACATTTTTTTTTGTAATTCTAAACAAATAATGTTTTTGGCAAAGTTTGTCATTTTTTGAGCATTTAACCTTTTTAGTGCCGTGAAGATATTTCTATGAATCAATGAAAATTTCAAAAACATAGGTATATATATTTTTAATATCTAGAAATGTTAATAGCAATCCTAAATATGCTTGATTTTTAAGGCTTGGACTCGGCTTAATTAAGTATATCTACAGATGTTAATAGCAATCCTAAACAAACCCAGCTTAAATATGTTTGATAGGAAAATCCCCAAACATAAATATCTAACAGAAAAATCCTAAAAAATCCCCAACATGGTGCTTACCTAGATAGGTTTGTATAGGATTTTTTAGGCTTGGGCTCGGCCCGTTTAAGATATCTGAAGATCTGCTGCTCTACTTTGCTCGTTTATGCTTGACTTGTAAGCTCGGGTATTATTTGGAATTTCTACAAAAAGAATATATATATATATATATAAATATGGAAAAAAATTTATTTAACTTATGAAGCTCGTTGGGGCTTGCGAGTATAAATGAACCCAATCATTATGACTCGAGATCGGGCTCGTTTACTAATTGAGCTTTAGTTTAAGTTCGAGCTCGAGTTCATTAAGGCTTGGCTTATTTCAAGATTTTAACGATCTAAGTACGAGTAGCTCTTGATTAGCTCGTATTGGTGATGAGGCTATATATATTAGGTGAAGTTTGCCTAATTTACTATTTCTATCATCTTTAATATCTTTTAAATATTTTATAACCACAATCACATTAAATAATATATTAACTATAGTACCCCTCCCTCAATCCTTGGGCCGCTACGCCGTGCCGTCATCTCTGTTGCCGCCCTACCCTCCTGCTGTTCTGTTGCGTGGATGCCTTCGCCAACAAATTTCTACCACTCACCTCCCTGCCCTCCTTCCCTTGCTATACTGTGTGGATGCCAGCGTCAATGGCACATTCCTGTTTCCGTCACTGGTCAGGCGTGTCTTTAAACGTCTTTTTAGATATCTGGGTGTTTTAATCGTTGTCTTTGGTATGCGAGTCTTATTAGTTACCGGAGAGTCGAACATCATGCTGTTTCAATTACTATCTCAGCACTACCGAACACTTTGGCAATCGGTGTGATTGTGTGAACATAAACCACATGGTAAAGCACATGTAGGTTTTGGAAATTTGTTCAAGTTCTAGCAAGCTGCCAAGCTTTGAATAGAAATGGTAGTCTTCCAATTTTGTTTTTTGAATTTTGGCAGCTAGTGGAATTTGAGATAGCTGCCAATCGGATGCAACAAGATGAATTTATAGTTTCTTAGTTTAGAAATATTAAAATTACTTAAAATAATAATTCAAATACTTATCTTACTCCTATATAAAGCATTTACAACATAAAAACTCGTAATTTTTAAGTAAGTTGAATATACTAAATTACCCTTCATATAAATAAATGGAAACTATTATATAAAGTAACAACTAGATGCATTTAATAAGATTCTTATATTCCATTTTAATAACTAAACCTTTCATACTTAAAAAAAATCAAATAATAAATATTCAATTATGTTATAAAATTTTAACTTATTTATCAAAAAAATATGTATAATTAAGTAGAGCTCATAAACAACATATAATTAGAATTTATAAACATATATTTTAATTTTTTAAAATAGCTCATATAACTAATAGTTTCAAATTAATTTATTCTATAATCTTAATCTCTTAATTTTTAATAGTTTCAAATTACTAACTTACGCTCTGTATTGTCATGTAATTTAACCTACTTTATAAGTAGAGATCGTTTTTCTTATTTAATTGTTCTCAAAATTTATTATAAAATAATAAAAGAGTTGATTGAGAATAGAATAGTAATAAAGAAAATAGAAAAAAAGATAAAGAAAATAGACATGTTGCGACTTGCCAAAGGAAAATTATTTGTTATCACTGTATTGATGAATACCGAAAACAAGCAGGTTACTAAGTAGAAATTAGTTGACGTCGCCGTATTGCGCGGGTAATATGCTAGCTATATAATAATCGGTTATGAAGGGTATTGTTGATATTTTAGAAATATGTTAAAAAGAAGGGTGTAATAGTCAGCTCATTATTTATTATACTTATAAAACATTAAAATTGATATTTTAGAAGGTTAGGAAGGATATATGTTATAATTAAAAACTAGCATGATACCCGCGCAATACTGCGGAGGATAATAGTATTTTGTTTTATAACATGTCGCTTTTAATAATGTAATAACATGTTATTCGCGTGATTTAATGTCTTGAAAAGTTTTTTACAGCAATATGTTCGTCTTTTTTCAAATTTTCTTTTATTTGTATCTAACTATATTATTAATTTTAGAAAATAAATACTAAAAGAAAATTAAAATAAATTTTTTTTATATTGATGAAATAAAGAGAGAGAAGTTAATAAAATTTTGAAAATTATGTTGGTTTGATGGATAATTTTGTTTGTTTGAGAAAGAGTGTTTGTGTGAGGGAGTATATTTAAAATGAATTAAAGATTAAAGTAATTAAGAGAGAGAATTGAATGGTTAAAGATTGAGTGGATGAAATTAATTTAGATATAATGAATGGTCAAGATTTTATATTGATTGAATTTTAAGAAGTCTTAAAATTTAAGAGGAGAGAGAGTGTTAAATGATTTATATAGTAGTATAGATATGAGATATTCAATAAAGTAAGATACGGAAATTCTCTTAAAATAAAATACATAATGTATCATTTTTTTAATTTTTTTTATAAATTTAATAGATTATAATAACACACGACATCATGTCACTATTGGATATCAACGTAATAACCGATAGAGATGTAAATTAACCGAGCTAATCGTGAGCTATTTGAGCTCGGATTGTCAAAATATTGAAACGAGTCGAGTCTTGACGAGCTCAAGCTCGAGCCTAGATAAAACTCATTTAATAAACGAATGGAACTCAAGCTCCCAAGAGTGAGCCTAAACGAGCTCATATATAATATAATTTATATTTTATATGTTTAGTGGGAGGTTCAAATGAGAACCTAAATATTTTTGAGAATGAGAGACTCAATTACAGCCAGCCAATTCCTCCTTCTTCAATGTCATTGCCCACCCATGAATTCCTCACATGCACCCTGCTACACTCGATTCCCTCACGCTTTCCATCAATGAATTCCACTTACAAAATGAATAACTGAAATTGAGTCTCCCATTCTTATTTGAACATTCCCCTATATGTTTAATTCTTAATACTCATATAAAATATCAAAATAATACTCGAGCCTAAACAAGTCTAAACGAGCTGAGCCCGAGCTTCATAGATCTTAAATGAGCCGAGCTCAAGTTCAACACCAAAAGCTTTAAACAAGCCGACCTCGAGCTCGAGCTTAAAAAATCGTAAATAAGTCCGGCTCGATAAATGTTTGGCTCGGTTCGATTCGGGTCATTTTCATCCCTAATAACCGATGTAATAAATACAACGTGAGTGACCGCACGTTGGAAAAAGAGTGGGTTTGTTTGATGCGTTTCTCTTTTTTGTTTTTATGTGTTAGATGATATTGACATGATACGGTCACATGGGTATTATACTATTATGTAACAACCGTATAATAAAGTAAATAAATATCATAATATAATAGTTTAAAACTATAATACATAGACATATGCTTTTCTCAAAATTCGAATATTTTGTAATCCTCTCCACACACCCCCACGCTAACGACGTCCAAACTTACCCACATCAACGATCTAACACCAATCAACTTACAAATTTATTAAAATCAACGGCCAATAATCAAATCCCTCATTTTCATTACCATACTCCTCTCCCCGTTATTTCACTCGTTTTCATCCTCCACGCTTCATCACCAAATTGCTTTCTTCCCCTTTCATCTTCTTCACCGCATCACACAAACAATTACTTGAACTCAGAGATTATGTCTATGGTAGGGATTTCGTCGCTTGTAATTCTGTGTACAGTTCAAGAACAAGCGTTGGTCATGGTGGATCTAATACCTCTACGGTTCCCCAAAAACTCTATACAAATCGCGCCTCGATGTTGTAAGTTTAGGGCTTAATTCTTTAAGCAACAATTCCCAACTCTTTTCTTTTGTGAAGCATATACGGGGTGTTTACGTCGTTTTTAATTCGAAATTTGAAGAACTCTCTGAGGTTCGGTTTCGCGAAATGTTTATCTTTATGCGTTTTAATTTGTTCAAAGAACAGTTGTTAGATTTCAGTCGTTGTTATTAAGAATATTATTTGAAATCTGTCGTTGATTCTGCAATTCAAGATTTCTAGGGTTTGAACTTTGAAACGATGGTTTTGCTCTTTGGGAATTGAGATCTGGGGATTTTTCGTTTTAGGGTTTTATATGAATGGCAGGACGTGGTAAGGATTTAGGATTTGTCGAAAGAACCGGTGTTATTAGTTTGAAGGAGAGATTGGCAAGAACTGCACTACGTAATGTGAGATTACAGGGTCATACATATGTTGAACTTAGAGAAGATAACCAGAAGTTTATATTCTTCTGTGTTTTGTGTCTGTCTCCATGTTATAGTGATTCAGTGCTGCATGATCATCTAAGAGGGCATCTTCATAGGCAGATGTATGAAGCTGCTAAAGCTACCTTGTTTAAAGAGAACCCTTTTCCATTTAATGATGGGATGCTTTTCTTTCATGATTCTTCTGATGGAGAAAACCACTTGCCACCTTCAAATGGCAGTAATAATGGGAACAATCTTGCAATTGTTGCTGTTGAAAATGTATCTGATTTAGAAATTTCATCTGAGGGAAGTTCGGATTCAGACCAAGGTGATGAGAGTATTGATACAACTGATCTTATAATTCCTGATGTGCTACATAAAGATAAACTTTCTGATTTAGAAGTGAGAGAAGTTGGTGTTGGAAAAATTTCTGTTAGGTACTGTGAAAAAGATGGTGTTTCAAAGGGAATTAAGAAAATCTGGTGTGAATGGCTTGGGAAAACTCTTCTAATCGATGATGAGATGATTCCCTGTCATGATTTTGCAATTGTGTCATTTACATTTGACTATGACCTGGGTAGAAAAGGGCTACTCGATGACCTACAAGATTTTCTTTCATCAAATTCAAGACTAGAATTAGAGGGGAGTAAGGTTGTTAAAGGTAAAAAGCGGAAACCATCCTCTGATCCTGAAGATTTAAGTGAATCTTTAATCAATCCATCTGAATCTTCTGGTGAAGAGTCGGGTAGTTCTAATTCAAAGAGTCTTTTAAACGTATACGATGATAAATCACTACAATTAAGACATGTACCAAACAAATGTACAAGAAAAGAAATCAGGACACGTCAGCGTTTAGCTTCAGAAAGAGTTTGTGATATCTGTCAACACAAAATGCTTCCAGGAAAAGACGTGGCTACACTTCTTAATATGAAAACTGGTAGAATCGTCTGCAGTAGTAGAAATTTGAATGGGGTACGTTGCACATGTCTCTTCTTAATCTTCTTATTATATCTTTTGAATTGTTATCTTTTCATATACACCTATAATTTAATTTATTATCATGCAGGCATTTCATGTGTTTCATATTTCGTGCCTTATACATTGGGTCCTTTTATGCGAATCTGAAGTTTATATGAAAAAGTTAGTTAGTCCTGAAGTAAAGAAGAGATATAGGCGGAAAAAAGGGGCAAGACTTAAGAAGATTGAAGACGAACCAAGAAAACAAATTTATTCTGCTTTTTGTCCAGAATGCCAGGGTACGGGTATGGATATTAGTGAAGATGAACTAGAGAAACCAACGGTATCTCTCTCCGAGGTCAGTGAAATTTGTTAATTTTCTTGTTTCGAGAGCTTATCTAGTTGAATCCGGAAAACACTACTTCAGAGATTGTTTTATGTGTGTTTTTTTACTTGATTATGCTATATCGACTAACCAGATTCAGATAATAAGTTGTAATAAAATGGGCGCTAGAAGATAGTTTTTGGATATCATATGCTCTTTGAAGCTTAAATGTTGAAAAAATTGATTATTTAACAAAGAGCAAATGTCATAAAATAGCAATCTACTTCTTCAATAATCTGTTTTATAGTAATTATACTCTTTTTTGTTCCTTTTCTGTAATTGTACTGTGTTGATATGCTAATTTGGTAATTGAAGTACAAAATGATCGGTTGCAGATGACATGTGACAGCTTTTTATTGATGTCAATAAAAGTATAATTGTTACCAAAATAGCACAAAAAAGTATAATTAGCAAAGCAGACCATTGGCACAAGTGTGCTAAATCGTTAATAAACACTCTAGTGCAATTAAGAAGAGACATCTTCTCTTATAAAACTCAAGTGCGAATAGGTAGTTTTATTTACCCATTTGGTATTTAGTTTTGCTTGCTACTGGTGTGAGACATATTAACTAAAACTAGTTATTTAAACATTACAAAACTGGAGACGTGAAGCAGAACCTTTTTATTTAAGGACATATCTTACGGATTTTTTGTATTGTTTTTTAGATGTTCAAGTATAAGATGAAAGCAAGTGATGGACAGAAAGATTACATCAAAAACCCTGAACCGTTGCTAAATTGCTCAACTGGCTTTTATTTTCCTTCCCAATCTGAAGAATCAATGCAGGTCCTAACAATTCCTCTTCAATTTCTCTTTTTAAATTTCTCTTCAAATATTTAGATTATTCTTATATTGTTTTTACATAATAATTTGCAGGAAAATGTGTCTCAGTTGAAGTTGCTTCGGTTTTATCAGGCAGTGGAGTATTGTGGTTAAGAAGAGAACTGAAAATACTGTTGGATGCAATTTAGATGTATGTAAATGCTAGCTGTACATAGCATCTTTGCTGAAAATATTGTTAAATGCTTTTCAAAACTGTATTTGAATTTAACAAGACAAATTTAATCATATCAAATGATTGTTATCGCATATGATGACAAAAAAAAAAAAAAACCGAGAATAAAAATGTTACATTTTTACTATGTTGTAAAGATTGCTTCAAATCTTTATCTTGCCTGTGTTTTGTCTGTTTGGGTGAAGGAGACATTTTCTTGGGTTTGTAGGTGCTACTATTCTTACCTCCCTGCCCCCCCTCTCTCTCTCTCTATCTCTATCTCTCTCTCTCTAACATATTATATCAATTTCAATACACATCGGTAGGTCTAACTAACCGAAACCCTAAATACATTGGATGTTTTGACTAACTCAACTTTCGAAGATTACTAGTTTTATAAGTGCTTTCAATGATACAACTTAGACCATGTGGTATGTTAGGTCATCTTTCACTCCTCCCATCTTCTTGCCATGGCAGCACCCGATCACTCTTCCTTTCATTTTTCTTATTTGAAAGTACCATCATTCTAGCATTTTATGTATATTCAATTTTACATAAAATAGTGTTTGTGTGAGAAAGAAAGAGAGAAATAGTGGGAGAGAAAGCTAAACTCATCGTGTAGGAAGCCGATGATGGAGTCTTTTCAATGGATAAACTGGGGATAATGTAACGAGTCGATTTTTCATCGTTATCTCGGTTAGTAATCTTAACTTGCTCCTTTTTTATTATGTGCATGTTATATGCATTCTACAATGAACTTTAGGGGCTAAATGATAAAGTTAACGAGCTTATGGTTTATATACGGGTTAAATTGATTTTAAGTAGTTTTACGAGTCTAAAGTGTCTTTTACACAATATTAATCCATCAAAAGGGTTGAAGTCCGGGATTAGGCTTCCTGGTAATCCTAATTGACAACCCTTTAATAGGTTCTTAGCTTTGAGAAAACGTTCTTGGGTGTTGTTGAAGAGAATACGATTTTTGTGGAGTTTGTGCTAAGGTTTTGGTGTGAGATTACTTGGAGGTCTTTGCTTTCATCATTTGCCCTTGAACCTTATGCTTCGGTTTTGATCTATTGAACGAGCGGATGGAGAATTCATGCCTACCATTAGGGCTTGGTGGTAATTTTGATAACTAAACTCAATTACGTGATCATACGCCAGCACTCACTGATCGTGGTGTGTGAATAAATCCTAGAAGAGGGTATGATTGAACCTATGATCAATTGGAAGTCACATATCAAGAGTTTTGATACTCATCTCGAATAGAGAATGTGACGCATACTGAACTCGACTTTGCGCAAGATTATAGCATACCTCAATGCATCCGGTTGTTGTATGACTCGTTCGTCATACAAGTTCGCAAAGACTTCAAATATATGTAAGTACAATTGTAAATGGCATGTTTTTTAACATATATATCATCGAATGCTATACAAAAATTGTCTATTTGAATCTAACAAGACAAACCCATGACCTCGCCCTAATACCAATTGTTAGGATGAAGACACTTACCGCTAGACAAAAAGTAATTCCTGATTTGATCAAGTCGCTGCCTAGTTCTTATATATTTAGTAGCCTAGCTAGTTTGCAAACGTGTTCTTTTGAATATGGCCTTATGATTGCGGTATGTTGGTATGGTCGCTAAGATTTAATATTCTTGATCCGGGTATTAGCTTCAATTTGTGATTCGGGACCTGAATGCGTACATAAAAATCATTTGTGATTCCAATTCTTGGTTATAGACTGGTAAGGTTCGTATTCTTGTTCTTGGAATAATATAAATTCCTAAGATCTATGTTCTTGTTCTTGCATCAACACAAATTTGTGAAATTCTTTATGACTTTCTTTCTATTTCAATACTGATTCGTGTTCTTAACTTGATTTAGGTTTTAGGTTCATGTTCTTGTTTGAAAACACATCCCGATGCTAAAAATGATAGATTTTAGCTTCGTTTGATGAGACTGCAAACGAAGATGATAGGTTTTCATTTGAATCATCGATTTTGGATAAAATAAATTAAAAATAAAAAAATTGAATAAATAAACGGATGGGTTATATCCAGAATAAGAAACACTTAACTTAGAAAGAGAGTACAATATGTAAAAATATATCATAATTTGTTTATAAGTTTTATGAGAGGTCTCTCTACTTGTTTAGTGACTTGATTTTCTCTAAGCGTTTATAGGCTATTAGTCGCCTTGAGTTTACATCTTCAATCTCCTTCTTTAAACACTTGATTTTCGTTCTCACATGTTGTAACTCGGCTTCAACACGCCTAACTCTAGCTTCACGCCCGGATAGATCTCTCTTCATGTTCTCAATGTCGTCTAACCGAATCTAACAAGAGAAAGTTAATTATACCAAACAACTAGTACCATGAAATAGAATGATCGATAGAAAAACCAAAAACGAAAATTGTTACATTTATTCGATGTTGTATAGATCGTTTCCGATCTGTATTTAGTTTTGACCTCGGTTCTCTCCAAAAATAACAATCAGGTTCTGGCGCATTGTAAAGGTCTCTGGTTTCCTTCAAGTTTCTTATCTCGTGATAGATTTTAATTTCATCATCTCGTTCTTGTTCCCATGTTTGATCCTTTGCGTCATGCTCTTGATCTTCAATGGGCAAATGTAAAAGTTATATTAGTTCGAAAGATATAAAGTAAAGTAAAGTAAAGTAACACCCAATACCGTCTTCCACGGGTTATGGGTCCCAATACCGTTTGCACGGTGTATGGGGGAGGTTGAGATGTAGACACCCATACCTCTACCTATGGTAGAGAGGATGCTTCCAGTTCTACTAAATGTAGAAAAGGACCTCCGGCCTTGCAAGGAGTGAGGATCGAACCCTTAACCTCTGTCTCCAGAGGCAAGGGTGATAACCATTTGATCCAACCTTGTGGTTTCAAAAGATATATGCACGCCAGTTCGAAAGATATAAATTTATGTTAAATGATATATGCACTAAGAAAGCATAGTGGTAAGATGTATGGAAATGGAAAGTTTCAAAAGAGACCCAAGTTCAATCCACGCCAGTAAACATCTTAGATGTGCAGCAGCATATATGAGAGTATAACTCGACTTCCCAGATAACTTGCTAAAGCGGGATCTTTTTATAAAAAGAAGATGTATTAGCCTTACCAAATTGTTTAGGTCTTGTGTACCAGACAATGTCTTTTTATATGATTTCTTTGAAGACAGGAGTTCTTCCTGAACTATTTGCAAATAGTTAATGTCCATCTGCCCTTTGTTGATCAGTCTTTTCTGGCAACGTCTTTGATCCAGTCTGATAGGTGTTTGAGCATCATTTCCAGGCAAATGTAAAAAACCTGAAGTTCTTGGTACTGATTTAATTGGCGAACTAGGCTCGACTTTACCTAGACCCCAACGTTCAAGATCCTTGATTTCCCGTGTCTTGCATCCTATTTGCCAATCAAGATACGAAAACTGCAATAGTTTCTCGTTTATTTTACGTTCATCTGCCTTTTAATTAACCAATGCAGCAACAAAAAACAAGAAAAGACTGATGGTGAGATTTCGTATTGAATAATTGGAACCAGAAGTATTTTTTAAGAACAGTGAAATGTAGATTACCTCCTGCTGATCTATTTCTTTCAAGATACGGAATCGAGCAAGATTCATCAACTGATATTGCTTTTCAACGTCTTCTTTTTCTTGTTCCTCAGGCGAAGACCGCATCTTAATAAGTTGAGAATGATCATTTTTGTTTGCAATCATGTTGCAATCCTTTTGTTCTTCCATTTGACTCAATGACAACTAATTATTCCCTCTCAAGAAGTTGGAAAATGCTGGAAGTAATACTTGAGGAAAATTTAAATTTTACAAACAATCCAGTTCAATCAGAAGCCAATTATGGGTGATTAAATTTATAGTTCAATATGTCTCTTAATTTTGAATTGTATTAATAAAAAATTCTAGCAGCACTTGCACCCCACGGCAAGAAAGTCAACTTAATTTGCATATAATCATACGCATTCCAATTGTTTTATTATTGTATACAACATTGAATTGGTGTATCATGTTCTGATATTTAACCAGAATTTTAATTAATTAATTTCGATTTTGAATATGAGATGATTAGACTCGTTATAATGTGTAATTAAGTTGGGTTTATTAGATATATTTAACAAAATATTGGTGATTATGAATTGTTATGACGATCTAGTCTTGTAATTTTGGTTTTGGGTGAACTTGGCTATGGAAGTTGTACAACCAAATTAAGCTAGCTTGATCTAATTTTGATGTGGATTTAAATTAATGGTTGGTGTAACTCTGTTTATGCATTGGATATATGCCATTAATTAAGTTAAGCATGAGGACTGCATTGCTTTAAGTAGAAAATTACAATGGGCTAAGGGTGAGATTAAGGGGGTGTTTGGCTAAGCTTATTTTTCCGGCTTAATTTTATAAGCTTAATTTTCATAAGCTCAGCTTATTTTCTCATTTCAAGTCATAATAAGCCCAAGTCATCTCTCTATAGTACGCCTATGTGGTCAAATTGGTTCTAGTACTTGTGCTTCTACTTCATTATAGTCAATTGAGATAGAGAGGGAGAATTCAAGTGATTCTTGGAAAATGGTTGCTATTAGCTAGATAGAACGAGGTTAGGGTTTAATATATATATATATATATGGCCTTACCAAATTGTATATATATATATATATATATATATATATATATATATATATATAGGGGAGGGTTCATGCGAGAACCGTTGTTAGTGCGAGAACCGCGAGAACCAATCCCAGCCGTTCCTTGGATATGGGAAGTATCATGGATGAAGAGCGTGGAGGGATAGGGTGTGGCAGGGTGCATGTGAGGAATTCATGGGTGGGCAATGACATTGAAGGGGGGGAATTGGACGGCTTAGATTGGTTCTTGCGGTTCTCGCGCTAACAACGGTTCTCGCATGAACTTTTGTCTATATATATATATATATATATGAGCCAGTGAGCCACAGCCCATTTAGGGTTAATTTGAGTTTTATCATTGTACTTTATAATTTAATAGTGATCAATGTAATACATAATACCTATGGAGCTTTCAACATTTTAAGAACTGTATGTTTGGTTTGATTGCATTTTGTTTTCACCAGACTTAATTTCCTGCATCTTGTCAAGTTGGTTAATTACTTGGATTGAAGCTTATCAAAGTTGGTAGTTAGGAAGCACTATCAAGTAATTAAGTTCCTATCTTATTCTTGCAGTTTAATTACAGAAAGAGGTTGAATTATATGAGAGTCCATGTTTGATTGTGCTTAATTGATATAGGTCAAATTGCTTTGTTGGGTCATTATATTCCCCAAGGAATAAAGATAACAAGATCAAAAACATAAATAGTTACATTTGCAAACATAAAAAGGCAAATATGGAACAGTCAATTTTCAAAGAGAATATTTATAAATATATCATTATATTTTGATGATAAAGGTTTACATGTTATCATCAAAGGTCTCCGCCAACTATTTGCCGTAAAACGGACACAAACTCTTCCTTTTGCTCTCCAAGCTCATAAGCGCGTTTATAGGCTTCCAGTCGCTTTGAGTTTACATTTTCAAGCTCCCTGTTTAAGGACTTGATTTTCTTTCTCACATGTTCCAATTCAGCTTTAAGTCGTCTAACTCTAGCTTCACGTCCTGATAGATCTCTCTTTATGTTCTCAATGTCGTCTAGCCGAATCTAACAAGAGAAAGTTAATTATATGAAACAACTAGATCAATGAACAATCATAAAGAATTAACGAAGAAAAATGTTAATTACATGTATTTTATGTTGTAAAAATCGTTCCGAATCTGTATCTCGCTTTGACCTTCGCTCTCTCGAGTAACAGTGACTGTGAGGGTCGGGTTCTGGTGCTGTGTACACTTCTCTTGTTTTTATCATGTTTCTTATCGCGTGATAGATTTTAATTTCATCATCTCGTTTCTTGTTCCCATGTTCGATCCTTTTCATCATGCTCTTGATCTTTGAATGGTAAAAGAAGATAAATTAAGATTGTATCAGTGAGAAAGATACACCTAGATTTGTGTTTAATATATAATGTATCAATGTTCCATACCAGATCGTTAAGTTCTTGTGTACCACGCAATGTCATTCCATCAGATTTCTTTGAAGACAGAAGTTCTTCCTGAACTAGTTGCAAATACTCGATGTCTATCTGCCCTTTGTTGATCAGCCTTTTCTGGCAACGTTTTCGATCTGGTCTTATAGGTGCTGAAGCATTTTTGCCAGACAAATGTAAAAAGCAAATTGTTCTTGGTACTGATTTAATTGGCAAACTTGGCTCGACTTTACCAAGAGACCAACGATCAAGATTCTTGATTTCCTGCATTATCCATTCTATTCGCTGATCAAGATACGAAAACCGCCCTAGTTTCTGGTTTATTTGGTGTTCTTCTGCCTGTTAATTAACCATTAATGTAGCAACAAGAAACAGAAAAGGCTGACAGTACATGAGATTTCATATAGAATAATTTGCACAAAGAATACAAGAACACTGAAACTTAAGATTACCCTCTGCTGTTCTATTTCTTCGCTAATACGTAATCGAGCAAGATTCATCAACTGATATTGCTTTTCAAACTCTTCTTTTTCTTGTTCTTTGGCGGATGGCCGAATCTTAATAAGTTGAAATTGATGATAGTTCTTTGCAATCATGTTGCATTCCTTTCGTTCTTCCATTTGACTAAATGACAACAAATTAATACTCTCAGGAAATCGGAAAATGTAGAAAGTAATACTTTGAGAAAATAGAATTTACAAACAACTGAGTTCGATTAGAAGCTAATTAATATTGGTGATTATATATATATATATTACTTCGATCATTATATTCCTTGGTCTTGTATTATTAAAAATCTTAGCAGCACTTGCACCCTACGGCAAGAAAGTCAACTTTGTATATGGTCATACTCATTCTAATTGATTTATAAGATTTGTAGTCACCCGGCCAACAGATCCGTCGTGAATAGTTTAAACAGGTTCTTAAGTTATTAATATTTTATTGATCATTTCAACATGAACTACATGAATAAATTTGCATTTCTCGTCACACATGAGAGTTTTGACCAAATCAAATTTTGATCGCTAGAAAGTTAGGTCACACATGATTGTTTAATTTGACCAAAATCAAATTTTCATCCAAGCCATAAAATTCGTTGAAAATCCGTTAAAGATGTGCATTCTGACTTGAATCTGTTGAAACTTTCCCACTAAGAGCCTGTTTGTTTTTTCTTGTTATTAAGTGATGTCTGGATAAAGTGTCTGTCTGGAAAAATAAGGTCTGTATAAAATAAGTAGTGTTGTTGTTTGTTTTATGTGTTAAATGAACTGTCTGAATAAGAAAAAGATTAAAATCATGAGCTTAATGTAGAAAGTATCAAACTCATAACTTATTGTGTAAAACCATCTTTCTGGATTAAGTAAAAAACAAACAATACGATTATAATTTACCTGAATAAGTTTTCTTCCCATTAAGTTAATTAAGTCAAAAGTAAACACCACCTAAATTTGGTCGGTAGGAAATCTCCTTTTGATGTCTCATTATTTAGTAGTGACCGTTTGGGAAGAAAACCAAGAAATCATCGATTCATCAAAGAATCAATTGCTATTTTGCAAAGAAATCATCACACAAAATCATTTGACCCTTTGGTAGGAAGTCACACAGTTTGGGAAGATGATACAAAATTGACAATCACAATATTTTATCCTTATTTGGTTGTCTTTGAAAAATACGATATCCTAGATTTTTGTAAAAGGTGAATTTCAGATTTTCAACTTATTTAAGGCATATTTGAAATTTGAAATGTTTCTAATTTCTCAAACACGTCCGATAACTCAACATGTTGTGCATCCTCGTGAGATTGCAATTTTCTAATGAAATCTAACTTTTAACATCATAAAACTATGTCATCCCAAATCCTATCTGAAAGACAAGTAAATATGGTTTCTCTAATGGTAAGTATTTTCGTTGAACCAACAAAATTTGGTTTTTGGTGTATAGTTAGGCTAGGACCAGTGTGTATAATACAAGAGTTTCTCTTATATCTTTGTACTCTATAAATAGTTATCAATGTAATACACAATACCTACGGGGATTTTTATTATTTCATAACTGGATCACCGGAGTGCTAGTGTTATAAAATAAATTTATCGAACCACGTAGATACAAAATACGAATAATTCTTAACATGGAAAACCCTTTACTGGTAAAAAATTACGGGCACAACCGTTGATATGGGAAAAATATGAGAAGGTTACAAGAACAGGTAATCAAACGTAACCTAAACCCGTGAATAACAAAGAAAAGTCAAAAATAAAAACTTAGTTTCAACATAGGACGAGGAGCCGTACGGAAAGAAAAAACAAAAATTGTATATGATCTCTCTCTCTCTCTCTCAATATTGATACACTCGGCGGCTCATCCTCAACACACAAATATATTTTTATATATGTGTATTATATATAACAAAAACTAACCTAATATTAATTAAAGTTCTAATACAATTTGAAACTAATTAAATGAGCCAAGAGCCCACTAGTTAGGATCATATCCAACGGCTAGTTCAATCCACTGAAAATGAAGAGAAAAGATAACAACATGATCTACATGCATGTCCATGTTTTTTACTTTTCTTCGTAATCAGATATTTTTGGCCAAACTCGAGATCAAACTAGGAATGGTTTTTTACAATCATTCTTATATTTCTTATTAATTTGTCACATAAGTTTATCAAACTTAATGATTATTATATATAATTTGACCTTTACAATTTTGTGTCTACATAAGTTCATACTATTGTTTATACCCAACAAGCCCAAGTGATCAAGCATGCCACAGAATAAATGATTGAAACATACATAGTAAAAATGAACCATTTTGATCATCCACATTCCACAGTCTAAAAACGTTATTATTTTCGAGACAATATATTTCAAGAGCAGATCGAAACCATTCTAAAACCATGGATTTATCTTTGAATCCCTTCTCAAATTTCCCTAGCTAATTACATTTCCTTTTTTCAATCTAAGGGGCTGTCTGTTTAATAAAACCATTCTGCACTAAATGCTGAAGCGTTCAACATTCAGCGTGTTTGATTACTGCCTCTAAATAAAGATTGTGCTAAATTAAACAAAAGAATGTTGTTGAATCATTCTACCTTAAAGTACATTCTGAATCATTAAGCACCAAGTATTGTATCGTAATACTACTTCTTTCGCATGTTGCCTTTTTAAAACAACATATTTTATAATATAATATATCACTATTAAGGTTAAAATAGTAATTTGCATCATTCAGATTGTCTATTTAGAACCTTTATCAAACAGCATGTTACATCAGAGACAGATTCATTCAGAGCCTTTAAATTATTCAGACCACAGAGTCATTCAATACTTATTCATTATGTTTTAACAAACAACCCCTAAATTTTTGTATGTGTGTGTATGTTAAGATATGAGTTTGTGCCCGTATGTTTATGTATGAGTTAATTTGTTTGTGTTTTTGTGATTAGATGTGAATATATTTTTCACATAAGGATTGTGTTTGAAAATGAGTGTATTTTTATGTGCCAGTAATTTGTTGTGTCATTATATAAATTGGTGAAAAATTCACATTTTTCTAACACTTAACACTTAATATTGGTATTATATATTAAATTCGAATTATTGGTATTATATAGTAAACACGAATTATCGTCAAAAATCAATAGAATGTCTAACAAACCTTTTTCCATGAAATAAAGATAAATAGTAGATGGTTCCAAAATCAACATATTTAAAAATAGGGAAATAGTTTATCTTCTTATACTTAAGTCTAATATATCTTTGAATTAAGAGCTGTGGGAGTGGTCATCTCGCAAGCCTATGTGGCAATCATGTTCAATCCGGAACACACCAGTACTCCTCTTTTGACAGTTCATGAGGGAGTCATATATGGTTGGGTGTGAGCTAATGCAAGGGAATATTGAAGGAGGGAGGGAGGAAAAGAAAGCTACTGTACGTTGTGGGAGATAATTAAGGGGGAGGAGAGAGTTTATATATCTTGTAACTAGAAACTTGTGGGAGAAAGTGTGGGTCGGGTTTGAAAGATAATAAATAAAAAGAACGTGATATGACAGAAAGATGGAGAGTGGGAAAGAGGACCGCTCCGCTTACTCTAAATTTCTAACTATAGACGTAGGTCGTCACATTTATATGACCCTTGAAATAGATCATCTCATTTGTGTATAACTTTTACATGTTGTTAAGGTTTCCACTCATCTGTTTTCCATATTCCAAATATTTTGGGTATGTTAAGTATGGGCCTTTTTAGTTTTTTGAGCTTATTGGAGCCGATAGTCTTTGTTTAAAAGAAAAGACTACAAGTCATGTTCGGATGAAAAAACTAGAGGCTTCTTTTTAAACAAAAAATCTCAAACAATAAGTTTTTGGAAATAGCTTTTAAAACTAGCTGGAAGCGTTTTATATATCAAATTACCTACATACCCTCTTTAATTATTTTATAATTCCTCATATTTTTATAATTTATTCATTTTTTGTTATTTTATACTATTGAGCTCCAGCTACCAGCTAATTGACAAACACATATATAAATAAAATAAACAACTTCTAGTTCCAGATCCAGCTACTAGCTTTCAAATTCCAGCTCCAGCTACCAGCTTCTAGCTTCCAACTACCAGCTTCCGGCTTCCGGCTATAACTACCAGCTATTTCCGCCAAACATACCCTTGGTTTACAAAATTTTAACCCCTTCACACTAACTTTCTTTTCTCGTAATCTTCCCAACATGCTTTGCTCTTGCTCCATTGACTCATGAAGCCTTCAACCTAAAGTTAACAACCATCAACTTTTGAAGTCAATCATCTTGTCAACAATAATGTGACGAGATTTGAGATTATGAAATTTTTTGTTATAAACCTGTGTGTTGCACACTTGTTTTAGACCCACAGTATCCCTTTTTCGAGCAAGCCTTTTCACATGGGTCTTGAGCGATTGATACTCATTGTAACATGAATTCTGTATCAAACAATTATATAATAAGTATTGTCTTTGGGAGTATATTTTTATATTTATGTTTGGCAAAAAGAAAAACGAATACTTTACCATACCATCGATCTTCTTTTTGCTGTCCAAGCTCGTAAGCACGCTTATAGGCTTCAAGTCTCTTTGAGTTAACATTCACAAGCTCTCTATTTAAGGATTTGATGTTCTTTCTAACATATTCCAACTCTGCTTTAAGTCTTCTAACTCTGGTTTTACGTCCCATTAGATCCATCTTCATCTTCTCAATGCCGTCTAATCGAAGCTAAAAAGAGAAAGTTGTTTAATTATATTAATTAAATAAAAGTACTACGAAAATGAATGATAATTAACCCAAAGATAATTGAGCATATTACCTTTATTTTATGTCGTATAGATCGCTTACAATCTGTATCTTTCTTTGACGACGTCCTACGTTCTCTATCATACCAATCACTATGAGGGTGAGGTTCTAGTGATGTGTACATTTCTCTAGTTTCGTTCAAATTTCTTATCTCGTGATAGACTTTCATTTCGTCTGCGCGTTTCTTGTTCCCATGTTGAATCTTTTGCTCCATGCTCTCAATCTGTGAATAAAAAGGTGACAATTATTGGAATTGTATATATTTACCTTTAAGATCGATTTAATGTTTATGTATACCAAATCATTAAGTTCTTCTGTACCACAAGATGTCATTCCATTGGATATCTTTGAAGATAGAAGTTCTTCCTGAACTAGTTGCAAATACTCAAGGTCTATCCTCCCTTTCCTGATCAAATTTTTCTGGCAACGTTTTTATTTGGTCTTATAGGTGTTTGCGAATCTTTTTCAGGCACGTGTAAGAAACCAGTTGTTTTTGGTGCCGACTTAATTGGCAGACTAGGCTCGAATTTACGTAGATCCCAACATTCAAGATTCTTGATTCTCTGCATCTCAAATTCTATTTGCTCATCAATTCGCAAAAACCACATTAATTTCTGGTTTATTTTATGTTCTTCTGCCTGTTAATCGAAGTAGAAAGGGAAATTAAAAAAAAGAATCATATATACATTTAATCTTGATTTAAATAATTTGCACAAAACATTACCAATTACACAACAGTTACCTTCCACTGATCTATTTCCTTGTTGATACGTAATGAGGTATATATACCTCAAGACAGCAACAGTAGCTCTCAAGTCCACCACGTATGCAGCACTAAACAACATGGAGTCCACAGCCTTCGTATTCTTCACTGCAATAGTCTAACCAACTGTAACAGATTGTAGTTAGTTGTTATTAGTTGTTCTCCTTTCTTATATATATACTTGTTATGTACTCTTGAGTAATTAATCAATTCAATACAATTTACTCAGATTCTTCTCTCAATTTCTAATAATACGTAATCGATCAAGACTTATCAACTGATATTGCTTCTCAGCCTCTTGTTTTCTGACTACGCGAGGAAAAGCTCGAAACTTGACAAAATAAAAGCGAAGAATGTGTTTTCCTCTGCTGTCACAGTTCTTTTGTTCTTCCATTCGTCTAATTTTTCAAGAATCGAATGAAGTAGCACAACAAAGTTCTATCAGGAACCAATTCTTGCTGTGAGATTTATGGTTCAATGCATGACATGTATTTATGATGCTTTTAGCAGCACTTGCACCCCATGGCAAGAAAGTCAACTTTGCATCTTAGGTGATGTTTGGTTTGATGGAATGTTAAGAATTGGAATTGGAATCTTAGAAGGAATTTGAATGGGAAGGAATTTGAATTGGAAAGTAATTCCTTCCTTTTTGTGTTTGGCAAGAGATGGAATTGAAAAGGGAAAAACTTGAAAAAACCGGCACCTTCCTTCACCACCATCGCCGACTGCCACCACCGCCGCCCCCAACATCTCTATCGCCGCTCGCGACTACTGCCCCAACACCGCCACCACCACTGTCGCTAGTCGTCGGGACGAACGAAGACGAACCCTAATCGTCGAAGCCACCGTCGGGACGAAGAAGATGAAGAAGACGAACCCTAATCTCTAGTCGTTGGGACAAAGAAGATGAAGCCACCGTCGGGACGAAGATGAAGAAGATGAACCCTAATCGAAACCCTAGACGGAGGTCGCCGTTGCCGTTCATTGTTCGCCTCTCGCCAGTCGCTGTCGCCGTTCACCTCTCGCCAGTCGCTGTCGCCGTCGTCGTTCGCCTATCGTCGGTCGCCGTTCGCCGTTCGTCTCTCGCCGGTCATAGCTAAGAAAAGGAGGGTGTGGAGGATGGTGTTTCAGACGATGGTTTGCAGTGAGATGAGAAGAGAAGAGAAGGAATCTCAATTCCTTAGGTTGGGGGAAGGAATTCAGATTCCCACACCTGAAGGAAAGTTTTCCAAAGCCAAAATTCCAATTCCATTGATAAGGTGCCAACCAAACATGGGAATTCTTTGGAATTGGATTCCAATTCCTACTGAATCCCAAGGATTCCATCAAACCAAACAGCACCTTATTGTTTTTTAGTTCACCCAAAATTGGAATCATTATTACGTGCTTTATTGATCATAATTGAGTTAGCATTTTGAGGTATTTCTCTCGGAAAAATTATTTATGTAAGCTTTTTTCCATATTGTTATTGATATTCTTTTTTTAGGATTGTTTTGCTTTTGTATTTATTTTCTTTGTAATTTGAGTTATTATTATTATTATTATTATTATTATTATTATTATTATTATTATTATTATTATTATTATATATTTTTTATTTTTTATTTTTTTATTTCACTCCTTCTTTTCCATGTTTTTTGTTTTAGTTGCCGGATGTCTATCTCATAAAGCAATCTTTCTACCTACGAGTAGATGTATGATTGTCTACATTTTACCTCTCCATACCTCGCTACAGCGCGATTGGGTATTGTTGTTGTTGTTGTTGTTGATCAACATGCTAATTAGCTATAGATTTAATTACCATAGGGCTTTTGGTCTAGCGGTATCAAGATGTTGTTAAGATGTCTCTCCCTTCTTAAGGTTAAGGGTTTCAAAGTCCCGTTGCAGACATAGTGTAATTTAATAGGATGTGTGTATTTACTGTTTCAAAAAAACTAGCTATAGATTTCTTGTCAAACCTGACACTTTAAGCTAAAATCACATTGTCCAACCAAAAAAAGAAATGATCAATTAACATTCTTTTTGGGGTAGGGGTTGCATGAGAGAAAAAAATGCATGGTTTGAATGGGAAAAGATTTTTCGTCCTCAAAGAGGAATTTTATCAAAACTACTAACTTTTTCAAATAAATTAGCAAAAGTAAGTGTTTTGTTTATTTTTAATTTCAGTAGTATGGTTTCTAGGAATGGGATTCCTGACTTCGACCCATAAATTGTCACATGTACCCACTATCTGACCAAAAGACGGCTTTTTGACTTTCCATTGAATGAATTCTAGCCATTCAACGAGTCCGTGCCTAGTCCCATCAGACTAACTTGCCGAGAATTGGTATCTCGTCTTGTCAGTGCCTAGCCCTTGCATGTGACTGGTCTTCATTTGCTTTTATCATCACCATTCAATTCTCAGTGCTTTCATAGTTCATCTACTCCTTTTTATTATAGTTCTTTTATTTCTATCTTAGTTATTTTGTCTTATGTTTTTAACTTTTAATTTATTTTATCCTACCTTTTTTATTTTATTTATCCTTTAATCATTTAGTATTATTCTTTTCTTTCTTTTTTGCCTTTGTAACTTTTTTTAAACTTTTTTATGATTCTACTTAAATAGTTATTTATTTTTTTATCTTTGTATTTTTTGTATTGTTTTTTAATTAGCTATTTATTTTACTTATCAGAGATCACCCCATCCAGCCTAGGGTGATAGAGTTCATACGTGCAGCGGGGTTCAGTGGTGTGTTTGAATGTGGTTACAAGGTAATTGACCATGGTCTTATAACGACACTTGTAAAGAGATGGCGTCCAGAAACTCACACATTTTACCTACCAATTGGAGAGGTGACTGAACCCTCCAAGACATACAAGTTTTGTGGGGTTTATAAGTTGAGGGGTGAAACAATAAAGGGAAAAGAAAAAAAATGGGATTTTAATAATGTGCATAACAAGTGTGTTGAATTGCTCGGTTTTGCACCAAAGCCTAGTAATTTCAAATGTGCGCAAATAAAATCAAAATATTTACGTAAGACGTTGGAGAAGCCTGTACCGGAAGACGCTCCTGTCTTTGTGTTTATAGAAAGAGCCTGGGCGTGCGAAACTACTTTTAATTAGATCACATAAAACTAAGATCCTAACATAGAATAGATTTTGTTTATACATACGTAAATTGTTTAAGTATAATTTATTATTGTTAGGATTAAATATTATATAGGAATAGAAGTTATATATTATGTGTGAGGGTTGGATTCGATGAGCACTAAGTAGGTCGAATTGACATAGAATAGATTCTGTTTATACATACGTAAATTGTTTAAATATAATTTATTCTTGTTAGGATTAAATATTGTATAGGAATAGAAGTTATACATTATGTGTGAGGGTTGGATTCGACGATCACTAAGTATGTCGAATTAGTCAATTCGACCATCACTTAGAAGGTCGAATTAGTCATATACTCCAAGGAGTATATATTATACGGTACCGAATGATAACACAATACACACGTTTTTGTAGAGAACAATTGAAAAATATACTCAATACTTTTGCTTCATTTCATCGTCTCCTTACAAAGGAAAACAACCAATACTTATATGACATACAATCAAGGAAGGAATGAATAATAAAAAATAGCAACCATCCTAATTTACTTGAAGATATAAATTGAAGAGTATATTGTTTTTCCTAAATAACGAAGATCACGTAGTAAATTGAAGATATAAATTTACTTGAAGATATAAATTGATCGACCATCCAATCTTCTGCATCAATATCAACCTGATGACTTATTTGTATTTTCCATTTTGAATGAAAGGAACTATGTGCATCTAAGGTGTAATTGAATTTCTCTCTACATATTCATAGTTCTACTTTAGCAACTCATCAATTCGTATTTGATACTTGATTATTTGGGACAATCAATTATTTAGTTAAATATAATTGAAAAGATCCACTAAGTAGATATCAAACATATAAATCTTATCGTAATATGATAAAATTTTAAAAAATACTATAATTTTTAATTCTTTTTATTGAAATACCAAAAAATCAGTGATTATCGACTATGATACGTAGAGGGAATGAATATAAAAAATGAATAAAATGTTCAAGAATTACCTACACATTGCTCTCAATGGATAAAAAATTAAATTATACATTTTTGAGAAAATTTCACATTACGATACAATTTATATAAAAATATAGATAAAAATGAGACAATCCAAAATATATATTTATTTTTTCTAAACAAAATATATCACAACTTATTAAACATAATTTACAAATAATTTATAATTAATTATATTAATATGCAATTTTCATACAACGCCCCTCACATATTCCATAGAACTTCCTCACAATTTTCACACTACAAGAAAAATGACATTTAGGAACCAAACATTTAGAGACGACATGATGTCGTCCATAAAAGATACAAAAACGACGTCGTCTTGCGTTAAAACCACTTGCAGGTTAGTTTCAATTTTTAGGGACGACATTGTCGTCTCTAAATTGTTTTTTCATTTCTTTTCCAATTTTCTTTTTTCCCAATAATTCCTTAAATGTTTTTATATTTTCTTTTAGGTTTTTATCAATTTTATATATAGTGTTTAGGAACGACTTATCGTCTCAACCATCACGTGGAGGGTTTGTGCCACAAAGTCAATTTGACACTTTGCAAGAACAATTAAAACAAACAGAAGAGGAACTCACTCAAAAATCCAATGAACAAGAAACTTTAAAAAAATAAGTAGCGTTTCTTATGCAAATGCAAGCTCAACAAAACCCAAATTCGTTTCAACACCAACTTATGCTTCAAAACTTGCAAAATGGTTCGGGGCAAACGAGTGGACTTTCTAATGTTGTTGAAGAAGAAGACGACGATGACGAATTTGATAATTAAGATTTACTTGACTCGTATGTTTATTAATTTAACTTGTAGGTATATTAATTTAACTTGTAGGTATATTAATTTGACTAGCATGTTTATTAATGTATGCAAATTATAACTTTAATTGCAAATTTTTGGTTTTAGGTAATGTCTGACAATTTATTATATATTATTTATTTTGTTTAATACAGGTTTATAAATAAATATTTAAAAATTAATAAAAAAATTAAAAATACTTTTAGGGACGAAATGTCGTCCCTAAAAACACATGTATAGAGCTGCAACCCGAAATTTAAAAGAAAAGAAAATGACTTTTAGGAACAACATAAATCGTCCCTAAAAGTTTGAAAATAGCTTTAGAGACGACATATGTTGTCCCTAAAAGTATATTTCTTTTCTTTTTTTATTATTTTATTGATGATGTTATAGCATCGACGTTTTACCGACGATATGTCGTTCCTATAAAGTGTCATCCCTAAATCGGTGCATATGTCGTCCCTAAAGAACTTTTAGGGACCGAGCGGTAGATACGAACTTTTAGGGACGGCATGTCGTCTCAAATCTGATTTAGGAACGACATTGAAAGCTTTAGAGACGACGTTTGTCGTACCTAAATGTCATTTTTCTTGTAGTGCGATCATCCAATCCCACCTAAATTGAATTTAATTATAATATTACGTTTCTCCAACCCATTTTAATCAAATATGTGTCTATGTCATATTTATATATCATCATTTTCACGATACATCATCATATTCACTCTCCTCCACCAACAATATATATTAAATATGGTTACAAATTTTCGAAGGATATATATATATATATATCACATCGATCTATCTCTTTGATAGCAGCTTCCTTGTATCATAATCGCCCTTGAATGCTTTGCTCCCGCTCCATGGCTTCATGAACCCTTCAACCTAATATTTGCAACATCTTACTAATTATCATTGGTCATTAAAACTTAGTTACTAGTTCTCCTAAGGTATTAACGATTTTTTAGTTACAAACCTGCGTATGGCATAATTGTCTTAGTCCTACAACATCTCCTTTTCGTGCATGTTCTTTTGCATTTGCCATTAGCAATTGATATTCATCATAACATGATTTCTGAAACAAGTGGTCACAAGTTAACGCCAAATATGTTTTTTTGATGTATTGTATAATAAAATCAATGCTAGTTTAGTTACCACTTCTTTCATTTCGTCGCTAAGCTTGCTAGCATGTTTATAGGCCTCCATTCTCTTTGAGCTCACATTTTCACGCTTCTTCGTTAACAAGTTGATGTTCTTTAGTACACGTTCCAAATCTGCTTTAAGTCGAGCAGCTCTAGCTCTCTGTGGATCCCTCTTTAGTTTCTCAATCTCATCTAAAAGAATCTAACATGAGAAATATAATTACATCAAACAAATCGTACAACAAAAGGGAATATTTGTTAGAAATCAAAGAAAAAAGATGTTACATTTACTCTATGTTGTGCATGTGGTTTCCAAAATCTTGAGTAATAATAAATACTAAAACGGCTACGTTGTGGTTCTGGTGCAGTGTACATTTCTTTTGTTCTCGTTATGTTCGTTATTTCGTGATAAATTTGCATTTCGTCTGCCCGTTTCTTGTTCCCGTGCTGGATCCTTTGTGACAAGCTCTCGATCTAGACATTAAAATGAATGTGATGTTATATTATTTAATAAGAATAAAATTGAAGTACAAAATTTTATTAAACATACCAAATCGTTAAGTTCTTGTGTTCCAGAAGATGTCATTCCAACTGATTTCTTTAAAGACACGAGTTCTTCTTGAGTGTTCTGTAAATGCTCCATGTTTATCTTACCTTTCTTGATCAAGCTTTTCTGGCAACGTTTTCGATCTGGTCTTAGAGTTAGAGAATCTTTCCACGGAAACTGTAGAAAACCGGTTCTTCCTGGTATAGATGTAATCGGCAAACTTGGCTCAACCAGACCTTGATCAAAACGTTCAAGATTCTTGATTTCCCGCATTTTCTGCTGTATTTGCTCATCCAGATTTGAAAACCGCATTATTTTCTTGTTTATTCGATATTCATTGGCCTGTTAACCAATGTATATACCAAAAACAAAAAGATACGTGTGAGACTTCATATATATGAATAATATGCACAAAAGTTTAAGAAATTGAAATCTATGGTTACCCTCTGTTGATTTATTTCTTCATCTATACGCATGTGAGCAAGATTCATCAACTGATATTGCTTTTCAGCCTCTTCTTTTTCGTGTTCTTCAGGCGAAGGTCGAAACTTAACAAAATAAAAATGTTTATTTCTGTTTCCGATTTTGTTGCATTCCTTTTGTTCTTCCATTTGACTCGATAACTACCAGTTCTTTCAAGAAATCAAATAAAGTAGCAAGTAATACGTCAAAAACTGGAAACTGAAACAATTATTGGTTAAATGCATCTTATAACTTGACATGTATATATGATGTTTTTAGCAGCACTTGCACCATACGGCAAGAAAGTCAACCAAGAGACTTTTGGCCAGTGCTTAATTATTGGTTACCATATTCATTCTAATTATTCTATTATATATTGTGTTGGTGTTTGTACTAAGAGAATATTCCCATGACTGATTCAAACCTTTGTCTCCAGTAACAAAAAAGGAGTCAATATTAATTAACTTTTTTTTCATGAAACTAGTAAGAGATAGACCTGTTATGGTTACCCCATATTTTATTAAATGTTTGTATCAATCCTCTTAATTACTTAATTACTAGATGAAGACACGATTTAAAACTAATCAAAAGAGGAGATAAGAAAAAAGAATTTAGTGGAATACACGTGTGGAAGAACAAAAGGATTTAATAAAAAGAAATATAAATTTTCTATGAGTTTCCACTGTCGACACATAAAATTACTAGAAAAACCGGAATTAACTTTTTGGGCATTCCTAGGAAAAAAATGTTTTTCCGTTAGATTTCCGTGGAAAATCTCACCTTAAAAGACCCATCATATATCGTAAATCAGTTGAGAGAAATTCTCGAGGAAACTTTCAAATGAGTTTTCAAGGATAACATTTTCCGAGTGCATAAAGATATAAATGCATTCATATAGTATATGCATTAAACCAAAATGAAGTTTATATATACAAGTCTAAGGCTTGTATGTACATTAGTCTAAATACACTAACATATGAGGAATTTCAAGCTTATGTTACTACGTTATCATTGAATTTAGGTCAATTGTTCAATTGTGGAGGCAATGTGGAAATTTTTCGTTTTCAACATACAACTCCACCTATCTCACAACGCCTAAATGTGTTGACAAAATCATCAATGGTTTCAGTGTCCTTCATTTCAAAACTATGAACTCGGCCTTCAAGTTTAGATCTCCGTGTTCTTCACATGACCGGTTCCTAAGAACATAGTTTTCAACATGTCTCATGACCCATGCAGATCATTTCTCTCGAAATGTCAATGACTTCTCCTTTGATACTCCTTGAAAAATGGTTGTTAACGTCATTTTATGTTTGGTGATTTTAGTGTCATCGATCAAACCAATTAGTATGATCAAGATTAATATATGTGCAAAGTTATATTCCAAATCCAGAGGTGCGAAGTGCACGCTCGGATTAGTTAAGTTAATATCGAGAACTCGGGGAGTGGGGCAACGCCTCGACATGAAACAGAATCCATATAAGAAAATGGATCTTAGAGTTATTTTTCCCGCAAAAAATAACCACCTACAACTACCATCTTCTTCATCATTATATGCCGCATTTGGCACCGCAAAATAAACAGAAAACGATTTTGCAACATTTTTTGCCAGAATTCGTGATATCCCAGACATAGGGCTAAATTACAGATTTCAGAAAATATTAACGCGATCCTAGAATTATCCAAGTTTGTTGTTATTTTAATCTTTGAATCTAACCGTTTATCATGATGATCATCCACTAGTTCTCAAGGGTTCTTGGGTTCAATTGCCTTCCAAAAATCTTGGGCTTGCATGAAGACCTTTATGTTTATAACTGGTGGTATAGTTGTTCGTTTCTAAGAGTATACGGAGTGGGCTGCTAATATGGCGTGGATGAAGCCCTATCGCGCGGTGGTGGGAGGTGCCGCCACTCCATGGCGGCGTGGTGAAATTTTCGCGTGGCCAACACCCCTCGCGCGATTGTAGCGCGAATCAAGTATTTAATGATTTATTTTTCCTTCTAGCTGCTCTACATGAGGAGGTGATAGATTTTTTTTTTTTTAAATGGGAGAAATAGAGGATGAAGATAAATGAGCCGAACCATCTCTATAAAAGAAAGTTGGGAAAGGTAGCTAGGGTTTTATTCTTCAAGAAGGAGAAGATAATGGACCCATCAAAATAACATATAAATATAATATAATCGTTGCTAAGAGCCAAAAATATATACATGAGTTTTTGGCCCAACTTACATATTTAGTTATTCTTATATTTTTAAAAGAATTTTATTATTTTTATTTTAAAATATTATTTTATTTTTATTTAGCATCATTAATTTAAAAATAAAATATAATAAATAATGTGGGTCCCAATATTTGGTAGGGTGGAGAGTAACCACTACTATGTCTGAGTGATACTTGAGTGGAGTGACTTGTGACTAAAAAGCTGACGTGACGGTGTGGTGAAGTGTAACCACTCTTAGCACTCTAAGACCATCAGCATCCAATCCAACTTACCCAACCAAAAGCACCGTCACATCAGCATCCACATCATTATCCACCTCCAACCCTTTCTTACCCTACAACCCCCACATCCAACCCAATACAACCCTTTAAATTTTTATATTAAAGAAAAAAGAAAAAAGAAAAAAGAAAAGAAATGAGAGAGGAACCCGATCGGGTCTCGGGACTAGTTGGGTTGAAACCCCACCACCACCCAAAGGGGTGCGATGGTGTTCCCGATGGGTTGAAGACTCCACATCAGCCGAAGCCGATGGCTTCTTCCCTGAATGCGGATAGTCTAACATCGTGGGTAATGAAGGGTGACTTGGCTATCGGATCCTCCTGTTGTTTCCATTGTAGGATTACAAGGCATATACTCGGGCATACACGTGGCTGCTCTGGGGTTAAAAAAAACAAACAAACTAGTGTGGAATCAGGTAAAATACGATCAGATAGGAAGAAGAGTTTATTGGGCTAAAACTTCTCAAATTGATAAACATAAAAAATTCCAAGTAAAAGACTCGACTCCACATCAAGATATATTCGAAAACTGCCTCCTAAAACAAAACCATGTACTATTCCATTAACTTGTAATCAAACCATCCACTACTTGATTCAAACAAATTTAAATAAGCAAAACATAATTTAAATAACTAGAATATCTCAGATCGGATTAAATAATTCCCAACATAGATCGCATTAACCATAAAAACCTATGTATCAATAACAAAGAACAAACGTTATTATCTGTCAAAGTCAAACGTCCTGATTGAACTCTGTTTTGATACATTTGGTCCCAAAATTTCAAAGGGAGATCATCTATTCGATTTCAGTTTCCTTCTCTCATAATCATCCTTGAATGCTTTGTTATCTCTCCACAGTTTTGTAAAGATTTCAACCCTCACAGGTGATCAAACAGAGATACAAAATTAAGAGTTTATTTATCTGAAGCAAAGTTCATTACAGGGGATAACAAAAGAAAACTATCCAGATCCTTAGAAAATCAACTACAAAGTTGAAAGATTACGAGAGACAACCACAAAAGGGTGCAGTCATATGAAAAAGAAAACCAAAGATGGATGCTTTGAATAATTTGTGACAAGAACAACAGGAGAAGATGATTCTGATCCTTGTGCTTTTCTGGACACTAAAAGGAGGCCCCGTTATATATACACGAGCTTTCTTCAGGACTTCTACCATTCCTTTTTAATACTCCTTAAACCAAGCAAATCAACAATCAATTCTATAAAAGATGACAGCCTAAAAATCTGCAAATAAAAGGGAAAGAATATTAGTATTAAATAAAATTTGTTCCTAATAAGATTGCTATATTTAACATCCTCCCTCAGTCTTATTATGGAACACATCTATAAATCCCAGTTTGTGGCTTAAGGTGTGATGTTGTGATATTCCCAAACCTTTTGTAAATATATCAGCAACTTGATTTTCTGATATAATTTTTATTGTTTTAATCACACCTGCAGCCGCTTTTTCCCTAACTATATGAACTTCAATTTCAAAATGTTTGGTTCGTTCGTGAAAAACTGGATTAGCAGCTATTTGTAGAGCATAACTATTATCACAGTACAGATTAACCGGCATCAATCCTTGTATTTGAAGATCATTTAGCAGATTTATAACCCATATAATTTCACATGTGGCAGCAGCCATGGCCCTATATTCAGACTTAGTTGTGGATCTAGAAACTGTAGATTGTTTTTTGCTTTTCCACGAAATCAAAGAACCACATAAGAAAACACAATAACCAGATACCGATCTTCTAGAGCTCAAACATTTTCCCCGGTCAGCATCAGCATATGCTTCAAGGCTGAATTCATTAGATTTCTGAATATGAATACCTTTTCTAGGAGACCCTTTTAAGTATCTAAGAACTCTTAAAGCAGTTTTAAAATGTGATAGGAGAGGAGCATGCATGTATTGACTAAGACATTGAACAACATAAGAAATGTCAGGTCTAGTATGCGTTAAATAAATCAGTTTCCCAATCAATCTTTGGTATTCAGTTATGTTTTCAATTAATGGGTCCTTATCATTTGGTTTATTGGATAAAACTTGATTTGCTTCTAAAGGGGTTTTCATAGGTTTGCAGCCTAAAAGACCAAACTCGTGTAGAAGGTCAAGACAGTATTTCCTTTGTGTGAGACAAACACCTTTGTCGGTTGGTAGAACTTCAATACTTAGGAAGTATTTTAATTTTCCAAGGTCTTTAATCATAAACTTGGAACTTAAGAAATCCTTAAAATTCTTAATTTCTTGTTCATCACTACCTGTGATGACAATGTCATCGACATACACAAGGAGGGCCATAAATTTATCATTTTCAGTTTTTGTGTATAAGGAGTAATCATGTTTACTCTGAACAAACCCATTTTCAAGAAGAGTTGCAGTTAATTTCTCGTTCCATTTTCTAGGAGACTGTTTTAAACCATATAAAGATTTTATTAACTTGTAAACCCTTTTTTCATTTTCTAGAAAATAACCAGGGGGTAAAGTCATGTATATCTCTTCTGTGAGATCCCCATAGAGGAAAGCATTGTTTATATCAAGTTGGTATAGATTCCACCCCTTTTGTATAACCAAATTGATAAGACATCTCACAGTTGTCATTTTGACTACAGGAGAGAATGTCTCCTCATAGTCGAGGCCTTCCGTTTGACTATAGCCTTTGGCTACAAGTCTGGCCTTGTACCTTTCAATCTCACCCGAGGCTTTATACTTTATTTTGTATATCCACTTACATCCAATTGGCTTTCTTCCAGGCGGAAGATCAGTAAGAACCCAAGTATTATTTCTATACAACGCTTCCATTTCATTATTCATAGCCTCAATCCAATTAGTATCTTGGGAAGCTTCATAGTAACTTGAAGGTTCATGTTGTTTGTTTAAGTTAGAGACAAAACAAAAAGTTTCTTTGTTTAGATTTGAGTAGTTGACAACCTTTTCAATTCCATATTTAACTTTTCCTTCAACTACATAATCATTATATTTCTTTGGGAGAGTAGAAGACCTATTTGATTTTCTTTGATTTACTTCACTAGTGTTATGGATGGGATTGGTGTTTGTATTTTCTATGGGATTAGACATTTCATCCATGTTGCCATCAGGTTTATTAACTTCAGTTACTTCGATCGGTGACGCACAGTCATCCCTGGTAGAATTTTCGAAACTGCCAGAGGGGTGACATTTACTGCCTTCACCATCCGATTCTTGTCTCCCTTCATCATTGGGACTTGTGGATGTTTTGGATTCAAAAAACAAGTTGTCAAAAAAATTAATTTGATTGATGTCATTATTTTTAAAAACATTGTTGTGATTACTTTTGTAACACCGCTAAATTTTTTTTTAAAGGGTTAACACTGCGGAAGCGAATAAACAAATATAAACCTATTCACAAGGAAGTTATAAAACAACCGACGACTGACACAAGTGTCAGTATATCAAAGGCCAGTGTTACATAATTACAAACAGGCTCTTCAAACAAAATATATCAGAGTGTGTGTCAGACATTCCCAAAAACTAACAAAACTCCCAGCAACCAACAAGATCTACAACAACCTGCAATTTGGAGTTTAATGTGGGAAATTAGCTCAAAGCTAAGTGAATGAAAGTTTAACAAATGACAAGCATCAGAACAACAATCAATGTCACAACAACAAATAAGCAAATATCTCAGAGGACCGGCGGTTCGGCCGAACCTACAACCAAATGCCGGCCTAGCATAGGTTTACCGATATCCTACTTGTCATTCTCACACAGTAAAATCCCTTAAGTTACAACAAATGCATCAAAAGGTCTAGTACTGATTAGCCGATGACAAATAAGCCCAGCCTAACATGGTTGACCCCATCAAAACAACCCAGTGTCAATGAACAGCTGTTTACAATTCCAAAGTATGCACATAGCACCAGCAGATCAATTACCAGACTATACAGTCTAACAATGCATAAAACAGTATGTCTCGTTGCAATCAAAACCGTTACAACTAATACAGTTCGTGAGTTAAAAGTCCACTCACATGTGTCCTTCAAACACCAAGCCCAGTTGTCTAATGTCACTGAGGCTTCGGATCCCCTGAGAACACAATACAAATAGATTAGTGAATCAAATTCCAATTAACTCTAAAAATCAAGTAGCTACACAAACGGGTAATAATTTAACCGTTAAACCTAACATGTATCAAATCAACTTAAAATATATCAAACACTATATAGGAATGATTCACATATCATATGGAACATGTATCAATCAATAAAACACGAACACGAGTCATTTAGTCTAATTCATAAAATTCAAGTAGCCTTTTATCATGAATTGAGCATAATTAATTCAAGTCTTTCTACACATGTTCCCTCATAAAAAACCATTCATAAATATCCTATAATCATGTATGTAGTAGGTACTAGCAGCATATAACAGCGTACAAGAAAACACGAAGCAAAACAGAAGTTGCAGAGCTGTGCAGGGGGCCCCGCGCCGCGGAACACCCCTAGCTCCGCGCCGCGGAAATTCATGCACAGCAGACCTGTGTTTCTGTTTTGTTCGCACCAGCAACCAAAACCCACATGTAATTCGATTTGCAGCAGTAAAACTTGATAAATAATGGTTCCAAACAACCTATAAACTACTACAAACATACTAACAACAATCAAACATGTTATAATCATCAATTCACGATTTCAAGTTCTAAAATTCAACCAAAACCACCATTAATGGGTGTAGAGTTCAAGTTCATCAAGAACACTAAAATCACTATGATTCTTACTCAAAATCAGTACATAACATCCAGTAATCCCTATAGAACATGTATCCAATTCGGATTGAGCATAAACCCAACTTAATCATCAACCCTAGAAATCAAAGAAACATATTTTTTGACAAGAACAAGTAAAGAGATCATGGAGAACAATCCAATAATCATAAACTTACTTTGATTCAGCAAAATACCACACAAAACAGAGATTATAGGGATGATTTGGCTGTTCTTGGCTAGCTTCTCTTCAAAGAACAAACACAAGCAAAACACACACAACATTGACTCCTAAAAGTCACATAAGCCTCTAAGTCGGCTGGGAATTTTTATTAAATGACATCCAGTGCAAATACTGTTATCTAACATACAGGAACCTAAATAAAGCGGTCCTATACAAGTCATAAACAAGCAACGAGGTATTATTCGGGACCCTCGTGTAAAAACGAATCATGTGGTACCAATATCTTATAAAAATATTAAACTAATATTTTTTACCTCTTATCTCGTGGGCCAACTAATTACCAAGTAATCATCAAACAAATATATAAATAAATATCAATTAATTAAAACAAGTATTTATATAAATAAAACAATTAAATAAACACTTACCACCTACCACGAACGACTGGGCCCTAAACGCGGGTGTTACAAATCTTTCATGTTGAACGGAAAAACAGTTTCATAGAACTTAACATCTCGAGAAAACATAATATTTTTGTGATCAAGACTGTAGAGCTTATATCCTTTTTTTACATTTGAATACCCAATTAAAACACATTTTTCAGCTCTACTACTGAACTTATCAGAGTTGTTAACAATAGTGGCAAAACAAAGACATCCAAACACCCTAAGGTGGGAGAGATTAGGTTCATGATTAAACACCATTTCAAAGGAGATCTCCCATCCAGAACTGAAGTAGGTAATCTGTTAATTAAGTACGTAGCAGTTAGGATGCAATCAGGCCACATGTTGAGAGGAATTCCTCCCTGAAACATAAGGGATCTAGCAGTGTTCAAAAGATGTCTATGTTTCCTTTCAGCCACCCCATTCTGTTGAGGGGTGTAAGGACATGTAGTTTGATGAATTATACCTTTTGAGATCAAGAAACTAGACATTTTATTGTTCACAAACTCGGTTCCATTATCACTCCTAATTATTTTTATTTTAGAATTAAACTGATTGTTAAGAAGATTATAGAATTCTTCTAGGTAAAAGAAAACTTCATGTTTGGTTTTTAGAAGATAAACCCAAAGAGCTCTAGTATAATCATCAACCACAGTGAGAAAAAATCTGAATCCTTCTCTACTAGTAACCTTGTAGGGTCCCCAAAGATCCAGGTGAATCAAATCTCCAATTTTAGTAGATTTGTGTTCACTTAGGGGAAAGGGTTCCCTAGTTTGTTTGGCTCTATGGCAGACCTCACAAGGGAAGGAGCTGGATTCAGTTTTTAAGTTTAGTTTTTTGGTTAACACGGTTATAACTTGGTCCGCGGGGTGCCCAAGTCGACTGTGCCATAGGTTCTTTGAGGTGTAAGACTTAGAAGAGTTAACAGATATGTGTTGGTTACCTTCATTATCAAATAAGTATAAGCCATCCCTTTCACTACCAGTCCCCACCACTCTCTTTGTTTTCAAATCCTGTATATAGCATTTTTGTTCATTAAAACTTATGAAAAAGCTACTATCTTTAGTAAGTTTGTTGATAGACAGAAGGCTGACACAATAATTGGGGACAACCAGAACATCATACAACATGATGTCTTTTGATAATTTAAGATTTCCTATTTTCATGATTTTAGCAATAGTGCCATTTGGATGTCCCACGGTTAAGTTCAGATGTGATATATCAGAAATATTTTTAAGGTTATTTTCGGAATTAGTCATATGATGATTGGCACCCGAGTCAATTATCCACCCCAAACACTCATTACCCTGTTTTAAGGTAGTATTTAAACAAAAAAATTGTGAAAAGTTTTTGTTAAATAGAGTGTTTGAGTTGAAGATAGTACCTCCCATATTGGCATGTAAGCTACTCGAAGCAGGTTTCTCATTAATTAGGATCATTAGCTTGCTGATCTGTTCACTGGTGAATGGAACAGAGCATTGGCTATTGCCTGTGTTGGAAGAGGGGACATCTATAGATGGATTGTCATCTGTGAACGTGTGATTACTTGAAAATTTTCTGGAGGTGCTTTGGTTATTATACTTCTTTTTATAACCAGATGGGTAACCTACTATCTCATAGCATCTATCAATGGTGTGTCTAAGCTTATTACACTTGGTGCATTTAAGATTAGGATTAGGACCTCTATTGAATTACTTCTTATTGTCATGAGTATGCGAGGCAAACGTGCTTGTCCTTTAATCTGAGTATTATTAGAGAAAGTGCCTCTATGTGATTCCTCCCTTGAGAGAATAGCAAAAGCAGACTTAACATTTGGGAAGGGATCCCTCGTTAAGATGTTGCTTCTAATAGAAAAATAGATATCATCAAGGCCCATGAGAAATTGCATGAGTTTTAAGAGTTGATTATGGTCTTGAAAACCCTTTGTGGCATTACATGTGCAAGATGGAAGCTTGACTAGAGCATCAAATTGTTTCCAAAGAGAATTTAGTTTGTGATAATACTCAGACAATGAGGCACCATTTTGACTTAATGAGTTGATTTGGTGATGAAGATTAAAAGTGACAGACCCATCAACTTTATCATAAGTTTCTTTTAATTCTTGCCAAACAATTGAAGCATTCTTAGAAAATATTTGACCAAGAAAAAGTTCTTCAGTGACAGATCCAAGGATCCAAGTTAACACAACAAAATTACACCTATCCCATTGTTTTGCAAGAGTTTCATTTGCAGTTGGTCTTTTACATGTGCCGTCTATAAAACCGATTTTGTTTTTGGTTTCTAATGCTAGTTCCATTGAACATGCCCATACTTTGTAATTTTCAGTTCCTTTTAACTTAATGTTGATTAGGGGTATTCCACTAGTGTCACTAGCATGAAGAAACAAGGGGTCACCAATATCCAACTTGCTAATCAAAGTACCAATATCACCATCCTTACTCATGGCCAACTTATTAAAGCATCAAACAGATAAGACAGGAAAAAAAACGTAGCAGATAATGATTCAAAAACTTTTTTTTTAAATATTAACTAAAGCACACAAGAGAAAAGAAACCACAAATAACGAACTAATTTTTTTTTTAAGAAACAAAAATGGTTTTCTACTGGAATATCAAGCAGAGAGTTGAAAAGATCTTACAGTGGGTTCTCGAGAAAGACAGGAACAGAATTACCAGTGATTGCAGCGGAATAGCAAGGTCGAGCGACAGCCGTGTTTGCAGCGGAACAAGATAAAACAGCTCCAAATATAAGCAGCTTCCTTATCCAAATATCTAGGGTTCTTATGATTGAGAATCACAATCAAAAAAATACTTGCACTAAGGCAGGCCGGAGCAACAACAAACCCGTCGTACACCACCTAGGTTTCTGATTAGGGTTCTTAGGGCAGACCGATGTGATAACGAAAGGGAAGACAATCAAGAGCCGGTTTATGGCTCTGATACCATGTAAAGATTTCAACCCTCACAGGTGATCAAACAGAGATACAAAATTAAGAGTTTATTTATCTAAAGCAAAGTTCATTACAGGGGATAACAAAAGAAAACTATCCAGATCCTTAGAAAACCAAATACAAAGTTGAAAGATTACGAGAGACAACCACAAAAGGGTGCAGTCATACGAAAAAGAAAACCAAAGATGGATGCTTTGAATAATTTGTGACAAGAACAACAGGAGAAGATGATTCTGATCCTTGTGCTTTTCTGGACACTAAAAGGAGGCCCCGTTATATATACACGAGCTTTCTTCAGGACTTCTACCATTCCTTTTTAATACTCCTTAAACCAAGCAAATCAACAATCAATTCTATAAAAGATGACATCCTAAAAATCTGCAAATAAAAGGGAAAGAATATTAGTATTAAATAAAATTTGTTCCTAATAAGATTGCTATATTTAACAAGTTTCATGAACCCTTCATCCTAACATCCACGCACATCAAATTTTGATTAATTAGTCACTAAAACAGTTTTCATAAGCATACAGTGGCCAATTTTATTACTACATACCTGTGTATCCCATAATTGACTTTGTCCTACGACATCTCCTTTTCGTGCAAGTTCTTTGGCATGTGTCATTAGCAATTGATACTCATCATAAATTAATTTCTGAAACAAGCGACGATCAAAAGTTAATGCCGCATATGTTTGTTTGACATATACTCCGTAATATGTAATAAAATTGATGATAGTTTAGTTACTACTTCTTTCATTTGGTCACTGAGCTCGCAAGAGCGTTTATATGCCTCACTTCTCTTTGAGTTCACATGTTTAAGCTCCTTTGTTAACGAACTGATGTTCTTTCTTACAAGCTCCATATCCACTTTAAGTCGTGTAATTCTAGCTTTACGTCCCATTTGATCCATCTTTATTTTCTCGATCTCATCTAACCGAATCTAACAATAAAAGATAAGTACATAAAAAAATCTTACCACAAAACTAAAATCATTATCTAGGAATCAAAGAAGAAAAACCGTACATTTATTCTATGTCGTGCAGATTGTTTCCAATCTGTATTTTGTTTTTCGTTTCGTGAGTACCAATAAACATTAGGTTCGGGTTCAGGTTCTGATGCAGTGTACATTTCTCTTGTTTCTATTATGTTTATTATTCCATAATATATTTGTACCTCGTTTGCCCGTTTCTTGTTCCCATGTTGGATCCTTTGCGACATGCTGTTGATCTAAAGGTGGACAATCGAAGCATATGTTATGTTAGAACTTAAAGTTGTGTCCATTTATATTTTAGTGAAGTTTAGTTTATATATGTCATTAATAATAGTTTAGGGTACATTATGTAAATACCCAAGGGGTATAAGTACAACTTTGCAAACCCTATTCTAATGAAGCAATTCATATTACGTTTCAAAGACAAAGTTCTCAGCTCTCTCTATCGATTGATTCTAAAACCGAGTTCTTCATTCTTGATTGCTTCAATATTATAATTGATACTTGATACAATTGGTATCAGAGCCTAAGAGTGATTAAAAGGTAAGTTTTCGATTGTTATTAGCATTGGCTTGATCGACTTATACGTTTCTGCCGTAGGCTTAGTTTCCTCATGATTATTGGTGTTTGATTTGAATTGTTTGTCGGGGTTATTAAGTTTGGTGTTTATTTCAAGTTTGGGATTGAAATAGTTTGTTTTGGTTGTGTTGTTTGGAGAATAAGATCGATTAGCAGGTTGAAATTGTCGATACTGATCTAGGGTTCGTAATTTCTTCAAGCCATTTGAACTTCAAGCCATTTGCATTTCAAGCCATTTGGTACTTCAAGCCATTTGCATTTCAAGCCATTTGATATTTCAAGCCATTTGGGGTTTCAAGCCATTTGATGTTTCAAGCCATTTGGTATTTCAAACCGTTATCACTTCAAGCCATTTGGGGTTCAAGCCATTTACTTTGCCTTTCAAGCCGTTTGCTCTTCAAGCCATTTGCTTTGCCTTTCAAGCCATTTGCCCTTTAAGCAGTTTGCCTTTCAAGCCATTTGCCCTCCAAGCCATTCACCAAGCCATTCACCAAGCCATTTACCAAGCCATTTAATCAAGCCATTCAACATTCACCTTTAATCTCCACTCAAAGATCCGAGTTTCAAGTATCAAGATTCTTTTAAATAATGGCAGATTTGAGTTTTATTAAAGACACAAAGGTTACTGATTCTTGTTTTCATTTTTGGGAGCGTTGGTATATTTCTATTGAGGATATAAACTGTAAACGTGGTGCTGTTGACTTATACAATCTTATAGTTGATAAGAAGATCACTGCGAAAAAACGTGTGTCTCGAGATGGTGATGAGTACTCTTATATAGATTGTGATACCACTTTGGTTGAACAATTTCGTACCATTAAACGTCATTTAGATCGGAAAAAGGAAGAAGAAATAAGAAAAGAAACTTGTGTTCCTAAAGATTCAAGTGTTCTTCATGATACTCCAAAAGTGGAAAGTGAAAGAGTTAAAGTGGTGAAACCTGAAAAGGAAAAACTCGGTCGGGAAAAGGTTGAAACTGAGAAAAAGATATCAGATAATTTTGAAGAAGAAAATGCCAAGTTGATTCTTCAAATCTCCGAATTGACTGAAAAACTCATGATATCTGAAAACAAATATCATGATCTTGAGATTGAAAAGAGTTCTAAGATAAAAAACCTTGAGCAACAATTGTTGGATATTCAAAGTAAGTCTGCTTTAAAGAGAATGAATTTCGAGACCGAGAGAAATCAATTTGTGCTTAAAATTCAGAAATTGGAACAAGACTTACAACATTGTGTAGAAAAAAAGGTTGCGACATCTTCTGATTCTGAAAAAGTTCAAAAATGTAAGCCTCCTAAAGGGGAAGAAGTCAAGGTGGTTCATATAACAGTCCATGCAGGTGAATCATCAAAAAGTGTTACGCATCCGAAAACCACTCATTCTAAGGATGATCATACTGCACTCATGTCTTACGCGGAGAAATTTATAAACAAAGTCAAACTTCGGAGAAAGCTTTGGAACGAAAGTAAAGATAATTCTAAAGATATGAAAGAACGTCGTCTTCCGCAAAACAATAATGCTTATGTTTCTCGTGCTACTCCTCACCGTGTTGCTCGTCCATTTGTCTATGTTAGTCAAACAAGATCCTTCTCGAATGCTAACACGAATGCACGTCTTCCCACTTTGCCTGAGCTTAAATATCCATTTGTGGTTCGCTCCGTCAAACATCTCTTAAGACTTTCTAAGGAGAAAATTTGTATCAATCCACATCACTTTTCCCCAGTTCTCTACCATAAGAAGATATATGTTCGAAAAATCAAGGGGGAGCAAGGTAATGAAAATGTTTCAAGTCATTGTTGAAGATCAAGAGCTACATTCGAGGGGGAGCATATTTTCGTTTGAGGAATAGTTACAAAGATGATGAAATTCTGAAATTGAAGATTCCCTTAACAGTCATTCTCTGTTTATGTTCAAGATCAAATGCTCCTGGCTCCAGCGAAGATAATAATCTTCGTTTATTATGCTTAATTGTAAAATGGACACAAAGGGGGAGAATGTTAGAACTTAAAGTTGTGTCCATTTATATTTTAGTGAAGTTTAGTTTATATATGTCATTAATAATAGTTTAGGGTACATTATGTAAATACCTAAGGGGTATAAGTACAACTTTGCAAACCCTATTCTAATGAAGCAATTCATATTACGTTTCACAGACAAAGTTCTCGGCTCTCTCTATCGATTGATTCTAAAACCGAGTTCTTCATTCTTGATTGCTTCAATATTATAATTGATACTTGATACAATTGGGTCCTACAATAATTCTAAAGATATGAAAGAACGTCGTCTTCCGCAAAACAATAATGCTTATGTTTCTTGTGCTACTCCTCACCGTGTTGCTCGTCCATTTGTCTGTGTTAGTCAAACAAGATCCTTCTCGAATGCTAACACGAATGCACGTCTTCCCACTTTGCCTGAGCTTAAATATCCATTTGTGGTTCGCTCCGTCAAACATCTCTTAAGACTTTCTAAGGAGAAAATTTGTATCAATCCACATCACTTTTCCCCGGTTCTCTACCATAAGAAGATATATGTTCGAAAAATCAAGGGGGAGCAAGGTAATGAAAATGTTTCAAGTCATTGTTGAAGATCAAGAGCTACATTCGAGGGGGAGCATATTTTCGTTTGAGGAATAGTTACAAAGATGATGAAATTCTGAAATTGAAGATTCTCTCAACAGTCATTCTCTGTTTATGTTCAAGATCAAATGCTCCAGGCTCCAGCGAAGATAATAATCTTCGTTTATTATGCTTAATTGTAAAATGGACACAAAGGGGTAGAATGTTAGAACTTAAAGTTGTGTTCATTTATATTTTAGTGAAGTTTAGTTTATATATGTCATTAATAATAGTTTAGGGTACATTATGTAAATACCCAAGGGGTATAAGTACAACTTTGCAAACCTAAAGCAATTCATATTACGTTTCACAGACAAAGTTATCGGCTCTCTCTATCGATTGATTCTAAAACCGAGTTCTTGATTGCTTCAATATTATAATTGATACTTGATACAATTGGGTCCTACATGTTATAATAATTTATAACTAATAAGAACAATCCAAACCTAAGTATAAGACTTTATCGAACATATGTACCAAATCGTTGAGTTCTTGTGTTCCACAAGATGTCATTCCAACTGATGTCTTTGAAAACAGGAGTTCTTCCTGAGTTTTCTGCAAATACTCCATGTTCATCTGCCCTTTCTTGATCAACCTTTTCTGACAACGTTTTCGATCTGGTCTTACAGGTGTAAGAGAATCTTTTTCAGGGATTTGTAGAAAACCAGCTCTTCCTGGTATAGATTTAATTGGCAAACTAGGCTCAACTAGACCTAGGTCAAAATGTTGAAGATCCTTGATTTCCTGCATATTCTGTTTTATTTGCATATCCTGATTTGAAAACTGCATTATTTTCTTGTATATCTGATATGCATTTGCCTGTTAACCAATGAAAAACAAAAATATATGTGTGAGACTGATCATATGAATAATATGCACAAAAATATATGTGTTAATTACCCTCTGATGATTTATTTCTTCATCAATACGTATTCGAGCAAGCTTCATCAACTGATATTGCTTTTCAGCCTCTTCCTTTTCGTATTCTTCAGGCGAAGGTCGAACTTAACAAAGTAAAAATGTTTATTTCTGTTTCCGGTCTTGTCGCATTCCTTTTGTTCTAATTCCATTTGACTCAGTAACTACTACTTCTTTAATTCACGAAATCAATAAAGTAGCATTCAAGTAATTAGATCTGATCGAACTGAAGCTAATTCTTAGTAATCACATTTACTGGTTAAATGCATCTACTAACTTTAACATGTACATATGAAGTTTTTAGCAGCACTTGCACCCCACGGCAAGAAAGTCAACCAAGACACTTTTCGCGAGTTCGATCTTGGTTATCATATTCAATAATCTAATTAATTATTCTATAAATATTGTACCTTGTTGGTGTTTGTACGTACTAACATATTTATATAATGTTTCCAAGACTGATTCAAGCCTTTCTCTCCAAGGTAATTATGAGACAAGGTTTGAAATAATATCATCTTACTGATCAAGCCAAGACGGACTTTAACACCAAATTAAGATAAAGAGGATGAATTAGGTAACTCGTGTGGATTCATGTAAACGTCATAAGAGAGAATATGATACAGCAAAACAAGAAACTACAAATTCGACTTAGAGATCTATCTGCTTCATTTGTCTGCAATCTTTCGCGTCGTGTAGTGATCTCGACTCGATTATACGAATTCGGAGTACCAAATAAAGGGGATTCCAAATCGCCTAAAATCCTCCCCGATACCAGTTCTCCAAGCATCCCGATTGTCGGGCTCTGGACCGCCACGCTATCAATAGTCACGTCACCACCATGGCCACGGACCTCCAAAGGTGGCGGTGCAAGTCGTTGATAGCCGCCGTGGCCACGCACACCCATGCCACCATGTCTTGGTGTAAGTGGTCGCGGAGGGATAACCGGACCATTATCTAGACTCTTTTCTTCAGTACTATGATTAGTTTTCGGGCTTGGTCCGTATAACGGGACTATGGTCTTTTCCGAGACTTCGGATTTGCATACCGGACACTGTGCGTTTCGGGTTTCGAGTGTTTCATATGAGGTTTCTTGGTGTTGAATCCATTTGTAGATGCAAGGCCAGCAATAGAGATGGCCACAAAGTGTCACCACCGGATCTTGGACGGTGTCTAGACAGATATTACATTCAAAGCTGCCGGATGGACTGTTTTCCGATTCATCAACAAGATTAGCCATGAGTTTGTAGTCAACTATATAAATTTTAATTTAATGTGTTTTTTGACCAAATCTTTAATCTTTAAATGATTAATAGATCGTTATTGACGTACTCGAAGTATATATAGTGTGTTCTTATAGATGATAAATTAATGCGGATTAAAAAGCAGTCTTCTCTCTCTTTCAAGGAAACGTAATAATTCCCTTTTGAAACGTCCAAATAACCTTTATTTCATTTTATGTTCAAAATTGCATCTTAATTTGTCATCAAGGAAAAATAAATTATTATTATTATTACTACTTTATTAATATATAAGTGTGATATACATATTAGTTTTATAAAATGATAAATATTAAATATTAATTAGAAAAATCTAAATAATTATAAAACATAAGAAATGAAAATTTAAAAAATAATAATAGATAGCGTCTACACTCAGACAAGTGGTGTAAGCGTTGACATGATGGTACTATGGTAGAAAAGTTATATCATGATACGAAGCGACATAATTGTATTTTTTTGTACAATCATCCATTATTATTATTACAATTAGGGTAATATGATCAAGTCTTTATTGGTTATATATAATTTAAAAATACTATAAAATATTTTAAAGTAATAAAATTAAATATTTGTTAAATATGATATTTGAAAATGTTATAAAGGTTAGATATAATATTTGTAAATTAGAGTAGACAAACATAATATTTTAAATTTTGAAATGGACATATATGAGATTCTTTTAATAATTTTGAATTTTTTTTACTAACAAAAATCAAGATTGAGAATTTAAGTTTATTTTAGTAAACGAATGGTTAAGATAAAATAATACATTTGATGAAATTTTGACGATCAAGTTTGAAAAACCAAGTATCTTGAATATCTTTAAGACGAGTCATTAGACGACTTCCCTACGTGCACGGCTTGTCACGCACTCACGCGTCACTATTATTGACTTTCAAGTTAAAGCGAAAATCTGATTTATGCATACATTTGATAAATAATTCATGTGTTTTATAAGTTAATTATTATTATATGTAATGTACTGCTTTTTATATTTACTAGCTAAGCGACCCGTATATTAACACGGGATAATATAAGTCAATTTTAAATTTATATAGTTTTAAATAGTATTAAAACGTATAGTAAAAATAATTACAAAGCATGAATATAAAATCTCGTAAGAAATGAATAATCATTACAGAATTTTAAAATTCATACATAAGATTATCATTAAATTTTCTTTAATACCTCTTTATAAACAACATTCATAGTTTTATTAGCAGGGTTTCCTTAATCGTCGCAAATTAAAACTTTTAACCTCTCTTTACTATTCACTCCAGAAACTGTCTATAAGTGAAAACATGTCTTTTTAGTACTTCTTATAAATACTCTTTTAATAAAGATAAATTTACATTATACGTCTAAAAGTTTTAGTATAATATTATTGTGTTTCTCGTGATTGAGGTTTATCCCGATATTGTAAAGTCATTACTATAATATTATTGTTGATGTTGTTTATAAGCGACCCGTGTATCAACACGTGGATGATATAAGACAATTTTAAATTTATATAGTTTTATAAATATTAACACGTTAAAAAAAATTAGAGCACATATATATGAATATAAAATCTCGTAAGAAATGATAAACATTACAGAAGTTTGATATACATAAAATTATCATAATACTTTCTGTAGATACTCTTTATAAACAACATTCATGGTTTTATTAGTAATTTAACGCACACACAAACTAAGCTATTTAATTTAACTAAGCTATTAAACATATCATTAGATATATGATTTAGAGGAATTCGTGAACTTCTTCTTCTATCACTTTCAATTGATACTGAACTGTTATGAACAGAGTTTTCATATGTGAAATGAATCACTTTTGATTTTCTTTCTTTCTTTTGAATTCCTTCCCAATGAAGGTCGTTTTGGAGCCGACGAATAATGTTGTTTATTCTCCATAGTTAATAGCTATAAAAAAAGAAGAAGAATATATTAAAATAGCATATGTAAATCGTTTAATGAAATTTAAACATAACCTTTTACCTGAAGAATAATAATGAAATGGTGCACTTTGATTGATAATGACAAATGACAAATGATTAGTAAAGATCACCTATTTATATCATCATCTATTTTTATAAAATTTTAAAAAAAATGTTTTTCCACCATTACAACATACAATTTTTAAATAATTTCTTAATCCTTTAAACTTAACAAATTTACTTAATAATAAGAACATTCAGAATGGATGAATTTTGTTATAGTTTAAATGGTTGAATTTTTAATTAAATTCAAATTCAAATGGTTGTTATATTATCCATGTATATCTCATCGCTTACTTCCTTTTCCTTTTTGTTTATATTTTCAAACTTAATCTATCAATTATTATTCCATTTAAATCATATTTTAAATTTTTTTAAATCTAATTCTAAAAATAACTTCCTTACCTAACAAAGTGAAGTAATTTAAACCAATTAAATACACGTCAATTAGAAATACGTATTCAGTTCAAATTTATATATATATATATATATATATATATATATATATATATATATATATATATATATATATATATATATATATATATATATATATATATATATGGCAAGAGTGGTCTTGATTGAAAGAGGATTAAAAAAACTAAAATATTGGTATAAATTTTTTTAAAAATTCACAAAACTTAAAAAGTTATGACAATTTAAAGTTTTGGGGGATATTTTTTAATTAAAAACGTGGGTTTATTGGGAGATAATTACAATTATGTCATCCTTAATCTCAACCATTGATTTTGATGATTCAATGGTCCAGATTGGTTCTATGGTTCTATGTTTAAATAATGGTTCTATATTGATCCATTTTCTATATATAATATTATCTTATCCAAGATTAACAAACACAATGAAGTTTGTTATAAAAATTTTCTCTTAAGGGATTTGATGGAATGTGACGTAATAACTACTATATTTTTTATTTTCTTTAATTTTTTTAAATCAATGGCTATGATTGGTGGAGATTTTTTAGAAAAAGGGTTGATGATGTAAGTAACTCTTTTGTTTTAATAGTTTTATTTTTATTAGTTGCTTATATATATATGATTCTTTAATTTTTTATACTGATTGATGTACCTTTGTCTGTTTTAGATGTTATCTATTTTTATATAAATTTATCTTAAATAAAACAAAATTTTAAAAAAAAATAATTTTAATACTTTTTATCAAAAGACCGAGAAACCAGTTATTATATCGACTATGATACGTAGAGAGAATAAATATAAAAAAGATATAAATTGTTTTATGAATAACCTACCCTCTACTATTAATGGATAACAAACAATTAAAAATATACTACTTTAAAAAGTGTCATATTACAATAAAATTTATATCAAAACGTAGACAAAAATGAGACGGTCGCAAATATATAATTATTATTTCTCTAAACAAATTATATAAAAAGTTATTAAACATATTTTATAAACAACCTATAATTAATTATATTAATATACAATTTTTATAAAACCCCCTCACATTTTCATAAAAGCCCCTAACATATTTTATAAAACCCCTTCAAAATTTTCACAATGCCCCCTCGAAAAATTTAAGCATTTTAGTCATTTTTGACGTCATCATCAACTTTTTTTTTAATTTTTTTTAAATTCAAAAGTTGTGATTGGTGGAGAATTTTTAGTAAGAGGGAAAAACCCTTTTCTTTTAATAAGAATATAAGATTTTGTATTTTCAATGAGTGTTATGTAATAATAAATTAATGAATTATTATTTATTTAAGCAAAATCTTATTTTATGGGTTTTATAGAAAAATGAAAACAAAACCAAAAAGTGAGATCCAGTGATAGCATTACATGATTACATCGGTTATTACGACGTATGATGTTACAAACGAACAACAACGATAGACTTGTGAGTTTAGTTCAATAAATTAATATCTATGAATGCTATCAATTTATCAAGTCGATTTTGAACAAGGCAGAGCCCAATGCTAATGGGTTAGAAATATCTACGACCTTTTTCTTTTTTCTTTTTTTTGTTTAACTCATAATAATCTGAAAAATGGCCTATGCGAACTCTCAAAACAGGCTCGTTTTAAGTCTTGTTTCAAATTTCAATCAATGCCAGTTAGGCTCGATCCCCGTTAGAGAGTTTGGATTTATATATTCTTCAATTCATTTCTTAGTTGCTTTAAATATAAACGTCGTTTAGAATTTATTTGGATTATTAATGTTTATGTGTGTTCTAGATTTTAGAATGATTAATGTTTGATCTTAATTATGTCTGGATAAGATGTAGAAACTAAAAGCGTCAATTTTGTATATTAGAATAGTTTTTTAGACACTGCTCAGACATATTGAACTAATAAACTAGTGGACCCTGAAGAAGTACTCCCACATTACATACCCATTAAACCTATATGAAGTACTCTCTAATAATCGGGTTCCAACCTACATTCTAGCCAATTCCAAAAACAACCATAAGCTCAAATTCCGGATTGATGGGTATAATAGCAATTGGTCAACAAATTGCGATCAATCACCAACGTAGTGATCTATAACCCCAAGAGAGCAACAAAGATGCCTTTTATGTGAACAAAAGAAGACACATAATTATGCAACAGATCAAGAAAGTATAAATTCGACTAAGCGATCTATCCACTTGGATCGCCTCTCTTCTTGCTCGTCGAGTACTAACCCCGGCTAGATTATACGAATTTGGGGTTGCAAATAAAGGAGTCTCCAAATCCCCAAAAATCCTCCCAGAAACCATCTCTCCAAGCATCCCGATAGTCGGACTAGGACTAATCACCGGGATTACATCCACACCACCACGACTAGGCATGACTAGTGGCGGTGGTGCTCGTCTTTGAAACCCATGACGATTGGCTTGTGATTCAGGTTCACTTATAACCCCATATCGGGGTGTAGTTGGCCTAGGTGGGATCAAGGTCCCTAAACCCAAACTCTTTTTTTCTTTAACATGATTTATTGATTGTCCCCGACCATATAACGGGACAATTGTACTTTGAGAGATTTCACTTTTACATACAGGACACTTTGGGTTTTTCTTTTCTAGGGTTGCTGATGGAGTAATTTGATGATGAATCCATTCGTAGATACATGGCCAACAGTAAAGATGACCACAAAGTGTTACCACCGGATCTTGAACGGAATCTAGACAGATATTACAGTCGAAACCACCATTGTTTTCCGGTTTCTCCATGGATTTCCATGCCTCGTCATCTTTTTTAAACATGTTTTCATGTTCAGATTCATCAAAATACTGCTCCATATACACCACCTTGATGAGTTAATCTTTAACAGAAACAGTTGAATAAGTGATTAACTGATCGATTTCATGGACCTTGATCTTGATCTTGATCTTGAAGATGGAATCGCAAGATGGCTAGTTAATTTATGTAAACAAAAACAAGAAAATATGAAGTCTAAATGGTTATGGAGGGACTGAAAGTAGTTTAGATAGTAGAACAAATTGGGTGTTGATATTTTTAATGAGAAGCAGAAGACGGGCACTCTTTAAATTAATAAGTTTGATAGAGAGTTTTTCAAGCGGAGTCAAAGTGATTGTTCTAGACTTACAATAAACACCACAAATATTTATCCTTTCTTTAAATATAATTTTCCAAGAAAACAAATGTTTGTGGCTGTCCAAGGACATTTCCTAGGTTACATCTAGATTGTCAAATTTGTTGTTCTTTAATATAATAATATATTATGTTCTCTATGATAACAGATAAAGATTTATCCTGTCTTACCTATAAAAAAACATTTGAATATGTGCTTTCTTGTTACTATAATTGGTATATTCTTTTTTATATATTATCGTGTTAATATCAAGTTCGTAAATTCTGATTAAACACTTTTTAACAGGCTCAGTCTTGTCCAAAAAACAAAACAACCTTAGTTGGAAGAAAATAAATTAAAATTTTTGTGTTTTTGAGTTTTTGAAGAGAGAAAAGAAAAAAAAGATTTAGAATGAAAATTTTATTAAGTTTATCTCACAAACATTACTCCAGATATTAAAAAAGATTTAGATAAAAAAATTCATGATACTATCTTAGTGACAAAATTATCTTAATCACAATTAAAAGATTTAGAAAATAATTTTTTTTTGTAAAATAACTTGTTTTCTTTTTTTTCTCCAACCAGGAAGACAACCAATTTTTTATACTCTTCAATTCTAATCTTTCAACAACCAAATACAAAAATTAAAATTTATATCTTTTTTTCGTTAATATTTTTATATTCTTATTTTCCCCTCTAAACTTGAAAATATAACCTTAGGGGCTTTAATGTTAAATTTATTCATATTTACAGAAGCTTAAACATTAACAACCAAATATTATGACCTTAAATAACTGAATCTTTGTATAAAATTGTGTTCTGTTTTGGGTTGTGATGGAGTACTTAATGCCAAAAACAAAATAATCATTTTACCGAGGGCTTATGTTAACAAATGTCGTTATGGTGTCTTTGTCTACGAGTGATGGATCGACCCATACGAAGCCTTCGACCAGTGAGTGATGCCAATAATACATCAACACTATTCTCAAGTGCTTCGGCTTGTTTATCCAACCCTAAAGACTTAAAATGTGAAACAAGATGTAGCTCGTCTAGAAGCCCAATGGCTGCGGCTGCTGTACAGGTTCGGTCCCATGATGGTTGAGGCCTGCATTCAAAGCCCACAAAGATTATAGCCCAAGTTAGCAAGACCAACTGGCCCTAGTGCACATTTGCACAATGATGCACAAACACTTTGCACTCATGTAATAATACAGCATGGCCCAGTTTTGTTCATCACACTTTTGTTTGAGATTACTTTGTTCACTGGTCTATTACTTTTATTAAACAATAATAATTTTTTTTTTAAATTACCAAATCAGATAGGGAAAAAAGGTGTAATTACCAAAAGCAACTTTCAACCCATTTATGATGTACACTATTTAGCTAATATTTTTAACTTGACCCGTTTGAGAAAAAACACAAACCCAAAACTCGTTTCACATCCATAGAAAAACATCTGAATTTTTGTTAAACATGTGTCAGCTACAAGTCTTACCGAAGTTTATGCATTGCAGATGCACCAGTGTTGAGTGATATACAACGAAGGTCGTCTCCCCATACTAAATCCGCTCGTTCCTACAATCATAATCTTGTTTAGGAATTATTATCTCTTAGACTCTTACCCATGAAAATTGTCATTATTAGATACAATATAGGACAAAAAGATATTGGACTACTTATCAATTACCTAAACTAACCTAGATCCGTAGTTATGTACAAGATATATAGTAAACTTAATTCCAACCTGATTCATGAAAAGGGACAAATAATAGTGTATGCAAAAAAGCATGAGATTTTACCTTCAATCGCCTAAACATAGCAGCCGAATTGCTCCACGTACCATCGATCAAAATAAAGTTCAATGTTTCACCAGAATCTGTCTATACTTATAATCAAGCAAATAGAAACTAAATAAACAAGAAATATATAGGAGAAAAACAAAAGCAGAAACCTTGAAGATGAATAAACATAAAAGATCGGAAAAAAACAAGATTAAAACAAAGTACCTGATTTGATTCAGAGAGAAACCTATTTGATGTATATCCAGCAAAGCTATCCTCTACCGATTCTGTAGGTGTGTTCTTATTCGGATAAAGACACCAAACATTGTTTCTCCCTAAAATAATGTTTCAAAACAAGGTGAATTGAAGGATGGATATTTATTACTGCAAGAACTTATATATTATTGTATCTAAACTCAAATATAACTTCAAATACATCGTTTGACTTCACATGTTTCAGGAATATTTTCAATGATATGTCAAATATCTAGAATGATCCAGCAATAAATAAGAGGAACCATGTCGATCAAATCAATACAATCAATTTACGTATATGATGATCATGGAAAAGAGTATTTGTACTACAAAAACTTCAAAAAGTTAGGGTAGTGTTTGCAAACTATATTTTGCTTGCGAAACTACTTTTCAAAAAAGCAGGTCTCGACTCAGAAAAGGCAGATAGTTACTTCATTGTATGCTCGACCAAACGCTATTTTCTGATTGTTTGTGTTTTGCAAACGCAATTGATTAATCCACATTAAAACGCAGTCCCAAACACCCTGTAAGTAATAGGAACATATAAGACCAACCCGAACGCGTAAAAGCCTTCCACATAATTTCTTCATGTTCAGCTATGCCAAATATACATAATGTGGCTACATCAATGCCAAATACTTGCCATAATAACTTGCCCGTGTTGTTTTGCCTCAAGAAATCCTACAAGATAACAAATTTACATCAGATTAGAAATATATATAAATCTTTGGAAATCAAAATTGGTAGATAGGTTTGTTAGTTTGTATACCTTTGGATGCATATATAGCCAAAACCGAATTCTATGCCAAAGAGAACAAGGCACAACCCTCGAACACATACAATCTTCAAGAGGAAGCCAACACTGTAAGATCTTGATTAATATCTCAAGACTACAATTGTGTGATCTTGAACCAAAATTATGTCTGAAAGTGTACTTAAGTAAATGTATAGAGAAATACAAACTTACCCTTTGACAAAGGTAACCTCTGCTTCCAAGCAAACGACAAGCTATTTGTCTAGCTGAAAAGAAATGAAGCTTTTGTTCTGAATCATCTAAAGCTTTATATTTTGCTCTGTGTTTTTTATCTTCTTGTGTCTTGAAGTCCCCCTGAATATTTGAGTTAAACTAAGTTTGATAAGTCCATTTTTCCTGTTTATTAGTTATTAAGTTATTAACTATAAGCTCGACTTATTTTCTTGTTTTAAGTCATAATCACTTAATTAGCAAGTCAGGAAATAAGGCAAAAAAGTAAGCTTTTGTGACTTATGAGTTATGAACATATAAGCTAGCTTAGAGGGTGTTTGTCTTAGCTTATTATGGTCTTAATTTATCACTTACGGGCTTATTATGGCTTGAAATAATATGATGATCGTATTTCCTAAGTTTAAGCTGTGATAAGATTGTAAGCCAGAAAATAAGCTAAAACCGAACTTATGCTAAGCCAAACACCCCCTAAATCAGACGGTTATAAACCAACCACCCAATAAAGATTTAGATGATACATTGTAATGGATAAGGATAAGATGTTCAAATGAAAACGACCCATTAACGAGAACAGAACAAAAACTTAATTAAATCTGTAATTTCTACAGGAATTTAGAAAATCGAAATAGGGTTTGAATGATTGAAACCTGAATACCTTAAGTTTACCACCAAGCCCTCCAAATTTCATCTGGGAATTACTTTCTCTCTCTGAAACGGTCATTTCCTCCACAATTTCCGCCACTTGAGTGGGTATTGGGGAATCAGTACCCCACGCCTGCCATTCTTGTAAGCTGATAGTAGCGGGTTTTGCTTCATTTATGGACTTTACGCGATCTTCTGTTGATGGGGAAAATTCGATTGAGGAGTCGACGGAGATGGCGGCGGAAGAGACGGTGGTTGTGGGTGGAGCAGCCATGGAGGTGGTGGTGGTGGTGCGTAGAAATGTCTGTTTTGAGCATTTCAATATGGTTAAGGCCCTAAAGCTAGTAGTGGAAGTGAACATGGCTTCTTTGGTAATTGATGGGTTTGAAGATTTGATTCCATGACAATGGGGTATATTAATTTTGGCCCAATTAGGAATTGCCCAATAAATCAATAACCATAAACCATGGTTAAAGGTTTAAGAATAAAAAAAAATATCAACTATTAGATTACTCAAATTTCTTTTTAGGCCTTTTGCTTATAAAATGAAGTATAAGAAATTAGAAACTTCTTACTAATAAATGATTAACTTTTGACTAATTTCATGATGTTATATGCTGACCTAATGTTGATCTAGTTTTTTAGCCTATTAAACCTTATTACTCATTTTTTAACTTAGGTGTCATTTCTTTATGCACTATTTGATTAATTAATCTTATTACTAATAGAGCATATTTATATTACAAGATATTTCCTAATGTTCTTGGAGCGACTCATTGATATAAGATATAACCACCATAACAACAGTACTGCCTCACCTCCTTACTAGTGATCACGCCTTAGTTATCCTCTTTCACTAAAATTATCAGTAGGGTTTTAAACGAATTGAATGAAAAAAATGTAGAGTTATTTGTTTTCATTCATCCACAATAAATAGAACGAACACGACAAGACAAACAAATAAATATGCATATTTGTGTTCATTCGCTTAACTTTATAATGAACCAACACAAACAAATGTTTGCACTTTTGTCATTCCTTAATGTTCGTTTATTTTCATTTATGCAAATATTGAACAAACATACACGAAGGTATATGTAGAGATAATATGATGCAAGTTAAAATTACAAAATATAAACACACACATTATGAATTCCATATCGTTAGTTTTGTTAGATACTTTAACTAGTTTAATCTTTGCTCGCATGTTCTAGTTGGACTTTAATTGATGTTTAGGGACCTAGGAGTCAACTATAAACCCCCTGGAACCTAGTTTAATGGTTGAGGGGTGTTTTAGCTAAGTTAGAGGACCTAGTGTGGAAGATTGAGAGCCCTTATTGTTAACTATGGTGGAAGCCAAACTTCTATCTCATTCTTTTCCCCTCGTCTGATTTCACATATAGCATAGGAGTTACTGTTGCCTTCTTGAGGTTCGGGAACTCGTATATGAAAGTTTGTAGGGTTCAAACTCAAAACCAACTGGTTATGAGAGGAGTAGCACATAACCCTTGTAAAGCTCTTTACAAAGTCACTCTTCATCTGATGTGGGACATTACTCAACACGCCCCTCACGTGTGGCGTCCTTTTTTTTCCCGCGCCTAACACGTGGATACTTATGGGTTACGTGGAGTGAGTGAACCTTGCTCTGATACCATGAAAGTATGTGGGGTTCCAACCCAAAACCAATTGGTTATGAGAGGAGTAGTCCATAACTCTTATAAACCTTATTACAAAGTCACTTTTCGTCCGATATGAGACATTACTCAACAGTATAAGGCTTTGTGGTGATATTTGAATGATTAAAGGTTGAAGAAATCATCCAATTGTATAGATTTTAGTTTCCAAGAAGTAAGAATAATGTTCCCTTAGCCCTAGTGTATGTTTCCAGATTCTAATATGTATTGATTTCACATTCATGCATTTATAATACAGTTTTGATGGTGTTTTGGTTATTACATGAAGTTTTACAGACTAAAACCATAAAAACATGATGTTGTTGCATGAATCGGACCATAAAAAGGATTATAGAAGATTTGGAATAAGTGGGGTATTAAAGTGTTTGTATTTTTAAGAAAGAACGCGACACATTCATCTCTATGATATGACGCGTCCATTAAAAGGGTCACAATCTTGGTTAAGTTTTTGCGTGGTGATGTGATGCGTTCTACCCTGAAACACAACGCGTTGTACCCTATGTCGGATGGGGAACTATCCAAAAAGCCTGGTAACGTGACGTGTTAATGTTGTCAGCTGATTAAGTAAGTTTAGTTGTTCTAAGTACCCGTATCGATTGTATTTGTTTGGTTACATTTAGGACACGAGAGTTCTTAAATCCAAGCCAAGTAAAAAGACAAAACGTATTTTCGTTGTATACATACTTGTAATTCACGTGCAAAAGATGAAACTGACAATTTGATTGTTTTATAATTATGTACCCGATTATATGATTTGAAGAATGCTACGATAATGAAGAATTGTGTTATAAGTTTGCTAAACGATCAAACACGAAATATTAAGAACATGAGTTTGAACCATGCATGATGCATGGATTCATGGTTATATGATTTAATGTCGTGATATACATGCTAACGAATTGGTAGCAGCTCAGATAAGATTAAGAATTGGTAGCTGGAATGTAGGTACTTTAACAGGTAAGTTTCTGGAGTTAGTGGATTGCTTAAGAGAACGTAGGGTAGATATCGCGTGTTTTCAAGAGACTAAGTGGAAGGGTAACCGCTCTAGAGAGGGGAATGGGTATAAGCTTTGGTATTCAGGATCGAGAACTGCCAAGAATGGCGTAGGAATTGTTCTATCAGATAGAGTTAAGGGCAATGTAGTAGAGGTGAAGCGGTGTAATGATAGGATTATAGCTATTAAAGTGGTCCTAGGTGCAGCGGTAGTCCATGTAGTAAGTGCTTATGCACCTCAGGTGGGTTTAGGTGACTCAGATAAGATTAGCTTTTGGAAGTCCCTAGATGATCTTGTGAGGGGGATCCCAGATGAGCAACTTTTGTATATAGGAGGTGACTTTAATGGACATATAGGTGCTGGAGAAGATGGATACCCAGGGGTACATGGAGGCTTTGGATATGGGGCGAGAAATGAAGAAGGGCGTTCTTTACTTGAGTTTGCGTATGCACATGGCATGGCCATCACAAACTCTTTCTTCAAGAAAAGGGAAACACATTTGATCACCTACCGTAGTGGTGGACATAGCACGCAAATTGACTACCTTCTTGTGCGTAAGAGAGATCTTAGGAATTGCAAAGACTGTAAGGTCCTCCCACGTGAGGCTGGCCTTTCACAGCATCGTTTACTAGTGTTAGACATCCTTTTCAGGAACAAAGTTGTAAGAGACAGATTAGTGGGTAAACCTAGAATTTTATGGAGAAACCTATATGGAGCAGGAAAAGAGGACTTTAGAAGTAGAGTAGCTGAAGAAGTTAGTAAAACCTTTCCGAGGGATGCAAATTCGGCATGGAACCGCATGGCCCAGACGATTAGAGAGGTAGCTAAAGCTACACTAGGATATACTTCAGGTAAGACCCGAGTTCATAGGGAATCGTGGTGGTTTAACATTGAGGTCCAGGTCAAGATTAAAAGAAAACAAGCCTGCTTCAAAGAGTTAGCATTAGTGAGGGAAGGTGTAGAAGAAGATAGGAGTAGAGCTTTGAATATCTATAAAGAAGCAAAAAGAGAAGCGAAGAAAGCTGTAGCTCAGGCGAAAGAAAGAGCTTTTGTAGACTTATACAATAGAATAGATTCTAAAGAAGGGCAAAATGAGATCTTTAAGTTAGCTAAAGCCAGGGAGAGGAGGAATAGAGATCTAGGGAGTATCAAGTGTATTAAGGATGACAGAGGCAATGTAATTTCAAAGGATGAGGAAATTAGGAGTAGATGGGGCGAGTACTTTCTTCATCTCTTTAATCAGGAGACAGGGATAGATATGAGGGGTAGTGGAGCGAGCACAGAGGAGGGAGGTAGCTTTCAGAACGACCGTTATGGTACTAGGATATCTCAAGGGGAAGTTAGAAGTGCGCTTCGAAAGATGGGAAGTGGAAAAGCAGCAGGACCTGATCAAATCCCTATTGAAGTGTGGAGGTGTCTTGGAGAGCAGGGCATCAACTGGCTTACGAACCTTTTTAACCTGATTCTCAGAACTGCTAGGATGCCAGATGAATGGAGAAAGAGTGTGGTTATCCCAATTTTTAAGAACAAGGGAGATGCCCAAGTTTGTGAAAATTATCGGGGTATCAAACTCCTTAGTCATACTATGAAGTTGTGGGAGAGGGTCATAGAAAATAGGTTAAGACGGGAAACTAAAGTATCAGACAACCAATTCGGGTTTATGCCAGGGAGGTCGTCGATAGAAGCAGTCCACTTGATTAGAAGCATCATGGAAAAGCATAGGGAAAAACAACGTGATTTGCATATGGTGTTCTTAGATCTAGAAAAAGCTTATGATAGTGTCCCTAGGGAGCTTATTTGGAGAGCTTTAAAGGATAGGAACATCCCTGGGAGATATATTAAGGTCTTGAAAGACATGTATGAGGGAACTTTGTCGTGTGTCAGCACTCCGGTTGGAGATAGCGAGTACTTCCAGGTTTTACGTGGCCTTCACCAAGGGTCTGCACTTAGCCCTTTCATCTTCGCAATCATTCTTGACCAGCTGACGAGAAGGATTCAAGGAGACATCCCATGGTGTATGATATTCGCAGATGATATTGTCTTGGTGTCTGATTCAAAGGAGGAGATAAACAGAAGATTAGAACAGTGGAGGGCTGCGTTAGAGAACTCGGGACTTAGAATTAGTAGAGGTAAGACTGAGTATCTTTTTTGTCATTTTAGCAAGTCCGATATCGAGGATAGTCTAGATATCCGCATAGGGGAACACGTGTTGAGACCCCAGGAGTCTTTCAGATACTTAGGATCCTTATTACACAGAACGGGTAGGATAGAGGAAGATGTCGCCAACCGTATTCAGGCAGGATGGCGGAAGTGGAGAGCGGCGTCAGGAGTGCTTTGTGACAAGAAAGTTCCGCCTAGGCTTAAGGGGAAATTCTACAGACTAGCTGTTAGACCCGCCATGTTATATGGATCAGAGTGTTGGCCCTTGAAAAAGGCGCAAGCGGAGAAGCTAGAAGTGGCGGAGATGAGGATGCTCAGATGGATGTGTGGGAAGACGTTGTTAGATAAAATCCCGGTTGGTGTTTTTAGAAACGAATTACGAGTGACATCTATTGTCTACAAGCTTAGGGAAGGGAGACTGAGGTGGTTCGGTCACGTTAAAAGGAGGCTTCCAACAGCACCAGTTAGGAGAGCTGAATCGCTTACAGTGGAGGGCACTAGGAGGCGTGGGCGGCCTTTTCTGAGGTGGGAAGATAGAGTTAAAGCGGATTTGCGGGAGTTATCTCTCTCGGTGGACATGATCTCAGATAGGCCCTCATGGAGAAGGAAGATTAGGATCCAGGAGTAGGTAACAGAGAGAATGCGCTTGGCTTCATAGGGTTTTGGATTTTGTTTCGACTTTCTTTTCTTAGGTTTATAGCATACTTAGTTTCTGAACCTTAGATGGTTTTTGTTTTTGGGTTTTTACTGTTTTCTTTTTCAGGTGTAGGTTGTGCCCTTTTTTGTAGGTTGTTTTTCGGTTGTATTTATGTAGTATTATTTTTATTATTAGTATTTTTATTATTACTATTATTTTTTATTATTATTTTTAGTATTATTATTTTATGTTTTTTTATTATTTTTAGTATTTGTTTGTTTTTATTTTATTTATCTATTTTTTATTTATGTCTTGTTTCTTCGCAGCTGGAGGTCTTTGTTCAGGAAGCAATCTCTCTACCTATGGGTAGAGGTACGATTGTCTACATCCCACCTCCCCCATACCCCGCTTTAGCGGGATTTTTGGGTATCGTTGTTGTTGTTGTTGTTGATATACATGCTAACGATTTAATGTTACAAGTTTTAAAGGTTTGATTTATTTAAAAAAGTTTGACTATAAGATACTACATGCACATAAATAGTGGATGGGAGTATATCTGCTTGCACTACTAGAAAATTTGAGATTTCCGACGAAATTTTACAAGGAATAATAACCTTCGTTAATTAGTAACGGATCCGTGACTGAATCGAGTTACCAGATATTAAGGGAAAACCGCCGTTGCTCTCTCGCTAATATGTGGCGGATTTGGATTCCGTCGCAAATCTGTCGCAAATTAGCGAGGAATAAAACAATCTCTAATTGTTGCTAATTAGCGAGGGATAGCAACGGAACCGAGTTGTCAAGGATTAATGGTATTTCATCGCTATTCCCTCGCTAATGAGCGGCGGATTCTAAGTTTTTAAGTATCAAAGGAATTTCGTCACTATTCCCTCGCTGATGATGATATGTACACCTTTTGCAAGTTAATCAATGAGCTACTCAAGCCGACTCAGAAAATATTCGAAATTGACTCAATGTAAACCGATTGGGCTCGAGCTCCTCGAGTTCCATAATGCCTAGCTCATCAGGCTCGCACTCCTAATTGAGTTTTAGAACAAATTAACATCATACTGGTTAATCAAGCTAGCACGGACCACAATCACGAAGCCCTACTTGATCAGAGCCTATAGAACTACAATTACAATGGTGTGTTGTGTGTTTGTGTTTTCCAATATGTGTGGATGTGAGTATTCGATTTGCAATATTTTTTTTGTTTCAACTAGATTCCAATGTGTGTGTATCTTTTTTTTAAAATATAATAAATCAACTTGGGTTCAACATTATTTGAACTAGGTTTCCATCATATCTTAATATGACTCTCATAATTTTCGACATGAGTTACGATTTGACTGTTAGGGCTTACCGATTCATCATCTTCAATCAGAGTTTGTTTGTGTGCATGTTTTAAGATGTAGGTTGTTCTTAAACTCAAAATTGATTCGAGGGTTTAGAATTCTCTTTGTGTCACTCTAAGACTAAGGCTATTTTTTATTTGATTATGATTAAGGACTTGGATGCGTTCTTTTTGTAACACCCCAAAATGGGGCCTAGTTGTAAACTGTAGTACATGTAGCTTTAATTGTAGTACGTTGACTTTTAATTGGTGTCTCGTTGTTAAATGTAGTATACATGTTGTTAATTGGTGTTCAATATGTTAATTGGTGTTTTAAACATGAATTGGTGCTAATTGGTGTTAAATGGTGTTAACTAGTGTTAAATGTGGATAAAAAGGTAGTATTATGAAAAGTGTCATAAGTTGACCAAGTAGACAAATAGTTGAACGGTTTTGGATAATGGTTCCAAAAATATCTCCGTTAGTTGAAACGGATAACCCTAAGCTGTGTTTTAAGTTGAATAGGAGAACAAAATACCCGTGAGGGGTATTAGTTGATAAGTCGGCCTAAGGCCTCACTTATCCCCTGTAAATGCTTTCAAACACACCACACATACACATACATACGTATAACACGTTACACACACACAACTTGAGTTTTGAAAGAAGAAATCAAAGAGATAGCTAGGATTCAAGCGATTTCGGTGGCTTTATTCTGATTCTACACCATCAATACATCCTTGTAAGTGTTGTTTCTTGATCAAAAACCTAGTTTTGAGTCTAGTGAAGAATAAGACCCATTTGGGTATATTCTAGTGTGTTATGATGTTGATTTTGAGTCAAAAAGGTGTTAATAGCTTCATGTGTATGTTAGAGATCAAATATAAACGCTTGAACACGGATTCAAGTCGTGATTTGTGTCAAAAATGGGTAATACAGCAGCTGTTTGCGAACAGAGCAAGAACAGACTGTGATTGTGGTTCCTACGGCCGTAGTATAATGTACTGCGGCCGTAGGGGTTGTTTTTGTTACTGCGGTCGTAGGTAATGGTTGCTACGGCCGTAGGATTGAATTTATGAGGATTACCACCTACGGGTGATGGAAACAAGACTACGGGCGTAGGTACATAACCTGCGGCCGTAGTTAACCAAAGGATACCTACTACGGGCGTAGTATATGGTTACTACGGCCGTAGGTCATGGTTCTTTGGCAAGAACTCCTACGGGCGTAGTGCATATGTACTACGGCCGTAGTACATGTTGGAAAGCTGTCCTGCGGGCGTAGGAACATGTTCCTGCGGCCGTAGGAGGCTGTCAGAAGCCATGTTGATATTTTGTTGAGACTGTTGTAGTGTGTACTAAGGGGTGTTTGTCCATGTTTATTGGTGTTAGGTGACTCGGACGATTCTGTGTGCTCTTGGGATTCCCGATTGCATATCTGCCTCTTGTAGTTTCGAGGTGAGTACCGGTTTCCCATGAGTCTCAGTAGGTAAGTTATCTGTGGTACTTATTGACATGTGACTGGTGTGTTGATACGTGAAAATGGAAGTATGTTATGATAGAGTTGTACAAGCATGCTTATTATTGATATGAAAGATATTGTTGTGATTATATGCGCGCATGAACTGGATCCTTATTGGATCAGTTATTTGTTTATGAAGTTATGTCCGTACACTGAATTGGAGAACACGGAGGTCAGTCAGGTAGACGGGTGTTAGTATCTGGCTGGGTTCCCAGGGTCCTTAGGGACTACGAATTGGGGAACTAACGGTACTCAAGTAGTATACACTTGGGTAGGGCTCTGCAGGCCGCCGTTCCTCTATGGAATGGGGTTCCTTGATAGATGGGAACCAGTATGAAAGACATGGTGTACCACGTGGACTGCTGTTGGGTTGTTGAGCGGGGTTAGCTCCCCTGCAACATACGACTACTGCTGACACGTTTGGCTCGCCTCAATATGATAGGATAGCCCTGTGTGCTGTTCTGATACATGATAGCCTGCTTATTGTTGCTTATGTGTAATTGGTGCTCACTAGCTAGTTGTAGCTAACGGTGCAAGATTTACCTTTTTCGCAGGTTGATGCTTGAGGCCTTGTGAGGCGGGTACTGGTGGTAGTCTTTTGTTGTATATATACATGTTGGGGAACACGTTGTTGTTTTTGGATCCGATGGTCGGTAACTAGTTGGTAACGCTTGTAGCTTCGAACTTGGCTAATCCTTTTGTTGTAATTAATTAGCTGAGTCAAACTTGTTGCTTTTGTAAATGGTGTTTAATTCCGCTGCAGCACTTTTGATAATAGTTGTTCAAAAAGTTTAAATTAACTCTAATTTTAAGCTTGTTAGAGGTGGCGTTACACTTTTAGTGGTGGTCAGAGCTAGTTTTAGTATCAGAGTTGATATTGGTGATTCGAAATAGTGCTAGTGAGTTTCAAGATGGATTTTAACCTAATGATACATCTTTTAATCACGATAAAATAATGAATACATAAATTGAATAGAGTATTTTGATTGTTTTAATTTAAAAAGTGACCAATTATATAAAAAACTCAAAAGTCGAAAGAGGTTAAACCTATAAAATCTACGATCTAAAAACCAATACATTATTTTAAACAAATCATAAAAACAAAATATGTAACTAACTCTAACTATGTATATCAAAAAACATTTAGGTACGGTACTTAAATGTATAAATTGTCTCCTAAGATTTTGAGTTTTAATATATTATAAGCAAGCTATAGATTTATAATTACATTACTTCATACATGTGTTATTTGTAATGTATATAGATAAAAATCTCTAAAATATGAGGCCATACGTTATGGGGAAGCCGATCCCATCAAGCTCAATCGGGTGAGGTCGGGAACACCATAACTCGATTTTGAGTATGGCCATCGAGTAAGGTGATCGGGTGTGTGGACTCGATGCGGAAGCCGAAAGGAAACACCCCCCCCCCCCTCCAACGGCTATATTACCGTTATTTCTTTTTTTTTAATTTAATTATTTACTCTATAAATAACCTTCCTTTCACCATTTTCAAATCACACAAATTCTCTTCTATACTTCTACTTTTTCTTTCATATACATCACGTTTTTTATATTTTTCATCCACAAAAAATATGGATCTACCAAACGAGGAAATAAGCAACAGTTTTCAGTTTTACGCGAGAAATAATATGATGCTGCAACAGGTTTTTAAAACCGTTTCGGATCTCATTTTTGAAGATGACGAGGAAATATCGAGTGTACAAACTAGAAGGCCGCAGAAAGATAGAAATCGTCTAGCCGGTCACGAGATGCTCATTCGCGACTATTTCGGGGAGACCCCGGTATACGATAATGATATGTTTAGACGACGTTTCCGGATGAGCAAAGGTTTATTCGATCGTTTAGTTCACGATCTCCAACAAAAGTATGAATTTTTCACGTGGAAATGGGATCGGAGAGGCCGGAAAGGGTTTTCACCGCAACAAAAGTGCACTTCTGCTATTCGACAATTGGCATATGGAACGGCTCCGGATTCCTTTGACGAGTACTTGCGGATGTCGGATAAGACCTCACGGGATTGCATAGACAATTTCTGCAAATGTATTATTCATCTCTATAAAAGAAAATATTTACGCAAGCCTACTTATGATGATGTTCAGAGTTTGTACGCCGCACATGAAGTGAAACACGGCTTTCCGGGCATGCTAGGTAGCATAGATTGTACTCATTGGGCTTGGGCTAATTGCCCTATAGCATGGAGAGGCCAATTTATGAGAGGTGATCATGAGCATCCGACAGTTATGTTAGAAGCGGTGGCATCTCATGATTTATGGATTTGGCATTCATTTTTCGGAGCTTCCGGTTCTAATAATGACATCAATGTTCTCAATCAATCGCCTATATTCAACGACGTGTATGACGACAAAACACCGGATTGTACATTTGAAGTGAATGGAGCGACTTACAAGCACAGATATTATCTTGCCGATGGTATATATCCGGAGTGGGCAACTTTCGTCAAATCATTTACGTGCCCACACGACAACAAGAGGAAAAAGTTCAAGTCTGCACAAGAATCGACGAGGAAAGACGTTGAGCGTGCTTTTGGTGTGCTTAAACAACGTTGGCACATTCTACACCACCCGGCACGAGCATTGACGATTAGGAAAAATTGAGGAATATCATGTACGCTTGCATAATATTACACAATATGATTATCGAAGACGAAGGCAATGCGATTTGCAGTTTCGATGAGAACGACCTTGTAGTGGATGATATAGAAGTAACTATCACCGAGGAACAACGCGCAACAAATGTTCGAGAAGTAAAAAACCGGGAGACTCATAACAACCTACAGTCGGATTTGGTGGAACACATTTGGCGTATTCATCTCCCAAACAACGGAGACGAGTAGTTTTTAATTTTTAAAATTATGTATTTTTTAAAGTTTAAATTATGTAATTTTAATTTTTAGTATTGTTTGAATTTTAATTTAATTAAATTAAAAAATTATATTATTTATATAATTGGTTATTTGTTAAAATAAAAAAAAGATTAAAAAAATTGAAAAAAGATTGGGTAAGAGAAGGTAAGATATAACTTGAAATTGGGTAAAGGAGAAAAGTAAGAAATGAAGAATGATGTGGCGCTGATGTAACTACAGATAAGCCTTACCTACAGGTTACCAATAACTAGCAGCATGATATCTATCTATAGAACACTATTTGATAATTCGTTATCATACTGTCAACTTCCGTTAAGGGACCACTTTTACCAGGCATATCTGATTGCCCCCACTCCTCTTAACCCTAACACCTACTTCACCTCCCCGTTATTATAGCTTGACATTGACGTCCTTCTGTTTACCACCGTTAACTCCACTGGGTCCCACCTCGTCCTACGTGGGCATTGTCCACGTTCCCTATATCCCTTGGTAACAATCTCCATATTTATTACCACGCGCGGACCCCACACACAACACTTAAGTACATTTTATACACTTCTTTGACGTCCACTATAAAAAGACAAAAGATTCCACCTTGTTAGTCGATGTCTAGATTTACTTCCAAACAAACTTGTACCTTGCGCATTGAAACGTGTACCTTGGTATGGATTTAGTAAATTTAAATCTGGAAAAGGATTGTTTTTTGTTTGGCGCGTAAGCCTTATATGTTTTACTGACAAATGATACTAAAAAACGTGTTTTGTTTCCCGCTTTTTATTTAATTAATTACTTCTTGGTACTTTTTATTTAAATAATTTATTTTTATATAAAAAATAAAATTATGAAAGTGGTTGCTTTAGCAAACCTTTTTAGAAAATGTACCAAAAATTGACACTCTCTTAAAGTAATATAAAGTTTTGTTTTAAAAGTTAAAACCATTAAAGTCATAAATAAATTACCTTCACTTTTTATACTCTATTTTAGAAAATATATTAGGGTTACCTATTTCTTGATTACATAAAATAAATAATAATATTATTTTTCCAAAATTAGTATATGATGTATATTAACCAGATTATTACAAATGTGAAATTTGACATAAATTTGGTATGCTTTTTACGTCTCAAAATATGTATCTTTGTTTATAATTAATAGGCTGTTGGTCTTTGCTTAAAACTGTTTTAAATTTTTAGTAGCAGATAATAATTGTTAATTACAATGATAAAAAATCGATTGACAAGTTGTTTAAAGTTATTTTAAGTATAAGATATTTACCTTAATATGTTATAAAGTAAAAAAATATTAGTTTATATTTTTTTTCCAAAAAAAGTAATTTTCTTAAATATTTTCCAGAAATGAAAAACATAATATAGAAAAAGGGAATTAAATAAAAGAAATCTTTTTATCCAATTATCCCAAAAGAATGAATGAAAAAAAAGGACAAAGTGAAAGAAGCACAAGCCCATTTAGTCATTTACTCCACAATTCCACCCTTTATTCACTCCATCTCTCCTACGATTTTGCCCACGTTTGCTCCGCCGCCGCAACTTCACCACCTCCGCCGTAGCCCGTAGCACCACTACTTCCGCCGCAACCCCACCGTCTACAACCTCACCATTTCAGACCCCCTTACTAACTATAATGCAGCAAATCTAGAGTCTCAGACTCTTTCAAGCTCCAACCATTTGTTTCAAGTGAGAAAAAACAGGGTTTTTGAACAGTGTTCAAAGTTGTTGTACATAAGCCATAACCACTGGTACGGTAAGATATTCGCAAAATCTTGCAAAAACCCAGAACACATAATCCATTTGCTCTGCATTGCCTCTATTTAATCTTTGCATTCACTTTTTTGTGGGTTTCGTGGATCTTGAAGTGTTCTGTAGTTTGATTGGTGCGTACCCTTTTTGTTGTTTCTTTGATTTTTAGATAATATTCATCTGAAATCAGGGAAATTAACCTTCAAACCCTTTTGTGGTTGTGAATGCTGTTAATCTAATCGAAAAGCTCATACCCTTATTGAGCTTTTCTTTTTTTCATGATGAAGATGGTATTTAGGGTTTTACTAGTGGTTATGTTCGTTGTTCCTGCTATCAGTCAGCTTCCCTCACAGGACATTTTAGCATTACTTGAATTCAAGAAAGGAATTAAACATGACCCAACTGGGTTTGTTCTTAGTTCTTGGAATGAAGAATCTATTGATTTCAATGGGTGTCCATCTTCCTGGAATGGAATCATGTGTAATGGTGGTAATGTTGCTGGTGTTGTTCTTGATCATCTGTCATTATCTGCAGTTGTTGATCTGGACGTCTTTGCAAACCTCACAAAACTAGTAAAACTTTCGATTTCGAATAATTCGATTTCTGGGAAATTTCCAACAAAATTGGGGGAAATGCTTGAATTTCTTGATATTTCAGATAATCTGTTCAATTCGACTCTACCCATTGATATTAACAAAGTTGAGAGCTTAAAGAACCTATCTTTAGCTGGAAACAACTTTTCAGGATCCATTCCTGATTGGATTTCAGGCCTTGGTTCACTACAATCTTTGGATTTGAGCAGAAACTCGTTTGCTGGTCCTATTCCTCCGTCTTTCACACGATTAAACAATCTCGTTTATCTCAATTTATCTCTTAACGGGTTCACTAAAAGAATCCCGAAAGGTTTGCAGGACATGGGAGTTCTTGAGGTTCTTGATTTGCATGGAAATATGCTCGATGGTGATTTTGATCCGCAGTTCTTGCTTCTAACAACTGCAACTCATGTTGATTTTAGTCGGAATTTGCTTGTAAGTCCTTCAAGTGCAAATGAGAAGTTTTTAGCCGGGATTTCTGACACTGTTAAGTACCTGAATCTTAGTCATAATCAATTAACCGGATCTTTAGTTAATGGGGGTGCGGCAGTGATGTTTGGGAGCTTAATTGTGTTGGATTTGAGCTACAATCAGTTATCCGGTGAACTCCCGAGTTTCAATTTTGCTTACGATCTTCAAATCCTTAAGCTCTCAAATAATCGTTTTACAGGGTTTATACCAAACGTTCTTTTAAAAGGCGATACATTGGTTGTAACTGAGTTAGATTTGAGTGGCAATAACCTCACAGGTAACTCTTTAAACTCTTTTACTGTTTGTGTGTGTTTGTTGTTGATATGTTTCTTTAACATTTTGATATAATTTGCAGGGTCTGTGAGTATGATCATGTCGACAACGCTTCAAGTTCTTAATCTATCTTCCAATGGGCTTACGGGTGAGCTTCCATTGGTGACTGGTGGTTGTGTTGTTCTTGATCTTTCAAAGAACAATTTTGGAGGGAATTTGACAAAATTGGTGAAATGGGGGAACCTTGAGTTTCTTGATCTTAGTCTAAATCAGTTGACTGGTTCATTCCCTGAGGTAACAGCTCAGTTCTTGCGGTTAAACCACTTGAATCTTTCTCATAATTCTCTCAATTCGAATGTCCCGAAAGCTATCACTCAGTTTCCTAGACTCGAGATTCTTGATTTGGGGTTCAATCAGTTTGATGGACCTTTCCCGAATGGTTTATTATCTATGCCTACCTTACAAGAAATTCATCTTCAAAGTAATAAACTTTCAGGAAATGTTGATATATTTTCGCCTTCTTTTGTATCTAATGCATCCAAAATTCAAGTTCTGGATATTTCTGATAATCAGCTTGAAGGCGATTTTCCTGATGGATTTAGTTCCATGACTGGACTTCAGATTCTTGATATCTCGGGAAACAGTTTCTCGGGCTCTTTACCGGTGTCTTTGACTGGACTAACGGACCTTGTTTCGTTAGATATTTCGCAAAATCATCTCACGGGTTCTTTGTTAAAGAACTTGAGTAACGATTTAACGAGCTTTAATGCGTCTTATAACGATCTATCTGGTATTGTTCCTGAGAATTTGAGAAAGTTCCCGGAATCATCTTTCTTTCCCGGGAATTCCAACTTGCAGTTTCCTAATCCTCCTCCCGGACCAAACACTCGTGGGGGGTCGAGAAAGAAACCGATTAAGACAATTTTCAAAGTGTTGGTGATTGTTGCTTGTGTTATTGCTGTAGTGATCTTAATCCTTCTAGCCATTTTCATACACTACATGCGGATATCGCGGCGGCCACTTCCACAAGAAGTTGAGGCAAAAGACGCACGTCGCCGCCAACCTGCCGCCGGAAGTGGCGGCACAACGGTTGTTTCGGCCGGTGATATTGTTTCCTCGAGAAAAGGGTCATCATCGGAGGTGATTACTCCTGAAAAGATCGGTGGAGGGGCGGTGGCGAGCTTTTCTCCATCTAAAAACAGCGGGTTTTCTTACTCACCGGATTCCGGTGATTCGTATACCGTTGAAAATCTCTCGAGACTCGATGTTCGATCACCCGATCGATTGGCGGGTGAACTTTATTTTCTAGATGACACTGTCTCGTTTTCACCTGAGGAATTATCGCGAGCCCCTGCAGAGGTTTTGGGAAGGAGTAGCCATGGGACTTCATATAGAGCGACACTTGATAACGGGCTGTTGTTGACTGTTAAATGGTTAAGAGAAGGGGTCGCGAAACAGAGAAAAGATTTTGCTAAAGAGGCAAAAAAGTTTGCTAATATTCGACACCCGAATGTTGTTGGGTTACGAGGGTATTATTGGGGACCCACACAACACGAAAAACTCATTCTTTCGGATTACATTTCTCCCGGAAGTCTTGCAAGTTTCCTCTACGGTACTAATCTTTTCTTTGCCTTACGATTATGTGTTCACATTCGGTTAAATTGTTGATCAAGAATTGAACTTCTAAAATCTATCACTGATCAAGATACAATCTTTTAAATTGTTATGTTGAGCAAGATTTGAGCTTTCAAATTTGTTAATCCAAGATTCGAGCTTTTAGATCATTAATCAAGATTCAAGATATTTAACTTTTATTCATGACAAAGATTTGGATCTGCTAACTTATTCTGTTGATCATGATTTGAGCGTTTATAGAGTTCATCAAGATTTGGGTTCTTAAAATCTCATTCTTGATCAAAATTCAAGCTTTTGAATTGTCATCATTGATCAAGATTTGATCTTTTTATAGTGTATTATCTGATCAAGGTTCTTGCTTTCAAATTGTTGATAATTGTTACTCGATTGGTTTGGTTAACTTTTCTCCTTGCAGATCGACCTGGAAGAAAAGGGCCGCCGTTAACCTGGCCACAAAGGCTTAAAATAGCAGTCGATATTGCACGCGGTCTAAACTACCTCCATTTTGACCGTGCAATCCCACACGGAAACCTTAAATCAGCCAACATCTTATTAGACGGTCCAGATTTAAACGCCCGTGTAGCCGATTACTGTCTCCACCGTTTGATGACCCAAGCAGGAACCATAGAACAAATTCTCGATGCTGGTGTGTTAGGCTATCGAGCACCTGAGCTAGCTGCTTCAAAACGCCCGGTTCCATCTTTCAAATCAGACATTTATGCATTTGGAGTGATTTTATTGGAGCTTTTGACCGGGAGATGTGCTGGTGATGTGGTGTCGGGTGAAGATGGTGGCGGGGTTGATCTAAACGATTGGGTTCGGTTGAAGGTGGCAGAAGGGCGGGGTGCTGATTGTTTCGATTCTGTTTTGATAACGGAAATGGGAACACCGGCTGCAGATAAGGGAATGAAGGAGGTTCTCGGGATCGCGTTACGGTGTATACGACCACTTTCCGAGCGGCCAGGGATCAAGACGGTTTACGAGGATCTTTCGTCTATATAGTTGGCTAGTTTTTGTTTATTTTTATTTTAATTATTTTGGTTTTCCTTGACTTAGGTTAGAGATTGAAGTGGTGGAATCAATAGTTCATTGCTCCTCCTTTTAATCTTTTTGGTGAATTCTGAAGGGTTGTTCTTGGTTTTTCTGGGAAAAAAAGTAAGGTTTGATGAAAAGATGAGGAATGTGATGGTGGGTTGTTTTGAATTTTTGGAGTGTTTTGCAAACCCTGACACACCTTGATTATTAATGTAAAATACTCCTTTGAATGGATTACATTTCAAGTGGAATGAATGTATCTTAAATTATTAATTGATGCAAAGACAAAAGAAAGTTAAATATTTGACCATTCAACTTATTCTTTTTACATAGGACAAAAATAATGTACTCATCACATTTCCCCATGTCTTATAAAATAAGTTTTGGCAGCATTCATGTAGTTAATGCATGTAATTTATGTTCATTAAAGACTAACTTTTTCCTACAAGAGGTGATTCGCAATTCATACATAACAAAAAAAAAAAAAAAGATTTTGCTACATAATTATACCCTTAAATAAATATGTGAATAAAAATAATTAATAATGATTATAAGAGGGAATAAATGTAAATCACCCTCCAAAAGAGAAATCCTCATACACTCCTAAGTTATTAACTTTATAAACTTTGTGGTTTATAAAAGTTTGAGTAAACAAGAAAAAAAACAACATTAAAAGTTTAAAATCACCAATAACAAAAAAAAACAAAAAAAACAATTTATTTCTGAAAGTTAATGCAAAGGGCACAAAAATAGATCGATGCAAGAAGAGAACAATTAATGGATACGTTTCGGTTTCTGCATAGGCTTCTCTTCTTTCTCTTGGCTCCTGTTTTCGTGGGCTCTTCTTCCCCAATTTCATGTAAAAGATTTCATAATTTTCTTTATTAATTATATTAATTTTTCTTCAGTGAATTTTGTTATTTTTCCTCATAAATCTTATAATTGAAATGGGTTTTTGATGATTTATGAATCTTGATAGATAATGCTGTTGAATCTTATAAAGGAACTACGCGCCATCTTCTTCAGCAAAAACAATGTATGTACGTTCTTTCATTTCTTGATTCTTATGAAGATTGAATGAAAATTTTCAACCCGTTTGATCCGTTTCCTTCAATAACGTAAATTTATATGTTCATGGATGCAATCTAGACCTAATAATCACGCTATTCCTTAATTTTTTGCATAATTTTCTTGTCCTTAATGGATATTTATGGGTCTGACGCTGTAATATATTCAAAGCTACCATGGGAAATCTTGAATCATTTTGAATGTAATTTTGCAGCTTGTCCGGTGAACTTTGAGAATGAAAACTACACGATCATCACGAGCCAATGCAAAGGACCGATATACAAACGTGATCCATGTTGTAACTCGTTTTTGCAAATCGCTTGTCCTCATTGGGAACAAGTTAACGACGAGAAGACCAACTGTGCATCGACGTTGTTCAGTTACATAAATCTGTATGGCAAATACCCTCCGGGGCTTTTCGCTAGCATGTGTAAAGGAGGCAAGGATGGTCTTAGTTGTGAAAACGTGGAGAAATCTGGTAACTCGAAAGCCAACAATAGCCGGGCTGCAGCCACGGTGGTTCAGTTACCGTTGGCGACGATGACAGTTGGAGTTATGGTAATAATACTAGGCTTGCTTTAGTTTAGTCCTTTGCGTTTAGTAGAACTTATGGTAGATTTTATGTTGTACGAGAATACATAATTATTATAGTTTGTTTGCTCATGATTATGAAGATATCTGGAATACAGGAACTATATGAATGGATGTCTTTGTCGAAAAAGCTTGATCTATTCACGACCATTCTTCATTTTTAGACAAGTTAATTCATAGCGTTAATTTATACGACTTAACCCTGATTTTATCTTCAAATTAACGTTGAAATTCAAGATATTGATATTTTTTTATACTATACCACCATCGAGGCCGTCTCAACGGGGAAGGAGGCATGGCAAATGAATAAACATACAACAATAAAGTTATACAAATTAAATATTACAATTGGCTACAGAAGGTATATCTGTTGGGTGTGACTTGATTAACGGTTTGGTATTTGAAACTAGAATTAATCGAAAGCTCGGAGTAAACATAAATTGACGGGTTCTATTAAAATTGCATGGAATTAGTTGTTGGCATGGTATTACGCATGCATGTTTTTAAATTAATGGATTAAGTCAAATGGTTGCATGAAGTCAAGACTAATTCAAAGTTATGAGATTTAATTTGAATTTAGATACGTACGGCCGATTTGTGGGATTATCCATTAATGGTCTAGTTAATTATTGTTAATTATTGTTTGGAGCTTATCGATAGTTATTTGAACTAGATTAGGATTCTAGTTTTGTTGTCTATAAATACCAAGACTAGGGGTTAAGTTACATGTACATCGAAATATCTCTGGAGTCATAATAAAGAAGTTTATGTTCCTGCCCGTGGACGTAGGTCGTGTTTTGACCGAACCACGTTAAATCTCGTGTTCGTTTATTTCTGTTTTCCGCATTATTCTAATGCTGGTTTTAGGTGTCTCGATCCTAACAATCGATACAAGACAACAACCTCTTTTGTTTCGGATAAATTTATGAATTATCCGTGAGAAAAAGGTGTTTTACTCGGATTTGCCACGGAATTGACCGTGGATAAAAACTTCGTGGAAAACTATTTCTCTCGGATTTCTCAGGAATTTCTCACGGAATCCGTGGGGAATCTATTGAAAATTTGCTTTCTAACTTAAATCCGTAGGAAATTCATTAAAAATTTCCTACGAAATTAATCTGTAAGAGATCTATTTCTGATGTTTGATTTTTTTGTATTGTTCGATACAAGGCCATACATGGTTAGGGTGGCTTAGCTTGTGACATCAACTAATTCAGTCGAAGTAGTGCATGTTAACGTACTATTCGCTTGAGTATAATCAATGAAATATTAATTAGGGTGCTATCATATATAACTCATTTATTTATTTAATTAAATAAAGGCTTAATTATCAATTATTAAGCCTAATAAACCATGCATCATTTTCAAGCCGAATAAACAACGATCCAATAGTTTTTTTGTTTGTAAAGCTGTTATTAAATTCATTTATATATAAATTACCTTAAAAAAAGGATATGGACTTGTAAATCATACTAAATTTGTATAATATTTATAGCCTTAGATTACGTTGTCAAAAACACAGATCACTTTCTACTCTCCCGGAAACTATAAATAAATTTAATATGTTAAGCACGACCAATGATTTGGCTTTTATTTTTATTTTGTGGCGTACAATGGTTGTGTTAAAAGAAACGGTTGACGTGGGTGACTGGTGGGACACGTGTACTTCAATGTGCGGTTAATTATATCACCTTTCATTATTACGTAGCCAACGTCGATCTACTTGATTTTTGGAGGAATTACTTTTTAATGTTACATGTCATCATGAAACAGCCAAGCTTCCACCAGCTTATTAATTTAAAAGAAGTTATAATAATTCTTCTTAACCAATGATCTCTTAGCCTAGTGGTTAAGAGTGAGGGGGAGACAAAGCCTTCTAGGAGGTCCAGGGTTCAATCCTTGGCAATGATGTTTAATTCTAACTTGGTGTTACTAACTTACTAACAACTAACTTTGTCGTTCAAAAAATAATAATAATAATTCTTCTTAAATATGTACATTTTTTTATTTAATAAGTAAGAGAATAAATACGATCATTTAAAAGGAATATATATAAATATATAAAAAAAAGTTAATATATGTAAAATTTGATTAATTTCGATGCAAAACCTACAATGAGGGTGCCTCCTTTGATCACTCTCTTATATATAGTCACCTTGTTGAGTTGCATCTCCCCCTCAAAACCTACAATGAAAGTGATTCCTTCGCTACCTTACCGAAAACACGCAAACATAAGCATCTAGCCCTATAGACCATTTGGCACTCCTGATCAGGCCCCTAATTTCCAGTCACACCCTCGGTTGAGTCTCCTTAATTAGCTACAGGGGCGGACTTATTAAGTGTGGGGAGAGGTCACGGGACACCGGTCTTTTGACGGTTCGCAGTGTTAATTTTCGATTTTTTGAGACGGTGCTACCGGTAAATTTTCGGGTTGCTACTGGTGATGCCACCAAAATCAAAGGAAAAATGAATTTGTTTAAAAAAATGACAAAAAATAGTTTAATCTTTCAATTTATACCTTTAAAATACTTTAGTTTACTTTTAAAATAGCATTTTAGTTAGGGGTGACAATTTATCGACACGACACGAACCTGACACGCAAATAAACGGGTATGGGTTGAGCATAAACCGGTTTGGGTCGTTTTCGGGTTGACCCGCCAACCCGTATAAATAAACGGGTCGTGTTCGGGTTGGCTTACGGGTTCGCGGGTCGACCCGTCAACCCATATATATATTTTTGATATTTTTTATTTTTTATTTATCCTTATATATTTCATGTTTCCTATTTGGTTTTTGAGCTTTTATCTTATTCCTTAGTCATCATAAACCTAATAAAAAACAATTATATTGTCTCCTTTTGTTCATTCGCCGTTTTAATTCTATTGTCTCCTTTTATTCGTAGGTAGGGTTGAACTTTATTTAATAATTTGCATTTAAATTTTGTATTTTGACAAACAAGCGACAAAATTAGTAAAACTAGACCCACTGACTTGCCAACAAATTAATGACTCGCTAACCCGTTAATGACCCGCCAACCAGTGTATTTAAACGGGTTACGCGGGTCGTGTCACGCATTTTGACACGAATAATTATACGGGTCGTGTTCGGGTCCCGACCCGCCAACCCGAACACGACACGATTGCCACCCCTAATTTTAGTTAACATGGTTTCATATAATTTGTGTTTTGTTTTAAATTTTGGCCGTAAAATACCAGAACAACAGTCGAAATCTCATTAATCTGACCCGATTAACCAGAAACCCGAGAAAAAACCCGAACCATACCCTCAATGTTATATAATTTTATTTTCGCATTATATGGTGCTACCGGTCAAAAAAATTCCTGAATCCGCCCCTGCTTAGCTACACTCAACATAGCCTACCCCATCATTACTCAAGCCTTACAAGACAACACTAAGCCCATCCAAAAGCTTAATGTTAATGCTAACACCACATTCTTCACTTTACGCTCTCTAGGCTAAACCCTATATATGATCTACATTGGCATGGGGTAATGCAAGATGGTTTCGATGCTCTTTTTTTAAAAATGTGTCTTGATTCTAAAGGACCTTAGTGAATGTCGTTAGACCCATTAAAAGTACCTAGCTACATCTATTTAAAATTAGACAACTTGAACTAATGTCCATGCATCTATAGAAAAATGCAATTGGAGAAGGGATGCTAAACTGCCTTTTCACAGGGTAGTTAGGGTGGTGATTTTTTGTGTTCAAATGACTACTTTACACTTAATCACTTTCAAAGAGCCCTACTAACTTCCATTTCAATTTAAAAGGTTTATCATATCATCTAACGACTTAGAAAGGTTCTCAACGTTTTTACAAAATTAACGATTCTCATTTGAACTACCTTTTATGTGTGTGTGCATTTGTGTGTTTTGTTTGATATTTCCATCCAAACCAACCAAATTGTTGTGTCAAACCAAACGAACCAATTCCTGATTCTGTTTAATTGATTATAAAGCTTGAAATTGTTTTTTATTAACATTAGCAAAAAAAAACTATGTAACTAGTAATGTGCTAGGGTGATTTATCATTTCATTTACCTCTACATGGTATCAGAGCAATTGAGAAGGTTTTAAAGGCAAATCCTAGACCACATAGGAACCAGTATATTTTGTCCAATGTATCTACAGGGTGAACAACATCAGAAAGTTGATCACAAACACCTTTGAATATGTGACGAAATTCATGTACAGAGGAGCTGCCTTCGTTATTCGACGTAACTGGTCTCGGAGAGACTGAACTCTTTCAATGGAGGAGTTGCTAAAGCATTCACAAGAGCCACTTAAATCTGCCTAGTCGTCGACAGACCCACGGTCTCAGAAAAAGCGTCCTCGGCCACGGCAAGAAGATGTGGTTGAATTATTTCATTTTGTCCTACACATGTTTATAACCGGAAACACATGTTTTTTTTATATTAACTCTAACCAGACATACTTAACCCATTTAATTGTACTAGACATGACTAGTTTAATGTTTTTGGGTTTGAAAAGTGATGGCTACTTGCTAGGATATGAATTAAACTAAGGGGGCGTTTGGTTTATTCTTTGATTTTGAAGGGAATGGGATTTATGGAAGGGAATTGCATTTGGGGAGAATTCATTTGGTGCGATTCACATTCACAATCCTCTGTTTGGTTCAAAACTGAAACACCACCACCAAAACTCATCAACACCACCACCAAACCGCCGGGCACCGCCTCACCGCCGCCCTTCTCGTTCCAAACCGCCGGCCACCGCCTCACCGCCTTACCACCGAAGCCCTTCTCCCAGATCAGCGAACGAGATAACAGAGACGGCGAGGGCTCGATTTCTCCCAGATCTGTGAACGACGAACATGTCTCGATGGTTTCTCACAAGCGACGGCTAGGGTTCGCATATGATTTCTCGTAGACGACGGCTATGGTTTCGATGGTTTCTCGAAGGGGACGATGAACAAACACAGCTAGGGTTTTAGAAACAGTGACGGGGGTGCGACGACGACGGCGGCGGCTAGGGTTTCATGGTTTCTCGAAGGGGACGACGAACAAACAAAGGCTAGAAACGGTGACGGGGGTGCGACAACGACAAAGGGGGTGCGACGACGACGGCGGCGAAATCGGTGATGGTTCGCCGGAATGTTTGCCGGATGGTCGCCGGATAGTCGCCGGACCAAATGCTTCATTCGTGGGTTTTAGAAATACCAGGGGGGTTCCAAGGATTTAGAAATCCTTCATTCAAGGGATTTTATAAAATACAAAGATTTTGATTTCCAACTCAAATTTTCAAACCAAACACAGTATTTCATGGGATTTGAATTCCCATTCCCCCCAAATCCCACCAATTCCCCCCAACCAAACACCACCTAATAGTTTATGAGATTGAATTACGTATTTAAATCAGATTACTTATGGTACGACAAAATTATAGTTATTAATATAATTATTTATACAAGTATAATAATAATATATATTCGATAAAAAAATGATTATTATTGGAGTATCTAAGTGAAAAATAATATGGTGACGATTTGTCCACTTTAAGACTTGCCATTGGTGCTGAGGTACACAAACATAAATGCACGGAGATTGATTGGGACACGTGAATCAATAATTAATATTAATTATTAAAAATTTTAATAATAACAACAAACAAAAAAAGCCTTCGGCTTTTGCATCTATATGAAGAAACCAAATCCAAACCAGACACAAACAACAACATGTATCCAACCTGCTTTCGTCATAGATCAAATCAAACTTTTCATCTTCATCGATGAGCTGTTACGAGGGTTTCAATAAACCTCAATCCGTCAAACCTGGGCGAGAATTTCTCCGAGCAACAACTCATCTTCTCCGGCGAAGTATCCGCCAGGTGTTGAATCGATACTCCATGATCCTACAAAACAATCAGGATTCACGATTCAGTTAAATTAGCTCATGATCTAGAGAGCTACAGAAATCGATCGAATTAAATAGAATCGATGATGAGAATATGAAATTTAACTACCTTGAGAAAAGATTTCGTGGCGGTGACGACCGTGGTCGCAGAAGCAGCTGCCATGGAAGCTGCAAAGAATCCAGGTTTCTTCATGGTGATGAAAATGGAGGGTGATTGGGAGAAAGAGAGATTGTGCAGTTTGTTAATGGGTTGAAGTAAGTGGTATTTATATACGTAGAAAAACAGGGGCTCTGTTTTTTGTTTTACGCGGCAACCAATTTCCCCTGGGGTGGGTTATTTTTATTTTTTATTATATTTAATTTTACGATTATACCCATTTGTGTGATTGCGTACGTCTTGCTTTTGTGTGATTGTAACATTTTGTTTATTTAATATATTTACAAAAAAAATTTAAAAAGAATATTTTAGTTATTTATATATTAATCCAAATATGAATTGTGTTTGTTGATCATTGTCAATGAACTATGCTCGATTTCCTTAAACACCGGATAATTTTTAATTTTTTTTATCTGAATTGTTTTTTATAATTTTCAGTAAGTAATTTCAAATGTGAAATATTACCTTGTCGCATGTGAAACGTATCAAACACCCAAAATTCACGTCTAAAAAAGATACAATTAACTTGTAAACAAACAGATAAAAACACTAAAAATCACCTATCGTAAAACAAAAAACAAAATTTAAACAATAAAAAGCATCTAAATTAATTAAAATTTCACAAATATCATAAAACATTGCATAATATTGTAATTTCAAATCAAAAGCAGGAGAAAATTGTAATACAATTATATAATCAATAATTTGTAAAAAAGAACCACCAGCCATACTAAATTAACAAATAAAAAAAGAAATATAGTGGTGAGATGATGGAGGTCCGTATTTTATATGTGAAATACCCGTATTTCAAATGTGAAATTCACATCTTTCAGATGTGAAATACTTAGAACATCAAATGTGAAACAAGTTAGTTTAGTCTACTTGTAATTCAGACAACCAACAAAAATAAACAATTAACCAGGAAACCGACCAACGATATTGTCCACTTTGGGTTATCCCGCACGACTTTAAAACGCATCAGATGGTAGGAGTAAGATCTACCCTCCTTATAAGGAAGAATGAATCTCCCTTGCCTCACTAATGTCGGATGCTCCTGCATTTTTACAGGAGCAATGGGTTGAAGAGTCGCAGATTTGACCGGCTCGAGGGAACGATGAGCCCCATAAACACAACATTAATGACTTTGAAAACAAAATAATATAAACCTAATCAAGTATATTCAACGAATATCACATGTTAAATCGTTAAAAAAAATTAGAAAAAATAGATTTCCACCATTGAAATCAAATATAAAATGGAATGCTTATAACATATGGATCTAGAGTTAGTGTCACTGTTTGATCATTAATGGTAGGTGGCAGGTGGCGCTGTTCGGTGGATCTGGCGGAGGACGTAGTGGATCTAAAGAAGGTGAAGCTGAGAAGTGCAGAGGGTGCTACTCACTACTGTTATGCTACTCATCGGTATATTTAGGGTTGTCCTTGTACTCGGATCTGCTCATCTGTAGATATGGTTAGTGGGTGGCTGAAACTAGAAATTGTGGGTCGAAGATCGAGGTTGGCAGTGGTAAATCGGAGATAGAGGTCAGGCGGCGGTTGTCAGAAAACGACTGGCTTACTTAAGAGGGTGGTGTTGACATGATGTGGTGGTCAGTTGGGGTCATGACTTTCCAGGTAGCGGTGGTGGTATGTAGAAGATGGTGAGTCGGGTATGGAGGTTGGGCGGTGTTGAGTTGGATATGCGGGTCGCAGGTGTTGAGTATGGAGGTAACAAGGCGGTTTTGAGGGCAGTGGTGGTTGTGAGGTGCTAGTAGTTTTGAGGGTAGTGGTGGTTGTGAAGGTGGTAGTGCTTGTGAGTCACTTGTGGTTTTGAGGGCGGTGGCAGTTTTGAGGAGAGAGAGTGAGAGAGGGTGGCTAAGTTTAGGTCAAGAAGGAACGGGTCTGTTACATTAATGGCTACAAGTTGTTTTGTGTAAAAGACGGGTAATGATCCGTATACAACAAAAGTAGTCATACACAACAACTTGATGCATTATCAACTTGTACCATATACTATTAATCACTTGTACTTGTTGTGTATACAAAACTTTTGTTATGTATAAATCAGCTCTGATACCTTGTACCAATTAAAATGAGATCTGATATCCCATTCTCACAAATATTTAGGTTCTAATTTGAACCTCCTATATATACATATTAGAATGAGATCATACAAGAACTATTATTTTGTACGAGAATTTCAAGACAAATCTTGGTCATTGAGTAAAATAAATCAATGGCTAAGAATTACAATAACTCATTAGTGAGGGGTATTTTAAGAAATTTAAGCTAATATAATAATGACTCGTCCACTTGGACATAATAATGGTTGAAAAAAATATATAGATGACCAAATATCCCTTTTAAGGAGTCATTATAAGTTTATAAAATTTCTCATATTTTTCTTTGTTTTTCAAAGGTTTAAGTCACGTTTTGAGTACTTGCCTTCTTAGTTACTTCTCATATTTTCTATTTAGTTATATCATCGGTTGTGACTGTGGTCTTTTCCCGCAAAGGGTTTTCCATGTTAGTTTTATGTGTCCTATTTTTCTATTATTTATTCGTACTTCGTTTATATGTGATTCGATATACTTATTTTACAACAAAACGAATATGACTTTGTAGTGTATTTAAAAAAGGGTCTAATGTTACTTTACTAATTGTCAATATGTTTGAGTTAAAACGCTACAAACTAACAGTAATTTTAACCAAGAGACCGTCATCGAAAAAACTTTGTTTCAATCTCTACAGATTCACCGTCTACAAATGAATATTGGTTTTTGGGAAATGAGATTTTATCATTTAATATGTTGGTGATTTTCGTGTCATCAACTATATTTTAGTTAATTGTGATCTACTAGATACCAAAAGGGGTTTCAAGATGATTGAATACGAGTTTAGGAGATGCGGAGTGAACATTCGTTTTAGATAAACAAACAATATTTTTATTAGACTAGGTGCATCTGAAAGCCGCGACCCACATTTTTCTCGCGAAAATAACATGCCCGGTGGTTGGTAGTTATTTTCGGTTTTGGTCTTTATTGAAGAAAAAACAACATATATTGATTTCCAGTTTTTTTTTTTTTTTGTTCTTCACACAGAACATTAGAGAGAAAATTGTTGGATTATCCTAAAGTAAATTCGTGAAACCCGAATTATTAGGGACGGATAACAATATTTGAAAAGTGTTTATACATGATCCAAACAATTATCCAAGTTAATTCTATAATTTCGTAAAGATTTCTAAACACCATATACCATACTTCTCATAATCCATTTTGTCTCCTATGTTACCGATATTCTTAAAGTAGGCTTTATCTGGCAAAAAATCAAGTATACGTCCTCAAGTAACCTTTGTTTATATTGATATACCTTCTATATATGAAAATTCCAGAAATTTATCAATATATTTGTACATATATGTTTGTGGATTCATACTACCATTCAGACTTGAAGATGAAATACAAAGAAAACTCAGTCAATTAAGCAGAAAGTAGTTTAAATTAAAGGCCTCCATTGCCACCCCACCTTTAGTTGACCATCTTCTCCATTGATAAGATTGTACCATTTGAGGATCCTTTTCTCCTTAACTACGTCAAAAAGGCTTATATAGTGGCGTAGCCCATCGATTCAATTCTCTCTGATAAACAGACATCATTAGTATTAATTAAGAACATTATAAAACTTCTTAGCGAAAGTTTATGATCCATTAATTCTACCTCTTTATAGAATAGTTTTCTCCACGAAGTACTCATCACGTCCAAACGCAATATTTCCTCTGCTGGTGGCTTTTCTAACATAACCGTAAACTTTTGCTCCCAGATCGGATTATTATTTTTCTTCATAGTCTGCCAAAATCAAGCCCAAAACCAAAAAAATGTAAACGAGAATCGGAATGAATTCAACAAGCTCGATGAATAGTTCAATAACAAACCACGGTTTCTCTTGATTCGCCTTGAAAAAGCAACAAAACATGAGGATGGCTGTGGTGTTTTCCTTGAAGTTTTTTGCCTTCATGGATTGTAATGACTAACAACCCTCCATTCTCAATACTCCCTACAGGAGCCTTTTGCACTGGAGATACATCTTCAAAAATAGTGTAATCTGAAAATGGTTTGTACACTACTTCAAGCATGATTTTGCCTTGTGACTTAGCCATATCATTATAGTGGATATCATAAGTTTGAGTATGTAGTATTTCAGGAGTAAGCCTGCTCAACTTCAAATTGGCCATTCCCACAATATGCCGATTCTTAACCTACACAACAAAGGAATTAGGCTAGCCATGCATGCATTTAACTTATCATCGATATCGTGTTTATATATATATATATATATATATATATATATATATATATATATATATATATATATATATATATATATATATATAAATACTTTTATCCGATGGGTTTCTCTTCTCAAATTTTTTAGAAATATTGGACATTAAAATTTCAACGGGTAACATGAACCAAAAACTAATAAAAAAAAATATATAAACTAATACAAACCTATTTTTATAACATAACCTAGAGCAAAACAAGAAATCATTCCCATATATAATTCCACGTACTGCCATAGTTATTAACATGAACCAAAAAGGCAAAACTAGGGGTGTTAAAAAAAAACCGAAAAACCGAGAAACTGGCTTGCCCCGCATGAACCGAAACCGAAAAAACCGATATCCGAAAAACCCGAAAACTATGGTACCCGTTGATCAAGATGGGGCGGGTTCGGTTTTTAAATATCGATATCCGCGGGTACCTGCCCCGCGCCGTATGCCTTTAACTTATACATAGGGTAAGGATCAACAAATTTAGCCCCTTGCTTAAACAAAGCCCCCAAAAGCCTAATCGCAGCCACTCATTTAAAAGGGCAACATAGGAATTGCATAATTTAATTAGAAACTCACGTGCCCTAACCCTTTCTTCCAGCCATTTTCAAAATTTATTTTTTTTATTTTTTTAACCCTTAAATCTTTAAATAACCATAACTATTTCAATTTTTTGAATTTAAGCAAAAAATATTATACTAATCTACTTATTTTTTTAATCCTCTTTCAAACGAGACCACTCTTCCTATATTTCTGAAAAAATTTATTTTGAAAATTATCATTTTCGGCTGTTGGAAGAAAAGTAACATATATCATTTTTATCATTTTCGTCATCACCTTCATATCCATAACACCTACCAGTTTTCATCATTTTCGTTATCACTTTCATATCTATAACACCTACCAGTTTTCTTCATTTTCGTAACCTGTTATAACAATCAGTTTTATCATTTTCGAGACCTGTTATAACAGTCAGTTTTATCATTTTCGTGACCTGTTATAGCAGTTAGTTATATCATTTTCGGGACCTATTATAACAGTCAGTTTTATCATTTTCGTCATGACTTTCATATCTATAACACCTACCAGTTTTCATCATTTTCAGAACCTGTTATAACAGTTAGTTTTATCATTTTCGGGACCTGTTATAACAATCAGTTTTATCATTTTCGGGACCTGTTACAACAGTCAGTTTTATCATTTAGTTTTATCATTTTCGGGACCTATTATAACAGTTATTTTATAAGTTTTATCATTTTCATCATTTTCGGGACGTGTTATAACAATCAGTTTAATCATTTTCGGGACAGTCAGTTTTATCATTTTCATCATTTTATCAGTTTTACCATGTAGTGTTTTGTACGGATTTTGCATTTTGGGTTTGAATGTGTAATTTGCATTTTGGGCTGCATTTTCATTGAATCATGTTGGATTTGCATTTTGCATTTTCATAATTTTTGCATTTTGGAAGCATCTAGATGACCTGCATGTTTATATTTTGCGTTTTTCGTTTTTTTGCATTTTGCATTTAGGTTTTACGAATTTTGCATTTTGGAAGCATTTGGATGACCTGCACGTTCATATTTTGCATTTTTTGCATTTTGCATTTAGAATAAACCCAGCTCAAAATGCAAATTTTGCATGACAAAAAATAGGAGTTTCAGAAATATATCAAGCTCGGTCTTGTTTGAAAGATGACGAAAAACTGAATCTAATGATATAATTTTTTTGTTAAAATTCTTAAAAACGAACGAGTAATGATCATTTAAAGTAAATGTGTTTTTAAAAAAAAAAACTGGTTGTTGCAAGGTTCTTTGCCGTGAGTTTTTTCTAATTTTCCTTTTTTGCCCCTAAACAATGTGCTATGTGTCATCACTAGGGGGTTCTTTAGGTCTATGTTTAAGGGAGCTTATTTATATAACCTTACCATATATATATATATATATATATAGAAATATATATAGAAATTAGATCAACTAAGGCCCTCCCTCTTAAACAAAGCCCTCAAAGTCCAAATCTATAACATTAGATTTATCAAATCAATGGTCAAAATCTTATAATGGCATTATTGGAATTAACTAAAAAATTATAATATTTAATTATAGAAGGAAGGGTATTTTGGGAATCATTACGAATTACAAAATTGTTTATAAGTCACGAATTCTTCCAGCCATCTCAAAGCCCGCTTTTTTTTTATTTTTTTTACCCCTTTATATCTTTAAATGACTATAACTATTTTAATTTTTAGAATTTGAGCAAAAAAATTATACTAATATACTAGTTTTTTAATCCTTTTTCAAACGAGACAACTCTTCTTATATTTCTGAAAATTTTATTTTTGACGAAAATGATAAAAACTGGCTGACTGTTATAGATATGAAAGTGATGACGAAAATGATGAAAACTGATAGCTGTTATAGATATAAAAGTGATGACGAAAATGATGAAAACTGGCTGACTGTTATAAATACGAAAGTAATGACGAAAATGATACAAACTAGTAGCTGTTATAGACGAAAACTATGAAAACTGGCTGACTGTTATTGATATAAAAGTGATGACGAAAATGATGAAAACTGGTAGCTGCTATAGATAAAAGTGATAACAAAAATAATGAAACCGACAAACTGTTATAGATATGAAAGTGATGACGAAAATAATAAAACTGGTAGCTGTTATAGATATGAAAGTGATAACGAAAATGATGAAACTGGTAGCTGTTATGGATATAAAAGTGATTACGAAAATGATGAAAAACTGGCTGACTGTTATAGATATGAAAGGCGGCAATTTTGCAATGATTGCCCCAACCTGAAAGAGCTCTGGGAGGACAACTGAAAGCGCTCTCAATTTGTTAACTAAAACCTGGAGCTCATGAACCTGCTCCATGATCGGTTTGTCGTCAACCATATGGAAGTCTAAGTATTTCGACACAAGGTACTTATTGGTACCTTCTTCATGTGCCTTGTACTTAGCCTCCAACGCTTTCCACAAGTCCCTCGGATCCGTAACCTGCACGTACAGATCGAACAAGCGGTCGGAGAGTGAGTTCTTAATGTGCCCCAGGCACAGATCCTCATCCTCCTTCCTCTTCATCCTCTGCTTCTCCAAATCAGAAATCTCTTTCTGATCTGGCTCACTCCTCTCCTTGGGAATGGGGTTAGCAGGGATGGGAGGCAAGCTAGGGTCCAGAATATAATACAACTTAAGGACCATCAGCATGAACTTGACCTTCTCCACCCAACGGGTGTAGTTCTGCCCATCAAAGCGGTCAAGCTTCACAAACTCTTGGTTCATGAAGCGAAGGTTGGCTGAAGGCAATTCAGAGTCCATTGATTGTTGTAGTTAATCTGAAATCAAAATAGTTTCACAAAACTATCAAAAGTAATCACCTTTAAGATTGTTAAAAATAGGTTTCAGATTAACAAGAGAGATTAATTAAACAATTAATAATATGTTCCCAAATGATATGAACAATCAAAATATATATATCAAGAATGAAACTTGATTGTTCTTATCACATAAACAAACAATAAAATTCGATTTTATTAATTATTACCAAGTTATTGCCAACCCTGATGATCCTTCTCGATCAATCAGAAAGAAAAGGTAGAAGGAGAGTGTCCCGTTATCGGACTATTTAAAACACAATACTCAAATGTAAAACCAACCTGAAAGAGTTGATCTTTAGCAAGTAACACGAAGAACCGCACGGAATAGCTCCTGTCCTTAAAGGTGATTACGTTGCTGTATTTGCTGCAGCCTCAAACGCAATGAACCCAGGATTTAATGCAGCCTCAAGAACCGAAAATCACAGCACTGATTTTCGAGTTATTCTGGAAGAAAAGATGCAGAAAACGAAAGCCAAAAACGCAGAGAAGGGAGAGAGCCTGAAGCAGTTTTCGTGTATATTGAATGAGGGCTGCTGGGACTGTTTTTATAGCTGCAGAGGCAGCCAAGTCGGTTCCGAGAATCAAGGAGCAGCTCCCCCAAACGTGGGCTGACTCCCCTTCTTCAGCTAACCGACATGACTGGGTACAACCGGGTAAACCCGACCCGTTCTGCAGTTAACGAACACCCGAACCACGACCCACCTTTCAGAAAAAGAAAAGCTCCTTAGCTCCTAGTGCAAAGTGCGCCTACACGCGCCACTCGCGAGCACGCGGCTCCGGCTCGGCGCGCGTGTGTGGGGATACCCCTACTAGACCCCCACCATTTGGTTTGAATACTAAGGGAGTGAAATCACTTATAAACCCACCAAAAATTTATCTCCCCTCCTATGTGGGACACTAAACTTGACAACATTCAAGTTTGTGTTTTCACACAAAATTCCAACAAAAGCTATCACCATTCAACTGTCGAAAAAAACAAAATATATCACTCTCTCTGTTCATAAAAAGGTGAATCCTCTAACTGCAGATACACACATGCATCTTCTTTCTTTTCATTTTCAAACTGCACCCCTCTTAATATCTTCTATTTCCTCAGCTACCTACAACTTTCAGCTCTCATTACTTCTAGTCCCTGCAACTTGTATCCACTGCCTCCAAAAGCCCATGTTCTACAATTTTCCTATAAAACAACCTAAGTATTGTTTCAGTCATATAAGTTCTAAGAAAAATGTTCTATGTACAGATTAACTATTTTAACACAGGTATCGATCGATCAATCAGGATAAATTAAATTGGCCGTTTCCTTAAATCAATTAATGATAACGATCGATCAAGAGGCAAATTTGAATTTATGTTTGAAAAGTTTTGGTTGACCGACGGAATCATGTGATCGTACGTACGATGAGCAAGAAAACATCGAGTACGCTAATTAATTAATGTGTTCAGATATTTTTATGGCTTGATCGAATTCAATTCTCTATGGAATTTTTTTTCTAAGTACGTTCGTTAACAACGTTATTGAAAAAACTATCCGATAAAAAAGTGCAGCAATAACTAACACTTTCAAATATGTTAGAATTATGTTTTTTTAATCTTAAAAAATGGTATGTTTGATACAATAAATTAATAGTAAATTGTGTGAAAATACAACAAATATTATAATTATCATCGTATATAACAATATTTATTTTATGAAAGATGATATATTCTTTTACTTTTTCCTCCAGATTATCTTCTTATCAACAAGATCAACACAAGTTTCAAAATCAATAAATGATGTGAGTAAAAAGAATTAGAAAACTCTATATGTCATTTTGTGATGGATAAAATAAAATAGAAGAAAAAAACATAGTATAAATATCATTTTTTCTAGAGTTAATTACATAAATGGTCCCTGTGGTTGTCATGAAATTTCACTTTTGATTCTTTAACTTTGAAAATTACAAAAATATTCACTGTGGTTGTCATTTTGTTTCACTTTTAGTCCTTTACACTAACTTCAGTTAACTTTGACCGTTAGTCAAAGGGTATTTTGGTCTTTTCATTCTTATCTTTGTTTCCAAACAATAATTTCTGTTTTTTGTTCTTAGTTAACTTTGTAATTGCGTTTAATTATAATAAATGTATTATTTAGTAAAATTTAAGTCTATTACACAACAATTATATCTAATTACGTTTAATTATATTTGTGTTCATGCTTTTTTAGAAGATTAAATCTAGAACCCATAAACTAGATGGCAAGAATCAAAATCAAAATCAAAATATTAAAGAACAAGCATCAGATGAGTCAAATATATAGATCTGCAAATCAAAATCGAATTTAAGAGGATTGAATCTAAAATCAAGACCAAAATACAATGAAGCTAAAACATCTTCGGACATTGAATCTACAACACACTCAAACATTGAAAATATTGAAGAACAAGAATCATGAGTCAAATATATAAATCTGTAGATCCAAATCGAACCCTGAAATTGAATCCAAAACCCATTTATCTCAATGCACCCACTCAAACAATGAATATACGGATTTGAACCAATAATCGAACCTTAAAATTGAAATCAAGCAACAAAAATGAAGCCCTAAATTGAAAGACATATTTGAATCAATGGATATACCTACTGTTTCAAGCCCTAAATCGACAGCATCAGGTTTAGAACTTCGATTTCAAAAAAGGAAAAAACACACAAATCGCATATGGCCTAGAGAACCTGAATCTAGGACTCGACCAACGATGGTGGTGGTGTCTGGTGGTGTTGGCGTCAGCCGGCGAATGGATCAGTGGCGGTGGTAGTGCGACTGTGTTGATAGATAGTGGCGTCGATGGTGGTGGTGTCCGGTGGTGTTGGCGTCAGTCGGCGAATGGAGCGGTGGTGCTGTCCAATGATGGTGGCGCCAGGCGGTGCCCTACGAATGGAGCGGTGGTGGTGCCTGGCGAATGGAGCCGTGGTGGTGGCCGGCGAATCGAAGGCATATGGGAGTGACGTATGTTGATGGAAGAGAGAGTGAGAGATTAACGGCATGTTCTCGAGTTAATTTAAAGAGGGGAAGGGAAGGAGTGGAAAGGGAGGAGAAGAAAGGGAAGGATGGAAAAACTCCCCCTCCCAATCATCCCAAAAATGGGAGGAGAGATTTCACTCACAAAAATAGCAAAATTGTCCCTCATAACCCTTTCCTTCCCCTCCTAAAAAAATCTTAAGAACACAATTTTCCATCTCATCCCTTCTTATTCCTTCCCTCCCCCTTATTAAAAAAAAAACTCGAGAACAGGGTGTGAGATTTGGGTTTGGTGGATCTAAGAGAGAGATAGAGATATAACAGGGGTGTATGTTTGTATTATGAAATAGAGACATACTTAAAAAGGGTGAGTAGTGTTTGGTGACATGGATATATTGGAAATTGACCAAAATGCCCTACTTTAATGGTTGTATATAACAGAAGTTAAGATAAAGGACCAAAAATGAAATAAAGTGACAACCACAGTGACTATTTTTGCAATTTTCAAAGTTAAAAGAACAAAAGTGAAATTTCATGACAACCACAAGGACCATTTTTATAATTAACTCTTTTATTTATTTTATATATATATAAAAACAACAAATAGAAAATTGCTACTAGAAGCATTGGTGATTGGTCCCGTACATTAAGTTTTTCTTAATTAAGGCCCCACCTAAATTTAGCTTATGTTTCGTGAGGCCATCCCATCCTGGGTAGCATTCTTCCACCACGCAAATGGCAAATCCCTTCCTACCTACCAAGTCGCCGAAACTTCAATTTCCTCTTGCTTTCTCTTCAAAGTTCATCCCATTCATTCTAAACGTAAATTGTCATAAATTTTGAAAATTATAATTTTTTAGGCGTTATAAATCTCAACTTCTATCAAAAAGACTATGATGACATGAATTATGTGTTGTTGACAGATCAAAAGTTTTAAAATTTGTTAATAAAGGTAATGCTTAATTTTCAAGTAAGTAAAAGGGTCATAACTTTGGTTTGCCCGTGGTGGTAGATGGACCTTAATTAAATCTGTGTTATCCAGTTTGCCCGTGTATTTCTTCTCCTTGTTTCGTGTCCCAGCAGGTATTCTCCGTTCTCTTGATTCTTTTAGACGTAAATTCTTTTGGGGTGGGGGGTGCGATACTTCAAACAAAATTTGTTGGGTCAAATGGTCGGATATAACACTAAGTAGGGGTAGAGGGGGTCTCGATTTGGGTAACTTAAATCATCTTAACTTAAGTTTGCTTGGTAAGTGGTGGTGGCGGTTTTGGAAAGAAAAAAACTCGTTTTGGGTATCTATTATAAAAAGTGTGTATGGGGGGGCGGGGGGTGGGATATTATTTCCAACTCTTCGCATTTGTTATCAAAGGGTGGGGGAATTTGGGCTAGTGTGATTAACGCTCGCAGGTCTCTCTTGGATTCCGGAATTGATCTCTTGGGGCTTCAAAAAAGAACAATAGGAAATGGTTGTGACACAAGCTTCTGGCATGATATCTGGGTAGGGTCCGTGGCTTTGGCGCTTCAATTCCCTAGAGTTTTCGCCAAGTGCAGGAAGGAAGATAAAAAAAGTGGCGGATTGGGGAAGTTGGATCGACTCTAAGTGGGTATGGTCGTGGGATCAAGAAAATAACTGCAGAGGTAGGGTTGCAGAGGAGTGGCAGATTCTAAAAGCTATGCTTGAAGATGTTTCTCTTTCTACCAACCAACAGGATAAAGTGACTTGGACGCTTAGTGACGACAACAACTATTCGGTTAAGAGAGTAAGACAGCTTTTTGAAGAAATCAACTGCACTGATCCACCAATTGTTCACCCTTCCCTGTGGTCAAATCTGGTTCCAAAGAAGATTTGTATTTTCAACTGGAGGGTCGTTCGGAAAAGGCTTCCGGTTAGGGTTAGTCTAATCAACAGGGGTATCGATCTTCATTCTTCTCTATGCCCAAGATGCGACGAATCTCCAGAATCGACGGAGCATGCCTTATTTAAATGTCCGTTGTTAAAACCAATCTGGGAGGAGTTACATGCTTGGTGGGGGGTCGATTGGGACGATTTTGATGATCTAAAAGATTTGGATTTGAAGGTCATTCATAAGCTAAATAAAGCGGCTAGGGTGCTGTGGAGTATATCTACGTCGGTGACGGCGTATCTCATTTGGAAAGATAGAAACAGGATCGTATTCGCGGGAGAAAAGTGCAAACTTAACTCCATCATTTTGGAAACCAAACTAATGATGTTTAGTTGGTTAAAGATTAGATCGAAAAAATCAATTCATTTTTGGTGGCATGATTGGATTATCAACCCGGCAGGTGTAAATATAGTCTAGCTCCTGTTTGGTCGGTGGATAGGTTCATGTAATTTTCTTTTTGGTCAAGATCACCGGGACTTATAAAGGTATACCACTTCTACCACTGGTGGATTAGTATACCTTTAAATAAGTCTTTAGGTGTTGTCGTGTATTTCACTTCTATATTATAATATATATATACCTTTGCCTTTCAAAAAAAAAAGGGTCATAAATTTTAATTTGTAATAAAAAAACATTGTTATTAAGGCTGGAAATTTGGAACGAGTTCGATTTATCATGTTCATATCACGTATCGACTTATTTCGACCCATTTATTTTATTTTCGGGTCTCCGTCGTACTTCGAGTCAACCATTTCGGCCAGATGTGCTCGCCGATTATTTTTGTCGGATATTCCACTACTCGAATTTGTTTCTTGTTTTGATGCGAACTTCATACATAATTTTTGTTTCTATTCAAACTTTAGAATTCAATGTTCGTTTTGTTTCAACCCCTTAGATTCTTAGCCACACATCTTATCATTAGTACCTCTTCACTTATAACAATCTAGTTATTCTTATCTTATCATAACACATAGTTCAGAACATGATTAGACATGCATCTCAAAACTTTGAAATAATTCTAGTCTAACCTTGGACACACATACAATTTTTTCTTTCTTTTTTTTTTCGTGTGAGATGTGAAGCATATGATGGATGCAGGAGTTTGTGTGATGGGATGAGAGAATGGTATGTGGCGCTGATGTGGCAGGTAAAAAAGTATGTGAAACATGTGATGGATGCTGATGGTCTAAAAAATTTCCATAAATAGCATACATTATCATATCAAACATTTAATCTTTAACACTACACACTTATGACAACCAATTCGGGATTTTTTGCAACTTCCCCCTAGCATTCACATCCCTAGCTTTTGCAATTTGATCAGCCATACTGACATACAACACCTTAAGAGTTATATCATAACTGAAACAATTTTAAGTATCGTCCCAAATATAGACCCTTATTCTCATCATTACGTTAATTATTAGATTAACATAAATTTTGAATTATAGCGATCCTTTTATACACAACATTCATCTAAATCATCATTTATCTCTCATTAATGAACTTAATTAACAACCCGTACTATATAATAATTAACTACCGATAATTTATCCCAAACAACCGTAATATGAAAATTAAACCATTCACTTAAGTTGTATACAATCACTCAAATGTTTAGTCATATATAAAAAGAGAATAAAAAAACATAACACCAAAATAAACCATATTAAAGTTTAAAAGCCAACAATTTAAAATCGTATCAAGGAGAATATGAAGAGTGATAACTCACTTGGGAACTGAAAGGATCTAATGATGACTACTTCTGGAAATCTGAAGAGACATTAGAGTCATTATATATTGTTGTCTTCCCTTCATCTTCATCATCACATTATCTAGTTTTCTTTTTTTATAAAAAAACACTAGCAATTAAGCATGCCTTCAGGCCGAAAGAAGAGGAGAGCGGAGAAGAAGAAGAAACAAAACGATGCAAGCTCTACAAACCCATCAGGTGAAGTTATAATGGTTAATTTTTTTCTTTTATGTCAATTTCTTTCCTATTTTATGATCAACTGATTAAATTTTTATGATCTTCCATGAGTAGATGAGAAACTGGTTACTGCTGTTGAGTTACCTGAGACTGTAAGCATTGCGTCTGGAACGAATGTTTGTGATGTAAGTACTGAGGCTGTTCTTGAAATTGGTTCTAACCAAAATAATAAGGAAAAAGAATCAGAATCAGCTGATGGAGTGAGTGCTATTGGTGTGATTGATATGAATGTTTCTGGAATGTGCTCAGAGGAAAGTAAGAGTGAAGTATCTACATTAAACAACGTCCAAGAAACTGAACAACTTACGGAACAAGAGGTTCAGTTCCTTTCGAAAGTCTTATCTGAACCATTTACGAAAGAAGAATGTCAGTTAATTGATGAAGTCGCGTCTGCATTTTTAGATGATCAAATTGTTCCTGAAGAGCTTGTAAATGAACCCACTTTAAAAGAAATGCAAGGAAACAAACCCGACGTGGAAGCGGTTGATCAGTTAACCGAAGATCTTTCTGCTGGTTTGGTGATCTCAGAAGAGGCCCAAGATTCTTTAAAAGGGTCGTTGGAAAGCAGTTTCGTTGAACCACAGGCAATTGTTGATCCAGTTTTTGATGGGAATACTGCGGTGATTAATCCAAGTGATGTGGCGGGACGACTAAAGGAGATGTTGGATGAGCTTGTTCATCGTTCTGAAAAGCAGTTGAAAGATTTTAAAGAAATGAATGTGAAAATTTCTCAACTTTTGGATGAAATTGGATCAGGAAAGCCAAACTGAAGATGCTTATTTAGTTAATGAAACTATTTATCATTTCAGTAATGTTCTCACTTTTTGTTTTTGATGAAGCTGTTTGCTAAGGTTGATAAATTATAATCACGTTTTCCTAAAGTATTATTTCACTTCATTTGTGTATGAATCATGATGGTAATACTTTTGATTTTCAGTTAAAATATATATTTCAGTTAAAATTATATTAGTGACAATATCAATGAGTTTATGAAGAGAAGCAACTGAGTAAACTAATATCTGAAATTTGTAGTGGATGAATCAACTTTATAAGTGAAAATATCATCTCTTGTTTTCAAAGGTAATATTTTTCCAGATTTGAAACGCCTTTAGGGTTAGAAGTTGCGAAATAGCCAAAACGTTTTCCTAGTTTTTTATTATGATAAATGAAACTTTTTGCTGTTAAATAAAAGGAGACCTCTAACACGTTTTGGAGACCTCTAACACGTTTATCATAGTAAAAAACTTTTTTATTATGATAAATAAACTTAGTAAAGGAGACCTCTAACACGTTTTTTATTATGATAAATGAAACGTTTTCCTATTTTGTATTCCATCTTGTTGACCTCTAACACTTACGTTAAGGAGAATTTAACCTAATTCACTCTAAATCCTTGATAAAAATAGAGTTGTTTATGATCTAATACAAAATAAAAAACTAAATTGAGGTTTAAAGTGAGTCCAATCATCAAAAAATTGTAAGAGGGTGAAAATTTTGTTTGACTTAGAACATATTCTACTTTAATTAGCGATTATTAGCTTTCAATTGATAAAAATTCTTGAACTTAATGTCTTTGAAAGATAAAAAGATTATTTTCAAAAATCTATGAAAACAATTAGGCAAAATGACTTCTAATGGAGCAAAAATAACAATTCTATCGTTGTCCTGTTTCCGTTATCCTGCTAAACAAGTTGATGGTTAAAAAATAGGTATATTGACATTTTTTTGTAAGGTTTATGAGTAGATATGTAAAAAAAAATCTTCATGTACCTTAATAAAACACTAAACCTATTTCGCAACTTTAAATATCTATATATATATTAAAAGAAAACCATTTTCTGGAAAGTTACCTTAAATAATTTTCAATTAACCAATAAAAACCCTTCATTTCTCCAATTTTGACCAAAAAACTCAATTTTGACTTCTCTATTTAGCAAGATCCGACTTTTTTTGGCTTCAAATGGGTATTTTAACCCACATTTAGAAAACACGCGGGTCTTTTGACCCGCCTTCGCTTTTATGGTTTACGAATTACGACCTTCATTCCCTAAACCCTACCCTTTCTCGACTCATCTCTTCCGCCGTCCACAACAGGTTACGTTTCCTTTTTTGGCCGAGACACAAGTTACAGGTAAGAGACCTTCTCGAGCTATCTCAATCATCTTTTTTTCTTCATTCATCATCTTCTCCTTCATTCTCGAATTGTTTTCTTGATTTAGTTCGGTATTCTTTTGATTCTAAAGGTTCGTTGATAGATTTTGCTTATAGATTTATGTAAGTAAGTTCCTACAATCATATTCATTTGATTTCATAATCTTCTTTTTTATTCTGTTTTAATTGTTTAAGTATGGTTCTTTTATACAGGGACATTCATATATTCATCAGAAATTCATTAAAGGGTAATTTCTTTAATCTATTTTAGTAGATTTACTTATGTGTTTGTTGAAACTGTTAGTAATAGTGATTTAGGGTTTTATTTCTTAAATCAGAAATCGAAATATACGGCATGTATTTCTTGATTGGTTCCTATTTCTCTAATATGTTTATCGATTGTGTTTGATTGGAATTGTCATTTTATTCATTATTGAGTTTGCTGTCAATTAGAAGCCTTAACTTTCAGATTCTCAAACAATTCAAGTTACTACTTCAAGAACCCACCAACAGAAACTTTCAAGAATAGTTCTTCAAGTTTAAGGTATGGTTCAAAATTGTGTTAGATTCATCATTTTCTTCTTCAATCTTTCAATTTTTTTTCTTGATTTGCTTTCTGTTTCTTTCCTATTTAATAGTCTCCATAATATTGAATCTGTTTTGTGTGGCTATGTTCTCAAATAATCAGAAAGGTATGTGTGGCTTTCTTCATCCGCTACTTCTTAAAGAATCATCTTTTTATTCATATTTGCAATTAGTATCTCATGTGCCCTCACGTTATTGCTTAATTTCTTTATATTAGTTTGTTTAGGGCCTATGATGTATTGTTTCTTTGAAGTTTTGGCTTATGATTTTGTTACTTTGTTACGGCCTGTGATGTGCTATCACTTTGTTTCTTATGTTTTGTTACTTGCTTTAGCTTTTAAGTTTTTACTTAATTGGATATCTTGATTTTTTTAATGTCTTTCGGTATTTTTAAATGAATCAAAGTGAGTTTAGTTAATCTAATTTAATCCACTTTAAAGACATGAAACAGGGTTTGCAAGGAGGCTAATTTAATCAAAGCGAGAGGTCAACGATTGTTCGTATTTGTCCTTTTTAGATTGGTAATTTGGTTTTTAGGTGTTTTTGATTGTTAATTTGAGATTTAATTTTGTTTTGATTAATTTATGAATTTTGTGTTTTTCTTTTTATAGAGATGAAGAGGTCTTAGCGAGATGATGATCTTTCTGGTGGTGCTTCCCAACTAATTAAAGCCACCTATTATTACTAATTGAACTGTAAGTCTCAAATTTAATTATACATGACATATTTATCTTCAGAAGATTACTTTGTATGGATGAATTTATTGATTTTAAAAACTATGTGGTGGTTTTTGTTGCAACGTTGAAGACTAAAATTATGATGCTTTTTTTTCAAAACACTTTATTTATTTTAAATATGGTTGATATATAAACAATTTCTTATTGTAATTAGTGGATCAATTAAAAGCTTATGATGATGATGATGATGAAGTTGAGTATACGTTCACATTTTCTTATTTATTTGGTTTTTGGATTACTATCAGATCTAAGGTTTAGTGCAACTATTTCTTAATTAATGGATCAATTAAACAACATTCTTATTTTTTTCAAGTGTGATGTTATTGCAAGTCTATGGTTCAAATGTTTAATTACTTTTATAATATTAGTTTCTTACCTGGTTAGCTGCAAGTGTATATCATTTAGTTGAATTAAAGAAGTTATGTACATATTGGTTTTCAAGTTTAGTAGCATAATCACAAAATGTATAACAGTATATGGTAGCAACTCTGTAAAACATTTAGTATATGGTAACTATATAGAAGTTATCATAACTATATGGTAACAACTATGTAAAAAAAAGGAAACAAGAACTGTTTTTATTTATATAGTATTTTGAATATTAAACTATAGATATGTTGTTTGTTTGAAACGAGTTGATATTTTTGTTGTTAAGAAGGTATGCATCATATCAACATACAATTTAACACCTTTCTTGGTCATTGGTCAAAGTCAATTTAATGAACTAATTCCTCAATTTCATTTCCAATAGGAGTGAGGGTGATTAATTTTGAAATGTATTCATGTTTTGACTTTTTGGTTGGGTAAAACAAATTATACAACAATAGTAAATGTTAGCTAGATTTAGTATTAGTAATAACTTTACATTGTTTGTAGGGTGTAATATGCTATAAATTTTTTATGTTATCTGTAGAGTGAAGAGGAATATGCAGGCTTCCGTTGTTCTCATCATTTACAAAATGTATATGTTGTATCCTCTTTCTTAGCTAGCTGATGTTATGGTTGCTAATTGTTTTTAGATTAATATAAGAAGCAAGGATCACATAAATAAGACACGAATGATGATTATATATGATCGACCCGTCTCATACGTGATATTTAAACTATTTGCGGATGAAGCATATGACCGCTCTAAGAACATTTTCAGATGAGGTATTTCTTCCTCACTAAGAATTAGATAATATTGTACGGTAGAAGTTGCAATATCAACAATTATACGTATAAATGGGTTGATTTGGATTATTTTATATCTCTAACGGGTCAAATTAGTCGAATTAAAAAACTGGGTCAAGCAGGTCAAATGGACTTAAAGTCATTTCAAATGTATATAAAGTTTTAAACACATAAACCTTTTATGTTGCTATATAAATAACTTTACCTTTGAACCTTTTACACTTATTTATAAGTGGTTATTTGAATAAAAAATAATATTTACATCGTTATACATTATCCACCATTTTACCTATTCAGTATTTAATTAATACCTTGCTTCTTATTTACTTTTGTATCTCAGATTTCCTCCAATTTGAACCGTCGAATTTGGGTATGCTTGTGTTTCTAATTTTCTTGAGTAGAAGTTTATGATTTTCTTTCTTAGTTTCTCAAGGTTTATGTTTATGAGTAATAGTTTTTAAGTTTCTATTTCTATTATGAGTTTCGTGGAGTCTATGTTTCTGAAAATAGTATTTGTTCTTTGGTTTCTATTTCTGAGTTTGCAATGTATTTGATGCTACAAGTTTGATATGGTGTTCCTTAATTCTTCAGGTTTTTGTTCGAGTAAGTTGAATATGGTCTTAATGATACTTGATGCTACATGGGATGAAGTGTTTTGGAAGTATAATAATGGGACCGTTGATGAAAGATATTTGGAAGGGTTATTTATTTTGTGTTTAAGCATCTGGTCCTTCAATTTTCTATAATCTCTCTTCAAAGATACATTCAAATACCCTCCCGTGCATAATACTAAATGATGCTTTGTGTTCCATCAGTTTGCTACTAGGTATTGTTTTCGTAACTTGATTTTTAAATTGTTGATCTTAAAACATGACAAACGACAGGTTAGCTTTAGGTTCTGATGTAGTTAGACAAACTCATTGATTTGAAATGTATTCTTTCGTACTTAAATATGTATATCTCCAATGTGTTCTTTTGTTTTCTAACTAGCAATTTGCTTTTCTTTATGTTTGTGTTTCATATAAATTAAACCATGATTTTCTTATTTTGTTTGTTTTCTTTCGTAACACAGAAGAATTGAATGATGCATGCAGTAAATTAAGGACTTTATTGTTCTTCAAATGCATCATGCTCCGCAAAAGGGAAGAAGGTTGGGTTCTGAACTGAACAGGTGCTTTTAAAAAAAAAAAAAATTATATAACAGGTGAGTTCAAAATTGATTTGAAATGAATTACTTTTTATGCATGCAATCTTTGGTGTAGGACCAATGATAAAATAGTGTTTTCAAATACAGTTTCCACGAAATGCATTTTCACTATTAAAATAACAACGTGACTAAACTAAAACTTTCATATGCATAGATATTAGGTTATTTTAAAGGAGGTCTTTTTAGTTTTAGTATTGCGCCTAATATATGTTCTTCGATCTTTCCGCATTAAGAACACGTGTCTTTTTCTTAAAGAGTCTATTATCCGTTGTGATTCCACTTTAAGATTCATAGTTTTTTATTTTCTGTTTGTAATTCATCTTCATCTTTTCGCCTACATATCTCATTTGTCTTTAGGGTTAATTTGTTTAAAGATGTGAAGCTTAATGACACGATTAGGACAACTTTTTTGGGACTTAGATGGCGTCTATGAATCATACCCTTTCTGGATTTATATAGGAAGTTTCCAGACTCATTGAAGAAATACCTTCTTTATACGAGGCAATTGTAGATCTTAACTTTCTATCCCTTTGATTGGCATTTTTTATAGATAAGTTTTCTTATGATTCATATTAACTATATTTGTGATATTTGTTGTGATGATGGTTATTGTTATCAATTTATCATTGTATATATTTGTTAATTGATTCGATTGCATTTATTTTTTAGATCTTGCATATGGTTAGTAACATTACAAGGACTATCAAGAGTTGTTATGCCCGATTTTTTATAAGAAGTTATTGCACAAGAATGTAAAGATCTACCTTTTTATGGTTCTTTTTCCATAAGATCCATTTGATAAACACAGATTTTATAAGAAGTTATGGTTATTTTTTATGGTTCTTTTTATGGTTCTTACTCCTTCGAGGTTAAATTAACTATTTATAGGTAAATGGATTCAAACTGCAATCTTTAATATTGACCTGTTAATAGATTCTCAACAATATCTTAGTTTTGTCCTCTGAGTTCTATTTTTTATGCTACACTCATTTCCCCAATCACGGTCAAAAAAACTGTAGCGGATACTTCGGTCATTCTCTACCTTCTCATATTTAACTTTCGGTCAAAATCTGTAGTCATATCTAAATGTGTTACATGGTTAAAAGTACTAGCATTAAAGCAGTATATATTTTTATGTAATCAACTGCTCTTCCTCTTTTGTATACAGCGGAAATAGTTACTCGCTAATCATTTTCTATGTTATGGTGGTTATTTAAGATCACTTTCAAATATATATGGCTATGGGGTTTAACCTGTCTAATCCACACTCACATTTCAAAGTTATGAAGTTAACTACCAACCAGGAACAATTGTCAATAACATGTTTTGAACTTCAAGCAATCCTATATTATATATGCATTAGGTTTTCATTTAAAAGTAAATTGTGCACATGTTAAACTATTGATTTTGAGATCTTAATATTCATTTTTATCATTAACCATCAGGGTGAAATTATCAATATTTATAAGTTAATTATTATAAAAATATTCTTTATATCAAATAGTGTTACGTTATATAATTCCACTACCAAGCTTTACAAATTATAAAAATCTCACTTTATCGCCTAATATGTAGTTATTGTATATATTATTTCTGGGAAAAATATTGGTGTCACCGAATATATTTCTAGAATGAAGATGATTCCATCAGATTCAAAAACAGCGAAATTTTAAAGAAGACAATTTCGATCATGGTTTGTTTTGCAATGACTATTAACAAGAGTCAGGGTAGTATTTGTCTACTATTGGCTTATTGTCGCACTTTCACGTGTTAAGAGTAGGAGTGAATTAAAAGTTCTTATTTGTGATGACAATGACAATCCGACCGATAAAACAACCAATGTAATTATATTTTTTTTATTCTATAAAAGTAATTACTTATTACTTCATGTATTGTATTTAACGCATTACTTAAGTACTTTATTATTTTTTCGTTTACAAAGTTATTGTTTAAAATTTATTTTGAACTACCCGTGCGTGCACGGGTCCTAAATCTAGTTTTCATTATCAGCTAAGACCGAGTAATTTACATAAGGTAACTAATTAATAATTTTCTAAAATTGGTATGAATACAAATACTAAACTGTCATTAAATTCAATTTTATAAATTTGATTTAGAACATAGTCTACTATATAGCTTCCTACTTTAAAAAAAAGATTTAGGTGATTTACTTTTTTATTATTTAAATATGTAACTTATTTTACGGTGAATGGTTAAAGTAAGTAAGAAGTTCAATTTTCCAATCAGACTTTTCACTCTAGTCAGGGTTCTTATTGTTGTATCACCATCAAACCGGTAACTGCGCGGAATTCCTTACATGTGGTGATCTTGGAGTCTAATGAGTATCTTGTCCACTTTGTCCGCCGTCTTCGGACTAATGTTTGGTGGTGATCCAATGGTGAGAACACCGGCTTCAGCGAAAATCTTAATTGAAAAATTCAAGTACTTAATTACTTTAATATGCACAAAGTAGGTTACCTATTTGAACTATAAAAAAAATTACCAATATATCAATGATTTTTAAAAATAAGATGTTATTTAGTGGTATTAACTGTTCTGGTAATAATAGATATTCATTAACCTTGACTCTATTAGACCATGCGCATCCATCACACCCTTCACACAGCCACATCAGCATCCCACCATTTTCTCATCACATCACACAAACCCATGCATCCATCACATATCCTCACATGGTTTTTAAAAAAATAAAAAATAAAAATAAAGGAAGAGTGTTGCTCACGAGTGTGATGGTTGTCACAAATGTGACCGTGAGCCTCCCCTCACTAAGACCATGTGCATCCATCACACCCTTCACACAGTCACATCAGCTTTACATCAGCGCCACATCATTTCCCCATCATTCCCTCATCTCATCACACAAACCCCGCATCCATCACATGCTTCACATCACAAAAAAGGAAAAAAAAAAACAAAAAAAATGCCCCCTCTCTCTCACAGCTGAGCCTCACGAGCGCGATGGTGATGGCGAGCGTGATCATGAGCGCCGGCTCACATAGGCCAGCGATGGTGTTCGCGTGAGTGAGGGAGGCTCACATGGCCCCTCACGAGACCGATGCACCCAGTCTAAGAGGGGCGATGGTGTTCACCCATGTGAGCGGCCCTCACACACCCCTTCACGAGTTCACATAATGGATGCGCATGGTCCTTAGAAAAAGAAAAATAATACTAAGACCATCCGCATCCATTACACCCTTCACACAGCCACATCAGCATTCCACCATTTTTCCATCACATCACACAAACCCCTACATCCATCACATGCTTCACATCTCAAAAAAAAAAAAATCCCTTGTCTCACACATGCTTCTCTCACGAGCGCGATGGTGGTCACTTGTGTGACCGTGAGCCATCGCTCACACAGGCCTGCGATGGTATTCACTCTTGTGATGGGCTCTCACGAGCTCCCTCACGCTACGGATGAGCCCAGTCTAAGAAAATAAACGCCAATGTTCAATCATATTAATCAACCCATGAAAATTGTAATAAGTTGAGTAATTAACATGAATATCATTATACGGTTAAAATAGATAAATAGAGAAAATGAAGAGTGATCGATAACTCATTTGGAAACTCAAAGGATCTAATAAGTAATAACTAATGATCATTACTACTTGTGGAAATCTGAAGCGACTTAATACAGTCTTATAAATTGTTGTTTCTCCCTTCATCATCTTCGCATTCTCTTGTTTTTCTACTAAGTTTTATAAAACAATATAAATAGCAAGAATGCCTGCAGGTCCAAAGAAGAAGAGGGCTGAAATGAAGAAACATATTGGTACAAATTCTACAATCCCTCAACAAGGTCAAGTTATTTATACTCTTTTTTATTTAATTTCTGCAGATCTGTAAAGATTTATTATGACTTACTTTTTTCTTTTATGTTAATATATATATTTTTTAATTTCTTATCGTCAACTGATTTACTGTTTTGATAATTAATATTAAGCAGTCGGTCGTCGTACCATGAATGATACCATGAAGGGATTAAAGGAAAAAGAGTTAAAATCTGTTGGTGATCAAATTATATCTGAGGAATCAGTTGATGAAGTGAGTAGTGTTCTTGATGTGGTTGTTTCTGAAAGTTCAAAGGAATATAAAAAGGGACAGGAATCTGAATCTGTTGATGATCAAAGTATTTCTGATGAAATTAGTGAGGTGGCTGGGCTGCTGAAGGCAATGATGGATAAGCTTGTTCTTCATTCTGAAACTCAGTTGCAGTTTTATAAAAAAACGAGTCTGAGTATTTCTAAACTTCTGGATGAATTTAGTTCAGGCAAGCCAAACTGAAAATGCTTTTTTTTTTTGTTTTAACAACTTTTATTTAATCAAATATGTTTATTTTTGCTGTTGTTGGAATATGCATCATTAAATTTGGCATGTTTTTTGACACACTTAGCTACATCCCAGTTCAAACAAGAATCTGTCTACAATGCTGGCCCAACTGCAGTTGAAGCCCAGGCCAACCAAGAATCAGTCCAACAAGTTAGCCCAACTGCAGCTGAAGCCCAGGTCAACCAAGAACCAGTCCAACAAGCTGGCCCAAACGTAGCTAAAGCCCAGGTCAACCAAGAGATGGTCCAACAAGCTGGCCCAACTGCTGCTACAAGGATCAAACGAGAGATAAGAAAGCCCAGCCGGTTTACTGATTGAAAAGTCACGTGCTTGCTTTTTACCAAGTCCAAGTTTATATGTGAATGGGATTCTCATACTACCCTCATGCATTTTTCCATGTTCTTAGTTGTTTCTGTCTGCAATTTCGCATCCATGATATATTTCTAGTAATAGTATCTAAACTTGAATGTAATTTGCAATGGAAGCTTACTAAAATTACTCGATCTTTATATATTGGTCGTTTGAATTTCATCAAAAGATTGACCTTGTCGAATATATTGTACACAGTTCATTCACGGTGCTTTTAAGTCGTCGAATACTTGATTGCTTTAGTTCGTATTCAAATGAAAAGGATGCTGCTTTATATAGTTTAGAAACAAATTAGTGAAGCTAGCCGCACCTCCCTAGCAGCAAGCTTGTTTTTAAGTAATCTCAGCTCCAAACAAACATATATTAACTTTTTTGGTGTTCCAGCTTCAGCCATCTAGTCTTTGCATCATTAAAAAAGGCAGTATTTATAAGAAATCTCTTCACACTTACAAATGTTTTAAAAAAGAAGATATTAAAGACATACATACAGCAGAGCACAAGTCAATAAACTGCATACAAAGAAATGGCTTACATGGCACACGTGTCCTCCACTACAAAAGTTTGATCAATTGTGGACAGATGTAAATATAAGTTAGTTAGTTTGTTATCTTGTTAGTTAACTTTCTGTTAGCTTTGTTAGTCTTCTCATTCTGTATATATAGACAATGTATGTCCTTCATTTCAGTAATTCAATAAGATCATTCTTAATCAACTTATTTGAAATATTTCAATGTTTGATATTGGCCAAGAAGATGTCTCCTAGAGAAGAAAAGATCAAACATGATTTTCATATTGAAAACATAAATGAGTTAAGTTTGGTAAAAGATTATTTTGAAAAAACGTCTACTTTAAACAAGCTGGTTCAATAAATTTCGATTGTTCTAGCAGTTCAGTCATAATCATTTTGAGTTTCTTGATAGAAAAGTTAAGCGTTTCTGTCTTTAAAAATAAAGGATTTTGATAACCACAGCCCTAAGAGCTATGAATAAGAATAAAATAAACTAGTTTTTGGTTTTTAAGAATGGTAATCTTGTTTAATGTATGGAAAGTTGAAAACAAATTAAAAGGTAATTATGAAATATATGAAAAGTTAATTATGAAAACATGAGTTGTGATTTTCATTTTTAAAAAGTGAAATTACCACATATATTTTTATAACCACAGCCCTAAGACTACACGTTGTGGTCGACCCGAAGGCCATCGGGTAAGGGCGAGTACCCCAAGGAACACCAAAACTTGATTTTGGGTAACTATTTCGAGTAGGAGAATCGGGTTGTAGAACTCGATGGAAACCTTCAACAAACCCCACCCCCCACCCCCTCACAACCAATCACACTTTCACACATATTTTAATATATTATTTTAATATATTAATAAAAAAAATGGGGATAGTTTTAAGGTAAGGTAAAACTTGATAATTGGGTAAGGAAAAAGGTAAGGGATGGAAAATGATATGGCGTTGATGTGGCATCGGGTAAAGATTATCTTAAGGTAACCCATAACGCATAGCCTAAGGGATATCCTCCAAAAATAAATTATGATATGGATTTGACTAAAGCCATCATTTTAATTTCAAATTTTGAAAAGTGAGAAGATCTAGGTACCCATGGTAGTGAATCTAAAAATTTTATTCTTTAGGGTTCAAATTAGTTACATTATAAAATAAATTGGTTAAAAGCGTTAAGCAATCGATCAAACAGATAACTTTTAGTAAATATCGGATTATTATTAATAAAATATGAAACATGTATGTCAACCATAAACAAAGCAGATATTCAATAATGAGTCACTTCGATAATCACATAGGTAATTATTCTTTTATAATATGAGTGATAAATCATTATATTTTTATGAAACATCTTTTTTTTTTATTTGTCAAATGAGATCAGAGAAAAAATAAAAATTACCAAAAGTGATCAATAAGCAAAGTTGACAATTATTTAGGAATAATAACTTATAATCTACCTAGTTTAACATGTTATAATTACCAAAATAGAAATCAAACCAAAACAAAATATATAGTTCTTATAAATGAATCAAACATGAACCAAATTTTAAGTCTAATAAAATTCTATTTAGAGTATAGCATATTAAGTCTAAGTGTTTAATTATAGGATTTTTTTTTAGATAAACCAAACTTAGAAGGTCACGGTGTCCAATTTAATTTGAATGTGAGGTGCGTATTTTTTTAATGCTAGCATATGTAAATAAGGTTGAATTGCAAGGGGTGTTAAAGCACCCCACTTACTATAATGTGGCATTGCCCTGCATAGTTGACCATGTGATGTTACCTTCGAGTCACCGGATCGCCTTTTCACTTTTTGTCTCTCTTGTAAGCTACATTTTTTTATCATTGGTGGCGATCTCTTACAAATGTAAATTTTCTCTATATTCATACACACTTGTGATCATTCATAGACAAATGCTAAAGTGATCTCATTTGTTAATTACAAGAAATCAAGATCAAGAATAACTCATTGCATGAAATGAACATATAAGGGCACTTCATTTTTCAAATTTCATTATAGTATTTGTAAGAGATGAAGGGAGCCTTTCTAGTCTCCAAGCTCCAAACTTGGTGAACAAGTTTATTGCATAAGTCGGTTTCTAGTTAAAAACCAAAATCATAATGGAAGCTTATTTTATAAATAATTACTGATTTAATTAAGGGTTTAGTTCATAAAAGTGTATCTAACTTTACACCTTTTGCTATTGTATGTACTGAACTTTCAAACTTACCATTTGATGTATCCAAGTTTCAAAAAATTATCATTTTGTGTATCTTACCTGCTATAGCAGGTAAGATGATGATGTGGCACAGATTAAAGTGATGTGGCAATGACATGGATTGAGTTGGCAGCTGATGTGTTTTTCTATTTTTTAAAAATAATTCTAATAATAATAATAATAATAATAATAATAATAATAATAATAATAATAATAATAATAAGGAGATTTAGGGTCATATTCATCCATCTTTATCCATCTTCATCAACGATGTCTGATCTGCTACCACCACCATCGTCCGGCACCACCACCACCGTCGAGTTCCGGCACCACCACCACCGTCGAGTTCCGACACCACCACCACCGTGAAGTTAGGGTTTCATCCACCACCACCACCGTGAAGTTAGGGCTTCATTCACCACCACCACCGTGAAGTTAGGGCTTTATCCACCACCACCACCGTCGGCTGAAATCGTGTCTTCATCTGGGTGAAGACCTTAACAAGATCTGGGTGAAGACCTTCACATTTGGGTGCTTAACAAGATCCATCGATTTCATATCCATCGAAGGTTTTGTTCCGATTTCAGATCTGCCATTTGGGTTTTGTTCCGATTTCAGAAGGTTTTATTCCGATTTCAGATCTGCCATTTGGGTTTTGTTCCGATTTTAGATCTGCCATATGTAAGTGATTCTTGATTCTTAAAGGTTCTTGATTTCATTTTCTTGGTTTCCACGATATGGGTTTTTGTTTAAGGTTTCATCTTCCTGATTTCATCTTCTTGGTTTATGTTTCAGATCTGTGTATCTTCATATTAGGATATAATATGTACTGATTGTTGAGAGTTTCGATTACAGATCTCCAGATCTGAAATTTAGGGTTTTTAACCATCATTGACTATAATCTTTTCTTTGTTTTTTTATTTAGATCTTCGTATTCTGTGATGGAAGTGAGAGGTCGAGAAACTGTTTTGTGAACTGTTTAGTTGATAATTTTGGTCAGAAACTTAGAGAGGCTGGATATTAGTAGCTAAAAAAGAAAAAAAATGCAAAAGTGTAATATATGTCCAGTATGGTCATCATCTTTGTAAATAAATAACAAAGCAAATTGCTATGCATAAGTGTAATATATGTTCTACATTAATCTGCAGGAGAGATATTGGTCATCACTTATAGCAGCTCGTGGTGATTCATAGTTGCTTCCGATTGATTTCTATTCCGGTGCACGATTGATTTCTATTCTTGATGGTTTCTTTTTTTGGTTGAGATTTGATGTTCCATCTTCAGTTCAGATTAGGTTTACACATCTGGGTTTCTTCATGTGTTCTTATTCTTGAGCTATGAATATATGATGTGGAAAATGAATTAATGATGTGGATATAATAAAAAAACAAAAAATGAAAGAATTACCTGCAACTTGTTTAATAGGTAAAAAAAGAATAGAAAGTTAAAAATTTGAATGTTTAATAGATCAAATGGTAAGTTTGAAAGTTCAGTACATACAATAGCAAAATGTGTATAGTTGAATACACTTTTATAAACTAAACCCTTTAATTAACTATAAATCATTAAGATCTTTGTTTTTTCTCAAATTGAATACTTCAATGTTAAATTACCAAGAAGGTTTAGACATTATACCTGAGTTCTTCTAGCTTAATTCACCTGTAATGATATCAACAAGCTCCTACTAGCAAAAACCTGCATTTCGGATAAATTTTAACTAAGATAAAAGAGAACCGGAAACTCGAGTGTGGTCCCCAATTTCTATGGCCTTGAAAGAGGATGAGGAAAAGTTTTATTTTCAAAGTTGGTGCAAACCCTAGGTTAAGGATCTTGATCCAACTAGGAAACAAACAAAATAGTATAATAAGGGTCATTATGTAGCCAATAATAAATATAATAATTACCAAAAAAATAAATCACATTTATTTTATCTAATTACAAGGAAGTAAAATATAAATGCAAAGCGAAAATACACATATAAACGAATCTAAGATCGATGCAACTAAATAATTATGCAATACAATTCGACATATCTAGAAATTTATTCTTTCTTAATTCAAACAACAAACTTTATCATAATCACTTCATAGATTAAGTCTCTAAAGATTATATAACGGTGTTACAAAGAACTTTTATAAGAAAGAATAGCAGACAGACTTTATTAAAATCACTTCATAAATTTAGATTCTAAAGATTATATAACAGTGTTAGAAAGAATTTTTAATAGCAAGAATAGGAGACACACTTTATTAAAATTCACTTTAGAAATTAAGGCTCTAAATAACAGTGTTACAAAGAATTTTTATAATTAAGAATAGGAGACAAGTTTTATTAAATCACTTCAGAAATTAACGTTCTAAACATTATATAACAGTGTTACAAAGAACTTTATAAGTAAAGTTAGGAGATAGACTTTATTAAATTATTCTAAAATTTTATGCTTTAAAGAACATAGAAAGGAATTGCAACAAATTTTTACATACATGGGATGAGTAGATAATAGATTTACGGGTTTGGTCAACATATGATCTTTTCCTTGGTTTTTGTTGATTAAAGCATACTATGTTGTGGAAAATTCAAATGTAAAGTAACATGATATGAAAAAAAATGATTCTTTCAGTTATACAATTAATTTATCTGTTGGAAGTATATCATTTGTAAAACTATGTTATATATAATTGAAACATAATTTTGTTTTGAATGAATCATCTTTATAAATGAAAATACATCTTCCAAATAAATACGTCTCCGGGGACTTTATCAAGTCAAGAATATAACTAATAAAAGGCAGATAGACATTAAAATAGACTTTTACACTCTTTTTTTTTCCTTCCTAAATATCGTCTAGACAAGAAAGAAGGCCTAAAAGTGAGAAGATTAGTTTGGCATTAAAGTTCCACCGTCAGCATTATATAATCTTATATCCTTATTAAAAGAAAAGGATGCTTACATCATCATTCTCGTTCCCTAAAAATTCTCCACCAATCACAACCTTTTATTTTAAAAAAAGAAATTAAAAAAATGGATAATAAAAGCATTATGATATCACATGGGGCTTCAAATGCTAAGTCTTCATCGATTACTTTTGCATAATTACATTAATTGAAAGAGGTAGAATGTAAATTGTTAAGTGGGTAGTATGAAATATGTGAGGGGGTTTTAAGAAAATTGTATATTAATGTAATTAATTATAAGTTGTTTGAAAATTATGTTTAATAACTTCAAATATATTTTGTTTTGAGAAAAAATAATTATATATTTGTAATCGTCTCATTTTTATCTACGTTTTGATATAAATTTTATCGGAATATGAGGTTTTTAAAAAATTAGTATAATTTAATTGTTTTATTAACATCTAAGTAGTTATTAGACATTTTATTCGTCTTTTATAGTTATTCCCTCTACATAATGTAGTCGATATAATCACTGATTTCTTGGTATTTCGATAAAAAAAATTAAAAGTATACTATAACTAATGGTTAGCGGCATAAAGTTGTTTACAAAACTACCACTACCGCTAAAAAACTCTACATAATTACTGGGTAGTGAAACAACTGTCATGATAGTGAGTTTTGTAACTAACACATACAACTTGAAAATTTATATAAAAATAGTAATTGTCTAAGTTTTCTTATTTTTTAACTAATACCTTGATACATAAAATAAAAGTTATTATTACATGGATATTTGAATTCAGTGAGATCTCGTGTTTTCAATTATATTTAATTGAACAATAAATTACACTTAAGTGATTTACGTATGTATAGACATAATATATTCTATGTTAGAATCTTATTTTTATGCGATCTAATTTGCGTATACTTAAATAATGAATGTCATCATTATTTAACTTTTAATAAAGTTAGTTTACAATTTCAAATATTCAAATATATAATTGGCTAATAAAAATGTATTTTAAGCACTTGATATTATAACATCGACAATAATATTATAGTTATGGCTTTACAATGTAGGAATAAAGCTCCATCATGAGAAACACATTAATATTATACTAAAAACTTTTACACGTGTAATGTAGCTTTATATTTCTTATAAAGAGTATTTATAAGAAGTATTAAAAATACACGTTTTTACTCATGGATAGTTATATATGACGGTTTCTCGAGTGAAGAGTAAGGACTGGTTAAAAGTTTTAATTTGCGATGATGAAGGAAACCATACTAATAAAACCATGAATGTTGTTTATAAAGAGGTTTTACAGAAAATTTAATGACAATCTTATGTATAGATATCAAAATTCTGTAATGGTTATTCATTTCTTATTTTCTTACGAGATTTTATTTTTCTATCTATGTTTTGTAATTATTTTTACTATACGTGTTATGACTCTTTAAAACTATATAAATTTTAAATTGACTTATATAATCCCGTATTGATACACGGGTCGCTTAGCTAGTATATAATAAATAATATTGGTAGAGCATACAAATAATGCTCGTGACATTAATTGTTGTGATACATTTTGTATGATTAACAATTGTTTACTATACATGTTAGTACTGTTTAATACGAGAAAATGTTTAAAATTTATTTTAATCATCCCCGTGTTTTTACACGGGGTAATAAACTAGTTTTTTTTAAACGAAGATCTCGTGTATGCTACATTGCTACATCACAATAAATGAACATATGGGCCTGTGTTTGTTGGTCCTCATCCCTTATATAGCCTTTGAAAAATATAGGGCTCTCAATGAACCGAATAAATACGAACAGGGTTGTTCGTGTTTGTTTATTAAATTTAGCCGAACAAATAAACAAACTCAAACAGATGAACAAATGGATTTTTGTGTTCGTGTTCGTTCCATTAACTTTAGCCGAACACGAACGATAAATGAACGAGCATGTGTGTTCGACTGTTTAAAAGATTGATTAGTTCGTGTATATTTTTGTTCGTTCATTTATTTGATAAACAAACGTAAACAAAGAAAACACGCTATAATACAAATTCAACATTATCAAACACAAATAAAAACTATATTTAAACACACACAAATATATATATATATATATATATATATATATATATACACACACATAAAATATAAACAAGCGTAAATAAACACACGAACATAAATGAACGAACGAGAGCTCTGCTCGTTTAATTAACAGAAAATCTTGTTCATTTTCGTTTTTATTAAACAAAAGAACTTCCTGCCGAAAAATTTCACGAACAGTTCATAACAGTTCTGTTCGTTTACAGCCCTAAAAACATCTATTAAGTTTTAGCAAATATAATTAAATCTAAACTAATATGATATAAATAAAAGATTAATATATATTAAATTGATTAAATAATTCTAAGCTTTCTTATAAAATAATTTTAATTTTTGATTTTGATCGTCTATTTCATCAAAAATAGAATTCAAATATTGACTTTTTTTAGTCAAAATTTAGATTTAGTTTTGATTTTTAATTTGAATCGAGATTATTATTGATATCTTTTTTTTAAATCAAATATTGTTTTATAAATTAAAATAACGAAATACATGTGTACAATTGTCTTACCACCACCGTTACCCTACAAGCTGTAAGGAAACAGAAGGATTACATTATTCGAACCATTACTCTAACATTGCTACAGTATACTCTCCGAACTAGGAGACACTAACCAATCCACACAACTTATCTTCTTGCGTGTGTTTGCCCTGGTATATTAGCCATTCGAACAAAAATAAATGTTTTTCAAAAAATATATTTTCCGTGCTAGATCTGCGCCGTGAGAATATCTTCAAGTTTCGATTTTTCCATATTAGATAAGTTGTCGTTCTTATAACAAGTACTAGTAATAATAAAAATAAATATGAAATCAAATCAAACCCTTTTTGCATTTGCTACACTATTTGCAAGCGGTAAACCAGATCATTAGATACCCTTACGCTAAAACATATAGCGTTTTGCATTATCACTTTACTAGCGTTGCATACCGTTTGTCACATATGTCGTTGAAGTTAGACCTCTATCTCATAGTCTAAACACATCCTTTAGTCGAGTTTAACCCTTACCACTCTTTCAAATCGAAAATTTCGGTTTTGGAAAAGCAAAACCAAAAGTGTACGGTTTTGGAGTGGTTCGGTTTTCGGTTTTACAGATTTTCCTTTTTAACCATCAAAATTTGAAGCTATACAGAGGATTGAAGCTACATTGATAACATCAAGATGTGTGCCACATAATTGAGATAACCAACTAGAAATGGATTTCTATACTTAGCTGGAAGTTGATAAAATTGAGAAGAAGTAAACTCGTCGACTCTAAACGTAGTGATGTAGGTGAAATCAAAAAATTTCCATTGATATTTTATAACTACAAAGAGACTATCAATTCAAATGAGGGAGTGATACTTTAGCAATTTGGATTGACTTTATAATTGTGTTTAATGATGTATTCTTTTAATTTTTCGGTTGTTTAATTATTGGACTTGAAGAATTCTATCACATCACATTGTTTATTATATTCATTTATATAACTTTCATAAAAAAATAAGATCAAAATTCGAATTCGAATAATATTTAAACAAAGACCAGCTTTAGGTCCCGTTTGTTTCACCGTAATGCGAAGGAATGAAAATGATTTTAATTCCATCTATGTTAGTAATGAAATAACATTCCTGTACCTAAAAGAATATAAATACTTCAAATAATTTAATTCCTTTCCAAATAATGTTACCAAACGCATTATACAACGGAATTTGATTTCAATTCCATTACATTCATTCACATTATGGTGAAAGAAACGGGGCCTTAAAGTTCAAATTCTATCGATACAAACATTGAAATTTGAAGTTAGAATAGAAGTGAAAGTCACACTCATAATTTGTATCGAAACAAATAAGGAAATCTAAAAGTTAAAAATCTATACCGTATTCAAAAAATTGAAAATATAATCATCAAACACAATAAAAAATGATCGACACTAAACACGACTCTAATACATAGTTATTAGTAAACATGGGAGAGTCAGGAGGGAGTGTCAAGTCTTAAAAAGAGCTGTTGAGTCAAGTGTCGGTTCTTCAACAGGTGGAGGATAAATGGGAATGGCCGATGAAATTATTCAGTCAATCTCATACGTCAAAGCTTAGAAGATCGAAAGTATCGCTCGCAGCAGGTGTCTTTTCCTACGGAGTGGTCAAGTTTATTGCTAGAGAACAACATCTTCATTTGGAGGGTTTTCAGAGTCAAAATTCTAGTTTTAGTCAAGCTTCGGGATCGTGATATTGATATTCCTTCGATCCTTTATCCATGATGTTTAGAAGAAGTCGAGGATATTAATCATGCTACAGTTAAATGTAGCGAAGTAAGGGTAGTTTGGTTGGATTTATACAAATGGTGGGGTCTTGATCCCAAATATGATGTAAACTTAAAGGAGGTATGTAACAGGAAATTATCTTCATGGTCGCAGAATCAATTTATGTTGTGGAATGCAGTAGCGAAAACAGTAGCATACGGTATCTAGAAAAACAGAAACGATATAGTTTTTAAAGATAAAAGTAATAGGTTTGATGGGGTGTTTTTTGAATCCCAATTTTTTTTTGCAATGGCTCAAAGGTTTGGTCAAGAAAAGATATTAGTTGACATGGGCAGAATGGTTGACGTCTCCCGATCGAGTGGCTACATTAATATCATAAGGCTCAAATCGAGAGTTGTTTGCATTTTTCATTGTATATCATGATGTTTCTGTTAGGTTTTACAGGTCACAATTCATACTTGAGTTATCCTGATTCACAACCAAACTTGGTTTGAACCAACTCAGAATTGTATATTAAAACAGTTATTATTTACATAGGCGGAAACAGAATAATAATCTTAATCTTAAAACCCTAAAGGATTAAAAAGATCACAGTTTACCACATGTGTATATATCTAGTATATATGAAAATCGAAAAACATGATCATAGACATATAGCCTTTTGCGCAGACTACTTGCAGGGCAAACCAGGATTGAATTAAACATTAAACTAAGCACGCAATCAATCCTATTAGCACAAACTGGAAATCGATATATGTGTTTATACACATATATAACCATCTATTTCACCATACATTACCAAGAACACAATAGATGAAGAATATATCTGAATTGCTTAAACTTAGTCCACCCGTGATGAGGTATAACAAGCACCTGCTAGAAAGGTTTAATCCACACTTCCTTGTTCTTGATTCTTTGCCACTTGAATCACCAAAATCGACTTCCTCCACCACCCTAGGGGTGTTCGGCCGTCGATCCAAGAGAGAGAGAGGGAGAGTGTTTTAATTTTTCATTAACCCTAATTGTTAAGGTTTAACTCCTATTTATAGATAACTTATCTAGTTATCATTAATTAGGAAACCTTTTAAACCATTTTATTATTAATATAAAATATACTAATATATATAAATTTGGCCCATTATATATATATATATATATATATATATATATATATATATATATATATATATATATATATATATATATATATATATATCTTTTAATATCTTTTATCTTTTTTAATAATAATAACAATTAGTAATAACAATAACCTATTAATTAATATCCAAGATATTAATCTAATAATTAACAATATATATTTATTAACAAATAAATATATATATTCTTGTTAATTACATTAGCCTGGTTATTTTCTCAACTCTCAATACTTGTTTATGACTAACTGTCATAATACCCGTCTCAGTAATGTGTGGATTTTCTTGCTTGAATTACATACCCTCACAGGTGTGACCCTTGAGTGTCCTAAGGCATTGGGCGTATCATCAGGGTTCGATGGTTATGCACATAAATCCTATCAGTTTCTGCAACTAGTTTGTTTCTGTTTTGTTTCGTTTTTGTGCACTATAATGGTTGTCCTCAATTACTTATAGAGTGTAACACCCCAAAATGGGGCCTAGTTGTAAACTGTAGTACATGTAGCTTTAACAGTTGTACGTTGACTTTAATTGGTGTTTTGTTGGTAACTGTAGTATAAATGTTGTTAAATGGTGTCTTAAATGTTAATTGGTGTTTTAAACATGAATTGGTGCTAATTGGTGTTAAATGGTGTTAACTGGTGTTAAATGTGGATAAAAATGTAGTATTATGAAAAGTGTCATAAGTTGACCATGTTGACAAATAGTTGAACGGTTTTGGATAATGGTTCCAAAAATATCTCCGTTAGTTGAAACGGATAACCCTAAGTTGTGTTTTAAGTTGAATAGGAGAACGAAATACCGAGATGGGGTATTAACTTGTTAAGTCGGTCTATATCCTCTTTCTTCTTTATTGGATAAGCTTAAAACACATATACACACACTATACACACACATATGTACGTACAAGCAAAGCCACACCCAAACCTTTGTGGATTTGAAGAGGAAAAACTAAGTTGGGTCAAGATTAGAGGCTGGATTCGTGTACTGAATCTGTTCTTGTGGAGTTTGATCATCATCTCTTGTAAGTTTTCTTGATCAAAAAAACCTAGTTCTAGGTGTGTGTATGTATGTGGTGTCAAAGTGAAGATTTAGAGGTGTTTTAATGTTGTTTTTGTGACCAAATCATGTTAGTAAGTTAGTATATATGTTAGAAATGTTGTATAAACACTTGAATATGGATTCAAGTTGGATTTTGAGTCAAAAACCCGTAAAACAGCGTCTGTTTACGAACAGAGCAAGAACACACTGTGATTATGGTTCCTACGGGCGTAGTATGATGTTACTACGGCCGTAGGGTGTTGTTTATGTTACTGCGGTCGTAGGAAATGGTTGCTACGGCCGTAGGATTGAATTTATGAGGATTACCACCTACGGGTGATGGAAACAAGACTACGGGCGTGGGTATATAATCTACGGCCGTAGTTACCCAAAGGATGCCTACTACGGGCGTAGTATATAGTTACTACGGGCGTAGGTCATGGTTCTTTGTCAAGAGATCCTACGGGCGTAGTGCATATGTACTGCGGCCGTAGTGAATGTTGGAAAGTTGTTCTGCGGGCGTAGGAACATGTTCCTGCGGCCGTAGGAGGCTGTCACAAGCCATGTTGACCTTTTGTTGAGACTGTTGTTAGTGCAGTCTGTTGTAGTGTATACTAAGGGGTGTTTATCTGTGTTTATTGGTGTTAGGTGACTTAGACGATTCTGTGTGCTCTTGGGATTCCCGATTGCATATCTGCCTCTTGTAGTTTCGAGGTGAGTACCGGTTTCCCATGAGTCTCAGTAGGTAAGTTATCTGTAGTACATGTTGACACATGATTGGTGTATTGATACGTGGAAATGGAGGTATGTTATGATAAAGTTGTACAAGCATGCTTAGTATTATTATTGTTGATATGAAAGATATTGTTGTGTTTATATGCGCGCATGAACTGGATCCTTATTGGATCAACTAGTTGTTTATGAAGTTTTGTCCGGACATTGAATTGGAGAACACGGAGGTCAGTCAGGTAGACGGGTGTCAATACTTGGCTGGGTTCTCGGGTAGACGGGAGTTAGTACCCGGGCATTAACGGTACTCAAGTAGTATACGCTTGGGTAATGGTCCTGCAGGCCGCCGTTCCTCTAAGGAGTAAGGTTCCTTGATAGATGGGAACCAACATGATAGATAATTGGCGTACTATGTGGACTGCTTTTGGGTTGTTGAGCGGGGTTAGCTCCCCTGCAACATACGACTACTGCTGACACGTTTGTCACGTCACAATGTGATAGGATAGCCTTGTGTGCTGTTCTGATACATGATAGCCTGCTTATTGTTGCTTATGTGTAATTGGTGCTCACTAGCTAGTTGTAGCTAACGGTGCAAGATTTACCTTTTTCGCAGGTTGATGCTAGAGGCCTAGTGAGACGGGTACCGATGGTAGCTTTTGTTGTATATACCTTTTGGGGAACACGTTGTTGTTTTTGGATCCGGTGGTCGGTAACTAGTTGGTAACGCTTGTAGCTTTGAACTTGGCTAACCTTTTTGTTGTAATTAATTAGCCGAGTCAAAATGGTTGTTTTTGTAAATGGTGTTTAATTCCGCTGCAACACTTTTGATAATCGATGTTTAAAAAGTTTAAATTAACTCTAAAGTTGTAGCTCGTTAGGGGTGGCGTTACAAGTAGGTATCAGAGCCTAAGTTTGAGGAATTGGGTACTCGTAGAAGTATTCAATCTCAAGCTCGGGCCCGACCATCGTTAAGTGTTCCTATCTGGGTAATTGGGGTTGAGTTGAGTGATATGTGGCTGTCTTATGTGATAGATTAATTGTAGTATTTGTACGTGGTAAATAAATGGTGTACTAACTGTGGTCTACGTGTAAATATTTAGTTGAGTAGAAATGGCTGAACGTAGAGCTACGACAGAAGAGGCTCTCAAACGAATGGAGGACGAGGCCTCAAGTGAACGACGGGAAGCTGAGGACGAGGTTTCTCAGCATAATGTGGAACCGCCAAGACATGATCAAGAGCAGGCGGCATATGTTAGACTGTTAGAGGAGGAGCTCCGATTGACGAGGGAGTTGTTGCAAAATGCTTTGGCAGCGAAGAAGCCAAAGAAGTGCTCTTACAAGAAGTTCTTGTCTTGCGGGCCGAAGGTTTATGAGGGTAGTGATAATCCCTCTGAGACTATTCGTTGGTTACGTGAGACGGATCAGGTGTTCGAAGCTTGTGAATGTGAACGTGAGCTTCGCGTCAGATATGTTGTTCAGAGGTTAAAAGGGCCAGCACTTGATTGGTGGGATACAGTTAAAGATACGTTGAGGCCAGAGGTGATTGATGCTCTGACTTGGGAGCAGTTTTCTGAGAAATTAAAAGCGAAGTATTGTACAGATTATGATCTGGAGCGACTGGAGAACGAGTTTAATGGTCTCCGTATGGGGGATAAGCCTGTTGAGGACCTTATTCATGCTTTTACGGATAAGGTTAGATTCATACCGCATTTGGTGACTGATGAGAAAGCCAAGATGCGGAAGTTTGTAAACATGTTGCCACTTGATTTTCGCGCTCATGTTAGAGCTGCGGTTACTTTGGATCGGGCGTTTGAGATAGCCCGACAGATTGATGGGGATAGACGCCAGGGAAAGGGGGATCATGTTGTTGAGGGTCAGAAAAGGAAGTTTCAGCAGTTCTCAAAATCTGTTACTTCCAAGGGGCAGTCGTCGACTGGGGGAAAGCCTGATTCTTCGAAGAAGGCTAAGTTTGAGGGTTCTTGGTGCTCTCTGTGTCGCACCTACCATGCCGGTGATTGTTCGAAGGCCACTACTCGTTGTTTTAGATGTGGTCAGAAAGGGCACTCGGTGAATGAGTGCGAGTTTAAAGAGAACGTCTGCTATAAATGTCATAAGCGAGGGCACCGGATTACAGATTGTCGGTCAAAGTCAGACGCTGGAACTGGAGGATCTGCCTCAGGGCAGAAGAAAGACAACGCTCCCCGTGCTAAAGGGCGGGCGTTTCAGATGACGAAAGAGGAGGCGAAGGGTGCTGGGGATGTGATTACGGGTACTTTTCTTATTAACTCTACCCCAGCATGTGTATTGTTTGATTCTGGAGCTACATATTCATTTGTGACTGTATCTTTCTGTGATAAACTGCAAATGCCTGTATCTGTGTTGTCTGAGCCTGTAAGAGTAGAGACTGCCAGTGGTAAAGTAGTTCCTGTTGTAGATAGTGTTCCTCAAGCGGTTATTGATATCGACGGGAGTAGTTTTCCTGTTTCTTTTCTTTTAATGCCGATTGCGGGATTCGATGTTGTGATTGGGATGGATTGGCTTAGTAAGTTGAACGCTGAGATTTTCTGTTCCAAGAAGTTGATTAAAGTTCCTTTACCTGACGGGTCATATGCTGTGGCTCGTGGTGAGAGACGAAAGTTAGATATTCCTATCATTTCTCTGTTGAAAGCAAGAAAGTCGGTTTCGAAAGGCTGCGATTGCTATTTAGCACATGTGATTGATGCTAAACTGGAGAAACGTGTTGTTCGTGATATTCCGGTGGTGACCGATTATCCAGAGGTATTTCCTGATGAGTTGCCTGGGTTACCGCCAGTCAGAGATGTTGAGTATAGAATTGATCTTGTTCCGGGGGCTACCCCTGTGGCTAAAGCTCCATATCGTCTTGCTCCTTCCGAGGTTCGCGAGATGATGACGCAAATTCAGGAGTTACTAGACAAAGGCTTTATTCGCCCGAGTTCTTCTCCTTGGGGTGCTCCGGTACTGTTTGTGAAAAAGAAAGACGGGACGATGAGAATGTGCATTGATTATCGGGAGCTGAATAAGCGAACGGTAAAGAACAAGTATCCTTTGCCGCGGATAGATGATTTGTTTGATCAACTGCAGGGAGCGACGTGCTTCTCAAAGATTGATCTGCGGTCTGGATATCACCAAGTGTTAGTTGCTAATGAAGACGTTCCAAAGACGGCTTTCCGTACTCGTTATGGTCATTACGAGTTTTTGGTGATGCCTTTCGGTTTAACCAATGCTCCTGCTGTTTTCATGGACCTGATGAATCGGGTTTGTCGTCCATTTCTTGATAAATCGGTGATTGTGTTTATTGATGATATTCTCATCTATTCTAAGACTGAAGCTGAACACGAGTTGCATTTGCGAGAGGTTCTTGAAACTCTTAAACGGGAGAAGCTTTACGCTAAATTCTCAAAGTGTGAGTTCTGGCTACGAGAAGTTCATTTTCTCGGTCACGTGATCTGCAGCGATGGCGTGAAAGTTGATCCGGCGAAAGTTGAAGCGGTTATGAATTGGGGAGTTCCTCGAACTCCTTCTGAAGTTAGAAGTTTTCTCGGCCTAGCTGGTTACTATCGGCGGTTTATCCGCGACTTTTCTAAGCTTGCGGGTCCTCTGACTAAATTAACCCGCAAAGATGTTGCATTTGTTTGGGCGGAAGCTCAAGAACAGGCGTTTCAATATTTGAAACGGCTATTGTGCGAGGCTCCAATACTTTCCTTGCCAGAGGGATCTGAAGACTTCATTGTTTACTGTGATGCCTCGTATTCTGGATTGGGGTGTGTGTTGATGCAGCGAGATAAAGTGATTGCCTACGCCTCAAGGCAATTGAAACCTCATGAAGGCAACTATCCGACTCATGATCTTGAGTTGGCAGCGGTAGTGTTCGCGTTGAAATTGTGGAGGCACTATCTCTATGGTACCAAGTGTGTGGTCTGTACGGATCACAAGAGCCTGCAATATGTATTCACGCAGAAAGAGCTCAACATGAGACAACGTAGATGGCTCGAGTTGATCAAAGACTACGATTGTGAGATTCGCTACCATCCTGGTAAGGCCAATGTGGTGGCGGATGCATTGAGTCGCAAGAGCTCTACAGTAGATGCTAGATTTATGAAACTTACTGTGGTTCCCGATATCATTGCTCGATTGAAGGAAGCGCAGCAAGTAGCGTTACAAGATGAAAACCTAAAAGCAGAAACGATGAAAAAGCTGAAAGATCAGCTTTTTGATGATACTCGCGGACTAAAGACGTTTCAGTCTCGCGTGTGGGTGCCTCTTCATGGTGATAATCGTGAGCTGATACTGCAGGAAGCTCATAAGTCTAGGCTGTCGGTTCATCCGGGCAGCACAAAGATGTATCATGACTTAAAGGCATTGTACTGGTGGCCTACTTTGAAGCGAGATATTGCTTCTTTTGTGGAAAAATGTCAGATCTGTGCGCAAGTTAAGGCAGAACATCAGAAGCCTTATGGCAGTTTGCAGCAACTAGAGATCCCTGAGTGGAAGTGGGATCACATTACGATGGATTTTGTGACGAAATTACCGAAGACCCTTAGGGGTCATGATGCTATTTGGGTCATTGTCGATAGATTGACCAAGAGCGCTCATTTTCTAGCTATCAGCGAGTCTACTCCGCTAGAAAAGTTAGCAAAGCTGTATGTAGATGAAGTGGTGTCACGACATGGTTTGCCATGTTCGATTGTGTCGGATCGTGATGCGAGATTTACTTCACACTTTTGGCAGAGCTTGCAACATGAACTTGGTACACGTGTTCATCTGAGCACGGCGTATCATCCGCAGACAGATGGCCAGTCGGAAAGAACGATCCAGACGTTGGAGGACATGCTTCGCGCATGTATTCTCGAATTTGGTGGTGCGTGGGATTCTCACTTGCCGTTGGTCGAGTTCGCTTATAATAACTCGTACCACTCCAGTATTGGGATGCCACCTTATGAAATGTTGTATGGGAGGCGTTGTCGTACTCCCACATGTTGGTTAGAACCCGGTGAAAAGCAGTTTGCCGGACCTGAGATTGTTCAGATTACGGCAGATAAAGTGAAGATTGCACGGGAAAAGCTCAAAGCGGCCCGTGACAGACAGAAAGTATATGCTGATCCTAAGCGCAGACCAGTTGTATTCCAGGAGGGCGATCGGGTGTTCCTGAAAGTTTCTCCTTGGAAAGGCGTGATTCGTTTTGGTAGAAAGGGTAAGTTGAGTCCACGTTACATTGGTCCATTTCGGATCATTCGCGTGGTTAATGATCAGACAGTTACGCTAGAGTTGCCTCCAGAGTTATCTGGAATTCACAACACGTTCAACGTGTGTTATCTGCGTAAGTGTAAGGTGGAGGAGAACCAGATTCTGCCTCTACAAGAATTGAAGGTTGACGCTTCAAAGCGCCTAGTTGAAGAGCCTGTAGAGATACTTGATTCTAAAACCAAGAAGTTGCGTCGAAAGTTGATTAAACTGGTGTTAGTTAAGTGGAAGCATAACCTGGGTTCGAATATGACCTGGGAGACGGAAGACGACATGAAAGCTAGATACCCTCACTTGTTTGTAGACGATCAGATTCCGAGGACGGAATCTTCTTAAGGGGGGTAGATTTGTAACACCCCAAAATGGGGCCTAGTTGTAAACTGTAGTACATGTAGCTTTAACAGTTGTACGTTGACTTTAATTGGTGTTTTGTTGGTAACTGTAGTATAAATGTTGTTAAATGGTGTCTTAAATGTTAATTGGTGTTTTAAACATGAATTGGTGCTAATTGGTGTTAAATGGTGTTAACTGGTGTTAAATGTGGATAAAAATGTAGTATTATGAAAAGTGTCATAAGTTGACCATGTTGACAAATAGTTGAACGGTTTTGGATAATGGTTCCAAAAATATCTCCGTTAGTTGAAACGGATAACCCTAAGTTGTGTTTTAAGTTGAATAGGAGAACGAAATACCGAGATGGGGTATTAACTTGTTAAGTCGGTCTATATCCTCTTTCTTCTTTATTGGATAAGCTTAAAACACACATACACACACTATACACACACATATGTACGTACAAGCAAAGCCACACCCAAACCTTTGTGGATTTGAAGAGGAAAAACTAAGTTGGGTCAAGATTAGAGGCTGGATTCGTGTACTGAATCTGTTCTTGTGGAGTTTGATCATCATCTCTTGTAAGTTTTCTTGATCAAAAAAACCTAGTTCTAGGTGTGTGTATGTATGTGGTGTCAAAGTGAAGATTTAGAGGTGTTTTAATGTTGTTTTTGTGACCAAATCATGTTAGTAAGTTAGTATATATGTTAGAAATGTTGTATAAACACTTGAATATGGATTCAAGTTGGATTTTGAGTCAAAAACCCGTAAAACAGCGTCTGTTTACGAACAGAGCAAGAACACACTGTGATTATGGTTCCTACGGGCGTAGTATGATGTTACTACGGCCGTAGGGTGTTGTTTATGTTACTGCGGTCGTAGGAAATGGTTGCTACGGCCGTAGGATTGAATTTATGAGGATTACCACCTACGGGTGATGGAAACAAGACTACGGGCGTGGGTATATAATCTACGGCCGTAGTTACCCAAAGGATGCCTACTACGGGCGTAGTATATAGTTACTACGGGCGTAGGTCATGGTTCTTTGTCAAGAGATCCTACGGGCGTAGTGCATATGTACTGCGGCCGTAGTGAATGTTGGAAAGTTGTTCTGCGGGCGTAGGAACATGTTCCTGCGGCCGTAGGAGGCTGTCACAAGCCATGTTGACCTTTTGTTGAGACTGTTGTTAGTGCAGTCTGTTGTAGTGTATACTAAGGGGTGTTTATCTGTGTTTATTGGTGTTAGGTGACTTAGACGATTCTGTGTGCTCTTGGGATTCCCGATTGCATATCTGCCTCTTGTAGTTTCGAGGTGAGTACCGGTTTCCCATGAGTCTCAGTAGGTAAGTTATCTGTAGTACATGTTGACACATGATTGGTGTATTGATACGTGGAAATGGAGGTATGTTATGATAAAGTTGTACAAGCATGCTTAGTATTATTATTGTTGATATGAAAGATATTGTTGTGTTTATATGCGCGCATGAACTGGATCCTTATTGGATCAACTAGTTGTTTATGAAGTTTTGTCCGGACATTGAATTGGAGAACACGGAGGTCAGTCAGGTAGACGGGTGTCAATACTTGGCTGGGTTCTCGGGTAGACGGGAGTTAGTACCCGGGCATTAACGGTACTCAAGTAGTATACGCTTGGGTAATGGTCCTGCAGGCCGCCGTTCCTCTAAGGAGTAAGGTTCCTTGATAGATGGGAACCAACATGATAGATAATTGGCGTACTATGTGGACTGCTTTTGGGTTGTTGAGCGGGGTTAGCTCCCCTGCAACATACAACTACTGCTGACACGTTTGTCACGTCACAATGTGATAGGATAGCCTTGTGTGCTGTTCTGATACATGATAGCCTGCTTATTGTTGCTTATGTGTAATTGGTGCTCACTAGCTAGTTGTAGCTAACGGTGCAAGATTTACCTTTTTCGCAGGTTGATGCTAGAGGCCTAGTGAGACGGGTACCGATGGTAGCTTTTGTTGTATATACCTTTTGGGGAACACGTTGTTGTTTTTGGATCCGGTGGTCGGTAACTAGTTGGTAACGCTTGTAGCTTTGAACTTGGCTAACCTTTTTGTTGTAATTAATTAGCCGAGTCAAAATGGTTGTTTTTGTAAATGGTGTTTAATTCCGCTGCAACACTTTTGATAATCGATGTTTAAAAAGTTTAAATTAACTCTAAAGTTGTAGCTCGTTAGGGGTGGCGTTACATAGAGGCTTTCTTTTATCTTATTTAATTAAAGTATTTGCTTTTAGAAAAACTATGATCAAACGAAATACCAGTGTTAGGTGTTGTTTGTTTTTTCAGAGATAAAATGTTTGCTGTCTGTTTTCGTCTATTTTCATGTTTGCAAAAAATAAATGGACTAAAGTCTTTTTTGATAAGATAATAGACTATTTGTTTTGTTAATAAATTAGGGTTCTTCACCTAAATTAGGGTTTCACCTTCCAAATCCCAAACACAATCGGAAGATGACACAAACATAACTGAACAAAGCAATAATCAAGGAAGAAGGAATCAATCATGAAAAATAGAAACCCTAACCTTCGATGAAGGTCGCCGTCGGTGAAGAAGTTGCCACAAATGAAGGTCGATGAAGAAAGTGGTCGACGATGAACGTAGCACAGATGAAGGTCGCCGTCAGATGAAGGTTACGTCGGTGAAGAAGTTGCCACAGACCTTCGATGAAGGTTGCCTTTAGATGAAGGTCGCGTCGGTGAAGAAGGACGCACAGATGAAGGTCGATGAAGAAGTTCCCGTCGATGGAGAAGGTGGTCGACGAAGGTCGTGTCGGTGAAGAAGGTCGTCGTCGGGAAGGTTTGTCGAGAGGGGATAGCAGCAGAGGCGTGGGGCAAGAGACGTGGAGATAGGTTTAGGGTTGTTTAGGGTGTGGGGAATGTCTATTTTGAAGAAAGAGGAGATTCTATGTCTGCTTGGAATAGACAAAAACAGATTTTTTTAATGTCTATTTTAAAACATGAAACAAACAGACTATTTTTTTAATGTCTACACGCCGCAGATAATAGAGAAAAATAGATCTAATTGGAAAAAACAAACACCGTGATTTTAACATTAGTTTTTAGTAACTTGCTAACGACAATAGTTATTTTCAGTCTTCCATTAAATGCTTGAAAACAAATATAAATTGCCACCATTTTAAATGTAGCTGATTTTATAAAAAAAAAATCCTTATGTTTTTTCAAAAAGAGTGATAAAAATACAAAGGCTTGTGTCACAAAAAAAGTTTCTTGATACGTGGAGTTTTTTTATTCTTTTTAGCATTAAAATACCAACAACCCTAAATAAGCAATCCTTCAATCTCTTCAAGGTTAGGTAGCAAAAAATGGTCGGTACTTTTAAATTAATATCATAAATAATTTCCAAATACTTATGATTAATCCACCACATGGTTATCGTGATCTATTTTTACGAGTCTTGGACCAATAAATTCTAGAATTTGATAAAAGATTTGATCTTTTGTTTCATCCATAACCATAAACTTAATTTAATGGCTCACTTCGGAACTTTAAATATGAATATGATTGAAAAAGGGAAAGTAAGGTTTAGATGAATTAAGTAATCTCATGCTTATCCAATCTCATTACCCAACATATTCCTTTGTTTACATTTGAGATTTTATAAAATAATATATACACTACACATAAATATATATGTATATGTTGATTTAAAAAATAAGTAATCTGTAAAATACTAAAACAATACAAGTATCAGTAGTTAGATTGGATATTGATGTGATGTCGTTTGTTGAGGTTTCTTTGAATTCCTATTTTTTTCGCTTTATTTATTTATTATATTTTGATTAAGAAAATGTTAATCTTATTTATAATGGATGCTATGAATAAGAATAATAAAATATAATTTTAACTTAAAAAAATAGTAACCACATATCATATATGAAATTGTAATACTAATCAAAAGATTATTTAGATGGATTTTTTTTAAACATGAAAGTTATTTATAAAATCATGAATTATGATTACAAACATGAACGTTATAATTTCTTTATGGACGGCATTCTATTTTTATTAATTTTTAATATTAATATTTTTTAAACTTATGTACTGTATAAGAATTTAAACTAGTATTCATATCTAACAAAACAAAATGACAAAATATATATATATAATAAACATAAAAGAAACAATAAAAAATATGAGAAATCGTCTATTAAAGCTAATCAAGATTGATACCAGTAAAACAAAATAAAAATCAAAACTTGATCTTCAATCATCAAATCAAACCCCCAAATATAAAAACACCTTCTTCTCTTTCTTAAGCACCACATCAAGATACATCACGAACCTTCCTCTCTAGTCTTTGCTCCTTTGTTTGCAGGCAATCCAAGCAACTGAACCTTATATTATCCTATCTTTCTTTATCGTTTACCCCAAACCCTAGATTTATTTAAGTCTTTCTTTCTCTTCGATCGCTATCTCAGTTGATTTGTTTTGCTGGATGGCTTCTGGATCTTCAAAAGGGTTTGATTTTGCATCGGATGATATCCTCTGTTCATACGAAGATTACGCGAATCAAGAAACTTCAAACGGAAATCACTCCGACTCTGCAATCGGCTCTAATTCCGCTAAAGTATGTAACTCGTTATTTAAATCCCATATGAGTTCTTGAAGAATCTGTAGCTTTTTTATTTTCTTCTTTTGATTTTAGGGTTTTCTGTTTGTTGATTTGGGTTGTGTAATTTCATAAAAGGGGTTACCAGATTCGAGGTCTTATGTGAAATCTACGCTTTATATGATGATAATCACTGGATATGGAGATGAATTTCGTTGTTTATTTGGATTGTATATGTTCTAGTATTAATGATTTTGGTTGTTCATTTGCTGAAAATATCAATTTGGGAGTTCATAGTTTTGCTGATTGTGGTTGAAATTGCAGATTATCATATGATTCGATCTTCATATCTTTAACTTAGGAACCTAATTATTGGTTTTTTTTAAGGCCCTGATTTTGGATTGTAGTTGACTTTTAATCGAAATATTTATGCAGGAATTTCATAAAAGCCGAATGGCAAGAACATCTGTATTCCCTGCTTCATCTTACAGTCCACCAGATGATTCTGGTAATCAAGAAGCAATGGTTTCTGCTGTTGAGAGGTCCATGAAGAAATATACTGATAATATTATGCGATTTCTCGAGGGGCTTAGCTCCCGTTTATCACAGCTTGAATTGTATTGCTATAATCTTGATAAATCAATTGGGGAAATGCGTTCTGATTTGACCCGCGATCATGGAGAAGCCGATGCAAAACTCAAGTTTCTCGAGAAGCATCTTCAGGAGGTAATTGTTTTCTTAAAATGGTTGATATTCTTTCCTTGAATTGTTTTGATGGATTGGTTTTTGGGCATATTGTTGATGCAGGTTCACAGATCAGTACAGATTCTGAGAGATAAACAAGAACTTGCAGATACACAAAAGGAACTGGCAAAACTTCAGCTTGCTAAAGAATCGTCTTCGAGTCATAATTCACAGCAAAACGAGGATCGATCTTCAACACCTTCTTTGGATTCGAAAAAGAATGATAATTCGGGAGATGCTCATGGTCAGCAATTGGCTCTTGTTCCAGCCCCTGCTCCCGCTCCTCAGCCGCCAATGGCCGCCCAGCCAATGAGCCAGCAGCAAGCGTATTATTTACCTCCGGCTCAGTTACAGACAATGCCCACCCCTGCCCAGCTTAATCAGACCCAATACCCACCACAGTCTCAAGTTCCACCACCTCAACCACAGCCACAGCAGCATCAACAGCCGCCACCACCGCCACAACAGCAACCACCGCCTCAAATCCACTCATTGCCGCCATACCCGCAGCAGTGGGCTCCACAGCCATCGGTCCAACCTGGGTCCAGACCTTCATCACCTCAAGTTTACCCTCAGTACCCTGAACCAACCCCAAACAGCATGCCGATGCAAATGCAAATGCAAATGCAAGGGCCGTACTCCACGGTTCCCCCACCTGGATCAAACCCGAATCAACCAATGACTTACAACTACAGTGGACCTGTCCGGACATCACCGCCTCAACAACCGCCACAACAACCACCACCGCCATCCCATCTAAAAGCAGGGTTTGCAGGACCGACAAGTGGTGACGGGTATGCCGCCACAAACGGACCTCCCCCTTCTAACGCATATATGATGTACGATAACGAATCGGGTCGATTTCAACATCCTAGCCAACCAGGTCACTTTTACTCACCACCGAATCAAACCGGTGGTGGTGGGATGATGTCGCGGCCTGCTCAGCCGTTTACACGCAATCATCCATATAATGAACTGATCGATAAATTGGTGAGCATGGGGTTTCGTGGTGATCATGTTATGAGTGTGATTCAAAGGCTTGATGAAACTGGACAGACTGTTGATTTTAATGCTGTGCTCGATAGGTTGAACGGACATTCATCCGGGGGTTCTCAGCGAGTCTGGTCGGGTTGATTTTGATTTCGGTATTACTTTATGCATCTTTGGGGACTACTTAATTACTGTTGGTGTTTTGAATAAATGTTGATGTGATAGTGAATTCGTGGTGGCGATGCGTATATGGACAGAGAGAGATGTTTTAGTTTATAATCTCTCTGTTTCTATGGTATGTAGGCTGCATTGCTATAGAGAATGCTAGTTACGTTTTAATTGACTGGTGTTATTCTGTGACTTTGTGTATGTAAGGTTTGAACATGGCAAAATAAAAGTTTATCATCTGTTAGTTGGCATTTGGTGACGAATCTACAGGTATTTTTACTCGTCTCATTTTGTGGGTATTCAATCTTTTTCCCTTCGACGTGGGTGAGTACGGTTCGGTTTGGTTTGGTTTGGTTTGGTTTGCAAAACAGAGTCAAAAGCTTTATAGGATTTGGAAAGTCTAGTCAAGAGAGTTTCGATTCTGACTACCCGGTGTACCACTTCCATTGAGGGCATCAAGAATGGCTTTGGGTGGGAATTGGGTTCGCACCCAGCATCCTCTAGTATACCATTAATATCTTTGGTTGGCGTTGGTCTTTCTGTGTTTCCTTGCCACTCTGGTTATCCGGGTGGACGTAATCTTGTTTTGGTAGTAGTAGCGAAAGAAATGATGTGATGTTGAAGTGACATCTCGGATGATTTAAGGTGCAACATTCACTCTTGATGTTTTGAGGATAGTGACACGCTAACGGACCTGATGACAAATTTTCCTGCTTTCCTTTTTATAGCAAACTTTTTCTTTCTAATTATTTCATGAGAAAATAATGTATGCAGTTAATAGCACCTAAGATTAAACATACATAACTGTATAGCATATAAATGAGGGTACTAAGTCATTTGGGTATTTTAACTACTTAAGTGTTTTGTATTCATCATTTACTCTTAGGTGTTGTTTAGTTTGATGGAATGTTAAGAATTGAAATTGAAATCTTTGAAAGAATTTGAATGTGAAGGAATTTGATTAGGAAAGTAATTCATCTCCTTTTGTGTTTAGCAAGACAATGGAGATTAAAAGGGCGAATTCTGAAAAGCAAGGGAAACACACTTGCTAACACCATCACCGTAGCCCTAATCCCATTCACCGGTCGCTACCTCAATCCCCGTTGCTGGTCGCCGCTTCGGTCTCGGTCACCGCCTTAGTCACCGGTCGCCACCTAGTTTGTCGTCGGCTCAATCTCCGTCGCCCGTCACCTTTTTGTGTTTGAGTCGTACAGAGGCTTGGTAAGAATATTGAATCTAAATTCCAATTATGGTGAGAATGAATCTCAATTCACTTTATTTGATGGAAAGTTTTCCCATCCCAAATTCCAATTCCTTTCATCAAAAGTGAACCAAACATGGGATTATATGGGAATTGGATTCCAATTTCTTAGAATTCCTAAGTAACCCTTCAAACAAAGACTCTTATTATATTGTAAGGGAAAATCATCCGTAATGTTAACATCACCTAACTTAGGTGATGTTACACTCACAAATCATAATCGGGTCCGTTAATCATATGCTAAACCACAATATTATTTTATCTTATATTATTTAACGGTGAGAGTTGTAAAAGATTGGATGTCTATACTCAGATAAAAATTACAACTACGACACTGACGTCTACAGTTGGAGGTATAGTTGGCGCTACGATTGCAACGATATGAACTTCAATATGGAGGTGACCGTTGGAGTCAACGACGGTGAGGGTAGAAGCTACAATTGCAGCAACATGAGCTACAACTACGACAATTGCAAAGAAAAAGTAATCTATTTTTAGTTACAATGCATCATCGAGGCAATACGAGAGGGTTAAAGGGAGAAAGTAAGTCGCCACTCTAGGGGCATGACAAACGAAGGAATCGCGACAGCGGCCAATTATAGTTTGGTGGGGACAGTGGTGAAGGAAGAGAAGGAGAAGATATAACTAAAAACCTTATGATTATAATACCATATAGAATAATGAAAGGTTTGTCAATAGTTTGTAAAGTCATTTTGTGTTGCTGAGAGATTATTCCCTGTGTTCTTGATGATATGTACATGGAAGTTTGACCCTATTTCGCTGTGTTGGAATAACTGAAGATTGGATTGTATCACAGAAAGGATCAGATAAACTGTTGTTGAGGTACAATATTGTGAAAATCAAGCTTATTAAGGGTTGTTTTTACAAGTTTTAAGGAGCCACAGCTGCAGGTATGATAAGAATCATGTCTCTTGAGCACGATGTATAGTGGTGAGAAGCTTTTTCCTTGATTGTGGGTGTGCTATTGTGGTATAAAACATGGTTAGAATAAGAATTACTCGTCCTGTTTTATATTGTGCACTGTGGTAGTATCATTTGAAAAGGAAGCCGAAATAATTTGTTTTTTTTTTTGTGGATGGTGGAGCTAAAGTGTAGAAGATATCTCTGGTTAAGATCTGTGGAGCAATGTATGGTATGAAAAGATTATAAAGGAAGCAAACTAAGGTGGTATGTAAAAGTATTAGATCTTGTTTTGACATCAAGGTGGAAGAGTGCTTTGTTTTGAGATAGGAAATGGAGTTTAGTTGATCACTTATTTGATAAGTTGATAATTACTTACTTGAATCACTAGAGCATATTGAATCATTTATTTTGTTAATTAGTTTGTTGCCTTCTTCGTTTATTATATGGTATTTGGCTATTTGCAGCCTCCTTGTCTGTTTAATTAGTTTGCTTATTTGAATAGTTGAATCAATTGGTTTGAATCATGATTTATAGAATAGTTTCGAAAAGAAAAGGTAACAGAAATCACACTCCTACATGTTATTTTTTATTATTAAAAATAGAAAATTTAACAATTTTTAGTTATACATAACAAGGTATAAATTGTTAATGCATATTTTAAATACATATAGTTATTATATATAATCATTTTTATTACGCATGAATCAATTCTAAAAAAAGCTAGAGAGAAAATAGAACATCCGAAATTGAAAACTTATTATCTCAATTGATGGGCCAAATCGCATATTCATTGTTTTGTACCTTCAATGAAAGTGACTTTGTGTAAAGATAGCAAAGACGACTCCTTTGTACTAATCTTTTAAAAAAAATATATATATATATAAAAGGAAGCTCTTTCCGTTTGCTTTGTCTACTCCTCTAAGAAAACAAATAATTGCCGAAGAAAAACTGCAATAAATGGGTAGAATACAAAAGAAGAGGAGGAAGCAACAGAATTGTTGATTAATGAATATTTATATTATAATTTTTATTTATTTATTGTTATTTCGCGCGTAAAACACGTAGAAAAACAAGTATTTTACCTATTAATATTTTTCGTTCAAGAATAAACAATTATCACTTGAAAGTTGCAAACTATGTAAAAGAAAATATCATTAAACCTTATTAAAAACTTGAGAATACATAATTTTAATAATTTCATTTCCTTCTCCTTTTTTTTTTCTTGAAAAAAAAAACTTGACAACACAGTGTAAGAGCTATAAAAATATAATGTATTTACAAAAGTGGGATAAAGCTATGATATTTATCACAAAACGTTTTTAATATGATTTAAAAGATTATTGTTTTATGATTATAAATAAAAATGAATAGAATTTTGTCAATTTTTTCTATATAAGGTTTTGGTGCCCGCGTGTTGTGGCGACGTTTTAACGAATACATTTTATAATATATAGAAACCAACACCTTTTTTACTTGCGTACTGCGTCATTGAAAGAGAATCCCGAGTTAGGCATAAATATTATTCTAGATTATGAAGTTAATACTTCTTGTCCTCATTCCACATATAAACAATCATTATTCACGCAAAAAGTGTAAGTTACCTAACAATACATGTAAAGTTTAACATAAATAATAAATTAACAAATTTTTTTATAAGCTTATAATCTGAACAACACACCATATTTTTCATAATCTTATAAAACAAATTAATAACTAAAAAGCTATTAAAATAAGCTAAACAAACATCTACTAAAAAAAAGATTTGATATATCATTTTTCAATTTCAAAACGTTATGCAAAGGGATAAAGCTTATAATTTACTCAATTTCAACTCTAAATATTTTATTTTGATGACACATGGAAACCTTGGCACTGGTTCACATGGGTGTTGTGTGCTATTTACATTAATACCCCTACACTTTCAAATTGCAGGAAAATCAACAACGCGCTCACGCGCCCACCACTGCCACCACTGCCACCACTATCACCTTCTTCTCTTCCTTTTCTTTTCCTGTAATCACATTCTCTGCACGTTAACGTTACAAACCCTCTGAAACCACACTCTTTCTCTCCCATCGCATTGCCTTCTCTCTCTATACATCACACCCACAAATAATTTCCATTTATTTTTACTTTTCAACTTCGATTACTACTACAGATAGATATGAACACCCGCCAGCGTCCTCCGCCGTCAGCACCGCCGCTGCGTTCACCGGAAACCCACCAATCTAATGAAACTACTTACAACATAATCCCAATCCACAACCTCCTTGCCGACCACCCATCTCTCCGTTTCCCCGAAGTACGCGCCGCCACCGCCGCTCTACGCGCCGTTGGTGACCTCCGTAAACCACCGTTTGTTCAATGGCAACCACACTACGACCTCCTTGACTGGCTCGGCGTTTTCTTCGGTTTCCAAGGCGCTAATGTCTCAAACCAACGCGAACATCTCGTACTTCATCTCGCCAATGCTCAGATGCGCCTCCAACCGCCGCCGGACAACGTCGACGCGTTAGATCCGACTGTCGTTCGTCGTTTCCGACGTAAGCTTCTCAGCAACTACACTCACTGGTGCTCCTTCCTTGGCCGTAAATCCAACATCTGGATCTCCGACAACCGGCGCGGATTCTCCGACTCCGACAACCGCCGTGAGCTTCTTTACGTTGCTCTGTATTTACTTATCTGGGGTGAGTCTGCTAACTTACGATTTATACCCGAATGCATCTGTTACATATTTCATCATATGGCTATGGAAATGAACAAAATACTCGAAGATTATATCGATGAAAATACCGGTAGGCCTGTTTTGCCGTCAATTTCAGGGGAAAATGCGTTTCTAAATCGTATCGTTACGCCGATTTACGACACGGTGAAAGCAGAGGTTGATAACAGTAGAAACGGAACTGCACCGCATTCCAATTGGCGAAATTATGATGATATAAATGAGTATTTTTGGAGCAGAAGGTGCTTCGATAAGCTAAAATGGCCAATTGATATCGGAAGCAATTTTTTCGTGACTCCAAGTAAAGGGAAACGAATTGGGAAAACGGGATTTGTGGAGCAAAGATCTTTCTTAAACTTGTTTAGAAGCTTTGATAAGCTGTGGATTATGTTAGTTTTGTTCCTACAGGCTGCGATTATCATCGCGTGGGAAGAACGAAATGATTATCCATGGCAAGCTTTAAAGGATAAAGATGTTCAAGTTAGGGTTTTATCGGTTTTCATCACTTGGAGCGCGTTACGGTTTGTGAAATCGCTTCTTGATGCTGGAATGCAGTATAAACTGGTTTCTCGGGAAACCTTATGGCTTGGAGTTCGAATGGTGTTAAAGATTGTTGTTTCAGTTCTTTGGATTATTATTTTCGTGGTTTTTTATACCAAGATTTGGACTCAGAAGAACCATGACCGGCGGTGGTCTGCTGCTGCTAATCGGAAACTGGTTACGTTTCTCGAGGTTGCTTTGGTGTTCTTGATCCCAGAAGTTTTGGCTCTTTCACTTTTCGTTCTTCCATGGATTCGCAACTTTCTTGAAAACACAAACTGGCGAATCTTTTACATGATCACATGGTGGTTTCAAAGCCGGAGTTTTGTGGGTCGTGGCCTCCGGGAAGGATTAGTTGATAATATTAAGTATTCCCTTTTCTGGATCTTCGTTCTCTTAACCAAATTTTGTTTCAGTTACTTCTTGCAGATTAAACCCATGGTCCGACCCACAAAAGATCTGTTAGATGTTCAAGACATGAGGTACGAATGGCATGAGTTCTTCGGTAAGAGCAATCGGTTTGCAGTCGGGCTTCTTTGGGCACCGGTTGTTTTAATCTATCTAATGGATTTGCAAATTTGGTACTCGATTTACTCCTCGATTGTTGGTATGGGAGTCGGGTTGTTGAATCATTTGGGTGAGATTCGAAACATGCAGCAGTTAAGATTACGGTTTCAGTTTTTCGCGAGTGCAATGCAGTTCAATCTCATGCCTGAAGAACAACTGTTGAATCAAAGAGGAACTTTCAAGAGTAAAATCAAAGACGCGGTTCATAGATTGAAGCTAAGATACGGGTTTGGTAGACCCTTCAAGAAACTTGAATCGAATCAAGTTGAGGCTCATAAGTTTGCATTGGTATGGAATGAGATCATTTTAACATTTCGTGAAGAAGATATTATTAGTGATCAAGAAGTCGAGTTACTCGAATTACCACAAAATACTTGGAATGTTAGAGTGGTTCGATGGCCGTGTTTGTTATTGTGTAACGAGTTACTTCTTGCACTCGGTCAGGCTAAAGAGCTGGTTGATGCACCCGACAAATGGCTTTGGTACAAAATGGCTAAAAACGAGTATAGACGTTGTGCGGTTATAGAGGCTTACGATAGCATTAAACACTTGCTGCTCACGATAGTCAAATTTAACACTCCTGAACACTCAATCGTCACCACGTTTTTTCAAGAAATCGATAACGCGATCAGCATCGAGAAGTTCACCAAGACGTTTAACATGTTAGCACTTCCAAAGATCCACACAAAAGTAATCACACTTGTTGATCTTTTGATAAAGCCGAAGAAAGATCTAAACAAAATGGTGAACACCCTACAGGCGTTGTATGAGATCGCGACACGGGATTTCTTTAAAGATAAACGGGATATAAACCAGCTAAAGGAAGACGGTTTAGCCCTTCACAACCCAGAAGCAGAATCCGGGCTGCTTTTCGAGAACGCCATCAAGTTACCCGATCTAAAAAACGATAACTTTTATCGACAAACGAGGCGGTTACACATGATTCTCACGTCTCGTGATGCAATGAACAATGTACCCGTGAATCTTGAAGCTAGACGCCGGATTGCTTTTTTTAGTAACTCGTTGTTTATGAATATGCCACACGCTCCACAAGTCGAAAAGATGATGGCTTTTAGTGTTTTGACACCTTACTACAATGAGGAAGTGGTGTACAGTAGAGAACAGCTTCGAACCGAGAACGAAGACGGTGTTTCGACTCTTTATTATTTGCAGACTATTTATGCTGATGAGTGGAAAAACTTCTTGCAACGAATGAAACGTGAAGGACTGAAGTCAGATGCTGAGTTGTGGACGGTGAAACTTCGTGAGCTTCGGCTTTGGGCATCGTATCGAGGTCAAACACTTGCTCGAACGGTGAGGGGAATGATGTATTATTATCGAGCACTCAAGATGCTTGCTTTTCTTGATTCAGCTTCTGAAATTGACATTCGTGAAGGATCAATGGAGCTCATGTCCATGAAACGTGGCGGCAGTGGTGGCGGTGGTGGTGGTGGTACGGTGGCAGCACGGGGCATAAGTAGAGCAGATAGTACAGTGAGTACTTTGTTCAAAGGCCATGAGTACGGAACCGCGCTAATGAAATACACGTATGTAGTTGCGTGTCAGATTTACGGGACTCAAAAGACGAAAAAGGACCCACAAGCAGATGAGATTTTGTATTTAATGAAAAACAATGAAGCTCTTCGTGTCGCGTATGTTGATGAGGTGGCGGTTCGTGATGGAACAGAGTATTACTCTGTGCTCGTGAAGTATGATCAAGATTTGCGCAAAGAAGTCGAGATTTATCGGGTTAAGTTGCCGGGCCCATTAAAACTCGGGGAAGGAAAACCCGAGAATCAAAATCACGCGATGATTTTCACTCGAGGAGATGCGGTTCAAACAATCGACATGAATCAAGACAACTACTTTGAAGAGGCACTTAAAATGAGGAACCTACTTGAAGAATACCGAAGCTATTACGGTATTCGTAAACCGACGATTTTAGGCGTGAGGGAAAATATCTTTACAGGTTCGGTTTCTTCACTAGCTTGGTTCATGTCGGCCCAAGAAACAAGCTTTGTGACATTGGGTCAACGGGTCTTAGCAAACCCGTTGAAGATCCGTCTGCATTATGGGCATCCAGATGTATTTGACCGGTTCTGGTTCTTGACCCGTGGTGGGATTAGTAAAGCTTCAAGATTAATCAACTTAAGTGAAGACATTTTCGCGGGTTTTAATTGCACTTTAAGAGGCGGAAATGTGACTCACCATGAGTATATTCAAGTCGGGAAAGGGAGAGATGTCGGGTTAAATCAAGTTTCCATGTTTGAAGCCAAAGTTGCAAGTGGAAACGGGGAGCAAGTTCTTAGCAGAGATGTATACAGATTGGGTCACAGGCTCGATTTTTTCAGAATGCTTTCGTTTTACTACACGACTGTTGGGTTCTTTTTTAACACTTTGATGATTTCGTTGACTGTTTACGCATTCTTGTGGGGCCGGTTGTATCTGGCGTTGAGTGGGGTCGAGAATTCTGTAGCAGATAACGCGAACACAAATCGAGCACTTGGAACGATTTTAAACCAACAGTTCATTGTACAACTCGGGCTTTTTACCGCATTACCGATGATAGTTGAAAACTCTCTCGAGCTTGGTTTTCTTGCAGCCATTTGGGATTCTATCACAATGCAACTACAACTTTCTTCGGTTTTCTTCACTTTCTCGTTGGGTACTCGTGCTCATTACTTTGGGAGGACTATACTTCACGGGGGAGCAAAATACCGGGCAACGGGTCGGGGTTTTGTAGTGCAACACAAGTCGTTTGCTGAAAATTACAGGCTCTATGCGCGTTCTCATTTCGTGAAAGCAATCGAGCTCGGGCTCATACTCACAATTTATGCTGGCTACAGCCCGGTTGCTAAAGGAACGTTTACTTACATTGCTTTAACCATTTCGAGCTGGTTCTTGGTTTTCTCATGGATCATGGCACCGTTCATTTTCAATCCTTCTGGTTTTGATTGGTTAAAAACAGTGTATGATTTTGATGATTTCATGAACTGGGTTTGGTTTCGAGGCGGTGTATTTGTTAAATCTGAACAGAGCTGGGAAAGATGGTGGTATGAAGAACAAGATCATTTAAGAACAACCGGGCTTTTTGGGAAATTGTTTGAGATTATTTTGGACTTACGGTTTTTCTTTTTTCAATACGGGATCGTTTACCAACTGGGTATTGCTGATGGTAGTAAAAGCATCGCGGTTTACTTGCTTTCTTGGATTTGGGTGGTGGTGGCTCTTGCAATTTATTCGATTATAACATACGCCCGTGAGAAATATGCAGCTAAAGAACACATCTACTATCGGCTCGTTCAGTTTCTTGTGATTATTCTCGGCACACTAATTATCATTGCTTTGATTCAGTTTACACATTTCAAGTTTCTTGATTTGTTAACGAGCTTGCTGGCGTTCATCCCGACTGGTTGGGGGTTTCTTTTGATTGCACAAGTATTTCGTCCCGTCTTGCAGAATTTTTGGATTTGGGACACCGTTGTATCAGTGGCGCGAATGTATGACATAATGTTTGGAGTAATTATCATGACTCCAGTTGCATTTTTGTCGTGGATGCCGGGTTTCCAGTCTATGCAAACCAGAATCTTGTTCAATGATGCGTTTAGTAGAGGTTTGCAGATATTCAAGATCATCGTTGGGAAGAAGGCTAAAGTTGAAAAGTGATCCGAGGTAAAAAAACAAATATTGGGTTTACTATGAGAAGTTGGAAAGTTTTGTACTTCTGATCAATACATGACTGGTAACCTTAGTTCTTTTTTTGGTCATGCTTTGACTTTGATAGTCATACTAGCTACTTTTAATTATCAAATGAATTGGATATTAATTATTTTTCTGTTCAGGGAAATTAATGTACCATCCAAGTTTGCAATAATTACTAAAAATACAAAAAGGGTTGGGTGTTGTTGATGTAGAAAATAGATAATCATTATGATTTTTTGTACAACTTTGCCAGTCAAAGTCAAAACAATGCAAGTAGAGTCTGCAACTTTGACAGTCAAAGATTAAACCATAGGTGGTGGTGGTTGGTATCGGGTCATAATTAATCTGTAAATGATCACTTATACTTTTTTTATTTTTTGAGACATTTATATCTGTAATTTTATGTATGTCAAAGATTTGGACTCTTTATTTTACATTTTTTGTCAATCAATTGTTGATGCATTTTCAATACTTACATGTCGATTTGATCACACAGGTATTTTCTTTGATTATTGCAGGTATTGAGGTTTGAATGAATCCATATCTTGTTAGTGTGCAGAAGCAAACTTGTTTATGATACATAGGTGCGTTCTTATTGGTTCTTTCTTGTAAAACCATCTTCATTTTGATACTGCACCATCTTGATTTGTTACAATTAACAATCACTTTCATTCTAAACCAATTTCAGTGAGCTTTTGAAACATCAAAATCGAACTGTTATCATATCCGGTAGTCTGTAAATCATCAAAATTTAACTTTTCAACACTAAAGCATGCATGTATAAAACCATCAAAGCACATGTACAACAGCACTAAAGCATGAGTTACTGACTTGTTTTCCAGGTTTGACATGAGGGAAGTAGATGATATGACAGAATTTGAGGTGGTTTCTTTATGCACATATTCAACATCATTGTTGGGAAGAACTCTGAAGCTGAAAAGTGATCTGAGGTAAAAAAAAATTCCAATTGGCAGGGAGGGAATGTTAAAACGGGTAGTTTTTTTGGGTATGGACCGTATGGTGGAAATATGTCGAGCTGACCTGATACTAAAATTTTATAAATAATTTGTATCTATAATGACTACAAACTTGAAGTTGGTTGGGAAAATATTGAACTTTTGATCAGTACATGACTGGTATAACCTTAGTTTTTTTTTTCTTTTTTTTTTTGCCATGCTTTGACTTGATGGTCAAATGAGGGTACTTTTAATTTTGAAATGAATTGGATACAAATTATTTCTGTTGTGGAAAATTAATGTAACATCCAAGTTTGCAACAAGTACTAAAAATACAAAACAGTTGCTTTTGCTAATGTAGAAAATAGATAGCTACCATGATTGCGGTAACTGCAACTTTGACGATCAAAGTCAAAATAAAGCAAGTAGAGTCTCAACTTTGACAGTCAAAAGTTAAAAAGAAAAAAGAAAAAAAAAAGAACTTTTGTTTCTTTTATGAATCAATTATGTTCTTTTATGAAAAAAAGATTTGGACTATCTCATTTCCTTGTTGATCCATTGTTGATACATTTTAATACTTACATGCCGATTTGACACAGGGTTTTTCTTTGATTACTGTAGGTATTGAGGTAGGATTGAATTTAGCGTGCTTTGCAAACTTGTTTATGCTATGTAGGTTCGTTTCTATCTGTTCTTGCTTTTAAAACCATCTTCATTTTGATACTGCGCCATCGTTCATTTGGTTAAAGCATGGTAATAATCACTTCCATTTTAAAAACCAATTTTTATATAAGCCAAAGAACATCAAAATCAAGTTTACTTCATTTGGTGACTTGCACAGTTGTACACCATCAAAATTTGTATTTTCACCACTAAATTACACGTACAAAATCAACAAAGCACATGTACAACAGCACTAAAGCTCGAGTTACTGCTTTTGCAGGTTTGACATGAGGGAAGTAGATGGTATGACATAGAATTTGAGGTGGTTTCTTTTCTTTCTCATTAGTTATGTATAGAAGAAGTGAGGTTTTCAAGTAACTTTGTGACAGTCGGGTCTGATGTTGTATGCGGTCTTTGTCTATTGTGTAATGTAACATGATTTATTGATGCTTCATTTCTTATGTAAGTGAGGAGTTAATTTCAGTATGTAGAATTTGTGTTGTGGGAAACGAGACATGTTTCATTTTTGAATAGGTTATAGTTTAATCCATGAACTTTTACCTTGTACTAATGTCAGGTTTCGAGGATTTTTAGTTGACTGTTAGCATGTGTAGTTTCCTCACGTTTATGCTTCTAACAAAGAATGAATGAATGTGTTCACAATTGTTTGGATTTTGGATCTAGCAGCTGCCCTGATAAGGTGCTTTGAAAAAAAAATATATACCCCACAAGGTCCGGTAGGGGTGTAACTGAGCCGTGTCAACATAGTGCTAGGTTTGAGGACGCCATTTAAAAACTCGAAACTCAAGCCTGATCGAGCCTTAATTATCAAGTTCGAGTTCGATGAGCTAACCGCCTAATCGTCACTCTCAAGCTCGGCTCTACTTAATGGCCTAAATTTGTATATTAGATAATAATATTAATCAGTTTTTAATTATTATATAAAAAAGATAGAAATGTAAAATGACAAAAGCTTGATAAGTCAGGCTAGCTTTATGAGCTGAGTATTATTACTCGAGCTCGGCTTGATAGCCTACATAAGTAGCTTGAGCTTAAGCTCGACTTGATAGTCTACTCGAGTAGCTCAAGCTCGAGCTCAACTCGACTTAAATCAAGCATGATTACATCTCTAGGGACTGGGCATGTTATTAATTCTAGGTTCTAGGCTGGGCTACCATAGTTTCTACTGTCAAGTCACATTAACACACTCACCAACAACCATAAAAAGATCGTTCAAAGAGGATCATTAAAATGATATGCTATTCACTTGTAAATGCTGTTCTGTCATCTCAAATATTTACAAATTTACAACTGTAATTTGATTAACTTAAAGTACAAACACAAAAGAAAAACATGTTTTCCACAAAACTCCGCTGATAAACTTCACTAGTCAATAACAATAATCTTGCTATCAACTTTCAACACGATACTTGTCACAGTCAGTTGCGCCATACCTAGTAAAATTCGAGACCAGACCGTTGAGCATTCTACCCACGCTCGACTTAAACTGCTTTGACCCGTTCTGGTCATCTCTGCTGACCGTTGAACCGACTTCAACACCCTCCATATAAGCCCTGCAAGCCGTTAGAATCACATGTGCATGGCTACGGAAATGACCAACAACTAGATCCTCAAAATGCTGCAATAAAACACTATTATTCAGTTCTGATTCAAACAGACCAAAATTCTGGAATTTCAAACCATCTGGTAGACCAGATCTTCCACTTATAAAATAAAGATGTTAGACATACCTTTGGAGGTCTCCTGAGTGTATATATCATTGTTTTCAAGGATAAAATGAAAATTTCTTCATTATATCCTTTGGATTTCTTCTCCCCTACAGCTCCAGTATACATATCATCATAGCCAGGCTCATTGAAAAACGGTTTATCATTCAAAATCAATGCCTGTATCGAAACTAAAACTTGAAGCATTGTAGAATTATCCGGCATCCATTTCTCGCTCCCATGTCCAGCCCAAGTGTTAAGAAGGCTAAGGCATACTTTTCCAGACTCGTACAAATTCGGGTTTAGCCGAAGTCCACCAGAATAATAATAAACCATCTGAAACTCATAAGCTCAAAAGTCAAGAGAATTAATTTATTTCAGTAGTATTTTAAGGTGATTATTTTGACATTATACTTATGAACGAGTCAATTCGGATAAAATAGTTTAGAAAAAGAATAAAAGGAGAAGGGTCTAGCAGGTTGAAAGAATACATCATAAACCATTCTATTCACAAAGCTAGATCATTATTGATATAATTTAATTTTGTAACCATATTTGATACAGAAGCTACTCAAAACATATAATGTAAACACGACCTCATACCAAAAGTTACTTCATCTACAACAAAACACATACCACATTTTGAACCACAACTCGCCCGAAAACAAAGAACTTAATGCAATCAAATCAAGCGAACCATTTCAATAATCGTAGAGGTAACAATTTTGACACATTTAACTCTATTTGTCATACATCAATAATCAAATGGTTGAAAGTAGCGCAAAATGTATATTTACACATACAACCTTATAAATTATTTTATTTAAAAAGAAATTAGATTATTTTTAAAACAATAACATGTTTCAACTCGTTACCCAACCTGCTCACTTTTTCATCTCTAATGATAATCATATGTGGCGATTACAATGAAACACATAAAATGAGAATGGATACATACCGGGGGGGTGTCTGGATAAGTGGGAGGAAAGTGAATATCGAATACAAAAAGGCCATCGTGATATGGGGTGCCTGCTGGTCCTCCAACCACAGCCCTCAAAAGATCCATTCTTGTTTCATACGCCCTCACAAATATAGTATCTGTTCAAGCAAACAAAACCGAACCAAAACTAGTTTAGTTGAGCAAATCGAACCGAATCAGAATTATAAATTCGCTTTGGTCTCGGTCTCACCCGAAAATTCAAATTTGTAATGTTTAATCTTTCACATTCGAAGAAAAGGGAAATTCTTGTCACAATTAAGTGAGAATATAATGTTTGTGTATGGTGACAGAATTTTTATAGGAACTGTAATTAGGTTTGATTTTGCCTTCAACCAGATAACCCGAATTTGAACTCATTTTTCTTAGTTCTTTCTATATGGGGAAGAGGAAAAACGAAAATCGTCACCATTGAATGAGTATAAAGTTAAATATTCTTTAAAATGGCAAAATTTCTAACCAATAGCTTGCAATAGATAAAGGTAATGTTGTAAAACTCGCTAGGCGCTACTCGAGCGGCCGACCAGGGAGTAGCGAGTACTCGGCCTAGGCGGGGAGTACTCGGATTGGGATTTTTTATTGAATTTTTTTGAAAATTTTACATATAGCATGTTCTTAAGTCATAAATAATCAAATATAAAGATGATTTTTCATAGCATCCAATATATATGTTTAAAAACACCAACATAATTGTTTGAAAATTCAAATACTTCAATAAAAACATTCATTTGTTGGCATTATCACTAGATTGATGCTCATTATTGTTCAATGATTTGAACACCATCCGACTCGTATTCAACTTCCACTTCCTCATCTACTTCTTCTTCTTCTTCTTCACTCTGCGACTCGAATTCTTCGTCAAAAAGTTGTCTTGATCGTGTACTTCTTCGAGGCCTTAAAAATTCATCGGCACCCGTGGCTTCAGCAACCGTCTCCCAAGGTAGTCCCTCCTCAACTTCATCTCCATCAATCCATTCTTACGTGTGAAAATGGAAAGAAAAAAAAGGGAATGACCAATTAAAAACCTAATTTTTATGTTGACCGAGTTTGACCGAGGAGGGCGAGTTGGACCGAGTTGGCCGAGTTTTACCGAGTTCCGAGTTTTAGTCCGATTTTGCCTAAATCGCCTCAGTAAGTGTCCGAGTAGCGAGTACTCGCCGAGTACTCGGCCGAGTAGGCCGAGTTTTACAACACTGGATAAAGGAAGACGTTATTTAATCCGTTTAACCCATGAGACCCATTCCCCTTTTCAGCTAAATCTTTTTATTTGACCCATTGAGATGAAACACATCTGAAAAGCTACCTGACACTAGTAAATGACTAATAGAAAACTATACTAAAAATTATTTCACCCATTCTCCTTTTAGCCAATTTTTTTAACCTGAGACAAAACACAACCTGAATCAACCCATACATAGTAAATAGGTCAAAATTTCCACCAAGAATCAAATTGTAGTGTTACTAACATGGTCAATGCATTCCTATACCAAACATATAAATTTAACCACATCATGTACTTCATAATAGAAAATAAAAACACAAATTCATATAAAAGAAGCTGGGTAGTAAACAACTTTTATTCATTTAACCATTTAAAAAATCACTAAATAAATATTAGTAACATTGATTTAGTCCATAAGACCCTTCATTTTCGACATTATTGAATAAAGCTTAGGTGATTTTAACTTAAAAATTATGGCTTTACTAACCTGGTAAGTCCTTCTCTAGTATTTTCCACTCATCCTGAATCTTCTTTGTCCAGGCCCTCGGAGGCTGCCACCAGAAACATTTAAAAACCAAATGTAATATAATGAGGAGCAATTAACAAAAGAAATCAATCCATTGCTCGATTTTTCTGCATGCTCTGCTTCCAAAATGCAGAGAGAGTGTGTGATGCAATGTGTAAGAATGTAAAATGGTAAAGCCATTATAATGTGTAAGAAGTTACCAGTTGCCCTTGAAAACCAGCACAATTGAAATGATGATCAGAAAAATCATCAACAATATCAAACAACTTGAAGTTCTCAAACTTTTTCTTCACTTCTTCTTTAGTTTCATCTTCTTCTTCAACCACAGAACTTGATGTTACGTTTGGAAGGACTGATGAACTGCTAGAAGCAATATCACTATTTTTGCAAAAGGGTGGATTTGAAATTTCATGATTGTTCAACCAGGAAAAAGATGCTTCAACACCAGGAGGTAAATCAACATGATCGAATTGGGCTTGCATGCTCAAATAATGGGATTCATTATCTTCTTCAAAATTTTCAAACATATAATCACCATCATCATCATCATCATCTCCATTAACCACGTCGTCGTCGTCATCATCATAGTATGATATATCTAAGTTTAAAGATCCAGATGATCCTGCTTCATCAGTAGGCTTCTTAATAACATCCTGGTAGAGGATTAAATGATGTTTATTAGAGGGTGCTTTAGATAGCCGACAAATAGTCAAACAATTTACTTATCTTATCTATGTCTCAATTGAAACATTGTAACTTTCATAAATAACTTTCGTACTGTAATACACTGGTCATTTTGGTGATCCATGTTTGGTGTTAATTGTTCCAGATTATCACAAAATCCAATGTTGGGTACAAATGAACCAGAATTTTCTTACATGGTTCCGCAAACAAATTGCCTAATCCCATAGGGTTTGGTTCACACAAATGTATTCAACTTATTACGTTTTGCTATTGTGTGTATTGATCTTTAAAAGTTTCAATTGCGTGTATCAAACTTTTAATTGTTGTTATTGTATGTATTTTGGTTACATAAAAAAGGAAAAAAATGTATAAGTTTAGTCCATACCATAGAAAGTTTAATGTGCACAATAGGACAAATCAAAAGTTTGATACACACAATAGAAAATTTTTAGAGTCCGATATCACGATATCAAAACGTGCAGGTTGCATAAATTTTAGTGAACTAAACCCAATCCCATACGATCTTAACATATTTGTTTACCGTTTTACATAATTTCTTCCTTTTTGATGTAACCAAATTACATAGAAAAGATAACTTTATATTTTTAATTCACTGCACAAATTAAAAAAAGGGGTTAAAATTGAGTACATTTCAATGCGTTATTTGCTTTCAAAGAATAGAACTATATGGCTTTTTCTTTTTCCTATAAACCCTCTATTACAGGGCTAACAGTGATCAATATTAATTGGAACACACTATTGAATTTTGCAAAAGCAAAAGCATTAAATTCCGGCCCACAAGAAGATATATATTTGTAACATTTACTTTAAACCAATTCGTCCCTGCTTGTTACAATTCACTGGCAACTCACCACAACTGTAAGCAGAGATAATGAGATCAACAGATCATAATTTGATCACAGAACAAACGGCAATTAAACGATTATAGAAAGGAGATTAAAACACGAAATTATTCAACATGCATTGATTAAGCAAACCTAAGGAATTGTGAAATTTGTAATCAGTAATAATACCTTATCGTGATTAACCTTCTTTACAACCGAACCATCCGATTCTAACATGTCGATTTCAACTTCCATTGCGGAGGCACGGCGTGATCAGATAAAAGGAAAAAAACCTAGAAATAATTATACGCAAAAAGGCAAGGAATCGTAGGAGTAGTTCGATTCGATCAAAGTCAAAAAATCAACTTTCAACAAGGAAAAGCAGAGAAACCAATAGGAATGGAGGAGCTGAGGCCTGCAGTTCTAGAAATAGAGGAATGTGTGTGTGTGTGTGTGTGTGTGTGTGTGTGTGTGTGAGAGAGAGAGAGAGAGAGAGAGTATGAGTGTGTTATGGAGGGGTGAGTTCTACTCGCTGACGACTCATAACCACTATCTTACACACGAAGCCTTGGAGAATAATATAAAATATTTCAACTAAAATAGTATTTTTATTTTTTCATGTTATTTAATTTGATTATCTATAAAAAAAATATAATTAATTAAATAGGGAGGTTTATGAGAATTTATATATAGATGAAAATAAGATAATAAATTTCATCAATTATATTTGATCTATTAAATTTAATGATCGTACTTTATCCATTGAAATTCATAGTTAAGTAATTAATAAATGAACGATTAATATAGAATATCTAACTAAATCAAATAAAGAGTCATAATTAAATATCTTATTTTCATCTAAATATATATTTTATTTTAGCCTTCACAAAACTATATATATTAAAGTGATTAAAATAATAATTTAGAACCTAATAAAGTGTATACGAAATTCTCTTAATAAAGAAAGAAAATCTTCCAGTCATGTTGACCACGTTACGGGACGAGGTAAATTATATATAATAACAATAGTCATGAAGAATGAACAGTAACATAATATTTAATTTCATATATATTTTAAACATGTAGAACCGAGTAACATATTTGTTAGTTGGTGTAGTGGTTAGTGCATTTCTATTTAACTTAGAGGTCAACAGTTCAAAGCTCAACTACCTGTTTTGTTTTTTTTTGTTTTTGTGTGTGTGTGTGTTTTACTCCTTTTCTTTGTTTTTTTAATGGAACATGCTCTTTTTTTGGTTTTTTTATTTTCTTTTTAAATGGAACATGTATTTAGGTTGTTTAACTTATTTTAAAATTTCATTTTTATTACTTATTAGAAGTATGTTTATGGTATTAAAGTAAATTAAAATTCTAAAAAAATGAAGTAGTCTTTCACATTATGATTAGTTTGAATGGTTGCCATTTTCTTATACCTATACGTAGCTATGTTGGTTTCTAACTCTGATCTACATTTGTTTCGTTTTATGAAAACCAAAAAAACCTTTATTTTATGTGGTGATTAAGAATGTTACTTTTAATTTACTACTACAATAACATAATATTTAATTTCATATATTTTAACATGCAGAGCTGAGTAACATATTTGTTAGTTAGTGTAGTGGTTAATGCATTTCTATTTAACTTAGAGGTCAACAGTTCAAAGCTCAGCTACATATTTCATCAATTTACTTATCACAATATGACATTTGGAATCTACCAATTCTTTTTCTTCACATTCTCCATTAATTTTGATACATATACTGATCAGGTAAGTAGAATGATAAATAGAAAGACATAGTAGGAAGATATATCATCTCTCTTTATATTAGATATTAAGATTTTGGATAACAGTTAAGCATTTGAGAACTGATTTTAGTTTGAGTATCGCGATAACCAATCTAAGTCGTTGATTTGATAAGTGAAATTCATGGATGTAGAGCGTGGAGGATCAAGTGTGACAGAGTGCATGTGATGAATTCATGGGTGGGTGATGACATTGAAGGAGGTGGAATTAGACGGCTCAGATTGGTTCTCGCGGTTCTCACAATAAAATAGTTCTCAAATAAACTTTATATATATATAGTGGGAGGTTCAAATGAGAACCTTAAATTAAATGAGAATGGGAGACTCAATCCCAGCCGTCCAATTTCCCCTCTTTATATGTTATTGCCCACCCATGAATTCCTCACATGCACCCTGCCACACTCGATTTTCCCACGCTTTACATCCATTAATTCCACTTACAAAATGAACGGCTGATATTAAGTCTTCCATTCTCAATTAATTTATCATTTTCATTTGAACCTTCACACACACACACACACACACACACACATATATATATATATATATATATATATATATATATATATATATATATATATATATATATATATATATATATATATATTGAGGGTCTTATAACAAATTTTGGTTAATAAATGAAGGAAGAAGACATAGGTGTATAAAGATATATTCAATTTATGTCTATCTATACTATATTATAAAACATTTAAGTTTTTTTTAATCTCTAAATTCTAAGTAACTTAGAATTACTAATTTACCCTTAATATCAACTTAAATGTGTACTATTAAATAAAGCAACTATTTAGAGAAATTAATGACAATCTTATACCATTTTAATAACTAAACCTTTCCAAATAAAGATTATTTAAAAAATCCAATCAATACAAATCTTAATTAATAAGAAAAAATAATAATAATTGAACTTTTCATATTATATATTCTATCATATAATAAATATTTAACTTAACTATTAAAAATTACATATAACTATAGTATTAAATCTAAATAACATATAACCTAAATTTATAAAAAGTATAGTACTAGATTTTTTAAATGAGTAATGTAATTAAAAGAAAATAGAGTTATAATGCCAACATTCTTGTTGAATTTTACAATTCACGTGAAATTTTATTGACCCATATAATTTAGAAAAGAAACACGCGAGTAGAATGTTAATGTGTGTGTGTGTATATAGGGGATGGTTCAAACGAGAACTGTTTTTCGTACGAGAACTGTGAGAACCAATCTCAGCCGTTCCTTGGATATGAGAAGTTCATGGATGGAGAGCGTGGAGGGGATCAAGTGTGGCCGGGTGTATGTGAAGAATTCATGGGTGGACAATGACATTAAAGGAGGGGGGATTGGACGGCTCAGATTGGTTCTCGCAGTTCTCGTTTGCATATATATATATATATATATATATATATATATATAGGGGAGGGTTTAAAATCAATCAATGACTAAGAAATTTTGGTGCATCATTAACACTTTAGTTAAATTTTACAATTCATGTAAAATTTTACTAACCCATTATAATTGAGAAAAGAAATACACCACCCATGTTTTAAAATGGACAAGTACGTTATCGAGAAAAAATATTAGTCACCGTTGCATTGTACAGTACAATGCTAGTTACTAAGACTACCCGCATTGGGTCGTGAGGGAGGGCTGTGAGGGCCGGTCACACGATGGAACACCATCGCCCCCATGTGTGAAGGGTTGCTCACGCTCACTTGTGTGAGCCGGGTCGCGCATGTGAGGGAGATTTGTGAGAGAGAGGTGTTTTTTTTTTTTTGTTTTTTTTGGATGTGAAGTATGTGATGGATGCAGGGGTTTGTGTGATGTGATGAGAAAATGGTGGGATGCTGATGTGGCGTTGATGTGGCTGTGTGAAGGTTGTGATGGATGTGGATAGTCTAACAAATTTTCTAAAATTTCTTTATTCGAACGTATGTTTACTTACTTAATAGGTAATTAAAAGGGTCAAACTATAAAAAGTATAATACTATATTATTACACAAATCTTTAATTTTTAATCCTGGATTCAGGTTTTTAATTTAAGGTTTTGATTTATAACATGTGAAGTTTCTGGACCTAAACATAAATCAATATGGATCTTTTCAGTGCATATTTTATATATTTATTATTAATAGGTGGTGAAGGTGGCCAATGGTTGAATTTAGGTGCTGATGGTGGCTAGTGGTTGAATAAGAAATCATAAGATATGTAAGCCAATAATACAAAAAGAAAAAAAAGGTAAATTAATAATTAAAAAACTTAACATAGAAAGTGAAGAGCTATCAATAAATTATCGACTAATAAAAAGTAAAAATCAATGTTTTAAGATCTAGGTCGATTTGGCCGGTTGAACCGGTTGACCAGAATCCGGTCCTTAGAGCGGGTTAATATATACTAGTTTTTTTTTGGCAATTTTCGGGCCGGAGTGACCCAAACGGGTTATCGGTTGAACCGGTGGGACCGGTATAAATCAACTGGTTTGCTATTAGTTTTTTTAACCCTATGTTTTAAAATACTCCAGTGTCTTGTAATCTTTATTTTGAAGTTTGATTGTGAGCCTATAATAATTTTTGTTTGATTGTATAAATCACCATCCCAACCGCATTCAATATCACTACCGTCCACGACCACCACCACCCCCTTCACCACAAAAACTCTAATCAAAGCATTCCGAACCAACATCAGCTCATCCCAACCCTAATTAAAGCAGCCAAAACCAAATCAACTTCCATTGCCACCCATCACCACCGTCACTTGTGGCCAACATAAACGCATAAACCCATTTGGAGGGTTTTATCATACTATAAGGTCGATGCGTGGCTTGGAAGCCCTGTATGAATATCACTGTAAATCTATCCCACTAACATAACTACTTAGTTAAAAAGAAGGCGGGGATAAAAGGCAAGAACTCATGATCTTAAGGTCTACGAGGAAGAGCCTAACCAACTAAACTGGATTTCACATGCTTTAATTAATTTATAATCATTTAAAACAAGTCGATAATTATGTTACTCAATGAATTAATTATATAATATTTTGAAAAGCATTTTTATATTACTTGGGATATGTTTAATAAAATTAGTTGGAGCTGGACTTATTAATTGATAATACCAAGCCAAGTCATAAATTATTTGAAAAAACTTTTATTTTAGGGCTTATAGAGAGATTACCTTTTTAATAATCCCCTCAAAAGGGCTGGAGGATTATGAAAACTAGAATCTCAAGCCCCTATAATTCCATATAAGCCCGTTGTCAAACACACCCTTAAAGAAAAAAAATTAAATTAACACAACTTAAGTTATTTTCTAAAAATTATATATACTAAAAAAATAAAATACTTCAGTTACATGAATTAGTGGCAAGTTTAAATGATAACAGGTATTTAGGTGAGAATAAAGGACGTAATCATAGTCTTTTTTTTATCTGATCGGATAATCTACATTTGATCATTTATTTTAGGGTTAAAGTCACTAAAGACAAACGTGTTTTCCCTCATGTACCGATATGTCATATTAACTTTTTTCTTTACACACATGTCCATTTAACTTGTAAAAAAAAGGTGTTATTGTACTCATTCTGTTAATTTTGACCTATAATAGCAGGTCATCATTTTCCTCAATTTTCTTCACTTGGAAAACGAATTTTGAAGCCAAAATACTCCTTGTTTAGTTGTATACTTAATGAAAATAAATGATTCTTGACTCTATAATAAGGTAATCGAGTTGTCTATGAACTAGTACCAAAACAACGAATAAAAACGAGTTTAAAATATGTCAATTCATCAAAATACCGTAAGGGTGTTGAAGAGGGTCATTATCGACTTTATTTAGCAATAAGTTTGCCTATACTTGATGTTTTGTCATGAATTTCACGTCTTTTGAAAAGTAAAAAATTATCTACGATAATCTACAAAAAGAATTATGTAAAATGATCAAGAATCGAACAAAAAATGTGTCTTTTTTTCTTGCACGGTTTTCGAACCATATAAAAAAAACACAAAAAAAAAAAAACGAAACGTTGGCCATGAAATTCTCCATGAATAGTTGACAAAATTTCATGAATTTAATGTAATTTGAAAGGTATAATGATGATTTACATGATTCTACAAAAAATCACGCAAAACGATCAAGAATCGTCCAAAAAATGCAAAAAAAAAGGCTGAAACCGGGTAAACATGTTGCATGTCGCGAAATGGGCATATCGACACGTTTTTTGTAAGTTAAATGGTTGGATGTGTAAAAGAATTTAATACGCGATATTGATACATGAAGGAAAGCACGTTTGTTTTCAGTGACTTTAACTTTTTATTTTATTCATTACCTAGTAATGAATTGTAACGATTATAAATTACAACTGCTGAATTGTGACCATATTATAACCATTATATTTAATAGATCAATATCGAATTAATAACTAAGATTTATTTAAATATTTTTACTAAAATATCCATTCTCACCAATAAGCCCGCTTTCGAATTAAAGAATGATACGCAATATCAATGGTAAATGACAAAATCTCTTTTTATTCTCATAGAAATTGCACCATAACTTTCCAAAAAGCGATTACTTTTAAAGTTTTGGGCTATCTCCTAGAAGTTTCACCGAAGACAAAGTGACTTACACAACCTTATTGCCAATTTGCCATCTAACCTAGATTTATTTAACAAAGGATTTATAGGTTAATGAAATGAGGTGTATTAATTGTTTCCCAACTTATGACTTTAAGTCTTGTAATGAAGAAACTATATAGATTTAAAAATACGATAAAAAGGATGTGTTCTGTTATTAAAAACTTATAAACTTAAATAGGCGTACTTGGGTTTAGTTCTCCAAAATGTATTAAACTATACCAAAAAATCTATTGTGTGTATCCACCTTTCAAAATTTCTATTGTGTGTATTGAACTTTAAATTTGGTGTTATTGTATGTATTTGGATACATAAAAAACAAAAAAAGTATAAGTTTAGTACATACAATAGAAAGTTTAATACATACAATAGGAAGTTTAATACATACAATAACACTAATTTTAAAGTTCAATACACACAATAGAAATTTTGAAAGGTGGATACACACAATAGATTTTTGGGTATAGTTTAATAAATTTTGGAGAACTGGACCATTGTTACTTTGTTAACGATTCTCATTCAGGTATAAACCCTAAATTAATATTCAATAGATGAAAGGTCTTGATTGATACTTTTTATGATTAACATCTTTAGGAGTTTGTAAGTCAATGCCAAATAATGCTAATGACTCATTAGTAACTTATTATTGACTCCTTAATGAGAAGTATTTTGAAAAATCAAGACTAATTAAATAATGACTCATTAATAACGATCCACAATGACGTAATTCACGGTTGAATAAATATAAAAAATAAAAAAAACCCTTATAAATGAGTCATTAATGTTGGTCATAAACGGCAAATGAACCTATTCTGTGTATAGAGGAAAGTCCCTTTGAGAATTAATATTATTATGAGAATTGTGAAAATTATGGACCAATCAATCTATTTCTTGTTTTAATGATATAATCTTAATTACATAGGGTATTTCGATCAAGTGTAACAATCTCCACCTACCAGTGCTACACTATGTAGATAACTCTCCTTTCCTTTCAAATTACATATTTATGTCACTCTCATCGTCTCTCTTACTTGACCGCCTAACCAACCATCACAGACCACCCGATCGACCATCATCCATTGCCTACCTTTGTTTCCCTTCCTCACATTTTCAAATCATAGATCCCTCTTGACCCTCCTCTTTATGGCAGATCTTTACCAACAACACTGCAACACCACCAGTGATTAGTTAATCGCAGAGCAATAGCCACCATGAGAATATGAGATCCATAACTACTTAATAACTTATTACCAGATTTCCCCAAATCTGACCTCACTCTCTCGACCAGTTGGCCATTACAAAACAACTACCCCTTTCACTCTCTATCGTCTTAAATGTTGCTCTTAACTCCGGCTACCAAGACTGTCTCGACCATTAAAGCCTGCGACCATCATCAGTCATACACCACTCGCGATCGTAATACACCAAATTTGGTATCCATTATCTCTGTATCTCTTTCTCTCATCTCTCTAACAACTCACTCGGCCGTTCATTACAGACAAATATCGATCATAGTGATGCAGCTAGTATGAAAATGGGGTTTTAAGTTACAAAAGGTTTAAACGTTCTCATGGGTGGGCAATGACATTAAAGGAGGGGGAATTGGACAGCTCAGATTGGTTCTCACAGTTCTCGTACGAAAAACAGTTCTCGTTTGAACTTTTGCATATATATATATATATATATATATATATATATATATATCACGTAACAGCAACAGCAACAGTAGGTGACGAAAATGATGAATTTCGTCATTTTCGTCAATTTTTTTCTTCAGAAATATAGAAAGAGTGGTCTCGTTTGAAAGAGAATTAAAAAATGAGAAGATTGGTATAATTTTTTTGCTCAAACTCAAAAAATTGAAATAGTTATGGTTATTTAAAGATTTAAGGGGTAAAAAATTAAAAAAAAATGGGCTTTGACCATCTTTTGTTTACTTAATTACAATCATATCATTATAGATCTTAACCATTGATTTGATTAATCTAATGACTTTGACCATAATATCTTTATTCTCGCGCTAACAACAGTTCTCACATAAACTTTGGTCTATATATATATAAGCTGTGTAATATTAGACTTGTATTGTGGGCCAGTGGGGCATAAAATTTGTTATAGAAGAAAATTTGCATTTATTGTAAAAGAAAGGGGCTAGAAGTGTAATTTTTGCTAACAAATCTGACTTTTTGTCAACCCACTTGCATTTGTATTAATTCTTCATTTCTTTGTAACTGTAAGCTTCCATTCTAATTACACCTGCAGCTTCACCGGAGACTTTGTAGAAGATCGAATACTGTAAGTCATTGATCGACTCTTCTAGCTTCCAGATTTCTTCCGTCAATTCATTCCCTAATTAATTAATGGCCTTTTTATTGTATATATAATTTTGTTTGGTTTTATTAGAGTAACTTAATTAATTAGTAAATTGCTTCTCTTTAATCTCGTTAATCTATATATATGTTTGGTTTCCATCAATAAATTAAAACTAGAATATACTATATATTGTCTGGTTATCATTTACAAAGTCGGCTTTGTATCTGGTCTTAGTTTGAATTCTTGTCTACCCAATAGTTATTACAGGAAAAAGTTTTATAATATACCCAAAAAGAGAAAGCCAATGATATATCGTCGGCCTTACCAACCAGCATCTCACTTATTTTCTTTTTCGTCTACTTGTTGCATTACTATATTCAAGATAAATTATTTTGATGATCTTTACATGTAAATGTAAATGCAGCTTTCGTTATTGACAATGGGTGCTTCTTCAATTCCTGATCGATGGAAATATGACGTCTTTATAAGTTTTAGAGGTGAAGATATCCGTAAAAGCTTCATGGATCACCTATTCAAGGATTTCAAGCAAAAAGGAATTCGAACTTTTAGAGATAATGAGGAATTGCGTAAAGGAGAAGAGATATCTCTTGAAATCTACAAAGCCATTGAGCAGTCCAGGTTTTTGATAGTTATTTTTTCAAAAACTTATGTGTCTTCATCATGGTGTCTTAAGGAACTTGTGAAAATACTTGAGCGCAAGAAAATGGGAGATTCCAAACATGAGGTTCACGTTATTTTTTACGATGTTAAGCCTGATGTAGTGAGGAAACAAAGTGAGAGCTACGCACACTCATTTGCGAAGCATGAAGCATTCAATAAACCAGAGGTGGCGAAATGGAGGGAAACTTTATCCATGGCAGCAGACTTATCTGGATGGGATCTCCAAGATCTTTCAAATGGGTAAGTTTTCAATTTAAGTTAAACATTTTATTTTAATTTATTATGCCAACTTTTTCCCCCAATCGAATTAATGTGGTAGCTTTATCAAAACTCACAGTGTTGATATGTATGTGGTCAATAGATATGAGGCAAAGTTCATTGACAACATCTCAAGATTTCTCTTGGAGAAGTTATGTGATGGACCGTTGCATGTTGGTGAGAACATTGTAGGTATAGATAGCCATTTAGTGGAATTGGACTTGTTGCGTTTTGTTGGAACAGATAAGGTTCACATGATTGGAATATGTGGTATTAGCGGGATAGGAAAGACAACCCTTGCCAGAGCTATATATAACTTGATGTATACCTATTTCGAGGGAAGTTTCTTTTGCGATGATGTGCAAGGAATCTCAAAACAAGACGGCCTAACTGAAGTCCAAACACAACTTATTCATGAAATCGGGAAAACAAGTGGTGTGTGTATATCAAGTGTTGGTCAAGGGATTATGGTAATAAAAAGGATTATGTCATTTAAGCCTATATTGCTTGTTCTGGATGATGTAGATAGTAAGAAGCAGTTAGAAGCAGTAGCAGGGTCACCTAATTGGTTTTCCCCCGGAAGTTTGCTTATCTTCACAAGTAAAGACAAACAGTTGCTAAACTCTCATAGAGTGGATGAAATCTATGACATGGGCTTTCTTGATGAGAATGATTCTCTCAAGCTTTTTAGTTCGTATGCCTTTCATGAAAAATATCCTACGAGAGGCTTTGAAAAACTTTCTCAGAAGGTTATAAAATATGTGCAAGGTCACCCTCTGGCCCTCAAAGTTTTTGGTTGCTTTTTGTATGGCAAAAGTGTGAGTGAGTGGGATAGCGAACTGGAGAGGCTCAAATTGTATCCTAATGACGAGATACAAAAAGTGCTTCGTGTAAGTTATGACGGGCTAAACTTCCTCCAACAAAGAATCTTACTTGATATAGCATTTTCGTTCATTGGGACAAAGAGAGATTTAGCTGTAAACATACTTGATAGTTGTGGGTTTTGTGCAGCTACAAATTTGAGAGTTCTAGTTGATAAGTCGCTAGTTACCATATCTCAATATGACATGTCACTTCAAATGCATGGATTGATTCAAAGCATGTCAAAGGAAATTGTACGTGAAGAATCCAACATGCCTTGGAATCGAAGTAGACTGTGGGGTCCATCGGAGGAGGTTTACAATATATTGAGTGAAGACAAGGTAACAAGTTATTGTTTAATTAATTTTGTTAATTAAATAAGTACAAGTACAAGCAATTGAACATGTCACAATTTCCATATAAGTTACACGAATGTCTTACTTACAGTCTAGCATTGTTGTTACTTGTATATAGGCAACAGAAGCAGTTGAACTTATTGACCTTTGGGATAAGAAATCTAGTCAAAAGTTTGACATAAACAGTTCAGTCTTTGCACGTATGAAAAACTTAAGGATCTTAAAGCTGCCAAGGGACCCTAATGTTAATTTTTCTGGAAGATTGGGATGGTTATCTAACAATCTAAGGTGTCTTTGTTGGCATGGATATCCTTTCAAGTTCTTACCTCAAGAATTTTATCCAGAAAATCTTGTCGTCATCGACCTGTCAAACAGCCGCATAAAAAATCTTTGGGTAACACCTAAGGTACATATTTACCTCTTTTATATGTATTTTTGTTGTTAAAGCCTAATGATCTAAAAACATTCCATTATTTCAGCGTCATACAAGGTTAAAAGTTTTGAAGCTAAATCACTGTCAGAACCTAAAACATACCCCCGACTTCTCTAAAATTCCAAATCTTGAAGAGTTAATTCTGGAGGGTTGTGTGAGTTTGGTTAAAGCTCACCCATCAATTGGAATGCTCAAGAGGTTGGTTGTCCTAAATATGGAAAATTGCAAGCGCCTTAAGAATTTTCCTTTCAAATTGGAAATGGATTCTCTTCAAGTTTTGAATCTCTCAGGATGCTTTAAAGTAAAGCATATACCTAAGGCGTTAGTAGGGATGAAAACCCGACAAGTGCTTCATATTGATCGAAATTCCATAACAAGACTTGCTTCTTTTGCATTATTCTTGGCTCATTCTATTGGAGTATCGTCATTTGGTCAACATCTCTGGTCAAGATGGTGGACTAAAATATTCAAGCCTTCATGTGTTAACCTGGTGAAGCCTGCAACTTGTACACAACAAGTATTTTCAGAGATGAGAGAACGAGAGCAACACACACTTACACAAAGTTGTGTATTTCATTCACTGAAAACTGAAAGAACAGAACATGCCATAAAAGCTTACACGAATGGAAACCATGAATAAAAAATAACTGACCACTACCTCATCATGTGAGGAACTAAACTACCCACTACTAAATGCATAAATTAAAACTAAATAATTAATAAAATAAACATAAAATAAACTCTGATTTGAGAGCATGCAGTCCACGAAAATGCACAGCATGCATATGGGTATTGTACTTCATGCATAAGGTGTTGTACTTCAATACTCCCTCTCAACACCAACTCCAATCATCCCCATCTTCTTGCAGAACTTAATCATCTTGTTGCTGGACAAACCTTTCGTAAATAAATCTGCAACTTGCTCATCTTTTTGACATGTTGAAGATCAATGTCCCCTTGCAACACTTTCTCACGAATAAAATGGTAATGAACCTCAACATGTTTGGTTCGAGCATGGAACATGGGGTTTTTAGCAAGCTGAATTGATGACATGTTGTCACCATAAAGTGGAATACTATAATCCACTTCTTGGTTCAACTCTTTCAGCAACCGCACCAGCCATACACATTCTTGCGCCGCCATTGCAGCTGCCCGATACTCAGCTTCAGTCGTCGACAGTGACACCGTTGGTTGTCGTTTACTACACCACGACACTGCGCTTGACCCAACCCTAAAAACATACTCGGTAGTGGACCTACGAGTGTTCAGATCACCGGCATAATCTGCGTCACAAAAACCAAAAAACTTGCAATCTGACTCTTTCTTGAATGCTATTCCAGCTTCAAAAGTCGCCTTTAGATACCGTAAAACTCTACGAATTGCAATTAAGTGAGGCTTCTTAGGATCTTGCATGAAACGACTTAAAACACCTACAACAAATGATATGTCGGGTCTTGTAATCGTGAGATAAATGAGACTACCGACAATCTTCCGGTACATAGTAGTATCTTCCAAAGGCTTTCCAATGTTTGCATACAACTTACTGTTAGTATCCAAAGGAGTAGCTGATGGTTTGCAATCCAACATACCAAATTTATTCAACAGTTCAATGGTATACCCTTTTTGGTGTAACACAAAGCCTTCTTTCTCATACGTCACTTCCAAGCCAAGGAAGTGTTTAAGTTTACCCAGGTCCATGTGAAACCGAGTACACAGATTTTCCTTCAACTGATCAACAACAACTTCAATGTCACCGGTGATGATTAGATCATCTAACATATACAAGAACTAAGACGACTTTACTGCCGATTGACTTGACAAACAAACTCGTATCGGCAGAGGTACTAATGTATCCATTATGCTCCAAAAATTCTGCTATCTTCCCGAACCAAGCTCTTGGCGATTGCTTTAAGCCATAGAGTGCCTTTCTCAATTTGCACACATAATCGGGATGACTTGAGCTTTGAAAACCGAATGGTTGTTCCATATGAATTACATGATCTAAATCACCGTAAAGAAACGCGTTGCTCACATCCATTTGCCATAGATTCCAACCCTTGTTAGCAGCTAACGATAGAACCACTCGAATTGTTGTTAACTTTGCTACCGGGCTGAACGTATCTTCGTAATCTAGCCCGTATTGTTGGGAAAAACCACGAGCTACTAGCCTCGCCTTGAACCTTTCGACTGAACCATCTGCTCGTCGCTTCACTTTGTAAACCCACTTACACGAAATAGGTCTCACACCTTCAGGCTTCGAGACTAACTCCCACGTTTGGTTTTTCATAAGAGCTGACATTTCTTCCTCCATAGCTCTAACCCACTCCTGCTTTAATCGGGCTTCTTCGAACGATTCAGGCTCATGAATTTCAGATTCAACACATGCTACATTTGCATATCGAGGGTTAGGTCTTCGAACTCTAGTTGACCGGCGAAGGCTTGGAGGTTCAGGATCAGCACCATGTTCATTTTGATTGTGGTATAGACCAGTTTGCCATGGTTGTTGATGTTGATTTAGAGCAGCTTCTTCTTCTACAGTTGTATCATTATCTTCCACATAGAATTGAGTCTTTGTGGACTCCAGCACTTCCTTGAAACCATCAGAGTCAGTAAGTACTTCTTGATTAGGAGACCACCAAGATGAGGTCTCATCAAATACAACATTTCTAGACACATAAATTCTGCCACTAACAGGTTCACAACATCGCCAACCCTTTCTTTCTGCATCATAACCAACAAATATACACCTGACCGCTTTCTTCTCCATCTTGTGACGTAAGTGATCAGGAATAAACACATAGCAAACACAACCAAAAACTCTAAAATGACTTACATTTGGCTTGATGTTAAATAGCTTTTCAAGAGGAGACACATACTTGAGCCCTTGCTGAGGGATTCTGTTGATTACATAGGCAGCGGTCTTCATCGCTTCTGCCCAAAAACGACCTGGTACATTTTTATCATGGACCATACTCCTGCAAGTCTCCGCCAAATGCCTATTTTTACGTTCCAAAACGCCATTCTGTTGTGGCGTATTAGGACATGTCAATTGCCGGCTGATCTTGTGTTCTTTTAAGAACTCCGTGAACTCTTTCAACAAGTATTCACCACCATTGTCTGATCGTAGTTTCTGAATGGTGTACTTTGTGTCTTTTTCAGCTTCTAATTTGAACTCCTTAAACTTGTTGAAGGTATCCGACTTTTCTTTCATGAAGTAAACCCAACAGAATCTCGAATAATCATCTATAAACGTGACCATATACTTCATACCCCCAACTGATGGTTGCTTTACAGGTCCAAACACATCCGTATGCACTAGTTCTAACGGTTGTGTGGCTTGGTAGTTTGATTTGTCAAACGGTAGCTGATGGGCCTTACCAAATTGACATCCTGCACACACCAAATCTCTACACACTTCGAGTTGGGGCAGCCCTTTCACCAACCTTTTCTTCATCATTAAGTCGAGTTTATCGTAACTCACGTGACTAAGACGCATGTGCCATAGATCAACGTTATGATTCTTCTTTGTTTTGTCAACATACGCTGTCTCTGCCGACATTACATACACAGAATTCGACCCGCGCCCGTGTGCAATTGGTTGTGACGAAGTCTCAAACTGAGCATAAATCTTCACATTTTCTGGACCAAAAACAACATAGTGACCTGATGTAGTTAATTGTGAAACTGACAGCAGGTTCTTCTTCACTCCAGGGACATGGTAGACATTGTGTAAAACCAACTCCCTCTTATTCTCTTGAGGGCAGAATCTAACATCACCCACATGTGCAATTTTAAGCCTTGAGTTGTCTGCTATTACAACCACTCGACTGCCACCATATTCAATTGGGTCTTGTAACTTTTCTTTTTCTCCCGTCATGTGATTAGAGCACCCCGAATCTACGATCCATTCATCAAACTTGTTATTTTGCATTTCTGTTGTGGCTGTGAGGGCAAACACATCTTCCTCCTGTGCGATGTGTGCTTCAGCATCCCATGCCACCTCTTCTTCTGCTGTAGCAGCGTTACCTTCTTCGGTTGGTGCAGATCTACAATTTCTAGCAATATGGCCACGACGACCACAATTGTAACACTTGAATGGAAATTTCTTACCCGAGTGTTGGTGCTTTTGTTTATCACCTGACGTCTCTCCCTTTTCATGGTCACGTCCCTTCTTTTCATAGCTACTTCCCTTGTTCTTCTCAAAATTCTTCATGTTCACCCCAAAGTTTGGTGTTGTCTTCATTGACAGGTTTATGTTCGCTGCAATCTCTCAATCTTAGCTACTGCAATATATTACAAGTGCCTGAACATATTGGAGGTTTATCATGTCTAAAAAGTCTAAACTTGAGCGGAAATAGTTTTACTAGCTTGGCAGGAAGTTTAAGTAAGCTTTCTCATCTTTTGTGTCTTGAAATCAATGGTTGCAAAAAGCTTGAAATGTTGCCTCAACTTCCACCTAGCATTACGCGTCTTCATGCACGTGATTGCAATATATTAGAAGTATCCGAAGACATTGGAGGTTTATCATGTCTAGAAAGTCTAGACTTGAGTGGAAACAATTTTACTAGATTTCCCGAAAGTTTAAGTCGGCTTTCTAATCTTGAAAAGCTTGAAGTTCATGGTTGCAAGAAGCTGGAAGTGTTGCCGGAACTTCCGCATAACATTGTACTTCTTGATGCATCTAATTGCAATATCTTGCAAGTACCTAGTAACATTGGAAGTTTATCATATCTACGTCGATTATTATTGGGTGGAAACAATTTTAGTAGCTTGCCTGGAAGTTTAAGTAAGCTTTCTTCTCTTTGGTATCTTGAAATAAGTGGTTGCAAGAAGCTGCAAGTGTTTCCAGAACTTCCACCTAGCATTGAATGTGTTCATGCATCTGATTGCAATATATTACAAGTGCCTGACAACGTGGGAAGTTTAATATATCTACGCTGTCTATTATTGGGTGGAAACAATTTCACTAGCTTGCCTGGAAGTTTAAGTAAGCTTTATCGTCTTGAAACGCTTGAAGTTCGTGGTTGCAAAAAGCTGAAAGTGTTGCCGGAACTTCCACATAGCATTGTGCTTCTTGTTGCATAAGGTTGCAATACGTTACAAGTGCCTGGAAACATTTGAGGTTTATCATAACTATTTAGTTTGTTATTAAGTGGAAATAAATTTACTTTCTAGCCTTGTAAAGCTTAATGTCAAACACCTAGTTTTCATTTATCTCGACAGTGTAAATCGTGTGATTGTTAATTTTAATAATGAAATTGATTATGTTGATGTTTTTATCATGATTTGAGAAAGAACGATAAATTAAAATCTCGTATGTTTATTTATATCACGAGTTAAAGCTGAAATTACAAAAGTGTCCTTGAATTTATCATGATAAATTGGCAAGTCATTTTGCCAATTGATATATATAGTAATTGTATATCACTTCTGGTTTTATGGGTTAGTAAGTGCAAGCAAGTATTGATGGTTTGTGTTAAATAGAGTTTATATTTATATTTTATTATTCTTTTATTTGTACAGATAGTACATGGTCTTTTGTGTAATTGGTGTATATATATAATGATATGCAATGCAATACTAACCCACATATAGTTTTCCACAATCCAATAGTTTGAAGCACAAGTCCTTCATCCGGGAAAAGCGATTGAGTTAATTACTTACCTAATAGGCTTGGGTAGATTTGGTAGTAATTATCATTTAAGTATATGACTGAATTGACTAACATATGACATAAGTTAATGAAATGGTAACACAATTTATTAGGCTTGAAGTATAACTTATTCTTGTAAAACTTGAGATACTGGATGTCATCTGTTTACTTATTTTTTATTAAGAAAGTTAATTTGTACATAGCAGACTTTGTCTATTAACAACTGAATGATATATAATACAAGTTGATAAATACTAAATTGTTGTGTGAAACATTTATGTTTGTACAAATCGTCGCTCTTAAGATAACATGAGTTGGTCCATGTGAAAGTACCGATATTAACGCTTTTAGTACAAGTGTTGTAGTGGTTTAATGGAAATTTATGAAACTTGATGTTAATTATTGTTTGTTAAAGTAAACTAGAATTTTCTTGTTACTTCTGTTATAACTAATTACAAGTTACATATGGATGCACACTGATGACGTATAGTTATACCCTGCCTCGAAACCGAAGCCTACTTACCGATCCAGACCTTACAATACACACTTTTTCAACTTTACATTTAACGAGTTAAAATTCTCCGCCCGTTGCTGCGGAAAATATAAAATTAGAAATAACTGAAATTAACATGCAAACATAAAATTTTAAATTGAAATGAAAAAAAATTAGTTTTAAAATTTTGGAATTGAAAAAAAAAATACTTATTAAAATAGAAAAGAAAAAAAAACATTAAAAATCAACTTTAATTTTATCATCTCCAATTTAATTGACTGAGATAGTGTTATAGAAAATATATACACTTTTGAGCTTCAGTCTTTATATTGAATATGTATAATTAAAAAGAAACAAAAAAGTTGTTGAAATACAAATCGTATAAATTATAATCCTGATCATATTATGTAATATTTTAAAATTAAAAGAAGCTATCTTTCATTTCTAATAAAAAAAGAATAAAAAAGTAAATAACATAGTTATCACGAAAAGTAAAGAAGAAAAAAGAAATCGAAGTAAATTTACTTATAAATAAGAAGGCGTAATATATGTAGAAAACAAAAAAAATAAAATAAGATAACAATTAAAGAAAGTAAAGAAAATGAATTTAATGGAAAGTGAAGTAACTCTTCTTATAAGCAAAGGAGATCGAATATCTCTAATAAGCAAAAAAATAAAATAAAATAATAATTAAAGAAAGTGATAAAGAAAAATAAAAAAAAGAAGAATGATTATAATAAAGAAGAGGGTGGGGGGAATCGAACCCCTTACCTTGGCTGTAAAAAGTGGACCACCAACCAACTCAGCTACCTTGTGTATGTGTTTAGTTACAGCAATACTTGTATTTATATAATATATGCGCATTTTAGAAAACCCCTTCTATGAACAGTAACTGGTGCATGCATGTTAAGAACTTCCCAATTGTATATATATATATATATATATATATATATATATATATATATATATACATTCATATTTACCTACTTGTCTACAAATTAGTGAAAATTGTTGTAGTATGAATCTGACCTCAGTGTAAACGTGAAGGTGCACCCTTTGTATACAAGTTATACAATTCTCTTTTCTCTTACTTTTCTCCAATAATGCTAAGTTATATTAGTAATTTAGTGCAAATCATAGTTATTTTATAATATATTATCGGTATAAAAGTTTTTACTTTTAAATGAAAATCAATCAATAACAAGAGAACAATTTTAACATGATAAACACCTTTTGTATACAATTTACAAGTAATTCAGTTATCTTCTCCTTCTCTCCAATATTACTAAGTTATATTAGTAATCTTGTGCAAATCATAATAATGGGTGATGATATTGGAGAAAGGGGAATTGGTGCGAGTACCGTGAGAACCAATCTTAGTCGTTGATTTGATAAGTGAAATTCATGAATGTAGAGAGCGATCAAGTGTGACATGGTGCATGTGATGAATTTATGGGTGAGTGATGACATTGGAGGAGAGGAATTGGACGGCTCTGATTGTTTTTTGCGGTTCTCGTAATAAAAATGATTTTCAAATGAATTTTTTCATATATATATATGTATGTATGTATACATATATATATATATATATACACACACACCCCCTAATAGAAACATTATTACAATGTGATGTTAGATCAAGAGACGAAAGAAAACATTGGTTGGAAGCGCGTTGAAAGGAAGAATGGTGCCAAATGGATTTTGGGCTAATCGCTCCACAACCAGGAGTGTCAAAGGATTTAAAAACCAAATCCATCGGTTTCTATAATCATTCGATCCAAAGTAAATTTAATAGATTTTACAAAATAAAATATCTAATTTTTAAACATGAAAGAATAAAACCTGCAATTTTGTATAACTAGACCAATAATATACGGGCAAATGATATATGGTTAGATACTTTTAACAACATATAATTAAGTGATGATATAATTACATATTTCTTTAATAAGTAAATACTAAAATGATATAATTACAATTTATCAAAACAAGTATATAAATGTATTAGCATCTATCTTAAATGCTATATCATTTTTCTATAATATAACCTATTAATTAAAACATATTTAATCCTAAAAAACAACAATAATGACACGCTTTAATGCAATCCCCACACAAGTCACAACCCAAAACTCATGTTGTCCCGCCCAAAACTTCACCCGCCATATCTTTCCCGCCAGAACTTCCCCCAAATCGCCATCTATAAGACGGTAACCCTCTCTACATAATCACCCACACTCTCAATATTCATTTCTTATACCTAATCGCTGTAAAATTATACAGTTTTCCTCATCAATTCCTGTTTTTGCAGTGAAATCTGAGCAATGGTTGTTGCTCTAGGTCCAGGAAAGTTTTACGGAAGCAGCCTCCCAAGGCCACGAATCTACACAGACATCAAGTACAACTCCGAACGGGTCGACCCACCGGTCTCTGTCGTTGATCCGTTTATGTCGTGGGCAGAAGAAGCTCATTGGTCAATGGGTGGCTTGAGTTTCCAGCGCCACCGTCTACAGGGTCGTATTGAAGGTAATGTCGACAAACTTCGAAACCAAATCGAGGAGTCGATTAAGAAGAAGGAATCTCTAAGCCCCAAGATAACCAAGAAGAAGTTCGTTTCAAAATCGATGGAAAACTCAGGGAAAAAGAAGAAGAAAGAAAACCGAAGTCCGTCGCCGCCACCAGCTCCGTTGGCTAACAAGCGGAAGAGACGATATGTGGGTTTGGTTGATGAGGACGACGAAGGGGAAGAACGATCGGCGGGTAGGAAGTGGCCGGTGAGGAAGCTTTCCGATGAATTTGAACTCGTTGCTAATGCTAAGAAAAGCCCGTCGAGAAGCTCCATTGTTGTAAAGTCTGAAATGGAAACAGTTGCTTCAAGAACTCGTGGTCGGAAAACAGTGTCTGAAGAGCCGGTGAAGACTCTCTCTAAGGGAAAGAAGCGACTGAGAAAGGTGGGTCAAGATATAAATGGTGATTCGTCTCCTTCTAGAACTTCCCCGAGATTGGTAAAGCGTGGGTAGACCATTGTTGTTTAATTGTTTGAAGAAATGCCTGAATGAATCAGTGGTTTAATCTTAGCAATTAGCATTAGTATATTTGGTTTTTGTTTCTACTTGCATCAAAGACTGTCTTTATAATTCATATATGGGTATATCTTCTTGAAATCACTGTTTTTACAGTTTTTCTTGGCAATTTTCAGTTGAATGTTATTATTATGCGATGATAATCTTCACACTTGTGTATAATTATATTTTCCCTTTGCTTTGATCCTTCTACTGAGTTGGGATTGCATATATCAGCTAAAAAATAACTCTAAACATATGAATTCTAGTTTAATGAAAGCTTGGAATCATAGATGTTCTTACTCTGCACCTATGTGTTGTCTTTGTAGTTGAGGTGTTTGATAAAATGCCCAAATGAATCTACTTTGATCTTGAATAGTCAAAATAACTTGTTGATCTTGGAGAAGATCTTAAGTAGAATTTCATTCCAATTTATAAACATTACCATATGACAATAACTGCATATAAATACTGCCCATATGAAATCCTGTGTTGATGATGATACTATATCTTTGTGAACCAAAATCTCAAAACCTCACAAAATCATTCTCAATTATTATAATCAAAACTATAAGAAAAAAAATAAGTTTTTTTACCATTTACCATTACATATATTGTTCATATTTCCTGTTAAAGGTGTAACCGCCCCATGTATTTTCGATAACCTGCATGTATGTCTTGTTATAATCCTGTATAATGAAGCTCTTTTCCATGGAACTAACCCGAAATCATCATTAAATTCTTCCATTCCTTCCACCAAAAACTGCCATGCAAACGACCCACCTCCTGCACCTTTTTTCTTTGCAGATTCATATATAACATCAAACACAATTTTGTAGAATTCATCTCTTTGTGGAGGGTCGAAACCCTTGTTTAGATCAGATAATCCGAATTCTGTAAACATGACGGGTTTATTAAGCACTTTGTCCCCGTCTTCTATGTGAGAATGCATCCAATCTGCCACAAATTTCAGCTTTCCTTTAAGACTCTTCCTTTTAAACCTACAAATGATAAACTGGAACATTTAGATTAAGAAATAACCGAATCTTGTGAAATGAACAAACATCATCATTATGATGATTGACGAGAACATTCTCGAATGAATCCCAATGAAAAAGAATAAAAAATCTGGTGAACCCGAATCATCAGTATCACTATAATTTCGAAATTTATATAATAAAAAATCCAGTTAACTAATCATCCGAATAAAAGTACGGAAATTTCTCCATAAACATCAACTAATGATCGTATAATACTATAATTCTTGAAAAGCCGATAAAAGGCTCACCATTGGTCAGGGTATATATGAACAGAGGCAAAGTCGATAGTTGAGGGTGCAGAATTGCGAATAAAATCCACTCCCATATCAGCGGCCCAAAATTCGGGATTAACATATTTTCTCTTGGGACTTTTACGACCATAAAATCCTTCCAAACCCACCGTTAACAAATGTTTGTTGTCAATTTGTTTTATAAAAGTAGACATTTCTTCTATCCAGCCCTGTAGTGTATAAGCAATTAAGCATTAAATACAAAACTCATACCCAAAAAGAGATTTTTTGTAAAAATTTAACATTAATTAAAAATTAATATATAAATAATCAGGAAATGGACTTACTTGCAGTGTGTCACCAGAAGGGTCGGTGACGCATCGTGGTTCATTTATTAATTCCCAGCCGAAGATAACGGGGTCATCTCTGTACTGGATTCCTGTGATCGTGTTCCTCCTTGTTAATATAGTCTGCATCATTAAAAAATATATATATATATATTAATGCGATGAGAAGACAATTAAATTGGCCCATTGATTATGAATGGGTTGATTTGCTAATTAGCGGGATCAAGATTTAGTCAAATACGAAATGGGTCAAGTTGACCAGGTTAAACAGGCCGAAAGTTGCCAAATTTTTTTTTATGCGTACACCCTCCTATACTGAATTTATGCAAAAATTTGATTAATGTGGATAAAACAGTAATTTTAATCATATTTATAAGAGTTATATGTTTATAAAAAGCTTTAGAATGGGGGCAAAAAGGGTCTCAGGTCAACCGTACCCGACCCATATACAAAATCACCTGCTTTGACCCATTACCAAACACGCCCGACTAGACATGATGGTGAAAAAGAAATTGGGATGTCCCATATTAATCGCAATGTTTCCATAACCGACAAAACTTTAAGCTAGATTTACATTTCAGCCCCTAGGCACCATCACCAGCTATTAGTGTCAGTCATTGTATATTCAAGTATAATGTCGTTCTCAAGGGCGATTTAGATATTGGACCAACAGTCACACCCGTACATAAAATTACATCAATCGATCAATTAATATACACCAAAAGGGGCTCTATAATTCATAGATAACAAATAAGGAATTTGATGGTACCTTCACATAATTCTTGAAGTAAATGCGAATTGATGGATCATAAAAGAACGAATCATTAGAAGGACTCAAGCCAACACCTTCACTCCATGCCCATTTGACATATTGAGTCTTGCCACCATACGCATCCAAATTATTAACTAAACTAAGTAAAAGTCTTATTCCAACTTCTTGGGCTTCAGCAATTACATGATCCAATGCCTATAATAACATTCAAAATATCAAATTAAATCAATAATAAAAATCAACTTTAATGAGAACGTTTTCAGAAAACAAATGGGAAAGATTGTTAAGAAACCGAAACAAGTATCAAGTCAAAAGGGTATTTGGGATTGTGTTTGCAAGACGCATATAATTAGAAAACAGCTAAAAACACCAATATATTTTTGACTTGTAGTGTTTTTCTTTTTAAATTTTTAATGGAATTTGACTGTTTCTAAATCTGGAAACTTTCAAGCACGCAATAAGAGACGATATTCAACGAAGAATGAAATAATCTTGAGATTTTTCGATGATTATCCGTTTCATGACATCATCCAACGCCTACCATTACATAATATTCCAACTAACAACTAAAATTAGGGTATCAGGAAAAAAAACAAAAATTGAGATCATGTAGATATTGTTTCACAACATAATCAATCATCATCACTTTGTGGAGTAAATAATTATCAAGATTACAGCTTTAACATTATGCATAAAGTCAGACCACTGACTGATTACAAACTAAAGTTCTTTAGTTTTTTAATTCTTTTTAGTGGCATATGATAGTAGCTAAAAGTGGCAACTTTTCCACATGAATAACATGAAACATGATGCTTCAACAAAACAAATGCTTAAGTTTTTAGGGTAATTTGTTCATTTAGTGTACAAAAAAAAGTTACTTTTTTTTAAGAATTAATGTTTGAATTATCGAATAGATTCCGTAAACCGATTTTCTTAATTCCATATTTAGGGGAATCATCTGTTCTGTTAAGTGTTAATGACTCTTAACTTGGGGGTTTTGCACAAACATATAGCTTAAGCAAGACTTAGAAAGGGGTATTTATGTCATTTCAGCTATTAACAATTTATGTAATACAACAGCATCTTAAACTAAGAAGATCTGAAAGATTCTGAACAGAAAGCATATGTCATAATAATCGAATCAAAACAGTAAATAATACTATAAACTGAGAAAAACCATAAACAAAATGATGAAATACCTTAAATACCCTTTCATCAAATTGGCCAGGGGAAAGCTGAAGAGCATTGTAATCACCATCATTGAAAGCCCAAGTTCTACAAACAGTCAAACCCATTTTAGCAGCAGCTTGAAGCATTGCTCTGATTCTTGGTCGGCTATGATCGTGTACGGCATGGTCCATAAACCAGTATGAATTCCAACCGTTGATGTAAAACAATTTACCATCCACCATGAAATTAGTCCCATTTCTCTCCACAAAGCTCAAACTAATCTCATTTTTGTATCTCACAGACATTAAATCCCCAAAAGACAAAAAAATAAAAGCAACAATAGATGCAAATCCAAGTATTGGAAAGAACAATCCATTCCCTCCACCTACCATTCTATGATTTGATGATTTAACCATAAATTTCGTGGGTTAGAAGGGTTTTCTTGAAAAAGATTTGAGATTTAAGGATCAAGAACGTGTGAAAGCAAACCCTAAGAAGAGATTTGAACGGATCTTTATATCTTTTTGAGTTTTTCCCCCAAAATCTTTGGAAACCCAGATGGGAAGCAAGGTATTTTAGCACACCCAGATCCCCTTTTTCAAGATTTCACTGAAAAACAAACAAGAAACTCGAGTAAACCACAAGAAAACATATATGTAAACGAAAGCTCGAAAAGAATTTACATCACACACACTCGAGTGTCGTTTTGTGTGTTTATTGTGAGTGATTCTGTCACTAAATGCAGAGAGAAAGAAAGAAAGAGAGATTTCTGGGAAGTTATTAAAAATAATGAAGGAAGAAGGGTGTGAAGTGAAGACATATACCAAACATGTCCCCAAATGCAAATTTGTCAATTAATGGGTGAGAAAATTTTGTAAAATAATTCTAGAAATATGGAGAGGGGGAGGGGGTGTGGTGGTCTGTGAACATCAAGATGTGGGCTAGTGAGATCTGAGGTCTAATTTCTCTTTCATGCTTTTATAAAAGATTAAGTGAACCTTATTTTGTGCTAAAACATTGGTCTTACAGGCGACTTGGTGGCAGGATCTTTTGCGCCACATGCTGAGACTTGCAAGTTAAAGTTTTTTTTAAGAGACACGCAATTAGATTATGCCTTTTGAATTGGATAGTTTGGTGTAATAAGCCTTTGATTATATATTGTAACCTTTTTGTTATTTTTTTTTTGTTAGCTTCTTGCTTGTATATTTATATATTTTGTCTTGTTAAAAAAGGATTATTTCAGAAGAAAATGATGATTTTTTAATGAATGTGCCGTTTATGCTTACGAATCATTTTAATAAGAAGCAGAGACGGATCTAGAAAATAAATTTAGTGGGTTCATCACTGAGTTCAGGTCTTTTTCGCGTTTCGTCTGTCAATTATTTTTTCATTGAAACATAACTTTGTCACTGATACGGAAAATTCCAACGCTAGCGATGAGAAGAAACGATTTTTTAGAGTAGAAGATGAGAAGAATACGTGTGGAGACATCGTGTAGATTCGGTTTTGCCAAATGGAAATTAGATATTTAATCTTGTTTCCTTTTTTATGGGCTGTGTAATTGGGTTTATAATCTTACACTAATGGATTTGTGGGTTCACATCCAAAATTTAATTCTTCTCATATAAAGTTTTTAAACATTTTACATATAAAATTAATTTTTTGTAAAAAATGGTGAGCTTACCGCCACCCGGTGCTTTCTTTATGTATCCGCCCATAATAAGAGGTGTTTAAGATTTTTATTGAACAACAAGCAAATTTTATTGAAAAAAGAACGAGAAAGACGCTAGAGAGCAATACGAAAACTAAAAAGAACATGAAAGCGATGTACACCAATCAAATTCACCTATTTGCTAAATTACACGATTCAACTCTATTTATCAACTAGAAAAAAGAAAATACATGCAACTGCCTCATTGATAAGCTACACCTCCTATCTTGTGGATGTGGAAAATCTTCTCGTTGCTCAAAAAGCCTTTTTTTTTACTTATTCGAAGCTAGAAGCAACACTCAAGTCAAAACACTAGGTGAGTAGGGTGATGGTGATGAACAATAGGCTTGTGTTAGTGTGGTTAACCGTTAACGTGGGTGAAGTTGGCAAGGGCAAGGGTTAGGGGTTCACTAATATGTACTTAACATGGATAGGAATCCTCGCCAAGTTAGACTTGTCATAGGTTGGAGCTCGACAAGTTGAGCCTCACAAAGTTAAGATAGTGAGTAGTCCTTACTAAGTTTGGGAGGTATTCTCTCAAAATTAGTTAGCGAGGAGTGTTCCTTGCAAACTGTTGTTGGTGTGGGCTTAGTCCCTTCGTAAGTATAGTTGGCAGGTGGGAGGGATAATGTTAGTGGTTTCCATTACGTTGTATAGTTATAACCTTTTGTAGGTTGACCGATGTTCACTTTGAGTTCGGTTTTTAGTTTTCGATTTACAGTTCAAACATCAATTATGTGAGTGTAGTCGTACGCTAACTTGCTCATGCCGGTAGCATGTGAGTCATTATATGCGTGGAAGTATGACTGCATGTTCAGTATGAGTTCTAATCGTCTAATTCGGTAGCGGGTATCCGATAGACTACTTTAGTGGCTAGTATGTATCACATAGCTCACTTAGGTGGTCCACTTTTTACTCTTATCAGTTCACACAGGGTCAGCGGCGAATCTAGAATAAAAAATCACGTGGTTCCCTAATTAAGTAAAACTGATAAAAATGAATGAGTCAAATATACTTGAGTTGAGTCGGATCGTTAAAATTAAAATTTAAGCAAATACCTAACGGAGATATTAAAGTCCTTACAAAATTGTATCCGGCGAGGTTGAGTATACTTGAAATATTTGCATAATTTTAGAAGGGTTAAGCTATTGATATAACATGTATGCATAATAGAGAATTGATACACTTAAAACACCCTGTATCATCCCTAGTTAAATCCTAACAAACATTTATATCTATATCTAGTATATTATTAAACCAATATTTATTATTTTTTCTATTTTATTAAATACTATAAGGTAGTTCCTCTAGATTATTTTAAGTAGTTCTCCAACAAAAATCTATATAAGTTTTAGAAAAAACTAAAAAATTTGGTAGGTCCTAGGACCCACCTAACATATACATAGCTTCGCCCTTGCACAGGGTGTACAAGATTAACGGACCGATTCTAACTCATTTTGATAAAATTTTATACTTGAAAAAAATTGATTTATAAACCATCAAAATTAACGAGGTAGAAAGACGATTCTTCAACTTATAATATTAATTAATTTATGAAAAAAACACCCTTAGATTTACATTATAAGTTATTAAAACACGATTTTTCTTTAATAAATCATCTGGAAACAAATTATCATTTGTTTTATAAATAGTAGATTTTCTGAAGTCAACTGCCGCAAATCACGATCATAATTTATTGAAAAGATGAAATTAAGTTCAACGAGCCAAATCTTTTACTAGATACGTGACGATAATTATGCAATAACAAGGGGGTCAAGGTCAAAGTCAGACCAATCCCTTTAATATAAAAAATCTCAATTAGTTTTTTTATCGCTATTGTTTGATTTCACATTATTTATTACTTACCTCATATACACATTCGAAAATAGATATTTACTATCTTTTGTTTTCACATTAATTATTTCCTACCTTGTCTACAAACATTCTTTGTAAGGATAGACCGATAGAGTAAAAGTTGAATATTTAAAATTGAAGTTAATTAAAATTAAGATTTTGGGACTGGATAATAGTAAAATAAGTTAATTTTTATTTATAAAAACAGTAAAGTTGTTTTATGTTTAGAAAGTTAAAAACTAATTAAAAGTCAATTATAAAAGCATGAGTTGCGATTACCATTTTTAAATAGTGATATTACCTTTGTTATTCTTGTTCACAGCCTTGAAAACTATGATTATCATCCTCATTAAAATTTATAAATACCTTTGTACTTGAAGATTGTGGAAATGAATGTTTATATTAATAGACATTGAATCGGTTTTGTGATAGATAGTTATGGAAATTTGATTAAGATTTGTACTTGAAGAATGTTTGTACTAGATCACTTCATTGATATCCTAGTCTTACATTGCAAGTCAAGATATACTAAGCAAATGAGCAATAAACATTGTTTTGCATAATTATTTTTTGTTTTTTAGGATCTCCTATAACAGAGATTGTCTGTTAACATTCATTTCATATTCCAATTTTAGCCTCAATGAATGAATGGCTCCTTAGTTCTTCCAAATGAACAGGCAGGTAGATATAAAAAATATTAGGTGCAGAATTTAGTTTCCCCCTCTTATGGGCCTTCTACACTACTAGGCTAGTATTACAAAAATGATGCTCCAACCCAATTTCTGCCCTGAGCCGAAGCCCACATCATGGTCAGGCCCTAGTAACAATAATAATAATAATAATAATAATAATAATATAATCAAGTGGAAGTTTAAAGCCATTAGATCTGCTGCAAAGTTCCTCCGCCTGACAGTCCACCCTCGAACATAACTCAATCCTTTTTGAGAGTTGATTTTGGATCTGCTAACTTTATTTTGAGAGTTGATTTCGGTTGCTTTTTTAGCCGGATATTCAATTTGCTAATTTTGGGGGTTTTATAAAATCTGTCCCTCTTTCTTCCTTCCGTCACATTCCTTTCTACCATCCAAAACATCATGTCGTCTTCTCTTGATGAATATATCGATTCCATGGAATTCCCATATGACCAGATAGAATCAGCCACCAACAACTTTGCCTCTGAAAATCTCATCACACAAGGTTCAGGTTCTTTAAAGCATTACAAACTACAGCTTTGGATATCAGGAGAATTGATCGATGTTGTAGCATACAAATTTCAGCGTGCAGAGAGATTTATGAAAGAGATCCAAATGTCGTATGTTCTCCATCAAAGAAATCTCGCCTCAGCTGTTGGGTTTTCTTCTGATGATGAGCTTCATAATATAGTCATGGTAAAAAAGTACTTGGCGAATGGAAGCCTGGACAAACATCTAAGTGGCTCAACCCTCACATGGCTGCAAAGATTGCAGATATGTGTGGGTGTTTCACAAGCATTGAGTTGCCTCCAATATAATGATGTCCTTAAAGACGCTCATTATATGATTCATGGTGATATCAAGAGTTCCAAAATATTACTTGATGACAATTGGGAACCTAAGTTACAAGGTTCTAAGTTTTCCATGCCAGTTAAAAGGCACCATCTTCACCTCATCAGTAAAGATGAGGTCACGTTACAGTATATGGACCCAGCATTTGAAACCACCGGAGGCTTGACTCATAAGTCAGATGTGTTTTCCTTTGGTGTTGTTTTGTTTGAAGTATTGTTGGGGAGAAAAGCATTTATTTTGGATGATGATAATTGGCATTTTGCTCAACTGGCAAGATTACATTTCGAGGAGAAGAGATTAGATGAGATGATTGATATCAATCTACGAAAACAAATGGACTTGAAATCATTAGCAATATTCTCAGAAACAGCATATTTTTGCTTAAAGGAGGAGCGGTCACAACGTCCAGATATGAATCAAATAGTCAAGAGACTTGAACGAGCGTTTGAATGTCAAAAGAAACGTGAGAGTCCTGTAAGATCCCATCCTTCTGTTTTTTTTTTTTTTTTTTACCTTCCATCTTGTTTGACATTTTCTTCTCATTGTTGCAACTGATCTTGTAGGAACAATCAAGTGTTGCCGTTGAAGGTTCAACATCCAGCCACTTGAAGGTAATTAGTTTCTGTAGGTTCATCGTCTCCTGTCTTTACAAATTGCCTGTTCTTGGGTTTAAGAAGCAGAAGAAAAGAAAGGAAAGGGAAGGGAATAATTTCTTTCCACATCCTCTTCTATTTGGGAGGATAAGAGCTGAGGCAAAATAGGCCTAAACTACCCCTCGCTTTCCTTCCCATTTCTTTGTTAAAAAAAATCGAGAGCACAACTTTTTTGGTTTTCCTTTCCTTTGCTAAAAGAACTCGAAAACAGGGTGAAAATGTTTTTTTCTCTTGTATTCTCTTTTCCTTTGGTTCCGTTGGAATTAAAAAGCACCAGAGCTACTGGAATAGAACGTCAAAATCATTTGAACTTTTTATTCCTTGTGACCTAATAAGTATTGTATCTCAGATCATTTATTTGGTTCTTAATAATGTGTTTTAATCTCAGGATTAGTTAATATTTTATGATCATCCTTAGTTGATAGAATATATAGGCTACAACTCACTTCTTTTAACAGGAAATGTTGCAGGACAAACACTTGGACCGCTTGAGAATTCCTTTAAGTGAAATAAAATTGGCCACTAGAGATTTTTCTGAAACCTATTGTATCGGGTCGGGTGGATACGGTAAGGTGTACAAAGCGGGACTGAACCATTCTCATGGTCGAAGTTCATCTGATGAATTATCCACCGGACAAAATATTGTCGCCATCAAGCGGATTTTTAGTAGAACAGACAAGCAAGGAGAACAAGGATTCTTAGCAGAAATCGAAATGCTTAGTATTTGTAAGCATCCGAATATTATCTCTCTTATTGGCTTTTGTGACGAAGATCATGAAATGATCCTTGTTTCCGAGTATGCTTCTAATGGTAGTCTTGATGATTATTTTGGAAATGATGATAACATCATGAATCTCACTTGGGCTCAACGTCTACAAATCTGCCTTCATATAGCACATGGGTTGAAATATCTTCACACAAGTACGGTGGACAAACAAAAGATAATACACCGTGATATAAAGAGTGCGAACATTTTACTAGATGATAATTGGGTGGTGAAGATTGCCGATTTTGGACTCTCAAAGTTACAGGATGTAAATCAACGAGGTAGCACCCTCATAACCTGTAATATTGCAGGTACAGAAGTATACCTGGATCCGGAATATTGGAATACGGGTAAGTTGAAAAAGGCATCGGATGTTTACTCTTTTGGAGTAGTGATGTTTGAAATCTTTTGTGGGAAGGTGGCATACGATAAAACTTACGGTGACAAGGGGCTTCCATCAATAGTACGACAATGTTTCAATGAGGGAACATTAAAGGAACTAGCTGATCCAAAAATAAAAGAAGCTGATATTTTAAAAAGAAAGTTGTATCAAGATTCTCTTGACACATTTACAAAAATTGCATATCAATGTTTGGCGGAAACTCAAGCTGAGCGTCCAACAATGGAAGTCATCATCAAAGAACTTGAGAAAGCATTTGACTATCAAGTAAGTAATTATTTTTTAAAAGAGAACGTTTTCTTTTCATATTCTTTATCCTTGGTAGTAAGTCGACTTCCATTGCTAGTCTAAATGAAACGTAAGATTTACAGTCACGTAAGTTTGTAATGCATAAACACAAATTGAGAGTTTTGTACGCTATAAGTATTGCTTAGAGTACATTAGTTCATGCCTTTGTAATTTGAGTTGATGGTTTACTTGAATTATTGACAAATAATTTGGAAAGCATATGGCATAATATTTTTACTTTGAATATGTAAAAGACAATGTCTGCCGTGAAATATTTGAAATTTTCGAAATACTGTGTTCCTTGTAAGCAAGTTGTGATAAGATTAAGAAATCATTATGTGACTTTATGAGTTTCTTCATAATTGAAAATGAATTGAACATACATGTGCCCATATCCTGATTTAAGGTTTTTCTATTATTGTGTTCTTAGGAGGTCATTTTTAACATGAAATTTATCTTAAAGGTATTCTTAATAGATTTATGTTATGTGATACATGGTTGTTATTAGTATGTGTAGATGGAGTTTATTATGTATAGCTGGACTTTATATCATATCTATGTATCAGATTTTCAAACCTATGTATTTTTTACTAGCTAGTATCTTATCAACTTTCTTCTCAATTTATGTTTTGTGATCATCAACTAAACATTGGTTTTATGAGATATATGTCTATATGGGGGAGGGTTCATGCGAGAACCGCGAGAACCAATCTCGGTCGTTCCTTGGATATGGGAAATTTCATGGATGGTGAGCGTGGAGGGATAGAGTGTGGCAGGGTGCATGTGAGGAATTCATGGGTGGGCAATGACATTGAAGGAGGGGGAATTGGACGGCTCAGATTGGTTCTCGCGGTTCTCGCACTAAGAATGGTTCTCGCATGAACTTTTTCCTGTCTATATGTATGGAAGATGAGAGATACATGAGAAATGCACAATCATTTTTTGAAGAATATTTTCATTCTTTTTTATATTATTGTATCGACTTTGAGTTTTTGTTACTTACTAAATGTTTGAAATGTTTATGTGTAGTTGAAATGTTTGATTATGAAGTTCAATGTTGTTGACATAGATATTTAAGCTTATTTTTTGAAAATATTGAAGTGTGACATATTTTATACTTTAATTTACGAGCTAACAATTTGCATGAATTAGGGATTGATGGTGTAAAATTGAAGATACTAATGTAACAAAATTTGAGTTAAGATTATGAGTTTATTTTTGAAAACAAAATTGATCATTCACAGACAAACCTCAAGGATGACCTCCAAAAATCACTTGAAGACATAAAATTGGCCACAAATAACTTCAATGTTTCTAATTGCATCGGAGAAGGAATGTTTTGGAAGTTATATGAAGGAGACGTTCGGCATGATAATGCTAATACATGTACCATCATTGTTGCAAAGCGATGGGATATGATATCTCCTCAAGGGCATCATCAATTTTGGAAAGAGATTGAGATTCTCTCCACTTATAAGCACGAAAATATCATTGGTCTTGTAGGTTACTGTAGTGAAATGGATGAAAAAATCATTCTTTACGAGCATTTGTCAAACGGGAGACTTGATAAGCATTTGGATGATCCTAGTCTGACATGGATGAGGCGCCTCAAAATATGTATAGATGTTGCAAGTGCATTAGATTTTCTTCATGGAGATGATGAAGAAGATGAAATTCCGATGACCAATGAGCATTTGATGCATAGGGACATCAAAAGCAGTAACATTCTACTGGATAGTGAATGGAAGGCTAAACTCTCGAATTTGGAGTTGTCCTCGAAATTATATACGTTTGAGGAAATTCAACATGTCACTTACAATGCTTACGGTTCTTTAAGCTACGCTGACCCATATTACAAGAATGGTTTCTTAGGAAAATTCTCAGATATATATTCATTAGGTGTGGTTTTAATGGAGATATTGTGTGGGAGATTAGCACAAGTAGATCCCTATGATGATTGCTCTCAATCTTTAGGCCCTTTATGTAAAAGCCACTATGAAGAAGAAAAACTTGATGAGTTGGTGTTTGAGGGTATAAGGGACAAAATTACACAAAAATCATTGATTGTGTTTCAGAAAATTGCCTTTCAATGCTTAGAAGAGGATAAAAACGACCGGCCAAGTGCAAGGGATGTGGTAGAACAACTAAAGATTGCCTTAGAACTCCAAGTAAGTGTTCTCAAATTATAACAGTTTTGTTGGATCACAAAAATTTTTAGACAGATGGTAATAAAATGTTTATTGAATGGACATAAATTCAATTTTGGAGATAACTTGACTATTGTATACTTAAAAAGCTACTATTGTTAAAATATTATGCAGGAGGATTATAAGATATGGGAGCCCAAATTGCCAAGAGACTATGAAGAGATAATTCAAATGTCAGAGTCTCGTGAGATCTACTCTCATAAAACAAAAAAGGATCTTTACAACATGTTCACTATAGGAATACTCCTTCAAGAGGGAAAAATGGTAATTAACTAAATTTTGTTCTCTTCACTTATTTATAATGTTTTGATATTTTTAAATTAGATGGATATTAATTTCTTGTTATGATTAACTAAAAATATCGTAATATTTGATTTTTTTTTAATGACAGTGGTTTTCACTTGGGACTAAAGGTGAAAGAAATGAAAGGATATCAGCAAAGTTTTCGCTCAAAAGCCGCAGGTCACATAATTGGTTGTCTATTCCGACATCCAGGTACCTCTTTCATCCTATGTAATGGTGTGTGTGTGTTCGGGTGCATATTGGACACACATGATTCTTAGATTTATTGATTGCTCCTGATTACTTGAATGCTAAATGTTAAATTTAGATACATTAACATTACATTCACACTCCATCAATACAGTCGAGCATCTTGTACTACTCTTCATAAGTTGGAATGATATGAAGTAGAGGTCTGAGTTGGTTTTTGTTTCTATAAAAGTTCAATATACAATGTAATTATGAATCTAAACCTATTTTGTTAAAGAAGTTATTTCATTTGTTTTAGATGAAAGAAATATTAAATTTGAAAAATGGATTGTAGGTGTCGGGGAAAACAGGGTCAAACAAATATAAACTGAAAAAAGTTAAGACTATAATATGTTATATTAAGTGCAGGTTTCAAAAAGTTGCAATGATGTTGGATCTTTCAAAATTGAAGACCCAAATCAAGATCAATACTCAATTTTTATCTCGGGGTGTTGATTATGGAGTTTATCTGGTCTTCAAGTTTTTGAATCCAAGAAGAGTTTCAACTGCACCAATGTACGTGAACCTAACATACAAAATGGGAAATGAAACCTTGCATTCATATTTCGCAACATGGAGAGATGATGGATGGATGATGATTGAATTGTGTCGATGCTTTACTCACAAGGAAGAAGCTGTTTTCAAGGTCATACTCGAGAGCTTTTCACGGTACTATTGCAAAAGCAATGGCATCTATGTTGAAGGCATTGAGTTTCGAGAAATTAAAGATGCAAGTTCCAAGCTACTCTCTAGTTTTCATTCGTTTTTATGTTTTGGAACAAGGATAGATGCATGGGTACAATTTTCATGCCTTACATTACAATTATAACATGGTCTAGTTATTTTTTACAGTCAGAACGTGAACAAAATGAGAGTTCAAAAACAGCCCAACAAGTTTCTCCTACTGACAGTCAAGAAACACCAAAGGTATCCCACATTTATGACATGGGTGAAAAGGTCATATTTTGTTCATATTTGTCAATCTATAACATTTTCTTTTGGTGGTATAATCTCTTAACCATTCAATGAACAGTTATTCTCGCTACGCAAAGTCAATGAGAAGGAACACCATCTTCTTTCTGCAAAAGAGGCTCTATATATCTCTTCTAAAGTGAACATTTCTAATTCAAAGCGCGGGACTGATTCAAGGTTTGTTATTCGAACAAACTTTATTACTTCTTACTGTTCCAAGGGCGACTTTTCGTTCTACATTACACGTTTATACTTGCCAGTTAATGGATAACGGAAGTATTAAGAAGTGTTGTATTCATCTGTAAGAAAGACGGTAATAAAATTTGTATATTATACCACATGTAGGTCTGAAGAGGTGGTCGAGCTTCTGGCACAACAAGTATTGCATCTTAAGTGCAAGATTGAAGGTCAAGTGTTGTCACCAGATACAGAATATGCATGTTACCTTGTGTTCAGACTTTCAGATAAGTGCCGCGGATTGCATTGTCCGGTGATACTACGAGATCTGCTTTGTTGGAATGACAAAGAGTCTAATGTTCTGTATTTTAGATCCCCGAGCCCAATAAATCGACATAATATTGACCGGATTCCAGAAAACAGGGAAGATGGATGTATGGAGGTTTGTGTGTGGAAAGGCAACTCGAATGGTAAGTCTAAAGAAGTCTGTCTTCCCCTGAATTTGAAACTAGTATGTTATGAAGGAACTATGTCTGGTCTTATTCTATTTGGTCTCGAGTTTCGTCCGATATGAGATTCAATTATTAGCCAATGTGAGAATTACGTGTCTCCTGCATATGTAAATAAACAAACACTTAATCTTTGAATTATGTCCTCAATTAGGGCTTGAGGTTGGTTGGTTTTTGGTATATTATTCTGTTTGAATTATGTTTCTTACAGAACTAATTGTTAATTTTGTTCTTTGGTGGTATGTTTGGATTTTGCTTGTGGTCTTAAGTTGTAGAGGTGATTTAAATTAATTATCAAAAACCAGTAGACTAGTCAACATAGCACTACAATTTTAGTGCCATTTCAACCAGTGATATCATCGCCTGTTACCTTCCTCCCCACACCTTATAAACCCAGCCTAGTTATGATTTATGAAGGTACTCTTCACTGATTAAATCTGGTAATATAAAGAGTCAACTAGCTTAATTAGGGTATTCTTCTATTACTTCACTCTAGACATCAAAATGCTCGAGACCTGCCTTGGTGACCAGCCCCGTTCAAGGTTGGCATTTCAATTTGTGTTTAGGTTAATTGGATCATGTTGATTCGTGTCTAGTTCTGTTTGTGTCACTTTAATTTGTGTTGGTTGGTTCTGTTTGTGTCACTTTAATTTGTGTTGGTTGGGGTCATGTTTACTGACCCATTTTATCGGGATCTGAATTGTGCTTTTGAGAAGAAAAATCGAAAATTTTGGGCCGTGTTTCTGCTTGACCAAATTTCTAGGAAAAGAACAGATAACAATATAAATTTAACTTTTGAAATGCATAACCCATTTTACCAACAAGTTCAGGTCCAAAAGTGAGTCTCGATAATTGGAATTGAGATTTTGAATTTGAAAAAGGTTTAAGTTACCGTAAACATATAACATTTCCCCAATGTTAAAATATGGTATATAAAGTATTTTTTTGGTCAAATATACACATCAAATTATAAAAGTTTTATTATGTCCCTTAATGTTCACTGTAACATCCTCGAATGGGCCTAGTCGTTTATACTCTCGGTACGTTTCAAATCTTGAGTTTATTAATGAATATTAGAATTATTATTAAAATAATTAAGAAATCATGATATTAAGTTTATAACGAAAATAGATAAGTTTAATAAAATATTAAACGGTTTTGAATACGGATTCTAGAAATATCCCCGTTAGTTGAAAAGGGTAAACGGGTATTAAGTTGTAAGTTGAAAACGGGAACAAAATGCCCTTGTGGATAAATTAGAAACCACAAGTCGGTTTCTATGTTTCTTGCCAACACAGACACGTACAAACACACATTACACACTCACTCACTTTGTTCTTGAACCTTTGAAGAGGAGAATTCAAGGAGAGATTGTAATACTTCTGTTCCAGCAACAAATTCAAGTCTCAATCTGCTCTAATTCATCGTCTTTCTCATCCAAGCTTGATAGTAAGTTCATCTTCTTCCTTGTTCTTGAGTTTTGAAGTTTAGGTTAAAAATGGCTAAATCCAAATTAGCCATCAACAATTAAGTTCAAGTGTTCCAATCTGTTCTTACATGATTTCTAAGCATCTAGGAATCACTTTTATGAATTAACATGGTGATTTGAATCGAATTTTATAAAAAATCACCAAATGGGTCAAGAATTGAGGAACTTGATCCCAACCCTTGAATCTTTTATTAGAGCTTGTTATATATATATATATATATATATATATGTTTCTAGACTTGTTTTGATGCCTTAAATGTTATACAAACACTGGAAATTGAATTGGACATGCTAGAAGTGAGTTTGGATGAGAAAATGGCCAAAACAGGGGCTGGAATTCGTAACTGCACTGCTGGACTGGGCTTTGCGATTGCATGGCTTTCCCTTGCGATCACATAGGGTGCCTTGCGATCGCATGCCCCCTCTTTGCGATCGCATGGGGCCCCTCCAGCCACAGTGCGTTGTTCGTTTGCTGTTTTTCGACGTTTCCTTGTACGGGATACTCGTTTAGGGTTCTAAATAGTCTAATGGCATCATTAAGGGATTCATATTAGTTATATTAGTTAAAGTACTTGTGTAAAGTGACTAAACATGAGTATTCTCTTATAGGTGAACCGAACGACCCCGACGATCGAGACGATCATTATATCTGTTTACTGTAGCCTCTAGCCTCTCAGGTGAGTATAGGATAACATAAGAACTAATATAACCATATTACATGTTATCAATATGTGTTAGTAATTCCATGAAATGTAATTAACCTTGATGTATGCTATGTTTATGCATGACACACGTAACAATTGAATCATGATTTATGATTTGAATATGATTATACAAGAAGCATGTACGAGTTGAACCATCGATATTATATGGTTATGATATGCGCGCTATGAGGCCCGTAATGGGTCAGGTTTGTGTTTGTGATCGGATCCGAGATATGGGGACTGGATATAGTCCTTGATCGGGGCCAGCATTTGGGCTGGGGCGTTTTGAGACCCGCGGGTCGATGATACCGTCAACTGCTTGGGGTTGCAAACCCAACGTTCCTCGTGCGATTTGGGGATCAGTTACCCGCTGTATCCCATGGAGTCGATGAATTCATAACGCAACGGTGGACCGCTACCCGCTCACCCACCCGCGCGGTTGATGTGTCTGGTTTCCCCAGTTAGGAGTGTTGAGCCGGGTTCGCTACCCTGCAAGATTATACTTCCTTCGGGATGTGCCAGCTCATCGCGAGATGCTAGGATATCACTGTTTGATACTATTGTTGATATGTGATATGTTTGTATTACTGATTATGCTATCTTATGCTCACTAGCTTTAAATAGCTAACATCTACTCTCCCCATGTTTGCAGGTGGTATTAGGCGCGTGAGCTTGGGTACTTGATGGTTTTACATATGCTTTTGGAGGATCACTTTTCTTTATACTTTGTTTGTATATTTGTTTATGATGGTCGGTGGACAATATCAGTAACACCAACAGTACTTTATGTATTGTGGCTAATTTTGTTTGTAATTATAGCCACTTTAAATGTTTTCCGCTGCTTATGATATTTTGAAAAACATGTTTTGGTTAATTTGAGTTTACAAACGGATCCACGCAGTTTGGATTCTTGAATTACTAATTTAAAAAGAAAAATATGGTTTTCAAAAGCGCGGTGTTACAAGTTGGTATCAGAGCCTAGGTTTGAGTGAATTGGGTACTTGTAAAAGTATTCAGTCTCAAACCCAGGCCCGGCCATTGTTTAGTGTTCCTCGGGAGGTCATGGGGTGTGTGAAAGAGTATTATATTCCTGAAATGCTATTGTTTACTTGATTGTTATGCTAGTAAAATATGATAAAAGTACTAAGTATGTTATATATGTTTTGTTTGGCCAGATTATTTAAGAGAATAATATGGCTGAACACGGAGATAGAGAGACTTACATAAGAGACTTAGAGGCTCGTCTGAAAGCGTCGGAGGAACGGGTACTTGTACAACCTGTGGCAGAACCCAAACAGTCACAAGATATTAAGATTTTCTTAGCTTGCGGGCCACCTACCTTTGAAGGTAGCATGGATCCTAGTGTTACCGAGAGGTGGATTCGCGAGATGGAGCTAGCTTTCGAAAACAGCAGTTGTAAGGAATCCAACAAAGTGGGATTTGCTCGGAAGCAGTTAAGGGGTAATGCACTGACATGGTTTTACACTGTGATCTCATCTACTCCTGCAGAGGTGAGAGCTGCATTCACTTGGGCAGACTTTCTGAGGATTCTTCGCAGTAAGTATTGTTTAGATCAGGTGATTGGTAGACTGGAGGAGGAGTTCATGGCACTGAAGAAGGGTGATAAACCGGTTGAAGATTTAATCGAGAGGTTTTCTGACAAGATGAGGTTTGTGACTCATTTATTACCCGATGAAAAAGCAAAGATAAAAAGATTTGCCAAAGCTCTTCCACCAGATTATCGAGCTTCAGTTCGGGGTGCTCTGTCTTTGGATATCGCGTTCGAGATGGCACGATAGTATGAAAGCAACCACGTGCAGAAAAAGGAATCTTCAGGAGGGGGGGGTTCAAAAAGGAAATATGATCAATCTTCTGGATGGGGAAATTGGAGTAGCGGGTCTCGGCATCAACATGGGACTCAGAAGTATAACCAGTCTACTGCTCCATGGTGTTCTCAATGTCGCACTAAGGATACAGGCCACTGTACCCGGGAGACAGCTCGATGTCATAAGTGTGGGCAGAAGGGTCATAATACCGAGGCGTGCCGTATCAAGGATAATGTTTGTTATAAATGCTACAAACCTGGACATCGCTCGTCAGAATACAGATCAGGTCAGGGACAAGGATCAGGGGGAGCCGGAGGGTCATCTTCGGGTCAAAAAAAGGAGAACGCACCTCGGGCAGCTGGCAGAGAGTTTCAGATGACGGCCGATGAGGCCAAGACTGCAGGTGATGTTATCACAGGCATATTTTTAATTAATTCAATGCCTGCATGTATTCTATTTGATTCTGGTGCTACTTACTCCTTCATTTCTCCAAATTTTTGTGAAAGAACTCAATTACCAAATTCTCTTATGACAAATCATGTTGACGTGGAAGTTGCCGATGGCAAGTTAATGCCGGTTACTTCATCAGTTCCTCAAGCCTTCCTTGATATTGACGGTCATTGTTTTCCGATATCTCTATTGCTTTTACATATCTCTGGTTTTGATGTGGTTGTCGGGATGGATTGGCTTGTTAATCAAAATGCTGAAATTCTATGTTCTAAAAAGCTAATCAAGATTCCTCTACCAAATGGGTCATATGTTATGGCTCGTGGTGAAAGGAGGAAGTTTGAAATTCCTTTGATTTCGGCAATTAAAGCTCACAAATCAATAGTCAAAGGGTGTGATTTATACTTGGCTCGTGTAATTGATACAAAGATGGAAAAGAAAACTATTAATGTCATAAGGGTGGTATCGGAATACCCTGATGTCTTTCCTGACGAACTACCTGGATTACCTCGTGTGCGAGATGTAGAATACCAGATTAATCTTATTCCGGGTGCTACACCTGTAGCAAGAGCTCCTTATCGTCTCGCTCCATCTGAAATTCGTGAAATGATGACTCAAATTCAAGAACTCCTAGATAAAGGCTTTATTCGTCCCAGCTCTTCCCCTTAGGGAGCTCCAGTCTTATTTGTCAAAAAGAAAGATGGGACAATGCGTATGTGCATAGACTACAGGGAGTTGAATAAACGAACTCTAAAGAATAAGTACCCTCTTTCTCGAATAGATGACTTATTTGATCAATTACAGGGTGCTACTTGTTTTTCTAAGATCGACCTTCGATCTGGTTATCATCAAGTTCGGGTACGTGAGGAGGATATTCCAATCACAACTTTTCGAACCAGATACGGGCATTATGAATTTCTGGTGATTCCTTTTGGTTTGACAAATGCTCCGGCTGTATTTATGGACTTGATGAATCGAGTCTGCCATCCTTTTCTTGATAACTTCGTGATAGTATTCATCGATGATATTCTCATATATTCTAAGTCCGAGGCAAAACACGAGACTCACCTTCGTATGGTTCTTGATATTCTTTTACGTGAGCATTTATATGCCAAGTTTTCTAAATGCGAGTTCTGGCTTGAAGAAGTTCATTTCCTTGGTTATGTAATAAGCAAAGAAGGTGTAATGGTCGACCCTACCAAAGTCGAGGCCGTGATGAATTGGGGGATTCCTAAAACCCAATCTGAAATCAAAAGCTTCTTAGGACTCGCCGATTACTATCGGCGGTTCATTCAGAATTTTTCCAAAATTAGCAGGTCCTTTAACTAAACTCACGCGAAAGGATGTTGCTTATGATTGGTCTGCTGAGCAAGATAAGGCCTTTCAAACTCTGAAACAGTTGTTATGTCAAGCTCCAGTTCTAACCTTACCCAACGGGTCGGAAGACTTTGTTGTTTATTGTGATGCCTCTTATGCAGGTTTGGGAAGTGTCCTCATGAAGAGGGACAAGGTTATTGCTTATGCTTCCCTCCAGTTAAAGCCTCACGAGAAGAACTACCCAACACATGATCTTGAATTGGCTGCCGTGGTTTGTGCTTTGAAACTATGGTGCCATTATCTTTATGGTACCAAGTGTGTGGTGTACACAGACCATAAAAGCCTGCAATATGTTTTCACTCAAAAGGAGCTTAATATGAGACAACGGAGATGGTTAGAGTTGATCAAGGACTATGATTGTGAAATCAAGTATCATCCGGGAAAGGCAAACGTTGTAGCAGATGCATTAAGCCGAAAGGGCTCTTCGGAGAATATCAGATTCATGAAACTTACTATTGTATCTGATATCATTACTCGGATTAAGGAGGCGCAACAGGAGGCTTTGTTAGAGACTAACTTGAAGGCAAAAACCATGAGTAAACTGAAAGATTAACTGGAGGATGACAACCGTGGGCTAAAGACTTTTAAATCCCGAATCTGGGTGCCTAGCATTGGAGGAAACCGTGATCTAATTCTCCAGGAGGCTCATAAGTCGAGATTGTCTATTCATCCTGGTTGTACCAAAATGTATCAGGATCTTAAGGCATTCTACTGGTGGCCCACTTTGAAGCGTGATATAGCTTCATATGTTGAGAAATGTCAGATTTGTGCATAAGTCAAGACGAAACATCAAATGCCTTGTGGTAATTTGCAGCAATTGCCGATTCCAGAATGGAAGTGGGATAATATTACCATGGATTTTGTTACTAAATTGCCCAAGACTTCAAAAGGGTATGATATGATATGGGTAATAGTTGATCGTCTTACCAAGAGTGCACATTTTCTTGTAGCTCGTAAATCTCAGTCTATGACTAGCCTTGCTCAATTATATGTCAATGAGATTGTATCTCGTCACGGTGTTCCCTTATCTATTGTTTGTGATCGAGATACTCGTTTTGCTTCAAATTTCTGGAACAGACTTCAACAAGAGCTTGGTACTCAAGTTCACATGAGTACCGCATACCATCCCCAGACTGATCGACAGTCCGAAAGGACTATCCAAACTCTTGAAGACATGTTACGCGCGTGTGTACTTGAATACGGTGTTTCATGGGATTCTCATCTACCTTTGATCAAATTTTCTTATAATAATTCGTATCATTCTAGCATCGGTATGCCACCGTATGAGATGCTTTATGGTAGGCGTTGTCGTACCCCTACTTGTTGGCTAGAACCAAGAGAGAAGCAATATGCAGGACCTGATTTGGTTCAAATTACAGCTGATAAAGTCAAAGTTGCACGTGAGAAGATAAAGGCGGCTCGTGATAGACAAAAGATGTATGCTGATCCGAAACGCAGACCTGTTACCTTTGAAATTGGTGACCGGGTATTCTTGAAGGTTTCTCCATGGAAGGGCATAATTCGGTTTGGTAAGAAAGGCAAATTAAGTCCTCGTTACATTGGTCCTTTCAAAATTCTCAACAAAGTCAACGAGCAGACTGTTTCTTTGGAATTACCTCCAGAGTTGTTCGGTATTCACAACACTTTCAACGTTTGTTATCTACGAAAGTGTAAAGTGGAAGAAGATCAGATTTTACCTCTACAAGACCTGAGGGTAGATCCTACCAAACGATTGGTGGAAGAACCTATTGAAATCATGGATATTAAGGTCAAACGGTTGAGAAAGAAGAACATCCGATTGGTCTTAGTCAAATGGAAACACAACCTTGGGTCGAACTTGACATGGGAGACTGAGGATGACATGAAGGCCCGATATCCCCACTTGTTTGCCGAAGAGCAGATTTCGAGGACGGAATCTTCTTAAGAGGGGTAGATTTGTAACATCCTCGAATGGGCCTAGTCGTTTATACTCTCGGTACGTTCCAAATCTTGAGTTTATTAATGAATATTAGAATTATTATTAAAATAATTAAGAAATCATGATATTAAGTTTATAATGAAAATAGATAAGTTTAATAAAATATTAAACGGTTTTGAATAAGGATTCCAGAAATATCCCCGTTAGTTGAAACGGGTATTAAGTTGTAAGTTGAAAAGGGGAACAAAATGCCCTTGTGGATAAATTAGAAACCACAAGTCGGTTTCTATGTTTCTTGGCAACACAGACACGTACAAACACACATTACACACTCACTCACTTTGTTCTTGAACCTTTGAAGAGGGGAATTCAAGGAGAGATTGTAATACTTTTGTTCCATCAACAAATTCAAGTCTCAATCTGCTCTAATTCATCATCTTTCTCATCCAAGCTTGATAGTAAGTTGATCTTCTTCCTTGTTCTTGAGTTTTGAAGTTTAGGTCAAAAATGGCTAAATCCAAATTAGCCATCAACAATTAAGTTCAAGTGTTCCAATCTGTTCTTACATGATTTCTAAGCATCTAGGAATCACTTTTATGAATTAACATGGTGATTTGAATCGAATTTTATAAAAAATCACCAAATGGGTCAAGAATTGAGGAACTTGATCCCAACCCTTGAATCTTTGATTAGAGCTTGTTATATATATATATATATATATATATATATATATATATATATATATATATATATATATATGTTTCTAGACTTGTTTTGATGCCTTAAATGTTATACAAATACTGGAAATTGAATTGGACATGCTGGAAGTGAGTTTGGATGAGAAAATGGCTAAAACAGGGGCTGGAATTCGTAACTGTACTACTGGACTGGGCTTTGCGATCGCATGGATTTCCCTTGCGATCGCATAGGGTGCCTTGCGATCGCATGCCCCCTTTTTGCGATCGCATGGGGCCCCTCCAGCTACAGTGCGCTGTTCGTTTGCTGTTTTTCAACGTTTCCTTGTACGGGATGCTCGTTTAGGGTTCTAAATAGGCTAATGACATCATTAAGGGATTCATATTAGTTATATTAGTTAAAGTACTTGTGTAAAGTGACTAAACAGGAGTATTCTCTTATAGGTGAACCGAACGACCCCGACGATTGAGACGATCATTATATCTGTTTACTGTAGCCTCTAGCCTCTCAGGTGAGTATAGGATAACATAAGAACTAATATAACCATATTACATGTTATCAGTATGTGGTAGTAATTCCATGAAATTTAATTAACCTTGATGTATGCTATGTTTATGCATGACACACGTAACAATTGAATCATGATTTATGATTTGAATATGATTATGCAAGAAGCATGTATGAATTGAACCATGGATATTATATGGTTATGATATGCGCGCTATGAGGCCCGGAATGGGTCAGATTTGTGTTTGTGATCGGATCCGAGATATGGGGACTGGATATAGTCCTTGATCGGGGCCAGCATTTGGGCTGAGGCGTTTTGAGACCTGCGGGTCGATGATACCGTCAACTGCTTGGGGTTGCAAACCCAACGTTCCTCGTGCGATTTGGGGATCAGTTACCCGGTGTGTCCCATGGAGTCGATGACTTCATAACGCAACGGTGGACCGCTACCCGCTCACCCACCCGCGCGGTTGATGTGTCTGGTTTCCCCAGTTAGGAGTGTTGAGCCGGGTTCGCTACCCTGCAAGATTATACTTCCTTCTGGCTGTGCCAGCTCATCGCGAGATGCTAGGATATCACTGTTTGATACTATTGTTGATATGTGATATGTTTGTATTACTGATTATGCTATCTTATGCTCACTAGCTTTAAATAGCTAACAAATACTCTCCCTATGTTTGCAGGTGGTATTAGGCGCGTGAGCTTGGGTACTTGATGGTTTTACATATGTTTTTGGAGGAACACTTGTCTTTATACTTTGTTTGTATATTTATTTATGATGGTCGGTGGACAATTTCGGTAACACCAACAGTACTTTATGTATCATGGCTAATTTTGTTTGTAATTATAGCCACTTTAAATGTTTTCCGCTGCTTATGCTATTTTAAAAAACAGGTTTTGGTTCATTTGAGTTTACAAACGGATTCACGCAGTTTGGATTCTTAAATTACTAATTTAAAAAGAAATATCTGGTTTTCAAAAGCGCAGTGTTACATTCACAAACGTGTGACTCAACCCATTAATGTTTACAAAACATTTTATTATGTCCTTGTTTTTTTACATATATGAGACACTTCCGTAAACATTAATAGGTATAGATGTAAAAAAAATCATGTACCATATTAGAATGCCAAGAAACGTTATTTATCTACAGTAACTCAACCCATTTTGAAAACTTCAATTTCAGCTGACACGTTTTAACTTACTGTCTTTTTACTTATATAATTTATATTTTATTAATTATGTTTATTTTACAAAATCAGGTTAATTAAATCATTTCCAGGTAAAATGATTTTACCAATCCATTTTGTGTTCAATTCAATTTGAGTTTCAGATTCATATGTCATATTGCCAAACTTAGCCCCATTTGGTTCAACACTTAACCCCATCACTATAAATCTTGCAATTTTCAGTTAATCATCAATATATATAAGAGACTTACCAATTTTCCTAAAATAACTAAATTTGAGACTTAATTAACCAATCAAAATCTTTAATTTTAAAATAATTCAATTTTAAAAACAATTTTAGAAAGTTAATGTCGATGGAATTCAATTAATAATCAATTAGGAGGGGGTTATATGAAAATTGTGGGGGGTTTTATAAAACACGGAATGGGCTTTCAAGAAAATTTGAGGGGGCTTTTGTAAAAATTGTATATTAATGTAATTAATTATAGGTTGTTTATAAATTATGATTAGTAACTTGTGATATATTTTGGTTCGAGAAAAAATAATTATATATTTACGACCGTCTCATTTTTATCTACGTTTTGGTATAAATTTTATTGTAATATGACACTTTTTTTAAAATTAGTATATTCTCAATTTTTTGTTATCCATTAATAGTAGTGGGTAAGTAATTTTTTGTTTAGCTGAGTGGATTTTTTTTGGGATTATGGTGATAAGTTGAGTGGTCAACTTGACTATGATATTCAAAGTGTTTAGTTATTGATTTTAAAACATTTTCAATCTTATTAGAAAGATGTATGAAACATATTATATAATAAGGTTTAAAATAAATTGTATTATTAAAAGATGATATATTATATATTTAAAAATATAAATTCAGAGATATAAAGATATATGTTTTTAACTAGGGGTGAGCATGGTACCAAACCGGTACCGACCGGTACCGGTACTGAAGTTACCGAAGACCGAACTTGCTTCAATGGTGATACCGAATACCGAACCAAACTATCATATATGGTACCGGTACCGGTACCGGTACTCGTCCTGAATAGTCCCGAAAATGCCAACTCATTATCAAGTTTTTTGAATAATAAAACACGTCATTCAAACTCAGTAACTACAAAAAAAAAAAAAAACAAGATAATCATTTCGAGTTGTTTAAAGATAAAAAAAATCATAAACACAATAATCCGTCCGTTCCAAAACCACCAATCAACTACTAAGCATCCATCGTTATTCTTGATTTTCCTTTTCCACTATTAACGCGTATTGCTTCACCGATCTCTATATGAAACAACATATAGTATTTCGGGTGAACACATATTGAAACCGATTTAGTTTGGAATCCCCACAAATAAGGGTGAACACTAGCGGTGGGCCACAAAATAGGAAATGTTTCACAATTATTGAAAATAAAAAACTTCACATTTGGTATTTCGGGAAATTTCGGTCCTTGTACCGAATACCGATTCCCAATACCGGTTATCCCGAATACCGAAATAGCTATAATCTACATACTGAGAACCGAACCGAGATGCATAAGTTGGTACCGGTACGGTACCGGCACGGTCCGGTATTTTGGGTACCACTGCTCACCCCTATTCTTAACGGTCCTGAAACTATATTATTAGTGTAGGTAGCTAGGCAAAAGTAACACTAAAATAGAAGTGTTAATTTTTTATACACAAAACAGGAAACCATTCTTGATTTTTTAATATTTAACACATGAGTCATTATTTTTTTTTCTTTTACTTGCAAAGTGTACGAAAATTCGGCTTTAGAAGTGGAAATGCAATGATGTTCATGCTATGTTACTTAGAATTCTAGACCAGTTTAAGAGTTTATCAATGGAACAAGTCTACGAATTGTCGGCTTGGTGCACATGTTATTGAGACCAAAATCATTTCTAGAAATAACATTAGTAAAATTACATATATTCCTTGAATGAAGATTATTCTATCAGATACAAAACTTCCAGTTAAGTTTCAAAGAAGACAATTTCCTCTGATGTTGTGTTTTGCTGTGACGATTAACAAATGACAAGGACAGTCACTTTCAGAAGTTGGTTTATTTATGAGGAAACCTATGTTTACACATGGTCAATTGTATGCTGTTGTTTCACGTGTTAGAAGTAATTACAAACAAAACAACAAATGTAGTCTACAAAGAAGCAATTCAAAAAAATTAGTTATTTTTTTGTTACAAATTCAGACATATGTAAGTTTTCGATGATATTTTATTTATTGCATTATTTTTATTTAAAATAATTTTAATATCTCAGATACACGTCCGAAATATCCGTGCGTACACGGATCAATAAACTAGTTATTTAAATAAATTGGTCGTAAACTTCTTTCCACATAACACATTCTTAGGTCTTGCATATCTCAAGCATTTTGATGACCAAGACTTTAACAATTGTTGTAAACTTTTAACGCATGATTCTAGATTTATTGATTGCTCTCGATTACTTGAATGCTAAATGTTGAATTTAGATACATTAACATTACATTCACACTCTATCTATACATTTGAGCATCTTTCACAACTCTTCATAAACTGGAATGATATGAAGTAGGTGTATCAGTTGGTTTTTTGTTTCCATAAAAGTTCAATATAGAAAGTAACGAGTTATGTTACGTTTGTGTTTTGTTGCGGGTTTATAGCTCATTATTACAATCCATCATTCATCATATTAAGTAAAATTCTAGAAAATGTACGTTTCATAGAGAATACTACAATTTATTTCATAACAAAAGATATATTATAAAAATGAATTTGAACTGTTTATTTATAAATAGTTACATTGATTTATAATACATCAAAGTCCTTTAAAAGTCGTTACATGTGTGTTGTTTGTTAAGAAGTATATATTAAATAACTAAGCTTTTTTCAATACTTTTTTTAAGCTACCTATTTAAAATATTTTGAGTTATTTGATTCTGTATAATATATATTATGAATTTCAAAATTGCATAAAAAATGGCTAATTTAAGTTGTTTCTAAAAATCTCATCATGTCATAACAAAAATGGATTGAGATAATCTCATGTTATGGTCAAACATGAATCATGTATTAACCAAGATAAAAAAATCTCATATTAATAAAAATCAAAGTTATATCAATATTTTTTAACATTCATAATACATTTCTTTTTAATAAATAAAAAGAAAATAAATTTATAAATGTTTATTGTAAAAAAAAAACTTTCATTGCATATTAACAAAAAAATATTAGTAGAGGAAATAAGGCTCGAAACCTTGACCTGCGAATTATGTGGGGATGTTGCTAACCAACTCAACCAGCCTATGTATCGCTTTTGAATCGGCAAATGTAATAGTTAAATGATAGAGGCGTATTTTAAAAACCCCCGATCACAAATAGTAAATAAGACATATGATAAGTTATTGGTAATTGTATATATTATAAATTATGAATCTAAAACTTTTTTATTAAAGAGATTATTTTATTTCTTTTTATATGAAAGAAATAATAAATTTGAAAGACGGATTGTAGGTGTATGGGGGTAACAACCTCAAACAAATATACACTAGAAAAAGTTAAGACTATAATATGTTATATTAAGTGCAGGTTTCAAAAAGTAGTAATGATGTTAGAACTTGCAAAACTAAAGACCCAAATCAAGATCAATACTCGATTTTTACCTTGGAGTGTTAATTATGGAGTTTATCTGGTCTTCAAGTTTTGGAATTCAAGAAGAGTTTCAAACCCACCAATGTACGTAAACCTAACATACAAAAGGGAGAATGAAACCTTGCATTCATATTTCATAACTTGGAGAGATGATGAATGGACGATGATTGAAATGTGTTGATGCTTTACTCACAAGAAGTTATTTTCAAGGTCATACTAGAGAGCTTTTCACGGTACTATTGCAAAAGCGATGACATCTATGTTGAAGGCATTGAGTTTCAAGAAATTAACTATGCAAGTTCCAAACTACTCTCTAATTTTAATTCGTGTTTAAGTTTTGCAACAAGGGTAGACGCATGGATACAATTTCATGCCTAACATTACAAATATAACATGGTCTAAATGTTTTTTACAACCAATTTAGGTTTTTTAAGGTTTTTAGTATGCGTATAAATGGTTCTTTTTATAGGGTTGAATCAAGTTCTTGTTCATCGAGTTTTTTTTAACAGACTTGTTCATCGAGTTATTTGTTGAATTGTTTATATAATTTTGTTGAATCAATGAACACTTAACTACTTAAGGGTTTCAGACCCAGATTCAGTAATATCCACTGTATTTTTGGTTGAATTGTTTATCTAAATTTTGTTTGTTCAAATTGTTGATCATCCCTAAATTTGTTTAAATAATAATTAAAATATTAATTTGGTTTAAAGAATAATTACAATTATAATTCTAAATTTTATTTTTACTAAATAATACCTTTAATATGTTTAATTGTAATTAGGAAGTTGAATAGTAATAAAAGTAAAAAAAAAGGTAAGAGGATGTTTGGTAACATGAATAAAGTGTAAGAAAACCAAATTACCTTTTGACTAACAGGAAAAAATAACTGGAGTTAGTATAAAAGATCAAAAGTGAAAGAAATTGACAACCACAGTGACTATTTTCGAATTTTTTAAAGTTAAAGGAGTAAAATTGAAAATCAGTAAGAACCTCATAGACCATTTTTGTAATTAACTCTTTAATTAATTAAATAATTTATAAGAATTTAAATGACAAATATAGCCTTACAACTATTCACTTGGAGATATTTTTTTGCCAATTGATTTTAAAGGAGAATATATAACTATAACAATAATATAAAGGACAAATGACCGAGAAATGTAACATATATATCAAAATTAATTTGTTAATAAAGGTAACGTGTAATTTTTTGTGCCGAGAAAGAATTATAAATTTTAATTTGTTATAAAAAAAGGATTGTAATTTTAAATTTTGCATAAAAAGAGATAATGAATTTCAATTTGCTATTAAAAAAAGATTATCATAACATGCTAAAAATTGAACAAGATTCCCTTTTTTATTAAAATCAAAATTTATAATCTTTTATTAACTACAAAAATTAAACGTTACCTTTATTAACAAATTTTAATAATTAGGTTACCTTTCTTACCATTTTCCTTAACATAAAATATAATTAAGTGGAACTTTACTGTTAGAAGCCATTAGATCTTCCGATTCCTAATAATCAATCAATCGCCACCGAACCTCCCTCCTGACCTGCTCCAAAGTCCCAAGCACCGCCGACAGTCCACCTTCGAACAAAATTCAATCCTTTTTGAGAGTTGATTTTGGATCTGGTAACTTTACTTTTCATCCTAAGTTAATGTAAAGCTGCTGCTGCTAGATTCTGATTGTAAATTTGTGTTTTGAGAATTTCAGTTCTGTTAAAAACATTCCGTAGCTATTTTAGCCGGATTTTCAGTTTGCTAGTTTTGGGGGTTTTTTTAATTGTCTTTTGCTGTTGATCTGTTATTGAACTTCTTTTCTTTCCCCTGGATCAGCAAGGCTCGTCTCATCCAGTACTATTCTCTTCCTTCCTTCACATTCTTTTTGTACTTTCACAAGCATCATGTCTTCATCTTATGATGATTATGTCGATACCTTAGAGATCTCTCGTGAAGAGATAGAAGCAGCCACCAACAACTTTTCCAGTGAAAATCTGATTGCACAAGCTTCAGGTTCTTCTGTAAAGCTTTACAAAGGACAGCTTTCGCAATCAGAACAATTGATCGATGTTGTAGTACACAGGTTTCCGCGTGCAGAGAGAGTGATGAAAGAGATACAAATGTCTTATGTTCTTCATCAAAAAAATCTCGCCTCTATTGTGGGGGTTTGCGAGGACAATCTGGATGAGCTGGTCATGGTAAAAAAGCACTTTGCCAATGGAAGTCTGGACAAACATCTAAGTGGCTCAACCGTTACATGGCTGCAAAGATTACAGATATGTGTGGGTGTTTCTCAAGCATTGAGTTGGCTCCATTATAATGATGTTCTAAAAGACGCTCGTTATATGATTCATGGTGACTTCAAGACCTCCAAAATATTACTAGATGACAATTGGGAACCCAGGTTACAAGGTTCTAAATTTTCCATGGTAGTTAAAAGGCACCATCTTCACGTCATCAGTAAAGATGTTGCCACATTACAGTATATGGACCCGGTATATGAAACCACTGGAGGCTTGACCGATAAGTCAGATGTGTTTTCCTTTGGAGTTGTCTTGTTTGAAGTATTGTTTGGGAGAAAAGCATTTATTTTGAATGACGATAATTGGCATTTTGCTCGATTGGCAAGATCACATTTTGAAGAGGGAAGATTAGATGAAATGATCGATCACAATCTACGAAAACAAATGAACTTGCAGTCATTAAAAGTATTCTCAGAAATAGCATATTTTTGCTTGAAGGAGGAGCGATCACAGCGTCCAGATATGAATCAAATTGTCAAGAGACTTGAGCGAGCCTTGGAACATCAAAAAGAACATCAGAGTCCGGTAAGATCATACTTCAGTTTTTCTTTTACCTTCCTTGTTTTTTTGACATTTTTTTCTCATTGATGCCATGATCTTAAAGGAACAGTCAACCGTCGCTGTTAAAGGTTCATCATCCAGCCACTTGAAGGTAATTAGTTTTGTAGGCTTCTGTAGTTTTCATTTTTCAATTTCTTTTTTACTAGAATTAGTTTTATACATTTCCCTAGTCTTTACAAAATGTTCTTTTTTGCTTAACAGTTAAGAACTTATGGTGTTTTTTTCTTTCTTTTTGGTTCCCTTGAAATTTGAAAGCAACAAATTCAATGGAATAGAAGATTAAAGTCCTTTGAGAAAAATTACTTCCCCTGTGAAATTAATAAGTTTTGTGTTGCAAACTATTTATTCCATTTTAAATCGTGTTTCGTTGATATTTGTTTATAATCTTGGGATTAGTTAATTAGCTATTTTATTGTATCATCCTTGATGACTAGGATATATAGGCTATAACTCACCTTCTTTGAAAAGGTAATGTTGCAGGGGGAAAACTTGGACCACTTGAGAATTCCTTTAAGTGATATAAAATTGGCCACCAATAACTTTTCTGAAACTTATTGTATCGGGTCGGGTGGATACGGTAAGGTGTACAAAGCACAACTCAACTTTTTTGATGGTCAAAGTTTATCGGCGACCAAAGAGAAGAATAAAGATGAATTGTCTACTCGACATAATATGGTAGCCATTAAGCGCATCTTTAGTAGAACAGACAAGCAAGGAGAGCAAGGATTCTTAGCGGAAGTTGAAATGCTTAGTAAATGTAAGCATCCAAATATAATCTCTCTTCTTGGCTTTTGTGACGAAGATTCTGAAATGATTCTCCTTTATGAGTATGCTTCTAATGGTAGCCTTGATGATTATTTTGGAAACGATGATAACATCATTAATCTTACTTGGGCACAACGTATACAAATATGCCTTCATATAGCATATGGGTTGAAATATCTTCACACAAGCACACATGATAAGCAAAAGATAATACACCGTGATATCAAAAGTGCAAACATTTTATTGGATAATAATTGGGTGGCGAAAATTGCCGACTTTGGGCTTTCCAAGTTATTTGATGTAAATCAAAAAGGCAGCACCCTCATAACTTGTAATATTGCTGGTACAGAAGTATACTTGGATCCAGAATATTGGAATACCGGCAAGTTGAAAAAGGCATCTGATATTTACTCATTTGGAGTAGTAATGTTTGAAATCTTCTGTGGAAGGTTGGCATATGACAAAGTTTACCGTGACGTGGGGCTACTATCTATAATACGACAATGTTTTAATGGGGGAACACTAAAGGAAATGGTTGATCCAAAAATTAAAGAAGCTGACCTTCTAAATAGAAGGTTGTATCAAGATTCGTTGGACACATTTTCTAAAATTGCGCATCAATGTTTGGCGGAAAGTCAATCTGACCGTCCAACAATGGAAGTTATCATAAAAGAACTTGAGAAAGCATTTGACCTTCAAGTAAGTAACTATTTTTTTAATAAATCTTTCTTTTTTGTTTTCATATTCTTGACCCTTGGTAGTATGCAGTTGCTTGTCCATTACCTTTATAAATGACACATATGATTTACAGTCAAGTGAGTTCGTAATGCATAAACACAAATCATGAGTTCTTTATGCAACAAATATTGCTTAGATTACATTAATTCATACCTTTATACTGTGAGGTTATGTTTTATACTTAAAATATGTAAAAGGTTATGTTTACCATAAATTGTTTAAAATATCAGAAAATAAATGATTTAAATTGTGTGTTCCGTTTAAGCAAGTTGTGAAAAGATTAAGGAATTATTTTTTGACTTTTATGAGCTTTATCATAAATCATAATTGAGAATGAATTGAGCATATATGTGTGTATAAATTTAAGGTTTTTCTATTATTGTGTTCTTAAGAGTTTATTTTTAGCACGAAATCCATTTTTAAGATATCAACTATTTAAGTTGTTAATTAGTATGTATAGATGCATTTTATTTCATTATATGTCAACATTCTTAAACATAAGAACAACTTATATTATCAAGTTTATAATTGATGTTTTGTTATTATCAACTATACATTGGTTATATAAAATTTATGTCTGTATGTATGAAGATGAGAGATAAATGCGAAGTACAAAACAGTTGTGGAGGAATATTTTCATGGTCTTTTATATTATGGTATCGAGTTTGAGTCTTCCTAACTTTTTAAATGTTGGAAATCAAGTCAAAAACTTTGCTTATGCGTAATTGAAATGTTTGATTATAATTTCAATGCTGTTGTGGATATAAATGTTTAAGCTTTTTGGACATATTCCAGTTTAGTATCATTTTTATACTTAAATCTTCCAGCTAACAATTTCATGAATTGGGGATTGACAATATAAAATTAGAAATACTAATCTTACGAAATTTAAGTTAAGAGTATTAATTTATTTTTGAATTATGAAGTTGATTAAGTGTTGTTTCACAGACGAACCTCAAAGACAACCTCAAAAAATCACTTGAAGACATAAAGTTGGCCACAAGAAACTTCAATGATTATAATTGCATTGGAGAAGGAATGTTTTGGAAATTATATGAAGGAAAGGTTTGGCATGATAATGCTACTAGATGTACCACCATTGTTGCAAAGCGGTGGGATAGCAACTCTCTTCAAGGCCATCATCAATTTTGGAAAGAGTTTGAAATTCTCTCCACCCTTAAACACGAGAATATCATTGGTCTTGTAGGTTATTGTAGCGAAATGGATGAAAAAATCATTGTTTACGAGCATTTGTCAAATGGGAGACTCGATAAGTATTTGGGTGATCCTACTCTTAAATGGATGAGGCGTCTCAAAATATGCATAGATGTTGCGAGTGGGTTAGATTTTCTTCATGGAGATGATGAAGGAGATGAAATGACCAATGAGCATTTGATGCATAGGGACATCAAAAGCAGTAACATTCTACTGGATAGTGAATGGAAGGCTAAACTCTCGAATTTGGAGTTGTCCTCGAAATTATATGCACTTGAGGAAATTCAACATGTCGCTCATAATGCTTATGGTTCTTTAAGCTACGTTGACCCAAATTACAAGGATGGTTTCTTAAGAAAAGAGTCGGATATATATTCATTAGGTGTGGTTTTAATGGAGATATTGTGTGGGAGATTAGCACAAGCAGATGGATGTGATGATTGCTCTCAATCTTTAGGCCCTTTATGTAAAAGCCACGATGAAGAAGACAAACTTGATGAGTTGGTGTTTGAGGGTATAAGGGACCATATTGATCAAGAATCATTGACTACGTTTCAAAAAATTGCTTTAGAATGCTTAGAAGAGGATATGGATGACCGGCCAAGTGCAAGGGATGTGGTAGAACAACTAAAGATCACATTGCAACTCCAAGTAAGTGTTCTGATATTATAACAGTTTCTTTGGATCACAAGAAATTTTAGACAATTGGTAATGAAATATTTTTTGAATGAAGGACATAAATTCAATTTCCATAACCTGAAAGCTACTATTGTTTAAATATTATTCAGGAGGATCATGAGATATGGGAGCCCAAATTGCCAAAAGACTATAAAGAGATAATACAAATGTCAAAGTGTCCTGAGATCTACTCTAATAAAACCAAAAAGGATATTTACAAGATGCTTACTATTGGAATCCTCCTTCAAGAGGGCAAAGTGGTAATTAGCTAAATTTTAATCTCTTCATATTTCTGCTTGATTTTTGAAATTAGATGGATATTAATTTCTTATCATGGTTAACTAAAATTATCCTAATATTTGATTTTTTTTAAAACAGTGGTTTTCACTTGGGATTAAAGGAGAAAGAAATGAAATGATATCATCAAAGTGTTTGCTCAAAAGCCGCCGGTCAAATAAGTGGGTATCTATTCCAACATCCAGGTACCCACTTATTAGATGTATTATTTGTTCTCAATTACTTAAATGCTAAATGTTAAGTTGAGATATTTTTCTTAATTACTTAAATGCAGTGTATGGGGGAAAAACAAGCTAAAATGAATATAAACTATAGTTCCTTGTACTAACTGCAGGTTTCAAAAAGTACTAATGATGTTAGATCTTTCAAAGACCCAAATCAAGATCAATACTCAATTTTTATCTCGGGGTGTTGATTATGAGGTTTATCTGGTCTTCAAGTTTTTGAATCCAAGAAGAGTTTCAACTGCACCAATGTACGTGAACCTAACATACAAAATGGGAAATGAAACCTTGCATTCATATTTCGCAACATGGAGAGATGATGATTGGATGATGATTGAACTGTGTCGATGCTTTACTCACAAGGAAGAAGCTGTGTTCAAGGTCATACTAGAGAGCTTTTCACGGTACTATTGCAAAAGTGATGGCATCTATGTTGAAGGCATTGAGTTTCGAGAAATTACCTATGCAAGTTCCAAACTACTCTCTAGTTTTCATTAATTTTTATGTTTTTGAACAAGGGTAGATGCATGGGTGCAATTTTCATGCCTTACATTACAATTATAACATGGTCTAGTTATTTTTTATAGCTGGAACGTGAACACAGTGAGATTTCGAAGACAGCCCAACAAGAGTCTGCTACTGACAGTAAAGAAACACCAAAGGTATCCCTAAGTTATGACATGGGTGAAAAGGTCATATTTTGTTCATATTGGTCAATCTATAACATTTTCTTTTGGTGGTATAATCTCTTAACCATTCCATGAACAGTTATTCTCCATACGCAAAGTGAATGAGGAGCACCATTTTCTTTCTGCTAAAGATGCTCTATATATTTCTTCTAGAGTGAAGTTTTCTAATTCAAAGCGCTCGGTTAATTCAAGGTTTGTCATTCATACAAACTTTATTACTTCTTACTGTTCAAAAGGCAACTTTTCCTTCTACATTACATATTTATACTTGCAAATGAGGTTTACATCTAGGACTTGACAATTAATGGATAACATAAGTTCTAAAAAAAAATGTTGTATATGTCCCAAAGAAAGACACTAATAAAATTGACTTATTATACCACATGTAGGTTTGAAGAGGTGATCGAGCTTCTTGCACAACAAGTATTGCATATCAAGTGCAAGATTGATAGTCAAGTGTTCTCACCAAATACAGAATACACATGTTACCTTGTGTTCAAACTTTCAGATACGTGTCGTGGATTGCATTGTCCTGTGATACTACGAGATCTGCTTTGTTGGAAAGACAAAGAGTCTAATCTTCTGTATTTTAGATCCCCAAGCCCAATAAATCGACATAATATTGATCGGATTTTAGAAAACAGGGAAGATGGATGTATGGAGGTTTGTGTGTGGAAAGGCAACTCGAATGATAGGTCTAAAAAAGGCTGCCTTCCCCTGAATTTGAAACTAGTATGTTACGAAGGAACTATGTCTGGCCTTATTCTATTTGGCCTAGAGTTTCGACCAATATAAGAATCAATTTTTAGCCAATGTGAGAATTATGTGACTCTTGCATGTGTAACTAATCAAACACTTAATCTTTGAATTTATGTTCTTAATTAGGGCTTGAGGTAGGTTGGGTTTTGGTATATTATTGTGTTTAAATGGTGTTGCTTACAGAACTAATTGTTGATTTTTGTTCTTGGTGGTATGTTTGGGTTTTGCTTGTGGTCTTAAGTTGTAGAGGTGATTGAAAGTATCTATGTAAAACCAGTAGACTCTTACTCGCTCAAGATAGCTCTAGAATTTTAGCGGGTCTAAGTAACCATTTCAACCAGTGATATCATCATCTGTTACATTCCTCACCACACCTTATCAACCAGAGTTGGTTTAAGAATGATTACCAAATGCATATAATAAGCTGAAGGAAAATCTAAAAGAATGCCATTAAATTATCCGTCAAGCGTTCTTTGGGTATTTTCTATTTCAAGATCCAACACTTAATTATGTAGTTTATTAATCATTTGGTTATCTTTGGGATTTCTATTTAGTTTTCCGTTCTGTATGATGTTTCTTTTTTCTATTTGTTATTAGTAATGTTTCTTTTTTGGAAAGTGGTCCGAATGGATTTATGACTTGACTAGGACGTGGAAAAAAACCTGGTGAAATTAACCGGAAAAATGATTAGAGTAGCCCAAGACTCCAAGAGCTTTAAGTTGATAAGGTTTTTTAGTTATAAATGTTCTTACCTAGGGTTCCGATGTATCACATTGAAAACAGTAGAATAATAAAGTATTTTCCGGATCATGCTCGTTAATGTATGTTAATAATTCTTAGGTCGAACATGTAAAACCTTTGTGTCGGTTTTCATTGATTATAACAATATTAGATATTAAACATCCTGTTCTCGAGTTTTTTTAATGAGGAGAAGAGGAGTGGGAAGGGATGAGATAAGAAATTGTGTTCTTGAGATTTTTTTAGGAGGGGAAGGAAAGGGTTGTGAGGGATAATTTTGTTAGTTTTGTGAGTAAAATCTTTCCTTCCATTTTTAAGATGATTGGGATAGGGAGTTTTTCCATATTTCTCTTTCCTCTCCTCCCTTTCCACTCCTTCCCTTCCACTCCTTAAAATAACTCGAGAACTGGGTTAGTTGTAAAGCTACTAATAGTGCTTACAGTTTTACCACTTTCACTACTTCTCTAACTCATTTGACACTTGCTTTCAAATTCTGTCGTAAAAGGCGACCCACAGAGCCGGGCCCAGGAGGGGAGGTAACTGGGCTTCAGCCCAATCAAGGGGGCATTATATTTGTAGGTCTTATAAATAGACAGCTATTTTAAATAATTAAATAATATAAATAATAACGAATCATCCCGTGTTTCTGAAAACTTATTCTCACAGTTCAATGTAGTTTGCAACATGTGGCTTAATAGAACGGAACATGGGTATATCACAAATGATGAACATAATAAACAATTTTTTTTTAGTTATGATTTATAAAGGTATACTGGTTAAATCTGATAATTTAAAGAGTCATCAAGCATAATTAGGGTACTTTTCAACTACTTCACTCTATACATCAAAATGCTTGAGACTTGCCTTGGTGACCTGCCCCGTTCAAGGTTGGCACTTCGATTCGTGTTTAGATTAATTGGGTCGTGTTATATTCGTGTTGACCTAAGTTTAGGAGACGTTCTTTCTCTAAAAGAATGCCATTAAATTATTCATCAAGCGTTTAGAACTGTCTTTGAGTATTTGCTTTTCTAAAGATCCAAAACTTAATTTAGTTTATTAAATGAACTGGTTATCTTTAGGATTTCTACTTAGTTTTCTTTTCAGCATGATGCTTTTTTTTTCTTGTTATTTATGATATATGTTAAATTGTGGCTTAAAATTTAGTGGTCGGAATGGATTTGTGACCTGACGAGGAGGAAGTGAAAAAAAGCAAAATCAAAGGAATAAGTGTTTAGAGAAGGCCGAGTGATAGAGTATAACAACCAGTTGAGTTAGTTGGTGAGATAGTCTAAAGCTACATACCTGTCATATTCCATCTCTTATGCGGTGATAGTGCCTATATATACATGTACTGTTATGTTCATTTGTAACCATGACATAATACAATACTTCTCTCTCTCTCTATAAACCCTAAACCCTAAACTCTCTCTCTCTCTCACCATGAGTTCCTTCACCGAGACTCGTTAGTTGAACCATCCTCTTGGGCTAAATACCATTAGAAATGTAGAAACTCTAGTGCTAAGTTGGCCAATATTAGGCTCAGTGTCCTTTTGTTGCTTAATCCATTTCATCATGTTTTTGAACAAGAAAGAATTTTACTTGAATTTGCTTTCTGTTGGCCCATGTTGATGAGCATATATGTAGGCAAACACCATAAATATTATCTTCAGCAAATACTTCTCTAACCACGGTAGGTAGCTTTGTTAGAATGAAGAAAGCAGAGAGAGAGAATGGGGATTTTGACTTTTCTGTATATTCCACTAAAGGAAGAGAATACAAATATTTATATACACAGTAAAAGAATAAACTGTAAAGTAACAACTTTCTAACTGATAACAACTTTCTAACTAAACTAAATACATATTAACACCCCCCCTCAAGCTTGTGGGCATGAATGCGGACCAAGCTTGGAAACTGCATCAGAATGTTGAGAACCATGTAATTGTTTGGTAAAAATATCAGCACACTGATCCATGGTTGAAACATGAGACAGATCTATAAGACCAGCTTGAAGTTGTTCCCGAACAAAATGACAATCCAAATCGATGTGCTTTGTTCTCTCATGGAAAACGGGATTGGAAGCAATGTAAATCGCAGCCATATTATCACATTTCAAAGGAATAGGTGTAACATTAGGAACATTCAATTCTTCAAACAAGCGACTAAGCCAAGCAAGTTCAGCACACACTCGTCGCATAGAACGATACTCTGCTTCGGCAGAGGATAACGAAACAGTGACTTGCTTTTTGGATTTCCAAGAAATTGGTATGCCACCAAAAACAATATAGTAACCACTCACTGATCTTCTTGTAACTGGGCAGGCTGCCTAATCAGAATCACAAAAGGCTTCAAGTTTAAATTGAGAAGTATCATTGAAATAGAGAGCCTGTGATGCTGTTCCTTTGATATACTGAAGTACATGTAAAGCAGCCTTATAATGAGATTGAGAAGGTGACTTGTTGAATTGACTTAGATACTGAACAGAAAAAGAAAGATCAGGTCTTGTGTGAAGAAGAAAATTAAGTTTTCCAATCAGTTGTCTATAGAGAGAAGGATCATCTAAAGGATCAGCCATTACTGGAAGAAGCTTTAATGCAGATGGCCGAGGAGTAGTCACAGGTGGTGAATTAGTCATATCATAAGCTTGTAACAAATCCTTGATAAACTTGCTTTGATGAACCACCATTCCTCCTTCAATTTTAGTAAACTGAATTCCCAAAAAGAAATTAATCAGACCTAAATCTTTAATTCGAAACTGATCATTGAGAAAAGCTTTGAGTTTGACAATTTCATCAATGTTATCTCCAGTTACCAGCACATCATCAACATATACGGCAACAATGACAATAGAACTTGTAGTCTTTTTGAGGAAAAGAGAATGATCATTTGGAGAATGAGAGTAACCTTGAAAACGCAAAGCAGCAGAAAGTTTTGCATACCACTGCCTAGATGCTTGTTTCAAACCATAAAGATACTTATTTAAACGACAAACATGAGATGGGGAAGAAGTTTCATAGCCTGGTGGAAGTCACATATAAACTTCTTCATGTAAATCGCCATGAAGGAACGCGTTATTTACATCAAACTGATGTATATCCCACCTGCGTTTAACTGCAAGAGCAACAATACTTCTGACGGTGGTAAATTTAACAACAGGAGAAAAGGTCTCATGATAGTCTACTCCCTCTTTTTGAGTAAAACCCTTGGCTACAAGACGAGCCTTATATCGTTCAACAGAACCATCTGCACGATATTTTACTTTGAAAACCCATCGACATGAAATTGGCTTTTTTCCTTTTGGAAGTTTAACAACATCCCAAGTATTATTTGCTTTTAAAGCACTGAGTTCACTAGCCATAGCAGCCTCCCATTATGGAATTCCTTTAGCTTGATGATAAAATGCAGGTTCAAAATGAGATTCTCTAGTAGAAGCAAATTCATTTGAACCAACAGAAAAAGAATGGATGTTATCACCGATACACATATTTGTTATAGTATGATGACATAAAGAATCATCATGAGAAGTGACCTGATGACACACATAATCGTGTAATCGACTGGATGGTTGTCTAACTCTATTAGACCGACGCAAAGTTTCAGTTTGTGATGCCAAGTCTTCTTGATTAGGAAGTGAAGTAGAATGGGAATGAGCAAAGGAATCAATATCAGCTGAAGCAACAGGGATATACGAAGGAATGGATGTAGATGATGAAGATGTATGTTTAATAGCATGAAGAGGGAAAATATCTTCAAAGAACTTGATGTCTCTTGAAATTTGCACTTTATTGGTTATTAAGTCTAAAACTTTATAAGCTTTTTGACCAAAAGGATAACCAATAAAAATGCATGGATGGGCACGAGACATGAATTTGTCACGACCAACAGGACTATGTAACAAACATCAATAGTTAATTCTATAAGCTCTGAGCTCATTCAAGCAAAATAATAAACCAAAAATAAAGAAGCCTCATCAGCCCTAATTGTGGATTTAATGGCAAGTGTTTTGTTAGTTTTGTATACAGAGTCTCTTACATTGGCTAAAAATTGATTATTACATAGGCCGAAACTCGAGACCGTATACAATGAGGCCCGACATAGTTACTTCATAATTCATTAGCTTCAAAGTCACAGCAAGACAACCATTTTTAAACTTATCATTTGAGTTGTCTTTCCACACACTAACCATCTTCCCCGATTAATGTTATGCCGGTTTATTGGGCTCAGGGATCCTAAATGTAGACCTTTGGTCTGTGTATTATTTCAGTGAAGTAGATCTCGGACAATGCAATTAGGGCTGGCAATTCGGGTCGTGTTCGTGTTAAATGGTTCGGGTCGTGTTCGTGTCAACCATTTTCGTGTCACTTTCGTGTCGACCCATTCTTGACCCTGTTTAGTTTCGTGTCGTGTTCGGTTCGTGTCACTTAATTCGTGTTCGGTTCGGGTCATGTTTTCGTGTCGACCCATTTTTTGGAGAAAAAAATCAAGTTATATTTCCGGTCAAATAACTTGACTTTCATGTCGGGTTTTCATATCGAATTATTTTTTAGAAAAATGTTGCATGTATAACTTTCTTATATCAACTTTACTAAGTTTTTATTACGCATTTTAATTCTTTATTTTTTCAACTTCGCAAGCATCAAAAATCAAATATAAAACCATTATAACAGTTCTAACTTTTAAACTCGCCAGTCGCGAGATGCAAGTCGCGAGTCGCAACGCAGGGAGGCTAGGGCACACACGTTCTTTCCCCTTTCCCCATTTTCTTCTTCCTTAATTCTTATTTCAATTCTTATTTTCTTATGAATATTTATTAATTTTATCAAAATTAAGATTGACGGTATTTGATTTGACTCACAATTTTGGAGGTAAAATGAAAATATTGAAAATGAGTCCCGCCATCTTGATATTTCCTAACTATACTAGTTACTTAGTTAGTGACTTAGTTCATATTTAAAATTTAAAATTTCTAAATATTTTAAAGTTGAATATTTTTTGGGTTTTTTTTTATTATTATTATAAAAAGATCGTGTTAAACGGGTTACCTTCGGGTTACCGTGTTCGTGTCGTGTTCGTGTCGAAAAGTTTCGTGTCATTTTCGGGTCGACCCATTTCTGACCCAATTCAGTTTCGTGTCGTGTTCGTGTCGACCCAGATCGTGTTAGGTTCGGGTTGGGTTTCGGGTCGTGTCAGGATTTGCCAGCCCTAAATGCAATCTGTGACACTTTTTTGAAAGCTTGAACATGAGGTAACACATATATTCTGCATTTGGTGACAAAATTTGACTTTCAATTATGCAGTTAACATACATATTCCTTCATAACTTTGTTTCAATGACACATCGTTATTAACTCGGAAAAGCACATCATTAAACAGGTGACCATCGTTGAAACTTAGAGGTAAATTTGGCAAAGCTTTAACATCATTTTTCTTTAACGTTTTAAAGAGAACATCATTATACCACATCAATAACCTTGTTTCAATCCCTTTTAATATCTCTTTTTATTCACTATCGTCGCATAACGCGGATACCCTACTAGTTATATCAAACACGAACAAATATGTTAATCATAGAGAACTCAATAGCTAGCCCTGTTTATCTTACTTTCTAAATGTGGATCACTTTATTTACTTAACTATATGCATATGGATTACTGAAGATAATGTTTTCCACAAATGTACTAATTAAAGCATAAGGATTAGTTAAGATAATCACAATTAATTACCCATTGCTAGCAATCTCCTTCTTAATTGTGATATCTCAACTACTTTCTTGAATTCTTATTAAAACCTAACCAACATCTGCAGATTTGTAACAAATTCAAGTACATCTAACCAACAAGAATTAAGGATTCAACTTACAAGTGTAGAGTAAAAAAGTTAATATCACTGAAGATGAGGAAATTGGGTGGCAAGAGAACAAAAACAAGAATCATAGTATTATATTTATGGTAGCATCAGGATTCCTAAAGATGTTTACCATTTTCATCATATTATATACTGTAATAGTAATTCTATAAAGAATAATTGATGAGCATATGCAGACACAGTCACAACTACAATCTCTAACCCAAACTACGCAACAAACAAGCCAACTAAGTTTAGACCGCAAGCAAAACCCGAAAATATCAGAGAACAAATATTGGCAACGAGTTCTGTATGCAACACAATGAGCTACACATTGTTTAAGAAAAGTACAAACTAAGAACAAACTATGGCCAAAAAGTTCTAATAGCTCTTACGTTGGCCAAAGATCGACTCTTATAGTGGCCGAAACTCGAGGCCATGCACAATAAGGCCGGACATAGTTCCTTCATAAGTTATTAGTTTCAAATTCATAGAAAGACAACCATCTTTAAACTTACCATTTGAGTTCCCTTTCCACACACACACCTCCATACATCCGTCTTCCCTGTTTTGTGGAATCCAATTAATATTATGTCGATTTATTGGGCTCGGAGATCTTAAATAAAGAATTTCAGCCTCTTTATTATTCCAACGAAGTAGATCTCGTACCATCACCGGACAATGCAATCCACAACACTTTTCTGAAAACTTGAACACAAGGTAACATGTATATTCTGTATTTGATGACAAAATTTGACTTTCAATCTTGCATTTGATATGCAATACTTGCTGTCCTAGAAGCTCAATAACCTCTTTAAACCTACATGCATATTACAATTTTCTTAGAGATAAGACTTTAAAACTATATTTGATGGATGAAACTTCTGTTATCCACTTATCGACACTTAGAATGATAAGAAGTATTCAAATTCGTTCAATAGCAAACCTTGACTCGGCCGCGGGCTTTGAATTAAAAACCTTCATGTTAGAACAGTCATATATAGCCTCTCTTGCAGAAAGTATATGGTGTTTCTTCTCATTTATTTTGCTTAGCGAGAATAACTGTTCATTGAAAAGTTATGAGATTTTACCACCAAAACAAAAGATTATATAATGATAAAAACTTTTGAAAATTAAAATTTGACCTGTTCACCCTCGTCATAACTTTGGGATCTCTTTGGTGTTTCTTTACAATCAGTTGGAGAATCTTGGACTGCCTTTGATTTCTCAAATGGTTCATGTTCTTTCTCCTGTTCAAAAATTATAAACTTGTAATATAAGCATATAAACAGTACTCGTGTATCTATAAACGAATTAAAACAAGAGAGTATTTTTGGACTTGCATTGCTAATTGCTCGAAATTCAATGCCTTCAACATAGATATCACAACGTTTGCAATAGTATTGTGAAAAGCTCTCTAGTATGATCTCGAAATCAGCCTCATCTTTGTGGGTTAAGAATCGACACAGTTCAATCATCATCCATTCATCATCTCTCCATGTCGCGAAATATGAACATGAGATTTCATTCCCCATTTTGTATTTTAGGTTAACATACACTGGTTTAGTTGAAACTTTTCTTGGATAGCAAAACTTGAAGACCAGATAAACCCCATAATAAACACCCGGGGATAAAAATTGCGTTCTCATCTTCATTTGGGTCTTAAGTTTCGAAATATTTAAAATCATTGCTACTTTTCGAAACCTGCATTTAATCAGTATAAGATATTATAAGCTTATATTCGTTTGAGCCACTTTCTCCATACACATACAATCTCTCTTTTAAAAGTTACTTCTTTTCAAAATAAATAAAATATTTACTTCAATCACCAAAGTTTAGTTGCAAAATTAGTTGCTATAGTGAACTTTTTAGAAACAGCAAACTCATGCATCAATTTCACGTCAATATTACAAAGTCTTTTTTTATAAACATGTTGTAAAACTCGTAAGGCAGTACTTGAACGGTTAGCTGGGGTGTAGCGAGTAATCGGCCTCGGCTAAGAGTGCTAGGATTGTAATTTTTTTATATATAAATTGAAAAATTATACATATGACATGTTCATGTGACCATAGAATAGGAAAAAAAAAACAATCAAACTTGAAATAATTGTCTATAGGACCCAAGAAATATGTTCAGAAACTCAATTGAAGCAACAAAATTTGCAGAAGCTGCAGAATTGGAATATGAACAGAATCGAAACTCAACTGAAGAAAAAAACTTAATGTAACAGAAGCAAAATAAAACACAATCAATGAGTCAAAGTGGTTTGTCCGAGTTTCCTTAGTATGACTGAGTTTGAATGCCTATCCGAATCTGCGTAAGTTAGCCCGATTACCTTCTAATCACCTCGGTGCATGCCCGAGTAGCGAGAAATCCCCGAGTATGGCCAAGTTTTACAACAGTGTTAATATATGCCCCAGGTTTCTTGGTAGCAACTTATGAAGAGTTGTACAAGAAAAGTAAATCCTAACATTTAGCATTTAAATAAAAAAGAACAAATACATATAACTATAATGTGTCTCTACACACGAGTAAACACACACAGGAAACAAGAGAGAAACCTGGATGTCGAAATAGATCGCCAATTATGTAACCTGCGGTTTTTATACAAAAACTTTGCCGATATCATTTCATTGCTTTCTCCATTAATCCCAAGTGAAAACCACTGTTACAAAAATTGAAGAAATTCACACCCAATTATAATTATGTACAAATGCATGCATGATTTTGGACCATCCCTCACTATATTTAAACATTTAGTTTATCAAATGTTTAGCATTTGAAATCAATCTTGAGTAGGATTTTGGCATTTATCAAGGAGAAAACATGCACAAAATATCTAGAGAACACAAGCTAGTAAATTACCACTGTGCCATCCATTAGGAAGATTCCTTTGGTGAACATGTTGTAAAGATCTTTTTTGGTACTAGCATAGTACATTTCAGGATCTTTTGACTTTCGTATTATTTCTTCATAGTTTCTAGGCAATTTGAGCTCCCATATCTCACGATCCTCCTGCATATTAGTTGCACAATTAATAATTTTAAAAAAAGAAAATCTTATGTTAGTCACTCAAGAAATATCATCACTATACCAATTGTCTAATATTTCTTGGGATTTGACAAAAATGCTATGATTTCAAAACACTTACTTGGAATTCCAACGCCATCTTAAGCTTTTTTACCACACGTGTTGTTCTTGGCCGATTATCTATATCCTCTTCTAAGCATTGAAGGGCAATTCTCTGGAATATAGTCAATGCTTCTGGCACAATTTGGTCCCTTATAGCCTCAAACACCAACTCATCAAGTTTTCCTTCTGCATAGTGGCTTTTAGCTAAAGGGCCTAGAGATTGAGAGCGATCCTCACATCCATCGGCGCGTGCTAATCTCCCACACAATATCTCCATTAAAACAACACCTAATGAATATATATCCGAATCGCCTGTAATGAAACCTTCTTTGTAACATGGGTCAATGTAGTCCAATGAACCATAGGCATTATTAGCGAGATGCTCAGCTTCCTCACCCATCCAAGGTTTCGAGGACAAATCCAAATTTGAAAGTTTGGCTTTCCAATCACCATTCAGTAGAATGCTACTACTTTTGATATCCCTATGCATTGTTGAAATCATACGTGTTCCAACATGAAGAAAATCTAATCCACTCGCAACATCTATGCATATTTTGAGGCGTCTCATCCATGTAAGATTAGCATCACCCAAATGCTTATCGAGTCTCCCATTTGATAAATGCTCATAAACAATGATTTTCTCATCCATTTCACTACAATAACCAACAAGAGAAATGATATTTTCGTGCTTACGAGTAGAGAGAACTTCAAGCTCTCTCCAAAATTGATGATGTCCTTTGTATAACTCCCATCGCTTTGCAAAAATGGTGGTGCATCTAGAAGCATTAGCTTGCTGAACTTCCCCTTCATATAACGTCCAAAACATTCCTTCTCCAACGCAATTACAATCACTAAAGTTCCTTGTGGCCAATTTTATGTCCTCAAGTGATATTTGGAGGTCGTCCTTGAGTTTCGTCTGTGAATCCAGACATTTGATCAACTTCTTCAAATAAATTTAATAAATACTCTAAACTAAAATTTCATTACATTAATATCTTCATTTTTAAACTATCAATCCCAATTCGTTTGAATTGTTTGAGTAAATTATACTATAGAAATGATACCACACTGAAATACTTTTAGAAAAAGACGTTTAAATATGCATGCTAAAAACAACATTGGAATCCATAATCAAACATTTCAATCAAGGATAAAAAGACTCTCTCATCTGCTATCAAGCATGGTTGTGCATTGCCCCCATATCTCATCTTCCATACATATAGACATATATCTTTAGAACCAATGTTAAACTGATAATAACAAAACATAGTTTAAGAATAAAGTAGATGATATAACAAGTTAGTAAGCAATTGTTTAGAAATTGATTTATAAATATGTTATGAAAGAAAAACCCATGTACAGATACTAACATAACAGTCGTATGAATTACATAACAATATAAACTAGTTAGTAATACATTTATGAAGAATTTTGTTTCCAAAAAAACTTAAGAACACAATAATAAAAAAACCTTAAATTGGTATATGCACACTTGCAAGTTAAATTCATATCCCAAATTATATAAAGCTCATAAATGTCGGGACATGATTTCTTAATCTTTTGACAACTATACTTGTAAGGAACACACATTTTACATTTTCAAACAATTTACCTTAGACACAATCTTTTAAGCGTTTAAAGCCAAGTTTTCATGATTTTTTAGTTATTATATGTCAATAATTCAAGGAATTCATAAACTCACAACTTTAAGAGCTAATGTACTCTCTAATTTTCGTTTCATATAGACTCTTAATTTGTGTTTACGCATTAAAAAGTAACATGATCGTAAATCCTATGTTTCAATAGTTGTGTGACGGATTGCAAACTTCATAATACCAATACCAATGATTGAGAACATGAAAAGAAAAAAGAAAGCTCTATTTCAAAGACAATTACTTACTTCAACATCAAGTGTTCTCTCAAGTTCTTTGATAACAACTTCTATTGTTGGACGCTCTGCTTGAGTTTCCGCCAAACATTGATGTGCAATTTTTGAAAACATGGTAAAAGAATCTTGATAGAACCCACGATTTAACATAAAAATGTTTTCAGTGGCTTCTTTTAATTTAGGATCAATCATTTCCTCTATTGTTCCCTTGTTGTAGCATTGTTGTACAATTGAAGGAAGTCCCTTCTCACCGTAAATTTTATCATATGCCAATTTTCCACAAAGAATTTCAAACATTACCACTCCAAAAGAGTAAATATCGGATGCCTTTTTTAACTTACCAGTATTTAAATATTCTGGATCTAGGTATACTTGTGTCCCAGCAATAGTAGAGGTTATGAGGGTGCTACCACGTTGATTTATATCGTGTAACTTACAGAGCCCAAAATCACCAATCTTCCCCACCCAATTATCATCCAATAAAATATTTGCACTCTTTACATCACGGTGTATTATCTTTTGCTTAACCTCTGTACTTGCATGAAGATATTTCAATCCATTTGCAATATCAAGACATATTTGTAGACGTTTAATCCAAGTAAGGTTAGTGATGTTATAATTGTTTCCAAAATAATCTTCAAGGCTACCATTAGAAGCATACTCATATATGAGGAGCATCTCTGAATCTTCGTCACAAAAGCCAAGAAGAGAGATTATATTTGTATGCTTACAATTACAAAGCATTTCAATCTCTACTAAGAATCCTTTTTCTCCTTGCTTGTCTTCTCTACTAAAGATGCGCTTAATGGCTACAGTAACCCATGAATTTCGATCATCAAAACGATTAAGTTCTGCTTTGTATACCTTACCATATCCACCAGACCCGATACAGTAGGTATCAGAAAAATTTTTGGTGGCCAACTTTATATCACTTAATGGAATTCTCAACTGATCCAAGTATTTCCCCTGCAACATTACATGATCAAAGGCATGTTGGATAGCCAATATATCCTAGTTATTGAGGATTAGAATACAATGAAATAGTTAATTAGCTAATCCTAAAATTTAGAAAAAAAATCTACAAAATGGAATAAATGGTTTGAAACATAAAACTTATTAGTTAACAAATTAATCCCAGATGACTTCAATTTTCTATTCTGTTAGATTTGATGCATTCACATTCCAAGAAATATAAGAAAAAAACCCTCCTCCACTCCCCCAATACGCGTGCGCACACTCACGCGCACATATATATATATATATATATATATATATATATATATATATATATATATATATATATATGGGAAGGTTCATGCGAGAACCGTTGTTAGTGCAAGAACCGCGAGAACCAATTTCGGCCGTTCCTTGAATATGGGAAGTTTCATGGATGGTGAGCGTGGAGGGATAGAGTGTGGCAGGATGCATGTGAGGAATTCATGGGTGGGCAATGACATTGAAAGAGGGGAAATTGGACGGCTCAGATTGGTTCTCGCGGTTCTCGCGCTAAGAATGGTTCTCGCATGAACTTTTTCCTATATATATATATATACACAAAAGTTCAAACGAGAACTGTTTTTCGTACGAGAACTGCGAGAACCAATCTGAGCCGTCCAATTCCCCCTACTTTTTGCCGATCCATGAATTCCTCACATGCACCCTGCCACACCCCATCCCTCCACGCTCTCCATATATATAGGGGAGGGTTCATGCGAGAACCGTTGTTAGTGCGAGAACCGCGAGAACCAATCTCAGCCGTTCCTTGGATATGGGAAGTATCATGGATGGAGAGCGTGGAGGGATGGGGTGTGGCAGGGTGCATGTGAGGAATTCATGGGTGGGCAATGACATTGAAGGAGGGGGAATTGGACGGCTTAGATTGGTTCTCGCGGTTCTCGCGCTAACAACGGTTCTCGCATGAACTTTTGTCTATATATATATATATATATGTGTGTGTGTGTGTGTGTGTGAACAAAATGAACATCCCAGAGACATGTATATAATAATTCTATATTTCAACAAACTGAAAAAAGATTACTTCAAGCGTACATAAACTAATTACCTGCAAGTGGCTGGATGATGTTGTCTCAACGGAAACGGTTGATTGTTCCTTTAATATCAGGGCAACAATGAGAAAAAAATAACAAGAAATGTTATATAATTATGACAGAAATTAGGATGGAAGGTAGAAAAAGAAGAACTGAAGGATGATCTTACAGGACTATGATGTTTCATTTGAAGTTCCAACGCTCGCTCAAGTCTTTTGACAACTTGTTTCATATCTGGACGCTGTTGTCGCTCCTCCTTCAAGCAAAAATATGCAGTTTCTGAGAAAAAATTTAAGGCTTCCAGGCCCATCTGTTTTCGTAGATCGGGATCGACCAACTCATCCAATTTTCTCTCATCATAATAAAATCTTGCCAAACGAGCAAAATACCAATTATCGTCATTCGAAATATTTGCTTTCCTGCCAAACAATACTTCAAATAAAACAACTCCAAAAGAGAACACATCTGACTTATGAGTCAAACTTCCAGTGGTTTCATATGCTGGATCCATATACTGTAATGTGGCCTTATGTTCACTAGTTAGGTGAAGATAGTGCCATTCAACTATTACACAAAATTGAGAACCATGTAATTTGGGTTTCCAATTGTCATCTAGTAATATATTGGAGCTCTTCATGTCACCATGAATCATATAACGATCGTCTTTTGTATAATCATTATAATGAAGCCAACTCAAGGCTTGTGAAACGCCTACACATATCTGCAATCTTTGCAGCCATGTGAGAGTTGAGCCACTTAGATGCTTGTCCAGACTTCCATTTGGCAAAAGCTTTTTTACAACAACCAGCTCATCATCCATACTGTCATCAGAAACCCCGACAACATAGGCGAGACCTTTTCGATAGAGAACATAAGACATTTGCATCTCTTTCATTATTTCATTTAGATGTTGGAACTTGTGTGCTACAACATGTATCAATTGTCCGGATAGCAAAAGTTGTCCTTTGTAAAGTTTAACAGAAGAAGAACCTGAAGTATTTGGGATGAGATTTTCAGTGGCAAAGTTGTTGGTGGCTGATGCTATCTGGTGATATGGGATTCTTAAAGAATCGATATATCCATGAAAAGATAAAGACATGATGTCTGAGAAAGTACAGAAGAATGTGAAGTAAGGAAGAGGATACTGGGGGATACACAGAAAAATGAAAAAAATTGCACAACAGTTTAATAGCAGATAAACAGCAAACAACAACTTAAAAACAGCATAAAAGGTCAGAAATTTAGCAAATTGAATATCAGGCCTAAATAGCAACAACATTACTTAAATTTAGGGTTCACAGAATTAAAAGTAAAGTTAGGTTACAACTTACAAATTATCAAGTTACCAGATTCAAAATCGAGTCTCAAAACGATGCAAGGGGGTTGACTTCAACGGTAGCTTGTCGGAGCCTCGGAGGAGGGACTGTAAAGGAGATTGAATTCAATGGCGATTGAGACTTTGAAGATGGGAGATTTAGTTCATTGCGATCTGGACTTTGCACATGGGAGCCCAGAAAGTCAATGACCATTGTATCCTACACAGTTGTTGACTTCTGGTCGAACTCTTCTAGTAAAAATTACATTAATGATTCTTAATACATCCAACTTTAAATGTGTAAATTTAGATTTGATTTTAAATGTGTAGATTTAATTTTAAAAATCACGCTTTTAAATATATAAATTTAATAATAAATAGATAATTGATGTGTTAACACTTCAAACCATATACTTTTATCACAACAACAACAACGATACCCAATCCCGCAGGCGGGGTATGAGAAGGTAGAAATGTAAGCAATCATACCCCTACTAGCATGTAGGGAGATTGCTTCCTGCAAATGACATCCGGCTTAGATAAAAGAGAACTAACTCATCAAAATAATAAAGAAATAAATAGATAAACAAATAAAATAGCTAAAAAAATAAAAAAAATGAAGAAATAAATAAATAAATAAAAACGAAAACGAAAAATAAAATAAAATATATAGTAACACAGTAAAAAAAAGAGTAAGAAATAAATAAATAAAAATAATAAACGAAAATAAATCAAGGAGGTTGATCCTACTCCCTAAATCCTGTGTTGCTAGCTGCATTCTCGAATCTGCATAACCATGAATCTTAATCCTCCTTCTCCAAGACATCATATCTGAGATCATGTCTTCGGAAAGAGAAAGCTCCTATAAAAAGCTGCTCTCACTCTATCTATCCACCTCAGAAAAGGGCGGCCACGCCTTCTAGTACCTTCAACTACAATAGATTCCGTTCTTCTAGCTGGTGCATTTGGTTGTCTCTTATTAACGTGGCCAAACCACCGTAGTCTACTTTCCCTCAACTTTTTGCCGATAGACGTAACTCCTAATTCGTTTCTAAAGACACCCACCGGGATTTTATCTAGCAAAGTCTTCCCACAGATCCATCTAAGCATCCTCATCTCGGCCACTTCCATCTCAAACCATATACTTTTATAACTTTAAAATTATTTTCAAATTTTCACGCTTAAAAGTGTGAATATTTAGATAATGCGTTTACACTAATAAATATGATTTCTCCTATAATTTTTACACTTACAAATGTAGAAATTTGATAGAAATTAGTAACACCCGATTTTTCCATGATTGACTATAATTTTTCACATTTTTTAGTGTGTTAATATTGATTAAAAGTGTGAATAATTAACATCTTCTTTAATAGTGAATGTATCGATATTTAAGTTAGGAATATGAGTGTACTTTTGAATCATATACGAAACTCAAAGATAACCAGCAAAAATCACTTAAAGACATAAAATTGGCCACATGAAACCTCAATTATTATAATTGCATTGGAGAAGGAATATTTTGAAAGTCATCTAAATGAGAGGTACGACATGATAAAGCTAATGGACGTATAACCATTGTTGCAAAGCGGTTTGATCACCAATCTCCTCAAGGACATCATTAATTTTGGAAAGAGCTTGGAATTATCTTCACTTGTAACCACCGGTATGTCATTGGTCTTGTAGGTCATTGTAGCTAAATGGATTAAATAATCACCATCAATCTTGGAGGCTCGATAAGCATTTGGATGATCCTAGTTTTACATGGATGAGGTGCCTCGGAGCATGGATAAATGTTGTGATTGGATTACATTTAATTTCTTCCTGGAGATGATGATGAAGTAGCTAGGCAATTGATACATTGGGACATCAAAAATAGTAGCATTCTACTCGATGGTGAAAGGAAGACTAAACTCTTAAATTTAGAGTTGTCCTCAAAAGGTAGGGCTTATGAGGAAGCTCAACATGTTAGTAATAAGGCTTAGGGTTCGTCAGACTACATTGACCCAGTTTACAAATACAGTTTCTTAGTGAAAAAAGTTAGATTTGTATACATTCATTGTGTGGTTCTACAAGAGATGTTGCATGGGAGATTGGCACATGCGGATAGATGAGAGGATCACTCTCAATCTATAAGCCCTTCAGCTAAAAGGTAGTATGAAGGAAAATTTGATGAGTTGGTATTTGAGGGTATAATGGACCCTATTGCGCTAGCATCTTTGTTTATGTTAATGACTATTGGCCATAATTAAATGCTTAGCAGAGGATGAAGATGATCGGCTAATAGTAAGGAATGTGGTAGAAGGGCTTAAGATCATTTAGGAACGCCAAGTAAGTGTTCTCAAACTATAAGGTCCCGTTTGTTTCACCGTAATGTGAAGGAATGGAATGGATTTCAATTTCAATTCCATTGTATTTTACAACGAATATGGTAGAAGGGCTTAAGATCACTTATGTAATGTAATTCAATTCTTCTAATATATTAGATGGAATTCAATTAATTTTCTTTAGGAATGTTGACAAAATACAATATTACCCTTAATTTAACCCTAATCGGCACCCCCACCCACCCCACCCTACCTTACCTCTACACCACCAACCCCTACACTACCCCACCCTACCTTACCTTACCCAACCCCACCCCACCCACCCCACCCTACCTTAACTCTACACCACCTCACCCACCACCAACCCTACATTACCCCACCCCACTCTTCCGCTAACCCCCACCCTACCCAACCCCTTTACACCCCTACCATACCCTACACCTACCACCACCCCAAAACTAACCTTACTCTACCCTACCCCCACCCCACCCTACCCTACCCCTACCACCCTACCCCCTATCCTTACCCCCACCCATCCTACCCCACACCTACCCTTACCCCTACCCTACTCTACCACTACCTCTACCTTACCCTACCAACCTCACCCACCACCAACCCCTACACTACCCCACCACACCCTACGCCTACCCTCACCCCTACGACACTAACGGTTGTGGTGGAGGCGGCTAGTGGTGGTGTAGGGGTGGGGTAGGGTAGGGGGTAGATGGTGGTGTGAGTAGGGTGGGGTGTGAAAGGGGTAAGGGTAGAACGTAGGGTATGAGTGGGATGGGTAAGGTAGTGGTAAGAGGTAGCTGTTGGTGTGGGTAATTGGTCTTTTGATTTGATTCAATCGCAATTTGTTCAATAAATTTACATACAAACACAAAATATGATTAGAATGGAATTCAATTCCATTTACTTTTCTGCGAAACAAACATGAATAGGAATCTCATTCCTTATGAATTCATTTCCTATAGGAATTGAATTCATAAGGAATGAGATTTCATTCCATTACATTCCTTGAAACAAACGCAGCCTAAGAGTTTTGTTGGATCACACGAAATATGAGACAACTTTGAGTGAAATAATATTTCTTTAATGATGAACATAAAATAAATTTTCGAGATAACTTGACTATTTAAAACCTCGAAGCCGTTGTTAATTGTTTACGTATCATGCAGGATAATTAGGAGATATGGGAGCTCAGATTGCCAAGAGACTATGAAGAAATAAGTCGACGAGGGTCAGGACACCAGTCAAATTAATGTGTAGTGTAAAATTCGATTTTTTTGAGGCGGTGCTACCATTTCGTAATGTAAATTTTGATTTTTTTTCGAGTCAGTGCTACCACATATTTCATTCATTTCAAATGGTGCCACCACCCATTTAAATTAAAATCCTAGATCCTCCCCTGGAAATAATCTAAATGTCATAGTCTCCTAAGATCTACTATGATAAAACCAAAAGGAATCTTCACAACATGCTCACTAAAAGGAAGCCTTCTTCAAAAGGGAAAAATGGTAATTAACTGTTTTATGTTCTCTTCACATATTTTCTCCATCTTTTGATTTTAGATCCATATTACATGTGTTACATGATTAACTAAAAGTTTTTAAATATTTGATCTTTTATAAGAGTGGTTTTCACTTGGGGCTAAAGGAAATGAAATGATATTTGCAAAGTTTTCCAGCATCCAGGTACTTCTTTCGTCCTATCTAAATGGTGTGCGTATGTTATTTGGTGCATGTTTTTGGGCACCCCGCCACAACTATTTGATCAGCCTTAAAATAACCGCTTTCCGACCTATTAGACCAGCCACCCTGCCGCACCACACCTATTATCCATTCGGCCCATTTAGGGGTGTAATCGAGCTGAGACGGGGTACTGCCAAGCTCGAAACTAGACTCGACTTTATAACTCGAGCTCGATTGAACCTCAAATCTTAAACTCGAGTTCATCTCGATGAACTACAACACCCTCTCGAGCTCAACTCGACTTAAAACATAAGTAAATCATTTGTAAACACCACTATCCGACTAGATGCAACTCACCAATATAGATATGTAGGTAATATATGAATTAATAAAGGGTAAAAATGTAATTTAGCATAAGCTCGACGAGGCTCGGTAGCATGACGAGTGGAGTATTGGAACTCGAACTTGACTCGGCTCCCTACTCGAGTAGCTCGAGCTCGACTCAGTTAACATCAAGTCAATTTTGAGTATTTTTCAAGTCAATCTCGAGTAAGTCACAAGTTGTCTAAGCTCGATTACACCCCAAGGCCCATTATCCAAACCAAATTCAGTTTGATATTGGTTGCTAGATGCTCATCCGAACTGAATCTAGAAAATCTTCTTTCAAAAAAATGGATATCATGCACTCCCGCTGCTAAATGAAATCATTGAAAACCATGGCTTCGCCCTCACCAAATACCGACCACTTGTGTTCTTCCCTTAATCGTAGTGTGTTAAAATCTCGCAAAATTAACGAGACTTGAGAGAAGTTGATTGGGGACCATAAACATTGATAATGCCCCCAGAAGTGTTCTCCTCCATTGTCTTCAATTTTTGTAAAATACTTTGTGTACCAAGCCAATCGGGATTGAATTTCGAGCCACAAAATAAAAAATTCATACTACCCCCTAACATTTTTTAACTGTGGAATACTCCATAGGTTGATATTTTGTTTCATGTATGCCCACCAAAGTCATTTTGAACAACTTGTAAAACTCAAGGAAGATACTTATCTTTAGTTGAGCCGGTTTCTCTTTTATTGTGTCGACCCTGAATTCGTACGTACTAAACTCCAGTCGCTTGTCCAAAGCCTTTGAGATCGGGATTGAAATGTGGAAACCAAAACTGCTGCTCTTCGTACATATACCACCACTGTTGTTTCCTCGTTATCTATGTTCTTGGGAGTTGGAGAAGGCAACAACATTTCAGCTACCTCATCAACGATGTCAGTTGTGTTTGATACGTAGTTGTTTGGAGCCGGTATCTTTTTATTTTGAAATAAAAAACTATAATTCTTGTTCAGATGAAAAAGCTGAAAACTTTTTTTTAAACAAAAAACTCTAAAATAAAAGGCTTCCTGAAGTAGCTTTTAAAACTAGCAAGAAACTTTTAATATACAAAAGTACCTAAATAGTCTTTTTAATTGTTTTACAATTCCTCCTACTTTTATTTTACCTTTTGTTTTATCATTTTACACTATTCAGCTTAAATTACCAGCTACTTTGTCAAACGCATATACAAATAAAAGATACAGCTTCAGCCTCTGAATCCAACGACTTCCATCAAATACACAATTTAAACCGACAAACAACACATTTAAATTGTGGTGATAGACATGCTATTGTAGTTAAGTTGACTGGATTGAAGTTGCAAGCACAATTAAACTTTTCTTACACCCATATTTTTTTAATAAAAAATAAAAATCCATTCTCTCTGCACTTTTTTTAATGTCTAAAATTACACACTATCTAAACTTAAATATAATTTTATATCGTTTTATACTTTTATATATTGTTGGTGTACCCTATGCTTGGGCCTTAGGTAAGGTCTAAACATATGGTATACCCATTGGGCTTGGACCCATCTTACCCCAGACACCTCCTTATATATTAGGGAGGACACCAAGGTTCAAGGGGCTCTCTCCTTTTCCTGTCAACACCCACATATGGAGATCTCTCCATACACACATACTTCCTCTATCCTCTTACAAATGACCATGGAGTCCATATAAGCATCACCATGCTCTTCATCTCTTCCAAATGACCATGGGTCCATAAACCACGAGATCCTCATGTCACCCCCGCTATGGACACCGTTTCCTCGCCCGGGGTTAGCCACCGCAATGGGAGACTAAACATCCAATCTTCCTTCACTCCAATTTGCTGCTCTTCATGTACCTGTGCGTTCTTACGTACAAACAAATGGCGCCATCCGTGGGACCTGGACAAAAATTCACGAGAAGAACTCCATGAGTTTGTGTTCTTGGTTTCTTGCCCAAAGGTTCATGTTTACTTTATCAAAATTTAAGGTCAGGCCTTCCAATTTTATTTATGAACTTAATGTTTGGATGAACAATCATAAATGAGGTTTGTCTTCTACAAACCATGATGTTTTGTTGTTCACCCCTCATGAAGGTTCATGTTTATTTACTGATATGTGAGCATGGATCATGATATATGTTTCCTTTTACATATGCCAAGCAATAAAGTATAGCTTGAATATGAATAAACACATATCCAGAAACAATGAGCATGTTAATCGTAATTCCAGGCCTCTATATTAAATAATTCATGATTCCAGGCCTCTAAAAGTTGATATATTCGCCACTCCAGGCCTCAAAATGGCCATTCCAGGCCTCTAGATTCATCATTACCGGCCTCAAGAATATATATTCTGATGTTAATATGAATATTCTGATATTTTAAATAAAAAGGAAAAGAAAAAGGGGGACAATAGTACAAGAAAATGTGGGATATGACAGCTCAATAGTACAAGAAAGGACATGACAGCTTTATTAAAACAAGACATGACAGCTCACTAGTACATGACAAAACATGACAGCTTTGATAAAGCAAAAATGTACTAGACCAATGAGAGGGCTCCATACAACTTACCTTTTTAGCTTTGTCAGCTTTATCAGCTACTCTAGCTTTTTCAGAAGGCCTTCTCCTTGACAGCCCCTACACCCGGAAACCAAGCCTGAACCAGGCCGATATATGTACAAATACTAACAACATTAGTAATAGGCCTGATGTCACCCGTGCTGACCTGCCTTAGTCCATGAGCGACTTGCCCAGACCTGACCTGGCCTGCAGTCACCTGGAGTGACCTGCCTTTGTCCATGAGCGACCTGCCCAGACTTGACCTGGCCCACAGTCACCTGGAGTGACCTGCCTTAGTTCTTCAGCGACCTGCCCAGACCTGCCCTGGCCTGCAGTCACTTGGAGTGGCCTGCCTCAGTCTAGCAGTGACCTGCCCAGACCTGACCTGGCCTGCAGTCACCTGAAGTGACCTGCCTTGCCCTGGAGTACCCTGCAGTTACCTGCCCTAACATGCAGTCACCTGCCTTAGCCTGCAGTGACCTGCCCTGCCCTGGAGTAACCTGTAGTGACCTGCCCCTGCCTGCTGTCACTTACCCTGATCTGCCTTGGCCTGAAGTAACTTGCAGTGACCTGCCATGACCTGCAGTCACCTGGAGTGACCTGCCTTAGCCCTGCAGTGACCTGGCCTGTCCTGTCTTGGCCTACAGTCACCTGGAGTGACCTGTCTTCCCCTGCACACTCAAATTGTTCCTTAATTTTGCGTAACTTAAGTGCTGAACTTGTAAAAGCCATAACTTGTGATCCTTCAGGAGTTACGAGGCCCATAACCAGTCGACGGAAAGCTCTCGACGAGACGAACCCCTTGACCAGTTAACAAGAGTTCACTGGCCTGACCTTCAGGCCCAAATTCGACCATTTAAGGCCTCAATTTCACTTTTCCCCTAATTTACTCATTTTTTAAGCATTATTTGCTCACCGTTCTTGATACAAATCATGTATTTTTGGGGATTCTTTGAATTTACTTCATATATGATATTGTTAATTGCAGTATTTTGCCATCAATTTCAATTTTCAAAAATCTTGAAAAAACTGCCCAAAATGGAAACTTTCCAAAAAAGGAAAACTTTATAAACCCTCATACAAGGTACAATACTTAAGTATGGCACATGCCTTACCCTACCATAGGAGAAATTCACGTGGGAACATATGATATACAAGCCAGTGATACAGTATGAAACTCACGTGTTTGCTACCTATAGAACTTACTCCTTCATGATCAGGTTACACATTAATTATCATATGGTCGTTACTCAAACAGGCGATACTTAGCCATCACTAACAACCTATTTGGTGATTATGAACCCGTACAAAACACGTACACCTAATAACCATATCCATGCTAAATGGCAGACCATGCACACACGGCACGCGCCCTTGTCAAATAACATCTAATGGAAGACAGCTGAACAACAACAAACGATGAGTCTAGCCTACCATGACTAGTCATGACAAACTAGACTGGGGGACTTGATGACGTACCTTAACATCCGCAAAGGCAAACAATCCTCATTAGTTACAAAACATTACCTGAAGTGTGCAACACTTTCACAGTTGAAGATGATTGCGAGTTTACCATACTCGATCGATTCATTTAATCCTTACTCTGTATGAGGGCATACCCCTAACCTGGACACTTGGATGATGATCCAACGGTTCAGGTGTATTCACCAGTTAGGTCAAAACACGTAAGGCACTCACACATCCTGCTGATGATCTAGACGGGAATGCGCGATCACACTATATTCCACTTGTTCATCGTTATGAGCAAACAAAGATAACTTACTATAAATTTAGTGTTGCTATAAGACTAATAACATCATCAGGATAACGTTCTAATGATTACCTTTACATGACTTCACATAGCTAAGACATACGTACCCTTCTCGGGCCGTACAGATTATGCACACCACCAGGCGATACGTCACCTTCGTTTTCACACAAGATTCATTGGCAACTGTTATTTACAAGTACGCCTAAATCATATGCGATACGTCGCTTTTGTATACACTTGCCTGTTATGACACATTACATTAACGCATAAATTATGGGGTATGTATGGCATACAAGCTACACACTCATGCCTTTATGGTAGTTTAATGCTAGTGACTAGTCACTAGCACTAAACTGGGGGAATATATACTATGGGAATCACCATCATGTGCCACTACGACTGCCTCACCTGCTGTAGCTTAAATAAAGCTGCGAACGAACCATACATACACGGGTTGACAACTTATAATCTAATGATTTAATTCTTAAGTACAAGGCGATACAGGGTACACGTATCGACGTTACCCTAGTATCAGGAAACTAACCGAAGCCCTAGCAATTACTCTATGTCCTTAATAGTTCTACAGTCATCACGTATAAACGGCTTCTTAAAGCCTGGATGTTCATTGTTACATGAGCATAATTATGTATCTAACATGATTTATTATAAGTTTATTGTTATTTGAGATACAAACTTCTAAGTTTATTACTACTACTAGTAGTTCGCTAACAATGAACTGGGGATTGGAACTACGAGACGGTATGACGTCCGTCCCTAGTAATTACAATTCTATGCATTAGTGCAGGTACACCCTCATGCAAGACAAGGCTCATACGCCTCCAAGACAAGGCTCTTAAGCCTGCAAGACAAGGCTCATACGCCTACAAGAAAAGGCTCTTAAGCCTGCAAGACAAGCTCATACGCCTGCACGGCTCATACGCCCGCACGGCTCATACGCCTGCACGGCTCATACGCCTGCACGGATCATACGCCTGCACGGCTCATACGCCTGCACGGATCATACGCCTGCACGGCTCATACTTCACGGCTCATACGCCTGCACGGCTCATACGGCACGGCTCATACGCCCGCACGGCTCCTACGCCTGCAAAGACGAGGCTCTTACGTCTACAAAAACAAGGCTCTTACGCCTGACTGTGATCAAAGCTCTAACATCTGCAATTAGGTTCTTATGACATATATCATGCTACATATATTACACCCTTGCGTGTCATCATACATCACATATACTACAGTCCGGTAGGGCGGAGTCATTGGCTCCCTCGAAGGCGCAGTGTCAGGATCGGATATAGTTTATATCAAATAACAAGAACTAACTTTCGAATAACCAATCAAAGTTAAATAAAAGTTAATCTTTAACTATGATCACAATCAACTAAGAAGTTGCGGAATCACACTTAATTGATTAAAGAAGATTTTGATCACAAAGAGATTCAATCAAACAGTAATTTTATTAATCAATGAGAACGATTACAATAGCAAACTTCACCCCCAATCTAACTTATTATGTTAGACGAAGAACACAGATTGTTCTTAGGTTTCAACGAGAAACTTAGAGGCTTAACACTATTCAGAAAACAAATTACAACTTGAATAACGAATGCAAAAATATGATCAATGAGTAAGTACAAATTATGAATTCTAATCTAGCATATATATACTCCTTGATCTTCCTTGATTTTCTGACAGTTAGGTAATCTTCTATCTTCTGAGATAATCTTGATGATCTTCAAAGTATTTCGAGATATCTTCAAAGATAGGGTTTTTCCATATTTAGCTCAACAGAAACTGTTTAATGAATACAACAGTTCTTGGTTCTTCTAACAGTCTTCGGCTTCAAGGTCTTCAAATAGTTGTAGTAGTTTGTACTAACAGTTCTGAACTCTATATAACAGCTTTAAAGTTCACAGCAACTGTTGGTTACAACTGTCTTCACAATTTCAACTAACAGTTCTAAACTGTTTCTTCAACACTTCTTCTAATAGTTTTGAACTGTTTTCCATAAACTCTTCTAACAATTTCAACTTTGCATGTTAAACAGTCTTAATGCCTTAGTTAATTTCCCAACAATCTCCCCCTAACTTAAAGAATTTATCAAACTCTTTAAGTTCTTTCGATCATAGGGTTCAATCACAGACAAATTAAGCATAAGCAAAGAATGAATTCCATATATTTATGCAAAGTAAACTGTTACAATCAAAATTGAGAGAAAACTTACATAGACTTGACTCATGCAGTTTTAGCACCTCATTAGCATGCTTCAAACTGTTGGTCAAAACCTTAATTTGCTGATCTTGTTGAAGAATCCTTTTGTTTTGTAAGGCAATCTTCTTTTTGAGTTGTATATATGCAGCAAAGAAGGATGCACTGTTGGAATCCGTCATTGCTTGGTGTTGCATTCTAGCCTCAATGTCAGCCAGTGTTGCCACTGTTAACATATCATTAACAGATAAAACTGGTGGTTCACTCAATTGAGATTCCACACCAGTACCCCTCTTTTCTTGGTACTGGGGATTTCCAGAAACTGTTTGACCAGCCTCTGTTGCCGTGGCTGAGGTCTTAGTTATGTTAACCCTGTCGTGTTTACCCCTTGCGGGTAAAACAGTAGGATCAGCCTTACATACCACATGATCACCCTCTAATGGAGTGATCACCTCCTCATTGTGCCTGGGAGACAGCACAAGGGGTTCCCTTTCGATATTTTGCATAGGTGAATGCACCTGTGCAGGGTTAACAGTTTCAGTTTCATGAACTTTGGTGGAAGGAGCACCAACAGTCCTTTTCCTTTTCTTTTGAAATATTTTTAGTGTAGCGGCTTGTGTTGTAGCTCGTTCAAAGGAAGCAGAAGGAATTATTTTAGTATCGTGAGCTGTGGGTTCCAGAGGTGGTGGTGTAGCAATAAGTTGGGCTTCATGCTCACCTCTGGCAGCTCTGTTTCTTGAAAGAAAATACATCATTGCAGAGAGTGGTGGAGTTATGGCACCTGAGAAATTCTTCCCATTAACTATCAACTTGCTCAATGTGGAGGCCACATGAGCAGAGGGAATTAGGACCCTCTTGTGTGCTTTAAGATTTGGCATAAAAGAGTTTAGCAAAACTTGCACAAATCGCGGGTACATCAAAAAGAGACCATATTTGGTTTCTAGATGCTTTACCATTCCATTAAAGATCATTTTTGAGAAATTAAAAGCTTTGTTGTTGGCTAAACAAATGAGTGCGAGAGCAATGTTGCTCCCAAATTCATTCCAGCCAGTTCTCTTAGGGCTCATGCACTGCTGGAGAGTATGGATAATGTACTTCCAGTGTGAGCAAAATTTCCCTTTGTAGAAGGTGCCCTTTCCCCTAGGGCCCTCATATCCCAACTTTACGAGTTCAGCATAAATAAACTCAAGTGATACAGAATCAGAATACTCACCATCCTGATCATTCAGTTGTAGTTGTTGGCTTATTATGCTTTCAGAGATGGAGACAGTGATATCATCCACCATAGAGTCGGTCCATTTCACTCCATTTTCTTCCCTTAGAGACATTTTTCCAGAACTGATCAATATGAGAGAGATAAATGGTGGGGTTGACCGTAAGAGCATGGTGGAATGTGGAGAGTGAGAGATAGTCAATCACATCATGGAAAGCACCGAGATGATCGGGTTTGGACAAATATGCGAGCATGTTGTGTTCCTTTACAAATGGAAGGGGAGACATTTTGATTTCGATCGCTGAGAGTTGTTGAGAGATTAGGGTTTGTTTCTGATCAAAGTTCGTTTTGGACGTGTGAGTTGCTTGGTAAGGAGGGAATTGCCTTATATATGTTTCGACTGTTGAATGCAATCCAAAGTTTCCAAAATTCTGCAAAGACCAAAACACCCTTTAATAGCTTAACAGTTGACGGACAAAATGAACTAACAGTTGAGGAACTGTTTTCATAAGATGTAAATGAACTAACAGTTGAAGAACTGTTTTCATAAGATGTAACAACTGTTATTCAAAAGTTAACTCCCTTTTGTTTGATCATTTATTTGGATTAACAGTTGTTTAGTGTTTACAACTGTTCTCATTTCTCCCCCTTGGTTGACGAATTTCTCCCCCTCAGTTTGAAAAACTGTTTGTGGAATAGGTAACCATGTATGTCCAAAACTGGGTTGGAATTTGCACTTTTGCTTTTTCCTGAACACTTAAAATCAACAGTTGTTAGATAACAATATTAACAGTTTCAAACTGTTAGCGTGAAAAACATGGAGTAATGAACAACTGTTAGTCCAAGTTAATCATTCCAATGTTTGAGATCAAAAAGTTGAATCTGCTCACATCAAATGCTTTAGTAAACAGACCAGCTAATTGATCATCAGTATGGACTTTCATAACTTCGATTAATTTCTTTTCATTGCAGTCTCTTATGAAGTGAAATCTGATTTCAATGTGCTTGGTTTTAGAATGTTTCACTGGATTATTAACTATGCTAATAGCACTGGTGTTATCAACATAAATTGGAGTATTCGAGAAAGACAAACCATAATCCAGAAGCTGATTTTGGATCCATAAAACCTGTGAACAGCAGCTTGATGCAGCAATATATTCAGCCTCAGCTGTTGAGGTTGAAACTGTTGTTTGTTTCTTGCATTACCATGAAACCAGCCTTGATCCAAAGAATTGACATCCTCCAGAGGTTGATTTTCTGTCCACATTTGCTCCACCGTAGTCACTATCAGAATATGCCACCAAATCAAAAGGTGAATCTTTAGGATACCAAAGTCCCAATTTTGGTTGGCCTTTGAGGTATCTAAAGATCCTCTTTACAGCAAACAGGTGTGACATCTTTGAACTGCATTGAAACTTGTGATTTTTCCTCCCTTAGCATTTCCTCCAAATGCTACAAATCCACCATTGATGCTTCTGAAATCCTTCAAACAGTGTGGATTTCCAGTCATGTGCCTTGAGCATCCACTATCCACATGCCAGATAGATCCATGATTGGCCCTATGAATGCTCTGCACAAATAAAATCAGTTAGTAACAGGAAGTACCCAGGCCATGCAGGTCTTGGGTACACCATTTAAGTCATAGTACTTAAACAGAGTTTGGTTCTTTTTGATTTCATCCAAATTAGATTTCTCTAATTTGTGTGAGGAATACTTTGTAAGAACATGTGGTTCCCAACTGTTGTGATTAAAAGTGGATACCTTTGAACAAACAGCTGGTGGAGTTGGTAAAACAGATGAATCAACTTGTGATTCCTTTTGATTTTCAGTTTGAAGAACAGTTTTACCCTCTCCAGAATCAGTTTGTTTTTGAATTTTCATCCAAGCCAAACCAACAGTTTTTGGTTTTGTTAAAACAGTTTTGGAACTGTTAGTTGGTTTGGATGTAACAGTTGTAGAACTGTTTGCCTATTTTGATTTAACAGTTTTAGAACTGCTATTTTGCTTTGACTTAACAGTTTTAGTACTGTTATTTTGTCTTTTGGAACTTTTGTTTTGAGTGCCATTGGTATGTGGGTTATAGTAACAATCTTGAACTAAATGATTAGATCTCCCACAGATGTAGCACTTTTTGGTTTTCACAATAGGTAAACCAGTTCTTTGTGACCAGAATTGGTTCCTATTTCTTTGATTTCCTCTAACAGCTGTAGATTGAGGAAACTTTTGGACACCATGCTTTTGGCATGTGCATGCAGACATTTCAGTATGCCTGTTCTTAGACTTGGGTTTAGCCTGAGATTTTGAAGCTTCCATCTTCTTCCTTGCATACACAACCTCACCAACTTTCTCCTTTCCTTTGGCTTTTGTACTAACAGTTGGGCCTTTTGGCTTAGAACTGTTTGGGTTCTTTTTAGAACTGTTAGTGTAAAGATGGGGATTATTGGCAACAGTTGTGAAACTTTTTATGGTTTGGATAGCTTTTGAAGGTGTTGGCTCAGTGGTGAAGGGTTCTGTGGATGCTTTTACAAACACCACAGGCTTGAAAGATGGTTTAGTGGGTATGGGTTCACAACAGATGTGATTTTCATATGGAATCACCTCATCTTTCTTCACAACTCCCTCATCATCACTTACTTCCTCCACAAATCCTTCCTCATCACTTTCAAATGATGGATTAGCTGACTTCAGTTCCTCTGGTAATGATTCATTAACATACCTATCAGCTACATCGGACATGGGAGTTATGTAGTTGTGATTATATGGAGGTGGGGTTTCCTTATATCCAAGTCCGGTTTTCACCTTGTCTCTCACTTGAGATTGTAGCAGAGTTTCAAGCTTAAGGTTTGCGGCCTTGAACATACCAAGATCAATGTCCACACCCTCCAATTTCTTTGTGAGTTCATCCACCTTGCTTTCTTTTTCCACCAATTTCTTTTTCAGACTATCAATCTCATCTTGAAACTGCTCTTTCTCCCACTTATGATATTTTCTATCATAGTCCATTTGCAGTTCATTAGCCTGATAGTCTTTAATTTTCTTTTCAAGATCTTCTATCACAACAGTATACTCATACCTTCTCTCCTCTATTTTACTTAGAGCCGCACATACTTTCTTATTGTGCTCTCTAAACCTCTTAACAATAGCTCTACATTCACTAGGACATAGTTTAGAAGATACCTGTATGTCCTCAGATTCTGATGAATCTATCTTGATGGAGGAGTCAATCAATGCCATCAAAGCTTTATTGTTTGTAGCCTCTTCTGCTTGATCACTCCAATCAAACCCATGGCCTTCTTATGAGACCAATGCTGAGGAGGTTTGATTCTGAGTTGGCCTTTGACCTTGATTCTGGACTTGTCCACCAGATCTGCATTCTCTTGCAAAGTGGCCAAGCTGTTGACATTTGAAGCATCTCACCTTTGACTTGTCAAATCCAACCTTGCCATCAGCTCTGAAATTCATGTTTTGCCTTCCAGTCCTTTTGATGAACCTCTTGGCTCGAACAGTAAGCATGGCCATCTGCCGTTTGAGATCCATCTCCTCAATATCATCAGGGTGCACTTGTTCAAGATCCTCATTGGTAAGGGTTGAATGTGCATGGCTGGCAAGAAAAGCTTCAAGAACAGCATCTGGAGTGTTCACATCTAGTCCAACAGCAGAACAGTTTTTCTTTTTCCCTCTATCTCTCCCTCAAACACTATCAAACTATTATAGAGATCATCTAACTCTATGTCTTCAAGAGAATCCTTAGTCCTCCATTGTGCAGCAAACACAGTCCATTCATCACCTAGAGACCTAAGAAACTTTCTATTTATCTCATCTTGATCAAGCCTAACCTTAGCACTCTCCAGTTGGCTCACCAGTTTGTAAAACCTATCAAAGATTTGGGTGATACTCTCATTCTTCCCACTGGTGAAGTTCTCATAGGCTTGTTTAAGAAGATCTCTTTGATTTCTCTTAGAACTAGCATTCCCAGCAAACCTCTTCTCTAGAGCATTCCAAAGTTCATGAGCATCATCAAATTTCTTGAATTGATGTTGATACTCATTGGGAATTGCAATCTGGAGGATGCTGAGGGATTTCATCTCAATCATTCTATCCTTCTTTTCAGCATCTGTCTTTGGTGGTGGTTTCTTCTTTGGTTTTCCATTCTCATCCAGTTCAATGGGATTAGTGGGAACAGTTTCAATGATTTGCCAAACAGCATAGTCCATTAGTTGGACATGCTGTTTAATTCTTAGTTTCCACATCTCAAAATCAGATGGTTTGAGCATGGGAACACGAATGTTGAACCCTGACCCATTGTTATCAGAAGAACCTCCCGAATCCATTGAAACAAATTGATTGAAAAACTGTTTTGAAAAATAAATCAAAGTAATGCAAAAACCTTCAACTGGTGATCAAAGGAACCTTAATGATAAGGCTCTGATACCACTTGTCAGGATCGGATATAGTTTATATCAAATAACAAGAACTAACTTTCGAATAACCAATCAAAGTTAAATAAAAGTTAATCTTTAACTATGATCACAATCAACTAAGAAGTTGCGGAATCACACTTAATTGATTAAAGAAGATTTTGATCACAAAGAGATTCAATCAAACAGTAATTTTATTAATCAATGAGAACGATTACAATAGCAAACTTCACCCCCAATCTAACTTATTATGTTAGACGAAGAACACAGATTGTTCTTAGGTTTCAACGAGAAACTTAGAGGCTTAGCACTATTCAGAAAGCAAATTACAACTTGAATAACGAATGCAAAAATATAATCAATGAGTAAGTACAAATTATGAATTCTAATCTAGCATATATATACTCCTTGATCTTCCTTGATTTTCTGACAGTTAGATAATCTTCTATCTTCTGAGATAATCTTGATGATCTTCAAAGTATTTCGAGATATCTTCAAAGATAGGGTTTTTCCATATTTAGCTCAACAGAAACTGTTTAATGAATACAACAGTTCTTGGTTCTTCTAACAGTCTTCGGCTTCAAGGTCTTCAAATAGTTGTAGTAGTTTGTACTAACAGTTCTGAACTCTATATAACAGCTTTAAAGTTCACAGCAACTGTTGGTTACAACTGTCTTCACAATTTCAACTAACAGTTCTAAACTGTTTCTTCAACACTTCTTCTAATAGTTTTGAACTGTTTTCCATAAACTCTTCTAACAATTTCAACTTTGCATGTTAAACAGTCTTAATGCCTTAGTTAATTTCCCAACACGCAGGTATGGTCATTGGCCATCACTAGCTCTGGAAAGTCTAGTAAGGAGGAGTCACTGGCTCCCCTGAAAACGCATGTATGGTCATTAACCATCACTAGCTCTGGACTATAAACTTGGGCATTGCCCAACATGTCATCAATAAAAAGTTTCAATAACTTGTACACAAGACAAAAACAATGGGGGACTTCCCCTATTCATTTCATATAAACTAGGGCATTGCCCATTACATACATACATACATACATACATACATACATACATACATACATACATCATAACCACACAGTCTGATAGGGCGGAGTCATTGGCTCCCCCGAAGGTACATATATGGTCATCGGCCATCACTAACGACTATAAACCACCACATATATATTGAAAAATGAAATACATTACTTACAGCACAACTGCAGGGTATCACCACACAGCCTGGTAAAGTGGAGTTATGCGCTCCCCAAAAGGCATAAGTATAGTCATTGGCTACTACTCGTTCTGGGCTACAAGCATAGCCATCACCCGTAAAGGTGAAATATATCAAATACCATCCTGATCAAGTTATCAGGGCAACGTAAACATCGTGAACATGGAATTAGCACCTAATATGTGTGCACGCACAGATTACAACAAAGCATACTCCAACACCTGTTGGTATGTCTCGAATTTGATTGGATGTTATAAAGGATCTCTGGTTTGACCCACTTAAATGAAATAGTTTGCCACGACATGTATTGCACAGTCGCACCAAACTAGGGGGACTTGTTGGTGTACCCTATGCTTGGGCCTTAGGTAAGGCCTAAACATATGGTATACCCATTAGGCTTGGGCCCATCTTACCCCATCTTACCCTAGACACCTCCCTATATATTAGGGAGGGCACCAAGGTTCAAGGGGCTCTCTCCTTTTCCTGTCAACACCCACATATGGAGATCTCTCCATACACACATACTTCCTCTATCCTCTTACAAAGGACCATGGAGTCCATATAAGCATCACCATGCTCTTCATCTCTTCCTAATGACCATGGGTCCATAAACCACGAGATCCTCATGTCACCCCCGCTATAGACACCGTTTCCTCATGTCACCCATATTTTTTTAATAAAAAATAAAAATCCATTCTCTCTTATTGAGTAATTGATTGTCTGCACTTTTTTTAATGTCTAAAATTACACACTATCTAAACTTAAATATAATTTTATATCGTTTTATACTTTTATATATTTAGTACCGGATTTAAACCACAACCTTATAACTTATAAGACACCAAAGATACAAGATACCGAACGCTTTGAGAATAACTTATATGCACTTGACCGGCCAGATCCTTACAAATAAGAAACAAAATTATATAAATACACTTTCTGTCAAATTAGCTTTATAAACAAAAGAAATTCTACATTACATTTAGCGACTATTAATATATGATTAAAAAAATGAAATCATGGGGCATGTTCAGATCAAACATTGATTCTATTCAATTTTGATCTACAATTAATTAATAATTATGCAGGCACGCGAGGACATACTATTATTAACTATTTTATATTTTAATAAAATATTAATTAATTCTTTTCTATAAGAAACAGATTAATATATTAAATTTAGTAATACAAATATTAATTTAGAGTTACATAATAGTATTTCCATCAAGCAATTATAAGTAAGATATTACTTTGAACTATCTAGTTAATTATATATATTAATATTTATTAGGAAGTTATTAACAGTAACTTTTTGATAATATGTTATATATATTTTGGTGTAAATAAACATTGCTAACTCAGTTTGACGGATTGGCATGAGGGCTTTGTTTTCATGTTGATGGTCAATTGTTCAATTCCTTGACAATCCTTTTTGTTGATTTTTTTTTCCTTCCTCTCTCGTGCTGACACACTCACATGAGATGCTTTTTTCTTCATAAAGCGGAGGATTTGTTTTCCATACTAACTAAATGTATTGTTGTATTATTAAAATCTTTAAATTTATATCTTATCTATTTTTTATTTAAAAACTTTTAAATAATAATGTTTTATTATATATATAAATCTATACTTTTGAATGTCTTATTTTAATGAAATAATTATCATAATATGATATAAATACTTGGGTTGGTGTTGACTCTCTTTTTCCCAGATAAAAATTTCTTTTTACTAGATCAAGCATGCTCCGAGTCGAGCAAAAAAAAAAGATTTGCAGTGAGATATTTATAAATCCCTAATTAGCCTCACTTTAAAAGTGGAAACTTTTGTAATGGAAGACGTTTGCAGCAATTAAAATATGTTTAACTATTTTTGTTTGTAAGACTAGCGGAGAAGTACATATCTATATAACAAAAATTATACATTTCAAAACCCCGCAGCGAAGCGCGGGTACTAAACCTCGTTACAATAAATTAACAATTACAGTATATAGATAAAGAAATTCTTGGATTGAAACTCAGCTTCAATTGCCAAAATGTTCGTATAGTTCTTACATTGGCCGAAACTCGAGGCCATATATAATAAGGCCACACATAGTTTGTTCGTAACTTATTAGCTTTAAATTTAAAGGAAGACGACCATTTTCGAACTTACCATTTGAATTCCCTTTCCACACACATACCTCCATACAACCATCTTCCCTATTTTCTGGAATCCGATTAATGTTATGCCGATTTATTGGGCTCGGAGATCTAAAATATAGAACTTCTGTCTGCTTGTTATTCCAACAAAGTAGATCTCGTAGTATCACTGGACAATGCAATCCATGACAGTTCTCTGGAAGCTTGAACACAAGGTAACAGGCATATTCCGTATTCGGTGACAACATTTGACTTTCAATATTGCACTTGATATGCAATACTTGTTGTCGTAGAACTTCAATCACCTCGGTAAACCTACACATGATACAATATATCATTTTATTAGATCTTTCTTACACATGAAAAATATACCTTATAGGAATCTAAAAAAATAGATTTGATGGATGAACCTTTTGCCATCCACTTATTGACACTTAGAATGATAAGAAGTAATCAAAATCGTTCAATAGCAAACCTTGACTCGGCTGAGGGCTTTGAATTAAAAACCTTCATGTTAGAAGAGTCGTATATAGCCTCTCTTGCAGAAAGTATATGGTGTTTCTTCTTGTTTACTTTGCTTAGCGAGAACAACTGTTCATTGAAAAGTTATGAAATTTTACCACCAAAACAAAATATTATAAGTATAAAAACTTTTGAAAATGAAAATTTGACCTGTTCACCCTCGTCATAACTTTGGACCGTCTGTAATTTCTCAACTTGTTCATTTTGTATCTCCTGGACAAAATTATAAACCAGTAATATAAGCATGAAACTTGTGCCTATGCATCTATAAGCTAATTGAAAGAGAGTATTTTCGAACTTGCTTTGTTAATTGCTCGAAATTCAATGCCTTCAACATAGATGTCACTACTTTTGCAATAGTATCGTGAAAAGCTCTCTAATATGACCTTGAAATCAACTTCTTTGTTGTGAGTAAAACATCTACACAATTCGCTCATCATCCACTCATCATCTCTCCATGTTGCGAAATATGAATGTAAGGTTTCATTCCCCATTTTGTACTTTAGGTTCACGTATACGGGTGTGGTTGAAACTTCTCTTGGTTTAGAAAACTTGAAGACCAGGTAGACACCATAATTAACATCTCAAGATAAAAATTGAGTTCTGGTTTTGATTTGAACCTTCAGTTTCAAATAAATTAACATCTTCGCTACTTCTCTAAACCTGCACTTTTTATAAGATATAATACTTCAGATTCACTTGACTCTCTTTCCACACAGACACATACAATCCAAATTTCAACTTCAATATAGCTGTCATCTCAAAATAAATGTACAAAATTCTTTAATCAATAAAGTTTAGATTCATAAATACTTTATATATTGAACTTTTCAGAAACAACAAACAGCTCTTATATCCATTTCATGGTCATTATTATAAAGTTTTGCCTAATAATTGTTATGCGTAACCTAAGGCTTCTTGGTAGCAACTTATGAAAAGTTAATAACATGCCTACATGTATTAATGGGATACGAATGCAAGTTGCTTGTTTAGATATTCAAGAAAGTAGATCAATTTAACATTTAGCTTTTAAATATAGAGAACAATAGATACATGTAAGAATGACGTGCGTCAACACACAAGAATACGAACAAACACACAAAGGACGTAAATAGGAAAAAAAAGGAACCTGGATGTCGGAAGAGATTGCCAATTATGTGACCTGCGTTTTTTGTACCAAAACTTCTTCGCTGATATCATTTCATTTGTTGTTCTATTAACCCCGAGCGAAAACCACTATTATAAAAATTATATAATTTAAAATCCAATTTGTATGATTTTGGCCTGCCTCATGGTATTTCAAAAAACAAAGCATTAAAAGAGAAAAAAAGTTTTACCACATTGCCATCTTGAAGGAGGAAACCTTTGGTGAGGATGTGGTAGAGATCTTTTTAGGTTTTTCGTAAGTACATCTCAGAAGACATTGACATCTGGAATATTTCTTTATAGTCTGGAGGTAATTTGGGCTCCCAGATTTCATAATCCTCCTGCATAATCATTGAACGATTAAAAATGGATTTTAAATACAAAATAGTCAATTTCTCTCTGTAACTGATTTTACATTCATCCATCAAGAAATACTATCTCTCAGCCAATTTTCTAATATTTCTTAATAAATAATAAAACTGTTATGATTTGAAAACACTTACTTGTAATTCCAATGCTATCTTAAGCTCTTCTAACACATCCATTGCATATGGCCGATCAGAACCGTCCTTTTCTAAGCATTGAAGGGCAATCTTTTGAAACTTCCTCAATGATGCTGGCACAATTTGGTTCCTTATACCTTGAAACACCAACCTATCAAGTTTTCCTTCTTCTTCGTACCTTTTAGCCAAAGGGCCTAAAGACTCAGAGTGATCCTCACATCCATCTAAACGTGCTAATCTCCCACATAATATCTCCATGAAAACTACACCTAATGAATATATATCTGACTTTAAAGTTAAGAACCCTTCTTCGTTATTTGGGTCAACATAGTCCAGTGAGCCATATGCATTATCATTAATATGTTGACTGCTCTCAAAAGCAAAACATCCCAAGGAGAACTCCAAATTAGAAAGTTTAGCCCTCCAATCACCATCCAGTAAAATGCAACTACTTTTGATATCCGTGTGCATCATTGGAAGTTCATTGGTTTCATCATGAAGAAAAAATAACACATTGGCAACATCTATGCATATGTTGAGGCGTCTCATCCATGTAAGACTAGCATTGTCCAAATGCTTATCGAGTCTCCCTTTTGACAAATGCTCATAAACAATGACTTTTTCATCGATTTTATTACAATAACCTACAAGAGCAATGACATTTTTGTTCTTACACTTGGAGAGAACGTCAAGCTCTCTTAAAAAAGGACGACTTCCTTGAGGGGACTTGCTATCCCACCGTTTTGCGAAAATGGTTAAATTAGCATTATCATACTGCAATTCTCCTTCATACAACTTCCAAAGCATTCCTTCTCCAATGCAATTGCAATCATTAAAGTTTCCAGTGGCCAATTTTATGTCTTCAAGTGAAATTTGGAGGTTCTCCTTGAGGCTTGTCTGTGAATCAAGACACTTCATCAACTTTGTAACTCAAAACTAAAGTAGAGTCCAACTAAAACACCATAAAATTATTATCTTTAATTATACACTATGAATCCCTAGTTTATACGAATTGCAAATCATTTGCTGGTAACTTAAAGTACATAATCCATAACTTATAGTAGAAAATACATAACTTATTTCCAGAAAAAGAAAAGCTTAATATGTCTGTCAATTACAAAATTAACTTCGCAATCAAACATTTCAAAGACACATAAGCAAAGCGTCTCGACTTAATATCAAGCATAAAAAAATTGGAAGACTATAAATTTGATACCATAATATATTAATATTAAAAGTAACTGTTCCTACTTCCTCGATAATAAGTAAATTAGCCAAAGGATACACATAGTTGTGCATTACCCCTGTATCTCTCATCTTCAAGACATATTAGCATATATTCTTATAAACCTGAATTAAGTTGATAATAATATAACATAAACCAAGAGTTAGAATTTTTGCCAAATTAATGATGATTAATTATGTTTGTGATACGACCCACGCAAGGTGGTGGTTTGAATTAAGTTGGTCTTACACTCTTACGTATTTAATTAGTAATTATGATTAATTAGTCAGGTTACTATTTTAGTCAGTTTCCTATTTTATCAATTTTGGAGGTGTGATTTGTTTTTTTCCTTCCTTTTGTATCTGTTTTTAGTTATGCCTTTTAGCTTCTTACTAAAGGCTTTTATAATAAAATTCGTTGTTGTTCCCAAGAACTAAAGGCCTAGGGCCGGCCAGGGTTAGGGCATTCAAAAAGTTTGTCCGTAGGATCTTGAAGGCCAAACATTTTAACAATCATAAGCATCGGATTACGGGTAAATATTATCGCTCTATTGTTTGCCAGTTTGATTCATATCAAATTCGTATGCAGGGATGTAGATAAACCGACCTACTCGAATTCGGATTGTTAAAAGCTCGAAAGTCGAAACTAGCCAAGCCTAAACGAGCTCAAGCCTAGATTAAGGCTCATTTATTAAACGAGTTCGAGCTCGAGCCTTGTATTCTAGGCTCATTTAAGCTCGCGAGTTTAAACGAGCTTTGATATGATATTTATTTATTTATTACTTATATAGTTGTATTATATATTTGTATATCATTAACTATGAAAAAGTTCAAAATTTAAATTCTTTTTATATCATTAAATATGAAAATAATAATAATTTAAAGTTCAATTGTTTTTATTTATTATTTAGATAATTTAAACTATTTAAAACAAAAAAATAAACGAGCTTCGTAAAACATTTCACGAGCCAAGCTCGATCCTCAAATTAAGAGCTCGAGCACAAGCTTCTGCAATTTTTAAAGAGACCAACTCTATTAGTGTAAAGCTCGGCTCGACTCGTTCATATCCCTATTCGTATGAGGACCATCATCCTGCAACTATGACAAAGATCGTTGATTTGAAGAACGATTTGGCACGGTACAAAGCCGAATCAAGGGAACGATTCAAGAAGTTGGAGAATGCAATTGACTAGTTGCGGACCGAGTCCGGAAAACGACATGCGGAAGTGATAAAGCTGCCGCAACATGCGCAAGCTTCAGTCTTCACAACCACCTACGACAGGGGTATTGTTGGAATTAATGGTTTAATCACAATTTAGATAGTGTTATTATTATTAAGACTATATTAGTGTGACACATTATATGTATATTGTAATTTAGGAATAAAGTGTGTGATACACACATGTGAGTGACACTTGGATCGTTTACAGATTCATGGTAAAGATTGTGCAGTAAGTTCTAAGAATACTTCTATCGAATTAACAAGGAAGATGAAGCGATCACGATGCTACATCTGTTTTATTAAAGGACATGCTTATTGGAATTGTCCAAATAAGCATATAAGGACTATTCTTAAGGCAAATGTGTGGTTTCAAGAAGTATCAGAAACAATTTGAAGTGCAGTGATGGAACATCAAACATCCACGATGGAATTATTATTCCAATTTCCGAATTGGGTAGTGGTTGGATCGGATGAAAGGGGTTGGGACGATATTTGGTATATATCGAATGAGTATCCTAGACACATGACCCTAAACTTGCAGAATTTCGAACACTTTAAACCAGGGACGATGAGTTCAAGCTGTATGGGACAATGAGGCCTAAATGTGCATGGTTTTGGCGAAGTGATTGTCACAACAGAGGTCACAAGTTACGTAATACTGGGGGTATATTTCGGTCCAAACGTTGGTTTAAATGTTTTAAGTTTGAATCAATTGATCATACAAGGATTCAAAGTGATCATACGAGACTCAAAGTGTTTTTTGAAAAGACAATTCGAAGATGAAATCAGTGACGGAAATGATGATGAAAGCAAAGATGACTTTGATGTAAGCGATGAAGAAGTTGAGAGATATTGTAAAGATTTCGACAGACTTGGCAGAGTAGAAGAACAACAAAAACCTGATCCAGTGAAGGAAGAAGCCATTAACGTTCTAATTGAGCATTTTGGTTCCTTTTATTTCGAGGGTGGTACAATTGAAGAACAGATGATTGGTGACCAAGGATCTAAATTACCATCGAAAAATGATTTCAACAGTTTGATTGGATTTCTTGACATGATCAATGGATTAACCAACAAGAAATAGTTGAGGGCTGTAAAGATTTGGTCATAGAACATTTTGAAAAACTTGTGAAATGGTTTTACAAAGAGTATTTGCAGATCGAAGAGAGATCAGTCCCCATGATGGTTAATGACATTGAAGTTTGCTTGTTAGATCTTTTTCTAACCGTGAAAGCAAAAGGGGGACACACTTGTGTAACAACGAAGGACAAATGGAAGGAGGTAGCTTGCGAAATGGGTTTCGAAGAGGAATGTGCAGATGGCCTGAGGGAGTGTTATGGAACACATTTGAGCCTTTTCGGAGCCTACTACGAAGATTACTCCAGGAATGATATTTTACCGATGGCAGAAGAGTGCAAGGGTACAAGTGGAGTAGGGGCAGTGAAGTTGCCAGAGGAAAAGGACATACCAGGTGCTGTTACAACAAAACCAAAGCTGCACAAATGGAGCATGATAAGCAAGTAGGCAAAATTGAGTATGATGATGGTGAGACACTAATCATAACCTTCGAAGAGAATACGAAGGAAGACAACCAAGGCAGCAAGAAGGATGATGCTCGGAGTATGGATCAGGAGAGCTACATTATTGTGGATGGCTGAAAACACCAAACTTGTGATCAAACCATTAAGGGGGAGTGTTGGAATTAATGGTTAAATCACAATTTAGATAGTGTTATTATTATTAAGACTATATTAGTGTGACACTTATATTTTATCTATATTGTAATTTAGGAATAAAGTATGTGATACACACATGTGAGTGACACTTGTATGACCACCGAATGCCACTGTCATAACTGCCAATGGGGCAGTTAATTGGCACCAAAAAATCCGCCAATTGAACACTATAAATATGTGAACATATCTGTTATTATGTGTGGGAATTCAAAGTGTTTTCTGTGATATTGGACTTGTGTTTCTTTCATACGTATATATATATACACATCACTTGGCTCTGTGTTTTGTATTAACTGTGCGATTGAAACTATGGTGACTTTTAACCATGATCAAAGAAGTTACAACATGGAGGATAGAACACGAACAGGTACCAACGTCGACAATCGGCACAACACCGCTGATAGTCCAGTCATCGGCCTTCACTTTTGATGAAAATTGATTTCCGATGCATGTGTTTCAAAATGGAAATAGCACCAACTGGGGTAGGTTTAAGCACTCAACTACTCAAATATCCCTCATTATCAACCAGGTAGTTTTTCTTTTTTGACACGAGGCTACCACGTTTTAGCAACGGGTATAGAAGGGGATCGGGACAATCTATAGAACGCGTACTCTGTGTACGTAAACATAAAATGCCCTTGTTTGACAAGGAAGACGTTTGGTTGGGTGTACTGAATCAAAAGGTTTTTAATATACAGGGTTTCGTTACTACGGGGAAAAACTGTGGGCTATCGTGTTATGCATGGAGGGGAAAGCTCTAGCCTGGTCCTGTGTTTAGGTCCCTACTAAGCATAATTCGTAATCGCTGGAGTGATAAACGGGATCCATTCCATTACTAGGAAGAGTTGAAGGTCTGTTATTGGATCGATTTCTGCCGTACGAGGCACGAAACCTGTATGAACGGTTTCCAGCGGTAAAACAAGAACAGCACACGTATATGTGGCCATGTGGGGCTATTCAAAACCCTAGTTGCGTAGTTGGTGGGACTTCCGGAAAAGGTAATTGAGTAATACTTTTTTGAAAGGTCTCAAACTGGATTTACAAACATCTATGCGACTGTTGCAACCGATTGGATTGAATCAGGCTATTAAAGTTAGCCATTATGCTTGATGAAAACCGTTCAAGTATTGTGGGGGAACAAGGGAAATAAGGGGGAAAGATTCAATCGAATCAGACTGTGGGAGGGGAAATGGAAATGCAGGGACTACTGAGCTCCGTGGTGCCGCGAACCAACTCGAGCAGACCAAAGCAGCCGCTCAAAAGGATGACAGAAGCAGAATTGGCCAGTAATCGAGCCAAAGGGCTTTGTTTCCTATGTGATGGGAAATTTGCACCAGGACAATGTCCCACAGTACCGCATGCTTTGAAACTGCTGTGCAGAATAGTGGGGCAACTCACAATAGTAAAAAGAACTAAATACCCTTAATTTAACGGACCTAGCTAATTAAAAATTTGAGAGGAAAGATTTATGTAAAAAAATATATTTAAAACTAATTATAAATTTAAAAAATAGTAAAAAGACCTAAATACCCTTAATTTAACGGACCTAGCTTACGGAATCCGTTAGACAAGACTACGCATGCAACAAAATGGTAGTTAAATGATGGAATTTGCAACTTTTTGAAAAAAGACTAAACTTGCAATATGTGGTTAGTTAAAGGATCAATTATTAAATTAACTCTTATTAATATTACTATTATTTTTTATTTTGTTTTATTTCATTATTAATATTACTATTATTTTTTTTTATTATTATTAATTATCTTATTTAAATTTTATTATGGATAGATGTATGACTATCAACATCTTACCTCCTACATACCCCGCCTTGACAAAATTGAGTGATGTTGTTGTTAATCTTTATGTTTCATTTATAAGAGTATAATAGATAAGCAAACCACATACTACCAACTACCAAGGATCCCAAATATATGAAATAATTGTTTTGAATAATGGTTACTTACTTGAACATCAAGGGCTTTCTCAAGTTCTTTGATGATAACTTCTATTGTTGGACGATTTACTTGAGTTTCCGTCAAACATTGATGCGCGAGTTTTAAAATATTGTCAAAAGAATCTTGATTAAACCCTCTTTTTAACATAACAATGTTTTCATCAGCTTCTTTTAATATAGGATCTAACAATTTCCTTTAGTGTTCCCTCTAAGAAGTGTTGTCGTACAATTGATGGAAGTCCCTTCTCACCATAAATTCGATCATATGCCAACTTTAGATTTCAAACATTACTACTCTGAAGGAGTAAATATCCGATGCCCTCTTCAACTTACCGGTATTCAAATATTCAGGATCTAGGTACAGTTGTGTCCCGGCAATAGTAGAAGTAATGAGGGTGCTGCCACGTTGATTTAAATCATATAACTTGGAGAGCCCAAAGTCTGCAATCTTTGCCGTCGAGTTATCAACCAATAAAATATTTGCACCCTTTATATCACGATGTATTATCTTTTCTTTGTCGTGTGTACTTGTGTGAAGATATTTTAATCCATTTGCGATATCAAGACATATTTAGATACGTTGAATCCAAGTAAGACTAGTGATGTTATAACGGTTTCCAAATAAATCTTCAAGACTACCATTAGAAGCATACTCATAAACGAGAAGCATCTCAGAACCTTCGTCACAAAAGCCGAGAAGAGATATTATATTTGGATGCTTACAATTACAAAGCATCTCAATCTCTGCTAAGAATCCTTCTTCTCCTTGCTTGTCTTCTCTACTAAAGATACGCTTAATGGCTACGGTTGCCGAAGAATTTTGACCATCAAGGTGGTTGAGTTCTACTTTATACACCTTACCATATCCACCTGACCCAATACAGTAGGTATCAGAAAAATTTTTGGTGGCCAACTTTATATCACTTAATGGAATTCTCAAATGATCCAAGTTTTTGCCCTGTAACATTATGTGTTAAAGCAAAGGTATGAATGTAGAGTATATATCCTACTTATAAGGGATTATAAGCAATAAAATGGTAAATAGCTGATCCCAATTGTTTAAATATTTTTTTTGACAAACATCATTTGAACCTGATTAAATGGTTTAAAATAGAAAACTAACATTTAATATAGAAAACTTATGAGTTAACTGAAAATTAGATAACTTTAATGTTTTGTTGCATTAGATTGGATGCATTCACATTCCAACGAAATAAAAACGAAATGAACCCTTCCCCAGTTCCCACCACCAAAAATAAATACTTCAAGCTTTAAGAAACTAATTACCTTCAAGTGGCTGGATGGTGTAGTTTCGTTAGAAACGTTTGATTGTTCCTTTAATACCATCTGCAACAATGACAAAAACAAATCTTATATATTTATGGCAAAAAAGGATGGAAGCTAGAAAACGAAAAACCGGAGTATCGATGATCTTACTTGATGTTATTTTTGAAGTTCCAACACTCGCTCAAGTCTTTTGAGAACTTGTTTTATATCTGGACGTTGTTGTCGCTCCTCCTTCAAGCAAAAATATGCTGTTTCTGAGAAAAAATGTAATGCATCCAGGTCCATTTCTTTCTGTAGCTCAGGATTGATCAACTCATCCAATTTTCTCTCCTCATAATATAATCTTGCCAATCCAGCAAAATGCCAATTGTTGTCATTTGAAATCTTATTTGGCACGATAGCAAAAACATCCGGTGGTTTCATATTCTGGGTCCATATATTGTAAAGCGGTCGCATGTTCACTAGTAATGTGAATACTGTGCCTTTGGACTATCATGGAAAATTGAGAACCGTGTAACTTAGGTTCCCAATTATCATCTAGTAATATATTGGAGCTTTTGATGTCACCATGAATCATATAACTATTTCCTATCATAACATCATTGGAATGGAGGCAACTCAATGCTTGTGAAACACCAACACATATCTGCAATCTTTGCAGCCATGTGAGTGTTGAGCCACTTAGATATTTGTCCAGACTTCCATTCCTCATATACTTTTTCACCACCACCGCCGCATCCACTTCGTAATCGCAAATCCCCACAACAGAACTGAGACTCTTTGGATGGAGAATATAAGTCATCATAGACTCATTGACAAATCTGCTCATACTCTGAAACTTTTGTGCTACAACATCGATTAGTTGTCCAGATAGCAAAAGTTGTCCTTTGTAAAGCTTGACAGAAGAAGAACCTGAACTATTTGGGATGAGATTTTCACTAGCAAAGTTGTTGGTGGCTGATTCTATCTCTTCACGAGAGATAATTAAGGAATGCATATATTCTTCATAAGATTCATAAAATGAAGACATGATGTTTTGGGCAGGTAGAAAAGAATCTAAGGAAGGATGAGGATAATCAGCAAAAGACAACCTAAAAACAACGTAAAAGGCCACAAGATTAGCAACAACTCAACTTAAACTTAGAGTTTATAATATTAAAAGTAAAGTTAGGTTACAAATCACCAGATCCAAAATCGAGTCTCAAAAGTCCCACTAACTTATGCTTTATTGTTGAAGGCTGATGCTATCTCCTCATATGAACGGGATTATCAAGGAACGGGCATATTCGTCATCATAAGATGAAGAATGAATACATGATGATGATGATGATGATGATGATGATGTTCGGGAAAATAGAAAGGAAATGCGAAGGAAGGCAAAACCTGCGGAGGATCCAGAAAACAACCAACCCTAGCTACACAATCCAAAACGGAGAAAATTTAACAGCAGAAAGAAAAGAAAATGCCAGAAAACAGTAGTTTTGCAGCAATAAACAAAATTATAAGTTTACAATCACAAGTTTACCTGATTCACAATCGAGACTTGAAATGGTTGACTTCGAATCGAAGGTGCATATGGCAGGAGACTCGATTAATATTTTGAAGAAGCGAGATTAGCCGGCAGGAGATTCAATGGTCATTAAGGTGCTTTTTGGTTTTAGGAATTTTAAGGGATTTTGTGGGAATTGGAATCCAATTTCTAACAAATCTTTTGTTTGGTTCAACTTTTGCTAGGAAAAAGAATTCCTTAGTGAGGCTCAAAATCCATCAGATGGAGGATTTCAAAATCCATCCAAGTTTGGATGGAATTCAAAATCCATCGATTACAGACAACGATGCCTGCCTCTTCCTCCTATGACGACACATACACAGATTAGGGTGACTCCGCCGGCGATTAGGGCAACTCCGCCGGCGATTAGGGCTTCGCCGTGGTTAGGGCTTCGGAATCTCGAGTTGGACAACGACACAGACGACGATTAGGGCTTCAAAATCTCGAGTTCGACGGCGTCTTTTCCTCCTCCGACGACACAGACAGATTAGGGCTTCGAAATCAAGAGTTCGACGGCGCCTTTTCCTCCTCCGACGACACAGATCGACATTTCTCGTTCGACGCCGCCTTGCCTCTTCCTCCTCTGATGACACAAACACAGACGAGGATAGGGCTCCGAAATCTCGATTAGGGCTTTGCCTCTTCCTCCTTCGACGATTAGGACTCGCCGGTGTTGTGGTGACTGTGGGGTGGTGGTGTTGGGTGGTTGTGCGTGGACTGACGCCTCCAAGATTGAAATTCCATGTTTTTACCAAACACACATCTAAGGAATTGGAATTTAAAATCCAAATCCTTTAGGATTTCAATTCCTAAGGATTCCAAATCCAATTCCTAACATTCCATCAAACCAAACAGCACCTAAGACTTTCAAGATGGGAGATTTATTGACGATAAGGGAAGAAAATTCAACGATGATTAAGCATCACTTAAATTTCAGAGTAAATTACAAATTTCTTCGCGGGGGACCGCGGGGAGACAAAATTACAAATTTCTTCGCGGGGACAGCAGGGGTGATTTAGATTTTCCCTTCCGCCTTAACCTTTAAAAATTCACTTTCTGTAACTCTGTGACCGTAATACTTTTCTGTTTTGTAACACGACGTATTTAAAACTATAACAATATGTTATTCACGCTATTTAATATCGTGAAGATGTTTGCAGAAAAATGTCCGTTTTTTCTAAATTTCTTATATTTATATAAACTATTTTATTAGTTTTAAAAATAAATTTTAAAAAATGTTTAAATAAGAATAAAGATTTTATCTTTATGAAATAAGAAAAAAGAAGTTAATAAGATTTTGGAAATTATATTGATGTTTGTATAAGAAAGTGTGTTAGAATGAGAGTATGATTTAAATAAATAAAAAGTTAAAGTAAATTAAAAAAGTTAAATAATTAAATACTGAGTGAATGAGATTAATTTATATAATAAGAATAGTGTGATGTATTGTTAATTGAATTTTAAGAGTTTTAAATAATAAAGAGCAGAGAAAATATTATATGTTTTATATATTATTATAGATATAGATAATTTACACTTCGTTATAACTTTAAAATAATCATAGCTAACTTCTACAATTAAAAACCCCATATACCTTACACATAATTATCTATATTACAAAAAATATATATATAAGTTAATTGGTCAAATGGTTCTTTAACTTAACCATATTTGTCGTTTTAGTCTTTTAACTTCGAAAGTACTAAGAAGTGTTCTTTATGAACCATTTTTTTTAACAGCCAATAGATTATCATTCATATACCAAAGTTAAGTGTTTAGATACACACTAGGGATCAAAGCAATCTCCCTTACATAACATCACAAAACCAATATACTACCCGCACATTAATGCTTCGGTAGTATCCCACATTCCTTATGCGTCATCCATCATCATAAGTTTGGACAGTAACGTAACATCATCCAAGGAGGCACGAAAAGCAACGATACACAATAGCAATACATAAGGAGTGTTTTAGCAGTCTAGCATCAATACAAACATCGCAGCAAGACAGACATCAACCAAAACAGTAGCATGACAATATCAAATCAAACACAGAAGCAGCAACTCAGCAGGGCAGTAACGAGCAGCAACGAGTAGTGTCAGATCAGCAACCAGCACTATGATTGTCTTATAACACAACCTAATTATCATCAAACCAATCGTAGCAACATCAAGTCAGTCGACCGAGCAGCATCAAAACAGCGACAGAACAGCTCAAGACAGCATCAAGGTAGCGTCGAAGCAGCCATAGACCCTCACAGAAGTCCCTACGACCATGTATGAAGCACCGATCATACAACGAGTATCCACTAAGTATTGTGAATTTAAGGTCCCGTCTATATGCATGACAATCTGCATCAAAAGTCACAGCTTCTACCAGGTGAATACCAAATACCTCTCTCCCACCCTAAGTTACACGGGAACAACACAAATTCTTGGGCTTGAAAAAAGTATTTGCATTAGCTAGAAGAAGATGGTCTGGCAAATCAAGCAGGGATTGAGATGTCCCCTTATCACACCATGGTTACAAAGTAAAGTGCAACCCTCCTGCATAATTATGAAAACCCCAAAGCTAGCCTATGACCATGGCTAAAAATGTAGGGAAGCAATATGAAGTGTGTGCAATGTGGTAGTGCCACTCTTATATCGCCATCCCAAACCCACTACCCATAAAAACAGATCAGATTAGGTAGTAGCACGCCATCGTTGCAGTGTAACTCACAAAAGGACCCCTCCACACCCTGCATATGACAAAGAATCCCACGATGTGAGGTTTGAAAGGAGGATTTGCATTTGCTAGAAAAGAATGGCCTAGCAAACCGATAAGGGATTGAAATGCCCCCCACGATTTCTTTATGAACCATTTAATTACGGGTTTGGTCCTTTCTAACGTTATCCGTTAGTCAACTCTCTTAAAATTAGGTAAAATGACAATTTTTCCCTTATGTATATAATTTATTCATTATATTTAATCGTATTAATATTTATTATATGTTTACCACTACTTTAAAAAAAATTTTAAATTAACAAAAAAAACCGTCTCTCTCATACATGTGTCCCTTCCTCCCATATCCCGCTTCTCTTAACAATCTCTTTGATTGTTACCACTACCACCTACGGTCAACCACCACCGTTCTTAAACCTTCATATTCATCATCTTCAAACATACACACACACTTTCAAACAAAAAAGACACACATACAACCATTCAGATCTACAAAAAAAAGAACAAGAATTATGTGGGTCTTCGGTTTCAACCACCGCGATTAGGGTTTTCAAACTGAACCACAGCCACTCACGTTAGCTGATTCAAAGTGCGGATGAAGATGAAAACCCGTTTACTGATTGAAAGTGAACCACAACCACTCACGATTTAGGGTTTTCATAATGAAGCACAACTTACAGATCCGTGATGTGCAAATATTGTTCAAATCTTCGATTATGGAGGAGGTGGTGGTGGTTATGGTGGTGGCAGCGGATAAATAAAGGGTACGATTACTTTGTGCTAGAAATGGCGGAGGAGGAATAACAGGGTTTCGATTTAGATCTGGTGGTGGTTACGGCGGCGGTGGTGCACAAAAAAGGTCGGTGGTTGGTCTAGAAATGGGTAGACAAGAGAGAGAGAGCCGAGATATTAAAGTTTATCCTTTAATCCATATTAAAGTTTGTATTTATCCTAAATTTATATTAAGGTTTATCCTTTAATCCATATTAAAGTTCATATTTATCCTCAATCTATATTAAGGCTTATCTCCTTTTAATTAAAGCCCACATATGAATTTAGCCCAATAACAATTATTTATTAAGTCAATACTTAATTTAGGCCCAATTAATATTTTACATTACATAAATAATATAAATACATTAATTATATTATTATTAATTGGTATATGAGTGTATAAGTGTGTGACCTTTAGGCTTACGTGTATCTAGCCATATAATTATATATTATCACATAAACATAATCCATCATATCTGACTTAACAGATAAAGTTAATGGCTAACGTTAATAAGGATCACCTGCAACGAAATGGTTCATAAAGGTCGGTACTCGACACTTTTGAAGTTAAAGGAATATAACGGCATAAATAAATAAAGTTAACCACCACAAATTTAATGAATACAACTCAAAAAGAAAACTACAAAAAATCAAGAAACTCGCAGAGAAAGAGCATGATGGTTAGAGAGAAAAAGAGGTTGTTGCAGGTGGATTTTGATGATGGCGGTGGAGTGACTCAAATGATTGTCTAGTGGTGTGGTTATAATGGTGGTGGTTGTGGTAGAGAGAAATAGAGGGGAGATGGAGAGGTTATAGTATAGTCAAAGTGGTTTGGAAAGAGTCAAAAGTGGTCTACAAAGAATGTGTGAGATAATCAAATATTGCATGGTGATTGGACCATAAGTAGTGGAAATCTTTCTCCTCTTTCTTAAAATGGGATAAGTTTGTTTGGTAATAAGAATTGGTTTAAAAGAGATAAGTTTTCGTGGTAACAAAAATAAGAATATAAGTTTGTTTGATAACAAGGATAGTGGTCAGAATGATTAAATCAATCTCACGTGTTGCAAGTCATGTGAGGGTATTTGACGTTTACAATTAACATCCATTTGTGTAAATGACTAAATACATAACGAAGTAAAAAAATACAAGGAATATCAACGTAATTTTAAAAATTAAAGGACAACTTTTGACAAACACGAAAGAAGGTTTGTAATAACTGACTCTAAATTTTATTATAAATGTTACATAAGTTATTGTTTAACCCTCTCTTAAATTCTCCTAATACTTTTAACCATATATGTGCTAATATTATTACTCTAGTTTTCTTTTCCCTCATATATCAAAGCCTTTTGCATACAATTTAATTTTATTTTTCCTTTGTGTTTATATTATTGTTTTGTTATTTCGTCCCTTTTCAACTTTTTTACAAGTGTTCTGAATTGGGAAGGGAAAAAAGTTAGCATTGATGATAACTTTTTCATATGAAAGGGATGGAGTAGGGATGGCAAAAAACCCCGTACCCGATGGGGACCCCGTTCTCCGACCCCGATTTGACTGGGGAATCCCCAAGTTAACCGGGGATGGGGATGGGGACGGAGATTCTCCGAACTTAAAAACGGGGATGTGGGCGGGGATGGGGATACCACAGTTCCCCGACCCCGACCCCGAACCCGATCAAGTTATATATATATATATAGGAAAAAGTTCATGCGAGAACCATTCGAACCGCGAGAACCAATCTTAGCCGTCCAATTCCCCCTCTTTCAATGTCATTGCCCACCCATGAATTCCTCACATGCACCATGCCACACTCTATCCCTCCACGCTCACCATCCATGAAACTTCCCATATCCAAGGAACGGCCGAGATTGGTTCTCGCTGTTCTCGCACTAACAACGGTTCTCGCATGAACCCTCCCCTATATATATATATATATATATATATATATATATATATATATATATATATATATATATATATATATGTAATATTTAAAGTAAAAATTTTCATATAAATATGCATTTGTGTCGAATCTAACATTTTATTACATTAATATGCATATTAATAAGATTGTTTTTTGTTTGAATACGATTTATAAAACATAGAGAACGAAAAAACTAATATGATGAAATTACTAATATAGTTTTTGTAGAATCGTCAAGGAAAGTATTATAAGCATCTTTCATGAACATATGTGTTAGAAAATTATCTATTTGATCTATATTGTTATATGTGTATTATAGAACGAATAAGTAAAAATATATGATGTCTTTTATCAAGAACATTGCATATCTAACGAAACTATTAAAATATTTGATTGATTACATTTTGATAACCCGTTGGGAGGGTTAAGTTAGATTTGTAAGTCTAGTTTTGTATGAAAATTCTGATGTATATTTATTTAGAAAAATCGATTTTGTAGATGGAGAAAATCCCCGAATCCCCGCGGGGATCCCCGAAACCCGACGGGGATGGGGATGGGGATGCAAGTCAATTCCCCGACGGGGATGGGGGCGGGGATGGGGACTGGGGGTGGGGGTGTGGAATGGGGATGGGGATGGGAAGAGTGATCCCCGACACCCCCGACCCCGTTGCCATCCCTAGGATGGAGGGTAAAGTTTTCATAATTAGTATTATCCACACAAAAACAACAATAAAGTAACTAAATCTAATCATGTTAAAATAGGGTATTCAAATATACCACGTGACCATCAATATTTATGAATAGCAACATAGGATGGCAAATGGACAAGGATTCAATTAATTATGATTTCAATTTACTTTAACTAAAAGCATAGTGGACAAGTGGTGATTAATGAGTGGTAAATAAATTTTAATCACGAACATATCTTAAAGGGCACTATAGGAAATAAGCTTCGGTTTTATCATCACCCCTTCAATAGACCAAATTTTATTAATAATAAAAGAAACAGTTCTAGCAAAGTGCTAGAATACATTCCTGGTTACATTTATAAGTCCAGAGGTTTACAACACCATGCGATTCAATTCAATGAACTAGCCTATTTTCCCTATATTTTAACCAAAAAAAGGACTGGGACACGCTAGGAAGAATCGCCCTTGAGGAGTCTTTAACATTTCTGAAAAGTTTCCCATTTCGATAATTCCAGATCATCCAAAGGTACGAGTAGACCACTCCTTGAAGCCTGATCAGGTTATCTCCTTGCAATTGCGAGTTTTGACCCTGTTAAGAAGATCTTGAATGCTGCGAATCGATTTAGCATCAATTCCGCACCATTTTCCTATATCCATTAGTGATTGACGTGAAAATTGGCGGTCAATGAAAAGATGTTGTTCAGATCTACTACGTTACCACATAATGGGCATAGATCAGAAATAATAGAAATCCCTCTTTTGGCCAGATTTAAACACCTTGGTAATCTTCCCGAAAGGACAATCCAAGCTAGAATATTGACTTCGCTTTGTATGGTTTTCAACCAGAAGAAAGACAGCGGAGAATCATTATGAACTGATAATTCTTTGAAGGCGTACCTGAGAGATTTGACTGAGTTTCAATTCTCTTGATGGATCAAGGCCCAAATCCATTGATCTTCCGGCCCACATGATGAAAAGCCTCTGCAGGTTTCCATTAATCCATCTCTTGTTGTTCGATTGAAGATCTAGGTGGTCTTCGCCAGCTCTCTTTGAAGCCAACTCCAAACAAATTATTGTCTATTATGAGTTTGTCGGCTACAGAGCACCTTTTCCTTTTCTCAAGAGCAAACAAGTTAGGGTAAATGACATACGCAATGAGGTTTAGATGATAATAATGATGCATTAATTAGTTATGAAAAGCTTTTTCTTTTTTGGAACAGAATTAGTTATCAGCAACTTAACTAATGTATTATTGTATTTTATCAACAACTTAATTAATGTATTATTGTATTTTACCAACAACTAAAAGCTTAGGGTTAGTTATTGTTTAATCCTTAAAGTTTTAGTATGTAAAGTTTTATCAGCAACTTAAAGTTATTATTGTTTAATGTCTTAAGTTTTGTTTGATTTACGATCTAACCCTTTATCTGTGTTGGCAAGTTGGCAGCCTACCATTTTCAAAAAATAAAGCATCGAGGATTTTGGCTTTTCATATGATCATTCCGATGAAGAATCAATCATCCGTCACTCCTTCATGAAAGGTTGCATTTCCTCACAATTATCCATCCCATATTATGGGGCTATGGGCATCTCTGATAATTGAGTTACTTTACTTAAGTTATTGCCCTACCTCAGGTTATTATTGTTTAATGTCTTAAATTTTGTTTGATTTACGATCTAACCCTTTATCTGTGTTGGCAACCTACCATTTTCAAAAAAATAAAGCATTGATGATTTTGGCTTTCCATATGATCATTCCGATGAAGAATCAATCATCCGTCTTAGATGATCATCCGTCACTCCTTCATGAAAGGTTGCATTTGCTCACAAGTATCCATCCCATATTATAGGCATCTCTGATAATTGAGTTACCTTACTTAAGTTATTGGTTACAGTCCTCTCTCCTCCCTACCACCTACCTCAGGTTACCAATTAATTTCGGATTTGTTGTGTTGCAATGCAACCTGTCTTCCATGTTAAAACGAATATAATAAGAGATTATCTTTGTAGAAATCAAAATATCTATCAATGAGTGTGGTCATTTTGAGGTTCTGGGTAGTTTATTTCTTCTCCCTTACAAGTCACCTTCAACCATTTGAAAAATAAATAAATTTTAAGAGCTTGAAAAGGGATTTCTTTTAGGGTGATTCTTTAAAGGATATGAAAAAAAGCACAAGTACCTTGTAAAAAAAGTTTCATCGTCCATTCATTATATTCGTCTTCGAATTAGAAGTATACAAGCATCTAATTGTGCTTACTGGCTGTGGAGGTGAAGGTTCGAACCCTATGCTTTATTGTGTGAAGTCATTAAGTCTATTAATGGCTTCAAATGAGGTCTTAACTCTTAATCTATCTTTTTCGTCCAATATGAAATCAGAGACTCGGAAGCATACCTATTAAATTTTGCAAAGAACTTTTAAAAGTAATTTAAATCTTCTGTCCCTATCTAAAAATAAATTAGTCAAAGATGAAGAGATAAGATTTTGGAATGACATTAGTAACTAGTTGACTCCTTATATGTCTTCTGGAATCCCATAAAATTTGTTCCATCAACCAATGATGCTCCATAGTCCATGGCTAATTTATGAGTCAATTTCCCTCTCTTGGGTCTAGCAGAGTAGCAGGCAGCAAATTCTTCATGGGCCTGAGACAGCCCAACTGATAGTGTTAAAAAACTAGTTTAGGCCCTTGGGCCTCATATTTTCATTCTTCAATCTTGATTAGCTGCTAATGTTAGGTCCAGCTTTGTCTTGTTGGTTTATCCAATCTATCAGAGTTTTTTTTTTTTTGAAGAAAAAAAATAATTTCCATATGAGAAGTTTTATGATGGATAATATGATGCTAAGATGAATACGAACCTAATGCGTAACTACAAAGTATGTATATGCATACCTGCTAAACAGAATAATATACCAAAAACAACAATCTCGTAAACCCTTAATGAGGGTTCAGTGGCGATAACATAAATTGAAAGATTAATTGTTTAATTAGCTCTGTACAAAAGTCTGATAGTTCTTAGATACATTGGCCAAAAATAGATTCTTACATTGGCCGAAACTCAAGACCATATACTATAAGGCCCGACATAGTTCCTTCATAACTTATTAGTTTCAAATTCACAGGAAGACAACCATTTTTGAACTCAGCATCTGAGTCGGTTTTCCACACACAAACCTCCATACATCCATCTTCCCTGTTTTCTGGAATCATTCTTATGTTATGCTGATTTAATGGGCTCGGGGATCTAAAATAAAGAACTCCAGTCTGTTTCTTATTCCAACAAAGTAGATCTCGTAGAATCACCGGGCAATGCAATCCACGACACTTTTCTGAAAGCTTGAACACAAGGTAACATGCATAATGTGTATTTGGTGACAACAATTTACTTTCGATCTTGCACTTGATATGCAATACTTGTTGTGCTAGAAGCTCAATCACCTCTTGGAATCTACATGTATAATAAACCGTTATGAAATATCTCTCCTGGAGACAAATAGAATACTACTTAAGTATATTTAACATATAATACTTTTGTTGTAGATTCTCTTGACACATAGAATGATAAGAAGTAATCAGGTTTTCTTAAACAACAAACCTTGACTGTGCAAAGGGCTTTGAATAAATAAACTTCACGTTAGAAGAGTCGTATAGGGCTTCTTTTGCAGAGAGAATATGGTGTTTCTTGCCATTCACTTTGCTTAGCGAGAATACCTGTTCATTAAAAGATTTTATCACCAAAACAAAATATAATACAGCTGATATAAAACACTGGAAATAAAAATATGACCATTTCACGCTCGTCATGACTTTGAGATATCTTCGTTGTTTCTCTGTTATCGGTTACCCGTTCATGTTGGATTGTCTTTGATTTCTCAATTCGTTCATGTTGTTTCTCCTAAAAAAATTATAAGACCATATTATAAACATGTTATCTAGAGCATAAAATTGTTACACATGCATCTACCCTTGTCCCAAAATATAAACAAATGAAAACCAGAGAGTATTTAGGAACTTGCCTTGTTAATTTCTCGAAACTCTATGCCTTCGACATAAATGGATCTGCTTTTGCAATAGTATCGTGAAAAGCTCTCTAGTATGACCTTGAAATCAACTTCTTTGTTGTGAGTAAAGCATCTACACAATTCGATCATCATCCACTCATCATCTCTCCATGTGGCGAAATAAGAATGCAAGGTTTCATTCCCCATTCTATACGTTAGGTTCACGTACATTGGTAAAGTTGAAACTTTCTTTGGTTTGCAAAACTTAAAGATCAGAAAAACTCCATAATTAACATCCTTAGATAACAATTTAGTTCTTGTCTTGATTTGGATCTTCAGTTTCAAAATATCTAGCATCTTTGCTACTTTATGAAACCTGCAGTTTATTAGTATAAGATATTATCATTTATATTACTTTAAGACTCTTTCCTCCACGCACATATACACTACATTTAAAATTTAATGTTCTTTCGCCTAAAAAATAAATGAAATATTTTTTTATCAACAAAAACTAGATTCACAATTAATATACATACTGTACATTTTAGAAACAAGATACCAACTGATACATCCATGTCAATATGTCATGTCACTATTACTATTAGATTGCCTAATGAACCTTTTTGCCAAAGGCTTAGGCGTATTAATGGAATGTGAATGAAATTTATCTCTCCGGCTGCTGCTTGTTAGAATATTCAAAGAAAGTAGCTTCATTTGGCATTTAAATAATAAAGGTAAGGTTCAAGAGAGGACACCCTTCTAACCGAGTACATAGAGAACGCTTGGAAAATTGACGAAATTACCCACAATTGTAATTCACAATAGGGGTCAAATACGGTTTAATTATCAAAGTTTCATTAAGTTTCCGGTTTAACCATCAAACTTTTTTTTATCGGAATAACCATAAAGTTTCATTTCATAATCGTTTTAACTATTAAGTTTTGTTTGGTTTTCATTTTTACCCATCTGTTTACCTTCTACCTGCTAAGCAGGTTAAATAATATATTTATTTTATCTTTTTATTTTTTTTATATTCTTGTTTGAATGTTTGAAGATGTATGACTGAGTCAATCTTGTTCTTCAACTTGTTCTTCATGTTTTTCTTGAGCACAGATCTGGGTTAAACCCAAATCACGATTTCATTCACCCAAATCATAAGAACAAGAACTAAAAACATCAGAAATATGAGAAGAACCAAGAACTAATCAGAAACGATTTGCTTGTAATCATAACCCTCTAATCATCAGACATAAATCATGAACTAATCAGAACATTAATAAGAACAAACCATCACCTGAAACCCTAACTTGAAATCATGATATTTCTTCAGATTGGTTTGAATTATCAAACACACATGAATCAAGAACACACAAATCTGAAAATCATTGCTAGAAATCGGATTGGAATGAAGATTAAAACCCTAAACTCCATCTTCAACTCGAAAACCTCACCTGAAAACGCTAATATGCAGAAACATGAAAACCCTAGCCGCCCTGTGGTGGTTCTTACGGCGGCGTTAGGCGGTGGCGGTGGCATTGGTTTATGCGGCGGTTCATACGGTGGTTTTCATTACATACCTTTGAAATCAGAAAGCGATGGTGGTTCATACGGTTTTCAGATCTGATGGCGGTTCTTCGAATCCTGAAAACCCTAGCCGCCCTGTGGTGGTTCTTCGAATCCTGAAAACCCTAGCCTCATCGAACTCATCTTCATCAGACAAACCACGCCGCCGTGGTGGTTCTTCGAATGGTTACGGTGGCGGTGGTTGAGGTCCGTCACGTTGTTCATCAAAAAACTCATCTTCATCAGAAAACCCTAACCTCGCCGCCGTTCTTCACCTTGTTCATATGGTTACGGTGGCGGTGGTTGAGGTCCATACTTCACGTTTTCACCAGAGAGAGAGAGACGGAAGAGAGGGAGAAGAGTGAAAGTGAAGGGTGTGTTTGGAGGGTTAGTTAGCTTACAAAAGTAAACATTTGAGGTGTTTGGTTAATTCAACCGAAATTGGAGGGTGTTTGGTTATAGTTAACTTACAATAGTAGGTGTAACTGGCTAAACTAACAAGTAAACCTAATCTTTAAGGTTTAAATCATTCAAAAAAAACTTTGATGGTTAAAAACGAAAACTTAATGAAACGTTGATGATTAAACCGTATTTCACCCGTTCACAATAACATAAAAACAATAAACTTTTAAATTATATTAGAAAACGGATGCAAAAAGTGATATATACATCTAATTTTTGTATATGCATCAAACTTTTGCAGCAGCTAGATTAGATTTTCAAGGGCTTAGATTTGTTCTCCCTTTCTCCATGAAGTAGTGTTCTCTCAAAGTACAACAAAAATATCTAACAATGATTTGTGTCCAAACACATGTACCAGAGCAAACGCATGAACTCGAACAAACACACGCATAGACAGGAATAGGAGGAACCTGGATGTTGGAATAGATCGCCAATTATGTGACTTGTGATTTTTGTAGGAAAACTTTGTTGATATCATTTCGTTTCTTTCTCCATTAGCCCCGAGTGAAAACCACTGTTATAAAAAAAATCAATTAAATTAAACCAAACATCATTATACGTAAATGCATGCATGAGTTCAGACCACCCCTCACAATATATTTCAAGATTTTAGTTTATGATGACAAGCATTTGGTATCCATCTTGAACAAGATTTATAGAAAACTCCAAAAAGAAAAAGATTGAGAGAAAAACACAGTTAATTACCACTTTTCCTCCTTGAAGAAGGATTCCTTGGGTGAGCATGTTGTAAAGATTCTTGTAGGTTCTATCAAAGTACAACATCCAGGAAGATTTAGACAACTGGAATATTTGTTCATAGTCTCTAGGCAATTTGGGCTCCCATATATCACGATCCTCCTGCATATTAAAAAAACCAATTAAAATAGCTTTAAGGTACGAAATAGTCAACTTATCTCAAAATATGATATTATGTTCATGCGTCGAGATTTTTATTTCATAACTATTATAATTTGAAAATACTTACTTGAAATTCCAATGCGGTCTTAAGCTCTTCTACCACATCCCTTGCGCTTGGCCGATCATCCTTATCCTCTTCTAAGCATTGAAGGGCGATCCTTTGAAACACAATCAATGATTCTGGTGAAATTGTGTCCTTTATACCCTTAAACACCAACTCATCAAGTTTTTCTTCTTCATAGTGGCTTTTACATAAAGGGCCTAAAGATTGTGGGCAATCATAACCTTCATCTGCTTGTGCTAATCTCCCACACAATATCTCCATTAAAACCACACCTAATGAATAGACATCCGACTGCTCTATTAGGATTCCGTATGTGTAATTTGGGTCAATGTAGTCCAATGAGTTGTAAGCATTATCTGTGGCATGTCGAATTCCCTCACCCGCCCATGATTTTGAGGACAACTCCAAATTAGAAAGTTTAGCCTTCCAATCATCATCGAGTAGAATGCTGCTGCTTTTGATATCTCTGTGTATCATTGAAAACTCATATGTTTCATCATTTGCATGAAGAAAATCTAATCCACTGGCAACATCTATGCATATTTTGAGGCGTCTCATCCATGTAAGACTAGGATTGTCCAAATGCTTATCGAGTCCCCCATTAGACAAATGCTCGTAAACAATGATTTTTTCATCCATTTCGCTACAATAGCCTACAAGACCAATGATATTCTCATGCTTATGGGTGGAGAGAATTTCAAGCTCTCTCCAAAATTGATGATTTCCTTGAGGAGACTTCCTATCCCACCGCTTTGCAACAATAGTGGTGCACCTATTAGCATTTGCATGACGATATTCTCCTTCATATAACTTCCAAAACATGCCTTCTCCAACACAATTATGTTTGCTGAAGTTTCTTGTCGCCAATTTAATGTTTTCAAGTGAAATTTGGAGCTCATTCTGCAGGTTTGTCTATATTCATCAAGACACTTGGTCAAAATCACAATTCAAATATAACTATTATGAACTGAAATTTCAATAATTGTCATTCTTTTGTTTTACACTATCAATTCCTAATTCACGCAAATTGTTTGCTGATAAATCAAAGTCTAAATATGATACAACACTCAGATATTACATAAAAAAGAAAGAGCATAAATGTGTTGGTCAAAAACAACATTGAACTTCGTGATTAAATATTTGAGGACAAAAGCAAAGCATCGTTCGTTATTTATTTTGTATTCTGCTGATAATAACAATTCTTTTTTCTATTAGTCTTATTATGGTTGGGTGTAGATGTGGCATTATGGTTAATTATGAGAGGGGGGAGTTCTAGTCATTACTATCTTCTATTAGGTACCTTGTTGAGCCCCAGAGTTCTTTCGGTTTGGTTGTTACTTATCCCCTTATATGGTGTGTGTATTAATAAGTAACACCAACCTTAGCCTGATGACCGATTTTATGATGTTGATGCCGGTGGCGTAAACGTTTCGTGCGTGGTGCGGATTAGGAGCTGGATGGTCTATGGGACTGCAATTCTTCGATAGCCAGAGAGATGTGGTTCGAGTCTGCTTACAGCAGTGGTTGATCACAGGTTGCTGGGTATGATGTCATGAGGGTCTTTTTGTGAGCATTGATGTATATGCTTCCATGGGTATTATTTTATGTGAGAGGTGCAAATGTGAGCAATATCTATGTACTTGTGTGTCTCACACTACGTTTTTGATGATGAATGAAACTAAGTATTGCTGTTCAAAAAAAAAAATATAAGTATCTAGCAAAAGAATTGTTCACAAAGTTTATTTAAAAATGTTGATATATATAAACATATATTTATGTATGTGTGTGTATATATATGCTTGTGTGTGTAGGAGATGGTTCATTTGAAAACCATTCTTACAGAGAATACCAATCTTGGCCTTTGATTAAATTAAAACAATGGCTAATGATGTGACTTGCTCATTAAAGAACCCTCGTTAATAGGGTTATTTTGGAAAAACCATGTCTCATAAGATGATGACTCATCCACCCGGAGCAATTCAATGTTGGGTAAATATAGAAATGACCAAAATTCCCCTATTAATGAGCATTAATGGTGATTACAAATGGTTCTTGCGGTTCTCAAATGAACTTATATATAGGGAGGAGTTGATAACCGTTCTTATTAGATTGGCTTTATATTAAATTGGCTATATATATATATATATATATATATATATATATATATATATGGGAGAGTTCATGCGAGAACCGTTGTTAGTGCGAGAACCGCGAGAACCAATCTCAGCCGTTCCTTGGATATGGGAAGTATCATGGATGGAGAGCGTGGAGAGATGGGGTGTGGCAGGGTGCATGGAGGAATTCATGGGTGGGCAATGACATTGAAGGAGGGGGAATTGGATGGCTTAGATTGGTTCTCGCGGTTCTCGCGCTAACAACGGTTCTCGCATGAACTTTTGTCTATATATATATATATATATATATATATATATATATAATCAGGATCAAATAAAAAGAGTTTTAAGGTAAAAAGGGTAAGGAGAAACGTGAGCTTGACATGTGTCATAACAAAAAAAAACTAACAAAAGGGTAAATTAGGAACAACACAAAAAATACAAATCTTCTCTTTCCTACCCACGTTTAAGATGTCTTTCCTAACCCCACATTCTTCTCAATTGCTATCCCTAAATCGCCCAAACCAGCCCCTGCCGATGCAAACCCTAATCAGACCTCGCCGCTGCCGCCGCCCATGAAGTGCCGCCCTCTCCACCGCCGCCCCATCATGATCCGCTGCCCACCCCCTTACAAATAACCTAATCGCACAATACAAGGTAGCATCTGAACATCTCCCATACGCAAACCCTAGAAAATATGCAGCCTCCGTCGACCTGCGAAGCAACCACCGTCGCTCTGCCGACCCTAGCGACGCCGTCAACCTCCGCATATGCGTCGCCGTCAACCTCCGCATATGCGTCGCCGTCAACTTCCGCATATGCGTCGCCGTCTGCATCCTCCGCCGCTGCCTATCGAAGATTTCACCACTCCTTTCACAAAGTCGACGATTGCAAGACTGGTTGTCGCCGTCCCCTTCTCTGCAACAACACCGCCGTTGCAGTATAACCGCCACTGCATCGTCGCACCACAACCGCCGTTGCAGCATGGAGCCTTCATTCTGTTGCCGTCTTCCCTGTTTCTTCCTCGTATGCAGGTCCAGTGAAGGAAATCTAGTTGAGTGATTGAATTTCAACATCCATATTCATCATTTTCTGAATTTTATTGTGCATCAAGTTTTTGGTGCACAATAACATCGAGTTTTTGTTCATCATTTTCTGAATTTTATTGTGCATCAAGTTTTTGGTGCATCCTTAAAATCGATTCAAATTCATGGTTTTGTTACCCGTTGTGAATCTGGTTATTTGTTACAGAATTTAATTTGTGAATCCGTGTTTTAAAAACTATCTGTTGTGAATCTGGTTATTTGTAACTTTTGTGAATCTGTTTGGTATGGCATTCATCAGCTTCTCATAAATTAAAGATGAAATGAGGGATTGTGCATTTGGTTGATGTCATCAGAGTCTGAATTTTTGTGTTATTTGTTGTTATAAGCACATCCATGTTCATCTTTGAATTTTTTGGATGTGTAGAAGCCCCGTTTTCTCTCTCCTGTAATTACATTTTCCAATTTTGCCCTTGTACTGTACGTTTTTGGCAGTTACGAATTTCAAGGTTTGACTGTTTTTTATTGACTTTTGATTAAAATGGGTGGCTGAGATTTCTCCCTACCTTTTGTACCTTTATTCTCTTTTTACAATATCCCTCCCCTATATATATATATATATATATATATATATGCAAAAGTTCAAACGAGAACTGTTTTTCGTACGAGAACTACGAGAACCAATCTAAGCCGTCCAATTCCCCCTCCTTTTATGTCATTGCCCACCCATGAATCCTCACATGCACCCTGCCACAATTGATCCCCTCCACGCTCTCCATCCATGAACTTCCCATATATAAGGAACGGCTGAGATTGGTTCTCGTACGAAAAACAGTTCTCGTTTGAACCCTCCCCTATATATATATATATATATATATATATATATATATATATATATATATATATATATATATATATATATGGGAAGGTTCAAATGAGAATGAGAAATTAATTGAGAAAGTGAGACTAAATCTCAGCCGTTCATTTTGTAAGTGGAATTCATGGATGGAAAGCGTGGGGGAATCGAGTTTGGCAGGGTGCATGTGAGGAATTCATGGGTAGGCAATGACATTGAAGGAGTGGGAATTGGACGGCTGGGATTGAGTCTCCCATTCTAAAAAATATTTAAGTTCTCATTTGAACCTCCCACTATATATATAAATATATATACACACACACACACACACACACACATATATATATATATATATATATATATATATATATATATATATATATATATATATATATAAAGTCAATCTAATAAGGACTTATCCACCCGGACGGTTGGACAAATATATAAATGATCAAAATACCCTTATTAATGAGTCACTAATGAGTATTAATGGTGCTTACAAATGGTACTCGCAATAAGAACGGTTTTCACATGAACTTCTCTTAAATATATGTGTGTGTGTGAATTAAAATCCATCTATACATATTAATAAAATCCATATCTTCATAGTGATATAACAAAGACTAGTTAATAACATATTGGACATGAATTTCATCTTATAAATGATCTTAAGAACATTAATAGAAAAACGACCTTAAATTGGGATATGCACAAGGGTATTTTAATTTCATTTTTTTTTAATTGGATAAAGAGCACACATTTTGCATCATATAATTTAAAAAATTTCAAACAATTTACATTAGAAATAGTAATTTATGTATTCCAAATTTATAGACTATGTTAATTTGTTCTAGTTATCATACGTTAGTAATTCAAGAACTTCACAAGCGAAGTCAAAATATAAAGGTATAAATATTATATTAATCAATGTAATATTTATTGCAAAGAGAACTCTATATTTGTGTTTATGTGTTACAAGTAACATGATCGAAAATCTTATGTTTCATTTATAACAACAATTGATGAGCAACCACTTACTACCAATAATCGACAACACGAAGAGAAATAAGAAAGTTCTATTTTAAATTGGTTACTTACTTGAAAGTCGAATGCTTTCTCAAGTTCTCGGATGATGACTTCTATAGTTGGGCGCTCTGCTTGAGTTTCCGTCAAACATTGATATGCGATTTTTGTAAACGCGTCTAAAGAATTTTGATGGAACCCTTTGTTGATTAGCATATGAATGTTTTCATCGCCTTCTTTTAATTTTGGATCAACCATTTCCTTTAATGTTCCATTGTTGAAACATTGTCGTACTATTGATGGAAATCCCTTCTCATTGTAGATTTTATCATATGCCAACCTCCCACAAAGAAGCTCAAACATTACAACTCCAAATGAGTAAATATCCGATGCCTTTTTCAACTTACCTGTCTTCCGATATTCTGGATCCAAGTATACTTCTGTACCAGCAATATTACGCGTAACTAGAGTGCTGCCTTGTTGATATGTACCAAATAACTTGGATAGCCCGAAGTCAGCAATCTTAGCCACCCAATTATCGTGTAATAAAATGTTTGCACTCTTTATATCACGATGTATCATCTTTTGCTTGTCCTTCGTGCTTGTGTGAAGATATTTTAACCCATGTGCAATATTAAGGCTTATTTGTATACGTTGAGCCCAACTAAGATTGATAATGTTATCATCGTTTCCCAAGTAATCATCAAGGCTACCATTAGAAGCATACTCATAAATGAGAATCATCTCACGACCTTCGTCACAAAAGCCAAGAAGAGGGATTATGTTTGGATGCTTACAATGAGAAAGCATTTCAATTTCTACTAAAAATCCTTGTTCTCCTTGCTTGTCTTCTCTACTAGAGATACGCTTAAGAGCTATAGTACTAGGTATATGTGTGGTAGAAAAGTCATCTTTATTTATCTCTCCCGTCGCACACAAATTTCGATCCACGAAATGGTTGAGTTCTGCTTTGTACACCTTACCGTATCCACCTGACCCGATACAGTATGTATCGGAAAAATTTCCCGTAGCTAACTTTATATCACTTAAGGGAATTCTCATGCGATCCAAGTTCTTCCCCCGCAGCTTAACATGTAAAAAAAGGTGGTTTTAGCCTATATATCCTTTTTAAGGATAATTTGCAATTAACCCGTAAATTTACTAATTCAAAATTTTTAAAATAAGAAACAAAAAATCTACACACTATCTGAACTAGTTTTATGGTTTGAAAGAGAAAACTTATTAGTTAATAGGAACTAATTAAAAATTCTATTAGATTTGATGCATTTGCGTTCCAAGAAAACTAGACCCCCAAACACCCCCTCCTAAAAACATATCTTAACAATAAAAAAAAAATATTCTATACAGAAACTAATTACCTTCAAGTGGCTGGATGATCTACCTTCGACATGAATGGTTGATTGTTCCTGTAGTATCAACAACAATGTAAAAACAAAATGACCAAAAATCTTATATAATTATGACAAGAATATAGAAGTTACAAAAGAGGGACGATCTTACAGGACTTTGATGTTTCCTTTGAAGTTCCAATGCTCGCTCAAGTCTTTTGACAATTGGTTTCATATGTGGACGTTGTTGTCGTTCTTCCTTCAAGCAAAAATATGCTGTTTGTGAGAAAATTTCTAATGCTTGCAAGTCCATTTGTTTTCGTAGATCGGGATCGATCATTTCATCCAATCGTCTCTCTTCATAATGTAATCTTGCCAATCGAGCAAAATACCAATTATCGTCATTTAAAATAAATGCTTTCCTCCCAAACAAGACTTCAAATAAAACAACGCCAAAGGAGAACACGTCTGACATGTGAGTTAAACCTCCGGTGGTTTCATATGCTGGGTCCATATACTGTATGGTGGCCTTATGTTCACCAGTAAGGTGAAGATGGTGTCTTTTAGTGATTATGGAAAATTTAGAACCCTGTAACTTGGGTTCCAAATTGTCATCTAGTAATATTTTGGAGCTTTTGATGTCACCATGAATCATATAAGTATTTTCTATCATAACATCATTATAATGGAGGCAACTCAATGCTTTTGCAATACCCACACATATGTGTAATCTTTGCATCCATGTGAGGGTTGAGCCGCTTAGACAATTGTCCAGACTTCCATTAGCCAAATGCTTTTTTACTACAACCAGCTTATCAACATCGACATCGCAAATCCCAACAACAGAGGCCAGATTATTTTGATGGAGGACAAAAAACATCAGCATCTCTTTCAGAAATCGGTCAGAAAGCTGAAACTTGCATGCTACAATATCGATCAATTGTCCTGATAGCAAAAGTTGTCCTTTGTATAGCACTACAGAAGAACCTGATTTGTGTATGATGAGATTTTCATTGGAGAAGTTGTTGGTTGCTGATGCTATATCTTCGTAAGGGATTCTTAAGGATATGAGATATTCACCGATAAGTGACGACATGATTATGATTTTGTGGTGGATTCAGAAAAATTATATCTTGACGGGCATTAAAATGTTACCTTAAAAACAAAAAAACATCACTGAACATCTGAAACATTGAATTATGATATTATCAGTATTCAACTCGTTAAAAAATAAGCTAACTCAAACACTCCCTAAATAAGATATAAATAACAGGTGTGAAATCAGTTTAATATCACAGAAACAACAAAAGACAATATAAAACCAACATAAACACTCAGAAAAGTAGCAAGTTGAATATCCGACTAAAATAGCTTAATGATTTTTTTTTTTTTTTTTTGTTGACAAAATCGAGTCTCAAGAAAGTGCAATAGGGTTGACTTCAAACTGAAAGGGCAAATGGCTGGAGATTTACTGGCAACTAATGGCGAGAGATTCAATGGTGTTTTAGACTGTGAAGATGGGAAACTTGATGGAGATCTAGACTTTCAAGATGGGAGATTTAATGGCGATTAAGAGCAGGAAAGTCAAACTCTTTCACAAATATAATATGATAGAAGTGTATATATTAAAATTAAAATAATAAAAATTGTATTTTATAATCAACCATTATTATACGTTAAAAGTTTTATAATGAAAGGTAATATGGTCAAACTTAAAATAATACATTATGTCTTTATCAATAATTAAATACATTCTTTGACTACATCTGTCTACATGAAAGATAATAAAAATGGTACATATAAATTACTATAATCAGTAATCATCTAGTCATTGACTAATACTTTCAACATAACTCTAACTTTTATTACGTAATAATAAGATAAATATCTGATTTCGATTATGACTTAAAGAATTTTATTCCATCCTTGTCTTTATTTTGGATTACAAGTCAATGCACTATGTTAATTAAATATGACACCAACAACAGTATTAATTAGGTGCTTAAGATGATTCTCAAGGTCCTGGATTCAAGTCCGTAGTGAAGAAGGTGTAATTTAGGAGTAGGTTAATTAAGAGGTACTAACCCACAAACCACCTGCAAACTCTGTTTAGATACTAACCCTCAACACTTAAATAAGAAAACTACTACTTCCTAGCTGCTGTAATATACAGGTGTGAAGCATCCTTAGATTCTTTCCACGGTCGCATCACCCATGTTTATGGGTGTAATCCTCTCTACTGTTATCTTATAGCAACAATATGTAGGCTTATGAGCGTGAAACTCTTTATGGCTGTAACTATATTCCACATGGGCTTCAAGCTCATCTTTTCTAACATTCAAGACAACTTTTCTAACATATAGAATCAATTTTTTACATAAACAAAGCTACACATTAGCCTCTCAATCCAAATTGACCCTAAGTTGGTTTTATCCAACTTTTCTAATAGCATGTGTCATTTACTATGGATTCATAACTTCATATTCTTATCAAACTTATAATAACCAAACTTTTCATAAAGTGTACTATTTAGACCAACTAAGATTACTAGCAACATAATTAATGGGGTCACCATTACCCAAGAATCAATGAAGAACAAGTTCAAATACATACCTTAATCACTTGGAGATCAAATACCACAACTCCACAAGTTAAATCTCTCCAAATTGTCAAGGAATAAAATTGTACAAAAGTAAGATTTTACTTCTGCTACCAATCTCTCTCTCTCTCTCTCTCTCTCTCACATCAGAAACCAAGTCTTAATCTCTATAATTAGGTGACTTATAAGTCAATGTAGGTGACTTAATTAAAAAAAAAGAAATTGCACTTACACCCTTCAAGGCCTAACCTCTATAATTAGACTAACATTTACAAGTAATGGATCATAATTTAATCTGCATTATAATTCTTATCATTTTATCATGACCGACCACAAGTTAAACTTTAAGGTCCCGTTTGTTTTACCGTAATGCGAATGAATGTAAATAATTTTAATTCCATCCATGTTAGTTATGGAATGACATTCCTCTACCTAAAGAAATATAAATACTTCAAAGAATTTAATTCCTTTCCAAATAATGTTACCAAACGCCATATACAACGGAATTTGATTTCAATTACATTACATTCCTTCACATTACAGTGAAACAAATTGGGCCTAAGTTTACTTTAATTTAAATAATAGAATATGACTTGCATAACTAAAATCGATTAAAATGTAAATTTATAAGATTAAATCTACTTTCATGAATAAAATCTGACTTGCATATAACTAAAACCGATTAAAAGTTACCTTCATAATTTCAATCTATCTTTTACGTAATGGGATTAGCCTGCAACTAAGGTTTTTCATTTTTGGTTCTCAAAGCTTCACCATCTTCAACATAGCGAAACCAGACTTAGTGTCGTGTATTTTCCTAAAATAGGTCTTAATACATCTTAATTTGATTTAATAAGAGGTTTTAAGCTGTTAAGGCTATTTGGTTTTTCTTTTCACTAAGATCTATAAACTTCTCAAAACTCCTTAGGCTCCGTTTGGTTAGTGGAATGGATATGAAGGAATTGGAATTTGACCAAAGAATTGGAATTCATGAAAAATTATATCTTGTTTGTTTAGTAATGACTGGAACTAAAATCTAACCAAAAATAAACTAAATCGATATGTATAAACTAAAATAAATTATACTACTAACCACCCACCAGTTCACCACCGCCTCCCCACCTCCGTTGCCGCTCCACACCCATATGTACCCTACCCTACCCCTACCTCACCACTCCATCCTACCACTTACCCCACCATCCTACCCTCACCTCCAGTTTACCACCCTACCTTACCCCACCTCACCCTACTCCGCCTTACTCATCTTACCCTACTCCGCCTTACTCATCTTACACTACCCTACCACACACCTACCACCCTACCTTACTACGATCGTATTCCTAATAAAATGACACTTAAATAAAAGATGTAATTTGTTATAAGGTAGAAATCAATTACGTAATGTCGTTTTTGCATACCACTTAAATAAGAGGTATTCAAATTATATCAATGTTACCTAACTTATATGACGTCATGTTTTCATGTTCCTTTTGTGTTATGTGATGTCGTTCTTGCATGCCACTTAAATAAAACGTATTCAAATTATGTTAATGTTACCTAACTTATATAATATCATGTTTCCATTTTTCTTTTATGTTACATTATGTCGTCATACATACCACTTAAATAAAACGTATTCAAACTATGTTAATGTTACCTAGACGTCATGTTTCCATTTTAGTTTTATGTTAGAAAGTCATGATCTGAGTTTATGGCACATTGGCACACATTCAACATAAATCGATCCGTATATGAAAAATGAATTCTATGGTTAATAATACAAATAAACTTTGCATTAGGTATCTAATCGTACTTTTCTCTCCAAGAATAAACCAAAAACAAGACCCAAGAAGTTGCAAGAAGCGTATCCCCAACGAGTTGCTTAGGCCAATCACGAGCCAAATCTTCAAGTCTCCTTTCAAAGTAAACTCTCCACAACGCCATTGACAAGTGAAGAATCACACACCCTTTCGCAAAAAATCCCTGAAACTCTCGATCTTTAACAAATGCAACCATGAAATATATGAATCCAATCCCACAAAGAAGCAATCCCACGAACGAATGCGATGTTTGTATCAACAGCTGATCATGTGGCGTCGATCCCGAGAGTTTTCGAGCCGTCTCGATGCCATGGCCGAAAACAGAGATCTCGTTCAGGTAAAACATAATCAAACCACCACAAGATATGGCGATCGACGAATGAAGAAGACAAATTACGAAGAACCCAGATGATTCCATTTACCGAAATCAAAACCCAGATTCCAGGTTTTCGAATTGAGCACGAAATTAGTTTTCTCAATGTCGTTTAGAACCGTGTTTATGGGAGATGAAGGTGGCGATTGGATACATGATGATCGGGGGAAATTGGGGGTAATTGTGAAATAATTTACAAGGTTTATAGAAGCAGATGATTAAGATAAACCCTAGATGTGGATTTAGGGTGGTTATTGATGTGATCTGATCTGAAATTGAGATTCGAAAGGGGAATTGGAAGTATCGATGCGAAGATGACGGGGAAAGAAAGGGAGAATATAGCATTGTAAATTGGGTTGTTGGTTTGTCGTTTATTTTATACTAGCTAAGCGACCCGTGTATTAACACGAGATTATATAAGTCAATTTAAAATTTATATAGTTTTAAAGAGTAATAACACGTATAGTAAAAATAATTACAAAACATAGATAGAAAAATAAAATCTCGTAAGAAAATAAGAAATGAATAAACATTACAGAATTTTGATATCTATACATAAGATTGTCATTTAATTTTCTGTAAAACCTCTTTATAAACAACATTCATGGTTTTATTAGTATGGTTTCCTTCATCATCGCAAATTAAAACTTTTAACCAATCCTTTGCTTCACTCGAGAAACCGTCACATATAACTATCCATGAGGTGTATTTTTAATACTTTTTTATAAATACTCTTTATAGGAAATATAGAGTTACATTACACGTGTAAAAGTTTTTAATATAATATTAATTTGTTTCTCGTGATGGAGCTTTATTCTGACATTGTAAAAACATAACTATAATATTATTATCGATGTTATAATATCAAGTGCTTTAAATACATTTTTATTAGCCAATTATATATTTGAATATTTGAAATTGTGAACTAACTTTATTAAAAGTTAAATAATGATGACATTCATTTAAGTATACGCAAATTAGATCGCATAAAAATAAGATTCTAACATAGAATATATTATGTCTATACATACGTAAATCACTTAAGTGTAATTTATTGTTCAATTAAATATAATTGAAAACACGAGATCTCACTGTATTCAAATATCCATGTAATAATAACTTTTATTTTATGTATCAAGGTATTAGTTAAAAAATAAAAAAACTTAGACAATTACTATTTTTATATAAAATTTCAAGTTGTATGTGTAGTTACAAAACTCACTATCATGACAGTTGTTTCACTACCCAGTAATTATGTAGAGTTCTAGTTTCTGAAGAGTTATTTACTCACAACTAACAATTAATTTTAAAAAGCTGTAACGGTAGTGGTAGTTTTGTAAACAACTTTATGCCGCTAACCATTAATTATAGTATACTTTTAATTTATTTTATCGAAATACCAAGAAATCAGTGATTATATTGACTACATTATGTAGAGGGAATAATTGTAAAAGACGAATAAAATGTCCAATAACTACTTAGATGTTGATAAAACAATTAAATTATACTAATTTCTAAAAAACCCCATATTCCGATAAAATTTATATCAAAACGTAGATAAAAATGAGACGATTACAAATATATAATTATTTTTTCTCAAAACAAAATATATTTAAAGTTATTAAACATAATTTTCAAACAACTTATAATTAATTACATTAATATACAATTTTCTTTAAACCCCCTCACATATTTCATACAACCCCCTTTACAATTTACATTCTACCTTTTACAATTAATGTAATTATGCAAAAGTACCCCATGTGATGTCATAATGCTTATATTATCCATTTTTTTAATTTCTTTTTTTAAAATGAAGGGTTGTGATTGATGGAGAATTTTTAGGAAAGAGGAATGATGATGTAAGCATCATTTTCTTTTAATAAGGATATAAGATTAGTTTTACCAACTTGCAAGCTTTTGTTCCTCCCAATGCAAGATTATGGGCATGAATAAATAATGTAAAATTATAAAAATGTTAAAATTGAGAGGTCAGTAAATTTTTAAGAAAATATAATGTTAAAACAAGAATTTTATAAGAGTGAACGGAGTGGAGCGGTGTGTGGTAATATAATACGAATTACTACATTGTGAACATCATTCGTGTTAAGCTGTGCGTGAGATGTGATCATTCTTTTCCTTTTCTATTTTTCGAGTCATTTTAGTATTACACAATATATCTTTCTTATCCTTAGAAAATACTTGTCTTTTAACCATCTATCTTTCTCTAATTTTCAATTTGGTTTGTCATTAATTATGTCACTACTAGAAAAACTAACTTTTGTGACAGGTTTGCTAACAACGACATGTTTGCGACAATAATAATATCATTATATTTATTACATATGTTGCAATCTATTGGAAGTTTAAGAAAAATTGTGGCCGGTTACAAAACCGCCATAAATTTGAGAGGTTTTTCAATTGTTACGGATCTCTCGCAATTTACAACAAATTTGCAAAGGAAATTGAAACATAGAAAAATTATTTATTCAAATCCATTGCTTATCGCTTGCTAATTTGTAATGGATTAGCGACAAATTCCAAAATTTCTCACAAGAGGTACTATAAATCTATAACCATCTGAATTTTGCTACATATATTTGTGATAGAACTAAGAATACAAAAAAGCTTTTAATTTTCAAATATGTCGCAAATTCCTCGTAAAATGTAATGTATAAGCAATATATTTTGAATCTGGAGCAAATTTGTGAGAGGACAAATTACCTCTAATCCTTGTTAACTTTGTGACCGTTTTTATATGAAGTGAAATATATGATAATTATTTATTATTTATTGATACCTATTGCTAATCTCTCATAAATTACTTCTATGACAACATTGCGTTGTACATAACCGTAAAACCAGGTTTTAAATTCAAATAGAATAAATATTCAAGTTTTACCACACACTATTATGAATATGCATATAGTATAGCAAAATAAGTAAAAATCACATCCTCACATAACGGTCAACGCTAATTTAAATAACTAAACTGATACTAGTTAACCTAACAACTATTTACAAATAGCATATTTTGCTTTAGTAACACACACTTAAGTTATTTGTTATATTTCAATATTATGTTTAATAATCGCATAGCTTATGAATAGAAGCAAAAACAGAGAAGAGATCATACAACCAAGTCATTCTCATGTTAGTAGATAAATTTGATCAACAAACCATATAAGCAAATACTAAAAGTTCCCACTTTAATCCTTAACCTAACCTTAGAAATTATGTCGGATCAATTGTCTTTTAACCTTAATTTATATCTCATACTTTACACACTCACCAAAACACATACTATTCCATAATGCGCGTCGCATTTGGTGCATTTTTTATGTTTTCATTAAGTTCTCTTCAACTTTCGATCTAAAGGTTCTGGAACTCATTATCATTAAACACTCTAATTAGTATGTATATTCATTTATCAAACGAATTTCTAGATGAATTTAAGTCAAATGCTTAATTTTTACAATTCTCCTAATAAAAAAAGGTTCTTAATATATTAGTCCTAAAGCTTGAAAGACCAACTTGATGCCATTCGACCCTTCTTGACCTTGTTTTCATTAATTTAATTCCCAATCCATATCTCCACAAAACAAATTGAATCGCTTTCTTATTTTATATCTATCGGTTTTAAGGCCCACGCAGCCCACTACGAGTAAAAGCTATCTGTTTGTTTTGTTTGGTTTGCACTTTGCACTTTGCACACATATATACGGCCCATGTGGAGTTTCCTAAAAGTCTTTAATAGCCAAGATGCATGTGTTGTTCTGTATTATTATAATCCTAAATCCAACTTGTCTTATTAAAAAGTAAAAACCCAACGTTTGATTAAATTCCACTCCATGCATATTATAAATTAAGAGTAAAACCTCTTTCCATTTAAATTTCATAGCGTTCATGAATAAAATTAAACCAACCCTGATCAACTCAGCCCATTTAACTCCTTTAATTATTCTAAAACAAATTAATTCTTATCCGTTCGCATATTTCCACTTCTTAGTCCTAAAACACATTACAACAAATTAATCTGTAATTATTCTAATTCATCATAGAATACAACCAAAGAATGGGACATTACATTAATAATACATATATATCTTAGCCGATATCATTATTCATGCATGCAAGATCAATTATTCAAAATTTTCTAAACCTCTAATAACCATCAACAGTCTGCAATTTCATAACCTGTATCGATCATCAATCGACTATTTGTGATTTCTTCATGCCTTTCGTACTTAATTCGTCAGTTTTGTTTATATATAGTGACCACCGTTTAATTTGGCATGTTTAATTTGGCATGCTAGCTACTTACATTGCTTTAAGAATGATAGACAATTTTAATCTCATCTACATGATTAATATTATTGATTTATAATCACTACTCAATGCATATGTTTTTTATACACCCATCATTTGAAAGTAGAAACATAGTACCATAGATTTCAAGGTGATACCACCTTAATCATTGCTGAGAGTTTCTCAATACAAAAAGTCAAAGATGAATGATGTTGATGATGAATAAACCGTTTTGGAATAAAAGTTCAATCTGATTAGAGCAGACATAGTAGAATAGGGCTTTTAGTTTGGGGCTACGCACCTTGGTACTAGCAGCACCATTGAGGTCGGAATGGGATCGGATGAAAGAGCTCGCCTCGGATTTTTATACACATTGATCTTTCTTATGTATTTTAAGCTTTGTATAAAACTTTAAAACCAACGTTTCTATATTTATTTTAAAATCTCATGATCATAATCTTAACATTATGTACTATCTGTTTATGATCATTTTTTATATATTCAACTAATAAATATTTTAATAAAGTTATTATTTTTCATATTTTAAGTATTGTACAAAACTATCAAACCAAGGTTTCTATTTTTCTTTTGAAATCTCAATGGTCATAATTTTAAAATTATTTACTGTTTGTTTGTGATCGAAAAATTCATTTATTTCATTAATAAGCATTTTATTATTATTTTTCCGTATTAACTTGTCTTTATTAAATCTGATTATTAAATTGTTATTATTAAAATATTAAAATAAATGCTTCTATATTTTTTGGTATTGATTATACTAATAGTACACACACATTTGAGGATGTTAAAATTTTAAAGAGATTTTGGTGTGATTAAAATTTTTATTAAGATATTGACGTAATTAGGATGATTTGGGACTTGGGAGGATACATACGAAATCAGACCCTTTTTTCGCTTGTATTCCAATAAACATTACTTTCAATTTTCACAGATTTATTAGTCATATTATTATTATTATTATATTGATTTATTTTTCATAATTTTTAAAAGAAATATTATAATATCTAACAATATACATGAAGTATGAACAATATTTTTTGTCCTTTTTACATGTATTGTATTATATAGTTGTGTATCTAATACATTTATCAATACTTAAAATATATTTTTACAACTTATAAGTAATGATTTTGATTGTCATATACACACAGGTTTATAGATTAGTAATACGATATTTTTTTATTTACTCTTTTTAACTAGTTGGATATGATGTTACTTCTTGTTAATTAATCCAAATCAAATAATTCTAAAATTACCTAGTTATCCAAAGTTGGCCTTCAATTATGCCACTTAAATATTGTTTAATAGTATGATGTTACCCTAATGGAAGTTTGATGTTTTTATATATTAAAATTGATTAATTTAATGTAATGTGGTTAAAAAGTGAAATGTCTATGAAGGTGAAAGTCTTGTCTGTACAATAAAGCGTGCATTAACTTAATATAAAAACCAAAAAAGTGAAGAAAGTAATATAAAGTATATAATGAAGTCATCAACTCATGAAAACAAATATGTTGCTTTATGCCAGTAAAATTTATAAATATTAATTGTATGATTATTTTTACAATAAAAATGACATATTTTTTTATTCATCACATACTTATCTTATCCAAACTACTTTATATATATAATTTTATTTGTTATGATTATAACTAACATACTTACCAAAGGATATATAGTTTAACATTATTTGTGTATTTTTAATATTTTATAAGATTGTGATTTTAAGTTCCATAATAAATAAAATAGTGAAGAATTAGATATAGAATTAGAGAATATATGTGTTTAGCTGTTAAAAAAACACTAACATACTTGGATAATATGAATCAAGAGGGTGATGAATGAACTATATTAAAAAATATTGTTATCACTTGAAAGATAGCAATTGATTAATAGATAGATGTTTTCTTTTTCGTCTTATGAATTTATTAGTATTTTAAGTTTATAGGCCGTCTTAATTTGTCTGGATTATGAAATTATAGCTCAATTTTATAAAAAAAAGTGTTAGAATTTATTGTGTGTATTTTATCACTTCTAAAGTCTTTAGTAACCACTTGTAAGAGTATTAGCAGTAACATGTGTCGCTGTTAAAGTTCCATTATTTGTAGTAGTTTGCTTCAAGTTTAGTGTTACTTGAGGTATAAGAACCATCTATTTAAAGGTGCCTTATATAAAAGCCTTGTTATGTTGCAATCCTAGGTAAGGTTTCAATATATACAGTCTCACTTTTGACTTTACCAGTTATTCTCTATACATCTTCCTTTTATCTTCATTGATGTTTGGTTCCTTCTTTTGCTCTAATTTTGATACTCATTTGGTTCTACAAAAAGTAGTAATTCTGCATTAATAAGTCTATATGCTAAAGTTTTATGAGTTTTAAACTTATTAAAATTATTATAAGAGCGTAACCCGGAAAACTATGTATACAACACATGATTAATAAAATACATTGAAAAATTCTATTTCTTCATATCTACTAGATGAAGTATATTGAATCCATTAATTATCTCTTCTTATCTTCGGTATTGACTTTGACATATGATTTTAATATAGTACGTAGGAGGATGAGTAGAAATATTTTGTATGAGAATATGTATATATATAAAAGTTCAAACGATAACTGTTTTTCGTACGAGAACCGCGAGAACCAATCTGAGCCGTCCAATTCACCCTTCTTCAATGTCATTACTCACTCATGAATTTATCGCATGCATCCTCCCACACTTGATCCCTCCATGCTCCACATCCATGAATTCCACTTTATCAAATCAACGTCCAAGATTGGTTCTCGCAGTTCTCGTACAAAAAACAGTTCTCGTTTGAACAGTCATACATATATATATATATAGGGGAGGGTTCATGCGAGAATCGTTGTTAGCGCGAGAACCGCGAGAACCAATCTCAGCCGTTCCTTGGATATGGGAAGTTAAACGGATGGAGAGTGTGGAGGGATAGAGTGTGGCAGGGTGCATGTGTGGGCAATGACATTGAAGGAGGGGGAATCGGACGGCTCAGATCGGTTCTCGCGGTTCTCGCACTAAGAATGGTTCTCGCATGAACTTTTTCATATATATATATATATATATATATATATATATATATATATATATATATATATATAGGCAAAAGTAAACGAGAGCTGTTTTTCATACGAGAACCAATCTGAGCCGTCCAATTCTCACTCTTTCAATGTCATTGTTCACCCATGAATTCATCACATGCACACTACCACACTTGATCCCCCCACGCTCCACATCCATGAATTATATTTATATATTGTGCACAGGCAAGAGAGAAAATCTGATGTGTCACAATAAATGTCATGTCATTGATGACATGTAAATGTGACATGACAAAATAATGAAACATGATTGGTGGGAAGTGAGATGGATTGTGAGAAACCGTCAAATTCAATTCGAATTAGGAGAGTGTTGAATGAAAATTCTGAGGGTGTTTAATGAAACATTTGAGGGGATTTTATGAAAATTGTATTTTAATATAATTAATTATAAGTTGTTTAGAAATTATGTTTAATAACTTGTGATATATTTTGTTTAGAGAAAAAATAATTATATATTTGCGACCGTCTCATTTTTATCTACATTTTGGTATAAATTTTATCTTATTATGACATATTTTTAATAATTAGTATATTCTTAGTTTTTGTTTCCATCAATAGCGTGAATTGCATTGATTGGTAGATAATGGGAAAACGGTTACATTACATTTAAATTCAATATAACTAGAGGGTTCAGATATAAATTGTGAGGAGGTTGTATGTAATATGGGAGGGGTTTTATGAAAATTGTATATTAATGTAATTAATTATAGGTTTTATGAAAATAATTATTATATTTGTGATCATTTAATTTTTATCTACATTTTGATATAAATTTTATCGTAATATGACTTTAAAAAAATAGAATATTATAATTGTTTTATCCATCGAGAGCAACGGATAAGTAATTGTTGAATATTTTGTTTTTATTACTACGTAAATACCATATTACAACGATAAAAAAACACGAGACCCAATTATCACTATACTATTCAAACTTACATCTATACACCTATTCTGCAAGACATTGAATATGAAATATAAAATTGACACCACACTCAAACACAAACAACTAGTGTTATACCCGTGCGGTGCCCGGGTACGTAATTAAAATTTTTATACTTAATGCTTTTTATACATACTCTTTTAAAAGATATAAAGTTATTCACGTCTAAAAGTTTTTAGTGTTATATTAACGTGTTTCCATATTCACTATTGTTAATAAAAGTAATATTTATGTAATGAACAAATAAAAAAGCACCCTCATCACGTTAGAATGCGTGAATGAGAAATACCAGGATAGTGTATTTTTGTTATTCTGAAAATGTCATTTTATATATATGGATTCATGCCAGTTATCAATTACATACATACATACGTACAACATACATACATACATACATACATACATGTATTTTGAGTGTAATACATTTTTAATAATATTTTGAGTGCACCAACTATTTAACATAAATATTTTGTTCATTATAAATCTTATATATTTTTTATATAAATGTTATCTTAATAAAACAAAATTTAAAAAAATAATCTATTTTAATTCTTTTATCGAAATGCCAATAACTATATTATTATATCAACTATGATGCGTAAAATGAATGAATATGAAAAACATATAAACTGCTCCAACAATTAGCTACCAACTGCTATTGGTCGATGACAAGAAATAAAGAATATACTAATTTTTTTTAAAATGTCATAATACGATAAAATTTATACCAAAACGTAGATAAAAATGAGACGTTCCCAAATATATAAATATTTTTTCACTAAACAAAATATATAATAAGTTATTAGGCATAATTTATAAGTAATCTATAATTAATTACATCAATATATAATTTTTCATCTAACCCCCTCATAGTTCCATTAAACACCCTCACATATTTCATAAATAACCCTTCTTTCTCTCTCTCTCTCTCTATATATATATATATATATATATATAGGCCCTTCATGAGTAAATCTTATGGTTTATAATAATTCCTTAAATTCTTTGTATAAGGGAGATTTTTTATTGATTCTCTCGTGTTTACAAAAATATTTATCATGTTCTCTGACAAACATGAAAGTGAGTCCCTTATCTTAAGTCTATAATTGGTATTTTTGTAGGTCCCGCTATATTTTTTGTGAGAGAAAATGGTCATGTTTGACCATAGTATGAAAAGATCTTAGCCCTAATGGATAACAAAAAATTAAGAAAATAATAATTCTAAAAAAGTGACATATTACAACAAAATTTATACCAAAATGTAGATAAAAATGAGACGGTCACAAATATATAACTATTTTTTTTCTATACAAAATATATCAAAAGTTATTAAACATAATCTATAAACATCTATAATTAATTACATTAAAATATAATTTTTATAAAACCCCTCATATTTTCATAAAAGCCCCTTAAAAATTTCATAAAACCCCTCAAAATTTTCATCTAGCTCTCTCCAATTGATTTATATTTGAATCTAATTAGACGGTTTCTTATATTTTGACCAATCACGATTTATGTATTATCCATGTCACAATTCCACATCATCATTGACGTGGAATTTTACTCTCTGCTGTCTCAACCATATATATAATTTAAACCTCTATTTACTTCTTTTTAAAATCGATCTTCGGTCCAAACACCACGTATTTCATTCTAGATTACCATTTATGAATATGAATTTAATCCATAAAAAAGTCCTCCATTTGAACTCCATAAAAAATATTTGACGCCTTCCAACTCTTATCTCGAAATACTATATTGTTACGATAATACCTTATAAGATTATAAGATATAAGAAATATCAACTTGTAGCTCTCATAATCTGTCTAGACTCTTTTCTCCAATTGGAAAAAGGGCCTAAATGCATTTTGATTTTTCTAGGCCCGTACTAGCCCAGTAACTAATTTCCCTTTTTAGTTAATTTTATATAATGATAATTATACAAGCTTGTAGACATTGTATAGCTTATAACAAAAATATAAATTTTAATTCCAGAAATCTCTTTATATATATTTTATAAATATTAATCATGTATATACATTGTATAATTACTATACGTAATATCTACTAAATTATATATTGAATATCTAAGTGTTAAAAATGATTAATTATAGAGGTTTTTTCTATATATGTATCGGATTTAAAATTATGTATAAAACATGTACTTAATACTGTAGATTTATTAATGACTTTGATCATTGATATAGACACAAGTATATATACATTAGAAAAACTGTCCCAGACCACGAACGGGTATATAACACTGGTGCATAATTTTATGTATTTGGATAAAGAACTTATGGATTTTATGTTCTTTATGCACCATTATATGATATGTAAACTTTAAATATTTCTATTTTACGAACGGGTATAACTCAGCTTAATGACCTTTTTACTCATCTTTAAAATTTGTAAAATAGGTACGAAAAATTTACACACGTATATATATATATATATATATATATATATATATATATATATATATAGAGTAGGGATCCACTAAAAAGAGTCTTAAACTACAAAGGGTAAGGAGAAATCTCAGCCATTCATTTTTCCTGTAACCGCTCCTATAAAATTGGCTTTTTCCTTTTTGTTTTAATTAAAAAAATTTACAGAAAAGGTATAATAGTCTTTTTGTTTATGGTTTTTTTCTCTTTCTCTCTCTGATCGTCATTTCTTTCCAGAACTGTTTTGATGCACACTGTTTTTCATCGTATGCACAGCAAAAAGAAACTTGACTAGAACAGGAAACTTGAGTAGAACAGATGCACAAGTCTAACTAATTTCAACCATGTTTGTGATATCAATTCATCTAAAAACAGATGCACATCCTCTTACAATACCAGATCTGGTGTAAAACACCAACAAGACAGTATACATTATAAATTTGATTAACAATAATACCAAATGCACATCCAGATTTGATGCACAAATTTCAAAAAAAAATTAACATACACCAAAAGATCAGTGGACGAAAGACTTGATGAACAAAATCTATATCTTTCTCAAAAAACCAACAGTGGTTGTGCATTTCGAATTAATCAAACCTGTGCATCGAAACCCGGCGGCGATTGAATACATCACAGCAAATCTGAAACCCGGCGGCGATTGAATACATCACAGCAAGCGTCGATTTACGAGTCTTCATGGCACAATATACGGGACGGCGGCGGATGTGCAGACGACGTCACAGGTCATCGGATAACTATACCATGGAGGCGGAAAGCATACCAGCGGCGGTGATAAACAAGAACGATTAGGGTTTTTTCGAACGTGGATGCACCGGCGGCGGAGGTGCAGATGAACGATTAGGGTTTCTTCGAATGTAGATGCACCGGCGGCGGAGGTGCAGATGAACGATTAGGGTTTCTTCGAAACATAGATGCACCGGCGGCGGGGGTGTAGATGAACGATTAGGGTTTCTTCGAACTCGGATGCACCGGCGGCGGAGGTGGTCACAGGGCGTCAGATATACATGGTGCGGCGATGGAATAGGGTTTATTTCAGAATCGATGGCGTTTCAAGTTCGGGGGAGGTAAATAGCCAGGGACGCAGGGGAGATGTTTGGACGTGGGTGGTCGGCGAAGTAAACTAAAGAAGCAAGAAGAATATGCACGGAGGAGGCGGCGGCGGACTCTGAGGCGGCGATTGCAGCCGGCGACTCACCATGGAGAGGCGGTGGTTGTTTCAATTTTAGGGTTTGAAATAAAGTTTGAGTCTTTGGAAAGAAAGGAATGCAGGGAACATCGTATATGCATACCCACGTGGGAGAGAGAAGATTTTTATTTTTCTAAATTTCCTTTTTTACCCTTTTGTTAGTTTTCTTTTGCTATGCCACATGTCAACTTCACATTTCACCTTACACTTTTTACCATAAAACTCTTTTTATTTGATCCTGATTCTATATATATATATATATATATATATATATATATATATATTAGCAAAACTGACACACATATACATGCATATATATGTATTAGCAAAGCTGACCCGGCCAACGGACGGGTATAACACTAGTTCCACTTTATCAAATCAACGGCTAAGATTGGTTCTCGCAGTTCTCGTACGAAAAACAGTTCTCGTTTGAACCATCTCCTATATATATATAGGGTAAGGTTCAACATAGAACCTAAAGAACTATTCTGGAGATGACACGTGACACATTGTTTAGGGGCAAAAATGAAAAATTAAAAAAAAAGAAAAAAGGTCACGCAAGCTTAGCCTCTCCACCGACAAGCATATTTATAAAAAAAACCCATTTATTTAAATGATCATAACTCGTTCGTTTTTAAGAATTTTCGTCCTCTTTCAAACAAGACCAGGCTTGATATATTTCTGAAACTTTTTTTTTGAAATGCAAGTTTGCATTTTGAGCTGGGTTCATTCAAACTCAAAATGCAAAATCCGTAGGTGCTGGGTTCATTCAAACCTAAATGCAAAATGCAAAATCCGTAGTTTGCATTTTGGGCTGGGTTCATTCAAACCTAAATGCAAAATGCAAAAAACGAAAACGCAAAATATAAACATGCAGGTCGTCTAGATGCTTTCAAATGCAAAAATTATGAAATGCAAAATGCAAATCCAACATGATTCAAATGAAAATGCAGCACAAAATGGAAAATTACACATTCAAACCCAAAATGCAAAATCCGTACAGAACACTATATGCTGCCAAAAATGCAAACAAAATTTTCATGTTCAAATTTTTTTTTTAAAATATGGGAAGAGTGGTCTTGTTTGAAAGATGATTAAAAAACTAAAAGATTGGTATAATTTTTTTGTTCGAATTCATAAAACTTAAAAAGTTATGACAATTTAAAGTTTTTGGTTTTTTTTTAATCGTGGTTGTTGGGGGGGGGGGGGGGATTTCCATGTTTACCCTTTATTCCTATATCAATACATGATAATTACAGTTTTGTCATCATTAATCTGATTCATTGATTTTGATGATCCAACGGTTCAGATTGGTTCTTTAGGTTTTTATTTAAACATAGGTGCTTTATTGATTCATTATATATATATATATATATATATATATATATTAGATGATTATTATGATAATAAATATTTAGCTGAGAATAAGATAACAAATTAGACCACACGTTGTGGTCGACCCGAAGGGAATCGGGTGAGGCGAGTAAATGCAGGTACACCAAAACATGATTTTGGGTGAGGCCAGTGGGTAGGCTACAGCGGGTATCAAGACTCGATGGAGACTTTCACAACCCCCACCCCCACCCCCTCTCAACCAATCACACATTCACACATATTTTTTTTATTTTAATGTATTAATTAAAAAATGGGGATAGTTTTAAGGTAAGGTAAAACTTGATAATTGGGTAAGGAGAAAGGTAATGATATGACAGTGATATAACATCGGGTAAGGGTTACCTTAAGGTAACCCACAACGCATAGCCTCATAGGCCTGTTAGATGACTTATTATGGCTCCATGTACGTACAAGCCCACTTCAATGAAGAGATTGATGACAAACTCGACATGTAGAAAGGGCCACTATCATTCGAATGGCTAGACATCAACGCATGCAAAAGTAAATGAAGTCAATGATATCGTTGCTAAGTTAATTAGAATGTAACCGAGGAAGCGGCCACGCGGAGGTCGGTCGATATTATAAAATTCTCTCTCAATTCATATATACCAAGAAACTTATAATAACTATCACGTAAGCTTCCATATTATTCACGTTTGGGATGTTTTAAAAGACCACCCAAAGCCAAAATGGCAAACTCCCCACTCGGTCGTTCCACATCATGTATCAAACAAATAAAAGCCCAGAAATAACTTTGGAAGATTCCTCCAACGTAACAAGATATTTTCGGATTTAACCATGTTTTTATCTATAAATATTGTGAGTTTTACACTTTCTTTTATTCGGAAAAGTAATTGGGATCTAGAAACCGTAATCTAAACTTAAAAATCTAAGTTTTACCATCACGTACATGATTGAGATCGATTTGTTAAATTTGATTTAACTTGATTAATAGATTATGAATTAGGATGGTTTTAGATTAGATGATCAATAGGAAGTTGTTTGTCGAATCTTTTACACATTAACTGCATAAAATCGGAAATTGAGTGTAGTAAAGTCAATCCATGTAATCAATTAAATTGATCTTGAGGAATGTTGAACTAGGGGGAGAGATTAAGATAAATACCTGTTCTTTCTTTGGTCATTTCCAAAAGTATCAATATTTAGTTTATTTATTGTTCTTAATTAGTTTTCTACTTAATCATTCTCTTAAAACTGAAAACGCTCCCTACTTTAGGTTAACTATTAGTTTATTATCCTTCTAAGTTTTGCACTCCTCCTTGTGGATTCGATACCCTTTTACTTACCTTAGCTATGGTATCGTTCGATTAGGTTATCCTAGCCTATAGTGTGATAGTTTAGATTGGTGTTAATTGGATTTAAAATATATAACCTTATTTCAAACATCACAACCCAACGTCATGAAATTAATTAATCTTGAAGATGGTCGATGATCAAGAACTTGTCAAGGCTGGGTTAAGTTGGATTGTATCCAAGGTATCGGGTTATGTCTTTCTCATAGATGTTGTGTTGACATAGCATGGATATGTCTTGAACATAGATTTAGATTAAAAAAGATGTGTAATTGTAAGGAAACGCATTATGTTTGTTTGTGATGATAATATAACGCCTGCCGTTCTAAAAAAAAAGAACTCGTCAAGCGATTCCAAGTCGTATGTTTATAAGGACAATGTTATGTCACCGATGGATAGACATATATAACATGTTGTTGGGGAGTATATGTTAATAACAAAAATCTTGAAATAACTACGATTTAATCTTTCAATGTGTTAAAATTATACATATATAGTTGATCAAGAACTCGTCAAGTGGAAAAAGAAAGAAATGCATAGAAAATTTTGTAGTTATTATTAACGTAGTTTTTTAAAGGGTTTAGTTTGTAAAAGTGTATTAAACTTGTCACTTTTTGCTATTGTATATACCCAATTTTTAAAACTACCATCTTATGTATCCAACTTTCTAAATACTACAATTTTATGTACTTGGTTACCTCTTTAGAAGGTAACCAGTCATATGTTTAATTTTTATTTATTTTTTCATGCTACATCAGTGATATTCTTAAAAAAATAAAAAGATTTAAAATCTGGTAGATGAAGCTTCGATGAACAGATGAAGCCTTGGATGAACAGATGAAGGCTTCGATGAAGGCACGGAGCAGATGAATCAAACAAGAACAAGAACAAATTTGGATCAAACAATAACAGATTTGGATCAAACAAGAACAAATATTAATCAACCAAGAATAGATGGATCAAACAAGAACAGATTTGGATCAAACAAGAACAAATTTAATCGATAAAATATTAATCAAACAGGTACGGAAATCAAGATCTGTGTTCGAAAATTAAGAACCCTAACTCGAACAAGCATTCATTTTCAGTCGAACAAGAATAATCGATGAAGAAATAAGATGGAAATACTTAATAGAACTCAGATGAACATACATGAAGACCCTAACTGTTGAAGAACTCAGATGAAAATAATTAATCATCGAAACTTACATGTGATGGTTCTCAAAACTTACATGGTGATGATTCTTCAACACTTAGGGTCTTCTAAATCGATAAAGCCCTAAATCGATGTTCCTAAATCGATGAAGCCCTAGCAACAAATGAAGGCCTAAATCGATGAAGCCCTAAATCGGAAACGAAACCCAGAAATCGATGAAGCCCTAGCAATAGATGAAGCCCTAAATCGGACAGGAAACCCAGAGATCGAAGCAGAGAAGATGGTGGCCATGAAAAACCCTTTGACTGTCGATGTTGGGGTCAAAAAGCCTTTGTTTTAGAAACCCTGTAACTGTCGATGGTGGTCATGAGAAACCCACAGGTGTTCTTGAAGATCACCATTGAAGCCTTTGTTTTATTATTATTATTAATTATATTTATTTTATTTTTAATTATTTTTAAACAAAAATTATACATGTCAGCTCCAAATAAAATGTCAACTCATCAAAACCTATGCCATATCAGCGTTACCTGTTAAACAGGTAACCGGATACACTAAATGTTAGTTTTGATAAGTTGTATACACTAAATGATAGTTTTAAAAATTGGGTATACACAATAGCAAAAAGTGACAAGTTCAGTAAACTTTTTAAAACTAAACCCTTTTTTAAACTTAAAGAAGTAATTTTTAGAAAAAACTTGTGTAATTTTTATTATTAGATCTTATTTTATATTTATTTTTAAGTTATTTATGTATCGGGTTACTTAAATTTGAAATTAAATAATATATACATGTTCCGAATTGTTGAACGTGAGGGATGTGATCACTACCCATGTTGTGTGGTAAACTATGTTGTGATAGTTTTTTAACGATGATGTAACAATTTAGTTACGTGATGTGCGATACGGTGGGTTCTTCAAGCGATTTACAGTGAATTTTTAATGAATCATTTTATTACTTATTATAAAAAATAATTATTTTTTATAAAAGTAATTATATAGTAGTAAATTTATTGAAAACATAACTTAAATCTTTATGAATTTTCAACCGGACTTAATCATTTTATATACATATAATTTTTTATTGTTGATCCAATATACCTTAAAAATCCGTATATAGGAAACATTTATTAATATCTAACAGATTTCCAACAAATAATGTAATATTAATTTAGTATACAAGAAAATAACTAATTACCAATGGATTTCTTATGGATCTATCTATTGTAAGAAATTCGTTGGAAATTGTATTAAGTTTCCTACGGATTTCTTATATATTCATATTAGTACCTAACTAAATCGTTGAATATATTTTGAAAATCTATTGCTAACTATTGTTGTAATTTTCAGTGACAAATTGGTCGAAAACCTAGAATTTGTTCTATAGAAAAAAAGAAAATTATGCCGGTAATACTCAATTTTTTAGTAGTGCAGGTTTTTCAAATTACTTGCATTTCATCAATTTCATCTTTTATCAATATTTTAATTGTTACATACTCATTACGTCCTTTTGATGAACGGTATATAAACGTATGTCATGTGAGTTAAAACTCTATAAGCTCAAATATGATAAATGCGTGTATATAAATTAATTAATAGCACAAGTTGACAGCATTCTAATAAAAGATTCGAGTGTGTGTACTAATATGGTGAGAGAAGAGAGTTGTTGGGAAATTGGCATATCCTTGATGCTAATCCATTGTTCACCATTTGGATTCGGATAACACGATAGAATGTACCAAGATACACAGGGGTAACATAGCCGCACGTACGTAGGCAACTGGGTCCTCAATATATCATTATTGTCTATTTGTCTTTAAAATATTAATATTCACAAAAATATCTAAGTAAATAGAGTAGCATAAATACAAACTAAAACGAACGGTGTTAGAAAACATCACCTCATCATATATTATTGTACTACACTAGAAGATTGGATATTATATATAATTATTTACATTTATGGGCTTAAGGTTTGATCAAATTTACTAAAATTGTTTTTAGGTTTTAAATTTACTGGTTTTATTCATCTTGATACGAATTTATTACGGCTTTAGTATGTCTACGTTGAAAAGAGGATTTCACCCTTACCCTTATTTATTTATTTAAAGTTAAGTTTAATAGATTAATTAGTTTTTTAAATATTGATTAATTATTAAAAGATTAGATTTTAAAAAAAGTTAATTACATTAAGGCAAAAGCTAAATGAAATTCATCATTTTTCTTCAACATCAACACCCATTAACTTTACCATTCTTCGTCAGCACACCGTTCATCTTCATCATTATTTATACCAATAATCATATGTCTTTAACCTAGCAAAAAGAATTAAGCATCTAAAAAACTATACACATACATATACACCATTCATAATACACACACCTGAAAAACTCACGTTATACGTTTCCTATTCCTTTGCAAGAATGACTCCGAGTTATGGTTCACAGTGTGCGATGATAGATGGGACTCCAAGAACACATCAAGAAATGCGGCTCTTGTATGATCGCGTTCAAGCATCTACACAAAATGCTACATAAGTACAAAAACCTAATCGGATTCTAGTGCCATATAGTAGTCAAACCTAAGTCAGCTAGGAGCCCTAACTGATCAATTTGAAACAACCCACCAAAGTTTGTGTCCTTCGAATGGGTCCTTCCTGAAATCCCACGTGTAAATCTTTAAATTAAATCCCGCTTGAGGAATAAACTTAAACTAAGTGATGAAGTGCTGTCAATGGGCGTGTTGATTAGACTTTTTTTTGATAAGGTAGTTTTGATGTTATGCTTTAGCACAATCTTCTTTATTCACCTTTGACTTCATCTTGAGTAAATGTTTACTATTGGAAAATGTTCAGAATACAAGAGAAGTTGTAAACTAACACTAATATCTAGACCTTTACACAAAGTTTGTAACTTTGATCACAATGAAAGAACTTTAATGATGATTACCTTTTCTAGTAGTTCTAATTAAATTGTGAGAGCTTCGATCTAATGGATACCGATGCTACATCTCTCATTGTTTCAAACATGTGTAAACTATATCTTATTTTCAGTTTGAATGGTAGATCATCTATCATTGTTGGCAATGGATCCCAATTCCCAACTACTTGTTTCTTGTGTTCCACATGCATCTTTACACACCTTATAAGTCTTTACACCTCAATAGTGTCCTTGTCCCCTCTTATATAATTAAGATGTAGTTTATATTTCTCTCTTTACCCATGACAATAAATGTTCAATTGAATTTGATGTAAATGCTTTCTCTGTGAAGGATTCGAATTCCAATCAAACCCTCCTTCAGTTCAACAAGATAACAATGGAGACTTATACCCTGTTCATCAATCTTCAATTGCTTTACTTTTATCCGGCCCATTTGGGCACCAGCGTGTTAGTCACCCTGATTACATAGTATTTTTTATCATAATGTGATTACATTTATTTATTTTATAAAAGATAATATACCGTTATATTTAATCTTTTCTGTGCAATCACAAGGGTGTATTTAAGTTTTTTTTGACTTTCTTAACCTTTTTGCTCAACCAAAAGCTTAGTTTTACCTTAAACTTCTCAACAAAATAGAAAAATAAAACCAATAATCACACCTAACAATATAATCCGTTCCCTCTTATTCGATGCTTGCCTTCCCCCCACTTTATGGATTGCTGGTATTCTAAATAAGTAAATATCCTCCCATCCACCTCTATACAAGATAAGGTGAGGTTGGTTTTTAGTACGTATATAATTTGGTTTCTTAAATTAGAGGTGTGCCTATATATATTTATTACCCCGTGTATAAACACGGGGATGTTTAAAGTAAAGTATGAAATTTGATGGTGTGAAATTGTAATAAGTATAATAAAATAACTGTAAAACGTACATAGTGAAATTGTAAGAGGTATGAAATTGTTGAAGGTTGTCCGAACGAATGTCTCTCTGATGATAATAAAGAAGGTTGTTTATTCTTCATAATTGATGCAGATTGTAATATTGTTTTCATACAAATAAAATCATCTAATATCTAAATATATGAATATAAAACATACAAATAAAATAAGAATGAAATATTGTATTCATATTTAATATATAAAATCTATTACCTAAAAATATGAAAATTTTGAAAAATAAAATAAAAATATTTCACGTAAATATAGTTTTAATTTGAATAAATATGTAAAAAGTGTTGGATTTAATTAAGAAATGTGAGGGTTAGGATTAAGGATGATGACATCATATTTGTTTGTAAGCTTAATTTATTTTTCAAAGAAAATGCTCTTATTGGTTAAATTATATTTTAAAAAGGAAAATTATTTTTAAAAGCCTATTCTTTTAATTAGATTAGTTACGTTAGATAATTAGATAGTTAGATTAGATGCTTTACAATTATAATTATAAATATTAAATAGTTAGAGATAAGTAATTAGCGTTTAAATAAGGCCATTTACAAAACTATAGATAATATTAAGTTAATGAACGTAAGTTTGAAGTAGTTATGGATGATTTTAAAAATAGTTATAGATAATCTTTGTTTTTTTTAAAATAGTGATGGATAATTTCTATATTAATGCACGTAATTTTCATTGTTAAAGATGATTTTATTTGATGGTTAGATTTGATTAAATGTTATATTTATCTTAATTCACATTAAGTAATCATATTAGTTTGACTCTAAAAAGTCAAAATCAAAATTTTAGAATTAAAAGAATGAACGGCTAAGATTAAATATTTTATTAAATAAAGGGTCCGGATCAACTAATAATTTTTTTCTAATTAGTCTTTTATATATATTAGAAGATTGTTTTATAAAAATATTAATTTAGAAAGTATATGAATAATTTGTGCATTTATCACAATTTATAAAATCATAAGTTATAGAAAACAAACGGTATACAATTTATAATTAAATTTTAATTTTTTTTGAAAGATTAAATACACCGATATATTCACCACATGTGAATGGATGCGTGGTGAGGAGAGGTGACCAATTAGCTTTTTAACTTCATTTTTTCTATTACAATTTTGATTGTTAATTGGTAATACGTGGGTCCCATAATATAGTATAGTGAGAAGTATCATTATGATGCTAAGTGATTGATTTTTTTTTGAAAGGCCAAATTTTTTATTTAAACACAAGAATGGAGACTCTATAAGATATAGAGTTGCTCCTGTACAGTTCACAATTCACATCACCTCACCTACCATCACCTAACCAACTTCCACTAACTACATCAATTTCAAAGGAACTTTACATCTATCACCTACATTGAATTAACAGCAACACTTTGAGAATCCTGTACCCAATCGGCCCAACTTACAGCAAGATTTTTTCTGCATATTTCTTTTAGTCTTTGGAACATTGTAAGTTGAGTTTGGAAAAATACCTCTTCAATCCCACTCTTTTTGCCTTGAAAAATTACCGCATTCCTGTTCTTCCATATACCGTACGCTACGTTTTTTACTGTTGCCATCCAAAGAGTTTTTTGATTACTCGACCATGAACTTAGCATCCTGTTGCACGCTTCCTTTAGATTTGAGTCTTCTATGTAATTTAGACCCCACCATTTGTACAGCTCTTTCCAAATAATCTTCACTTTGGTACATTTGATTATTGCATGATCCAAGTCTTCTATTTCTTCCATACATCTCGGGCATAATAAAGATGGTACATCTATTTCTCGATCCCGCAGCTTAGTTAAAACCGGTAATCTATCTTTGAATGCTCTCCAAACAAAGACATTAACTTTCTTTGACAAAATCGTTGACCAATCCGTGACCGTCTCCACTTGAAGAGTTTGTAGACGTCGATCTTCTAGCCATTTCCGTATTGAGTAAACTGAGTAGTTGTTGTCATTCCTCATCGACCATTCTCAGCAATCTTCCACCTGTTTGTTGACTGATATTTGACTTAACAACTCCCTTAGTTGTTGACATTCCTGCCCGACTCTACCCAAATTTGACTCAAACATACTCAAGTCCCAAACCCATTTATCCCCAGACCACGACCCGACTTGACCCACTTTTATTTCTTTATTTCTACATCTATTAAATAGCCTATGATAAAATTCGGTTTGATTAATCCTTACTCTTTAATGAAAGGCTCTTTGAGATACACCGAGCAACGTAGGTTACGTCCATGGCAAGAACGCCACCTCAGATTGCCACGTTTATCCGCGTTTATATACTCTTGGACAGGGGTGTTCATTTTCGGATATCCGGATTTTCGGATATCCGAATTTCGGATATCCGAAAATTTCGGATAGTGCATTTAAGTATCCGATATCCGTATCCGAAATTTCGGATACGAATATCGGATAATCCGAAATATCCGAAATTTCAACATGCCAAATTTAGTTTTAAACATTTAAAATCACAGCATACATGCTCAATAATTGTCCAAATATTCATACGACATTTAGTACTACGTTCACATGTCCTAAATATTACAAATTCATACGACGAAAGTCTAAAACAACATAATTAATAATTGATTACGGCTAGTTCATAAAATAAAAATAACTTCATCTTCTCATCTTTATTCTTGATGACTTGGTTGATCCTTGATAACTTGCTAGTTGCTAGTTGCTTCCCTTCTACAAATACTACAAATTTGTAAAGTTAGAAACTTGTAATTGAATAACTAATAAATAATAGCCAAAGACCTTGATCTAATAAATTGTCAAAACAAAAATGAAATGGTTAGAAGTTAGAACATACATTTCTCAATCATCCGAGTCGGAATCTCCAAACACACTTGCCCCTAGCCCCTCTAGACTTTCCACCGCTTCATCAATCATAATGATAGGTTGCTCATTGGTTAAATCTTTCAAACCTAGTACTCCAAAGAAAAAAATAGAATTGAAATATATAATTATAAAACTATAAAGCATTAACAATGTGAGTCAAGAAACATGAAAATAAAGAAACTAACCTTCTTCTTCCAAGTTCTCTATTTCACGAAATCTGTCGTCAAGGAAGATTGGAGTACGAGAAGCTCTAAGCCAATCTTGTGTACAAACCAAAGCTTCCACCATTCTTGGAGTTAAAGAAGTACGGAAAGTATCAAGTACACGTCCACCCGTGCTAAAAGCGGACTCCGAAGCTACTGTAGAAACCGGAATTGCAAGTATATCTCGAGCCATTTTAGCAAGAACGGGATACCTACATTGTTGAACCTTCCACCAATTTAATATATCAAATTTACGGTCTTCCCCAATATATTTGTCTAACTCCGTTTTTTTCACAATATTTTCCGAACTCCCCATAGCCATCTCAAATTTTTGGGTCATGATTTTTTCAATGTCCATTTCCACCTCATGACCCCACATATCACCTTGTTGTGCAAAAGTAGAAGACTTTGATGCAGATGTCACCTCCTCGTCTACCCTTTTTTTAGGCATCGAAGAATTGTACATATCAAACAACAAACGCACATTCTTCTCAAGGTTTTCAAGAAACTTAACGGCAACAAGTTTATCAAAGTTTTCATTCACAATCCATTCAATATATTGCCACTTGCGTCTCGGGTCAAGTATTAATGCAATGAATAAAAACTGATTGAGCTTCTTAGCATTCCCCCAATATTTTTTGTACTTCTTTTGCATTTTACATGCCATGGAAGAAATTGATCGATCGGGATGCAAAACAAAGCCATCAATAACATTACCAATGCCAAAAATTTCATGCATATAATCGTTTGACGTCACATATCTAGATCCCGATAACCTCAATGTAGCATCATAAAAGATTTTCAAAAAAGGCATCAAACTATTAACATTGACCCAATCTGAATCAAGTACCAAACCCGCCTCAGTTGTTCTAAGTTCTTTTGAGCAAATTGAATCTTTTAAAAGCATATTAGAGAAAGCTTTCTTAAATTTCACCGCACTTTCAAGCATCAAATATGTTGAATTCCATCGAGTTTCAACATCCATACAAACAAGACTTTTACTATCAATTTTCTCTTCTTCGACACAATTTTTAAAGGTTTTAAGTCTTGCGGGAGAAGACGTCACATATCTCACCATAGCACGAACTTTCTTTACAGAAAGAATTACTTCAGATAAACCGTCTTTGACAACCAAATTCAAGATATGTGCGGCACATCTCATATGCAAAAAAGAACCTTCTAACACGCCACATTCCCAATGGTTAAAAATCTTTTTCAAGTGTTGAATTGCCAGATCATTAGAAGAAGCGTTATCTACTGTCACAGTCAATACATTCTTTATACCCCACTCAACTAAACTCTTCTCTACTGCTCTACCAATTAATACCCCAGAATGACCCGCAATGGGGCAAAAATTGATTATCCGTTTATGCAAATGCCAATCATCATCGATAAAGTGAGCAGTTAGACACATATAACTCAAATTTTGACCTGAAGTCCATGTATCTATGGTAAGACATACTCTAGAAGACATATTCTGAAAAACATCTAACAGCTTTTTTATTCCTTCAATAAAAAGTTTATAACAATCTCTTGTTGCTGTAGTACGCGAAGGAATCATAAAATGAGGATTTATCACTTTGCAAAAATCACGAAAGCCCTCGCGTTCAACAAAAGAAAATGGCAACTCATCAACAATTAACATCTTAGCAAGGGCTTTCCTTATAACTTCTTGATTAAACTCCCACAACTTAGGAATTGATACAGTTTCAACAGAACCATCATCACTAACACGTGTTTTAGACTCGAGATCAAGAAGTTTTTGTTTTTTATCAATATTAGCCGGATATTGTTTGCAAGAACTAATATGATTTTTCATAGGAGTTGTCCCATTGCTAGATGCACAACCAATATGTTTATGACAATAAATGCATTCAGCAACATCCGGAATACCGGAATCTTGAAAATGATCCCACCACGGAGATTTTTTCTTTCTCCCTACTTGAGAAGGTGTTTCACTTACAGAGGGTGCAGGTGCACGAGGTCCACGAGGAGGTTTTCCTTCTTTTTTCTTTTTTGAAGGCTTTGGGTTTTGCTTCTTTTTTCCTTTTGTGTCTTTCACGGTCTTACTTATAGCCACATCATTTTCAGCCACAAGCTCACAATCTGAGTTACTAGACTCAACATTCATCTCATCCGCATTTTCCATCTATGATTATAAGGATCAAAATTAAAACAACATTAAATAAACTATTATTAATTAAAACAATAAAACAAAGCCAAGAATGCTAATAAAGTAATAAGTAATAAGTAAACTATTAATCAAGAATGTTAATCAAGAATGCTAATAAATTAATCATGAGCTCCTAGAACTTAAAACAACAACAATAGAAAATAGGAATGCTATTTAGGAATGCTAATTAAGTAATTAGAAATGCTCATGAGGTAATCAATCATGAGCTATTAGAAGAGGAATGCTAAATTGCTAATCAAGAATGCAATCTGAAATTCGGAGTATATCAAGTTACTAATCTGAAACAAATCCTAATCAAGAATGCAATCTGAAATTCGGAGTATATCACACTATGTCACTAAGAGTCTAAGACCATTATCAACAACAAACCAGAAACAAATCCTAATCTGAAATTCGAACAAAATTCGGAGAAGCTGAAATTCGAACCATTATCAAGAATGCTAATCTGAAATTCGGAGTATATCAAGTTATCAACAACAAAATTCGAACTTGAAGCTTAAACTTACTATGAAGGAAAAGGAGAAGCTGCCCAAAAACGAGAAGGAGAAGGAAAAGCTGCCAAAAAATCGAACTTGCAGTCGCTCTTGTCTGCTGTGTGGGTCGCCGAGCAGTGGACAGTGGACGGTGGACGCCTGGAAGGTTGCTAACTTGCTATATACTTTGCCGAGCAGTGGACGGTGGAGGTGGACGGTGGCTGCTTCCGTGCTTCGTGAGTTCGTGGGTCGCCGTCGCCGACAGAAGGAACGCAGGAGGGGAGGGGCGTGAGTCGTGAAAGTGAAACCTAGGGTTTTTTTTCAACTAAGTTTTAATATATTAGTATTAATAAATAATAATAATATTTTAATTAAAAAAAAATCGGATATTTCGGATATCCGAATATCCGAAAATTTTGAAAAGTACTATCCGATATCCGAATCCGAAAATTCGGATATCCGAATTTTCGGATACTTTCGGATCGGATTTTTCGGATATTCGGATATCGGATCGGATACGGATAGTTTTGAACACCCCTACTCTTGAATGCATGATTAAAGAGAAGTCCCCACATTTAATTTTTATTTTATTTATATACAAAATATAATTGGAATTTTATTAGAAAAAAAAAACAATAATAATTAAAAGAAGACAAAACATGCATAAAACTGAACCCCACACATCACCTAGTCTGGTTTCCGCGAAAGATTAGGATGAATCAAGTGGGTCGTTTTAATTTAATATATATATCTTCTAATCTAATATATATAAAAGACTAATTTGAGAGAAATTATTATAAAATCTGGACCCTTCATTTAATAAAAGATTTAATCTTAGCTATTAATTTCTTTAATTCAAAATTTTTAATTTTGACTTTTTAGAGTTAAACTAATGTGAATTAGATAAAGATAACTCTTAATAAAATCAATAATAAATATCAAAAAAAATTATAACCAATTATACAATAGTAAAAAAATTCAATAGATTACGAATTATTTCAAAATCGTAAAAGATGATTAATAATTTGAAATCTAGCGATTGTACGTACTAATATTTTTTAAACTATTTGTTATTTAATAGTAAATATTTTCCAATTTTATTGATGATTTCATTAATTCTATTTTAATAATTAATGATTTAAATTTTATTTGTTATTTAATAGTAAATATTTTTCAATTTTATTGATGATTTCAATAATTCTATTTTAATAATTAATGATTTTAATTTTATTGTATATATTAATATTTTTTAAAGATTATTTGTTATTTAATAGTAAATATTTTTCGTAACCCGGGCAATTTAGCTAGTATATATATAAAAGACTAATTTGAAAAAAATTATTAGATAATCTGGGTCCTTCATTTAATAAAAGATTTAATCTTAGCCGTTAATTTGTTTATTTGTAAAATTTTGATTTTGACTTTTTAGAGTCAAACTAATGTGAATTAAATAAATATAATAATTAATCAAATCAATAATAAATATCAAAAAATTATCTTTAATACATAGCAAAATAATAGGATTATGATATCATTATCTAAATTTTAATTATTTAATCTTCGCAATTTAATTAAAACTATAATTTAAATTTTATTTTTGTGAGTTTGAGTCGACGAGTCATAGAAAAATCTTCAAAATTAAAGGGATACCAAATTTGAAATTGGATAATGTTACATGAATGCATGGTATCCAAGGTTTGTTAATTTTTTAATAAAAGAATAATTTTTGTATATGTATTTTAGAGAAAATAAATATATAGTTAGTATATTAAAATTAGTTTAGTTTATTTATATAGTAATTTATTAATTATAATAATAATAGAAGATTTACTCTTCTTCTTCTAATATTAATGACAGAATAACATTTGTATAATCTTTCTTTAATCTAACTATATTATTAAGACTTTAGGCTTTTTAAAAAAACTTTCATTTTTAAAATTTTATTTGGCCGATAGAGTTTTTTATTTAAAAAATAAATTAAGGTTACAAACAAATATGATGTCACCATCCTTAATCCCAACCCTCATATTCCTTAATTTAATCTAACACTTTTACATGAGATATTTATTCAAATTATACCTAAATAAATTACATGAGATGTTAATCTCATTTTTCAAAATTTTCAAACTTTTAAGTGAATGGATTTGTTCTGTTTAATATGAAAACAATATTTCAATTTTTTTTCTATTTGTATTGTTTAGTTTTAAAATAGGTAATCACCTATATATTACATATGATTACATGTTCAAACCTTATTTTTGATATGTCTCCACTTCGACCCAAATATCCTACCGTTCTTTATCTTTTTCATTTTCTTAGATATCAATTATGGAGAATAAACAACCTTTTTTATTATCTTCAAAGAGATCTTCGGTCGGACAACCTATATCAATTTTGGAGAATAAACAACATTTTGATTATATTATAAGAAACCTTTGTTCGAACAACCTTCAACAAAAAGAAAGAAAAAACGGGTGATAAACACTTCCGATATACGTTTAATTGTTATTTTACTATACTTATTATAATTTCATACTATCAAATTTCATACTTTTCTTTAAACATCCCCGTGTTTATACACGGGGTAATAAACTAGTTTTTATAATATTAAAATAAACGAGTCCCTTTGTTTAATTAGAATATTCGAATATGTTGTGTATATCCGAACCAGTCACTCATCCTCTCCTATTGGCCATGCTGACCTGTATCTAACCTGTTAATCACACTCTCTCCTTTTGTCACTATTCACTAACCATAAATTACTTTTCACCTTGTCTTCTTTTTAATATTTTGACATTAGAAATGTCTACAAATTAAGGCCATCAATAATCAAACTCACCCCTTCACCGCATTACTCGATCCGTACTATGTGTGACGAGTCCACTTACTGTAACTCGATTCACGTTGTGTAGTTTTGTTTTACGAGTTTAATTAATGAGTGTTCGCTAGTGAATGTGATGTAGAAAAAAATTGATACGATACAATGTGATAGGTATGAGCTAGTGAATGGGATACCACACCTTTTAGGGTTTTTTTCAATATCGAAGATGTTAAAGAATTCATTAAATTGGAAAAGAGATAGAAATAGTGTATGAATCCAAAATTTTACATAAAAACTACACTAGCTAAATTGATACACTTAAGAATCTGTAACACACCCACATTTAACAGATATAGACTTTAAAAATCTAGTGTATGTGATTTCGAGTAATATTATGAACAACAAATAAAAGAACTTATTTTTAGCTTGAAGATCGGTCTTTAAATGTAACATATAGATTGATTTCCAAACTATTTTTTATTTTTCTCAAACAACTTTCAGATATGCGATTTACTCACCCAACACCTCCAAAAACTATATTAATATTCACCAGAAAAAATAATTGAAATTAAGGTTCTCACTTTCAACTACATTTAAAGGGTATCAACAGCTAACAAGGCCTAGCTCAGTTGGTTAGGTGTTTTTTCTTATGGGTTTTCTCATGTGGAGGGAAAGTTTGTTGTTCAAACCTTGAGAAGACCAAATAACGAGGGGCGATCGAAGACCTGCCAACAAACAATTCGAACTCAAACAAAGAGCTGGGGACAGTGCTCCCATATATGTCGGTCAAAAAAAATTAAGAGTATTAAATACTCCTTCTATATATATATATATATATATATATATATATATATATATATATATATATATATATAAGGCCGTGTGTTATACATATCTGTCATTTTCTCTTACCCAACGTCACATCATTTCTTCTTCTATTTCTTTCTCCTTACTCAAATTAAGTGTTATACCTCTTCTTCAAACTATCCCCAATTTTTTGTAATTTTTAAATTAAAAAAGTAAACGTGTGTGTGATAGGTTGAAAGGGGGGGTGGGGGTGGGGGTGGGGGTGGGGGTGGGGAGTGGGACAACTTCTCGATCGAGTCTGGAGACCCGAAGTCCGAAGACATTACTCGGTTTCCCTACGCGAACAATGCGTTTTGTTGTTCCTAGCCTTACCTAATACGACCCGATCCTATCAGGTTAAGCATAACGCATGATCTAAAGGCATATCAACCTATGTATAATTTCAATAAAAATTTCTTTTTAAATAAGCTTATATTTTATTTTTTACATAAATACATCTTAGCCTCGTATGTATAATTCCAATAAATTTATTTTCTAACAAGTTGTTACTTTTTACATAAACATATATATTTTACGTGTTTGGATATTAAATTAATTTGTTTTATTAATTTGTATATCAGTCTTATATTTGTAAAAATAAATAAATATATACACACAACAATCTTATCTTATTCTTTATTAAAACACAAAAAATCAAATATGTTTCCTTAAATATCTCAATTTCAACTAATGAAAATCAAAAACTCCTAAATTCACCCAATTTTTTTAGCCCCAAAAGTCAGTCGTTAATTAATTTGATCTTTTCTCAAACTCTCAATCTCGTTACTTGAAGTTGAATCTAATTATGAGTGTCCAACTGCCCATATGAAATATATAAGAGGTTTTTAAAACTAGTTATTTATATTTAGTGGACAAATATAGTTGCATATATATTTATAATTGTCTTATTATTAATCTATGTTTTGATGTTGCTTTATCATAATCGGACACAAAATTAAAAAAATATTTTTTTTCTTTTTTTGATTAGTAAAAAAAAGGTCTATTTCATAACTATTAAGAATATGAGCTACTATCTTTAATTAATATTGTGTGAATCAACACTTAATATTTTCCAAATATATATTTTATTGCTTATTTTTTTTATAAAAATCTAAACAAGTGAAAATATTCATGGTTAATATTTATGTTTATGAATCACTAAATTAATACCCCCTTTATATAAGATATTTTTGATTTAGGGTATATAAGAATTCAATTAGGTGATTTCCATATCTCATATCTCTAGCTGAGGCAAAACAAGGAGATCTCCATATATATATATATATATATATATATATATATATATTATGATCCCACATTGATTCTAAGTAACAACCGAAGGATGTCCTTGCCTATATTTAGGTCTCCTAACATTTTTTGATTTTAGTTAAAAAGCTTTAGTAAAGCCGGTTCGATGCGGGTTGCTCCGGTTCATTGGTTTTGTTCCAGTTTTAGTGAAACCGCCCGGTTCACAGTTGCCCGGTTTTGTCGCTGCTTTTGAACCGGATTTAATCACGGGTCACGGTTGAACTGGTTCAACCGGCCGGTCCAGCCCGGTTTTTAAAACAGTGCAATTGGGTCAAGCAAGATGAAACCGTGATATTTGGCATATGTGAAAATTCCGAATTAATTTTTTATTTTAGTAAAATAAATTCGGTTTTTTAGGAGTTAGCATGGTTAATAAGTTAACAAACTTTTGGACTCTTAAGTCTGAACGAAGAAAACAAATGAAAACCATATCCCACATCGCTAGCTGAGGCAAACAAGGAGAACTCCATATATATATATTATGATCCCACATTGCTTCTAAGAAACAAACCGAAGGATGTCCTTGCCTATATTTAGGTCTCTTATCATATTTTGATTTTAGTTAAAAAGCTTTAGTAAAGACCGGTTCGATGCGGGTTGCTTCGGTTCAACGATTTTTTTCTGGTTTTAGTGAAATTGCCCGGTTCACAGTTTCCCGGTTTAGTTTTACAAAATTTAGACTTTATTAACAAAAGGAGATACGATGAGCTTATAGCTCAGGTTTTGAATAACTTAGGTACTAACTTATGCATCACTTAATAGGTCAGAATTTCTAAACTAGACACATTGGGCATCGATTAAAGCGGCAATAGTTTTAATGTTTGTATGAGGTTTTGTTTTTAATTACTATATTTTGTTGATTTAATCTTTGCATATTTTAGGTGTAATTGCTCAAGTTATTGGGAAAAAATATATTCGTAACCGCTAATTGCGCGAATACAATACTAATATATGTATATAACTGGAATTAGGTTCAAATACAAAAAAATTTAAGGTAGTAGGGAGAAATATGAGGATGTGATGTGAAAAGATAAGGAGCTAATGGGTCACCCTGCCTAACACCTTTGTACACCCTGAATTCATTAGATGGTGACCCGTTGATCAATACTGAAATTGTGGCTGAGTTGAGACAAACGTTTATCCACTTGATCCATTTCTCCGAGAACCCCATTTGAGCCATGACCTGAAACAGAAATGACCAACTAATACTGTCATAAGCCTTCTCGAAATCCAACTTTACCGCTAAACCTTTCCGGTTGGAACGCTTGTATTCATTGATTATTTCCCCCACCATAACAATACTATCCATCATGTTCCTATCTTTTAAGAAAGCTGATTGTTCCATGTCGATGAGTTTACCCATTACCATTTTCAGTCTAATTGACAGCACTTTGGAGATTATTTTGTAGTAGCACCCAACGAGGTTGATGGGTCTATAATCTCCAAAAGAGACCGGGTTGTCAGTTTTAGCTATTAACGCGATGAAAGATGCGTTACAACCTTTTGACAAATTTCCTTTCCAGAACCATTCAAGAGCTTTCAACAAATCATGTTTGATCAATGGCCAAAACTTTTTAATGAATCCAAAGTTGAATCCATCTGGCCCTGGCGACTTATTGTTACCACATTCAGAAATTGCCCTCCAAACCTCCAATTAGGAAAATTCAGCTATAAGGAGATCATTGTCTACCGCCTGTAATTTTTTAAAATTTTCACTTGTAAACTTTGACACAGAACAATGTTGCTTTTTATAAAAATTGCCAAAAAAAGTTTCCGCCGCTTTCTTGATCTGTACCGGATCATCTACCCACTGATCGTCCGCCACTACACCTGCAATGTTGTTTGATCTCGCCCTGGACTTTAAGGATGCATGGAATAATTTGGTGTTATCATCTCCGTCACGACTCCATTTTACTCTTGACTTTTGTAGGAGAAACTGGTTTTTCAAAATGATCTTTTCTTCCCACTTTTTCTTTTTTTTTCTAACCACACTTCACGATCTTGATCTGCCATTGTCCCCAATTCTGCTTTCAATTTCCAATCTGTAATTTCTTTTGGAAGTACCTCTAGCTCCATGTCCATGTTGTTAAACCTCATCCTTGACCAAGTTTTCAACGCCTCTTTTACCCGTCTTAGATTATTACAAAACTTCACATCAGGTGCAACATTACTGTTTGTGCCGTTTGTATTGACCCAAGTAGAATAGATGAGATCCATGCATGAGGCTTCTTCTAACCAAGCATTGAAAAACTTAAATGGTTTTGAGCCTGCGTTTAAAGAGTTATCATAGCAAATAATAGGACAGTGATCAGACACTTTCCTTTCCAAAGCTACACAAGATAGGTTACCCCACATATTACAGAATCCTTCCTCTGCCAAAATCCTGTCTAATCTGCTAAAGTTGATCCCTCTTGAACACACTCTAGTAAATTTCCTATTACCCAAAGGAATTTCACATAACGAGCAATCATCGATAAAGTTATTGAACATTGACATATTACTTTGTAAGGATCCCGCATTGAGACGTTCACTGCTGTTTCTCACTTCATTAAAGTCACCGAAAAGAATTGCATTGTTGTTACAAGTGGATAAGAGTTCAGACAACTTACTCCAGCATTCTTTCTTCTTATTGTTACTATGGGGCCCGTAGACATTTATGGGGCCCGTAGACATTTATTGTCTTCCACTTATATTTGCTTATATGATGTTTGAACGTAATTATTTTTATTTCACTCCTTTGATAGTTTTTTATTTGATGAGTATATATTATTTATCTATAAGTGAGGGTAAAGTTGTCATTCATTAACTTTCTTTTCTTTTCTTTTAACATAAATTTTAATTTTTTTCTTTCTCTTGCTTTTTTTTCTTTTCGACTCCGGAACTCACAATTAGTGTTCGTTAACAGAATTCAAGAAGAGAAATATTATTATTACCTTTTCTCATTACATAAAAGGAATGTTACTCATTATGCAATACGTGACGTATTCCTTCCTTATACCACTCCATATTAAAAATTTATGATGGTGACAGAATAAATAAATGCTAATAGAAACTTTAAAAAAATATCAAAAAAATAAATAAATTATTAGATAAATCATAAATGTGAATAGAAACTAGAAAGTAATTGGTACCAATAATTAATTTAATCATAACAAATAGACAAACTCTAGAATTTTTTATTTTAAACACATTTCTAGTGAGGTCATACTATTTACACATTCTTATGTTGTAATTTTTTCCTATATCTCATTGATTATTATTAAATAATGTTAGGTCCTAAATTGTGTTCAATATATTTTAGTGGAGTTCAGTATTATATATGACATTAGTCATAGTTTAGGGTAGCTTTTGCAAATACCCAAGGGGTATAAATACAAGTTTGTAAACCCTTTAGCAACTCATACGTAACTTTCAAGGTCTCGGTTCTCTCTATCGCATACATACATACGAAACGAGATCATCATTTTGACAGTTGCTTCATTAGCTTGATATTTGATACAATTGGGTCCTACAATTGGTATCAGAGCAGGGGTGGATTAAAAGGTCAAGTTCTCGATTTTTTGCCCTGTTAATTTTTTTTCCGTTCATAATCTTCAGTTCAAGATCTGCTTATTTTTCAGATTGTTAATCGAAAGTAGAGTTTTTTTTATGATCGTAAACTGTTATTGGATGATTTAGGATTGAAATACAAAAAATTGTTGGAAATTATATAGTTTAGATCTGAAATTTGGTTTTCGTGAGATAAGGTTACGTAACTATTCTTTGAATTTTAGGTACAAATGTGTGGTTGTTAATTGAAATTAAACATTGATTGGTGTTTAGATACTATTTTCGAGACTCATTGGATTGAAATAAATCAATATCAAATGTGATTGTTGAAGTTTAGAGATTTGTTCAAGTTTAATTTTTTTGTTCGTAACCTGTTCTTCATCATTCATCATAGATTTGAGTTATTTAAGCAAAATTGAGGGTTAGTTTGTGATTGAATACTGTTTTCGAGTGTATGGAGATCGAATTTTGGAAGAATCAGAAGTGGATATAAAGGTCAGTTTCTCGATTATTTATACCCTGTTCGGAAGTGCCGTACTACTGTCTTCTTAAGGTTTAAATTCATATAAATATTTGGTGTTTGATTCAAATTGCTAGTTGTGATTGTTTAAGTTTTGTGTTTATTTGGCTATTGCAAGTGAATATTCGTGAATTGGTTGTGGTTTGAAGATTCAAATCGATAAAAGGTATTGGAATTGTCGTTTGCTAGGGTTCGTACGTTAACACCTAGCCAACTAATCCTAGACAACTGATCCTAGCCAACTGATTCTAGCGAAGTGATTCTAGCGAACTGATTCTAGCGAACTGATTCTAGCGAAGTGATTCAAGCGAACTGATTCTAGCCAACTGAACCTAGCCAACCGAACCTAGCCTATTGATCTTACCTAGCCAACTGCTTCTAGCCAACCTCACCTAGTCAACCTCATCTAGCCAACCTTACCTAGCCAACCATACTTAGTCAACCATACCTACCCAACCACACCTAGCCAACCACAGCCAACCTTACCTAGCCAACCATACCTAGCCAACCATACTTAGTCAACCTTACCTAGCCAACCATATTTAGCCAACCTCTTTTCGCTAACACCGTCTAGCCAAACCACCTAGCCAACCTTTCTCCAACTTATCTAGCGATCCCCTCAAGCTATTTGTTTGAAGCCACTTAACATTCACCTTTAATCTCCACTCAAAGATCCGAGTTTTCAAGTATCGACATTTTGTTCATGATGGCGACTGCTGAAAGTGATCATCGTTCTTCATCTGGTTCTAGGGTTAGTTCTACTAATTCTCAATTTATTGACATGATTCATGCTTTGCGAAATCAAATTTCTCAATTAGAAAAAGATAAAGCTCATTGTCAAATCTTAGAGGCTAGATTAGAAAACAATTACAATGAGTTAGTTCAGTGCAATCGAGAACTGGTATCATCAAATGATCAATTGTCATATGTACAAAGTAAGTTGAAACTTTGAGAAGAAAATGTTGGATATCTTACTGAAGTCAACTCTGAAAGTACTGTCAAATTAAGGGATGCAGAAATTAAATGTAAAGATAATGATGCTGAGATTGATCGTTATGTTAAAGAAAGAACCCAACTTTATTCAAAAGTTAAAGAACTGGAAGATAATCTTTGTAAACGTGGTCAATCAGAACAGACTATATTTTTGAATCAACCAAAAGACACTAAATTTTATGATGTAAAAGCAGGTCTAGGTTTTGAAAATCCAAAGAATTTATCTAAAGTCTGTCGTGCTCAATTTTATGAATTTGACTTTATGGGTTGGGGTTCACTGATTTAATGAAATTCACAGGAGCTTCAGAAGATGATGAGTTAGAAATTCCAAAAAGAGAAAATAAAGATAAAATGCAACTTCCGTTTGACTACACTGAGTTAAACAAAAGTTATGAAAATCTTGAAATTTCTTCATCAGTTGAACCTCAATCTACATGTTCTTCTAAAGAATTTAATCAAAAGTCAGAAAATCTTTCTGAAAAACCCGAATACTCTGATCTTTATATTCCTAGTTCTATTTTGAAAAAGAAAGTTTCTGATCTTCAAGAAGAGCTAGTTAAACAAACAACAGATTTCACTAATGAAAGAGTTATTCTACTTGATAGAATAAATTCTTTAAAAGACCAACTCACTTCCGCTGTCAACAATAAAAGAGAAAATGTTTCAAACTCTTTTGTTGACAATGGTAAATCTGTTGTAGAACAAAGTTTTGATGATTTAATGGAATCTGATTTTAGTGACAAAGTTTTTGATAACCAGTGCAACACCTCTCAGCATAATCAATACGTTCAATTTCCTAACCAAGATTTGAAAGTGATGACAGAGAAAACTTTAAGTATGTTGGTGCATATTTTATGAATCCCTAGTTCGTATCAATAAAGTATATACATGAAATATTAATTCAAATGTGTTTTGATTAATTGTTTGCATGTGTATATATTCTTAGTGATTCTATGTGATTATCTTAAGCTTACAAGTACTTAACCATGTGTTGGTGTGAGTTTGGAAGTTTAAGTCTGCGTGGAAAAATCATCACTTTGGTGATCAGGTTCACCACGCACGAAATGACCTCACTACGTGCGTAGTGAGTACCACTTCGCACGTGGTGAGGATGTTGGTCAACATGGATTAAATAACAATACCACTTTGTGCGAATTGAGGTCACTACGTGCGTAGTGACTGGCACTTCGCACGTAGTGACTAGTCTGGGTCTATAAATAGTGCTTAATTCGCATATTCGTACAGGATTAGCCACGAAACTCGACCTTTACGACTTTAAGCCTCGTTAACGAATACTGTGTGTTTAATCCGAATCCAAGGGCAGCCTTAAGCATCTCTGTGTGAGTTCTTAGAGTGTGTTCTTGTTTCTACTCTGTGTGATACTGTGTGCCGGACACCTAAGCAGATCTTAGAATCCTTAGGAGGTTTGGGAAATAGAATTCCGCGCTATTTCTCATCCTAGATCAGTCCTAGCATTAGGGTGTTTTAGTTTAGTTTAGAACCCCGTCCCCCAGCCGGTCCTACAAAGTAAAAGGCAAGCCAAGAGAGCATTGTGGTTTGAGAAAAGAAAGAGTTTTCTAGAAGCCAAGAAAAGACGTTTACAAGAGAGAAATCATTTTGGTCATGGTAGTCATGAAGTTAATGTTGAAAATCAATCTGGTTCTAATGGTTATAAGAACAATTTTGGATATGTACATGGGAGAGCTTCAAATGCTGGAAATAGTTCTCGTTGTGCAAAGACTAATGTTTCAAAAGAGTTTGGTTTTAATTCCAATGTTCATTCACATGCTAATGTTAGGAAGTATGAATCTTCTACTTTTGTTAATTCTTGTTGGGATGCTATTGATAAGCCTGATGTGAAATATCCATTTAAGGTGTATTCTATTAAACATCTCATAAGGTTATCTAAGGAGAAAATTTGTACCTCTCTTCAAAGAGTGAACACATTTTTTATCAATCAGAGCATTCAGAAGGAGAAACTGAATTCTAACTACAAGTGGATGCCTAAGAATGAATGTGTAGTTAATTCTCCTAATCCTCCTGGACCCAAACTCAAATGGGTACCAAAATCTACATAATCTGTTTTGCAGGTAAGCCTTGAGATATTCTGGAACATCACAATTACACTCTGAAGATTATCGTGAAGTCAAAACAACTGTGTGTTCAATACGCGAAGAAGTTCAAATCTCATGGCTTGGAGAGAGAAGAGTGTTCCCTACTGTTCATCACACACATCATTCTGTTCAGCATCAGCCCGAGTCTGATGATCTGAAAAGCTTACTTTTGTGGTTTATCATTATTTGATATTGAAGGGTTTTGATCTGACCAAACCACCTAATGACACAAACTGGTCAAACCTGGGTTTGATTCTACTGGTTCAATCCTAAAGCGGAACTGGATTGAACACAACCCTCTAAACCCCAAAAGGGTTAGGATCTTTAAAACTAATGATCAATATAGCTTCTTGACAAACAACAAACCACAGAAAAGAGTTACAAGAAAATACCTCTTGGTGAGCTTGGGTTTGCTAAAGTAGTCCACCACTACTGCACCTCCAAAGAACTGGCTGCTAGACCGCTCCTGGATTTACCTTGGCTTCAACAATACTCGAAACTTGAGTATGTATGTATGTGTGCGTCGACCTCCAAAAATCGAAACACCCTTGGTGTTTTGTTCTTCTTCAACTTCGACGAGTTGGAGAGAGGTCGAGAGAGAGAGAGACGAGATCGAGAGAGAGAGAGAGAGAGAGATGTGTGGTGGCTAGGGTTATCCTTTCTAATCCCTTGTTAAGTTGTCTTATGTTCTCTATAATCCTTAAGTCTTAAAGGATATATATAGACTTTAAAAGGACCCAAGCCCGTTTAATTAAAAGCACACTGGTTTTAGTTAAACTTTCATACTTCTCACTTTGACCCCCTGGACCTTTACTAGTTAATTAACTATTAACTGGTCCGTTAAATATTAAAACTTAATATTTAATTTCTCTAATAAATAACAAATAACTATTTATTATTTATTTCCTTTTAATAATTAATACAAACTGATTAATAATTTTTTCTCTCTTTTCAATAATTAATTCTACTGATTAATTATTTACTCTTCTCTTTAATAATTAATCCAACCGATTAATTATTTCCACACAGAAATATGGTAAAAACCAACTGTTCTGATTTGGGTGTGTAGCAGTGTGACCCTTTAGTCTCTTATAACATTGGATACAATGTGCCCATTAATTATCTCTGCACATAATCTAACAGATATAACTTTTGTGTTAATGATTGTTACTTGCAGGGGGGGCACAAGTCTTCAGGATCCGCAAGTATGCACATTTTTTTCTCAATAAAGTTTTTATGCATGTTTGTAGGGGGAGTAATTCAAAAAAATTTCACAAAAATATTTCTTTTGTGCTAGTTTCACTATTAGAAAATCCAAAAACTTTGAAAAATGAAAATCCAAAAATATTGAAAAATTCAAAATCCAAAAACAATATCAATGTTTAAAATTACAAAAATATTTCTTTATTTCAATCAGCTCGTGCATATTGTGTTTAGGCAACTTCTTTACTCCTATGGTCTAGCCAGAACCAGACAGACCTACCCAAGGAGCTTCCTATTTTATAGAAGTGAGGAAAAGAGTATCTATTCATTTTGGAAAGAGAGTTTGAGGGAGAAGTTGAAAAATATTCAGAGAGCTGAGAGTGAGAGAAAGGATCAGAAAAAAAATAAAGATCCTCACTAAACAGTGTCAATCTGGGTAGCCACATCTACTACTGGTTTTATACTGGTATTGAAAAAAACATCATGGACCCAGTGATGCAATGACTTACCCCACCCAGCTACTCAATTATCTCTTAAAAAGTAATTGTTCAAATTCACACGGAGATTTTTCACATACACTATTGACATCTCATTTGGAGATTGTTGATATTGAAAATTGGAGGACAACTACTCCGGTCCCTGACTTCTTTCGTGTACTTATTGAGTCTAGAGCCAATTGCTATATTATTTTCTTCTAGGACACCTATGAAATCATCTGCCTGTTTTTGTGACAGTGCTGGAACATATTGAGTAATATCTTTATGATATTTACAGTGATAGATGGAAATCCTACCAGTGCTAACATCATGCCAACGCTGAACGTAGGTCACTAAGTTTATCTAAACTGATGTATTAACGGGTAATCTAAGTGATCCCGGTGTTACAACGGATGCATTATTTGTCATATCATTCTAATAGAATCATGCCAATATGAAGCTGATTGCAGTTTACATGTGCATGATGATCATGATGGATACTGACCATCATGAGGGGGAGAATCATCTTACAGAGTTGAGGATGAAAAGAAGATGAGATAATTCACACGTTAAGGGGGAATGTTCTGAAAAAGTTTCAGATTTTAGTCTTAAAGTTCTTGAGGTATTTTCGAGGGGGAGCAAAATTTGTTTAAAGAAAAATTCAAAGGTGCTGAAACAGCTAATCCCACCCTCGAGCAACATCTGTGCGTAATCAAGAGAAATTATTCTTGTGTTTTGCTCGAGATTGTTACCGTGAAGACAAAAGAGATGATCATGGTTGTAAATTCTGTAAACATGAAGGCTTCTACTACAATCTCTGATAAACAACATGATCACTGCTAACGAGTCTTTGAAGATCTCACGAATATCGACTCAAAACTTCAAAGAATGATCTCCTAAACGTTGAATGCAGAAAGAAAAATAATCTCTGCATATTCTTAATGGGGAAGATTGTTTTAATGCTTAAAAAGTTTATTTTGTTTATTATGCTTAATTGTAAATTGAACCCAAAGGGGGAGAATGTTAATTAGGTCATAAATTGTGTTCAATATATTTTAGTGGAGTTCAGTATTATATATGACATTAGTCTTTAGGGTAGCTTTTGTAAATACCCAAGGGGAATAAATACAAGTTTGTAAACCCTAAATCTTTAAGCAATTCATACGTAACTTTCAAGGTCTCGGTTCTCTCTATCGCATACATACATACGAAACGAGATCATCATTTTGACAATTGCTTCATTAGTTTGATATTTGATACAATTGGGTCCTCCACATATATAATCGTCACCATGACGTTTTGATCTATGAGTTTTTCATACCTAGAATGAAATAAGAAACAATGCCTGTGTGAATAATACCAATTCTTAACACATTAGACATTCACATATAAGCGTACCTTTTGAGGAAATTGTTCTTAATTAAGTGTAAGATTATGTGAATTAGTTGTCTTTTAATTGAGTGTTAGCTTATCGCTCTCCTGATATCTAACATTAATTAAGCGCACTTAATACATATATACCACTTGCCTTTACAATCTAATATTGCCTTACCGTTTAAAATAATATAACATTGTATCACTTTTTCTAGGACTTAAATAAAATTTTAATGATAGTGAGCTTTAAATATAATATTTAATAAAGATAAGATTAACAGAAAAGAAACAGTTTTTTAAACCATCGTCACAATCCAACTTGGCAAAAGAACATAGAAGTGATGCACGGAAGCATATAACTCGTCCATGTCACACAGCTGGGAGCCACACACCTCCTAAAAATTTACTATAAAAGCTACGCGATATTCTTGCAAGTGCATTAATTAAACAAACAAGGTTCAATCCATAAGTCTAAGTCACTAACACATGGCCGGAGCAACCGCCGGAGCCCCAGTGGCCGACCAATTTTCCGATGAGAACACAAAATTATCCCAAGAATACAAAGGTATCGATATGATCTTTGAGTTCCTTGAAGAGAGTGAGCTCTCATCAGGAAGTTCAAACGATTCCGGTGAAAGCTACAACAATGATGATTTAGAAGAAGATGAAAATTCTAGTGATCCAGAAGAGAACAGAATGTTTTGGGAATCTCAAGAACAACTTCTAACTGTAAATATTATTCTTAATTTGATAATCATATGTTATCAGTTTTAATATATGTTACTTTACCAACCGAGTTTTAATTATTCTTTTTATAAATGTTGCAGGAAAATCTGTTTAGAACTAGTTCAATCGAGTCGAAGATTAGGCAGGCAACTAAAGAGATTGTAAAAGATATGAAAGCCGTGGCGGTTGATGGTTGTGATTGTGGCATGACGGTGATTGATGGTTGCCGGAGGTGTTTTCAGAGAGAGATCTCTGATCGGTTGCAACGAGCAGGCTATAACTGTGGCATTTGCAAGGCCAAGTGGATCAATCTAAAAGAAATCCCAGCAGGTATACAATTTAACAAAATATTATAAGATAATAATATGGTCACATGTAGAGTATCATAACAAAAAACACTAATCCTACAAAGAGTTTCAATTACTTTAAACAGTAGCTTACCGATTTTTGTTGTAAGTGACATAAATGGTTACGTTTTCCTTAGCTTCAGATGATCGATCCGATCAAAATATTACACGTGTTACTTATCATTTGATTAAAATATGTATTATGAAAAAACAATAGTTACTGATATGAATATTTTCCAGGGGAACACACCTACATAGAAGTCTTGGATACTTCAAAGTCCAAGAAAGGGGTTATACGAGTGATTATTGAGTTAAACTTCCGGGCTGAATTCGAGATGGTGAAGGCTAGCAAAGAATACAACCGCTTAGTAAGTCGATTACCCGAAATATATGTGGGAAAAGCAGAAAGACTTGAATCATTGATCAAGATATTATGCCTAGCATCAAAAAAATGCATGAAAGATCGGAAAATGCACATCGCTCCATGGCGTAAGGTGAAATACATGCAAGCTAAATGGCATGGGGTGCGTGAACCGGATTTGTCTCCGGATATCGTGTCGATGGTTGAGCGATCGAATCGTTTATCGAGGCCAATGATTTCATTGCTTACCTATGATATGGTTGAGAGTTTGAATATGTCATCTAGTCTACATTCTATGGCAATTAAAGTTTTGTAATGAAGTAGCATAAACCTGTTAAGGATAATTTAGAGATTCTAAGTTTTATTTATGAAGGATTTATGGTTTGTTGATAGGATATAGGTATTGTATATATGTTTTAGGAGGGGTTTTGGTAGGTGAAAAAAAATAATTTGGTTGGTTTATCATTTGTTGCTATCTTTGGAGTTGTTGACGATTTATAAATGCTTGGCAAGTATGCTTTTGTCTTGTAGATATCCACAATTTTATATTAGTTAACTAATACTGAATTTCTTATTGTTTTTCATATAATAAATGTAAGATTATTAGAACATAGAATATTATATAGACTAACTATTGTTATTAAAATAAAATTAGATGATGATCCAGACTAACAATTTTATTTTTAGAAGAATTAAAGTTAATATAGATTGTTTACAGCATAGTATACCTATAATTTAATTATCTACTAACAATTACCCATAAGAGCATTTGTCTAGTTGTAATGAGAGGTCTAAAGTTCTAGTCTTATTTGAGTTTTAATTAGGGTAATTAGAGGGTATCTCAAAAACAATCACGGATATATACAAGTTAGACCTTGATTTATATCTATAAAATTCTACCAATTTTCATCAATTACAAATTGTATATCAATTTACTAAATTGTTCATGAATACATGATTTGGTGAAAAACCGAAGCCTAATAATGTATTTTAATATATGAAACTATTGAGGTTTCTTTTTTGTAAAATCATTATTCTTCAAGAAATAAAAAATTTATTTAGAGATGGGTATTCTAAAGAAAATATTCGTTAACAAAGTTTGAGAAGAGAAATATTATTAATTAATATATATTATTATCTTTTCATGTTACATAAAAGAAAATGTTACTTTGTAATGGGTGATTGTCTGATTGATTAATTGTATATCACAAAAATTGTTTTAAATAGTAATTTATGTATTATCAACTTATATTATGTGTTATTAAATATTTGTATTTTTATTTATATCCAAAATTTATTATGTACGAATCAACTTATTTTTACAATTAAGAATGTTTTCATTATACCACTCGATGGAAACAAAACTTTGCAACCTATAATGCTAATAGATTAACTAAATGCAAATAGAAATTTTTTTTAAACAGATAATAAAAAAAATATTATTATTTAAATGTGAATAGAAACTAGAAAGCAATTGATACCAATAATTTTAATCATAACAAATAGACAAACTTTAGAAATTTTTTATTTTTAAACAGGTTTATAAACCAAATTATTTCACTTTTTAAGGAGAGTGGGGTCATACTTTTAAATAATGTCATGTTAGTTTTTTTTCCTCTTTCACATAATCATTATTAGTTTATTACTTGGTCATCCTCATATAGCCGTTCTATTAATTTGTCATACCTAAAATGAAATAAGCTAACAATGCCCTTGTATGAATAAACACCCATTCTTAAGACAAACAAATTAACAAATTAGACATTTACATATTTGACCTTTTGAGGAAATTGTTCTTAACGTAAGAAGGAAAAAAAACAACTTATTGAGGAAATTGTTCTTAGCCAGGCCTCCAAATATTTCACGGTGCTAGTAAATAGTAACTGCATTACATAATGAATTTAATGATACTTCCAAACTTAAGACTTTTTTTTATAACATGCATCATCCATTTACTTATTGAAATTTAAACTTAAATAAAAATATGATTCATTAACTTATAATATAATTTGAGGAGTATATTAATGTATAACATAGTTTCGAGGATATTATATTTTATGTGACTAAATAAATAATATTAATGAAAAAAATAATCTCTAAAAGAAACATATATTGAACAATTGAAGGGCTGTATGCCTCATCCTCAAGATAGTCATACTTATCCCCAGAAGAATAACACGCCGACTCTTTGAGATTCTCATCCTCGTCATATGGGCAATCTCTTGCGAGATGGGATCCGCTACAGTTGTCACAACCAACCTGCACAGTATGAATGTTTTGGTTAACCTTTTTTATATCACGTCCCAATGCATCCAGTTTGACATTAAGGGCTGCTATGCTATCAGAGTTGTCGGAAGTGTTAATGGGTTTTAAGCTTTTTTTTCCGGAGAGAAAAATAAAAGATAGACCAAGGTGACATGTGTACAAGAGTACGTGTATTATAAGAATTATAAAAATATTATTTAGTTAATTAAATAATTAAGGGATAAACAGAGTTTGTAATCATCCATATTGATTTTAGAAATACTAGATATTATCATCTTATAGAATATATATTTATTTTAACATATATAAAAATCTTAAAAAGTTAATACGTAATTATCGTATAATTATCGTACAAGAGTACGTCACTACCACAAATATGTTTATTTTTTTACACTGTTTTAGTCATTTATTCACACTTTAAAATGTAAAGAATTATAAACAAGTGTGAAAAAATATGGTGTGACAGATTTTTTTGTAAAGTTCACATATAAGTGTGAAAATATTGAAAACATCTCTATGTTAGAAAATTTCACGCTTTTAAGCGTGAACTTTTCTTAATTTCTGTTAATTAATATTTTTTACACATAAAAAGTGTGAACTTTTTAAAATCAATATTATACATTTAAAAGTATGAGTTTTTTTAACTGTTTTAGTTATATTATGTTTAAATTATTCTACACACCTTTAAGTGTGTATATTTTTAAATCTTCACCGATTTTAATAAAACGTGAGGAAAACTCATATTTGTTATAGTACGTGTATGATCATCTATTTTCATAAAAATTAAGATAAAATTTTGACTTTTATTGCTCTAAATTGGATTCAATTTCAACTTAATAAAACAAAAAAACTTAGAGAAACTTTCATATATAACCTTATTAAAAATTTAATATCGTGTTTATCCACATTAATTTATAAATAGAATATTTAACTTCAATAACATTTCAATATATCATATTTAATCAAATTTAATATTTTAAAATATTTTCTAAAATATTTTAAATTCTTTTTAGTTATAACAATACATACTTAACCTTATTGTTAATAATTGTAGAAATAATGATCGGCGATTTTTACAAAAAATAAAATCACATTTTTTATATAATGATACCACGTTTTTATTATCATGTCTAAATTCCCCATCATATCGACGCTCCACTGCTGGTCCTGTGTTGATGGGTCTACTGTAATTTTTATTTTTTTTAGTTATTTCATGTTTATAAATATTTAATATATTTTATAAATATTTAATATATTTTTATTAATATTTACCAAATTTTAAATTAATTATTATATCACACGGAAATTCAATCTAGTAGTATTAATATTATCCTATTATATGCGGTTATTATCTATTATGTATTGTTCATTGAATATTAATTATGATTACTAGATTAGATTCGTGTGATACAGGAGTTATTATAGAGAATGATAAACATGGTAGTGTCGACACGAGGTTAAGAGCAAGCGTGATCGCAAAACATGATGTCATCATACAAAAAGACATGCTTGTATCTCTTCTATAAATTATCGAGCATTAATTTACAAATACAGTAATAAGGTAAAGTGTTTATTGTTTATAAAAAATTAAAATGATAATAAAATATATTAAATTGATAAAATTAAGAATTTAGGTAAAAAATGATATTTTGATATGTCATAAACGTTAAATGTGACTTTGCAAATTAGAATATGTAAATATGATATTCTAAAGTTTAAAAAGAGCATATATGAAATTTATCTAAGAATTTTGATTCAGTTTTAATCAATGATCAAAATTAAAACTCAAAATCTCTTTAAATGAACAATCAATATTGAGTAATTAAATTTATTTTATTAAATAAAGAATTAGCATCTTTTAATGAATTTTATATTTAGTCTTTTATTTATATTGAAAAATTAATTATTTTTACTACTAGCTTTAAGCTCGTATGAACATGGCGGATATAGCCATAAGCCCATAAGGGTGTTTTTAGCCATGGTTGTTTTGTTAGGGTAGGATTAGGAATTTAGGATCCATAATATTCATTTATGTATGAAATGAGTCTTCTTATGGTCTAATAGTAATATGTAATGTTTAAATGACTATAATACTGTAACAAAAAATGTAATGATATATCATGAGCTAGGAAAAAGAAAATGCTTGTAAATGCTTAACATAACAACAATCTTCTAATGTTCTAATATATATAAAAGACTCATATAAATTAAAAATTATTAGATGAATGTAGCTATTACTTTATATAAAGAAATATAATTATCAAACTTGAACCAATAGTTTTTATTAGTTATCATTTTTTTTTGGTTAAGATTAAATTCAATAATGAGTATACATGAATCAAAAGTATTAAAATTTTTATACTTGTCCTTCGTAAAACTTAAAATATCATATTTGCTCACCGTAATTTAAAAATATTATATTTATTTTTTATAAATTTCAAATAACATATATAACCAAATATTTAGTTTTATCATTTTAAATTTTCTTGTGATAATCTTAGGCTTTTAAATTATAACCAATAAAAAATTGATCATCTTATTGTAATAAATGTAACAATAATAATCGATGGTTTATACAAGAAATATAATCATGTTGCTTCGTATTATGATTACACGTTTCTGCCATCACGTCCGCTCTCCCCTCGCGTCGATGCCGCGAGTCTGAGTGTTAACGTCGTCTATCATTATTTTTAAATTCTTATTTATTTCGCGGTTTTTATAAAGTATTTAATATAGTTTTGCTAATATTTAATATGTATGATTATTTACACAAATCGTATATGATACAAGCATATAATAATAATAATAATAATAATAATAATAATAATAATAATAATAATAATAATAATAATAATAATAATAATAATAATAAAGAATTTTAATTAGCCCTATGGGATGTGAGTGAAATAACTAAATAAATTTTTAGTTTATAAAATGATAACATTTTTTTATGTATTGAAAGTTAACAACTAAATAAAAAATAACTACAAAAAAATATAGAAAGTTAATTACAAAAATATGAATTATGATTTTATATTAAAAATAATATTAACTTTTCTTTTTTTATCCATCATCATAAAAACTATGATTATCATTTCCCTTATCCTTAATGTAGTGGTAGTGAAGGTTGTACAAATAGAAAGTGATTTACGTGGTGTTACTATAACGGGGGATAACAATAATTACATTGCTTAGATTGTAGTAACATATTTCATATATAATTATCATTTTAAAGAAAAGTGCACTTTTATCTGTTAGTCGAGAGTGAAGTCACCCAATCGCACTTACCTTTTACTGCTTCCTTTTTTCGGTAATGAACTGTTATGACTTTAATTTATAAAATTTTATAATATAGATTAGGAAAAGTACCTAAATAATTAACTATATAAATTATTTGTTTAACGTTTTAGTATCCGAAAAAGAAATATTCACTCGATTGCCCGTATCTTTTATTTAAAAAAATCAATGCAAAATCCACTATCTTTTTTTACTCCATTTTCTTTTTTTAATGATAGAATACACACACTCTCTAAACATAATTCTAAACTACATTTTATGTTCGTTAATATTCTTTCGATATTGTCTTTCATATATCTTTTACGTGTTGCTTCATTCTGAAATATCATTTAAATTTTTAGTGATTTGTACCCTAAAGTCCGAAAAATAATAGAATTGGGATTTGGAAACTCATTAGTCATTTGAGTCTACTACCAAATGTGTTTCAAAAGGTTTACTTTTGGGGCGTTGAGCCTTTGGCTCAGATATACAAGGTCTAACCAGTTCTACTCATGGTCGTTTCCTAAGCATCTATAAACATCCCTAATTGAAACAAAACGAGACTTGAATTTCTGGCCTCCCTATAGGTGTTTTACACACTACGTCATCAGGAGATGGCTCTATTAGTGATTTGATTCAATATATCAAACCACAAACGTCTTCTTGTCCTCTACATCGATAAAAATGAAAGAGTAAAAAAACTCATAGTTGATCTTGATCTAAAATAACTTGTGTCTTTGATGGAACATAAAAACCAAAAGATTCTTACTTGATCCACACATTTCACAATCTACATATACCAAAGTTTCGAAGAAACTACTCTGATATCTTTTGTGATTCATCTTAACAAGATAGAGAAGCTAAAATACTTGCAGCAGTGCTTCGATTTCTCAATGGACAGATCGAGGTGAAAATGGTTTGATTTTCCATTAGAAAAACGGTTTGGTATCCCAATCAAGAGAATCTTTCCGTCTGATTTCACGATCATTTTTTCATTTAATTTACTGATGGTAGATTGGATTCAATTTCTTCGGTTCATATCCTTGGGTCGTTTTGACTTATTCTCCACCTAGATAATTTTCTTGGGCTTGGGCCCCTCGTTTACTTATTTAGGCCCTACAATATTGCCTGGCCCATGGACCAACCCTGTATTTTTGGAGTGGGGCCACCTATAGTAGGGACGATAAAGATTGAATATCCAAATATTTGAATAGTTAGCCTTTTGTACCCGAATCCGTATCTGAAGATGCGGATACGATTCTGATAACCTAAAATATCCTAAATTTCAAAAACAAATATTTTATATAATTTAAAAATTATATTATTAGTACATAATCATATTAAAAACTTTAATCACCCAAAAATAACTCGGATATGTTTCAAACTGGAAAATACATGTATATAAAACTATATACGCTAAGAAAATTGGATATATGATATCACAAATATTTAAAAATTTAAAAAGTTACTATCCGAATCCGACAATTAGAATTTCTGAAATTTCCGATATCTGAGTTTTTGGCTATATTAAGATCGGATATTCGGAAACGGATGTAAGATTCAGATTATTTTGAATACCTCTTACATTATTAATTTACTCTCTTCATCCTTCACTTTTTCAAATATTAATTTAAAAATTAGGATATTAGATGTGTCCAAAGACTATGAGTACTCACCAAGGTTAAGAGGCGGGGGTTGGGGCGGTGCGGGGTGGGATGATCACATAGGGGTGCCATTACAAGACCTGAGTGGTAGGTTGGGTTGAAGGAGAGAATGAGGTGGAGAGCGGAGACCACCATGAGGTGAGTGTGCATATTGCTAAATAAGTGGGCCCAAGGCAAGTAACACATACACACACACACACACACTATCTCTCTCTCTCTCTCTCTCTCTCTCTCCTTTTTTGTATTTGATTTTTATAGTTTAATAAGTGGTGTGGTGAATAGTTATCACTATGAAGCTGAGTAGTAGTTTGAGTGGCAAGAGAATGAAGTTGACGTGACAGTGTGATAGGTGTAAGGGTTGCAAGGTGAGCATCCACACAATCTCTTTTTTACTGGATATTTAATTTTTTATTGTTTGCAGTATGGTGTTCATGAGGGAACTATCAATGTTTATTAGTGAAAATCTAAGAAATTTTGTTTTTTACGGTGGTGGTTCACCAGTGATTGAACTAAAAAACTAAATATCTATGCATGATTGCGTTCCCTAGTGACCACATTATGTTGATATAGTTAGAGGGTTGACAATAGTGCCAAGTTAGGTTTTATAGAATTATCAATTCATGACACGAACACAACGCTTATATTTATTCGTGTTTGGTACGTGACATGAACCTATATATGTGAAAGCACGAAACGAGCCGCGTATCCCGTTTAAATATAAGGGTTGGCTGGTCATCCGTGGGTTGACATGTCATAAACGGGTTGGCGGCTTAGTGAGTCTAGTTTTACTAATTTTCTCTTTTTTGATAAAATACCAAATAAAGTTCAAGCCTACCAAACAATCGAGTTACACATGATAAAAGATTGTTCACTTAATAATGTCTATTCTTGATGGTCTTAAACGACAAAGGAACAAAGAGGAAACGATGTATTTGTTTTTTAATAGGTTTACGAGGATTAGAAATAAGAGAAAAACTTAATAGCAAAATAATAAATATTGGAAATAAAGGAGTAAATAGAAAAATAAAAAATATTGAAAAATTATACTAGATGACGGGTCAACCTGCGAACCTGCTACCAACCCAAACACGACCCTTTTATTATTGATGGGCCGATATGGGCTTGTCTATATGAAATAGCAGGACGTGTAAATGGACAAGATAGTGTTGAGCCCTAGAAGGCATGGCCATGACTAAGTGGGTCATTGTTGTGTCAGTTTTGAGGAGATATTCTAAGACACGTCGGTGTGAGATTTTTTCTAGACTAGTATTGGAGACGACCTTTTTATGGCATATTAAATAGTTGTAAATATATATATACACCGCTGCATATTACATATCTTATACAAAATTATTGATCTCGAATACTTGCAAAGTACACATTCTGATTTTTTAATTTCTCCTATTCCATAAGTTTCTGGATACTAGAATATAATTTACTGGTCATGAAGCTGCTTTTATCTACTTCACCACTGATTTATCTATGATGCATTAGATTCCAAGCCTTAAGTTAATGGCCAAACGTGGTCAACTTAGTAGTTCCTAAAGCATACATCGGTGCAGATTTCAAAATCCCATATACTTAGGTCTCCTTCTTCTTCCTTGCAAGAGGGTGCCTGATTATCTAGTTCTTCGATTTTCGATGTTACTCCAAACAATCCATTTAGCCTCCTATAGATCTCCGCGGCTTCAATCTACAAACAATTTTAACCAGATAGGAAAAAATAAAGGTTAGGAATCAATGTTTTTTTTATCTCTTGAATGAATCAGGATGGCAAAAAGTATGCAAGAGATAGCTCACTTTCTTGTGATACACATAGAAAGTAGACGGCCCACAAGAGCAAAAATTTGCATGTACTAGCTCAGTGCTACATTCATCAAGAACTCGAATAACATCGTAAAAAAGGGAATGGATTTTCAATCCCGAGATCAGAACTACATCTGCATCCGGACTCGATTCATGAATTTGGATTACAAGCGACTGAGAAGTCGAGGCACCATGACTGTCACTTTTCATGTATTCATTTAATCTCTTGTTCGTTAACAGCTTCTGCTTCTTGTTATTCCTAATTATCTCTAAGTTGGCTTTCAGATTTTCAATGTACTGTATAGTTTCATCTATTCTATCTGAAATTTGCATACTTCCCTGAAAGCATAACACTTGTGCAAGTAAGTCCAGTGAAATGAGAACAAATTATCAAAAAACAACCAAATCTTGAAGAAAATATAATAAAAAACATTTTGCATTCCAACACATAAGAATTTGCACATGAAAAGTTTATATTTAAAGAAGTCTTGAAGAAAATAGTCTGATAAGCATAAGCAAAGTTACATCTTATAAGTTTGGAATGCCTGCACAAACCTCAATCATGTGTCATGTATGGAAACATAATCTTACAAAAGCAGAAAAACAATGACTATGCAATTAGAACCTTGTAGGTGGCAACACCAGGGAGGAGAGAGAAGAGCTGAAAATAGAGAAATTTAATTTGGTTCCTCCTGTTTTTCTCAATAACTTTTCTTTCTGGTTTGTCGAAAATCATCGAAGTAGCGAGCTTATCTTCATTCTCCATAGATTCACGCTTTAAGGATATAAAAATGGTGCAAATCTAACTTATATAGTCTCTGTAATTAGATATTATAAATATCGTAACATATGGTGAGCATATAGTAGCTAGCTAGTTTATATATATAACTGATGTTCAGATCCTTATGTTGGGTATTTGGGTTGCAAAAAAAGGTAGGAGGAAAAAGCCAGGTTACGAGATGTTAAGTCAGCTAACTTTCATCATCAGCTGACCTTGACAGGATCGATATGCTTTTCACTGTTCGTAGTGATGGAGCATCAATCCATTGAAGTTTAGGTTCTGTACGTAATTATCTTTAAATTATTCGAGTCAAATTACTTGCTGTCATTGTAATTATCCACATCAACTTTAGTTTTAGATTTTTTGTCCATGGATCGATGTCCCGAATCTTGATATATATAACTACAAAAGGCTAAAAATATTTTCTTGATGTAATTATCCACATTATCGATGTATACATTTTTTAAGAGATCGATTTCCGGCCTGCTTTAGCAGGTTTTCGTAAAAATCGAGATTCGTTCTGATTATGTACACGGTCTAACCATTTCCGTGATCCTTTCCTACACTTCTCCATCCTCACTATATATCTAAAATGTTTTATACTCTTCTAAGACTTTTCACGAACCCTACTACGTACGTACTAAGTCATATTGAAATTTATCTCCATGTATGTATGTGTGTGTAATACTTCGTATTTGTTTTTGCCTTTCCCGCTTTATTAGGTTTCAGGATAGTCAAGCTATATGCCGATAAATATTTGCCTAACGAGATATCAATATACCCGCGCGTTGCGACGGGATTTAAAAACTAAGGATTGAACTCACTAATGTATTATTAGTATAGTTTTTGAGATTACAAAATTGTTCTCGAGATGAAGAATTAATTAATGAGAAAAGTATAATAGCAAAAGTAACACCTTTGTAATTTATAATAAACTTGATTCATATTTTGTATCCTATTTGTACTAGCATTATTTACACATCAAGAACTAATTCGTACAATAGAATTACTATTCCACCATTTATTAGAAAAATTTATTCATACTTGGTGTCACATTTGTAACAATGTCATTTATATCAATAATTACTTTACACAATAGAAAACACAACTGTACATTATCTATATCGTATTGTATATGATAAATAAAATACAAATAGTTAAATACCTCTATACTGGAAATGCAACACAGTCTTCCCACGTAGTTTGTTTCTAACCCAACTCTTTCATCTGCTTATTTTATTGGCCATCCATCGTTACTTCTAATGGGGTTTCAAGAACACAGCGGAAGCAAAAGGTACAACAATTAAAGCATAATGTATAAGCATGCAAAGCATAAAACCCCATAAATTGACCAAGCTCTATAACCAATTCTTGCAACATGTAAAAGAGAGGGAGAATAGGATTATACCCTTGGTGATATGCTGGAACAAAGAAGAGGAAGTTGATGATGACAAGGAGCTCAAACAAAGTCCTCTCTATTGATGATCCACCCTGGGTTTTGACAATCCACAAGTACTAGCTTGCTTGGATGAGCTTCAACTTCAAGAACCCACCTCAAGAACAGCAACCTCTCTATCACTTCTGGACTCCTTGGTCTCACACTTAAAGGACACTCTAAAAGTTCAAACTAAGTGTATCAAATGTGAGAGTAACTAAAGGAATAAAGTGAGAGGCAAATGGGACTATTTTATAAACATAATAGTGCCATTTCAGATGCCCAAGACCGGCCATGAGTCTCCCAAAAAGAAGCCCACGCATTGGGCAAAGTTGGAGGTGGAAAGCAAAATGATTGCACGCAGTCTGATACGGGATCGCGGCGCGATCTCCATAGGAATTCGCGCCGTGATCTTAGCAGAATATCGAGCCGCAATGCCACAAGTGGATCGAGCCGCGATCTTCGACTGCACGCCAACCCCTTTCCATTTTGACACTTTTAGTCCCTTAGCTTAGGTTGCTGTTAGGATTGATCCCCGGCGTGTGACCCAATAGGTCTATACTATATCAGCAGTGATCTACATAGCATACATGTGTCAGTGGGCATACTCCAACAGACTCCCACTTGCACACGACACACCGTACCCATAAACCATAGACAAAGAGCGGCCTCTAGTAAGGCATCTTTGCCCCCAACACGTATAGGTTTTGTCATCTTGAACAAAAACCAAATCCAAAATCAGTTACGAAATGGTCCTATAGATAAGTGATCATTCATCCCTTCGTTTGCGATATCTGTGTGAACACGAGACATGGTTAAATGTCAATCTCCAGACCATTCACGATTATATTTCTCGATCTCGATTGATGGTGACCCAAAATCTAGTTGCAATCGATCAAATATTATTGCAATTTGAGCACGGCCATGCATTTTATGTCAGCGCTCAATCATCGAGGGGCCCATGGATATCTCTCTAAAACTAGAGGAATGAATCCCTTTGACTACATTGCTCCGCCACATACACCATACTTTGCCTAAAGGCTCCCTTTATAACAGCCAGTTACGAACTGCGTTTGAAAGCAATTAAAGCAAAGCAGGTCCATGCTTTGGAACACATGTATCTCCAGTCTAAGGACGAAGTGATGTTATCATCCTGACTTACTCGTGACATAAACCATGAAGTAAGTTCAGGTGCGGGTCGTCAGTTACTTGACCATTGCAAGCACAGGCGAAGTGTTGCGTCTCTTTATCCAATCCATTATTAGATAGCGACCAACCACTTCCCTCAGTCTTATCTCAAACTTCCTCCCCATGAAGAATGACCGACTGTGGACATTTAAAATGAAAAAGCATTATGGGAAGAATTAAACATGCTAAGATGGAACACAGTAAGGATTCATAAAATATTCGCCCTTGGCGTATCATTAAATCACATTTAATAATCAATATAGTATGAAATACAATACTGCTTAACGTTCTCTAAAATACAAGTACAAATCAAACATAAACCAAATATTACACTCAAACCAAGTCACTAGCAAATCTAACACCTATCGATCTAGTGTGAGAATCCTGTACAGCTTGTGACAACGGTTTAGTGAACGGATCGGCCAAGTTGCCCTCCGATGCTACTCTGCTGATGGCAATATCACCACTCTCTATCACATCTCTGATGAAGTGGTATTTACGAGGAATGTGCCTCGTCCGCTTGTGAGCTCTTGGTTCCTTTGCTAGAGCCACCGCACCCTCATTGTCACAAAAGATCTCAATGGGGTCGGATATGCTTGGAACCATTCCAAGGTCTTGGATGAACTTCATCGTCCATACCGCCTCTTTAGCTGCTTCACTAGCCGCAATGTACTCCGACTCGGTAGTTGAATCAACTACGGTGTCTTGCTTGGAGCTCCTCCAACTTATAGCACCACCATTGAGAAGGAACACGAACCCCGATTGTGATCGGCAGTCGTCCTTATCAGTTTGGAAACTAGCGTCAGAGTAACCATGTACTCTTAGCTCTTCCTCACCACCATAAACTAAGAACATCTCCTTTGTCCTCCAAAGATACTTGAGAATGTTCTTAACCGCAGTCCAATAGGCTTGCCCGGGGTTAGCCTGATATCTACTCGTCATGCTCAAAGCACACGATACATCAGGATGAGTTCATAGCATGTCGTACATGATTGATCCTATTGCCGAAGCATAAGGAACCCTCTTCATTACGTCTAGTTCCACCTTGGAACTAGGACATTGAGCCATACTCAACGTCACTCCATGTAACATAAGGGTGTTACCCCTCTTAGAGTCCTCCATCTTGAATCGCTTGAAGACCTTGTCGACATATGCACTTTGACTAAGCCCAATTAGCTTCTTAGATCTATCTCTATAGATCTTTATGCCCAAGATATACGCCGTTTCTCATAAGTCCTTCATTGAGAAACAACTCCCAAGAAAAGATTTAACTTCTTGCAAAGTTGGGACGTCATTCCCAATAAGTAGAATGTCATCTACATATAGGACAAGGAATACTACAGAGCTTCCACTAGCCCTGACATACACGCATGACTCATCCTTGCTTTTCGAAAATCCAAATTCCTTGATTTTCTCATCAAAGCAAAGGTTCCAACTACGAGATGCTTGCTTAAGTCTATAAATGGACTTCTTTAGTCTGCAGACTCTATCAGGATACTCAGGATGTACAAAACCCTCGGGTTGTGACATAAACACCTCTCCATTGAGCTTCCCGTTAAGGAAGGCGTTTTTTACATCCATTTGTCATATCTCATAATCATAAAACGCAGCTATGGCCATGAGTATTCTGATAGACTTCAACATGGCCAGTGGTGAAAAGGTTTCCTCATAGTCAATCCCATGAGTTTGCGTGAAACCTTTAGCCACTAGTCGGGCTTTGAAGGTATCTACAGATCCATCCACGCCGGTCTTCTTTTTGAAGACCCATTTACACCCCACTATCTTACACCCTGGTGCAGGATCAACCAATTCCCATACTTGGTTGTCCGACATGGATTGCATCTCACTCTCCATTGCTTCCTTCCACCTAGCGGACTCAGTGCCCGCTACAGCTTCCCGGTAGTTGGTCGGTTCAATATGATCCACCAATAAGTCATCGCCGTCAGATATGAGAAACCCATATCTCTCTGGCTCATGACGTGGTCTACCGGACCTACGAGGAATTAATGGAGCGTTGTCAGGTACCGACACATCCTCTTGCTCGGTTTCAACCACTTCGGGTCGAGTCCTAGTGCCGACATTAGTCCCTTCTCCATCGGGTTCTTGAACTTCTTCAAGATCAATCATCTTTCCACCAGATAACATGAATATCATCTCCCTTTCAAGGAAGACAGCCCTTCGCGCGATAAACACTTTGTTATTGGAAGGTTTGTAAAACAATTGGATACCCAATGAAGTAACACCTCTCAGATCTAGGTTCAAGTTTGTCCTCTACCTCCTGTCTAACGAAGGCTGGACATCCCCAAACCTTGAGATATGCGATCTTTGGAGCAACTCCATGCCACATCTCATAAGGTGTCTTTTGGACTTTCTTAGTCGGTACGAGGTTAAGGATCCTAGCCGCCGACTCGAGAGCGTACCCCCAAAAACTAATGGGTACTTCCGTGCGACTCATCATTGATCGGACCATATCCAACAATGTCCGATTCCTCCGCTCGGCGACACCATTCAATTGTGGCGTCCTAGGAGGAGTTAGTTGTGAAATAATCCCACAACTAGCAAGATGATCACGGAATTCCGAGCTCAAGTATTCGCCTCCCCTATCGGAGCGAAGTACATTGATAGTCTTGCCCAATTGATTCTGGACTTCGTTTTGGAAAGTCTTAAAGACCTCAAAGGTCTCAGACTTATGCCTAATCAAGTATACATATCCATATCTACTGAAATCATCAGTAAACGTGACAAAGTATTTAGAGTTGTTCCTTGTAACATGCTTGAACGGACCGCATACATCCGTGTGCACTATTTCCAACAAGCATTTAGCCCTTTCACCCACACCGGTAAAGGGTGACTTAGTCATCTTACCTAATAAACAAGATTCACATGCTTCATTTGACCCGAGGTCAAATGATTCCAAGATCCCATCCGCTTGGAGCTTGGTGATGCGTTTCTTGTTTATATGGCCAAGACGGCTATGCAATAAGGAAAACTTATCCAAACCATTTTTGGATCCAGAATCAATATTCATGATTGCTCTATTATTTTCTATGTATGCATCAGCTTCGTATATACCACGACATGGATAAGCTTTAAAATAACAAACATCATTTTTAAAACAACAAATATAACCATTTTCAAATTTAAAACAATATCCATCGTCATACAAAGCGTAGAAAGACAAAATGTTTCTTGCCATAAGTGGCGAATATCATACATCTTTTAAAATAATAGAGTAGCCGGTCTTGAAAGTAAGCTCGACACTTCCTTTCTCTAACACGGGGACGACTTCCTTGTTCCCCATAGTTAGCTCCAGCTCCCCATCTATCAACCTTCTAATTCCCTTTAGCACCTGCACAATATTACAAATGTGAGTGCCACAGCCGGTGTCTAAAACCCAGCCGTTAGATGTAGAAGTATGATGGAGTTCAATCACAAACGTACCTGAAGTAGCAGCACCCGCTCCCGAAGCACGTAACTTCTTCAGGCCCTCTAGGTACTTAGGGCAGCTCCGGGCATATGCCCCTTGACCCCGCAGAAGAAGCAAACCGCCTCCTCCGGAGTCTTAGCTTGAGGGATTGGACCCTTTTGCTTTGGCTCCGGGGTAGGGTTCGGCTTGGAAGCTCAAACCTTACCCTTACCTTTACCCTTAGGGGTAGAGGCCGGTTTCTTCCTCTTCTTGGACTCACCCTCCTTGATGGCCAAGACGGGAACGGAGGTGGATGGCTTTTGCTTGGTCATGTTGGACTCGGCGGTCTGCAGCATACATGCAATTCCATTAGGGATTTATCCATCCCATGCATATGATAATTCACAACGAATTGATCATATGATGGTGGGAAAGACCGTATAATCAAGTCTACCGCCATCTCTCTCGCGATGGCAAATCCCAACCTCTCGAGGCGTTCCACTAACGCTTTCATCTTAAGAATGTGGTGGGACACGTTCCCGCCCTCCTGCAACCGGCAACCGAGTAGGTCATTGAGACAACCATACCGTTCTTGCTTCGCTTGTTGTTGGAACATGTCCGACAACTCACACATCATGTCGTAAGCACTCAAGTGCTCCATTCACTTTTGCAAGTCGGAGCTCATAGTGCTTAGCATGAGACAAGTAACCTCGGTGATGTCTTTGATGCATTTTTCATATGCCTCTTTAATTGCCCTACTCGCGTTGGAAGCAGGGGCCTCGGGGATGGGTTCCTCAATGGTGGCCAACTTATCCTCATGATGGAGGACTATTCTTAGTTGCCTTGACCAATCCATAAAATTGGTCCCATCGAGTTTGTCTTTCTCAAGGAAAATCCTTAGAGAAAAGGTGGTGTTGTTGTTGGTGCTAGTTGATGACATCTATAAAATGCAAAATAGATTTGGTTAGTTCGATTGAAATCCTCGTTAAAATTTACCCCAAGTGTTTATAAAACAACTATTTTAACAAGGGCTAAGAACCCTATTTCATCTTGCATCGTGACGGGTTTTCCACGGATCACTTGGCAAAGCTATTTAGGCCGGAAACTATTGACCGATTGCAATCCATTATTGCAACTCTTAGTTCCTTGCGGGATCCTACTTGACAACCATTGTACCAAGTTTGGCATGTTTGATCCCTCCACACCAATCTCAAAGTAATATTGTATATAACCTCGGATAGAGTTCGACGACTATATAAAATATTAATTTGAAACCGTAAATCAACCATCAAGATACACGATGGTACTCTTGCCCAATGACCGACTCGGCTAGAGCTCGACAATCGACCTTGCGAGTTGCCACACGCACCTTCCACACAACTCACACAAAAATTGACTCGGCTAAAGCTCGACAATCAACCCTTGTGCGGTTAGATTTGGGTGGTGTCCTCTTATGGTCGGCGTGAGATTTACATTTAGAAAACTGGATTTAGTTTTCCGGTTAAAAAACCATTTTGAGTCTTGATTAACAAAAGTGACAAAAACCAAGCGTTCTCACTAATCGGATACTAAACCAATTAATATCCTATTTGTTAGTCAAGTTTGGGCGCGAGAGTTGTTAAACCATTTTTAAAACTCTTGGTTTTATCATTTATTAAAAAATTGTCTAGCATGCAATAGTCCTACAACTCATGCATAAACAATATATAATAAAACCATCACACGCATACATCATAGTTGGTAACCATGCCCCTAAAAACCTATGCGTTTTCCCGTGAGCCACTACGGGAAAAACAAGTCATCTAAGGACAAATTCCTTGACTTGGATGTGCTCCCACTAAACCCGCTACCTCCGTTAGGCCTCCCGGATTCGTGTTCGCCAAGCCATCACTTCATGGAGTCTCGATGGTTGCTCCATATTACAATTACATAGAAAAAGGAAATAAATGGCATGCACTCCACAACTCCTAACTTCTACTATAAATACATAATATAGAATATTTAAATGGCATGCAAGCCACAAATACAAATTACATACCAAATAAAAAAATTTAATTATTATTACAAACCATGTGACTTAAAGTCACCAAATGAATAAATAATAAATAATACAACCAAACATCCACAAGGTCTAGGGCATTCTAATGGTTACCAACATCACATGAACATATACTATTCATTAATGAACAACAACATGGTGTACCACACAAAACCATGTAAACTTATGCATATTGGTTAAGATTATTTAAATCACTCAAGGCACAAAATAATCCCATGTACTTATGCATTAGTAACACCAAACCATTTTTGATGAAACATATTCATAAATACATAATGTAAGTATATGCAATTACCATTTTCATGCCAAAATAATAATATACATATAAATACACCAACCATTATACAAGGCATCTTAAATAATAAAATTTAATTTCTGGACATAAAATTATAGAAAATAAATTATATTGCCAAAAACCCAAAAATAATTTTTTAAAAGCTTAAAAAAACAAAAAACAAAACTGCTCTGCTGGGAGATCGAGCCGTGAACCATTAACAGGTTCGAGCCACAAACTCCCCTTTAATTCGCGCCACTATACAGTGAACGAATCGAGCCGCGATCTTTTTCAATAGTTCGCGCCGCGATCTCCTAAGGAGATCGAGTCGCGAACTCCACTGGACTATTAACAAAAAATTTATTTTCGGGTTTTTCAGGCCACCATGTGCAAAAATGGTATAGAGGTGGCTCTGATACCACTGATGGGGTTTCAAGAACACAGCGGAAGCAAAAGGTACAACAATTAAAGAATAATGTATAAGAATGCAAAACATAAAACCCCATAAATGGACCAAGCTCTATAACCAATTCTTGCAACATGTAAAAGAGAGGGAGAATATGATTATACCTTTGGTGATATGCTGGAACAAAGAAGAGGAAGTTGATGATGATAAGGAGCTCAAACAAAGTCCTCTCTATTGATGATCCACCCCGGGTTTTGACAATCCACAAGTACTAGCTTGCTTGGATGAGCTTCAACTTCAAGAACCCACCTCAAGAACAACAACCTCTCTATCACTTCTGGACTCCTTGGTCTCACACTTAATAGATACTCTAAAAGTTCAAACTAAGTGTATCAAATGTGAGAGTAACTAAAGGAATAAAGTAAGAGGCAAATGTGACTCATTTATAAACATAATAGTGCCATTTCAGATGCCCAAGACCGGCCATGAGTCTCCCAAAAAGAAGCCCATGCATTGGGCAAAGTTGGAGGTGGAAAGCAAAATGATTGCATGCAGTCTGACACGGGATCGCGGCGCGATCTCCATAGGAATTCGCGCCGTGATCTCAGCAAAAGATCGAGCCGCGATTCCACAAGTGGATCGAGCCGCGATATTCGACTTCACACCAACCCCTTTCCATTTTGACACTTTTAGTCCCTTAGCTTAGGTTGCTGTTAGGATTAATCCCTGGCGTGTGACCCTATAGGCCTATACTTTATCGGCAGTGATCTACATGACATACGTGTGTCAATGAGCATACTCCAACAACTTCATCATCAATCTCTATTGATTTTATTTTCTTTCTTACTTAATGATTTAACATAATTGAAGTTTGTAGTTTACGATTAGCAATACATGTTTTAGATAACTAACGTATGAGGACAAAATTTATATCAATTTGTAGATAAAAATGAGAAAGTCACAAGTACGTATATATATTTACATAAAACATTGCGTTAAAAGTTATAAGAGAAAAACCAATATCATATAAAATTAATTATATTAATATAATAATAAAAACATATAAGATTTAATAGGTACCGTAGAGGCCTACATAAAGCTCTGGGCGACATTAAAAAGTTCTATTATCTATCTAGATAAAAAAATAATGAAAGGTCGCTTAAAAACAAGAAATTCATGTGTTAAAACAACACTTAAGCTTTGCCAAAATTGGTCTTCAATGACCAAAGTTTTATCACAAACATTAGTTCAGTTGTCATAAATTAATGTGCTACAAGTATAATATTAGTTATAACAATAACTCAAATACTTTATCTTGATAAATCTTTAATGAAACCTAAAAACTACGATAAGTAATCATACTTCGTGTGTTTGTAGTTAGACGCGACTTTTTTTTAAATATAACTCATCTATTATATTGTGTGTAGAAAAAGTACCAGCAATCTCTCAATGTAAAAAATAGGAATGGCAACGGGGCGGGTTCGGGGCGGGTTTTGGTTGCCCCGACCCCGAACCCGAAATGAAAACCCGTCCCCGTCCCCGCCCCGTTCCCCGTCGGGGATTGTTTCGGGGCACCCCGTCGGGGCGTATATCAAACCCGACCCCGAACCCGAACCCGAAAAATCTCCGAACCCGACCCCGAACCCGAAAAAACTTAATTAATATAAAACTTAAAAGAACATAAGTATTATAATTTAATAAAAAACTTCATCATTTTAGAAACTTCTTTATTAATATATATACAACCATTATCTTTATATATTCGTATACATTATTATTTATATAAATATATAAAGCATATATGTATATAAATATATAAATATATATATATAAACATATATCGGGGCGGGGCGGGGCGGGGATAGTGTGCCCCGTCCCCGAACCCGAACCCGAAAAATCCCCGAAAAAAAACCCCGAACCCGACCCCAACCCGAAAATATCATCCCCGACCCGACCCCGAAACTAGTCGGGTTCGGTTTTCCCCGTCGGGTTCGGGTTGTTTTGCCATCCCTAGTAAAAAATCAAACTGTTATAAAAATAATTATCACTAATGCTATTATGAAACATTGTTTTCATAGTTTCATTACTGAGAAAACTCTTTCAAATATCAGAATCGTCACTTTAAGCCTTCTCTACACTTTTTCTGTTTTGAGAAAAACTTGGGCTGTTAATTACATTTAGGGGGGTTAATATATATGTGCTAAATTTAGTCTTATAATTAAAATATTAAGGATGTTAGGCTCATTGGAGTGGACCAAGCACCCTTCAGCCCCCCTTGTGTCCGCTCTTGGCTCTAGGTAAAAATGAAATTGCTGGAAAAAAAAGCCGCCGTGTAAAAATCGTAAAAGAAAGATTCGAACCAGAAATATTTCCTATAAAAATAGCTTTCGTACCATCTTGTCAAAACATACAATAGTACTTCTTCTTAACAAGCAAATATAAACAATAATAGCAATATCACTGTTCATCTTTTTAACAAATATTAATATATTTTTTTATGTTGCCGTTTCCTATACTCCCCACATCCCATTCCGCGTGACGGCTACCCAAAATATTTGCACTTGACGACGAGAGTCCTTTCAAGAGAGTTTTATCTACCACTAAACTATGTTAAAGATGGTTATATACAATACTTCGTCCAAACTAAAATTTAATAATTTAAATACGTAAATGTGTATATTGAACACATATAAAAGCCCTGAATTTCTTTATACACACACACACAAAAAAAACAGTGAAAAAACCTATCAATTGTTCATATATCTTGTCAGTGAAGCAATTGATTGATTGATTCTCGAGAATAAATTAAAGAAGACAATTTCTAATCCATGAGGAATATTGAAGTCTTCGTTCTCCGTAGTGACGTGTCGAAGAAGCGGAAACACGGGTTCGCTCTTAAAAATAGAAAATTACATTTTTTTTCTATTAAATTTTTTATTTTTTATTTTTTAATTCTCTTACTCACTATATATGTATTTTATTAAATTTTTTTCTTTATCTCCTCACCTCCTTTATTTATCATCTGTTTTAATCTTATAAATATAATAATATGTAAAAATAATAAAGTAAAAAGATATATTACCTTACTTGAAAATATTAAAGCAGTCTTTGATCGAAGAGCATTTAATTCCATTTCCTATGATATACCAACTTTCGGTAACCTTTACTTTTTTGACTTATTTTGCAACAAGTGCTTCTTTTTATCTTTCTTTTTGTTTTAATAATCTTCAATATTGCACAGTTTTAAACCGATTTTAGTGTAAGTATCGCGATAATCAATTTTAGTCGTTGATTTGATAAGTGAATTCATGAATGTAGAACCTAGGGGTGTACGTTCGGATGGATCGGTTTGATCCGATCCGATTGAATAAATCCAAATGGATTTCGGTTTTGAAAAGTGTGATCCGATCCATCGAAACAATCTTAAGATCCGAACCAAACCATCCAAATTACAATTCGGTTGGATCGGTTTTACAATTTGGTTTTCATTGTAACACAAATACATGTTTAAAGAGTCGAGATATTTTAAAAACTAGATTCGATACATATACTATTAAGATTAAAATTAGTTGTCCAAGTTACAATAACTAGTGGGAGTAGTGGCTTTATAAATATATAATTAAAAATAATAAGCTGTAAATAAACATAGACATGACACGTATGTATCACTTTGTTACACTAGTGTTATATATATGTATGTATGTATGTATATATATATATATATATATATATATATATATATATAAATATATATATATATATATATATATATATATATTCTTATTCGGTTTGTTCGGTTTAAATTATAGTAACCAGAACCAAACCGGAATCCATAGTAACTATTCGGTTTTGATCCAATCCGATCCAAAAGTCCGAAATATCCGAACCAAATAGTCCGATCCAATATTTTCGGTTCGGTAATTCGGTTTTATCCGATGAGTGAACACCCCTAGTAGAACCTGAGAATCAAGTGTGACGGAGTGCATGTGATGAATTCATGGGTGGGCGATGACATTGAAGGAGGAGGAAATTGGACGACTCAGATTGGTTCTTGCAATAAAAATGGTTCTCAAATAAACTTTTTCATATATATAGGAGAAGGTTCATTTGAAAACCGATTTCAGTGTGAATATCGCGAGAACCAATCTTAGCCGTTGATTTGATAAGTGAAATTCACCAATGTAGAGCGTGAGGGATCAAGTGTGGCAGAGTATATGTGATGAATTTATGGCTAATGGATGACATTAAAGGAGGGGGAAATTTGACGGCTCAGATTGGTTCTCGCAATAAAAATGGTTCTCAAATGAACTTTTCCATATATATATATACACACACACATAAAGATCATGGTTTCAAAAATAACTTAAATATTATTTAGAAATATTATATCATATAATAAAAATGCGTCGCCTCCTATGTATCCGTGCCCGGATCCGGGTTTGGGTGAGAAACCGGGTTTGGGCCGGATCTCAACTTTGGGCTTTTTGTTTTTTTTTTTTCGAATCCGTTTTTGGGCCGGCAGCGAGATGGAGACGAATGGAGACGGGCGGCGGTGGCTCGGCGGTTAGACAGAGGTGGTGTTTGACGGTGGTTGTATGGCGGCAGACTTTGGAAGATGATGGTGTAGGCGGTTTTAAGCTGGTGGCTTCGTGATGGGTCTCGACAGTTGATGGACCTCAACGGTGGTGGTGGTAGGAAGGGACGATGGTGGAATGGCGGCGATTGATGTTAATGGCGCCGGATTTTCCATGATTTGGGTCTAGATCTAGGGTTTTCACACGTTTTAGATTTAGATCTAGGGTGGCGGCTAGGGTTTTCTGTCGATGTTGGTAGAGAGAGAGAGAAGGGTGACAGCGAGAGACGGAGGTTGGGGTGGGTTTTAGGCGGCGCTGCTAGAGGTGTGACGGTGGCTGCGGTGGTTGGCGGTGGCGCTGCCGGGTGGTGGTGTGACAGCGGTTAGAGGGTGAGGGTGAGAGGAGATGGTGGATAGTGGCTGTGGCGGTGGATGATGGTGATGGTGGCTGTGGCGGTGGCGGTGGACGGTGATGGTGGCTGTGGCGGTGGATGGTGGTGGCGGTGGTTTCAGACAAAGAGAAGAGAGAGTGAGAGAGAAGAGTGAGAGGAGAGATGGAGATTAGGGAGAGGGAGGGGATGTTGGGGAATGGAATGGGTTTTGAGAAGATTAGGGTTTTTAGGTTAAATATAATGTTAGGGTTTTTTGGGAGTTTGTGATAAAAAAGAAAAATTATAATTTTATATTTAATAATCTATGGTTGTAATTTTAATTAATTTTTTTTAAAAAGTAATTAATTATTTTAATTTTATTTTCGTAATTAAAATAATTAAATACCAAAACATTTTTTTTTAAAATAATAATACATAAGAGAAGATAAAAGATTATTATTAATCTTATTATAATTATCTTTTATAAATAAATTAAAAGATAGTCATGATTATATATTTAAAGAAAGTAACCTCGGTTACGGGTTTGAGTTTTGAATTATAATTTTTTTTATCGTGCTCTTGTGGGACCGGGTCGGTTTTTTATTCTTTTTTGGGTCGGATAAGAGCCGGGTTTAGAATGGGTAGGGTCGGTGAACACAAGACCAGTGCACTCTTTTCACAAACCGGGTTTACGTTTTCAGCCACGATCAGATTTTAGCCCTTCCACACACGTGCGAAGCACGGGCTCTTACTAGTTAAGAAGTAAATAATGAGATAGTACGTTTGCTAAATAATGATTTTTTTTATCTTAATTAATTTTGGTATTTCATGATTTTTTGTGAAACCCTTGAACTGTACTTTAATCATCATGTACTATATAATATATATGACGAATGTAGTAAATATAATATTTAGATACACGTTCGTTGATGAATGAAGATATATGGGGCTAATAGCCGGAATTTACAGGTTTATAAAAACGAATTTGAAAATGTTTTCCCAAACCAAATTAAAAAAGCTCATTATAAATGAATTTGAAAAGTTATAAATAAATTAAATAATGTCATTTACGTGTTCCATTTCAAGTTCCTCATGGGTAGCAAAATCAAAATGATTATAGAGAAGTATAAATTGCTAACAAGGATATGCTTAATATAAATTACTCGATTATATTTTAATTAATAAAAGCTTATTAAAAAATCAAACTCGACCTAGCTAAATGATCGAGAATTTCATCTTGCGCTGTACGTGCAATTTTATTAATCATTTAATAATTATGTTAAAATCATTACCCAGACTAGCTAGTTGATCGAATCACTATTACAACATGATCAAGTTTCATTACATTAATTATTATACATAAATATTTTTTGTGATCAAGCTACTGCAGCAGCCTTGGAAATCATGTCATAAGCCTCTTGAATGCATCTCTTTAACTTAAGAGGATCTATGATCCCTTTCTCGGTTCCTAGAGCAATCCGCAATTGGTTCGTGTAACTCATGACTGTCACTCTATAACCCTGCCAAATATTTCCGATTAAGTTTTAATATATATATATATATATATATATATATATATATATATATATATATATAGAAATTGGATCAATAAAGAACCATGTGTTAAACAAAGAACCTAAAGAACCAATCTGGACCTTTAGATCATGAATATTAATGGATGAGATTGAATTATGCCAAAACTGTAATTATTATGTATTAATTTATGAAGAATAGGGCAAAAATGTAATTATCCCCCCTCCCAACACCCACGATTTAAAAAAAAATCCCCAAAAACTTTAAATTGCCATAACTTTTTAAGTTTTGTGAATTTAATCAAAAAAATTATACCATTCTTTTAGTTTTTTAATCCTCTTTCAAACAAGATCACTCTTCCTATACTTTTCTAAAAAAAATTGAAAATGATTTTTTTTTTTTTTTTGCATTTTGGCGCTGTACGGGAAAAACACTTCTTTTTTTTTGCATTTTGACAGCTCGTCGCTAATGAGTTGAATGTTGGGAAATTAGCTAAGGTATTAAGATTGTTTAACATGCAAAGTTGAAAAACTGTTAGAAGAATTTTGACAAACAGTTCAAAACTGTTAGAGTTATCTTCGGGAAAACAGTTGTGAACTGTTAGATGAAAATGTAAAAACAGTTGTAACCAACAGTTGCTGTGAACTTCAAAACTGTTATATAGAGTTCAGAACTGTTAGTTCAAAATTGTCACAACTGTTTGAAGACCTTGAAGCCAGCTCAAAATGCAAACTACGGATTTTGCATTTTGGGCTTGAATGAACCCAGCTCAAAATGCAAATTACGGATTTTGCATTTTGAGTTTGAATGAACCCAGCTCAAAATGCAAACTTTGCATTTCAAAAAAAAAAAGTTTCAGAAATATATCAAGTCCGGTCTTGTTTGAAAGAGGACAAAAAACTGAAACTAATGGTATAATTTTTATGTTAAAATTGTTAAAAACGAACGAGTTATGATCATTTAAAGAAATTGGGGTTATGTTGGGAAATTAGCTAAGGTATTAAGATTGTTTAACATGCAAAGTTGAAAAACTGTTAGAAGAATTTTGACAAACAGTTCAGAACTGTTAGAGTTATCTTTGGGAAAACAGTTGTGAACTGTTAGATGAAAATGTAAAAACAGTTATAACCAACAGTTGCTGTGAACTTCAAAACTGTTATATAGAGTTCAGAACTGTTAGTTCAAAATTGTCACAACTGTTTGAAGACCTTGAAGCCAGCTCAAAATGCAAACTACGGATTTTGCATTTTGGGCTTGAATGAACCCAGCTCAAAATGCAAACTACGGATTTTGCATTTTGAGTTTGAATGAACCCAGCTCAAAATGCAAACTTTGCATTTCAAAAAAAAAAAAATTTCAGAAATATATCAAGTCCGGTCTTGTTTGAAAGAGGACAAAAAACTGAAACTAATGGTATAATTTTTATGTTAAAATTGTTAAAAACGAACGAGTTATGATCATTTAAAGAAATTAGGGTTTTTTTTTTAGTTTGTTGGGGGGGATTTGCTGAAGACGCCAATTTTTTTTTTTTTAATTTCCTTTTTTGCCCCTTGACTATGTGCCACATGTCATCACCAGAGAGGTTCTTTAGGTTCTTTGTTTAAGGGAGGTTCTTTGTTTAACCTTACCCTATATATATATATATATATATATATATATATATATATATATATATATATATATATATATATATATATATATATATATCACATTACATTAGATATTAGTAATAATTATGAAAGTTACCTGTGGAACATTGAATACCATGCAGTAAAACCCTTTTATAGGTTGATTGCAGGCTGACATTTTATCAACTGGCCCAATCATACTTGTCAACCCCATACTTGAATTCTTTTGTATGCGATGAAGTAATTTAGCCGCCGCCTTAACAAGTATTATAAATAAAACATTTCACTAATTAAGTTCAAATTTTTTGTGTAAAAATGAGTTAGACAAAGACTCATAGCATCTTTTTTCATATTTTGTTATTTTATCTTATTATTAGGTGTGTTTTGTCTTAAGGATAGCAAGTTGTATGTTCGACAACACTGTTAGCATGTCGATTATGGTGGAACTGAATGCATATATCAGTGTTGTTTAGCCAGTTGTGGTTGTAAGTTGGAGCCGTGGTAGACTGGTGATGTTGAAAGGTTGCAATAAGAAAGAGGGCGGTTGTACGTTTAGCTTAATACAAACATGTATTTATGACATAGCTTAATTTAGTCATGTTAGCTAAACTTTATAAAAGCACATTTAACATTTTACGCATGTTGGGTATAATCTTGACTTGTTTATTTTTTAGTAGTATTACTATTTTAGTATTTAATTTGTTTAGTAATTAGTTTGTGAAAGGTTGATTTAGTAATTCCGCCAAAATTAAAATTGTTGACCGAGTTTTTTGGCGGTACACGTTGAGTAGAAGACTAGGAAGTAGTGGCTTCATTTAGCTACTTATTAGGTGTTGTTATTTTGTTTTTATTGTTTTTTAAAGGTCCGCGTCTTTTGTTTATATTGATAGTTTGTGAAACTATTGTAAAAGATTTGAAATGAGAATATTTGAAATGATGGAGCATATATATTCAAGTCTTCAAACTAACAATTGGGCTATTATATGCTCTCGTTATTTCCATCTTGATGGTATCGTTTAGGAACTTAATTAATATTGAACATTCACTTGTAGTTTCTTATAAGTTAGACATTCAAAAACGGTTTCTTGCAATTACTATTGGAATTCAAAACTTGTATAGTTTGTATAGTTTCATGTATATATAATTGCAATGGTTTATTCTATAGTTACTATTGGAATTCAAAACTTGTATAGTTTCATGTATATATAATTGCAATGGTTTATTCTATAGTTATAATTGTTGTGTAGTTTTTGGGTTGCTTTTTATTGCTAAATACGAGTAGGAAAATATGGAAATTAATAGTAAAAATGATTTTAAAAAATTTTAAAAGCTATTTAGCCCCGGTTTTTTAACTAAAAACCGGGGTAAAAAGTCTACTTGAGACCTGTTGGAACCCCCTTGAGAGCGCTGTTAAACACGGGTTAAATGGTATTAGCCCCGGTTTTTTAATTGGGGTTAAAAATGTATTTAGCCCCGGTTTTTTAACTGGGGTTGATTACCTACATTTAGTCTCAACCCCCCCCCCCCCCAACCCCTCTTAAAACCGGGGTCAAAAGCCAAAATAATCGGGACTAAATATGTGTTTTGTAGTAGTGAAAAATATACGTTTAATACATACAATTATTAAATTTAATACACAAAGTAGCTATACATGAAATGTTTTATGCATATAAAAAATTTAAAAAAAAAAGATGTAAAGTTGAATGCATCTAGAATTTTACCCAGTTGAATATAATGATCAAATTTCCTTTCTTATAACCTATGGCAACCCATAATTTTTTTTATAAAAAATTAAATAAATTAGCAAATGGTGTTTTGTTTGAACCTAGCCAGGGTCTATTATTTTTACTTTTAAATCTAGCTTCCACCTTCAAGCCCCCTTCAAAAACTGGATTTTGTTACTCAAAGATACTGACAACGGTTTAATAGTGTAGTCATTAATCAATCAAGTAGTAGACATACCTGTGTGCCTCTGTTTTTTCTAATGAATTCAAGTAGCATTCCGGTAAGATAAATAGCCCATGAATTTCTATTTCTTTTAACGGATGCATGGGCGTCATACACAAATTTTAGTGGGGTTAAGGAGTGATCTGATTCATGTAATTTTGGTAGTGAAACCTGAATAAAACCAAACTGGTTTCCCCATAGATTTTGAGCTTTCGGGTTGTAAAGCATTTCATCAACTGACTTATAACCATCAATCGATCTAGTATTAAGCAACACCAATGATGTAGTCCTTGCATTTCCTGAATCCTTGCTTGTTGCCTCCATATATAATCTAGTTCCAAGGAATATCACTCCAGCAATTACATCATTTACTGTCTGTTCAAAAAAAATTATTCTTAGAAATATATAATAGTGCCGGGTAGAGGTTGTATAAGAACTTTTAGCGGATTACTTCCAATATTCGTGTGTCTCTTTCTCAATACTTATTATTGTGCTATAGTGATAACTATTGTTATTAGAGTAAGGTGAGTTATATAAACTTGTTCATTATATTAGTGTAAAAGTGCATGTGTGTTATATACGTTGAAATCTAATTAATGTGACTATACAACATGTGAAAGTTTAGACGTACTATCGTTCGTATGTTGCGATAGCTTTAAAAAATTATAGAATATAAGACTACCATTAGTGCGTTGCGGTAGCTTTATGAGATGTGAGACTGTTATCAATGGCTTTCAATAGCATTCGGTGTGTAATATGTGACCATGGATATATATATATATATATATATATATATATATATATATATATATATATATATATATATAGTAGGGATATTGTAATAAGATAATTAAGGTATAAAGAGTAAGGAGAAATCTCAGCCATTTAATTTCCTACCTATAAAAATGGTTTTTTCTTTTTTTTATTAATTATAAAAAAATACTCAAAAGGGCATAATTGACCTTTTATAAATTTAATTCCCTGATATTTAGGACAGATTTTTAAGATGGTTTCTCCAGAATTATTTTGATGCACATCGTTCTCCAGTGATGCACATCGTTCTCCAGTGATGCACATCATTCTCCAGACCCATTTAAGATAATTTTATAGGAACGAAAAGCAAATGATTCACATATCTCTACTAAAAATAATGATTCAAAATTAAAAAAAAAAAGACAAACTACGAAGATGCACAAAGAAATGATCAATATACGTTGGCGCACAAAAAGAATTCTCTACTGATTCACAAATTGATGCACGATCCAAAATGAATTCAACACTGATTCACAAATTGGCAAATAAAAAATATAAACTCCAAAGCATCAACATAGATGAACAAACAGAATTGATATTGCTATAACAAAAATTGATGCACAATCAATATTCAATTTACAAAACTACAAAACTCAGTTTACCAAAAAATTTCCTACAACAAATTGATGCACAACAGTGCTTTTGTACATATGAATCGACTGGTTGTTGATGGCCGATAACCACCACCAAAATCCATGCACAACCCAACCATCGAACCACACAACGAAGAAACCCATACACAATTACTTACCGTAAAATGAGAAAAAGATGAAATTAGATTATACAACAAACGAGAGACCCAAAGGGAGACTCAAAGATTGTCCCTGGTGCAACGGCGGTTGTGGTACGGTGGTGGTGGTGTAACGAACGATTAGGGTTTGCGTGAGTTTGCATACATGGCGGTGGACTCCACAGGGGGCGGTGGACGGCGGCGACTTCAAAGGGAGACTCAAAGATTGAGTTCGCATACCATGGAGACGGAAAGCATACCAGAAGCGGTGATAATCATGAACGATTCAAACATGACGCGATTGTGCAGATGCGGTGATGGTGCACCAGCGGCGGAGGTGCAGACGACTTCACAGAGCGATGGATGTACACGATGCGGCGATGGATTAGGGTTTTTTGAAAGTAGGATGCACCGAGGCTCTGGTTTCAATTTTGAGGAGGTTAATAGGCGATGAATGTTTCAACGTGGGAGAGAGAAAAAGCTTTTATTTTTTTAAATTTCCTTATTTACCCTTTTGTTAGTTTTTTTTTTCTTATGCCACATGTCAAACCTACGTTTCTCCTTACTCTTTTTACCCTAAAACTCTTTTTATTTGATTCTGATTTTCTCTCTCTCTCTCTCTCTCTCTATATATATATATATATATATATAGAGAGAGAGAGAGAGAGAGAGTGGAGGTTCAAATAAGAATTGAAATTAAATGATAATAAGAGACTCAATCACAGCCGTCAAATTCCCCATCCTTCAATGTCATTGTCCACCCATGAATTTATTATATGCACCCTGCCACACTCTATCTCCACACGCTCTCCATCCATGAATTCCATTTACAAAATGAACGGTTGAGATTGAGTCTCCCACTCTTATTTAATTTCTTATTCTCATTTAAACCTTCTTAATATATATATATATATATATATATATATATATATATATATATATATATATATATATATATATATATATATATATATATGTCACTAAGGCATATCCTATCGCCTCTCCCGAATGTCTTCAGGTGTGTTTAGGTTGGCTTTGGGTCCATCCGGAACACCACTATCAACCCCCCCCCCCCCCCCCACCCCCCCAAATTGAATAAGTGGCGCCTTCCCAAACCCTACCTTCGAGTTCACTTGTTTTTTGAGTGTATAAGAGAGTAATTAGAAATAAAATACTTGGGTTGTTTGGGTTATGTTATATTTCTGTTTCGGGTAAGATCGAGAAAAAGAAGAAAAAGTGATGTGACAGTTGCTGTGACATTCGGGTTAAGAAAGGTTTGGGATGGGTGCTACACTACTACTCATGGTCTAATCACATTATTTTTTAGATTACTTTGTTAAAACTAGAAGTGAATATTCAACATATATAGAAGATATATTATAACTTGAACTAATTAAGAAAAGCTAGTGCACATACCACTTGAAGGCTGTCCTTAATTTGCTTGACTTCATCTAGTGAGAATGTCATGGTTGTTACATTGCTTGGCCTGAACTCTACACCCTCTTCTCCAGATCTTATGGGTGTCTGATAATCTTGCAAGAAATTACTCTTGATCATTCCCATAGAAAAATCTATAATCGTATTTCGCACAATGCTAAAAACTCGTGGTACACAAGTAATTAAACTCAATATGCCATTATCTGATTTAGGCGAGCCTCGAAACTTAGGAAATGTTAAAGGAATAGAAGGATTATCAGCTCTCTGTAAGCATGAGAGAACAACACCCATTAGAGAATAACCATCACCAAGTGCATGGTGAAGCTTGAAAAAGGCACTTCCGGATGCATTGCTTGTTGGGTATTTGAATACATGTAGCTCCCATAATGGCCTTGTGTTTGGGAATGGTTCCATTCCTATTGCTGAAATGTAATCATCAAAATACTCATCATAAGCTTCAAGTGATAATCCGTCAGGAAATCGAGGGACTTTTATATGGTCTTCGACCTTTAGTTCGACTCGCTTCCAATACTTCTCTCCGTTTTCATCTTCAACCTAATCACCCAAGAGTAGTTCGCATGTTATTTGTTTCGCAAATAGTGACAGTTTGTTAGAGCTCTAGAAACCAGACAGAGACAACAACCAAAAAAAAGGACATTCAAGACTAATGTCACAAGCCCGCCATCCGATCCACTTAAACTTTATCAAATTTGTTAGAAGGAATAAATCATCTAGATTTTCACACTAAATATATATTAAAACTTTGAAAACAATTTTAGAAATATATAAGTTCACGGTCTTATATAAGCTAGACTGAATTTTACTAATTTTTTAAATATTTGCTACTAAATCGACATTAATATAAAAGTGTAACGTTCATTTAACTTCTTATTTAAAGTTACAACTATCAAATAGATGTAATGTTTTCCCATGTTTTATTATAAAACATTAACCTTTTTCATAAATATGTCCAGTAAACTCAAAGAAAAAACCTGTTGTTATGCCTAATTTAACATGCATCTCTATCAATAGGCTACAAAATAGGGCGGTGAAAACATCCTTCTTGTTTAATTTTTGATCGATTTTGAATAATTCTTCTTGCAAGTCCTTGTAGATCATCTTTGTATATTTTAAAATACACAAAGTTTATGAATTTTCATTAAAGCCAATAAATTGCTATTTAAAGTTGGGTATATACTCAATCAAACAATTCAACACCCTCTATCTGGTTTTTTTATGACATGAAGAAAATTAATGAAGATAACACAAACTAAATATCATTTTATACGTTTTCATGAAACATGAAGAAATAACATAATTATTATAGTGCAAATAACACAAACTAAAGCTTGATCAAACTCTATTCGAGATATATGTGTGTGTTGGTGGAAATCAGGCCCCAAGTAACTCACGAATAAGAAATATAAACTTGTAGAAAATAAAGGAGATAAAAAAATTAGATATGAAGCAAAAGAAACTACACGAAAAATTGCTGGTCACTCTTAAGAGTTATTTAAAGCCACATTATCTAGACTTCTAAAATTCTGCAACTAACTCCTAATTATATGACACCCACTCATATTTATCTCACCACTAATACTTAGTCAATAAAGACCAAATCAAAATTATCGTTACTTAAACTGATAATTAACGATTAACCTAACAGTCACCTCCTTAATCGTTTATTCACACCCTCCACCTCGCCTTGCTCGCGAATTTATAGGCGTGTGTTTTCTGCCATTTCATGCTAAAATTTTGAGTTCCGAAAAAATCCATCTTGCTCTCGTTCTTGCTTTATCACCTTGAAGTTGGAGCTTCCATGTTCTCTTTCTACACTACGTTCTTGCCCTAGAAATCTCAAAGCTTGTAGACTATAACGGTCACATACATACAAAGGAAAAACCCTTGTTACTTGCTTTCTTACTACGTATTTCTCAACGTTTCAAAACTTTGTTTGGTCATTTTCTATGAATCTTCAGCCTTACTTTCATTCCCAGACAACCCAGCCAGTCTTGGTTGTCTCTTTCGGTCTCGGATTAATCTTACTCGGTCTAGATGACGCCCAATATTATGCGGCTCCTCGGTCTTCGGTCTAGGTTCCTCCCGGTCTTTGAAGCTTCTACTTTGGTCTTGGTCTAACAGTTTTCTCTTGCTAGAATTGGTCTTTTCAATTCGGTCTACACCGGATTGTTTCGGTCTTTCTTGCTTCCTACTTTCTTGCTACTTGCACCTTTCTTTGCATGCTACTTGCTAATTTCTGTTACTGCTTTCTTCATATCACCATTTGATGATCACCTTGTTGCTTGCTCTTTTCTCGATTGCATAAGACTACAATCGGTCCTATCTTTCTTACTTCAAATTGTTCATGAGCTTGGTGGCTCTGATACCAAATATTGGAAATCAGGCCCCAAGTAACTCACTGAAAAGAAATATAGTCTTGCAGAAAAATAAACGATTAATAAAGAATTTTTAGATATAAAGCAAAAGAAAGTATACAAAAAAATGCTACTCACTCTTAAGAATTATTTTTCTGCCACATACTACCGTATTTATAGAATGAAACTAACGACATGCAACTAATCCATTATTTGGACTCCTAAAGTTCTTCAACTAACTCCTATTTATATGACACCCACTCATATTTAACTCACCACTAATACTTAGTCAATAAAGACCAAATCAAAATTATCGTAACTTAAACCGATAATTAAACGATTAACCTAACATGTGTGTGTTATGTATGTATGCATGTATGCGGTATGTATATACAAAGCACAATTTTCAGCTCGATGTGCTTGTTTTAGTGCTCAACATCTCAACACTGGCTTATCATGTTCGGATCACCATCATATTATATGAGATGAACATTTGCATATATCATGGTATATACCTTCAAATTAGTGTAGAAAAAAAATTCTCCCTTCAAAACTTCCCATTTTCTTTTTATCAAATATTTGATTAGTAATACTCACTCTAATATGACTGTGGATGTAGCTATATCATGTCGATTGAGTGAATCATATAAAAATCTTTGTGACTATTATCGTGTATTAATTATCTTGCTATTTGTTTGTGTAGGTTGATTAGATTCATTCCTTGAGAGTATCTCTGGGACCAAATATAGCTAAAATGACTTATGACTAGAGAGGTTTTAAGAACGTCTTATGGATTTTTGAGAACCTATGCGAATAGAAAAAGAGACTCCTTATATACACATCCATACACACTCACGCACACCCCATATAAGTTAAATTCACTAATATTACCATAATTGTTATATGAATAACTAAAATAAAATAACGTTTATAAAATAGTTTATCTTATATTATTAATTAAATGAATCATAAGGTTCTCCACCTTTCTTGAAAGCAAAATCGTTAATTAATTATTGGTACTTAAATAATATTCTCCAATACCTCGTTCATGTCTGATATGTATAAATCTATCATAGGTTTGAAAAATTATAATATTATACCTATATATAGTATATAAAAAATTGGTACTATTTCAAAACATTAGTTTTTGTATGGTCGCGAATCTCACACACCCTACCCTAAGGATTTGAGAAGATCATCTATAAGTATCAAACCAGTGGCGGACCTTCTTGGTAGCCTAGGGTTGCACATGCAACCCCTCAACTTTGTTTAATTAATGCTAATATTTTTTTAATTTTTTTAAAATATGGACAGTGCAACCCCTAACAAAGAAAACTATGCAAGCACCAATGTTTTGTTGTCGAAAAATATCTTGGTTGATATTTAAAAAAACTAAATAACTTATAACTTAATAATCAACGGATTAAGAAAACTAACAAAGTCCAATAAAAAGATTTAAACAAAGCCTAGTACCTAACCTAAACATTAATCTGACTTTTGTGGGCTTAAGATCATGCGATTCTACATCTCTACCATCAGAAGAGTTGAAGGTCAGCTTGGTGGTGCAATTGAAGGGTCGTGTGAGGGTTGTGCCTTGTGCAATTAAAGGCCTGGCGATCTACCGACTTGGCCATGTATGTAATTGCAAAATGAAGAGTTTTAGAATTGAAAGGCGTGCAACCCGTAGCGTTTTTTTTTCTGGGTTTCCCTCTGTATCGAACTATACGTTGTCGAATGTTTTTGTGTTATCGATGATTATAACCGGAACAATATCTATATATATGTTCTTTAATTAATATTGTACGTTATGCGCTATTGCTCGATCATTAAAAATAATTAAAAAGATCGAATTGAATACCATAAGTGAAGTGAAACGACGATTGATGCGTGGAAAAGTGTCCATAATAACATCTCCAAATTCCGAGTCATCGACCGGATTATCGAATTCAAAGACAGCCGTGATACAGACCGAAGGTGGAATGCTGAAATACTGCCCAGTTGGGCTAACCGGTTCAGACTTTTCTTCTTCTTCCCATCCTCCTTTCTTTATTTTCAACTCCATATGTATATTTCACTCCCTTTTTTCAAGTTTCGTTAATTAACAAGTTTTAAAGGTTCACATGGTATATATATATATGTATATATATAGCTTATATATATAACAAAATTTAGTTTCTCTAGATTAAACATATATGGCACTAATTAATGTTGTCATAAAATCTCATGACTTTATAATATCGCTAGCTTTGTTAATGTTGTAGGTCATAATTAATTAAATATTATAAATTGAGTTTTTTGTATGATCTTAAATGAATCTATGACAATCTTTTTCAAAATTCGAACTTACTTGTTAGATTTTAATCTGGTTAATTAATTGTTCAATCACCTGTTCGGAAGGTGTCTGTCTATATATATAGAACTATAACTATTATTATTATCGATCATTAATACTCACCGGCCTATTACCAATATATATTCGCGAAATAAATAGTAGAATTTAAAACAAGCCTAACTAATTATCTAGGGTTAACACCACCTACCTGAGAAAAGACCACCCACCTATATTCACCACACATTTCTTCTTCGTCCTTGTCATAAAGATGCCATGCAATTAATCACGTCCCTCGTTTGATGTGGCACAACTATGAAAGATGCCAGTATGAGAAATCGCATAGTAAGGCTATTTTGTTTCTACACCTTACTCTATTTTCACATAACCTTGCTTTATGAAAAAGACAAAAATCTTACCAATAAAATTACTTCTATGTCTAAATTAAAGTAATTATGATAACAACCTTAACTAATAAAATAAATGAATATGGTGCAACTAGCAACATCCGCATGGTAAATAATATATTGCGGTTGGTATTAGTGTTTATTAATTAAGGGATTTACCAAACCAAACTGGTTTATCGAGAAAAGATCGTGGAAATATTAATTGTTGTTGATTAAAAAAAATACTATCCCTTGTTAATAATGTTAACAAATAACTGATAGCCGGTTGATAAATGTATAGTTACCAACGAAATATTGAAATTTAACAATCGAATGAATTCATTAGTCTTAACCAATGTGGCTTTGATAGTTTGGTACAAGAGTACCAAGGTGTATAAACAGTCACTCTCTCTTAAATTAAATTGGATTTCTTCAAAACATCCATATTAATTGAGTCATTAACGAATTATTTATGAGTAATAAGCAACTTGACCATTACATAAAATAGTTCTTAAATAAACATTAGGGGATAGAGATTAACAATCTTGACCAACTAATTGAATTAATCAATAAATAATAATTATAATGAATCAGTAATGATGTATTTTAGACAAATCAAGTCTAAATCGTTAATAACAGTCCACTTTCAACAAAATCAAGCCTTTGTATATGCATAGGCTATGCCCAATAAAAATAGGAATAAGCCTGTTTGAAAGAAAGCTGAGGAGGCATCGACATTCATAGCTCCGTAACGAGAGAGGCAGTTCTTTTCTTTGATTAAAACTGAAAGGGCGTCTTGAAAAAGAAGCCTCAAAGAAGGGGAAACGAAACGATAAGTATCTCCAACCTCTATATTTCTAAACGATCGGGCCCTCATCCTCGCCGCGATACGGAACGTTTTTGTTCTTCTTTTGATGCCTCACGCCTTAGTTCCAATTCTGTAACAATGTTGCTGTAAGTCAATAAAAGTAGAAAACTTGACGTTCTTTCTTCCCAAAATCGAATCAAAATCTGAAAAATTGCTTCATCTATAGGTCAACATGCATGCTGTTTTTCCCAAATCAGAATGAAGAATGCTTGATAAACATGAAGCCGTAAAGGAAATTAAGACAACGATTTTGGGTACTTGTTTGTGGATCTGGAGAAATAAAAGATGTTCTGCTGGTGGAAACCTTGGGATGAAGCTGTACTTAATTGATTTTGGGGAGTAGTAAATAATTAATATATGTGGTACAATCTTAAGGGGTAAGAAATATGTAGTGTTTCTTTATTATATTTTGGAGGGTTAGATTGAGTGTGAGCAGTAAATTGGGGTAGTATAATCTTGTGAAGTGATATCGAGTTAAATCATGGGTGCGTTTGTATTTGGGGTATTAATATAATATTATAACTAGTTTATTACCCCGTGTAAAAACACGGGGATGTTTAAAAAAATATAAAATTTGATGGTATGAAATTATAAAAGGTATAATAAGTGTAAAAGTATTTCAGAAATTTTAAGATAAAAATAATAAAATATCACCAAACATTTACATATCAGAATTTTAACAAAAAACAATAACTAATTGTTTTTGAAGTACTACAATTAATGGATAACAAAAAATTAAGAATTTACTAATTTTTAAAAAGTATCATATTACAATAAAACTTATACCAAAACGTAGATAAAAATGAGATGATCATAAATATAAAATTATTTTTTTCTCTAAACTAAATATATCACAAGTTACTAAACATAATGTATAAACACCGTATAATTAATTATATTAATATACAATTTTTATAAAACCCTCTCAATTTTCTTAAAAACCCCTCACATGTTTTATAAAACCCCCTCATAATTTTTATTCAGGCTCCTCCCAATTGATATAGATTTGAAATTCGATGTCATTAATCTTTCAAATACCCACTACTATTAATGGATAACAAAAAATTAAGAATATAGTAATTTTAAAAAAAGTGTCATATTACAATAAAATTTATACCAAAACGTAGATAAAAATGAGACGGTCGTAAATATATAATTATTTTTTCTCGAAACAAAATATATCACAAGTTACTAAACATAATTTATAAACAACATATAATTAATTACATTAGTATACAATTTTTATAAAGCCCCCTTACATTTTCCTTAAAAAGCCCATTCCATGTTTTATAAAGCCCCCTCACAATTTTCATATAACCCCCTCCTAATTAATTATTAATTGAATTCCATCGAGATTAACTTTCCAAAATTGTTTTTGAAATTGAATAATTTTAAAATTGAAGGTTTTGATTGGTTAATTAAGTCTCAATTTTAGTTATTTTAGGAAAATTGGTAAGCCTCTTATATATATATATTGATACATGCATCCTCTTTGATATGATGATTTGTTTATAAGCCTCTTTAATCCCTTATTTCACTTTCTTTAATCTCTTAAATTACATTAGTTCATATATTGCTTGTGATTTCATAGTTAATTAGTCTATTTTCACTTTCGTCTCTCAGTGTCAGTGTCGGCCCAGATCTATTGCCGATACTAAGTAGCAGTCAAAAATTTGTATCCATTTTTCATGATATATATATATATATATCAGGTAGCCAAAAAAGAAATAACACAGAAGCAAAAGATCTTTTTAAAATTTGAGATTAACAAAAATGCTGATATCTAATCGTAAGTTTTTTATTTTTTATAATCTTTATTTACGGATATACATGTTCTATGTACATATTACTTATTAGATTTGATTTTATTTTTACTTTAGGGGCTCTAATTAAGTTTTTGCCGAGGGCCCAAAAATTTTGAAACGGCCCTGATTTTTTTTACACACACACATAGTGGAAGGTTTATACGAGAAAATCTCATATTGCGAGAAGTGCGAGAAACATTTTGATTCATTGATTGATTTCTAATCTAATGGTTTATAATAATTGCAATTATTATCTTTTTATTTAAAAGGGTAATATAGTAAAGAACAAAATTAATCTCTCCTATCTCTATCTTCTCTCTCCACTCAAATTTTGCTTCTCGAACATCTCTCACGTCATTGTTCACTAGTGAACATATTGTCAAAAAAATTATTTTATTTATGCGAGTCATTAGTGTTTGATCAAGTATTATATAAATTACTAGTAAACGTGTTAAAACATTTTTTATTTGTAAACAGATCAATTCATTTTTTATTTAATATATTCATTAACGAATATCCCCTAACAAATTGTTGCTATAAAAATTGGTGAACATTCCAAGTATTTTTTTTTTGCAACACTTCTAGTAGTTATTTTTCGTGTAATATATGTTCGTTAACCTTAACATCTTTCTTTGGCTAAAATTAGTGTGTTCACCGATGAACATGACCTCTTCTCATTTTATTTTCACTTTGTCTAACCGTGAACACGTTAATGAACAATAGCAAGAAGCATCTAAATGAAGGGAACATTAACCATATGGTAGAAACATTATGCTTATTTGTAAACAAAAACATGCAAATATAAAAATTAACCAAAAAAACATAACAAAAGAAATATGAAATGAACACGATACACATTTATAATGAAAAACTAAAGAAAATACCATTCATAATCGTTGGACAAAAAACAGAACATAGTTCATAATAGTTTCACCTCATAATAACCTTAATAAAAATTAAAAAAAAAACCCTAGATCAATGAGACATTGACTAGATTTCCATGAAAAACCTTCGATCCGTGAGTCATCAACTAAGGTGCCATGAAAATTCTTGAACCATAGCTCACTGAACAATGATCTACATATTGAGATCAAGAACAAAAGCTAAACAATAATACTTTTTTGACGGTCACCGAAAGCAGGTGATGGGCGTTGTGCGGTCATGGAGGAAGAGTTAGTAGGACGGCAATGATTGCGACGATGTCCTAAACCAAGTAGCGATAGCAATTGTTATTGATAATTACCACTGAAGCTTGCAAAAGACATAAATTTATTGTGGAAGTGGTATTCGGGTCTTGGTTATTGAAGGTTGATAGGGCAGCGACCATTTTAGGGTTCTTGGTTGGGTCAACATGTGGGTAAATGAAAGGGTGTATGTAGATCAATAACTTGATTTCATTTATGTCTTCAATGAAGAACGAGAGAGTGTCACTAAAGTATTGATCTAGGCTAGTCGGCTTCTTAGGAAGTTAGGGTTCAATGAAAAATTGAGATTGTTAGTGATGAGGAATTGAGAATCCCGAATAGAGCGAGAGATTGACGAGGGGAAAAATAAAGAGAAATTAGAGTGTAGTCAAATGGTCTATTTTGCCCCCTCCCCCCGCTGATTTAATTATTAATATTCCTGTTTTATTTAATTACGAAATTACCAAATCAAATCTGATTCCTTGATTTACCAATCTAATGGTCATAAAAGCTTCTAGTATTTTTTGCTAAAATGAAACTTCTCGCATGAACCACCCTATATATATATATATATATATATATATATATATATATATATAAGGGACGGTTCAAACGAGAACTGCTTTTCGTACGAAAAACGCGAGAACCAATCTGAGCCGTCCAATTCTCTCTCCTTCAATGTCACCACCCACTCATGAATTCATCACATGCACCCTGTCACACTTGATCTCCCCACGCTCTATATCCACAAATTCTACTTATCAAATCAACAACTAAGATTGGTTTGAGCAGTTCTCGTATAGAAAGCAATTCTCGTTTGAAAAATCCTTATAAAGTTAAAGGATATAATCACCCTTATATATAAAACATTAAAGAGTTAATTACTGAAATGGTCCCTGTGGTTTGGCCAAAATATACTTTTTAGGCCTTTATTTCCAAAGTTGATATGTTGGTCCTTCTGAATGTCATTTTGTCACTCTATTGGTCCTTTAGCAAACGTCCTTACAATTGCAAACGTTAGATGCCTTTTTGCAGGGGTATCTGTGTCATTTAACCACACAATGGACAAAACAAGAGTACTTTATCACTATTTAAGAAGCGAGAGGGCAGATGCCTACTTCTTCACCCACCATTTTTCTTTCAAGAAGCTCTAAACAACATTTGTAGATTATGTTTCCTTTAAAAGATTCTTGATATGAGCTCGCTCTTCATTAAAGGCATAAGCTTCTTCCTCGGTTTCTTTAAGCAAATTAGATAACCTACTTACTTCCTTTTCAAGTGAATTGTTTTCTTTTTTAGATTGCTTCACACAATTCATTAACTCCTGCTCTTTTTCGTTCCACTCTGATTTTGTACCTTGATGCTTATGTTTAGATTGCTCGATGGTGTTCATGAGCATGTTGATTTCGTGTATTTGCATCATCAATCATGCTTCTTTCTTCTTCATCTTTTGATGTTTCCAATTCACTTATGAGTTTGTTCTTTTCTTCTAGAAGATTCTGAACACTGCTAGGTACAAGTTTCTCGTTGTTCAAAGTATGTGTTCTTTCCTCCTTCACAGTTTCAAGCTCGTTTTTCAAACTTTTAGCTTTTTTTCCGTTTCAGAAGCTTCTTCCTTCAATTTCTGAAGAACACGTTCTGCTTTTTAAAGACCACCTCGTTGTCTTACATTTGACATCTCTAATAATCCAACTTTTTCTTTGAGAGAAGAAAGCTCGGTTTCTGCATTTCTCAACAAACCATTGCTCGTTTCTACTTCTTTGACCATTGACTCAAGAGATGAAGATGCTGACCTTTTGTAACACCGTACTTTTAATACTACCTTGAAATACGCGCGGAAGCTAAAACAGATTTCTAATATAATATAATAAAGAAAATACAACTTTAATATGTTAGATTTACAAAATAACATATACAGTGTTACTCAAAAACAACAGGCTCTGTACAAAACATTTTCAATATCAGAGTTATGATCAGTCCCAAAATTCCAGTTTCATCTCTTTCATCCACATACCAGGTTTAACCTGTAAAAGATTACAACAGTGGGGGATTAGCACAAAGCTAAGTGAGAGAATAGATACCACAAACGTACAAGGCATAAAGCCCAAACAAACAATGCTCAAACAACAAGAGAAGCGGCGGTCTTGCGGGACCTTCAACCAAATGTCGGCCAAAGCATAGGTTTACCGATAGCCCAGTTACAACAGACAACAATAATAGCACTTCTTGATTACAACAAATGCAAATCAAGACAACTACTAATACTGTATATCTCTAAACATAGGCCCAGCTGAATAACAACCGCCAAGCTGATCTCACAACAACATCATATATATACATAAAAAGAGCAAACAATCAGGTGATATATCTCATACATTCAAGATATATATCCACTCACCGATATCTTCAACAGTTTAGGCAACTCAGTCTTTTCTTACTACTGAGTCTTGTCTCCACCTGAACAAACAACTAACAATCAGTATTTGCTTAATCAACAAACAATAAGCACAATACTATAATCAAACACATATGCACATATAATCACAAGTACATATCAATTCATGTATTTACAATCAATACACACAATTCACTATCATTCTTTACTTCCTGTAATTTAGTGAATTCATCCAACTCTTTAGCTTAGGAAATTTACATACATCCTTTTATAAGCCAAGGCAATCATTTCATGATTATCTTCGAATCATCCAAGAGTTGATCTTTCATAACACAACCTTCACAAATTCCTAGCATAGGTAATGTTAGAATTCCGATTGTGTCCAAATCCGATTAGATCAAATCCGATAGCTTCAAATCCGAATAAACATGAAATCCGGTCATCTCAAATCCGATAAAGAACAATTCCGAACAAACATGGAATCCGTTAGACTTGAATTCCGATTAAAATTCCAAATCTCATAGTATCGGAATCCGAGTAAAGTCAAATCCGATCAAGTCTTACAATCCGATAAAACATCAAATCCGAGTAACATGGAATCCGATAAAATCTAACAATCCGATCAACTTAAAATCCGATAAACATACAATCCGATAAAAAGCTAAGGCAATAGTCCAGTTTTCTCGGATTTCACCAATTCCGATAGATTTAATCGGATTTCACCAAATCCGATCGATTCATACATGAATCCCGATCAGTTCATACTTAGCAATTCCGACAGCTTCAAAAATGATTCTAACTTCAATTTTAAATCTGATTTTAAGCATGCAACAACATATATGTTTTCAGAATTGAATTCTAACATATATTGCTCATCATAACATCATAATCTAACATACATGCAACCTAAAATCATCAAATTCATCATACATAAGCATTCAATCGGATTTCTATATACATGCATTCAAAACCGAGATAATTCAACAATTAACACAAAATTTCAGTAATCTAACCTTTTAGATGATACTAAACACTTCAGTTAGTGGTTTGCACAATTAATATCAAAAAAAAAATCCAATTCTTGCTTCTTTGTTGTTCTCGGCCGTAAGCAACACTAACACACACACTCACCTTTCAATTTTGCATGTAATGAGAGTTTATTGGCATGATAGGTGTAATTAGGTGTCAACAATGCTTACTCATGCTTCCACTCACATATCCACTAACAACAATCTTATTAAATTAAATATTTACACATAATTTACTTAATTTAATTAATTAAACACATAAACAAATAATCAACAATTAATTAAAGTAATTCAACTTAATTTACCTTAATATTACTAGGCCGGTAAGGAGGGTGTTACAAATCTTCCCCCCTTAAAAAGATTCCGTCCTCGGAATCTGATCGCGCTCAAACAAGGCTGGGTATCGACTCCTCATATCATCTTCAGTCTCCCAAGTTAAGTCTGAACCCAAGCTGTGCTTCCATTTTACCAAAACCATTGGTATTTGTTTGTTTCTTAACTTTGTTACTTTACGATCTAGTAACTCAACAGGTTCCTCAATCAACCTCTTGTTAGAATCTACACGAAGATCTTGTATTGGCAAAACCTGTGTCTGATCCTCTACATTGCACTTTCTCAGATAACAAACATTGAACGTGTCATGAATACCTGCCAATTCATCTGGAAGATCCAAAACCACTGTCTGATCATTTACTATCTTTCCGATTCTGAACGGACCAATATATCTAGGAGCCAACTTCCCTCGTTTTCCAAAGCGTATCACACCCTTCCATGGAGAAACCTTTAAGTAGACTCGCTCACCCTCAACAAAAGTCACTGGTCGACGACGCTGATCTGCATACATATTTTGTCGATCTCTTGCAACTTTCAACTTTTCTCGAGCCACTGCAACTTTATCTGCTGTGATCTGAACAATATCTGGCCCAGCAAACTGTTTCTCTCCTGCCTCTAACCAACAAGTAGGAGTTCTGCACGGTCGCTCATATAACATCTCATACGGTGGCATTCCGATACTGGAGTGGTAGAAATTGTTGTAAGCAAACTCAACCAACGGTAGATGCGAATCCCAAGAACCTCCAAACTCTAACGCACATGCCCGAAGCATATCTTCTAAAGTCTGAATTGTTCATTCTGATTGGCCATCTGTCTGCGGATGATAAGCTGTACTCAGATTAACTCTTGATCACAACTCTTGTTGTAGTCTGTTCCAGAAATTCGACACAAACCTCGAATCCCGATCCGACACAATAGACAAAGGAACTCCATGTCTAGATACTATCTCATCAATATACAACTTAGCTAACTTACTCAAATTTGCAGTCTCAGCAGTAGCAAGAAAATGTGCACTCTTGGTTAATCTGTCAACAATAACCCATATCATATCGTTTCCCTTCTGAGTCTTTGGAAATTTCGTTACAAAATCCATTGTGATATGATCCCATTTCCATTCAGGTATTGCTAATTGTCTCAGAGATCCATACGGCTTCTGGTGTTCGGCTTTCACTTGTGCACATATATGACATGATTCCACAAATCGAGCAACATCTAACTTCATAGTAGGCCACCAATAAAAGGTCTTCATACTATGATACATCTTAGTGCTACCAGGATGAACAGACATTCTGGATTTATGTGCTTCAGTCAAAATCAATTCCCGCAAATTACCAAACTTCGGCACCCATACACGATTCTGGTATAATTTTAATCCACGAGAATCAGTTGTCAATTCATGCTGCCTCTTAACCATCAGTTCATCTTTCAAGTTCTCGGTTTTCAGTGCTTCTATCTGTGCAGCCATCAATTGATCGATCAAATCTGACTTAATCTCTAATCGCATAAACTTCACCGTTTCTGCAGAACCTTTTCGACTAAGTGCATCAGCTACCACGTTAGCTTTCCCCGGATGATACTGGATATCACAGTCATAATCTTTTATCAACTCCAACCAACGGCGTTGTCTCATATTCAACTCCTTCTGCGTGAAGACATACTGTAGGATTTTATGATCAGTGCAAATTGTACACTTGGTACCATATAAATAATGTCTCCACAGGTTCAAAGCAAACACCACTGCTGCTAACTCCAGATCATGAGTCGGATAGTTCTTCTCGTTGGGTTTCAACTGTCTGGAAGCATAAGCTATCACTTTACCTCTTTGCATTAATACACATCCTAACCCCGCATGTGAAGCATCACAGTAAACCACAAAATCTTCAGATCCTTCTGGCAACGTAAGAACAGGAGCTTGACACAGAAGTTGCTTCAAAGTCTGAAAAGCATTCTCCTGAGCCTCACTCCATAGAAACTGAACATCTTTTCGGGTTAGCTTAGTTAACGGACCAGCTAATTTCGAAAAGTCTTTAATAAACCGTTTGTAATAACCTGCCAAACCAAGAAAACTTTTAATCTCTGTCGGTGTCTTTGGAGCGTTCCAATTCATCACAGCTTCTATCTTTGACGGATATACTTTGACACCGTCTCCACAAATTACGTGACCCAAAAACTTGACTTCACGTAACCAAAACACACACTTAGACAACTTGGCATACAGTTTGTGTTGCTTGAGAATATCCAAAACTTGACGTAGATGTTGATCATGTTCATTCTCCGATTTAGAATATATCAAGATATCATCAATAAACACGATGACAAACTTATCCAGAAATGGTCGACACACCCGATTCATCAAATCCATGAACACTGCAGGAGCGTTAGTCAAACCGAATGGCATCACAAGGAATTCGTAGTGACCGTACCGTGTACGAAAGGCTGTTTTCGGTATATCCTCTTCGGCTACTCTTACCTGATGATAACCCGACCTCAGATCAATCTTAGAGAAATACGAAGCTCCCTGACGTTGATCAAACAAATCATCTATTCTCGGCAACGGATACTTATTCTTGACAGTCCTCTTATTCAAATCCCTGTAATCAATACACATACGCAAAGTCCCGTCTTTCTTTTTCACAAACAATACCGGTGCACCCCAAGGCGAAGAGATTGGACGAATAAACCTCTTGTCTAACAGTTCCTATATCTGAGTCATCATTTCTCTGATTTCTGAAGGAGCTAATCTGTACGGAGCTTTCGCAATAGGAGTACTACCAGGTATTAGATCAATCTTATATTCGACATCACGAACAGGCGACAATCCTGGCAGATCATCGGGAAATACCTCCGGATACTCAGAAACCACACGAACATCAATCACAGGCCGCTTCTCCTTCTTAACATCAATAGCATAAGCCAGATACGACGCACACCCTTTGACTAAAGATTTTCTAGCCTTCATATACGAGATAATCGGAAAAGAAGACGAAGATCTATCCCCACGAGCCACGACATGCGACCAGTCAGCCAGAGGAATATTTATAAGTTTCTTATGACATTGGATACTAGCCCTATGAAGACTCAACCAATCCATGCCTAATACTAAATCAAAACCAGGTATAGGCATCACCAAACAGTCTACAGGGAAACTAGTACCATCAATACTAATCTGAACTCCAGTCACAGAAATGGTCACATGTACTATACTACCATCCGCTACTTCTACTTCTAAAGGAGTGTCATTCACAGAAACAGATAATTTCAACTTATCACATAGAGTCACAGATATAAATGACCTATTTGCACCAGAATCAAACAAAACACGTGCAGGCATAGAGTTAACTATGAACATACCGGTTATCACATCATCACTGCCAGTGGCTTCCTTGGCAGTCATCTTAAAAGCCCTACCTTCCGCAGAAGGTACAATCTTTCTCTTCTGACCTGCAGAAGACGATCCCCCGGTGATATTTACCCCTGCCCCGGTCCCCGTGGTCTTGATCTTGGGACAGTTTCCCGCTCGGTGCCCTTCCTCTTTGCAATTCCAGCAGACAAAGGTATTATACTTACAAACACTTATATCATGCCCCATCTCACCGCACCTCAAACATTTACGTGTTTGCGGTGTACACTGCCCAACATGACGAGACTTACAACTATGGCACCACGACTTGTTTTGAAAAGACCCTGATCCCTTTGGTCTCTGATCTGACTTTCCGTGATGACTCTGCCCTTTTCCCTTACCTTGATTCCCACTGGAGCCTCCACCAAACTTGTTAAACGACCCTCTGTTCATCTTTTCACGATCCTGAGCATCTGACTCTGCAGCTCTGGCTAGAGTGAACGCCTGAACAAGTGAAGTTTCCATACGGGTGTTACCCCGATATTCAGGAAATAAAGCCTTCACGAAATGTTGGATTTGTGAATGCTCACTGGGCACCCACTGCCTTGCAAACCTCAAAGTCTCCTGAAATTTGGTAATCAACTCCTCAACAGACATCTTATCTGTCTGTGCAAGATCCAGGAATTCCCTCTGAATTTTCTCCATATTAAAAGTGTTGCAAAATTGTTCACAGAACTTATCCTGAAATTGCTCCCAGGTAATGGCATTCACAATCTCTCTCGGTAAATGTGTTGTCAACGAATCCCACCAAGTCAATGCCTGATCCTTGAAACGTCTAGTTGCGAATTTGACCCAATCTGACTTCTCACAGTTACTTGCCTCCAAAGTCTTCACTATCTCTTTCAACCAGTTTAATGTAACATTCGGGTTTGAACTTCCTGAATATTCAGGTGCTCCACACGCCACAAAATCCTTGTACTGACACTTTTGTTTGTTTTCTTGTTGAGGAAACCATGGAATAAAGACTGTTTGTGGTTGGGGTTGACTTGACACTCCCTGAGGCATCTGGAAAAATGGAAAAGATCCATATGGGGTTGACATTGTGCTCACAGGTGTAGTAGTATATACAGGTGGTGGTATCGGTAGAGTAATAGTGGCTATTACATTAGGCATCTGTACTGTAGTGGTTGGTTGGGAAGTTTGTGTTTGGTTCAACTGTTCCTCAAGCTGTAGTATACGGTCTCTCTGAGTCTGTAAAGTATCTTCCAGCTGCAACACATAGTCCTGATTATCTGATTCTCCATGATGAGAAGTACCCGCTCTGTGCTGCTCATTCGCAGCAGTAGATGAAACGTTGTTATGCTGTCTTCCAGGGGACTGTGGGGTAAATACCGGGATCTCGTTGTTATCAGCCATAATCTGTTCTACACAACATCTCACCAGTTGTCAGATTATAGTTCGTTAGTACCACATCATATTCTCTATAGCTATCTTACTAATTACCCACCCTGGAATATTGGACTGACCAGAGCCTTAGTTCGAGTATTGCACGAAATCACCAATGCAAATCCTCAAACCAGGGCTCTGACACCAAATTGTAACACCGTACTTTTAATACTACCTTGAAATACGCGCGGAAGCTAAAACACATTTCTAATATAATATAATAAAGAAAATACAACTTTAATCTGTTAGATTTACAAAATAACATATACAGTGTTACTCAAAAACAACAGGCTCTGTATAAAACATTTTCAATATCAGAGTTATGATCAGTCCCAAAATTCCAGTTTCATCTCTTTCATCCACATACCAGGTTTAACCTGTAAAAGATTACAACAGTGGGGGATTAGCACAAAGCTAAGTGAGAGAATAGATACCACAAACGTACAAGGCATAAAGCCCAAACAAACAATGCTCAAACAACAAGAGAAGCGGCGGTCTTGCGGGACCTTCAACCAAATGCCGGCCAAAGCATAGGTTTACCGATAACCCAGTTACAACAAACAACAATAATAGCACTTCTTGATTACAACAAATGCAAATCAAGACAACTACTAATACTGTATATCTCTAAACATAGGCCAAACTGAATAACAACCGCCAAGCTGATCTCACAACAACGTCATGTATATACAGAAAAAGAGCAAACAATCAGGTGATATATCTCATACATCCAAGATATATATCCACTCACCGATATCTTCAACAGTTCAGACAACTCAGTCTTTTCTTACTACTGAGTCTTGTCTCCACCTGAACAAACAACTAACAATCAGTATTTGCTTAATCAACAAACAATAAGCACAATACTATAATCAAACACATATGCACATACAATCACAAGTACATATCAATTCATGTATTTACAATAAATACACACAATTCACTATCATTCTTTACTTCCTGTAATTTAGTGAATTCATCCAACTCCTTAGCTTAGGAAATTTACATACATCCTTTTATAAGCCAAGGCAATCAGTTCATGATTATCTTCAAATCATCCAAGAGTTGATCTTTCATAACACAACCTTCACAAATTCCTAGCATAGGTAATGTTAGAATTCCGATTGTGTCCAAATCCGATTAGATCAAATCCGATAGCTTCAAATCCGATTAAACATGAAATCCGGTCATCTCAAATCCGATAAAGAACAATTCCGAACAAACATGGAATCCGTTAGACTTGAATTCCGATTAAAATTCCAAATCCCATAGTATCGGAATCCGAGTAAAGTCAAATCCGATCAAGTCTTACAATCCGATAAAACATCAAATCCGAGTAACATGGAATCCGATAAAATCTAACAATCCGATCAACTTAAAATCCGATAAACATACAATCCAATAAAAAGCTAAGGCAATAGTCCAGTTTTCTCGGATTTCACCAATTCCGATAGATTTAATCGGATTTCACCAAATCCGATCGATTCATACATGAATCCCGATCAGTTCATACTTAGCAATTCCGACAGCTTCAAAAATGATTCTAACTTCAATTTTAAATCTGATTTTAAGCATACAACAACATATATGTTTCCAGAATTGAATTCTAACATATATTGCTCATCATAACATCATAATCTAACATACATGCAACCTAAAATCATCAAATTCATCATACATAAGCATTCAATCGGATTTCTATATACATGCATTCAAAACCGAGATAATTCAACAATTAACACATAATTTCAGTAATCTAACCTTTTAGATGATACTAAACACTTCAGTTAATGGTTTGCACAATCAATATCAACAAAAAATCCAATTCTTGCTTCTTTGTTGTTCTCGGCCGTAAGCAACACTAACACACACACTCACCTTTCAATTTTGCATGTAATGAGAGTTTGTTGGCATGATAGGTGTAATTAGGTGTCAACAATGCTTACTCATGCTTCCACTCACATATCCACTAACAACAATCTTATTAAATTAAATATTTACACATAATTTACTTAATTTAATTAATTAAACACATAAACAAATAATCAACAATTAATTAAAGTAATTCAACTTAATTTACCTTAATTCTACTAGGCCTGTAAGGAGGGTGTTACACCTTTCTAATCTTTTAGCTTCTTCTGCTTGAAGATCTAATTTAGCAAATGGTGGGTGAAGAAGAAGGCATCTGTCATCTCCTTTCCTAAATAGTGATAAAGTACACTTCTTTTGTCCTTTGTGTGGTTAAATGACACAAATATCCTATAAAAAGGCATCTAACGTCTGCAATTGGATGGACGTTTGCTAAAGGACCAATAGAGTGAGAAAATGACATTTAGAGGGACCAAACATATCAATTTTGGAAATAAGGGACTAAAAATGATATTTTGACCAAACCACAGAGATCATTTCAGTAATTAACTCAATATTAAAACTAATCTTAACCAATTATTTAAGAAAAATAGATAAATATCATATCGCACCCAAAAAATCCAGTCTCTTTCGAGGCTCACCCACCAGAAAAAAAGTATATTCACTAAGACTTAAATAAACCATAACTTATCATGTTTTGAATTTCAACTAAAGAAAATAATATCATTAAATTCAGTGTCTTACTCTCTTTAATTCAAAATTAAACTCGACGTATTTTCGTAATTTTTTCTTCTAGAAAGTGCAAGTCAAAATTCGAATATTCAAGTGCATTCAATCTATTATTTAAAAAAAAACTTTAATTCAAATCTCTAAACTTTCTACCCATAAAGTCCATTAATCAGCAATTCAACCTCAATCAGATGCATGTTAATATATATCAAATGCAATTGACCGGACAAAGTTCTATATTCAAATACACGTTTCACAAAATCAAGGTTCTATTTGTTCGACAAAACTATGAAACATTTACAAACCAAAATACATTTTAAGTTAATACCATTTGAACGATATTCACCAAAAATGAACCATAAAGGAAATAACCAAGATACATATCTGAAAAAACATGCATTTTCAAATACTAAAGTCAATACAAAATCAAAATCGTGAATATGAAATTGGGTACTTATTGCTTCGTGACTTCTTCCTCTCTTTAGTTTAACACTTGTTTTGTAACTAAAAGGGGATAGAACCTCACATATAAAGATGATCATATCAAAGAACCCAAATCTGATTTCAACTTGAGTTCGGGATTCAAACAGTGCTAGTAAGACCATGTGCATCTAACCCTCTCTTACCCTCTCAAATTCATTGTCACATCAGCATCCACATCATTTCCAACTCTAACCCTCTCTAACCCTCAAACCCCCACATCCAACCCATATTACCTTCATAATATTTTATTATAAAATAATAAAAAAAAGAAAAGAAAATTATGTGTGTGTGTCAGACGACCCACTCGTGTCTACAAACCAGCAAAAGAGGAAGGGCTCCTGGAACCCGTGGGTGTGCGATGGTTGGGGGGCTACCCGTTGGTTCACGGGTATACGGACGCGCGTAGTCTAACACTGGAGAGAGCTAGACTAGGAATGGGCTTCCAATTATACGAGTGACATTGTGAGAGGTGGCAAACCAGGAATTATTGTTTTATTACTTCTAATTGGGTGTGTAAGACTCTTTTGAGTCTTTTATCTGCTCGAAACCTCAAAGGGAGAGTGAGATAACTATATGGGCAAATTGTCGAGAAATGTAACTATAATATCTAAATTTGACAATAAAGGTAATGTCAATTTTTTTGGACCAAGAAATGATCATAAATTTTAATTTTTTTAAAAAGGGTATATGGTAACCAGGTCAATAGGTTGTCGGTTAAAATTAAATTTTAGTACAATCAAATGGATGATGTGGCATTTTATTTAATTAAAAGAAATTTGAATATAAAAAATAAAAATTATACTTGGATCTATGAATATCTGCTACTCTCTCTTCCCTCTCTCTCTAGACGATTCCACTACCACCACTCCATCACAACAGAAGACTCCACCACCACCATCGTCCGCCTCCTTCTCTCTCTCCTCTTTTTCTCTCTATAGACTGTGTTTCTTCAAACCTAGGGCTCCTAATTTTTGTTGAAGCCGATACCAGGAGGAGTTGATTTAGAACTCTTCCATCTAGCATCTCTGTGAGTTAGGGTTTTCATATACGAGTTAGGGTTTTCCGATATGTTTATGTTCTTCAAGTTTGATTTTCATATCTGTTTATGTTTTCGAGTTAGGGTTTTCAGATATCTTCGAGTTATGTTGTCTACGATGGTGACTGTGTTCTAGATGCAGGTTTGAATGAGTTCAGATCTCTCTCTATCTCTCCCCCTCTCTCTCTTTTAAATTCAGATCTGTTCGGGATCTCTCTCTCTCTCTCTCTTTCTTTTTGTTATTCGAGTTTCAGATCTCTCTCTCTATATGGCTCCTTGTTCCCCACACTGACGCGATCGAGAAAACCCTAGATCGAGAAACCCTAGATTGACAGATTCACAACCCTAGATCGACTTTGAATCTGTGTTTGTTGGTGTTTGAGGACTCAAGAACACAGATCTTCATGGTGGCGGTGGTTCGGCGGAGGATGGTGGTCAACGGTGGAGGATCTTGAAATCTTCAAGACCATCAATATCGTAACTTTATAACCACATATATTATTATTAAAAATTTTAAAAAGTAAAAGATATTAAAAGTTGATTATTTCATGTGTCTAAAAAATTAAAAAGGTAAAGATATTAAAAAATCATGTCAGCATCATATATGACATGGCGTTGACTGGACTGCCATGTGTATTGCCATGTCTTTGGTAACCTGATGACCCTTGCTGACATGGACTGCCATGTGTATTGCCACGAATTTGGTTACCTGCTGACTAGGTGGTTAGCAGGTCTAAGAGGTCACCATACCCTTTTTGTCAAAAACTGAAATTCATAATCATTTCATGGCCCAAAAAAATGGATGTTACATTTATTGACAAATTTGAATATTTTAGTTACATTTCTCGGTAATTTGCCCTTATATTATTTGTTTAAAAAAGATGATCCATGTTAATATTTTATTAATATTATTATTAAAAGAATATATAAGAGATTACTTTAGTTTAATTAAAAAGGTTTATAGCAATATGGGTTGTTTATTAAATTATTATTTAAATGATATTTAAAAAATTAGATAATATTAATGTAAGATGGCTTTTGCAAGTTTTAAATATTGATTAAGATGTCTTGGAACAAGTTTTAAATATTGATAATATTAACGCTTTGTTAGGATATTTTATTCAAGTTAATTTTTTTTAACTAATCTGAAAGATTATTAAAAGCAAAGATAAGAGATTAATCAAATATAAAAATGTTTATAGCAATATGGGTCGTTTATTAAAAATTTAAATAAATGATATTTTAAAATTTTTGATAGTATTAAATTATAATGGCTTTTATTATTAAATATCTTGAGTTTGAGTTATACGATTTGGGATTATTGACAACAACAAAAAAATTAAAATCCGATTTTAATTTTTATCCAAATGAATAACTAAAATTTGATAATTAAATTCGTTATTAAAAATCAACTAGTTTATTGACCCGTGCACGCACGGGTATTTTGAAAGTGTATTTAAGATATTAAAATTTTCAAATAAAAAATAATGCAGTAAATGAAACATCACCTTTGTGATGTAAATATACTAATTTTAAAAAAGTGTCATATTACTATAAAATTTATACCAAAACGTAGATAAAAATTAGACGGTCGTAAATATATAACTATTTTTTCTCTAAATAAAATATAGGGTTTAGTTCCTAAAAGTACATCGAAGTTGTCACTTTTTGCTATTGTGTATACCCATCTTTCAAGACTCCCGTTTAGTACATCAAAGTTCCTAAAACTCACGATTTATGCATTGGGTAACTTGTTACCTATTGGATGATGAGGTGTAACAGGTAATTAATGATGCGGCAATGACTTTGTTGATGTGGCAATGACTTGGGTGCTTATGTGGTGTTATCATATTTAGAAGATATTAAAAAAAGAAAAATAATAATAATAATAATATATCAATCTGGGTTTTTGATGATCTGCTACCACCATGAATCGTTGCTTCATCGATCTTTCGTTTTTAGGGCCTGCGATTCAAATGGCCTTCACCACTGCCTTTGTTGATCAGCTTTCGTTGAACCATGACCCAGAAGCTTCAATCGTTGAACCATCACCGCCTTCGTTGAATCATCACCCAGAAGCTTCAATCGTTGTTGGGTTCTCCAGAATCACCACCAGATCTTCATCGACTTCATCATCATCTACTTCATAATCTACAATAAAACAAATGGCCTTCACCACCGCCTCCACCATCTTCAGTTGCAGAAAATCCTAGAACGCCGGAGACCGGAGAACGGGTTTGAGTTCAGATTTGTACGTCGCCGGAGACCGGATACCAAGGTATGGTGGTTTTCGATCGGTTCTTAGATCTTCATCTTGATCTTGCTCCAGATTTGGGGGTTTTGTACGATTTAGGGTTTTGTACGGTTCTTAGATCTTCATCTTCATCTTTCATGTTTCAGATCTGATTGTTGTTTATGTTTAATCTGAATTCTTGTATGAAGATTCATATGAAGACTTGGAAAACCCATCTTCATATATGATATTTGTGCAAATCTGTTCTTCGTTCTTCGATTTAAGATATTTGTACATATTTAAGTTTCATCTTCTCCAAATCTGTTCTTCGTTCTTCAATTTAAGATTTTTATTTTAATTTGATTGTTGTTCATGTTTCAGATTTGATTGTTGTTCATGTTTAAACGATTTAGGGTTTCGTTTTCTGGGTTTGTTCATGTTCTTCATGATCTTCATCTTCATGGTTTAAAATTAAAGGGTAAATATGAAGTGGCAAATACATGTGGCATTTAGGAACATTAAAATAAATCAAAAATTTCAGAATTACCGGTTACCTGCTTAGCAGGTAACCCAATGCATAAATCGTGAGTTTTAGGAACTTTGATGTATTAAATGAGAGTCTTGAAATATGGGTATACACAATAGCAAAAAATGACAACTTCGATGTACTTTTAGGAACTAAACCCTAAAATATACCACAAGTTACTAAACATAACTTATAATTAATTACATTAATATACAATTTTTATAAAACTCCCTCACATTTTATTAAAACCCCCTCATATGTTTTATAAAACCCCTCACAGTTTTCAACTAACCCCCTCATTAAAATTGAATTCAAATTCTTGTATCACGATTTTTAATCCACTATTATTAATCTTTCCAAAATTATTTTGAGAATTGAATAATTTTGAAATTAAAGGTTGTGATTGGTTAATTAATACTCAATTTATGATTATTTTTGAAAAATTTGCATGCCTTTTATATATAGATATAGATATAGATATAGATAGATAGATAGATAGATAAATAGATAGATAGATAGATATAGATATAGATAGCTAAGATTATTTATCAGATTTTATTAAATATAGCTTTTATTAGTATTAAAGGATACAAATAAGATCATGTGTAGCGTAATAATGTAGAAATATACATTAACAGCTTCAATTCCAATAATCGTTATACATTACAATCTAAAAATATTTATACATCAAACTTCGCTATACGTGTCATGATAAATAAGGGTCGTATTCTATCATCACGTCATATCATCACATTGTAACACATTATTATTTGTAGGATGGCATCACTGAAGTGATGAGGCAATCAGTAAATTAGAGATCGTGACCACGCCGAGCAATTAATATATATGTTTTCTTGTTTATCCATTCTCTCATGAATTCTTCAACCTAATATTCAAAAATTTCAAATTAATAAAATAAAAAGTTTCTGAAACATATTTGCTGCAAAGAATGATTGTTATTTCTAATTATTATAAATTCAAGTATCGACCCTGTCACAAACCTTCTTATCACAAATTTGCATCAGGCCAACAACATTCCCAGTTCTTGCTAGTTCTTTCACATATATCATGAGAGTTCTTGCTAGTTCTTTCATATGTGTCATGAGCGACTGATACTCACTGTAGCTTGATTTCTGAATTAAAAGAAACATAAGTTTGGTGACCAACTTAATACTATTTTTTTCAACAAAATATATATTTAAAGATGAAAAATGAAATGACAATTATACCATCTCCTTCTTTTCCTCTCCAAGCTTATAAGCACAATTATAAGCCTTCATTCTCTTTGTATAAACCTTTTCAAGTACCCTCTCCATGCATTTGATGTTCTTCCTCACATGTATAAGCTCTGCATTAATGCGCTTAATTTTAGCAGTTTGCGCCATCTGATTTCTCGTCAGTACCATCATCGCGTTTGACAAAAGCTAATAGTTGAATTGGATAAAGTGAGTTATGAGTAATAAAACTAAAAGAGTAATGGTAACTGAAATAGGTATGAAATCTTTACTTTCAATTGATGTTGATGGTATTGTTTCAACTTGGCTAGTCCCCTTTGCCCTCCAACGCTGCTTCTATATCTGGCATAATCGTCACCAAATAGTTCTATCGGCGCGGTGTATGTTTCTATTGTGTCATTGAGGTTTCTTATTTCATGAAGGATTTTTGTTTTCCTCTGCTCGAGTATTGTTGCCATGTTTGACCCTTTGTACTAAGCTAACCATCTTCAAAGTGGAAGACGAGTAAAATTAATTATGACATAATTTACAGCAAAATTATTACAAAATTAACAAACTATTTTTTAAAGTTATGGATCGATAAATAAATACCACATCGTTAAGCTCTTGTGTACTATGCATCGGTCTTCTGCCGGCCGGTTTCATTGAAGACAGAAGTTCTTCCTGAATCTGTCTCAAATATTGCAAGTTCATCCTCTCTTTATTGAGCCTATTATGGCAACGTTTTCTACCAATGCCTATATCAACCTGCCATATAATATATATGTTTCTTATGAATTCATAAAAACAGTACAATTAATCTACATACAAACATGAAGGTTTTTTTGTTGTTGATAAAATCGCTTTATAAATACAAACAGTACAAATGTCTACGAAATTGAGTGTCTTACAGGTGTTTCGGCATCGTTTTTTGTCAACTGTAAGAAACCAGCAGTTCTTTGTATTGATGTCATTGGTAAGTGAGGTTTCACTTCATCTAGAGCTTCTTCATTATTCTTAATTAGCTGTTTGTGCCACTCAATTTGCTTATCAATGTTTGAAAACCACATTAATTCGTACATTAACTTATTTTCATCTCTCTGTAAGCAAAATTTGGAATGAAATATCAAAGAAGCTAATGTTAGTTATCTTTCATAATTTCATGAGATCTGAAAGACAGCCTGAAATTTCTTATTAACTTTGTATAAAAAAGTATCTGCATGTTAAATATTAAAAAAGATCTATTAACAATGAAAATATATAATTACCTTGCGGTTATCGATTTCTTGAATGATACAAGACATTAAAAGACTCATAAAAGAATATAAATTTTCCGCCTTTTCTCGTTCGACTTCCACATAGGAAGGTGAAAACTCGGCAGAATGAAAATCAAGTTGATTCGCGTTGTTATTTGACATTTTGGCATCGTTCGCGCTACAATCTGATTCAATGTGGTTTCCTATTCTTCCATCTTGTAACACTAATCCCAAGAGCTCACAATCCTTTGTTTCTTCCATTTGACTCTGCATAATCCGATCTTTCTGAAAGATCAACTAAGATGTCAACCAATTGAAGTTATAAATTCACACAATAACAAAAGATAACATCATGATAAATGATGACATAAGTTTGCCATAAGTATTTTATATCAAGAAACACTATTTCTATATTGCAATATATAATGCTTTTTTTTTTTGGAAAGATAGCAAAGATTATGAATACTAAGGTCACATTAACCAAATTAAAAGGTTCATAAACTCCATTTGTCTAATTAAAAGCATAATAATTAACTAACCTTAACAGAAGCTAATTCTTGGTGGAGAGAGAGAGAGAGAGAGAGAGAGAGAGAGAGAGAGAGAGAGAGAGAGAGAGAGAGAGAGAGAGAGAGAGAGATGGATGAGTATTGTTAAGGTGGAACCATAGTACTTATAATATATTTTGGTATAGCTATAAGCACTTGCACCCCACGGCAAGATTGTCAACTTAATTAATTAATTTGCTAATGTTCCTATCCAATCATTTTAATTTATCATTAATAATCGACAAACAATTCTAATTTTTTTAATAGCAATGAACAAGTCAACTTACCTAATTGTTCACCCTGCAGCTGTCTATCAAACCAAGATCCTTCTTTTTTTTGGGAGCAAAATCCCTTTAAAATAGGCCACTGATCGACACTATATAGTTTCATTTCATCTTAAACTAGAAATTAATGACTTCGAATTCTTTGTGATCATATCTTTATTTTTACTAAGCAAAATATATACGTATCATACACGTATGCCCAAAGATATATACGAATCCTAACACTCCCTTTACGTTGGACCGTGAAGATTACAAAAACCCAGCTTGCTACGTAAGAAACAAAATGTTTCCGATCCAAGTGCCTTAGTAAAAATATCCGGCGGTTGAGAAGCGGAACTAATCGCACATGGTTTTATTTATCCATTGTTAACACGTTCACGAACAAAGTAACAATCTATTTCAACATGCTCCGTACGTTCATGATAGATATAGTTGACTGCAATATGTCGAGTTGCTTCATTATCACACATCAACAGCGTGGCACTATCCTGCACATCATCAAGATCTTGTAGCAAAAACGCAACCACAAAACTTCACAAACCGTGGTGGCCATGGATCGGTATTCGGCTTGGGCAAAGAAACGAGACACAACGCTTTGTTTCATTGTCTTCCATGAGATTGGAGAGCCACCCAAGCTAATGAAATAACCCGTGCACGATCGCTTAGTGGATGGGCCGCTAAGCCTGTAGAAAATCTCAACCACAACGGTAGAAGGCACAGCAAACAAATACCGCTAAAACGCGAAGTAGAAATCAACGAACACTGAACATAAACTCAGTACAACACTTTACACAGATCTGCACTACTAAAAACTCTCAAGAAACTTAAAGAAACTAAAGAAGAAACTCTAACAGAAGAACTGAACAAGCGAGACTTGCTTGAGCACTTATCGACTTCTCTTCTTTTCTATGTATATAACGAGAAGTATACAAGTCTTAGTTATAAGGCGGCTAAGGGGAATACCGGGTAACATCCACACTATGTGTGCACCCTACCGAGTACTCAACCCGGTCTCAAGCCAGCCCTCTTCAACAGCCCATAACCTTCAGACCAGCAACACAGCCCATAACAGCTCCTCAAGCCCACAAACTGCTCAGCCCATAAACCTACAAAGCAACCAAATAACTAAAATAAATTCCAGAAATAGAACAACAATAAATTACAAATGTACCCTACATGTTGGTCTTGGAAGTGTATTATAATTTTAACACCCCCCCTCAAGACCAACAAGGGAATTAGTATCACCTCTGAAATGGATTATAAAGACCCATATCAGAACACAATGTACCAAGCTGCACAGACGGCAAAGACTTCGTGAACACATCTGCTATTTGTTTAGCAGATGGTACCTTAATAACTTTGATAACACCCTTAGCAACTTTATCTCTTACAAAATGAACATCAGTTTCAAAATGTTTTGTTTTTTCATGAAAAACAGGATTATGAACCAGTTTAATTGCTGACTCACTATCACAATATACACTTACAGGATTAAGACCTTTTATACCCAAATCGAACAAAAGTTTTAAGACCCAAACCACTTCACACGTTACCGAACCAAGAGCCCTATATTCAGACTCAGTCGACGACCTAGAAACAGTATCCTGTTTCTTACTTTTCCAAGAAATCATGTTTTTACCAAAAAACACACAAAAACCAGTAACAGATCTCCTTGAAACAAGACACTTAGCCCAGTCAGCATCTGAAAAGGCAGTAACACTACTCAAATCACTTTTAACAATATTGATACCACAACCAGGGCTGTTTTTCAAATATCTCAAAACTCTTAAAGCAATAGCAAGATGAGATTTTCTAGGCCTGTGCATAAATTGACTTAACGTCTGCACAGTATAGGAAATATCAGGACGAGTCATAGTTAAGTAAATAAGCTTACCAATCAACTTCTGAAACTCAGTATAGTTTTCCAGCAAAGCATCTTTATCATCGACTCCACAATCAGTGATAACAACATTAGGATCTAAAGGAATCTTTATCGGTTTACATGCAAGCATACCAAACTCATGAAGAAGTTCTAAACAGTATTTCCTTTGAGTAAGACAAACTCCAACAGGAGTATCAATAACTTCAATACCCAAGAAAAACTTCAGCTTACCAAGATCTTTAATCATAAATTTAGATTTTAAAAACAATTTAACCTTTTCAATTTCAACTAAACTATTTCCTGTCAGAATTATATCATCAACATAAACAAGCAGGAAAACAAGAATACCATTACTCTCCTTCGTAAACAAAGAATAATCATTGATACTCTGCACAAAACCGAACTCAAACAAGGCAGCACACAACTTCTCATTCCATTTTCGAGGGGCCTGTTTCAGCCCATAAAGAGACTTTCTTAACCTGCAAACATCATTACTGTTCTTACTATTATAACCCTCAGGCAACACCATATAAACTTCTTCATCCAATTCACCATACAAAAACGCATTGTTAATATCAAGTTGATGCAAACCCCAACTATTATTGACAGCAACAGATATGATAATTCTAACTGTAACCATCTTGGCCACAGGAGAAAAGGTCTCCTCATAATCTATTCCCTCTCTTTGACTATAACCTTTCGCTACTAACCTAGCTTTATATCTTTCTATTTCACCATTAGCTTTATACTTGATTTTATAGACCCACCGACAGCCTATAGGCTTCCTGTTAGCAGGCATAGGAACAATTTCCCATGTTTGATTCCTATACAACGCTTCCATTTCATCGTTCATTGCCTTAATCCAATTAGGATCAGACATAGCTTCACTATAATTTCTAGGTTCGAAAGACTTGTCTAAATTAGACACAAAACACATATTATCAAAATTGAGACAAGAATAATTCATAGACCGCTCAATCCCATACTTATGTTTACCTTCCACAAGAAAATCATTAAACCTAGCAGGCATCCTATACTCTCTTCTAGGCCTACCAGACTGAATTCCCTCAGAATGGCCTAAACTCATCGGACTACCTACCTGAAGCTGAGGTGAATGTACCTCCACATTTTGGTTACCCAAAAACTGCTCTGCACTATCACCATCAACTTGGTGGCTGTCCTCTGTTCCATTAAATGATTCTGTTTCAGCAACCGGAACAGAATCACCTAGCTTTTCATCATTGGGAACAGGATTAGAGTCCTCAAAAAACGGAAAAATTTTTACATCAAAAAAGTTACAATTATCCCGGAGAGTATCAGAATCACAACTGAAATCAGTAGGTTTCATTCGAAATGGAAAAACTTCCTCATAGAACTTCACATCCCTGGAAAAGAAAACAACATTTGAGTCAAGACTAAAAAGTTTATACCCCTTTTTTTCATTAGAGTAACCTAACAAAACAGTTTTTTCAGCTCTAGAAGTTAACTTATCAGAATTATTCAATCTGGTGGAATAGCACAAACACCCAAACACTCTCAAATTATCAAACTTAGGAGGGAATTTATAAACTTTTTCAAACGGAGTAATACCATTTAAAACAGATGTTGGAGTCCTATTTATTAAAAAAACAGCCGTCAAAACAGCTTCACCCCAAAATTTTAATGGAAGAGCAGACTGAAACAATAATGATCTAGTCACATTCAGAATATGTCTATGCTTCCTCTCCACAACACCATTCTGTTGTGGAGTGTAAACACAAGTAGTTTGATGTAAAATGCCATTTGCTTTACAAAATTCTTTCATATTATGATTTAAAAATTCAGCTCCATTATCAGACCTGATCACTTTGACCTTAGCCTTAAAATGAGTAAAAAGAATATTGTAAAAAACCGTAAACCAATGAAACACTTCATCCTTGGATTTTAAAAGATAAACCCAAACAGCTCTTGTGACATCATCAACAATAGTTAAAAAGTATTTATATCCATCATAAGTTTCCTTTCTATAAGGTCCCCAAAGATCCAGATGAATGACATCACCCAGTTTGAAAACCTTATGATCACTAGTAGGAAACGAATTTCTAGTTTGCTTAGCTCTATGACACACATCACAAGGTGGAATGGGCTCATTTCCTATATCAAGTCTGTCTTTTATACAACTTAGAGCCTGATCTGAGGGATGACCAAGTCTACAATGCCATAAAAATTTAGAAACATGACAAACAACAGCAGGAATTTTATTATTAATCTTACCCTCAGAACTAACATTATCAAGATAGTACAGGCCTCCTATTTCATTACCAGTCTCCACAGTCTTCTTGGACTGAGAATCCTGAATATTGCAAGAGTATTCATCAAACACAACTTTACACTTACTGTCCTTGCATAATTTGTGAACAGATAGCAAATTCACATTAAAATCAGGAACAACAAATACATCAAACAAGGTAACATTTCTAGACAAATTCATATTTCCGATTTTATTAATTTTAGCAAATGAGCCATTTGGATGTCCAACTCTTAAATCCAAATTAGAAACATCAACAAGATCAACAAGGTTAGTTTCAGTTCTAGCCATATGCTGATTAGCACCAGAATCAACAACCCATTTGCTAATTTTAGAATCGCTACCATTATTAACAAAGCTAGAACAACACATACCTGCCATGTTAGCAGTAACACCATCAACTCCAGAATTACCATTGATTAATGAGAGAAACTTAGCATATTGTTCACCAGTAAGAAAGAACTTATCATTATCAGTAGACTTAGAAGAATCTGAATCACCAGGAAGAACTGAAACATTATTAGCAAAAGACTTATTGTTAACCTGAGACTCAGTTTTACTTTGAAAATCATTTCCACTTCTAGACTTAAAATCTTTTGGATAACCAATAAGTTTGAAACATCTTTCAATCGTATGACCTTTAGCCCCACAATGTTTACATTGTAGATTATTAAACCCAGAATTAACACCTTTGGTACCCTTAAAATTTTTCCTGAAGTCACCAACTCTGCTTGCAAAAGCAGCAGGTTGAGACACAACTTTATTTGAGCCAGAGGTTAGGGAACCACCCTTCTGAAGAGACTCCTCTCTAGATATAATCGAGAAAGCAGTTCTAACAGATGGTAATGGTTCCATAAGAAGAATGTGACTCTTAACTTGATTATATCCATCATCTAAACCATTTAAAAATTGTATAAGTTTCATCAGTTTAGAATGATTTTTAAGGCTAGTATTAGCCTCACAAGTACACTCAGCTAAATTTGTAAGAGAATCAAATTCTTTCCACAACGAATCGAGTTTTGAAAAGTACTCAGACACGGTTAAACCATTTTGAACTAATGAATTAATCCTTTGATGAACATTAAAAATAACAGATCCATCTGATTTTTGATAAGTCTCTGTTAACTCATTCCAAATTTCATAAGCAATTTCCGAACAAACATGATTAGAGTAAATAGATTCAGATATTGACCCAAGGATCCAAGAACAAACAATAGCATTGACACGTTCCCATTTATTATACTGTTTTTCATCTTTCTCATCAGGAATGGTATAGGATTCATCAACAAAGCACAATTTATTCCTACCTTTCAAAGCCCTTATCATAGAACTTTTCCATACTCTAAAATTATCAGGTCCAGTCAATTTAATACTAACAATAGAAACAACCGCACTATCAGAAGGATGCAAGTACAGTGGATCATCTAAATCCACTGTATCTTTGGTTTCTTTGGGGGTTCCTTTAGGACTCGACATGATCACACAAAGCAACAAGAAAAACAGAACAACCAGATGAACAAAATCACAAAGCAAAACCGTGACCAAGAATTAGCCACAAGAAAACAGAAACCACGAAGCAGAAAAAGGAAAGAAGACTTACAGTGTCTTGCTCGGTCTGAATTGAGCAAGAGCAACAAACCTTTTCATGTGATAAGAAGGATTCAGAGTGCAATAAACCAAGCAGCAAACTCGCAGATGAAGCACAATTATCCCAGAACAGTCGCCCAAACAGAAAAGCAATAAATGCAGAAATTAGGGTTTATGCCAAACCCAATCACGAATATAATATGATCTTCAGTCTCTCAAGAATAAACAAGAGCACACTGAAAGAGCGAAGCGACCAGTAGAAAAGACCAGTCGAACAAACAGAATCAACTTAGGGTTTCCACAAATCTCGAACACGGGCCAATCAACAAAAGAATCAGCCGATCCAGGTTTACAACACGAACAACAACAAATCGATTAGATAATCGAACAATCCAAGAGCCGTAGCTCTGATACCATGTAGAAAATCTCAACCACAACGGTAGAAGGCACAGCAAACAAATACCGCTAAAACGCGAAGTAGAAATCAACGAACACTGAACATAAACTCAGTACAACACTTTACACAGATCTGCACTACTAAAAACTCTCAAGAAACTTAAAGAAACTAAAGAAGAAACTCTAACAGAAGAACTGAACAAGCGAGACTTGCTTGAGCACTTATCGACTTCTCTTCTTTTCTATGTATATAACGAGAAGTATACAAGTCTTAGTTATAAGGCGGCTAAGGGGAATACCGGGTAACATCCACACTATGTGTGCACCCTACCGAGTACTCAACCCGGTCTCAAGCCAGCCCTCTTCAACAGCCCATAACCTTCAGACCAGCAACACAGCCCATAACAGCTCCTCAAGCCCACAAACTGCTCAGCCCATAAACCTACAAAGCAACCAAATAACTAAAATAAATTCCAGAAATAGAACAACAATAAATTACAAATGTACCCTACATGTTGGTCTTGGAAGTGTATTATAATTTTAACAAAGCCAACTGGCATCACAATAAGCTAGAAGTTTTAAATTCCTAGTTGAAGGTAGAAACAAACATGTGGCCTTTAAATATCGAAACACGAAATGCAACATTCATATGTGTATGTCGTGATTACTCAGAAATTGATTGAGTTGACTTACTGAATAAGCTATGTCACGGCGTGTCACAGCAAGATAAAGTAATTGACCTACCAATCGTCGGTATTGGGAAGCATCACTTTCAGGATTGTCATCATCCTCTTGCAACTGCAAATTTTGTTCCATGGAAAAAGTTCTAGCAGAACTCCCTTGCACTCTAGAGTCTTCCAATATATCCAAAGTATACTTCCGTTGCCTAATTACAAAACCTTCGGCAGACTTAGCAACCTTGATTCCCAAGAAGTATTTAAGTGGACCCAAGTCTTTAATACTAAATTGTGTATTCAGGTGCACTTTGATATCTTCGATTTTCTTGTGATCATTTCCCATTAAAAGCACATAGTCGACATATATGAGGGAAATAATGTGAACTGATTCTAGACTGAAAACAAACATAGAGTGATCTGCCTTGGATAGTTAAAAACCAATCTCAACGAGAGCTTCGATGAATTTTTTTTATACCAATTTCGTGATGCTTGTCGTAACCCTATATGGATATTTGCAATATGCAAACAAAATTTTCGTTTTCTTTAGAAAACCCTTGAGGCACTTGCATGAAAACTTCTTCGTCAAGATCGCCATGCAAGAACGTCCAATTGATGTACCTCCCATAACTTTTTGGTTGCGATTGCTAATGCACATTGAACCGTGACCAATTTTGCTACTGGAGAAAAAGTTTCATGAAAGTCTATACCTTGTATTTGAGTATAGCCTTTCGCGACCATACACGCTTTGTATCTTTCCACCTATCCATGTGGCTTACATTAAATTTTGTAAACCCACTTTGAATCTATTGCCTTCTTTATGGATGTATATATGATAACCATGTGAAGTTAGGTTCTTAGATGTGATAACCATTTACAGGGGTAGAATTTTGTAAGATAACCAGAGAACTCGATGTGTTGAATCTGTTTATCATGTGCGATAACCAGAGTCCAGACTGCAATTGTTAGCATTGTTTCAGAACTGTGATAAACACATCTGTTAGTGTCGTTTTTTATTTCTTGAGGATGTTAGTGATATCCACTTGTTACTACATTTTGTCTGAAGGTATTGGTATCTTAACTCTTCATATGTGATAACCAAACTCATGGTGTTAGAATATTTTTTTGTGACTTCATTAGTGATAACCTTTACAATTTCAGACTTCATGAGTGATAACCATTTTGGCTCCAAAGTTAGAATTCTAACTTCATTAGTGATAATCTTATTACTCTAGTGTTAATGATAACCTCATCACTCTAGACTTAGAATTTATCTCAAGTTGTGGTACTAAACTCATTACTCTAGTGTAACTGATAGCCTCATCACTCTAGTGATAAACCTTTAACCAAGCATTTTCAACACTTCAAATTTTTGATTTTTTTTTTTTTTTGAAATTTTGTGAATGTTTGAAATTTTTGATTTTTCAGAATTCTTGCAATGGTTGGTTTTCTAAGCTTCCAATACTCATCACGATGCACTACTTTATAAAGTCAAAACATACTAATTGGCTATGAGTAAAGTAACCCATGATCTTTATTAAGCACATTATAAAGTTACACTCATCGCATTTGAAGCATTATTCAACTCTTGACATATGCCTTGTATGTGATAAATAGGTTCATGAAGGGGTGGATTCTTTACTCCTGCATCACAAATATTAAAATGGCTTGTGAAGCAAATGCTAGCTAATTCATGGAGTTACTAAGGTGTTCCTCCCTCTAAGAGGTCGAGGGTTCAAGTCCCGGCGTAGACATAAGAGTAATTAAGTGGGTGCATGTATTTCTTGTTCAAAAGGTAATAATAATATTAAGAGTAAATTACTGATTTGGTCCATGTGGTTTATCAAAAATCACAAATTTAATCCTTTATATTGAAAAATGATTTAGACTGTCCTTGAGTTTGTCAACAACGTCAGTCCTCTAATTTAAGGGCGTTTAATATGACAGTTACTTTGTCTTTTATGAGGAGTATTATAGTCTTTTCTTTACTATTCCTGTTCTTAAAATTTATATTAAAAATTCTTTTCACAGTATTGAAAATTTATTTACTTTCTCATATTCTCTCTGCTTCTCTCAAATAAAAATGAAGTGAAATCACTAAGGTTGAACTGAAATTGATGGTTTGGATGCGGAAATCATCGAGGTTATCACGATGAAAGGAACTCGAGGAAGTCCTTGGCCGTCGAGAAAGTCGCCGACCGTCGAGAATGTTCACCGACACCACTTCACATTACCATCTATTGCAAACAGAACAAAAACCCTATTTCGGATTTATGTGGAACCCAAACAAAAAACCCTATTTTGGGAGCAAAACCCTAGATTCAAATGCAAAAACAATCAAAATCACGACAGTGTTGGTAGTCTTACAGAGTAAGAGAGTAGAGAGATAAAGCTTGAGTTGTGAGTGAGAGAAATGGTGAGAGACGTGACGGTTGATAGATTTACACTGAAGGAGGTGGCGATGGCGGTCTTTCTGAATGGTGGTGGTGGTTTTACAGAGAGATAAAGAAAGAGCTTTGGAAGATTAAGAGAGGGTATGTGGTGGACTTCCCATATGTTAGTGATGGTGGATTTACCGAAGATCGGTGGTGGTGTTCTTGAACTGTAGTGGTGGTGGGCTCCGGACGGTGGTGGTGGCGGGGGACTACGGACGGTGGTGGTGGTGGCGAGTCATAGAGAGAGAGATCACTACTAGAGAATTCCTTATTTCCGACTGTTTTTTTCCGACAGTACTAAACCGTCGCTAATAGTGACGAAATAGTGACACTATTACGACGAAAACAACCAAAAAACCGTAACACAAATTGCAACAAATTAGCATCGTTTTTGCAACCATTTTGCGACAAATACGGAACCGTCGGAAAATCGTGTCTAAATAATGACAGTTTACCAACGAAAAAGCGACGTAAGCTTAAAAAAATGAATAAAGGTAAAAATCAAAGTAATTAATCAATTTAAAACTAAAAATATTACGTATATAAATGAATTTGTTGGAAAATCGTTGGTAATACCCACAAATTAGCGACGGTTTTAAAAAATTATAGTAAAATCAATTTAATAATTGATATATTAGGATTTTGTAAAAAATTTCTCAGAAGTTCGTTAGTAATTACCGACGAATTAACAACGGTATCAAGTATAAATTAAGAAACAATACAATTAATCTAATATTAATTATGTTATAGTTTTTAAAAATATTTTAGTCGGAAAAACGTCGGTAATCTACTAATGGATTAGCGAGGGTTTTAAAATCATAATTAAAAAACAATATATTTAAAAATAATTAATGGATATTCTAATATGTCTTTAAACATTTTGTCAGAATATATCGATAATTAGTTACGAATTACAGACGGTTTTTTAAAAGATTAAATATAGAAATAATATACTCTATTTAATATTAATTGCATTATGATCTTTTAGTACTTTTGTCGGAAATTCATCGGTATTACCAATGATTTAGCGACAGTTTTACATATTAATTATAAATAAATACAATTGTAGATATATAATCAATATGTTTACACGATAAATAAGAGCAATATAAAGTGAATATTAAATTCTAGTTGATATATAAATATAATTAAAGAAACATATGTTATAGGTGAATCATGGTTAACATTGGATTAATCATTGTAAAACTTGGTTCAAATGGGTTAATCAAAGTCCCACTACGTTCAAAGTCATCTTTATCTGTTCAAACAAGCCAATTGTTGAATCAAAGGATCGTCCTCTCCCCTTTGATCAATATGAAAATTGAATTCAGGATCCAAATGAACTTACATCGAGTTGATCTCTACAAAACAGAACACAACTTAAGGATCCTTAGCGGATGCACCTTTGAAATCTTCTATGACAATCAAGTTAGTGGTTGATGTGATGGAATGAGTATAAGGTGGATGGTTCATGGAATGTCAGTAGTATACCTTGATGATGACATCTAGCTTCATATTTATTGGGATCTAGTGGTCTAGTTATTCTCTTATTCCTCGTGGTGTCTTACAACCAATTACCTTATCTCAAGTATGCTATAGAATTAAGAAAATCGTATATGGGATATTTAGTAGTCTCACGTATAATACCGCTGCTTCCTTATAACACAAAGTTATTTATATAGCCGTTACATGAGAATATACCATCTGCCTTTTTTTCACATGATATAGTCATATGGTCGTCGGTACATTGTTTGGTCATATGGACGTTAGCCAATTTGGTCAATTCTATGAATAACCATAAACTATGGTCAACACCGGTGAAACAATGTATTTCTTTACTCAAATAGGTGAAAGTATTCGTCTATTACAATCACAATTGAAACTAAATATAACCATCATTAGCAATACGAAAAAAAGGTGAATTAAGAAATAAAATTATGTCTCTTTGTAACATGATACTACATTTCCGTCATCACATATGTCCTCTAACTCGTTTCGACCTGAGTGTAAACGTCGTATGTCGCCGTTATATTAATTCTTTTTTATTTCATGTTTTATAATTATTCAAGATCTTTTTATTAATATTTACTATTTATTATTTTTAAAACCAAAACAATATAAATTAATTATAACTTAATTATCAATTTTAAAGTTAGGAACAAAGAATTTGATTACAGACGTCGGTATACTGTCGGCGAACAAAGACGAACTTCCGACCATTTTTTCCTCCTCAAAATTATAATTAATCTTCAAAACTATTTCCTTAAAAAATTCTAAATATTAAAAAGTGTCGAAATTTCGTCGGGAAGTACAGACCAATTTCCGACGCTTATTTTGCCTCCCCCAAAATTTTATTTTCCCCCCAAATTTTTACTTCCCCCCGTCAAATATTCAGATCTCCCTCTCGTTTCCTACTCTAATTTTTAAAACCCTACTTTTCCTCCACAAATTACGTCGCACGAAATCAACGCCAAGGCCCAATTACATTCGTGGGTGGCATCAACCAGGTGATGACTACGGCAGTCCCACCTCTTGCTAGTCGACGCAGGTATGATGTGTTCATGTCCAGTTTGATTGAATCAGAAACCATTCTATTGTTGAATCATACATGTCTAAAAATCTGTAAATCAAACAACCAAGGTTGATTGATTCGATTAAAAGATGATGGTTCTGTTTTTTCTTCATCGATCAAAACAACACATATAGGTTCAATGTTAATCGATTTATGTTTCATTGCGTTCATCTGTTTGAAGATTATGTTTGTCTTCATCGATCTATCTTTCCAGTGTGCAAAAATGTGTTGATATTATAGATTTATGCTTCGATTTCTACAAATGTTTCACCTATGGTGCAAAAATGAATTCATGTGATTTCTATAGTATATCTCTGCTCGAAATGCTAATTAAAAACTTCTTGCTGTACTTTCAAATAATGAATAATAAGTTTGGACAACCTTTGTGTTATTAAATTGAATTGTAATTTGTACATCAATCCCACAAACACTTGAAAATTTTTAAAGACATTTACGTGCATTTAATGGTTGAAAGTTTCATGGGCTTGAAATATGTTTGCATTGTTTCTAATGGTTATTTGTTGTTTCTGTTTTATTATATTTGCTACAGAATGAGCGTGCAATGTTGTTGGACTTGCTGAAAAATGTCACTTGGAAGCAGAAAAAGATAGATTGGTGCAGACATCAATGCTTCCAAGTAAGGATTTTGATGTGCATTAGAGTGTTAATCAGAATTTTGATGTGCATTTTCTTTGCAAAGTTACATTCTTAAATTGCTTGTCTTAATCAATTCATTGTCCTTCTTATAATTGCTAAAAAAAGTTACTGCAGTTTGGATTGATCAAGTAGAGAAGGGGTGATCATCAGGATAAAGTATCTATCTGATCTACTAGAAAAGGGGCATACATCTCATAAGCATGGTATCCCTTCTCATAGTTTTCTTCGTAATTTATATGATTATTATCTCTGTGTTTGTTTAGTTTATTTCATGATTTTTAATATCATTTTCACAGTATGCATATGCTTATGGAAATACCTATGATACACCTATCTAAAGTGTTCTCTCCAAATTATCAAGCACTTTAGAAATCTCATTTATTGCATTTATAACTTACAAACTTTTCCTTTAACTAATGTTAGTTAATCAGTTTAGTTGCTACTTATACTTTAGTTGACTTAATATTGTAGTGATAGAGTTGGATTCACTGTGTTATGCATATTGTTTCTGCAACCAACAATATAACTCAGTTTGCTTAGTTAATTGGGCTCAGTTATATGCCAAGTTCAGCTAGGATAATGAAGGGTTATTAATGGAGATAATGGTTTCTTGGGTTTATATTTTATAACTTGAATTAAGACCCTTGTTTGTTCATTGATTAGACAAAATATTTGGCTAGTTGACTTTAAGAAAAATATAAACTTGTCACACAATAAAAGCTTGAAAATGGAAGCGAAGTGTTAAGAGGATGTTCCTATTTTAGATATTGAAGTCATTTGAAAGATGAAGAGTTTTTACTTATTCAAAAAAGCAACAATTCTTGTAGAATTTGACTAGGGTGAGTTGAGCTATTGGCACAATTATTTAGATTGAACACAATTATCATAAAAAGGATAGTGTAGTCATTAGCAATTGGCACAATCAGCTATTAACTTTATAAATGGATATCTTATTAAACACAAGATGTAATCTTCGTTTATCACTCTTCATTCAATTTAAGGGATGATGATGGGTTATATTGGATTGTAAGGAATAACTTAGTTATAAATCGTATCTTTTTCTAATGTGCTTTTAATTGACGTAGGTGCAATTGCTGTAAAGAACAAAGCAATAGGCGAAAGCATGAGAAGAAACGCTTTGAAATGAAATAGAGGAGCTTCATAAACAGAAAGAAACACATGAAGTAGGTTTTTCTTTTTATGAGAGCACACATGAAGTGGACGACTTACGAGTGACTCAAGAAGCGTTAAACTCAAGTCAAGAAACGATGAGACATGGGTGATACGTTTGCTGCTTTGTAGTAGTTTTACAAACCCAAGACAATCACCCATTCTCCCTCCACCTATTTGAGCCATGTAGCTACATTAAATATTTGTATTTATGTATACTTTAATGACAGAGAAATTATGTAAATTTTATTTATCATAGCCGTTATTTTGTGGATTGAATGCGTTTTTATATTAACCTTTTATGTTGAATTACAATATGCATAAAATAGGTAACTAAAATTGTTTAGATATGTTATTAAATTAAAAAAATACTGAAGTGTCCGTAAATCGTTGGAACAATTAAATTTTATTAAAAATATAAAAAAAATTGTGTAGCTAAGTCGTCGGTAAATACAGCTTTTAAACTAAAATATAAAAATGCAAACCGTCGGTATTTTGTCGGTATAAAATAAAATTTTATTAAAAATAAAAATGATAATCGTCGGAAGTTAGTCGGTATAATTAATTTTTTGATTAAAATATAAAAATACATTCGGTAGGTATTTCGTCGGTATACATTAAATTATATTAAAAATAAAAAAATGAGAATCGTGGGTAATTAGTCGGTATAAGCAATATTTTAATTAAAATATAAAAATACATTTCGTTGGCAAATCGTCGCAGTTTCGTCGAAAAAGTTGAGATTATCGTCGGTAAATTCGGTCTGAAAATTAGCGACGGTGTTTTTTTCGACCAACTTTTTTTGTCTGAAATTCGTCAGAACTAGCTTTTAGCGACCATTTACCGACGATTTTTGTCGTCAGTAATCGACAAATTTCTAGTAGTAAAGAAAATGAGAGATAGAGAGAGAGTATGATAGTTTATAGGGTTGGTGGGGGGAGGGGAAGGGTAAAGGTATCCGATAAATATTTATTTAATAAAGGTTTTTTTTAGGAAAAGGCTAAATTACTCTAGAATAAAGACAAAATTAACATACGGAAAGTTAGTTAAAGGAATGAAATTTGACGAATTGACAAACTCAAGTACTATCTCAATCAAATTTCAATATAAAGGACTAAATTGGTGATTTTTAAAAAACAAGATCGGCCAAGTCAGTATTTTACTCTAATAATAATAATAATAATATTATTATTATTAAAAATAAAAGCTTCCTAACATTGTCTACTATCCCTTGTGGCACCCCTTGAAAAACCTGACTTCAGGGTAATCTAGAAGAAAATGGATGGCAAAAATTTGACAAAGTTGATGACAAGGAGGAGTTTAGGTTGAGTCAGACTGTCAAAGTCAACTCATTGGCAAATCAACAAGAGATTACCATTCAAGTCGAGTGTGTGTCTAATTGTATGTGTGTGTGATTCATGCACATGAACACAATGTTTTTTTCTTGTGTTATCGATCATGTTCAAGTTTCTTGGTTTCATGATATGTGAACAATTAAAGAGGTCCAAATAAAATGCAAGATTCACAGTGTTTGTGCAGAATCATGAACCAAACCTAACATAAATAAATAAATATATATATAATAACAAATAACGAATATACTATAAGAACTGGTTGGTAACCAGTTAGTAAAGGGTATATGTATACAATGAATGAAAATTACAAGTTGCTTGTATTTTAAATATAAAGTAAAAATTGTTGTATTTTCGCGTACTTTACCGTATTTTATATATATGGTTATTATAATTATCACTACTGTTATAATAACTAATTTGTTAAATTCTTTATATTTTCATCACCACATGAAATATGAACAAACTAAACCTTGTTACACTTAAAATTACATTCCCAACCAAGACAATAAGCAGTATTTTTTATAAAAGTTACAAACTTACAATTATGATATCACACTTAAAAAGGAAATAATTAAAATACATAATTCAATACAATCACGTGCAATAAATAACCGAAACACGATTGTCTCGTGATTCATTAATATGATATAAGAGCATCCCCGGGCTATGTTGTAATTTAAGAGTAATACCTTTTTCATCAAGTGACCTATAAAATCCATCGATATTATTGGCTCATTTCTCTATGGCTTATGCTGTTTTGTTTGGTGTTAACTATGAAATTCATATATAAGGATAACTATAAACATCCATGTCATTTAGACATAACTGCAGCATTGAACATCATACTGAAAGCTTTCTCAGTGCATTTCCTGAACTTCACAGGATCAATTAGGCCTTTCTCAGTTCCTACTGCAACCCTTAACTGGTCCATATAACTCAGTATTGTCACTGTAAGACTCTGCCAAAAGTTTAACATGCAAAAACGTGATTGTTAGTTGTAGCCGAGTAATGCAATTTGGTGCACCACAAGGGTCTGTCTCACGTGAGTTTACCCAACCTGAGGCCTTTCACGTGTAATGACCAAGGGAGGCAGTGTGATGAGCCGGCTCTTATTTTTTTCTTATTTTGTGTGTATAAAAAGAATTTTGCAGGTCAATGTGATGGTTGTGTGATGAATACATAGACGCGAAGAAAAACCTAATGTTACGGTTTGATAGTATGATTGAGGAAGACACCCTAACGGTCGTCAAGACTTCTAAATATAGTGTAATTTAGAGAGGAAAATACAGATTTTTTTACACAGAATTGATGATATGAAGTGCATCTACTTATCTATACTACCTTATAATGCATTTAACATTCTCTCTTTTAAACATTTTAAAAATATTTAATTTTAAGTAGTACATATTTTTATACAAATAATACAAACTTTTAAAGCAATAACTCAATCAATTAGCTTCTTAATTAGCTCACCTAATCTATAGTTATTGCTTTTAACAACTCATCAAACATTGCACCAACAATTTATCAATCTAATTTCAGTTAAATCACTAACATTAACAAAAGTTCCAAAACAAGAATATTTTTCTATCTAATTGTTAAACAATAATATATGTTTTTTCATATTTAATTGTTTTTTAAAAATTAATAAAAGTAGTTCATGAGAAAAAGGAGAAATAAAGATAGTAAAACAACGATGAAAGAAAAACAGACATAATTCATTATATCGACATGTTATTGAACATAAATTATTCACAGCTGCCGCATTGCGCATGCTCAATGCTAGTAAGTAGTAATTAGTGATACCTGTGGAACATTGACCACCATGAAATACAAGCCTTTGACCGGTTGATTAGCAAGGGTCATCTTTTCAAGTGGCCCTATCATATTTGACACTGTCATGCTTGAATTCTTCAGAGTGCTGTGAATGTATTCAGCTGTTGCCTTTAAATGCATTAAAACAATATTTAAAAAGAATTAGAATTCCACTGAGCAGTTGAGGACAGTAGTCTATACATAGTACCCACTACCTAGCAACAACCTGAGACATTTAGCAACCACTTAAGATTTAGAAACAGACTATATATAACAACGACCGCTTATCATTGCTATTCGTAGCTATAGTCGATAGCAAGAAAATTGACGGTTTTTTTAGTAGTGACTAAAGAGACTCTATATAATGCAAGTTTAACATACCTCTGGACCTCTATATTTTCTCACAGATTCAAGTAGCATTCCAGTGAGATAAACAGCAGAAGAATTTCTCTTTCTCTTGATGATACTTTGGGTTTCTTGAACAAATTTGAGCGGATTTAAATACTGATCATATTGGTTTAGTTCTGGCAACGATACATGCAAGAAACCGAACTGGTTTCCCCATTGAACTTGAGCTTCTTGGTTTTGAACCATCTCATCAACTGACTTGTAACCACCAATAGATCGAGTATTAAGCAACACTATTGCTGTGGACCTTGCATTTTTTGCTTCTTCACATGTTGCCTCCATGTAAAGTCTAGTCCCCAGGAAAATCATTCCGGTAACGACATCGTTTATAGTCTGTTCATTTACAGCAAATTAATGTAGAGAGCTTCAAGACATGCAAAATGTTGAACATACAAAGCGAAAATATACTATTGGTCTTCATGTACTGCCCAATACCCATTCACAAAGCCATTTTGATCTAAGGAACCGAATCCTAATTTGTTGTGTAGATTTTTATAAAGATATTGTAATAACACCCTCCATTAATAGATCATTACTTTTGCACATATTTCATTTTTTATAAAATGCTACCACACCCACATATAAGTGTCAATTGCATTAAATTAAACTTGACATCAAAGATATATGCAATCTTCCGTAATCTTTCCATTGTATATAAACAAGTTTATATAACACATCGTTTTAATTACTATTATATACAACAAATATTGTTTTTAATTTTTAATATATAGGGGTGATAATTCTTGACACGGTATGAACTTGAGACGAAAATAAACGGTTGGGTTGACATGTATGATAAACATGTTAGAATCAAGTTGACTTATAAATAACACTTATAATAATTGGGTTGAGTTAAGGTTATAAATAAATTTTGTGGGTCGATAGGTGACCCCGTTTAATATTCATATAGATTTTTTCTTTTTCATATATAAACCACGTTTTGATGTAGTTATATATTATCAAGACTCTCACAATGTACATTGTTGATAAAGTTTATTATATTTTTGTAAAGTGTAATCATGATCATTTATTCCGTCTACACACGTTAGAGCTATTAAGATAGAAAGGAATAAGATTTTCTTTTAATATTGGGTATCAACAATTTAGCACTAATTAAAATACAAAAAAAAATATACATAGGCACAGTACTTATATGCCACCAATGATCATTAATTCTGTCATAAATAAATTGTAAAAAACGACAACCCAGTCACCTACCTATTTTAAGTTATGTGATCACAATTTATTTATTTTTCGTTTTTAATATTCCATAACCAGTAACTTCTACCGACTGAATATTTATTACTATTACCGATTCAACAGCTTTAGTCCGGGCAGATTTAGGATTTGAAATAGGTGATGGTATCATTTTAAATGGATAAAATTAGTGGTAGTACTGACTCGAAAAAATTAAAATTTACACTACAAAATAATAACACCACCTAAAAAAATCAAAATTTACACTATGCAATAAATTTGACTGGTGTTCCATACCTCCGCTGAAAATATATTAAATAGTTAATGTAGTTCACACAACAACAACAACAACGGTACCCAATCCCGCATGAGCGGGGTATGGGAGAGGTAAAAGCGTAGACAATCATACCCCCACTAAAATGTAGAGAGATTGCTTCCTGAAAAGAACCTCCGGCCACAAAGATAAGAACAAGAAAATAGTAAAAAATAAAATAAAGAAAATCATACCCCCAATCCCGCTGAAAATATATTAAATAGTTAATGTAGTTCACAAGTACTAAATAATTGATTCTACAAAAATATATTAAATAATTAATGTAGTTCACAAGTACTAAACTTAGTTTAATGTGCTAAATTGTTAGATAATATTGACTTGTGTATATATAATCATTGTAATATTTTTAAAATTTAAGGAAACAAAACATATATGTTATCATTGTATGTAACGGGTTTTTTTTAACAAATATAATTAACTTTCGCTAATTTTTTTATTGTATTCATTTAACTTTTTTTATGTTTTATTTTAAGTTACCATTGTATACAATAAAGTATACGTAAACTATGTATGTTATCAACAACTTTCATACAATGTGATAATTATGAAAATTGATTGTATTTATTAATAAAAAAAATAAAGTTTCTTACATACAATAATAACTTATGTAAAATTATTTGTATTTTGGTAAATAATTTATTTCTATCATGCATGATATGATACATTAATATTTGAGTTTTATTATATACTTTTTTTAATACTTTTTATATATGCCGTTAAATTTTCCTAATATAACTTATCCTAAAAAGAATTTGAAGTTAATTTTAGTAAGAAATAGATCATCAATAAAAAAAAAGATTTTAATAACCATAGTTCTAAGGTTGTGAATAAAAATAAAATAAATTAATTAAATAATTTTAGTTTTTAAAAATGGTAGTCTTGTTTTATATATAAAGAGTTAAATACTAATTAAAAGGTAATGATGAAAAATATAAAAAGTTAATTATAAAAACATTAGTTGAGATTACTTATTTTTAAAAAATGATATTATCTTTTTTATTCTTATCTATATCTATCATCCACAAAAATAATTATATAAAAATGTGAACTTTTCTTTTAAAAGAGAAATCTTAGAAAGATAGTTGGATATAAAGCAGTATTAAACTATTAATAGTGTATAACTCGCACTATAAATAGTGTGTGGTAGATGAGTATAAATAGTCTTTAATGACAAGGGGCTAAGATTTGGTGGTTTTTGGTTTAATTTGTAGTGCAATTATACAACTGAAAAGGCAAGACAAACTGACAAACTCTGTGTCAAAAGATGACCACTCGAACAAAGCCAACCTAACCAAATTTAAATTCTTAGCTCACTGGATTTGTTATCTCTTGTGTACGGTCAAGTTGCATGCCAGGCTATTATTTTGAGGACCGATCCCGAATGAGTTATCGATCATGTCGAGATAACCGCTCCACTGCCTGCGTGATTAGCGGCATTATTCATGTGGATTGAAACTAGTAGTAAAGCCGGGAAATCTTTTTTCCCGGTGTTGTGTGTACGTGTTATTAGTACAATGTACCCCTTATAACGGATTTAGACGAGCTAAGGTAGGAACTGGAAAGACTGAAAAGATTTATAATAGAGTGTGGTTGTATAACAGGGTTCGAAGATGGTTACATTGTACTTAAACGAGTCCCTTTTTAAAATAACTCAGTGCATGTACTTATCTTATAACCTTTTTTATTGATAAAAACAAAGCCATCATCCTTTCGGACAATCACTGCAGTTAAGTTTTTGGAAATATGATTTATAATTCAAAAATTAAAATAAAAACTCGAATTATATATCATATTCCAATACCTTTTTAAGTTAAAATAAAAAAATATATATTACCACGTATATCCGATATTATGTTTTGACTATAAAATATATGATAGGATCTTAACCTATTGGATAGAGACCATCTTAACAATTAAATCTAACATCAAAATTGTTAGTCGATCAGTTTATATATATTCTTTTATTATAAAAAGATTTTTCTGCTTTGATAGTTTTCACAAAAATGAGTTACACATGTTATGATGTACACGATTTAACCGATTTGATAATCTTTCCTATACTATTAGTATGACTTGATACATATCTACCAAGCCAATAATTAAATAATTATCGGCCATTCCATAACGGTTTCAACCTTCAACCATTTTTTTTGTAATTAATATTCAATAGCTATTAATTAATAGATAACATTATGTATAATAAAGAAAATTGTAAGTAAATACAACTACGTATATATATGTCAAGAGTCCCCCCGGCCAACCCCTAAAATAAAAAAATGCCTTAACTACATGAATAAGAGTGAGGGGATGGGGCATGGTGACAATTATTTGTGGTGAAGACACAATCTAGGTAGGGAAGGCGTTGTGACGAATTCGTTTATATTTTAAACTTTTTGTTGTAGGGTATATGAGTCCTACAATATGATGTGGTGGACCGGTGGCGAGTGATCATTAGCTAAATGACGGGTGTCTCGAATTTCAAAGGGTATTGTGATCCTAAGTTAACGGCGTGATAATGAAGGATGGGGAATTGGTGAGTGTCGACTCCTAATCCTCAGTATTCGGTCTAACGCATTAACTTCGAAGCTAAACGTAAAATACACCAAAGATACCCGATTCGAAGTCTAACATATTTCAAAAAAGTTTAATGTTGTGGAAACTTTAATTGTAGTGAATAATATAGGTGCTAATTGAAAGCAAAAAGTAGATACTTACCACTTGAAGGCTAGACTTGATCTTCTTAATCTGATCTAAAGAAAATGTCATTGTCATGATATTGATCGGCCGGAACTCAACACCTTCTTTACCGGACCTTATCGGAGTCCGACTATCTTCCAAGAAACTACTCTTCAAAACACTCCAACCAAAATCCAAAACCGTGTTTAAGGCGCCACTTAAAGCCTGTGGTACAACACTAATTAAGCTCTTAATCTCATTATCTGCTTGTTTGTTAGATTTTTGAAAATTTGGAAATGTTAAAGGAAGAGAAGGGTTATCTGCTCTTTGAAGACAAGATAAAAGAGCACCCATAAGAGAAAAACCATCACCAAGTGCATGATGAAGCTTGAAAACAACGCTTCCAGATGCATTGCTTGTTGGGTATTTTATGATATGGATTTCCCATAAAGGTCTTGTTGGTGGAAATGGATCCATTGCGATTTTCGATAGGTAATCGTTGAAATAATGGTCATATGATTCGGGTGATAACCCTTCGGGGAAACAAGGGACTTTCATATGATCTTCGCCTTTCACTTCAACTCTCTTCCAGTGCTTGCCTCCCTCCCCATCTTCAATCTGTTCATAAAATCAACAATGGCATAATTAAACTAAGAAAAAATCCCCATATTAATATCCTTCGAATTTATATATATATATTTTTTTAAAGAAAAATCATCATGCGTGTTCAAACATCTTTTAAATTTATCAAACTACACCTGGGTCATTGTCATCATCTCTTCACTTTTAGATGGATTTATAGCAATAGTAGTAATGAATATGGATACATAAAGCTATACATGAGTACTTTTCTCAACTTTTTTGGTCACTATACTTGGTACTTCGTTAATTTCTACGAAAAATATACGAAACCCATGTGCCACATAAAAAACATGGAAAAGGAAATCTAGATGATAAACAAAGTTCGCTTAGAAATTAGATATTCAAAAAAAAATTGAAGATTATATTATTTTTTTAATTATTATATATCTACAGAAAAACTCAGAATCACATGGATTTCTGAAAGCATTAATCAATATGAGAACTTGAAAATCACTGCAACATTTTGACTAATTTTTAGATATTTATCAAGAATCTTGATACAAATTATATATGCTTGAAGACATATGCAAGATTCATAACCTAGATGTAGTTCTTCGTTTGAAGTGCGATAACCACATTTTTTTTCTTTAAGGTTCCTTAGGATCGAGCATTTGCTTAGCCGTTTACCACCTAGAACCATGATCATAAATACTTATTAAAGAGAGACCCAAATCGATCTAGAGATCGAGGAAGTAGCTGATTACCATAATCGAAGAGAAACGAGGATTGATTGGAAGAAAAACATTGTTAATGAGTTCAAGACTTGAAGAATCATCAAAGGGGTTTTCAAACTCCAAGATGCCGATTACAGAAACCGAAAGCACCGAGCTGTTGAAGTACTGCCCAGTTGGGCTCACGGGCTCTGACATTTCTATATCTTCCACACTTCCTACATTAACCTTCAACTCCATATCTATCTCACTCTCTAATTCGGTGTTTTGCTGTTAAATACTCTGATACTTGCTCTACTTGTGACCAGTTTAATGAGTACTTATATCATTTACTGTGCTCACATTTTATCTATCTGTATCTCCAATGTAGCCTCATTAAACACCCAAAGGGCACATCCACTGCAGACTACCCACTTATTCGAGCGTTTAACAAGCGCTCTAGTCATAGACGGTGAAATGTGGACCATCATTCTACTATTGCACCCCCATCTAGTTTAGATAACCTTTAATTATAAGTTGTGCAATAAAATCTTTTCTATGTTTTCCAATGTCGAGGCCACTAGAAGGTTTTTTAGTTTAAAACTTGTCCGGTTTATAAATACTTGTATGCCTTAATGTAACATCCCAATTTAGAGTCTAGTCGATTAATTATGACTATGTATGGTAGTATTTTAAGAAAATTAATGAGATAATATATGTTTTTAATGATTTTATTATGTTTAAATAGTTGTTAGTAATTATAATAACATACATTTTCAGCGAAATAAACCATTGACCAATAAATATTAACTATGTCATTTGGGAACCAAAGTACTAGCTTGCCAAAGTGGTTAGTGCTAAGGTTTTTTACATGATAGGTCCTTTGTTCAAGCCGCAGGGTTCTTATTTTTGCTTTCATTTTCCTTTCGTTCCCAAAATTTCACAAACAACCTCAAACAATTTGTTTTTTCTCGACCCAACCCTCAATTTTACAATAATTTCTAATAAATCTTTAAAATCATAATAAACTGTTTATTTATATAATGATAAAAAAAACTGTATTGATATATATATATATATATATATATTTCAAAAGTAATTTTTTATAAATACCGTTTGGAATGATAAATTTGTAACATATATATATGCTATAAACTTTTTCTGTAATTAACTATATCATTTGGAGTTATAATTCAAATAAAATATTAAAAGAAGCAACTTCTAGCATTAACCTACAAATCTTTACAACTAGAAAATTTGTCATATATTTCGGTTATTATTAATTATGCATGTATTTACAACTAATAAAATATAACTAAATGACATTACACATACAATAATTTTTAATAAAAGTTTATCAATGCTAAAAATATTTAAAATAATTTCAGAACTTTTCAATAAACCCCGCCGCATAGCGCGGGTATAAAAAATCCTCGTTTAGATTAATTTGAGGGTGTTTCTAGCATTCAAGTATTGTGATAAAGTTGATTTGTAAGAGTAGTAAGTTATGGTGGTAAAAGTATGAAGTTTTACACTTTGTATAAAGGTTTGGTGGTCAATTTATGGATAAGTGAACTTCGGGGATTAAATTGTAAAATTGGGGTTTATAGACCCTTGAGTTTGACTGATATTGACTCTTTGTTAGTCTTGAATTGTGTGGAGTCGTGAGAAGGGCCAAGGAGCATAAAAGTGACATTTTGATGCAATTAAATATCCAATTTGTTGCATGTTATGCGTGTTTTAATTGCTTAAGGTTGATGTGCTTTTTTGAGGTTCTATTCGAATAATTTCATATCTTGGAATCTTGTAGAATCTGGTTTCTTTATCAAATTAGTGTTTTAAATGTTTTTCTTATAGAAATCAACATTAACTCGTCTGTAATATTTCTAATGACTCATTTATAAATATATTTTAGTTATTTATATATTATCTAATTGTAAATTGCATCCGGAGAGGGGAGGGTTCATTTGAGAACCATTATTATTGTCATGGCCGGTCCCGAGATTTTAGCGGCCCTGTACAATTTAGTAAAAATAGGCCCTAAAATTAAAGTTAAAAAAGGATTTTGATTTTTTATTCAATCTTGTATTCTTCTAATATAGAAAATCAAATTATTAGAAGACTAATAATCTAAAACAGATTCATTAATCAATACATAATCATAAAAACAAAAATCAGAATACAAAATTATATGAATTTGAAATAGTAACACAGTGAAACTAAGAAAATAGTCATTCATAGACTAACCTCGAACAGAAATTTAGATAATCAGATTTATATAGAGTCCAAATAATCAAATCTCGAACAGAAATGTGAGCATCTGTACAATTCAGAGTCGAATTATACATTGAAATCCCTAAAAAAACAGTTTATATATAAACAAAGGAAAGAGTCGTATATACGTAAAACAAGAAGATATATACGTACCGGTAAGGGGTTGGTTCCGTAAGTAAATAGCGTCAACGACTCGACCGGCGGATAGTGGCGGTAGAGAGGAGAGATAAATGATGTTGGTTCAGAGAAGGCGGCGATCATCTAATTGTGATGGTGGTCAGCGGCGGTCGCAAGTTTAGCGGCGCAGGGGGTCAGCGAAAAGGAGCAATCGAGACTCTTGAGACTAAACGTAATCTTCAATCGATGGGTATTCTTCAGCCCTTTCATCTTCAGCCGAGAATCGATGGTGTACTATCGAGTATCGGGAATCGGAGGCGTCGAATTTGCGAAGTCCCAAGACGACAGTCGTTAACCATTGTTGCTCGCCGGTTACAATACAAAACCTAATTTGAGTAGCTGATTGGGCCTTAAACATTTGGGCTGACTAACCTAAATACCTAATATATATACACACATGGACATATAGAATGTGAGGCCCTATCATCATTTGGGCCCTGTGCAAGTGCACAGCCTGAACTCCCAAAGGGCCGGCCCTAATTATTGCGTGAACCGCAGAAACCAATCTTCGCAATTCATTTGGTGCGTAGAATACATGGATGACGTGCGTGTGAGGATAGAGTGTGACAACGTGCATTAGATGAATTCATGGATGAGCGATGGAATTTAAAGGAGAGTGAATTGTTTAGCGAAATACATGGATGGAGATCGCGGGGGATAGAATTTGGCAAAGTGCATGAGATTAACTCATGGATGGGTGAAGAATTGGACGGTTAAGATTAGTTTTTACGGTTCTCGCAAAAAATGGTTCTCAAATAACTTTTCCACACACAGATATATATAGAAGAGTTATTGTAAAAATGTATTTTTAAAAACTATTTGTTTAACACTCCACAAATCTTGACTCTTTGTTAGTCTTGACTTATGTGGAGAGATCGTGAGAATGGCCAAGGAAATGATCCAATTTGTTGCATGTAATGTGTGTTTTAAATTCTTATGGTTCATGGTGTTCTTGGGGTTCTATTAGAATAATTTCACATCTTGGAAGCTTGTAGAATCTGGACCCATCATCAAGTCAGTGTTTGAATGTTTTGTTATATAAATCAGTAATTGTTTGTAATATTACTAATTACATATTCATAGAGGTATTTTGGTCATTTATATATTATCTAATTTTAAATTGCATCCGGATAGGGGATGGTTCATTTGAGAACCAATATTATTGTGTGAACCACAACAAAACAATCTTAGCCATTCATTTGGTGAATGGAATACATGTATGAAGAGCGTGTGGAGATAAAGTGTGACAATATGCATGAGATTAATACATGGATGGGCTATGGATTTGAAGGAGAGTGAATTGGTAAGTGAGGTTCATGGATCCAGAGCGTGGAGATAGAGTGTGGCAAAGTGCATAGGATGAATTCATTGGGCGATGGAATTCAAAGGATGGTGAATTGAACGGCTAAGATTGGTTTTTGCGGCTCTCGCAAAAAATTTGGTTTTCAAATAACTTTTCCACACACACCTTATATATATGGAGGAAGGTTCATGTGAGAAGTATTATTATTGCGAGAAGTGCGAGAAACCTCATGGCCGCTCATGTAGAGATCCACTACCGGAATATCCTACCATCCTAGAAACCTTTATGGCCGCTCATCTGTTGTTGCTTTCGGTTGTTGCCGTCTCAAAACCATTATCCATTGTCGTCCAGCATACCGCCTCTCCGATCAAAAGTATAATTGTTGCCGCCATTGTACCGCCGCCATCGACACAGTTTTATATTTTGGTTCGCGTAGGCTTCATGCACCGCCACTTTTTAATAAACAATTGCATAGTTTTGTTTTTGTCTGCTTATGCCTCTCGCACTGCCAATTTTTATGAAACCATTGAAGTTTTTTTCTTTTGCTTTTTGTAGTTGTTTATTGTTGAACAAATATGTTGTTTAGCTGGTTGAATATTAAATTTTTAGGGATGCGCCTTTTTTGTTTTGTTTTGTTTATTAGTGAACTCAGAATTTTTAAGTTTGCTTTTTGTTAATAATAGGTTGTTTATTGTTGAATTGTAAGTATTAGTTGTTAAATTTCTATTCATAATATCAAGTTTTTAAATATCTATGGTTCATTAACGAACACTAGAAAAAGTAAAATTTCAAAAATATGGTATTATGATTGATAATTTTTCTATTAATTATATCATGCTTAAAATTTTAAATATGATCTATAGGCGTGGATGTGTTCACTAGTGAAGATTATATACATAACGAAAATTTTATAAATCGCAAGTTATGTTCAGTAGTGAATATCTTATTAATAATAAAATTAAAAAATCTAGAAAAAAAACTAGAGAGAGAAAAAGTTAACTTTAGAGAGGAGAGATAATATATGTTTATTTACTAATTTACCCTATTAAATTAAATATAAATATTAAGTATGTTTAATGTGAACCACAAGATCAAAAACCAATCAATGGCTAATATTGTTTCTCGCACTTCTCGTAAAAAAATGACTGTACGCATGAACCCTCCCCTATATATGTGTGTATATATGAAGGCTAACTTAATGCAAATTAAAAAACATAATCAAGATAATGTTTGTTTTATCGATTTGTGTGCGCCGGTATATTAAACCGTGAAGGATGTAAACATTGGAATTGGTCTAACCTCTTGCGTTGCTTGTTCACATAAAAAACTTGTTAGATATAAAAAAGAGTATCATGAAGATTGTGTTTTCTTTCTGCATTTAGTAACTTTGGTTATGGTCAAGGGTCTAAGTAAGTATGGCACATGCGTAGTAGGTGCCGCTCAATTAAAGCAATGCATTTACCATCGATCCCATGAAAACATTAAATTAATACCAGATAGATATTTTTACCAGAGGGGCTGTAGCATCGGAGGCTGACCACATTGATGAATCTATCTACACGAGCCATTCCCATGCATGGTGTCGGATCTATGTTTCTTTTGCAAGGGGTATGAAGATGAATCACATTTATTTTGTTTTTGTCCGGTCATATCAGCTGCCATTGAAGAGATTTGACGCTAGTGGAGAGTTATTGAGTTAACAGACCCTCCCTCCTTCCTCACTGTTGTTGAGTTCTTGGATTGGGGGATCATGATTTGGTCTAACAGGAATGAAATAGAAAACTTTTTAGCAACTCTTTACTCTTCCGGCCGTGGAGTTTGGAGGTTGAGAAGTACTTGGCTTTCTACTCTAAATCCCTTGGTGATTCGAGCCTTATTGGTTGTCGTCCTTGCTTTCGGTAACATGAGAGGCTCATTAAAGAGGAAGATTAGTAGTTTAGTACGTTGGATTAACTGGTGTTCCAACCTACTGGATTCAACTTTTATGTAATTTGTCTTAGTGTTATGTCTTCCTGGTGATATGTAATTTTTGGTTTTTCTATTTCCTTTTTCAAACTCTAGTATAATCTCTTTGTTCTAGCATCTTGTTAATTTAATAATTAATATGTTGCTTTCGTTTAAAAAAGCAGTTAGAAAGATTTCATCTACTAAGTTTTAGACAGGATTAAAAAAGAATATCTTTTCATGGACAATTTCATATATATCATTTTTTAAACTTTAAACATCTTAACTGTCCATTCTAAGTATCAAATATCATTTTTAGCCTTTTTAACATTAAAATATAATATCTAACCAAAATTTTAGTTTTTTTTTCTAAAAAATTTATAATCATTAATATATTTTATAAATATTTATTATTTACTTTCTTAAACCAACTTATATAGTAAAGAAAAACAGTACATTAGTATATGGGCCCTGCATCCACCAATACTATCATGAGACATTATTACATAAGAAGTATGTCCTTTTTCCATCATTGTGAATTTGTGATCCCTTTTTGTTCTTTTTCATCCAATTTTCGTCTTCCACCTCCAATCATCCATATTTCATCCTTAAAATACTTGAAAATTAGGTTTTAATGAAATAGGGTTAAAATTATGGTGATGGTAGAAATAAAATTCCAATTTTACTCCTTCTGGTCTAATAAAATGACAAGTTAAGTGTTCTCATCATTTCAAGAATATGTAATTATAATTATTAATTATTTTCATAATAATAATGTAGGATCGATCGGTATCAAGTATCAGCAATTAATTGAAGCAATCAACAAGAATATGAACTTGGTTAAATGATAGGTACAATAGAGAGAGTGTGAGAGCCGAGAACAAAAACTGTGAACGTAATATGAATTGCTTAGAGAATTAGGGCATTAGAAACTAGTATTTATACCTCTTGAAGTATTTATATTTAGTACCCCTAGACTTATAGAAAATGTAAATCTAATACAAACTTACTAGGGTTAACTTGAACACAATTTTAGGATTCTAACTACGGGTGAGCATGGTACCAGACTGGTAGCGATTTTACTGAATACCGAATTTGGTTGAAAGACGGTACCAAATACCATACCGAGTATTTATATACGGTACTGGTACCGAGTACTTATTTTACCTTGTTGGTTTGGTACTAGTCCCGAATACCGATTTAACAATATTTCAAGTATTGAGCATTAGACCGAAAACTCTAACTCGGTACCAGTTCTGGTATGGTTCGATATTTTCGGTACCCATGCTCACCCCTAATTCTAACAATCTCGCACTTTGTGTTCAATTACAATTAAGCATGATAACGAATACACTCTATTTAAGCACCAAACAATCTCCATGTTTAGAATATGCATCGATTATTTTTCAATATGTATCCAATGTTTAGGATATCGTTTCTTTGAAGTTTTCTGTGTTTGCGAGTTTTTCAAATCAGGTTGTTTATCAAAGATTCCCATAGAAGCCTCAGGCTTATCAAAATTTGTAACCATGATCATATGTTTTGTCTTCACGCCTTCACGGAGACAATATTGAGCGTAAAATATAGAATAATGTATCTTGATTATGCATAGATGTTGCTCGAGTGTTTTGGATTGGCTGTTTCAGTAATATTTAAATTTTCTTTAAGCAAAATTTGCTCCCGCTCGAAAGTAGCTCACGATCTTTAACAATAATTTTTGAAAACTTTTTCAGAATATTGATCCATTTTAAATTTGTAAACACTTGTCTTCTTCTCTTTGAAACTATGTCAGCCATCCTTGTTTCGTCTTTTTAGGAAATAAAGAATCTCATCTACTTAAAATGTAAGAAACAAATTAATTTAAGACACACTGCACTTGAAGTATCAAATCCCCCATAACTTGATATCCTCCTCAACATACGAATTATATACGTCTTCAACTACACAATTTTGACTTTTGACGAGCTTTGTATTCTTATTGGATAAATGTAAACTCATCTCCATCTTCAACTCGAACTCAGTAAGATTCGACTAAGTATCTATTGTATTTTCTCAAAATCAAGTAAATTATATTCCTTAAACTTGATTCTCCCCCTCATGATAGTTATGATCCATCGTGATTATCATGCACATGTAAATTGGCTTCAGCTTGAATTTGGTATGACTATATCATAAATATATGACAATTAATGCATCCATTGTAACACCGAGATCAAATAGATTTTACTTTAACACTTGAGTTTAAATAAACGAGTGACCTACTTCAGCGTTTGCTGATCTTAGTACTGGTAGAATTTTCATCTATCATAAAGATATTACTCAAAATGTTCCGTCACCGTCACACAAATAGGCAGCTGATTTCATAAGTGTCCTAGAACAAAAATGATATTGCAATTGGCTATAGACTCAATAATTGCACGAAAGAAGTCGGGAACGGGGTAATTGTCCTCCTATTTTCAATACCAACAATCTCCAAGTGAGATATCAATAGTGTATGTGAAAAATCTCCATGTAAAGTTAACAATTATCTTTTATGAGATAATTGAGTAGCTGGGTGGGGTTAGTGCATTGCATCAATGAGTCAATGATATTTTCTTCATTACCAGTTAAAACCAGTAATAGATGTAGTTACCCAGACATTTGCTAATATTTGGTAATGATCTTCCTTTTCATGTCTCACACCTTTAGCTCTCTTTGAATATCTTTGAACTTCTCTCTTAAATTCTATTTCCAAAATGAATGTATGTATCTTTGTTTGAATGCAATTAGACACTTTCTATCAGTAAAGAGTGTGAACTTATGGAATGATAGTCAAAAAGATATAAAGTTCATTATTTCAACAAGAACGCATTCTAGAAGATATCATATTGATATGGATTGTGAAAAATGATTTGAACAATAAAAAAATGTGAAAAAGTCAAAGATTATGAAATAACAGTATGATATATCAAAATGAGCTCAAAGCAAATCTTTGATCATAAGCACCCCACCCCTCTCGGTTTCATTTTATCTCTACACATCAATCCGTATCCCATGATAACTGATTCCGCTCACCTATTTGAACTAATAAATCCTTACTAACTTTTTCTAATAATGGTAAACTCCTGGGGCAGGTCCTTTCGGCTCTGGATTGACCATAAGAGTTTTCTACACTCCCTCATTCATGGTGCAATTTGATTATCAAAATTCAATGAATCAATCATAGTTGTAAGATTAATTACCACATATAGGATGAATACTTTCAACAATGATTTAAACAAAATGATCACAAATGTATTTCAAAATTATATGAAATGAAATTCATTAAAATGAAAGACGGCTTACAAAAGATCAACAAGGAAATAATTTATCAAGCAAAGTAATAGAGTGAATTGAAAAAATGAATACCTTCTTGAACAAGAAATAGAATTTGAAAAATATTTTTTTTTACATATTTTGAACATTTGTACTATTTTTTTATTTTAGATTTTTCATTGTTTTTTGGATTTTCATTTTTCACTATTTTTGGATTTTCTTAAATGAAACTAGAACAAAAGAAAAAAACTGATATTTTTGTGAAACATTTTCTGACTTACTTCCTCTACAAGCATGCATATAAACAATTTTCTTATTGAGAAAAATTTGCTTACTTACACGTCTTTAACCTTGTGCTCCCCCTGCAAATAAAAACCATCAACACGCAAGTTATATCAAGTAGTGATAAATTACAAAAGAATAAGGTTCTCAGATCATTAGGTTCTGGCTGATACTGAACACAATGATGTATGTGATAAACTGCAAGAAACAATCTTCGGTCTCCTAGCCACGTGATTATCTACACAGTTGTGTTAACTACACAATATTCTCCAGAGAGTAACTGTGGTGTTCCATAATGTCGCTTGGTCTGCAAAATAGATTATGCAAATATTGGTACCCATTCAAGTTTGGGTCTATCTATGTTGGAGTCTTGCACAGTTGAGGTTTCAAAGGATTTGGTGTAGGAAACCCATTTGCCTGAAGCGTTGACATTCAAATTTAGAGTCCTATGATAGACAGATGATGCAAACTGACGTGGCTTTGAACAAATTTTCTCTTTAGAAAGTCTTTAGAGTTGTTTGCTAGAGAACCACAAATGGATATTTTAACTCGGGTAAAGTGGGAAATCATTAATGTGTGTTAGCATTTCAAACTAATCATGCTTGTCTAACATGCAAGGATGGATGAGCAAAATTACGAGCATGGCGAGCAGATTTATGATTAGCATGATTCATGGAGTTATAAGCAACAATTTTCTTGGTAGGATTATGAACAAACTGGCTATGTACATGATAATTTAAATGGACATCAAGACATGCATGTTTGATCATATCTTGACCTCTTGTTAACATGAGCAACATGAGTAGATGGAACACAGTTGTTTTGAAGAAGAGGTTGGTTTTTCTTTCCTTCAAAATCTTTCTTGCTCTCTTTCCAAAGTTTTCTCCTATGCTTCACCCTCTCTAAAATTTTCTCTATAAAAGATCTAGATTGAGGATAAGTAAGCATAGAGTTGGAGGTTTTCGGATGCAAAACATTCTTTAATGATTCACCCGCATAAACTTTTACAGGAATCACCTCGATTTCTTTACCTTTGGTATACTTGCATTTTTGGACTTGAGGAAACAACTGTGGTTTACACAAGGCACACGTGTGAGGACTCATACATATGCACAGAGAACAGTTGTTCAAACAATGGAAATGGTTCATAGTCATTGGGACAACACCATTTTGGATTTGCACAAATATATTCTTTAGGGAGAAAGAAAACTACTGATTTTGTTAGATTTATGTCATCGGAATTAATTAAGTGGGTTTATCTTTCTCTCTTAGCCTTGGTTTGTGTTATGTGGAGTTTTTCTTTCAAATCATGTGCTCTATTTTTTGTTCTTGACCAAAATCATGACGAAGATGAAAATACTGTCACAGTTCTTTTAATTGCATCTGCAAGTTAGAGAATCTGTTTTCCTTTTTCTCTATACTAAACATGATTGATACTTGGCAATGATCGGTTACGGAATAAAGGATATTTTTTATTAAAAAATCTTAGAAGGTGAAGAAGATATGACATGAGAGAAAAAATAAGAATGACAAAAATAAAACAATCACGAGAAGTGACTATAAAAATGATAAAGATTCTTAAAAGCTTACCAACGTGACCGACCACCATGATATCTCTCGAATACATAGCTCAAAAGTGACCAACTAAATTTTCCATAAGATATAATATTACCAAGTACCAACTTACACAAATGTAAAACAAAAAAAATTAAACTACCAGTAATAAAAGAACAAAAAAAAAACAAAACAACTAATAAATAAAAGACTAACAAAAAAATTATCTAAAAAAAATACGACTAATACACATAAAAAGAGCTTTTAAGAAAAGCCCAATTAACAAAAGAAAACAAAGATTATCTAACAAAAAGAGCCTTTAAAAAAAGTATACATAAAAAGAAAAGCCCAATTAACAAAAGAAAACAAAGCCCGCTACAAAAATTAATAACGAAGGGGGGAAAGGATGTGAGACGGCGAGAGAGGCGGTGAGAGTGTGAGACAAAGAGGAAAACAGCGAGAAACAGCGAAGGATGGCGAACCCGAAACAGCTTTGGCGAGATGGACACAAACAGTGACAGCGAGACGGTGATGGTGATGGTGATAAGCAATGGCGACGCTTAATGGCGAAGGAGAGATTGCGAGACCGGCGAGATTGGGATGGGAATGGCGAGACGGTAAGATTCTTTAAGAACAACGGTGGGGTTCTTTTGAGGCCGTTTCAAACATCAGGTAACAATCGTTTTTCTAAAGATTAAAACACTAATAATCAATAACCTAGTATGCACAAGGTTGAATGAATTCCAAAACATGAACCTGAATGTAAAAAACAAGCTAACAGGTAACAGTTAACAACCTTAAAGGTAAATATGATATCATTTGAAGTCTTTGATGTTACAATATATGGACCCTTATAAAGTAGTTAAGGGATACATCTCATGTAAATTCTACAACTTTTCAATCGATCCTTAGGTCTTTAAAACTCCCTTTGATCCCACTATCATCAGAAATGATACATTCCACATTCTTATTCGCTATCACAAATGAAATCGAAATCGAAATCTGATAAAAGACCTCGAATCCAACCGTAACAAGAAACACACTCTGAATCACGATGTGTGAATCAGTAAACAGCACCAAAATCCAGATACACAAGACAAATCTGAACTAAAACACTACCGATCTCGTATTAGAACTAAGAACCAATCTCTCAAACGAATTAGCAACTCTACTGTACAAATCGATGCTTCAGATCTAAAATGCGCTTCTGAAGAACGAACTCAAAGACTCTGTTATTATTGTATATCAAGAACTACACAAACGGGAACCAAAAAAACAAGACAACTAAGGGAATTCGGGTCACATCTGCACTAGGTGCACACCCGACCCGAACTCAACCCGGACTCAAGCCCAACTCTAAATCTTCCACTCTTTCTCCACAAGCCCAGTAAGCCCAACAGCAGCAAGCTACAGCCCAGCTAAGAAAAATAATTCTGCACAAACACAAAACTAAACAAAATTAATAATCAGGCCACAAACAAGACTTGCTCCATTTTAGATTAACTATTTCAACACCGCCCCTTAATCTAAACATGGAACAAGTCAAACAGCTTTAACTTCTCACACATAAACTTATGTTGTGCAACAGACAACCCTTTGGTAAAAACATCTGCTGTATTATCAGCAGAACTTATTTTGACTGGTTTTAAAATTCCCAAACTAATTTTTTCTCTTATGAAATGCAAATCTATTTCAAAATGCTTGGTTCTCTCGTGAAAAACAGGATTTGAAGCGATTTGAATAGCCGCACTATTGTCACAAAAAATTTCCACCGGAATTGAAGGTTGTATACCAAAATCATTCAGCAACTTTAATACCCAAATAACCTCACAGGACACAGTAGCTAACGCCCTGTATTCTGCTTCAGCAGAAGATCTAGAAACCACAGATTGCTTTTTACTCTTCCAAGATATTAAAGATCCACCAAAAAACAAACAAAAACCTGTAACTGATTTCCAAGACGTGATATTTTTCCCCCAATCAGAATCAACAAAAGCAGTAAGAGAAAGAACAGAATCCTTACCAAAAAGAATACCATTACCAGGGCTTCCTTTCAAATACTTCATTACTCTTAAAGCAAGATTTAAATGAGACTGACAAGGAGAATGCATGAACTGACTCAATATGTGAACAGCATATGATATGTCTGGCCTAGTCAATGTCAGATATATAAGCTTTCCAACCATCTTTTGATACTCAGTTATGTTTATCACAGGAACGTCTTTCGACTTCTCATAACTTTTACTCCCAAAAACCGTGTTTACTTCAATAGGAGTTTGCACAGGTTTACAACCAAGCAAACCAAATTCTGAAAGCAACTCTAAACAGTACTTTCTCTGTGACAAACACAAACCTTCACTAGACTCCATAACTTCTATGCCCAAGAAATATTTTAATTTACCTAAATCCTTAATCAAAAACTTTGTATTCAGAAACTGTTTACACTTATTTATCTCAACAACATTATTACCCGTAACAACAATATCATCTACGTAAACTAGCAAAGCAATAAACAAACCACCACAAGACTTAATAAACAAAGAGTAGTCATTTTTACTCTGCACAAAACCAAACTCTATAAGGGCAGCAGTTAGTTTTTCATTCCACTTACGAGGAGCCTGCTTAAGACCATATAAAGACTTAACTAACTTGCAGACCCTATTATCAGTTTGAGAAAAATAACCTTCAGGCAGACACATATACACATCTTCAGTCAATTCACCATACAAGAAAGCATTATTAATATCCAACTGAAACAGATCCCAACCACTATTAACAGCAATACTGATCATACACCTAACAGTTACCATTTTAACAACAGGTGAGAAAGTTTCATCAAAGTCAATGCCCTCTCTTTGATTATACCCCTTGGCCACTAACCTAGCTTTATACCTATCTATCTCCCCTGTGGACTTGTACTTTATCTTGTAAACCCATTTACACCCTATAGGTTTTCTACCAGGAGGAAGATCCGTTAATGTCCAAGTCCCATTCCTATTAAGAGCTTCCATCTCAGAATTCATTGCATCAACCCAATTAGGATCTTTGCAAGCTTCCGAAAAGGAATAAGGCTCTCTACTCTTATTTAGATTCGAAACAAAACACAAATTGTTACCTGTTAACCTAGAATAACTCACAACTTTGTCTAACCCATATTTAACTTTATTCCCTAAAACAAAATCATCAAACCTTTTTGGCATATTAGAAGACCTACTAGACCTTCTTATGACAGTAGACTCAATAGAATCTTGACAACGAACTGGTGGGTTTTGAACACTCTTAAGACTACCAAAATTGCCCTCAGGAGACTCTGTATCAACATTTTGTGTTGCAGTAGAACTCTCAACCTCGGCAGAAGCATTTGGACTACCAGAAGATTGAGAACTACTGCCCTCACGTACAGAATTATCTCTCACTTCATCATTGGGACTTAAAGAATCTTGAGTTTCAAAAAAATGATTAAAAAAGTTTAATTGGTTAATTCCGTTTTCAGAAAAACCAGTATCATAAGACTTCAAGTTTGTTTTAAAAGGAAACACATGTTCATAAAATTTTACATCTCTTGAAAAAACAATCTTTTTCTGATCAAGACTAAACAACTTGTAACCTTTTTTAACGTTCGAATAACCAATTAAAACACACTTTTCAGACCTTGCACTAAATTTATCTGTATTATTTAAAACAGTAGCAAAACATAAACACCCAAAAACCCTTAAGTGTGAGAGTCTAGGCTCAAAGCCAAACACCAGTTCATATGGAGACTTTCCTGACAAAACTGACGAAGGTAACCTGTTGATTAAATATGTTGCAGTTAGAATACACTCAGTCCACATATTTAAAGGAATCCCCCCTTGAAACATAAGAGCCCTTGCAATATTTAGCAAGTGCCTATGTTTCCTTTCAACTATACCATTCTGCTGAGGAGTATAAGTACAAGAAGTTTGATGGATAACACCATTTTGTTTAAAAAAACCATCCATTTTATAATTCACAAACTCGGTTCCATTATCGCTTCTAAAAACTTTAACACTTTTATTAAACTGAGTTTTCAACAAGTTAAAGAAAATAAGCACATTTTCAAACACTTCTTCTTTAGATTTCATTAAGTATACCCAAACCGCTCTTGAGTAATCATCGACGATAGTAAGAAAAAATCTATACCCTTCTTTACTTGTAATCTTATAAGGACCCCACACATCAAGATGTACTAAATCACCTATTGAGCTTGACTTATGTTCACTTAAAGGAAACGGTTCCCTTGTTTGTTTAGCTTTAAGACATATCTCACAAAGTGAAGATTCATGATTTACATCTAAATTTAACTGGTTTTTTAGAACAATTAAAACTTGCTCAGCAGGATGACCTAGCCTACTATGCCAAATAGATTTAGTCAAACAACAAGAAAAAGTTCCATTACAATCTTCATTATTACCTTGCCTATTCAAATCAAACAGATATAGACCATTTCGTTCACTACCAGTCCCCAAAATTTTCTTTGAATTCAAATCCTGTATGAAACATTTACTATCATCAAAACCAATAAACAACTTGCTATCTTTTGTTAAGTTATACACGGATAACAAACTAACACAGTAAGATGGCACAACTAAGACATCATATAAAATTATATTATTTGACAATCTCAGATTTCCAATTTTTGTAACCTCAGCTTGTGTTCCATTTGGATGACTAACTGTAAACTTTAAACCAGACACATCAACTAAATTTTCCATACAAGCATCAGAATTGGTCATATGTTGGCTTGCACCCGAATCTATTATCCAACCAAAATTATGATTGGACACACTGTTTGCATTATTTGACTTGAAGAAAATTTCAAAATTTGAATTAAAGAAGCTATTAGAGTTAAAAAATCTACCTGACATGTTAGTATGAGCATTGCTAGAAATAGATTTCTCTTCCAACAGGCTCTTTAGTTTGGAAACCTGTTCTGATGTAAAAGGAAACGCACTATCCGGACTAGCATCAAAAGAGTTACAAACTTTATGAACCACGTTATTACTTGAGTTTTTATTATCAAATTGATTTGGAGATTTTTTCTTGAAACCAGGAGGATATCCTATAATCTCGAAACACCTTTCTATCGTATGACCGTTTAAACCACATTTTTTACACACAAGATTGGAGTTTAAGTTCCTCCTGAAATTATCAGGATAACCAATGATTTCAAAACACTTTTCTATTGTATGTCCATTCATGCCACACTTTTTACAAACCAGATTTGAATTTCTACCAAATTTTCTCTTATTATCATTTAACTTGGACACAAAAGCCGATTGATTTTTAGAAACAACATTTGTACTTAAGCCTCTATGAGACTCCTCTCTAGAAACAATTGCAAAAGCTGTTTTGACACTTGGGAGTGGATCTTGTATTAAAATATTACTTCTGATTGGTTGATATACATCATCCAAACCCATCAAAAACTGCATTAATTTTATCAGTTGGTTATGATTTGTAAAGTCTCTTGCAGCATGACATACACAAACAGGGAGTTTCACAAGAGCATCAAATTGTCTCCAATATGAGTTGAGTTTATGATAATATTCAGAAACAGATTCACCATTTTGAGTTAACGAATTTATCTTGTGATGTAGATTGAATGTAACAGAACCATCCACTTTATCATATGTTTCTTTCAGTTCTTGCCAAACTATAGAAGCAACCTTTGAAAAAATTTGGCCGAGATAGAGCTCTTCTGAGATTGAACTCAAAATCCAAGCTAGTACAACAGAATTACACCTATCCCATTGTTTGGCAAGGATATCATCAGTTTCAGATTTAACACACAAACCATTTATAAAACCCAACTTGTTTTTTGTTTCTAATGCAAGTTCCATAGCACATGCCCAAACTTTATAATTTTCAGTCCCTTTTAGCTTAAAGTTTATCAATGGAGTATTAACCGTGTCACTTGCATGAAGATAGAGAGGATCTCCAAAGTCCAATTTACTTATTTGGGTCCCAAAGACATTTACATTTTCCGAATCTTCTAATCTATCTGACCGATCAGACATCTTAAAACTACTAACAGCAACTACAACAGTTAATCACAGATTTAACGAGAATAGGAACGGACTTATATAACCAGACAGATCAAAAACAGATATCACAGAATCAAACAGTAAACCAACAGTCACGTAAAGGCAATACCAAAAACTCGTAACAATATATCAGATCAAAAACGAACCTATGAGATCTCTGCCTATAGGCCAATCCTCTTGTTTGAACAAGGATTGCTACCGAACAGAGTGAGTTAAGAAGACTTACAGAGAATTTCCGAGATGGCCTTCTGTCAAGAAGGAAGAAAGCACCAAGAAACTAACCTCGCAGCGGAGTAAGGACCAGATCCAATCAACTGATGTTCCGATGTCTACAGATTGTAATCCGAACGAATTGTTGAAGAACCAACTGAGTGTTTCTTAGCGCAAACTAAAACGATCCCCTCTGATTCATATAAGAACAAAAAACCCCTAAAACGTAAGAACCAGAATGCTACGGTAATCAGTCGCAAGGAGTAATTCCCCGCTCTGATACCAAGATAAAAGACCTCGAATCCAACCGTAACAAGAAACACACTCTGAATCACGATGTGTGAATCAGTAAACAGCACCAAAATCCAGATACACAAGACAAATCTGAACTAAAACACTACCGATCTCGTATTAGAACTAAGAACCAATCTCTCAAACGAATTAGCAACTCTACTGTACAAATCGATGCTTCAGATCTAAAATGCGCTTCTGAAGAACGAACTCAAAGACTCTGTTATTATTGTATATCAAGAACTACACAAACGGGAACCAAAAAAACAAGACAACTAAGGGAATTCGGGTCACATCTGCACTAGGTGCACACCCGACCCGAACTCAACCCGGACTCAAGCCCAACTCTAAATCTTCCACTCTTTCTCCACAAGCCCAGTAAGCCCAACAGCAGCAAGCTACAGCCCAGCTAAGAAAAATAATTCTGCACAAACACAAAACTAAACAAAATTAATAATCAGGCCACAAACAAGACTTGCTCCATTTTAGATTAACTATTTCAACAAAATCCATCTTAATTCTTCGATTCGCCACCCACCAATTGGTTCTCACACAATGCCTGCAATGCCGGTCTTGTTGTTGCAGCACCCGCGCCCTCCTGTTTATTACCACCAGAAAAGATTAGAATCAATTTATCCGGAACCCACAAAATTGGATTGAAATAAATAAAAAATATATTTTACCTTTTTGGCATCTACATTCTTCAATGTCAATAACTTCAGTTGCTTCTTTAGTTGCCTCATACTTATTTCATTCAAGTTTGTAAGTTTTTCAGTCTCGGTTTTCTCTTCTTTCTTGCTTTTCTTTCCTTCATTCAAAATACCAATTTGTAGTTTTCTTCCACTGTCAATATTCTCTTTATCATCTGAAATAACACTCGTATGCTTCAATGGTGTAGCATTCTTGAAAACGCAAGGGTCAGCAGAAAAAACACGAAATTCGTCTTTTTCGTCAGGAACATTTGTTATTTCACCAGAATTTTCACCAGTCTTCTCCTTAACAATATTTTCAGTAAAGAGCTCATTGTGCTTAAGATCATCGGTGGGGATAACATCAACTGTATGATCAAGGACATAATCACATTCTATTAGAAAAAACATATATAAACGCTTAAATATATAGACAAATAGGTGAATCCAAATACCTGTGTTTTCAGGCACTTCTTCCAAAACACTTGGAATCTCAGTGTTATCAATAACCATATCAATTGAAGAACCTGAAGGAAGACAAACAAATATATCATGATGTATTTCTAAAATGCCTAAAGTGTTCTATAGAATTTCGGATAAAGTAATTTAGTTGGTAAAGATTTGAACTTTACCATTGCTCTCAAGGACTTGATTTTGTTCTTTGACTGCACTCAAATTGTTCCCTTCATTGGCATCAATAATCTTGTCTTCTAAACGTTCTAAATTCTCGTTTTTATGAGCAAATTAGTATGATATGTTTAGTAAACTATTATATTTCTTTGTATAAGACTAAGTTACCTGATTCAAGGCTGGCATTATTATCAAGAAGGAATTCAGAATGTTTTTCTTGATTCAGGACTGCACCTAAATTTTCAGCTTCACTGGCATCAAAGGTATTGTCTTCTAAATCGATTTTTTGTTCCAAATTCTCTTCTTGAAATGGGCTTGAGATATCAGTTAAATCAGAATTTTCCTCTTGAACAAGATTGTGATCATTGACTGCAATCGAAATGTTCCCTGAAACTGCCTCTTGTATATTGAGTTTTTGTTCTACATTCTGAAATGGGCTAGAGATGGCATCTGATTCTGATTTTGCATCATCTTCTTCTCCCATCTTTAAGCTCTCATCTTCTTCTCCCATCTTCAAGTTCTCATCTTCTAAATCGCCATTTTCACAAGGATTTGAGGTTTCATTTGTTGATTCCTTCTTTATAATGTCAATTTCACCAAAATCTTCTTTTGCTTCATCCACAACCTCCTCAAAAACTGAAATGACTTCAACTTCCTCCACAACCATATCATCTTCACATGGATTTGAGGTTGAATTTGTTAATTCCTGAATTATCTCACCAAAGTCTTGTTTTTCTTCTACACTGTTTTGATTGGCTTCTTCATTCACAATCACCACATCAAGTTTCTCAAAGGCATTACAAATTTCTTGCACTTCTGCATCTGGGTTGCCTGCATAATGATGATTTTTTACATTAAATTAGTCAAAACTTTTATATATGTATATAAAGCATTTATATAACATATAGAGAAATCCATAGTAAGTAGATTAGAAAAATATACCTGATGGCACAGTGTATTCTGGAGTTACATTCACTTCATCCACAAATGAACCCATCTTTAATGCTTTTGCACTTTCTTTCTTCACTCTTGGTTCTGTAGATTTCTTTTCAGTCAGCCTACTCGATCTTCTAGTGCCGTACGTTTTCTGCAATTTACCCTCTTCTTTGGCCTCCTTTTCACACTCATTCAATTGCTTATTGACATTCCTGCAGGATAAAGCAGCCGGAGCTTTCCTTCTGGTGGTGGAAATGGCCGGAGTTTTCAGAATTTCTTTCTTTAATTCTTCAACTTCTCTGTCTGATTGTTTATTTCCCCGGCGAGTTGACCTTGCGGTGGCTGGTGGCAAGTTTTCGGGTTCGATTATTTTCACCTTTTGGCGTGTAGATGTTCTGCAACGAGTGGTAGGAGCCTTAGGTGAGAAAACCTCAACCTTTTCCATTGATTCGACTACATCAGCAGTCTCAGGGTTTGAGACATTCATAAACTCCTCAATGCCATTAACCTAAATCAGTACATAACGAAACCAAAGACAGTTAAATTGCCAAAACCACTAATCACTAATTAATCATATAAACAGATTTGTTTTACTGGATATTATTATATTTCAATTGCTAACGTGAGACGTTGAGAGAGCTCCTCTGTTCTTTTAACCTATTAATTTACTGTTTTAGACTAATAAATCTTTATGAAATTAATACAGATGAAATCAATCACTGTTGGTAAGCCAATGAATTAGAGGAGATTATCAAAGATTTAGAAACAGAGATTTGTTAAATCTCAATACCAACTGAAATCAGATGTAGCAAACATGATAAATCAGATGTATCAGAACGTGAGACATTCAAAACCAGCTATCCTACTAACCTACACTACATACTATTTCTAATATCAATAAGATACCAATCATTGTTTATATGCATATCAATCCGATTGAATCCAATACAACAAAATCACGATAAAATCAACAGAGATTTGTTTTCCCCTGGACATGAATGCAAGAAATCGCCATAAAATCAACTGCAATTAAGAAGGCAAAAACTAAGACACGAAGAATCACTTACAATCTCAAGAGATTGGAGAGCATCTGCCATGGCGATATTGGTGATGTTAGCAGGGATCTTGTTAATTTTGCAGAGAGATTGAAGCTCTCTTCTGGAAAGGCTGTGGAAATCCATGAGATCTGAATTGAGAAACGATATGAGAAAATTAGGGTTTTTTTTTGGTGATTTTAGGTTCCTGAGTCGGCTAATGAGTGAGATGCTCAAATGCGATGAGAAGCTGAAACCGTGAGGAGACAAATTTATACGCAAAAAGCCTTGCGTGGATTTGACCGTTGGAGCAGCGGATGTTTGAAATTTGAATTTTAGGTCTTCTGCAAGAATTTACAAATACAGATGTAAAACCTTTACCTGCAGAGTAGTAGTGTTTCAAGTTATTGTACGTTATGCATTGGATTATGTACTTTTTGGTAGTTTACGAGTTAGACTCGTGGCTTTTATTTTCATTTCTTTTTAAATAGATTTTAACGTTTAGGTTTACCAGAAATGGGCTTAAGCCCATAGACCAATTTGCCAAATTTGGACCAATATTTTTTTATTAACTTTGACGCTACTAATGTTTTATCAAAATTAAACCCGAGCCCAAATACCATATGTGATAGGGAGGTTTTATATCTTCTTAGTTTGTATTTTTACTCATCTTTTTATTTATAAGATCAAGATAAATGTTAAAATCAAGTGGGAATGTGAAGAAAAAATAGTGGAATCAACATCTTGTTATTTAGTGAATATAGAAGGATAAAGTATGAAGATTTAGTAGGAATAAATATAATTTATCTATTTGATATTTCTCGTTTACCATATGCCTTGATCTATGACCTAAATAAAAATCGACTTAATTATGTTGGCAATAATTTGTAAAGGTAAACTATAATTTCTATTAATTTGTTCATGTACTTATTTTCTTTTGGTTATCTTAAGAACATTGGCCAAGTTTATAAGGACTTTGCTTGAGTTTCTCATATTATGTGAACACACTTGTAGTATACTTTATCATTTGCTATGTAATAGTAAATACAAAATATGTAGAGGGTATAATGGTGCATGAACAGAGCGATAAATGAAGTCGTTTCTTGATTTTCAAAATCATTTGTCTTTTGGTTTAATCTTGTTAGATGGTGATGCAAAACTCACGCACATGAAGTGTATGCATTAAATTAAATTTAAGACTTGACCTTGTATGACTGAAACTCACTATCTAAGATAGTTCTTGAGTTATTCATGAACCATATAAGTTGAAAAAAATGATGAAATAAGGTTTAAAAAATAATGATAATTTGGAAAAAGGACCTATGGTGAATAATGACAAAAAGAACATTTTGGTATATAGTTATTCATAGACCATATAAGTTCAAAATATTTACGTATACACATGTGTATGAGGTGGCGAATTACCTTAAAAGGTTTTATCTTAGTTTAACCTAATCTAAGTATATGAATCGCCTTATAAAACTTTTATTTTAAAAAGAATTTCTTTGTATGGATCCGGTGACCTAAAAAGTAGGCAACTGGTTATTTTACTAATGTCAAAATAACATAATCCGCTACTTTGTTACAATCTCATCCAGACGTTAGAGTTACTTCATCAAATAGATCAAGCAATCGTTTTCGGATCATTATATATGCACAAAAAAAAGTCATTACATAAAATTGAATTATGACACACGCATATAGAATAATGTATTCAAACTTTTAATACTTGATGCATCGGTGGTTACAAGTAGGGGTGTTTATTTTCGGATATCCGGATTTTCGGATATCCGAAAATTTCGGATAGTAGATTTCAGTATCCGAATCCGAAATTTCGGATATCCGAAATTTCGGATTCGGATACCGGATATCCGAAATATCCGATAATTTCAAAAATTGTATTTTTATATAATTTTTAAAAAATATATAATTACTAAATAACCATATTTTAAACTTTAATCACCAAAATAGCTCACGTATGTTTCAAAATGAAAAAAATACATGAATATAAAACTATATATGTTAAGAAAACTAAATAAATAAGCAATATAAGAATAAAAAAAATAATAATAAAAAATATTTTCGGATATCGGATATCCGAAATATCCGAAATTTCCAAAATTCACTATCCGAATCCGAATTTTCGGATAATTTCGGATCGGATTTTCGGATAATTGATTCGGATGTTCGGATTCGGATTATTTTGAACACCCCTAGTTACAAGATCATTAATATGTATCGATCAACTAACCTATTATAAAACAGATCGTTGTTGAGTTAGGTCTCGAATAAATAGGAAAATCTGTCAACCTTATAATAACTAGAATAAAAAACAATAGGCAAACAATTTACGCATGTTAAACCCATATACATCTTGTTTATGACCCATATACGATCCATTTATGAAATGTGTACATATAACTTGATTTATAACTTGTTTACCTCACTAACTCTTAAAAGTTTTGCCACGTTTGTACTCCATTTCTCCATGGTCACAAACTCGCAATTTGTATAATTCCCATTTTTAAGTCAAGTTTTTCATCACTACTAATTCTTTTTTACAACTAGGCCCAAGAGTATATGCAACATGGGTCGCTAGTAATTGCAATCTAGTATATATGTTTTGCACTTTGCAAAGCATTTTTATATCCTTGTAAATAATAAAATATTTTATTTTTGAGAGATAAATGTTTAGAATTCAACTAATTCACAATTTATAACGGATAAAGTGTTAATCACCAATGGAATAAATACTCAAAAATATACTTAACTAAACATTGTTGATAAAACAAATTAAATTATATTAGCGCTAAATGATTTTATTACCTAAATCAATTGATTTTGAATGTATTAGGCTATTTGTTACAACTTCTGAAATAAAAAAAACTGACTATAACGGTTTTTTATCGTTTTAACGTTATAATGATTTATTATAGAATAAGATACGTATATTAGCCATTAGGGTAAAATATTGTGTGCTTGATGTTTTTTGAGGTTTTTTAAATTGAAATGATTTAACAGTATTTCGTTATCTTATTCAGCATAGTCTTTATTCAGATGTGAGAATTGTGCACGTTAAATATTAAACCAGTTAGTATTTAACACTAAATTTAATTGCAATCAAACAACACCTAAAAGTATTTCCTTCATAAGGACTTATTCAATTATTCGATTAATTTTTACCTTTACATATACCATTTTAAATTAAATTGAGATTTCCGATCTTATATACTATATAAGAATGGTTAAGAGAGAACAAGTTTGCATCCTTCAAAAATTATTTTAATGGCTACAGAAGTTAGATACATATACAAGATGCATATACATCTATTACTTTGTGTATCCAATGTTAATAGAATTTAAATTTTTATTGTATATTATGTTATTTTAAATATAAAATAAAACTAATTTTGTTAGTTTTCATTTTTCTACTAGCGTTCGTCGTATACAGAAATAATATTCTTTCTAAAACTTTAATTACTCGTGTGCTATATTCGGTTTTTAATATTTAATATTGTTGAAATTTAGGATTTATTCTTTACAATATCTTTGTAATGTTAATGAACTCTTCCTAAATACATAATTCTTTTCATGTTAAGCTGCTTTACTTTGTTATCATCCCATACAATCATCGAAATCACAGAACAACTACGCTAACAACAAAATCAAAGCACACGTAGAAATTACAAAAAAATAATAGAGAAATTTAGTAAATACAATCATTTATACTTGAATTTTTTTAACAGCAATACTTCATTAACAATCTTTTAGAAAGCTAGAAGCAATCCCTGATTTGGAGAGAGAGAGGGAAAAAAGACTTCAGCGATCTATATACGGGTGTGTTCGACAATAAGCTTATGGGATTAACATAGAGGTTTGTGATTTTAGTTTCTATAATCCCCAGCCCTTTAATCTCGTTTGGGTGTTAAATTCTTGAGAAAATTACTAAAACATAATCTCGCATAATCCTCAAAAATAAAAGTTTTTTCAACTAGTTTATAAATCGGTCTTAGATTATCGATTAATTAGCCCCTGGCTTAGCTACTTTCGTTGACACACCCTAAGTATATGCGATTACGTGTGGAGTCCACAAAACCTTAGGTTCATTTGCCTGCTAAATTGAGTTCAAAACATATATTCCAACGTCGATTAATGGCGCATCTAATTCCATTCTAGAGTTCAGATTCAATTGCCATTATGACACATACTAGTTCGTTTTCAGGCTTCTATATATTGACAATCCACGTGAAGAATCGGCATTAAAATTCATGGAAAACATATAGTACGAAGATATAGTACATACATTATAAATTATATTAATCAAGAATCATTACTAAAGGTAGGGGTGTTCAAAAAAACCGAGTAACCGAGAAACCGACCTGCCCCGCGTGAACCGAAACCGAAAAAACCGATACCCGTAAAACCCGTGACCCGAAAAAACCCGAAAACTAGGGTACCCGCTAAATGCGGGGCGGGTACGGTTTTTCAATTTTGATATCCGCGGGTACCCGCCCCGCCCCGTATGCTTTAAGATATATATATATATATATTGTTTAATATGAAATAACAAAACCATTATAAAAAACATAAATTGCTCAAAACTACCTAACTTACCTCTAGTAGCCCATACCGTCTCCCCCACTTCATATTTTTAGTTTTGATATCGAGAATTTGCAAGCCTACAACGATCGAGAGTTCAAAATGGAGATACTTAAATCGATCAGAAGTGCCAACTTTGATCATATCGGTTTTTTTTTTGTTTTTACAAGGTTCTCATAGAAGATCTGTTTGATTTCTACTAGTGATTTATTCATTATTGTTGACTTGTTTCTTCCGTTGTTTATTGTTTTATTATGAATCTAAACTTGTTGAAAACATCAAATATAAAAAAATTCAATTTTAGGGTACCCGTGACCCGAACCGTGGATACCCGCCTCCCTTCGGGTACCCGCACAACGGGTACCCGCTGCTTGCGGTTCGGTTTCGGGTTTTGATATTAGATACCCGCCCCGCAGTTGCGGGTTACAAAAAAGCCACTACCCGCCCCGCCCCGCCCCGTGAACACCCCTAACTAAAGGGCTTGTAGCCTAGCGGTCCTGGTGTTATGAAGAAATGCCCCCTCCCAAGAGGTTGTGGGTTCAAGTCCCGACGTGGACAGTGGAGTAGATTAGGAGTAGGTTTAGTGGGTGTGTGCGTTTGCCGTTCAAAAAAAAATCAAAAATCATTAATGTTAAGTAGGAATTTATAGTATTATAGAGATGGTATATATTCGTTTAGCATCACATATCTTATGTATTTTCTCACGCACAAACATTTTTAATAAAAGATATATTAGTGATCATTTCATTATTTTTTTCATATTTATTAAGTAATTAATAAGCTATCGACTTTAAATAATAACTTCAAGTGAAAGATCGACTAAATCATTAAAATTTATATATGATGTTTCAATTGCTTCGCAGTATATACGTACGTTAGTACTATATCTATATTATAATAATCATCATAATAATAATGAAAGTAACACGACGTATAAAAGTATAGTAAATCAAATTGGAGAAAACTAACTTTAAACATAAGGGTAAGTCCTACAATGATAAATAATGCATTATTTTGAATTTACTGATTTGAACATAAAAAAGGGGTCGGCCTTTAAATAGGTAAGCTACTTACTACTCTAACGTTTCCATCGGATTTTGAATTTATTTTGTTGTTTACTTGTGATTTATTCTTAGAAATGAGTTGTCGGTGTTATGACATTGTGATCGTTGACAACGTTATGATTAACGAGCTGGCGCCGGTGTGATTGCCGGCGTGAGGCTAGCCGTTGGTTTCTTTTTTTAATATATAAAACGTGGGCAAATTAAAGAGTTTTAGTGTAATTGAATAAGAATATACTAGTTTAACATTTCATGTATAAATACGAAGATAATTTTTTTTAAGATTTTTTAGAGTACTAATATTAATGGAAAATAAAACTATCAAACATACATAGAATATAGAATGTATTTAGCCGATAAAATTAAATCATTATCAGGACTTGGAAAATCATCCGCTTTAACAATGGTGTTTTGAAAGAAGTTAATTTTCGCCACATGATCAACCAATATAGGTTTAGAGAGTATGATGCAACACTGAAATTTAAATTATATAAAAACCATCTTCTTCTAATTGATACTCGAACTTTGTTAGTAACGTTTTTCTAATAGTGGGAGTTATCTTGTAAACTCCGTTGAGAATAAATATTTAAATAAAAAAATACTAACAGATTTTATGAAATATGGGCAAATGATACATACATATATATATATATGTGTGTGTGTGTGTGTGTGATTTATGTCGAATATTAAAGATTACATATTCATCCATGAAGATTATCTCGATCAAGGCTAGATGAATTTGTTTTATTGTCATTTAAGAAATCTTTCACATGAGAATTACTTTTGTTTTGGTGATACAGTGATCGGATTCACCTTTTCATGTTTTTTTAAACGTGAATCTTTCTCGTTTCCACTATAGCATTGTTAGCTTTCCAAATAGAAATCATCGAAAGCAACTAGAAAATAATTGCAAAAGTTTTTGAATTTTGTTTTACTATTTAGGTATATATTATAGGATAATAAACATATATTGTTTGTATTTTTAAATATTTACCAATACTAATCACCTAAAAATATGGAAAGTTTGAAAATTTTAAAAATCTATTAGCTAAATTTAATTTCAATTTTGAATAATCAAACTTGATAAGAGGAATGTAAATATATTGAAAGTTAGTGGTTATTATTGGTTCAAGAGGTTTTTTTAAATTTATAAAATATGAGATTATGATAGGTAAAAATAGATGATTGTGTCATTATATATTATTTTCTTTTGATAAAGTTTAGATTAGATATGATGAATAAGTGTGGGGGGTTTAGTTTATAAAAGTGTATTTAATTATAGACATTTTGCTATTGTATGTATTGGACTTTCAAACTTACCATTTGATGTACTAAAGTTTTAAAAATTAACAAATTTATGTATGAGTTAACCTATTAAGCAGGTTGCAGGTCATTTTCTCATTTTTTTATTTAGTTTTTATAATAATGAAATGCCACATCATTAATTAATGTCACATCAACAATTTATGTATTGACTATCTTCATCTTCAAGAAGATGATGAAGCATGAAGAAGATGAACAAGAAACTGAAATCGAACAAGAAACTGAAATCGGACCAAAAACGTAATCTAAATAACAATCCTAAACATAAATCGAACAATGAATGAAACTGAAACCTGTTTGCAACCCAATCTAAAATCGAAGCCCTAAATCGCAACATAATCTAAAATCAAAACCCTAAATCGCAACCCAATCTGATATCGAACCAAGAATCTGAAATCGAACAAAAAACAAACCTTTGAATCTGAAACTTACTTGAAGATCAAGGCAGATCTGAGCATCGAACCCCCAAATCACAAAACAAACCTTTGAATCTGAAACATTCATCTTCATCCCAAATCGAACGCGGATCTACAGTTGATGCATCACTTAGAACGGACGCAGATCTTGAACCGAAAGTCAGATCTCGAAGCTATGATGATGAATCAGATGAAGCAGATCTTGAACCGAAGCAGTTGAAACCCTAATCGCCCTACGCTGGTGGTGGTGGTGCCGGATAAGATGAAGATGGAAACTTGAATGGAAGATGAAGATGGAAGCTTCAAGTTATATGTCATGTCATCATTCACATAAGCAAAATTGGTGCCACATCAGCACCTTACTTGCTATACCAGGTTAAATACATAAAATGGTAAATTTTGAAAAGTTTAATACATCAATTCGTAAGTTTGAAAGTCCAGTACATACAATAGCAAAAAGAGTATAGTTGGATATACTTTTATGAACTAAACCCTAAGTGTAGGTATAAGAAAAAATTGATAACATGTAACTATCAAAAAAGACAAATGAACTCTTCAGTGCGTTGTTAGCACTTAGCACACATTAGAAGTTAGTTTAATTGCTGCTGTTGTTAAAAAAAAAAGAAGTTAGTTTAATTACAAAAATAATTGAATATCATCTACGCTTTTGTGAGGCTATTTGATCGAAGACACATTTATTTTGCAAATAGAAAATCATTTTCCGAAATAATGTAGGAAAATTTTACTTTTAGGTAGACTACGATGATTTTCCTTTAAGTTTCTTATTAGAGAGGTTCTGTGTCTCTAATTTTATTTTCTTACTCGCTAACTATTTAAAATAAATAGAATAAATGACGAAAAAGAATAAACGGACTTTTGTTGAGGGTCCAAACACTTTCGGGCATGAGACTATGGAAGGCTTCAAAGGCTATTTAACTACAGAGGTTGAAGTTTATAAGAAGATCTAATGGTTTGCGTGTGAAATAATGTAAATGTGCAAGTCTATGACAATACAATAAAAATCATAATAACTACAAAATATGCCTTTGGTAGTGTTTAATGACATGGATCGATGTCTAGATCTAAATATGAACAATAACAAGGGTATCCATTAGAGAGTTTGGAGTAGGTATGTATTCTCTCCGTTGTGAGACCACTACTGCATGGGACTAGATAGCCACACCACCATCGTGTGGAAATGGCTCGGAGGTGGAGAACACCTCGTAAAGAGATCTAGCGTTATGAGGTCAAGAGGAGACCCACCTGTGCATCTTACTATTTCTCTTTCTTCTTAAACTAATTTTTATTTATTTTTTGATTATTAGTGATTAATATGTGGGGACCAGAATATGATGTAGCGAAAAGTAATCACGTGTCTGAGTGATAAAATAAAAAGCTGATGTAGTTGTTAGATTAAGTGTGGCCATTACAAACACTCTTAAGCCATTTGTATGACCTCTCCTTCATCTTTCTCTCTAACTCAAATGTCATATTAGCGTCACATCACTTTTTCATTTTCTTTCTATTTCTTACTTAAATACCTACTATAGCTTAACCTAAAGTATCACAATCTTTTTCTCACTTTTTTATTATTTGAATATATATGAAAGAGAGAAGAGGGAAAAGAGATGAGAGAGATAGAAGAGAGAAAGGGGGTAGGTTGATCTTGTGTAGGGAGTCAAGAGGGCTACTCATCACGTAGCAAAGAGGGGCGCGTACATGTGTTCCATGTTGAACCAATGAAACCGACGGCCTACCAGATTCCATCGGGTAGCGTTATAAGTGTGGAATCAGGGGAGAGAAAGTAGTACCATGACATGATGAAGGGTTGAGATAACTGATGTGGAGGCATGCCGGCTGCATTAGCTTGACAACCGTTAAGGCCGTCGAAAGCTACCATGTACAGCTGGAGAGGCCGAAGATGTGACCGTTTGAGAAAAATATATCAAATGTATCTTGAAATCAAGTCATGAAACGACTTCAAGATCTCTACTACTTGTCATGAAGTGAGCATTAAGACCGATGATTAGACTCACAACTATGAATGACTCAGATAGAAAATACCAAGACTTTAAGTAGGAGGTTTTTGTGTTTTGAGTGTCATAGGATTATTTGATTTTTCGCATTTTTGACTTGCCATGAACATAAGGGTGGAAGACACCCACTCTGGTTCACGACTTCGCGTACTGAGCATGACTGACCAAAGAAGATCTGTATAAGGTTCACATTCTTGAATTCTACGTTTGTCCCCATGAAAGTGCAAACTATTGATCTTTAACTTTTATTTACCTAGCACTATAATCACAAACAACAATCTAAAATTCATTTTCTAAAAGTAATTTTAAATATCCGACAAGTGGATAAATTATTAATAATAATTGGTTAAACATTATGCGAACCAAAGACCACACATAAATCAAGCGGTTACCAATTGGAATTGAAAATTTACATTCAAATCAACAATCTTTCGAGTTTGCATTTTAATGATTCTGGATTACTAACGTGATTTAAAAAAAATAACGAAAATGATTACTTGATGTAAACTTAAAGGATAAATAAAGTAATTTAATCTATAACTTATATCAACTGATATTTTTATAAAATCTTGAAAACAATTAGAATCATATTTATTATTGTAAAATTATATTTTTTAAAGAAATAGGACCAATGGGTACTTTCAAAGAACATGTGGGGTTTACGTTCAACATTGGTGAAACACCACCACAATTATACGGAAAACAAAGGGAATCGTACATTTTGGCTTTGCTGTGCGACGCACCCACTTGATCCTTGCTCCCACATGACCTCGGCCACGTTTCGATCTCCGATCTAAATCTTTTCATCCTAGTCAAACTTTTTCCTTGACTAAGTTTATCAACCATTAGCCATTTGACACGTATCCATCATATCTTGGTCGTGCGTGCATCTGATCACTACCACTCCATTTAACCTCGGATGCTTAGCCCCACACTTGCTCACGATGAGTTACCGCATCAAAATTATTGTAAACGTACTCCTTGTTTTTCTTACGAGAGGTTTTCTATACTCGTAATATATAATTTTATTTTTATAGTCGCTATATCAAGTTAATTATCAAAATTAAGAGATAAAAGATAAAAAATCATTGTATTATGCTTATCTATACAAAAATATAAAATATTTAACTTTTTCATTTAAATTCGTTTAAATCGTTCAATTATAGATAATATATGTTTTTTTCACAAATTATACAAATACGGAAAGAAATATTTCACTTAATCAACTTCTTAATTGCCCCACGGCCCCACCTACTTTGTAGTAACTGTTATTTTTACAACTTATCTTACTTTTATATAAAATATTTACAACCTAAAAACTCTTAAATTTTAAGTAAGTTGAATATACTAAATTACCCTTCATATAAATAAATGAAAACTATTATATAAAGTAACTACTAGATGTTTTTAATAAGATTCTTATATTTCATTTTAATAACTAAACCTTTCATACTTAAAAAGAATCAAATAATAAATATTCAATTATGTTATAAATATTTTAACTTATTTATAAAAAAAAATATGTATAATTAAGTAGAGATTATAAATGTGAATAACATATAATTAGAATTTATAAACATATTTTTTATTTTTTAAAATAGCTCATATAACTAATAGTTTCAAATTACTTTATTCTATAATCTTAATCTCTTAATTTTTAATAGTTTCAAATTACTAACTTACGTTCTATATTGTCATGTAATTTAACCTACTTTATAAGTAGAGATCGTTTTTCTTATTTAACTGTTCTCAAAATCTATTTTAAAATAATAAAAGAGTTGATGGAGAATAGAATAATAATAAAGAAAATGGAAAAAAATAAAGAAAATAGACATGTTACCACTTACCAAAGAAAAATTATTTGTTATCACTGTATTGATGAATACCGAAAACAAGCAGGTTACTGAGTAGAAATTAGTTGACGCCGCCGCATTGCGCGGGTAATATGTTAGTTAAACATAATTGTTTAATTAGATAGCATTTTTCAAATTTTATTGTTTTTAAATTTAATATATATATATATATATATATATATAGGGTAAGGATCCAATAGAAACAGTGCACAACGATAGAAACACTGCCTCTAGTATAAGAACATTGCATCTTGTCTATAAATCACTTCATCTAACATTAAATCATTACATCTTATCTAAAAAACATGTAATTCTCTTTAAACTAGTCCATCATACGTGAATTAATCGATAAATTCTCATTTAAGAACCAATGCATTTTGTTTAAAACCACTGCATCTAATAGAAAATCACCGCATTTTGTTTAAAAACACCGCATCTTATCTTTAGACACAATAATAATAATAATAATAATAATAATAATAATATATAAACATAACCCACAAACTTTGACTAAGTTGAAAAATAAAGTCCAGGTGAAGTTTTGTTCACGATGGAGTTTGTGTTTTGGGGGCGTTCGCACCGTACGAACGTTCGTAAATGATCCCCATATATATATATATATATATATATATATATATATATATATATATATATACACACACATTAATATATAAAGTGTTTAACGTGCTCTTTCTGAATTTTAAAATTTTTTAAATTGTTTAATTTTAAGTAGTAAATGTTTTTATACAAATAATATATATAGTTAAAGCAATACTCCAACCAAGTAACTACTAATCACCTAATTGGTACTTTCGTGTCGTGTTTTGGGGTAATAACACTAAAATATGTTTTTTATAGTTTTGATAAACATTAAAGAAATAATTTACAAGCGTGGAGCACGTTACATTACAACGACATGATCCCATATCGAGAGCACGCCATCGCCTCAGTGATCCGGCTGGGCGATCTTTGTCACATTGGGTTTTCGAGCTCTTTTTGTGTGTATTAAATAAGTTGGTGAATAAGTGTGTTGGTACGAGGAAATAGCGGTTTTAGTATTATACTTAAAACGATTATCAATGAGATAAAAGAAAGAGAATTTTATAACAGCATGCAACTATCTTTGACTCATTTTTAAATTTATGCAACTTCTTTTAACCTTTTCTATCAGATTATTCAACTAGCATTAATATTAAACTAATACAATTATTCAAAAGTTATGCCTAAAAAGGGTTCATGTGGACATATTGGTTCACGTAAGAGTACATGTCTCTTAAATCGGTAACCATTTTTTATTTTGTAAGTAATTTATTTTTTAATCATGCAAAATTATTTTCAACTTTTTTTAATTTGTGTAACATTTAACTTTTTTCAACTTAGTTATTTAATTATTATTAGTATTAGTATACTAATATATAATAATAATCATTTTTATTACTATTATTATGATTATATCTATCATAGGTTTAAATTTTTAGAAATATATTTAACTTTACATATTTTACTATTATTATTAGATCATTTTTAGAACCAATAAATTGCCTTTACTTGCAAAATTATTTTTAGTAACTTTTATATTTTTAGTTTGTTTAACCTTTCCCAACTACTAAATTTTTATATTTTTTAAGGTGAAGAAAATATTGAATACAAATCATATCAGTCATAGACGAAACAAATTTTTGATAAATCAATTTGTTACATTTTAACTATCTAAGCCCCTTTAACATTTATATTTTACGAACGGGAAAAAAACTATTGAACCCAAATTAATTTTTATTTTACCTCGGTCAAGATTAATTTTTTTGTTTGTAATGTGAGATTAAGAAAAAGATTATTTTAAGCTAGATTACGAAAAATATTATTTCTTTCAGATTATACCTTTTTATTTATAGTGACTAATCTAACGCCTAATGTTTTTAAAAAATAACTACTGTCATATAAAAAGTTTAAGTAAAATAAAAGATAAAACAATTACTAAGATAATCTTTTTTAAATAAAACCAATCTTTTATTCCTAAAAATGATAGTTATAATAATAATAATAGTTATTTTACTAGTATTATTATATTAATACTACTACTAATAATATCATGATTAGAAAAACAAATAAAAATGATATACAAATTTGAAAGTTTACTTGCATTAATTAAATAAAAATACATAATTTAAGGACTTAATTAGAAAAAAGTTAAAAACGTTACATAATTAAAAAAAGACATGTTTTATAATTTTCCTAAAATGAAAAGCTAGTATGAAATTTAGTGATGAAGTGATTCACTTAACAAGTACGCGATAATCTAATGCTCGTTGCTGAACCAACTTGAAGCAATATACGGATGGTCACGGATTAGGGGTATCGGGGATCGATTTTTCCTTTACCATACCCGCCCTCATCCGTACGGATGGTCAGGTGTCGAGGATCCCCGCGGGGAATAGAGGATTTTATTCGTCTACAAAATCGATTTTTCTAAATTGATATACAGGAGAATTTTCATAAAAAAGTAGAATTACAAATCTAACTTAACCCTTCCAACTGCTTCATATTAAAATGTAATCAATCAAGTATTTTAATAGTTTCTTTGTAGGTAATGTTCTTGATAAAAGACATGATATATATATATATATATATATATATATATATATATATATATATATATATATATATATATATACTAAATCGTTCTATAATATACATAATATTATCAATCAAATAGATACTTCTCTAACATATATATGTCTATAAAAGACGCTTATAATACTTTCATAGATGATTATACAAAGACTATATAAGTAATTTCATTATATTTGTTTTTTTCGTTCGCTATGTTTTATAAATCGTATGAAACAATCATGTATATATATTCAAACAAAAAACAATCTTATTAATGTGCATATTAATGTAAAATAGTTAGATTCGACACAAATGCATATTTATATGAGAAATTCTACTTTTAAAAATTTATGTGTGTGTGTGTGTGTGTGTATATATATATATATATATATATAATATTTGCATGTTCGGGTCGGGTCAGGTTCTAGGCACCAAGAGGTATCTTTATCCCCATTCCCCGTTTCTAAGTTCGGGAAATTCCCATCCCCTATCAACTCGAAGATTCCCCAATCAAATCAGGGTCGGAGAACAGATTCTTTATCAAATACAGGGTTTTTTCATTATCATCTTTAGGAGCAAACTTTGTTAACCCCTACTTTTCATTGGAAAAAATTTAATTACTGCCGGTCAAATTTATTTTGTAATTAAACAATTATAGTATAATACAATTACAAGGAAAACAAAGAATTTAATAATGTATATGTTTTTACTACAGGTTTGTTAACAAAGTTTATATTTGGCGGAGTGGCAACAACGTTCGTTCTCAGGTAAGGAGGCGGGGGTTCGAATGAGATCATGTACAATTTTGAATTTTATGTTTGCCACTTTCTTTTTTTAATCTTTGCATTTTTTATCCCTTTTGGCCTTTCTTAACTTATAATTGTTTAAAAATATAGATTCTAATTTTTAATTCTTTTAACTTCTTTTAATTCTTTTTATTCTTTTTAACCATTTTTTAACTTCTATCTTCTTAAAGCATCGTGTTTAAGTTTTTTTTTAATTCTTTTGCCTAATGTAATTTTCATATATATGTTTTCTATCATTATATGTAAATAGTATTTAATATATTTATTTATTTAAGAGTTTTAATTAAGGTTAAAAATAATTTAAACTCTATTTCAATTAAGCTCTAAAATAATTTTTTAATATTTCAACTTTAAAGCTTATGCTTATTTAATTGAAACCATTAACCTTTACTTTTGATAATTTTTAAGCATTAAAGTTTTAATTAATTTGATTTTACCATTAAACTTTAATGGACCTTATGTAGGTATGTATCATATTATAGTATGTTCATTTGGTCAAAATGTAAATAAGTCGTTATAGAACTAGCGAAATTTTTGCCGTTGCAACTGTTGTCTCTTTTGGTAAAAATATATTGTTAATATGTGTTATTATTTATATTTTACATACTAGCAAATACGTTTTTTATGAAAAAAATATAAAACTTACAAATATATTTCAAAAAAGAAATTTTGTACTACTAATATGTTATCTTAATCAACGAAGCAAATTTAGGAGTTGACTTAATGGAGGTGTGTGTGTGTGTGTATTTGTTGTTCAAAAAAAAGTAGTGAAATGACTCTCATTGTTTAAATAATTTACATAGTTTTAAGATACACGAAAACTAAATTTAAAAAAAAAAAATGTAAGTGAGTCAATTATTTTAAGTTTCAAATCTAAATTCACTTTACCATTTTAGCGTATGCGGTATAAAATCTTTTCTTTTTGGTTTTTTAGAAAATAATAATAGATGAATAATCTATTCAAACTTGATGAAATAGTAATTACTTCCCGACGCTAAGTATGGGCATGCTAACCACTAGTTCGTTAGCAAATTTAGATCACGTGTGACACCAATTGCGGCCTCTCTTTAGGCTTTATATATTTACCATGATGTGCTAAAAGTGTAAACCACGAATTGTTTTATTTCATAAGAGAATAACAAGGTATATTGATGTATATCAATTCCACTTAGAAGGATTTTTCTTTGTTTAGGAAGTGGCAGATTCAGTATTTTCGATGATACCATATAAGATAAAAAATAAAACCAGTTGAAATTTGGGATTTTTTCCGTTTTTGTTTTGTTTTTAGTTATCTAGGTTGAGGGTTAATCATATGATTGAACAGAAAAGTGGGCCAAGTTTATGTTAACCAAATGTTTATTATTAATAACCCACTTCATGTTTCATACCCAAAACAATGTATTTTACAAACATAAAACGGGTATTTAACTATGAACTATTGTGTTTATAAAACGTTTTAAAATTTTAATCAAATTATTGTAACATAAAAAAAGTTACTGATGTCACCATAAAATTTAATTGGTGACATCGTGTTAAAAACCTCAAAGTGTTTAATATCGTGTATTTGGCTGACTAGTGGCCCGTGCCAAACCACTTTAAATCCGCCCATGTGTTTTAGGTTGGACTTGTAAGAACTTTCCTAATACCTAATATTAAGAGATTTATACTGATACATAAAAAATGCATCATTAAAAAACCTAGCCTTAAACAAAGAAACTAAAGAACCAATCTGAACCATTGGATTATCAAAATCAATGGATGAGATTTAAAGATGACATAATGGTAATTATAATGTATTAATTAACTAATAAAAAGGCAAACATGGAAAATCCCCTCCCCCCAACAACCCACGTTTTAAAAAAATACCCACCAAAACTTTAAATTGTTATAACTTTTTAAGTTTTGTGTTTTTAAACCGTCGTATTTCCTCCTTCATTGCCTTCATATTTTCCAATGCCGCTTCCGAAAGATGACTCGTCGGTTGCATGAAAAATTCGAAGGCCTTAATTTTATTTTGTTTCGCTTGCATCTCGAGAAATTGGCCATTTTGGGAGTGTAAAGCTGACGTTCCGCTCAACAACGACGAGATACTCTCATCTTTTGACCTCCTTCCAGTTGATCCCGATGCCGCCGCCCGCTTATCCCGATCCTGCCTGCGGGTCGTCGAGGTTTGGTTAGGTTAACAGTTGAGCGCGATAGTTAGAATATTGGCGTCGCTCGTACCACTATCTCTCGTATTGTAGAGGTTGTTGTAGATCCCCGCAATTTTTGACACCTTCGTAATAATGTCTTTATACTTGGCATTAATTTGGTGTACGTTGCGGTAGCTATTGGGTTTGCCAAGTATTTTTTGGAAACACGTCAAGACGCATAACCAAAAGTTATCTACAAACGACAATAATATTATATTAGTAATAATAATAAAAATTTTAATAATAATAATATAAACGGAATAATAATAATAATAATATAATAATATATACAAAATAATAATAATAATAATAATAATAATAATAATAATAATAATATAAAGACTAAAGATAAAGAAGTATACTTTGTTTTTGTGAATTCCCGACTATTGAGTCTTAGGAGACATCGACACACGCCTTGACTAACGCATTTTCTTCGTCGGAAGTCCACGGAATTGCTTTGGCTCGATTGGCAAATGCTCCGGTTTTCTTCCATTGTGACGATTGAGTTTCTAGTTGAGTTTCTTTTTGTGTTGGAGGTTGCGTTTGTTGTTGCGTTTCTTGTTGGGTTTCAAATTGGGTTTGCGGCACTACGTCAAGAAAATCATCCTCCTCTTGAGTGTCGAGAGGTAATTGTTGTGGCGCTTGTTGATGCATCGGGTATCCGAGATGAGATAGTGGGAATTGTTGATTAAGCATCCCCGTATACGTGAATTGGGGTGCGGCGAAAAAAGGATTTGGTTGGTAGGGTGGTGGCGGAACGTTTAAGAAAAATGGATTATCCAGCCGTGTCGGTGTGGAACTCGTAATCCGTGAACGGTTACGCCCGGTTGATGCTGGGGTAGGAACCTCGTTTGTATCCATATTCTTTGAAGATGAAAAAAATATAAAAAACTTGAAGTAGATGAAAAATATAAAGGTAGAAGTAGAAGAGAGGAGTTGTGTGATTTAAAAAATGGTAAAGTGGTAATATTTATAGGGTAAAATGGTTAATTAAAAAAAAGAAAAAAAACTAATGGTAAAAAAATTTGAAAAAGTGGACCATTGGAGGGGGTGGGGGTGGGGTTCTCGGTTGGATGAGCGAGTAGAGGAGCTCAAAGGCCTTACTCGATGGAGCTACCCGATGATGAGTTTTGGTGTTCCCGATGGAACTCGATCTCACCCGATGCCATCGGGTCGACCACAACGTGTGGTCTAATGGTCATGACTTGTATAGTTTTAAAATGGGTTGTTATTCTACAATTCCACTTTTTAACCGGCCAATAACTTAATTATCATTAATGATAGAGGAAATGATCGAGAAATGCAATATATATATATCAAAATTTGTCAATAAATGTAAGGTGTAATTTTTTATGCCGAGAAAGGATTATAAAATTTTAATTTGTTATAAAAAAATAATTGTTATTTTCACCTTTGCATAAAAAGAAAATGAATTTCAATTTGTTATTAAAAAGAATATCATAACATGTTAAAAATTGGTTAAGATTTATTTTTTTTGTTAAAATCAAAATTTATGATCCTTTCTCGTCACAAAAATTGGACATTACCTTTATTGACAAATTTCGATATTTAGATTACCTTTCTCGACAATTTGCTCTTAATAATAAAACCTAAAAATTGGTTATTTTAAGATAGTGTTATACACGCATGAAATGTTGTATTATTTAATTTAAAATTGGTTCAATTAAGATGAACTAAAACCATTATTCAGACAATAGAGATAAACATGTACAAAAAATTTGAGAGCGAGGTGGCACGTGGCTTACTTGTTTAGTCAAATTATTAGCTTGGATTAGTGAAAAAGTGTTAGGATCAAGACGCGTACCACTAGGTCAAAAGGAATTTCTAGTGTTTAAGACGCTATCTCTTTCTTATATATTGAGTAGTCTAGCTCGCCCATGAGTCGAATTATTTCGGAGATGTTATCCCATACCAACATCCCCTCCAACATCTCTCGCAAATGCTTTAGACTCATGGGATCCCAACTCGTCACAACCTATGAGCGGATTTAGGAAGATAGCGGCCAATGACTCATTGTGTGTGTGTCTGTAAGAGAGGGAAGAGGGAAGTGAGGAGAGAGACAAGAGAGAGAGAGAGAGAGGACGTACAGTCCTGTGTGGGAAACCGAATTACCAAGCCGACAGGTTCAATTGAGAAAAAGGGGGGGGGGGGGGGGGTTACCAGTGTTGAAAACATACCTGATGAACTCACCCGATACCAAGCCGAGACCGGTATAGGTGCTCTAATTATCGGTTTTACGGACAACATAAAGACATTAAATCACGTAAATCCAACTGCAAGACTATTACCCCGGAAACAATTGTAAAAAAGGTATTTTTTGTGTTCTATATGGAAAACTTTCTTGTTACTTATCGAATATATGAGGACTTCGTTGTCAAAGTGTCTATTGCTATCAAAGAAGAAAAAAAAGACATACATTGTGAATTGAAATTCGTATTTATTGGATTTAAACGAAATGAAACCGTTCATATATTAGCTGACTCTTGTGTTATACTAATAAAATATATAGAATAGAATAGAATAAATACGAGACTAGTGAAAGCTTGATTCCCACATGAGTAGTAATTTTCACAAACTATACCTTTATTGTCGTGTAACGTTCTTTAAGGAGGGCTGCCTCTTGATCTCGCTAACATGTCTTAATCAAACAAGGACGGCTTGTTCTTAAGGTTTGATCAATGTCAACGTACTTTCATGAAGATATTTTAGTCAAACTCAGTAATTAACCCACAGATGTCAGTCCAATTCAGTAATTAATTGAGATTGTTAAGAAGATAAGTCATGAGTTTGAGATGAATAAGAAATAATCTATGGCCTTCAAGATTATGAACGATTTAGTTTTGCAAATTCGAATTGTTTTTAGCATAAAATATTTGAAAATTCATTTTAATTTAAAGCATCATTTTTCATGATTCATTAAAAAATAACATATATATTAAAATGATCTAACTAAAAGACGATTTAAAAACCTATCCATCCTACAAAGAAATAAAAAAAATTCTTAAGGATTTTCACTTGCACTAGTTATTATAGTTATAACATATATAAACTAAATACATGTTTCTTTATTTGATTTGTTAGAAATTTTAATTTTGTCTATGAATCGTATTTTTTACGGATTTGATTCCTCTTAATCGTACTTTTCTTATATGTTTGGTCTATGATTTAAGACCGAAATGTCCTTATCATTTTACTTTTACTTTTTCATTTTCTTTTATCTATAATTACTTTTCAAATCTAACTTTTAATTTGTTTAAGGAATAGAAAATATCTAGTTATCTTAATTATTAAATAGTCTGTCATCAACTACAATCACGAGACATCACCACCACCACCACCGTCTCCACTTTCTCTCTCCGCTTTCTATACTACCTCTCTTTGTAAAAACTTCCTCTATATTGTCTACCGAACGTTACCGTGGACATCACCACAATACATCTGTCACATGTACCAATTCCATCCACCACCACCACAACATCACCCACTACATCCTTGCTTGTGCCAGAAATCATTAACAAACACCCTACACCTAATCGATTGAAACCAAATGAACCAAATGCTAGAAACCTTGTATGAATGAAACCCAATGCAAATAAAACAAATAATTGAAACATAATATGTAAATTAGAAGTAGATGATTGATGATGATGACGACGACGAGGAGGACCACTACGACGACGACGACGACGACGATGATGAAAGAAATCCCTAGCCTTATCGAAACCTAGACGCAAACATGATCGAGCCCTAGTTGAATTAAACTCTAGACCCAAATCAGAAATGATGGTGATTTTCTTGTGCATATGTGGTGGTGGTAATTGCTGTAGATTTGATCCGGAGACAATAACAAGACGGTAGCCAGAGCATGTAGGTGGTGAGAGGAGAAAAGAAATGCAATGATGAAGTTGATTAGCAACCTTTGTGTTGTGGTTTCATGTCGAAATTGCATAATCACACATCTAGAGATCATGAGAGGAGAAAAGAAATCGCATAATCCAGCAACCCTAACTCTTTAATTTTTTTTTCTTAAACCTATTTTTAGAAAAATGATTATAAATTATATTAAAGAATTATGATAAATATTTAATGGTTTCCCGTCGATGTTTCATTATTTTTATTCAACTATATTAAAGTTTTCATATATTTTAATTTTTTTTAATAATAGTTGCGATATTATAAGAATATAGAAATTCACGAACTTGATTATATATGATACGTACGTACATAATTCACAACAAGATAAAAACTATAAATTTCTAATTCTATTAACAACTAAAAAAATGTTGGCAAATATATATATACGAACTTGATTATCATGCGAGAACTGTTGTTAGTGCGAGAACCGCGAGAACCAATCTTAGCCGTTCCTTGTATATGGAAAGTTTCATGGATGGTGAGAGTGGGGGGATAGAGTGTGGCAGGGTGCATGTGAGGAATTCATGGGTGGGCAATGACATTGAAGGAGGGGGAATTGGACGGCTAAGATTGTTTTTCGCGGTTCTCGCACTAAGAATGGTTCTCGCATGAACTTTTTTCTATATATATATATATATATATATATATATATATATATATATATATATATATATATATATATATATATATATATATATATATATATATATACATCTAGTAGATGTTTTCTATTTTTATAGCCGTAAGATTTAGTTTTCAATGACCCATATCCACTCTCCTTTAAAACAATAATTCTCCCTTGATCATGCCTATACGTTCTAGATACTACAAGAATTCCTTTCTCCCCAAAATTTTGAATATGAATTGCATACATATATATAATAAGTGTTTATATATATATATATATATATATATATATATATATATATATATATATATATATATAGGGGAGGGTTCCAGCCTTTCCTTAGATATGGGAAGTTCATGGATGGAGAGCGTGGAGGGGATCAAGTGTGGCAGAGTGTATGTGAGGAATTCATGGGTGAGTAATGACATTAAAGGAGAGAGAATTGGACGGCTCAGATTTGTTCACGCAGTTCTCGTACGAAAAACAGTTCTTGTTTGAACTTTTACCTATATATATATATATATATATATATATAATAAGTGTTTATTCCACCAAAATGTATTAAAAATGTTATATTTTGCTAGTATGTGTATTGAGCTTAAAAATTTTCTATCGTGTGTATCAAACATTCAATTTGTCATGATTGTGTATATTAAACTTAAACTTTTTTTCTTTTTTTATGTTATCAAATACATACAATAGCAACAAATAAAAAGTTTGATACACATAATAAAAACTTTCAAAGTTTAATACACACAATAACAAAATATGGACAAGATGGATACATTACAGTGAACTAAACCTTATATATAACCCTATATTGGAACTTATGAGTGAGTATGAGTAATTTATTTTGTTCATCCTTTTTGTTTATACCAAATGACTCATTCCTTATGTTTTAAATAAGGGTAGAAGCCAAGGAGTAGACATTTTTTTTGTAAAGTTTTTATATATTAGGGTATTTGTGTAATTGCACCCATAAATTTTGTGTGATTACGTAAAGCCTTGAATCGATCAGTATTCGTGGTTGCACGATTCACCCCTGTCTTCAACGAATAGTGTTCATGATTTGGTGAATGACCCCATGTTCGGTTTCAATTGCTTCTTGTGTCAATGTGTGTGCATGAGTCTTAAATTTTTGATTTATTTTCTCAATTGTATATGATATTCAAATATTTAAACAGTATGTAGTGAGTGGTTTGGGAACTGAGCAACGGATTTGATAAGATCACCATCTATATCCTATATAACTTAGACTTGATTGTATCCTAGGTGTCAATGCCTATTGATTGGTAAAAATGCAAGTATGAGCAATTGCAAATTGTAGAAATGGTGATGTGGCACTAATTCAACAAAGGGTGATGTGTCCCACATCGAAACTGTTGTAAAACTTCATTAGGAAAATCATGTATATAAAAAGGGATCTTGGAAGCCAATTAGTAAGGCTTTGCCCCATAAAAACTCATGATTAGAAATGGGTAATCTGTTTCCGGTTTGGTCGTAAGTCCGGTTCAACCGGTTTTTCCGGTTTTCACATAACCGGACGGTTTTTTATCCGGATTTCCTTTCAGTTTTGAACCATAGGCATGTCCGGTTCCCGGTTAACCGGTGGGGCAAGTCCGGTTTTAAAAACGTTGTTTCCAGCTGATCGGCGTTACATCTAACTCTTTAGTCGTTTATGAAGATTATCAAAGGCTTCATATTGCTTGCATTATTTATGATTTAAAATACTGGTGTTTTAAACATATTTATTATATACAAATTTCTTATAATTCTCAGTAAATGACTATCTAATATTTATAATCATTATTTGGTCGTCTTTCCTTCTTGCGGTCTATTAATAGAGACATTGTTTTAGTTAATTGCGGGTTTCATGTAAAGTTTAAAAGATGTTATTAGGATGGTAGGTAATGGATAGGATGAGCTTAACGAACATTAAAGAGGTGTTAAATTGTTATGATTTGATTGCATCCTAGGTGTCAATGCCTATTGATTGTATCCTAGGTGTCAATGCCTATTGACTGGTAAAAATGCAAGTATGAGCAATTCCAAATTGTAGAAATGGTGATGTGGCACTAATTCAACGAATGGTCATGTGTCCCACATCGGAACTGCAGTAAAACTTCATGAGGAAAATCATGTATATAAAAAGGGATCTTGGAAGCCAATTAGTAAGGTCTTGCCCCATAAAAACTCATGATTAGAAATGGGTAATCTATTTCCGGTTTGGTCGTAAGTCCGGTTCAACCGGTTTTTCCGGTTTTCACATAACCGGGCGATTTTTTTATCCGGATTTCCTTTCAGTTTTGAACTGTAGGCATGTCCGGTTCCCGGTTAACCGTTCGGGCCAGTCCGGTTTTAAAAACGTTGTTTCCAGCTGATCGGCGTTACATCTAACTCTTTAGTCGTTTATGAAGATTATCAAAGGCTTCATATTGCTTGCATTATTTATGATTTAAAATACTGGTGTTTTATACATATTTATTATATAAAAATTTCTTATAATTCTCGGTAAATGACTATCTAATATTTATAATCATCATTTGGTCGTCTTTCCTTCTCGCGGTCTATTAATAGTGACATTGTTTTAGTTAATTGCGGGTTTCATGTAAAGTTTAAAAGATGTTATTAGGATGGTGGGTAATAGATAGGATGAGCTTAACGTACATTAAAGAGGTGTTAAATTGTTATGATTTGAGGTTGTCAAGGTATACCGTTTGGAAAGCCCCACATCACGGGCCACATTATATCTATTCTGGAAGGCAAAAAATGAGTTAATATTTGTCAACTAAAAGTTTATTTCTACTAAGGTGTTGCTAGACATCCAAATCATAAATTATGATTAGATCTCAAATAGGTTAATAAGGGATTGCAAAGACTATGTTTATGACACGGATTGCAAAGACTAAATTTATGAAGATTAATCACTAAAGATAATTAGGTCAAAATATATAACCTTTTATTGATTATTTAAATGCAACAACTCCACTTCAAACACTAGCTCATCTGCTATAACCTACTTGAATTCTCCAATTATTTATAGGCACTAGCTGAATGGTCAGTTATATTAGATAAAAACATGATAATGCTTAAATTTGAATGTTCGTGTATCTTACATGTACGAACCATGAAATATTTCATATTAGTACATGTATGAAATTCAAGCTAATTAGGGTGGGTGCTAATTGATGTGACATACAATTAGAAATAATGTTATAAAAATAATAATTGAAACTTTTGTCCCCCATCGGAACTGCAGGAAAAGTTCATGAGAAAAATCATGTATATAAAAAACGGAGCTTGGAATCCAATTAGTTACATTAATTGAAAAGAAATGCATATTATACTTACCAGATTAGAATAGTTATATAATGACTGCACAAATTGAACTTTGGTGTAAAGATAATCACACTTTAATATAATTTTAATATAACAAATAGCGTAAGGGTGTGATTTTGTTATTCAAAATTGTAATAATTAGATAGTTAGGTGTTTGAGTGTTCGGAAAATACTGATTATTCAAATATTTAATAAATAAAAGGGACCAAACTAACATCTCTGTGAAAAGACTTGACAATATGTGAATGGAAGGGGAAGTCTTCAAATTATATTATTAAAGAGGTAAATAAGTAATATAATTTATTTAATTTTGTTGCAACTCATGTAAGATTAATTATTTAAATAACTAGAAGCAGAATCAGTTTATCCAAACATTAAAAACTGAATATTGATAGAACCTTTCATGCAGATATATGTTACTGGATGGTGGCTCTGCCCAGAGTTATATTTAAAACGTCCATTTCATGCAGATGGTGCAATTTCGTCTTGATGCACTGTTTGAAGCTAAAGTGAAGGAAGGCGTGAAGGTAAAATGGTTATAGTTTTGGGTAATATTCTTCTAAGTGTATTCAACTTTTCACCATTCTGCTATTGTGTATCGAACTTTTTTAAAAATTTATTGTGCGTATCTAACATTTAATGTGTCCCTATTATGTGTATTAAACCCTCTATTGTATGTACTAAACTTATACATTTTTCCTTTTTATGTAACCAAAGTACATACATAGCAACAATTTAAAAGTTTTATACACACCATAGAAAACATTTGAACTTCAATTGCTTTGAAAATCAATAGTTTATACAGTCAGAAAAGACTTCTTAACATTCATGAGAATGTGAAATTTTTGCTCTATCCTGACCACTTTGCAGCGGACATCTACTTGTGGTATATATTTTACCATATTCATATTTCTTATCCATATTACAGAATACAAATACATTTACAATTGTACATTCATTCATGTGTCTCATTTTGTTCATAACTTCATACAATGGGTCACGCCATGAAAAAATTGTAGTTGTTGATCACCAAATCTGCTTTCTAGGGGGTTTAGATTTATGTTTTGGTCGTTATGACACAATTGAACACAAAGTCGGCGATCACCCGGAATCAGTTTATCCAAACATTAAAAGTTGAATATTGATAGAACCTTTCATGCAGATCTATGTTATTGGATGGTGGCTCTGCCCAGAGTTATATTTAAAACGTCCATTTCATGCAGATGGTGCAATTTCGTCTTGATGCACTGTTTGAAGCTAAAGCGAAGGAAGGCGTGAAGGTAAAATGGTTATAGTTTTGGGTAATGTTCTTCTAAGTGTATTCAACTTTTCACCATTCTGCTATTGTGTATCGAACTTTTTTAAAAATTTATTGTGCGTATCTAACATTTAATTTGTCCCTATTATGTGTATTAAACCCTATATTGTATGTACTAAACTTATACATTTTTTCTATTTATGTAACCAAAGTACATACATAGCAATAATTTAAAAGTTTTATACACACCACAGAAAACATTTGAACTTCAATTGCTTTGAAAATCAATAGTTTATACAGCCATAAAAGACTTCTTAACATTCATGAGAATGTCAAATTTTTGCTCTATCCTGACCACTTTGCAGCGGACATCTACTTGTGGTATATATTTTACCATATTCATATTTCTTATCCATATTACAGAATACAAATACATTTACAATTGTACATTCATTCTTGCGTCTCATTTTGTTCATAACTTCATACAATGCAAGTCACACCATGAAAAAATTATAGTTGTTGATCACCAAATCTGCTTTCTAGGGGGATTAGATTTATGTTTTGGTCGTTATGACACAATTGAACACAAAGTCGGTGATCACCCTCCTTACATATGGTCTGGAAAAGACTATTATAACCCCGGTGAATCCTCTTTTCTCTATGTAATCCAAAATGGTTATAAAGTTGATCATGTGATCTTATTAAGATATATATAGAATAAATATTGTAAACAAAAACATAAGACAAGTAAGAGTAACCACTAGGATTTGATGGCTTCGAATTACGTACATAAACTATAGCATTTTATGAATAAACCATTGCTAAAAGAGGAGAAGAAAGCAGCTGATTATCTCTTTCACAAGATATACAATTTCTTTTACCTCAAGAAGCCGATGAGATAGATTTAAACATTGTTAATAATAAGTTGAACGGGCTGCACCCGAGAACCCTTTTTGATTCGTTACATGATGAACATGTAAACCAAGCTGTGAAAACAGTAGATTTCGTAGATGATTTACTTAAATCAAACTTGCTGAATGGAACATCATATGCCTCTTGGTGGTCATTTGTTGCCTTGTAGTTTTCTTAATGATTAAGAATAGTGAACTTTGCAATTCTATCGCATTGACTTGCAAATCTTTTATCTAGATTATGTTTTACACTAACGGGTCAAGCATTTCAATGCAAACCTTATACGGTCAGCAATTGCCACTCCTAAATGATTTTGTTACTTGAAGCTCTGTTTGCCTTCAATAAAACCGGACAAAACCTTGATTAAGTTCATTTGATTCGCATGAGAGGATATAAAATCATATATCAAAAATCTTATATATTGGCCCGTGTTTACACGGGCGTGAAAGCTTTTGTCTTTAACATGAATCAACTCTACATGAGTGAATCACTCATTGATGCCACGAAATTGTACACACACAACAAGATTGTCTATCCTGATACAGAAGGTAATTAATATTTCTCTTTCTGTTTTGGCACTCTAACACTTAATCAAACTAAATACTTCCCCATAATTCTCTACATAACTACTCCTTATCTACCTTATCTCACAAAATCTCCAGATCTTATGATATTCCCAGAAATACTTGTGAGGCCAAGAGGGCGGATACCTGTTGGTGTACCCTATGCTTGGGCCTTAGGTAAGGTCTAAACATATGGTATACCCATTGGGCTTGGACCCATCTTACCCCATCTTATCCTAGACACCTCCCTATATATTAGGGAGGGCACCAAGGTTCAGGGGGCTCTCTCCTTTTCCTGTCAACACCCACATATGGAGATCTCTCCATACACACATACTTCCTCTATCCTCTTACAAAGGACCATGGAGTCCATATAAGCATCACCATGCTCTTCATCTCTTCCTAATGACCATGGGTCCATAAACCACGAGATCCTCATGTCACCCCCGCTATGGACACCGTTTCCTCGCCCGGGGTTAGCCACCGCAATGGGAGACTAAACATCCGATCCTCCTTCACTCCGATCTGCTGCACAATATGTACATGTGCGTTCTTACGTACAAACAATACCAAATGTGGGCACAGATATGAACGTGTTTGAAAAAGTTATTGATGCCAGCGCTCTTAAACACAAACGATTGGTATGTCAAAACAGCCAATACCCCCAAGAGAACAATATTACATGCTTATTTTTTACAACTTCACATATATAAATTAACATATTACTTATATTAAATACAGACTATTCCAGCTCCATTTGCAAAACGTTATAATCTAATGCGTTTTAAGAAGGCCAAAATCATATATGGTGACACGGACTTGTGGATAAGGATGACTACGCTTAAGAGGAACAGGCCAGGAAAGATCGATGACCATGTGATTCTTGATGGACCAGGATGGATGAACTTCAAAGAGATCTTACGATTCGGTGAAAATACTATACTTTTCTTCACACTGGACACGTACAGCCTAGAATGCCAACGAGTAAAATTCACCGTCGCAGCGATCTAACCATCTACAACAAATATAACGCATTCACGAACTTTCGGCTTTTGGACAATTTTTTGGCCTGTTTAGTAACATATTTGAACTGTTAGATGATGGATTTGTAAGCATGTATATACTGAAAATGTGGATTGATCTTTTGCCTAATCTAACTATCTCCTATCGAACTTATCTAAAAAACCCTCTTTATTACAATCCCGGAAGAGAAGTACAAAATATATAAACACTAGACTGTAGGCCCGTGTTCACACGGGCTTGACACCTAGTAGTATTACTATCTTGAATGAAATGTTTGAGCCTGAATGATTCATTCTCATCTTTTAACAAGGATAAAATGGTTTGTTTAGCTAAGCTTTATCATTCATATTTTTGTGAGACGGATTATTTTTATCTTGAAAACGAGCTTGAGGCATTCTTCTTCATCATGAAATCTAGTATTGACTTTATTGTTTTGAAGGGAGTTAGATCTCTTGCTACTAACCAAGTCGAGGCAAAGAAACAACTTGTTTGCCCTTCGATTTATAAGTTGATCAAGAAAGTTTGATATTACTTGTGTGAACAACTTTGATGGAAAGAACATTTTCAAGATCGTGAAGACTCTATTACGCAATAAGACCAGATCGAGATAAGTGGATGAATGATTGTCTGGTTACATATCTCAAGAAAGAGGTAATACAAGGTATCGATAGTGAACTAATAGTAAAAATGTTTAAAAAAGATTCCACTCAACATGGTTATTTGCCGAATAGATCCGAGATAAGTATATAGGTCTACAATTAATGGGCATTGTTTGGGTCGATATATTAAAGTTTTTTTTAGCAAAAGACTGTTACTTTAAAATTACGATTATTGTTCAGAGTTTACCTCTACAGAAATATCTTCCCGATTCCGCCTCTTTTATTAATATTAGCTATTTGCATCAAAAGATATACTATGCAAATTCAATCCATACCCCATAACGGTTTGACTTCATATAAATATACTCTTTGTTAAACTTGAAGTAGAATCATCAATTTTCGGGTAATCATATTATCATAATGTATATATTGGAATTTTTAACTTAAAACTCTTTTAGAAACTTAAAATAATTTTATATTTGAATAGAAAGTAATATATATATATATAAAAGACTTTATATATGAAAACTTTATTATAAAATAGACACTTAATCCAAAGGACTAAAGTACTCTTTTGAATTATTAATTTTGTCTCGACTTGTTTTAGATATCCTCAATTAATTCAAAAGAGTACTTTAGTCATTATTTTTCTATAAAATACAGCCGCCATTCTCTGGCTGTGCACATATGCACCTATTTGATTTTTTTTTATCTTGAAAACGAGCTTGACCTTCTTTGACATAAAATCTAGGTCTTGACTTTATTGTTTTGAAGCGAGTTGGATGTCTTGCTGCAAAGCAAGTCGAGACAAAGAAACAACTTGTTTACCCTTTGATCTATAAGATCGTTTTCTGCAATGAAATTTGTGAAGACACGATTACGTAATAAAATTGGAGATAAGTACACTGAATGAAGACGCGATGAAAGAGATACTTCAAGATATCAACAGTGAACTAATATTATTTAAGAAATTTCAGTCGACATGGTTAATTGCCAATAAGATCCTAGCTAAGTATTTATGGAGTATGTTCTAACATGAAACTAGGAAAAAAATCTTTCCATTAATATATTAAACAAAAAGATGATTCTTATCGAAATGAATTGCAAAATAAGTGAATTATGACATTTATTTTTTGGTCTCTTCTCTCATAAAGAGAGCATATGGGCTCCTTTTTCTGTAAATTTATTACACGAGGGGTACAAGTTTTACTACACATAGTACACCATATTGTTTCATGGATTTGCAAGTATTTACCATAAAAATTGAGGTACAGTGGTGGTCCGTGCACATATCCCTCTCTAACTTTTTCATGTCATTAAAGTAAACAAATTCCCATTCACTCAACAACTCACTTTTTTCTCCATATAAATTCATCACTTCAGATGTTATATATATAAATCCAAAAAGAAAAAAATGGAGATCAAAAGTAACAAACCTTTCTCTAATGAAAAGTTGAGCATGGCGAAGAAAGAGTCAACACGCGATCGCTATGGTAACGAGTTGATGGGTGGCACTGTTGGTGGTGGTGGTGGTGAAGAAGGTGGTGGTGGTAGCGGTGGAGGAGGTTGTTTAAACGCTGATGCGAAGAAGAAGAAAGGGGGTCACAACTGTGGTGGATCGACTAGTGTTGCAAGGTGTTGTCAGGCGGACAAATGTAGTACCGATTTAGCCGAGGCCAAGCAGTATCATCGAAGGCATAGGGTTTGCGAGTTTCATGCAAAGGCTCAAGCAGTTGTTGTTGCTGGTATTCACCAAAGATTTTGTCAGCAATGTAGCAGGTTAGCTCTCTTTCTCTATAGAATTAAGTGTTTGATCATAACAAAGGTTAATTACAATTGCCACATTAAAAAGTTAAGCACATGCATGAAAAACTTAACCAATTAACTCAATGTGGTTGAAAGAGGATAAATTAAGTTCAATAATTTATACATGTGACTAGCTTATAAACACAACCCTTGGCCTCATAATTGTCATCAAAATCTTGAAAAAAATATTTAAAAAAAAACTTATTTAATTAGATTTTAAATGGTTTAAATAGTAGAAAATGAAGTAGTATGTTTGGCAAGAGCAGAATTTACCTTTTTGGGGTTCTATTATTAATTTATGTCACTCGTTTTCGAATATTGACATAACATGTGAGATTCCTTGTAGTGGTCTTGGAAAAGAGTACTCAATTTATCAAGTTCATTTAAAATTATTTTTGGGATTATTCCAAATATTATTGTTAAAATCATGTATATATTTTTAAGAAAAATACTAGAATGAGGTTTTCTTCATGTAAGGGAAGGTGTTTGGTGAATCCTAGAGTTCGATTATACTGTATCATGTTAATTTCTTACGTTGTCACTAACTATTACACAATTATATCAAAAGTTGGGACTTGGTTACTCATTTAACATACCATGCATCTTTCACACACAAAAATTACCTAATTTTACTTTGTAATTAAGATCATAGAGGTTGCTCATCAAATTGGGGGAAGGGGATGATTATTACGCCATGATCAAGTGATCACATCACGTCGTACTCTATCCCTAAAAAGTAAAAAGTTTTTCTATAAATTTATCGTCCAAAACCTACAAAGCAACTAATTCTGCAGAAGCAGAAACTCTCCTGCATGGCCATAGTTTTGTCCAAACTATTGATTCTTTTCAAGTCATCATATAAAACAAATCAGGTTTAATTAGTGAAAATACTGTTTTTAGCATTACATATAATACACTGTTAACTTATAAAAGATGCAATAGTAAAATAAGAAAAGTAGCAATTAATAACCTTATTTTTTAGAAGTGAATAATTATTTGGAACAGACTATTATGATAATAATATAAAGTAAAAGATAGTCTGATTATATTATTTTATAATAATTCTAATCTGTATTTAGTTTTTTTATGTGAGAAACGACGTAAATTTGTAATAAATAACTTCTTGAAAAGCATTTCAACTTTAAAGTAGCCAGATTGAAGATGTAGGATTTATAAAGTATGAAACTTATAAAAGTATTTCTAATATATATTGAAAATATATCCGGCTTGATATACTTATATTTATCATAAACAACTTAATATTTTTAACAACAACCTTCTAACTTTTTAAACGGTACAACAACCTTCTAACTTTATTTCTAAATTTACGTATTTTGATCAACTCATAAGCCATAACCTTTGAGAACACATGTTTATGTGTGTGAAACAATGTTTGTAGGGTTGTTCCCTTGCTTTAATCCATAGGAATAGTACATAAAACACCAAGATGCAGCAAAGGACCATTTTCACTTTAGACATTTACTTGTACAGCATTAATTTGTGAGCTGATTAACGTGGTTAGGTTTCACGAGTTATCTGAATTCGATGAAGCCAAAAGAAGTTGCAGGAGGCGTTTAGCGGGACACAATGAAAGACGAAGGAAGAACTCAATGGAGTTTAAAGGCACAGGGAAGGAACTTGTTTGTGTGCACAATGACGATAGGGAAAGGTTTCAAATGACCATTCAAGGCAACTTATTTGCAAACAAGATGAAAAATTGAAATAATGACGGCACCAAAGCATATATTATGCTCTCTCTCTTCTGTCACTTCCTCCTAGTACTCAAATATCTACTAAGTTTATTAACATTGCGTGTTGTTTTTTAGGTACTTGTATGTTATTATTATAACAAGATGCATAATTAGTTTCTCTTCTCTTCTATTAACCAGCAGTGCCTTTAAAGCAAATTCATGCAAACCAGCAGTGTGCATAACTCATTTGACTGTCAATAGTCATATTACTGTTGTGTGTTTCTGTTTGTAAAACCATTCGACTCTCAGAAGTTAAATATATGATGATGAATCAACCAACTATATTGAACAATTTGTCAGAATAATACACATTAAAGAATTAAGTAGAATACATCATATTTTGATATTCAAGAGTTCTTGAACAGAAATCAAGATTTTTTTTTGCACAAACTAACTACACACCACAATCATCACCTCATATTTGATGCTGCACTTGAAGTTGCTGCAGCCACTATCATCTTTCTTCTTTCTGTTCTTTCATTGATCTTCAATCTTGGTGATTTTGGTTTTGTGACTCCTCTTGATGACCTGTTCTCACATAACATTACAAATTTAAGATTAAAATTTTACATTTTAATATATGTCATGTTAGATTATCACAATTACATAATAAAACATACTTTCGGGGTAAGAAAGGCTTGCTGAAATTAGGCACCGGTCTTGCTTGAGGCACCAAAGTCCTTCTTAGTTGTTTCAAAGCTTTTTCTTCCTCCATCTACACAAAACAGTTCATCCACAATAATAAATAACTTGATTATTGTGTTAAATAAATTGTCATGATTATTCAAAAACAATGCATAGAAAAGTTTTAATTTATACCATCTTTGCAGACTCTGCCTCATCTCGGTATCTTTTGTACATCATTTCTTTTTCTTTGATCTTTTTGTCAAATTCAGCTCTATCAACTGCTCGGTGTTCTACTTGTAGATCAAATTCTTGAACTTCAGTCAACGGCCGGCGGACTTTTTCAGGAACTGGAATTGGATCCCTGCAATTTTGACGAAAAGTCAGCATAACAAATCCACTCTAAAGGGAGTTTTATTTATAAAGATAATATATTTTTCTTACTCTTTCAATATTGGTTGAGCTTTGAACATTCTCATTTTAGCTTCTTCCTCTTCCAACCTTCTCCTTTCTTCCATTTCTCTTTGTACTTCTTCCTCATGTCTTGCCAAACTCTCTAACTGAAATGGTTCTGGTTTCGTGCAATGTTTTGGCTCAGGTTTTGGAGGAACCTACACACATAGAATAATGGGTAGATTCTCGTTAGACATAGAGATAATAATGTTAACAAAAGGATAATAATTAGTTGGATAAGTTCATACCACAGGATAATCTGTAGTATAAGGATACGGGGTGGCTTTAGGGATTCTAGCTCGCTCTTCTTCAATTTGCTTTTGTACAACTTCCATTACAAATCTCTTTTCTTTCTCTGCCCCTCTTTCCTCAGTGTGCAGATGGAAAGGATTTGGTGCAGTATTTCTTAGAATTGGTTTCTGGTTGTTTGAATCCGAACACAATGATAGCTGTAAAAAATCAGACCATTTTTTGTTAGTACATTGAAATATTAACTTCTTTTTCATTAAAGAAAGTCACAAAGTTAGATTCTGCACAAACCTTATCAAACAAATCTGCAACATTAGTGGTAGGAGGGGGGATTCTTTCATCAATTGCGAAATGAAATTCTTGTGGTACGGTAACTTGTCTCTTTTTGTTACAAAATAGGCCTAGTTCACCTTTGCTTTCAAATATCTAATCAAATAGCAGACAACATTGTAAAGTTAATGAAATGAAGATGCAAAAAGCATAATCTAATACGGCTTTGTGCTGTTATATAATATTATTCATATTATTATTACCTTCTTGTTCAAAGGTCTGGCCTTGAACTTGGGAGCTTTCTCTAACTCTTCTTTTTCTAATTCTTCGGTACTTTTAATCTTCGGGGGTCGTGCTCTTAGTAATGTCTGTAGAGGTGGTGTTTTAGGTGTTGTAAGATGTGGCTTCCATTGATGAACCTGGTATAAAAGAACAACAAAAGTTAGCAGAAATTACTAATATTTACTAAAATTTGTAAATATAACTTTGTGAAAATTATTATATAACCTGAGGGGCAGATGCTTCTGTTGAGGCAACAGTTGAAGTTTCTGCATTTTGATTAGCTCTTTCCATAGTCTCCAAATGAAATTCTTGGAATTCAGGAATTTGAGGTGTGCTTCTTTTGATTGCTGGTAATGTTGGAGCCTCAAGTATCTGTTGAAACATTTTGATTTCAAGTTTAAAACTTTAACCCTCTTTTGATGATTTCAAGATATGAAATATATAATTGACCTTTCGGTTGACTGGGCGAGCCTTAAATTTTGGAATTTTCGCCATCATTTCTTCCTCGATCTCTGCTGAACTTTTGAGTTTAACCGTTCGAACACGTTGAGATGTTTCAAATGCAGGTTCTTTTGGCCTGGTGAGTGTTAGTTTAGGCTTTCTTTGCATCACTTGACTAGGAGGATCACCCTACAGATTTATAATTTTATAACAGAAATTGAGTTAAGTGATTGAAATAGGTTTAATAAGATTAATAGAACTAACAAAACACATGAAATTTACATGTGAGAGTGAAGACGGGCGAGGAGGCAGATTTAAATCCCTTGTGCCAGATTGAAACTTTCTCATCATTTCGGCCATTGAAACAAATGGAATCGATGCTTGCTCACGAACATACATCTTTTCATTGAAACAGAAGTTAGAACAGTTAGCATTTTAAAGAAACATTTATTTGGAGCCTAAATAAAGTTATATCATTAGAACAAACCTTTCTTTCTTCTTTTCGAGTAGCTGGAGTTGCTAGGTTTGAGTTGCTGCCATTGACCATACCTGGTCTTGCTTTGTGTGGCAAGATTTGTGTCTTGATATTTAAAATCTGAAATAATTATGGATAATAATTGTTACTAAAACTTATAAACCCATGTGGGATCATACATAATGTCAATAGGAACACAATACCAACCTGTCTTGTTTTTCCTCCTTCAAGTTTCTGCCTCTTTATGGCTTGATTTTCTAGTGCAAGATTAGGTGTACCACCAACCTTATTTGTTTGATTTGTATCCCTATAGTGATGACAACACAAATTAATAAAAATATCATAAAAATACTCGAAATATAAGCATTTTTCGTTAACGATTATGCTAACCTTTTCACAGTTGCTGGTGTTTTAGTACATTTAGATTGTGATTGAATTTTAGATTTGAGTGCAGATGGATTCTTCACTGCACTTGCAATTCTTCTGGCTATCTGTTGCTTCTTGGACTCTGTTTGTAGCATATTCTTGTTCTTTTGAGAAGCAATTTGTGGTTGTGGGGTGCATGCCTCTGTTCCTATAGATTTTTTAACTTAGAATCAAATCAATTTGTCTCAAAATGTGAAAATTTAATGAAATTGATACCAACCTTGAGAAGATGTTGTTTTTGAGGTCTGAGTTTGTTCATTTAGCCCATTTGAAGCATGGACTTCACCTTTGTTGAGTTCTTCAGTCTTCTCAGAAACAGGTAACTGTAAAGAAGAATAAGAATTATAAAATGTCAAAAATGCCCCTTTTAATTAAAGAATATTTAAAGATTTTTCTTTTTATACTAATAATACCTGATTAGGAAGGTTTTCATCTTTGGAGGTTACATCTTCTTTGTAGTCAGCAGGACCATTCTCAGTCTTTGCACTGAATTTATTAAAAAAATTAACAAAACCAATATATACATTACAAGAAAACTAAAACAATAACTCCAAATAAAAAAATTGAAGAATCTAAAGATGACTGTAACCAAAGATGTGATTACCTTTGTTTTTCTGGTTCCAAATTGATGTTGTTGATAGTATCTAATGAAATAGTTGATTCAGATGGTACAGATTCCTGCAATTAGAATCGATTATAAAGTCGTTAACAAAATAATCAATCAGTTCAATCATATATTTTTTTTTCTTTTTCTTTTTACCTTTTGAGATGTTTCTGTTTCAGTAAAATCACAAAGGCTATCCAACTGAACAGCTCTTGTAGTCTTGACCTTGTGCATGAAAGCTGAACCAAAATAGATTAAACATGAGAAATTGCTGCAAACAATTTTACAAGAAAACAGAAACTTTGAAAGAATTTTTATGAACAATCTTGAGTACATCAACTAAAGGAACCGATTTCTGCAACAATTTGAGTAACTGACGACTTTAAGATCCAAATAAACAGTAAATAGAAGCCAAAATTGATTGGCAGAAGCTACCTAGTTTTGATTCTAACCAATAGATTTCTCAATTTAACACATAATAATAATTGAGAGTATTAGATAACTAATTTTATCTCCAAATACACAAGGAATGAAAGTAAAGATTGTAAACACACCAGATCTTATTTGAATACAACTAAATTGATTACAAACAATTCCCAATTCGTAAACCCTAGAAACCCTAATCCAAAAACAAAAGTAGAACATAAAAACGTTTTACGAGAAACAACTTACGTGAAGGAGCGTAAGAAAGAGCGGAATCAAACCAAAGCTGTGCTTCACGAATCTGATCATCAGTCTCTCCTTTAATGAAATCAAAGAATTTGGGTGCAGAGAACTCGTAATCAGCATCAACTGTTATATCCCCTGTTTCCTCCATCTGATCGATCCCTTGGATTAACAGCTTGCAACTAGAAATTGATTGATTGAAAGAGTATGGAATTGTGTGATTGAAAAAGAGAAAAATCTGGGGTTTGAGAAAGAGGGGAAAAGGCAGAGCGGGTTTTTGGAAGGGGAAGAAGAAGTAACGGTCGGATCTTTAACGGTCAGATTATTTGAAAAAGTAAGAGAGAGAATAAATAAGTGCTGTAAGACCCGTTTGCACAACGGCTAGTAGGCGACTTCTTAAACGCTGCGTTTCGTGATAAAAAAAAATAAACGGGAGGCCAAAAGACAATTGAAAATTAAAAAAATAATAATAAAAAAAATAAAAAAAAATCTCCAAATGACTGGTCAAGCAATAATTAAATAATGAATTAATTAATAAAATCCAATATACGTAGTTAGATCAAGGTTATTAAGATTAAAATTTTACCTAAGATCGTTTTTTACCGATTGGAATCGGGATCCTAAAATCCTCCACAGGTCACTAATTTTTTTCTTAGTTTTTCTATATGCTATATTTTTTTTATTAAAAACCAATTATATAACATTTTTATGAGAGAATGAAACATAAAATTTAAAATAACGTATATCAAACAGTCCAAATTTTAAATATCAAATCACCACAATTCATTGGTTTACATATCATAATAAAAGTTAATATATAACTCTTAAACACAATAAATAAACTAGAGCACACTATGCACAACATCAATTCTTTATTTCATAACACAATCTTCTTCTCGTGAATATCTATCTCCTATAATAATAAAAAAAACACATATGACATATGCGTAAAGTAGAAAACTGCGAACAATTATTTTTAGCACAAGTTTGACTATTTTAAAAAATGTAAAAATAACAAAGTAAAATAATAGTAATAATGAAAAAAATAATGTAAAAATAATAGCAATAATAAAAAAATGTAAGAAAAATAAGAGATATGTGGGATAGTAGGATCTTAGGAACGCATACGATTTTACGATTTCACATACGATCTTATGATCCTGAGTACTATCCTAAGTTCGATCCGGCATGTTTTTGATTGGTAGGATCGTAGGATCGTATGATCCTACGATCATGATCGCGATTTTGATAACCAGCGTACTAGCGTAGGATATACCATAGGAGCTAAGGAGCGCCTTACAAAAGACAGGGATAGACAAGTAGTAAACACTACTAGAAAATTGTTCATTTTCGACTCTTTTTTTCCGACAACACAAAACTGTCGCAAATTCTGACTAATTTGCAACACTGTTGCGACAAAAATTACTTAAATACACAATACCTGGTAGTGACAATTTACCTTCGATTTTGCAACCATTTTGTGACGACATTAGATATGATGGAAAATCGTAGCTATTTCGCAACATTTTACCAACAAAATACCGACTGTAACATTAAAAATGATAAATTTAATAAACTATTATAACTTTCGTCGGAAAATCGTCAAGAATTTCAATGATATAGTGACGCTTTGTATAAAATAATTTACAAAACAACTATACGAATTTAATTCTTAAAATTCTATAATTTATTATAGCTTTCGTCGGAAAATTGTCAAAAATTTCGACGAGATACCGACGCTTTGTAAAAAACAGTTTGAGAAAATGTTTAAATAAACGTAATACTAGTATTATATTATTTAGTATAGTTTTCGTCGGAAAATCGTTTCAAATTGTAACGATATAGCGACAGTTTGTATGTAATAATCTATAAGATAATTAAATACATAAGTTTAACGATTAATATTAAGATTTTTGTCGGAAAATTGTCAGAATTTCCAACGAAATACCGACGTTTTAAGAAAATAAACCAGAAAGTAATTAAATAAGTTTAATACATGATATTGTATAACCTATTACTTTTTCGTCGAAAAATTGTCTGAAATTCCAACAATATAGCGACACTTTGTATAAAATAATTTACAAAATAATTAAACAAATTTAATTATTAAATTTGATAACTTATTATAACTTTCATCGAAAAATCATCAAAATTCCTATGATATAGAGACGCTTAGTAAAATGTAATTTAAGAAAACATTAATTTAGTAAACGTAAATATTTTAGAATTTATAATATTTTTCGTCGGGAAATCGTGCGAATCTGAGAACATAGAGACTTTTTGTATATAGTAATTTCTAAACAATTATATAAATAATCTTAATAGTTAATAATTTAAAATCTATTAAGATTTTCGTCGAAAAATTATCGGAATTTTTAACGAAATACCGACATTCTTTAATTCTTGATATTTTATAATCCATTAGTCTTTTCATTGGAAAATAGTCTGAAATTCTAAGAATATAGTGACACTTTGTATAGAAAAATTTACAAAATAATTAAACGAACTTAATGTCTTATAATTTGTTATAATTTTTGTTGGAAAATCGTCAAAATTTCCGACGATATAGCTACATTTGTAAAAAGTAATTTAAGTAAACAATCTAATAAACGTAACACAAGTATTTTACAATGTAGTATAGTTTTTGTCGAAAAATCATCAGAAATTCAAACTATATCGCGACGTTTTGTATATAATGTTTATAAAAGGGTTTAGTTCATAAAAGTGTATCCAATTATACACTTTTTGCTATTGTATGTACTGGACTTTCAAATTTACCGTTTGATGTATTGAACTTTCAAACCTTTACTATTTTATATATATTGAGAAACTTGCTCTCCATGTAGCAGGTAATTTTTTGATTTTATATTTTCTTTTAAATCCATATCATTTTCCATATTTGCCACATAAGTAATTCTTAAGAATATTCATATTTTTACGAAGAACATTCATAATCCCAAATAACATTCATACTATGAAGAACACCCATCAAAACACATCTGAATTTGTTGAAAGCACAAGACAGATATGTTCATATCTTCGAACAACCTTCAAACAAAAGAGAGATATGTTCATATCGATATTTGATACCAAAAGTGCAGATTTGTTCATATCAGCATGAATCCCTAAATCGTGACAGGATCTAAGATAAAACCTAGAAACAAAACAACAAATCAAATCTAAGATAAAACTCAGAAACAAACAACAAATCGATGAACCTTCATAAATGGCATATCTAAATCCGAAAGTTAGACCCTAAAATACCTTCGATTATGAACAAAGAACCGTAATCGACAAACTCTAACCTTTGTCTGAATTTGAAGAAACCATAATTTCATATTCGGGGAACCATCGAACAGAGATGGAACACAAAATCGAAACCGAAAATCGAACAAATATGAAACCCAGATCAATGAATGAACTAGAAACACAGGTGTAACACCCTCTTACCCGGCCTAGAATTATAAGGTAATTAATTAACTTAATTTTGGTAAATTTATTAATTTATGTGAATATTATGTGAATTAATTGATTTTGTGATTAATTGGTTAATTAATTAAATTTATTAAATTAGAATAATGGTGTTGGTGGATGATGAGGTGGCTGAAAATGGTAATTAGTCACCACCTCAACCAGTTGACTCTCACAATTACATGCAAACAACAAGTGTGTGTGTGTGTGTTTTGAATTCCTCTCGGCCGAGACAAGAAAAGAAAGAAACAAGAATCAAACCAATTTGATCTTTAGGCTTGCATGCAATTAGGCTTCTGATTTCTTAACACTATCAAGGTTAGAACACTGAATTCAATTTGTTAATTGATGAATTATTTTGGATTTTGTATGATAATGTGAATTCCGATTGTTCTTGATCAGTTATAAAAATTAGGATGAATGCATGTTAGATCTTATGCTTAATACATGTTGTTTATATGATTAGAATGATTCTGGAAAACATACATAACTTGTATGCATGAAATCAGTGAGAATTAAGTTGGAAACCGAAAATTGGGGAAGAACACTTGAATGAGTCGGAATTGGGGTTTGAATCAGTCGGAATTGGTGAATTCCGACAGAATTGGTCGGAATTGGATGAAATCCGACTAAACACTTATAGATTTTCCCCAACTCTTTTATCGGAATTGATTTGGATCGGAATCCAACTAATTATTATTTGGAATGCCTTAACACTTTACTCGGAATCCTATCTACTCGGAATTATTATATGCCTTAACATTTGTCGGATTCTATTTTGTCGGAATTGAGAAATAGTCGGAATTGACAATTGCCTTTACTCGGAATTACATTTACTCGGAATTGGAACCTTATATCGGAATTTTATTTCCTCAGAATTCAGTTTGATCGGATTGTACCTTTACTCGGAATTGTACATGTCTCGGAATTTGGTATTCAATCGGAATTGGATCATTTACTCGGATTATGCCTATGCTCGGATTTGGATTATGATTTTATCGGAATTTGGTCTTCTACTCGGAATCTGACTTTAATCGGATTTGAATACAATCGGATTTGAAGATTTATAGATAAAAATGAATTTGTATATCTATTTGGATTTGTGTATGGCGAATAAATATGTATATGTGAATATACATGAGAATCATGAATAAATATGATATTTATTATTGGATCAGTATTATGAATTGGATACTGACTTAGGTTACTTCAATCTCAGGAACTGAGAAGACTCAATGAATTTAGTCATCTGAGTGTGCCAAGGTTTTGAAGACTTTGCTGAGTGGATCTATATCTTTTGATATACAGGATATGATATCCTATTTGGAATGCTCTTGTTTGGATTGTATATACATGTTATTTGGAGATCAGTTTTAGTCTGGGCCTGTTGCTTGGGGAATTACCGTATCAGATCTTGATGTACATTTGTTGTACACAAGAAGACTGGTATTGTAATCCATGTTAGCAGGGCTACCGGTAAACCTTGGTTTTGGCCGACCTTAGTTGTAGGTGGTGTTAGATTATGTGCAGAGATAGGTAACATGTATTATCGTGTCCAATACTATGTGACACTAAAGGATCACACCGCTGCACACCCAATTAGAACCTTTTGGATTTTACCTGTTTGTGTATGACAATAATTAATAGTTTAATTAATTATTGAGAAAGAGAAAAATAATAAAAGTTATTTATTATTTAAAAGGAGAAGTTAATATTTGTTTTAAATATTAACAGGACCGGTTAATTAATAGTTATTAATTAATTAGAAAGGTCAAGGGGTACTTTATGTAATTGCTTAATAGTTTAATTAAAGTTGGGCTTTAATTAAACGGGCTTGGCCTAATAAGGTTTATTATATATAAACTTCATTAGCCTTGATTAATCACATTAGACAATTACAAGTTAAAAAGTAATAACCCTAAGTGCTCTCTCCCTCCCTCTCTCTCTCCTTCCTTCGGCGGCGCAAGAAGAAACCGACCACCAAGGGCGGTGGCCGGCGGCGACGCATACACACACACGCACGTGGGTCTCGATTTTGATCCAATGTTTAATCCTTAGGCGGTCTAGCAGCCAGTTCGAGGTGGTGCAGTAGCGGTGGATAACCTGCAGCTGTCTAGAGGCTTAAAAGAAAGTTTTGTTTGCATAAAGGTATAACTTTCTAACCCTATTCCTCTTTTAGTTTCTGTACGAGTTAGATGAGATCACTGGAGGGGGTTTTTATTCCGCTGTGCATGTTTTTATACCCTACAAAACCCTTCAGGTGGTTGCAACACCGCCGGTTCTCCTGAGATTCATGAGCTATTTGGGTTTAGGCATGTTTGCCTTGTTTATGATTAGATATTTATTCACTCACTTAGCTTTGTGCTAATTCCCCACTAGACTGTTTTGCAGATTAACCTCGGTGAGCTTTGAAGCTTTGGATTGGGAATATGGACAGACCTCACTCTGATGTCAAGTTTTTGAAAGAGCCTGTTTTGTTATTAACACTGTAGTGACTATTTTGTAAATATTAACCAGTAAAAGTTGTATTTACTTATTGGTTTAATCTAAGTATATGTATTTAGCTTCCGCCTGCGATTTAATTATATGATTTAAAAGTACAGTGTTACAACAGGAACCCTAATCGAAGCTTTATCATTTCGTAATATTAAAACACAAGAACCCCAGATCAAATTTTAATATCAAAATATAAATCGAAAATCGCAGATCTGGAAGTCGATGGCCGAATCGAAACATATCATCGACTATTGGTGTCGTCAACGCCGCCGCCACCAACACCAACTACCCCACCACCACCCCTGTCACAATCATCATCCTTGTCCAAGGATATAAAGGAGCACAACTACTTGTGAGCTATCCGAACTCGTATCGTGAAAGTGTTGGTCCCTTGGTAAGAGTATCAACAAGCAAGTAATGTGTATTAGAGGGGTTGAATACACTTTTTGCGGAAAATTGAACAAATCAATAAAAAGTGTTAACACACATCAAACCACAAACAATCGAATGCTATGCTTTTCATTAATAAGAAGATGATTACAGAAACAATCAAGTAAGCAACACTTGATATGTAAACACCTAATAATCAACTTATGATTATAGATACAGGACGACTCTCTAAACAGGATTTAATCACAGATTGAATACTTACCAACTTCACAACAGATGTGAAGATTCGAACACACGAACAAATTGGCAATCTGTGAGTTTCTTGATCACGTTGAACTAACAAACAGTGAATCAAGACTCGTCACACATACGATCAATTGGTTGAGGTGAATCAAGACTCATAAGAGTTAGCTAGAACTTATTTAGCAACTCTGTTGAGATGACTCAGTAATATTCAGCTTGTGCTCAGTCTGAAACACTATAAGTGCTCAGTCTGATTAAGTCTCATAATTCTGTTTAAGTTATATTTAGAACACATCTTACAAACTTAACTTTGTCTCATAAAATTTCAACTGATGAGATTATTTGACCAACAGAAAGGCTCAAAACAAGCTGAGCCTTAAGGAGTTTGAGCATAGATTAAAGCTCATTTAATAAATAAGCCAAACTCGAGCTTCAAAGAGTGGGCTCATACCTTGCAAGCTTGAGCTCCATATATAATATAATACTCCCATTTCTAACCCTCTAAAACTCTCAATCAAGCTCTCCCTTATTAATCAAGCTCTCACTTCGAAGAAAAACGAGAAAGAAAGAAAATGGGTAAATTAGATGAACAAAAAGGATAGTATCAAAATCTCACGAGATATAGATATCTCATGATTTTATTGTAAATTTACCAAAATGTCCTTTTAAAATCTCATTATAAATTGGCATATTGCTTCTCCAATTGATATATAGTATAATTTTGAATTTCAATTTCAATTAATATATAAAATATAAACTAACGGTTAATATTATTATCTAGAATAGTTTTTTTATTTATCTTAAATATAGAGATTATGTGAAGACTACCAACGAATTCCCGACGTTAACTTATCCCCCCGCCTCAAAATTTGGTTTCCCTCCGAAAATTTATTTATATATTTTAAATTCCCCGCCCCAAAATTTGGTTTCCTATTAGATCGAGAAATCCCTAAAAACCGTTCCTTAATTAACGACTAAGCCTCTCTCTGCTCCGTCATTGTTCACTATCTTCGAACCTTCGATTTAGCAATATACAACGATCACCAGAGCAACCGACACCCTAACCTTCTAGTTCAGAACCACCGTCTCCCCCTGTTGCACGAATCGCCTCTGCCGTCCGCTTCCCTGTTACATCTACCGTCTGCTTCATATACTCGCTTTACAGGTATCGTGTTGATCTTACTTCTCGATCTGATTTGTTTGTGCAAAAGCGTAGTCATAATTTTATAAAACATGATGATTTTAGATCTATCAATCCCTTTCATCAAAGCCTTCTACTATAATTGTCATTGTGCAATGAATGTTGGAGACATTTCCACGCTTCCTCTTGATCGCTTACCAGCTTTGAAGTTTGAACCATCATCTCCATATTCACATTATATGGAGATTTAAATTAGAACAACTCAAAAAGAAAAAAAACAGCCCATACTTGCATCTACATACATCCCAAGAAACACCATTTCATTATTTCTAATTGGGTAATGAGTAAAATCAAAAGTTTTGCCGCTATGTTGTAAACTTACTCATTGAATTAATGCAGTAGCAGAGCCATGACATATGTACTAAAACATTTGGAGGTGGTTTTTGAAGTCGTTGTATGGAAAATTAAGAAATCTTACTCATTGAATAGTTGGGTGTAATATATATCATCTTGACTTACTAGCTACTGTAGTTATTAGTTGAATAGTTGGGTGTAATATATATCATCTTGACTTCTTAAGTTTACATTGATGTTGGCTAGGAAGCGCTTAAAAATGTTATATTAAAGATACATGTACTTCTTGCATAATATTTATGCTCTACAAAGGATTATTAGTTTGACTGTCAGACTTGTAACTGCATTGTAGACTACCTTCATTTTAGAGTGCAGAATATATATGCCAGGCTATGTGATTATACTAAATTTCAATGGTTTTTCCTACAAAAATACAAATAAAATGGTTTACAAGCCAATTTTATCATGTTTCTGTGTCTTCTGTATATTTTCAATAAATATTGAAGAAACTACAAGTATTATTAGAAAACTCAATTTGTTATTAAGAAAATAACTAGCAATCACAAACTAATTTGCTTGCTTAGTATCCATAGCAGATCAACTTACAAGTTTTCTTTCAGATATGTTGTCAAACACTTGACAGGCCAGTGGGGAAGCATATCACGGGGTTATTAGCAACCAGGAAGCCGGTGTTTGTTAACTTAAAGTCGAACAAGTGTTGGTAAAATTCATTATGCTCTTATAATTAATTTACGTGTTTTAATTATAGTAATCATATGGAAAATGTGATATTTGGTATATTCTTAATAGGATGAGTAATTCAAGGGCATGACTGGTTATATATGGGTCAAATCATACATCTTATCCAATTGGTTACATGGTGACGGATGGGTGCAACATTTTGTTGATGAGGTTAGTGTGTATTTATTATAATTCATATGCAAAACCTTAAGGATTATTACTTATCTTATCTATTTAGATTTTAATTCATATCCACCAACAAATATATAATCAACTATATGCAAGAATATGCATATTTGCTTAAATAATCCACACTTTTTCGAGGTTTTGTTATTTCTCATTTTAATGACCTACAATTGTTTACAAATCATATTTGGTCGTAATATGCTTTTGATGCGCGTAGGTACATTTATTGAAAGCACAAATGCAAGATATGTATGCAAGAGGAGACGTGTATCTAAAATAAATCAAAAAATATTTGAAACCAGATGAAGCACGTGAAGAGGAGCTACGTAAACAAGATGAAGTACATGAAGCAAAAAATTATAAACGAGATGACACATGAATTGAGACATGTAGTTACAATATATATTTGTGTGTGTATGAATGTATCATGTACTATGTGTACACATTACATATATCAATATTCTATGTATAATTTTTATGGTTATAGAGTTGTTTTTTGGATTTAATCTTTTGTATTAAATTGATAAATACATATTATATCTATATATATATATATATATATATATATATATATATTTATATTTATAATTGTAATAAAATTGGCAAAAAAATATTAAATCATCAGTAAATTTAAAAATAAAAGTTAAATTTTGTAGCAAAATCGTTGGTAAACGATTAGTAAATAATGTTAGTTGATTACGTTGGTAAATAATGTTAGTATATCGTCGGTAATAGTGCATCAGTCTTTTGTCGGTTTGATTACGTTGGTAAATAATGTTAGTATATCGTCGGTATATTGTTGGTAAAATGGTGTCGGTATATCGTCGGTAAAATTGTGTCGCTAAATCGTCGGTAAGATGGCGTCGGTAAATTGTCGGTAAGACGACGTCAGTAAATCGTCGGCGAATTTATGTCGGTAATTAGTCGGTATAAATTGATTTTCTTATAAAAATTTAAAAATAAGTTCCGTTAGTATATCGTCGCTAATTCTCCATCACAATTGCGTCGGTAATATATTTTCAGTAATTTTAATATTAATAATAATTATTCTTATTTACGATTAATAAATATTTGGATTTTCAGTTTCCAACAATATACTGACCATTATTTCGTCGGAAGATTTATAAAACCGTCAGTAAAAACTGTCGGAAAAATTAGCAACGGTGATATTTTAAACCAAATTTTTTGGTCGGAAATTGGTCAGAACCGCCTGTTAGTGACTATTTTCCGACGATTTATAGCCGTCGGTAACTCAATATTTTCTTGTAGTGAAATCTCTATTAAGGCTTGGCGGAAGCAGAGATAGGATCGAGGTGACTAACAAACCTCTTTCATTTGATTTTAATTAAGATTAAGAAAAATGCCAGAAGAATGGGGACTTATTGTAGTCCTAATTATCTATGAAAAAAGGGAGACACTTAAAATTACGAAATTACAAGGGAATAAAATTACTTAGTCATTCTATGACACTGCATGAGAGAACTGTTCAGTCGAGGTTGTATCGTGAAACGTGATTGAAAACCATTTTGGTTTTATGCTTTAGCAGTTCTATCCCCTAGGGCTTCAATCAAGAATCGACACCATATGCCAATCTCCCATCGTTAGTGACTTTGCCTGTGTGTTACCATCTCCGTGCAACTTGCAACCTCCCAATTACTATAATTGACCCCTCCTGCAACTGTCGCCCCAGATTAAAGCCGTAAGATGTTGTAAGTGTGATTTTGAAAGTTGAGTGGTATGTTGGTGTCGGGGAGAACTTAAGTGAGCCGACCACCCTTGTTCGGTATCTCTTCAACCATTGATGATGGACGCCAACCATAACTGTATTCAACAAATTTGTTGATGGTGGCCTCGTGGGTTGCATTTTGGTTTGCTCAATATGAAAATGTATTAAGTAGTTGTATTTTGTGTTTTGATTTTCAAACTGTAAAGGCTTTTTGGTGTTGTATAGCTACAATTTAAAATGCATATGGTTCATATATGTTGCATTTTCATTGTTTCATGTGTGCTGCATTTTGATATATTTAATTTGGCTTATGTAGTTCAATGAATGCATATTGGTGTTTGTATATTTATTTTAGACTAAATTTGTTTGTCAATTGACAACGTTTTTGTTGTGAAAATGCATTCTAATGGAAGTTCCATTTTAATTCATTTTACTTAAGATATGCATTTTCGGAGTTTATTATCTTTTTTTTTTAATTATAAACATGTTAAGAGTGATCTTGAATTTAAGAGGATGAAAATATGATTTTGTTTATATAATAGTTTTGCATAAAATCTGAAGCATGCGATAGCTAAGATCGTTTGAATGTTAAATGAGTTATTTAATAAAAATTAGAAGCCTTAAGGATTTTCGTGAGGAAGGCGCTTGGGGTGGTTTAAATTTAGTTTTGCAATATATATGTGGCAAATTGCATTAAAATACAATGAACTTTGTCTTAATTACTATTATATACAATCAACTTCATTTTCTTAAAAATAAAACAACCAACTTTAATAATTCTCACATTGTATGCAACTTGTTGTATACTATAAACGTTATGAAAAAGTTTATTGTATACAATGGTAACTACACAATAGACACAAAAAAACTGTTTGCATACAGTGAGAGGATTATGAAAGTTAATTGTATTATTTTTAAAATTTTAAAGTTGGTTGTATATAAGGGTAATTAAGACAAAGTTAATTGTATTTTAATGCAATTTGCCTTATACTAGCATCGCACCCTCGCAATGCTGCGGCGGTAGTTCCTATTTTACATGTTATTTTCAAAATATAATAATATTTTATTCGTGTGATTCAATATCACGAAAAAAATTTCGACAGTAACATGTCCACTTATTTCAAAATTTCTTATATGCATTAACTATTTTATTAATTTTATAAATAAATAAGTTCTCAAAGACATTAAAACAAGATAAGATTTATATTTATGAAATAAGAGTTTGAAAATTATATTGGTGTGTGGATAATTGTGTTTGTGTGAGAGAGTGTGTTAGTGAAAGAGTATATTTTCAAATAATAATATGTTAAAGTAATTAGGAAAGAGAGTGAAATGGTTAAAGATTGTGTGGATGAGATTAATTTACATAGAATGAAAGAGCAAGATTTTATATTGATTAAGTTTTAAGAACTCTTAAAATTAAGGAGAAAAGAGAATGTTGAATGGTTTATATATGTAACGACTACGTTACGAAAGTTTATAAATATGTAAAAATCTTAATAAAAAAGAAGAAGAAATTAATTAAAAGATAATTAATTAATGGGTGCTAGCTGCTATATAGACACCCTAGTTAATCTAAAAGACACCCTTAAGACAAAAGTTAAAAAAAATTTCAAACAAATAGATGGTCTTCGATTTTTCTTCCCTAAATATAAGCAAATTTGAATTTTGTACAAGTAATAATGCATAAGATACAAACAATCAAAATCTGTTTTTTTAAAATTTAAAAATTATATCCTATATGATAAGGGATAAGTATTATCTTTTAGATCTTCATCTATAAATAAAAAATTAGATGAATGTAATTAACATTAGATCGATGCTAGAGAAGGTAATCAAGTTATATGTTTCCTTGTATGCATGTTTGAATTCGAAGATGGCAGACGGCGGCGGCGGCGATGGCAGACGGCGGACCGGCAGCGCCGTTGTGGCGGTATCAGACGGCGGACCGACAGCGCCGTTGCGGCAGTTGCAGATGGCGAACCGGCTGCGGTGGTGTTGGCAGTCGGTGAAGGCAGTGGCAGAGGGTAAGGGAGATATATGGAGAGTGAGAGAGAAGATGAGATGATATGTAGGGTTTCTTGGGGGAAGTGAACATTTAATTTTTTTTAATTTTTATTATAAAAGCTATACATTTTAATTTTTATTGGAAGGGGAGATTTAAGATTTAATTTTAATTTAATTTTAATTTGTAATATTAATTTAATTATTTTTTTAGCTTGGTGTTTAAAAGTGATGAAGTGAAAAAATATAATTTTTTTATTATTTATTGTAGTTTAATTTTTGAAAATTTTTAATTTTGATTTAATTATGTTAAATCAATATTTTTAGTTTTAAATTTTAATTTTAATTTTTGTTGTGATATGTAGCGTTTATAGAAAATATGGTTAACTCAAATGAAGATGATAAAATCTCTAATGATGCATCACCATTTTCGATTGATCGGGTATATTAGTTATTATGATAGTATTTTTGTCCTCGTAAAATTTATTATATGTTAACAAAGATTATTTATTTTTTAGGTGTTCGTGTCACGTGAGGAGTTGATGGAATGGGTAAACAGCACGGCATTACCTCTAGGCTATGTCATCGTAATGAGAAAATCAAAGGCAAAAAATGGTGTGGTGTATTATGTCACGCTTATTTGTGACCATGACCGGAAATACCAATCTAAAGAAACAAGTAGAAAAACTGGCACCAAAAAAACTAACTGTCCGTTTCAATTGGTAGGTTCTTATTAAAAAATATATGGACTTAAATAATAAAACATATTTAATATTAAAATAATAATACATTAAAAAAGATAAAAATTAGAAGTTAAGACAAAATAGTTTAAGACAACAACATTAATTAGGTTAGGAGATTAAGTAGGAAATTAGTTAGAGGTGTCAATTAGTAAAAACAGGGTGTCTCTATAGACAACCCCTTAATTAATATAGTACGCACACGAATATTTAATTAGGTGATTATAATCCATTTACGCATCATTTTAATGATGTACTACTAGAGATTGAAGTGTAATAATATCCATTTTGTAAGATTTAAATAGATGAGAAGTTTAGGACTTAAATGAAATATAATGGATTTAGAGACTAAGTTTGTATAATCAAAAGTTAATGGGATTAAAAAGGGGTATTAGGGTTAAACCTCATGTGATTTAAGAACAAAAGTTGGCAGCCCTTTCTTTTGAGGTTGGGGTCTTGACGGCAGTCCACAGGGGAGGAAGAAATCAGTTCAAGGTCGGACCAATTGGAATTGCAATCTGCAAGTAAGTACTAGTAACCCCTAAAATTATATATTTCTTATGTTTATTGATGGGATTTTAGGATTTAAGCCATGGTTGGCTGATGAAAAATCATCCGAACAGTAGCAAGTTAGGGATGGATGGTTCTAATATTAAATCTTTAACTTGAGTAGGCTTTGTTGATTTAACTTAGAATTGATGTCAAGGGTTTATATTTTGATGATTTCTAAGAACTATAGAACTTAGACAAGAAGTATAGTAGTGAATGGAGTTGTGTTCTTGGCTGTGATGAATGTCGATCGTGAACAGAGCCCTAATAAGTAATAAGGGGTTCGACAGATTCAACTGCAGGGCTTAAACTAATTGGGTCCTTGGTGTTTAATAAATTAATCTTAAGATGATGTTAGGTGATTAGTCTATGATGTTAGTAAAAAGTATTGGGGTTGGAATGGTGTGTTTATGGTGTGAAAATAAAGGTTGAGTTCATCGACTGAATTTTTGTTTTTTAAGAAGGGATTTGCAATGGGTTTGGTGGTGCATTTGATTTGTGATGCTCTGTTGTGGAGTTAATTCACGATTGGTGGCTGATGTTGTACACGATAGAAATTTTGCACAGATTTGCAATATGATGGGCTGAAATTTATAATTGATGGCCTAAAATCACAATACCTGATGGCCTGAATTATGGTTTGATGAGCTGAAGTTGTAGACCAGGATTCTTTGGTTACGTCAAACTATAATTTCTAAGTTGATATGAATCAATATGCGATTTGGTGGTTTAGGTAGAGTGGATTTGTGATTTAATATGAAGTTGAATTGTGATTTAATGCCACTCGATATGTGATTAGGAAGAATCATGAGATTTACGATGGGTTGGTTAACATAATGTGGTTGACATTGTATATCGAAGTCCTGAATTTCGATTTTAGCATATGATTTGAGGTGATTTACGATTTAATGTTTTATTGGTTTGCGATTGAGACTAGATTTTCTATTCATTCCTCGTTTTTTTAGTTTCATTTTCGAACTTCGTTATTCGTTAGCTTATTAAGATTATTTTATCGTTAGGTTGCTCGATAAATTCTTGAAGGTTCAAACCTCCCTTGCTTACAGGACTTCAGGTGAGTTCAGTATTTTTTAAAAACGAGTACGAAGACAAAATCATTTCCGAAAGGCTTCACGACGTTTAAGATGACTTTTAAAGATGTATATGTGTGAAAATAATTTATGATGAACACGATGAGTTTATTTAACTATTTATTGATGTTATACGATGAATTCTAACGATGCCTAGGTTTCTGCTAGCACGACGATGTTTAGTTGTCAGGTTTTCTAGACAACCTTGACAACACATGGTGTACTTGTACACTGGAGTGGTCTTTGCCCGACGATGATGAGGTCAACGCACATAACACCACGTTGGTGGGAGGAGGGCATAGCGATGGGGGCACCATTTGTACTTCCACCTAAACGACTAATGCGGAGTAGTTATAGGGGACGGACCACGGGGTTAGATCGGTACCAGACTTGCCGGGCACGCGTAGTGCACCTATGTCACTGCGGACGGACTATGAGACTTAGCAGTTGCCTAGCACGCACGTGGTGCCAGTGCGGAGTGACCTTGGTGATAGTGTAGGTGCCATGTCATCGAGTTGGTTAAGCCACATCATCAGTCAGTTAGAGCTTGTTTGTTTGAGATGGCTGTGTGCTCATCTATATATAGTTGTAATCTCTTCTTGTATTGTAACTCAACATTTTAATACAATCGATATCTCTCTCTCTCTCTACTTTTGTATTCTCTCATATATCATGAAATCTTTCATGGTATCAGAGCTTTGATTTAAGATCAATCCTAAATCAACGATAGCTTGAAGGGAATAGAAATTGATTCAGGAAAGCAATCTGAACCAATTAAACAAATGAAAGAAAAAAAAAAGCTTATCTGTTATTAAGAAAACTGAAGCAAAACTGATCTCTGCTTTCATTCTGATCTCATGCACAGCTTGAGGGGGGATGATAGTATATATGTGTAGGTGCCATGTCATCGAGTTGGTTAAGCCACATCATCAGTCAGTTAGAGCTTGTTTGTTTGAGATGGCTGTGTGCTCATCTATATATAGTTGTAATCTCTTCTTGTATTGTAACTCAACATTTTAATACAATCGATATCTCTCTCTCTCTACTTTTGTATTCTCTCATATATCATGAAATCTTTCACTTGGAATCCTAGCGGTTGCCGAGCATGCACCTGGTGTTTGGGGTAGTGATGACAGATTGACAACGATGTATGTTGATAGACCACAACTAAGAGTGTGGATACTGTGATTAGCGATGCTTAGAGATGAACTGATGCAATGATGTTATTGATTGTTATGATGAATTATTTGATGTAAAAGACGCTAATGATGTGAAATGATGGTAAAGATGTTAAATGATGTATTTAGCGATGTTTAAATGATGTATCAAATCAATGACTAAGATTAATTCTCGTAGTTCTCGTACGAAAACAGTAATCGTTTGAACTGTCATATATATATATATATATATATATATATATATATATATATATATATATATATATATATATATATATATATATGACAGTTCAAACGATTACTGTTTTCGTACGAGAACTACGAGAATTAATCTTAGTAATTGATTTGATACGTGGAATTCATGGATGTAGAGCGTGGGGGGATAAAATGTGGCAGGGTGCATGTGATGAATTCATAGGTGGGTAATTACATTGAAGGAGGGGGAATTGGACGGCTCAGATTGATTCTTGCGGTTCTCGAAAGAAATCAGTTCTTGTTTAAACTTTTACCTATATATATATACACACACACACACACACACACACAATCTCGTTTTAAGTGACATTTTACCTCTACTTCAACTTGCTATTGCGTGATTAGGTATAGTTGCTACAATATATAAGTATTTTTAACTGAATTCCAAACTAAATGATTCACTAACCTGTATATAATAAATATATTATTAAAATATTAATATAGTTCGCTCAACTTTAAGAATAAGTCTAAAAATTTATAATATCTTTGATAAAAAAAGATATTGCTTCAAATTTTAATGGGTTTGTACGTTTTATATTACAAGATTCATGTGTGAATTAAGGTTATGTAAAATGTGAATAAGTTGACATTCCAATTCAATGGTCTAAATTTATTAAACAAGAAACCAAAATTTATCCATATAAGCAAACAAGAATATGTTGTTGTTCTCCGTATAAATTGGCTAAAAATGATACATTAAATTGCCGGCCATATCTTATAAAATATATTGTGACATATGAATTCTAATAGATCATTTTAAACATGTCGTATCCGATAATTATTTTATTCTTATTCGTTTGAATTCTAATGTAAATCAGACATGACATATGAATTCTAATATATCATTTCATTCTATATTTTTGTGTAGAAAGACAAGAAGTCAAGTTCTAAATGAAAGAAAAAGATTTAGATGAATAAGATGATTTGATACAATCAATAGTGTTATCATGCATGTTTATAATTAAAATTTCTGAACTTAATGTATTTCTTTATATGACAAAGACTTTCACTTTGTTTGATGATTTTCAAAGTTCATATTTATGAAATTATGAACCAATGCAATCCTAAGTTATAAATTATCAGCATTTTACATTTGTGGAAAACTAAACGTAGTGTACGTGATCTCTTAATTAAGAAATAAACTAACCTCCAATCGATGGTAACTAATCGACCTCAATTCCGATCATAAGATGTTTTTCCATGAAATTTAACTCTTAGTAAATATTCTTGTAAAATCCGTTGATTAAGAATATTTTTCTATGGATTTCTAATAGATTTTCCAGTTACAAAAAGGGTATTGTGTTTTAGTGATAAAATGACCCCTTTATGAGGAATATTATGGTATTATCAAACATTAAAATTAGAAATAAGCGGCACTATTATCAATCAAAATAGTCGAGTGTGAAATGCGTATGAATTCGATCTGAATTTGGGTGGTTTCAAATATGACATATATGATTTGAATATAACTTCGGTATTTTTGTAATGAACAACTTGATAAAAATAAGATGAGATCGAAAGGTAGTTGGCATATCTTATCAAGAGCTTATAAACCTAACTTACTCTTTATAAAATCATCTTTTAGCCTACTTTTATATTATTATCATATTTACAATTTAAAATTAAGCTGAAAAGATAAATTTATAAAAATTTACTAATTATAAGCTCATAATAAACTAAAACAAACACACCATTATTATCGATGTTGAAAACTGAGAAACAAAGAATTGGACTAAAACCAAACACTTCTTTGGTTTCACTGGCCTAGCTAGTAGATTCTCACACACATTATGTGTTTAAACCCACTATATCCAGTCAACCAGCTAATTAACTTCGTTCTTACAAACTTGCATACACAATCTTAACAAACAACTTGCATGCATTAGTTCAAAAAGCAAGTTAAAAGCGAACATAAAATACCATTCAGAAACAGAAAAAAATCCAACAAAACCCATACAGAATCCACTCTCCAGAATGGGAAAAACAAAGTACACAAAGCATAGTCGTTTTCTGATTGAAATGAGTAAACTTGATGAAAGTTTTAGAACTAATCACTTACCATAGCTTTTGTTCATACTTTTTAAAATGGCCCGTTGTAGGTCAACCCGATCATCCACATATCGTCCTCATCCTCATCCTCTGGTGGCAAATTCAGGTCACACAAGATCTTCACATTTTGTTTGTCTCGAGAGCTACCATTGACCGTAGTATGCTCGTTGGCATTAGAGATTTCCGGTTCTGCTGGCTTTTGAATGTTTTCCTGCTGATTAATGACTAACATTTGGTGGTTTGAGTATAAAGTGAGTGGTTCAACTTGTTCTGGAACATTTGTTGGCTGAGTACTAATCAACATTTGGTGGTTCAGGTTAGAATTCCCTTCCTCAAATTGTTCTCGAACATTTGTTGGTTGAGTACCGATTAGCATTTGGTGGTTCAGGTTAGAATTCCCTTCCTCAACTTGTTCCAGAACATATGTTGGCTGAGTACTGATGATCATTTGGTGGTTCAGGTTAGAATTCCCTTCCTCAACTTGTTCTGGAACATTTGTTGGCTGAGTACTGATGAGCATTTGGTGGTTAAGGTTAGAATTCCCTTCCTCAACTTGTTCCAGAACATATGTTGGCTGAGTACTGATGATCATTTGGTGGTTCAGGTTAGAATTCCCTTCCTCAACTTGTTCTGGAACATTTGTTGGCTGAGTACTGATGAGCATTTGGTGGTTAAGGTTAGAATTCCCTTCCTCAACTTGTTCCAGAACATTTGTTGGCTGAGTACTGATGAGCATTTGGTGGTTAAGGTTAGAATTCCCTTCCTCAACTTGTTCCAGAACATTTGTTGGCTGAGTACTGATGAGCATTTGGTGGTTCAGGTTAGAATTCCCTTCCTCAACCTGTTCTGGAACATTTGTTGGCTGAGTACTGATCAGCATTTGGTGGTTCAGGTTAGAATTCCCTTCCTCGGTTGGCTTTATGACTAAGTTTGTCGACAGTGGTTTGGTCCGGAAGAAATTGTATTGGTTATTAATAAAATGTACACAAGCGTGACATTTGCATGATGATTTGAGATTTGATCCACTTGTGGGCTGAGTGCATACAACGGGTCGATAACTTGGGCGCTTCTTGATTTGATCCACATTTCCCTTCTGCAACTTGCTAGAAGAAGCTGCAAAGATCATAGAAATATTGTATATGACTTAGAGAATTTGGTAAAATCATTGAGTCAAATAATCAAAATGGACTGCAATATGTTGCCATAATGCACGACCAAAATACTTGCAGCAAAAACATAATGCAAAATAATTGATTAAGATGATTTCTTACCTTGACCCATCATTGAACTTCCATTCTTCATCGTTTTTCCGTTGGACTCTTCTTTCGATCTGATGCCATACAAATCACCATTAACTCATTAACTTTGTCAAATTATAGTAAACATATATGAATTTTTTTTCAATGAAACTTAATTACCGTGCATGCTTAGCAAATATGCTCCTCAGCCCTACCACTGCGTTATCCTGTTACACAAGAAACTTATGGTTATATAGTATATTTGCTAGGGATCAAATATGCTGTCTAGATATATAGCTATAAAATCAAATGTATTACAAACATTAATTTTAGATAATTTGTATTCTTGGATCACACGATGACATAGACTCGATGCCTTTAAAAAATGTAAATCTAATTTATTTTCTTTTTTAGATCATGCGTTTAAAACATATAACGTTTGTTTTCTTCCATAGAAGTGATATAGAATTGAGTACCTGAGAACCCTTGATTTCAATATTCCTGTCAAAAGGCACAAAGAATGGCTCTTGATCATGTTTGGAAGTAAGATCGACTTTCGACCTCTTATTCTGAGTTTTGGTACTTTTACTAGTACTACCAATTTCAAAACTCTTCTTCTTAGCACTAACAAGAATTTTGGCTTTTCCATCATCAACATCTATTCGACCCTTTTCCTTCTCAAGCCTAGATTTCAAAGGTGTACGAATTTGACAACTCTTCCTCCTAGCATCAATGGGAACTTTGGCTTGTACATCATCAGAGTGAACACTTGCTAGACCTTTTTGCTTCTCTTGGCTACATGTACCAATTTGACTATACTTCCTCTTAGCATTAACGGGTACTTTTGCATTCAAATAATCTGATTGAACGTCTAGTGGACCTTTTTGCTTCTCTTGGCTAAATATCGAACGCGTACTAATTTGATTATGCTTTCTCTTAGCATCAACAACTACTTTGCCTTTTTCATTGTCTGATCGATCACTTATTAAACCATGTCGTTTCTCTTGGCCAAATATCCGAAGCGTACCAATTTGATTATGCTTCCTCTTAGCATCAACAATTACTTTGCCTTTTTCATTTTCTTGAACATTTATTGGGCCGTTTTGTTTCTCCTCACTAGATACCGAAAGCATACCAATTTGATTATGCTTCCTCTTAGCAACAACTACTTTGGCTTTTTCATTTTCTTGAACACGCATTGGTTCTTTTTGTTTCTCATCGTTAAATATTGAATGCATACCAATTTGATTATGCTTCCTCTTAGCATCAACAACTACTTCAGCTTCTTCATTTTGTGAAGGAACACTTATTAAACCTTTCTGTTTCTCGTCGTTAAATATAGAAAACGTACCGGTTTGACTATGCTTCCTCTTAGAACCTGATTGAACACTTTTTGGATCTTCTAATTTCCCCTTTCCAAATGTAGAATGTTTAGTGGATGTGGTCTTTCCCTTTGAAACCTTGATTTCGATAAAGTTCATTAGAGGAAACAAGAAATATCAGATACAAATATTACAGTATTATTTAAGATTGATATTATATTGAATATATAACAAAAAACCTAAAATTATTACTTAGGTTATGAAATCCATCTAAGAGAAAAGATTGACAAATGCTATAAATAATTCATCCACAAAACTAATATAGATTGGAGTACCTTGCTACTTTCGAACTCTTTATTCACCATAACAGAAGGAACATTACTATGATGACGTGATCGTACTAGTTTTTCAGATTTTTCATATATATGATCAATTTCAGACTTCCTAGTTTCATTTTTGACACGTTTACATATTAAACCAATACCACATTTATTCATAGATTGTGTTGTAACTAAATGGTCTTGTCTTCTGGACTAGTGCTTGTTTTTACCATACCCTATAAATATCATATAGAACCGGCTCAAATATAATTTATTTTCTTTTTTAATCATGTTTTTAATGCACTATTTTAGACATACGGTGTGTGTATTCTTCATATTTGAATACAGAAGACGTCTAAAATGAAAGAGAAATGGTATAAAATGGAGTACCTTAGAACCCTTGATTTCAACATTCCTACTAGAAGGTGAACACATTAGCTCTTGTGTATGTTTGGAAGTAACATCAACTTCTGATCCCTTATTCCGATTGTCGTCACTTTTACCACTAACACCAATCTCACTACACTTCCTCTTACCATCAACATGATCTCTAGCTTTTACATCATTTGATTGAACACTTATTGGACCATTTTGCTTCTCCAGGTTAAAAATAGAATGTATACCAATTTGACTAAACTTCCTCTTAGCTCCCGGTAGAACACTTATTGGATCTTTCGATTTCCCCTTGTTTAATGTAGAATGCTTAATCGATGTGGTCTTGCCCTTCGGAACCTCTTTAGTACTTACCATGTCCTATCGATAAAGTTCAAATATCATATACTAATATTGTTAAGATAGATATTATATTTAAATATTTAACAGAGGGCCTAAAACATATTACTTTGGTTTATAAAATCCATCTAAAAGTAAAGATTCACAAAAGCTAGTAAATAATTCACCCACAAAAAAGCTATAGATTGAAATACCTTACTACTCCTGATTTTGACCTCCTTATCAACTACAACAGAAGGAACTTTACTACGATGAGTTGATCGTACTAGTTCAGTATCTTCTTCGGAAGTGATATCCTCTTCAGATATAATTCCATTTTCAACACGTTTACCGATTAAACCAAGCCCGCGTTTCTTCATAGAAGGCGTTGTAGCTGATATGACATTGCCTTGTGAACTAGTGCTTGCCTTTGCCATACTCTACAAATAGAAATCATTTAGAACTAAATCAAATGGTTGATATGTCTTGTTCTTAAAATTTTAGTTATAGTGAGATAAAGAGATCTAAATGAAAAATCAAAGCTTGATAAGTGTTAGAATGAGTAACTTAAAGTTACCATTTTCCCTGTTAAGTTTTTACATGTTTTTTTTAAAAATAAACTACTGATATTTAATCTTATGTTTGATTCTAGTCAATTACATGATTACATGAGGTATATATTCTCCTCAACTGATAGACCTTAAGGTAGAAATTTTCACTATTTTAATTAAACTTTTGAATCTTGACATATGACTTATGAAATATATCAATCTCCAATATATATAATAGAGCTAGGTTAGAGCATAAGGTCCAATAGACCAAAAAAACCGATGACCAAAATCAATTAAACCGGACCAGTCGGTCCGGTCTTTAAGTCATTTTTTAACCGATTTCGTGATACGGTCCGGCATGGTTTGATTTGGTACACTATATAACACAATAAATAGACCAAAGAAATGTCAAACTAACCAAATTAAACCAGGACCGGTTTGGACTTGGACTGGTTGATCCAGTATTCGGTCCTTGTTTTTTATAGATTTTAGGATTTGATCCGGTCCAGTCTTTTTCGGCTCAATATGGTTTTAAGCTGATCTCACCCCAAAATAAAGCCATTGTATGCAAAGAATTTACCCTTATATATTTAATATTTTAAGTTTTAATCCAACATCGTGTTTCCGAAATTTATTTTGGAGAGAAAAGAAAAATCACAAGAACGTGAGAAGGGGATTAAAAGAAACTTGTGTCTTGAGTTTTTTTTAAATAGAAAAGGTACATGATTTAAAAAAAGAATTTGATTAATTTTCTCCTTTGAAGTTTTATCAGAAAAGTAGAAATATTTGGTAGAAAAAGAAAAAAAAAGCTTTATTATTTTTATTAGTGACAAAATAATTATCCCTTAGCACAACTAATAATCTTCGTCCTAATTTTCTTTTTCAGTTTTGCATTTTTTCAAGATCTTTATTTTTCAATTTTAAATTTAAATATTTTGGTTTGTGTATATAATACTTGATAAAATTATATTAATGAAAATACACTTAAAACACAATAAATTCATATATTTTGCATTAAGTGTTATATAACACAATATTCGTAGGATGGAACGAGTATATTATAAAACTCATTTAGGCTCGCAAGCTTAAACAAAATTACTGTTTGAGGCTCGACGTCTAGTTTTTTTTTTTTTTACTAAATGAGCTTCGGTCTTGAGTTCGTTAAGGCACTGCTTGGTTAAAACTTTTAATAATCTGAGCTTGGATAACTCGTGAATAGCTAGCCTCGTTTATATCTCTAAAAAAACAAAAACTATCATCAAGTTTTTTTTTCTCCTTAATTTTCTTTTCTATTACATTTTATTCGTTAAAACAAATCTCGTTTGGCTTCTTGTTAGTCAATATGAAAGTAAAAGTAAAGATTGATAGAAGGTGACCAAATATCTATTAAAGAAGTGATATTGCGTGAAGTACCTTATTACTTTTAATTTTGAACCCTTCGGGAACCGTGATGGAGGGAACATTAGTACCACTAGATGGCTCTACCAACTCTCGGGTTTTTTCGACTTCTTCGATGATCTTTCTCTCGCTTTCAACTCTTTTAGTTCTTGCAGTGACCATACACTATAAATAACCATCACGAGTAAAGTGAATGCATGCTTGAAAGTTGTCCAATAAAAACCTTTTGAACAAGTACTGACTTGGTAGTAGGGATGCTTGGAGTAAGTGTTCAGTAAAAAAAAAAACCAATGATAAGTATTATAAACGAAAACTGTAAATGAAATGAAAACATTGCTAGAAGTTGAACAAATATCAAGAGAAAGAAGTGATATCGCATTGAGTACCTTTTTACTTTTGATTTTGAACCCTTCGGCAACCATGAAGGAGGGACCGTTAGTACCACTAGATGATTCTACCAACTGTCGCGTTTCTTCGACTTCTTCAATGATCCTTCTCTCGCTCGCAACTCTTTTAGTTCTTGCAGAAACCATGCACTATAAATAACCATCACGAGTAAAGTGAATGCTTGAAAGTTGTCCAATAAAAACCTTTTGAACAATTAAGTACCCTTCTTGTTTAGTAAAAAACCAATGTTTGAAAACAAAACTTCCCAAAAATAGAAATTTACCATTTTACCCTTCTTGTTAGACGAGGAAGTGGTTGTATCCTTTTGCAATGAACCAACCTGGCTATACGACGATGCTGATGCACGGTACTTTCGGTATCCCATTACAAGCTTTCCCTCTGGGTTTAGCCTACCGAAAGTCACTGGAAAGAGATGGTATAGATCAAGAACAATGAAATAACATTTAGCAACTTTAAAAAAGGCCGAGGGACATTCGTTGGTTTTGTTACCTGTGTCACCTGCTCGCAACTTCTTCGAATCAACATAATGATAAAATCCTTCCAAAACGTATATTCTGCTATTATTATTTGGCCAATATTTCAAATTGAAAAACCAGTCTTTTCCTCTTGAATCTTGAACCAAGATGCATTTTGCTTCAGAATCATCACATGAAGGAAAATATTCCTATACAAGATCAATAGTAACACTAAATAACACTGATTGATACAGAACATATGATCAATGTGTCAGCATTTGCATCTTTACTGACCTCTGCACTTTTCTTTGGCACTACAAGACGCCCATTCTTTCGAGTGTCACTAGCAGTTAACATTTTCTCGAATAGAGGAGTAACTCTCACATTTGAACTACCCATGAATCAAGGACATAAAAGAGTTATTATGTAAACATATGTCAAAAATCATATAAATTTTGTTGACACATTTAAACTAATTAGAATGATACCATTCAGTGATCTCGTTGGGTTCTTGATATTCCATTCGAGGCTTGGAAAGGTATTTCTCTTTCATCCCACGAGATTTTCGACTAAAATCTTGAACTTGAGCTCGAGCTGGAGCTTCATAAGATGTTACATTCTGATAGTGTTCAAGAGCCAACGGTCGAGGGGATGATTGTTCATCAGGTTCTTCACCAACATAATCTGGATCATCGGAGCTTTGGTTATCTTCCTCCGATGATGTTGGTGCAACAATAGCATCCAAGGTGGGGGTGGGGTTACTTGTATCCATAGTTGTTTTTGAGTTGGGAATCTAAAACAAAATATCATTCGTTTAATCCAAATATGGTTATATGAGTAGCTAAAGTATAATGATCCTTACCAACATAGCCTCTCGATTTTCACAGATGCTGCAAATGATTCCACCTGTTTCAAGTTTTCTATACCAGTTTTGTGAAACTATGCAATTCCGATGGAATTTCTGCAGCAGATTATAAATTACACATAACTTCTTCATGAGAAATTGAAAATAACATTAAAAGCTGTAATTTAAAGTATTTATTTACTTGATAAACTTGACTTTTATTTCTTATCTAATGTGTCATATTAGTAAATTTTGAATAATATATTATACATAAAAACAGTTAAAATGACCGAGTTGGTAAAAAAAAGACTAGAAATATGCTTAAATATTTACAACGTCTTCAATTGTCATATTCAAAATATTAGATTAGTGTTTTTCAATATAGTTTTCATAATCATATGCAACACATTTGTTGTAAGTAATATTCCAGAAAATTGAAGAGACAAATGACTGTGGTTCAACCTAACCCAACTTGATGTACCCCTGGTATAAAAGACGATAGTCCATTTCTGGCCCTTATAAATATGATACATTGTTGCCACAGTTAATCAATTTATTATGTTACTAAATGATAATTATGTTCTTACCTTGTCACAGTATTGGCAGAAGCTCCAATGTTTTTCATTCTTGTGATAGATGTCACAAAACTGCCTTAAATTAAAGGCAACACTATAATCAAATTGAACAAGATTCAGTAATATTTCAAATCCTTAGAAATAATAAGAAGGAAAAAGAGAAAAAAAGCAAAAAAAAACACTTTATTATTAAAGTTTCAATTCATACAAATCTGTTTTAAAAAGGGATTACGGTTTTAAAAAGTTTTTTCGATCGGGAGAGTAGAGCACGTGGCCTAAATGATCCCGTGACCATTTTCGATACTTCATCATCATCCAAGATATTTACTCAACCAGAGTTAAACTCATGTCTGTTTACTTTTTAAATTCATGCTACTTATCACTAGATTATCTTGAGATGGTTTAAACTAAAATCTTTTATAGTGCTTCATTAGACATGACTTGTAGTATATAAGTGTAACAACATCAATCAAAATGTTGCTAACAAAATATTAAGCTTTAAAGGAGCTTACAAGCATGCACTGCAAATATCAACTTTGTGATCATTAATACTCCAGCCTGGTCTTGGGACGTCTATGGCTTTTCCACATTTATCGTTTGCACAATTGCTAAGCGAGCGGGAAGATGAAGCCATCCTCTCCTTTATGAGAATTCTAGAGAGATGATGATGATAGAAGATGATAAGTATATATGCATAACTCGTTTTGAAATGGATTTTTTTGAAAAATAATGATGTTAAAAATAACATGGTGTCATTAGTCATAATTGATGCTTGCTTTCATGTACAACCATTTATAATGTATATAAGACATAATTTATACACAACATTAATTTGTTATACATAAATAAGAACGTGTGTCTGGATGATAAACCTTGGATGAGAAAAATTATTAGTCGGTTTATAGAGTTACACGAGTTATAATTCTAGTGTACAGAAAACTAGTATTGTGTACAAAAGGAATAAATAAATTAGTTTCTAAATAACCAATATATGTAATGTTGGGCCAATTTATCCTGTATAAGCACGTAATATCTACATGTATAAGTGTATAAAATTACAATTATTACTCTAATTATACAAGTTGTGTACAATAATAACTTATAGAAAATTAAATGTATACAATAGTAACTTAATTAAACGAGACGTTAATTAATAAACTTATTTTATATATAATAAAAAAATTATGAATGTTAATTATATTTAATATGCTAAAAATTTAGATGGAAGTAGACCCCTTCTCTATACTCACTCTAATTTGTTATATCAAATACTAAAATATTTCTCTTTTAATTCTTTAAATTTCTGAATCAAAAGTCAAAACCGTTCTTGTCGACAAGTTTGCTAAACCCAGGTCACGGTACGTCCAAAATAAAAATTTTGTAGAAAAATGAGTTAAATATAAATACATAAATAAACTTGTGTTGATTATATTATGAGGTAAGACATGTTACACATCCAAGAAAACACTCCTAATAATTAAGTAATAATGAGATAGTTGGTATCCTCAGGCTTCGAAGAAAAAATAAAATAAGAATAAATAATATAAAAATAAAGAGCAAACATATTCTAGTGTAACGTTTAATTTAAAGAATTCATAGTTCTTATTATAACTAACATAAATTGACATTACTAACTTAGTAAATAAAATTTACAAACAAAATATAATATTTGTCATCCAAAACCATAAATTTTTTAAAAACATATCTATAAAAATGAAGTGGATCGTTAAGAAAGAACTATAATAGAACTATTCTACTTTTTTGTTAACTAAACATATAACAATTTTTTTTGAAAGACAAAACATATAACAATTAAACTTAACAGGATTCATCTTATTTATGTTTATATATAAATTATAATATAATATAATGTTAATTCACAAAAGGGTTACTTCTTCAAAATATATTAAACTATATCCAAGTTGTTAATGTGTGTATCCACCATCCAAAATTATTATTGTGTGTTTATATTAAACTTTTAATTTGTTGTTAACGTACATATTTGGATGACATGAGAAAAAAAAATATAAGTTTAATATATACAATATTTTGTTTAATACACACAATAACATAATTGTATACACCTATGTATATAATAGGATATGAATACTCGCTATTTTATAGAAAATTAAACATTTTAATTGTACCGTAGTACTACAGGACCAAAGATTCTTAATTTGGTTTTATAATTATACACACAAACATAAAAGTATTTACCAAAATTATAAAGAGCCGAGTTGAGCTGAGCATGGTTCTTTTCAAGTTAAGCTTGTTTAGATTTTTTTTCAACTAACGTACAGGTTGCTTAGAGTTTATGATGTTGAGCTCAAGCTTGCTCCCTTTAAAATATGCAAGCTCAGACTCGGCTCGTTTAAGCTTGACTCATTTAGATCTTTTTTTTCCAAAACTTCAACAAAATGATATATAAAAAAAATACTAATATTAACATATAAAATACAATGAGCTCCTTTAGGATAGTGGTCTGAATTCGAGTTTTGACTCGTTTACTTATTGAGCTTCAATTTAAGCTCGAGCTCAAGAAGGCTCGTCTCAATTCGAGTTTTGAATGATCTGAGCCCGGGTAACTCATGATTAGCTTATGTCGTTTACCTCTCTAAAAAATAGAGAAACATCTTAATCACATCTTAGTATTACTATACAAAAGACCCTTTGGTTTTAAGGTTATAATATATATATATATATATATATATATATATATATATATATATATATATATAATACTAGCATTGTACCTGCGTAATACGGCAGCAATGATTAATTTATGTTTGATATCATGTCGATTTAATGAATCTTATTTATTTTTCTTTAATCATTTGTTTTATTATCTTTATTTCTCCTTTTCCCCATGAACTCTTTTACTAATTTTTAAAAAACAATAAAATATAAAAAATATATATTATTGTTTAATAATTAGATAGAAAATATTCATGTTTTGGAATTTTTTTTAATGTTAGTGATTTAACTAAAATTAGATTAATAAATTGTTGGTTCCATGTTTGATGAGTTGTTAAAAGTAATTACTATAAGTTAGTTGAGCTAATTAAGGGGCTAATTGATTGAGTTATTGTTTTAAGAGTTTGTATTATTTGCATAAAAATATGTACTACTTAAAATTAAGTAGTCTTAAATTTTTTAAAATAGATAATGTTAATTGCATTATAAGATAGTATAGATACATAAATATATATGGATGGAGGCATGATCAAATCTTGATCTTAAAACTACAAAAATATGATGCATCTTTTCACGTTTTACATTTGTTATTAAATAATTTAAAGTTTTTTTTATCATTTTTATATTATTGTAAATTAAAAATGAACATAATTTTGTCAATTTTCTTGATTATTGCATATGTCCGTCGTGTACTCCGTGAGAACTGAGAAGTGTTCTCCGTGAAACCTTACCCAATGTGTGTGTAGGAGAAGTGTATTTGATCAGTACCACTCTTAACGTGAGAACCGTTTTAGCCGCAACGGATAACTCATTAATGAGCAATTAGCATTATTAGGAATTGATTATTTTAATCAAATGTCAAGATTAGTTTTCATGATTCTTGCATTAAGAATAGTTATCAAATGAACATGATATATATAGACATATGCACGCGCGCACACACACACACACACACACACACACACACACACACACACACACATATATATATATATATATATATATATATATATATATATATATATATATATATATATATATATATATATATATATGTATATATATATATGTATATATATATATATATGTATATATATATATATGTATATATATATATATGTATATATATAGAGAGAGAGAGAGTGAGAGAGAGAGAGGGGCAATATCAAATCTTGATTTAAAAACTATAAAAATATGATGCCTTTATAAAAATTCGATGCATCTTGAAGAATAAGACCCATATACTATATTTAGCATTTTTTATATATGTTTTTATATAATTTAAAATTTTATTGTTTTTCATTTATTGTAAATTAAAATGAAGATAATGTCAATTTTCTTGATTATTACTAGTGTACTTCGTGTACTGCATAAAAAATGTATTCGATCAAGAATCTTACTCTATATGTGTCTATATATATGTGTGTAAAAGTTAACTTGAGAACCATTAATACTACGAGAACCATATATATGTGTGTGTAAAAGTTAACTTGAGAACCATTAATACTACGAGAACCATGAGTATCGTTAGGGTATTTTGGTCATTTATATTTACATCATCATGAATTGCTTGCAGGTGGACTATTATCAATGAGTGAATTATTAATGAGTTCTTAAAATTATTAGTCTGTCAAGATTGGTTTTCGTAATAAAAAAATGTTCTCAAATGAACGCTCCAATACACACACACACACACACACACACACACACACACACACACACATATATATATATATATATATATATATATATATTGGGGAGGGTTTATTTGAGAACATTTCTCATTACGATTAACGCGAAAACCAATCTTGGCATTGATTAAATAAATTAATGATAAATAAAAATAACGGTTTATTAATGATACATTAATGGCTCACTGATGAGGGTATTTTGAGAAAAGTTAGTCTTATTCTTTAATAATTGCCCACCTGCACACATTCACGGTTAAAAAATATTTGAGAGACCAAAATACCCTTATTAATAAGCATAAATTATGATTACACATGGTACCTATAATAAAAAACTGTTCTCAAATAAACTTCTTGATAAATATGAAAATCTGAAATTGATCAAAAATATACAAATGAACTTAAACATGATTAAGATGAAATCAGGAATTGATTTGAAACAACCTTTTTTGAACAACATTGATAAATAACTTTAAAACGAAAATCAATATAAATGAATAATATGAAGGACATAAACATCAAAAATAAAAATCAAATCCCGTAATGGAAAACAAATGTTAAATTTTTAATGAAAACAATTTGAAAAACATAAAACTAAAGCTGGATCATAATTAAACCCTTAATGGAAACCGATCTAACCCAAGCCAGATTGGGAAATCTCAAATCGAAACCAATTATGAACCCTAGATCGGTAATTACTGGGTTGATTTGAAACATAAATCGAAACTTCGAACATAGCAAAATCAATAAATGGAATCACAAAAACGAGAAACATAGGAAAATCAGAACTTACCAAATCTAAGTATCGCATACAGTCGAAAGGTTGATTCCGGAAGCCGTAATTGACCTTCACAAAGCTTGCGAAATGAGCAACTGTATAGAACCTAAAGATGAACAGTAAAAATTAGATCCATATGTGTATGAATCAAGAAACCTAAATCGAAACTCTAATCTTTTATTCGAAAACTATAATGGGCAAGCCGATGAACCATTACCACTACAATGTTAGGAGCAACTAATGGAATCAACTGAAGTCTAACAGGGTTATTATATTATTATTAAAATTATTTTTATTTTGAATTATTTTTAAATAAGGAAAATAAAGTCAACAACCATGTCATGCCCAGGTTACTATCACGTCACCAAAACAAGAGCTACGTCAGCATCATGCCCTAAGGTCATGGGTTCAAGTGGTAGTGGAGTAGTTTATGTTTATTGCTGCTCGTTACTTAAGGTCATGGGTTCAAGTCTCGTCATGGACATATTGAGGTAAATTAAAAGTCCATAAAAAAATTAATTAAATAAATTTCATATGTACTTATTAAACATTTAAAATATTATTTGTTTTTATCCTAATTTACAAATATCATATTTAACCAAATTCTTAAATTTATGATCATTTAAAAATATTTGACACTTATTTTAATTTTTTAATTAAAACCAATAAAGACTTGACCTTATTGTTCTAATTGTATAATAATGATCGATAACTTGTACTGAAATTACAATAATATGTCTTCTTATTATGATATCGTGTTTTGTAGTCGCTTTCGCGTTGACACTTTCACTGCTAGTCTGGGTATTGACTATGTTTGTCGCCATTGTTTAAATTTTCATTTATTTCATGTTTTATAATTATCTGACATCATTTTATTAATGTTTACTATTTATCACACGTGTATCTAGTATTTAGTACAAATGCTAAATAACTTTTTTGCGTCATATTGCTATTGAAGATTTTAAAATATAATCTCTATAGAGTATAATACATGTAACACACTCTTTGCTAATTTACTTAATCCCTTAAATTTTCATCAATTAAAAATTACTATTAATATACTTTTTAAATGTATTTTCATTGATATAATTTCCATCAAGTATTATATAACAAAAACAAAAATATTTAAGGTCAAACTAGAAAAAGAAATACTTTAAAAATTCAAAACCGGACAATAAAAATGAGACGGAGGGAGTAATATTTTAGCGATTATGTAGATGAGTCTTGATAAATCTTAAGTAACGATATGCTTATATTTCTTTGATAAATCTTAGCAATTATTGAGATAATTATGATGCTACTTCTCAAAGAAATGAAATGACTAATACTATAATATTACTCGTAAAAGTATTTTTACAATAAACACAAATAAAATTTTGTTCTTATATACGTACGTATATGAAATAATGTGTGTTTATACATTATTTATTATTTAGTGTGTCAATTTCTAGAAGTTTTATTGCTATATAATTCTTTGAAACAAATCGACGTACTTAACTTGTGTTAATCCTTAATAGTTACCAATTTGATTGTGTAGTGCACCATTCTTTAAGCTAGTATTTATATTTTTTATTTATAATAACAGGTATATATATATAACATTACAAGGAAAAACGTACTAATTATTTTAGAAACTTTCGGTTTAGAATGTTTTACAAAAAAACAAAACTTTTACATTTCAAGCATTCACATATTTATATAAAATAATATTAGTTTGATTTTTTAATACATTCGTAATTAACCATATATTCTATTTTGAGGTTCTCCAAAGACATTTTTACAAAAGATAAAAGGTATGTTTGACGGAAATAGCCGGTAGCTGTTAGCTAATAACTGGAAGCTGGTACGTAGCTGGAGTTGAAAGCTGTTTATTTTATATATAATTGTGTTTGGCAAATTAGCTCTTAGCTGGAACTTAATAGTGTAAAATGACAAATTATAAAAATTGGAGAAATTATAAAATATTTAAAGAGAGTATTTATGTAATTTGGTAGATAAAAAACTTACGGCTAGTTTTAAAAGCTACTTAAATAAGTCTTTTGTTAAGCTTTTTTGTATAAAATATGCTTCCAGCTTTTTCATCCAAACATAACTTGTAGCTTTTTCTTTTAAAACAAAAAGCTACCAACTCCAATAAACTTCAAAAAACTCCATGCCAAATATACCCAAAATATATGTTTCTGTATAGGCACTTTTAAAATCCCAAACATTTTAAGTTGGAAGTGTTGGAAGTGTTGATAGCTACACTGGCCTTTTGAAAAAATGATACCCGAAAATACCAACCGACCCGTTCAAGTTTTGGTTAAAGCTGATCGGTTAAAATGGTTATCGGGTAGGATTAATCGTTTGTTTTGGTTACCCATATTATTGCGGTTCAATTCGGTTATATTATATTCCATTTAGGTATACCCGAAAAAAATTGCAAAGAAAACACACTGCAAAGTCTAGTATCCATATAATTAACCTCAATCCTTAAAATACATGTCAACAATTTTCGTGTCAAATTAATAGTTCAGTATTTAGTTATTATTACAACATTATCATTTCGATAACTAACATATTAAAATTGAAGGATACGATGTCATTGAAAACTTTTGTACGCTTTATAGAGATGTAAATTATTAACATTTGTGTTCGGTTAGATAAAGTTTAAAGTGTTTACACTCTTAATTGTTTTTAAAAGATTTTAAGTAATAAAACATACAAGTTACATATTAAAAATGACATAATATGGAATGAATTATATACCAATCGATAACCGGTACCCGAATACTAATACAGATCAATTAATGGTTCATTTACAAAAATCAAAATAACCTTACATGACCCGAATTAAACGATAACCGAAAAAATAACTGAATAACACCTTTAGCATTCACCATCTACACATCCTCTTTCAGTTTATAAAATCATATCTAAATGTAGGGTTAATATCCTCGAATGTAGGGTTAAACATGACTCATCATTTTTGTTACAAAAATAGAGATGACTTTCTTATTTTAAGTCAAGAATTGGTTTATTAATTTAACACACTCTTATATTTATTAGAGATCATAATAAATTATGTTTTATCCGACATGAAATAATTTTTACACAAAAATACATATTTCTTAAATATATTATATACTATATTTTATCATAAACTGCGATGCATTGAATATGAAGAAGATATCGACCGAAGTTATTTATAAAACATTTAATTTGAACATTAAATAACATCGACTATGTATAAAAAGAACAGATTTTTTCTTAAGAAAAAAAAGGAATACAAATGGAATAACTATATATCTTACGAAGATAAGTCAAGTCCGTACGAAATATAAGAAGTCAAGATATTAATTGCATGCGGACCTTCCTTAAAAATAAATTCACTTCTTATTTTAGAGGTTATGATCTATATATTCTATTATAAACTTTAGTGATATTTTAGTCTACATTTTTAATAATACACTTATTAAAATACCAAACATCCTGTTTACCTATGATTAGTTATCATTGTTGCGTCGTTTTTATTGATAATTATTAAATACAAGGTTAAAAGTAGCATTTTTAGTAACTACATTTTGTATCAATTGCATATTTTTTAAAATTAAGTGCGTGCATTTTTGTGTTTTTGTGCGTGTTTGTTTAAAAAGTTATATTTTAGGATTGCAGTTTTATCATTTATGTATAGTTGTAAAAAGAACATGTATCTATAACTAAAGCTAATTCAAATTTATTTATTCATAGCTTGCTTGAAACCACGAATCAAACTGAATAAGTGATGTCAAATATAAGGTTTGATAATTTGGTTTCTAGTTTCTGTGAAAAGCGAATCAAACAAAAGCTAAATCTTTAATTACATTTTTCTTGTTACTTTAATTACACCAAATCTTTAATTTTGTTTGATCAACAATAAGAAATATATGTGGGTGTCATCCATTCACCTATTATGTGTAGATGGTAACTATCTTATAATTATGAAAAACGGTTTAGATACAGAAATTATTTATAAAAAAAGAAATAAAACTCTACATGTATAAGTGTGTAGATTGATTTTAAAAATCCGTACTTTTAAATGTGTAAATTTAGTTATAAGAAAAGAATTAGAGAAGTTTACACTAAAATGCTTGAATTTTTGTAACTCTAGAATTATTTTCATATTTTTTACGCTTATAAGTGTGAAAAATTATATAATTTGTCCATACTAATAACTATGATTTTTGTTTCGATAGAAATTTTAATAATGATAAAAAAATTAAGTGTATTAATATTTGCTAAAATTTTAATATCCACACTTATAAATGTATTAATATTACTAAAAAAAGTGTGGATAATCAAAGGAGATTCTTTATGAAACACTTATTTACAATGTCAATGAGAAAAGTAGATAGTGGATTTATAGATACATAAAAATTATAATTATTTTGCATGACAAAAAATGTGTTATTTAAAAATCACATCATATAATTAAAGCTACAAATCTTTAAGAAATACCAAATAATCCGTTTTCCAACAAAAACTAATAAAATAATTATGAAAATACAACTTAGACATACTTAACAAGCTTTGCATACTCATATTTTTTGGATACGAAATAACCCCCGATATATAAGGATATAAGTGGATAACACACGATCTATAGCTTTTCTATCGATTTAACAATCAGAAAATAATAAATAATGAAACACACACATAATCCATTTTCTTACATAAACAAAGAAACTAAAACCCAGTCATCGAATGCAATCACATACTAACGGGTATACGAGATAACAAGATACTCAATCGATAACCATTGTACATAAACCAAACATAGTATAGATTTGTAAAGGAAAATCAAGGATTAAGAGATCAAACCAGATATAGTGAAAAGACGCCAGTCAGGAGGTCTACCCAAATCGTATGTAAGAGAAGAAGTTTTCTAGGCGATACCCTTGATCCGTTCGATTTCATGTTTGGTCATGATCGCAAAGATATAAATGGGAGGGAATTTATGTTTTTCCTTTAGGTATTTCAAATTTCAAATTTTCAATAGGCGGGATTAGTTGCGCGGTTTTCTAATCTTTTAATTTTTGATTGTGTATTATAAATTTTATATGTTTATCGCTAATTTCTTTAAATACACATTACCTTTTTTGTTGTTTACATCCATCAAAAGACCTAGACCTCTTGTTTTCACTTGAAACAATCATATTGATCTAAAAAGGAATATACACCTACACACCAACAAGAATGAAATATGGAAAATTTTATATCTCGAGTAGCACATGTTAATCTAAGCTTGTTCGTTGCAACATATAATCTATACTACTGGCCCATGGATGAAACTCTAGCACATGCTTTTTTTACTGTGAGTTGCATGATTCAACATCTTATTGTTGAACATGATACCGCGATTGGTGGTGGAGAAAACCATAGGTTGGGTATACCCACTATTACTTTTATTCATATCCATATAAATGACAATATAGAGTTTCAGTATTACACTATTTGCATACAACCACTATATAGTTGATATCTAATTCACGGTTCAACTATATTGATGGTTTTTCGTATTGTTTGTGATTAAAACCCATTTCTAGCTGAAAAACCCTATTGCTCTTCTCCTCATGATCAACAACATTAACAAAAATCGCTATAGCTTTAGTCAAAGCACATCTTCTCATTTAGTGTATGTTAGGCCCAGACCAGTTAATATTTTCTTTGGTACAAGATCTTTTGTGTCGATATTAGATCCTGGTATCCTTTTTAACAATTACCGAAGACCACATGACCACCATTACTTCATAACAGTTAAGGGAGAAACCATTGTCATAGACAAGAACGATATCCTAGGATACATATGGCTTTTCCCCAAATGTGGTATAAACCATAGATTGGTGGGATCAATCTCGTATAGATTTATTTTTCTTCATGTAGAGCCTGTTTTGCGACTCTATATGACATCAACACATATTATAAAAGATCTCAAGAAATAAATTATTCAAACCCCATGTGCTTCAACCCAACATAACTTCTCTGTAAAAATTTATCCTCATTGAAGATAAACCCTTAATTTTGTTTGGTTGTTCAATGCCCTAATTTTTCATTATAATCATGATATTTCATTTGATATTCATAAATATAACATTAATAATACAAAAGCGGGAGCTATATAAATGTTTAAAAGTAAAATATAGTTATACATGCATGATTTAGAATTTAAGATGTCACAAAAAGAGGCATTAATAATAATAATAATAATAATAATAATAATAATAATAATAATATAATTAATGTATTTATATTATTAAAGTAATATAAAATATTAATTGGGCTTAATTAAGTATTGACTTAATAAATAATTGTTATTGGGCTTAATTAATATATGGACCCTTTTAATTTAAAAAGGAGATAAGCTCTAATATGGATTAAAGAATAAACCTTAATATAGATTAAGGATAAACATAAACCTTAATATAGTTAAGGATAAGCATAATCTTTAATATGGATTAAGGATAAACATTAGGAAGAGATAAACATGAAGGAGTTCAAGCTCATATTTCCCTCTCTCTCTCTCTCCTTATTAAATTCGTGAACCCCCCTCCCTTCATTAAGGATTTTTCGATTTTTTTTCAAGTAAGAAAAAGGAGGGTTTTGTGTTCTTCATTCTTCAAGCAACAAAGGTTGTTCTTGGTGATTAGTTCAAGCATTACAATAGTAAATTATGTAATCCCAATAGTAAGTTAGGATCTAAAACTATGTATAGCACTCGGTACAAGATTATGCTTGACGTATTTCCGCCTTTGGTGCTAGCACGGGGTATAAAGTTGAGGTTATTCTCAATGAAGAAATCATAACATTACATACTACATTTCACAAACCTAGAAAGAAAAGAAAAGCTAAACCAACTAGGTTAGCCACCCAAGGTGAAATCTTTTCGAAGATGCTAGAGGGTATTGAATTCCAAGAAAATATGTACGTTGAAAAACATGTTCTAGGATTCTTGTAGCTAGATAGAGAAGGAAACAAATGTTTTCAAGAAGTAACAATAATCCATATAGTTGGAACTACACAAGTATTAGCTCTAAGGATGTTAGTTGACAAATCTGAACAAAACAACATTTTTAAAAACAAAGTCAATATAACAGTTAAATCAAAGATAAAAAAAGGACGAACTCAAGAATCTGCGTGATTTAGATGTTTGTTAGAAGAAATTAACCAAGAGACAACATAGTATGAAGTTGAGCATATATAATATAAGTAACGGATTAGTTCTAAAGTTCTTAGTGAATATTTTGTAATTGTATGTTAGTCATAAAAATTTATGTAACCACTAAGTGTGCAAATTGACATAAGTACGTAATCCAAATTTATGTATCCAAGTGATTATATATATATATATATATATATATATATATATATATATATATATATATATATATATATATATATATATATATATATGTTGTTGGATTATGTGCAAAGATAGATAATAGGTACATTGTATCCAATGTTATAAGAGACTAAAGGGTCACACTGCTACACACCCAAATTAGAACAGTTGGATTTTACCATAAATCTGTGTGGAAATAATTAATCAGTTGGATTAATTATTAGAGAGAAAAGTAAACAATTAATCAGTAGAACTAGTTATTGAAAAGAGAAATAAATAATAAATAGTTATTTATTATTTAAGGTGAAATTAAATATTAAGTTTAATATTTAACGGACTAGTTAATTAATAGTTAATTAATTAACTAGTAATGTCCAGGGGGTCAAAGTGAGAGGAATGAAAGTTTAAAACAAGTGGGCTTTAATTAAACGGGATTGAGTCCTTTAATAAGGCTTATAAATAACCCTTAAGCCTTAAGGATTATAAGAGATTAAGGATAATACAACCCTAGCCACCATATCTCTCTCTCTCTCACGACTCACTCTCTCTATCGGCTCTCTCTCACTTTGCGTCGAAATCGAGAAGGCCCCAAGGGGGTTTCGGTTTTGTGTTTCACGCACACACACATACTCACGCAAGTTTTGCTTGATACTCGGGTAGATCCAGGAGCGGTCTAGCAGCCAGTTCATTGGAGGTGCAGTAGTGGTGGACTATCTTTAGCAATCCCAGGATCAAAGCAGGTAGAATTCTAAACCTTTGTTGTTGATTGTTAAGAAACTTCATAGATCATCAGTTTTAAAGATCCTAACCCTTTTGGGTTTAGAGGGTTGTGTTCAATCCAGTTCCGCTTTAGGATTGACCTAGTAGAATTAAACCCAGGATTTACCAGTTTGTGTCTTAGGGTGGTTTGGTCAGATTAAAACCCTTCAGTGGTATCAAAGTCTCGGCTCTATGATCTTTTAGTTTCTAGTTTTATCTGTTTTTAGGATTAAGGTTTTGTTCTTGATCTCTTACTTTGTTCTTGGTATTTTTGAAAATCAAGAAGGTAACAAAACAGTTTTTTTTTTGTTATCAGGTTTAATCCTATTAATCAGGTTGTTTAAACAGTTAGTTTAAATGGTTAAAAGGATTGTGATTTTTGGATAAGGACAAGTTTGGATTATGATAAATTAAACAGTTTGTTTAATTTGTTAAACCTGGTTAATCCAGTTAATTGATTCGTTTTAGGTTGTATGATCTTCTACTTCATCTTGTTCTTCTCCTCATGAAAATCGAAAACCTAAAGGTGATAAAAACAAGTTTTCTGTTTTTATCCAGATAATAAAAGGTTTAACTTTAATCAGATAGGTTTAAACAAGGTTATGTTTAGACGGTTAAAAAGGATAAACCTTTTATCTAAAACTATATATTAATAAGAAATTTAAACATTTTTTGTTTAAAGGTTAAAAAATATGGTTTTAGGATTGTTAATTATTTATGAAACAGTTTTAGTTACATTGGTAATTAAATGTTTTTGGTTTTTGGATTAAATCTAATTTTAACCAAAATATTATAACATGTTAGTTTAAAAAGGTTAAAAGGATTTAAAAAATTCTTATTTTTTTTGATCGAAAATACAAGGAGACCAAAATCACCACGATAGCCGGCGGCGGCGGCTGCGACGGCGACGGTAGCGGCAACCCAGTTTAGTGGTTGCCGGTCGGCGGCAGCGGCGGAGGTCGGTCGGCGGCAAGGTAATGGCGGTACAGCTAGGGTCCGGCCTAGGTGGTCTCGGCCCAAGACACCACGGCCCAGGGGCTCTTGGCCCAAGAGGGTCTCGACCCAGTAGACTTTGGACTAAGGATTTCGGTTCAAAAAGGGCATTCGGCCCAGGAGGGATCACGGCCCAAGTGGGTTACAACCCAAATGTGTTCCCGGTCCGAGTTAGCTTTCCGGTTAAGTACAAGACTATTAATTTTAAGTTTTAAGATTAATAAGTTTTATATAAACTAGTATTACATATTTTAATTAGTTTTAGTTAAAATATATATTTTAGATATTTATTTATTATGACTAGTTTAGTCATTTTAAATAAATTCTAAAAGGATTGGTTTATATAAGGAATGGAGAAATAAACAAGATGATTTTTAAATGACCAAATGGTGTCGGTTCTAAGTTTCTTGGTAAGAACTAATAGAAACTCGACATAGGATTTCATTCAAGTTTTGAATGAAGACAAATTTTTCAACGTTTGTTGGAAAACTGATCTGGTCAAGTAATTTTAAATACTTTAAGAAGATCATAATTCTCATTTTTGGTTGATAGTTATTAATCAAAGGGTAAATGAGAATGGTTAAACAAATCAGGTTTTGTGCTTTACTGCACAGTTTATATTGTTTGTATATTCTTTTAACTGCGTGGTTGATGTATATATATTTTGTTTATATGTATATTGCGTGGTTGTGAGATATATGGCTATAGTTTTGCCGACTTAGGACTCGCTTTTTATTTTTTTCTTCTTTTATTTTTGGTTTTGGGAAGGCCTGCATGCCAATTACAATCCCTTTCTTAATTGTAATATTGTACCGGTTCGGGGAGGCCTGCGTGTCATTTACAACCCCATTCTTTATTGTAATTGTATTAGAATAGTTGTAGTTTTTATTCCTTTTCCAAAATGGATTCCAAGAAGGCATTCAAGAAGATGGTGTTTTGCACAAAGCTCGGATACTTCGAAGGAGGTGTCAAGGCAAGTGGGAGCGGTACATCAAGAAGGCGAATCCAAGTCCGTTCATCCTTATGATTGACCTTAGGATTAGTTGGCAAAACTATAGGGCTTTATCTGCTTATTATTATCTGTGTGGTTGTGTTTTTTATTTACTGCTTACTCATATATGTGACGTGTATATGATGCTGAATAAAAAGGGTTTAATAATAGCTAATTATTAAACAGAGAAAAACCACGATTTATGACAAACTAGAATACGACTACAGGTTGCTAGTCGTGTTAGTTAAATTTTTATATAAATTTAAAGTTTTGTCAAGATTATAAGTTTGGAACTTATAAAGCCGTTTTGTGCACCTAGTATAGGTACACATGTGAATCGTATTTTTAAAACAGATAGTTTTAAAATGTTTTTCTTATTTTCCAAAAACTGGAAAAATTAAGTTTTTTTAACATAATAGTAAAATCCAAGAAAATCTTAGATCAGTGTGCTACCCACCTAATGGTACACTATTGCTGTTAAACGGTACTCGGGTGTCGGAAGTGCCTAAACCTTGGGCATCCGGGTTCAAACCATTGCGGGAAGGGGCATGAAAGATTCTGCGATAATCGGGAGTCCCAGCCAAAATTCATGATGTCTTAGGTGGTGCGATCTATTTTGGTGATAATCGGGAGTCCCGGCCCAAAAAGCACTAGAGTAGAGTTAAACATACTAGACTGAGTCTAAGTGCTTTACGAGGTTCTAGGAGTCGTATCAGTTAGATACGATTGGTACAGGGTGTTACCTACCAGTAATAGCATGACTTGGCGGGAAGTGTCCAAACCTTGCGTCAAGTATGTGAAATATGGGTCCTAGGTCTAATATATATTATTTATGGGTTTGATAATATATGTTAGAAAAGTTTATTTGCGATTACTAATTAAACCGGGTTTTAATTTGTAGATGGCAACCAACATTACTAACACTAACAACCTCTCTCTTCGCTCTATCCTTGAGAAGGATAAGCTCACAGGTCCGAACTTTCTCACTTGGGAGAGAAATCTCCGGATCGTGCTGAGGCACGAGAGAAAGTGGTACGTCCTAGAATAACCTCTGGGGAACCCTCCTGCCAACAACGCCAGGGCAGAAGTCAAGGAGGCTTTTCAAAAGCGCTCCAACGACGCCCTGGACGTGAGTTGCCTCATGCTTGCAACAATGAGTCCTGAGTTGCAGTCAAGCATGATGGAAACTCCTGCGTACGACATGATCCGCCAGCTGAGGGATATGTTCCAGGAGCAAGCCCACACAGAGCGTTATGATGCCACTAGGGCATTTAACTCGTGCAAGATGGTGAATGGGACATCGGTCAGTAACCACGTCATGAAAATGAAAGGTTACATGGATCACTTGGAGAGGCTTGGGCACCCAGTACCGTTGCAGCTAGCAACGGATACGATACTCAAATCGTTGTCAGACGACTATAAGCCTTTTATAGTCAACTACAACATGAATAACATGGAGAAATCCGTGGCTGAGTTGCACTCCATGCTTAAAATAGAGGAGCAGAGTATCGGGACCAAGTCTAAGGACGTCCTCATAGTGGGCAATGGCGGTTACAAGAAGAGGAAGGGGTGCAACGGAAAGGGAAAGGGTAAGACCCAGCCCAGCCAGAATGCACCCAGGGCTAGTCACAACAACAAGGGCAAGAAGCCAAAGCCAAACAAGGCAAGAACCGAGAACCGGTGCTTCAAGTGCGGCGAGGCTGGACACTGGAAAAGAGATTGTCCAAAGGCTCACGAGGCAAGAGGCAAGACTGGCTCCTCAGGTATCGTGTGAATAGCTTCTTTATCACTTTCCACTTGTAAAGTTATTACAAGTATTCTAACATCTTGCAATCGTTTATTGCAGGAGGTGACGGAAAGTGAAGCGGCCCAATATTAAATATCTCACGTGCAGCTCGGATATTTTCCTAGTTATTATTAAACTCTTGTTTAATGTTTTTTTTTTCCGGTTTTTGGCATGATTTAAAACTCTTGTTGACACTACATTTTTTTTAAATATTATGGAATTTTAAATTATTTTAATATCCGTGCACGTATGAATCAGGTTAGTCTAGTTGAGACTAAAAGTACTAATAAGTCAAGTTTTGACTTAATTAGTGATTCATAAGTGATCTTATGCATTATATTGTTGTAGTTACATAAATGCTGGCTCAACTATATAAATACTTGGATAAACAAGTTGTGTTTATGGGATTAGATAAGTTTTCTAATATGCAAGTCTTTAAGAATTTTATGAAAAAACAAATGTTCAAGTTTTGGACATGATCAAACAAGAAATAATAGTTATTATTTCTGGATAAAAAGGTTTTTGGACAAAACATTTAAGAAAGTATAAAGGTGATTGTAATAGTTATTATAGTCAAGGTTGTTTTTATACTAAATATTTTAGGCAAAGAAATTTAAAATATCTTTACAAGTGTTTTATACTTGTAATCATGATTAGAAACCACATTCCGTAATGGGAAAGATGGATGTATGCAAAATCCAAGTTCTGGTTTCATGAGACATTTAAATTTCTCACAAAAACTGAGCAAGTGTTTAAAAACACAAGTTTTAGACATGTTAGTCAATGATTGACTAAGTCTAAAAAGGGGTGTTTTTAGGAAAATGCACTTTTTTCATAAAAAATAGTGGGAGCACCTTGACTAGTGTATTTATCAAGTTATCAATGATTTATCTAACTAGTATGATAAATACAAGTATGAACTTTTAAAGTATATAATTGTCGGATGATTTTTAGAAGTTATCTAAAATAAGTAAGTTCTTGAAAAGGGACTAATCCAGGAAACGCATGACTTATTGAGAGGAACTCAATAAAGATGTCATTGCAAGACTTTAAGTCGAGTTATGACTTAAAAATTAAATTATATACATTTTAAAGTGCTCAGAGAGTCAGAATAATTAAAATTGTTGGTTGGATAAACGTTAGAAATGATAAAAATAGGATGCTCTTCAATATCCTTAGTAATGAAATTAGATCAGTGTTGGCATACACTGGAAATCTAATCTCAAGTTTACAAGTAGGTGTAAAAGAATTTTATCGTTTCAAAAGAAGGATATGAACCTAGTAAGGTTTATCACATCTACAAGTGTAATTAAAGTCTTAATTACAAGGGGACTATTTTATAAACTCGGAAATTTTGGAGTTATTTTTCAGTTCTTCGAGTTTAAGGAATTTATAAAATAAGTAAGTCTAAAATTGGTTTTTGGGTTGCAAAACCGACTTATAGCAAAACCAAGAAGGAGTACTTTAAAGTACTAGTCTTGATTTTTAGGTTTATACACATATTATTTTCTCTGTAATCCGTGATAAGTTACAATATAAAATAATAAAGTAATTCAGATAAACGCTGTGAATTGAGTCAATAAAATGGTAGAAATTATGCATCATTATTCCAGAGTGGAATATGAAGGGTACAGAAATTAGTTTCATTGTTCTTCACCATTTTGTATGTTTTGGTTCATCCAGGATTAAACTAGGTTTATTCAAAACATTATCCGTGACTACTTATCTTGGTGGGAACCATGATAGGGCTATAAAGTCATCGTAATTTTGGGGTAGATTCGAAAGTATGTCGAATATAGCTGCAAAAGGTTTTTGCGGACCAAAATTGACGGATATTCGTTAGGGTTACGAATATTGGATTGACCCACCGTGAAAAATACTTCGTGGATTCGTTTCAAAAGTATTTATCACATACGTTATCCTCAAACCTGAGGTATTTGGTTTGGGATGCGGTAACTGTTGTCTCCTTAGTGTGTTCTAACGCCACGCCGTAACAGGGTGGTCATAAGGGGCCTATCTAGATTCAGTGGGAGCCGTATTGCCAAATGCAAATATGCAAGATGGTATTTGCACCTCTTTTTTAGGAGAGATATTTCTGGGACCCTTGACTGATTAGAGAAACTGGTAAGTGCACGGCCGTGCCAAAACGAACTGATATGTTCTTTGTCGTTTATCACGCAGTTTTGAAATCAAGTATGTCATGAACATAATTCTTGAGTCTCTGAGTTGACACTCTCCATGCTCATGCTCAAAAATTGAAATATCGCGCTGCAAGGGACAAACCTATAATAACCGTACCCATTCATAAACAGGTAGTTTATGGTAGTTGATTTGTGAACAGTTAGTTCATAATAGATTGCTCATAAACAGGTGATTTATGAGAGTTTATATTATCACATCTTTCTTTGGGGTATAAGAGTTCTTATAACCTGGTTATCCTAAGTGTCTGGCTAGGGACCTCCTTAGGCCAACAATGTATAGTAACTATTACTTATCTTGCACAAGTGGGAGTCTGTTGGATTATGTGCAGAGATAGATAATAGGTACATTGTATCCAATGTTATAAGAGACTAAAGGGTCACACTGCTACACACCCAAATTAGAACAGTTGGATTTTACCATAAATCTGTATGGAAATAATTAATCAGTTGTATTAATTATTAGAGAGAAAAGTAAATAATTAATCAGTAGAATTAGTTATTGAAAAGAGAAATTTATAATTAATCAGTTAGATTAATTATTAGAAAAGAAATAAATAATAAATAGTTATTTATTATTTAAAGAGAAATTAAATATTAAGTTTAATATTTAACGGACCAGTTAATTAATTTACTAGTAATGTCCGGGGGTCAAAGTGAGAGGAATGAAAGTTTAAAACAAGTGGGCTTTAATTAAACGGGATTGGGTCCTTTAATGAGGCTTATAAATAACCAGCCTTAAGGATTATAAGATATTAAGGATAATACAAACCTAGCCACCATATCTCTCTCTCACGACTCACTCTCTCTCTCTCTCGGCTCTCTCTCACTTTGCGGCGAAATCGAGAAGGCCCCAAGGGGGTTTCGGTTTTGTGTTTCACGCACACACACATACTCACGCAAGTTTTGCGTGATACTCGGGTAGATCCAGGAGCGGTCTAGCAGCTAGTTCATTGGAGGTGCAGTAGTGGTGGACTATCTTTAGCAATCCTAGGATCAAAGCAGGTAGAATTCTAAACCTTTGTTGTTGATTGTTAAGAAACTTCATAGATCATCAGTTTTAAAGATCCTAACCCTTTTGGGGTTTAGAGGGTTGTGTTCAATCTAGTTCCGCTTTAGGATTGAACCAGTAGAATCAAACCCAGGATTTACCAGTTTGTGTCTTAGGGTGGTTTGGTCAGATCAAAACCCTTAATATGTGTGTGTGTGTACAAATTACAATCTTGAAATGTTCAACTTGAAACTGATAAGTTCAATAAGTTAATGTGTTCAAAAGTTAATCAACTCTTGTCGGTGTATTTATGTTTAAGAACTAGTGTTGATACTATGTTTTTATTTCTGTTTGGTAGTTGCAAACTCTGTTGCATCAATGTTTTGTGTATTTGACAGTTTGTGGTTATGTTTTAGAACTTGTGTTTGTGGTTAATGAATGTGTATTTGACAGTTGTGGTGTACTTGAACTACTTACGTTTAATGAATATTGTTTTGTGTATTTGACAGTTGTGGTGTCTGTGTTATGTCTAAACCAATCTATAATACATAACAGTTGAATCCATACACATATAAAGCAAAACAATTAAAGCTTGAACCAGATTAATATTAAACCATAGAAATTACATTAAAACTTGAATCCATACACACCTAACAGTCTTACAACATTTATTTGAGAAAAACTACTACAACAGACACCTACAAACTGTAACCTAACACAATTCACTCATTCATGCACAGAGACTTCAAACACCCCATGATTGTATGCCCTTAATGCATATTTGTCAATTTCAAACTTCAACCAACATCTAGTTGTCAATCTGTTATGGTGCTTGAACCGCTCAAATTCCCCTTTGATGAACACATTCTCACAAACTTGATTTGGCAATGCAGGTTCAACAACACTCATTTCCATTGGATGATTCCACCCATTCATATCTAGGATGCAACAATTGTTATCTTGAAGGTCATACAATTTCACAAATGATGCTGGAATAGTCTGCAACATATACACAGATTGGTTAAATAAACTAACAATTACAAAACAAAACAGAATAGTAATGTCAAGTTTTGTAAGGCATTACCAATTTGCCATTCTTCCAGATCTATTGCTCAAAAATGGATGTAAAATGTCTTGGGGCTTCTAGATGTCATGGTTAAAAGATGATATGGCAAGAGTATAAAACATCAAAGGGGATTTATAGCAAAACAAAGGCACATTACATCCAACAAAGTATTGAAATATATTTTCATTACTGCAAAAAAGCTTGTGTAATCCAATCAGAAAGGGAATCATATTCCTTTTGCATTAGAAGACAACAAGTAACAACTTCACTGTCATGTACCATATTACATATCCCCAAAAGCAACAAAAGCAGATACATACGGATTCAAAGATACATTAAGAAAGCAACAAACACTACCCAGCTAGCAATCAACATCATCTGCAATTTTTGGGCTTTTTGTTGACTAGCTTAGAGTTTCACTTCAACTACATTTTTTGCCCTCAAAAGACCAGGGATCACATTCTTAACACGATCACACATTACAGGATCATACCAACTGATATCGCGGTTTTTAATTATATTTTTAATGCGATATTTAATTAGTTTTAATAGAAATCATGGAAAATATGTTTTATATGTGTTTAATATCTTTAATTATTATTTTTTAGGTTTAAAATCGGATTAGTGGTGATAAGGAAGAAGAAAAATGGATAAAATCCGAGATAAGCATCAAAGATTTGAAAAAGTCAAAATCTGGTCGGAGTCTGGTTGTAGCGGCTCTAACTCTTGGTTAGCGGCTCTAACTCCTGCGTAGAGGCTCTAACTCCCAGTTTTCAGCCTATATATTGAATTTGACTTATGTTCGGGATTTAACCTATTCCAGCCGACTTTTCGACCACAAAACCTTCTGGAAACACCATTAGAGAGCAGAGGAAGCTTGGAGCAAAGTTTGGAGCATATGAGGCTTAATTTTGAAGATTAAAGTGAAGATCATTCGGCTTTTTACGGTTTTTCGTATTCTCTTCATCATGTTCTTGTTTGTTCTTGATTTCTAGAATTTTATCATGATTGTTAAAGGCTAGATCTTCTGTTTTCCTCCCTAGAGGAGATGAAACTCATGTAATGGTTATTTAATTCATGGCATTGATACTTTAATTCATGTTTAATTCAAGTTTAACTTAATCTTAATTCATCCATGCTTCATAATCTGTTTTGGTTGTTTATAATCTGAGTTTTGTGTTTTAAAAGACCATTTAATTCATAAAGCTTTGATCTTCATTGTCTAGGACCAATAGATGATTAAAGAGATAGTGATTGATCAAATCCTAGTGTTAACCAACTTTAAATGGATGATTTTGCATGTGATTAAACATATAATGACCCTTTATATGTTAGTGGTGTTTTGTTGATCATATGAAACGTTAAAGGTTAAGTCTTTACTTGATAATCGGATTAATTGGCTAATTATCCCTTTTAATCGCGCTTTTGAATATAAAGGTTATTAATGGGTGTAATTAGAAAGTTAGAACTGGACCAAGGTTTTAACTAATTTAGGAATCGATGCATGATTATTCAAAGTGTCTTTAGCTCATCTTGCCATGAATTAATTGCCATGAAAAGGGTTGAATTGAATCTAGGGAGGGAACATCTTCATATATGTATTTAATTCTCCGAGTTAATTGCTTCCTTGTCTTTCTTGCATGTTTAGTGGTTTTCTAGGTGTTAGTGGTAGTTAAGTTGGTTGAAAGTTATCATCTTATCCAAATTGCCCCTTTAGTTTATTGCATTAGTTTAGTTTAGTTTAATATTTAAATTAATATAATTTTATCAAATCATACTCGTTCCCCTTGAGTTCGACACCCGTACTTATTTTCTGTACTATAATACGATTAGGTCCTCTTGCCTATTTGTGTTGTAATCGTACTAAATAATAACGGATTTTATAAATAAAAAACTAGAACGCTTTATGCACATCAAGTTTTTGGCGCCGCTGCCGGGGAACGGTTTCATTTGATTTAATTATATTAATTTTAGTATTAAACAATCCTTCCTGCGAGTTTCGGCTCAAAGGAAGTTACTTTAGTAGTTTTGCTCGTCCTTCTTCGTGACTCGCGATGTCTCTTCTGCGAATATGATCTACGACGGGGATACACCGATTCGTCTGATTGTTAAAGATGATGAGGATGAACCGATCCATTGGGAGTCTTTCCTTAAAGATCTTTTGAACGAGTTTTATGACGATGGCATTGAGCGGGATGATTACGACTTCATTATTAAAGATGATGAGGATGACCGCCCGATTGGTTCGCCCGAGGAGCCACAACTTAGTCCTGAACCATACTATTTAGACGACTCTGATTCTGACGAGAGTTTATGTTTTGAGCCCGATGCGGAGGTGAAATCGAGAGAAGATGCGCAATCTGATGGAGATATTCTGGAGGGCCTCGCTGACCTGTTTGAGAAGCCGGAAGAATATACAGAGGATGAACCATCGACCTTCGTTGAACCTGCATCCACGTTAGGTGTAGAACCAAAACCCATGTGAGGACCTTCACTTCTTGAAAAAGAAGATATTGAAAGCGCAGATGAAATCTTGAATTATTTAGAATTTCTATTATTTGAGGAGGCAACTGCAAAACCAGCTCTGGAGGTAGCCGCGGGATCTTGCGAGGAGTTAGTGTTAGGGTATGGAATTCCCCCGGCATCAGGGACCCTTTGGAACCTGTCATGTTGGGAGAATGGTCAGGCGGTCAGAAATTTAGAAGGCATCGGGAGCCGGTTGGAGTCTTTGCTTGAGTCATGATCAAGTTTGCAAACAGGGGGAGGATTCAAGCTTCAGAACACATGGAGGATGTCTTTTGAGATCAAGAAGGGTGAGCGGAACGCGATTGCTGTAGTCTTAAGAATCGGTAAATCAAACATATATCCTGGTATGTATGAATATTACCACCTGCACTTTATTGCGAGGGTGGGGTTCTTCGTTCGAATTCATAGTGCATAAATTCGGAGTCAAGCTAGAGACTCGGACAAAAACAAGCGCTTCTCGGGAGGCAACCCGTGTTTAGTTTAGGTTTTTCTTTCTTCCTTATTTTTGATTTATTTCCCTTTCTGTTTCAACTTTGTGGGTGTGTTGACTGGAAACCCTCACGAGACTACAACTCGACCACTAGGGCTACAGAGGGGTTTAAAGGCTTGTTGCATACGTTAAATGCAACCGTGATTCCTACGAAAGTGAGTTAGGTTTGTTTTTCTTTTTGTGTGTTTTAGTTTTTTGATTCTTTGCTTTGATCTATCTTAACCTTTGCTCCGAGTGTTTTTCTTGCAGGTGGTTATGGAGTGCGCACTTATGCTGGCTTTTGCTCAGCATTATCTTTTACTGCTCCATATTTGTGTGAATACCCAAAGGGAGTTTTCTCTAACCTTTTTCTACCTTAGTTTTTTATTTCATGTACAACGAGGACATTGTACGATTTAAGTCTGGGGTAGGGGGTTAGAAAAAGATTCCTCGCTTGAACTTAATTTGTCCTTGATTAAATCATGATGGTATTTGGGCTATAATTTTTAAATTTTTAATGTCATTCAAGTAAGTGTTAAGTATTGGTTGAAGGTGTTAAATGTTTGATTTATGAACAAGTTCAAAGGTTATACTTGGTATTTATGCATAGTATTTAGTGGCTTTTCACCGTTCCAGAGAAAGTTCCATTTATGGAAACCAACTTTTAATTTTTGAATTTAAATAAATGGTTAAGCCCTTTCTGAATTTAAGCTCGACAAAAATAGGCTGAGTGTGAATTTCCTCTTTTACTAATCATGTGCTTGCTAAATTGAGAAAATCCAAAAAAATGAGAAAATTAGAAAGAAAAAAAATAATAGAGCAATAATAAAGCCAAAAGGCTAGTACTATAAGTCAACCATGTGGCCTTTGGGACTCGAACAAGTAAGCTCTGAGGGATGTTCTACACCTAATCACCTAAAGCCAACTGGTTTGGGATTGATTGGGCAGAAAGTTCGCTACAGGGGTTCCATCGAAAGTCATAGACTTATATGAGCAATAATAAAAGCATGTGTCAAGTAGAATTGAGAAATCTGCGATAAGTCTTGAGATTGGGGGGGTTCTTAAGGGGTAAATTAACCATAAAAGATTTATTAATTAAAGGTTGGTTATTGATAAAAAGAGAATGCATTTGGGATGGTGAGAAGTTAAGAGAGGACCACAATACGGGTATATGCTTAAATCTGGGTGTAATCAATGGCTTGTTTCTAATCAAACGTGTTGACATTTTTCAGCGGTATTTAGTGTTTATGAGAATGATTTTATTTATTTGAATGCCTTAGCTTGGATAAAATTGTGATTTGCTTGAGGACAAGCAAAGTTCAAGTGTAGGGTATTTTGATATCGCGGTTTTAGTTATATTTTTAATGCGATATTTAATTATTTTTAATAGAAATCATGGAAAATATGTTTTATATATATTTAATATCTTTAATTATTATTTTTTAGGTTTAAAATCGGATTAGTGGTGATAAGGATGAAGAAAATGGATAAAATCCGAGATAAGCATCAAATATTTGAAAAAGTCAAAATCTGGCCGGAGTCTGGTTGTAGCGGCTCTAACTCTTGGTTAGCGGCGCTAACTCCTGCGTAGCGGCTCTAACTCCCAGTTTTCAGCCTATATATTGAATTCGACTTCTGTTCGGGATTTAACCTATTCCAGCCGACTTTTCCCCCACAAAACCTTCTGGAAACACCATTAGAGAGAAGAGGAAGCTTGGAGCAAAGCTTGGAGCATAAGAGGCTTAATTTTGAAGATTAAAGTGAAGATCATTCGGCTTTTTACGGTTTTTCGTATTCTCTTCATCATGTTCTTGTTTGTTCTTGATTTCTAGAATTTTATCATGATTGTTAGAGGCTAGATCTTATGTTTTCCTCCCCAGATGAGATGAAACTCATGTAATGGTTATTTAATTCATGGCATTGATACTTTAATTCATGTTTAATTCAAGTTTAACTTAATCTTAGTTCATCCATGCTTCATAATCTGTTTTGGTTATTTATAATCTGAGTTTTGTGTTTTAAAGGACCATTTAATTCATAAAGCTTTGATCTTCATTGTCTAGGACCAAGAGATGATTAAAGAGATAGTGATTGATCAAATCCTAGTGTTAACCAACTTTAAATGGATGATTTTGCATGTGATTAAACATATAATGACCCTTTATATGTTAGTAGTGTTTTGTTGATCATATGAAACATTAAAGGTTAAGTCTTTACTTGATAATCGGATTAATTGGCTAATTATCCCTTTTAATCGCGCTTTTGAGCATAAAGGTTATTAATTGGTGTAATTAGACGGTTAGAACTGGACCAATGTTTTAACTAATTTAGGAATTGATGCATGATTATTCAAAGTGTCTTTAGCTCATCTTGCCATGAATTAATTGCCATGAAAAGGGTTGAATTGAATCTAGGGAGGGAACATCTTCATATATGTATTTAATTCTCCGAGTTAATTGCTTCCTTGTCTTTCTTGCATGTTTAGTGGTTTTCTAGGTGTTAGTGGTAGTTAAGTTGGTTGAAAGTTATCATCTTATCCAAATTCCCCCCTTTAGTTTATTGCATTAGTTTAGTTTAGTTTAATATTTAAATTAATATAATTTTATCAAATCATACCCGTTCCCCTTGAGTTCGACACCCGTACTTATTTTCTATACTATAATACGATTAGGTCCTCTTGCCTATTTGTGTTGTAGTCGTACTAAATAATAACGGATTTTATAAATAAAAAACTAGTACGCTTTATGTACATCACCAACAGAAAAAACGACAACTTGAGCCCTGAAAAAGCCATGGTTTTCATGTTTCAGTGACACCATGCAACACCTATAACCAAAATTGAAGAAACATACATGTTCTTGGCAAGAAAAGAACCTCCTACCAAGATTTTGGTTAGTCCATGATGTGCGTACGATAGCAACCTTACCACAATTGCAAAATAGCATGTCTTCACCTTCTTTCAATTAGGGTTTTTTTGTTCCTAAAACTCGACAACAAGAACTCAGTTTACCTCGGTTGCATTTTCCCTCCAATCGTAGTTATTAAGGGGCCAAAGGACCTGTGTGAGTTAATTAGACCATTTTACCCTCACATGGGGGGCACATGTGAGCATTTAACGGTGGCCAAGTAAACGGAAGTCGAAAAGGACCATAAATGCACCAACTTAGCCAAAATAAGTACGTAAATTGTACTTTCGATCTTTAAAGGACTGAATCTGTATTTTTGGGATAGTTTAAGGACGAATTTTGTAATTAACTCAAAATTTAAAGACAAGTAGTGCAAAAGACTGGAAGTGAAACAAAATTCTAATGACAGATTCGGTTAATGTATATTTTTAAAATCAAAGAATTTTATATGTAATGTAAGTACAATCATAAAAACCATCTATGTAGTTAACTCTATTTTTATTTTTAGTTGAGTTGCATGGGTAGGGGTGGGAAAAATACCGCGTATGGGAAACCCGCTTTTCAACCCTGATTTGACAGGAGAATCCTCGAGTTATTAACCGCGGATGGGGATGGGGACAGAGATTTCCTGAACTAAGAAACGGGGATGGGGATGGTGATTTCCTTAAATTAGAAATGATGATGGGGTGGGGATAGGGATACCCCTCGGCTCCCCGAACCCGTAGCCGACCCCGTACCCACACATATTATATATTTATATATAATTTTTAAAGTCAAGTATCTCGTATAAATATGGATCTATATCCAATATAACTTTCTTACATTAATATGTATATCGATAAGATTGTTTTTGTTTGAACATACATGATCGTTGCATATGATTTATTATACATGGAGAACGAATAAAATAATATGGTGAAATAACTAATATAATTTCTGCAGATTTATCAACGAAAGTATTATAAGCGTCTTCTATAGAGATTTATATTAAGATAAATTAATTATTTGGTTTATAATTGTGTATATAAAACGATTTAGTAAATATATTACGTCTTTTATCAAAAATATTATATATCTAACAAACTATTAAAATACTTGAATCATTACCTTTTGATTATCTGATATGAACCGCTTGAAAGGCTAAAGTTAGATTTGTAATTCTAGATTTTTATGAAAATTCCCATACATATCTATTTGGAAAAATCGATTTTGTAAACGAATAAAACTTTTGATTTCAGGGATCCTCATTCCCGACGGGCACTGAGATGCAAGTCAATTCCCCGACAGAGACGGGGATGCAAGTCATTTCCCATACAGAGATTGGGGCTGAGGTGGGAAACGGGGATGTGTATGAAAAAAGCGATTCTTAATACTCCCAACCCTGTTGTTATCTCTAAGCACGGGTTCCATAATTTGGTGTTTAATTGTGGGTGTAAGTGGTAGGGAAAAAAAATAACGTGTTGTGTCACTTCTAGCACACCAAGCTACCAAGGTGGTATTTACCCCCGTCAGCCGGTCACCACGTGCGCTGTCTTCACCATATCGTCGAGACCATTCCTGGTACTCTATAAGTATTTTCTACACATGTCGTCTCTATAAGTATTTTCTTTTATTAAAAGATTAAATTTTGGAGGTTTGTAACGACGATCTTTTAGCGACGATATGTCGTTTCTACAAACTGTCGTCTCTAAAAACGAAAAATTGTCGTCGCTAAAGACTTATAGCGACGGACTTATTGCTTCGAACATTTAGCGACGACATGTCGTCGCAAAAGAGTTGTAGCGATGACTTCGGAACTTATAGCGACGACATATGTCGCCCCTAAAAGTCCTTTTTCTTGTAGTGTCTACTAATATTTTTTTCTTAAATAATAAAAAAACAAAACGCACTTTGACATTTCTAAAATGGAGACGCAAAGTTCTTATAAACGCACATATGAAGGGAAGTGAAGGCTATAAATGCAGTAGAGTTTGAAGATATTCAGTTAAAACAGTCGATCAAAAGTTAGAGATGAGAATATAAATATTCATTATAAGAAATAATTTAACTGTATATAATTACCCTTTTAATACATTCACCATCACATCTCTCTTTCACACAACACATAAAAAACTTACAACTATTCAACCTAGTGTGTTTTCTTAATATAATCTTTAAAAAAAGTTTATATTCTACTTTCATATGAACCTATAAACTTTAAACAATTAACAGGACATTACATTTTCATAATTTAATTATATATGACGATAACAATTCTAAATTTCTAATAGTAGCAAAACACATTCTTCTTCTTCTTCTTTTTCTTCTTCATGTATGTACATTTTTTCTTCTGTTCTTTCCCTTCCTCATAATTTAGGTAAGAAGATCATTGAGCCAGTCAAGATCTGGACCACTTGTGGAGCTTTCATTCACATTCTTCCCTTCATTGAGTGCATTCATGGGATAATTACACTCCCCGGGTAAAACCCGACTTGGTCCACATGCAGAAGACGACGGAGTCAAAGGAGAATAAGAAAAAAACGAATTCTGATCATCATTACATGGAAAGGATTCGATTTTGATAAAATTCGAGTTCGGATTCGGACCTTGATTAATTGCATTCATATTCATCACCTTCATTGATTGCATAAGTTCTTCAATCCCCTGATGATTTATAAGTCCCTTCTTTGGATCTTTCCAGCTAGCACCCGCGAAACGTGAAACCGGAGAAAACCTACCTCCCAGTTGCGCCGGCGAGATCGGCGGCGACGACTGCGGCGACTGGTGGTCGAAATCAAGAATCGATGTAGGGGAAGTTGTGTGATGAAAACCCGGATAGTAACGACAGTAAGAACAATGACCAGCGATCATACGCTTCTCCGCAGCAGAAACTGACCGGAGTTGACTCGGAGTATGCGCGAAAAAACAAATCTTTCTTTGACAATTCTTGCCATCTTTACATGCTTCAGTACGGTAACGAGATGGATGAAGCCAGGATTCAAACACCCCATGAGCAAACTCACATTTGTCTCCACGTAGACAACTTCCACGTCGGAAGTCGGCGCAAACTTCACCGGAATAATTAAACCGGCGAGTACACCTCCGACGAGCCTTTTCACCCGGGTGAGCAAAAGGGCAGTCAGTCCAGTCATGAGATCGGCTACGAGTACATTTACGAATCTTGAATTCGTACATTCGAAACTCGTCAGAAGCATAAGGATCAGAGTCATCATCAACATTAGAAATATTATTAGGCAAGAATTTCTGAAAAAGGGTTTCTTCAGAAAAAACTTTAGGAGATTCATACATAATATCCATTGATGGTTCAGATGATAAAGATTGAAGTCTACGAGTGAGAAGTTTGCGAGGTGGGATATCGAGATCGCGAAAAGATTTCTTGGTGGCAAGGTATAGTTGGTGAGCGGACTGAAACTTTTGTTCTTGGTCAGCAGGAAGACCATCCATGATGGATTGATATTATTATTTTTATTTTCTTTAAATTGACAAATGGTGTTTTTGGGAGTGATGAATAATGTGAATTGAGTCGCGATTTATAAGAGGATTCTGGAGTATGAGTGAAAGATAGAGAAGGTGATGAATTGAAGAGAGAGTGATGCGTGGCCAAATAGTATTAGCGGTGGGCATGCAGAATGCGATATGTGGCAGCTCGATGAAGGTTTTGGACATGCATTTATGCACTCTCTTTCTTACTTGTAATTGTATAATTTCTTCATCTGAATTTAGTAAATTTGTTTGTATTTATTGCCTTGCACTTCTTGGGTTTGTTATTTTGACTTGTGGTAGCATAGTTTCAACAGTACACTATTGTTTTCAAGTATAAAATAATTTATGAATGAAGTAAAATAATTTTTATATGTTAAAAAATTAAATGATTTTGGTAACGGAAGAACGAGATTAGGACCGATAGTAAAGGTTTTAATCTTTTAGTTGGTGAAATTAAGAATAAGAAATAGTTATAAATTTTAGGAAAGTAAATTTTATGAAAGTGTGAGTATTATTGTCTTAATTTTTCTAATAGATGTTTTTCTTTTTTTTCCAATTTTTCTAATTAGATCATTACAAACTATATTTTGTTTCAATTAACATAATATATGTCAAACCGCTTACTTTAACATTCAAGAATCAAGACTAGAAGATGTTTGGTTCGCTAAAATGTTAAAAAAATTAATTAGAATAATCAAGGAAATAAATTTCTAAAATAAGTGAAATGTTAATTCATCAAATGGCTTATTGCCTAGCGGTATATGGTATTTAGGTGTCTCACAAAGTTGTGGGTTCAAGCCTTGTTGTGGATAAAATGATGTAGATTTAGGATTGAGTTAGAGAGTGTGTGTGTTTGCCATTCAAAAAAAAGTGAAATGTTAATTCAATTTCTAAGTAGTTTGTATGATTACCTGGAAAGTATTTGAAATGTGAACTCAATTTGTGCTAAAAGCACCACCTCCGACCCATTTCTGCGACCCAATATCACCATGGACTCTGTATTGAACAAATCACGAGAAGTTCAAAACAAATGCTCGACCTTGCCACATTGAAGAAATCGATACCCTAATGCAACAGACGGAAGAATCAGATTAACAATTCTAACAAAATATTGACAAGAACAAATTTAAATTAGTTTATCAACCAAAAAAGCATATGCGAGTGGGGCGATTGAAATCCAATTCATAGTCGTCGAGGTTCGATGGTCGAGGGTTAAGGGTGAAGATGGTTGGATGACAGGGATGAAGTCATAGGAGAGGATTAACCCTTGCAGCTTGATGGTAGGGGAGATGATCGGGTTAAGGGAGAGGATGTGAATTCGTTGGCTTTGAGGAAGAAAACTACTTCCGTCAAATAATGGAAAATTTCAGGTGTAAAGGTTTCCAATTCCCTCTCCTAACATTGACCAAGCGCATAAATTCGATTAAATTGGGCTCCAATTCCCTCCCCAAATACTGAATCAAACACATGAAATCGGTTGAATTTCATCCCAATTCCGGGAGATTCCGATGAACCATACACCCCATTGGTTTCTCTCCCCTCCCCTTCCCTCTCTATCATCTCATCTCGCTTCTGTATTTCTAGCTCATTTGGATAAAGATTTCGATAGATATTAAGGTGGAGATCAAGAATTCGATAGATATTAAGGTGGAGATCAGGAATGAGTCTGCCGGATTTTAATGAGACTGTTTGGCGATTTTAAGAATGTATCGTTGAATTTATAGATAAACGTATTTTGTCGCTAGAGACGATGGTGCGATTTTGGGTTTGTAACGGTGATGGGCTCTCACCATTTACGACTCTTGGTGGACGAAGTAGAATAAGTTATGTATGTTGAAAGTATAACAGTTATCTTTGATTTAAATGCTTCATTGAAGGAGTATTGTGACGTTAGAACGAGATTAGGAAAGACGGTAAATGTTATAGTCGGTGGGCTTGATATAAAAAATAGTTATAGATTTATACATATTAATTTAGGGAAAATTCTATAAAAGTTATAGTATTGTTCTCTGTTTTTTATTCATGTATTCCTTTTTCAATAATTTTAATAGGGTTTAGTTTCAAAAAGTGTATCGAATTTGTCACTTTTTGCTATTGTGTATACCCAATTTTCAAAACTACCATTTAGTGTACACAACTTTTTAAAATTACCAAATGATGTACTGTGTTACCTTCTATCCAGGTAACCGGCATTTCATTTATTTTTCTTTTATTTATTATTTTCACATCATCTTTTAAATTCCACATCATCAATTAATTTTCACTATCATATTTTTAACATATGAAGATCATCTATGAAGAACATTCATATAACTATCTTCATGTTTTCAGGAAGAAATATATGAAGAAACATCATACACAATCTTGAAATCGATGAATAAACAAGAACATATGAAATCAAAAGACAAATATACAGATCTTGACCAAAATCAGAACCAATGTTGAACCAAAATTTCAGATCTGGAATAAACAAGAACATAAGAACAGAAATTAGCAGATGTATATAATCGTATGAACAGATGTATATAATGAAGCAATGCATATAAAATTTCAGATCTGGAACCTAATGAAGTCATGAATCGAAGAAACCTAATCGCAGATGTATATAATCGTATGAAATTAGCAGATGAAATTGCAAATGAGATCAAAACCCTAAATCCTGTAAGAACAACCCTAAATCGAACAAAAGCCCCAAATCTCGTATGAACAGAAACCCTAAATCGAACAAAACCCTAAACTTACCTTAGTCGAAGATGATGGTGTTCTTGAATGGTTTAGTCGATGGTCCATGGAGTCGATCGATGAAGATGAAGATGAATCAGATCGATAAAGGTGAAGGTGAATCAGATCAATGGTTTAGTCGATCACCAAACAGATCTGCTGTTCTTGCCATGGTAGCGATGGCGATGGTGCAGAGATTGTAGAACCCAGATCGATGGTGATGGCCGACGAAGATGAAGATCGATGGTGGTGATGGAGTACAACAAATATATGGTGATGGCCAATGAAGATGAAGATCTGAGAATCTGTCGATGGTCGATTCTTTTGTTGATGGCCGATTGAGTTCAATATATCGATGGTGGGAATATGGGTTTTCTATTATTATTATTATTATTATTATTATTATTATTTAATGTTAATAGTGAAAAGTCACATCACCCATGACCCCTTTCCCACATAAGCATTAATTTGCTATATCAAGTTACCATACATTAAATGGTAGGTTTAGAAACTTTGATATATCAAATGATAGTTTTAAAAATTGGGTATACACAATAGCAAAAAGTGGCAAGTTCGATATACTTTTTAAAACTAAACCATTTTAATAAGGTCATTACAAAATGCTTTGCCGATAACTATCAAATATAATTACTAAATAACCATATTTTAAACTTTAATCACAAATAGCTCATGTATGCTTCAAATAGAAAAATACATGTATATAAAACTATATATTTTAAAATTTTAAATTAATAAGCAATACAAAAATAAAAAATAAAAAATATTCTTTGGACATCGGATATCCGAAATATCTAAAAATTCAATAAGTTACTATCCGAATCTAAACCCGAAAATTAGGATATCCGAATTTTTGAATAATTTCGGATCTGATTTTCAGATATTCGGTTCGGGATAATTTAACATCCTTAACTATAGTGCCAATTATTGTAAATATAGAAGATACACCATTTTACATACATAGTACAAAAGATATATTGACCAAAAGTAGTGATTATAATTTTAAGATTTACAAATGGGCATCATAATGTTTATAAAAATTGAGAATAAGTTGTCGTTAGGTAGTGGCTTTGCCTTGCTCTTTATCAGTACCTAAAGTATAAAAATTTCTGGTAAGAAAAACTTAGGGAACATACAGAACATATACGACGCATAGTACATATGAGCCCATAATCATACATGATTTGTAATCATGTAACAGCTCCCACATAAATACAGACACATACAATTACTATCATAATGAATGAGACCCTTAACATATAAGACTACTTTTTAATAATAGTAATGCAGTCATAAATGTAAGCTAGTTTCCGGCTAGGCACTCAGTCTAGGTCCAATATGTACTCCTGTGTTGCAAGCATTAGGATTGCGAAGCTGAGCCACAACACTACTCTCTAAATTTGAGTCTTACTGCACACAACGATAACTTATACATAATCTTATCTCAAGGCATATTCACATATAACACATATGACATAGAACATTCTCCATGACTGACTTACTTGATAAGAAGTAGCTTGATTTCGTTTTACAAATAGTTATCACCTGGAAATATGGATATTGTATCATTCAGCTGAAATTTTAGTCTATGAGAAAAGATGACATGACCCTATTGACGGGAACACGACAGTGTTATCTAGCATGGCATTTAACACGCCTTGGGAGGTTATGTCCTAAATGTTCCCAAAACCCATCTGATATACCTATCTCAAAACTTGACACGACATTGTCACTTAGATTTACATGGTTGTGCCCAATTGATCATGGTTGTGTAAAATAGTATCTGGATACACTCGTGTCTCATATGCTCACGACCATGTCCATCAACATGGCATGTTGAAACGAACAACCCAAGATGGACACGCCCGTGTCACTGATATAGACAGCGGGTTTGTTTATTAGACATCTTTTGTTAAGCTAATTTATGTTTATACTTACTTAAAGACTTAACTTCCTCATGTTTACTACAAAAGTTTTCTTTGAATATAAATTTAATTCTGCTTTTCGCATATATTCTCTTCAAATAAAAGCTTGAAAGTCAATGCACAAGTAATCAAATATAGTGTTATTTTCATTTTCAGAACAAATTATGAAGTTACAGTGTAAAGACATCTAGTAAGTAAAAGCTTAGTTAACATACTAGACATATACTACACGTAATACATATGAGCACAAAATCATACATGAGTATGTGTAACTTTTTGTAAGCATATAACAACTCCCCACATACATAGAAACACATGAATTTGTTATCATCATGAGTGAGACCCTTAACATATAAGTCTATTCTCAATAATAGTTATGTAGTCATATATGTAAGCTAACAACATTTACTAGCTAGGAACCCTCATTATACTAAGTCAATATGTGCCCACCTATGGTGAGTAACAATATTGGGACAAATCACAATAAGCTATACATAAACTCATTTTAACACACAGTCACATATAACACAATACATTTTGTATAACAAGACAGATAAATCTAGTAATACTCACTTGATAATAAGTCACACAATAAGCAACCTAATTTTGTTCTACAAATAATTATCACCTTCCTACAATACAAATATGGATCTTGCATCATTTAACTAAAAATCTAGTCTATAACAAAAGACAACACGACCGTGTTTTTAAATTATGCCCTAAAACAATTTGATGTGCCCATGTCACAACTTGACACGCCGTGACACCTAAAACTACATGGTTGTGTCTGATAGGGCTTGGACACGCTCGTGTCACATATGGTCATGGTCATGTCTGTCAACATGGTCTCTAGTGACACAGACAGCTCAAGATGGACACGGTATGACAATTTGATTTTGAGTTTGTTTCAATGATAGTAATCTAGGTTCAACCACATCCCACATCTCGACTCTTCCTATATCTTCGTTTGTTTCATTTAGATGTTGATACATGAAGATGAAAAACGGTACATGAAGGTTCATGTGTTACTATTAGTTTGGATTTTGAATGTGCCATATCTAAATGCACCACAAGAATACAGGGCAATAGCAATGACATATGTCGCCGCTAAAACTCCCTTAAGTCGCCGTTATTACTTCGACGCAATTGCCTCAAAGTCGTCGCTATCACACACTTTGCCACAAAAGTGTTATCACTATTAAGTATTTAATTATAATTTTTTTCTTTACCATGCCGTCACTAAAGGTGTCGTTGTACTTAGTTTTTAGTTTTTAAAATTTCTATTATTTTATTTAAAGAAAACATGTGTATGTATGTATGTATGTATATATATATATATATATATATATATATATATATATATATATATATATATATATATAGGGGAGGGTTCATGCGAGAACTGTTGTTAGTGCGAGAACCGCGAGAACCAATCTCAGCCGTTCCTTGGATATGGGAAGTTAAACGGATGGAAAGCGTGGAGGGATAGTGTGTGGCAGGGTGCATGTGAGGAATTCATAGGTGGGCAATGACATTGAAGGAGGGGGAATTGGACAGCTCAAATTGGTTCTCGCGGTTCTCGCACTAAGAATGGTTCTCGCATGAACTTTTTCATATATATATATATATATATATATATATATATATATTGCAACCTAAAAATAAAAAAACCGCATTTATTTAAAATACAGAAACTACTACTAATTAATTAGTTATAAATCCGAATACGTACAAGCATTTTGATTACGTTGTTTGTTAAGACGCCCAAACACGCCTACTAATAAACATAATAATAAACACCCGAACTACTCGTCATCATCGTTATTGTTCTTGTCCTCGTCGTTCTTCGCGCTATCTTTTTGAGTTATTACCGATCGAACCATCTCAAGAAGTTGTTCTCTAAACACCGGTTAATTAAAAATTACTTGAAGGGGGTCCGTGTAAATCATTTAACAATCAAATTAACTACTTTGATTTTTATAAACATCATAACAACTAAATTATTCAACAATCAAATTAACAACTACTTTGACTTTATAAATATCTAAAATAACAAGTAGAGAGTGTTTCTTTTAATGTAACACAATTAGAACAATAAAAAATCCCAAACCCAAGAATGTTATTATCTAAACTAACAATCTAAACCACAATTACCAAAAATTAAAAAACCCACAATTAACAACTTAATTTGTAAAATCAAAAACCCTGAAAACTAGATTATTAATTATCATCTAATTAGACAATGTACGAGATCTAAACTAACAATGTCATAAAAAAACCTTAAAAACAGCACACACTCACAACAACACACATCATAATACACAAACAGAGAGAGAGAGAGAGACACACACAAAAAGACACACACACACATAGAAAAACACACACACATACAACACAAACATACAAAAACACACACACAACAAAGGAGGGGAAATCCATCCCAAATTCCTTAAATTTATGATTTCTAGTTTCTAATCTAACAATTAACACAGTCGAACTGGGCGCCGTCAATGGGGGTCAACAGTAGCAACAGGGTGTGTGTCGGAGAAGCTGGCGCCGATGGAAGCAGAGTCATTGGAGAAGGGATGCAAAGGAATAGAAGAATCAATTGAGAGAAAAGAATATCAGAATGTGATTTATTTCAGAAGCAATAGTGGCAAACCTAATAGCGGTGACGTTAGGTATATATTTGCGGCAACACATGAAAATTTGGGTGGGAAAGTTACGCTCTTCTTTTTTAAGGGCAATAACGGCGACCCCATTTCCAGCAACATGGGCCTTAATGGCAACATGTAGCCCGCCCAACTACATGCCACCACTAAAGTCCATAATCCATATAGCCACAAATGGGATCATTACTATTACCCTTTTTTCTAAATGACGTGTATATCTGAAGAATTTAGTTTGGATTTTTTTTTTCAAGACTGAATTTCGATTTTTTTTTCTTTCGGATATGAGCTAGTTTATATTATGTGTTTTGAATGTTGATGGATGAAGACAGTGGCGGACCTAGGATTTCTGGGGACCGGTGGCACCATAATTTGGCAAAAATAAAACTAATTAAGATTACGAGTGTTGTTCGGGTTTTTATTTCGGGTTCGGGTTAATCGGGTCAAGTTAATGACGAAAACATAAATAACGACTACAAAAAATTAAAAATAACGATATATTAAATAAAGTACAAAAGTCTAGAAGTTACCTTTTACAAATATTCTTTTCGTTCTTTTTGTTGAAATCGTGCAATTACGGCTTCATTCGTCACATTGTGAAGAGCTTCTTTTTCTACCCCGCAAATAAGACAATCACTCAAGAAATCATCACCAATCCGGTTACGCAAGTCCGACTTTATAATCTTCATTTTGGAGAAGCATCGTTCAACCGTTGCAGTTGCGACGGGCAAAACTAAAACTAACTTTATTAACCGATAAAAATAAGGAAAGTTAATATGTTTATCGGTTTCCACCATCAATCTTGCAAGCTCGGAAATGCTTTTCAAGTTAGCATAATCTTCATCTTTAGTTACAATTTCATGATATACGTCTATTTCTAGCTCAAGATGAATTCTTTCCACGGCATCAAAGTCACAAGGATACATTTCACTCAACTTCATTATCTTTGATGCATCAAAGAATTTAAAAGAACCAAACGGGCTCAAAGCGGACATGTTATCAAGTAATTCGGTTGATATCTCGTTAAAACGGTCGCCAAACTCTTGAATTAGCATATCCAAAACCGTGTTGAAAACATCAACCTCATAGTAATGTCGGTTTGTGATGTTAGTCTTCCGGTTTCTTGAATTGACATAATGTTCTTCCATATTCAATATATCAAGATTATGTTTTTCACAAAATCTAGATATAACTTCAAAAAGTTCAACAAACCCATTTTCTCTAAAAATTTGCAATGATGTTTTGGTTCCTTTGATATACTTTGTTGCATCTACTACATCTTGATCTTTTTTTTGAAGAACTTTTGACAAAACATTTGTGATTCCTAAGATATGCAACATCAAATGCAAGTAGAAAACAAAGTCAAAAGTGTGAAAGTAGTTAAGAATACCAGCTGCTTGTCGTCGGTTCAAAGGATTATCCCCTTCCATTTGCACATATTCAAGAACCGAGATAACTTCCGGAAACAAAGAAACCAAACTCGTCAATGTCTTGTGATGTGAACCCCATCGCGTATCTCCGGATCGTAGCAAAGATTGCTCTTGGTTTAACCCTTTACCCGTTTCAATTTCTCCCTTTCCAATTTCTTCTTCCAATCTTCTTTTATGTCCTTCACGAATCATGTCTTTTCTTTTGCAAGAAGCACAAACTACATTCAAAGTTGTCGATAACATATCAAAGAAATTTCCGACACCATTATGGTGTTTTGCAACCGCCACAACTACTAGTTGAAGTTGGTGAGCAAAACAATGAACATAATATGCCGAGCTATTTTCCTTCAAGATCATAGCTTTCAAGCCATTAAACTCACCACGCATATTACTTGCTCCATCATATCCTTGACCTCTAAGTTGTTTCAAGCTCAATCGATGTTTAGCAAACAACTTGTCGATGGAAGCTTTAAGAGTCAAGGAAGATGTATCCGTCACATGAACAAGACCAATAAACCTCTCTTTAACAAGGGCACGTGCATCAACATATCTTACCACCACTGCCATTTGTTCTTTTCTAGACACATCACTAGACTCGTCAACCAACAAGGAAAACACATCATTACCCATTTCATCAAAAATTTCTTTGAGTACCTCTTCGGAAAAACACTGAACAATTTCTTTTTGAATCTTAGGAGAAATCATTTGATGGTTTTTAGGAGCCTTTCCTAATGTAACATTAGCAATACCCTCATTTAGTTTTCCCGCAAACTTTAATACTTCTAAAAAATTTCCTCTATTCAAAGAGCTTTCGGACTCATCATGACCACGAAATGGTAATTCACAATTCAACAATAGTCTACAAACTTCAATTGAAGCAGTCAATCGAACACGATATTGTTCCTTTGAAGCTTCACTTTGCTTATGGAATGCGCTAGATATAGACCGACTTTCTTTCTTTAAGTTTTCACATTTTTGAAAGGCTTTGTTGTGAAAACTATTAACTTCTCCAACATGAAGATCAAATCTATCTTTTTTACCCCAACTATTAAAACCACCCGTAACAAATACATCATTCCCAATGTTATCTCTAAGTAGATAACACCACAAACAATAAGCTTTATCCGATTTCACACTATACTCTAACCATGGATATTCGTTAAACCAAGAAACAACAAAACGTCTAGCTTTACCTCCAATCATTTTTGATGGAAATACATGCCCACGTGGTTGACAAGGTCCTCTTTGCAAATATAGCCGTCTTATTTCGTCGCGTTGGTTAGGATGGTATTCGGTTATTTTTGGTCTATCCACGGGATCCCAAGGAAGAGAGTTTATATCAATAATAACCGGATTTGAATAATTGGTTTGTGGGCTTGAAGATCCTTCACTAGTACCACTAAATGCCCTTTTCTTACCAAGGCTACCAAAAAACCTTTCCATGGATCATGCCTCAAGCAATTAGCAATATCTACAAATCAACTAACAAGTTTTAATCAACTAACAATTCAAAATTTTAAAAATTAGAGCAAATAAACAAGTTTTAATCAACTAACAAAGTAACAAGTTTCAATCAACTAACATTCTAACAATTCAAAATTTTAAAAATTAGAGCAAAAAAAACAAGTTTTAATCAACTAACAATTCAAAATTTTAAAAATTAGAGCAAAAAAACAAGTTTTAATAAATTTAGGGTAAAAAAACTTACTTTGGGAAGAATCACAGCTGAGCCGGCGAGGGGAAAGGCAGACCGCAGGCGCAAGTTGGGGCGGCGAGGCGACCTGGAGACAGCGGCCGGCGACGGCTCACGGCGAGGCGACGGCAGAACCTCGGCAGAAAGGGCGGCAGTAGCGACAGTCGACAGAAGGGAAGGGCTGGACGGCTGGTCGTTTTTTTTTATGTTCAAAATGTCAAATGTTGTTCCCTTCATCCCTTGCAAAGTTTTAGAAGTAGCTATGGGCTTGGCCAAGGCCTAAGGCTTTCATGTAATCTTGAGCCCAATGCACACAAACCTCTAAAATTAGCCCATTTTCTATTTTTATAACTATTAGTCTATTTTTATAAAATTATAATGTTATAATATTTTAAGGTATATAAAATACAAGATTAAAATTTATTAAACTTATATATATTTTTTTTAGTTTTGGTAGGTTATGGTTGTATTTAAAAAATCACTGGGTGCACTCCGAAAATTTACCGGTAGCACCGTCTCAAAAAATCGATACTCAACACTGCGAACTGAAAAAAGACCGGTGTCCCGTGCCCCCCCCCGTCCTACACAGGTCCGCCCCTGGATGAAGATAAATGAAGATATGTATTTACTAAAAACAACATTAATAAACATATAAAGGGCTCATACAATTAAAATATATATAGTAATTGTTAGAACCTAGAGGGGGGGTGAATAGGTTATTTCACTTAGTTTACCAATTTTTCACAAATAAAAATTTGTAAGTTGTGTTAAAAATATTTTTCTTGAAGTTTATAACACAACAAATATATATACTTGAAATAAAGAGAGTAAGGGTAGAGAGATATCACCAATTAGTAGACAAGAGATTTATAGTGGTTCATGCAAGTGTTAACAAACTTGCACTACATCCACTCCTTGGCCTCACCCACCAAGAGTTTGCTCCACTAGCTACTCTCTTTGAAGGTAGAGATAAACCTTTTACACTTCTCTTTTTCACTTGCAAGAATTAACACTTCAAACTTGCAAGTAAGGTAAAGATAACCTTGCTTCACTCTAATTCAATAGGCTAGAGTTGATCCTTACTTCTCTCTAATTCTAAAGGCTAGAGATTATCCTTACTTCACTCTAATTTGAAAGGATAGAGTTGATCCTTACACTATTACAAAATGTATAGAAAGATAATGTAGTGTTTAAGCTTTGAAAGCTTTGCTCTTGCTTGATTCTTGATCTTGAATGATAGATGAATTATCAAAGAATATGAGCTCACAAGATAAGAATATATGTTATGTGTTTTTGCTTGTGCAAGAGATACTAAAAAATGAGGTTTGAGTTGGTTTAAATAAGGAAAAAGGTAAAAGTCCAAAAGCTGTCCAGTACCCTCACGGTCGATCCACGGTCGACCGTGGCTAAAACCGTGAGGTACCTGAACTTTCTTGTTCTTTGCAATATAGACGTTGGACTTTATTTAAAACCACACTCAACTCATTTTTACCATAAAAATCAACTGAAAAGTATATGTTCAAAAGGTTGGTTGATCCCATACTCCTAAAGTTTGAATTTAAACACATATATGGAAGTTTGGAAACCAATACACAAAGCATGTTGGAATTTTACCCCTTTGGGAGATTCCTTTGCTAATTATGGTGGTGTATTGTTTCAAAGTAGGATTGTGTTTGTTATTTGCTTAAAGTAGAAAGTCTTAGATTTAATCAACCAACACAATTGAGTTTTATAAAATCTTTGTCATTTTTATAAAGTTTTTATAAAAATAATTTTATAAAAACATAAACTAATTTAATTATTTTATTTGTAAGCTCATATAATTCGAACTCTTGTTTGTAGATATCTTCGTCATCGGCTTTGAAGATATTATCTTCACTTGTTAAGTACGAGTTCGGTTGACTTGAAGAAGAACAACATTTAAGAGTTGTGAGCTGAGCAGCGACGGTTGATTCACGGTCGACCGTGGTATCGACCGTGAATGTTATTTGTTCTTCACTTGATCATTAATTTTAGGTTTGTTGATCTTTAAAGAATGTAGCATATGAACATATGAATAAATTTGATAAGCAATAATATTACTTGTTCATATTTTTATCATCATCAAAATAAGGAGTGCATTTCTTAATGTGTGACCATGTATGCACTAACAATCTCCCCCTTTTTGATGATGACAAAATATGCAACATTTAATTAATATTGCTACACAAATTTATTCATGTTAACAATGTTGCACATCTACATTCTTCTCCCCCTTTTGTCGAATCAAAAAGGAACATTCTTCTCCCCTATTGATCTAGCACAAAATATGTGATGAAGCTCCCCCTTGATCAAAGCTCCCCCTTGATTTATGATCCCTTTGCTCTAGCCATTGACAAAAGATAGACAAAACAAAACACAAGTGCAAGATATACAAAAGTATATGCATAAACTCAAGTAGGAAGCATGAGAGATTTATGCATCATTATCTTGTATTTATACTAATGATAGGAAGTGAGGGTGTGAACAAATATATATGAAATATTCTTTTTGGTTGGTGACTCCCTCTTAAAATATGCAAATTAAGTTAGGGACAACCAAAATCCACAATCATAATCATAAGTTAAATATAAAGAATTTCTTAGCTCAAGATTGTGGCGATTATTTCAATATTAGTTTAGTCATTTCTAATTGATATTTATTCATATACATTATGTAGTAAGTAAAGGTTTAATCATTGATTGGACCATAATCTTATAGATCAACCTTTGTTTATACATTCATGAGTAATTTAGTGCATGTAGGCCCACTTATGATTTTCATCTTTTCATGATAAGATAATGAATGTAACATGTATAGTTTAATCAAGTAAGTGACCAATGTGTGCATGAAATTGACAATTATTTTGATTTTATGTATGAAGCACATGATGTCATTTATGTATAATATCTTGATCTTCAAAGAATAATTCATTGTGTATGTAGATCAACATATTATGACATATTTGATATAGAATTGAACTTTTCAAGATTACAATCAACATCGATATGTATATTTCTCAACTATTACATATTTTAAGTTAATTCTATACCTACGTATACACACAAAAATATACTCACATTATTAAAACAACACAAAAGTTTTCTAATTTCAAGCAAGTTAAACAAAGATTTAGTAATTACATGTTTGGTTCATGATAACTTAAGTTTATCTTCTTTTGATAGATAAAATAGGCTTAAGTATAAGTTTACTTGTTCTTTTATCTTGTATTCAAATTTGCTTTTTATTTATGTGTATTCAATATTCAACAAGATTAGGATGATTTGAGAAAAGTGTTCTCATGAGTACAAAGCATGCAATACCAATGCTTCAATCATTATTTATGCATGTATGCCTCATAGATTCATGTGTCAAGTGATAGTAAATTAAGCGTGTGACACATGAGATAGTCATTTAAGAACATAGGCATACTCAAGCATATATCGAGATGACAAATAACATAATTTCTTATATGAGGCATAACTTGTCATCTAATTTTACTATCTTGATTACAAAGAGTAATTCATTAAGTACCATGACAAGATAGTAAGTGAGAATCATTTGCAACAATCAATGTGTTAATTTATATTTCTTCATCATGTAATCATCTTCATAATAATTATTCAACACTTGATGAGCATGAATGACATATCATAATGTTACATATGTTTAGTGATATTTCATGTAAGAATCACATATGTAATTTGATAACATTAAGAACAAGGATATGTCAAACATGAACCAAAGTATTATCATTTAGCGTGTATTATTATTTTTGTAACATATCTTGTTGATGTAAATAGAATATCATGAGCATCACATAGAAGTTGCATACAATCATTTTACCTTTTAGGCATAAGATTTGTGTAAATTATTTTTATTTCTCCATGTATGCAATTACTTAATGAGCTCTTATAAAAGTAACACATGAAATGTTTGACTAAGATGGTTTTTCAAACTCTTATGTCATAACTCAACTTTTAGTTTGTGATTACTTTGAATTGTGAAGTGTATAAGATATAAGCAAGTTCTAATTTATTTAATGTAATCTTATCTTAACTTCATAATAATCATTTTATGACTTTGCAAGTTTAATTAGTTTATCACTTTTACTAATAGTCTTAACTTTTTGAATTAAGTTCTTAGAATTTGAGCCCAAGACAAGATATTCAAACTTTAACATCATAGGGAGTTGCATGTTAACATATTGTTGCACTAAACCAAGGTAATATAATTTATTTAATGCACAAAGGTTTAGGCATAGCATTTTAGTACCATAAACATGCTTTTATTCATTTGTTTACGATGTTGTTCAAAAAGTTTGTATAAGTTCTCAAAGTAATAGGTGATGAAGTGATGATGATTCATTTTATTTGAAACACATATGTGAATGTAAACTTAGCATTTATGTGTATACCAATTTGGTTCATGTGTCCTAAATGTTTTAAGATTTTGGCAAAATAGTGCATCATGTGATTACTAAGCTTAGTTATACTATACTAGATGTAAATAAAATTAAGTTGCGAATTAAAAATCAAAAACTAAAAAGTTTGAAAATTTTCCAGCAAGCTCACGGTTTTACCACGGTATCAGCCGTGGTTCGACCGTGAGTCTGCTGTTCAGTTTTTTTTTTTTTTTTTTTTTTTTTTTTTTTTTTTTTTTTTTTTAATTTTTATAAGTTTAATACATACAACCCACATCCGCATTTCATACCCACATTCCAAATAATAACCCTACAACCCACATGATACTCAAGTATTCAAGATTTATCTCCAAAAAAAATTTCAACTATAGCAAAACAAATCCTAAAATCACATAAGATTTTGTGCAAAAATGATATACTAAAGAGAAGGAGAGCAAGATTTGTGAAGAAATACACCTTTGAAGATGAAGATTTCGTGATTTTGGAAGGTAACCCGAGAGGAATTCGATGAACTCGAAATGGAAAAGAAAATGACGAAATCTTGAGTTTCCACCGTAGATATTTCATTTGTAGCTTCAATCTTCAGGTAAATCTTGAATTTGTTTGAAGTTTTGTTGTAAAAATCGCAAATCTTGAGCTTAAAAATCATTAATGGCGGCTAGGGTTTTGAGAGAGAGATGGAAGTGATAAAGTGAAGGAGAGATAAAGAAAAGTGGCCTCCTAGGGTTAAAACTGGTTTTGTTCCTACGGTCGATACACGGTCGACCGTATGTCGACCGCGTGTTCCTTTATCAATTTTAAACATTATGGACAGTAAGCCCACGGTTGATACACGGTTTCGACCGTGATTCGACCGTGAACCCTCTGGGCACCAATTTTGAATTTTTCACATAATCATGCATATTCTTCTAAGGCATATGCTCCATCATTCCTAAACCAAATCTTATTGCATTACCTACTTCTTTCTTAAGTGGTTTAGTATTTATGTCCGCAACTATGATTTATCAAAGTAAGTTGTCTTAATTTTTGATATGATATCTTTTCAATTCTAAGATAATACTACTTATGATCAAATCTAATTTTGTTCTTTAATCACTTAAACCCAATCAAAGTATATGACAATGAAATTCATGGGTTTGAAGCAAGCCATCAATTTTTGACAAATAATTTATTATTTGAGCATATATTTCCATATATATGAATATATAACACATATTTTCAAATCATTTCAAAAACTTTTAGTCAAAAACATGTTTAGTGAGAAATACAAGTATTGCATATACTTATTTAAGACAATGTGATGAACATAAGCATGGTATATCCAATTTTGAAATATTGTTCATCAATATGCAACTTTAATCTTTAAGCACAATATTTCTCACATTCAAAATAGATTTAATATTCTAACTTTATGAAACCATACATCTAGAATTATTAATCAACTATCAATTTTCTCAAATTTGTTATTTAATTATTTCAAGATAGTTTAATGTTTGTCTTGCCTATATCAAGAAGGACTTCAAGTTGAATTTGTATGATGTAAAACACAAGTCCAAATGATATGAGTATAATTAATATGTCGTTATAGCACCACATAGTTCAACTTTGTAACTCAATCAAAAATCATTTTACATGAGTGTGAATTGACCTTTGCAAGACATTTAGGCATTTGATAAGTATTTCTATGTCTTTGATATTTAATTACCTTGTCATGCAATACAATTTATTTAAACTTAAGTTGATTTTATATCGATACCTTTTTTATTTTCATGACAAATTTAAATGATTATCTTCACACACATCATTATTAGAATATCTTAGGAATTTTTCATTAGTTACACATATCAATAAAATCTTGGATATAAATATATCTTTTCTTGATGGATCCCAAGATTTAATTTAAAATGATGTGTTTTATAAAAAATTTCAATCTTAAGTAATTCCTAAGATTTCGTCATGCTATTCTAGTACAAAGTGTGACTTTAAATCATTTTAATAAGCCATGACAATTTTAATATTTGCTAAAGCATTTTATGATACATAACATATTTTCTCATGTCTTTTATTAATGTTTTTGCTACCATTTATTTCTTTATGGCAAACCAAGTTTATGTAAAGCACTAGATACTATAAACACATTTAAACATGTCAAGTAGTTTCACATAAGTTCTCATGGCACTTTCAACACATAGATGTCAAAATATAAAGCTTTGAGAAGTGAAAGAGAAACTTATCTTGATTGTATTTCACTAGTGTTGTTCAAAAGCATTATTCTTGACGATTTATCATCCAAGTCTTTCATCCACACAAAACTTCAAGTTGCATCAAGAATGATATTCAACCTCAATTGCAACCTACAACTCAAACATATTTCATATGTGTGGTACCCATCTTTTCATGGGTCCGGGATTGTTAGTATCAAACACACCTACCTTGATCCATCTTTGTGTTATCTTGAAACCTTTATAATACCAAGTGTTCATAGAATCAATTGTTTTATGAGAACATCTTGATCTTTGAAACACTTTTGATTTAGGTCTCTTAAAACAAAGTTCATGCCTTGAGGATGGAGTATAAGAATTCATTATTTGTTTATAACCTGCAACCTTAGGCATATATATGGAAGAACGAGAGACAATATTGCATTTTTCAAATTTCTCAACCTTCCAGTGTGCCGACGGTCGATGCACGGTATCGACCGTGGTTCGACCGTGAGGCTCCTGGATTTTTTCTTTTGCCTCTTGGTTCACAATATTGATAGATTTGGATAATTTGTTGCTTGTTTCAATTGAAAACTCAAGACCTCCTTCATCGCTTGATGATTTTCTTAACTCATTTATTTGCTTGACCAAGATTTCATTTAGATCTTTGAGTTTGAAATTATCATTCTCAATATTTTTCAAATCGTTGATCTTGGTAATGAGTTTTGAATTGATATCAAGTAACATATTATTTTTATCTTTTAGCTCAACATAAGAATTGTATGAGTTATCTCTACTACAAAGGTTATTGGTGAGGGATACCTCATTTTCTTCAAAAGCTATGAAGCAAGCTTGTTCTCTTGATATTTCTTTTTCTTCAATTCTTCTTGCCTCAAGCTCTTCAAATTTACCTACATCTTTCCATAATCTCTTGGCACAAGTGTAAGAACACATATATTCATATTTACTTCCCTTAAGAGATTTTTGAATAAATTTCAATGCTTGTTCATTTTGTGACATATCTTCATCAAGATCATTTTCAATAAAGTCACCCATGTCATACTTTATTGATCTTAATAATGTCAACATGTAGGCTTTCCAACCCAAAAATGTATAATCAATAAACATAGGTAAAGTAGCCATATAAACCCCCAAACTTAGGCTATCATTTAAGTCCATGGATCTAACTCAAGATTTTTGTATAAAATTGTTTTCTCAAAATATTTATAAAGCAAGTTCTATCTCAAAAACAATTTTTTAACAAAAAAAATTTTAGAGCAACTTGCTCTGATACCAATTGTTAGAACCTAGAGGGGGGGGTGAATAGGTTATTTCACTTAGTTTACCAATTTTTCACAAATAAAAATTTGTAAGTTGTGTTAAAAATATTTTTCTTGAAGTTTATAACACAACAAATATATATACTTGAAATAAAGAGAGTAAGGGTAGAGAGATATCACCAATTAGTAGACAAGAGATTTATAGTGGTTCATGCAAGTGTTAACAAACTTGCACTACATCCACTCCTTGGCCTCACCCACCAAGAGTTTGCTCCACTAGCTACTCTCTTTGAAGGTAGAGATAAACCTTTTACACTTCTCTTTTTCACTTGCAAGAATTAACACTTCAAACTTGCAAGTAAGGTAAAGATAACCTTGCTTCACTCTAATTCAATAGGCTAGAGTTGATCCTTACTTCTCTCTAATTCTAAAGGCTAGAGATTATCCTTACTTCACTCTAATTTGAAAGGATAGAGTTGATCCTTACACTATTACAAAATGTATAGAAAGATAATGTAGTGTTTAAGCTTTGAAAGCTTTGCTCTTGCTTGATTCTTGATCTTGAATGATAGATGAATTATCAAAGAATATGAGCTCACAAGATAAGAATATATGTTATGTGTTTTTGCTTGTGCAAGAGATACTAAAAAATGAGGTTTGAGTTGGTTTAAATAAGGAAAAAGGTAAAAGTCCAAAAGCTGTCCAGTACCCTCACGGTCGATCCACGGTCGACCGTGGCTAAAACCGTGAGGTACCTGAACTTTCTTGTTCTTTGCAATATAGACGTTGGACTTTATTTAAAACCACACTCAACTCATTTTTACCATAAAAATCAACTGAAAAGTATATGTTCAAAAGGTTGGTTGATCCCATACTCCTAAAGTTTGAATTTAAACACATATATGGAAGTTTGGAAACCAATACACAAAGCATGTTGGAATTTTACCCCTTTGGGAGATTCCTTTGCTAATTATGGTGGTGTATTGTTTCAAAGTAGGATTGTGTTTGTTATTTGCTTAAAGTAGAAAGTCTTAGATTTAATCAACCAACACAATTGAGTTTTATAAAATCTTTGTCATTTTTATAAAGTTTTTATAAAAATAATTTTATAAAAACATAAACTAATTTAATTATTTTATTTGTAAGCTCATATAATTCGAACTCTTGTTTGTAGATATCTTCGTCATCGGCTTTGAAGATATTATCTTCACTTGTTAAGTACGAGTTCGGTTGACTTGAAGAAGAACAACATTTAAGAGTTGTGAGCTGAGCAGCGACGGTTGATTCACGGTCGACCGTGGTATCGACCGTGAATGTTATTTGTTCTTCACTTGATCATTAATTTTAGGTTTGTTGATCTTTAAAGAATGTAGCATATGAACATATGAATAAATTTGATAAGCAATAATATTACTTGTTCATATTTTTATCATCATCAAAATAAGGAGTGCATTTCTTAATGTGTGACCATGTATGCACTAACAGTAATTATTTGCTACTTTACGCATGCATCTACTATTCATTCTTAACTAATCATTATCATTATGATGTTATAAATTAATGAGAGTGTTTTATTTTATATTTTTATTTACAAGATCAAAATAAGAATTAAAACTAAGAGAAAATATAAAAAATAGAAAATTAATAAATTTCAATATTACTATCTAGCTAGTAAATAAAAGAACGATGTATATATAACATATATTTTTCCTAAATTATTAACTCAGGAAATAAAGACGAAGATGTTTCCACGTAGTTCAAGAGTTATAATTTTTTTTTGTCATATGTTAGGTTTTGTGTTTTCTCATATTTGCATTTGTTTATTAGCTTTCTGCTTCATCATATAGTATATTTTAGGAAATGGTAACGATATATAAAGCGTCATGGTCAAATTTCAAGTTAAGTTATGATGAGATACTATAACTTTATATATAAATTATAATTATAATTATATATATACAATTATACAAATAAAAACAGAAAAAGCACCTAATTAAATATAGATTTATTACATTACTCATCAAGATTCTTATTTATTTATAGTATATTCAACAATTCCTTATAACAATATAACTATATATTTAGCCATATGGCTTGGTACCTTTAACATGTTTCAAAAAACGCAGTTTATAACGGGTAAAAAATGAGCTAATTTAGCCCTAGGGTACGCCAAGCTTTACAGAGGCGGAGCTAAAAATATAGTGATCAATATGTTTGTAGCTAGAACTTATAACAACTTTAAACAAAATCAATTGATTCATAACTATAAATTTATCTAAATTATAGTAAAAAAGCACTACAATTAAGCAAATAATATTTGTTCACCAGATTCAATAGAACCATCTCGACAGCATATAGCTTTGCCCATGTTTACGTCTAAGTGCTAGATCGATAACATGTTTAAGCCTCAAATATTGGATAACTAGATTTTTAAAACAATGGGCATAATGATCAAGGTTTTATTTTTTACGTAATTGCAGAACAAATAATTCCAAAATTTAGTATGTAAATCAGATTCTAAAGAGTGTTAATTAATTAAAGAGAGAATTGATTAATATCGCGTGATCAAATTTCTCATTAATGAAAGACGAACAATAATCTATAATCTTTAATAAATATCACTTAAAGTAAACATGTTATAATGTCATTATATTATAATTATAATTTTTAATTTTTCACCTATTTTCTATAATGGCGCGCTTAAGAAAAAGTTGTTTTCTCAAATGCTATTATTTTAGATGATTTAGTTAGTTAATACTTAAATATCTTAACAAAAATATTTATTTAAATCATATAGTTGATACATCTATTTAAATTTATGGTTATGTATGTAAACATGTATACCTATTAAATTAAATAAAAAAAGTTAAATGATAACCACAACCCTTAGGGTGCGTTTAGTACAGAGAATGGAATTGCAGAGAAATGATTACAGAGAATGGAATTGCAGAGAAAGAGAATTAGTCTGGAGAAGGAGAATTGAATCTTCTGTTTGGTAGCACAGAGATTTCAGCAGAGAAATGTAACAGAAAATTATTTTTCTTGTTTGGTAGCACAAAGATTTTAACAGAAAATTATACGAAATATATCATTTGCATTTTTATTGTTTTATAACAAACAATCAATTTAGGTGAATTAACAATCATTTCTATTGTTAGATACATCAATAAATTTAACCAACTTTATTATTTACACTCATATTTTTCATAAATATCATTTATTCAAACCCAAAACAACATATAAAAAATACATAAATTAATATGAATTTTGTTTAAATAAATAACATAAACTACATTTCTAAAAGTTGATAGCAGTATGGTCTATGTACAGCCTAAAACATAGTATCCTTTTAGATAAAGTACATTTCAGAATTCAGATACATGATAACCTCTTAGCTATACAACTGGATAGCACTTCATCACATTTCATATATTTAAATAAAAAACATATGAACTAATTCAATCCCCTTTTTCAATACAACTCATCTTCAAGAGATAAAAAAAACCCCATCGTATATCTCAACCTATGTATTTCATATATCTCCCATGAGTTCATATTTTTGATGAGAGAGACGTAAGAGAGAGTTTCCTTTGGGGAGAAGAAGATGCATGTGACCGGTTGTTGGAGAAAAGATAAAGTCGCCGCTGTCGGTTACCGGGGAAGGAGAAGATGAAGGTCGCTAGAGCAGGAGAAGCCGCCACTAGAAAAGGAGAAGCAGTTGTAGTTCGTTGGAGAAGGGAAGCCTCTGGTCGCTGGAGAAGGAGAAGCCTCTGGTCGCCGGAGAAGACATCCGTCGTTGTCGCCGGTGGCAGGAGAATTAGAGGTGGGTTCTGTGGGAAGATATCCATGGAAAAGGTTTTGAGTAAGATGTTGATGGAGAAGGTCGGGGCTCAAATCTCCGTCTTTTTTTTAACCGGACAACAGAGATTTCTCTTCCTTTCTCTTCGTGGGGCGGAAAAATAAAAATAGAGAAAGAGAATTAGTTTTTTTCTCTATGTGTATTTATCGTGTGTAACCAAACAGAGGAATTGTTGTTTATTTCCTTTTCTCAACCCTCATTTCTCTCTACCAAACATCCCCTTAGGGTTGTGGATAAGAATAAAAAAGGTAATATCACTTTTTAAAAATGATAATCACAACTAATGTCTTTATAATTAAATTTACATACTTTTCATAGTTACCTTTTGATTAGTTTTCAACTTTCAATACACGAAACAAGTGTACCATATTTAAAAAATAAATATTATTTTATTTTATTTTTATACACATCCCTTATGGTTGTGGTTATCAAAATTCATAAAAAAAATCCAAATTTGATTATAAAAGATTCTCCAAGAAATTTGATGGTAATGATATGAATCTTTTATTTCTAATAGATTTACTTTATTTTTAAAGAGATTTATACCATTATATATATTTTATAATTGTTTTAATATATATGTTAATATTCTTTAACATCATAAGCTTTTAAAATCTAATAATCTTATTAAAAGAAAAAATGATGACATCATCATCCTTATTTGTAGGAAACTTTTTTACAAATCACAACCTTCTATTTTACAAATTAAAAAAAAAAACTCCTTGATGATTAACAATAACAACCTCCAACTTTTAATATATATACTTTACTCATATCAAGTGTTACTATTCATAATTGAAATTAAATTTAGATAATAAATACGTATAGAAAACCATGAATGTTGTTTATAAAGAAGTTATACGAAAAATTTAATTATAATTGTATGTATGAATTTCAAAATTATGTAATTTTTACTCAATTATTACGAGATTTTATATTCCTGTCTATGCAATCTAATTAATTTTACTATACATGTTAGTACTCTTTAAAACTATATAAATTTAAAATTGACTTATATCATCTTTCATGTTGACACACGCATCGCTTAGCTAGTTTACTTTAATTATTTCTGTATTTATACACGAGTGATGCTAATCACCTTAAAGACCCTTAAGGTAGTATGTCTAAATAAGTAAAAAAGTACATAACACACAATCGATCTCATTGTACTACATAACACATATTTTAGCAGTCTATGAAGAATATTTAAGCCTGTTTAATTCTAATATATAGAAAAAGGGTGCTGCTACATAGACACTCTAATTAATCTAAAAGACACCCTTAAGACAAAAGTCAATTTTTTTTTCAAACAAATAGATGGTCTTCGATTTTACTTCCCTAAATATAAGCAAATTTGAATTTTGTACAAGTAATAATGCATAAGATACAAACAATCAAAATCTGTTTTTTTTTTTAATTTAAAAATTATATCCTATATGATAAGGGATAAGTATTATCTTTTAGATCTTCATCTATAAATAAAAAATTAGATGAATGTAATTAACATTAGATCGATGCTAGAGAAGGTAATCAAGTTATATGTTTCCTTGTATGCATGTTTGAATTCGAAGATGGCAGACGGCGGCGCGGCGATGGCAGACGGCGGACCGGCAGCGCTGTTGTGGCGGTATAAGACGGCGGACCGGCAGCGCCGTTGCGGCAGTTGCAGATGGCGAACCGGCTGCGGTGGTGTTGGCAGTCGGTGAAGGCAGCGGCAGATGGCGGGCGGTGGTGTTGGTAATCCGTGAAGAAGGCGGCGGAGCGAGCTGCAGCAGCAGATGGCAGGTTACGAAAGTCAAGGCGGCGGCTGTCGTTTGCCCGACTACGAAGCCGACGCCGGCGGCGATCGTCGATGGGGGAAGGTTGTCGGCAGGAGGGAGAGGGAGAGGGTGAGGGAGAGATATGGAAAGTGGAACTCTTTTCGTGCAATGTGGACTGCACTTGTTAACACTCCAACATTGATGTTGTACACCGAAAACTACAGAAAGCTCCAAGCAATGTTAAACAAATATCCAAGTAAGAATCTCCTTATTTTTTATTCCATGTTTATGATTTTAGAAAATATTTTATATGTATATAACATTTTCATAAATCCATGTGTTTTAGATTATTTGGATAAAGTTTGGTTAAACAAATACAAGGAAATGTTTGTATCTGTCTGGATTGATCAACATCTTAACTTTGGAGAACGAACTACGAACAGAGTTGAGAGCCAACATGCAAAGCTAAAGAAATATCTACAGGGAAATTCTTCCCTCGATAAACTTGTAGCTTGTATCGATCAAATTGTGAAGTCTCAACTTTCATTGATACGTGCAAGTTTTGGAAAAAGTAAAACCATTCTCAAACACGACCACAAATTACCGTGTTTAAGATTATTGTGATGTCTTGTGGCACTTGAAGCTCTAGATATACTAGTAGGGGAAATTAAGCGATCAAGGAGACCAGAATTTAACCCTTCAAAATGTGGTTGTATAATACGTCATAGTTGTGGGTTACCATATGCTTGCATGTTCTTAGGCCACTTGAATTCTGGTGAGTGAATCAACTTTCAACAAGTATCTGTTTACATTTTATTTAAATATTTAACTTTTATAAATTATTTGAACTTATATGTAGGTGAGTGCATTTTATTGGATTCGATATATGTATTTTGGAGAACGCTTGATGTGTCACCATCAACTTCTGTGGAAAAAGAAGATATTTGTTGTGACGGTGACTTAGATCCGCCACAGTGCTCCGTCTGCAGTTGGATGGCAAACCATGTACATGTCACGTCTGGAATCATATAAACAACGATTGAAACATTGAGATCCCAATGAACCTACTATAGAGATAGAAGATTATTCTTGAATATATTTCTTTATTATATTTTAATATTTTGCTGGTAATTTTGCATTTTTTAGAAGAAAATGTGTATTGCGTTTTTTAGATGATTATTCTTGAATAATATATGAAATATATAATTATTATAATAATTTGTAATTTCAATTAAATTATTTTAATCTTATTTTATTGTAACTTAATTAATGCTTTAGATCGGTGTTTAGAATAATATAAACTTAAATTATAAAACATATTTAATATTAAAATAATAATACATTAAAAAAGATAAAAATTAGAAGTTAAGACAAAATAGTTTAAGACAACAACATTAAGGGAAAAGTTTATAAAATAGTAACCTACTTTCAAATTTGTTCTCCTAAAGTCACTCTAACTTTTTTTGTATACAAAAAACCACTAAACTTTTATTTTTATTCCAATGCTATGTAATCCCTAATAGTTAACTTACTATAGCAAGTTACCTTCCATTTTTTTTATTTAATTATCAATTAAATAAAACCTAAATATTAATTTAAACATCTAAATTACTTATCGATGCCTGCTCTTAAATAAAAGCTAAATATTAATTTAAAATCCTAAATTACTTATCGACTGCTTCATCCTCGTAACCAGCGATTCCGCCATTCATCCTCGTCGACTACTTCATCCTCGTCGACTGCTTCATTCATCAGTGCAATCGACTGCTCCATCCACCATTAAAATCAGTAAGTAGTTTTGACATTTATAACCATCAATACGTATGTGTGAAAACTAGTGTATGTATGTAGTTTTGGCATTAACAAAAGAAGTTTTGTCTTCCATTTAAATTTATTTGTACTTAATGTACGTCTTGATTATTTTATTATTTTTGCATTCAAGTTCCTTGAGTATTTCTACTTTTTATTTTTGGGGTGTTCAAAGAACTATGTTCTCTCGAAAATGGCACCATTTTTTTCCCTAAAGGTAGGCCTAAAAAGTTTTATTGTTAGAACATTAACTTTTGTTAGAAGTTTGAAAAACAAAGAACAAAATAATGTATGTGAGGTTGATAATTATTTTTTGGATATTAATCGAATTTTGAATAGAAATATATATGTTTGACATCGATTTTGATTGGATATATATATGTTTGGCATTGATTTTGAATGAAAATATATATGTTTGGCATTGCTTTTTAATTTAATCGAGAGAGCAGGGCATTGCTTAGCAGTTCATCGAGAATTTGATAAGTAATCGAGAGAGCAGGGCATTGGCTTTATTTAATTTAATCCATCCTAAATGAAAAAAAAATGTAATCGAGATTTTGATAAGTCGTTTAGGTGTGAATTTAATATTTTGGCTTTATTATATTCAATCCATCCTAAATGAAAAAAATGGAATGCATCAAGAGAGCATGCAACGATAAGTAATTTAGATGTTTAAATTAATATTTAGGTTTTATTTAATTGATAACTAAATAAAAAAATGGAAGACAACTTGGTAACTTGTTATAACAAGTTAACTATTAGAGATTACATAGGATTGGAACAAAAATAAAAATTTAGTGGTTTTTTGTATACAAAAAAAGTTAGAGTGACTTTAGGAGAACAAATTTAAAAATAGATTACTATTCTATAGAGTTTTCCCCGACATTAATTAGGTTAGGAGATTAAGTAGGAAACTAATTAAAAGTGTCAATTAGTAAAAATAGGATCTCTCTATAAACAACCCCATAGAAAAATAGAGGTCCTTTTTCTTTTTACTCCAACTTTGGTCCGAAACCAATTTACTGGTCGAATACAGAACTACCAACAACTATCTTCCTCATTATTTTTTTCTAAATTTATCTTCCTTCATTAATTCATTCTCCTTTAAAACATCATAAATAAATATTCTCACAACAAAATTCTACTACATTAACATCTTCCAACTTCTCACCAAACAAATTTGTCATTAATATTCATCATAAATACTTTAGTACGTACGTACGTATTTCGTAACAACATTTTCATTATTTATTTCGTTTATATTTATCAGTTTTTATATATAGAATGTAGAGAAAGATTATGCTAATCTCACAAACCAATTTAATAAAAGTTAGTTCAGGCATTTTCATTACTATTTATTAAAATAGTTTGTGAGTATAATATCACATAAAAATATATAAGATAGATGATGTAATACGAAATAGATTTTTTAAATTTTCAGTTGTTGCTAAATATTCAAATATTAATATAAATTGAGATTGTCGTTTAATGTTTGTAATTTTTGTTAATTAACTATGTTTGACAAATTTCGATATTTAGTTTACCTTTTTGGACAATTTACCCTATAAACAACTGTATGAATATTTAACAAAAATGAAGGATCATAAATATAAATGATTGTACATGAATTTGAATCAACCAAAAAACCAAATGTTAAGTTGTTCGGGAATTGGTTGCAACAGTCAACAACTCAATAGAGTTCAAAAATATATATAAAAACCGAAAATACAACTAACTTGACGGGTCTTCAATTACAAAGGGAAGAAAGAATCTTGCATTCTTATCATCTGTAGAACTCGGATCTTGGTAATCATGATGTTGCAGAAAACCCGAGATCAAATTTAACAACAACAAAGTGATGGTCCAGTCTCATTTTCTCCATCATCCAGGTGTGCTCTAGGTTTGACTAGGAGAAAAACTGGTAAGAACCCATTGTTAATTAATTTTATAATGATTGATTTTTTGTATGTCTAGCCTTGGTGTTCACTAGTAAATATAAGTTGAAATAGTTTAGATCTTAGATTTGTCAAGTTATATTTGTGTTCACTAGTAAACATAAGATTAAATAACACACACCTCCAATCTCTTGTAGATGATGTTCATAGTGAACATATAAAAAATTAACATGGTGCAAAAGTTTTGATGCAATTTCACCAATTATACACATCCAAATTAAATTTTTTTTTATAATAAATGCATCCTAAAATTAACTCTTTCTATTTCATTTCAACGAAGGTATTTATGTTATTTTTTTGGAATTTATATAAGTCAATAAACTTAACTCTTTTTATTGAAATTTATATATAAAATTTCTTTGAAATATATGAATATAAAACTTTATAGATTTAATTTGTTTTTATCACACACTTACTCACATGTCATCTAAGGAAGCTAGTTAATATACTCCATAGATTGAATTGCTACTCGTAGCTTTATATTTTGATAAAGAATGTATGTTTATTTATGTAAATATAATTAAGTAATAAGTATAATCATTAGCCAAGACTTATTATTTGAAAAGTTAACTACAGATAGTTATCTATTACGATTAACAACTTTGTAGTTAAAAAGTACTAATGATGTGCATTAGTTCAAATAAAAATATAATTTGAATCAAAATCATAATATTTTATATATAGTTTCCAATTCAAAGTCCTGTTTCATAAAATTTGACGAGCAATTAAACATGAAATTTCAAAACTGCAAAACATATATGATGCTGATATAATAAAAGATTTTTATAAGCTATGAAATCATAATACAAACAAAATTTATTAAAAAGATATAATATGTATTTTATTGTATTAACATGATATTATCTTCTACATGACAAAATAGAAAAAACTATTGTAGATGATTCTCGTATTTTAATAAAAAGATATAACATGTGTTTATTATAAACTTCACACCGGTTAGAGCAAACGAAGGGGTAACAATTTACTACTCATACCACACTATTATGACAATTTTTCATTATCACCACTTAGCCCTTCTCATCGTAGTCACTCTACATACAACAAATTTTTTAAAAACGCTTTTAACCCAACAATCATGTTATTTCCATCATCCACTATTATAATGTTAAGATGTTATTTCTTAAAACAAGGTTACATTCTATTTAAATAGAGAAAAATTAAGAGAGTATAAAAATAAGTTTTTGTAGTGTTGAAATAAAAATAAATGAATTTATGTTTTCTATAAAAAAATAAAAGAAAACTTTAATTTTAGGATGTATTTATTGTAAAAAGTTTAATATATATTTTTGTAATTAGTAAGAGCAAAACAAGTTGGTAAAATTAGAAAAAGGTTGATAATATAATATAAAATTTAGTAAAGATAAAAAAAAGTCGATAAAAAAAAAATAAGCTTGATAATGTATATTTGTATATTGAAAAAATGGCAAAATTTCACTCAATTCCAAACTCCAAAGCAAAGCCAACTTCTTTATTCGGCCTACAAGCGCTAAAATCAACAAGCCTCCACGGGCCCACTACCGCCCCCTTTGGATTTACTCTAAGGCTACCCGTTGTAGGGGGTTACCCGCTGGCGAGTAAGAGACGAGTAGAGGGGGAACACCACCTCGGGTGGTCTCAACTCGCCGGGTACACACTCCCTCCGGGTTGTGAGACTCGGCCGCCAAAACCCACCCCTCCCCCACCCCACATTCAACTAAGAAGATTTTAGTATTATTTTTTCTTTTCTTTTTTTTAAGTGAAAAGGAAAGGGAAAGGGAAAGGGAAAAGGGGGAGTATAACGGGTATAGTGGGTAAGGGAAGGGGAAGGGGAAAAAAATAATATGGCGCTGATGTGATAGTGGGTAAGGAAAGGGGAAAGGGGGAGTATAACGGATAGCCTAAGGCTGTCCGTTGTGGTGCCTACTCGCCGGGCGAGTTGGCTGCGAGTTCACCCAGGAACACCACCTCGGGTGGTTCCTACTCACCAGGTAGGAGAGAAATTGGGGTGTGAGACTCGGCCGCCAAAACCCACCCCCACACCCCCACATTCAAGCAATCAGATTTTAGCATTCTTTTTTCTTTTTTTTTTAGTGAAAAGAAAGGGAAAGGGGAAATGGGGAGTATAACGCTTGTAGTGGGTAAGGGAAAGAGAATGGGAGGAAAAATATTGTGGCGCTGATGTGGTAGTGGGTAAGGAAATGAGAAAGGGGGGGTATAACGGATAGCCTAAGATATTAAGTCAGGAAACAAGTGGGTTTACGTACAACCCTACACGAAAAATCAACACAAACCTGCTTTTTGATACACAAAATGCGGGCTTAGGCTGCGTTAAGACCAATTTGATGATTCGAAAGTTATGTGTATATCTATTTAAACAAAGAAATATGTAAATATAGATTTAAATGTTATGGATAAAAGTAGAAAAAAATGGTTATAATTTTTAAAATAATAATCATAACTCATATTTTTTAATTAATTTTTCATATTTATAAAAAAAATCCACCTAAATTATCTTTTAATTAGTATTTATACTTTTCATATCATACGGTCATTATTTTTAAAAAATTAAACCATAGTTTATTACTCTTAAAAGCCGTTATTAGCATTTTCTTTAAAATAAAACCGTAAATTATAAAATAAAATTAGTACTTAAAATTTTAATTTTAATAAAAGGATTAAACCGAAATGAATATTAAATATTGATGTTAAAATCTAAATGAAAATCATGATTGAAAATTCATACTAAAACAAAAAAAGAACTCAAAAAACTGAAAATGAAAATAGTATTGGAAAAGCAAAAATTGTTCGCCGAATACATTTAGCCAAAATTGGTTAATACAAAATGCGACTAAGAAATGACATGAGAAAGTGACACGGTTTGAACCTAACACGAAAAAAATAGACCGATAAGAAAATAATATAAACACAAAAGACATTACATGGTGACCAGAATATGATATTTATTGATAAAATAAATAAATGTATATGTATAATTGGGAAGAAAGTTAGTAAAATTATTAAAAGATTTATAGTATAAAAGCAAAATTAGTACAAATAAAAAAAGTTGGTAAAGTGTAAAAAAGAACTTCATAGTATATTAAAAATCCCTCAAATGTCCTCTGATATTTAAATAAAGATGATTTGTATAGAATATTTTTTTGTTATACATAATAAAAAATATATGTTATATAACAATATAATATATATAACAATAGGCAAGACTAAAAATGCGCTGGAGTTACTGTTCATATGTGGGTTGTGCTAACTTGAGCCGTATTATATTCTTATATATATTATGTTTGGGAAATTAGGGGATATTGTTCTTTAGATCAGGTGGTAAGCACCTTGGTGACAATGAGAAGGAAAGCGAGGGTTCGATCATTAGATAAATATAGAATAAATATTTAAGTGCAATCTAGAATAAATTTTAGTGGAATCTAGAATAAATATTTAAGTAAAAATTGGAGACTTAATCCTGACCTTTTATTTGATTTCTGGTGAATTACGATCGTTAGATAACATTTTTTAGAAATAAATCCTATAATTATATCTAATTAATATATAAATTAATTAATTTTACAAACAGTTAAAAGAAAAACTGAATACACATAACCCGTAACGAAGTGCGGTTAATTACGCTCGTTAAATACATGATTGATAAATAATAGTTAGTAAGTTTGTGAGAATAAAAAATTAAAATTATTATATATAAAAATCTATATATTATATATATACAAAGAAGTTGATTCGTATACAATAAAATTTATCCATTCACAACAAATACAAATATTTATTAGCACATTATAAAATTAATAATACATAAATTATTGTATAGAGACAATTTTTATTATATACAAAGCATCACCAGTATAAAATATATTTAAAATTTAAATGTTTAAGACATAACCAGTATCTTATATTCGGCCGACACGCGCCAAGATTACCAAGCCTCTGCGGGCCCACACTGCTGCAGCCTTCGGCTTCCTCAATTCCTCACCCCTTCGAAATAATGTAAATTACAAAATCGTCCCTTAAGCGTCCTCGATCTACGCTTTTTACCCCCCAACATTTCATTATGCATTTTTGGTCCCTTCCTTCTTCACAATCCGTTCAATTTAGTGAAATCTTTCGAAATAATGATCATATTGGATATTTATGTCGAATTGGCCATTTATATATTTGATTTTAATTTTACTAGATTAGATACCCTAAAGATACACGGGTTCGGTTTTTAAAAAAACGATAAATGTTAAATATTAACTAAATAATATCAAATAATAATAGAACATGAAAGTAATAAAAATTTTAAAAAATGACGATAAACATTTATAATTATTATTATTATAATAGATGAATTTTTCTTAGATAACAACTTAACATCATCATCATTCTATCATATTTCTTGATCATCACATTCGATAGACCGAGAGAAACATATTTATTCATCTCTTAACAATGCAAGATTTCTTCTCTTTTTGACTGGAGTTGTGTAGATGTTAATGATGAATTCCATTTGAATCATATTACGGGTAGGATGGATTCATAGATTACTTCATTATTTTCTAGGTTAATTAATTCTTTGGGTTTTCTTGCTTTGATGTAAGATTTTCTTTGTCTTTTGGGTTTTCGTCCTTTGTGGGTCTCAAGCAAGAACAAAATTTTTTTGTTCACATTGATATCAAGTAATTAAGGACATATATATTTTTCTACGTTTCAAATAAAGAACGCATGAATGATTTTCTTGGTTTTTGGATCTGATATTCTGATGATCAAGAAAGATGCAATGGCATCATTACAAAGAAGATGATTATTTATATTTTTTATCAATATTAATACACTTAAAATCATGAAAAAGAACAATCAAGCAGAGAAAATAGGATGTTACTAATTTCTATCAAATCTATATATTTGAAATTGTGAAAATTGAAGTAAAAAATCAAATTTATTTGTGTGGACAAATCATCTAAATTTTCACACTTCAAAGCATGGAAAATTTGCATATAATTGTATAAGGGCAAATTGCCGAGAAAGGTAACTAAAATGTTCAAATTTGCCAATAAAGGTAATGTCTATTTTTTTTTGCCAAGAAAGGATCATAAATTTCAATTTTTTCAAAAAGGGGTATATGGTGACCAGATCAACAGGTTGCCGGTTAAAATTATATTTTAATGCAATAAAATATATGATGTGGCAATTTACTTGATTAAAAAAATTAATATAAAAAAATAAATTTGAGAGTTGGATCTATGAATATCTGCTCCTCTCTCTTCCCCCTCTCTCTCTAAATACGATTTCATCACCACCACTCGATTTGTAATCTTACTTGGATCTATGAACAAAACCCTTTTACTTCTGAAGCATCTCACCGCCCACCGCCCACCCTAGATCCACCGCCACCATCGCACCACCGCCACCATCACACCACCGCAGCGTCGCTTCACTACCATCGCACCACCTCCGCAACGTCGCTTCACTACCATCGCACCACCTCTGCAGCGTCGCTTCACTACCGTCGCTTCAAGATCTGATCGTGATATGTGTTCTATTTAGGGTTTTGTTCAAGATATGTGTTCGTATGTTCAGATCTGTTCGTGATTGTGTTGGTATGTTCAGATCTATTCAAGATCTATTCGTGATATGTGTTCGTATGTTCAGATCTGTTCAAGATATGTTCGATTTAGGGTTTTGTTCAAGATATGCGGCGTATGCTCGATGTTCCAGATCGTGGCTTTAGGGTTTTGTGTTCGTATGAACCACCTATATAAATGCTTCTTTCATCTATTTAGGGTTTTGTGAATTCAGGGTTTTCTTATCTGATCGTGACTTTGACTCAGATCTTTGTTCTTATGTGTGTTTGAGGGCTTTGAATCTGTGTGTGGGTGTGTGTTTGTTTGTTGGCGTTTGAGGGCTTAGATCTGTGCGAGTGTGGTTCATGGCGGAGGTAATGGTGGTTCACGGCGGCGGTGGTGGTGGTTCACGGCGGCAGTGGTCCACCGATGGAGATCTTCATATCTTCAAGAAATTCATATTAAAAATTAATTAAAAAACAAAGAAATTCATATAAAAAATTAATTAAAAGAATTAAAGTATTAAATAAATAGTTATTAAAAAATTGAATGCATTAGACTGCCATGTGTATTGCCATGTCAGCATAGGACATGAAATGGCATTGACTGGATTGCCACGTTTGTGCCACGTCACTGATAACCTGCTGACTAGGTAGTCAGCAGGTTTAAGAGGTCATAATACCCTTTTTTGTCAAAAATTGAAATTCATAATCCTTTCTTGGCCCCAAAAAATAGACATTACCTTTATTGGCAAATTTGGACATTTTAGTTACCTTTCTCGGCAATTTTCCCAATTGTATAATTACAAAAGTTCATGCTTTTAGGTGTGAACTTCTATAATTATCTATTTATTACTAAATCCACACATTCAAATACGTGAACTTTTAAAATCAAATGTACACGTCTATAAATGTTTGGTTTTCTCTTTTTCTAATTAACAATCTTTATTTTTAAATTATTTTTCACAATCATAAGCGTGACAATATTTACAATTTTTACATGCTTTTATTAAGCGTGAATAAATAATATATTTTTGTAGTGCGTCTTGTAGATTTATAAGGCCCTATGCGAAGAGAGAAAAAATGGGTCCCTTTTACATATACACACATATAAGAACAATAAACTGATACAACGATATTTGTTATATCAATAATTAATATAAAAGAATGACAGTATAATAGTTTGTCTTACATAGTTACATGAATTGTGAAGTTCTCCTAGCGTTATTGAAAACAAAGTTATGAATTAACTCTAGATATCGTTCTCAATAGTTATCATTATCAATCCATTAAGTATTTCTTGTAACATTTTGAAGCGTAAGTAACACTTTAACAACTTAAGTTTTAAGAGACTTATTTATGCAAATGTCAATGTTAATAGAATTGTCACCAAAACTCTACATGTAATATAATTGCATTAGGCAAACAATCAACCTGTGATTGATATTTTAACACTTTGTTAGGTTTGATAGTTTCATCGTACAAAAATATGTCAAGCAACTTAAATTTCATATAAAGTTCATTTGCATCAAGCTATGTTACATCATACTTAAGTGCGACTTCAACACGACTACACTATATCTAATAATCTTTGTCATCAGATTCAAATCCCTGATATGTATTTGTTGAGCATGTAGAATAATTTTGTTAAATATGGACTTCCTAGCATTTCTATTTTAATTAGTGGACTTTAAAAAATTATAACATTATGTATATAATATGTATATAGATAAATAACAATAATAACAAGGGTTTAGTTCAACTCACACGGACGCAATTTACGATTGCAAAATTATTTAAAAGACCAAAAATACCCTATTAGTCAACATTAATAGCGATTACAAATAGTATTTGTGGTATTTGCAATAAAACGGTTGTCAAATAATCATATATATAGTGTTATATTTCTCACAAAAAAATAAATATTCTATCAGTAAACAATTGATAAAAAAAAACTTTAATTGATGTTCTTGAGTTTTAAAAATCTTAATGATTTAAATATCAAAAGATGGCAAAATTAGCAGCGATCGTTTATTTATATGCACTTAAGAGTTTAGACTGATTGTTTAGATGAACAAGTAACATATAAAGTGTGAAAACATATTTGTCAACATTCTATAAGATATTCTATTTTAGAAATTATATATTTCATCTTATGTTATTTAAATATCTCTTAATACCGTTGTGTCAAAAATGAAGTAAGATGAATTCATTTAAAATATCATGGCTTGGTACATTAATGAAGAAACAAATTTAATTGGTTGACAGATGGTACATATTCATATCTCAATTAGTAAAATTGTTAGAGTTGTTTAACAAATAATTTACATTTAAGTAACACCTACAATTAAGTGATAAATTTACTAGAGCCCTGATTAGATTATTAGAAGGTATTCTAAATAGTCAAAATCATCCTCATGGAGTCATGGTAAAGTAAATAATGAGGGTATTTGAAATTATCTAATTTTGGTTGAATGTTTGGATTATGTAACATGGTTTTGTTCCATGTGATGGGTCATAAGCTTAGAAATTGCCTCATCAACTTGTATTGGAATTTATGATTAAATGGTTTGTTTACCAATCTTTAACATGATTAAATGATCTAGGATTATATTTTTAATATAAGTGGATTCTTTGTAACAAAATAAACATAGAATGCAAAGTAAATTACATTAATAGTCCTTCGATTTTTATCCTGATTTCATGTTTAGTGTTTAAGTTTTGAGTTAATTATTGATTTGGTTCCTGTGGTTTAGTCAAAATATCTTTTTTAGTCCTTTATTTACAAAACTAGGTTAAAAACCCGTGTATTACACGGGTTGATTTAAAAAATAATAATAATTAAACAATTATTAAAAAAAATCAAACTATTGTTAGATATAAAAGAAATAGAGTTTTTTTTTGGAAAAGCAGAAATAAAATAGTTATGAGTTTATTTGTATAGCATGACCAATGTCATTAAATTGAGCAAATATATCTTGCAAAATTTATAAGGACTTTACAATAACCTTTTAAATTCCTCCGAAAGAAAGAGTGGTAAGTATTGTTATTCTTATTGCCTAATGACACACTAACATAATCTGATGTGGAAGAAATTGCAGATTCCATTCTTCAAAAATAAATTGCATTTGTGTCTCTAAAATTAATGCTACTCTGCCCAGCGTACAGATTCCTTTGGCCACCCAATCTCAGTACTTAATACTTGTTCCCATGGTAGTTTTCTCAAAGCCACAAGTATCCACAATCTACAAATAAAAAACTGGAAATAAATTGTAAAAGTCCTGAATTCAGTGAAATAAAATAAACAGAGAGACCATGGATGTTAGATCAGTAAATGTTGATCAACAAAGTAGAACAACTTTGAGAACAAACCTGAGCAGTAATCGAGGCAGTTTTTAAAATCAAATCATATCCACAATTGAACATAGGATGCCAATACAAAACCCATTGTTAGCTTTTAAGACTACCAGCTAATATAACAATAATAAACATATATCAAATTTTGATACACGGTATTAACTAATTCCTAAAGAACTATTTAGTGCTTGAAGGATTTGAAAAAACTTTGTTATGTCATAAAATTCCAGCAAGTGGGTAGTAATGAGTTTTGGTACCAAGTTGTTAAAGTACAACAGTGGAACCTTAATGGATTTATTTTGTCATGGACTTATGATGTTCTTTTTTGTACTTCCAAACTCTTGTACTTATGTTGTGTAACAAATTTGTGTTTAAAAAAACCACGTCTTACATAATTAGAAACTTCATTAAAGAACATGATCAAAGCAGTTAGAAATATAATTGAACAGAAGGAAAAAAAGAACACCCTTTTTATTACCTGTTGAAGTGAAAGCAACTTTATTTCCAAAGCATATATAGTTTCATCAAGCCTAGAACACAAGCTTCGTCAAGCCTGGTTATACAATAAATTAAAGCATATTGAACTCTAACCATCTCGTTGCCTTTAGCTCTTCACATCCTGAAACAATCTCATCCCATTTCATCATTGTGCTTTCTATAATAAGCACAATAAATGGTTTGAAAATTCACATTATAAACATATACATATCATAGTCATTGAACTTCTATAATGAGCTAATCTATATAGAAAAACAGTTGTAATTAATATTGCATAGAACACAAAAGATTGATTTAAATCAAATCATGCATCGTCTTTCACATTCCTTTGTGATTGATTCATTAAAAAATCATCCTTCCTGTTAACATTTAACCATGTGTTAATCCATAGTATTTACATGAAAAGCCTTGAAACTTACAGTGCATTGATGATAGGCAGCTTTAGTTGAGAAGCACCACCAGAAACATCAATGTGTCTGGACCTCTACAACCATGTAAAAATAAAAGCACGATGTGTATGTGTGTGTGGATCTTTATCTACTAATTTTTTTGTGTGAATTCAAAAAGCTGACAAAATCAAGACAGTCACAACCATGTATGAGTTTCAACAGGCTTGTTGTCTTAAGATGTAAGCTAGGGGCTTAAAGAAGTGATTGGAAATTAAAAAGCTCGACTACATATAGGCTATAGCAATACCTAAAAGTATTTAAAGTGGTGCTACAAAGTTCAAACTGCATTATTTGTAACTCAGAGTACAGCATAATCGGTTCAACTAATAACCAAGAGCACTTGTAAGATGGTTTTAGCACCTGATTGTTAATAAAACAGTAAGTGCCGGTTGTTCCCCCTTACAAGAAGCCTTCAAATGTTTATATACATCCAAAGTTCATGGTTTACTTACTCAGTCGTGTACCACAAATAATCATCAGCATGTATAAAATGACATAGCAGATAAGAATACACAATCCAAATAGTCATGTCATACACTCATAGTCAACTATCAAAGTCATGTTCTGCTTGGACATTTTAACAAATGTTAGGTCCTAAATTGTGTTCAATATATTCTAGTGAAGTTTTATATTACATTTGATATTAGTGATAGTTTAGGGTACATTCTGTAAATACCCTTGAGGTATAAATAGTTTGTAATTAGCCCTAATTCAATCTAAGCTTTCATCATACGTTTAAACAACAAAGCTCTCGGTTCCTTCACGTACGTATACATTCATCAAGAGTTCATATACATTGTGTTGATTGCTTCAATTGATTGTTGTTACCAGATACACTTGGACCTACAAGTGGTATCAGAGCAAATGATTTAACAAATAGGTTGGTATTTCTTTTATAATCGATCGTTTCTTGTTCTTATTTTCAGAAACTGCCGTAGCTATTAGAACCCTAATTCCTTTTGTTTTGTGTGTTAAAACTACAATTAACTGTTGGGGTTTGTTAGTTTGGTGATTATAAACTGTTAGAAATTGATCGAATAATTTTGGGTTGTGATTTGAGCGTGAATTTGATTGAAAAGGTGATCGTCGTTGAATTTGATTCTTTAGCTGCGCAAACAAATTTGTGCGCTGAAGCCTTCCTGCGCAAACCATTTACTGCGCTGAAAACCAGCGCACAACATGCTTTCCTGCGCAAACCAAAGCTTCCTTTGAGAATTATTTTGTTTGGCCACCGACCCACATGGTTCTCTGAATTAATGTCCATTTCCTTTTATCAATAAATTTAGGCTACTAAATTTTGCTGCTTTTCATCCTAGTTTAATTTGCATGATCTTTGTATGTGAGTAAGTGATCTTTGTATGTGAGTAAGCTAGTTGGCAATAGTTGTGGTCAAAATTCGAAAAATAAAAAGGAATTTATGTTCCATCTTCTGCTTATTAAACCGCTCCAAAGCATGCATATACAAACTTCTGCTTAGTATATTTGCTCAAGCTTGAATCGATTATCGACTGTTCTTCTTGCGCATACAAACTTCTGCTTAGTGTTTGCATGGTTTTGCTCAGACTTCGTAAACTCTGCTTAGTGTTTGCTCTGCTTAATGTTTGCTCAGTGTTTGCTCAGTGCTCAGACTTCTGCTCAGTAAACTCTCTGCTTAGTGTTTGCTCTGCTTAGTGTCTGCTATGCTTAGTGTTTGCTCGTAAACTCTGCTCAGTGTTTGCTTAGACTTTTGCTCTAAACTTTGCTCGGACTTCTGCTCGGAAGTCTTCTCGGACCGAAAGTCCGATTAGTTCTGTCACTTAGTCATTTTTCGATCACACAATTCACACACACACTTCTCGTGTCATACCAACTTTTGTTTTCAATCTACGATCATATATCTGCGTATCAAAATGTCAAAAGAAGTACATGCTAATAACAGAGATCTGCAGTCTTGCATCTCAGAGTCTGGTTCCGAGGTTAGTTCTACTAATTCTCAGTTCATTGATATGATTCAAACTTTGCAAAATCAGATTTCAGAATTAGAAAAAGATAAAGCTCGTTGTCGAATCTTAGAGGCTAGATTAGACAACAATTACAATGAGTTAGTTCAGTGTAATCGAGAACTTGCATCAGCAAATGATCAATTGTCCTATGTACAAAGTAAGTTGAAACTTTGTAAAGAAAAAGTTAAATATCTCACTGAAGTCAACTCTGAAATTACTGTCAAACTAAGGGATGTAGAAATTCAATGTAAAGATAATGATGCTGAGATTGATCATTATGTTAGAGAAAGAACCCAATTGTATTCCAAAGTCAAAGAACTGGAAGATAATCTTTGTAAACGTGGTCAATCAGAACAGACTATATTTTTTAATCAACCAAAAGACACTAAATTTTATGATGTAAAAGCAGGTCTAGGTTTTGAAAATCCAAAGAATTTATCTAAAGTCTGTTGTGCTTAATTTTATGAATTTGAGTTTATGGGTTGGGGTTTCACTGATTTAATGAAATTCACAGGGCTTCAGAAGATGATGAGTTAGAAATTCCAAAAAAGAGAAAATAAAGATAAAATGCAACTTCCGTTTGACTACACCGAGTTAAACAAAAGTTATGAAAATCTTGAAATTTCTTCGTCAATTGAATCTCCATCTACTTATTCTTCTGAAGAATTTAATCAAAAATCAGAAAATCTTTCTAAAAAACCCGAATACTTTGATCTTTATATTCCAAGTTCTATTATGAAAAAGAAAGTTTCAGATCTTCAAGAAGAGTTAGCTAAACAAATAACAGATTTCACTAATGAAAGAGTTATTCTACTTGATAGAATAAATTGTTTAAAAGACCAAGTCACTTCCTCTGTCAACACTAAAATAGAAAATGTTTCAGACTCTTTGAAAGACAAAGGAAAATCTGTTGTTGAACAGAATTTTGATGAGTTATTGGAGTCTGATGTTGGAGAAAAAGTCGTTAACGATCAATGTAGCACGTCTCAGCATAATCAATACGTTAAATTTCCTAACCAAGATCTGGAAGTGATGACTGAGAAAACTTTAAGTAAAAGGCAAGCCAAAAGTGCATTGTGGCTTGAGAAAAGAAAGAGTTTTCTAGAAGCCAAGAAAAGATGTTTTCAAGAGAAAATTCATTTTGGTCATGTACATGGAAGAGCTTCAAATGAAGGAAATAGTTCTCGTTGTACTAAGACTACTGGTTCAAATGAGTTTGGTTTTGATTCCAATGTTCATTCTCGTGCTCATGTTAAGAAGTATGAATCTTCTTTTGTTAATTCTTGTTGGGATGCTATTGATAAACCTGATGTGAAATATCCATTTAAGGTGTATTCTATTAAACATCTCATAAGGTTATCTAAGGAGAAAATTTGTACCTCTCCTCAAAGAGTGAACACATTTTTGATCGATCAGAAAATTCAAAAGGAGAAGTTGAATTCTAACTACAAGTGGATACCTAAAAATGAATTTGTAGTTAATTCACCTAATCCACCTGGACCCAAACTCAAATGGGTACCAAAACCTGCATAATCTGTTTTGCAAGTAAACCGTGAGACATTCTGGAACACCACAGTTACACTCTGAAGAATATCGTGACGTCAAAACAATTGTGTGTTCAATATGCTAAGAAGTTCAAATCTCATGGCTTGGAGAAAGAAGAGTGTTCCCTGTTGTTCATCACACACATTATTCTGTACAACATCAGCCCGAGACTGATGATATGAGAAGCTTACTTTTTATAGTTTATATTTATTTGATATAACTTTTGTGTTAATAATTGTTACTTGCAGGGGGAGCACAAATCTTCAAGACCCGCAAGTATGCAAAAAAAGAAATTCAATAAAATTGTTTTTATGCATGCTTGTAGGGGTAATTCAGTAAAAGTTTCACAAAAATATTTCTTTTGTTCTGTTTTCATTCTTAGAAATCCAAAAACATTGAAAAATGAAAATCCAAAAACATTGAAAATCCAAAATCCAAAAACATTTCAAATGTTCAAAATTACAAAAATATTTTGTTGTTTCGATCACCTTGTGCGTACAGTGTTTAGGCAACTTCTTTACTCCTATGGTCTAGCCAAATCCGGACAGACCTACACAAGGAGCTTCCTATTTTATAGAAGTGAGAAAAAGAGTGTCCATTCATTTTGGAAAGAGATTTTGAGGGAGAAGTTGAAAACTATTCAGAGAGTTGAGGGTGAGAGAAAGGATCAAAAGAAAAAAAGAAAGATCCTCACTAAACAGTGTCAATCTGGGTAGCCACAGCTACTACTTGTTTTATACTGGTATTGAAGAAGACATCATGGACCCAGTGATGCAATGCACTTACCCCACCCAGCTACTCAATTATCTATTAAAAGATAATTGTTTCAACTTTACACGGAGACTTTTCTCATACACTATTGACATCTCATTTGGAGATTGTTGATATTGAAAATTGGAGGACAGCTACTCCGGTCCCCGACTTCTTTTGTGCACTTATTGAGTCTAGAGTCAATTGCAATATTATTCTCTTCTAGGACACTCAGTGGAATATTTGCCTGTTTTTGTGACAGTGCCGGAACATCTTGAGTAATATCTTATAATATTTACAGTGATAGATGGAAATCCGACCAGTGCTAACATCATGCCAACGCTGAACGTAGGTAACTCAGTTTATTTACACTGATGTGTTAACGGGAAATCTATGTGATCCCAGTGTTACAACGGATACTTTAATTGTCATATCATTCTAATAGAATCATGCCAATATCAAGCTGATTGCAGTTTACATGTGCATGATGATCATGATGGATCCTGACCATCATGAGGGGGAGAATCATCTTACAGAGTTGAGGATGGAAAGAAGATGAGATAATTCACACGTTAAGGGGAAGCTAATACATGAAGTTCAATGTGTCTTATATTTTTCAAATAGAAGATGACAAAGTTTCAAAGTGAAGAAGACAACTGCTCACAAATTTGAAAGAGAGTAAGGTTCTGGAAAAATTTTAGATTTTAAAGATCTTGAGCTACTTTCGAGGGGGAGCAAATTTTGTTTAAAGAAAATTTCAAAGGTGCTGAAACAGCCAATCCAACCCTCAAGTAATATCTGTGCGTAATCAAGAAATATTATTCTCGTGTAAGGCTCAAGATTGTTCCCGTGAAGACAAAAGAGATTATCATGGTTGTAAATTCTGATAAGCGTGAGGCTTCTACTGCAATCTCTGATAAACAACCTGATCATGCTGACAAGTCTTTGAAGATCTCGTGAAGGCTTAAAACTTTAAAGAACGATCTCCTAACGTTGAATGCAGAAAGAAAAAGAATCTCTGCATATTCTCAACAGGAAGATTGTTTTGGTACTTAAATAGATAAATTTTCTTTATTATGCTTAATTGTAAATTGAACACAAAGGGGGAGAATGTTAGGTCCTAAATTGTGTTCAATATATTCTAGTGAAGTTTTATATTACATTTGACATTAGTGATAGTTTAGGGTACATTCTGTAAATACCCTTGAGGTATAAATAGTTTGTAATTATCCCTAATTCAATCTAAGCTTTCATCATACGTTTAAACAACAGAGCTCTCGGTTCCTTCACGTACGTATACATTCATCGAGAGTTCATATACATTGTGTTGATTGCTTCAATTGATTGTTGTTACCAGATACACTTGGACCTACAACAAACAACTTATCTTCAAGTCTAGTTACACAGAATCTAATACACAAATTCAATCTTGCAAGCCTCTAAAGTCGAAGCAAATATCAAGGAGATGACTGAAATAATCTAAATCGAAGCTGTAATCAAGACGGTAAAAAAAAGCCTAAAACATGATGTTGAAGCTTAAATCAAGGCTTCAAAACGGACAAAACAATCGATGTGAATTAATTAGAATCACTCTGATTATAGACAAAACAACCATCGATTCAACTTGTTTGTAGCTAACCTTACGAGTTTCTTGAAGCATTTCATCAAGCACTTGGTGTGCATATTCAAACCTGCCAACATTTAAAATCAAAAAAGAATATAATCAACCCCAAAATCGCATAAATGACAAATATATTTAAAATTAGAATCAGTGGTAGGCAGCAATCGATGATTTTCCCTGGTTTTTAGTTCTTGTGTTAAAGTACGCAATCAAAATCCAGGATTTGAAGATGAAACAATGAAATTGAATAAAAAGAAGATTTCAACTTACCAGGCATGAAGGATTTGCAACTAAAAAAAGATAGAGGAGAAAAATCGTTAATCATCCACGACCTTGTGTCATCTGTTCGTTAATCGTCCATTAGAAAACTTAATCGAAGGAGTGATCAGAAAACTTAATCGAAGGAGTGATAATAGCTTTAGAAGAATCAATCCATCCATATTAGAAGAATCAGAATGAGCAGGTTTATTAACCGAAAACTAAAAACCTTGAAGGGGAAGAAGAGTGAGCCGGTTTAGGGTTTATTAACCGAGAACTAAAAACGTTGAAAGCAGATTACCTTGAAGGGGAAGAAGAGTGAGCAGGTTTTTGAATTTTCAGGAAGAAGATTGAGCAAGTAGAGCAAGAGGATCGATTGATTTGTGGGATATTGGCTAAAATTAGAGGGTTGCTTTCTCTTAAGGGGAGACACGTGGCAAACGTAGGAGAGTGTGTAAATGAGCTAGATAACATTAAAATGAGGGTCTAGAAATAGGACATGTGACACCTAGTTAGCTGTTTATTATAATTTAAAGATTGATGTGTTTGGTCCTTGAGTTTGTCATTTTGTCACGTTGTTGTTCCTTTAGCTAATTTTTCACTAGTTAATTTCTCTGTTAATTTTGTCTTATTATGGTGTATTTTAGTCATTTCCTTTTAAACTTTTTTTAAATTAAATATTAAGTATATTTTACCTTTCCCCTCCCCCAATAACCCTAGACTCTCTCTCTCTCTCTCTCTTCTTTCTCAGTCTCTCTATCTCTACGACTCATCAGTCATCACCACCATAAATATTTGTTTCCGACGGCATCCCACTCTGTTCCGACCGTTTAAAGTCTACCGCCACCACTACTGTTCGAAGTTCGAAGTCCGCCGCTTGAGAGACGGCCACCGTCGGTCTACTGCCACCACTCCTGTCCGCCACCATCTCTATCTCATATGAAGCTTTTTCTCTCATCTGTAAGACCACCACCTTCCGAGAAGACCACCACCAAACCACCGTCGTTTGAGAAGATCATCACCATCACCATCTCTCTCTCTCACACACGCCCCTATCGCTCACCATATCTCTAAGACCACCACCAACACCACCTATAAACACCTCTCTTTCTCTCTCACACACACACACACAAATGCACTGCACCGTCAGTGCGTGAAGGATCTTGTTCAAAATTAGTGTCACAATGATCAAGTCAGGGTTTAGATCTTGTTCAGAATTAAAGATATCAGAAAACATATCTGAAAACCCCTAAAACAGATATGAAAAACTCCAAAAACATACTCGAAGTACAAAGGTGGAAAACCCTAAATCGCTACTTGAATCAATATAAGATTCATCCTTTTATTCAAGATTTGATCTTTTGTAGGGCAAGCACAACGAAAAGGACTGTGACGGTCGATTGTGGTGGATGGTGGTGGTGGTGGTAGTGGATGGTGGTGGCAGTGGATGGTGGTGGTGGTGGAGGCTGTGGATGGTGGTGGTTGTCCGGTTGGAGTATGTAGGTGACCCAAAGAGGGAGAGATGGAGAGAGAGAGAGAGAGAGAGAGAGATTCAGAGATAGAGAGAGGGATGGTGGTGTGACTGTTGATGATGGTGGCGGCTGTGGATGGTGGTAGTTATCCAGTTGGAGTGTGTAGGTGACCGAGAGAGAAGAGGGAGAGATGGAGAGAGAGAGAGAGAGAGAGAGTGTGTGTATTGTGTTTGTGAGTGTGATGTGATAGATATATATTTCTTATTTAAGAAATATTTAATAAAAAATCTTTTATTTTGTGAAAAGACTAAAATACCTCATAATAAGACAAAACTAACAGAAAAACTAACGAAAAGTTAGCTAAATGACTAACAACATGACAAAATGACAAACTTAAGGACCAAACACATCAATTTTGTAAATAAAGAACTAAAAATGATATTTTTGTTAAACCAAAGAAACCAAATCAGTAATTAACTCTTAATTTCTGAAAGTTGTATTGTTAGTCCTTTATTTAGAATTTTGTAACATGAATAAGTTTGTATTTAACTGACCGTTACTCCTGCTGTTAAATCCTAACATATGAATAGCGTATGAGGAAATGACTGTCAATGCACTCTTTAGTGGTTGAGGCAGAAATATTAGTTAGGAAGGACAATAAAAAAAATTGAAATAGGAGTTATACCTATACGTATAAAGTTTAGTCTAACAATTCAATACTATGCCTAAAAATTTGAGGGCTTAAAGTCTTAAACATAGTAGCTCACTAGCTCCGCCATTGTGACTTCTTAGTTTTTTATTATTATTAATATTGATATTACCAAGTAGTGGTTTAAACATTAACTAAGGGGCCGTTTGGTTCGCCGGAATTGTCCGGAATTGACAGGATTTGGAATTTACAATTCCTGACTTGCCATGTTTGGTTGTAAGAATCACAGCTTTGGAATTTGACTAGGATTCTAAATTCCTAAAACTAAGGATTTACAATTCCTTTGCATATCAGGGGGATTTCGAAGGATTTCATCATCCCATTCCTTATTACGGCACATACATTTCTTTCTCTCGTACCTATCATCATCATCCTCCTCCAAAATCGTCGACATCTTCTTCTCCGGCGACATATCCTTCTCCGTTGACATCCCCGACCAACACCGCTAACCTTCAATTCCTTGCTGTTGACACCCTACACCACCGTCGACCTCCATCTTCTTCTTCGTTGTGATCCGGGACCACCGTCAACCTCCACCTTCTTCTCCGTTGAGATTCGGGACCACCGTCGACCTCCACCTTCTTCTCCGTTGAGATTCGGGATCACCGTCGACCTCCACCTTCTTCTCCATTGATATCCGGACTACCACCAATCTCGATTTTCTTCTCGTTGAAATCCCGACCAATGCCATTTAATAACATCAGGTAACAAATCGATTTCATTTGATTTTGTTTTCATTTCATTGTTTCAGTTCATATATCAAGAAATCGATTGTTTATTTGACTTCGTTTGGTGTTTTCAATAGTTAAACATTGATTTTTATGTTCTTCAGTTATTTGACTACAAGAATTCTTCAATTTCTATAATCTATCGGTATGATTGATTCATTCGGTGAGTTGATTGTTTAACAAAGTGATATTTTTTGGTTTGTTTTTGTTATAGATTCCAAATCCAATTCCTATTTTTATCAACCAAACAGAATAAGGTTTTTTTAAAGATTCCAATTCCTATCAATTCCAATTCCACCAAATTCCAATTCCTTGGTCAAATTCCAATTCCATTAATTTAATTCCGCGAACCAAACGTGGCCTAAGAATACACTATTAACAATATTTAAACATTATTAACAATTTTAATAGATAAATTTGAAATATCGTTAATAATATTAAACATTGTTGTTAACCGGCCACTAGCGTCCACTATCGATACCCATCGCTAGAAACCTATTATATACAAATACATACACATAAATAAACAAATTTGGGACAAATCAAATTCGAAACATAAACCATATTTGAATCTTAAGATTGAAAACGTAACTATACCTAAAACTTTGTCATTATCATCATTCTATAGTCTATACTATCAATCAAAATTTACTCATATATAAAATGTAGCAAGATTATATTAAGTTTACAACATGGTAAAATAGCAATAATGGATTATAACATCAAGAGGACCAAAGCAAAACACTACATTTACTCTCATCCTTGATGCAAGTAAGCAAAAATGCTTAAATTTCATCCACTATCTAAAAGATTAAAAATGGTAAAATTATTTGGACTGTCTAATAGTATAATTTAACGTATAACATATATTAAAAATTATTATTGATTAATATAACATATTTGCTCTGTAAGATCATACGTACGAATGCCTTCAGGAGAGATTGGGCTCCAAGCCGTTAAAAAAAAAGTATATGTAACACCATATGGACAATGAAATTCAAACAGTACCGGTAGCCGAAAATCTTTTCGGATTAAAAATATTAATTGATGCCTGTCAATTCTGACCAACCCAGACGCAGACGTGCTTATCAAGTCTCTCTAATCCCATTTTTACTTAGTTTTGAATACTCTTGTGACAGTATATAATGTCTACTAAATTATTATTTGTTAACAAACTTTTATTTTAACAAATTACATCTTTACAGTTTATTCTAATTTTCATGTGAATCGCAATCCAATTTATTTATAATAATTTTCGAATTTTTATTCGAGTTCTATATAATAATCACAAACACCTAAATATTCGATAAGCAGACACAATCCAATATGGCAATATGCGATGATCACCGATAAAATAAATAAACACATAAAGTTAATATTTATCTTAAGTTTTGTCAAAATTAATTTTAATTACAAAATTAATAAACTCAAGAGAAATTACATCATATATTTCCCTTAAAATTTAAGCTTTTTGAGAAGGTAAAAAGATTACTGTAATTAACAAAGTAAATAAAAAACATGAAAATTACACTTCTACTGTTGGAGGAGCTAAACAGAGATCAAGATTAAGCTCTCTTTTCGAATAACTCGTATCTCGTGGGATGTAATCTGCTACAGACGACGATCCAGACTCACTGTGCGCCTTACCACCATATCCACCGTTAAAATGTTGCTCCATTTGATGGATCGGGTACTGATGAACCCGGTTCATTACGAATCCGGGTTGCACTCCATAAACCATTACTGGCTGCGCGTGTGCTACAACTGCCACCGTCTGTTGATTCTCATTAACAAAAACACGGTATCCATCACCCACCGCCGCTTCACGAGCGACACCCTGCATGAGATCTAGTTCCACCGGCGCGTTATGTTCACTTTCCCGGCTAGATGACTCGACGGTGCTGCTCCGGCTATGGTTCCCGCCGGCAACGACGACATCCAACGACGAAGAGAAGTTGATCTTCGCTTTGGATCCACGGAAGTTGATGGCGGCAGCGTCGTAAGCTCTCGCCGCCGCCTCTGCCGTATCAAAAGTACCCAACCAGACCCGGGTTTTCGTTCCCGGGTCGCGGATCTCCGCCGCGTAACGGCCCCACGGCCGCTTTCTCACTCCGCGGTAATGAACTTCGCTGACGGCGACGGGTACCTTGCTGGGGACCGGATTAGGTGTTTCGTTTTTCATAACCATTTTAGATTCTAAAAATTTCGGTGGGTTAGACGGTGTGTATGTGTTGGGAAGAAAGAGAGGTGGGTTGTTTTTATAGATGGTAGAGAGAGAAGAGCGTGTGTGTGAGAGAGAAAGGCGGAGTGTGTGTGGGGGTAGTGGGGTCAACGGATGGTTTGACTGAAAGGGGGAGGCAAAAGGCGCCGCCCAAGCGGGTGAAGGGGTTACGTGGCACGCGGTAAAGCAGAATGACAAGCGGCTTAGACGTTGATGTGCCGGCTTTTTTATTTTATTTAATTTATGTTTGGGCGGCCGCGTTTTCACTACACACTTTCGTAGGGAATATATTGGAAGACTACATAAGTTGCCCTTTTGTTTATGTGATTGGTGAAAACTACCCCTCGAGTATTGGATTTTTATAATTAGCCCCCTTGAGTATAAGAAATTGATTGATTTATATGCAATAAATAAATATTTGATAATCTTAATTATGTGGATAAAAAATAGTTTATAATTTTGTTAAGGATTAAAAATTCATGATTTTTTGTATAATAAAACTATTTTGTATATAGATTATCTACCCTTAGGGCCGGCCCTTTGCAAGTTTATCCTGTGCCCATGCACATGGCCCAAACAATCTTAAGACCATATTTTTTTTATGTATGTATATATATATGCAAGATCAAATAAGAATACCTTTTAAGGTAAGAATATATATATACTTACTGCCCAGCAGCCCATGAGCCTTATGTACTTCATTGACTCTTAAAAAATGAGGCCCAAATCGGGAAGCACTAGGTTCTAGTTACGCATACCCTTACGCAGCCGACAAACACGAGGCTTCCGAGTTACAACTTCCACCCCGTCAACTTCGAGAGAGAGAGGGAGAGAGAGAGAGAGAGAGAGAGAGAGAGAGCACGCGATTGAGCGAGAGCGACGACAGATGAGAGAACTGAGACGACTGTTATAGTTTTCGAGATTCAATTTGTGAATTTCTAAGATATCATCTCGATACTCTACTCAGCCGAAGATGAAAGGGAGAAATATATCATCTCGATACAAATCGGCAATCATATTTGTGGATTTCGACAGACTGTACCAATTTCTTATTCACCATCATCGATTCTTCATGAGTTCGTTCTTGGCTTTGTTTCTGTTCTTAATTTCTCATTTCTGTATTCTTTATTTCTCTACACCAACATTCAACACAACAACACCATCGAGAGGCACTATTTTCCTCTACAATTTTTTCTACTGTTTCTGCAATCTGCAGCAGGCCATTTCTCTACATGAGGTAACCATCGAGAGGCACTATTTTCGTTTCTGACTTTGGATTTCAAAGTAATCAAAATTTTCAAATATTATATGTTTCTGATTTTCTGTATCTGTTTTTATTCTAATTTCAAAGCTTATATTCAGAGGCTGAGAGGCACTATTTTCGTCTGAGCTTTGGATTTTATTTTGATTGTCCGAATTTCTGTTTGAGGATTGAGGTAGAAACTGATCGAGGTTAGTGAAGTTGATTTCACATTGCTAGTGGAATTTTACATTAAAAAAATACTATAAGATCGAATTAAAAATCAGAATTTTATTTTTATTTATAGGGCCTTTTTTTGTTAAATTATACACGGCCTCCAAATTCTCGGGGCTGGCCCTATTTACCATAACTTAAATTTTGAGTTATGGACATTGCATGGTTTTTATTTTATTTTATTTTAAAATTATTTATGGCATGACGTATTAGATGTAATGAAAAAGGTGTTTACCAATTATTCTAGGTTCTAGTCTCAAAGTGAAAAACAATCTAGATCTAAAAGTTGGATTAGGGCTAGAGAGATAGTGTATGCATGTGTGTTTAGCCATTCAAAAAATATATGGTATAGTTTTATTCAAATTAAAGCTATTTGGAATTATACTTGGTAGAGAAACATAGAGTTGTAGTTTTTTTAACTGTCATACAACATTTTTTGTAAAGTAATATTAATGATTTATTTATAGATTAGAGATAACGATTATTTTTTACATGTCAGAGATGTTTATTCTATATATGAACCCCAAATGACAACCCTCCTAGTAAAGTGCAACTAACTACTCCATCTTAACCTTCTATGCCCATCAATGTTAAACATTGTGCCTATTGATCATGTACTTATAGTTATGGTTTACACTCCACATGCATGCACTTCCGGTCATAAAATGTATGTTTCATATATAGTAAGTCTAGAAGACTAATAATATAAATGTACATGAATCTAAAGTCTGATGAAACCAAAGAGCTTTTCTACGATTCAGAGGTCGGCTCTGAATCTTCGTCTTGCATAGTAATACATGAGGTGAGCTGGACATCTAATACTAGTATGGGACTTAGAAGACTTTGTTAGCAAAATGCATTATTTTGGCACAAGCTTCGGTTAATGATTAGACTGTATCATGGACCACCAAATCACATAATCAATCAACTCTATTGAAGACCACCTAAACCTTCTATAGAAGACAACCTTCAATCCTGCGAAGGTAAACTCTCCTCGCTAATAACACTAATCTATCTTTCTCGTGAGTGTTATTATACCATTTCTATATAACATATTTCTATAAAAGACAACCGTCACCATCGACGCCGACCACCACCAACCGCCACCGCCACCGCCGTCACCACCGCCGCTGACCGCCACCAACCGCCACCGCCACCACCGTCGCCACCACCGTCACCACCACCGTTACCAGCGTCAACACCATCTCGACCGTCATCGTTGTCGCCATTACCGCCACTACCGCCGTTACCAACGTCACTGCCACCGCCGAGCATCACCTACCACCACTAGCGCCATCATGTCCGCCATGCCACCACCGTTGCCGTCCGTTACTATTCTACCACTGTTACAGCCATAACGTCTGCAACTCGACGTGGGTGGTGGGTAGGTAGAGGTGGGTAGGTATAGGGTAGGGTGGGGTAGGGTGGAGTGGGTAGGTAGGGGGTAGGGTATTGGTAGGGTAGGGTGGGGGTAAGGTAGGGTGCGGTGGGTAGGTAGGGATGGTGTAGGGGTAGGGTGGGGATGGGGTGAGGTGAGGTGGGGTGGGGTAGGTAGGGGTAGGCTGGGGTACGGTAGGGTAGGGTAGGGTAGGGTGGGTTAGGGGGTAGGGTGGGGTTGGGTGCGTAGGTAGGTAAAGGGTAGGGCATAGGGTTCTTCATTTTTGTTAATTTCATTTCAATTTCTTTGCAAACCAAAAAATACTTGAAATTTGGAATTTCATTTAATTCCGAGCCAAACACATGAAGGAACTAATTTTATTGGAATCATTTCAATTCCAATTCTTTCCAATTCCAATTTCTTGAACGAATTCAATTCCGGTTAATTTCATTCTGCGAACCAAATGGGGCCTACGTGTTTATTGTTTTGCAAGCTTGAAATCATCACACTTTACAACCAAGATTTAATTCATAGTCAAGATCAAGCATCTAAAGGAGTATTGAGTTTGAAGGACACCATGCTAATAAATTGGCACGCCTAATGAGGGTTTGTCCTCATTCTTATCATAGAATCACATTCCTAATTCTCAAAGATTCATATTTCTTGTGTGAGTTACTTTTGTGTAAAGTTGAAATCTTGAAGCAATCTATCAATCCTAATTCAAGGAGAATGAAAAACGCCCTTATATGTTCTCTTATTTCAAGCTTTTAAAGCGACCATCCATCCTAATGGCTTTGATAATCCCCACTTACTGATAATACCTACATATATGTACACTTTGACACTAGCCTTGTATTCAACTACAATTTCCATATACAAAATACTATTAGTGATGACTTTCTTAATCAACATTTTGACTTTCTTGAACCATTGGTTCGAGCTCGAGTCAAGCAACTCAATTAGAGTTTGTAAGGACATGACTAGGTCTTAGTGTTTCAAATACTATGTCTAGATAGATCGATCGATTTTTGTACCCCGTTAATTAATCTGGTCAATATTGTAACCCTTCACAATAACATTTCACCATGTCCATTTTTCTTTATCTAACAACCATAACACATGCAAGTTACATCTTATAACGTGTCTATCGCCTATGAGATTAATAGATTACCAACTACATATGGGTTATTATATATATATATATATATATATATATATATATATATATATATATATATATATATATATATCAAAATTCTTAACTAACAATGATGCTGTAATTACTTTGCCTCAATTAACCATTCCCTTAAGCCTTACAAGGATTCTTTCCAAAAAAAATTTGTCTCGGGAGTCGGGAAATTCAACCCCAAGGAAATAATTCTTGCAATGCCCTCTACTCATCATGTTGCCAGTCAATCAACCTAGTCATTCCGAGCTCCAACTCAGTATTTCCACGATCACCGGCCAGGTCTTATAGCACACAAATCATAACAAAAATACTACTCTTTGTTAGCTCCCTAGAATAAAAAAAAAGTTGTGATATATATATATATATATATATATATAGGGTAGAGATACGGTAAAAAAATGTTTTGGTACTTAATGTAAGGAGAAATCTGGACCACAGGATATTTTCATTAGTCAAACAAAAATAGTCACTTTTTCAACCGAATTTTCGGAATTAAAAAAATACAAAAGGTTAATATGGTAAATTCAATCAGAAAAAACGTGGGTTTGTTACATCTTAGCAAACATGAACATCTCACAGATATACAAATTACAAACATTACAACCATTTGATTCACATAATACATCTGATGCATAAAGTACAAAATTTTGATGCATATAAACTGAAAAAAAATGGATTCACATATACATTTGATGCATAATGTACAACATTTTGATGCACGAAAAAAATAATCATACTTGTGCATCCGGCAGCAGTGGTGGCCGGCGGTGACGGTGGTCCAGGCGACAGTGCATCTCGAAGGATTTTGTGCATCCACGGCGATGGCAAATCTGAAGCCGACAACTGGGAACAACGGCGGCAGGACAAGATAGCGATGCATAGGACCAAAATAGCGATGCGCAGGACCAAATAGTCTTTGCCGGTGAAGGATACGACGAAGGCGGCGGCGGCGGTCTTCGAGAAAACTGTGTGTTACGGAGAAGCAAACCAGTTGTCATAGACGGTGGGTTTGGTGAGGCGGTTGTGGTAAGCAACATCGCATAGGCGGCGGTTTCGAACATTAATCGTAACCCTAGGCGTAAACCCAGACGTCGTTGCTTCTTGCATCACCGGATGTGCATCACTGTAAGGACGGCGACGGGAGTAGTGACGAGGTGACGACGGCGGTGTCAGTTCTTTCGCTGGCGGCGGAGGCGTGGGTTATGCCATCTTCAGGCGGCGGAGGGGGGAGGGAATGAAAATAAGGTTTTCAGATGTTGTAAAGAAGGAGACGTGGGAGGGAGAAACAAACATGGGTTAGGGTTAGAGGAAAGAGACTTTTTTTTTCTTTCAAACTTCCTGTTTTACCCTTGAACCTTTTATGCCACTTGTCATTCCCATGTTACTCCTTACCTTTAGTATCTTAAGATTTTTTTTACTTGAACTCAATTATATATATATATATATATATATATATATATATATATATATATATATATAAATCTACTCTTTGTTTCTCGCAGTTCTCGTACGAAAAATAGTTCTCGTTTGAACTTTTGTCTATATATATATATATATATATATATATATATAGGAAAAAGTTCATGCGAGAATCATTCTTAATGCGAGAACGGCGAGAACCAATCTGAGTCGTCCAATTCCCCCTCCTTCAATGTCATTGCCCACCCATGAATTCCTCACATGCACCCTGCCACACTCTATCCCTCCATTCTCTCAATCCATGATACTTCCCATATCCAAGGAACGGCTGAGAATGGTTCTCGCATTAACAACGGTTCTCGCAAAAACCCTCCCCTATATATATATATATATATATATATATATATATATATATATATATGAAACAATTTGATGAAATTGAAGATTTAGAAGATCATCTTCATATATTCAAGGGAACAGAAAGAAATGAACAATATATGCCTATTTTTATGGCACGTGTTTGCAATGACTTTGATCGCCATAAGGTTATCCGTTATACTCCCCCTTTTCCCTTTTCTTACTCACTGTCACATCAGCGCCACATTATTTTTCCTCCCCTTCCCTTTTCTTTACCCACTACAAATTAATGTTATACTCCCCCTTTCCTCTTCCCTTTTCCTTTTCACTTAAAAAAAGAAAAAGGAATACTAAAATATGATTGGTAGAATGTGGGGGTGTGAGCGTGGGGGTGAGTTTGTTTCAGCGAGCTCTGGAACTCGGAGACTCTTCCTACCCGCCGAGTACTAACCACCCGAGGTGGTGTTCCCCCTCAACTCGCCGCTTACTCGCTTGGCGAGTCCATCCCACAACGGATGGCCTAACACCTAACAAAACAAGCTACATCATGCAACATTAGTAGGTTTGATTAGGAAATTATTAACTTGTTATTTTCGATTAAGAAATTATTAACTTGTTCGATATATAAGATTAAAACATTATGGAATCAATGATCGGTTGTAGTTTGTCATATATGTATCTGTTACCACTATTGAACTTCGTCCGTATTTGTGATGGATGCCTTTTAAATGTGAAACAGACATTTTACATACAAAGTATTATTAAGAAACAAATATTATTAATATTTTGTAATTTATTAAGAAAATGATATTTCAAGATGTGCCTAATCTCTCACTTTCACCGTCTACCACTTTATTAACATGTAGGCCAACGGATTACCGAGGCGGTGGGTTACCACTTACCTCCTCTTTTCTCTCCAATACTTCGACGTATTGCCAACGGTACCGTGTGCTCCAAAGTTTTACTTACTATTTTTTATAATTTTGTAATATATAAGAAAAAGGACAAATTGTACTAAGATATAACGAATTTTGTCTTAGTTATTATTATATAACAATTATTTTTACTTTTTAAGCTACACTCTAGGGTTTGGTATCCAAAAGTGTAACGAACTTGTCACTTTTTGATATTGTATCAAAACTACCGTTTATTATCCAACTTTCTAAACTACCACTTTTGGGGTTTAGTATACTAACCGATGGTTCGACAGATCTGAGTTTCGAACCATCGACTATCAAGGTCCGTCACCATCGATTTGGGGTGAGATATGGGTTTTGATTCAACTGTGATTTTCTTCATCCGTGATTTGGTGATTTGGGGTCCTAATTCAACTGATTTGTTATTGTTATTGGTTTTAGATTCTCCTCAGATTTCAAATGCGATCTGTTTGATTTTTTTTCGTTTTTACGGTTTACGTTTTCTTGGTTCAGATCTGCGTTCTTCATTGTCTAATTGGTGTTCTTCATGATCTTGTTTAGAGATATAAAAATAAATAAAAAATGACATGACATCTGAGATGGAATATTAAGAAATAAATATTAATTAAAAAATAAAAGATTATTTGTGTTACATGTTGTATAGGTAGCATGATACATCATTTGGTAAGTTTAGAAAGTTGGATACACTAAACAATAGTTTTAAAAGATAGGTATACACAATAACAAAAAGTGATTAATTCGGTACACTTTTGAATATTAAACCCTATAATATAATCAACTTAATTTTTTAAAATCAATACATTGTGTTTTGATACGATATCGGGTTACATAATTTTAAGATATTTGAAATATATTAGAAAAAGTGGAGATCTAAAGGTACAAAGTGGACAAAATTTTTGATCCCCAAAGACTACATGTCAATTAATTTAGGTCGCGTAATTATATATGAAGTTTATAATTATCATAATTTTTAGAAACAATATAAAAGTTTAGGAAAGATACTAAAAAGTTATAAGAATTATGTTACATAACGTATAATATAAAAAATTAAGTAGTTATTTTCACTTAATTTTACTAAATTCAGAAATTATAGTATTTAATTTTACTTAATTATCATTTTTTAAATTTTTTAGAAATAATATAAAAGTTTAATAACAAAAATCATATTGTTTATTTTTCACTTAATTTATAAATGATCACTTAAGGACCATTTTCACTTAATGTTATTCTTTTATTATTTAAATAGTCTATTTAACACATAAAACAAATAATACTTTTTATGTTATACAAACGTAATTTATCTAGAAAGATGTAATTAAGGACCATTTTTTTAAATATTCACCAACTATATTATAGAAACATCTTATGTACACAAAATTATAACTTAAACTGTATTGTCGTTAGTTACATATATCATATCACATATCAAAATGTCACGAAAGTTTTGTTCTTGTCAATATGGGAGCTATCATCAAGGTTCTGTAGCTGAGGTCTTACCCTTGTTTATTCTGATCCTCGTGTAAAAAAAATAATAACAAATAAATTAAGCTTTCGTTTAGTGAATATCATCTATTATATTACTATAGCAAGTAATGGTAAGAACAACTATAATTTTTAAACTGTAAGCTATAAAACCGTAATGTTATATGATAACAAAACATTTTTGTTGTATCACTATATAGTTGTATATCAGGGATCCAGCAATACATACCGCATTCCCCTCTATACTCTACTTGGTACCAAATGATAACTGTAAGTGGTTGTATCAGTACATAACTATATCATGTAAATGGTATCATATATGTAGTGTAAAGTTCCATATATTACACACATATAGTAAGAGAAGATTAGTTACTCATGGGAGTCACAGAGCTTATTATTCACACAACAACCTTCATGTAACGACTCAAACCCCATAGCACGATATTGTTCGCTTTGCCCCACTGCCTCATGGTTTTGTTTCTGGTATGGAACACTCCACCCAAAAGGCCTCATGTTAGGAGAGGTATCCACACCCTTTATAAGACATGTTTCATTCCCCTCTCCAACCGATGTGGAACGGATGTTACACTTCAATTAGTAATCCACACATTCAGATGTTCCTAATCAATGTTAAGTAATATAATTAGGATGATCTACGCTATATGGTTGTTTAGTGTTCTACACAGGTCGTGTAGCTTCAGCCCTACACGACCAAAGGCGTATACATAGCTACTGTTAGGGCTCTACACGAGCCATGTACCCCTACATGGTCTAGCCTAGATGGGCTCCATAATCTTACACGGGTTGTGTACGACAAACACAGCAGTGCTGTTCACCGAACATATTGCTATTTTGACCCATTGGGTCTCCATAAACAGATTTTTGACACTAATGAGTGTTCCTCACACTCAAACAACCTATTAACACATCAATTGGACATCAAACATTCTATTTTTATCATTAAAACATAATTACATTTCAATTCTAGAGTTAAATACATACAAAGATGATTAGTTAATATACCTTTGTTATATTTTGATTCAACCCAAGTTAACACTAGTAAAATGCAGCAATAATACTTGTTCTTTCTTTCTTAAATGCTCTAGCCTTCGATTAATATGAATCTGAGGATGGCGGTTCAAATTGAATGAAATATATAACTTTGGATATTTGACACTTTCATTCCCTATACTTTTAATCTTTGTTTTTTTTTTCCCTATACTTTCTCATATACATGTATAGAGGGAGATTCAAATTAGAATGCATATTCGGGTGAGAATCGGAGACTTGATTTTGACCCATCATTTGATTTGATCAAATGGTCTATATATAACCCTTAATTTTATTAATTAATCAACAATTAATTTTGACGACTATGATTTGTAATGAGTACGTGAATATTGCAACCGTTAGATCTAAGAGATCATTATTTTATTGATAGCTAGGATTTATTCTCACATTATTACTTAATTATCCATTCTCATAATATCCCTCCTCCACATACACACACACACACACACATATATATACACACACATATTATACACAAATTATTTCTAAATAATTAAGTTGTAAATAAAACATATATTTCAAACCTTGTAGCGTTATAAAAGACACATTATCTAGATAGTACTTACTAAAAAATAACAAACAAGCCATAACTCATCCTGAAAACTAAGGGTGTTCACGGGGCAATCCATGACCGGTAATAAGAAATTTGAAAACCGTATATATGGGGTGGGTATTTGTACCGAACTGAACTGAAAAGGAATGGTACCTGCGAGCCGGGGTTTGGTTCACGGTTACGCGTGTTTCGAATCATACGGGTCAATTAAATTTCTTCGGCTTTTTAGTTTATTCGAACTAAGAACTTCAACAAACACACCTTGCGAGTTGCAACTCAACTTTGCCACCTCTTTTTAACCATCCGGGTGACTACAAAACGTAGTCGCACCAATATCATTTGACCTCCATCGCAACAACCTCAAATCAAAACGAGTGGAGAGAGATGGAGAACGGCTCAACATTGCAGAAAAAATGGGGATTCCGAGCAAACCCAGAGCTGAATATGTCGTCCGACACAACCGTTAGAAGTGTTCTTTATATGCTCCTCTCCAAACTCAACCAATCTGACACCAGACCCGTCATCCCTCTCGGTCATGGCGACCCTTCTGCTTTCCCCTGCTTTCGTACAACCCAGATTGCCGAAGATGCAATCGTTGACTCCATTCGTTCTGCTAAGTTCAACGGTTATGGCCCTACCGTCGGTATTCTCCCCGCTAGAAGGTATTACGACGATTCTCCTGCCTTCCAAGTGTTTGTTGAAATGCTTCTGCTCTTTCTGAGTTATATTGTTGGGTTTTGCTTGATTTGTTTGTGAGTTGACTAGGTTAATAATTCAATTTGATGCAGCAGTGAACCATTAATTATCTTTCCTAAGGAATTTAAATAATTACAGTTATTAATTAATAGCATCTGAAGTAGGTTCTTGCAGATCATACAATTAGGGTTCAAATTTGCTCTTGATAAATAACTAAACCAGAAAAAAATCTTTCTGAGTCAATATTGAACTGCTTGTGCTTCTTTTGATAAAAAAATATTTACCATTGACTTTATTTTGGGATTTCAATTTCTTTGATTGGAATTGAAGTTAAGAAAGGATCTTGTAAGCAGAAGAATAATAATAAGGAAATGATTAATTTCTTAATTCTAAATTCGTATTCTTTTATAGTGCTGTGGCAGATTACCTCTCTCAAGATCTTCCGTATAAGTTATCACCAGATGATGTATTCTTGACACTTGGTTGCACACAAGCAATTCAGACCATACTAACCGTTCTTACAAGTCCAAAAGCAAATATTTTACTCCCTAAACCTGGATTTCCTTATTATGAAGCTGTTGCTAAATCATGCCATTTGGAGGTTCGTCACTTTGATCTTCTTCCTGATAAAGATTGGGAAGTTGATCTTGACGCAGTCGAAGCTCTTGCAGATGAAAATACAGTTGCACTGGTTATAATTAACCCCGGAAATCCTTGTGGAAATGTTTTCACACACGAGCATTTACAGAAGGTTTGTTTATCGTTTTGGTTTTTCGTTTCTGAGTCATGACAAAGTCTAAGAGGTGGCAACTTCGATCTTTTTACTTGTGAATGAGTTAGTTCGGGGCTTCTCTTATTATCTCAAGTGGGTTGAATTATTAACATTAGCTAAATGTGAACCTGTCAAATGGGTTGAAATTCACTTTAAACTTTTAAAGTGCATAATGCATACAAGTATACAACCTACTAAATCAGATTGTTCAAACATTTAGATTATAATTGTAATGGTTATTTGCATGATCTATCAACCATCTATAAATTTTGTGCTATTTTTCGTAAATGACATTCTTATTTTTTTTCTTGGTTTTTGGGGCACTGCAGGTCACCAAAATTACCAACATTGTCGGTTGCTATACCATGCAAGTAACATTATTGCATTTTTATTTTATTTGTGATCATAAACAACACATAAAATATATATATATATATATATATATATATATATATATATATATATATATATATATATATATATATATATATATATATAGATTGACAAAAAGGTGTTTGCAGGTCAACTTAGCACAGCCTAGTCGGTTCCAACCTGTTTTAGAAAGACACAAAACCACCCAACCCACTCATTATGTCACCTCTATTCAGAATTTCTTTTATTATTTGTTATTAATATTATTGGTGTTGTTAATTTGTTATTATTGTTGTTGTTGTTGTTGTTGTTGTTGTTGTTATTATTATTATTATTATTATTATTATTATTATTATTATTATTATTATTATCTTTATTATTTTGGGATTATTAGGTTGCTGAGACTGCGAAGAAACTTGGGATATTGATGATTTCTGATGAAGTTTATGATCATCTTGCTTTTGGAAAAAACCCTTTTGTTCCAATGGGGATCTTTGGATCAATTACTCCTGTTGTTACACTTGGTTCTATATCAAAAAGGTGGATTGTTCCTGGTTGGCGACTCGGTTGGCTTGTAATCAATGATACTAATGGCATCCTTAAAGAACACGGGGTTCTCTCTCTTTCTCACTTGTAAATATATACACACGATTTTAACAAATTTCTACATACACCGTGTTAACTTAATTTTGTATTTTGTATTTTTTTTTCAGATAATTGATTGCATTACGGGATATCTCAATATATCCAGTGACGCTCCAACGTTTGTTCAGGTTCATTACTATTCCATCCCTCCCAAAAGAAGTCTACTTTTACAATTTCCCATTGTCTTAGAAACAAATTCTCATCCATCATGGGCCACCAAAGTATGAATTTTGGTTTCCTTTATAATGATTCAAGCGAGAAACTTGCTAGACCATTACAAAATGACAAAATTTGTGTTAATTTAACCCTTTTGTTGCATCTGTAGTCGTAAAATCTAAAATAATGTTGATGATTTTTCTTAATAGACTCAACTTTTAGTGGTGTTTTGAAACATAAATGATCACATGGGCGTTTTTTGTAACTTTAACAACTTTAAATGTGACATAACATGAAAAGTTACAGGTATTTTGTCATTTCATAATTTGTGGCAAGTTTTTTTATGCCGGAATTGCTATATAAACAAAGCTAAATTCATACTTGGGTGGTCTCCTAAAAGGTTTTAATAACATGGTGAAAATTTCTCAATACTCGATGAACTATGAAAACATTATTTCTTAAATTGTGATTAATGTTCTTAAGAAAAAATATGATTTTATTAGTATACTCAATTCGGTGTTTGTCACGCTTAACTTTCTGATATGACTCGAAGTCGTTTCATGGTGCAGGGAGCGGTTCCTGATATCGTTGGGAAAACCAAAGATGATTTCTTTTTAAAAATCGTAAGTATAATAAAAGAAGCTGCAAATATTTGTTACGAGAGACTTAAAGACGTTCCTGGTGTAATTTGCCCCAGCAAGCCTGAAGGATCGATGTTTGTTATGGTAATAATTAAGGACATATATTCACAAATATTTATAAAGATTTCCGATAATATGTGTTTTAAGGTCTTATGGTTAATGTTAAAAGGTGAAACTAGATCTAACGGTGTTTGAGGACATTAAGGATGATGTGGACTTTTGTGTCAAGCTTGTCCAAGAAGAATCGGTTCTAATTCTACCAGGTAAGCCTGAAATTCAAGTGTCAATCTTAGTTCAATGTCTAATTTTCAAGATCAAATATACCACTTTTTAATTTCAAAAAGGTGCATGATCGAACTTTTTTCTCCTTGTAGGATGTGTTTGTTATTTAGTCTGTATATACTATTTCTTGAAAATTTGAAAAATTTATCTATGAAAAATTTAAGTTAAAAATGTCTTTGAACTATGTCGTTGGGTAACAGATCAAAACATGTAATCTTTTATTTGCTTCAAGTCAAGTCACAACACTTTTTTGCCTTGTTTTTAAATTTTATAAACAGAAATTAGTTTACTATTATTAGAAAAACTATCTTATTACGATAAAATTTTGTAATGTAAAAAATGATTTCAAATTCTTATACATATAACTCGTTACCCAGATCTACTCATTAATGAGATTTTCATTTTTCTCTTTCAGGTATGACCGTAGGACTCAATAACTGGCTACGGGTAACATTTGCTATTGAGCCTTCGGCTCTTGAAGATGGCATCAAGAGGCTTAAAGCTTTTTGTGAAAGGCACTCCAAGAAAGCGTAAACTAGAGTGTCAAACACTTGTTCGATCATATCTCATGATCTCTGTAGATCTTTCAAAAAAGGGAACTTGTTCGATCATCAAGCATCGGTTGGATCACATCGTATGTTTGCATACCCTCGTATGCATGATATATATGCACTATTTATTAAATAAAGCATGCGAATAAAGCACCAATGAACCTTGTATTTGGTGATCCTATTTTGTATATTTTTTTATATATGTTCTATGTGATTGTTAAATCATCAGTTACTCCTTTGAGTGGAAAGTCGGCATTTCTATAAGATAGCTTTTTTTTTTTTTGAAAAGCTTTCTATAAGATAGCTACTAGCTGGATAAATATTATAAGTGTTTAATAAAGGAGTTTGTTGGCAAGGATGTAGAAAACAGCATTCGTAGCTTATATTGGGTGCAAATCTTCCCGGTTAAACCAGTGTGACCTGTCTACCATTTTCTGGCCAACCTGTTTAAAGTACCTTTTAGATTAATGGGCCACACGGGCCCGAACTGGAACCGTATGGACCGGATCGAACTGGACCGAACCGAGTTATACATAAGCGGGCGGTTCTTGGTTCTAGTTTTTCTCCTCTTCGTTTATGTTTTTTTTGGTTCCAGTTCCAACGGGTTACTTTTTTACTCGGAACCGGATCAATAAAGGACCATCACTTTTAACACTTTTTAAAAAAAACTTTCAAATGATCTTCTCCTTAAATAATATGTTGCAAACAAAAACCAAGAAGTCATAAACACAACTAACGTCTTTTGCTCTACCGTAATTTTATTATTGGTCATCGTGAACTTTAATCCTCTTCACCATGCCCCTTTCACGTTGATAGCGGTTCCAAACCTTAATTTTTTTTCATCTTCTCCATAATCCTTAACACATGTGAAAAGGATTAAGGTTTTTTTTCAAGTTTTCTTCAATGCCATTAATGGACAATTGAGTTTCTCTCTTCCATAAAGATACTTAAGTAAGTTTGTATGTGATCTTTATATTCGTTCATCTCTTTTAATGATTTTTTTGAAGGGATTAAAAATAACCTTTTGATGATAGTGATTAATGTTTTTTGTTTTACTATTTACGTATGATATTTTTTATAATGTATATAAGTAGAAATTATCATTCCAACAATCATCATAGGTTAACTAAACTTGTTTAATATTTTTTTGGTATATAATTTATAATATGCAAGCTTAGGTAGAGAAAACTTTGATATGTTTCAACTATTTCAGGTTTGCGGGTTTTGGAACAGAAGAACGAGAACCGAACCGAAACTGAAACAGTCACACCTAAACGGGATGATTCTCAGTTCTAAATTTTTACCATTTTCAAATTCGATTCTTTTCACGTTCGGTTTAATCCGGTCCAGTTTTAAAGCCAAGCTCATACATAGTAATAATACCGACCCATCTGCACCTACACGATATAAATATGTTGCGACCTTCCTAAATTATTAAATTGGTCAATATGGGTATTATATCTTGGTACCCATCACATCGACTCTTTTTGGCCACGTGAGTTTTGCATAAAGTTATATATTCTAATCTAAATATAACTTAGTAATACATAAAACTTGTTACATTATCTAAACCATTTATTTTAAAAATTAAATTAAATTATTTAATTTTAACTATTTATTTAATTAGGATTAAAATTTTAATTTTAACTTTTATAAATTTAATATTACATAAAAGAAACTTTAAGTTAATGTCTTTATATACAATTTAAATGAATTCTATACATACGACGACCAGAGTAAATCTTTGAGATTGTAAAAAAATAAAAATAAAATGAGAACGGTATTAAAAATAAAACTCAATTTGTCTTATCTCCTTAACTCAACATAGTTACTTTCTCCTTATTTTTCACCACTTGAAGTTGGTTCAATATATATTTATCTCTAAAAATGACTCATCTTTTGATAACAATAAATTTTAATATAAATAAAAGATGAAGATGTATAAAAATTATTGAACAAGTTTAGTCATTCATTTGAAAATAAATTTATTTGTAATTCTAGACCGACTCTTTTTATTAAATTGTAATATTTATTATTTTTAAACATGTTTATATATCACACAATCATTTAATCTAATTATTAATTATATCAGCTAGATAACATTTATGCTAAAATCAAATCTTGATGGAAATATTGAAAAATCAAAAAGTCGAGCTCTCAATAACCATCTCACTTAAAACTTTCAAACGAAAAAGATAAAAACTTACGTAACTTTAGAAGGAAAGTTTTGTTTTAACAACGAATACAAAAATAGAACCAAGATGAATTATAAATTTACCAAATAAATTAAAAAATAGAGAGAGCGCTTTTGTCTATGTATTTATTATTATAAGATTGTTACAACACATATTTATATACATGTAATTTAAAAGTATACACACATATTTGTATTTCTAACATCACTGCAAGCTGAATTGGTGCTAGCACATAAAACTTTAATCGCTATAATTAAGGCCTATAATGAACGCATGTGTTAACTAATGAGTTGTAGCAACATATTTAAACACAGGATGCGAGAAAGAACTATGTATCGAATAAAATACAAATCAATCTCAAGATGGTTCTTTCATGACGGAAAACATGATTGTCCGTCATAGTTGTACAGTGATCACAAGGATTATTGGTGTTCAATACCACTTGATTCACTTAACAAGGTTTTCTACCATAACTCCACTACTTTTGAATAATCTTCTTAAGTATAAGGGAAAAATCAAGTCTTGCTTAATAATGACGGTCACCTGGACGCAATTCACGGTTAGAAAAATATATATATAAGAACAAAATACCCTTATTAATGAGCATTAACGATGATTACTAATAATACTCGTGATACTTAAAATAAAAACGATTCTCAAATGAACTTCTCCATAAACCACTTATATACTTAGCGTTACAAAGTTAAATGTTGTATTAAGGAACATATTAGTACGGAGACTTATCAAATCATGTGTTTTTTAGTGTAAACTAGTTACTTATAATGATTATAAATACAAATAGTATTTTATTAAAAATATTCTTATAGGGAAAGTACTTTTATTAATTGTTCTTTTACTCTCAGCATCACATTAGTTATTTCTATATATCTTCCTTACAATCTTAAGTATATCATTGCCAATATTTTTGCGTTTTATTTTATTCTATTATATATCAATAAGAAACAAGATAGAAAGGAGAACAAGAGATGGACCGGAAGAGAGAATAGAGAAAGGAAATAGTCAAATAGAAGAGGGGGTGCGTGGTAGCGGGGTGGTTCACCGCCCGGGGGAGGGGGGGGAGGGTTGCCATAACAGAAGGGCTAGACCTCTCCTAGTGGAGCATTATGACTGCTTCGTCACCCGCTCATCATTTGGCATCTCGTTTTCGTGGTGATGTGCTACGTACGTAGCTCGCTTCCATTTTCTTTTTTTTTTTAATTGTTTTTAAGCAATCATAATATTAATCTAAATTAATATTTTGTGGGTCCAGTAATAGTAGTGATAGTAACGTGGATGTTAGTCATGTATGTCATGACTAGGCAGAGCCGTTTCAAATATTTTCGGGGTCGGTGCAAAACCAAGCCCCCTAAAAATACTAAAACATATAAAACACTATATAATAAACTTAAAATTTTTTAGGTTTTCAAATGTTTAATAAATTTATCGATTGACCTTCTTTGTGATCATTTTAGGTTTTTAAATTCTTTTCTTTTCTTTTTTTTACTACACAGACAAATCTGTTTTGGAAAACATGATCTATCAATTAGTTATAATATTCAAACTGATTAAATTGATTCCAAGTAATTCAACTATTTAAGTAAGAGAGATAATTCGTACACAACAAAAGTGGTCATACACAACACTTTTATGCATCGTCAACTTGTACCATATGTATTAACTGCTTCTACTTTGTTATGTATGGTTCAACTCCCTTTAAGTAAACACATCACTTAACTTGATATCTACCAATTCAAGTAACCAATTTAACTAATAAATTAAAAAACTATTATACTAATTAACTGATTATTAAGACTATAATTTTCGAGTGTTTCAAGATTCCAAATTACTGACACCAACAAACTTAGTAGTTGATATCAAGTGATTTAAAGTAACCAATTAACAAGTAACTCAAGTAAGTAAGTGATTTCAAGTAACCGAAACAAGTTAATTAACTAATAATCAATAAGGAAAAAGGAGAACTAATCACAAATGATGAGACCAATCGTCTCTACTCTCTCCATAAGAAATATGTCTTTTTTCACTATTTGTCTGTCCATTTTGACTTAATAAACCTAATCTTGGGCCTTATCTAGCCATGGCCTGGGCGGTTGTCCGGGGACTAAGGCAGTTTAGTGATGACTATGTGAGAGATAAAAAATTGATATGTCAATCAGTTATAACAATCATGCATGTCATGACTACAAGTTTGTAAGAACCATTGTTTGCATGTTGCAGCCGCTCCTTGCACTACATGTAGATATTTAGGTCTATAAAACATGTAGTTGAGAAGAACATTTTTATGGTGCAAATTAATGATGCAACTCCAGGCTGAAGGTTTAAAAAAAGAACGTTCTAGTTAATTTAATTGAATATATAATGGCAATCAAAGCATGATCCTGTAATTGCAGAAACAAATTAATAATATAAACTAAGACCATAAAAACATGACATATTCCTCATTCATGAACCGCCCCTCGTCATCATGATGAAAAGTGGCATTGTTATTAAAATGTGGTGTATAGTTTAATGGATCTCCGACCAAGTTGGTATAAACAACCACATTTGGACGCCTATAAATCTGGCCATTGCTAACATAAACAATACAAGTAAAGAGGAGGAAGAAGAAGAAGAAGAAGAATTGAAGATCAATGGAGAAGCAGGAATGGGGTTTTAAGGAGAACCAAGAGGTTCATGCTGCTGCAGATTTCAAAATGACAACCGTTCTTGAAGTCATTAATGGTGAAATCAAAGGTAATGGGAAGTCTTTGATTCAGCTTGGATTTGGTGATCCTTCGGTCTTTTCTTGCTTTCGAACATCCCCAGTAGTCGAAGATGCGCTAATTGAAGCCATTCAATCCACAAAGTTAAATTGCTATGCAGCTGGAGTTGGAATTAATCCTGCAAGAAGGCTTGTTAACGATTACTAGCTTTCTTTGATTTTCGTTTATAAGTTACATTAATCTTTCAAAACTTTAATCTTGATCATGATTTTCGGAACAGGGCTGTTGCTGAGTATTTGTCCAGAGATATTCCCTATAAGTTAACAACTGATGATGTTTTCCTGACCGCGGGAGCAGAACACGCTATCCATGTTTTACTAACAGTTCTTGCTTGCCCTGGTGCAAATATACTATTACCTCGACCAAATTATCCGTCGTTTGAAGCTGCAGCCAGATTTGATTCGCTGGAGGTTCGTCATTTTGATCTCCTACCAGAGAAAGGTTGGGAAGTAGATCTTGATCGTGTCGAATCATTGGCTGACGATAAAACTGTTGCTATAGTTCTTATCAACCCAGGGAACCCTTGTGGATATGTTTTCACATTTGAGCACCTTAAAAAGGTGCCGTTATATATTATTTTTACTTGTATCTTCATTTGGTGCTGCAACATATATACATTTTTTCTATAAAATTTCTTGTCAATGACTACAACAATGTTATGTGATGAAGTTATCGAACACAAACATTTAAAAGATTGCATCCTCATATATATTTTCTTTCTTGTTTTTCCATAAAAAAAGATTGCAGAAACAGCAAGAAAGCTTGGGATACTGGTGATTTCCGACGAAGTTTATGCCCATCAAGTCTTTGGAGAAAAACCATTTATCCCAATGGGAGTGTTTGGAGATATAGCTCCAGTTGTGACTCTTGGAACACTGTCAAAACGATGGTTGGTTCCTGGTTGGCGTTTTGGTTGGATAGCAATAACTGATCCTAACGGCATTCTTCACAAAACTGGGGTATATATTCATATAAATATGACGGGAATCATAAACCATTAAACCTTAACATGGTATTAGAACGGGTTAACATTCTCTTATATCTATAAACATGAGAGCATGAGAGAGAGACCTATAAAGAGACTTATTTTTTACTTAATTTAAAGAATGCAGTCACATGTTTGTAAGTGAATATGATATGTCATATTTGACTATTAGAGAATCTTAACCCTATAAGAACAGTCGCTTATCCTCTCTCTCCGAAATCTTCTTCTCTATCAGATTGAAAACTGAAATTTAAATTTATATCCTTTGGTTGAATTTGGTGTTGTTTCAGATTGCTAGTTGCATAAAGAGTTGTCTGGAACTAACTGCCCAATCCGCCACTGTTATTCAGGTAATTAATTAATTAATATGATTTTCAAATTAATCTTCTTGATCACATATATATGCGTTTTATTCATTTCATTACTTTTGTTGATCGTTTTCAGGGAGCGGTTCCTAGCATCATGAAGAACACGCCTGACTCATTCTTCGTGAAAACCAACAATATACTAAAGGATGCAGCGAACATGGTTTATGATCGAATTAACCAGATACCCCTTGTTTCATGCCCACACAAACCCGAGGGAGCAATGTTTCTCGTGGTATAGATTTTTCAGAATATTAACTAATTGTTGGGATCGAATACCACAAAACGAAATCACCGCAACTATAATGGATATTAAGTGTAAATAGACTATATATCAAAAGAAAAGCATGCAATAGCTTTCTTGGTTCAGCTCCTCTCATCAAGCCTCCTCCTTCAATTCAACGAAAAGTTCATTATAAAATTTAGATTAGAAGATGAAAACTCTCAACCCTCTAACAATCTTGATTACGTTTTTTTCTTCTCAACCTCCATTTATCTCCCAAAGAATACTTAATCTAATTTGATTTGGAAACCAAAATCTTCCATTAATGAATTTTGACAAATTCCAAATTAATGAACATCTTTATAAATGTGAGTCAAACACTCATAAGTATAAAGTTTTCCCAAATAATTAAATTGGCTTGTTAAAATTCAATTGGAATTGTTTGTACAGGTGAAGCTAAACCTAACAGGTTTTGATGATGTAGCTGATGACACAGACTTCTGTATGAAGTTGGCAAATGAGGAATCTGTGATCCTTGTTCCAGGTAAATGAAAATCCTTAATAGAGTATTTACACCAATCTTTAATATCTTTTTTTAAAACTTTTTTCATGTTATGGCCCTAGGGAATGTTATGGGTTTGAAGAATTGGGTAAGAATAAGTTTTGCAGCGGACACAGAAGTGCTTGAAGATGCCATTGGGAGGATGACAGCATTCTGTTTGAGACATGCAAAACGTCAATAGTAAAATATATGTGATAGTGGCTCAATTTGCATTCAAAAGTATATATGACTTTTGTATATTTCTTGGTCCACCTAGCTATTGCATGTATATGGATCTAATAATATTATTGTTGCTTGTTGATGATAAATAATAATAATAAAAGAAGCGAAAAAGATCCATAAATAATATAGTTTGGGTTAATAATGATTTATCAAAGTTTTAGTTTAATTTTAATTAAATTATGAAAGTTTTTTTTTTCAAATAGTTTTATTAAAAAGTTTGAATTTTTTATGATTTAATCCTCAAAGTCACGCTTTTTTTTTTTTGCTTAAACCTTAAATTTTTTTCCAAACGATTTAATCCTTAATTTTTTGTTAAAAAATGGTTTAATCCTCTATGTTTTGTAAAACTTTAGATAAAGCTAAAATGCATAATCAAGTAAAGAGGATAGGATCGAAAACCATACAAAACATAAGTGATTAATAAGTTTTTTTAACAAAACTTCAAGGTTTAAACTATGTGGAAAAAATTAGGTTTAATCATATCAAATTTAAAACTTTATGGTAAAATCGTTTAAGAAAAAACTTTGATGATTAAACTGATATTGAGCGAAAACTTTGATGATTAAACCATTATTCACTCATATATATTCACCAAAGAGAAAACAACTTTCTTATCTAGCTAGTTGTATATGACACCGTTTGAAAGGCTAGATAAAATATAAAAAAATTATTGTCATTAGAAAAAGGGAGATGATTGATATATATTTTACCATACATATAATAATCATGATTTTTATGTTACTATAAGTTCATTATCAAATAATATATCCATATGTTTATGTGTAGCCCAATTATTCACTTTTTATTGTGTATAACAAAATAAGTTATATACAAATCATCTTTCTTAAAAATAGGTTAATTTGAAAGGTAACTTTCCGTACAAGCTCACATGAAGTTACCCATCAATTTTACTTTATTTTGGTTTTATCTTATATCAACAGAATTAGTAGCGAATTAAGTAGAAGTTTGCATAGTGGTACAACACTCAAATTACTAAACGAAATGTTGTTAATGTAAATGTACAAACTTCAACCAATATGTACTAAAAACTATGAAAATAAGATGTGTATAGCTAGAAATACCTATTATAGGTGTATAGGTGCTTCTATGCTTACAAACACCTGATTAATAATTAAATAAATTTAAAAATAACTAACATACACCTCATTTAAAATGTACATGAATACAGAATCACCTAATATATATATATATATATATATATATATATATATATATATATATATATATATATATATATATATATATATATATGACGTAGAAGTATATATATTCTATCCTCAAAAACTATATAATTAATGAACTTAAACGTACAAAGTTTACCATTATGACCACATCATATATATCACTAGTAAATGCGAACAATACTTACAAACCGGTTTTTAAATATATTCTATAACCGGTTCAGAATAGTTATTCCTTTTAAATTCTAGCCTATAGATTAAGACCTTGCAACGAAGGTTCGGATAAAGACCTTGCGAAGAAAGTTCTGTGCTTTTATAATTAACTGCAACTGTTTCATTAATCTTGTCACCTTCTAATAAAGAACATTATTTGCTTAATTATTCATGGCTTCACTACTTTATATTAGATTTTTTTAATGAGAGTTGCTATTAAGAGAATAGTACGGACAGTCATATGCAGAAATAGCTCTTAATTATATGTTAAACGACTTTATGTGTTATTCTCTCTTAATTATTACTACATTATGGTTCAATTTAGATACGTTTCCTTCTTATCATCTTTGTTTCTTTATAATTGAGCTCTTCTACTGGGTCGTCATTTAAAAGTATTATATAGTTTTAACTGTTATGCACACTTGTCTAATCTTATTATTAGTTCTTAGTCGACCTACAATTGATGCTTAGTTGTAGTGCATGTGAATCAATTAACTTATTCGCGAAAATGATACATAATGTTAACATCATCTATCATAGGTGATCTTACACTCACAAACTTTTTAAAATGAAGGGTGATGTTAACATCATTCAATGAGATTGTAGTGTAACATCACGTATAATAGGTGATGTTAACATCATGTATCATTTTTCAATTAACTTCTAATGGTGAAAAATATCCATGACTTACGTGTATTATTAGCTCATTACATTATCATTGACTTATAAGCCAAAATGTTATTTAGTGACCAAATTTTAGTGTTTGGCACATAATCTACACTAAAACCATACCATATAAAAATTCGTCACTTTGATAATTGATGCTACCTGGGTATAAATTTGAATACAACTAGTGTTGTAAATACAGAGGAAGGGATTGTTATGTTTAAAATTGTATATAAATTATAGTTTATATATATTGTGTGTGTGAAGGTTTGTATTGAATACAAACCTTAAGGGCTTTTTGTAAATACTATGAGGATAATGTTGTGTCCAACTTTTTTATATATATTTGTAACCAAGTATTGATATAAACAATAAAGCAATATCACAGTTATTGAATGCAATGTACTTTTTAGCATTGCACGGATGATATACTTTTTAAATAAATATTATATTACGATAAAATTTGTATAAAAATTTAGATAAAAATAAGACGATCACAAATATATATTTATGTTTACACCGGACATTATAGCTCAAAAGTTATAAAAAGAAAACCAAAAAGCCATACAACTAATTCACCAAATAAAATAATAATAAAATTTTAATAGTGTGCGGAGACGAAATAAATAAAGGACGGAGAAGAAAAGGAAAACGTTGAGGAGCAAAGTAAAAAAAAAGAAGATGAAGCGTGAATGGAAGGAAGAAAAAAAGGAGAGGAAAATGGAATTGCCGAGGATAGAACCTGGGCCTTCCTGGTTATCTATATTCCCTATTACCACTGGGCTAGAGTGAGCTAATGTTTTAAATTGCAGACTAAATGTATGTAACTATTACGAGAAAGTTACTGTTCATAACCCCTGGTAAATGTTATTATATATAATGACAAATAAGAATTTTCATTCATATCTGTAGATCTATGTGTGCTTATTACATGTTCTTGGTGTTATTATTCATTTTAATCATTTTCTTCATATATCTACTTAGGAATTCTACTTTTAATACTTGATCTTGGCCTACAGACTTCACTCCCTTTTAAAGAGATTGCATCTTTGAAATCTAACATATCGTTAAAGCCTAAATTTTACTGAACCATCCTCTTTCGTTGTCATCAATCATTAAAATATCAAGAATCCTTATCTATTTTTATAGAAACTTCACCCTATAGTTTCACGTACTCTTAGTGTAACCGAGATCCATTCTTTATGACTACTGCTAACTTCCACCAAGCCTGGAAGGAAAAGCAGCGACAAACAAATATAGACAACTATATTAAGTAGGAAACCATAGCTGAATCTGTTGAATTTATCATCTCGTCATCTAGATCTTAACTTGACAACTCAGTTTTAGACTTAGACTCATTTTCCTACCACCGGGGCTTTTGATTCCTTCTTCTTTGTATGTGTAACTAATGCAAATCTAGTGCTCTTGAGGGACTTCCTAAGTTGTTGTTGAGACAAGCTGTTGGTGTGACTCCTTAAGTTATTGTTGAGAAAATTTCTTCTGAGCCAATAATAGAGTTGTAACCTCCTTAATAAACTGTTCTTGTAACACATCCAAGGATTTAATTACCACCTCTGCTTCATCCTTTTTGACACCAACATTCAGATGATCATTACTTAAGCAATAGAATCTTGTAATTATCTTTGATAATGTTTCGTCTTTCTTAGCAAAAAAAATTTCACTGGATCGATTCAGATTTGTTTTTTGATGTTGTTTGACTAGAAACTAAGAGTATCCCACATCACTTTTGTAGTTTGACACACAACCAAAGTGTGCAAAATAGGTTTAATAAGAGCATTAAAAAAATTACTTTTAGCATCGTCATCTAGTGAATATAACTTCGTGTCTTCACCAGTCTAGGATGTCTAGGATGCAACCGACTTTGGGATTTCTTTTGTAGCAGATCCAAAAGTGTATTTCTCACTTACCGTTGCATGAATCATTGGATTAATCAGACCATTGAGTATCAATCACTCGTGTTGTGATCAATGCACTTAAGAGATTTTTATGCTTTGATACCAATTGTTGGTCTCACAATGGCAAACAACAATCTTATATGTGTTGAAGATGGTTGAATACATATTAAAAATTATGAAGAACAAATTGGTATATATATAAAAACTTTTGTTGAATTCTTTACATATTAATATAAAACTTTTAACTCTCCAACATCCAAATCAATATCAAATCAAAGATCTTGATTCAACACATTTACCTATATCCTATATAACTTAGACTTGATTGTATCCTAGGTGTCAATGCTTATTGATTGGTAAAAATGCAAGTATGAGCAATTGCAAATTGTAGAAATGGTGATGTGACACTAATTCAACGAATGGTCATGTGTCCCACATCGGAACTGCAGTAAAACTTCATGAGAAAAATCATGTATATAAAAAGGGATCTTGGAAAGTAAGGCCTTGCCCCATAAAAACTCATGATTAGAAATGGGTAATCTGTTTCCGATTTGGTCGTAAGTCCGGTTCAACCGATTTTTCCGGTTTTCACATAACCGGGCGGTTTTTTATCCGGATTTCCTTTCAGTTTTGAACCGTAGGCATGTCCGGTTCCAGGTTAACCCGTCGGGCCAGTCCGGTTTTAAAAACGTTGTTTCCAGCTTATCGGCGTTACATCTAACTTTTTAGTCGTTTATGAAGATTATCAAAGGCTTCATATTGCTTGCATTATTTATGATTTAAAATACTGGTGTTTTAAACATATTTATTATATACAAATTATCTTATAATTCTCTGTAAATGACTATCTAATATTTATAATCATCATTTGGTCGTCTTTCCTTCTTGCGGTCTATTAATAGAGACATTGTTTTAGTTAATTGCGGGTTTCATGTAAAGTTTAAAAGATGTTATTAGGATGGTGGGTAATGGATAGGATGAGCTTAACGGACATTAAAGAGGTGTTAAATTGTTATGATTTGAGGCTGTCGAGGTATACCGTTTGGAAAGCCCCACACCACGGGCCACATTATATCTATTCTGGAAGGCAAAAAATGAGTTAATATTTGTCAACTAAAAGTCTATTTCTACTAAGGTGTTGCTAGACATCCAAATCATGGATTATGATTAGATCTCAAATAGGTTAATAAGGGATTGCAAAGACTGAATTTATGAAGATTAATCACTAAAGATAATTGGGTCAAAATATATGACCTTTTATTGATTATTTAAATACAACAACTCCACTTCAAACACTAGCTCATCTGCTATAACCTACTTGAATTCTCCAATTATTTATAGGCACTAGCTGAATGGTCAGTTATATTAGATAAAAACATGATAATGTTTAAATTTGAATATTCGTGTATCTTACATGTACGAGCCATGAAATATTTCATATTAGTACATGTATGAAATTCAAGCTAATTAGGGTGGGTGCTAATTGATGTGACATACAATTAGAAATAATGTTATAAAAATAAGAATTGAAACTTTTGTCCCACATCAGACCAGCAGGAAAAGTTTACGAGAAAAATCATGTATATAAAAAACGGAGCTTGGAATCCAATTAGTTACATTAACTGAAAAGAAATGCATATTATACTTACCAGATTAGAATAGTTATATAATGACTGCACAAATTGAACTTTGGTGTAAAGATAATAACACTTTAATATAATTTTTCCTATAACAAATAGCGTAAGGGTGTGATTCTGTTGTTCAAAGTTGTAATAATTAGATAGTTAGGTGTTTGAGTGTTCGGCAAATACTGATAATTCAAATATTTAATAAATAAAAGGGACCAAACTAACATCTCGGTGAAAAGACTTGACAATATGTGAATGGAAGGGGAAGTCTTCAAATTATATTACTAAAGAGGTAAATAAGTAATATAATTTATTTAATTTTGTTGCAACTCCTGTAAGATTAATTATTCAAATAACTAGAAGCAGAATCAGTTTATCCAAACATTAAAAACTGAATATTGATAGAACCTTTCATGCAGATATATGCTACTGGATGGTGGCTCTGCCCAGAGTTATATTTAAAACGTCCATTTCATGCAGATGGTGCAATTTCATCGTGATGCACTGTTTAAAGCTAAAGCGAAGGAAGGCGTGAAGGTAAAATGATTATAGTTTTGGGTAATGTTCTTCTAAGTATATTCAACTTTTCACCATTCTGCTATTTTGTATCGAACTTTTTTAAAAATTTATTCTGCGTATCTAACATTTAATTTGTCCCTATTATGTGTATTAAACCCTCTACTGTATGAACTAAACTTATACATTTTTCCTTTTTATGTAACCAAATTACATACATAGCAACAATTTAAAAGTACACACCATAGAAAACATTTGAACTTCAATTGCTTTGAAAATCAATAGTTTATAGAGCAAGAAAAGACTTCTTAACAATAATGAGAATGTGAAATTTTTGCTCTATCCTGACCACTTTGCAGTGGACATCTACTTGTTGTATATATTTTACCATATTCATATTTCTTATCCATATTACAGAATACAAATACATTTACAATTGTACATTCATTCCCGTGACTCATTTTGTTCATAACTTCATACAATGCAGGTCACGCCATGAAAAAATTGTAGTTGTTGATCACCAAATCTTCTAGGGGGATTAGATTTATATTTTGGTCGTTATGACACAATTGAACACAAAGTCGGTGATCACCCAGAATCAGTTTATCCAAACATTAAAAACTGAATATTGATAGAACCTTTCATGTAGATCTATGTTACTGGATGGTGGCTCTGCCCAGAGTTATATTTAAAACATCCATTTTCATGCAGATGGTGCAATTTCGTCTTGATTCACTGTTTGAAGCTAAAGCGAAGGAAGGCGTGAAAGTAAAATGGTTATAGTTTTGGGTAATGTTCTTCTAAGTGTATTCAACTTTTCACCATTCTACTATTGTGTATCGAACTTTTTTAAAAATTTATTATGCGTATCTAACATTTAATTTGTCCCTATTATGTGTATTAAAACCTCTACTGTATGAACTAAACTTATACATTTTTCCTTTTTATGTAACCAAAGTACATACATAGCAACAATTTAAAAGTTTTATACACACCATAGAAAACATTTGAACTTCAATTGCTTTGAAAATCAATAGTTTATACAGCCAGAAAAGACTTCTTAACATTCATGAGAATGTGAATTTTTTGCTCTATCCTGACCACTTTGCAGCGGACATCTACTTGTTGTATATATTTTACCATATTCATATTTCTTATCCAAATTACAGAATACAAATACATTAACAACTGTACATTCATTCCCGTGTCTCATTTTGTTCATAACTTCATACAATGCAGGTCACGCCATGAAAAAATTGTAGTTGTTGATCACCAAATCTTCTAGGGGGATAAGATTTATATTTTGGTCGTTATGACACAATTGAACACAAAGTCGGTGATCACCCAGAATCAGTTTATCCAAACATTAAAAACTGAATATTGATAGAACCTTTCATGCAGATCTATGTTACTGGATGGTGGCTCTGCCCAGAGTTATATTTAAAACATACATTTTCATGCAGATGGTGCAATTTCGTCTTGATGCACTGTTTGAAGTAAAGCGAAGGAAGGCGTGAAAGTAAAATGGTTATAGTTTTGGGTAATGTTATTCTAAGTGTATTCAACTTTTCACCATTCTGCTATTGTGTATCGAACTTTTTTAAAAATTTATTATGCGTATCTAACATTTAATTTGTCCCTATTATGTGTATTAAACCCTCTACTGTATGTACTAAACTTATACATTTTTCCTTTTTATGTAAACAAAGTACATACATTGCAACAATTTAAAAGTTTTATACACACCATAGAAAACATTTGAACTTCAATTGCTTTGAAAATCAATAGTTTATACAGCCAGAAAAGACTTCTTAACATTCATGAGAATGTGAATTTTTTCCTCTATCCTGACCACTTTGCAGCGGACATCTACTTGTTGTATATATTTTAACATATTCATATTTCTTATCTAAATTACAGAATACAAATACATTAACAATTGTACATTCATTCCCGTGTCTCATTTTGTTTATAACTTCATACAATGCAGGTCACGCCATGAAAAAATTGTAGTTGTTGATCACCAAATCTTCTAGGGGGATTAGATTTATATTTTGGTCGTTATGACACAATTGAACACAAAGTCGGTGATCATCCAGAATCAGTTTATCCAAACATTAAAAACTGAATATTGATAGAACTTTTCATGCAGATCTATGTTACTGGATGGTGGCTCTGCCCAGAGTTATATTTAAAACATCCATTTTCATACAGATGGTGCAATTTCGTCTTGATTCACTGTTTGAAGCTAAAGCGAAGGAAGGCGTGAAAGTAAAATGGTTATAGTTTTGAGTAATGTTCTTCTAAGTGTATTCAACTTTTCACCATTATGCTATTGTGTATCGAACTTTTTTAAAAATTTATTATGCGTATCTAACATTTAATTTGTCCCTATTATGTGTATTAAACCCTCTACTGTATGTTCTAAACTTATACATTTTTCCTTTTTATGTAACCAAAGTACATACATAGCAACAATTTAAAAGTTTTATACACACCATAGAAAACATTTGAACTTCAATTGCTATGAAAATCAATAGTTTATAGAGCCAGAAAGACTTCTTAACATTCATGAGAATGTGAATTTTTTGCTCTATCCTGACCACTTTGTAGCGGACATCTACTTGTTGTATATATTTTACCATATTCATATTTCTTATCCAAATTACAGAATACAAATACATTAACAATTGTACATTCATTCCCGTGTCTCATTTTGTTCATAACTTCATACAATGCAGGACACGCCATGAAAAAATTGTAGTTGTTGATCACCAAATCTTCTAGGGGGATTAGATTTATATTTTGGTCGTTATGACACAATTGAACACAAAGTCGGTGATCACCCAGAATCAGTTTATCCAAACATTAAAAACTGAATATTGATAGAACATTTCATGCAGATCTATGTTAATGGATGGTGGATCTGCCCAGAGTTATATTTAAAACATCGATTTTCATGCAGATGGTGCAATTTCGTCTTGATGCACTGTTTGAAGTAAAGCGAAGGAAGGCGTGAAATTAAAATGGTTATAGTTTTGGGTAATGTTCTTCTAAGTGTATTCAACTTTTCACCATTCTGCTATTGTGTATCGAACTTTTTTAAAAATTTATTATGCGTATCTAACATTTAATTTGTCCCTATTATGTGTATTAAACCATCTACTGTATGTACTAAACTTATACATTTTTCCTTTTTATGTAACCAAAGTACATACATAGCAACAATTTAAAAGTTTTATACACACCATAGAAAACATTTGAAATTCAATTGCTTTGAAAATCAATAGTTTATACAGCCAGAAAAGACTTCTTAACATTCATGAGAATGTGAATTTTTTGCTCTATCCTGACCACTTTGCAGCGGACATCTACTTGATGTATATATTTTACCATATTCATATTTCTTATCCAAATTACAGAATACAAATACATTAACAATTGTACATTCATTCCCGTGTCTTATTTTGTTCATAACTTCATACAATGCAGGTCACGCCATGAAAAAATTGTAGTTGTTGATCACCAAATCTTCTAGGGGGATTAGATTTATATTTTGGTCGTTATGACACAATTGAACACAAAGTCGGTGATCACCCAGAATCAGTTTATCCAAACATTAAAAACTGAATATTGATAGAACCTTTCATGCAGATCTATGTTACTGGATGGTGGCTCTGCCCAGAGTTATATTTAAAACATCCATTTTCATGCAGATGGTGCAATTTCGTCTTGATGCACTGTTTGAAGTAAAGCGAAGGAAGGCGTGAAAGTAAAATGGTTATAGTTTTGGGTAATGTTCTTCTAAGTGTATTCAACTTTTCACCATTATGCTATTGTGTATCGAACTTTTTTAAAAATTTATTATGCGTATCTAACATTTAATTTGTCCCTATTATGTGTATTAAACCCTCTACTGTATGAACTAAACTTATACATTTTTCCTTTTTATGTAACCAAAGTACATACATAGCAACAATTTAAAAGTTTTATACACACCATAGAAAACATTTGAACTTCAATTGCTTTGAAAATCAATAGTTTATACAGCGAGAAAAGACTTCTTAACATTAATGAGAATGTGAATATTTTGCTCTATCCTGACCACTTTTCAGCGGACATCTACTTGTTGTATATATTTTACCATATTCATATTTCTTATCCAAATTACAGAATACAAATACATTAACAATTGTACATTCATTCCCGTGTCTCCTTTTGTTCATAACTTCATACAATGCAGGTCACGCCATGAAAAAATTGTAGTTGTTGATCACCAAATCTTCTAGGGGGATTAGATTTATATTTTGGTCGTTATGACACAATTGAACACAAAGTCGGTGATCACCCAGAATCAGTTTATCCAAACATTAAAAACTGAATATTGATAGAACTTTTCATGCAGATCTATGTTACTGGATGGTGGCTCTGCCCAGAGTTATATTTAAAACGTCCATTTTCATGCAGATGGTGCAATTTCGTCTTGATGCACTGTTTGAAGCTAAAGGGAAGGAAGGCGTGAAGGTAAAATGTTATAGTTTGTGGTAATGTTCTTCTAAGTGTATTCAACTTTTCACCATTCTGCTATTGTTTATCGAACTTTTTTAAAAATTTATTGTGCGTATCTAAAATTTAATTTGTCCCTATTATGTGTTTTAAACCCTCTACTGTATGTACTAAACTTATACATTTTTCCTTTTTATGTAACCAAAGTACATACATAGCAACAATTTAAAAGTTTTATACACACCATAGAAAACATTTGAACTTCAATTGCTTTGAAAATCAATAGTTTATACAGCCAGAAAAGACTTCTTAACATTCATGGGAATGTGAATTTTTTGCTCTATCCTGACCACTTTGCAGCGGACATCTACTTGTGGTATATATTTTACCATATTCATATTTCTTATCCATATTTCAGAATACAAATACATTTACAATTGTACATTCAATCCTGTGTCTCATTTTGTTCATAACTTCATACAATGCAGGTCACGCCATGAAAAAAATTGTAGTTGTTGATCACCAAATCTGCTTTCTAGGGGGATTAGATTTATGTTTTGGTCGTTATGACACAATTGAACACAAAATCGGTGATCACCTTCCTTACATATGGTCTGGAAAAGACTATTATAACCCCGGTGAATCCTCTTTTCTCTATGTAATCCAAAATGGTTATAAAGTTGATCATGTGATCTTATTAAGATATATATAGAATAAATATTGTAAACAAAAACATAAAACAAGTAAGAGTAAACACTGGGATTTGATGGCTTCGAATTACGTACACAAACTATAGCATTTTATGAATAAACCATTGCTAAAAGAGGAGAAGAAAACAACTGATTATCTCTTTCACAATAAACATGAAAACGCCCTCGTATCCCAAAAGAAGAAAATATTATTATATATTGTCAGTTATAATTTTTTAGGGAATCTGAACCTAATTCTTGGGTGGACACTATGACGGATGAATTAGACTGCAGAAAATATCCTTGGATGCCATGGCATGATGTTCGTTGTGCACTGTGGGCACCTCCATGTCGAGATGTAGCAAGACACTTCGTTCAATGTTGGAACCATGCTAATATATATATATATATATATATACACACACACACACACACATATTTGGTTTTTTGGTTATTTCGAGGTTGGTTTCTTTCGCCATACATTTAATAATTTATCCAATGAAACAAAGCACCGAACGAACAAACAATACCACCGTTGATGCCACAACAGCACATGGTTCTCCCACACTACATGGGAAGGAGCCAAAAGTTAGACATCGAGAGTAAGCCGACTGATTGAAACCAAACAAAGGGTTCTTATTCCTCCGAGTTACCATCACAAGATATACAATTTCTTTTACCTCAAGAAGCCGATGGGATAGATTTGAACATTGTTAATAATAAACGGGCTGCACCCGAGAACCCTTTTTGATTCGTTACATGATGAACATGTAAACCAAGCTGTGAAAACAGTAGATTCTGTAGATGATTTACTTAAATCAGACTTGCTGAATGGAACATCATATGCCTCTTGGTGGTCATTTGTTGCCTTGTAGTTTTCTTAAAGATTAAGAATAGTGAACTTTGCAATTCTATCGCATTGACTTGCAAATCTTTTATCTAGATTATGTTTTACACTAACGGGTCAAGCATTTCAATGCAAACCTTTTTCGGTCAGCAATTACCACTCCTAAATGATTTTGTTACTTGAAGCTCTGTCTGCCTTCAATAAAACCGGACAAAACCTTGATCAAGTTGATTTGATTCGCATGAGAGTATATAAAATCATATATCAAAAATCTTATATATTGGCCCGTGTTTACACGGGCGTGAAAGCTTCTGTCTTTAACATGAATCAACTCTACATGAGTGAATGACTCATCGATGCCACGAAATTGTACACACACAACAAGATTGTCTATCCTGATACAAAAGGTAAATAATATTTCTCTTTCTCTTTTGGCACTCTAACATTTAATCAAATTAAATACTTCCCCATAATTCTCTACATAACTACTCCTTATCTACCTTATCTCACAATATCTCCAGATCTTATGATATTCCCAGAAAGACTTGTGAGGCCAAGAGGGCGGATACCAAATGTGGGCACTGATATGAACGTGTTTGAAAAAGTTATTGATGCCAGCGCTCTTAAACACAAACGATTGGTATGTCAAAACAGCCAATACCCCCAAGAGAACAATATTACATGCTTATTTTTTACAACTTCACAAATATAAATTAACATATTACTTATATTAAATATAGACTATTCCAGCTCTATTTGCAAAACGTTATAATCTAATGCGTTTTAAGAAGGCCAGAATCATATATGGTGACACGGACTTGTGGATAAGGATGACTACGCTTAAGAGGAACAGGTCAGGAAAGATCAATGACCATGTGATTCTTGATGGACCAGGATGGATGAACTTCAAAGAGATCGTATAATTTGGTGAAAATATTATACTTTTCTTCACACTGGACACGTACAGCCTAGAATGCCAACGAGTAAAATTCACCGTCGCAGCGATCTAACCATCTACAACAAATATAACGCATTCACGAACATTCGGCTTTTGGACAATTTTTTGGCCTGTTTAGTAACATATTTGAACTGTTAGATGATGGATTTGTAAGCCTGTATATACTGAAAATGTGGATTGATCTTTTTCCTAATCTAACTATCTCCTATCGAACTTATCTAAAAAACCTCCTTATTACAATCCCGGAAGAGAAGTACAAAATATATAAACACTAGACTGTAGTCCCGTGTTCACACGGGCTTGACACCTAGTTACAATTCAACTATGTCTTGATCACATAAACTAATTGCTAGACCTTGTTAACTATTCAACTTATTTTGCAATTAATACAAACTCTCTATACAAGAATTCCCTAGACACACTAGATAACTTGACTAACAAAGAAAGTACCACTTATGTTCGCAAACTCCAAACACATTTTTAGGTTGGTTTAATATTTGTCCTACGGATAAACATTAAACTAGAAATTATCCTAATCGCGGAATCATTCTCTCCCAAAACCCAAAACTTCAAATTAACTCAATTGTTACCACCTCATTCTCCGACCGTCAGCAAAAAATGGCAGTCAGGAGAACCTTTCCGTCCATGTTTCAAGGCATCATTTCAATTCGCATCTCAAGGTGTTTGTGTTTCAATAGTTTCCACTTAGTTTCCGATTCAAGGATTTCATTCATGTTTCTAGTTCGAGGGCGTGTTCCGTTCGTGTTCAAGGTCCGGCCATCGGCACACCCCAGCCAATATCCGGCGTTTCAAGGTGTTCGTGTTTCTGGTTCATTTCTATTCAAGTTTTTAAGGTGTGTGTTGTAATACCCGAACTCGAGATGTAATTATATTTGATACGATGTAAATTTAAGTTATGATCAATAATATTATTATTATTTGAATCCAAGAGTTACGGAGCTTGAGTTAATTATTCAATTGGTTATATAAAATTATGGTTGGGCTTAGATGATTAATTTAAGGTGGATGAGTTGTGTTGGGCCAAAAATCATGAAGGCAATTAGGTTAGGAATTGATGTTGGGTGTGCTTGGCCTACTAGTAGATATATATATATATATATATATATATAGGGTTAGTTACTGTTTCATTGCTTTCAGATACTGAAGATATAGAGATAAATGTGTATGTGTATCATGTGTTACTTTACTGCCAAGAAGAGAAAAAGAAGGTTAAGGAAGCAAGGTTTGGGAGCTAGACTTGAAAAAGAGAACAAGGTATGAATGTTAAACCCTTATAGCATTATTCTTGTAGAAATTACTGTGTCCAGAGAGAGAGAGAGTTATGGAGTTCCTGGAAGTGGGTTTTCACCCCTGTTTTTGATGTTTTAACACCGTGAACATCAAGCACACAAACACTATGAATTTCATTCTGATTCTGGAGCAATGGTTACTGTTTACGTTGATTAATGAGCTTGGAAACATCACAAAGCTGTTAAGAACATCAAGCAAACAAAACATTGAAGTTTCATTTGATTTTCAAAAGGGATATTCCATGTTCTTGCATGAAAACCCAACCGAGAACAAATTTTGGGTCTTAACCCTCTTAAATGATGTTAAAAATCGGATTGGTTGGAAAGGGTTTGTTTATATGTTGTTAGTAAGATTTTGAATAAAAAATTGTGTTAAGTGGTTCAGTATTGAAATATTTCAGAAATTAAAGTGAGACCTGTGTGTGTGTGTAATCGACGTCCGACCAAGATAAGTATGCATCCGACTTATACAGTCAGTTCTTGGTCCGACTTTGGTTGGGGGGGGGGGGGGGGGGGTCTTGGTGCGACTTGATCGACACCCAAAGTGTCCAACTTTTGAGTTGAGGTGCTATCGAACTTGTATGGAACTCATGGTTCGACTTTAGAGTTGAGATGATATCCGAATCGTATGGACCTAGGTCCGACCAATACGCTCATCCAACTTAGGGTGTTGGACCGTGGGAAGACCTAATGCGTGTCTGACCTAGGTGTTAAAGAGTTGTCCAACTTGGGTACATAAGTGGTTAAGGAAGGTGCGACCACTGAGTCGAGAAAGCTACACGTTCGTCTGTGGATCGCTTCGTGTCCGGCTAGATTTGAATTGACCTAACTTAGAATTGGATATGCGTTAGAGTGCATCCTATCAAAGTGACTTATACCAGTTATTGATTCTATATGATATGATGTAGGTTCTCATTGTCGGACTCGTTAACCGTACAACCTTGCGAGTCATTATTATTACTGTGTTAAACTGCTGTTGCTGATAGCAGGTGAGTTTCACCAACTCTTATATTATGTTGCGATACGTGCTCTATGTGATATTTTGATGAAGTGATACGTGCTCTATGTGATATTTTGATGAAGTGATACATGTGTGGTGTCGTGAGCAGCATGGCTCGTTTGGCAGCTGGTCACCCCACCTATAAGGCAATTGATTTGATACCTACGTGGTGTCGTGAGCCGCTGGGCTCGTTTGGCCGATGGCCACTTTGCTTGTGTGGCATACTTGATGTGACGTACATTATCTGTAGTTGTGTATTCTGATATAATATACGAGTGTTGTGTGTTCACTAAGCTTTATGCTTAACCCGTTGATGTTTATTCTTTCAGGACTGTCCCGTGTTGACAATGGGAAGGCTCGTGAGTCATAGTTATTTCCGAACGTTTTCTAAACTCTTATTTACAACTGTTACTTTTGGGAACCGTAAGTCCCGTGTGTAGGGCCAGCGGACGACTGTATCGAATGATATTTAACTATCGGTTTTTTGGTTATGTGAATTCCTATTTTGTAAAAAAATTTGGGGAGTTACATGTGTGATTCCGGTTCAAGGCTTTTGTTTCATGTTTCATGGTCTCCGGGTTCGCCAAACCTGTTCATGTTCAATTTCAAGGCTTGATGTTCGAGTTTAGGTTTAAGGTTATGCGTTTGAAGGTTCGTGTTTCAAGGTCTCCGGTCAAGATTTCAAGTTTAGGCTTCGTGTTCGTGTTTCATGGTCTCTAGTTTGAGGGTTCATTATTCAAGTTTCAATGTTCAAGTTCAGGTTCAAGGTTTGCTGTCTTGCAAAGACTAGTTCATGTTTAGATGTATCCTGAGGTATCCGGTTAAGATTTGCATTCATGTTCAGGTTTCCTATCAAGGGAACTTGGGTTGTGATCCTTTCATAGGTTCGGTTCAAGTTCCAGGTTGTGGGTCAGTCTAGGTCGTGGGTTCAAGGTTTTCAAATGGGTGCGAGTGTGGGTCGTATGGTTTGGTGGTCGAAGTTCGGGTGGTTCGTTGTCCGAGTGCGGTTTGTGTGTTTCGCGTGGTTGAATGGCCGTGGTGCATTGCTCAAGTGTGGTTTGGTGGTCGTGGGTCAAGTGTAGTTTGGTGGTCATGCTTTTCATTCGTAGCTTGTCGTTGAAATGTGGTTCGGTTTTTTAGGTTATTTGTGATTTATAGTCGTGGTTAATTTTGTTTTGTACGTTTTTTTCTAGCATCTTGCTAGTTATATGTGATATATTGCCTTTAAAAAAAGAACTTATCCAAATCTAATATTCAAAACTAACTTATCCATTCTTTCGATGAACATATAACTTGGATAAATTGATTTTTCAAATCTTGAACTAAAATCTTTTATCCAACTGTAGACTTGAGAGTTTGAATCATTAAAAGAATTCAGATCTTCATTTTAGTTTTTGAACTTTTCTTTGGTCTTTAACTTATACTTACCTAGAAACATAAACTCAGCTTAAGAAGTCATTTAACTGACTAGAACATACATCAAAGATAATACTCAGCTTAAGCTGTCTAGTTAGTGTAAAACAAACTTATATAATTCTTAAATTATCATTTAATTGTTATCTCTAAAACTAACTTTTATCCCATCAAATCTATATTATGAGATTATTTGAGTAACATTAACTGATCATTTGTCAACAATTTTCATTATTTCATAAACTACATTAATTTATCAACAAGTTTTAATAAATATCATTAAAATAATTAAATAAATTGAACTTGAGACTCAAGTTATCAACTACTGCAACAAATAATCAATCAACTAATTAAATCATCAACATTGCTCAACAAAGTAATCTTGTGGGACACATGTAGAGGTGTACATTTTCGGATTTTAATCCGATCCGGATCGGATAAAATCCGGACTGGATTTTTTCGGTTTTTTTGAGATCGGATTTCGGATTGTAACCGGATTTTCTCGGACAAAAGTGTAAACTGGGTTTGTACGGATTAAAACCGGATTTTCTCGGACAAAAGTGTAACCGGTTTAACCGGTTTTGGATCAGATTAAAACCGGATCGGATCGGATAAAACCGGTTAAATCCGCTCCGGTTTTATAAAAAACCGGTTCGGATAGTTTTTGCACAAAATCGGATATTCGAATTTTTTGTGCACCTCTAGACACATGATACCCACACTTGACGAAATACACACTTATAAAATTAGATTTAACTTAGAAGGTTGAGCCATTTCTATCTACTAAAGTACAAATGGGCCTAAACACGCAAGGATTTGTAATTGGACTTTACTGTTTATAGTTTTACAACAAACTAAATAAACAACGTTTGAGTTTTTAATTAATTGGGTCAAACGACTAAAATAAAGTTATTAATCATTATTTGGGGTTACAACATTTTTTTAATCATAAATACTTGATGAAAAGTTGTACAAATTGTAACATTATGCACAAGAAGTAGATGGATTGCTCGGAATACCCCACACTGTTTTATATGTCGGCCCTTTATGTGTACACCACGCACATTGACGAATAAGGTTTGAACATGAACAGCTTGGTAGAAATTAAGGATATTGAACCTACCTTATTTAAGGATTAAGATCCTCTAGTGTTTAATCAAACATAATCTATCATTTTCTTTTTTAAACATGAGAATTGGATCTATAAAGGGTCTTGTTTTTTGTTTTTCTGAAAGATTGGATTATATTTTATTTAAAATAAGAGATTTATAATCATGTTTATGAAAGAAAATAATAAATTATATTTAACCATAGCGTTATAGAATCTCAATCCCTCATTTAGGTTTAGTGATGTGTTTAACCTTATATCTCCAAGAAGTATACATATAACTTTATATTGTGTAATACAAGCAATAAGCATAAACTTTATTTGGTTATTACTATAACTAATAACTAGTTTATTACCCCGTGTATAAACATGGAGAATGATTAAAGTAAATATTTAATATTGATTGTGTGAAATTGTAAGAGGTATAGTAAAATAATTATAAAACATACATAGGAATAATAAATGTCTAAAAAGATAGATAAATCTATTAGAATTCGGAAATTCATATATAATACCTCATCAGATTTCCTGTAAAACCTTTTATAAACCACATTCATTGTTTTATTTGTTGGGTTGCCTTTTTCATCACAAATTAGAATCTTCAAACCATCCTTACTGTTAGAACCTAGAGGGTGGGTGAATAGGTTATATATCCAAATTTTGAAGTTTTTATAAGTTCTTACAAGAAAATAAAAGAGATAGGGTTGGAGAGATATCACTAATCACAAGTTGAACATAATGATTTATAGTGGTTCATGCAAGTGTTAACAAACTTGCACTACATCCACTCATTGGCCTCACCTACCAAGAATTTGATTCACTAGCTTCTCTCTTTAAAGGTAGAGATAAACCTTTTACACTTCTCTTTTTCTACTTACAAGAATTATCTCTTCACTCTTACAAGTAAGGTAAAGATAAACTTATTTCACTCTAATTCTAAAGGTTTGAGTTGATCATCACTTCACTCGAATTTGGAAGGCTAGAGTTGATCCTTACACTATTACAAGTATATGAAAGATTGGAGTAGTGTTTAAGCTTTGAAGACTTTGACTCTTGTTTGAATCTTGAACTTGAGAGTTGTATGAATAATCAAAGATATGAGCTCACAAGTGTTAGAGAGTATTCTGGATTTTTATGTTTGCAAGAGGTGAGTAATGAATTAGGTTTGAGTTGATTTAAATAAAGAAAAAGGTGCAAGTTCAAAAGTTGTCCAGGTGCAAGTTCAAAAGTTCAAAAGGTGCGGTGTATTGTTTCTAAGTAGGATTGTTTGGTATTTGCTAAAACGGGAAGCTCTTAGATTTATTCAACCAACACAAATAAATTTTATAAAATCTTTGTCATTTTTATAAAAATAATTTTATAAAAAATCAAACTTTGTTTAATTATTTATTTGGTAAGCTCATATTGTTTGAATATAATCATGTAGGTTTCTTCGGCGAAGACTTCATCTTGAATGTTGATGGCGTTGATCTTGGACGATTTGGAATTTTGACGATTTGTAAAGATTAATTCAGATAAATATAAATATTTATTTGCTTGATTATATATATATATATATATATATATATATATATATATATACATATATATATATATATATATAGATGTATAATTGCACATATGTTAATGTTAGTGTATACAATTATATAAACAAATTGTATATTTTTGTGTCAACAAAAGAGGATATAATTTATATTCCTATTTTTTCCAACACTTACTTTTCACCCTGGAAACCGCCACATATAATTATCCACGAGAGAAAACAGTCTGTCTAAAAAACAATCCAACATTAGATAATGATTGGCCTTAGTTTTTGTTTTTCGTCATTGTAAAACAAACCAGGAGAATAAATTATCTTCATTGAAACTTAAATGGTATTTTACGATTTGATGAAACTAACTTTATTCTTAGAATATGAGTAATGTCACCAACATTCTTACCTGAAATAATGTTTGAAAACTAAACTACAAAAATTAAGATAAGATTGAAATATTATTTTCATATATCTTCTAATATATATAAAAAGAGTGTGCAATCACATGTGATTGTGGCTTCAATCACATGTGATTGGGTCGCCGGAGGTGATGGTCGGTGTTGGTGGTTGGCGGTGTGCAATCACATGTGATTGCGGCGGCCGGAGGTGGTGGTCGGCGGCTGTGGTGGTGGACGGAGGTGGTGGTTGGTGGTGGTGGTTGGTGGTAATCACATGTGATTGTGCTTCAATCACATGTGATTGGGGTGGCCGGAGGTGGTGGTCGGCGGCAGTGGTGGTGTCCCGAGGTGCTGTTCGGCATTTGCCTTTTTTTTAATCCTGTGACTGAGATTTGGCCCTCAGGACTACACAAAAACTTTGGACTATATTGAACATTTCACTTGTACACTAATAATTTATATTTTAAAAAGGAAAATTTTGCTTGGCGTGGTGGTAAAGGCATTTGCGTTCAAAGCTAGGTTTTTGTTTTTATCTCCTTGCGATTTTTCCTACAAGTTCTCTTTTGGCGGCTAAGCTTACTTTTTATTTCTTTGTTATTTAACTTTTTTCTTTTAATATTGTTACCAAAACAATTAATTTTATGTTATTTATTTTTATAGAATTTTAGCGTTTAGTGTAATTATAATATGAGTTGTATTCAATATTGTTCATATAAAAAAGAGTCATTTAATTTTAATATTCAATCACATGTGATTCAGTATACAATCACATGTGATTGTAAAAACATCACATATGAATTACAAAAATACTACTCCGCCTAAAAATTTTAAATTCAATCTGGACCATTTTAATGGGGCTAATCCAAAGGCTGAAATTAGTTTCTCAAGACTATGGATTAAGTATGGACTATATTGATCATTTCTCTATAATATAAATATACAATTGTCTGTATATTGTCTAACTTTTATCTATAACTTGACATAAATTTTATTATAATATGATATTTATCGAATTAGAAAACTTAACTCTAAACAAGCAATTTCATAGGGAGTAAATATGAATATATTTTTGTTTCATCTTATTTTTATCTGCACTTTGATATAAATTTTATAATTTGTGATTGATATATATTTCCTAATATATTAAATTTAGAGTCTAATTTTATGTTTTTACATGGAAAATTAAAGTTTTAGTAAAAAGTTCTATTAGATGTTACTTTTATTCTTACTGATTTTCTAATTTTTATCTACAACTTAACATAAATTTTATCGTAATACGATTTATATTGAAAATAAGCTAAATTTGAAAATCTAACACTAAAAAAGCCCATTCATATGGAGTAAATAAAAATAATTTTGTTCCGCCTCATGTTTAATATCATTTTTATATAAATTTTACAGATATTGATAAATATTTTCTAAATATATTAATTTTAAAGTCTAAGTTTCATGTCTTTACATGGGAGAAGTTTTTGAAAAAAGTTTTATTATATGTTTCTTTTATTCTTAAGACTTCTATTCATTGTAAATAATAATAACTTTGAATGTTATATTTGATGTAATACGAAATAAATATATATCCTAATTCAAAATAAATCTAAACTAGATGATGTGAATATATAATTTTTTTTTAAAAGTGTAAGGACTGATTACACTTCATAAGCTTTTCGCCCATCCACTCAATCCATCACTTAACCTTATAATTACTGTACATCACACCAAATTTTAAAAGTCGCTTAATATTTAATAAAAATTAAATAAAAAAAAGAAAATAAGATAGGGAGGAGTTGGGCCCATTGCACCAACACCGCATTGACTTTGGAGTTTGGAGCCTTGGAGGTAGACATGCACATATACCGGATAATGCTATATCCGGTTATAGTATTATCTGGATCGGATTTTTTGGACAAAAAAAAACGGTTACGAAAAAAACCGGTTTAGTAATAACCGGTTTTGGGGTAGGAAAACTATACTATATTAACCGGATTCGGATATAGTATTAACCGGATTTTTTAAAACCGGTTTTTATCCTATAAAAAAACCCGGCCTGCGCAACCCACTATTTTTTTTTTGAGTTTTTTTAATACATTTCCTATAATATATACTATAAAAAAACATAATATGAAAGAAAATTCAAATTTTGATTAATTTAAAAAGTACAACATTGAAATTACAATATTTAATACAAACTTCCTAATTAATAATATCCAAATTACAAACGTCCAAACATCTTAATTTAAAATACTTAAAAACATTCAAACTTAAAATTAAAAGAGGGAAGCTAGGGGGAGCTTCGGCATCGCCATCACCCCTACGTAGCAACCCGTTCGATAGCCTCCTCTTCATCGTCTTCTTCGTCGGGAGATGATATTCCAAGTTCCACTTCTTCATTGTGTATGTTTGATTCCAACTCGACGTCAATTGGGTCTTCTAGTGTGGTCACGTTTTGTCTTCTAGCCGCACCATCCAAGTAATATTTTAAACAAATACACACTTCCACCGATTCGGGACTCAACCGTGATCTTCTTGCGGATACGACCCTGCCACTCTCAGAAAAAGCAGATTCCGAAGCTACCGTAGAAGCTTGGACGGTTAGAAGATCACGGGCCATGGCGGCTAGAACGGGAAATTGTGCTTCCCTTTCCTTCCACCAATCCAAAATATCAAAAGTTTGAAAATCCTCATATGTATAGTTTGCGATAAAATTGGTTGCCATGTAATTCCCCAACTCGCTACTTGGGGTGGCAGTACGTGCTCTCTTGGAATGAGAGTTCGTAATCGTGTTAAAAAGTCTCGTAATTTGTCGTTGTCGTAAATGAAAACACCACATTGATTTGTCATGTTGGCTTGAGTTGCATCGGATGTTGCTCTTAGCGCCTTGCATGATTTGGTAATATGAGCCCTCAAAGTAGAGTTGCCTTCGGGTGCTAGAAACTTGTGACAAAGTTTGCACCGAGCCCTTTTTGAACCGTTGGACATCTCGCACAAGTCGAAATGTTCCCAAATTTCTTTATTTCTATTATGCTCGATAATCCTCACCACACTGGGGTTTCCTCCTACGGAAGATTCGCCCGTATTCGGCATGCTACTACTACCACCGGCACCCGCCATGAAATAAATCTAAAAAAGTGATTTTTGGTGATAAAAAGTATAAAACTTTGAGAGAATTTGGAGAGAATATGGAAGATATATTGTTCTTATTCAACCCAATACATACCCACACTATATATAAGATTTTTGAGTGGCAAAAATGTAAAAAAAGTGAAAAAAAACGGCTAGATTTCGTCCCCAACGGTACAAAAAACGGCTATATTTGTGCAGGTCACCGGATCGGATAAAAACCGGTTATTTCGAAACCGGTTTTTTATCCGTAAAATAACCGGTCACCCCAAAATCGGTAAAACCGGTCGTACTATCCGGTTACAAAAAATCCGGTCCGGTTAAAAAAATCCGGTTTTTCTAAAAACCGATTTCGGATATTTTTTCGTATAAATCGGATATTCGGATTTTTTGTGCACCTCTACTTGGAGGCATGGATTTATCTACCATCAACCTTTTATTAGCTCTCCTCACCAGCCCTCTAATTAAGGTCCACTTTATTTTAAAACATTTGATTTTGAATGTTATATTGTATTTAATCATTATATTTTTTGTTTTTCTTCGAAACATGTGACCTAGAGTTAGCTCGTTATTAAAAATGGGACATCCGCATGATGTATATACATATTTTTGGACTAGATGACAAATATGATAATTAAGTAGATGACAAATAATATTGTTAAGAGTAAAACAAATTGTTTTTTTCTTTCGTTTTAAAGTTTAAGCGATGACTTCTCCAAAACATGTGACTCCCACATCGTCAAGATCAACCCATTGCATGAATAGCTCGCAGGGACCCACATTTGAATGCCTATAAATCAATCTCTCCACCACTACCATCAACATCATAAAGAGAAAGCTGAGGAAGAAAAATGGAGAATCAGAAATGGGGTTTCAAAGAGAACCATGACTTGCATGCTGCTGCAGCTTTCACAATCAGAGACATTCTTGAATCCATCATCGGGAATGTCGATGAAGCACGAACTGGGAAGCCCATGATTCATTTGGGACATGGTGATCCTTCTGTTTATCCTTGCTTTCGAACATCTACAACAGTTGAAGATGCGTTAGTTGAATCCGTTCGATCCGCTAAGTTCAACTCTTATCCTAATGGTGTTGGAATTGATCCCGCAAGAAGGTTTGTAACAACTATTTAATTCCAAAACTATATATTCTGGCCTAGCCTCATCTATATAATCGGGTCAAACCATCTTATAACATAATATATGATTGTTTTAAATATATAATATTATATAGATTCTAATAGATTTACTCCTTTTTAAAATATTTTACTATCACCATGTATGATTTTCATTGTATCTCTGACATATAAAAAGGCTTATGTATCAAGGTTTCAAGATTCTGATTCTAACCATGTTCTTAATTTAAACAGGGCCATTGCTGAATATCTGTCAAGAGATCTTCCCTACAAGCTCAGAACAGATGATATTTTCCTTACTGTTGGAGGAAACCATGCTATTGAAGTGTTACTAACAGTTCTTGCTCGCCAGGATGCCAATATACTCTTTCCTACACCTAATTATCCAATATACGAAGCTCGAGCAAGATTTAGTCCACTTGAGGTTCGTCATTATAATCTCGTCCCTGAGAAAGGTTGGGAAGTTGATCTTGAAGGTGTCAAAGCATTGGCAGATGATAAAACTGTTGCTATTGTTCTCATCAATCCAGGAAATCCTTGTGGAAATGTCTTCACAGTTGATCATATGAAAAAGGTGTGTTTATTGATTGTGATTTGTGATTTCAACTAATTAACCAAAGCCACAGATTGAGAGAAATTAAAGAAACATTATGCATGGTCTTTCTTTTTCCTTTGTTGTCCAAAAATCGAAGATTGCGGAAACAGCAAGAGAACTTGGGATTGTGGTGATAGCAGATGAAGTTTATGCCCATCAAGTCTTTGGAGAAAAACCATTTATCCCAATGGGGGTGTTTGGAGATATAGCACCAGTATTGACTCTTGGGACATTATCAAAACGATGGATTGTTCCAGGATATCGTTTTGGCTGGATCGCGATCACAGATCCAAACCGCAATCTTCAACAAAATGGGGTTTTTCTCTATCTCTAAATTAATACCAAATATATCAAATTTCTTTTCGATTATTTGTCTCACATTTAGTATCATGTCAGATTGCTGGTTGCCTCAAGAGTTGTCTCACAATAAGTGCAGACCCCCCAACTGTTATTCAGGTATCTGATTCCACAACCTTTAGCTATATAGTATGAAAAACTCAATTATAAAATCTCATCTTTTAATAAAAAAAAGTGCTCTAAACACCTTGTATTAAAGAAAATTATATAAGTAAATATGTGATGGATCCATCAATGTATCAGGGAGCGATTCCTAGCATCATTGAGAACACACCAGAATCTTTTTTCTTGAATATCAACAAGTTACTTAAGGAGGCAGCAAGCTTATTGTTCGAGAGCCTTAAGGAGATCCCCTCTGTCGTTTGCCCACATAAACCCGAGGGATCAATGTTTGCCATGGTAAAGTTCTTTCAAAACTGCAAGCATTTTCTTTTGTGAACAAATACTAGGCCAAAAGGTTTAGCTGTTAATTGGTTTTTATATTACAACTATAAATATGTTTGTATAGGTGAAGTTAAACCTATCAGCTTTTGATGATGTTGTTGATGATAGAGATTTCTGTATGAAATTGGCTAAAGAGGAATCTATGGTCCTTTTCCCAGGTAGATAAGATTCACCTCATTAGCTTATTAGAAGATTTTCTCCATATATATGTTATTTTTTTTTTATTAATTAGCTCTTTTTTTTTTCTTTTGTAGGTGATGCTGTTGGTTTGAAGAACTGGGTTAGAGTGAGTTTTGCAGCAGAGCCTGAAGTCCTTAAAGATGCAATTGGGAGGATGAAAGCCTTTTGCTTGAGGCATGCAAAGGACTAGCTAGTAGCAAGTTTATATATGTGACAATGGAATGTTTTACATCCAAAAGATATGGATGCAATATATAGGGCTAAATAATGAATCTATCTTGATATGCTCTATTGAATTTAATTTAGTCACTGCATGTGAATGGAACCTCTGTTTTGGAAATGTTCTTGATATATTTCTTTTCGTTCTTTTTTTTTTTTTTTTTTTTTTGAGATATTTTTCTCCTCTTTGGTTTGCTGTTGTTTTATATATAGGAGGTGCATCTTTACCGAAAAATCACTTTCAATATTCACAAAGGACAAGTATACGAACAAGTTGCACCTATTATTGTCAACTTGGTGTTATAAGCCTTTTAACTAAAGGATTGTTATTTTTAATATATCTTAATTTGATTTAATAAGAGATTTTAAAATGTAAAGATATTTTTGTTTTTTTCTTTGTAAAGATCAGAAAACTATTAATAAATCAGAGATGAAAATACCCTTCATTGCGGAATTAATGATTCATTCTCCTATAACAATTTGACTTATTATATCACCGCTTCACGTCAACATTGCTCCTCAACAAAGAACAAGTATAGTAGTAGTATACGAACAAGTAGCACCTATTATTGGTGCTATAAGCCTTCTAAACAAGGCTAGCAATATTTGGGTCCGCATTAGACATGATACCAAAAATGTTTATAGTCTAGCGGTATCTGGTGTTTAGGTGTCTCACAAGGTTATGGGTTCAAGTCCTATTGTGAAGAAAATAGTGTAGATTTAAGATTATGTTAGAGGGTGTGTGTGTTTAGCTGTTCAAAAAAAAAAAGTAGCATCAAAATTCAAATCAAACTAAAATAACCACCGAATTTAAAATTTGTATACAATCAAAACGAATATCGAATATTGAGGTTAGAATTTAAACTGATCGACAAGAAACACGGTTTGAACCAGATACGAAGAAATTAACACACTTGAATTTAGACGAAAATAAATAGATCGAAAATAAATCAAACAAAAAGTTAATGGAACCCAAAAACTTGAAATCGGCACAAATTATCAGCCTAAGTCCTAGGGTTAAGATCCTCTCGTGTTTGGTCAAAACATGATGTATCATGTTCTCTCACAAACATGATAGTAGACCCTATAAAAGGGACCAAATCTCCACTAAAATAAGGGATCCGTCCTCATGTTTGCACTACAAGAAAAGTCATTAATAGTGACCAGTTTTTAAGTGACGACCCGAATATTCGTCACTATCCCCATTGTTTAGTCACGACATATCAAGTTGTCACTAAGTTTTGGTATTGCTACAAATTTAGTGACCAACACCAAATTTTTCGTCACTTATTGGTTACTAAATCATAAAATAAAAATCAAAGTACCTTTTTAATCGATGAAAAAAGTTAATGACCACAAAATAGTGGTCATTGGTGGTTGACTTTGAAATTAAAGACCAAAAAATAGTGGTCATTAACTTGAAATATAATAATAAAGAATAATATAAAGTGAAGAATTAACTTGGGCCAAAAATCGTTGGAGTGCTGGACCAATATATGGCTATGGGCTACTTAATATGTAATTTGTAGGCCCTATTACATGTCCCAGTTTGACCTAAATTCCAAATTGCATATGCACGGAGACTAACAACCTGATACACGGAGCTTTGGAGACGACGAGCTGCTTCCTTGATTCTATGATGATGGCCTGATGTCATGCTAATTCGCAATTTAAGCTCTTGATTTGTGATTTCTAAACACTGATTTATGCAAATTGCAGAAGACACGCGTTATTCCATCGCAATATTCTCTCAATTTTCCATGTAAGTTCTATTTTCACGATTGTAATTTTTTACAGTTTCTTCGTAAGTTTTGTGTTGGCCTAGTTGCCTTCCTTCGCTGAAGATCGAGTTTACTTGGAAACCTGCGGACCAGCTTTTATCGTTGCTGAAGATCGAGCTCTGCGGGATTCATCTTCCGGAAGGTAGCATTTCATCCCTCAGTTTTAACTTGAGCAAATAATCTGCATCTCCTTTTTAATTGAGCAACTATATATCATTGCATATGCCAAGTTTTAGTTTTCGTATTGGATTCAAAGTCCCTATGGTGTTGGTTAGGTTTATTTGATAAGCTTTTCTAATGTGTTGAATAGTTTTCGTATTGGATTCAAAATAGTCACTAGTACAGAATTATCACAGCCACAAGGAGTAGTTGATTGCCTGTGAAGACCATGAATTGCCTGTGTTATGAACAATAAGAAATTGTAATTGATTGTTATGCTTGTATGTGTTTGAGTTGAAGTTGTATTTACTTCCTATTGAGAGATCGATCATGAATACAAGATAAACTGTTTGGACATTAATATAGCTCTAATGAAATTTTGAGAGTTTTCAGCTTCTGTAGAATAAGTTATAATGATAACAATATATTCTGCTAAATTCTTTAACTTATTATACTTACTTTGAGTGTATAACCTTAGGTTTCAGGAATATTTTTTACTATAGCCTATGGATAATTCTTTAACTTATTTTTTACATTGCAGACTCTGTTTTTTCTGTTTTTTTTTTCTTGTCATGAATGGACCTAAAAATTCTAACTTCTTATTAATGTCCTTTAATTGGAATGCAATGTTTGAGTAGCCACAATTAAATGGATCAGAAAAGACTAAGGGAACATATGTTGAAGCAAAAGCTGACAGAAACCAAGGTTGGTTAAGACTCATATAGGTGTTTATCTTGTTATTCTTTATGGATATGTTTAATAACTATTTTTCATTGTAGATTACTGGACTTTCCATGAAGAATATCTCTAAGCGTCCTATGCAGAATATAACTAATCTTCCTATGCAAAATACTAACTTCTCAAAGAGGGTATTTTCTCTAGCATTACCATTTGACAACACTTTACATGGAATTAAATATTTATGTAAATATTTTGTTATCACCATTATTAATGTGTCTTATTGTTATTCAGATGGTTGGCCCTGGAATAGGACCATTGAAGAGGTCCTCTCTTCAAAAGTCAAGTAGCAATCATGATGTTCAATATCCTAAGATTAATAAAGGACAAACTAATTTTAGGTTGCAAGATGAAGTGTTGCATTTTGATGAAACAATGCAATCGGTTTCTCCCCATCAAAGCCATGTTAGAAGAGTTTCTTATTCCAATTTGAATCAAGATGATGCATTTTTTCAAGAAAAGGAAGATTATCAAGACGAGCATGATTCCAATTTGAATCAAGATTTTATACATACTGATACAAACACATGTGATCCTATACCAGAAGAGAATATGAAACAGAAAAGGAGAGAAGGAGAGAAGGAGAAGAAGTATCCGTGATTCCAATTTAAATCTTTTATTGTTTGATTAATATCTAAAGTGCTTTATGATTTTTATATGAAACAGAAAAGGAGAGAAGGAGAAGAAGTATCCGTGATTCAACAGTACAAATTGGCCACTTCTCGCAAAAATAAAATAAAATGGTCAATGAAAGGGCTGATGAAATTTGGGTAATCTTTATATCCATACACACTTATCTGATCATATTACACTTACATGTAAATGGGCTGAAATACCTCTACTGATCATACACACACATATCTAATCATATTACACACACATATCTTCATATCTAATCATATTAAACTTACACTTACATATATCTGATCATATTTTAACCTGCTTGTCATTGCTCCTCTTCATGCTGTTTTTTAAGATCTTCAATCCTTCTTTTCATGAACGCTAATTAACTGTTACAAACATGTATGTGCATTTTACAAACATGTAGCTGTTACAAACACATATTCATGTAGTTGCACCTACTTCTTAATATGGAACTTAAAAGAGTACTGTTTCTCTGTATGTCAATGATATTATGTTGACAGATTAGCTTCATGTTAATCAGTGTTCTGCTTAATCATAAATGTATTAGTTCTTATTGAAATTTTTTTATCTTTGATTATCACCTATATAATTTCTCTTGTTGTATCTGATTTGATATCCTAATAGATAGATAATTCATTTTAGAAGAGCAGGTGTAGATCAATTCAATTACTTTTTATCTGATCAAAGTCTTAAGGTCAGATAATGATGAAAAAAATACACTCCTAATCTTAATTGCTTTTATTATGTAGAATGAATTGCTAAATGAGGAAGCTTCTTCTTCTTGTTCGCCGGCTGAAATCTGTATGAAAAAGCTACATCGTATACCGGGACATGTAAAAGGGCGTTCTATTTTGACAAAACAGGTATTAGCCATAGAAAAGTTACAAAAGGAATTGGAACTAGAAAAGGAAAAATCAAAAGCATTAGAAGAGGAAATTCAGGTAATTAAAGAAGAGCAACTACAATTTCAAGAGGAACAAAACAAATATAAAGAGGAGCAAAATGAGAAAACGGAGTTCATGATGGGTGAGCTGGCACGTTTATCCCGGTTACATTTTCAAAAAATCGTAAGTATACATCTTATATTGAACTAAATTTTCGTTAGCAACATTTATATTTTTAATTAATTTGAATTTCTTTTGATTTTGTAGTGATCATCATCTTGGAGCATATACTTGGACATCTGAAATGCTATGTTTTGATTTTTCTTTATGATGAAGTGATTTTAGATATGTAAAGTTGACTTGAGGTGTTTGTTTGTGAAACTTGAATAAGATGTATGGTATGGATGTTGAGGTGTTTGTTTTTGATACTTGAATCAGATGTATGGTATGGATTTTGTGTTTTATTAACGAAAGTAAGTATTTTTGTATGATTGTCAAAATTAAACAGGTTATAGTAAATAGCAGCTCATTGTTAGCTACTACCGTGCTCTCGTATCATCTTGATTAGTGACCACTTATAGTTTTGTCATTAACAGAGTGAATTAGCTTAACCAGAATAAGTGACCTTTTCTTTTGGTCACTTGTACAGGTCACTAATTCGGTAAATAGTGACGACTTTCATGGATTAATGACCATTTTCAATGACGGCATTAGTTGTCACTCATATAGTGACCACCATATCTTAGTCACTAATGAGTGACAACTTACCTGATTCCGTCTCTAAAGTGGATCAGTGACGGACCTATAGTGACCAAAAGTGACGACCAAAGTTTTAGTCACTGAGTCCTTCTAATGACCACTTTTGTATTGTTAGTGACCACATTGACTTTGTCATTAATAAGGAATTTTCTTGTAGTGTTGTCATAGTATATGATAATTATGTTTGACCCAAACATAAGAGGATCTTAACATGATATATCATATACTCTCATAAACATAAGAATGAGTCCCTTATTCTAATGGAGATTGGGTCCCTTTTATAGGATCCCTTTTGTAAAGAACATGATATATCAAGTTTAACTAAACATAAGAGGATCTTTTTTTTGAAAAGCTGATATTATATAAACTTTAAACACCAAATACAAAGTCCCTCTTACACAAGGTGTGTTGCATGAGATACATCTTATAGGCCTATGTTAAAGAACTAAATGAAATAGACAATTACATTTAATAAATTAACAGAGCCTGAATGGACTACCAACAGCTCCACCAATGATAGTTGCCCAGGTCAACCTCAGAAATGCCGGTAGAGATATCCAATTTTCCCAGGTTAGATCCGTAGACTTTTTGATCCGATTCTTCATCCAATGAAAACCACGAGTTGGACCTCGTACGTAACGTCTCTACCTCGAGTATTTGGTCGGAATATCAAGTCATTACGTAACCTCCAAATACTATATGTTGTGATCCTAATTACAGCCTCCCAAATTGTCAAACTCCAGTTTGGAATACACCCTTTAGCAGCCTGTAGCAACTGCTCGAATGACTCGCATACTTTAAATGGTACCCCCCACCATATGAAGGTAGAACGCCATACCTGCAATACTTTCGAGTAAGTGAAAACCGCATGGGGAACAGATTCTTCTATCATGTCGCATCTTGGGCATAAGGTGGATGGTACATCCACCCCTCTATCGGCAAGTTTAACTCTTACCGGGATTCTTCCTAGTTGGACTCTCCACCCGAAGATAAGAATTTTTTTCGGAAGTAATTTGGACCAAAATGTTTTAGAACTCTGCCGCACTTGGTTTACCCGGTGTTCATCCAGGAAGTCTCTTATGTTTTTTACCAAATACATACCATCTATACTGCCTTGCCATGACCAAACGTCCCTCCGGTTTCTTGAAATAGAGATTTCATTCAGCAATCTTCTCAACTCGATTAACTTCGCCTCTACTCTTCCTGCCATTCGGTTGTTTACTCCAATATTCCACTACCCATCGGTCCGCTACCCATGACCCCAAGTCGCACACTCTGTGATAATCTACTCCCACCTTTTTGTATAGTCTTGGATAAGCATCTACAAAGCAATGAGATCCAGCCCAAGGGTCCTTCCAGAACAATGTATTAGACCCATCACCCAAAGATACCGATTGTAATTTTTGTACTTGGATTCCTTTTTTATAAAGCTCTTTTCTCACTATGATGATGTCCCCCCACATACCCGACTGTTTAATCTTTAGATTATACCCCAACCCCCCATCCGACCCGTAAATACTTTTTAGAATTTTGACCCAAAGCGCATCCAATTCATTGTGGAATCTACAACGCCATTTTAGTAAAAGACTCAAATTAAATGTGTTTAAGCTACCAATACCCAACCCACCCCGATCACGAGATTGAATCACCCTATCCCAATTTATCCAATGCAATTTTTTATTACCCTCACCCCCTTCCCCCCAAAAGAACCCCCTTCTAATTTTTTCAAGAATCAAAAGGATACTAGCCGGCGCACGGAATACGGATAGATAGTAGACAGGTAAACTCGAGAGAACCGCTTTTATTAGTATCCATCTTCCCCCAAAATATAAACATTTACTTTTCCACCCCACTAACGTTTTTTCCATCTTTTGAATTACTTTTCCCCACGACTCCTTTTTTTTCATGTTCGCATTGATCGGCACCCCAAGGTAGTTAAAGCCCACCTCACCCACTTTGCACCACAATTGTGCTACCGCCTCTAGATGATCATGAAGCTCCACCCCAATTCCCGTGATTGAGCTTTTACCCCAGTTAACTTTTAAACCGGAGTTCTCCTCCCAACACTTTAATAATGCTTTTAAGTGTTTAAAGATACTAGAAGACCACTTGCCAATGACCACCGAATCATCCGCATATTGAAGGTGAGAGATATATATGTTGTCCTCCCCCACCTCCACCCCCTCTATTAACTTTGCTGCTGACGCCTCCTGTATCATTACATTCAAGGCCTCGGCAACTAACATAAATAGATACAGTGCAATAGGGTCACCCTGTCTTACGCCCCTTTGTGGCTTGAATTCAGACGATGGTGACCCATTTATAAGCACCGATAAGGATGCGGACTCAAGGCATGCTTTAATCCATTTGATCCATTTGGCACCAAAACCCATTTGCTTCATAATATCAACCAAAAAATCCTAGTCAACACTATCATATGCTTTTTCAAAGTCCAGTTTTAGTACCATCCCTTTCTTTTTTCTCACCTTTAGATCTCTAAATGTTTCCCCCACTATTAAGATCCCATCCATTATTGATCTATTTTTTAAAAAAGCCGATTGTTCTTTCCCAATTAACTTTGAGATCACGCCCTTCAATCTGTTTGCCAAAATCTTTGAAATGATCTTATAGTAGCATCCTATAAGATTGATCGGTCTGTAGTCGCTAAAAAGAAGCGGGTCATTGACTTTTGGAATCGACGTTATGAACGAAGCGTTACAACCATTGGAAATTTTTTCCATCCTACCAAACCACGATATGGCTACAAACAGTTCATCCTTAATAAGATCCCAAAAATGTTTCAGAAATGCAAAATTGAATCCGTCCGGCCCAGGGGCCTTGTTACTACCACAATCCCAAACCGCGCTTTTAACCTCTTCCATCATGAAATTCTTTTCAAGATCCCCACATTCCGACGGTTCCAGTTTTTTGAATCGAATACTTTTAAATCCCATATTACACTCCCTTTGTTTTTTAAAGAACTCATTAAAATACTCCACTGCCGCCCTTTTAATTTCGTCTACATTCTCCACCCACACCCCATTGAGAAGTGTACCCGCAACCGTGTTTCTCCCCACCCTTCTTCTTAAAGAATTATGAAAAAATGAAGTGTTTTCGTCTCCTTCCGAACACACATGATTCTAGCTTTTTGTTTTAACATCTCCCTTTTTGTCTCTTCTCTTTGTTTCAAGATAAAACAACATTCTTTCCACTTTGCAATCTCACTTTCATGAAGCATTACCTCCTCTGCCTTTAGTTCCCAATCCAACGCCTCTTTTCTCAACAAGTCAATTTCTTTATCTAACCCACCATGCTTATTTTTGGCCCAACATTTGATGGATTCCTTGATTGCTTTTAATTTTTGAAGAAACCCAAGGTCTGGTGCATTCGGTTTAATGTTCCTGCTCCATGCTTCAGCCACCAGATTTAAACATTCATTATCTTTAAGCCATGTGTCAAAAAAGCGGAACGGTTTTGGGCCAGAGTCTTGATTGTTATCTTGACACAAAATTGGACAATGGTCTGTTAATCTTCTTTCTAACGCCACACAAGATAGAGTTCCCCAAGTATCTGAAAAACTTTGTGTGACTAGGAACCGATCTAATTTTGCAAATTTTAACCCATCATCCGCCACCCGCGTGAATTTTATATTACCCATCTGGATGTCAATTAGGTCGTTTTCTGAGATGAATTTATTAAACTCATTCATATTTCTATGATCTGAGTTTGCATTAAATCTCTCCCCCCGAAAAAAATAAGAGGATCTTAACCCTACGATTTAGACTGATAATTTGTGCCGAGCCTAAGTAACTAAAATATAATTCATTAGACTTTTTTTCTATGCATGCATCACCCATCATGTGAGTCTTCTCGCAACCATCGCCGCAGACCTCCTATAGATTTGAGCCTTCTCACCATCACCGGCCTCCCTCGCCACACGCATACCTTACCACCAGCGCCATGGAGCCATCGAGTTGAAGCTGATGATACGCATTTGGCGCTTGTCCGATGAATGAGCGTCACCGCCACGGAGCCGCCGTAAGTATTTAAGTTACTCACCGTAACTATTTTAGGACCTTAATTTCCAAAATAAGATTTAGATTTAGAGTTCGAGTTCTTAAAATCGTGACGGTCGGTTCCCTCCTTTCAACCTTTCCGCCGATACAACTACAATGATATAGTTAGACCATCAACATCCAACCCCTTGTTACCCTACCAAATTCATTGTCACGTCAGCATCCACATCATCTCCGACCTCCAACCCTCTCTAACCCTACAACCCTCACATCCAACTCTCTTCAACCCTCTATCTTTTCTATTTTTGTATTTTATTTTTTATTTCAACAAATATATATATATATATATATATATATATATATATATATATATATATATATATATATATATATATATATATATATATATATATATATATATATATATATATATATATATATATATATATATATATGGGACCATTGGGGGAAAGAAGGAAAAAAAAGGTGTCAAGTTGTGGGTTCTCCAACCCTAGCCAACCCTAAGACCATCCGTAGCGCCATAAGGGGTTGGCTGCGGTTGGTTTGCGGTTTGGGGCAAACACCACTACGCCATGTGGCTTGAAACCTCCGGCTTTCTCCCCGGTTTCTCACACCCGTTGAACCCTCACCATTTTCCCCTTTTTTTTTACTTTTCTACACTAACGGTCAATTTAAAAAAAAAGTTAATTTTTCCAAAAAACCTAGCCAACGGCTAGTTTTATTTAATTTTTTTTACCTAATTAACTCTATAAATACCATAACACTATTTCATATTTTTCACACCAACACAATCTCATATTTCTCTCTACACCATACTTTCTCTCTATTTCATATGGATTCAACACCATTGGGAGGGACAAGGCAAAAAGAGTACAATCGGGAGGAATGGGCGCGAGTGAGTCAAACACCTTGTTGAGCCAATTAAGCACTTACAATCAAAGTGTTGGTTCGTTTAATACTTACAAGATGAAAAAGCTTGAGATGGTGGAACGAGCATTGAGAGTAAAAGAGGAGGCCCAATTGGAAAAAGATTATGCGTTTTTAATGACCCCTCACGACCACCTTACGGGAAAACTTTTAGAAATTACGAAGAAGAAAAAACGGCTATAGAAAAGAAGATTTTAGAATTTTACAAAGACACCTAGTTTTTTAGATGTTTAATTATTTTATATTTAATATTGATGTTTAGTAATGTTAGGCTTTTTTTAATTATTATTTGTATTGTTTTAATTTTTAGTCAATATAAAAATATTTTATTTTGTTATATTATTAAATGTATTTAAAAAAAGAATTAAAAAAAAGTAAAAATATTAGGGTTAGATGGGGTGTGGTACTCCACTTGAGGGTAAGAAGAGGGTATGAGAGTGAAAAGCTGATGTGGCGCAGATGTGGTCACAGGGTTCAGTGGATTCTGTGGATGTGCTACGAATGATCTAAGGGGTGTGATGGTGCTTTAGAGGATTGAGACTCCAACCCATCGACTTCCACACCCGATACAGATTGTACGTCTTATACACCAACCACAGTCATCAGGTTGGATCACACCAACCACCCCTTCTCCTTTCCATTATTGATTATTTTTGTATAGGTTGTAGTGATTTCATCCTTTTGCATCTATTTTCCTTGCAAAAATTTGGTATAGTTAGATGATTTTTTAATTCATGTATTTTTTGCATATATCTATCTTTTATTTAACTGGTTTATTGTTTTGCATCTGTTTCACTTTCAGCAGCGTAATGGTTATTCCATTTTGTTGTTGATCATTGTAGTTTTAAAGTCTGGTACAAAACAAAAGACTAGTAAAAAAAATTTAAAACTTATCATATATAGCATAATTAAACATATTTTTTTTATCTTTCAAATTTCAGCAAACTTGTGATTAACTATCTAGATCTGGTTTCTTATTCTGAAGTTATTTTAAGTTCTCAAAATAAGCATATTCCAATTACACCGTTAAACAAACTCGCAATCTCTATGAAATCCTGTTTTGTTTATATACTCGGTTTTATAAAAGTCAATCAAACACCAAATGACCAAAGTCCAGAAATGTACCGTCAATCACAAGATTAATTAGTGGAGAGGCAGGCTTGTTTTTTAATCCTCTACAATACTCAATCCATACATATCATACAATATAAAGATAAACATAAAAGAAATTGCCATATGTCACTACGCGTAATATTGTATCTGCTTGTAATTTACGTAGCGACTTTTCTTTGGGTATATTCTGTAGCTACAAGACAATTATTCCACTTTCAACATGGCCCCAGGACAAGGAAGCAATCTCTCTCTCTCTCTCTCTCTCTCTCTCTCTCTCTCTCTCTCTATATATATATATATATATATATATATATATATATATATAATTTGAGTTTAAATTGATCTACGTACGTACTTTGTGATCACAAGAAGAGAGTCCGTCATCATAACAATTCATCTTTCTACTTGACAATTTTACGAGCTAGCTTTAAAGGTTGAATAATGAAGAATAGATACCCGCAGAGTTTGGGAATCCATCTCATTTTCGTATGTATTATTTTGGTTACATATATGTGTTTGGCGGCTGGAAATATCACCACAGTGACTTGCTTTAAACAAGAGCAACGGGCTCTTCTCAACTTTAAAGACAGTGTTAAAGATGCCTCAGGTATGTTGTCATCATGGGTCGGCAGTGACTGTTGCAGGTGGCATAGAGTCCAGTGTAATGGTGTCACCGGATATGTTGAGAGCCTTCATCTTAGTGGAGGAGATGAAGACCAATTGGTTGGTGATAAGGTGAGCATTGCTTTGGGAGAGTTGAGGCATCTTAAATACTTAGACTTAAGTTGGAATTCCTTTGGAGGAAGTCGGATCCCTGAGTTCATTGGATCATTGAAACAGCTGAGTTACCTCAATCTCTCTTGCTCGGCTTTTTCGGGTAATATTCCTCATCACATTGGAAATCTTTCTAATTTGAAGGTTCTTGATCTTGGCTTTAACATATACCCACTACTTGATGATACAACATGGATTTCTGGTCTTTCATCACTCGAGCATCTTGACTTAAGTCTTGTGGATCTTAGTGGAACAAAAAATATGGGTATGATTCTTCACATGATTCCTTCATTAGTAAAGTTAACTTTGTCAGGAGGTAGACTTTCAAATGCTGATCTTGGTTCACTTCTTAATACAAGTGCAACACTTACCAATATCAAATACTTAGATCTTAGCTACAATAATTTCTATGGTCAGGTACCTCACGTTCTAGAAAACATGACATCCTTGCAATTCTTAGATCTTTCAAACTTTAATCTTAGTCAGGCATGGAAATCTTTAAACCCTCTAAGCATGATCCCTTCTTTATTAGAGCTGCACTTGTCTGGTTGTAGCCTCCAAGAGATGCATCTATCACCCTCCCATATTAATTTCAGCACACTTGTTAGCATCGAACACCTGGATCTTAGTCGAAATTTATTCCAAAACATGTTTCCATCCGTTTTAACAAACCTGACTTCCCTAAAAGTCCTTGATCTTTCTCGAAACTCTTTGAACTCATCAGTTCCTGTTATGCCTAACCTTCTAGAGCTTGACCTCTCTAGTAATGATTTTAAGCAGATTGAGAATGTAGGATTCTGGAGACAATGTCACCTAAAACAACTGATTTTGTCATCGAATGGTTTCCTAATGGAGTTCATGACCGACTCACCGACAAATATATCGGAATGCACCGAGTACGCATTGGAAAGGTTGTATTTAGATGCTAGTTTAAAAGGTACAATTCCAGAATCCTTCGGAAGATTGGCCAATTTAAGAGGTTTAGATCTATCACTCAATAGACTAACAGGTCCAATACCTGAATCTTTGGGAAGATTAAGATTATTAGAAGTTTTGGATCTATCTAACAATCAGTTAACAGGTCCCATTCCAATGTTTTCAGAGAAACTTACCAAACTTGACCTTTCTTATAATCACTTAAGCGGTTCAATTCCAGAATCCATTGGAAGATTAGCATCTCTAACGAATCTGTATTTGTCATCCAACAAGTTAACGGGTTCCATCCCAGCATCTCTAGGAAGACTTGTTTCGTTAAAAGACTTTTCAGTGTCTTCAAATTCGTTAAACGGGACTATTCCAGTTTCAATTGGGCAACTTACCAATCTCCAATCTATACACGTCTCTTCTAATTTTTTAGAAGGAGAAATTTCCGAAGCACATTTTGCTAACCTTTCGATGCTAAAGGATTTGTATTTAGGACATAACAGTAGGTTGACATTCAATGTTTCACGCGAGTGGATGCCTCCTTTTCAACTGATAAACATTTATCTCAGTTCTTGCAAGATTGCACAAGGATTTCCACACTGGATTCAAAGTCAAAGGAGACTTGAGGGGTTATCTTTGTCTAATGCTTCCATCTCAGGACATTTGCCCACATGGTTGAGGAACTTTCCTGTCATCACTACCTTAGATCTTTCTCACAACAAACTCAGCGGACCTTTGACTAATCTTCCTTGTAAAATAACTAGTTCATTACTTCTACAGAATAATAATTTCAATGAGTCTATCCCAAGATCACTCTGTAGAAGTACAGATTTGGATATTCTTAGTCTTGCTAGAAACAAGTTATTTGGGAAAATTCCCAACTGCCTTGGGGATTTACAAAACTTGAGGTACATGATATTAAGCTCAAATAAGTTGTCTGGTGTCATTCCAAGTTCTTTAGGCCAATGTTCAGCATTAGAATGGTTTAACTTGAATAACAATAGCTTTACAGGTAAACTACCTCAAGAATTGGGGAACTTAAAAGCCCTACAAGTCTTAGATTTAGGTGACAATGAATTCTCTGGAAACATACCCGAATGGATCGGAGAAAAACTTGATAATTTGATGGTTTTCAGGTTACACAATAATAACTTCAGCGGGAGAATTCCTCCATCTTTGTGCAAGAGTTCGGATCTTCAAATCTTGGATGTGGCACACAATAGCTTATCAGGATACATCCCTCTTTGTCTAGGAGAGTTGAATGGCATGATTTGGAGTAACAGATCAAAGTTTTTGTATCCATTTTATGATCAGCAACTGACTCAAGTAATGAAAGGTGTTGCTCTTGAATATACAAAAACATTGGGATATCTCACTAACTTAGACCTTTCAAGCAATAAACTTGTGGGAGAACTACCAGATGAGCTAACTGCACTTCATGCATTGGTAGGTCTCAATTTGTCTAATAATCATCTAAGTGGAGGCATTCCAAACCACATTGGAAAAATAAAGCAACTAAATTCTCTTGATTTCTCGAGAAACAAGTTGACAGGGAATATTCCTCCGAGCATTGCAGCTTTGAATTTTTTGTGCTATTTGAATCTGTCGCACAACAATTTGTCAGGAAGAATTCCAACAGGGAGTCAATTGCAAACCCTTGAAGATCCATCGATATATGCCGGGAACGATGATCTCTGTGGACATCCATTGCCGAAGAGTTGCTCGAGTCACAAAGACCCAACAACAATCCCCAGAAACAACCACAAAACAACTGATATGTCAAACATGGCATTGTTTTATGGCCTTGACATCATTAGTGGTTTTGCAACTGGGTTTTTGGGTGTTATTGGAGTTTTGGTATTCAAGAAGCAGTGGAGTCGTAAGTTTTTCATGTTTGCTGAAGCAACCACAGACAATATACTTGTTGCAGTCATAGGCAAAGGTTCCAGGATGAAGAAAGGAAGATGAATAGCTAGCATCAAGCACCCTTCAAAAAAAACTATGCACGTAAGTTCTATATGTATGTATATACTCATAAGCATGATTAATGATCGATTGCGTTTCTTTATGTTACTCCCATTGTGCTAATTCGTTTTAAAATTTAAATTTCATATTTTGTAAGATAATTTTGATACATTTGTATTGTGTGTGGACGTTTTAGTTATGTTGTATGGACTCTTTGTTGAACGGCAGAATACACGTATTGTAATCTAACTCTTAAATCTATGGGAAGTGATATTGCCACTAAACAATTTATTTCATCCACGGAAGTTAGATATAAAAAGACAACTTTGCCCCTCAATTAAATATAGGATTCAGATTGCAATTGTAGGAGTTAGATAGATTCCCTCAAAAGAAGTAAAAACACATTACGTTTCTAATTTCCAAAAATGCCGGTGGTAATCACTTCCACAGTTCCACTTTTCCTCTCCCTCTCCGGCGACATCCATATCTCAAAGTGAAGGACGAGCCCAAGCCCTCGGGTAACCTTCGCCGTTCAAATAAATCTCCAAAAACAATCGTTCTCTCTACCTCACCTCCTCCTCCCTTCTCTATCGCCTGGAGTGATGGTGGTGACGACGTTCGCCGGTGACGATGTTGGTGGGCGACAGCGCCGACAGCGGTGGTGGTGGTTTGGGTCAGCAGAGCAAAGTGGCACTGGTTGGCAAAGGAGATAGCGTTGGTTGGGTGTGCAGGAAATGTTGATGACGGTGATCGGTAAAGGAGACGGCGATGGTTAGTGAGCATCCGGTGTTGATGGTTGCGTGAGTGGAGATGGCGGTGGTTTCCTGGTTGGTGAGCAGCTGTGACAAGAGCTTAGGTCAGTCGCCGGCAACCCAACCACCGTCGCTCACCAACGACTGTCGTATCCTTTCACACAGCCATCTCAAACGCATCATGTGAGATGTTCAAAGCTTAACGGTCTTCTCACCACTGTTAGCTTCACACCTTCCATCTCCCGCATCTACACTCGCCGTTCACTCCCATACCCACTCGCAGCCGCCACTGTCTTCAATGCCGTCGCCGGCCACTGCCCAAAGACTAATAAAAAAATAAAGCCCCCTCCCACACCATTTTCTTACATGTCATGCTTCATGAATAAAAAGAATGGATTGACAGCAAACCATGATTTTTTCTGTTTTTTTTTTAAAACAACCACCCAAGAAATACAAATGATATTAACATTATTGCGAGAGAAACACTCCGATCTGCAAAAGAAACACTCCGATGGTGTTTGGGATAGCAGAGAGTAGGGGCGGAGATGTCCATGTTCGACAAAGTAAGTGGGCGGGCAAAAAAGGGTTAGTTCAGTTTTAAATCGACGATTCGTTCCGTTTTTTAAAAGAAAAAGGGTAGTTAAGAGCATCAATTTCGCCGGATAAAAGTTACTCTAGGGATAACAGGCTGAGATGGCTGCGGTTGGGTGTGCAGGCGTCGTTGATGATGGAGGAGACGGCGGTTGTTGCTGGTTGAGCCGGCGAGGTTGCTAGAGGCTGGAGCTCTTAACTTGAATGAGAGAAAGTAGATCTCGGTTATGGAATAATTCTTTCTCTCTCTACAATTGTATTTGTGTTGATTAGTTTTCTGACTGCATCTGGGGAAAGAGACGGACTTTCTCTCTGTGTGTAAAATAGTAACAATATAAAAGGGGTATAAAGGTCAAAACATTTTTTTTTCAGTGGATGGAGAAAAAACTTCCGTGGAATTATCACCACCCTAAATCTATATATTTGTCTTTTACCAAGAATACCTAAAACACCTTGTACTGGCTACCGTTATGCGACAAGAATGTTCTATATTTTCAATAATTCAGATAAATAATATTATAAATAAAAAATAAAAGAGAAAAAGAAAATTGACTGTTTCCTATTGCAAATGAAGATGACATTCAAAATCCACATTTACGAAATATTATAAAATGATACTAGTAAGGTACCCGCGCAATGCGGCGGCGGCGATTAAAGAACAATGACGGTGAATACTTGTGGTGGCAAGTACGGAGGAGGCAATGCTGTTTACGAATGAAGTCTGGACGTTACAATAAAATTAAAATATTTAAATAATATTATTCATCGAATTTATGTTATATGAAAATTTTATTTAATAGTGGGATAATATTGTTTATACACTTTTACTTAAAAGTCATATGAGATAGTAAAATAATACTAATTATATTATATGTTGAACTTGAAGAGTATAAGTACTATTTAAATAAATTGAAATTTATGTTTTTACAATTAGTTGTAATTAAAACATTTATTTGTTAAATTAATTAGGAGAGAAGATGAAATGTTTAATGAATTGATGGATGAGATTAATGTAAATAAAATTAAGAGTGGAGATTGAGTTTTGATTGAAAATTAAGAACTCTTAATTTTTAAAAGAGAGAAAATATTGTATGCTTAATATAGTAGTATAGATTATTAATTATAAATGCGGGCAATTCGCTAATGTCAAAGATGACAGTTCATTTTTCTTTTTAATACTCATATTGCGTTTATTAAATACAATGATTCGGATGTTAAATATGTAACAAAACTGGTAGTTTTTGTCCGCGCGTTAATGCAGAGTTTAAAAATTATATAATTACGTAAATTATAATTAAAGCATGATTAAAAATCTTAATAATATTAATAACAAGAGTAAATTACACCAATGGTCCCTGTGGTTTGCCCTAAATTACACCAATGGTCCCTATGGTTCATTAATTACACCAGACGTCCCTGAGGTTTACATTTTGTCACGCCCATGGTCCCTGGCCCAAGTGAAATGACTAAACTACCATTTTCTTTTTAATTTACACTTTTCTTTTACCTTTTATTTCTTTTTTTATTAATAAACTATTATATTTTTATTTTTCTTTTTATTATTACAGTATTAAATCCCAAGCCCCCCCCCCAGGTCTTCGTTCACGATCTCTCTGCGTCTCTCTATCTTACCCCGTCGCCTCCACACCGCCACCGTCGACGATCCACCAGCCACCACCACCTGCAACTCTCTCATCTACCTCCGTCGAACCACCACCACCTGCAACTCTCATCTCCCTTCGTCTCTGTTCAAAAGAAACCACCACCACCTTCCACCGTCGATCCACCAGCCACCGCCTCTGCCCTCTGCTCTCTCACATTAGGGTTTTCATATTAGGGTTTCTTCATGGCGGCGGCGGCGTGGTGACCTTTTCAAACCTCGATGGTGATCAGCGTTGGTGGTGGTTACGACCTATGGCGGCGGTGTTTGAAATCAGTGGTGGTTCCATCCACCTTCCTTCCCCGTCGCCACCATCTCGCTCTCTCTCTCTCTCTCTCTCTGTACAAACCCTAATCGCAAAAAAAACGATTAGGGTTTTCAGATGTGTGTGTGTGGGTTTACAGATCAGTTTGCAGATCTGGTGTGTGTCTGCGTGTGTTAGATTTTCGATCAACAGATCTGGTGTGTTGTGTGTGTGTGTCACAGTGATGGGTTTTTAATTCTATAATAAATAATAATAATAATAATAATAATAATAATAATAATAGTTTATTAATTAAAAAAGAATAAATATATAAAAGAAAAGTGTAAATTACAAAGAAAAGGGTAGTTTAGTCATTTTAAGTGGACCAGGGACCATGTACGTTACAAAACTTAAACCACAGGGACGTCTAACGTTACAAAACTTAAACCACAGGGACGTCTGGTGTAATTAATGAACCACAGGGACTATGGGTGAAATTTGGGGCAAACCAAAGGGACCATTGGTGTAATTTTCTCTAATAACAATTATATCCAGTACAATAACTAATTTATGTGGGCAGTACACAAGAAAGATCTTAGCAAATCATATGGTATAATTTGATACAATTTGATATAAATATTATTACTATAAGAAAAACAAAGCGAGAAGAAAGCGAAAGGAATAAAAAGAAATTAAAATGTCAAAAACAACATATCAATAGAGTTAATTATATAAATGATCCTTTTGTTTCTACAGAATTTCGTTTTTAGTTTTTTAATTTCAATAATTTCGAAAATAGTTAATGTTATTATCATTTTTGAGCATTTACATTAACTTTAATTAAATTTGACTATTAGTCAAAGGGTATCTTTGATTAATTTCCTATTAATCCTTGTTACCAACCATATAATACCAATTATAATTGTTTTCAAATAACCTTTATTTTTAGTTATGTTACCAAATACCATTTTTCAAGTTCCTCTTTTATCACCAACTCTCTCTTACCTCCCTTACTCTCTATCTTTCATTCTTTCTTTTAAAGCTGGTGCCAACTCATCACCACCGCCACCACCGTTGGTGTCACAACCACCGCCACCCCTAGTCTCTCTCAAGAAGGTTTCTCTAATGTAAATAGTTTGGATTTTAGGATATTCACATCCCCAACATCAGCAGCGACCTCACCTCCCTTTCTCTATCTCTATCTCTCCTTATTCTTCTTTCTTCTCGGTCTTCGCTTTTTATTAAAGTGACATATATATTTATATAGGTAGAAGTTCCATCGAGAACCATTTTTAATGCGAGAACCGCGAGAACCAATCTGAGCCGTCTAATTCCCCATCTTTCTATGTCATTGCCCACCCATGAATTCCTCACATACACCCTGCCACACACGATCCCTCCATGCTCTCCATCCATGAATTCCACTTATCAAATCAACGGTTAAGATTGGTTTTCGCAGTTCTCGCACTAAAATCGGTTCTCAATAGAACCCTCCCCTATATATATATATATATATAGGAAGAAGTTCCATTGAAAACCAATTTTAGTGCGAGAACCGCGAGAACCAATCTGAGCCGTCCAATTCTCCCTCTTTTAATATCATTGCCCACTCATGAATTCCTCACATACACCCTGCCACACTTGATCCCCCCACTCTCTCCATCCATGAACTCCACTTATCAAATCAACGGCTAAGATTGGTTCTCGCACTAAAATCGGTTCTCAATGGAACCCTCCCCTATATATATGTGTATATATATATATATATATATATATATATATATATATATATATATATATATATATATATATATATAATCAATTTACATTTACACCTTGTTCTCGAGTTATTTTAAGGGAGGAAAGAAAATGGATTATAAAAAAACAAGGTAAAGGGGAGGATTATGAGGGGTTAGGAAGGATAGATTTACCTATTTTCCCCCTCATAACTATCAACCCATTTTTTAGCGGATTGGGAAGGAAAGCCAAATAAAATTACTGATATGCCCAAGCTTGCTCACGATAACAAGTATTCGATGCAAATAGCGTCCACATTCGGATCGATTGCAAGATCATATGATACAAACTCGTTTAGTTTTGTACAGCCAATAACTCTAGAACATGCTCATAAAACCAGAGTTAAAAGAGAAAGAAACAGAAGAAGACATGGTCAAAGATAAGCCATTGAAACTACAGTTAACTTCACCAAATTACATCCAACTTCGACACAGTTGTAATTGTATGTATCGTGCTTTAAAACTTTCTTTCCTATGTAACAAACTTTCAAAACTTTATTTTTTATGTATGTGGTAACCCGAAGATGTAGTAACATGTTACTTTACAGATGTGACATCCACATCAGCAAATCAATATCATCAACCAACCACTTTCAGGTCACCTCATACATAGAAATGCAAGTTTATACAAGTTTTGAAAGTTGATTACAGTTGAAAGAAAACTTTAGAGCATGATAAATATGATTACAATTGGGTCAAAGTTAAATAGAGTTAGATAATTTAACAAAATCACACTATGTCAACCACAGCTCGGCCTATGATACTTCCATTGTTTAGATCATCATACGCTTTCCCTGCCTCCTCAAACTTGCATTTTCTTGAAACTGCTGCTCCAAGATTGAAAATACCACTTTCTGCAAGTTTCACAAGCTTCGGAAGATCATGTCTAGCCCTGCCTCCATAGGACCCGACTATTTTTATCTGTTTCCCATGATACGAACATTTGTAAGCATGACTTATGATCAAATAAGAAGAATTTTTTTTGTGAAAATCATTTCTTGTCACTAAAACAAAAGGGCATGATTGGTATCTTACAACTTCTAGTCAAATATATAAATCAGCACTCATTAACAACAAAAGTGTATTATAAAACAGAGAGAGGAATAGCAATGGTCCGAATATTTTCAAATTATTACCAAATGATTAAAAAAGAGTGCATTTAGTTTGAAACTTTACCTGTCTACGGACCAAGTGATTTATATCAACTTCGCCTTTGGCTCCAGCGAGTGTAAGACCGATCATTACTGCTTTTCCGCCATCTCTTACACTATGTACACACTGCGAGAATGTTTTTGGATTTCCTAAAGCTTCAACAGCAGTATCAACTCCCATCCCTCCTGTTATTTCCTGTCAGAAAATATTTCAATAATTATTACATACTTTTTAAAAAGTAGTATTGGTTTTAGACAAATTGTAAAGGTAATAAATTTATCTGTGATTAGTTAAATAGTTGAAATTATTAAACTTTTATCATAAGCGATAATCTCAAGTTTTTGAAACCACAGGACCCTTCATTGTGACTTGACTAGAAATTAAAAGGAATGCTAAGATAAACACAATAAAGGACAATGCTTTAATCAAAAAGGGTTATAGTTACTTTGATCTTTGCAACTGCATCTTCAGATCGAGCATTTACAACATGAGTGGCTCCATATAATTTAGCTTTCTCGAGTTTCTCATCGTTTATATCCACAGCAATAATCTCAGACGCACCAAATGCACGCGCTATCTGCAGACAGCTGAAAACGTGCAACTAATTATAAATTTATAACCACCAAATATCTGTTGTTTGAAGCTGTAATAATCGGATGTTTCAGGATTTCATAAATTCTGATTTTTTAGTGAATCTTAAAATAAAATTGATAAAACCAAGATTTTTAAACTTCAACAAGAAAACAAAAATAAATTTTGTAAGTGGAGGTAAAACTCCTTAAAAAAAGGGAAAATATCCAACTTTGTTTTATCCTTAGATAATTGCAGCTTGTATGAAACTAACTATCCAAAACAAATTATTTGACCACAGCTAATACGAAACAATCACTAGAATAATCTATTTCTCCAAACATTAAAAATCGATTATTCAGATAATCAGTTCCAAATCATAAATTCAAACACCTCTAAATCCCCAAAAAAGAAAAAAAAAATATATTCTCACCTTGAACCTACACCACCAACACCAATTACAGCAACAGCATCACCAGGTCGAACCTGGGCGGCATGAGCCATTGCACCATAAGCAGTAAAAACTGCACAGCCGATTATAGCAGACTCTGAATAAGGCAGCGAGTGAGGTAAAATAGCCAACCCGTTTGCTGGGACAACAGTATATTCAGCAAGCCCTCCCATACTGTACATATACACTGGTTTTCCTGCCAAAATAAGAAAAGATAAAATATTAGTAACAAAAGAAAGATCGAGTATCACGAAGAACACTTGATTTTGAGTACGCTATGAACTTTGGAGTGTTTAAATGCGTTTAACAATTAGTTTTCAATGTTTGGAAAAGTGATTCTTATAATGATTATATGATAATTTAGCTGTCAAATAATTACTTTTGGATAGTTAATTATTATATATTAGATTATGATTACTTATGGATAGTTAATTATTATATATTAGATTATGATTACTTACTTTTTGTTAATAAGAATAATTCTAATAAGACATATAATAACTGGAATTACATATGATAGTGATTTTTGAAAAAAATGTTCGTACATGAGTTCTAAAAAGGATTTCCATAGTTGATAAAAAGTTATCTTAATGTTTTATATTTCAGAATATATAGAAATGTCGTTTTTGGTAATTTAAATTATTTATTTCTTCAAATAATCAGAATTTTCCAAATACTCAAACAACTAAATATCTTACTATTAGAACTCAAGACAACAAAAGCACATCCAAAAACATGATCAAAAGAAATGTAATCTATGGAGTAAACGCGTAATTACCGCTGCCACGAAGAAAAAGGCGTGTTTCCCCATCATACAGTGTCCCTTTTGCACGATTATAAGCAAAGAAAGCTTCACATAAATCATCTTGCCCCTGTTTAGCAAAAAATAGAAAATTGTGATAATTAGTGAGCCTCTTAATCAAATGTGTGTTATTCAATATATTAGTTCTGTAATTCAAATTTTTCTTTTCCCAATCGAAGTACTCTATTATTTTTCATATAATATAGACACTCTACTTTATGTGATGTATAAAAAAAGGTGCATTACTCGACTAACTTGTTACTTTTTTTAGGTGATCCATCATAGGTTGCACCAAATCAGCCGCCACATAATTTTAACAATAATAATAATTGAGTTTTATAGGAAATTCTATTTTTTCATAAAGATAAGGTTTAAGTGAGAGAATCAACTAAAATACATGACTTTATATAAAACAAAAGGATGTTCCCGATCTCTCATCACCTTTCAACAAGTTACAAGGTAGTCAAGTACTCAAGTGATATTTCGATAACAATTAAATTCAATGAATATTTTAACAGATTACCCAAGTATCTATATGATGAACAATAATATAGTACATAGATTCCAGAAAAAAAGATTGAAATGTTTATGAATGTATATGTATGTAGGTGTATAGTCTTATTATGGTATAGTAGTTAGGCTTTGTTAAATCTTGTCACCTTAGAGCAGAAGAAACAATTGCCGCAAGGCATAATGAATGAACCAACAACACGAGCTCCCACAGGAAGTCTGAAGAATAAATATACAAAATCATGATAAACAACTTCAATAAATCGACTTAATTGCATTTTACCACTTGTTGAATGGAAATAAGATTTCAAAACCTTTCAATTGTTTTAGTGTCGGTCAATGGCCCATGTTCAACAACCTCACCAGTGATCTCATGCCCCAAAACGCATGGTCTTGGGAATGGGAGTTCACCCTTGATCACATGAAGGTCAGAGTGGCAAACACCACAAGCTGCAGGATTCAAGAATAAATTTTTCATGTTTTATATTTTGCATAAGCTTTAAAAGTAAAGATACAATTACTTCTTAAAACCAGATGTGATCAAAGTCTATGATGAATAATATTTATATAGGCAAAAGTTCAAACGAGAAGTGTTTTTCGTACGAGAACTGCGAGAACCAATCTGAACCGTCCAATCCCCCCCCCCCTCCCCTCCTTTAATGTCATCACCCACCCATGAATTCATCACATGCACCCTCCCACACGTGATCCCCCATGCTCTACATCCATGAATTCCATTCATCAAATCAACGGCTAAGATTGGTTCTCGCAGTTCTCGTACGAAAAACAGTTCTCGTTTGAACCAGTCCCCTATATAAACTGCGAGAACCAATCTTAGCCGTTGATTTTGATAAGTGGAATTCATGGATGTAGAGCGTGGGGATTAAGTGTGGCAGGGTGCATGTGATGAATTCATGGGTGGGTGATGACATTGAAAGGGGGAAATTGGACGGCTTAAATTGGTTCTTGCGGTTCTCGTACGAAAAACAGTTCTCGTTTAAACTTTTGCCTATAAATATAGGGGACAGTTCAAACGAGAACTGTTTTTCGTACGAGAACTACGAGAAACAATCTTAGCCGTTTATTGATAAAATGAAATTCATGGATGTGGAGCGTGAAGGGATCAAGTGTGGCAGGGTGCATGTGATTTCATGGGTGGGTGATGACATTGAAGGAGTGGGAATTGAACGGCTCAGATTGGTTCTCGCGGTTCTCGTACGAAAACAGTCTCGTTCAGTGTAGGTAACCGCGAGAACCAATCTGAGCCGTTCAATTCCCACTCCTTCAATGTCATCACCCACCCACCCATGAATTCATCACATGCACCCTGCCACACTTGATCCCTCCTCGCTCTACATCCATGAATTCTATTTTATCAAATCAACGGCTAAGATTGGTTCTCGCAGTTCTCGTTTGAACCGTCCCCTATATATATATATACATATATATATATATATACATATATATATATATATATACATATATATATACATATATATATAGGGGAGGGTTCATGCGAGAACCGCGAGAACCAATCTCGGCCGTTCCTTGGATATGGGAAGTTTCATGGATGATGAGCGTGGAGGGATAGATTGTGGCAGGGTGCATGTGAGGAATTCATGGGTGGACAATGACATTAAAAGAGGGGAATTGGACGGCTCAGATTGGTTCTCGCAGTTCTCGTTCTCGTTTAAACTTTTGCCTATATATATATATATATATATTGAGGGGAGGGTTCATTCGAGAACTGTTGTTGTTAGTGCCTGAAACGCGAGAACCAATCTCGGCCGTCCTTGGATATGGGAATTTCATGGATTGAGAGTGTGGAGGGATAGAGTGTGGCAGGATGCATGTATGGAACTCATGGTAGGCAATGACATTGAAGGAGGAGAAATTGGACCGCTCAAGAGTACTCAACATACATTATCAAAAATGTGTTTAGTTTCTTTCATTAACTGATGAAAGAAACCCCAAATCAGAGGAAATTAATGAAATAAACCCCAGATAAGAAGAAATTATTAGGGCACAAAATTTCAACGCCCTGTAACATGATCGGAAGAAAAATAATCAATCAAAAGAGAAAAGGGGTTGTTTCAACATATCATACCTTTGGTTTTGACTAGAACTTCGTTGACTTTAGGACGAGGCATTTCAAAATCTTCAAAAGTCATAGGCTTATTTGGTTCCCAGAAAACAGCTCCTCGCATATACGATGGTCCACCGTTCAAGTGATACGATGAACTCGAAATCGTTGAAAACGATGCCGTTTTCGGATCATTTAAAGCAGACGTCACTGATCTACTCCATTGATTACGATATAAGGAAGAAGAAGATGTTAATCGAGAGGTGTTGACCAGGCGTCGGAATAATTTGTTGTATCGATTGAAACCCATTTGAGGTTTTGAAGTTTCTGTTAATGGTGATCGATTGTTTTGCAGATTGAAGTGCGAAACGATGGCTTTGGTGAAGTACTTGAACTAGTAAGAGTTTGGTGGGGAATAAGGATGATGACTCATGTTCTTCGTTATCTGAATCAACTCTCTTTCACAGATGACGTTTTGTGAATAAAAAATAATCTTTGTTGCCAAATTTCCTAAGCACGGGCGAAGTGGACAAGTTAGACAAATACGCTAAAGAAAGTGAAATCTTGTTGGATAATCACATATATTTTTTGTTTTATTTTATTAAATATAATTTATCTATATCTATAATAATATATATAAAACATTTAATTAGCTCTCATTTATAAGATGTTATTTTTAACTTTGAAGTATTCTCAAATTACTTATGTATCTTTCTTTTGAACCTAAAAGAAATCTATTAAATATAGTTAATTATATTTCTAAATATTTTTTATAACTAAACTTTCAATATCTTCTAATATATATAAAAGACTAATTGAAAAAAAATTATTAAACGATCTAAACCCTTTATTTAGTAAAAGATTTAATCTTGAACATTGATTTTTTTAGAATAAAAAAATCAATTTTGACTTTATAAAGTCAAAGTAATACAAACTTAAAAGGATAGACTTTTGATTTAAAAATTCGTATTAAATTACTAATAGTTTAATTGGACATAAAATTATTCAAATATAATTTCAAAAAATAAGATAGGATGTAATATTTTAATGAATTTAAAATTCATTACTAACGTACGTAAAGTTTGAAAACCAATTTTATAATTGGTTTTGGTGAATAAAAGAATCATCGTCACGTTATTAGAGATTGAATTAAAGTTATTAAAAGTTATTTAATTAAAATTAGAATTTTGATTTTGATTTTTTAGTCAAGATTGAATTAAAGTTATTAAAAAATTACATATATGCCTTTTATAAACATTAATATATCATATTAGTCCACTCTAATACAAATAATATCATATTTTCCTTTTATAACATTTAAACATATTATATTTAACCAAATTCTTAGTTTTATCAATTTAAAATATCTTATAGTTATTTAAAATATAGTATTTGTCCACTCTAATCTGCATATATCATATTTACCCTTTATAATATTTTAAAATATCATATTTAATCCGATTCTTACTTTTATCATTCTAAAATATTTTATAATTTTTATAAATTATTTTTTAATGATAATAAATAACGTTTAACTTCATTGCCCATAATTGTAACAATAATGATAGATGACTTATATTAAAAATACAATCACGTCTCTTTGTACTTCATTTCTACCGTCACGTTTGCCCTCCCCCTCGCGTACATACTTTTTTTTACCCTGGTCAGAGTACTGATGCCGTATATCATCATTTTTTAAAATACTTATTTCATTCGTGATGTATTATTATTTAATATGTTTTTATTAATGTTTAATATTTATTATCTTTTAAACTAATCCGTGTATCACACGGGTATTTAGTCTAGTTAAATAATATTTAATAATATCTAGACAATTCAAATTAATTTTTAACTTATAAAATATTAAATAAAAGTTAAAATTTAATAAAAAATCCTTCATATAAATAATATTTTAAAATTTGAATTAATAAACATTTTCTCATTTTTATAAATGATTGATATAGTTACAATAAAAAGTTTAATCTATAATATACATATCATTCTATCTTTTACTTTACTTATAAAACCTTAATATATGAGTAATAAAAATGTATAATATACTCTTATGTATTCTTACATTTTTTTAAAACATACAAACTCAATAATATACTCTCTCATACCAACACAATTCTTCATCTACATCAACGCAATTCTTAAAATCATGATATGGTTTCATCGTCTTATTTTGTAAGTAGAGATTTATTTTCCTATTTTATTGTTTTTCAAAAGTTATTTTAAAAATTAATAAAAGAGTTGAAAGATAAAATAGAAATAAAGGAAATTGAAGGAAAAAGAAAATGCACATGTTGCGAATGAAAATTATTCGATGTCACCATAGTACGTAAATAACATAGCTTATCAAGTAGGAAACATTTGTTGTTGCATAGCACGGATACCACGCTAGATATTAAAAAAAAGATGTACATAGCAGGCATCATTAGAGTGCTTAGAATGGACGTTGAGTTTTGTTATAAAAAGATAGATGATGCACCCCCTTGTTTATGCCTACGCGTGAGCAATTAGTCAGAACTGCCCTCGTCCAACCGAACCTGGTTTGAAATCAGAATTGATTTTAGGTTAACATTGAGAACCAAAATTATTCGATGTCACCATAGTACTTCTCTAAATATTATAAATTTAAGGTCAAAGTAGAAAGTTACATGATTACAACATGCATATGTGAAACTTGAACGAAAATATCTTGAGCTTTAATAGAAGCATCCTCCAATAACCAAGACACACACACAATGTATATATAGACACACACACATATCTTAAGAGTTATTTTTAGATCAAATATGCTATAAGAAATTACTTAATTATTATTTCTCATAGTCGATAACCCATTCTTTTGGTTTCTCTAAATGTAAAGAGATATCATTTGTTTTAATATGGATTGACACTTAAAACAATAAAAACGAACCCTTGATAGAAACCAACATAAAATATACAAATTTGGATACCTGAAGTACAAGTTGTATAATATAAAATAACACACGACCCGTAATTTAACAGGTGCTATGATTTTTAAATTTGAATGGATTAGCATTAAACTATTAGGTTATTAGATTATGAAACTGTTTTCCTCAAGAAAAAACTTCCCAATCGGTCCTAGTTCATTACCCGAAACTAGTGGCACCAAACAGGTTGGAAGCGGAACCGAATTAAGTCATTTTTAGGAACCGATAACCGGCTCGCATGATGTTTATTGGTCCGGATTCAACACTATTACCAATTCGGTTCAGCCCGACTAGGTCAAATGCTCACCCCTAATTAGTCCTAAATTCTTCTATTTCATGTTCATGCTTTTTTAAGACTTTTTTTTTCTTTTTGAATGGATAAATACACACTCCTTAAATCTAACTTTACATCATTTTGTCTACTATGAAACTTAAATTCACAACCTTATAAAACAACAAAAACACAGATTCCACTAGGATTAAGCCTTTTGGTATGCATTTTGCTTATCTTGCTTGGTTACCCGGTCTTTCTGTCTTTAAGGAGATCGATTTCTTTTTGCATGTTAGAGAAATTGAACCAGCAAAATGATGCTAAAAAAAAGAAGACCTAGAAATTGAACCTGTCATTGCTGAGCACACCCATACCCCCATCATCCATAACCATTGTCTACAAAAGGCACAACTAACATTGCTTTTTTTGTTTTTTCTTACATCTGTTGCAACAAGTTGCTTGATTAAGGATGTACGACCCAAACCAATAACATGAGAGACGTTAAAGAGCGCGCATTCGAGCATTACATAAACAGCAGATAAATGGATCTTGAGAACATGAAGAATACCATGTACTAACTCATGATTTTTTTCGAACTAGGGCATCACTAAATACAATCTAGCACATGTTTGGTTCTACAAAAATGTCATAAAATGTAGATTCATATATGAATCTAACAAGTAAGAACATGTGAATGCTAAAGTTTAAGTAAGATGAAAATGCTTCTGGAATCCATTCAGAAATGTCTCTTGAAGTTCTGTTTGAATCCTCCCTCTGAGTACTCATCACAAGTCATTATTGCAAGCTGATTGAGTTCACAAAACCAAACATCAGTTTTATTATATACTTTATCAGAATCAAAACTGATACTAACTCTGTCATAAACTGAATACCAATCGCGTTTTTTTTCCCCTTTCTGATGGGTTGGGAAATGGTTAGGTCATAACGTAAATGATCAAACAAACGACTGTCTAAGTAAGATGGGGAGAACTTAATTCAGGCATTCCTAGAAATCCTAATTATAAGGAAGATCAACATACACAAATTCAATAAAAACACCTGGAAATAATATTATTGCATGTCCAAGAAAAGGAGAATTCTACATGATGGGAATTAACATGACCTGGATATTTGGGCATGGAATTTAATTTAAAGAAATGTAACTTAAATATCATAAAATACATGTTTCAGTATTTCATAAAAAGTTTGATTGGTGTTATAGTGGACCTAACAAAATCCAAATTATCCCTCTTTTGCTTCTTGATCTTCAGCTAGTATCATCAACGCCTACAAGAAGCAAGTACAGCTTATCAACAGAATATTGTAGACCACGGGGGTCAAGACAATTAAAATTTTGTTAATTCTCAAAGGTACCAGAGATGACCATTTTGACCCATTTACACATGAATGTGTTGATTCGGATATTTTTACTCTAACTGGTCAAACAGTTATAAGAAAAAAGCTAAAACAGAAACAGATCGATCACATGGGTTGAGTTGAGATTCGCACAAAGTGTAGTTTTAGTGCATAAAACATTCTAATCATGTTCATCATGAATATCATAATATTGTTACAGTAATAAAACTTCTGTAATCATATTTCAGCAAAAAGTTAGAAATTTAGGACAATAAGCTTTTTAGGGCAACCCAACCAAATATGCTCTGTTTTGATCCGTAAAAAAGACTACTTGTTTTGAACTGAAGCCATTTTGACATGTTACCCAACCTACACGATTTGAGTATTTGACTATTTACCCAACCTAACCATTTTGCCACAAATTAAAGATACAGAAGGTGTATGATCATGTTTGCTGAAACAATCAAGAACCACAAATAACTATCTAAAGAAACTGATAATGGTTGGTGGGCAGAGGTACAACTTTGGTAATATTCAGTCATTGAAAAAATATACATTCAAGACAATGTTTCATCTCAGTGAATATAAACACAAGAGAAAGCTACAATATTTATTTCAAGAATTTCTAAAATCTCGCATTTGCTAAAACTAACATGATATGCAGCACAACCTGGTCATCTGTTCTATATCTAGAACCTATTGAACCTTATTACACAACCTGGTCAAGTACTCAAGTGCGTTCTATATATGACTTGCAGTCGTTTAAAAATGGTCTGCATTCCAACTTCATATTGATACCTATTCTTCAAATCTCTTTCATAAGATTATATAACCATTGAACCTTATTAACCTTATTTAGGGGGCTAATTAAAAAGCTAGTGTTTGGCTTAGCTTATAACATTGAGCATATTAGCTTGTTAAGACTTAAATAAGCTCATTTTGATAATTTATTTCAAAATTTCTTATTAAGGAATTTTGAACTTATTATCACTTTCATTTTTCCATTTTTTAAGGAGTTTTTCCCGGTTAATGCTCCTCCCGGGGCGCCAAGCCTTTGGCTCAGATGTACGCGGTCTAACCGGTTTTACCCGTGGCCGTTTCCAAAGCATCCCCGTGGCTATCCCTAATTGAAACCTGGTGGGACTTGAACCCTTGACCTCCCCTTTGGGGAGAAAGTGTCTTACCCACTAGGCCATGCTTTTTCGTGGTGGGACTTGAACCCTTATTAAGGAATTACTTAATTACCCTCCTCCTACTCCTTATTAAAGTACACTAGGCCATCCCTAATTGAAACCTGGTGGGACTTGAACCCTTATTAAGGAATTACTTAATTACCCTCCTCCTACTCCTATCTTTTTCCTAACTCTATGTTCTTTAACACTCTAGTATGTAGCGATGCTTTTTGGTTAAAACAATTAAGAAGATGGAAGACAGCAAGCTAATCCATAACTCACTATCAGCAATTATGCTAATAAGCTTAAGCCCAAAATAATGAGCTAACCCAAACACATATAGTAACATAATCCTCACCTTTAATTTTGAGGCTTGTTACAAATACCTAAACTAGAAATTTTTGTAACAAGAAAATTCAACAATTTCTGATTATAAATTCCAAAAACATACGGAGTACAACAAGACATCAGAATTCATTCACAGAATATTAAAAGAATTACATAAATTGAAAAGAGAAGTGAGAAAGGGTAGAAATATTAGTACCCTCAGGAAGCCAACCGTAACTTCGTTGAGAGACAGAGAGCATAGATGTCATCAAAGCCGAAGCGGTGGCCGTATGAAAAGGTTGCATCGTTTCCAAGCAAACGCTCAATTCAACTGGACACCTTAAATTCACCAATTAAAAGCATCATTTTTTGAAAATCGGTATGATAGCGATTAACGTAACTCATTCGTTAGGGTGATTTGTGTATCACCTGAAAATGCGATGAGAAATAGGTTTTGTTGTTGAGAAACGAAAGGAAGAGGGAGAGGGGCCGCCTTTGCATTTGGCTTCGGAGTAGATTCTGGCAGCGGTGTTACGGGCGGAGGCTGACCGTATAAACGATCTGGCAGCGGCGGCGCCGGCCATCTTGATGCCTTTGTAGTCTGTGGAGATTGATTGGATCTGAGAGACGAGAATGTGAGTTGGGAAATCCCCTGCTTAAACCCTTCGTGTAGAAATTTGCATCCAACCCCCGAAACTATATATAATTTTATTTTAACCCCCTAATTATACTTTTTTTTTACTTGGTTTCATTTTTAATGGTTAACGCGTTATAGTTTCCCGTGCTTTATTACGAGATAATATTTCTTTTTAGATTGTATTTAATTTATATTATGTATGTCATTTTATATTTAAAGAGTTCCAAACACACTAAAAAATAATAATCTAAAATATATAAGCTAATGTTAATATACATAATCACCAAGCTTGGATTATTTTTCATATGACGAACAAATATATAAACTAATTCAGTACAATTTAAAATATATAAGCTAATATCATTTTATAGGAAAAGATAAAAAAAATATTGTTTATTGAACTTTTATATATCCTATCTCATTATTGTGTGCTACTTGGTGCATGAAGTATCAATATAGTTTCTATATTTGCATGTTTTGATTATAATTCTTATACTCTCACGTTGAGGGAAGACTACTTTCTTCTGCAAACACAGCAGGGTTGGCACTTCAGTAAATTCTATGATCAAAGTTGTTGAACAAATGCATGTATGTTCATGAAATAAGTAAGTTTGGATTAGATTTAAAGAAATGTTTGGTAGAGAGAAAAGAAATGAGGTGAATTGATTTCTCTTGTTTGAAAGAAATGGTAATAGTTTTGGGAGGAGAAATGGTTTCTCCACCTATTTCCATTTCTCTCCATCCTTTGTATCATCATTTCTCTTCAGATTATGGAGAAATGTAGAGAAATGGCAGACAATGTTTACTTATCATCGTCAACATCCGGTTGCACTATGTTTCCGGCGTTCCTCTCATCATTGTCAACGTCCGGCGAGGCGGCTAACACTGCAACCGCCGTCCGGCAACCTCAGCCACCATTTGTCTGTTTTATTTTTTTGATGATACCAAACAAGGGAATCAAATTTATTCTCCACCCATTTCCATTTCTCCCCATTTCTATTTATCCTCTATTTCCATTTCCATTTCTTCTCATTTCTTTTCTCTCTACCGAACACACTCTAAATGAGCATATCTTGAAGCATTGCCTGAGCTTGACTTAGGCATGGCAATCATGCCTCGCCACCAGTTAACACTCGTTTTTAAATCATGCCTAAGAAGTTATTAATGAAACAATAACCTAGCTAGATCATGAATTGTAAAATATACACATAGTGTGATAGTGATTCCTAATTTTTAAACATGTGAGTACATAAAAAATGTATTGTAAAGATATTATGACAGGACAAAAGAGAACTATTTGTTATCGCCATATTGTGAGTTTTCTTTATATGACCATGTTGTCGAATGAAAACTATGATAAGTCGTTGCATTATATGGCACCCAGATAAAGCGAAAATGTTAAACTAGATCATTAGAATAGCTTTAATTACATGACTCATATCATTCCTCATAATCAAGACTTCAAATAACAAGAACATGACATCAAGAATATATACAAGACACAATTGGCACATTTAGCGAAATTGCAAATAGGCTAAGGATGGTTGTTCTGCAGGAATACACTGGTTAGCACCTTCTCATTTTTCAGAGATGCCCTCAACAACTTCAAGGCCTACAAAAACTCAAAACAAGAAGTATTCACATTAATACCAAAACAGATTATGTTTAAGTAGTCAAAACAGATTATGTTTAAGTAGTCAAAACAGATTACTTAAAATGGTTTGTAAATGATATATATAAGAAGACAAAAAAGGTTATTATAAACACCTCATCTTTTCCAAAAGAAACCATCTTTTCCTCCAGTTGACTCAGATCATTAACACCAAGGTCATTGATTATAATGATGCTAGAAATAGTGGACATTGGCTTCACAACCAAATCATCCATCACCATATATTTAACCAACTCCTTTACATAGCTTCCACTCACTTCCTCTTTCTCTTGAGAACCTGCATATATTAAGTGTTGCATTTTTTTTTTGACAAGGTATGGAATTTCCACCAAACCAACAATAACAACAAAACCCGACCCTACTTGAATAGGGTACTAACTTGTAGACAGTCATACCTTTACCAATAGGTACCGAGGAAGTTTCAGCAGATCCGAAGATAGGACCTAATGCACAAGAACACCTACAAATTATTAGAGGAATCTTATCTAAGTAGAGTAAAGGAGGTAAACCATAGACAATCATACCAGGAACGAACGAATTTCCACTAAAAAGTGGGCCAGGATCTGATGCAGAAGAACACCTGCAAATTGGTTTAGGGACAGCAGACTGAAAGACATAAGGAGCATTGGAAAACAATAATGTGTTTCGAGTATAAGGTGATTTGGGATTAAAGATGTCATCCTTTTTTATGCCTGGTTGAAAATAGGTTTCATCGAAGCTCACAACACTGTCTTTGAGTTTTCCTAAACAACCCACCATTTGGTTGGATCCCAGGAGTTCAATGAGGGTGCCAAGAGGTAATGAAAAGATGTGAAAAAGGAAATCGATAAATTCCTTGGTGGCTTCTGCAAGTAAGACTCTTTGACCTTGCTTGTCAACCAAAAGCTTAAGAGGCATTTTTGGGGAAGCCATTGGTGGATCGTAGAAGCTTCAGATAGTGACGGATCCAGAAAATCATTGTGACGGGTGCACCAATCATTAAGACTTGTTAGATAAACATATTGAAGCAAGTATAAATTTTATACATGTTAAAACGGATTGGTCGTATATATCCGTAAACTTTATATGTCATTCTTAAGAGTTAAAATTTGACCAACCAAAAACAATTTTAAAGTTGAAAATTCAGCAACTTACATACTATTATAGTAACAACACATCGACAATTTGAAGGTTCATTTTTATCAATTAGCAACTCCATAATCATAAATACATATATAAATTTAAAGTCTGGAACTTGCAGGTCACTTGTTTAACCAAATTGAAACGCCGAAGTCAACGATTTATGGACACATGCAATCTCATAAAGATAAAGACAGTGACAACAAATAAACATTTAGACACAAATTTTAAGGTCGATTTCATCAACACTAATTAAATAGACGTAGAGTACCTGAAGACTGGCATAATGGCACGTACACTAGATGAGAATTGAGAGACTGAGAACGCGAAGGATAAAATAAAGAATCGATGAGCGACTAAGCGAGACTTGGGAGGTCGAGCGAGAACGATTGATGGGTCGATTTTTCTTGGAGCCAGCAGCCTAACTCGCGTTGGCGATTTATTGATGCTGCTTTTCTCTGTCGACAGATTACTTAGCGAGGTTGCTTATTAGTGGGAGACAAAGATGATAAAATTCACCGTACATATTTCTGACTCTTTTTTTGGCGGATTTTTTTTTCTCTTTTATTACAATTAACTAATCACTACATTAAATAATTTTTTATATAACTTAACTTAAAATGGTCATAGAAAAAGCTAAATATTTTACGTATTAGAGATATATTATTACTATGAATATTAATAATATTATTATTATTACTAATATTATATAAATGTATCACTATTATACTGTTTTTTTTTCGTTTTCATAATAATAATAATAATTATTATTATAAGTGATGTTTCTTTATTTCATGTAATGCTTGATGGAGTTTGTTAGGTGAAGTTTTGCTGTTTGGAGTGTGCTTGTTTGTAATTACCTGCGCACTGTATTATGGGATGCTCCTCTATCACTTGTAGAGGGCATTTCTTTTTTTCTATAATAATGATGGCTTTTCAAAAAAAAAAATAATAATAATAATAATTTTTATTGTAGTATTAGTAATAAAATTTCTATTATTATCAGTGCTGATTAAAAAATTAACAATTTTATGTTACACGAATGAAACTAGTTTAGCTTTTCATAGCGACAAATTTGTAGGTTTCTATTTTCTATTCATGTGCATTTTTTTGCCTTTAAAATTGAAGGTTTCTTTTTTTGTTTCATTCCTCTAATAATATTTTCTCATAAAAACCAAAATACATAAAATTACTGCCCCAAAATCAAGACTTCAAATAACAATAACATCACAAGGAAAATAGAGAAAATTCTACTCATGGTCCATGTGGTTTGCCACTTATTACATCCGTGGTCCCTTATCTTCGTTTATTACACTGGGAGTCCCCATGGTATGCATTTTGTTACGCTGGTAGTCCCTGGTCACCCTATGTGGACTTAAAAAGACCAAAATACCCTTTTCCCCTTAATTTATATTAACTAGTAATTAATATTATTAAAAAAATTAAAACACTAAAATAAATAATAAACACCCTCTCCCCTTAACACTTCAATCGGAAACCCAAACACTACCACCACGCCGCCGTCTGGACCTCTCCGACCACCACCACACCGCCGTCTGGACCTCTCCGACCTTTCCCAGCACTTCTATATACTTCAAAACCCAAGAACACCAAACCCAGGAACAGCCTTCTGGGCCTCTCCGACCACCACTACACCCATCTTCCTTGAAATATAAACGACTGCAAAACCCAAGAACACCAAACCCAGGAACAGAGCTACAGATTAGATGCGAATTTCATATGAAACACCACCATAAACCATCATGGGCAGTGGTCTGTTTGTAGAACACTTACAATGTAAACCAAAATAAAATTTGATTAAACCAAATCAAAACACCAAGAACACTAAACAAAACACCAAGAACACTAAACAAAACACCAAGAACACTTCCAAAGAGCACTTACAATGTAAACCAAAATCGAAACCTAAAATCCAAGAACACTTACAATGTAAACCCAACACTTACAAAATCCAAAATCCAAAATCGAATCCCAACATATCCAAAATCGAAACCCAACAAATCCAAAATCAGAACCCAAGAACGGTAAACCTAAAATCGTTACCCGATGATGATGTCCAGATGGTGATAGTCTTAGATCCAGGATGATGGTAGTCGGTGATGATGTTCTCCGGTGGTGGTGATGAACGACGCGGTGCCGACTTAGATCCAGGAGGGAGAAGGTGAGATGGTGGTACTGAATGGTTGCGGTGATGTTCTCTGGTGGTGGTGATGAACAACGCGGGGACGACTTAGACGTGGTGGGTGGCCGGTGAGAGTGGTGGGTGGCTGCCGGTGGTTTGGTTCTGGAGAAGGAAGAAGATGGGGGTTATGTTGTTTTCTTCTCCGGCAGATGTTCTTTTCTACTCCGGCGAGTTTTGTTTTCTTCTCCGGCGAGATTTTGAAAAACCCTAATCTGAAGGTCCAAGATGCATGATCTGAACCTCAGTTGGCGGTGGTGAGCAGTGGGTCTTCGGCGGACGATGTCGTCTTCGGCGGAGGTACAGCTGGCGGTGGTGTTTAGTGAGTGGCGGTGGTGAGCAGTGGGTGGCGGTGGTCTTCGGCGGTGATGGTTGGTGTTGCGCCGGTTAAGGGAAGAGGAGGGGAGTGGTGAGGTGTGGGTATTATGTAATAATATGATATATTATTAGTTTAATTATTATTTTTAAATTATTTAATATTAGAGAAAATAATAGAAAAGGAAACAAGGATATAATAGATTTTCTAAATGTAAAACTAAGGGTATTTTAGTCTTTTTAATGGACCCAAGGACTACCAGTGTAACAAAGTACATACCAAGGGGACTCCCAGTATAATAAACGAAGATAAGAGACCACGGATGTAATAAGTGACAAACCACAGCAACCATGAGTGAAATTTTCTCAGGAAAATATTAAAAAGAGACAACATTGGCGTACAAGTCTAGCACAATTGCATATAGGCTAATTAAGCATGGTTGTTGTGCAGAAATAGAGTGGTTAGCACCTTCTCACTCGTCGGTGATGCCTTCAACAACCTCAACGCCTACAAAACTCAAACAAACCAGTATTTGCATTAATACCAAAACAGATTATATTTAGTTAAATATATATTCAAAAGAGTAGGAAAAAAAGATTTTGGAAAGTATATATTGTTTAAAAGGTCTCTAATTAAATGGTACATATTTAAGAAAAAAAAGGTTATTATAATTACCTCATCTTTTCCAAAAGAAACCATCTTTTCCTCTAGCTGACTAAGATCCTTAACTCCAAAGGAATTGATTATAGTGATGCTAGAAATAGTGGAGACATTAATCACTACAAAAAAAGAGGCTTTTGCGACGACATTTGTCGCCGCTAAAGGTGAATCTGTCGCCGCTAAAGGTCTTTTGCGACGACATGTCGCCGCAAAATAGTCGCCGCAAATGCTTCGTACCCAAAAGTTTTTTGCGACGACAATTTTGACTTTTTGCGACGAAACACAACGGAACCGTCTTGTGCCTAAACTAATTAACATTAATAAACAATTAATAAAAAATTACCTCAATGAGGAGGAAGGAGACTGGAGATGGACGGAGCAAAGATTCCGGCGCAGGCAGAGGCGGCAGTATGCGGTAGACGGTGGCAGAGAAAGGAGAAGGATGTAAGATGGCCTTCTAAAAAAAACAAAAATTAAGCCTTTGAAACTAAAACCCTAGATCTAGATACAATAAATGGAGATGTTTACCTCGGAGAAGAAGGAGAATTCTACATGATGGAAATTAACATGACCTGGATATTTGGGCATGGAGTTTAAGTTAAAGAAAATGTAACTTAAATATCATAAAATACTTGTTTCGGTATTTCATAAAAAGTTTGATTGGTGTTATAGTGGACCTAACAAAATCCAAATTATCCCTCTTTTGCTTCTTGATCTTCAGCTAGTATCATCAACGCCTACAAGAAGCAAGTACAGCTTATCAACAGAATATGGTAGACCACAGGGATGAAGACAATTAAAATTTATTAATTCTCAAAGGTACTAGAGATGACCATTTTGACCCATTTACACATGAATGTGTTGATTCGGATATTTTTACTCTAACTGGTCAAACGGTTATAAGAAAAAAGCTAAACACAGAAACAGATCGATCACATGGATTGAGTTGAGATTCGCGCAAAGTGCAGTTTTAGTGCATAAAACATTCTAATCATTTTAATCATGAATATCATAATATTGTTTCAATAATAACACTTCCGTAATCATATTTCAGACACTAAGGTTAGAAATTTGGACATAAGCTTTTTAGGACAACCCAACCAGATCTGCTCTATTTCAACCCGTAAAAAACGATTACTTGTTTTGGCCTGAAGCCATTTTGACTTGTTAACCAACCTACACAATTTGAGTATTTGACTATTTACACAACCTATCCATTTTGCCACAAATTAAAGATAGAGAAGGTGTATCATGTTTGCTTAAACAATCAAGGACCAAAATAACTATCTAAAGAAACTGATAATGGTTGGGTGAGCAGAGGTACAACTTCAGTAAGATTCGGTCATTGAAAAAATATACATTCAAGACAACGTTTCATCTCAGTAAAAATAAACACAAGAGAAAGCTACAAAATTTATTTCAAGATTTTCTAAAATCTCGCATTTGCTGAAACTAACATGATATGCAACACAACCTGGTCATGTGTTCTATATCTAGAACCTATTGAACCTTATTACACAACCTGGTCAAGTGTTCTATATATATATGAATTGCAGTCATTTAAAAATGGTCCGCTTTCCAACTTCAAATTGATACCTTATCTTCATATCTCTTTCATAAGATAATATAACCTATTGAACCTTATTAACCTTATTTAGGGTACTTATCGAAAAATTAGTGTTTGGCTTAGCTTATAACATTAGTGTTCGGCTTTGATAAGCTATTTCAAAATTGCTTATTAAGGGATTTTGAACTTATTAATACTAAATTACTTAATTACCCTCCTCCTACTCCTATCTTTTCCCTAACTCTATGTACTTTAACACTCTAGTATGTAGCCATGCTTTTTGGTTAAAACAATTAAGAAGATGATAAGCAACAAGCTAATCCATAACTCACTATCAGCAATTATGCTAATAAGCTTAAGCCCAAGATAATAAGCTAACCCAAACACCCTCTTACAGTAACAATATCCTCACCTCTAACTTTGAAGCTTGTTACAAATACCTTAATTAGATATTTTTGTAACAAGAAAATTCAACAATTTCTGATTATAAATTCCAAAAACATACAACAAGGCATCAGAATTCATCCACAGAATATTAAAAGAATTACATAAATTGTAAAGAGAAGTGAGAAAGGGTAGGATTATTAGTACCCTCAGGAAGCGAACCGTAACTTCGTTGAGAGACAGCGAGCATAGATGTCATCAAAGCAGAAGCAGTGGCCGTATGAAAAGGTTGCATTGTTTCCAAGCAAACGCTCAATTCAACTGGACACCTTAAATTCACCAATTAAAAACATCATTTTTTTGAAAATCGGTATTGAAAGCGATTAACGGTAACTCATTCGTTAGGGTGATTTGTGTATCACCTGAAAATGCGATGAGAAATAGGTTTTGTTGTTGAGAAACGAAAGGAAGAGGGAGAGGGGCCGCCTTTGCATTTGGCTTCGGAGTAGATTCTGGCGGCGGTGTTACGGGCGGAGGCTGACCGTATAAACGATCTGGCAGCGGCGGCGCCGGCCATCTTGATGCCTTTGTAGTCTGTGGAGATTGATTGGATCTGAGAGACGAGAATGTGAGTTGGGAAATCCCCTGCTTAAACCCTTCGTGTAGAAATTTGCATCCAACCCCTTAAACTATATATAATTTTATTATAACCCCCTAACTATACTTTTTTTCTTGGTTTCATTTTTAATGGTTAACGAATTATATTTTCCCGTGCTTTATTACGGGATACTATTTCTTTTTAGATTTTATTTAATTAATTTTAGTTATGTTATTTTTTTAAAGAGTTTCAACCACACTCAAAAATAATAATCTAAAATATATAAGCTAATGTTAATATACATAATCACCATACTTGGATTATTTTTCATATGACGAACAAATATATAAGCTAATTCGTACAATATAAAATATATAAGCTAATTTTATTTTATAGGAAAAGGTAAAAAAAAAGCATTGTTTATTAAACTTTTATATATCCTACATGATTATTGTGTGCTACTTGGTGCATGTATGTTTAGATTAGATTTAAGTGAGCATATCTTGAAGCATGGCCTGAACTCAGACTTAGGCATGGGTGTGTTTGACTAACATCAAGCGCAATCATGCCTAGCCACTATTTAACACTCGTTTGAAGCCATTTCAATCATGCCTACGAAGTTATTAATGAAACAAGAACCTAGCTAGATCATGAACTGTAACATATACACATAGTGATTCCTAATCTTCAAACATGTGAGTACATATAAGAATGAATTGTAAAGATATTATAACACGGCGAAAGGGACTATTTGTCATCGCCATATTGTGTGTTTTCTTTATATAACATGTTGTCGAACGAAAACTATGTTCAGTCATTGCATTATACAGGTACCCAGATTAAGCCAACATGTTAATCTAGTTCATCAAAAATAACTTTAATTACATGACTTATTTCATCCTCATAATCAAGACTTCAAATAACAAGAACATGACATTGAAAATATATACAACAGAGAGAATTGGCACAAAAAGCGAAATTGCAAATAGGCTAAGGATGGTTGTTGTAGGAGCTATGTGTGACTTACGCCAAGTCAAAGGGGTGTTTGTGTAAGTTACATAGTTGGTTATGAAGGTTGTTAAAGAAGGTTGTTAGGAGCTGTGACAGCTGGAGGTTAAAGCTAAAGGATGATTGACAGCTGGAGGTTGGACGTCAGACGTCAGAGTTGTTAGTTACAGAAGGTAGCTCCAGATCAGTTCCAGCTCAGCAGAGGAACGTCCAGATCAGCATGTTTAGTTCTTATAAATAGAGATGTGTAGTTCATTTGTAACTCATACTTTTTCTAATTCATTCATACACACATAGAGAGAGTTCTAGTTCAGATTCATTTTCGTTTTGTAATTTCTTCATCGTTAATGGAAGTTCGTTCATCTTGTTCTTCGATTCAATAGTTGGTGTTCTTGATTTTCATCTTTGATACTACAAATTGGTATCAGAGCTCCAAGGTTCAAACGAATCTGGGAGAAAGGAAGGTCTGTGGGTTTATCAAAGAAGAAGAAAGATCACGGTGGTTGTTTCTGATCAGAGTTGCAGCAATCAAGGTGGAGGAGAAGGATCATCAGGAAGAAGGTTCTTGAAAGTTTCTTGAAGGTTCTTGAAAGTTTCTTGAAGGGTTCTTGAGAGTTTTTTTCAAGAAAAAGAAGATTCACGATTGTGAAGGGATGACTCCTCCCATGATTCAGGTCGAGAAGTTCACCGGTAAGAACAATTTTAGTCTATGGCGTCTCAAGATGAGGGCGTTATTGAAGAGGGAAGGAATCTGGAAACCTTTGTCAGGGAAAGGCCTGATGAAGAGGAAGTTGCAGAGCTTAAACAACAAGATGAGAAGGTCCATTCTACGATCTTGTTGTCATTATCAGATGAGGTTTTGTATGAGGTTTCAGATGAAGATACAGCAGCAAGTCTATGGCAGAAACTTGAATCACTTTACATGACGAAATCCCTCACGAACAAGTTGCTGCTGAAGCAACGTTTATTCTCTTTGAAGATGAAAGAAGGCTCAGTGCTGAAGGATCATCTTGATGAGTTAAACTCAATTCTGATGGAGCTCAAGAATGTTCATGTAAAGATTGAAGACGAGGATGCGGCGTTAATCCTCTTGGTCTCTTTACCACCATTGTTTGAGAATTTCGTAAACTCATTTGTAGTTGGAAGAGTATAATTACGTTAGAGGAGGTGAGGTCAAGTTTGCACTCACGGGAGTTGCGACAAAAGGCTTTAGGTAATGTTTCTGATATCGTTAAGTACCTTGGATGAAAAGGGCTTCAAGTATTCGGGAGCAGGTGGAGTACTCAAAGTGTCAAAAGGTGCTTTGTTGTAATGAAGGGAATGAAGGAGTCCACTTTGTATGTCCTAAAGGGAGAAACTGTTTTGGATAGAGGTACAGCTGTTGTTACACAGTCAGAAGGTATAGCTGCTGTTACACAAGCAGAAAAAGCTAGGTCAGAAATGACGAAGCTCTGGCACATGAGACTTGGTCATGTTGGTGAAAGGGGCATGGTGATGCTTGGTGATCTTGGGCTCTTGGGTGGACACAAGGTACAGAAATTGGAGTTTTGTGAGCATTGTGTATATGGCAAGCAACATAGGGTAAGTTTCTCTAAGGTTATTCATCAAACAAAGGGTACTTTAGATTACTTGCATGCAGATTGTTGGAGTCCGTCTCGTGTTTCTTCTCTTGGAGGAGGTCGATACTTCTTATCGATCATTGATGATTACTCAAGAATGACATGGGTCTTTATTATCAAACACAAGAACGAGTCCTTTGAAAAATTCAAGAATTGGAAGGTGTTGATTGAAAATCAAATGGGTCGAAAGATCAAAAGATTAAGAACCGACAATGGCTTGGAGTTTTGTTCGAAGGAGTTTGATGGGTTTTGTGAGAAGCATGGTATTGCAAGGCACATAACTGTACGAAGCACACCTCAACAAAATGGGATTGCAGAGATGATGAATAGGACGTTACTTGAAAGAGCTAGGTGCTTGTTGTCTAATGCTGGGTTAAGTCGGAGCTTCTCGGCAGAAGCTATAAACACAGCTTGTTACTTGGTGAATAGAGCTCCAGCTACTGCTATTGATTGTAAGACTCCAATTAAGGTCTGGTCTGGAAGACATGCAGATTACCTTGGGTTGAAGGTGTTTGGTTGTTGCTTATTATCATGTGAAAGAAGGGAAGTTGGAACCAAGGTCAAAGAAAGGTGTATTTGTGGGTTATGGTGACGGGGTAAAAGGATATAGAGTTTGGTCTTCATCGGAGAAGAAGGTTATCCTAAGTCGGGACGTGATTTTTGATGAAAAGTCGATGTTTGCGTTAAAAGGTCTTGATGGTACCTCCGAGAAGGTGGAGGTTGATGGGCTGGAAGAAGGTACGTTCAGTAATGACAAAGAAGACCTGGATGAAAGTTCCGAAGGTAGGTTTGTGAATGTTGAATCCTTGGATGAAGGTACGTCCGAGAAGGTGGAGGTTGCAGGTCATGGGGATTTGCAAGGCACGGATGAACAGAATGATAAACCAAGTTCAAGTGCAGGCTATCGATTATGGTCACCATCTGAGAGGAAGACAATTGTGAGTAGAGATGTAGCTTCTGACGAGAAGTTAGTGGTCTCACAAGAGGGTCTTGAGGGTGTATCTAAGGAGGTGGAGGATAGTGGTCTTGACATGGAGATAGAGTCGACTCAGGAAGATCAGGAGGATCAAGAAGATACGGACCTTGATGGTAATGTTCAAAGTAAGTTTGCCAAGATGTGTGCAAACTGGGATGATGGACAAAGTGGAGGTAGGTCTGTGGAAGGTCAAGAGGAACCTCAGGAGGTAGATACACATGTGGATGTAGACGTTGGTTTACAAGGTGAAGGTGGAGCTGACCAGGGAACTGATGAAATTGTTCCGTTGGCTAAGGATCGATATTGGATACAGGTTGAACGTCCGGTCAGATATGGTTTTGAGGGTCTGGCTGTGTATACTTTGCAAAGGGCAAAGGAGGTTGGTAATTCCCATGAACCAGGGGCTTATGGTGAAGCAAGTGTTTCAAAGGAAGCAGGTTTGTGGATGGGGGCAAAGATGAACGAGATTAAGTCTCTTCATAACAATGGAGCTTGGGTTCTTGTTAAGTTGCCTAAAGGTAGAAAAGTCGTGGCTTGTAAATGATTCTTTAAAAAGAAGGTCGGCTTGGAAGGGTCCGAAGCTGAATGTTAGGATGCACGATTTGAGGCTAAAGGGTATAGCCTGAAGGAAGGTGTGAAGACGACGTTTCTTCATGGTGGTCTGAAGGTCTTGATGTGTTTGCTCTGGAGGTCGCTATATGGGTTGAAGCAAACTCCGATGCAATGGTACAAACGTGTTGATACTTTTGTAATCGTGCATGGGTTTGTAAGGAGGTCCTGTGACTATTGTATATATCTTCGGATGTTGAAAGTTGGAAGCTTGATGTACGTCATGGGGTGTACAAGGCTGGACGTAGCTCGTGTAGTGTCCAGGTTCATGATCAATCTGAAGAAGGTTCGCTGGGTCTCAGTGAAGAGGTTTTATAGGTACTTGGAAGGTACTTCAGGTGTTGGTTTCATCTGTAGAGGTAATAAAGGATGGTTTGTTACCAAGTGCTCTGATTCCGACTACGCAGCAGGTCTCGATAGAAGGAGGTCCGTAACAGGTTGTGTGGTTACGTTGGGAGAAGCTGTGGTTGGTTCGGAAGCAATGTTACAACCTTTGGTTTTGATAGAAGCTGAGTACATGGCTTTGGCAGAAGCTATGAAAGAAGCTACCTGGTTGAAAGAACTAGTGGGTGTGACTTAGCTTAAGTCAAGGTGGAGATTGTAGGAGCTATGTGTGACTTACGCTAAGTCAAAGGGGTGTTTGTGTAAGTTACATAGTTGGTTATGAAGGTTGTTAAAGAAGGTTGTTAGGAGCTGTGACAGCTGGAGGTTAAAGCTAAAGGATGATTGACAGCTGGAGGTTGGACGTCAGACGTCAGAGTTGTTAGTTACAGAAGGTAGCTCCAGATCAGTTCCAGCTCAGCAGAGGAACGTCCAGATCAGCATGTTTAGTTCTTATAAATAGAGATGTGTAGTTCATTTGTAACTCATACTTATTCTAATTCATTCATACACACATAGAGAGAGTTCTAGCTCAGATTCATTTTCGTTTTGTAATTTCTTCATCGTTAATGGAAGTTCGTTCATCTTGTTCTTCGAGTCAATAGTTGGTGTTTTTGATTTTCATCTTTGATACTACAGTTGTTCTCCAGGAAGACACTGGTTAGCACCTTTTCATTTGTCAGAGATGCCTTCAACAACTTCAAGGCCTACAACAACTCAAACAAGAAGAATTCACATTAATAGCAAAACAGATTATATTTAATTAAGTAGTCAAAAGACACTAAAAATCAATTAGTAAAAAACATAATAAAAAAATGTATGTATACGTCCACAGAAACATACTGGTATTACTTAAAAAGGTTTGTAAATGATATATTTAAGAAAAAAAAAGGGTTACTATAAATACCTCATCTTTGCCAAAAGAAACCATCTTTTCCTCCAGTTGACTCAGATAATTAACACCAAGTTTTTTGATTATAGTGATGGTAGAAATAGTGGACATTGGCTTCACAACCAAATCATCCATCACCATATATTTAACCAATTCCTTTACATAGCTTCCAGTCACTTCCTCTGTCTCTTGAGAACCTGCAGTAATTAAGTGTTGCATTTTTTTGACAAACCAACAATAACAACAAAACCCAACCCTACCTAAGTAGGGTTACGGGAGGAACGTAACATGTAGACAGTCATACCTCTACTGATAGGTACCGAGGAATTTTCAGCAGATGCGAAGTTAAAACCTAATGCAGAAGAACACCAGCAAATTATTACAGGAATCTCACCTAAGTAGAGTAAGGGAGGTAAGATATAGATAATCATACCATGAAAAGAGGAATTTCCACCAAAAAATGGGTTATGATCTGATGCAAAAGAACACCTGCAAATTGGTTTAGGGACAGCCGAAGGAGCATTGGAAAACAAAAATGTGTTTCGATTATAAGGTGTTTTGGGATTAAAGATGTCATCTTTTTTTATGCCTGGTTGAAAATAGGTGTCATCGAAGCTCTCAACGCTGTCTTTGAGTTTTCCTAAACAACCCACCATTTGGTTGGATCCCAGGAGCTCAATGAGGGTGCCAAGAGGTAATGAAAAGATGTGAAAAAGGAAATCGATAAATTCCTTGGTGGCTTCTGCAAATAAGACTCTTTGACCTTTCTTGTCAACCAGAAGCTTCAGAGGCGTTTTTGGGGAAGCCATTGGTGGATCAGTGAAAACATTGGTGGATTTGGAGAAGCCATTGTTTGATTTGGAGAAGCTTTAGATAACATATTATAGCAAGTAAAATTTGTATACAAAGTAAACGGGTCAGTCGTATTAATCTGTAAACTTGTCAATCCTAAGAGTAAGAGAAATTGCATGTTCCACAGTAGTTCAAGAAACTATTTTCACCTAGAAAATGGGCACTTTCATTGTGGTCTTAAACTAAAAACCATTTGCCTCAAATTATAAGCCTCATAATTCAGCCTAAATACCACACTAAAACTCTACATAAATGTCAAACAGAAACCTTAACTAGCTAATATAACTAAAAGTTCAAATTTGACCAACCAAAAGCAATTCTAAAGTTCAAAATTCAACAACTTACATACTACTTTACTAACAAATTTCCAAATTCAAAAAGTTCACCAGAGACAATTCAAAGTTCATTTTTATCAATTAGATCATCCCTAGTCATATATACATATATAAATTTAAAGTCAGGAACTTGCAGGTTACTTGTTTAACCAAATTGAAAAGGCCTAAGTCAACGATTTATGGCTACAATCTCATAAAGATAAAAGATGGTGACAACCAACACAACAAACAAATATTTAGACACAAATTTTAAGGTAAATTTCATTAACACTAAATTATGTTTTAGACACATTAAGAGTACCTGAAGGCTGACATAATAATAAGCCCTCTTGTTGAGAATTGAGAGACCGAGAACGCGAAGGATAAAACGAAGAATCGATAAGCGACTAAGCGAGACTTGAGAGGTCGCGCGAGAGAGAGCGATTGATGAGTCGATTTTTCATGGAGCTAGCCTAAGTGGCGTTGGAGAATTATTGATGCTGGTTTTTCTCTTCCGACAGATTTTAAAGCGAATCTGCTTTTTAGTGGGAGACAAACATGATAAAATTCACTGTACATCTTTGATCTTTCTGACCCTCACGGTTTTATTTTTATGTTTTATTACAACTAATTAATAACTAGTTTATGAAGTTATACAATTAACTAAACTTTTTTTTAATAAAAAAGCTAAATATTTTATATATTATTATTATTATTATTGTTATTATGATACTAGGTAGTAGGTACTAGTAATGAATTACTATTACTACTACTAGCTAAGCGACCCGTGTATCAACACGAGATTATATAAATCAATTTTAAATTTATATAGTTTTAAAGAATCATAACACGTATAGTAAAAATAATTACAAATCATAGATAAAAAAATAAAATCTCGTAAGAAAATAATAAATGAATAACCATTACAGAATTTTGAAATCCATACATAAGATTATCATTAAATTTTCTGTAAAACCTCTTTATAAACAACACTCATGGTTTTATTAGTATGATGTCCTTCATCGTCAGAAATTAAAACTTTTAACCAATCATTACTCTTCACTCGAGAAACCGTCACATATAACTATCCATGGGTAAAAACGTGTATTTTTAATACTTTTTATAAATACTCTTTTTAAGAAATATAAAGTTACATTACACGTCTAAAAGTTTTTAGTATAATATTAATGTGTTTCTCGTGATGGAGTTTTATCCCGACATTGTAAAGACATAACTATAATATTATTGTCGATGTTATAATATCAAGTGCTTTAAATACATTTTTATTAGCCAATTATATATTTGCATATTTGAAATTGTAAACTAAATTTATTAAAAGTTAAATAATGATAACATTCATCTAAGTATTGCAAATTAGATCGCATAAAAATAAGATTTTAACATAGAATATATTATGTCTATACATACGTAAATCACTTAAGTGTAATTTATTATTCAATTAAATATAATTGAAAATACGAGATCTCACTGAATTTAAATATCTATGTAATAATAACTTTTATTTTATGTATCAAGTTATTAGTTAAAAATAAGAAAACTTAGACAATTAAAATTTTTATATAAAATTTTAAGTTGTATGTATGGTTACAAAACTCACTATCATGACTGTTGTTTCACTACCCAGTAATTATGTAGAGTTCTATTTTCTGAAGGTTATTTACTGACAACTAACAATTAATTTTAAAAAGCTCTAACGGTAGTGGTAGTTTTGTAAACAACTTTATGCCACTAACCATTAGTTATAGTATACTTTTAATTCTTTTTATCGAAATACCAAGAAATCAGTGATTATATCGACTACATTATGTAGAGGGAATAACTATAAAAGACGAATAAAATGTCCAATAACTACTTAGATGTTGATAAAACAATTAAATTCTATAAATTTTAAAAAAAACCTCATATTCCGATAAAATTTATATCAAAACGTAGATAAAAATGAGACGATTACAAATATATAATTATTTTTTCTCAAAACAAAATATATTTGAAGTTATTAAACATAAGTTTCAAACAACTTATAATTAATTACATTAATATACAATTTTCTTAAAACCCCCTCACATATTTCATACTACCTCTTAACAATTTACATTCAACCCCTTCCACTTAATGTAATTATGTAAAAAGAATCGATGACTTAAGCCTTTGAGCCCCATGTGATGTCATAATGCTTTTATTTTCTATTTTTTTAAATTTATCAATTAAAATGAAGGGTTGGTGAAGATTTTTTAGGAAAGAGAAATGATGAGGTAAGCATCCTTTTCTTTTAATAAGAATACTAGCTAAGCGACCCGTGTATCAACACGGGAATGATATAAGACAATTTTAAATTTATATAGTTTTAAAAAGTACTAACACGTTAAAAAGAATTAGAAAACATATATAGGAATATAAAATCTCGTAAGAAATGATAAAGAATGAAATTATAAATAATAGAACTTTTAAATAACAAATGAAATTATCATAGTAAGTAAATGAAACCATTTATGACCGAGTGATTTTCATCTTTGAGTAGCAGCTAAAACCTCAAACCATTCTCCACATAACCTTTAATAGAAACTGAAACCAGGAAATTACTGATGATGAACATGATTTTACAAACTAAAATGTGAGTAGCAGCATCAATATACAAGACTTTTACCTCATTTTTCAAACCAAGTATTCAATAAAAATAGAATAGCTTAGTCACCTTCTTTAACATTAAAGAGGATATAAGATATAAATGAAATTAAAAAGGATGTTGTAGTATAAAATCACAATTTTTAACAAAGGCTTCATTGTATATAAGATCTAAGAACATCATATTTATAGAACGCCAACAAAACCTTCACATGAATAATTGGTAGACACATCTTTCAAGAGCTAATTAATTAGCAATTTGCAAATCAGAATAATCTAATACTAATACTTGTTAAAAGCAATAACCATGTCTTGTTTGTGTTTTAAGCCAAAAAAATTTAATTAGACAACAAACACATAATATTGGTCATGTAGTAATGTTTAATGGTAATAACGTACTGTTAAAAATTTTAATTATCATCTTATGATCTTATCCATGTATGGTAAGTAAATAAACGCCATCAAAATGTGATACTAAAAAAATATCAGAGATCCTGCATGAGATTATGATACTATCAAGAATTATTAGTATATGGAACCAAACCACTACAAAACAGAACGCAGAGAAAAACATATATAAGAAAACTGATAAGGTTTTATCATAACAAAATAGAATGTGTAGAATAATTACTTGTAGGAGAGTACACCTAAAATGATATCTCCCTTTACTTCCTCTCTCAACTCTGCATTTCCTATGTCCCACCGGTGAAAAGAGTGAGAAACATGTGTTCTACAATTCATTTGCAAAGAGAATCACTTAGTTCAAGTTAAAACAAATGTTCTAGGAAATCAATATACAATACTAAATACATGAGAAGCTAAATTCTGAATTCACAACAAACCTGTGTCAAATCGGTTTGAGATGCAAGCTTGTTGCAGTACTGGGAAGTTTCTCTTGTGCATCTATGACTGAGTGATTTTCATCTCTTCATAACAACTCTAAGCCTCGAACCATTCTCCACATAATCTTACCTTATTTTTCAAACCAAGTACTCGATAAAACAGAATAGCTCTCCTGCAGTTCACATACTTGAGTTGTCCTATAGACCAAAAACAAACAAAAACTTTCAAAAAAGAACTATGCAGTAACTAAAAGCCTCAAACCATTCTCCAATTAACCTTTATTATCCTAACAAATTTATTAAAACTCCTAAATCGGTCCCCTTCGGGGTTAGCAAATTAGCATGTCCTTTTTGGTGTTTTCGTTTTTAAACTTATTTTCCCCTTGTTTGCAATTAGCAAATTGTTAATTATCGAATTCTTAATCAAGACTACATCTCTAAGTTAGTACACTTCAGAATAAGTATTGACTTATAGCAATGTTCTGTAAAAAGGGCCAAATCTAGTGAATCGTAAAGGCATAAACCATAAACACAATGTCTGCAACCCACTAAATTATTCACCCAACTTAATCAAACAGAGAGTGGCGCAAATCAAGTTTGAAGGTAGTGAACATTATGGTTTATGCAATTGAAAAGAAGGATCTACAACTTCAAGAACACGTACGATTTACAGTTATTAACCCCGCATAGTTGAATAACTTTAAAATCAGAAATTGAACTATAGTGAACTTGTTATTACCTTTCATCGACACATTGTTATTGAGTACTGAGTTGAAAGTTCTTCAATTTCTTCTATAGTTGATTTAACGTGTCGGAAGTTCTTTCCTCATAATCTGCATAGGAAGTTCTTCAATTGAATATTATACAACCAATGGCCCGTGGAATTGCTTATCTCAATTAATGACTGTAAAGATAAAACTTCTTTATTCAATATTGAATGCCTTGTATGAAGCAGTTTATTTAAATAACAAATCTATACACCTACTTAAACCTTGAGGGTATTGTTTTGGTATAAAGACACACACATGCATCTTCTTAAAATTTGATTTACTAAAGTCAAAACCAAATTTACTTATAATAAAAAAATACAACAAAACTTTGTTAATATACATGAATTGGGATTAGTCATGGATTTCCTGAAAAGTTCTTAGAGGTTGCAATCTTAAGTCATATGGTAAAAGATCAAATCAAATTACATTTCATCTTCGATGAGCCGAATGGATAAGTATTTAAAAACTTAATCAAACAGGTGAAGTCGGATTAAAGCTTTCCAAAATGTATTTGAACATTTCTAACCTCTAAATTGAATTATTAGTGATATTGCTGTCTAAAGCCTGTATACTATTTGCTCAGTGGCTATTTTGTCTACATGCAACTCAAATTGATTATCTACATATTATACTTCATAAATATTATCAGTCAAAACCAAATAACACAATAAAGAGCATGACATATTGTGTAGAGAGTATCAACTTACAACAGAATGGTACTTGGGCTCCAATTTTCAAATCCTTCAACATGACCTACTTTTATGTACCACAAAAGGTGAATATAAGTGAAAACTTTATAATAACTAATACATTAGTTATGATAGAAAAGTAAAGTACAGCTTTTGTATCAAATTAAACATATTTGTGTATTTAACATTAATATTATTTAGATTGACATACAACTTTTGCAATGAAACTAATGTGAGCATATTATAATCTACTATAGTTGTACTTGTTATGTTTAGTAATAGCCGAAAATAAATGTATTTAGGTAAGCATGCTTGACATTCCAACATTGTTAAACTTCTCCAAACACATTTAACAAACGAAAAACTCGCAGACAGACAAATTCATTCATAACTACTCCAACAAAGTAATGGTTTCTTCATTAATCTGAAATACATTCTAACATAAACTTCCTTATCATCTTACCAACTTATCCCTTTTTAAGTCTTTGTCTGTTATGATCATCATTAGCAACTTTCCCAACTACATCTTGAAGAAATCAAACACGTTGTATCTCTAGACATGAAGTAAACGCATTCGATTATTAGTGTGACTCGAGTTGAATGTCCATATAACTGGACCAAAACAGGGTCCTACTTCTGATATTCACAAAGCAAAAATTGATTAATAAATATGAAGGAAATCATAAATGAAATGTAGAGATTAGGAAACCTGTATGTTGGTGAATACAATAGAGAGTGATATGTAAGCAGGGAAATAGCTTAAAAAGAAAATACGATCCTTTATATATGTTCTACGAAGACTTACTCAACTGCTGCAACATCAAAAGAAATTAGCTTGCTCTGCCTCCCATCCACATTATAATTCTCCAAACTCCCATAAGGGAATAACATGACAATCACATCTACATGTGTTGCGGAAAAAGAGTAAGAGGATGATTTCTGAACAGAGCATAACATAAGAAACACACAAGAGCAATATTTTTGTTTGTAAAAGAGGTTTGATAAGGCATGAGGACTGCATATATACTTTTGTTAGTAGGGTAAAGTGTAGGTATAAGTTCTGGGTAAAGTGTAGGTATAAGTTCTGCAAAAATTAAAATTTTTAGTACCAACTTCTTTTTTGCTTTATAGTTCTTGGGCTGATTGTGGTATAATTGGTTCAATCTATTGGCATAAAGTGATTAAATTCAACTGTACTATCCATCAGTTCGTTGTTATGCAATTAACAATGCAAAAGCCATCTCAAATTAATTACAGTATATAGTAATTGTTTGAGAAGAAACACAAACATCGAAGAAACACAAACATCTCAAATGACGTTTTGACATTCACGTATTAACAATGCAAAAGCCATCTCAAAAACTTTTATCACTACTTGAAGCTTGGGCCAACAGAAACACAAACATTAATACATACATTAGAATTTGATTTCAACGTTGAGAGCTCTCTGATGAATGGAAGTCGGCTGCGATGGGTAAGCCTTAAACCCTAAAAAGAATCGAAGAACAACTGGATGGGGGAAGTAGACGATGTCGGAAGTCGGCTGCGATGGAGAAAGGAATCGAAGATATTGAAGTCGGCTGCGATGGGGAAGAATCGAAGAAGAGATGGGAAGAATCGAAGAAAACTGATCTCGTATTTTGAAAGGCGGCACCTTAGGAAAAATTGCATTTATGACGTAATCAGCCTATTTTTTTCAATTTTTTTTTAAATGGAAGTTTATGATTGGTGGAGAAGTTTTAGGAAAGGGTTGAAACCCTTTTCTTTTAATAAGTATTAAAGATTAAAGATAAGATTATTCTATTATTATTATTATTATTATTAATTATTACTATTAGTAGTATTAATTATTTGTGTTGCTTAAAAATTAAGAATTTTATTGCAGGTTCCTTTTTTGTCTCTTCTAAAGACAGTTTCTCATAAGGCTATGTGTTATGGTTCGGGGCTTCACTCGGGACATGCTTCGGGGCTTTCGGCTCTTTCGGGAACACCATTTCCCGGTGTTCGGTTCCTGCTTCGGGAGTTGCATCTCGGTTTCTTTTACCCGAGCGAAATCACCCCCTCACCCACCCCCCCCCACCCCCTCCAACGGTAACTTTTCTAGCCGTTTGTTTTTTTTTTTTTTTTAATCCATATACACACACTATATATACAACTTATATTTAACAAAAATTCACACTTCTTCTACTCTTTCTTTCTTTCTCTCTTCTTCTCAATTTTTTTACACACTTTAGTTTATAAAAAATCTATGGATCCACCATTTGATGATGACGATTTTTTTGAAGAAAATACGAGGGTAATGGTTGCCATTGCGAGAGAAGCGGTCCACCTACTATTTGATGATGACGAAGAGGAAGAAAATTCGAGTCGACAAAGGAGAAGGCCTGCGAAAAATAGAAACCGTGTCGGTGGACACGAGCTGCTTGTGCGTGACTACTTTTGTGAAAACCCGGTATATGACGCGGACAATTTTAGGCGACGCTTTCGGATGAGTCGTCAACTATTCACACGAATAGTTGATGATCTTGAGCGAGAGTTTTCTTTTTTCCGACAATCGTGTGATGCAAGAGCCCGTATAGGGTTTTCACCACTACAAAAGTGTACAAGTGCTCTTCGACAATTGGCGTACGGGATGGCACCAGATTCTATTGACGAGTACTTGAGGATGTCGGATAAAACATCACGGGAATGCATAAAGTTTTTCTGTAGAGGTATTATTTATCTTTATGCAAGAAAATATTTACGTAAACCTACTTATGATGATGTGCAGAGATTATACACCATGCATGAGAGTAGACACGGTTTTCCCGGTATGCTTGGTAGCATTGATTGTACACATTGGAGTTGGACAATGTGTCCAAACGCATGGAGAGGTCAGTATATGAGAGGTGACCATGATCGACCAACAACAATGCTAGAGGCAGTGGCATCTCACGATCTATGGATATGGCATGCATTCTTTGGTGTTGCCGGTTCCAATAACGACATCAACGTTCTTAACCAGTCACCTGTATTCAACGACTTGTACGAAGACAAAACACCCGATTGTCCATTCGAGGTGAATGGAGTACTCTACAAATACGGATATTATCTTGCCGATGGGATATATCCGGAATGGGCAACTTTCGTCAAATCATTTACGTGCCCACTAGACGAAAAAAGAAAAAAGTTTAAGTCCCGGCAAGAATCGGCTAGAAAAGACGTTGAACGGGCTTTTGGTGTGCTTAAACAACGTTGGCACATTCTTCAATACCCGGCACGAGCATGGAGTTTGGAAAAAATGAGGTATATTATGTACGCTTGCATAATATTACACAATATGATTCTCGAAGACGACGGCCAAGCGAGTTATGTTTTCGATGAGAATGATCTTGTAACGGACGATATCGAAACAAATATCAATGAGGAACAACGGGCCGAAAACGTTCAAGCGATAAGAAACCGGGAGACTCATCTCAACCTTCGGTCCGATTTGGTCGAACACATTTGGAGTGCTCAAGGAACCGACAACGTAGACGAGTAGTTTATTTATCTTTTTATGTAATTTTTAAATTTTTAGTATTTTATTTGTAATTTTCGGAATTTTAGTTATTAATGGATTTTATTTTTAAATTTCGAAATAGTAGTTTTAATTAATTTATATTTTTCGTTATTAAATAAAATGTTATTTAGTTAAATAATTATTTGTTAAATTAAAAATAAAATAAAAAAGGAAAAGGAAAAGGAAAAGGAAAGGGGAAAGATGAAAGATGGGTATAACACTAGTTGGGGGTAAGGAAAGGGGAAGGGAAAGAAAGCTGATGTGGCGCTGATGTGGCTGTGGGTAATGAAAGATGAAAGATAGGTATAACACATAGCCTAACCAAGAGTCCAAAATCCATAAAACTAAGTAGTACTGCCTCAAAATGAAAACTTCAAATAACAACAAAAACATGACAAGTTCCAAAACATTAATTAAAAAGAGACAACATTGGCACAACTCTAGCACAATTGCATATAGGCTAATTAAGCACGGTTGCTGTGCAGAAACAGAGTGGTTAACACCTTCTCACTCGTCAGAGATGCCTTCAACACCCTCAACGCCTACAAAAACTCAAACAACCAAGTATTTGCATTAATACCAAAACAGATTATACTTGGTTAAATAGTCAAAATAGAAGGAAATTTTTTTTTGGAAAGTATTTTTTAAAAGGTCTCTAAATGGTACATTTTTAAGGAAAAAAAAGGTTATTATAATTACCTCATCTTTTCCAAAAGAAACCATCTTCTCCTCTAGCTGACTAAGATCCTTAACTCCAAAGGTATTGATTATAGTGATGCTAGAAATAGTGGACATTGGCTTCACAACCAAATCATCCATCACCATATATATATGTAACCACCTCCTTAACATAGCTTCCACTCACTTTCTTCTCCACCTCAACCTCCACTTTCTCATCGGGAATAACAGCAGTCATCTTAACATTCATAAAATGACTACAACCAGGACATTTGGTACCTTCATAAAGTGTTGCATTATATTGACAAGATCGGTTATAATTAACTTCACCTACACGAAATGGGCTAGGTGCGAAAGTTGGTGCAGAGACAGATTTAGAACACCTGTAAATTGCTTGAGGTTCAACTGATTGATCGACAGAAGAAGCGTAAGACAACAAAAACGTGTTTCCATTATAAGGTGTTTTGGGATTAAAGATGTCGTCTTTATTTACTCCAGGTTGAAGATAGGTTTCATTGAAGCTCTCAATGCTATCTTTGAGTTTTCCTAAACAACCCACCATTTGCTTGGATCCAAGGAACTCAATGAGGGTGCCCAGAGGTAACGAGAAGATGTGAAAAAGGAAATCGATAAATTCTTTGGTGGCTTCTGCAAATAAGACCCTTTGACCTTTCTTATCAACTAGAAGTTTCAGATTCATATTTGGGGAGGCCATTGATAGATAACATAGCATATGATATTATCAAGTTTTATAGTGGGAGTTGGGAATAGTTAGGGTTTGCATGGTCTGTTGGAAGTTGGAATATATTCATTTGAATTCTGTCCACATTTGGTTTCCCTGATCAATCTTGGGAAAAGTTCTTGACTTAATTAATTATCTTTTTGTTGTATTTTTATTTTTATGCTTCGGCCTTCGAGTCTTCTAAATCACACTTGAATAGTGGAGTAGAAAGTTAATAATCCTGTATTTAATAATGGTGTACGTCGAATTATAAGTTTAAAACGTTGATGGAAGAAAACGTTGAAGGGTCTGATGTTTGATGGTCGGTGGACTTAGAATCGCAATAAGAGAAAAAAAGTTGGTTAAATGTTATTTTGAGAAAATCTTAGTTATAAAATGTCAATGTAGTTTAGTTTATTATTAATTACTTAAAAACATGTATCAAACTTTGAGTTTCTTTTAGGGTTTAGTTTTAGAAAATATACTGGATTTCACTACAAGAAAAATGATTTTTAGAGGCGAAACATTTAGAGGCGACATTAAGTCGCCCCTAAAGATCAAAAAACGACGTCGTCTTGTCCTTTACCCACAAAAAGTCAGATTATACCTTTTAGGGGCGACTTTTGTCGCTTCTAAAAGTATTTTTAATTTTTTTTTCCATTTTTTTATTCTCCGTAATACCGCATGTTTTATAAAAGAATATCTAAGTTTTATTTTCATCTTGTAGGGGCGACCCGTCGCCTCTAAATGTCGAAAAAATTTCCCGGGTGTTGACCTTTTTGGAGGCAAACGAAAATTTTGACCCTAATAAATCCTTTTTGGGTTTTCTTCCCCAAACCTTTTCTCTTTCTTTCTCTGTATACTTTCTCCCCACAGCCCCCAAATCCATTTTCTTCTGCAATCATTTCTTCAAAATCGCTCAACCCTAAACAACAATCGAAGCATCCAAACAGGTATAAGGTATGTGTACATTCTCAGTTAGCATTTTTGATTCTTCCTTCCCAACCTACTTAAGTCTCGATGTGCAGATGCTCAACATTAACACTATGCGTGAATGATTTTTGGACCTGAAGTTTCTCATTGTTTCTGCATTTAAGGTATGGTGCTCTCTCACCTGATTGCACTTTGTTTTTGTCACTCACAAATGGGAGTTCGTAACTTCATTTGGGTAAGATTTGAGAGGGGATTTGTTTGTTTTTTGTTCCATATGTTCTGCTTCTGCTTCAAGAGGAGATTTTTTAGAAAATGATATATGGTGTTGAGCTGCTTGTTTAGGATCTGTGTTTTGCTTGGACTGCCTTTATGTCTATTTTGTAGAGTATTTAGGATCTGTGTTTTGCTTTTTTTTTTTGCTATATGGCTGCTGTGTTTTGCTTGTTTTTTTTCTTATATAGCTGATGTGTTCTTGTTTTTTTTTTTTTGGTTATATGGCTGCTGTCTTTTATGTGTTTTTGTATAGTATTTAGGAGCAGCCTCAAATGACTAAATCATCTTTGTTTTACTCAAACCTGTAGCTGTTTAGTTAATACTTAATAGGAATACTATTGGTAGAAGTGTAAAATTGTTCTCTAACTCAATCCCCAAGCCTTGCTCGATGACATGCCTATTTATATTAAATAGCAAGTATCTAAAAAATAGAATTCTTTTTATGGTCATTAAACTAGATGATACTGTTGGCACTTATAATCCAAACAATTTGTTTAATTAATTATAGTTTGTTTTATTGTATTTGTTTTTAGTCATATGGCTTCTTTAAGTACTGTGGTCAGACTTTTTGTTGGTTAATGTAGTGGTTTAGTGGGCCTAGTGTAGTTGAAAAGTTGAACATGTTTAGCTTGAGCCATTGTTTTTAAATACTATGGTGAGAAACAGCAAGCTTTCCCATTCTTCATTGTTACTGCTTTGCATTGGCCTTTGCACATTTTCATATATAAACTCCAGCAGGCATGCTCTTTTATAGATACTAATTAACTAGTTCATGTAACATATTGTTCTTGCAAATATCATTTTAATAAAACCTCATCTTCCAACCTATGTATAATTAACTTAGTTTACAATAAAATGGTGAACTAAATCAAAATTTTAGTATTTAATCATTTACTAATTACAAACTACCCAACTCCATTAACCGCAATTTTATTCGGTTCGGGTGTTGGGTAAATTACAAAACTACAAAAACGCGAACAGCCGAACCCGATTAATCTCCCGAATAATACCCCTAAACTGCACACTTGAGTTAATTTCGCATTCACAACCTTTACTTTTATTCAATTCTCTATCATAGGTGCTTTAATAGTCATCAGCATATACATGTACATATATATATAAAAATATATACATACACACTGTACTAATGACAGAATACATCAAGAATAAGCACATACAATAAGCACAATTCTATATCATAGGTGCTTAAATATACTGATGTACAATTCAAATATTGGTTTGACTAATAAATTATTAAAAATACATAAATAATTGTCTAAGTATAATTAATGTTAGAATAAGAAAATAGTCAATTTATTATTTTAGATGACAAGCTTTTTGAAACCAACTAATATTGAAATATTGATAATTAATTTATAACAAACTAAAAGAAGTATCTTATACATGATTTTATTACATCCAAATACCCAGTTGATTTAGCATGTAACACTTTCATCATTCTAACAATTAATGGACACAAATGCAGTTATGACAATTGATAAGAGTTGGACTAAGTCTCGAAACCGTAACTCTGACGAGTTTCAAACCGGTCTTAAAGCATTCATTGAGAGATGTAAGGAGCACATGACAACTTGTGGTTTAGTGCGGTGTCCTTGTCTACGGTGTGACAACAGACACTATTATTTGTTACTTTTTATTATTGTGTATACTCAACTTACAAAATTACTATTTAGTGTATCCAACTTTGCAAAAACTACCATTTGATATACCCGGTTATCTACTAAGCAGGTAACCGATAATTTTTGTAACTTTTGTTTTAAATGTCACCTAATCTGCCATTTCATTAATTATTGCCATATCATAATATTCAATCTTCATCTTCAACAAGATTAACATGTTCAACATCTTCCTCTGAAGCACAAACTTTAAATCCCCATAAACACAATCGACGCCCCATATTTGGAAGCAAAAAACAAACATGAAGATGAACTCAATCGACACCCAATTCTGGAAGCAAAATACAAACATGATCGAAACTCAAATCTGGAAGCAAAATAGAAACATGATCGAAACACAATCGACACCCATTCTTGGAAGCAAGATACAAACACTAAGAGACACTACTAGAAAAACATGGAGTTTTCGAGGGCAGATTCCCTCGGAAATCCCTCGGAAATGGCCATTTTCCGAGGGATTTCCGAGGAAAATCTGTCCTAGTAAAAACCCTCCTCGGAAAATAGTTCCGAGGGATTTCCGAGGGAACTTTCCCATGACATACATTTCCGAGAGAATTCCGTCGACATAAACTTTCCGAGGGATTTCCGAGATAATGAGTTTCTAAGGGATTTACAACGGATTTCCAAGGGACACTTTCCGAGAGATTTACGAGAACAATTTTCCGATAGATTTCCGAGGACATATTTCCAAGATATTTCCGAGGACACCACATCTCACAATTCTATCGGAAAGCCCTCGCAAAACACCAAGTTTATCACACAAAAAAAATCAATTATTTTTTTTGTTATAATAACTACAATTTTAATGTAAATATCTAATACACAAAAGAAACCATTCATACAAAAATTAAACACCATCATATTTTATTTGGTAAAGTTAGATAACTACAATACCAAATTTGATAAATAACTAAAATACTATTGAACTTCGACCAAATATTTAAACATTTAAGTTTTTGAATAAGAAGTACAAATGATATAAATCTTAGATGGATGAAGAAGGGTCTTGAGGTTGAAGTTGTTACAAGATCATCAGAGTCAAGGCTGTCACTTCTCACAACGTTTGTTGTTCCCTCGATACTCTTTGGACTTCTATTACTTGTCTTAATGTTTGTTAGTTCTCTTAAAGTATTGTTATCATCTCTTTCAATCTTTGCACCTACAGTTAGTGAACACATAAAAATACACAAAAGTTACTACCTAAACATAACAAGATAACACACAATAAATAACCATCAAATATTCCCATGAACAAGAATCATAACATTAGTTTAAGTTCTCACAAAATTATTACATTCAAGTTCGAATAATAAATCTGAAATTGTAACAAACGCCCAAGCAATGCTAATTAAACCAAGTAAAAATCCAACAATTTCATTGCATCCTTAGCAACTACACCAAAACCTCACTAAGCTCACATACTTAGTTGCATATCAGGAAAACTTCAATTGATATATATTCATCAGTATAAACAGAAAAAGTTAAAGACCTAATATGTCCATTGATTTATGCATCACTAAACTATATACAATGTGAACCATGATACTTAACACTTTATATATAGTCAAGAGATTAAAGCCAATTATCAGCCCACTACAAAAGGATTTGGTTATTCCCATCAATTTTTTATCACTTCTAATGAGATTCTCCACCTACACAGAGATAATCTTTGTCAATCTATAATCGCTCTATGTTTAATAAATTAAAACAAGTATGTTTAACATAACACAATTGATTAAAGCAAAATAAGTACGCAAGACTAATAGAGGCGTGTGCATATATGCTGTTAAAATTAAAACGTAAATATTTTTTACAATCAACATAGCCAGGAACAAACTGGTTTGGTCTCATACCAGTCAAGTAGAATTGTAAACCCTAACCAAAAACAAACTAATTAACCCATATGTGTTCGGCCTAGCCAAGAACAAGTTTTTTTAAATAACTTTAACGAATATACAGAATCATTCTAGAGCAAACAACTATGTCTAACAAGGGATGAACAAACGAACAATCAAATAAACTTACATCTTGTGAACCAGAATCGACGATGATTCCTTGCGTATGAAGAAGAGATGAACAGATCTACATATGATTACCGAGGGAGGAACAGATGAACAAATCTGCATATGAGGAACGATGAAAAATCGACGATTTTGGAGCGGCTTGGAAATGCGTATGAGAAATGTAGAAAGAGAGCCGCTGTTTTATCGAGTTATTTCCCGCTTTCAAGTTTCAACAATTTTGAGATTTTTAAGCTTTCCCACGCTTCAGGGTTTGAGTTTTTCATTTCCCACTAAAGCATTAACTTTAATTGAAAAAGAAAAATAAACAAAACCACACGGAAAGTATTAAGTTTATTTATTAATCAACACAATTGTTTTCATTAGAAAAATAAATTATGTAGTCTTAAATATTGTATAATATCATTCAGGTTCGACAACAAAAAAAACTTAATTAAAAGTAAACGTATACTCAATAGGTGATTAAAATGATTAAGTACTACAACTTTGGTTTATAAATACGTGTAATTGTTTATATATCATGAAAACACATTAAATCACAAAGATGTGTACGTATTTGTTCATGAATTTATATAAGTATACCTTTATGTTTGATAATTTGAGTTTTAAAGTGACAAATATATAAAAATTACATTTTAGCCTTCGGAAAACCCTCGGAAATTTCCGAGGGCTTTCCAAGGACGAAAATCATTGTTTTCATATTTTACACTATTTTTAAATGCAATACATAAATAAGCACATGCATGTTTCATAATAAACATAATCAAACAAATAAATCATAATCGGATACTAACATACTATACACATCATGATGACACATACAAATCACAAACACATTTATATACACGCATTTGTTTACGAATATTCATTCATATAGGTACATTACTATAAATATACTAATTTATGCTTAATGATACACCTAGATACATGTATTTGTATAAGTATGACTCTATATTTGATAATTTGTGTTCTAAAGTGACAAATATATAAAAATTACATTTTAGCCCTCGGAAAACCCTCGGAAATTTCCGAGGGCTTTCCAAGGACGAAAATCATTTTTTTCATATTTTACACTATTTTTAAATGCAAAACATAAATAAGCACATGCATGTTTCATAATAAACATAATCAAACAAATAAGTCATAATAGGATACTAACATACTATACACGTCATGATGACACATACAAATCATAAACACGTTTATATACACGCATTTGTTTACGAATATTCATTCATATAGGTACCTTACTATAAATATACTAATTTATGCTTAATGATACACCTAGATACATGTATTTGTATAAGTATGCCTCTATGTTTGATAATTTGTATTCTAAAGTGACAAATATATAAAAATTACATTTTAGGCCTCGGAAAGCCCTCGGAAATCTCTCGCTATCTTTTTCGAGGGTGTATTTCATCGGAAGTCTCTCGGAAAATTTGCGAGGAATTTTAAAGGGCATGTTAGCTCTCGGAAATATGTCGGAAATCTCTCGGAAATCTCTCGGAAATCTCTCGCTATGTTTTCCGAGGGTGTATTTCCTCGGAAGTCTCTCGGAAAATTTGCGAGGAATTTCCGAGGCATTTCCCTCCCTCGGAAATTTATCGGAAAACTCTAGGTAACTTAACGTCCTCGGAAATATGTAGAAATTTCCTCGGAAAAATTTCCGAGGGAATCAACGCCCTCGGAAATTCCTCGGAAATCGCGCTGTTTTCTAGTAGTGAGATGAACAATCAGTAACTCTAAAACTATAAATCTGGGTAACGTAACATTACCGACAAACAACCTACTAACAAGAACTCAAACCGAAATCCAGATCGAAACCCTTTAAATCTGGTTTCGAACCCTAACATCGATCAAAGCCTGCAATTTTTGAATCAAAATATGTGCAATATCTGCTTTTGGGTGAACCACACAAACACTCAAACAAAATTTGGGGAACAAAACCAAGATCTGATGAATCAAAATCGAAGATCTAGGTAACGAAATCGCAAAACCCTAGCAAGAACCTTAGTCCCATCAGATGAAGATCTGGGAAATCGAAATCGAAATTTGTAGGTTTCTATTTTCTATTCATGTGCATTTTTTTGCCTTTAAAAGTGAAGGTTTCTTTTTTTGTTTCATTCCTCTAATAATATTTTCTCATAAAAACCAAAAAACATAAAATTACTGCCCCAAAATCAAGACTTCAAATAACAATAACATCACAAGGAAAATATTAAAAAGAGACAACATTGGCGTACAAGTTTAGCACAATTGCATATAGGCTAATTAAGCATGGTTGTTGTGCAGAAATAGAGTGGTTAGCACCTTCTCACTCGTCAGTGACGCCTTCAACAACCTCAACGCCTACAAAAACTCAAACAACCAAGTATTTGCATTAATACCAAAACAGATTATATTTAGTTAAATATATATTCAAAAGAGTAGGAAAAAAAGATTTTGGAAAGTATATATTGTTTAAAAGGTCTCTAATTAAATGGTCCATATTTAAGAAAAAAAAGGTTATTATAACTACCTCATCTTTTCCAAAAGAAACCATCTTTTCCTCTAGCTGACTAAGATCCTTAACTCCAAAGGAATTGATTATAGTGATGCTAGAAATAGTGGAGACATTAATCACTACAAAAAAAGAGGCTTTTGCGACGACATTTGTCGCCGCTAAAGGTGAATCTGTCGCCGCTAAAGGTGAATCTGTCGCCGCTAAAGGTCTTTTGCGACGACATGTCGCCGCAAAATAGTCGCCGCAAATGCTTCGTACCCAAAAGTTTTTTTGCGACAACAATTTTGACTTTTTACGACGAAACACAACGGAACCGTCTTGTGCCTAAACTAATTAACATTAATATACAATTAATAAAAAATTACCACAATGAGGAGGAAGGAGACTGGAGATGGACAGAGCAAAGATTCCGGCGCAGGCAGAGGCGGCAGTATGCGGTGCCAGAAGGCGGTAGACGGTGGCAGAGAAGGGAGAAGGAGGTAAGATGGCCTTCTAAAAAAAACAAAAAATAAGCCTTTGAAACTAAAACCCTAGATCTAGATACAATAAATGGAGATGTTTACCTCGGAGAAGAAGGAGAATTTTACATGATGGAAATTAACATGGCCTGGATATTTGGGCATGGAGTTTAAGTTAAAGAAAATGTAACTTAAATATCATAAAATACATGTTTCGGTATTTCATAAAATGTTTGATTGGTGTTATAGTGGACCTAACAAAATCCAAATTATCCCTCTTTTGCTTCTTGATCTTCAGCTAGTATCATCAACGCCTACAAGAAGCAAGTACAGCTTATCAACAGAATATTGTAGACCACGGGGGCAAGACAATTAAAATTTATTAATTCTCAAAGGTACTAGAGATGACCATTTTGACCCATTTACACATGAATGTGTTGATTCGGATATTTTTACTCTAACTGGTCAAACGGTTATAAGAAAAAAGCTAAACACAGAAACAGATCAATCACATGGGTTGAGTTGAGATTCGCGCAAAGTGTAGTTTTAGTGCATAAAACATTCTAATCATTTTAATCATGAATATCATAATATTGTTTCAATAATAACACTTCCGTAATCATATTTCAGACACTAAGGTTAGAAATTTGGACATAAGCTTTTTAGGACAACCCAACCAGATCTGCTCTATTTCAACCCGTAAAAAACGATTACTTGTTTTGGCCTGAAGCCATTTTGACTTGTTAACCAACCTACACAATTTGAGTATTTGACTATTTACACAACCTATCCATTTTGCCACAAATTAAAGATAGAGAAGGTGTATCATGTTTGCTGAAACAATCAAGGACCAAAATAACTATCTAAAGAAACTGATAATGGTTAGGTGAGCAGAGGTACAACTTCAGTAAGATTCAGTCATTGAAAAAATATACATTCAAGACAACGTTTCATCTCAGTAAAAATAAACACAAGAGAAAGCTACAAAATTTATTTCAAGATTTTCTAAAATCTCGCATTTGCTGAAACTAACATGATATGCAGCACAACCTGGTCATGTGTTCTATATTTAGAACCTATTGAACCTTATTACACAACCTGGTCAAGTGTTCTATATATGAATTGCAGTCTTTTAACACTCTAGTATGTAGCCATGTTTTTTGGTTAAAACAATTAAGAAGATGATAAGCAACAAGCTAATCCATAACTCACTATCAGCAATTATGCTAATAAGCTTAAGCCCAAGATAATAAGCTAACCCAAACACCCTCTTACAGTAACAATATCCTCACCTCTAACTTTGAAGCTTGTTACAAATACCTTAATTAGATATTTTTGGTAACAAGAAAATTCAACAATTTCGGATTATAAATTCCAAAAACATACAACAAGGCATCAGAATTCATCCACAGAATATTAAAAGAATTACATAAATTGTAAAGAGAAGTGAGAAAGGGTAGGATTATTAGTACCCTCAGGAAGCCAACCGTAACTTCGTTGAGAGACAGCGAGCATAGATGTCATCAAAGCCGAAGCAGTGGCCGTATGAAAAGGTTGCATCGTTTCCAAGCAAACGCTCAATTCAACTGGACACCTTAAATTCACCAATCAAAAACATCATTTTTTGAAAACCGGTAATGAAAGCGATTAACGGTAACTCATTCGTTAGGGTGATTTGTGTATCACCTGAAAATGCGATGAGAAATAGGTTTTGTTGTTGAGAAACGAAAGGAAGAGGGAGAGGGGCCGCCTTTGCATTTGGCTTCGGAGTAGATTCTGGCGGCGGTGTTACGGGCGGAGGTTGACCGTATAAACGATCTGGCAGCGGCGGCGCCGGCCATCTTGATGCCTTTGTACTTTGTAGTCTGGAGATTGGATCCTGAGTGACGAGAATGTGAGTTGAAATCCCCTGCTTAAACCCTTCGTGTAGAAATTTGCATCCATCTACCCTTAAACTATATATAATTTTATTTTAACCCCCTAACTATACCCTTTTTCTTGGTTTCATTTTTAATGGTTAACGATTTATATTTTCCCGTACCGGATAAAATTTCTTTTTACATTATATTTAATATATATTATTAATATCATTTTTATATAAAGTCTCAACCACATTAAAAAATAATAATTTAAAATATATAAACTAATGTTAATATACATAATCACCAGGCTTGGATTATTTTTCATATGACGAATAAATATATAAGCTAATTCCGTACAGTTTAAAACATATAAGCTAATATCATTTTATAGGAAAAGGTAAAAAAAATATTGTTTATTAAATTTTTATATATCCTATCTGATTATTGTCTGCTACTTGGTGCATGAAGTATCAATATAGTTTCTATATTTGCATTTTTTGATTATACTTCTTATACTCTCACGTTGACGGGAAACTACTTTCTTGTGCAAATGCAGCAGGGTTGGCACTTCAGTAAATTCTATGATCAGAGATGTTGAACAAATGCATGTATGTTCATGAAATAAGTATGTTTGGATTATATTTAAGTGAGCATATCTTGAAGCATGGCCTGAGCTCGACTTAGGCATGGGAGTGTTTGACTAACATCAAGCGAAATCATGTCGCGCCACCAGTTAACACTCGTTTTAAGCCATTTCAATCATTCCTACGAAGTTATTAATGAAACAAGAACCTAGCTAGATCATGAATTGTAACATATACACATATTGATACCTAATCTTCAAACATGTGACTACATATAAGAATGTATTGTAAAGATATTATGACACGGCGAAAGGTAACTATTTGTTGTCACCATATTGTGTGTTTTCTTTATATGACAATGTTGTCGAATGAAAACTATGATCAGTCGTTGCATTATATGGGCACCCAGATAATGTGAAAATGTTAAACTAGATCATCTGAATAGCTTTAATTACATGACTCATTTCATTCCTCATAATCAAGACTTCAAATAATAAGGACATGACATCGAGAATATATACAAGAGAGACAATTGGCACATATAGCGAAATTGCAAATAGGCTAAGGATGGTTGTTCTGCAGGAATACACTGGTTAATTAGGACCTTTTCATTTTTCAGAGATGCATTCAACTTCAAGGCCTACAAAAACTCAAACAAGAAGTATTCACATTAATACCAAAACAGATTATATTTAATTAAGTAGTCAAAAGACACTAAAAATCAATTAGTAAAAAAATAATAGCAAAAAAAAAAACTGTAAAAAGTCCACAGAAACATACTTGTATTAAGGTTTGTAAATAATATATTTAAGAAAGAAAAAAAGGTTATTGTAAACACGTCATCTTTTCCAAAAGAAACCTTCTTTTCCTCCAGTTGACTCGGATCATTAACACCAAGGTCATTGATTATAATGATGCTAGAAATAGTGGACATTGGCTTCACAACCAAATCATCCGTCACCATATATTTAACCAACTCCTTTACATAGCTTCCACTCACTTCCTCTTTCTCTTGAGAACCTGCATTAAGTGTTGCATTTTTTTGACAAGGTATGAATTTCCACCAAACCAACAATAACAACAAAACCCAACCCTACTTAAGTAGGGTACGAGGAAGGTAACTTGTAGACAGTCATACCTCTACCAATAGGTACCGATGAATTTTTAGCAAATCCGAACACTACAACAAATGTATTGATTACCACACATTTTTAGTAATATTAATACACTTATGAGTGTGGAAAATTCTAACTAGGCGTGGAATAAATAAGTGTGACAAATTTTTGTCTAATATCTACATTTAAAAGTGTTAAAATTGTAATAAAAAATCACATTTATTAGTATGGACAAATTATCAGCAAATTTACACTACTAAGCATGAAAAATTAGAAAATAATTCTAAATATACAAAAGTCCATGCTTTTAAGTGTGCATTAATTTCTCTAATTATTCATTTATTACTAAACGTACACATTTAAAAGAATGGACTTTTAAAATCAAATCTACACATTTACAAATGTAGAGTTTTTTAATTTTCTAGCAATCTCTATATTTAAACTAATTAACACAATTATAAGTGTGATAAATTTTAGAATTTTTACACGTTTTTTATGAAGCGTGGAGAAATAACATTTTTTTTGTAGTGGAAGCTAAAACCTAATGCAAAAGAACACCTACAAATTATTAAGGGAATCTTATCTAAGTAGAGCAAAGGAGGTAAAACATAGACCATCATACCATGAACGGATGAACTTCCACTAAAAAATGGGTTATGATCTGATGCAGAAGAACACCTTCAAATTGGTTTAGGGACAGCAGACTAAAAGACAGAAGGAGCATTGGAAAACAAAAATGGGTTTCGAGTATAAGGTGTTTGGGATTAAAGATGTCATCCTTTTTTATGCCTGGTTGAAAATAGGTTTTATCGAAGCTCGCAACACTGTCTTTGAGTTTTCTTAAACAACCCACCATTTGCTTGGATCCCAGGAGCTCAATGAGGGTGCCCAGAGGTAACGAAAAGATGTGAAAAAGGAAATCAATAAATTCTTTGGTGGCTTCTGCAAATAAGACTCTTTGACCTTACTTGTTGATCAGAAGCTTCAGGCTCGTTTTTGGGGAAGCCATTGGTGGATCGTAGAAGCTTCGGATAGTGACGGATCTAGAAAATCATTGTGATGGGTGCACCAATTGATATAATAAATAATGTGCCATGTCATCAATCCAGAGTTAGTTGTGTTTGTTGAGAGAGTTAGTTTTCTGTTGTATCTCATTAGCTCTCTATATATAGATGTTCTCTCGTTGTTCTCTGTAACACAACTCATTATCAAATATACAAAATGAGCACAATGCTCTCAATTCTACTTACTGTTGTATTATCATATTGTTGAATATATCATGAATTTATGCATCGTCCTACTGATCGTCACTGGATTGCTGTGAAACGTATTTTACGGTTTCTCCGTGGTACTCTTACTCATGGCTTGGTTTTTCGCAAGTCTATTGACTTTGCTTTACATGCTTACTCAGATGCTGATTGGGCAGGGTGTCCTGATGATAGGCGCTCTACCACAGGTTATGCTATTTACCTTGGGGGTAATCTTGTTAGTTGGAGCTCTCGCAAGCAACAGACTGTTGCTCGTTCTAGTACAGAGGCGGAGTATCGTGCTCTTGCTCAGACTGCAGCTGAGATTTGTTGGTTACGTTCTCTTCTTCGAGAACTTCATATTGATTTAGTATCATCTCCCACATTGTGGTGTGATAATCTGGGTGCTACATATCTCGCAGCCAATCCTGTTTTTCACCAGCGAACTAAACATATAGAGATTGATCTGCATTTTATTCGTGATATGGTGTTGTCTCGGGTGTTAGACATTCGTTATGTCTCTACTGTGTTACAACCTGCTGATGTTTTTACCAAAGGGTTGCCAGCTGCTCGGTTTTTATCTCTATGGTCCAAGCTGTGTGTTTCTACCACCGCACAGCTTGAGGGGGGATGATATAATAAATAATGTGCCATGTCATCAATCCAGAGTTAGTTGTGTTTGTTAAGAGAGTTAGTTTTCTGTTGTATCTCATTAGCTCTCTATATATAGATGTTCTCTCGTTGTTCTCTGTAACACAACTCATTATCAAATATACAAAATGAGCACAATGCTCTCAATTCTACTTACTGTTGTATTATCATATTGTTGAATATATCATGAATCTTTTCACCAATCATGAAGACTTGTTAGATAAACATATTGAAGCAAGTATAATTTTTATACATGTCAAAACGGATTGGTGGTATAGATCCATAAACTTTATTTGTCATTCCTAAGAGAAATTGCATGTTCTACGGTAGTTCAAGGAACTATTTCCACCTAGAAAATGGGCACTTCATTGTGGTCTTAAACTAAAACCATTTGACTCAAACTATAAGCCTTATAATTCAGCCTAAATACCACACCAAAACTCTATATAAATGTCAAATTGAAACCTTAACAAGATGTATCGAGTCTGCGCGTTGCGCTGCGTGATATTCAAATTTTCACTTTTTTAGTAATCTAATTTACGCATAATATTATAGATAAGATGAGTGTTCAAAGTACAAAATATTAGTTAGTATACATTTAGTGCACTTGATGACTACGCTACGTACATGATATTACATGATTATATCGTCATTCCTCTGCAAAGGACCCAATATATAGTTGTTCTTTAGCCAACTATAATTCAAAAGTAGTCATGTAAATTAATATTAGTTGTTGTAGCTTAGAGACATACTTGCTTTCTTACCAAAACATCAAGACCTTGAGAATAAAAGTGAATGTAATTTTTTTCACTTTTAGATTATATATTTATTATTTATCAATTTTTACCTTGGATTATTAATCTTTTTGCGTTGTCCCCGAATCATTGAAGGTGGCTTCATCTGACATATCGGCATGTGGATGTTCTTTCAAGGTTTGCTTGTTTCCTGTTTTATCAATTGCGGTAATATGAAGGTATTATTATTTGTATTAGAAATCATTGACATTCAATTTATTTCAAAACTTTGTCAAAAAATTTTGAGCCAAAATTTGAAAAGAATAAACTGATAGTGCGTACCTTCTTCTTAAAAGAGCTTCCTTTTGACATATTTTGCAAAATTTAACAATGGTCCTTTGTCAATGTAAGCAAAGTTTCTCTTATAAAGCATAGAAGTTGGAGTTGTCATTTTTTCACCATCTTTGATGCATTGCACTTGTTCGTTGACTGTACATGAAGGTATTTCACTTTGTTTGCATGTAGGTATGTCCATAATCCGGTCTATGACAAAGTCAACATGGCCTACATTGCTCTTTGGGTTGAAGTGAAATTGAAAGACTTTTTTCATTCCTCTTAAGCTCAACAGTGGTTCAGGAAGAGTGCGAGGATTAGTGTATCCCAATTCCATAACCATTTTGTCACAATCCAAGTATGTTATAGCATCAGCTGCTGGACTAAAGAAAGTCGCACATATCTGTGCTGTTTCATCAGCTATAAAAGCTTTGAAGCTATACCTGTATTTTTAGATTGACAGTATCAGGATTTTATACTAATGTAAGGGATTGAATGTAAAGAATGTTGTAGGCTTACACATGTTTAGGTTGCTTTTGTACAGGTCCATGATTGTGGCATTCCAGCAAACCGTTTATGCTGGTTAACTTTTTTGAGCAATCAGAGCAAGCTATATAGAACCAATCAGAAGATGCATTTATACTAACTATAGTTGCTTCTGTAGTGAATTTGTGTGTCTGTATATTGTAGCAAAGCTTGTGAGAAAATAAAAATTAACACATAATGTTTTATAAATATGTTCAATCTTATTTCAATAAATTTATTTACCTTGTATCTATTTGGGTTTTGGTCGAGCAAGTCTTTCAGTGGGAATCTATTTCTCATCTTCTCCAGTTCCACATCTTTGAAAGGTTGTTTTTGAAGGGTAAGAGGTGGATTAGAGTCATACTTGGCTTGATATCTATAGTTTGTTATGACATATAATATTAGAGATAAATATTATATCAAATGAACCTTTATGTAAAGATAAAGAGTGTGAATCATGTATAAAAACGATAGATTACTCGGGAAGAGATATGAGCACGTCTTCAATGTCTGGATTGAGATAGTAATGAGTGCTTGGAGTAGCCGTGAGCTGCAAAATCTCTGTGTTTGAAAATATTAGCATATTATAATGAAATTAAACACAATCATGAATATTTTGTTAACTTTTTTTTATTGAAGTAGAAACTCTTTACCTAGATACATTGTCACCCTGCAAGAACTAACAGCAATTAAAACTGGTTTTGGTAAGCGTTCATATGATTCAACATCAAAATCCTGAGCCATTTCATCCCATATAGTCAATTCTATTGTATTGCCGCTGGAAAATTTTAATTCAAAAGGGTGAGTACCCAAGATTATATGTGTAGTTGAATCACGTGAACAAGTTGTTTAGGAAGGTAAGTTATATAAATAGGCAATTTAACAAATGACTTTTCTATCAAAAAGAATAAATTTTTCCAATTCTGATTACATATGTTTAAAGCATTAATTTTACGAAACTATATTTGATTTTGAAAATTAAAAAAAAATACATAGCAGTGAATTTCATGATTCCAATTGTTCCTTCAGTTGCAATTATAGTAACTTTTTAAACCATAAATAATAATGCTAGAGAATGCACCATTTCATTAAAGCAGCTTCTCTTTTATAAAATATGGTTAAAAGTACTTTCAGTTTTTCATGATTATAATTTTTTTGTTAGAAGTCGGTTATTTTGCTAATTGTATGGAGTGCGAGATGCTTACTTGAGATTTTCTAATTCCAGAACTCTCCAGACATATGTATTCTTGTTCGGATTTCCAGACTTTCGTATACCACTCACTGACCTTAAACATGCCATGTAATCTAGCAAGGAACAACCTCAATATGAGTAAAATCTTAAGGGGTAATTATTTTATGGGAATAAATTTTGTGCAAATTAACCTGTGAGAACACGATTGCTGTTCAATCTTGGGCGTAGTTGGTTGTAAGAGAGGAAGTTAAAATAGTGTGTTGGAAAGCCTTCATCTAGAATAGGTTCGAACTTTGTTAATTTTCCAAACTTCAATGTTGTTTGATGGGCGACTGTCATCATCCATTGTTTTCCATGCAGACAAATGTAATCCGAAATTTTATAACAACCATTTTTCTCAAGTAGCTTATCAAAGTAGTCTCTGTCAGCAAAATCCATGTTAGCCTGAATCGCGTTACCCTGCAATATAATAAAATGTATATAATTATATATAACCGCAATCTGAAATTTAGTTTAGTGTCTGTGTTTTTTTTTTCAGTGATACAAACATTTAACGGGTAATATTGTTTTTCTAGAACACACTAACCTCAATGTCCAGCAACATACAACAATATCCTGTTGGCCTTGGATCAGGGGGGTTGCTGTTGATCCATTTTCGATACACTCTTACTTCAATCGGATCTCCCTTGTCTCGAGGCCTCAGCTGGTTCAGTTTCTTTGACATTTATCTATAAATGAAAAGATGTTAGCTTTTAGTTTTTATATTTTGTAATTTATGGCACAAACATGTGAAAAGAAATTGCACATATATGAAAGGAATCAATTTACATGGCAAAAACAATCAGAGACAAACTTAAGAACCTGGGCATAGATGTTATTTTGTTAAGATAATCCATGTAAACAATATTTCTTGTTAAATCCTCATCCTGTTTGTCTTGTTTTTTTAACTAATATCTTCAAACCATGAGGTGATGTTGCTCTTGGCAATGCAACGTATAATTGGCCGTGACCAAATATCAAGTCAGGCAAATATACACCTATCTTGTTGAGCGATGTTTTTCTTTTGAAAATAAAAGGGAGAGTTGGATCTTTGTGGATCAATTGGATCCTTGGTATAAAAACTTTATGGACAACCTTGGTACCTGTTATAATTTTTGCTTCGATGACCTTTAAAAGACATTGTGTTACGATCATTCTTGTTCCATTGCATAATCCAGAAAGCAAATTTATATTTCTAATAAGCATAACAGGAGACCCTACTTTCAAAATAAGTTGATGTTGTGGCAATCCTTTGAAATCAAGACTACTCAAGTACTCGGGAGGATACAATATTTCAGATTCCCCAGCATCACCTGAATTTGGTGTTACCATATCAAAACTATGATATGTAACTGAATTTCCTGGTAATGACAAAACTTCTTTGTTTCTTACATCAGATGTTTCGTTTTTTGGGCAAACAATTGCTTTAGCTTGTAATGCATCTACAGTTGGTTTTCGCAACGTATCTTCATCGTATATGAAATTTATCAGCTCGGAAAGACTATTCTCGTAATCTTGTATGAGGTACCTTTGTGGGATTTTGACCCAAGAACAATTTTTTGGATCCAATTCATCACGTACCCCTACAACCCCATCTCCTATATCCAATAGCCACCTAGAGAAAGTAGCTATATCTGATTTTTCATACTCACTTAGAATTGGATGCAACAATCTCATGTTTTCTAATAAAGTGTAGATTTTGAAATGGGTCCATAAAAAGACTCCGATATGGAGGAACTAATTATACCTGCTTTGCTACCACCTCGTTGGACCGGTAAAGTTTGTCTAAAATCTCCCCCAAACACGATCGATTTCCCAACAAATAACAACTTAGGATTATCCAAAATATCCCTCATAGACTTGTCTAATGCCTCAAATCATCTTTTATATTTCATGATGTAGAAAATAAGAAAACATAATATAATGTACGCACTATAACATGTTAAGATTATAAGTAGTTCAAAAGAATTCATTATGTTTGGGCCATAAAGTTCGTTTATAGATTTTATTACACTAGAGATAGCATATTAGTACACGGTATAGTATGAGAAAATGATATAAATGTAAGAAAATGTACAACTTTTCACAAACCTGTGAATGATTTTGACGATTTCAATGTCACTTGTATAAACCAAGAAGCTAGTCAAGCAATCAGGTAGATGAAGCAGGATGTAGTTTAAAAGGACAGTAAATGTGTGTAATTATAAAGAATATTCATGAATGGAACTCATTATTAGGGGTATTAACTGAGTTAGGTCCGTGAGGCCGATGGGGTTTCGGGCAAATGGTTAGTTGTTTTAATAAAAATTAAACTCACTCGAAACTTGACCTTATTAAGGTTGGGGTTTGTAGATTCAGGTGAACAGGGTTTGAAGTTTATAGGGTTGGGTTATACGTACGCGTTAGTGTAGTTAGACTAGAAACAACGACTTGAAGCACAAAATAATTAAAACCTAAGTTTGTCCTGTTATCAAATGTATATTAAAAGATACACCGGTACACACTTAGATTAAAATGTAATGCAAATAACATAACTTAATAGCAATCAATAAACATGCCTTGTATTTGTTTCAATTAATGTGATATGATAGTTAAAAAGGATTGAGTAAATTACACATTTGGTCCCTAAACTATGTCACTTATTTCACTCTGAGTCCCTGAACTACGTTTATTACACTATGAGTCCCTGAACTACGTACTTTGTCACACTGATAGTCCCTTGTCCAGATAAAATGTCTAAAATACCCTTACCTTTTTACTTGAACTTACAATAATGCCCTTGTTGTATTTTTAATTATTCTTCTTTATTTTAAATGATTTTACAAATAATATTATATATTATAAATTTAATTAAGTAATATATATATATATATATATATATATATATACATACCAAGATCGACTAGTGTATTGTTCTTGCTCCACCGCCTCTCGTTCTTCTACACGGACGCCTTTCTCGCCGGAGAACACATCGCCGCCTCTCTCGCCAAAGAACACACCGCCACCGTGGACTAGGGTTTTCTCGCCGTGGACTAGGGTTTTCCTCACTCTCACCATCTCTCCCTGCCTCACTCTCATCGCCACCATTCCCGCCGACTAGGGTTTTCTCCTCACCTGCAACGGCCATTTCTGGAGAAGTCCATCGATCTTAAACCACCGTCAGATGTGTAAGTGTTCGATTTATGATGGGTGTATTGGTTTCGATTTCAGTTTAGGGTTTTTTTCATTTCATGGTTTCGATTTCAGTTTAGGGTTTTTTTTATTCGGATGGTTTTAGGGTTTTTTTTTATTCTGATGGTTTCGATTTCATTTGAGGGTTTTTTTATTCTGATGGTTTCGATTTCAGTTGAGGGTTTTTTTTATTCTGATGGTTTCGATTTTGGTCCTGGTTTGACCTGTCTTAGATGTGTAAGTCTTATATGGTTTCGATTTTGGTCTTGATTTTGGTAGATCTGTACATGAATTGGAATTTTTTAATTCTGATTTTGGTCCGTTTTGATTTTCTTGGTGATTGGGTGGTTTTCGTCAGAGGCAAGGATTCAGGTGGTTAGTGGGGGTTCTTTACGGGGGACAATGGTTACTGGTTGTGGTAGAACTCAGTGGTCAGGGACGGTGATAAGTGATGGTAGGAGGTGGCTGGTAGTGAACGGTGGTCACGGTGGTGGGTTATAATACAGGGATGGTTGTATGGTGGTGGCTGTTTAAGTTTTGGTGATGGTTGACAAGTGGTTGTTTAAGTTTCTAGCGGCGGTTGGGTGGTGAAAGGCGTTTTCTGGTGGTGGTTGGGTGGTAGGTGGTGGTGGTTGAGTGGGGATGGTGATGAACACATTAATTGTGTATTTATCATATAATTAAAATGTATTATGTTATTTTAATATAAATTACTAATATTTAAATAAGTAAAACTTAAAATAATATAATAAATTTAAAAGAAAGGGTAGAATTGTCTTTTCAAGTGACAATGGACTATCAATGTGACAAAGTACGTAGTTCAGGGACTCACAGTGTAATAAACGTAGTTCAGGGACTCAGAGTGAAATTAATTGACATAGTTCAGGGATCAAATGTGAAATTACTCAAAAGGACTTCTACAAAACTAAATTCATGTTTAATTTAGTAAACATGAACAAAGTCTCTTGCTATTTATTTCGGTTAATGCGACATAAGAGTTTTTTGTTAAAACCAACACTACAACACAAACAGCCTATTGCGACGGAAATTTGCGACGGATAGAATCCGTAGCAAAAAACAAAAAAGTTGCGACGGCGTTGCGACGGATTTGCGATAAACTTCAAGGCATAAAACCATTAAAATCAAGTGGTTAGAATTAGTGACGGAATAGCGACAGACTAGCGACGGTCAGGTTTGCGACGGAAATTAGCGACGGAATAGCGACAGACTAGCGACGAACATGTTTGCGACGGAGAAAATGGACGCAAATCCGACGCAAAAGTATCTATATATATATATATAAAAGGCTTACCAATTTTCTAAAAATAACTAATAAATCAGGAGCTATTAACCAATCAGAACTCTTAATTGCAAAATCCATCAATTTTGCAAAACAATTTTAGAAAGATTCATCCGATTCGAAATTCAATTTGAAATCAATTTGGAAGGGGGCTGGATGAAAATTGTGAGGGGGTTTTATAAAAATATATGAGGGGGTTATATAAAAATTGTATATTAATGTAATTAATTATAAGCTTTTTATAAATTATGTTTAGTAACTTTTCATATATTTTGTTTAAAGAAAAAATAATTATACATTTACAATCGTCTCATTTTTATCTACGTTTTGATATAAATTTTATTGTAATATGACATTTTTTGAAAATTAGTATATTCTTAATTTTTTTGTTATCCATTAATAGTAGTGAGTAGGTAACTTTTTAGCTGAGTGAGTTTTTATGGGATTATGGTGATGAAATGAGTGGTCAGCTTGAATATCCTATTTAAAGTGTTTAGTTATTGATTTTAAAGCATTTTCAATCTTATTAGAAAGATGATGGAACCTTTTATAAAATATTGTTTAATATAAAATGTATCATTAAAAGAGGATATATTATATATTTAGAAATCTAAAATCAAAGATATAAAGATAGTTATTCTTGATGGTCCTGAAACTATATTATTAGTATAGGTAGTTAGCAAAGGTAACATTAAAATAGAAGTGTTAATTTTTTATATACAAAACAGGAAACCATTCTTAATTTTTTAATATTTAACATGTGAGACATTTATTATTATTTTTTTACTTGCAAAGTATACGAAAATTTTGGCTTTAGAAGTGAAAATGTATTGGAGCCCGTTAAAAAATTAAGACATGTGATCATTAGTAGTAGATTTAAGCATGAAGATGAGTCTCTTTATCAACTAATTTGATTAATTAAATTATCCAACGATTCTCTATTGGATTATGTTGTATTTCAGGTTTAGTCATGTAGTGCTCGAGTGTACAAATCTGTATGTATATTTTCTTTCTCTTAAACCTGTGAGCTTAAATCGTCATTTAGTTAGTAGTTTGGTAAGCCTTTCACGTGTTAGAAGTAAAAAAAGATTAAAAGTTTTGATTTGTGACAACAGTGGTAATGTTACAGACAAAACAAAAAATGTAGTCTACAAATAAGTGCTTCAAAAATTAGTTATTTTTTTGTTACAAATTATGACATGTAAGTTTCCGTTGATATTTCATTTATTGCATTATTATTGTTTGAAAATGTTAATATTTCAAATACACTTCCAAAATACCCGTGCGTGCACGGGTCAATAAACTAGTATATATGATAATAAAAAGTATATAAATAAACAGACCGTCGCAAATCCGTCGCAAAATTTCACAATTTTGCGACGGATTTGCGACAGATTTGTGACGGACTTTGAATTTGTACTTTGCGACGGATTTGCGACGGACTTGAATTAAAAAGTTAATGACCGCCACAAATCCGTCCCAAATTTCACAAATTTGTGACGGATTTGCGACGGACTTTGAATTCGTATTTTTTCAGTCTTGGATATAAAGTTGTAAAAAAGACACCAACAAACACGAGTCATATCGTTTGTTATACTTGTTGACGGTTTGGTCAAGTAAGAGGTTTTATATGTTTTTTATAGCACGCTCATGTGCATTTTTATATATTTATATAAGATTTACTAATGTTGAAATATCGTTTTTCATACAACGACATGTCCGACTAGGACAAATAAATTTTTTTAAATTTTTTTATGTGTTTGTCAAGTCATATAATAGTGTATTAGAGGATATACGAGTTTCGTATACAAGAAAACAATTAAAAAATAAAAAACAAGTTAATGTCTGTCACAAATCCGTCGCAAATTTACAATTTTGTGACGGATTTGCGACGGACTTTAAATTCGTATTTTTGCATATTTGGATAAAAAGTTGTAATAAATGCACCAACAAACACGAGTCATATCATTTGTATATAGTTTTTAAAGTTAGATATTTTACTAAAAATTTGTATATAGTTTTTAAAGTTAGATATTTTATGAAATTTAATTATTTCACTTTCCCCCTTATTTTTTTCCTTTCCCCCCTAAATGTCCCCAAAACTCCATCATTTCCCCCCAATTTCTGCCCTAACCTACCTCACGCACATAACGCTACCACAGATCTGCCATTATCTTCTCCCTCACGCACACCCCGTTGGCTCTCACGGTCGAACCATGGCCGGCTCTCTCACACCACATACTAAGCCATTTCTTCCTTGATTCATCATGAATGCTCTCCTAATTCATCAGGTACAATGTTAATTGTTCATCTGATTTTTTGATTTTTATGATTTAACGAAAGGTATGATGTTGTTTGTTCTTCTGATTTCGATATATGTACTCGTGTGTTCAGCCCAATTGTATGTACTCGAAATCGAGAGTGAGAAGAAGAAAAATAGCGATTGAGAATCGGCGACTTGGGGCTGCAACGAAGACAGTCTCGAAACTTAAAAAAACCGAGAGGTGATTCAAGGTATGAGCTGCGATTAAGGTTAGTTTTGTTCTTTTTCTGTTTTCGGCTACTATTCACACAAAAGAGATACATAAGTTTGATTGGTATTTCTCTGTTGCTACCATATCCAAAGCATCTTTGATTTTGATTATGACCTCGCAGATGATTAAATGGATATTCTATTGAAACTCATTCACATTTAGGAGCACACACAATCGATAAATCAGTTCCTAAATGATTAAATGGATATTGAGGTAAGTTTTTGTATTTCATATGCGTAAGCATTTGGTTCAAAGTGGATTTTGGTAGGTTCTATGCATAAATGTGGTTGATTGCCCTTACGAATTTGAGACTTTGTACATAAAAAAATTCTTGCCTGCAAAATGTTTGCTGAAATGTTTCTAATAAAAGTTAGAATCTTTTTTTTACTATATAGGTGAACATAAAGCCATCAGTGTTTATTTGCTAGAATCATAATATAAATTTATATAGATGTTGTGGAATTTTTTTGAAAACCTTAAGTAATGACGTTAGTATGGCTCATCGTATGGTAAAATTATTTATGCATCTATGGGATGGCATAACAAATTATCAATACATATGATTTACTAATTAATACGACTCCTTTCAACTGATATCACTAATTAGTGTTGTTATAGTCTTTAGTCTAGAGTCTAACAGAGATAAATGAAAGTTCTGCTTTTAAAAATGATGCTATTTATGTCTGCACATGTTGTTCTTGCAGCATCCATTATCAGAGGCTGGAACTTCTTGGTGACAATGAGCATCTCAAGGTATATATGAAAATCATAAGTGGTGACCACATGTACTTTCGCAGCAAAGCACAGGTAGTAGTTCATGGTATAACTATTTGTCTATGTGTTGTGTTTAATATATAGAGTGTGCATAGTGCCAAACATATATGTGTATATATATAAAGTGTGTGCGCAGGTTATATGTAGGTATATATATATATATATATATATATATATATATATATTGTGTGCTTTTATATATATCTGTGCGACTTATCATGTATATATAAAGAATTACGGGCTTCATGCCTTCATAAATGAACACCTAAATGGCTTAAAAATTGAACACGACTACATATTGCATCAATCTATTTTTGCAAAGTTGCTATGTTATCTTCTCCAGACTATCAAAGTAAGAGGTAAAATGTTGAAATTGCTACACATAAAACTTCACCACTTAATGCATGTTTTATGTAACTTGCTCTTGATAGGGATTTGGAGTTTTTCATGGCTTTATACATATTAGATTGATATGTATGACTACAAGTCCGGAGTGAGTTAAATTTTGTGCACATGAACCATAGTTGACATCTATTGTCTGTTCATTTTGGATCGTATATATAACTCTCTTGTGATGACTTATGCACTACTTTTTTCTTCTAGGTTATGAACAAGAAAGAGAAAGAGAAAGAAAGGTTAGAAAGAAAGAATAGAGAGGGAAACACTAGCCAAACAATTCAAGGATCACCCAAATGAAACAAATAGCAAGTTGGCCGAACTCTTTGGCGCAAATCGTGAAATGTCAAGGAAAATGTTAAAATTTAGTTTATTTTGGATTGTTATAAGATTCTTATCGACTAAATGAATTATGTTTGTTAGAATTTGTATAACTTTTTAATATTTATGTGATGTTGGATGTTTATGGATATTTGCATCTTTATATAAAAAGAAAAAAATGGAAATTATAAAAACAAAAATTCAAAAAAAAGGTTTTGCCCTTTTGTGACGGAATTATGACGGTTTTGCGGTAGGTAAAATTTTGTCCAAATGTCAGATACCGACGCAAATCTGTCGCAAATCCGACGCACATTTTTACCGTCGCAAATCCGACGCAAATTTTTGCCGTCACAAAGCCGTCGCAACTAATATCCGTCACAAACCCGTCGCAAAACTATGTCCGTCGCAAAAGTGTCACCAAGATTTAAGTTGACGCAAATCCGACGCAAATCTGACGCAAAATGACCGACGCAAATCCGTCGCAAAGCCGTCGCTAGATGGTTTTCCGACGAAGGTTTTTGGGACCGCCGATATCCGTCGCAAAACTTTGTTTGCGACGGATTTGGCCGTCGCAAAAGGTGCAGTTTGTAGTAGTGCAAATTTATGCTTGATCATAACCATTGTTTCAATCTTGATTGTGAGCTTTTATAAAATATACCAGTTTACAGTCATTGTGAGCTCAGTTTATGAAAATTAAGATCATTATACGAAAATTACAAAGTCTGGTTATAGTTTTTACATCATAAAGCGTTGACAATGCAAAAATTGAAAGACTATCAAGTGAAGTCAACCTTAAATCCTCACTATCCTTGTTGAAATAGGTCAAACATTCATTTCAATGATCCTTTTTTTTTTTTACCATGGTCTTAAAATCACATTTCATTGTAATGGAATTATAGTAACTTTTGAGTGTTTTTCTGGGTTTTTTTTCTCTACTCTTTTCCTAATCTGATTCATTGTTTTCTATTAGAAGCAACACTTATAGAAAATTAGATATAGCATCAGGTTGGAAGTTTTAATACCACAGATACTACAGATTAAAACAAATTAAAATTAGATATGGCATCAGGTATGAAGTTTAAATAATACAAATAACTACCCAAACAACCCCTCAAATGGATCATTAACCCATAATACAAAAATATTGCATTAAAACCGTAAAAACCACTGTCACAAAATTTGTAATACTATTTACATCACCAATGCAGATAATGAACTCTAGTGTTGCAGATCTATGCAGCAGCAGACTATATCGATATACTTCATCACTTTAGATCAGATAATCAAACAATAAATTTTGAAATTAAGCTTCGAAAAGGAATGAACATGATATGCTATTGAACCTTCAGACACTAATATTGCTTGTATGACTTTTGTAAATTCTAGTATCTGAAGATAGAAAAGGAGAAAATTAAAATGCCAATAAGAATATGTGGGATATAAGTTTAGCCACGTGATTCAGTAAAAGAGAGAAAAACTGAATATGTTTCCAAATCAAAGAACAAAATTAGGGTTTTTTATGATGTTTGGCACATCGACATTGTTGTTTGGAACAACGAAAAGAGGTAGACAACAAAACAAAACATTCTTATGTAAGGGGAGAATTATCTTCTGTGTTTATAAAGATCTCTGTTGAGGGCTTGAACTACGAACATGATAATTACTTGCAAAGAAAAAGAGTGAAATTGAGGGAGAAGCTGGTGGTTGGGATGAAGGAATGGCTGTAATCTGATGAATTGTTGTTTGAGAAGACATAAGAGAGGAGGAGTATGGTATGATGTACAATTGAGAGTAGGAAGCATGGTGAAGAGGCCAGGTGTACAAAAGGTGAATGATAGGAGAAAGGGTACTAGAAGAATAGAAAAAGAAAGTGAAAAGAGTAAAAATTAATTAATTTTATAAGAGAAAAAGACTAAGACACCCTTACAAATAAAACTCAATTACAAACATACCATTTGTACTATTCACTTCAAGTTTTTTGACAATTGATTATAAGGAAGAATTAGCTCCTATAACTAAAAGTTCAAATTTGACCAACCAAAAACAATTTTAAAGTTCAAAATTCAACAACTTACATACTATTATACTAAATCTTTCCAAATTCAAAAATGTCACGCATCGACAATTTGACAGCTAGAGGTTCATTACTCTATATCAATTGGCAAAACAAAGAAGCAAAATATCATGAGATTTTTAAGGGTAATTTGGTAATTTTATTAAAAAGACATGAGAATTTGATAAGAGATGAGAAATTAAATACTATGAGATTTATCTAAACCTTATACATGTCATCATATTTTAATGGTATAGATATATTATTTTTAAATAAATATGGCATACATTTTTATTAATTTGTTTTTATATTTTTTTCTCCTTTTCCTATACATTGAATAATTTATGTCTAATAAAGTTGAATATATTGTTCTACTCAATATATATATATATATATATATATATATATATATATATATATATATATATATATATATATATATATATTGATAATGAATCTTATTATAGTAATTAACATCCATTTTTCATATTGAAATTTACTTTTTGTAAATTATTTATATATATATTTCTATCATTTTTTCTATAATTTCAAAATTTATAATATGTGTTGAAATTATACACACAATTTAACGATTTCTTAACTCTTTTATTATACTTCAAGGCCAAGACATGACTTAAACTTTTATTTTAACATAATCGTTATGTCACATACAAAAGTTAAGATACTATTGAAAATTATAGTTGCAAGAAATTATATGTTCACAAATTGATTTAAAAGAAATTTTATCATCATTTTTAACGTTCAAATGTCAAAAGAGTTAGCTCCTGAAGCCAGATATGAAAATCAAAACAATTTATTGAGACCATTCTTTTATTAAAATTATATTTTTTTTCTAAAAAATGGCATCTTTTATAAAGAGAAGAAGAGAATTTATATATCATCTAAAGTTGTCACGTATGTTATCAAGGTAGGACAATCAATTTTTTGGTTACATAAAATGTAATGAAAATGAATTTAAGGGTAATGTAGGCTATATACAACTTTTTAAACACTCATTAATACATCTTTTATATAAAGTACATATTTTGCTCCTATATTAGGGAAAAATTATAAAAACTATGCTCATATTGCATATGTAAGTAAAACAAAAAATCACATTTTTTATAGTGCATAAATATAACAGCCTCTACCCGACGTAACGCGCGGGCAAAATCTATCACTTGTTTTTATCAATTAGCAACTCCCTAATCATAATTAAATACATATATATAAATTTAAAGTCAGGAACTTGCAGGTCACTTGTTTAACCAAATTGAAAAGGCCAAATTCAACGATTTATGGCCACAATCTCATAATTAAAGATAAAGATAGTGACAACAAATAAACATTTAGACACAAAATTTAAGGTCGATTTCATCAACAATAAATAGTACCTGGAGGCTGACATAATGGCACGTACACTAGATGAGAACTGAGAGACTGAGAACGGCGAAGGATAAAATCATAAAATAAAGAATCGTTGAGCGACTAAGCGAGACTTGGGAGGACGATTGATCGGTCGATTTTTCTTTGAGCCAGCCTAACTCAGGTTGGCGATTTATTGATGCTGGCTTTTCTTAGCGAGGCTGCTTATTAGTGGGAGACAAAGATGATAGAATTCATTCACAGTACATAGTTCTGACCCTTTTTTTCGTGGAAAATTCTCTTTTATTACAATTAACTAATCACTACATTAAATGATTTTTTATATAACTTAACTTAAAATGGTTATAGAAAAAGCTGATACTTTACGTAATTACTACTATAAATGTATCACTATTATACTGTTTTTTTTTCGTTTTCATTATAATAATAATAATAATAATAATAATAATAATAATAATAATTATTATTATTATTATTATTATTATTATTATTATTATTATTGTAGTATTAGTAATAAAATTCCTATTATTATCATCTTAAAAATTAACAATTTTATGTTACACGAATGAAATTAGTTTAGCTTTTCATAGCGACAAATTTATAGGTTTCTATTTTGTTGCAACTATACAATGGTAGTAAATTTATATATCATGTGCATTTTTTGCCTTTGAAATTGTAGGTTTCTTTTTTTGTTTCTTCTAATAAAAGTTTCTCATAAAAACCAAAATACATAAAATTACTGCCTCAAATAAAGTTAACATCACGACTAAAATATTAAAAAGAGAACATTGGCACAACTCTAGCACAACTGCATATAGGCTAATTAAGCATGGTTGTTGTGCAGAAATAGAGTGGTTAGCACCTTCTCACTCGTCAGTGATGCCTTCAACAACCTCAACGCCTACAAAAACTCAAACAAACAAGTATATACATTAATACCAATACAGATTATATATATTTAGTTAAATAGTCAAAAGAGTAGGAAAAAAAAGATTTTGGAAAGTATTGTTTAAAAGGTCTCTAAATGGTACATATTTAAGAAAAAGAAGGTTATTATAATTACCTCATCTTTTCCAAAAGAAACCACCTTTTCCTCTAGCTGACTAAGATCCTTAACACCTAAGGAATTGATTATAGTGATGCTAGAAATAGTGGACATTGGCTTCACAACCAAATCATCCATCACCATATATGTAACCACCTCCTTCACATAGCTTCCACTCACTTTCTACTCCACATCAACCTCCACTTCCTCATTGGGTATAACAGCAGTCATCTTAACATTCATAGTTTGACTGCAACCCGGACATGTGGCACCTGCATAAAGTGTTGCATTATATCGACAGGACTGGTTATAATTAACTCCACTTGCACAAAATGTGCTAGCTCCAAAAGTCGGTGCAGAGCCAGAATTATAACACCTGTAAATTGCTTGAGGTTCAACTGATTGATCGACAGAAGAAGCATAAGACAACAAAAACGTCTTTCCACTCCACTACTACAAAAAAGACTTTCAGGCCCGGTTTTGATGGGGGCTTGAAAAGGGGAGCCTGAAAGTCATGTGTTTCAAGCCCGGTTAAAAAACCGGGTCTAAATGTCACTTTTAAGCCCGGTTTTATATTTAAAAACAGGGTCTGAATGTATCGTTACAAGGTCTAAATGTTTGTTTTTAAGCCTTGTTTTTTATATAATTGACCGGGCCTGAATGTATATTTAAAAAAAAAAGTTTTTTTTATTGTTTCTTGTTGTTGGCTAACCATATTTAAGCCAATTAACAATATGCCAATTATATTACACCAAAACTATTCATAAATAAGCATAGATCCTATTATTGTAATAACAATTTCAAGTAGCAATTCGAACCGATTGTTTAACGAACCAATGAATTATGTCCAAACCACATTTTTGTTCTTTGTAAATGTATCAAAGCTCACAAGAGCTATACATAAGATAAATATTTCAAAACACTTCAACTACATAGCAAGAATTTTGTAAGAACATAATTCTTAACTTGGAACATGAAGATCACTTTGCCTTCTTTTAGAAGCCCTGCACAAATAAGAAAAACTATTCTTAGTAAATAATAACCAATTGAATTACACTATTATTGTATAACATTGTGAACTCAACTTCCAAAGCTGTATTTAAAATGTTTAAGAGATATTTGCCATTTAATCAAACAACGGCAGAAAGAAACATAAATAACCTTCTGAAAGCAATGATAGCTTAACAAAACAGCAGCATAAACAAACACAAGTAACCTAACTATTACTCAACTAACAGTACATTGTAAAAGCAGAAGAATGAAAATTGAAATCCATCAATGGCTTAGCTCTGAAGCTGAAAATAGGATATCAGACAACCAATGATGTTAAAAATCCAACAAGACAAATGCAATCGAGGTTTGTCTTAAAATTAATCATGTTGGTATCCAAACCCTATTACATAAGAAGCCAAACTATGCCCTCAAAACAGACTTGCATTTTGGTGCCACTGCAACAAATGCAACTGGAACCAACCACTATAACAGAGTGCTTTTTTCAAACTTTCAAGAGGTGGTGATATTGGTGTCACCAAATAATGTATTTGTTGCATAACATCAGAATGAAAAATATCCGTGGTAATTTATAGTTTCAAATACTAATTAATATATAAATGCTAAAGAAACATGCTCAAAGAAGAGACAGTAAAAACTACCAAGATATGTGGACCATATTGGAAGTCATTGCATACGAATGCATACAGCGAAGATACAGGAAGTGCCAATGAATAATGTCTTCATTCCAGTTGGTAGGTAAAAACCGCCTAATTGCAGGTAGGAGTGCCGCCTGCAATAAAATATTGAAAGAATGCAGTAAAGGACAATGAAGAACAAGATTAGAAAATATTGATAATCTAAATTGCTGAATGTACTAACTAAATTATTATGATCCCCACAAAAAAGAACATACGAGAGTGCTAGTATGCCAAGCACAAAGAAGTAGGATGTTAGGACAGCATTGACCAGGTCTTTTGACAGGAGCTTGAAGAGCAAGAACAAACACAGCATAACTTGATAAAATCTAAAGCGTTTACACCCTAAACTTCACTTCTGTTAAAATCTTGTGAACCATAAATTATGTACAGCATAACTTGATAAAATAACTAGGTGTTGGACAACAAAATTCAAGGCAGCCAGTTGTCTAGGATGCATTCATCAGCAACTTTAGTGCATCATAATTCATTCAATCGTCTTGTTGAACTAGACATGATGTATAGATAATACATATAATCAAGCATTCATTAACAAGTTATTCTTTATAACATTAGTACATTAAAGATTATAAAAATAAAGTAATTTAATAAACCCATGATTTGTTACAGGTTATCTAAATTTCTACCTACTATCAGATAGCACTATTATTGTATAACATTCAAATGGATATGGAACTCACCTTGCCAAACACATGCCTACCAATCGGGGATTTCATCAATCAAACGGTTTGCAAAACCATCTTCAAACAACTAAAAAGGAACATGTAAATTCATTATTTCTTCATCTATTTTGACCTAAAAATGATAAGGTTAAAGTTGAAATAATGAACTAACTAGGAAGATGTGAGATGGATGTTGCTTGGAGGGGGGTTTAGTAAACCCTAGAAACGTTATACATCTGAAAAAGCCGCGTTGAACTAACCATTAGCGCCGCCGGTGGTTGTCAGAAACGGCAGCGGTGGTGGTTCTCGAGCAGCGGCGGTCGTTGTTGCCCGTAGAAATATTTGGGGGAAATCATCTGGTGTGGAAAAACCATCGGTGGAGACGGTTTTTTGCTTCACGAACAACCATCGGGTGTTCCATTCTTTGGAAACTACGAGCTGTGAAACATTTGGGGGGGAATGAAAAAGGTCGATGGGGGGTTTTGGGGGGAGATGAAATATTTTAGAGGGAAAACTGATATCTGAAAATTTTGGATAATTCCTCTTTTGGTCCGATTTCTTTATTTAAAAATTGGGCTTGAATATGTCAGGTTATTGTAGGTAGGGTGGTCAATCGATTGGATTGATTCGGATCGATTAAAGATCTGATCTGACCCGCTATAATCAATTTAATTGGATTTGGATCTGATTCAATAACATTGAGATCCATTTAGTTGGATTTGGATCGAATCAATAATTAATAGATCATGACCCGGAGCTACTCATTTAATATTACTAATTTAATTTTATTTATGTAATAAATATATCAAATAACTCTTCCACCCCCACCCCACACCACCCTACCCTACCCCACCCTACCCTACCCCACCCCCACCCCTACCCACTCCTACCCACCCTACCCCACCCTACCCATCCTACCCTACAACACCCAACCCCACCCTACCCTACCATACCCCCGTCCCTACCCTACCCTACCCTACCACAACCTACCCCACCCTACCCCTACCCACCCTACCCCACCCTACCCACCATACCCCACCTTACCCCACCCTACCCTACCCCCACCCCTACCCTACCCAACCCTACCTACCCCTACCCCACCCTACCCCACCCTACCCCCACCCTAACCCCCACCCCACCATACCCCTACCCCACCCCTACCCTACCTCACCCACCCTACCCTACCACAACCCCACACCACCCTACCGCCACCCCACCCTACCCTACCCCTACCCCACTCCCTACCCTACCCTACCCTACCTACCCCACCCACCCCTACCCTACCACTACCCTACCTACCCCACCCCACACCACCCTACCCCCACCCCACCCTACCCTACCCTACCCTACCCCACCCTACACCCACCCTACCCTACCCTACCCACCCCACCCCTACCCTACCCACCCCACCCTACCCTACCCTACCCTACCCCACCCTACCCCACCCTACCCTACCCTACCCTACCCCTAACCCACCCTACCTCACCCCACCAAGGTGGTGACGATGGCTGTGGTGGCGGTGACGGTTGGTGGTAGTCGGGGGCGATGGTGCTCGGGGGCGGTGGTGTTCGGCGGCGATGGTCGGCGGCGGTGGATTTTTTTATATTAAATGGATCGATCCAGACAGATCATGGATCGATCCATGTAGTGATCTAATTAAATGGATCGGCTCATTGGATCTCTTATTGAATCAATGGATCGGATTTTTTGACCCGTTTGATCATTTAAATGGAGCAGATCGGATCGGATCTAGATCATGATCCGATCCATTGACGGCCCTAAATTTGTAGGTGCTCTTTTGCTTTGTTTTAGGCCCAGTTTTTTATAACAACGGGGTCTAAATATTTCTAAACTTTTGGATCTGGTTTTTTATTAATTAACAGGGTCTAAATGTTAAAAAAAAGCGTTCAAGCCTCTTTAGACCCGGTTTTAAGTGTTTTTTAAAAAACCGGGCCTGAATAGGGGAGACTAAAAGCCTTTTTTATAGTACTATAAGGTGTTTTGGGATTAAAGATGTCGTCTTTTTTACTCCTGGTTGAAGATAGGTTTCATTGAAGCTCTCAATGCTATCTTTGAGTTTTCCTAAACAACCCACCATTTGCTTGGATCCGAGGAACTCAATGAGGGTGCCCAAGGTAACGAGAAGATCTGAAAAAGGAAGTCGATAAATTCTTTGGTGGCTTCTACAAATAAGACTCTTTGACCTTTCTTATCAACTAGAAGTTTCAGATTCATTTTTGTGGAGGCCATTGATAGATAAGATAACATATGATATGATTAAGTTTTTATAGAGCGAGTTGGGAATAGTTAGGGTTTGCATGGTCTGTTGGAAGTTGGAATATATTCATTTGAATTCCGTCGACATTTGGTTTCCCTGATCGACCTTGGGAAAAGTTCTTGACTTAATTAATTATCTTTTTGTTGTATTTTTATTTTTATGCTTCGAGTCTTCTAAATCACACTTGAATAGTGGAGTAGAAAAAGTTAATAATCCTGTATTTAATAATGGTGTACGTCGAATTATAAGTTTAAAACGTTCATATATGGAAGAAAATGTTGAAGGGTCTGATGTTTGATGCTCGGTGGACTTAGAATCCCAATAAAAAACAAAGTTGGTTAAATGTTATTTTGAGAAAATCTTAGCTAAAAAATTTCTAGTTTATTTTTTTATTACCTAAACAGTATCAAACTTTGAGTTTCTTTTAACACTTAAAACAAAATTTTGCTTATTACTGGTTACACTAGTTTAAAGAGTTTGATGAGCAAAACAAGACTTGTAAAGTCCATAAGTGATACTGTAACGTATTGTGGAAACCCGTTAAAAGCGTATTGCATTCATCAACAACATATATAATACACAGTATTTACACAAAGGGCCCTACACTATACATTAATAACATTTATAATTTATTATTAAACACACCCCCCGCAGTCGGAGCTGGAGGAGGGCGAATGCTCAGACTGGATCTGAAATCTAATAACAGCTGTGTAGGTAGACCTTTAGTAAATATATCTGCAAACTGATGAGACGAGGGCACATGCAACACACGCACTTGCCCTAAAGCAACACGTTCTAACAAAGTGTAAGTCAATTTCCACATGTTTGGTACGCTGGTGCTGTACAGGGTTATTGGCTAAATACATGGCACTCACATTATCACAAAAAACAACCGTGGCACGGGAAAGAGGGAGACACAACTCGATCAGAAGATTGTGAAGCCAGGCAGACTCGGCAACGGCATTAGCAATGCCACGATATACAACTTCAGCACTGGAGTGGGAAACAACGTGTTGTCGCTTGGACGACCAAGAAACAAGATTGTCACCCAGAAAAATGCAAAACCCAGAGGTGGACCGGCGCGTTTCAGAATAGCCGGCCCAATCAGCATCAGTGTAGGACACCAAGCGATTACCAGACGAGGGACGGAAAAACTATTGGATTATGTGCAGAGATAGATAACATGTATCATCGTGTCCAATACTATGTGACACTAAAGGATCACACTGCTACACACCCAATTAGAACCTTTTGGATTTTACCTGTTTGTGTATCACAATAATTAATAGTTTAATTAATTATTGAGAAAGAGAAAAATAATAAAAGTTATTTATTATTTAAAGAGAAGAAGTTAATATTTAGTTTAAATATTAACGGGACCAATTAATTAATAGCTATTAATTAATTAGAAAAGTCAAGGGTATTTTCTGTAATTGATTAATAGTTTAATTAAAGCTGAGCTTTAATTAAACGGGCTTGGGCCTAATAAGGGTTTATTATATAAACCTTATTTAGCCTCATTAATCACACAAGTCAATTACAAATCTTAAGGATAACCCTAAGCTCTCTCTCTCTCTCTCTCTTGGCGGCGGCGCAAGAGGAAAACCGAACCACCACAAGTGGTGGTCGGCGGCGACGTGAAACACACACACACACACACGCGCGGGTCACGGTATTTGATCCGAGGTTTAATCTTTAGGCGGTCTAACAGCCAGTTCAAGGTGGTGCAATAGCAGTGGATAACCTGCAGCTGTCCAGAGGTTTAAAAGAAAGATTTGTTTTTCATCAAGGTATAACTTTTTAATCCTCTTATTCTTCTAAGTTTCTATACGAGTTAGATGAGATCACTGGAGGGGGTTTTTATTCCGCTGTGCATTTTTTTATACCCTACAAAACCCTTCAAAAACAGACCATGTGAAAGAGTACCCTTTAAGTATAGCAGAATACGTTTAAGGGAATTCAGATGCGGTTCGCGAGGATCATGCATAAAGAGACAGATTTGCTGAACAACATAACAGATGCCCGGACGAGTAAACGTGAGGTACTCCAGAGCACCAGCAAGACTCCGATAAAGGGTCGGATCAGATACGGGTGCTCTAGAAGAGGGAAGTTTGGACTTTGTTTCCGCCAGTGTGGAAAAAGGATTACAAGTATCCATTCCAGCACGAGAGATGATATCCTGGGCAAAAACTGATTGAGACAGAAAAAGACCCTAGGAAGAGCGAGTGGCAGCTACCCCTAGAAAAAAGGAGAGAGCACCAAGGTCAGTCATTTTGAACTCAGAGGAGAGTCGAGAAATGACACGCGTGACCAAAGCAGGGGAGGAGGCCGTCAAAATGATGTCGTCGACATATAACAATAAGTATATAATGTCACGACCATGGTGATAGAAAAAAAAAGAGCTATCCGATTTACTGGAAGAGAAACCAAGTGATGTGATGAAGACAGCAAAGCGCTGAAACCAAGCACACGGGGCTTGCTTAAGCCCATAAAGAGCTTTGCGTAGCCAGCATACATGATTTGGATAGGAAGGATGAACATAACCGGGAGACTGTTTCATGTAGACCTCCTGAGATAAATCAGCATTTAAAAAAGCATTTTTGACGTCCAGCTGATGGATGGGCCAGTTCAAAGAGATAGAAATACTAAGAACAGTCCGAATAGTTGTCGGTTTCACAACCGGACTGAAAGTTTCGTCATAGTCAAGGCCATGTTGCTGAGAAAAGCCCTGGGCAACCAACCGACCTTTGTAACGGTCAAGACTTCCCTGACTATTGAACTTGTGACGATATAACCACCGACAACCAACAATGTTAACGTTAGCTGGAGGTGGAACCATATCCCATGTGTGATTAGAAAGCAAGGCTGACATTTCAGAGTCCATGGTTGCCTTCCAGTTCGGATCACAGACTGCTTGAGCAGTCGTTTTTGTGATTGGAGAGAGAGAGACGACCGCCAAGAGATTGAGAATATGACGGGGTTTAATATTTCCAGTACGTGATCTAGTGGTCATGGGATGAGTAGAGGAAGCAGCAGGCGGAGGTGAGGGAGACGAAGCAACAGCAGTGTCGCCGGGAGAGGCAGTGTCTGGCGCATAGGTGCTGCCAGGCGAGTCTGCAGCTGCAGGCGAATGGTCGTGACCATCGCGAGAAGGAGAGGCAGCTGTCGAGGTATCCGGGTCAGGAGTGGGCACAGGATGAGTAGCGAGAGATGACGCAGAAGGACCGTCAGACATCAAGGTAGGGGAGGTATGGTCATCAACGAAGGCATCATAGTCGAAACTAGATGGGGGCACATTAAACGAAGCATATGGGAAATTATCTTCATCAAAAACCACATGTCGTGAGACAATGATGTGATGTGAGACAAGATCATAGCATCAATGGCCCCGATGAAGACGACGGACCCAGATACACACAGGCGGTCGAGCGAGCGGAGAGCTTGTGAGGCGTCGTAGAAGATAGATTAGGATAACAGAGGCATCAAAAAACACGCAAATGCGTTAACGGAGGGAAGGTGCTGTAAAAAATTTCACAAGGGGATTTGAAAGCTAGGGTGGTTGTGGGAAGAAGATTGAAAATGTGAACTGACATGTTGAGAGCTTCAACCTAGAATTTGGGAGGAAGAGAGGCCTGAAATAGGAGGGTGCGAATGACATTGTTAATGGAGTGAATCGCATTCATCCTTACCGTTTTGTTGTGACGTGTACGGACAAGAAAAGCGAATTTTAATGTCATGTTGTTGAAAAAGATCAAGCAGTTTAGTATTATTAAATTCACGTCCGTTATCACACTAAAACGATTGAATATCTGTTTTAAATTGATTAATAACGTAAGCACGAAATGTACTAAAAACCTAAAACACATCAGATTTCACACGCAAAGGAAACACCCATAAGAAATGAGAGAAGTCATCCAAAAATAATATATAATATTTAAAACAACTCAAACTAGTCACAGGTGATGTCCACAAATAAGAATGAACTAACTCAAAAACCCTGAAAGTCTTAGTAAAGGAACTAGGAAAGGGCAAACGACAATGTTTACCTAATTGACACGCATGACACGTGGGTAACATTGTATTTGAACAAGAAATAAATTTACGAGACCGTAAAAAATTAAAAGTAGATACGCCAGGGTGACCAAGACGGCGATGCCACACATGAGGAGACACAGCAGCAAGGGCAGTAGCGGGAGACACAGACGGTTGAGAAGACTGAAGAACCAGATAGAGATCACCAACGCTATTGGAACGATGAAGAAGACGTCCTGTACTAAGATCCTTTATGGAGAAACCAAAAGGATCAAATTCAACAGAAACCCAGTTATCAAGAGTGAACTTACGAACAAAAATCAGATTTTTTACCATTTGATCAGAAACAAGAACATTTTTGAGTGCGAGGTTATTCTATGAAAAAGGAAGAAATGTATCGCCAATACAAGACACTGGAAGTAAAGCACCATTACCAACCATGATTACTTTTGACTTTCCACAAGGTTTAAGAGAAAGTAAGTTACCTTGGTTGAATGACATGTGACAGCTTGCACCAGTATCCATGTAGTAGTTGTTGTCTTGATTCTGTGTAGGCTGCTGGATAGACATCGAGCTGAAGAGCGAGGCTAGATCCGTGAACTGAGGTAGAGTTGCAGAAGCCTGAGGAGATGTAGAAGGTGCAACATATAGAGCAGATGGAGGATGGTAACCCCTGTGGGCAGGCGCAGGAGGCGCCGGCAAGCGATTAGATCCTCCATGCTAAGGAGCCTGAGACTGTTGCTGTTGCATGACATTTTTCAGTAACTGAAGAAGCTGATAGTTGAAAGCTGGTGGACCACCAGAATTACCTGCATCACCAGAATTACTAGTAAAAGTAGCAGAAGAACTCCCCCCCCCCCAACTGAATTACCTTTAGATGTAACCCATCCCGTGTTTTTGTTTCCCCGGTTATTTTTATTTTTCCCTTTCCTATTATTGTTAGTAGCAATGGTGGAATAAAGGGCAGAACTAGGGGAAGGATGAGTGTCAAATGTGGGTCGGGTTAGTCTTCATGTGACTCATACAAGAGTAACATATTTTTGGCCTCAAGAAAGGAGGGAAAAGGTTTGGTGTGAGTGATAACATCAACCAAGCTTTGGTACGAGGGTGGTAGGTTTTGTAGGATTTGTAAAACAAGATCCTGATAAGTTATTTTAGTATCAACATCAGCTAGCGAATCAGCAATATCTTTTAAGGTATGACAATAATTAGTAATTGATAGAGCACCTTTTTTGGTATTCCAAAAGATGATTTGAAGTTGAAGACTACGGGACAATTTGTTATTTAGGAAATGAGCATCAAGGGCTTCTCATAAATCTTTCGCAGTACAATTATCTTTAGTGATGATATTAAGCAGATTTGGTTCACAGGTTGAGTAAAACCAAGATTTAATACGAGAGTCAATGGCTTCCCGATCCTCATCCTCATCATTTTTAGGTTTGGATTTGCCAGTGATGTGACTCATAACCTTTGCCCCTTTACACATATTAGTAAAAATACGACACCAAAGTTTATAACGAGACCTGTCAGTTGTGAGTTTGAAACTGAGCTGAGGGTAAACATTACCAATAGCAAACACAACTTAGGAAGCCGTAGGGGTGGGGGGTGGGTTAGGATCATTGACGGCCATGACTAATAATAATGGTACTTTCAAAAAATAAAGATAACAAGAAAAAGAAAACAGGAACGTGCTTACTCAAAAATAATCCTGAAGACGAGAGTGGCTACGAGACCGGATAAAAGCAGCAATGGTCGCCGGAAAAACAAAAATAGCAGCAGCAGGAAATAGCACCATCAGTAATTCTTGGATTATAGCACACAATAAAAGACAAAAACCAATTCTTGTAGTATGCTTTGAATAACACACCAAAAGAAAAAAGCTTATTAAAAGCTTTTGAGGATGCGTGATTGACACACCAAAAGAATTATTTAAAGCTTTTAGTATGCTTTATCTGACACACCAAACAAAAGAAAAAGCTTATGTGAAGCTTTATCACCTCCGTATACCATCCACATCGGTCATGTGAAGAGGTGTGTGAGGGCTGCTCACATGAATGAACACCATAATGGCCTTGTGTGACCGACCACTCACGCTCACTTGTGTGAGCCGGGTCGCGCATGTGAGAGAGATAGGTTTTCAATTTATTTATTTTTATTTAATATATTTATCTACTATAAATACACATTATATTCAACCCTTTTTTTCACACAAAATTTTACTCATCTCATATATTCTTTACAATCATCTTTTCTCTCATCAAATTTTTTTTTATTTAATATATTTATCTCCTATAAATACACATTATATTCAACCCTTTTTTCACACAATTTTACTCGTCTCATATATTCTCTACAATCATCTTTTCTCTCATCAATTTTTTTTTATTTAATCTATTTATCTTCTATAAATACACATTATATTAAACCCTTTTTTCACACAAAATTTTACTTATCTCATATATTCTCTACAATCATCTTTTCTCTCATCAAAATTATTCTCAACAAACGAAAGGAAATTATCAAGAAAAAATACGGGTGGTAGATTTTTCTTTTTTTAAAAATTATGTACTTTTTATTTTTTTAAGTTATGTACTTATTAATTTTTAATATTTGAATTTATATTATTATTTAGTGTTTTTTATAATTATTATGTTTTAATTATATTGTTTTAAAAATTAAATAATGTTTAAAAAAAAGAAAAAGAAAAGAAAAAAAAAAGGATGTGAAGGGTGTGATGGATGCAAGGGTTTGTGTGATGTGATAAGAAAATGGTGGGAAGCTGATGTGGCGCTGATGTGGCTGTGTGAGGGGTGTGATGGATGTGGATAGCCTAAGGAAGCAAACCAAAAGAAAAAGCTTATGTAAAGCTTTTCTCACCTCCGCAAGCAAGCAACAAACCAGGGAAGAGACCAACCAAGCGGCGAGGGTTTCATACTGTAGAAATCGGCGGTGGCAGCAAACTGGTGCGACGGGACGGAATCCGGCGACAACAAAGTGTAGGCAGAAAACCGGCAATGGCAACAACGGCAGTAGCGACGGCGGCGCAAGAATTCCGTTGAGAGCAGGGCGGCTGTAAAAGATTCAGCAGCAATGGTGACTAGAAAACGGAAGGTGGCCGGCGAGAGTGGCAGCGGAAGAGGGTTCTGGAGACGGGAGTGCACCGGCCGATCAGTGGATCGGAAAGAAAAAAACGTAGGTTTCGAGGTTTAGGTTAGGCTCGATAGTATTGTGAAAACCCGTTAAGGACGTATTGCATTCATCAACAAAATATATAATATACAGTATTTACACAAAGGGCCCTACACTATACATTAATAACATTTATAAATTATTATTTAACCGGTACAATCATTTGATAAAGTGTTTTCTTTTTTGACTGCATACACAGCGTCTCATACTTCTCCTCGATATGAATGTATTCTTGATTGTAATTGGAAGCTTGAAGCCAAGATGCAATGGGTATCGATTGAAGTATTATTGACTGATACAACCCCTAACATTTCCAACGTGTGATTGAATCTTGGAAACCAAGGTGAGATTTAAGCCTCGTAGGATTCCTCACTCACAATCCTAGAAGCTTGAAGCCAAGAACCAATTAAGCGTTGTTGAAATTGTCTTTGACGTAATTGGTGACAAAAAACCATTTCAAGGGTTGTTTTATTTCTGTAGCAGCTTGCTTATTAGTCAAATGTATATTTGTATTTACCTCTCCTTAATTATAGGAGTAATTATAGGAGCTCATCATTGTAATTTGTTATTATATATACATATCTCTCACACAATTAAACGTGTGGTTGATTAAATATCTCTCTACATGGTATCAACCTAACCTTTCTCTCCTCCCCCGATTGTCTATCTCTAACCCTAAAATCATGTGTTTATTCCTCTTCCTGGTACCTAATCATGTCATCTTCTCAAGATGGTGTTTTTCCTATGAATACTCTTCTTCATATGATACCCATCAAATTATGTTCCACCAATTATCTTTTGTGGAGAAATCAGATGCTTCCTCTCTTTTCCTATTAGAAGCTTCTGGCCCATATTGATGGCACCTCCATCGCACCACCTGCAACTATTGAATTCGACAACAAATTAGCCCTAAACCCGGCGTTTTCGATCTGGAACGATCTTGATCAACGCGCTGTTATTCTTCTCAACTTTTCCCTTACAGAAGAAGCTGCAGCCGAAGTTCTTGGCCTCACGAGTGCCCGTTCCATCTAGTCTACGTTGGAAAAGGCATACAACAACTCTTCTATTGAACGTATTCACTCCCTTCGAGATTCTCTTCGTCAGATGAAAAAAGGTACGTCTTCGGTTTCTGCTTATGGTCTAAAATTCAAGAGTGTATATGATAAACTTGCTGCAATTGGCCAACCTGTTGATGAGATGGATAAACTCCATTGCTTTCTTTGTGGCTTGGGAGCCTCGTTTGAAACGTTTTCCACAGCCATTCGAACGTCTCGCCCATCTCCACTTTTTAGAGATCTCTTGTGTCAAGCAGAAAGTCATGAGATGTTTTTGCAATCTCTTCATGACTCTATCACCCCTCCCGCTGCTTTTATCTCTCAACAATCCCGTTCCAACACCAACAGAGGTCGTTCACAAAATTACTCCCGTGGTAGTGGTAGTCGTGGTAGTTCCAGTGGTGGCAAAAGTCGTGCTAGTGGTACTAGACGTCCTCCTCACTGAGCTCTGCCACACAAATGGACATTATGCCTCCTCTTGTCCCAGTTTTCACACTTATGCATCTAATTCAATCACTTCAGATGCAAACTTGGCACAGGCATTTCATTCTCAATGCCATGTCACGCAGGGACATCCAGATTGGTATGTTGATTCTGGAGCAACAGCACACATGACTCCCTCCACAGACAATGTTTCTGAATCAGCTCCTTACTCGGGTAATATGCATGTAACTTTTGGTAATGGTAACAAACTTCCTATTTCTCATATGGGCAGCTCTATGGTTTCAAAAAATCTGCTATTACGTGATGTTTTGGTCATTCCCCACTTAACCAAAAATCTACTATCTATTAGTAAACTCACCATGGATCATCCGGTTGATGTTCTTCTTTCTCAACCATATTTTTATATTCAGGACAAGGAAAGCAAGTAGGTGATAGCACGAGGACTCTGTGAAGATGGATCATATGTGCTTCGAGATGGCCCCACAGCTTTTGTTGCATCTTCTGGTGTTTCCAACAAGGCTTCCTTTGAGTCATGGCATAATCATTTAGGACAAATTTCTTTTGATGTTATTTCTAGTTTACATAAATTGGGTGTCTTACATGTTACATCAGTTTTACCCAAACCTATTGTTTGCAAACCTTGTTAAATTTCTAAAGGACAAAGATTATCTTTTGAATTGAATCCTAAACAGCTCCTATTTCATCCCATGGATACCTTTATTATGTCATATTTGTGGGTGATCACTCACGTTTCACATGGTTCTATCCATTAAAAACCAAATCAAGTTTTTATGCTGTTTTAACAGCCTTTATCAAGCTGGTGCAAACACGGTTTTCCAGAAAATAAAAGTTTTTCAAAGCGATGGTGGAACTGAATTCGTCAATCTTTGAAGAAAATGACACTTTTCTTCAACTATCTTGTCCGTATACTCCTCAGCAAAATCATACCGTACACACAATCTTTGAAGAAAATGACACTTTTCATCAACTATCTTGTCCGTATACTCCTCAGCAAAATCATACCGTACACACAATCTTTGAAGAAAATGACACTTTTCATCAACTATCTTGTCCATATACTCCTCAGCAAAATGGACATGCAGAACGTAAGCATAGACATATTGTTGAAATCGGGCTGGCTATGCTTTTTCATGCTCATGTTCCTGCCTCTTATTGGGTCGATGCTTTAAGTTCAGCTACATTTATTATAAATCGCTTGTCCACCATAGTCCTTGGAAATCATTCTCCATTTGAGCTGCTCTACTCATGAATGCCGAATTATGGAAATTTCCGTACCTTTGGATGCCAAGTATATCCCTATCTCCGTGATTATTCGGAACATAAGCTTGCTCCGAGAAGTCTCCGTTGTATTTTCATTGGTTATAATTCACAATACAAGGGATATAAATGCCTCGATTTGGCCACCTCTCGCATATACATCACCCGCCATGCAAGGTTCAATGAAACCTCTTTTCCCTTTGCTAGTTCCGTTAATCATCAAGAGTTCTCAAAACTTGATTTGTACACTTTTTTGGACGATGGGCCTGCTAGCTCTACCACTTCTCCTCCAAATGGGCCTAATGAGTGTTCAACTTCCTCATCCCCATCGGCTCATGATACATCACCTTGCCATCTATGTGAGCCTCATATGAACACCGTCATACCCGATCTTGTTGTCGTCAATGACAATCACGACCCCGTTGCCAATAATGATACCACCAATCCGCCTCGTGAACCACCTGCTACAGGTCAATCTCCATCTTCTCATCCGATGAAAACTCGCTCAAAATCTGGAATCTTCAAGAAACGTCATATAGCAGATTTTGCTTCACTTTCTATGCATGGTTTGCATACTGCTTTGTTCTCTGCCACTCAGCCTAAAGGGTACAAGTCAGCTGCCAAACACCCTCAATGGATGGCTGCAATGCAAGAAGAAATGGATGCCTTACGCCACAATAATACATGGGTTCTGGTTCCTCGTCCCACTGCCTCAAACGTTGTTGGTTCTAAGTGGGTCTATCGCACAAAGTATCACTCTGATGGCTCCATCGAACGCTTTAAAGCTCGACTTGTGGCTCAGGGTTTTACCCAAATTCCAGGACTTGATTACTCTCACACTTGCAGCCCGGTTGTAAAAGCATCGACTGTTCGGATTGTCCTTTCTCTTGTGGTTTTACACAAATGGCGTTTACATCAACTAGATGTTAAAAATGCTTTCCTTCATGGTCATCTAAGCGTAACCGTATTCATGGAGCAGCTACCCGGATTCATTGATCCTCAATTTTCTAATCATGTTTTCAAATTATCTAAGGCTCTATATGGCTTAAAACAAGCACCTCGTGCTTGGTTTCAACGCCTTAGTTCCTTTCTCCTTAATAATGGCTTTGTTTGCAACCGTGCCGACACATACTTATTTATTTTTGCAAGAGATTCATGCATTATGTACTTACTTGTTTATGTGGACGACTTAATTCTCACGGGCAATCAAGAATCGGTCCTCACTGCCTTCACTAAGCGGTTAAACCATGAATTTGCTATTAAAGATCTTGGTGATCTTAACTATTTTCTTGGTTTGGAGGTGAGCTATACCGATGATGGGCTTTTTCTAGGCCAGTCTAAATATGCTAAAGATGTTCTTACACGAGATGATTTATTAGACTCCAAACCTGTGCACACTCCATTAGCTACTCATGAAATGTTTACTTCCGCAGGACCTCTGTTTTCTGACCCTGGGGGCTCTTCAGTACTTAACTATCACTATACCGGATCTTTTCTATGCCGTTAATCAAGCTAGTCAGTACCTTCTTGCCCCAACCGATGTCCACTTTCAATCTGTAAAACGTATCTTGCAGTACATTAAAGGCACAATTGCTTTTGGTCTCATCTTTCGTCGTCCACGGTCCAACACTATTTTGGGTTACTCTGATGCTGATTGGACACACTGTCTTGAAACTCACCACTCCACTTACGGTTATTCGATACTTCTAGGTGGCAATCTAGTCTCTTGGAGCGCCAAGAAACAACCAACGTTTCTAGATCAAGTTGTGATCTCGGAGTATCAGGCAATGGCAAACACGGCAGCTGAAATTGTTTGGATCACTCACCTACTACGAGAGCTTCATGCCCTACCTACTGATAGACCCACGTTGCTATGCGACAACAAAAGTGCATTATTTATGACTCAAAACTCGGTCTCTCACAAGCGTGCCAAACACATTGATCTTGATTATCATTTTGTAAGAGAACTAGTTGCATCGGGTAAGATGTATACAAAGTTTATCTCAACCAAGCTTCACGTGGCAGATATTTTCACCAAGAGTCTTCCTCGTGCTCAATTTAACATTTTCGTGCCATGCTTCGTCCTGGTCCACCACACATTTGCTTGAGGGGGGATATTAGATAATTACGTACTATATTAGTCAAATGTATATTTGTATTTACCTCTCCTTAATTATAGGAGTAATTATAGGAGCTCGTCATTGTAATTTGTTATTATATATACAAATCTCTCACACAATTAAACACGTGGTTGATTAAATATCTCTCGACACCATATCATCAAACATACAAAAAGCGTTAAAAGTAGCCATGATGAATATTTATCTTAACGATGAGCATAAAAATGTATAAGAAATTTAAATAGCAATTTCAAAAAACATTTCCATGATGAAATCTTCAACAAGAATTGTGGGGAAACATAACCTTTTACCCAGCATGACATGTTATTGAATGAGATTGATGATATAAGTGAAGAACTATGGGGAAACATAACCTCTTACCCAGCATGACATGTTATTGAATGAGATTCATGATATAAGTGAAGATGTTACTACATATTTAAATTAGAACCACAAGAATATATGAAGTAGAAGCAAGTTTCACACAACTTCCAAATATATGATTACATCACTAATAACATTTATAAACATTTAATTCTTGGATTGGTCCCTTATCAGTTCGTGCTTGATCTCCTAAATGCTATTAGAGAAAATATCATCAAACAGTTTGATAATGGGAGGATGGTGAACAAATGGAATGATGCATTATTTGTTCCTACTTCCTACTACATCTTGTTTTCTATGTTGTATGTAGAATTTGGACGAGTTTGAAGTTTGTAGAGATTGTGACAATCAAGCTAAAGGAAAGTGTAAGAGAAGACGTTGGAAAGTCTACCTGGATGAAAGAAAATGTAGTTGCCAAGTGTGGAAAGCTAAGGGTCTACCATGTGTACATGCATCGGCTTTCATTGCTTTTACAAGAGATGTTGTTCCACAAAAAGGTTGTTTTCGCCGGGCCAACCCTGCGCCCGGGATCCTTTGGATCCGAACCGACCCTTCCCCAAGGACCGATCCACAGGCAATGTTCAGCTGTCTTGGCTGCCCGTGTGTAGTGTTGGTTCGAAACCGAGACCATATTCCACAAAGTCCACCACACCGGACCCACCAAGCATTTGCGCTGGGGGACTATACCACTGGGCCAAGGCCTCAGTAGTTACAAGAGATGTTGTTGAGATGTTATATTGATCTGTATTTTACCATACTAAAATATAAAGAAGCATATGCATTTAAAAATTTTCCACTACTTGAAATAATCAATGGATGAAAACGTGGGGAGAAAATATATCTGCTGATTATCAAACGTTCATCTAGACAATCCAAAAAATAGAATTAAATCATCACATGAGTTTAAAAGAAAATACATGCATCGTAAAAGGACATACAAGAAACGAGCATATAGTTTCTCTAAACAGAAAAAAAAAAGAATAAAGCATATCAGATTAGGATCCAAGTGAAACATCCACCTCTAAAATGATTAATCAAATTTCCGTTTTCTTTATTTTAATTCATTAAAAGTTTTACAATTCCACTACAACATTTAATTCATCCACTACAAGCCATTATCAATTTACCTTTATACCCCTCTATTTATCAAAACTTTTAGAAAAACAAAAACAAAATGTCTAGATTATTGGTAAATTAAACGACGCCTGCAATCTCATGAATTAAAAGCAAAATCTCCTGGTTCGCCACCTCTCTATTCCATACCCCACGTTTGTTTTTTTTAATATTTAAATAATTAATTCTTATTAATAAAACTTTATTGTTAAAATATTAACTTTCTTCTATTATAAATTCATCTTTTAGTTTTTTGTTTATTTACGTAAGTCAAAATTTCTCAATATGTTCTTAATTTATTTTTAAATCTTAAACTATTTCTTTACACTATCAACTTTATTTTTTAAGAAAGACTATAGAGACATCAATTAGATAAATATATTATATATTTTACTATTTATATAAAACAAATTATATCAAAAGAAACTAATACATCTAATTGATATTTCACCCAAAAAAATATTCAAACAAATACAATTCAATTCATTTACCCTACTACAATATCATGTCATCACTAGAAAAAGTTGGATATCCATTTAAATCAAGTAAGTTGGTTTCATGAGTTGTATAACTAATGTTCTTGGCAACTTCATTGTTTATTTGGAAAGAAGGAGTAGAACTTGAAGGAATCTGTGTTTGTGATGATTCCACAAGCTCAAATGTTGAAGGCTCTCGTGTAGTAGAAGTTATTCCTTTTTTCTTTTTTGATTTTGGAGGTCTTCCCTTTGCTCGACGAATCATCGGCTCAAAAAACGTATCCAATTCAACCAAAAGTTTAGAAATCATAGAAGCTGCAAATTCTTTTTTACTTAGAGGCCATGTTTGGTATCTTGAAGACAACTCATTAAGCAACTCATCAAATTTGTTGGCGTCATCATTGTTCGAATCATCTTCTGAATTCAGGCGTAATGTGTCAATTCTCCAATGTGGATGAACGAGATCCAATGAAAGTGTCATTCCTTGCAAATTTTGTATCTTGTGAGCACAAGGAAGACACATTGTTGCCATAAAATGACCGGTGCAAGGAGCCATTGAACCTGAAAAAAACTTGTCATTAAAAGTTAATGCAAAAAGTAATATTGTGCAACAATGTAAAATTATAATTTTTTGTAAATATTACCGTTTTTTAGTTTCTCATATTGTGTATGAATCTCCTTTAATGCAAAGTGAGATACATGATATAGAAGCTCTCTAAAAGCAGGCACATTACACTTATGAAGAACTTGAATTCTTTCACTTGCGAGCTTAACTTTTATCTTGTTGAATTCATGTTTGATTGCAAGACAAATCTTTTTTTTAACTTCTTGAAATTCACCCGTAGAAACTTGTAGATACAACTTGAGTTTGGCATGAGCACCTTCAGCCCTTGAAAATGAACGATTACCAAAATGCAAGTAATCTTCTGTCCAAGCACTAACAAACTTTTCTTTCCAAGGCAACCATGTATTTTTTATATACTCAATTGCAGTTTTTTTCGTCTGATATAACAACTCAAATTCTGCCCAATTAATCTCAAAAAGAGTTTTTGTTGTTGAATATGCTACATTTTTCCAACTTGACATAAATATATCAAACTCTTCTACATGTGCAAAATGCTTCTTGCAGTGTGTCAACACATTTTTTTAAAATGCCAAATACATAAAAGGTTTGTCGTATTCGGAAATATCATCTTTATAGCATTCATTAATGCCAACTCTCTATCTGACATAATCATAGACGGTTCACAATTTTCAAGAATCTTTTTAAACGCACTTAATGCCCAAATATAACTATCTTCATCCTCTCTTTCTAGAAAAACAAACCCAGAATAAAACGAGGTATTAAAACAGGAAACCCCGATGATATCAAGGAGAGACATGTTATATTTGTTGGTTTTGTATGTGCAATCCATCACAAAGATATTTGAGAAGACTTTAGCTAGTTTGATTGATAAAGGATGTGCAATGAACAAATGCGTTATATGCCCTAATGAATTGTGTAAAATATCATAAATAAAACCATCTTTTTCAAACTCTTCGAACAAGGCACTAACCATTGATCTATTTTTCAAGTTTTCCTTGCGGATTTTTGCCTTTAGGTTATATATAGTTCGAGAGACTGCAGGAAGGTTTTGGTTTCTTTGACGCAAAGAAGAAAGAATTTGTCTTGAGGGTATGCCAGAGAGAGACATATTTTTTACACTTTGCACATCATCCGGTACTAATCGACGAAATGATGGATGTCCAGAAATATCAGTAGATGGCTCATGGTTGTGAGTCAATATTTTTGCCTCGAGTACCCAAACACCATCAGTACCTTTCTTACCTACAATTCGGAAGGGGCATTTGATCAGACGAGAACCGGTGTTCCTCTTTCTTTTATCTCCGGTGCTCAATCTATCTCGATATGAACCGCCTCGATCACATTGCAAAATGATAAATTTGTCTTTTCTTGAATCTCTAATAGATAACCCATATCCTTTATTATAATAAAAATCTCGTACACTCTTTAATAATTAATCGCATGATGTAAATTTGGAGTTAGCTAGATAGAGTTCTTCATTTTGCATCATAGTACTTGATGTATCCATTATGACCATCTTTTTAATTAAGTTAACATGAAACTTATGTCAAAAAAAAAAAAAAAAAAAAAAAAACATGAAACAAAATACGAAGAGGAAAAATTAAAATTAAAAAAAAAACTAACTAAATATTATAACACCATAACACTTTGCTTCCATGATTTAGTGATGTTATAGTGATTTTTTTTCTATCGATGACAAACACCAAATAATAGCATCTGAAAAGCATGACATATCATACAATCAAACAATATAAAACCTTCATTAATTTTTTTTATGCAAAATACAAACACACACACACACACACACACACACATATATATATATATATATATATATATATATATATATATATATATATATATATATATATATATATATATATATATATATATATATATATATATATATATATATATATATATATATATATATGCATGTGCAAGCATCAAGTGCTGATAATGAGTGGATGGAAGAATGCTATTGTGCTAATTTATCGATGCTATGAGCTTCTGTGTGCTTCTGTTTTTCGTTTGCTGCCAAAGTGTTTTTTTAATCATCGACTATAGAATGCAAAAATACCGTCGACTATAGCACACACAAACTAATTAACCGTCGACTATAGCATTGGTATTACGATTCTTACCGTTTGATGTGCAGGAGGAATGCTGGTGGAACTAGTACCGGCGACTGTAGCATCCGTCATTACGGCAGCGGTTGCGGTTGTCGGAGTGGCGACGGAATACGCAGTGACGACGGAGGTCGGAGTGATGGCAGAAGTCGGAGTGGCGACGGAAGAGATGAACCAAGGTAATGGCTATCGCCGTCGTTTTTAATTGATGAGGTTTTTAATTGCAGAAATGGCGAACGGAATAGAGAGGTGGCGAACCAGGAGATTTTGCTTTTAATTCATGAGATTGCAGGCGTCGTTTAATTTACCAATAATCTAGACATTTTGTTTTTGTTTTTCTAAAAGTTTTGATAAATAGAGGGGTATAAAGGTAAATTGATAATGGCTTTCAGTGGATTAATTAAATGTTGTAGTGGATATATCACCTCTCTAATTATATTTATATATATATATATATATATATATATATATATATATATATATATATACTACTATATAATACATTTAACACTCTCTCTCCTACTTTACTTAATCTCTTAAAATTAAGTGTTTTGAAATTACTTTTATACTCCTCAAATAACCTCAATCTCTCTCCTACATTTAACACTCTCTCTCCTACTTTACTTAACCTCTTAAAATTAAGTGTTTTGAAATTATTTTTATACCCCTTAAATAACCTCAATCTCTCTCCTACTTTACACACATACCAATAAACATTATTATATAATTACACACTTTTTAAATTACAAATAAAAAATAACATTCATCTCTCTCTCCAACTTACACACTCACCAATAAAATTATTAAATAAAAAAATGAAATGAAAAATAAAAACTTTCTAAATTAGAAAAAGTTGTTTGATTGTTTTAAAAAAAATATGTGTAAAAAAGAAAATAGTTTATGAAAAAAAGAAAAAAAATAAAATGACATATTACCGAGTAAAAATTATTTTATCATACTCATATATTATATAAAAAATGGTATGCTATCGGGTACAAACTATTCGGCTTCGCAGCATTGCGCGGGTACAATGCTAGTATATATATATATATATATATATCGCGGATTTTCTAATTTTTTATTACGGCTAATTAATTAACAACTAGATTAAATGTTTTTGAAGTTATACAATTAACTTAAAATTGTTAAACAAGAGAAGCTAAATGTTGTATATAATAGTTTAAATACTCGTGTCATACACGGGTTGATTTAAAAAATAATAAATATTAGATATCAATAAAATTATATTATATAATTATAAAAATGCGAACGATATTGGGATTTAAAAAATGAGGACAAACAACATCAACACTCAGACTACGGTGAAAATATCGACAAGAGGGTTTCATGATATGAATAGACGTAATTGTACTTTTTGTAATAGTCATTGACATTATTGATCATATAATTAGAGGCGGTAAGGTTAAACATTTTATTGGTTATAATTAAAAAAATTAAAACAATTATAAAATATTTTAAAATGATAAAACTTAAAAATTGATTAAATATGATATGTTGAAATGTTATAAAGGGTAAAATTGAATAAAAATTATTAAGATTTAATAATTAAAGTTTTTATCTAAATTTAATGGCTATGATCAACTGATATATATTGAAGTTAGCCTTTTATTTATATTAAAAGATTGTGATCTTCTAATATAAATAAAAGACTAATTTGAAAAAAATTATTGGACGATCTAAACCGTTTATTTAACAATAGATTTAATCTTAATCATTCATTTACTTCAAATTAAAAAATTAATTTTGACTTTTTAAAGTCAAAGTATTTTAAATCTTATACTACTAAATTAATCCATCTTCTAATCTTCTAATATAAATAAAAGACTAATTAGATAAAATTTACTAAATGATCTGAACGCTTTATTTAATAAAATATTTAATCTTGACCGTTTATTCAGTTAAAATTAAAAAATAAATTTTGACTTCTTAAAGTCAAACTAAATAATAAATTTGTTTAAACATCAGTTAGGACATATGATCAATCATCATCTACATCTATATTAATATTTAATAATATTTAAACATTTTTTAAACCATTTTTATTCAAGATGGTAAACTGCAAAAAAGAAAACTATAGTAAGTAAAAAGATATAACAAATAACCTTTGATAAAATAAAAGCCAATATAGAAGGCAGAAAACGTACGTTGACAAAAAAACATACAAGAATATCAATTTAAACCACGTTGTTTGTACATTCAAAGTATTTATACTTATCTAATATCTAATATATTTATTTATCATATACTTTTTAAACCTTATCCTACTACTTTTATCCTTATTGTAATTTAAATCTATATCTTTTTCACATTTTATAAGGTAACGAATAGTTATATTTATTAAAGAATTGTACTAACTTAATTACTTGATGTAATAAATCGTTTGCACCGATACATGTATTATTGGCTTTAATAATTCAACATTTGTTGCTAAAGGGCAATCATGAACTATGTTGGCAAGTATAACAATCAGTACCAGTTTAGCTTTCATCATTATATTAAATCGTATATTGTGTCACTAAAACATACATATTGTGCTTATTATATATCTCATTTCACCATTGTTTCCCTCCTCAAAGTTATCCCTAATAGTAATTGCAAAGCTCAACGCATGTTTATAGTTAATTTAATTACAATATTATTCATGTCCGTTACTATTTCACATTGAATATTTCTCATGTCGCGTGTTTTACATGAATTTTCTCTCTAATATAAACAATGTTATTTAATTAAGTAAGTTATTATTTAACATTAGTTATTTCTACTTGTCTGTGTAGTACACGGGATATTTGTCTAGTACTACTAATGTATTACTATTATACTACTATTATTTTTATATTATTATTATTATTATTATTATTATTATTATTATTATTATTATTATTATTGCTGCTTAAAAATTAAGAACTTTATTGTAGGTTTCTTTTTCGTCTCTTCTAAAGACAGTTTCTCATAACCAAAAGTCTGAAATCCATAAAATTAAGTAGTACAGCCTCAAAATCAAGACTTCATATAACAACAATAACGTGAGAACGAAAATATTAGAAAAGAGACAAGATTGGCACAATTCTAGCCCAATTGCAAATAGGCTAATTAAACATGGTTGTTGTGCAGAAACAGAGACGTTAGCACCTTCTCACTCGTAAGAGATGCCTTCAACAAACTCAACGCCTACAAAAACTCAAACAAACAAGTATTTACATTAATACCAAAACAAATTATATTTAATTAAATAGTCAAACCATTAGAAAAAAAAATTCAAAAACAGTCTCTACCTATTGTTAAAAGAATCAATATTGTCTAAGATTAATTTTTCACATATCTCTACAAGATAGAGTATTGTTATTGTATTATTTAATAGGTCTCTAAATGTTGTATAATTGAGGAAAAAAAAAGTTTAATTTACCTCATCTTTGCCAAAAGAAACCACCTTTTCCTCTAGCTGACTAAGATCCTTAACTCCAAAGGAATTGATTATAGTGATGCAAGAAATAGTGGACATTGGCTTCACAGCCAAATCATCCATCACCATATATGTAACCACCTCCTTCACATAGCTTCCACTCACTTCCTTCTCCACCTCAACCTCCACTGTCTGATCATTGGGAATAACAGCAGTCATCTTGACATTCATAGTTTGACTGCAACCAGGACATTGGGTACCTGCATAAAGTGTTGCATTATATTGACAAGACTGTTTATATCTAACTAGACGTCCACCAACTGGGCTAGCAACTTCGAGACTTGATGCAAAGCCAGAATTATAACACCTGTAAATTGCTTGAGGTTCAACTGATTGATCGACAGAAGCAGCATAAGACAACAACAACGTATTTCCATTATAAGGTGTTTTGGGATTAAAGATGTCGTCTTTTTTTACTCCTGGTTGAAGATAGGTTTCATTGAAGCTCTCAATGCTATCTTTAAGTTTTCCCAAACAACCCACCATTTGTTTGGATCCAAGGAACTCAATGAGGGTGCCCAAAGGCAAGGAGAAGATGTGAAAAAGGAAATCAATAAATTCTTTGGTGGCTTCTGCAAATAAGACTCTTTGACCTTTCTTGTCAACTAGAAGTTTCAGATTCATAGTTGGGGAGGCCATTGATAGATAAGATAACATATGATATGATCAGGTTTAATTTATATATAGTGGGAGTTGGGAATAGTTAGGGTTTGCATGGTCTGTTGGAACTTTGGAACTTGGAATATATTCATTTGAATCCTGTCGTCGACGTTTGGTTTCCCTCATCTCTTGGGAAAATTTCTTGAATTATTTATCTTTTTGTTGTATTTTTATTTTTATGCTTCGAGTCTTCTAAATCACGTACTTGAGTAGTGGAGTAGAAGTGTAGAACTAGTTAATAATCTTGTATTTAAAACACTTTTTTTTAAACCAAATAAAATATCTACATATTTAAAATTTTAATATGTAATCACAGGTGATTTAGTATATAATCATATGTAATTGTAAAAGCATCATATGTGTATTACGAAAATGTCACTCCGTTCAAAATTTTATGATACCATCTAGCCGTTTGATGTTATTGATTCAAAGGTTAAAATTAGTCAAATAGACCGGACTATAAATTAAGTTTGAACTATATTAAAAATAGATCAAGAAAATGAAAATTCAAGTTTGTTTCATAATTTTTTTAAGGTTTGACAAAGAAAAAAATCAATTAAGGGTCTGATGTTTTTGCTCGGTGGACTTAAAATCTTGATGAGAACAAAAAAGTTGGTTAAATGTTATTTTGAGAACCTCTTCTTCAAAAGTTCAAAAATGTTGATGTATAAGTTTTTTTTTTACCGGCAAATTAATGGGGACACTTCCCCGCCTCTCCAGTGTGGGTTCGAATTGCTTGGTGACGGGTTTTCAACTACCTCTCGTTATTTGGCTTTAACCAAGGTTCGAGCACCACACCTTCACTCCATGGAGGAAATACCTAAGGTAAAAACCCCCAACCTACTGCATGCAGCAGGATTTGATCCCCCAACCTCTTGTGAGGAAGGGGGGCGTCTTACCAAATGGGCTAAACCCCGTTTGCTGTGTAAGTAATTTTTTTTTATGAGGAAAACAAGACTTGGTACAATCGATAAGTGATACACCCATTTGATACGAATACGAATAAATTGTACGCAGTCTCAATTGAAATTGGAAGCTTGAAGCCAACATGCGATGGCTGTCGATTGAAGTATTGTTGACTATATATTATAGCCCCTAACATTTTCCAATTTGTGATTGAAGATTGAAGCCAAGGTGAGATTCAAACCTCATAGAAATCCTCGCTCGTAATCCTAGAAGCTTAATTGAAGCCAAGAACCAAATGAAGTGTTATCGAATATTGACTTTGACGTAATTGGTGACAAGAAACATTAATTGCAAGTGTTATTTTATTTTTGTAGCAGCTTGCTCGTTACGTTTTCTTGCTGAATATCATTCTTATATTAGTTTTGATGGTTGTCGTTTGAAAGAAAAGTCAATGATATACTAGTGCAACTAGTATTGACGGTGACAATTTCACCACTCTAATAACTTGTGTGCTTGAACCATAGAATACAAAATCATGGGCATGATTGATTCAAGTCACATAAAAATAGAAATGGGAAACCATATGGTCTTGTCAAACATACAAAAAGGGTTAAAAGTAGTAATAATGAATATTTATCTTAACGATGGGCCATGTATAAGGAAATTTAATAGCAATTACAAAAACAAAAATGAAATATCCTTCTACTTTTTTCTCCTACTTTATTCTCCTACCCACTACAACATGACATGTGGATTCCACTAATTCTCTTTCCTCATCTTATCCATTGATTTTGACACTTGTGACGATCTTGTGAGTAAAAGGATAAGTAGAAGGATAAATTAGTAGGATATATAATCTCTCTTACAAAAAACATTTCCATGGTGAATTCTTCATTGTGCTGCAAAAACCTACCCTCCTCACCGAGCATCACATATTATTGAATGAGATCGGTGACATAAGTGAAGATGTCATTATATATATAAATGAGAACCACAAGAATATATGAAGTAGAATCAATATGGCACAAATTCCAAAACATGATTACATCACTAATAACATTCATAAACATTTAATTCAAGGATTGGTCTTTAACAACCCGTGATTAATCTCCTAAATGCTTAGATACAAGATCATGAAACGGTTTGATAATAAAAAGAACAACTAGCAAGTTACTAGCTGCCAAAACGTACATAACAATCCACCTTACAAAACAGAAGCTACAAAGGAGACATGAAACAAAAGACAGCACCAAATTAAGAAGCAAAACAGGAGATAGGAGAAAGGCACTAGTCGCTCCACTTATATACTACTAATGTTTCACCCCCAGTTTTGTGCTTGATCCAAGAAAAAAAGAATAAGCTTGTATTTGATTGAACACCAAATAACCATTGCTCGTTTTGAAGATTAAAAAACTTTCTCATTCCTTTGTTTCAAAATCAACCATAGGAACATATATAAGACTCCCAAGAATGAGCCATTGCTCGGTTTGATAATAAAAGGAGGGTGGTGAACAAATGGAATGACTATTGGTTCCTATTGTTTCTAGTTTTCAACGCTGCATGAAGATTTTGGGTGAGTATGAAGTTTGTAGAAATTATGACAAGTCAAGCTGTAACATCCGCATTTTGGGCCTAGTTTTTTTGTATGTCTGTGGTACGTGATTTAGTTGTTCATTAATTGTTTGTGTGTTTATTTGTTATAATTGATGATTATTAGAATTATTAGTCGAGCTGCGAGTTAAATGTGGTAAAATATATATGTTTAATATTTCATGTGTTTATGGTACCATTATATTTTTGTATATGAGGGTCACAAATAATACATCGTTGTTTGTTTAAATTGGTTAAACAAAGGGTAATCTTGTATTTTGTCAAAATTCCACTAAAAAGAATTTAAATTCCATCCAACCTATTAAAGGAATTGAATTCCATTATCTAAAGGAATATTAGAATTCCAATGAATTTGATTACATTCAAATAATTTACCAAACTAAAAATATGACGGAATTTGATTTGAATTTCATTTCATTGCTTCACATTCCGTGAAACAAATGGGAACTGAGAGTGGTTATCGTTCATTTTGTTCTTGATTTGTGTATGACCTTACATCAATATATGAGCTAAGTTCTTCTGTATTCATCGTGGTGAATGAACCATAAGCTTTTATCTTAATTTTTTAAAATATATGATTAAGTTTTGTTTATGTTTGACCGAAGAATCTTCAGTTTCTTATCTTAACTTTTTCGGGTTATTTGTCAATACAGTTAAATATGTATTTATATTTACATCAAAAGTATAAGTTAAAAGTTATAACAAATAAAATTTTGTTTTATCATTAAAAAATATTCTTAAATTTTGTTTTATCATTAAAAAATATTCTTAAAAACATAGTTCTATAACTTTAAAATGTAATCACAGGTGATTCAAGATTAAATCACATGTAAATTACAAAAATACCCCTTTAACTAAAATTTTAAAATGCAATCTGGATTATGCACCATTGATAATATTGATACAAAGACTAAATTTAGGCTCTTAAGACTCAAACTTAAAAATGGACTAAATTGAACATTGTTCAAGTATCATATTATGACAAAATTTATATCAAAATATAGATAAAAATAAAACTTATATATCTATATATATATATATATATATATATATATATATATATATATATATATATATATATATTTATGTTTATACCCAACAATTGTTAGATTATGTGCAGAGATAATTAATGGGCACATTGTATCCAATGTTATAAGAGACTAAAGGGTCACACTGCTACACACCCAATTCAGAACAGTTGGATTACACCATAAATCTGTGTGGAAATAATTAATCAGTTAGATTAATTATTAAAGAGAAAAAAGAAGTAATTAATTAGTTAGATTAATTAAAGAAAAAAAGTAAATAATTAATCAGTCAGAATTAATTATTGAAAAGAGAGATATAAATAATTATCCAGTTCGGATTAATTATTAGAAAGGAAATAAATAATAAATAGTTATTTATTATTTAAGGAGAATTAAATATTAAGTTTTAATATTTAACGGACTAAGTTAATTAATAGTTAATTAATTAACTAGTAAAGTCCAGGGGGTCAATATGAGAAGAGATGAAAGTTTAATTAAAATCAGCGGGCTTTTAATTAAACGGGCTTAGATCCAAGTTAATCCATATATAATATCCTTAAGCCTTAAGGATTAGATATGAGACATTAACGGATTAAACCTAGCCACCACCAAAAACCTCTCTCTCTCTCTCTCTCGATCTCGCCCTCCCTCTCGTAGCTCTCTCTCTCTCTCGTCGCATGCTCTTTCTCTCTCGGCCCTCTCTTGTTCTCGAAGTCGAACAAGAAAACACCCGAAGGTGTTTTGCGATTGGGAGTCGACGCACACATACACAAAGGGTTTCGAGGTTTTTGAAGCTCGGGTGATCCAGGAGCGGTCTAGCAGCCAGTTCAATCGGAGGTGCAGTAGTGGTGGACTATCTTTAGCAATCCTAAAGGTTTTGTTCAGGTATAATCTTATAACCTTATCTATGGATTGTTTTGCAAGAAACTATGTTGATCATTTAAAGTTTTAAAGATCCTAACCCTTTTGGGGTTTAGAGGGTTGTGTTAAATCCAGTTCCGCTTTTAGGATTGAACCAGTGGAATCAAACCCAGGATTGACCAGTTTGTGTCATAGGTGGTTTGGTCAGGTTCAAAAACCCTTCAGTGGTATCAGAGCCTCGGCTTTATGATCCATAGTTTCTAGTTTTCTATCAGTTTTAGATTAAGGTTTTATTCTTGATTCTCTTTTTTGTTCTTGGTAATTTCGAAAATAAAAAGGTAGCAAAACAGTTTGTTTTGTTATCAGGTTTAATTTATTAATCAAAAAATTCAAACAGTTAGTTTGAATGGTTAAAATGATCATTTTTGAAATAAGAATAAGATTGAATTAAGATTAATAAGTAAAACCTAGATAATCTAATTAGTTTGTTTGTTTAATTGTTATATGATCTTCTTCATCTTATTCTTTTCCATTTAAATTTCGAAAACCATAGGGATAAAAACAAGTTTTTCTGTTTTTATCCAGTTCATAAAAGGTTTGATTTTAACCAGTTAAGTTTAAACCAGGTTTGTGTTTAAACGGTTAAAAGGGATAAACTTTTTATCTAAAACTAGATTTTGACAAGTTTTGAACTTTTTGTTTAAAAAGGTTGAAATCAAGTTTTAGGATAATTAGTTATTAATAAAACAAGTTTTGTTGATATTAATAATTAATAGTTTTTGGTTTTAGAAATTAAATCCAGTTTTAATTAGTATATTAAAACAGTTAGTTTTAATAGGTTAAAAGGATTTAATATATATTAATCGGAAAACACGAACCGAGAACATCACCGTGTCGCGGTGCTGGTTAGCGGCGCTAAGGCCAGTTGGGCCTTCGCGACAGCCGTTAGCGGCACAAGCCTTTTTTGGCCCAAGATAGCGGCGCTAAAGAAGGATTAGGCCTTAGCGCCGCTAAGGCCTAATGGGCTCCGGCCCAAGGGGTTTTGGCCCAAGTAAGTTCTCGGTCCAGTGGGTCTTCGACCCAAGAGGGTCTCGGCCCAAATAGGTTTCTCGGGTTGACGGGAGATGTTGGCCCAGATTGTTTTTCCGGATTAATACAAAAAGGATTATTAATTTTTAGTTATAAAATTAATAAGGTGTTATATAAACTAGTACTATATATATTTTAATTAGTTTAGTTAAAATATACATTTTTAGATTTTTTTATTTATTATGACTAGTTCAAGTCATTTTTTGAATAAAGTCTAAAAGGATAAAGTTTATATATATATTTAATAGAGAAACAAATGAGATAGTATTTAATTGACCAAAGTTGTCGGTTTTAAGTTTTTGGAAAACTAGTAATAAAACTCGACGTGAGGATTTCATTCAAGTTTTGAATAAGGTCAATGTTTTAAGTTTTGTTGAAAGACTAGTTTGGTCAAATAAATTAGAAGTTCATAATTCTCATTTTTTGTTAATAGGTATTAATCAAAGGGTAAATGAGAAAGTTTAAACAAATCAGGCTGCGTGCTTAACAAGCACAGTTTATTGTTTACTTTTATTATAACTGCGTGGTTGACTTATATATATATATATATATATATATATATATATATATATATATATATATATATATATATATATATATATATATATATATATATATATATATATATATATAGTGCTTATATATAATTGCGTGGTTGTGATAGCTATAGTTTTGCCGACTTAGGACTCATTTTTCTTATTCTTCTTTTATTTTGGTTTTTGGGAAGGCCTGCGTGCCAATTACAATCCCTTTCTTATTTGTAATATTGTACTGGTTCGGGGAGGTCTGCGTGCCACTTACAACCCTATTCAATATTGTATTTGTAATAGACTAGTGTTAGTTTAATCTCTCAACCAAGATGGACTCGAAGAAGATGACGACGTAAATGGTGTTCTATACGCGAAGCACGGACACTTCGGGGAGGTGCCAAGGCTAGTGGGAGCATCATTTCTTTCACATATGTATCATCTCCATGTGACGCCTCTGATGCCTTTGCATCGTTTGCCTCTGAGATCTCATACGCCATTTGTACGGTCACCCAACTATCATCCGACTTGAAGTTGCTCTTAACCTTCAAGAGATCCTTCATCATTATAACCAAAAAAAGTCAAACTTTATTCTTATTGTAGATCAGAATTCAAAAAGAACATGCTAATCACGATATTTACAGCTTGTAAAATTCTCTCAGATGCGTATATTAAGATACTTAGATTAGATGATTAATAGTAAAGCATAAAATTGTTGAAGAGTATAGTAGAATTTTAAAGTAGTAAAGTTTAATGTTTGGTAATGTATATATAAAATTATAAATTATAAATGTTAAAGATTGTTGTTTTATGTAAGTAAAAATATTTAATTACATATTTTTTTGTATTTAGATACTTTTATAGTATTAAAAATAATAAGTATGTCATCTGGGTTTTAAATACAGTTCAATCGGTTGGACCGGTGAACCATTATGACGTCCGGTTCAATAACTGGTCCGGTTTTGAAAGTAGTAAAGTTTAATGTTTCGTAATGTATATATAAAATTATAAATTATAAATGTTAAAGATTGTTGTTTCATGTAAGTTAAAATATTTAATTACATATTTTCCGTATTTAGGTATTTTTATAGTATTCAAATTAATAAGTATATCATCTGGTTTTTAAATACGGTTCAACCAGTTGGACCGAACCATTATGACGTCCGGTTCAATGACCGGTCATGTTTTAAAAACCATGCTGTTGGGGAGATAGCAATATCAAACCTAAATCAAACCTGTCTATTAATTAAAATAAGATTTGATGTTAACAAAACCATTTATTCAGTTTAGACTTAGTTAAATGAAAAACATGTGTTGTTTTTCATGTTAGACTTTAAGAAAATTATAAGAAAGAAGTGTCAGCTGACGAATCATAGTGTCAGCTGAACACTGAGTATCAGCCAAAGGACCAGCTTCAGAAAGATCAGCTGAGAAGAAAAGATCAGTCAAAAAGCATCAGCTGAGGATTCACACTGATCAGCTGATGGCCTAGAACCATCAGCTGATGAGGATTTCAAGATCAGCTGAGCAGTCAAGGATCAGCTGACACACTCACATTGGTCAGCTGATGCCTCCCATCTGTCAGATAAGGTATTTCCTACTTATCCAATCTTTTCTTTATAAGCTGACTATACTCAAATGATTAGCTGAGCCCTTGGGAACAACTGACAGTTGAGTTAATCAGTTTATTAGCTGCTGCTACGATTTGTATTAACAGCTGAGCAATTTGATCAGCTGAGCAAGTCTAGTCAGCTGAGTCTTTCACACTTATCCTTAGCTGAGCAAAATTATATTTTTAGTTCAGTGTCTGTTAACTGAGTCTTTATTGTATATCTCAGTTAATAGCTTTTCTATGTAATATTTTCTTAAAGTCAAAGGCAGAACATGTGTTGTTCTTATTATGCCTTAGATCTTTCTTTTGTAAAAGTACTTAGCACTTTTTGGATCTACAATGATACAAAAAGGATAGATCTTTATCACCTGGAAAAGGAGAAAGATACTCTTGAAAAGAAGATCTCGAAGATATGATGTTAAGTATGGCTGGCAACTCCATATTTGGTAAAATCAAATCTTCAGAAAGCATGGTGTCGATTAAAGCACAAGCATGGAAGGATAAGGTTACTTTCTCAAGACATAAAGGTAGTAATTTAATAATATAATAATATATAGTGGGTATACTCATTACTGAAAAATAAGTTTACTTTACACACTTTGTGTATAAAGTTGATTTACCTTTTCACCCACTAACTTTATCTATTATAATATTATTAAACCAAGTACCTTTGTCTCCTTCTCTCTCCATCAACTCGGACACACTTTTCTTATATAAACTCATGCATGGAAACATGCTAAAAGAAGCGAATGCGTTGAAAAGCACTGAAATCTCATAAGTTGAGAATTAGAAGAGTTAGCATTTTACTTTCAGTGTAACAAACTTGTTCATGTGTTGAACGTCTTAGACATTAGTTGTTTAAGATTAGCATTGTCTATGTGTTAGACAAAATTAGTTGCCACCTTTTATTGAACTTAGATTTTCCGCATCTAGTTCATGTCACTACTACAAAGGAATAAATGGGGACCGGTTATTATAGTCATGGGGACCGCTTTTTAAACCGGTCTCTATTAAGGGTGGTTCCCATGAAAATACATATGGAGACCGGTTCTTGAACCGGTCTCTATAACATGATATAAAGACCGTTTATTACACAAAAACCGGTCTCCATAACAAAACAAGGAAACCGGTTATGATGTAAACACCGGTCCCTATGTCTTAGTTTATATTAATTAAATTTATTTTGTTATTAAATTAAAATGAATATAAAGACCGGTTATTACTTAATGACAGGTCCCCATAATGACTTTATACGTACCGGTTTTTATGAAAGAACAGGTCTTTATGTCTTTATTAATTAATTTTTTATTTTATTATTAAAATAAATTTTATTTTATTTTTACTTTTATAGGTACCGGAATATCCAAAAAAAAAGCAACAAATTTTACAAATCTCAAAGAATTTAACCAACATTCTAAAACACAAAATTATATATATGAATCATATAATGTTACAGATAATAATGTAATTATACATAATTGAGTTAAATACAAAATGGTATTAGATAACATCATAAGAATACCATAAAAAAATCTTTAACTTCCACCACCCAAAAGCTTTGGAGCGTCTTATCACCATCATTTGTGTAGCTAGGAACCTATCAACATAACGCTTCCAGCCACGGATATAGCGTTCAAGTATGCAATCTGAAAAGAGCACAAGATACCGAAAGACACGTTAATCAACATGAACACACACTTTTCCCTATACATATACATCTAGTAAACTGCATGTTGTACATTGAGTTGCAATTCACATCAGATGGAGAAGGTAAATCCAACACTTGATGGTTCACAAAATTTCTTCGTATGTCAAAATTTCTAACTTTTTATGGAATGTTATCATTCTACTCTTAACAACATACTCCTTCATGTCTTGCATTCTACTCTTATCAAAATTTCTAACTTTTTTCTGATGTTAGTGTCAATCCCAAACAATGAGTGAAATTTCATTCAATCTAAAGACTAATAAAAACTTGTTTTTGGTAAGGGAAACGATTGATGATACAACACGAAGCAAACTGGAGCTAAGTTGTGTAATAAATTCAACAAAAATTAATCAAAAACACTAACCTTATGATACGCCCACATACTTGATTAAAGCTTCTGTCAAAGAGCGATGATAAACCCCATTGCAAAATCTGCTACCCATTCTGAAACAAACTAGAAACACCATTAACGTGTCAACCAAAAATGTGTCAGCATGACCAAACCATTGAAACAAGTGTTTGTCAAAAATTGGAGGTGCAAAATCTCAACTCACATATAAATGGGCGATTGGGATTATATATTATCTCTACTGAGTTTAATTCGTTAAAACTAAAAGCTCATATCAAATACACTTCGATCAAATAGAATCAGCTTCGAAAATTGCTAGAAATAGATTATTAGCATAAAAAAAATGCTTCCAAAGTATCATATACACTTTGATCATAAAGCACCCAAAGATTATTCTTTATGCATAAAACCTTCCGAACCCTTTTTAATGAAACTATAACTAAAAACAGGATTAAACCATAACCGAATGTCAAACTTACCGTTATCATGCTTAGGCCAGATCCAATATTAACAAATATATATGAATATAGATAGTTGTCATCACCCCTTGCAACCATCTACAATGCGCAAAGAATAACATTCAAATGTTAATCAAATTTATACTTAAACAAGTTTTTTTTATGTTATTTCAAGAGTTGATCTTGCCAAAGAAAATATAATTCAAATTTGAATTATATTCTTAAATAACCTTTATAATTATGTGTAAAGAAATCAATTTGTTTCTCACTTAAGATGGAAATATCAAGAACTGTGGTCAAGATTTTTTTCTTCATGAATAGAACTACATATAATACTATTCCAGCTTTCATGTTTTGGTAAACCTTCCTTCAAGGGGATGGCCTTATAGGATTCAACTGTACAAGTGGTGGTAAATATGAGTACCCAACATGTTTGGTTCCAAACTTGGTAAATATTTCCTTCAAGTCCAGCCGGTAAGAAGCTCATCTACAACAACCATGACTGGTCTCTGAAAGCAACAATAATCTGTTAGGAAAAAAGATTCACAATGGAGCAATCCACATATAGTATGTTTTAATATCTTGATATTTCTATCGTTTAATTTTCTCACCCTGTCTGATTTCCTTGGGTGTACTTATCCTGCCGCTTGCAGCAACCCATTCAACACTTCGTAGACACTAAAAAGTATATGGAATACATGCAATGGTCCTAGAGTACACATCAATACATCATAGACAGTATATGGAATACATGCAATTAATGTTGGACAGAAAGCACAACATAAAATACATTATCCTAATCTGATCCTAAAGGCTAAAGAGGTTTGTTAAATTATATCATTAAAAATTTCCTTTTGCAGTCAACTACTAATAGTGCTTAACTTTGCATAGCAATATGCAAAACGATCTTTGAGAAGTTCCTCTAAAACAGTTTAAGCCGCAATCATTTGTGTTATCAAAGATAGCATTGGTGATTATTTTAGCCCTAGTTCTATAACACACAGAGAGGTAACATTAAAGAAAAAACCTAAATCAGGTTTCCTAACCATAGAAATGAAAAAATAAAGACTATTAGAACTTAAACAATACAAAATTTTAACCCAGAAGGGTTCGATTATTACCTATATCCAGATCTCAAAGTGGTGGATGATAATACGGAAGGTTGCGACTTTACGAGGAAGCGTGTGAAATTGTAAGGACATAGTTGTATAGAGATGAATAAATTAGTAACCGATTACATGACTGGAAGATGTAACAAGTCGATTTCAGTTATGTCGGTGACGAAATCTCAAATGGGGAAGAAGTCTATGACATAATCACACCAACGACAAACGTAGCTCGATGGCAGATATTTAGGGCACAGAAAGGGATGAGTTGAGGTGAGAATTTGGAGGAGTGGGTAGAAAGATGATTAAATGGAATTAAAATCTTGGATCCACAAAGTTTGATCCGATGGAGGGAACAAAATTGGGACAAAAATTTGAACGGAATGGGTATATGCAAGGAGGCAAAATGAAAAAGAATACCGCCATTCTTCCTTCTCCATATCTGTACTTGGATATAAGTAAATCATTTCATAAAAAATTATAATGACATGTTAAATTTATATGTCACCATTTGTAGCATTTACTAGTGTCATCTAACATAAAATGTTATTAAAACTATTTAATTTTATGTGGCACAAATAAAGTGTTACTAAAAACATCTAAGTAGTGACATAAAAACAAAATGCTATGAAAACTACATATAAAGTGTTACTAAAAACATTAAGTAGTGGCACAAAAACAAAATGACATGCCATGAAAAATGTGTGCCACTAAAAAACGATTTTTTGTAGTGAAATGTGCATATAACTATTTCATAACAATCTTCACGTACGTGCCATAATAGTACTTTAGGATTATATTATAGCTATTTCATAACTTTAACCGTTATAAATATTAAAGTTTTTCTTAACTTTGATATAACTATAATAAATATGAGAAAAAATTACACCAATCGTTCTTGTAATTTACCACTTATTACACTTATCCTTCCTAGTGCTTCATAAATTTCACCAATAGTCCTTACTATTTTGATTTTGTTGCATTGATAGTTTCTGTGCAGATAAAAAGACTAAAATGTTCATTTCTTTTTACTTAAAAAGACTATTATACCCTTATTTTATTTTTTATTTAGTTAATTAATAAATCTTTATTCTTATTCTTATTATTATATTATATAAATATTAACCATATCCCCCTTCGCAGATGTGACACTCATCGGTGGCCCTCACCGCCTCCTCGCCGGAGAAGACCACGACCATCACCGTGAGCTAATTTTTCCCTCGCTAAAGATGTCTGCCCCCAATCAACATGCCACGTGTCATCATCACGGTGGTTCTGTAGGTTCTCCGTTTATGGGAGGTTCTATATGGAACCTTACCCTATATATATATATATATATATATATATATACACACACACACACACACACATATATATATATATATATACACATATATACATATAGGCAAAAGTTCAAACGAGACTGTTTTTCGTACGAGAACTGCGAGCACCAATCTAAGCCGTCCAATTCCCCCTCCATTTATGTCATTGCCCACCCATGAATTCCTCACATGCACCCTGCCACACTTGATTCCCTCCACGCTCTCCATTCATGAACTTCTCATATCCAAGGAACGGCTAAGATTGGTTCTCGCAGTTCTCGTACGAAAAACAGTTCTCGTTTGAACCCTCCCCTATATATATATATATATATATATATATATATATATATATATATATATATATATATATATATATATATATATATATAACTCGTTCGTTTTAACAATTTTAACAAAAAATTATACATTAAAACCCCAAAAAATGCAAATTCCGTAGAACGTAAATGCAAAAACACAAAATATAAAAATGCAGAATGCAAAACTAGAAGATTGGTGTAATTTTTTTGATTAAATTCATAAAACTTAAAAAACTATGATGATTTAAAGTTTTTGAGGGTTTTTTTAAAAAAATCGTGGGTTTTGTGGGGGGGAATATTTCATATTTGTCATTTTCTTCCTAAATTAATACATAATAATTACAGTTTTGCCATCATTCAATCTCATACATTGATTTTGATGATCCAATGGTCCAGATTGGTTCTTTGTTTAACAAGGATTCTTTATTGATGCAATTTCTCTCTCTCTCTCTCTCTCTCTATATATATATATATATATATATATATATATATATATAGTGAAAAGTTCATGCGAGAACCGCTGTTAGTGTGAGAACCACTAGAACCAATCTGAGCCGTCCAATTCCCCCTCTTTCAATGTCATTACCCACCCATGAATTCCTTAAATGCACCCTGCCACACTCTATCCCTCCACGCTCTCCATCCATGATCTTCCCATATCCGAGGAACGGCCGAGATTGGTTCTCGCGGCTCTCGCACTAACAACGGTTCTCGCATGAACCCTCCCATATATATATATATATGCATTTGACGGCACACACACAAGTGTGACACTTGAGTGTCCTATTGCGCTGGACGTGGCATCAAGGTTCGCTGACTGTGCACATAAATCTAACGGGAATCAATTTTATGTTCTCAATTACGGCTTGTTTAGGTTAGATCTGTGTAGAAATCGATTTTGTGTTCTTGATTAGGGATTGTTTAGGTCGGATCTGTGTAAAAATCGACTTCTTCTTGATTAGGGATTATTCAGGTGTGTGTTACAGATATGGTGTGTCTGAACACATATATATATATATATATATATATATATATATATATATATATATATATATATATATATATATATATATATATATATATATATATGTGTGTGTGTGTGTGTGTTCTAGATTATGGTGGTGACCTTACGGTGGTGGTACCAGATCCTAGTGGCGAAGGGGGATCGACGGGGAGGGGACTGGGTATTGGTTTATTTTTTTTATTTTTTTATTTTTTTATTTTTAATAATATCTAATTAATAAATAAAGAATAAAATTTTAAAAGAAAAGTGTAAATTAATATTTAAAAAAGAGTACTATGATCTTCTTAGGTGACAAGGGAATATGAGTGTTACAAAATTAAAATATTAAGGATCATTAGTGTAATTAATGAACCACAAGAATGATTGGTACAAAACGTTACATACCACATGAACAATTAGTGTAATTACTTTGAATTTGAACAACTTTAACCTTGAAACACATCGTTATTTAAATAATACATACTATAATAATTATCTTTTGAATTACATACAAATATTTAACAGTATAATATTATTTACTTAATAAATGGTATCTCTATTTCATAATTTGTTTTTTTAGAAACTGCGAGAATTTAACAAACACATTATAATCTTTGTACGAAAAATAATTTTTAGGTAAACACTTTTATATATATATATATATATATATATATATATATATATATATATATATATATATAAGTATTTTATTATTTAAATCACCATTTATATAAAAGTACATTTTATTATTTATGTAATTAATATTACATCTATTTTGTAATTTGATATAAATAAAATTATAATTAAATAAAGTATTACAAAAGATATTTTATTTTTAAATTTTCCCTCTTTACGAAAATTTTCATTTCCCACCAATTATAATTTTCCCTTTATTTATAAATATTCACTTCCCTCCTATTTGAAATTTTATTATGGAGACCGGTTCTTTAATAAATAACCGGTTTTTTTTAGTGAAAGTCATGGAGACCGGTTGTCAACTTAAAAACGGTCTATTATATAATGTATAGAGACCGGTTTTTAAGTTAAGAACCGGTCCCCATGACTTTTACTAAAAAAAAACCGGTTATCTATTAAACAACAGGTCCCCATGACTATCTTTTGTAGCACCACCAACATAGAGACCCGTTTTTTGATTAACCAGTCCTCATTTAGAGGTCTCCATGACCAATTGTGTAGTAGTGTGTAATTCTTGATTAACGTCAATAAGAATTATATAAAAGTAAACCGTGTGTCTCTAAAATTTGAATTTGCTAAAGTTTGTATTCAACCCCCCTTCTACAAACATTTGTTGTTGTAGTATCCATTCGGGACCAACAACTGGTATCAGAGCAGGCTAGATAATCCATATCTAAGATCTGTTTTGCTTACTCTTCAACTGCTTCTACCCCACACTACAAAATGGCCACTTCTGTTGCTGCCTCTAATGGTTCTTCTAACAATGGTTCACTCACAAGGTGTCTTATATTTGATGGAGAGAACTTCTCTCTCTGGAAGAGTAGAGTTCTTCTCTATATGTCAAGCCTTGATGATGTGATGCTTAAAACTGTTACTGAAGGTCCTTATGTTCCTTCCTCAACTATCCAAGTAACTGAAGCAACTGATGAAGTTCCTGCTGTTGAAAGACTGATTATAAAACCTATAAATCAGTGGTCTGATGAAGACAAAAGGCTTGTTAATCTTGATGTTAAAGCAAGAACAGCCTTAGTCTCTCCACTACCAAATGATGTCTATCATCAAGTTCTTAATTGTAAATCTGCAAAAGAGATGCTAGACACTTTGACTGTTGCATATGAAGGCATTGAAGAGGTGCAGGAGAACAAGAAACTCCTTCTGGTTAGAGAATATGAGTTCTTCTTTGCTCATAAAGGTGAAAGTCTCACTCAGACTTACACCAGGTTCAACTGCCTCATTAATGACTTAAGAAGGGCAGATGTTCACAAACGCAATAAGGAACTTGTAAACAAGTTTCTAGACTCTCTCCCAGAATCTTGGGATCATTTTATCACTGTGCTTAAACATGGTGAGAAAATCAAGGGTCTTTCGCTGGTTGGTTTATATGGAAATCTTATGAATCATGAACAATCAGTGAAACAAAGGAAACTCTCTACCAAAGATATGAAGGAGGGTGCAAAAGCTCCAACTACTGCCCTTGTATATAAGGATACAAGATCTAGGAGTTTTGCTGCAGTTGTGGATGAGTCCAGTGATGAGGAAAAAGAGGAGGAATCTTCTGATGAAGAGCAAGTGGCTGATAGGGATGAAGTTCTGGAGAACATGGACAACATTGAAGCTGCTGTTGAACAGGCTGCCATGTTGGTTAAAAGGTTCAAACCTTTCTTGAAAAGAAAGGGTGTCAAGAGGTTTGAAAGGAAACCCTTCAAAGGAGAAAGAGCCATGTCAAAACCAAAGGCTTCTGAAGGTTGTTTCGCTTGTGGCAAGACTGGTCACTTTGCCAGTGAATGTAAGTCCAAAGGAAACACAGGCTTCAAGGGTTCCTCAAGCTCAGACAACAAGATTGATTATGAAGCCAAATATAAGAAGCTTCTTGCTGTTGTCCTTGACAAGAAAAAGAAGAAAGCTCAGAACATGGTGCTGGTTGCTGAAGAAGAAGAATGGGCTGAGGAAGATCTCTCAAGTGATGAAGATGAGGTCCTCACAGCTCAGTTCAGTTTGATGGCCAACACAGCAAGTACAAGTTCCTTTGATAAGGATATGAAGAAAGCTGCTAAAGCTTGTACTTCTCCTGACTGGGATCCTTCTTCTATGTATCAGGTTGGAAATTTTATTAACTATGAAGATAATGAAAAGAACACTATGTTTGATTATCTGTGTGTTGAGTTTCAGTCAAATATTCAAAGAGAAAAGAAGCTAAAATTAGAAATAGAATCACTAAAAGAGAGATTAAGTCTTAAAGATGAGAAACTTAAACAAATGACAAAACTGGAAGATGATTTAGCTAATCAAAAGATACTTAATCAGATCTTGGTAAAATAAACCAATGAAGCAACAATAAAGTTTAATGACCTTCAAAAAGTAGTTAGATCTTGGTGTGTCTCTGCTGAGAAGACCACTCAGTGTGTCAATGAGCAGATTCCAAAACAAGTTCAAGCTATTATTGGTGGAAATTATTCCCAAGCTGCTAACTGTGTTGATTTTAGCAAGAACATGAATATCTTAGAAAAAGCTGATATTTTACCTCTTACGTTTCAAAAGATTGTAAAAGGAAAAAGTATTATCACTAACAGATTTGTCAAAAGTAAAAGTACTCAGCTGAAATACTCAACCTCTTCAAAAGTTGGTTCAATTCTATTGTCTTGACAGAAAGCAAAAGTACTGAAAATTTAAGTGTAAAGGAAGTAAGTAAAGGATTGGAATCATTTGTTGATACCAAAGAGACATTCTGTTGTCAAACCTTGAAAGCTGATACATTAAATTTAGGAACTCAGCTAACTGAAAATTTCTTAGCTAATGATATTACATCAGCTGATCAAAAAGTAGATGATAACTGCTCAACTGATATCCTGTCAGCTGATCATGGATCCTCTTCTATTTGTTTAGCTGATCAAACTTCACTTCAAACTCTTTTAATAGGAGAAACTAAGGGAAAAAGACATTTTGTTTACAAAGAGTCTAAGTCTGCCACACCTAAGGTTGATCAAAAACTCATTTTAACTAAGGGTCAACATAAGGTGATTGTAAACAAAGACCTTATTAGTTTACAAAATCAGCTGCAACAGCTGAATGGTGAAATCTGTCAGCTGATGACCCATAGTCATCATAAAACAGTTAAGACATCTCTTAGTCAATTACCAAAACATGTTAAAAGCTCCAAAAATAAAAAATGTTATAAATGTGGGAGCAAAGAACATAAGGCAAGTAATTGTTCTCTAGAAGGTAACTCAAGACAGCGGACTGATTATGATAACACAGCTGTTTCTCTCATTCATAAACAACCTAATATAAAGTGGATGGCTAGGTGCAATCCACAGGGGTCCACTTAAATGTGGATGCCCAAATTTCACTAACCTTCTTTCAATCACATCTATGCAGGGTCTGAACACGTGGTATCTTGACAGTGGATGTTCAAGGACCATGACAGGTTGTAAAGCTTTGCTTAGTAACTACAAGAAGGAAAAAGGTCCAAGAGTAACCTTTGGTGATAATAATTGTGGGCAAACAAAAGGCTACGGAGAACTTCATAATGGGAACCTAACTTTATCCAATGTATCATATGTTAAAGGACTTAAGTATAATCTCATCAGCATAAGTCAGTTATGTGATGGTGATCATAAAGTCCTCTTTACAAGGACAGGTGGTTCCATTTTAGATCAAGAAGGAAAAACATTATTTTCTGCAAAGAGAACCAAGGATGTATATACTCTTGATATGTCCTCTGGTGATCCATCCAAGTTAACCTGTTTGTATACCAAGTCTGTAACTGACACAAACTGGTTATGGCACAAAAGGCTTTCCCATTTAAACTTCAAAAACATTAACAAGTTGAGCAAGGGTGAACTAGTGTCAGGACTATCTTCACTGACGTATGTTAAGCCTAAACCTTGCTCTGCCTGTGAGAAGGGAAAGCAGCACAAGACTTCATTTCCATCTAAGCAAGCCTTCTCCATTACTGAACCTTTCTACATGTTGCACATGGATCTATTTGGTCCTGTTGCTACTTCTAGTATTGGTGGAAGTAAGTATGCATTGGTAATGGTTGATGAATTTTCAAGATACACTTGGGTCATCTTCCTAAAAGCAAAGGGTGAGGCTGCTGAAGAGATTATAAGCTTTATTAGAAAGATGGAAGTGCTTAATGGCAATCTGGTAAGGATGCTTAGAAGTGATCATGGAACTGAGTTTAGAAATCAAACTCTTGAAGGTTTCTGTGATGAGAAAGGAATATATCAAAACTTCTCTGCTCCAAGAACTCCACAACAGAACGGTGTAGCTGAAAGAAGAAACATAACTTTGATTGAAGCTGCAAGAACCATGCTGTGTGAGAGTGGGTTAGGATTCAACTTCTGGGCTGAAGCTGTCAGCTGTGCATGTTTTTCTCAGAACAGATCCCTTATAATAAAGAGGCACAACATGACTCCTTATGAAGTGCTCAAGGGAAGGAAGCCCAACATCAGCTTTCTACACATCTTTGGGTGTCAGTGTTTCATTTTGAACCAAAAAGATCAATTGCAAAAATTTGCACCAAAAGCTGATGAAGGTGTGTTTGTTGGATATTCTGTGATCTCCAAAGCTTACAGAATTTACAACATCAAAACAAAGGTCATAGAAGAATCAATCAATGTAAGTTTTTAATGAAAATGACTTTGTTGCTTCCTGTTCTACTAATCCATCTACAGGTGAGGAATTTAATGATCTGCTGAATACTGAAGACAACATTCCAGTATCAGCTGATCCACTCCCATCGGCTGACCCAATCTCATCAGCTGACATAGATGACTTAGATGAACCTGTTCCAAACTTACAAAATACCTCTGCACATTCTATCCTAAACCAACCCACACTTTTACTAAATGAAGGGAATCATGATTCAACATCAATGGACTCTAATTCCATATCAAACATTCCCTCATCAGTAGAAGTCTCATCAGATTGTAATCAAGAAATTCTGTCAGCTGATCAACCAGAAGTCTCATCAGCTGACCCAAACCAAAGATTTTCAACTCCCAGAATCCAAAATGCCTACAAGGACCTCAGAAATCATCCAATTGATCAGGTCATAGGTAACATAGAAGCACCTGTACTAACAAGATCAAAAGCTTGTAACTTCTGTTTACATACAGGTTTTGTTTCTCTGATTGAACCAAAGAAGGTAGATGAAGCTCTAACTGATCCTCACTGGATAAATGTCATGCAAGAAGAATTGGCTGAATTCACAAGAAACAATGTATGGACTTTGGTGCAAAGACCAAAGGACAAATCCATCATTGGCACTAAGTGGGTGTTCAGAAACAAGATGGATGAACAAGGGCTGATCATCAGAAACAAGGCAAGATTAGTTGCTCAGGGGTATTGTCAAGAAGAAGGTATTGACTATGATGAAACCTTTGCCCCTGTTGCAAGACTTGAAGCAATACGACTATTTCTTGCTTATGCTGCCTTCAAAGACTTCAAAGTATTCCAAATGGATGTTAAGAGTGCCTTCCTAAATGGTGAATTGAAAGAAGAGGTGTATGTCAAACAACCTCCAGGTTTTGAGGATACAAGCAAACCAGATCATGTATACTTCTTGAACAAAGCTTTGTATGGTCTGAAGCAAGCTCCAAGAGCCTGGTATGATACCCTCTCTTCCTTTTTGACCAATAAAGGATTTATAAGAGGAAGCATAGATAGCACTTTATTTATAAGAAAATTCAAGGGTGATGTGATTCTTGTACAGATTTATGTAGATGATATAATATTTGGGTCCACAAATGTTGATCTTTGCAAAAAGTTTTCCAAACTCATGTCTGATAACTATCAAATGAGTATGATGGGTGAATTAAACTATTTTCTAGGTCTTCAAATTAAACAAGAGGTTGATGGAATTTTCATTCATCAAACAAAGTATGTAAATGACTTACTTAATAAATTTGAGTTTGAAAATTGTTCTTCAATGAAAACACCCATGTCCACTGCCTTAAAGCTTGGAAAGGACACTGATGGTAAATCAGTGAACATTACAGCTTATAGAGGTATGATAGGGTCTCTTTTGTACCTTACTGCAAGTAGACCAGATATTATGTTTTCTACATGTCTTTGTGCTAGATACCAAGCAGATCCCAAAGAATCTCACTTAGCTGCAGTTAAAAGAATTTTTAGGTATCTCAAAGGAACTCCTAATCTAGGTCTTTGGTACCCCAAAGACTCTAATTTTGAGTTAGTTGGATACACTGATTCTGACTTTGCAGGTTGCACACTAGACAGAAAGAGTACATCCGGGGGTTGTCAATTATTAGGTGGAAGATTAGTCAGCTGGTCAAGCAAGAAACAGAACTCTGTTTCAACCTCTACAGCTGAGGCAGAATACATTGCTGCTGGAAGCTGTTGTGCTCAATTGCTATGGCTGCAAAATCAACTACTGGATTATGACTTACAGTTTGAAAACTCCCCAATTCTGTGTGACAACACAAGTGCCATATCTATCTCTAATAATCCTGTTTTGCATTCAAAAACTAAGCATATTGAAATCAGACATCACTTTCTTAGAGATAATGTGCAGAAAAAGAAAGTCTCAATGCATTATATCAACACTGATGTTCAATTAGCTGACATTTTTACAAAACCTTTGGATGAGTCTCGGTTCAACTTCCTAATATCCAAATTTTGCATGTTTAATTTGTAATATATTCTCTTCTTAGGTAGTTAATTGTGTGTGAGAAAATAATTTTATTTGTGTGTGAAATGAAGTACTTATTTAAGCTTCTACATATTTTACATATGGTAGATCAGCTAATAGTATTATGTCAGCTGACGATCATCAGCTGACACTAAACCTCAACTGATAAACCATCAGCTAAGACTTAGAAGCTCAGCTAAGTGAATTCATTAGCTGACACTCATTTTTATCTCAACATGGATCAGCTGACACTCTCATCTGTCAGCTGATGTTTTTCAAAAGTCAAAAATATTGTATCCCCACACTTATTTTATTAATTTCTCATTTGTATTTAGTTTATTTGTCCGTTTATTGTCTGTGTATTTAATATCTATTCTGTCTATTACCTTTTTGCAGAAGTGACAGTTACGTTTTACAAAATATTTCTGTGACAGTTTAGGTTTTCAAGGAAGATTTAAAGGTGTTTTCGAGCGGTTATTCATTTCTTCAGCCTTCAAAATTCCCAAACACTCTTTCTCTCTCAAACTTTCAAACCCTAAACTCTCGTTGCTCAAACTTCATTCACTCTGTAATCATGGTGATCTTCAACCCTGCAACTTCTCCAAACGCCATTGCTGGTGAAAATGTCACACCAAACTCAGAAATCACCATTCGTCCAAACAACTTCATAATCAACACTGAAATTCCCTCAAATAAATCAAACCAGGGATACGAACCAATGGTAGCATTCATAAATGCTCATCCCCTGTTTCCATGTCTCTCTGCCCATCCTTTCTTCATCTTTCCAAACATTGTCGGTGAGATGTGGTACACTGCAAGGTACCATACGGATCAAGAACTCATTACCTGTACATGTCTAAATGGCACAATCAACATCAACATCAATGTCAATACTCTTCGTCAAGCCATCTCTCTGCCCAACTTAGCTCCATATCAACCTTTTGCTCAAATGGATCAAGTCTTGGAGGTCTTACCCCTGATTGGCTACAATGAAGCTGTCACCCATGGTCAATATAAGTTGTCTGTGCTGGTACACCCATGGAAGTACCTGGCAAGTGTAATCACTCGGTGCTTTGGTCATAAGTCTGGAAGCTTTGACCAAATGAATCAAACAGAACTGATGATTCTGCACGCCTTGGTCACAGGGAGGAATATTGACTTTGCACAAGTCATATTCTCGGAGATGGTGGACAAGATCACTCTTGGCACTGCAAAGAAATCCACAGGAACTATTGTTCCCTATATCAGGTACCTAAGCTTACTTGTACTTCATCATCTTCAATGGGAACAATACACTGGGATTGCTGCTGTTTTGGACACAATGACCATACCATAAATGGGTCAAAAGATCTTTCATCTGATAAGGGAAGATCAGGGTCCAGCAATCACTGCACAGATGCAAGAGCTCATTGATATTGCTAATGATAATGATGAGGAGGAAGTGCATGAAGAAGAAGTGGCTCATGATTATGAGTCCCCTGATGTTGTAACTGAGGAAGTGGCTCAATCTGTTACTCATGATGAAGCCATATTTGAAGGAGAAAATTTAGATGACAGTGATGGTGGTAATGGCCATAATGATGATGCTGGTGAATTTTACATGAATGATGAGCCTTATCAATCTGGTTCTACTTCATCCAGTCAACATGGAATGCCATTACAAATGTTTCCCTCTAGTTCCTCTACTTCAAGGAGGTTCGGACACCTAAGCACTGATGATAGTAATGAAGAATCTGATGATGATTCTCCAAGTAGAACTCTTGGAGGTACTATTGCCTATCCCAACCCTGATCAACAACAAGGATCAAGTGACTCTGTTCATAGAGCACCAAGTAGTGGAAATGAAGATGTCCCTGATGATGAAGAGGTCTCTGATAAGCTGGAGGAACTCATTGAGATCAGCAAAACAAGACACATCACAGGTACACTCTCAATCTCTGAGGACACTCATTTGGTTGACCCCACCAATGAGAACCCATCCTCACCTCTAGTTGTAACACCCCCACAACAGCCAAGCTCTAGTCAACTCTCAACAGTTGCTAGTTCTACTCCCTTAGTAACCCAAATAGAAACAAGGTCATTAGAGATAGTGCACACTGCACTTATCTCAGAGGAAATGCACACTGCACCTCTGACCTCAACTCCTATAGCTACCTCTTATTTTGAGGGGGAGCTCATGGAAGTTGATATAACCCTACAACCAGTGGGTGTGTCCTCACAACAGGGCACATATGTAAATATGGGATTGCTGCAATCTGGGTCACCCTCCCAACAGGGTGATACCATTGAAAGACAGACGTTCTCCCAAGGTCATACTGTGTCTACAACCCCTATGTGTCAAGCCTATCCCCTAGTAAGTTCACAACAACTTGCTACTGTAATAAGGGATAACCCTTTGAGTGCAACCCTCACTCACACTCACTTACTTGCACATGTTTTTGATTCAATTCTTACACATACTAGTGCACTATCTGTCAATACTAGTGGCATAAACCAGTCATTAGTACAGGGTACAACTTCTGCTCCCAGTGATCTTAGGCCTCTATACCAAGGTCTAAGTGAGGGACCACAATCCATTCCAATTCAAAGTACATTTTCTAAATCAATTCCAACCCAACCCATTCCCTCTCCTACTTCTGAACCCTCACCCCAACTACTTCAAACCTTATTATCTATCTCTCAAAAGATGGATAGTCTTCAAGCCTCCTTTACCTCTTTCCAAACTCAAACAGAAACTCAAATCTCTCACCTAACCAATGAGATTGAGTCACTTAAAGCCAACCAACCCAAACCCCAACCCACCCCTGCCCCTGTTGATCTTTCCCCTATTCTTACCAAACTAGATCAACTTCTAAACCACACCTCTACTCCTATTCCTACGCCCTCCCTGCCTATTCCTGCCCAAACCATTTCTACCCTAAACCATACCATTTCCAATCTCCTTTACCAACTCAAAACCCTTAGACCCTCACCCCCTGATATCTCCGTTACCATTCTTGAATCTCTTCTAACCATCCCCTCTCTCCTAAAAGACATTGATACTGAGGTCAATAGGTCCAGCTTTTGTGCTAAGATAAGGCACCGTGATACTCTGAGAGAATTCTCCAATCTCACTGAAGCTATCAACAGCCTAAAACCTCTTATCTCAACTTCCATTCCTTCTTTCTCTCCTATTCCCTCTCACCTTAAACACTCAACATCACCTTTCACTCAGCCTCCCATACCCACTGCCTCACCTTCATCCTCCACCATACCACCCTTTACCTCTACACCTATCCTAACTCCTTATTCCTTCACCACTCCTGATGCCCCTGCAAAGTCTGCTGTTTTTCCCTCCTCTGATGATGACAAAAAGGGGGAGAAGTCAGTTAGGACAAAGTCTGTTTTACAAGCAGAGGATGCATCAACCCCCGATGAAATAGGATCAGCTATTGAGGGGGAGAATAAATCTGAGGGGGAGCAACTTGCTCAAGAAGAGCAAAGGCCAAAGAGAAGGCTAAAGCAAATGGCTAGAAGGACAAAGAAATCAAAGCAAGGTGAATCCTGTGCTCCAATTGAGCTACCATCTGAGGATTTTGATGATGATGATGAAGATGAAATACCTTTGTCCTTTATGTTCAACATAAGGAAGCAGAGCTCCTCCACTACAGCTCCACCAGTCCAAGCTTCCACTCCAGTTAAATCAAGTCAACCAACTCCCAGCAGTTCATCAAGAAGAAAAGGAAAGAAGATAATGTCTGCTGAGGAAATTGAAGAAGAAGAAAGAAGAGAGGAAGAGCTAAATCAAGAAGATGAGAATCTCAAAGAGTTAAGTGAACTGACTGCTGCTCTTGGTTCAACCATTGAAGAAATTCTTAAAGCCAAAGAGAGACACCAGGATTTCACTACCACTGAGGATCTTGCTGCTGCAGTTGGTGTCACTGATGATGAATTGAGAGAATTACAAGAAGAAGAAATCATCATGCTATCCTCTCAATCACATCCAACACAGGTTGCATCACAGCAAGATGATCCTTCTGTCAAGAAAGTTCCTAAAAGAGGAAGAACTCATAGAGAAGCCATTCAAGCATTGCATGAGTTCAACTTTGGAGTTACAACTCAGCAATCTGAAAGGGAGATCAAAGAGGTATTGGATAACAAGAAGAACTTGATAGAAAGAAAGGATCAAAATCTCATTTCCAGAGTCACTCCATATAAGGGAACAGATGAAGGGCCATATCTCAGATTAGTAAGAAGAGATGAAAGACAAACACATGAGAATGCCTATATTCATCACTGCAAACTGTTCTCCTTCACTGAGATGATTGAGACTCTGTACCACCTCCTTAAATCCAAAAGTGAAATTGCCCCAAGGTTTATAAACAAATTCGAATTCTGGATCAGAATGGCTGTTTACCACAGGATATGCACTCATGATCAATTTGTGGAACACATTGATGTGATTGAGGATGCCTTCAAGAAATCCTCCAAAGCTTTTATATCTGCTGAACGGATTATACTTAATCCTGATCATCCTTACCTGTCTGCATATGAAAATTTCAACACTGCTTTGCCCTCCAACATTGAGCCAGAAATGTTTAAGTACATAACTGAGCCTGAGAGAGGGATTTTCTTCAAAAACAGAGCTGGTGTCTGGAGATTCCTAAGAGAAACTGACTTAGGAAAAGCCCCTGGAGAATTAATCTTTCAAGCTGCACGTTTAACAAGGGGACAGACAGGAAGTGAACGCTTTGAAAATCTGATTCAAGCTAGAGCTGAAGAGTTATTGGCTGCCAATCCTCTGAACAGACTTCTGGATGTAAAAGAAGAACCTTGGTGGGAATGAAGATCACACTTCATAACTAGAGTAGATGTAATTTCAATTCCTAGAATAGTTCAACTTCTGTACTTAGTTTAACTCTTAGTTAGATTTCACTATACAAACTATTATGTAAATACTTTGTTTTGTAATCAAGCTTGAAACTTTAATCATGGACTACTTAGCTAAAAATGCTAATATAGATGACTCTGAGTGGATAGCTTACATAGTGTACATATAAAAAAGATCAAAAATCCTAAAAACAGAAAAAGGATAGAAAAGATACCAAAAACAGAACAATGGTACTTCATAAATGAAAAGATTCCCAAAAATAGAACATCAGGGAACATACTTTAAAGAGTTACCAAAAACAGATAGCTAGGTAACCAAATTGCACTTAAAAGTTTAATCTTTACAGATTCGAGTCAAACTGATTCTTCTTAAAACAGATAAGGTTTTGTCATCATCAAATAGGGGGAGATTGTTGGGGAGATAGCAATATCAAACCTAAATCAAACCTGTCTATTAATTAAAATAGGATTTGATGTTAACAAAACCATTTATTCAGTTTAGACTTAGTTAAATGAAAAACATGTGTTGTTTTTCATGTTAGACTTAAAGAAAATTATAAGAAAGAAGTGGCAGCTGACGAATCATAGTGTCAGCTGAACACTGAGTATCAGTCAAATGACCAGCTTCAGAAAGATCAGCTGAGAAGAAAAGATCAGTCAAAAAGCATCAGCTGAGGATTCACACTGATCAGCTGATGGCCCATCAGCTGATGAAGATTTCAAGATCAGCTGAGCAGTCAAGAATCAGCTGACACACTCACATTGGTCAGCTGATGCCTCCCATCTGTCAGATAAGGTATTTCCTACTTATCCAATCTTTTCTTTATAAGCTGACTATACTCAAATGATTAGCTGAGCCCTTGGGAACAACTGACAGTTGAGTTAATCAGTTTATTAGCTGCTGCTACGATTTGTATTAACAGCTGAGCAATTTGATCAGCTGAGCAAGTCTAGTCAGCTGAGTCTTTCACACTTATCCTTAGCTGAGCAAAATTATATTTGTAGTTCAGTGTCTGTTAACTGAGTCTTTATTGTATATCTCAGTTAACAGCTTTTCTATGTAATATAAACTGAAAAGTAAGTTTACTTTACACACTTTGTATATAAAGTTGATTTACCTTTTCACCCACTAACTTTATCTATTATAATATTATTAAACCAAGTACCTTTGTCTCCTTCTCTCTCCATCAACTCGGACACACTTTGCTTATATAAACTCATGCATGGAAACATGCTAAAAGAAGCGAATGCGTTGAAAAGCACTGAAATCTCATAAGTTGAGAATTAGAAGAGTTAGCATTTTACTTTCAGTGTAACAAACTTGTTCATGTGTTGAACGTCTTAGACATTAGTTGTTTAAGATTAACATTGTCTATGTGTTAGACAAAATTAGTTGGCACCTTTTATTGAACTTAGATTTTCCGCATCTAGTTCATGTAATTCTTGATTAACGTCAATAAGAATTATATAAAAGTAAACCGTGTGTCTCTAAAATTTTAATTTGCTAAAGTTTGTATTCAACCCCCCTTCTACAAACATTTGTTGTTGTAGTATCCATTCGGGACCAACACATGCCCAATTGTCAAACTCATGAGAACACATATAAGTAATCAACTAGTTTCATGTGTATCTTTTTGTATCTTCCTATGCGGGACAAATGTTAATTTCTTGTAATCAAGTTCCAACACCTAAATCAGCCAAATCATCTAATTGAGTGCCACATCAGATTTAGACCTTATCTAACTACATTGTATTTTATATTTGAAGCTTAATTACACATGCCGCATAGGATTTTCAAGTTCTTAAATTATATATGATATGGACCGATGAACCATTATGACGTCACGTTCAATGACCGGTCCGATTTTAAAAACCATGCCCAATTGTCAAACTCATGAGAAGACATATAAATAGTCAACTGGTTTCATGATATTTTTTGTATGAAAAACTTAAGTTTTCAGGGGTTAACTGATTAACCAATTGTCAAACACACACACACACACACACACACACACACATATATATATATATACAAACACACAACAATCAGAAAACAGTTAGTTAACTGATTAACCATGTTAACTGCCAAAAAACCGAATTTATTTTAATAAAATAAAAAATTAATTCGGAATTTTCACATAGGTCAAATATCACGGTTTCATCTTGCTTCACCCACTTGCACTTTTCTGAAAACCGGACCAGACCGGCCGGTTGAACCGGTTCAACCGTGATTAAATCCGGTTCAAAAGTAGCGACTAAACCGGACAACTGTGAACCAGACAGTTTCACTAAAGGTGAAATAGAACCGCTGAACCGGAGCAACCTGAATCGAACCGGCCTTTACTAAAGCTTTTTAACTAAAATTAAAAGATGATGGGAGACCTAAATATAGGCAAGTAAATCCTTCGGTTTGTCTTTATGTGGGATCATAAAATATATATATATATATATATATATATATATATATATATATAGAGAGAGAGAGAGAGAGATTTCCTTGTTTTGTCTTCGCTAGCAATGTGGGATTTGTTTAAAAGCTCAAATGTTTAATTGAGTGTCACATAAGAAATTAAGAATGCATAATTGAGCTTAATTGAACTTTTAGAGGAAAATGACATATGTCAACTCATCATGGAATGATCTTGTTTTAGTATAGATATAGATAGATTGTTTCATTATAATAATAATAAATTTTAGAATTATATCATCTCGATATGGCGGCTTAAATGGGAAATGCAACGGACGTGTATACTGTATAGTGTTGGAGATGGTAATTTTTGTAGACGATCGCACGATATTATACATCTTGCTTTATGAACAGTAATTTTTGTATACCAAAACGACATCCAATCTTTTCAAAACGGTACCCACATACTAGTTAGTAAATGTATACATGTATAATGATTTATCCTTATCAACTAGTATGAAAACTTTAGGTTCGGTTGTAATTAAGAAGGTTGGTATGTAACTTGGTAGGTTACTAACACATTTTTAGTTTCAACTTTCGTATAATTTGTTCGGGGAAAAAACTAAGTAGGCAGTGAATAATGGAATACAATTTTTGACACAACTGAGAGTAGCAGATGTGGCCAAGTCTTTGCACTTTGATGGCTGGAGAGTGGAGAGTGGTGTCCCAATTTTTTTTCTTTTTTAATTTCCTTATAAATCTTCTTTCCAACAACATATTTTTTAGAGTTAATTACACAAATGGTCTCTGTAGTTTATTAAATTTTTCGTGGGTGGTCATTAAACTTAAAAAATTACACCCACAGTCTTCATGGTTGTCAATTTGTATCAATTTTAGTCCAATTTTAACAGTGCCGTCCAAATTGGAGTTAACCCCTATTTTTAAAGGTGTCTTTTTACCCTATTTTTTAGTTTTTAAATCATTTAATACAAAGTCAAACTCCCTCTCTCTCTCTCTCACTCTCACCTAACCTCCACCACAGAAACCACCACCTCCTCCTCCTCCACACCACCCTAACCTCCACCACCTCCTCTCCATACCACCATAACCACGACCACGGTAACATCCACCACCTCCTCCTCCAGACCACCGTAACCACCGCCGGCCACCCACCCCCTTCCTTCTCCCTTCAACTGAATCTCCGCCGTAGACCACCACCATCATCCGCCTCTCCTCCACCATCACACACACACTATCCTTCGTCACCATTGACGATACATCGCCACCTAATCGGCGATTTAGGGTTTTCTGATGTCGTTTTCATATATCTGTCCAGGATCTGATGTCGTTTTTAGATACATCGCCACCTAATTGCCACTGTCGTTCTCTCTCTCTCTCCGTCGATTAGGGTTTTCTGTTCTGATCTGTCCGCATCCTCACCAGTTCAACGATCTGAAACCACCGTGGTGTGCAATGAGATGGGGAGAGAGATTAGGGTTTTCATGCGATCTGTCCGCCACCGCATCCTCTCTCTCTCTCTCTCTCTCTCTCTCTTACTCTTTCTTTGAGACATTGTTCTTGATTTGAGTAGCATTTCAGATCTTGTTCTTGATTTTTGTATATCCATCAACTTGTAGATACGATTTTCAGGTCTTGTTCTTCATTTGATTTCTTGGTGGTGGGTTTCAATTTAGGATGGTGGTAGATTTCTTGGTGGTAAGTCGATTTTAGATGTTGTTCTTGGTGGTGGGTTCTTTGAGGCTATCTACATCCATCACATCCCTCACACAGTCACATCAGCGCCACATCAGCTTTCCACCATTTTCTCATCACATCACACAAACCCTGCATCCATCACACCCTTCACATCTCACAAAAAAAAGAAAAAAAAGAAAAAAAAATCCCTGTCTCACACAGAGCTCCCTCACGAGCGCGATTGTGGTCACACAAGTGACCGTGAGCCATCGCTCACACACCCCCGCGATGGTGTTCCCCCTTGTGATGGGCTCTCACGAGCTCCCTCACACGCCCGATGCGGGTGGTCTGAGAGAGACATAGGTGAGAGAGAGAGAGAGGGGAGAGAGATGAGAGAGAGTTGATTGACAAAGGGTAAAAGGTAATAATACCCTTCAAAATAACAGAGTTAACTCCAATTTAGACGGTACCTTTAAAATTGGACTAACATTGATACAAATTGACAACCATGTGGACTGTGAGTGTAATTTTTGAAGTTTAGGGACTACTCACGAGAAATTTGGTAAACCACAGGGACTATTTATGTAATTAACTCTAATTTTTATTTTTGTTTTTTGTTTTTTATCGTCGTAATATTAATTTCCTATTTTAGTCAGTTAAACTAGTTTATTAATTTTGATAATACTTAATAAGATTTTTTCTTACATCTGTACTTTTAGTGTCTTTGAAAATGATATGGCTTTTTGCAGTAGTCTGTTTAATTTTGTTTATATATTTTACTATTACTATATTAAAGTAATAAATTTTATATTTTATAATTCTTAATATGTAATTTTGGTTGTGATGCTCTCATTATTTTCTAAACTTCAATATGCATTTAATTGTAATGATAATTATTCAAAAAATAAATTTTGTAATATTATATACGTTGTGTTCAATATAGTTCATATAAAAAACATAGTTCTGGAATTTTAATATTCAATCACATATGATTGTAAAAACATCATATGTGAATTACAAACATATCACTCCGTCTAAAATTTTAAAATTTTATTTGGACTATTGATGAGGCTGATCCAATATCTATAATTATTCATTCAAGATTATGGATTAAGTATGAACTATATTGAACATCACTCAATATTATATATTTAAAGTAAATGAAAGGATTATTTGAATTCTATTAGAGTTATTATTTCTTCGTTAGTTAATTACGTTAATATGAAAATAAGACGCAAACCATATTAATCATTTATTTTAAATATTTGTGCTTATTTATTAGTTTTTATATATCCTAAAACCCGTCATAACAAGCAAACAAGAAAGAACTCATTTAAAATAAATGTGATAAAAGTAGGAGATCAGAATAACTGGATAAAATTATTTGAAATACATCAAACTTTACACAATTTGTTATTATATCTAACAAACTTATAAATCATTATATATGTTGAAAATTTAATTTGTTTTTATTGTATGTATTAAACTTCTTATTATATGTAATAAACTTATACAAATTTTTTATATAATCAAAGTTTATATAATATTAATAAATTTAAAATTTGATATAAACAATGAAAATTAATAAAGTTTAATACATATAATAAAAAAACATGTAAAGTTAAATATGAAAATATCACATAAAATAATTAACTAAAATTAATTTATTATTTCTCTATTTTTGTCGTTCATATTAATAGAACAGGCTTCCGTGTCATGGGTCGGGTCAGGGTTACAATAGCTCAATTCGCTTATTCTCCCCCAAAATCCTAGGGCTAGAGTGGAAGCAGCAGTTTGAGAGAAATGGCAGGAGGGCATGGTCTTGGGGATGGAACTTACAAAGGTGTTCATTTGCATCAGCCTAAGCGTTGGCATGCCATCACCGGAAAGGGCATGTGCGCCATGATGTGGTAATCTACTCTACCTTTTTTTGGTTTTGATTTTGATTTTTTGTAGGTTCACGATTCCTTAACATGATCCTTCCGATTGAATCTTTTTCATAGTCTAGCAGCTAATGTCTGGATTATTTCTAGAATTAATTTCATGTTTTTCTTATTAGTTGTTCAAATCTTTAGTTCAATCTGGTTTCTTCCTAAATTTGACTTTTGGGGGGGGGGGGGGGGGGGGGGGAGATCGAGTGACAGGACATTGACCCTTGAAAGAGAAGAAACTACTTGATATTTTCAATCTTGTACACTTGTACTGTTAAATGTACTAAAAAAAGTTATTCTTAATTTTGATGCTAATGAATGGATGAATGGTAGAACTTTAACCCAAATATCAAATGTGTTACTATCATATTTGAACTGCAATTTTTAGTGTAAACTCGCAGCCTTGAAGATAACCATAAATTTAAGATTGAGGTTTTTTTAATAATTTTTCAATACTGCTGCTTTACTGCATTCTTCACCCTCAGTTTCTTGAATGATGTACCTTTTGGAGTTCCATATTATGTGTTGTTTTGTTGCAGCTTTCTTGAAACAATGCATTTGCTATTCTATAGGACTTTTCTATTATGATTTGGTTTATTGTATGTTTAATTTTTACATAAAACTAATGTTGTATTGTAATTTGAAGTTTAGGCATTCATCTTTGACAGTCTTAATTTTTAGTACTCCTTGTTTATACACGGATTTTCCAAATTTCGCTGTTCAAAAGAGTAATATCTTGATATGCACGTGCGTAGTCAAAATAATATGCACGCCCTCCTTTTAATCTTGTTTGATCTTATGAGTTGCCATAACCCATAGAGACTGATTAAACAAACCTCTTTATTGTTTTGATTTCTTTTATTTCTCTATTGTGATTATTTTATTATGATACCTTGGGTTATTAAAGTGACTACGTGCACTGTTGTAGGCCATTGGATGATCATATAGACGAATTGTTGGCTTTGAACTTTCTATACCATTTCCTCCCCCTTATAACATTTATCTTACCAAATTAGTGTTTATGTAGTAAATCAATTGCCACTTTTTTTGTAGGATGTAGTTAATATTATGTTATCTTAGTAATGTTTTTTTTTTCTGTGTGTTGATAGTTTATGCTAACAAATGTGTATGACTCACTTTCATTTTTGAAATCTAAATTTTTTTGAAGCCCTATCTACTATTAGATCAAATTCCTCTAAGGAATTCATGAAAATTCAATCTGCTTAAATTGCCCCAAATTTTGAAACCCGGTATCTTTTGTGATAAAAATCCGCCATACCATTTCATAATATCCTTTATTCCTTTTAAATAAAAACATTTCATAATCGTGCATCATCAAAACACAATGATAAACTTATACTTCTCCCATCATTTCTTACAGTTACATCACTATAACCAGTTAACCACCCTTAGAAATCATATGAAATGTGAACTTTCCCCTATCTGTCTATCTGCTTTATGAAATGATTTCTTTCAGGTAATTCATGAAACTTAAGTCTACTCAACTATCTCAAATTTCTTATGAGGGTTGCAGTTGTTTTTCTATAGTTAGTTAGTTACATTCTTTACTCTGCTCGTGTAGTAAAGTGTTTTACTTTTACTCCACCTTTACTGCTGTCTTGCTTGTTAATACTTAATAGAGATTTGTATTTATGTTAAAGTATTACACTATAGGTCACATTCATAATTTGGTCTTTGATAACTTCTTTATGTTACATTTATTTGGTCTTTTATAAGATTTTTTACAATGGATATTAACTTAATAAGATCTTATTGGATATGATGTGTTTCAGGTTCTGGATTCTATATCGGGCTAAGCAAGACGGCCCTGTAGTTATGGTGAGCATTGGTTTATCTTTTTATTAAATCTATTAGATGCTGCAGGGTCTCCCTAATTAAATGTATGTTCCATTTACCACTACTACTTTTTAAAATGGAGGGAAAGAGAGATATATTTTGCTATTGATATTTAAGCGCTTGGAATATTCTTCCCATTAAAAGTAAAAATACACGCTTTTTTATTATTGCATATTCTTATTTTGTAGATGTTAAATTGATACAGGACAATATAAGTAGCTTTAAGCCCTTAATTTTGTTAATATTTTTTTCTTGTTTTTACGTAATTTAGGGATGGAGACATCCTTGGGAAGGGCATGGACATGGACACGGAGACGAACATTAGGTATATTTTCTGCTGTTAATAATTATAGGTACTAAAAATATCTTGGCAGTACATTCTGACACAAGCGTCGAACTGATAACACTCAATTTGGTGTCACTTATACCATGGCAAAAGTTAACAAAATTACTCCTTGAAGAATTTATATTAAGTTGGTTAAAATATGAAGTTGAAACTTTGGTGGTCAAGAGTTAAAAAGAAATTAAAAAGAGAGAAAATCAGGAGATGAAATATTGTAAGGAAAAAGGGGGGGGGGGTGGCGGCATAGTAGTGGGCTGGGGCAGCGACGGGCCGTGGCTGGTAGTGGTGTGTTGAGGAAGGGGAGAGGAGTTGCTGGTGGTGGCTGCTAATCTTTTCTTTATTTTATATTTTTAAACAAATTACTTGTTCTTTACAAGTTATTGTTGCATGGATCTGTATAAATTATTTTTAATTTACTTTTTTTTCAATTTAAAATCCCGAATATTTTTTATTTATCATCTAATATTTATAAACGAAATATAAAATAGTCATTATACACAAATGGTATAAACTACACGGATTTGAAAGTTAGATGGTTCTTGTTGATGCTGTAAAGTTTAGACAGTTGGGTAGCCTTTTTAACACTTCTGCCAACTTTGGTAATATTGTAATAAACTTATGCAACATGATAAATTGATAATCTTAATCTCTATTTGGCTGATAAAATTGGTGCAAAAAAAGTTATCTGCAAATTTCATGGTCAAGCATACAACTTTCTTACAAAAATGTAATGAACATTATGCTAAACTTCTTTTTGTCAGAACAAAAGGTAACAAACTAAAATATATGTGCTGTGTATCATATATGCCAATCTTTGAGATCATATTGAGGTTTTTTTTTTTTTGTTTTTTTAAATTTTTTTTATTACCTTTAAGTCGATAATCGATCTAGTCAGCTGGTAATGTTACATGCCATGCCATGCTTGGTTTGAATAAGCTTGAGGCGCTCTAAGGTGTTAGGGGTCCGGAAACCGAGACGTGATGCACTCGCATCTGCACCCGGGCTTCCAGTATTGACAAAACACTTGTAATTTAATTCCACATAACATATTTCACCTTGTAAATACTTCATCATCGGTCCACACGAGCAGGTTACTTCATCATTATCAAACTCTTCAATATCTTCTTTCACCTCACTATTGGTCCACAAGAGCAGGTTACTTTTCCTCTAGTGTTTCTTGATGGGCTAGATCCATCATCAATTACTCTTCCACTTGATGCTCTAGTGAAATGACTAGTCTTATATGCCGTAGAAGCTCTACTTAACATCACCCCACGTAAGACTATTAAGAAGCACTAAATCATCATCTTCCTTCTCATTGTCCATCATCCCCATCAACCGTTCGTTACTTTCATCTTTATTTGTCAACATGATAGGATCACCAATTCCCTCTTTTTTACATATTTCACTCATGGTCCCTGTGGTTTGACACTTATTACATGCACGGTTCTTTAAGTTCGTTTATTACACTGAAGGTCCCCATGGTATGTACTTTGTAACACTGATAGTCCCTCTCCACTTAAAAAGACAATTATACCCTTTTCTCTTTAGTTTTTTTTATTTTTATTCATTAATTACTAATCTTAATACTATTAAATAAATTAAAATACTAATATTAATAACAAACACCCCTCTCCCCCCTGAAACCGTCTGCCACCGCCGCACTGCCGTCTGCCACCACCGCACCGCCGTTTGCCACCGCTCCCACCACTAGACCACCATCGCCAAAACAACAAACACCCCTCTTCCACTAGAAAATGAATCCGAAACAGAAAGCCACCATCTGTCACCACCCACGTTGCCACTCCCACCACTAGCCACCACCGCCAAATTCACAAACACAACCGGAAATAGAAACAGATCTGAACACCCAGATGTGAAAATCTCAGTAAGAACAAGATCTGAATACCAAGAATTGAAGATCACAAACCCTAATTTAGAGAGAGAGAGAGATAGAGATAAAAGTGGTAAAAAAACCCTAATTGATGATGCAGATGCAACGGTGGTGAGTCGTGGGTTGTGGTGGGTGCGACGGCTAAGAGAAAGAGGAGGGGAGAGAGACGAGATGGTTGTGGTCTTCGGTGAAGGGGAAGATTATGGTGGTGATGGCTGTGGTCTTCGGCGGAGGTGCAACGGCAGTGGTTGTGGTGGGTGCGGCGGCTAAGAGAAAGAGGGAGGAGACTGGTGGTGGTGGTGGTGTTCTTCCGGCGGCTGTGGGGTTTTTACTTGGCGATGCGTCGTGGTGGTGGTGTTCCAGGGAGAGGGAGGAGACTGGTGGTGGTCGAGGTGTTCTTCCGGCGGTGGTGGGGATGTGAACGGCGGATAGGGCTGGGAAGGAGAGTTTGGCCGGCGATGGAAATAAGAAAGAGAAGAATGGGGAGGTGGGGTTATGAACCTAGGTGTCACAGGGGTGTGCGTGTATTATTATTATTTTATTAATTTAATAATTATGTTTAATGAATATTTAAAACAAAGAAAAAGAATAAAAATGGAAAAAGGGTATAATGGTCATTTTTAATGATTTAGTAAGGGTGTTTTGGTCTTTTTAGTTGGATTAGGGACTACCAGTGTTACAAAGTACATACCATGGGGACCTTCAGTGTAATAAACGAACTTAAAGGACCGTGCATGTAATAAGTGGCAAACCACAAGGACCGTAAGTGAAATTTTCTCTTTTTGATAATACTGATTAGATTTGGTGGTAAAGAAATGTATAAAATAGATAACATAAAAAGTTTTTAATATGTTTGACATTTATATTTAATACCTTCAATGGAAAATTGCTTATAGTTGCAAGTCAAATGGAAAATTGCTTATAGTTGCAAGTCAAATGGAAAATTGCTTGAAATTTAGTATCTTTTTGTGCAGTTTGCGCCATTGAATATTGTAAGCAGCCAAATAATATCTTGTTCAACTTTTACAGTCCATTGATATTTGAACTTGATGTTCTTTTTGTTCCATATGTGATCCAGTTATTTTTTTTCTTATTATTATCCGTTGTGTATTTTATGCCAATTTTTTTGTTTTAAAATTTCAGTTTCATGTGCTGTTATGATCGAAAGAGACCATAAAACTATCTCGTGGTAGCCTCTCAACACAACCTCTGTTTCAGAGGTACCTTGTTTTTCTCTGCTAAATAAAATGATGTAATGGAACTTTTGAACGATTTATGTGAATTTTTATTTGTAGTTTTACTTTTGGCTATTCTGTTGTCTCCTTACTTTGCTATTGTCAAATGATAAATTGTATGCTTTTGCACCATAATATATTTGCCTACATTGAAGGTTTTTGGTATTTTGGATTGGGTTATTTAAGTTGTTGACCACTTAATCACATAAGACACAAACTGAGTTTTTGGCAACCTGAATTACTTGAACTCTTATTTTGGAGTTAATTGGGTGGTTATTTGGATTAGGGGTGGTGAAGTTGGCCCGAAAATAAACAGGTTTGGGTTTGGTCTAAATGATTTTGTTCGTACAGGTCGACCTTCCTAACATGTTTAATTTATGGGTCTTGTCGAGGTTGGGTTATAAATAAATAGGTGGACTCGCTAAGTCGTTTATCATTATTACGTATACGACCGATCCGTGTAACTTTCAAATTCTGCAGTCGTTTTCGGGTTACGTGAGTTAAGTGTATTAATGAAGGGCTGAGTTTTTCGACAAGAAATGCCACCCTTGTCCAAATATGGCTTCCAATTTGGATTCATATTTAAAATAGAACAATAATAATATCTAATCATATAAATATGATAATATAACAGAAGGGCAAAAATAATAGCTAATCCCACAACTAGCAGGGTGAATTCAGATTCAAATAATTGGTACAAAATATTAGTTCAGAGTGCTTGGTTATTAGGTTAATCGATTTTTGATGTGGACTATTGAATGGGAGGAAATCTTTTCTTCAAAGGAGGAAATATGTGATTGGTTTTCAAGAAAAGAGGGCCAAATGAGATTAGGAAAAATTATGAGTAGTTAAGTCTTTAGCATAGCTACATGGCGTGACACTAATAGTATCTAAGATATGGAATAATGTATCAACCTTTCGAGTGATAATTGCTATCACTAACATCAGGTCAACAACATTGATTCATACTAATAACCCACGGTCATAACTGCTATCACTATCATTACTGGATTTGCAAATAAATATTTGTTCGACATCCTGTGGTACCGGTTCCGGTACTTTCACTATTGGGGACAGAGTGGGACAAGAATCTTGAAGACTAGAGAATAATCCACCAGTTGGCTTCCTAAGGTTGGATCAAGTGGTTATCACCCTTGTCTGATTGCCTCTGGAGACAGAGGTCAAGGGTTCGATCCTCACTCCTTACAAGACCGGAGGTCATTTTCTACATTTAGTAGAACTGGAAGCATCCTCTCTACCATAGGTAGAGGTATGGGTGTCTACATCTCAACCTCCCCCATACACCGTGTAAACGGTATTGGGACCCATAACCCGTGGAAGACGGTATTGGGTGTTACTTTACTTTTTTTTTTCAGTTGGCTTCCTGCAAAGAAGCAGATAGAAATGTTGGACGTAGACATAGGTGAAATGGTCGATGGAGAAAGAACAATTTCTCTTTGTAAGGGAGTGAATCTTGTTTACGGAGCACAATATCTTTCTTTTACGCACTTTTTATATCGTTGAGTCAGTCTTTTGTTGTCACACCGCATATAATGTCCCCTCTACTATTCAAGGGCATATGGAGAATGTCCTACTTCAATCTAGCAACTTGTTAGGATTATGTTTTCGCTTGCCTGTCTCTCTTCTTACTAGAAAGATAGGTTTGGAACCCTTCCCTCAAATTCTATTGGTTGAGAAAAAAAAAGAAAATTAATAACGTGGGTCTTTGTTTGCTACCCCATTCACGAGAGCTGTTGGATGACGAGAGAATCACACACTAGCTGCAATGAAGGTGACGAGGGTGTTGCCTGTTATTTACCTTGATATGGATTCCATGAGCACCTATTGTGGTTGCTCTAACGAGCTTGTTTGTTTCTTTAGATAACTAGTTATTTTTTTAAGAATGTATGTAAACGAGGTATTTTTTAGCCCATGATTCGCAGTGGGTTTTAAAAACATATATTTAAAAACGTGTTTTCTAATAGATAAACTAATAAAAGAAAGAAATCCAATTATCCATGATTTTTTTCGTATATCAATTTAGTTGATAAGAAAGTAAAAACTTAAAGACATATGTAATATAGCTGTTTGTGTAATTATATAAACTTTTGTCATTTGATTTATATATACAACTATATATCAATTTAAAAAACAATATTATAAAGTCGTTTAAATTTTATCCTATTCAGTTTTCATAATTAAATACATGTATATTTAAAATTATTGACTTAAAAATAGTGCTAAGTAAATAATTTAGTTGACGATATACGGTTAAGATGATATGTAACAAAAAGAAATATTTTTATACTAATAGTAATGATAGGAAAAAAAATTAGAAAATTTTGCCCATTAAAAAAACCACCCTTCACAATAGTTAAAAAAGTAACACAAATAAACATGAGTCAAGGTTCGAACATGGGCTCTAGCACCAAGAAAAGTGACATTGCCACTTCAACCAGCCTAGCCTTTGATAATATTATGGACAATTAATTATATAGTTGAATGTAGAAAAAGACAAAAAACTTTCCTCCTAATTGTATGGTAACGTTTATAAAATAAACTATATTTGTTTAGGATTAGATACACGTGTTGCAGATCTTATCTTCTCTTACTTTTAAGAGTGGTAATTTATCATTTCAAATCTACAAATCTCTTACTTACTTTAGGATATTAGGCTAGGGTCGTCAATGGATCGGATCATGATCTAGATCCGATCCGATCTGCTCCATTTAAATGATCCAACGGGTCAAAAAATCCGATCCATTGATCCAATAAGAGATCCAATGGTCCGATCCATTTAAACATATCACTACATGGATCGATCCAAGATCTGTCTGGGTCATGATCCATTAATTATTGATCCGATTCAAATCCGACTAAATGGATCTCATTCTTATTGGATCAGATCCAAATCCAATTAAATGGATTAGCGGGTCAGATAAGATTTTTAACCGATCCGATCCGATCCAACCTATTGACAGCCCTATATTAGGCCACACATTTTCTTACAAACATAAATTAAGACATAAGATACTTTGTCTTAAAAAACAAACACGATTGTAATCTAATATGCATTTGGTTTGGTTGCAATATTGTGATAGAAAAAAAGACCATTTAACCTCTTACGCCAATTGAGCCAAAAACTCTTCTTCATTCCTACAAAGGTGTTAGAAATAAACTTAATCAGATACAACTGAAAGAACTATGAAATTCTTATTAAAATTATGTAAATGTTTCGTATTAACGATTCAACCTGGTTTTAACCTTTGATTTATTACCTCAACTAAATTAACAAGTCATGTAGTTGTAGGTTAACCATCTGATAAAACACAACTCCCCATAACGAAAACCCAGGCTTCTAATTTCAGAAGTGGTAAGAAAATGACCACAGTAAAGATTAGGTCGTTGACATACGAGTAAAAGGCTTGACTCTCTGACTAAGTCTAAACGGGAAAAACTTGTTAGTTAGTTAACATGGTTCTAGGCCCTAAATTTGGCATATGTATTCTTTAAAAAAAGCTATATTTTTCCGTAATGTGTTTGGAAGCAAAGGGAGCAAGAGCATGTTACGCGGCGCAATTAACGGGGGTGAGTGGATTGCAAAAATAAATAAAATAAAATAGAGAAAACTAAACTTTTAAAAATAAATAAAAATAATACATAGAAAACTGAACTTTTAACTGTTTTGTATGTTGGCAAAAAATGGGTTAAAAGCATGTCATAGCAAGTGTTTTCCCTTTTCAATATCCATAATTATAGTTTTTGATATGGTAATTGTTTTCATTTTTCATAATCGTAATTCTAGTTTCAATGAAAAATGATTATTGAAAATTGTTTAAGATCCCACTCTTTTTTTTTTTTTAATATCCCGGTCTTAGGATCTCTCATCAAGCAATGTCTTGAGAATCCAAAACTTCTAATCTAATGATATTAGAGTAGTTTATGAGCAGTTAAAAAAACATATAACAATTTGATGGAGAATAACTTTTATGCTCTTAGAGATTTATTTTTTATCAATATAGAAAAAGGTGTTATTGTTTAAACAACTATTAATATTATTATAGAAATAATCTTTTATAGCTAAATAGCTTGTTATGGCACATATTTGTGTGCTAATAAATAAAAAATGTGATTGTGAGTTTGTAACAAAACTATATTTATGAAGAATATTATTTGTTTATTCCCGTACTCACTAAATTATGACATAATTGGAAAAATATCCTATATACCCTTATTAAATAATTAAATATCTTATTTATCCATCTTAAATTTAAAATATCCTATATACCCTTCTTAAACACTTAAATATTTTATTTACCTAAATCACCATTTTTATTAATTTTTTATTATTTTATAATCAATTTAAATCATGTATAATAATTTAAAAAAATAAAAAAGACCATATTGCCCTAGCCTTATTCACGTAAACTACCCTAATCCCGATCGATAATATGTACGGCAGTCTTATCCCTCACGTCGAACCAACGCCTCTCCTTTCCGCAGGCCGCTGCACTGCCACCATTCTCCGCTGCCGCTACACTGCCTCCCTTCGCCGCCACCGCAGGCTGTAGCCACCACACCGATAATACGAGTCCAGGTTTGATTTTCCGTTGTTTGATTTCTGTTAGTTTTCTAGTATGTACGTAGACGCATGTATATCCTTTTGTAATGGTTATAAAAGCCACCGGTGGGTAAATAATAAACAATGAAGAATGATTTGCTAAAATTTGAAGAGAACACATGGTTTCATCTTCTGATCGTCATGGTTTTGGAAATGTGATTATTTATTTCTTTGTAAATGTGAATTACAAAATTAAATCCATATTTGTTTTTATAAGATATTATTTAAAAATTATGTTTCTATTGTCATCGTTTGCTTTGTGTTGGTTTTATGTTGATCTATATGCATCATATCTTAGTATCATCATCTTTGTACAAATTTTATGCAAAGCACAGTACGTTCCTTTTGAGTTCAATCTTGCAAGCATCTTTAAAACTTAGTCTTTTATCAATCTTTAATAGATGCATGCAGTACTAAAACTTAGTCGTCCATAAATATCATAATTATGTGACAACAGAGAGTAACAAAGACTTAAATAATGCAAGCTTGGATATTTGTTCATGTGTCAACAGAGAAGATCCACATGGTGATGAGGATAATTCAGACTATTGTCCTAGTGAAGAAAGTTAATATAGTCATCTTAGTAGGATATTTGTTTATGCTACCACGGGTATTGATGGTAACAATTCTATCTTCCCTATAGCTTACTGTGTGCTTGAATAAGAGAATACACAATCATAGACATGGTTTCTTGAGTCACTTAAAAAAGCAATTGGGACACCAGATGGTCTTGTCATCTCTTCGGACATGCAAAAAGGGTTAGAAGTAGCCATGATGAATGTTTATCCTTATGTTGAGCATAGAGAATGTATAAGGCATTTATATAACAATTTCAAGAAACATTTTCGTGGTGAATTCTTTAACAAGAAGCTATGGGGTGCTGCAAAATCCTACCGTCTTACCGAGCATGATAGATTATTGAAGGAGATTGGTGATCTAAATGAAAATGTCATTAAATATCTAAATGAGAACTACAAAAAGATATGGAGTAGAAGCAAGTTCGGCACAACTTCCAAGTGTGATTACATCACAAATAATGTTTCGGAAGCATTTAATTATTGGATTGGTGCATTGCGTTATCAACCCGTGCTTGATCTCCTAGATGATATTAGAGAAAAGATTATGAAACGGGTTGACAATAAAAGGCGGGTGGGGAACAAATGAAACGGTGCATTGGTTCCTATTGCTAAGAACTATCTGAATAACATCTCTAAGGTAAGTATATGAATATATAATTCAGTTAAATACGTGTGTGTGTATATATATATATATATATATATATATATATATATATATATATATATATATATATATATATATATATATATATATATATATATATATATATATATATATATATATATATATATATATTTACTTAGGATTAGATACATATTATATCTCAATAATATATTTTATTTCTATCTTGCCATGTAGAATTTGGGTGAATATGAAGTTTGTAGAAGTTCTAACAATCAAGCTGAAGTGAAGTGCAAGGGGAGACGTTGGGAAGTCTACCTAGATGAAAGAAAATGTAGTTGTCGAGTGTGGCAAGTTAAGGGTCTACCTTGTGTGCATGCAGCTGCTTTCATTACTTTTATAAGGGACGCTAATTGGGACAAGTATGTTGATCCTTATTTTACTATAGAGAGATACAAAGAGACATGCATTTGAAATCACTCCATTGCCCGGAATGGATCAATGGATGAAAAAGAATAGAGAGAAAATATATCCGCCAATTATCAAGCGCCCGACTGGACGACAAAAAAAAAAGAATAAAATCATCGGATGAACCTAAAAGAAGACACAAGTGTCTGTGATGTGGTCAGTATGGACACTGTGAAAAGACATATAAGAACGCTGCATCACAAGATTTGGATTCAAATGAAACAACCACATCTAAAAGGTTACTTAAATTTCTTTTTTCTTTCTTTTATTTCATTTAAAAAGGATATCAATACTTATACAATACTAATAATATTTTTATCTATTTCAGAAGACGTGAAAAGAATAATCGATCTCAAAATAGCTCTACATCACCAGCTTCTACGTAAAATAAGTTCGTGAAAATGTTAGGAGACTTTAAGTTTGGTTAATGTTCGGAAAGATACATTCATCCTATTCTTTTTTGTTCTAGTTTGATTCTTCTTGCTTCTGGGCAGTTATCATATGCGATTTATACATTCACGCAGGGTATTTGTCATTTGGAATCATGTTGATTTTTTCTAGGAGAAAACATGGTGTGTTAAATTATTAATATACATGCCTTTACTAATAGCAAAACTTTCATTTAGTAGAGATACTCTTATCTCAAATGTTTGTAGCATCAATTGCTATTCACGGAGAGAATTTCATGAATTAAGTAAATTGTATGATATTTATAAAGTTTAGTAAAGGTATTGGGGATATTTTTAAAATAGATTTGATAGAGGGGTATAATAGTCATTTAATTATATTTTATAATTATAATTCTTTTAAAATGATTTAAAATTAATAAAAATGGTGATTTGGGCAAATAAGATATTTAAGTGTTTAAGAATGGTATATAGGATATTTTAAATTTAAGGAGGATAAATAAGATATTTAAGTGTTTAATAAGGGTATATAAAAAATAATCCCTATGTAATTCACTAATTCTTTTTTTCGATTTATTTATTTATTTTGATACTAGTTGTCTTGATCTACTAAACAGTAGAATGAGTAAGAATTTAATAAGAGGATGTAGAAACTCTCTTTAAAGAGGTGGACTAAATATTAAAGTGTATGAACCATCGAGTGTAGGAGAGTTGTTATCACACTGCATATTAAAAAAAAACTCTTGTTTTGATAGTTTATAAATTGATTTAAAAAAACTTGGTTTGCCATTTAATTTAATAAAACAGAACTTACATACTCATATTGCAAAGTACATTATTTCCAAACCCTATCAAGCTCCAAAAACATCATAGACAAACCAAATTAAAAAAAAAGATGGAAGAGTCACAAACACAACAAAATTATGACTTTCAATTCTCCCTTTTCTTTTTGAACCTTCTAACATGTTTTTTAAGTAACTGTGTTAACTTATGGAGATTAATTATATTTCATTATTCTCATGGCACATACCCCCTTTGGTCAATGTCTGGATAACCTTCTTGCCTCTCATACTCTTCCATTGTGTCAAACTCGTATTTTGATTTCTCATTATTCCTATTATACCCTTCACCATTGTCACTCACTTCTTCCTCATAACTAGTTTCCTGGTTATTTCCGTTGTTTACATTATAGGAGTACTTTCCATTCTCCAAAAACCTTGTGTCACTCAATCCTTGTTGCTCCACCATGTATCCATTGTTGTTGTCGTTGAAGTTGTTGTTATTGTTGTAGCCATTGTTTTCCTCTCTTGAGTTTGTGTATCCATTGCCATTGTAACCGTTCTCGTTTTCAAAGCCCTTGTAGTTGTTTTGGTAGTAGCCATTGGTGTTGTAACCATTGTCATTATAGTTGTTGCTATACAAATTTTGGTTATAGCTATTGTAGCCATTTTCGTTGTTGCTATAACCATTTTGGGCATTGTAGCCATTTTCATTGTTGTTGTTGTTGTAGCCATTGTTCTCGTCTTCCGAGCTCGAGTAGCCATTCCCATTGTTTGAATAACCATTACTATTAGTAGAGTAAGTCTCACTACTTAGTAACTTCTCAAACGGGGTCTCTTTTTCTGAGGCAATAGGCGTCACTTTCTCCTCCTCTTCTTCCTCAGTATGGTATTCTTCAGAAGAATCTTCACTCGACCCTTGACCATAAAGACCATAACCATACTCTTCCACAGTAGGTGCAGGTGCTGGAGCCAAAACTGGCCCACTCACCGGAACCGGCCCTGGCACCAGCACTGGAGCTGGTGCTGGTACTGACAATGACGATTCTACCGGTGAATTGGAAAGAAAATGAACGACCTTGGTGAAGAACTTGCTCTCTCTAGCATGTGGTTGTAAAGATAGTGAAAAAAGCACAACCAAGAAGAAGTAAAAAGAGAAAGTGTTAGGAATGGAGGCCATGACACTAAAACAAGTTAGAGTATTTTGGTGGCAAGATTTGTAATCCCAAAGTGGTTGATTTATAAGAGTGTAACCGGAATGAAATGCGGGGATTGAGGGTGTGGGGTACCCTAAAGAAATGATGAATAGTAATGGAGTCTTCTTGCATGTGCATACAATGAAAATGTTTAAAGTGGGAGGGTGGGGGTGGGGATGCACCCATTTCACGCTATCTTAAATTATTACATTTATCTTTTTATTCATGAATATAGTTGACAAGAAGTACAACAATGTTAATATTCTTACCATTATTGAAAGTCTATAGTAATAAATGTTTGACAAAATAATTATGTGTTTAAACTTTTATAGGTATAGAATGTTCGGTGCTAAATAATTGGTTCAACTATATATTACTACGACTTGTGTAAATATTGTGTATTTATTGTAAATAGTAAAACTGAGTAATTTAAAAGAGTGTTTCAATCAACTTAGGTGTTAAAAAGGTACGTGTTTAGTATTGTGTTTTAAAAATGTGATTAATCGTTTTTCTTACAAACATGATTTTGATTCATAAACAAACAAATCCATAACAACATTTGAAATTTTTTTTGTTCCAAAAATGAATCATTCCCAAACACGTTCTGTTTTTAAAGCTGAAGTAATAAGTATGTATTGTGGAATATAATTTGGATTTTTATAAATCAAAATATATAATGGTTTTCTATCAGGTAGGATTACTAATTAACTTATTAATCCTTTGTTAATAACAAATGATATATAAAACAGTATGATATATTATTGAACTTTTTATTTGGCAAATAAGTGATTAATATACATACATTACTTTAATAAAGCGTAAATTCAGAACCTTTATTCAGTAATCCTATCTAAGATTCCATATTAGTGTTTCTACTCGACAAAAGCCTATAATCCCATATATTATTTATTTTTTTCGTCCTTCTCACAAAGTAAATAAAAAAATCAGAAACATCCAAATATTTTTTAAATTACTTCTTTCAGAATATTTATATTTATTTAATTAATAGAGAAGTCTATTTTTTAGAAGATCATCAGATTTCACTAGTGTAGGGAATGGAAGTTGTTTTTAGAGTAAACCGAGAAACCGACTTGTTCCGTATGAACCGAAACCGAGAAACCGAAACCGAATTGCCCCGCATTCTCGGCATGCGGTGGTCATCGCTCCTTCCCACTTCACCACGACGTGGCTGGTCTACTTGAGTTGAGTGGTGGTTGCGACGCTAAAGAATTGAAGTTGCATGGTGAGGAGATGTGGGGAAGGCTTCATTTAATTTCTCCTTTTGTTTTTCTTCATTGTAATAAAATCCAATGAAATGTTCTATTAACATAATTGTTTGCAACCGATAAATGAAATATAAATAATAATCGCATTTTTGTTAACTGTGATATACTGAAGGGAAAAAAAGTCAAAACAAGTAATAAAAAAAAGCAAAAGGTCTTTGACCTGGTTTCACATAGTCTTTTCCTTTTACTTTTAAATAAAACCAAAAGAGAGTATTTATTAATTAATTAATCAATTATAGATAAGGGTGTGGCAAATAATCAAAATATGAATAAATCAATGGCAATGGGTTTCCTCTCTAACCTATTGTGGCGCAATGCCCGGATCATAATCGTTGTATATTATTCTCTCCAATTATGTATGTAGACTTTACCATGTAACTGTTATGAATTATTATTTATTAGATGTCTTTAATAGGTCTATAAAATATATTTATGATATTTATGATATATATTACACATGTGTCCTATAAATGGTGATGTAAACAATAAGATGATACATAACAATAAAATCTTCTTTCTCTCCATTGTCTTCTCTTGATATCTCTATAGTATATTATTTATAACTATTTATAACACGTTATCAGCACGAGACTCCCGAATCTGAGCTTGCTTTATGATTACAGTGACAACTTTAGTCACGGATCCTTAACTTTGAGCCGCCAATTGAGGTATGCATTTCTTTATCTTCATATATTAAAAAAAAAATACCCTTCTGCCTTAATATATGATATACGTGGCTGTAATCATTGAGATGCTGAAATAATATTTATATATCATGGATATTATCAACAACATGCTTCTGTTTTTTTTTTCATGTCTAAATAGCATGATATCCACAAATTGTATTGTATGAATATAGTTGGGAAATTTAAAGATACAAGTTTTGTTTAAACTAATACAAAATCAACAAGACAATTGAATATGGAATTCATTAGTTTAAAATTAAATTGAATATATATTTTCTGCCGCATTTGTCTTTAAAACCAAGGCACCCAATCAATTTTTTATTTTTAGATATTCATATTTAATTATTAGTATGAAACCATACAATCCATATACGTCTTCTATTCTGGTATTCCATGCGAAAAAGAGTTATTGATTGCTAGTGACACTGTCTAATTAAAAACAAGAAAACAATTGCTCGTATGAATTTGATTGTTATTATTAAGACGTTCAAATAATAATAAAAAAAAATGAAATTAACTTAGTGGTCAAACTTTAATTCTAGTTAAATGTAATTATATGCATATATAATACTTTGATCATTTGCAAATGTTGTTTGAATATCGTTATATATTGTCTCTTGTATATCTTCATAATATAGTTTATCAAATTTTATACGTGCTCATATGAATTTCTTTTAATATGGCTAAGATATGAGAATATTTTATTTGAGAAGGATATAAACTATTAATAATTGGATTAATTGTTTTTATGTGCTATTAATAATTGGATTAATTGTTTTTTATGTGCTATTAATAATTGGATTAATTGTTTTTATGTGCTATTAATAATTAGATTAATTGCTTTTAGTGCTATTAATAATTGGATTTATTGCTTTTATGTGCCATTTGATCAAATTTTAACCATGCTGATATGTTAATTACTTTAATTTGGACTTTGCAATATAAATCAAACTTTTCTTATCATTATGATTCTTATATAGTTCAACATGTCAAATCTTGCAAAACTTGATTTTATCGCTTTGGACATTACTGGGAAAAACTATTTGTCTTGGGTGTTGGATGCTGAGATACACCTAAGAGCTAAGGGCCTTGGTAATACAATTAAAGATGGAAACGAGACAACTGATCAAGAAAAGGCATTGGCCATGATTTTCCTACGCCATCACCTCCATGAGGATTTAAAAAATGAATATCTTACTATAAAAGATCCACTTGTACTTTGGGGAAATTTAAAGGACCGATATGACCACCAAAGAACTGTAATTTAACCTAGAGCTCGTTATGAATGGGCTCATTTGAGATTGCAAGATTTCAAGTCGGTAAGCGAGTACAACTCAACTATGTTTAGAATCACATCTCAGTTAACTTTATGTGGAGAGAATATTACTGATAATGAGATGTTGGAAAAAACATTCTCCACTTTTCATGCTTCTAATTTGCTCTTACAGCAACAATACCGCGAAAGGGGCTTCAAGAAATATTGTGACTTGATGAAAAACCACGAGACCCGTCCGACTGGCACTGCTCCATTTCCAGAAGTGAATGTAGCAACATATAATGATCAAAGTGGAAATCGTGGACGTGGTCATGGTCGTGGTCGTGGTCGTGGTCCTAGTCGTGGTCGCGGTCGCGGTCGCGGTCACGGCCGTGGGCGAGGAGATTATCTTGGTGTTCAATATAATCAAAAGTGGCAACGCCATGGAAAGAAAAACACACGTGAAAAAGATGAAAAGGCTAACACATCTAATACATGTCACCGTTGTGGTATGGAAAATCATTGGTCCCGTACATGTCGTACGGCAAAACATCTAGTAGAACTATACCAACAATCACTCAAGAACAACGGGAAAGGGGTCGAAGTGAATTTTGCATATGCGGATGAGAAGATTGATAACCCCTATGGTCCGGAAGACCAAAATAATTTAACTCACTTGGATGTTGGTGATTTTCTGATAAATGAGTGATCGTATTGTTAAAAGTTGAACTAGATTATCTTTATGTTTTTGAATTTCCGTATTATGAAAGACTTATTACTATGGTGGTAATTTAGATGTTTGAATTTTAAATATTTTATGATTATGTGGTTTTTTTTGTTTAGAATATGGATTATCTATTGGATATTGGTGATGAAGACGTGTGTCTAGTGGATAGTGCATCTACGCACACCATTCTCAAGAAAAGGAAAAATTTCTCTCACTTAACTATACAAGAGGCAAATGTTAGTACCATATCTGGAAGTGTAAAAATAATTGAAGGTTTTGGAAAAGAAAATGTGTTATTACCAGGCGGAACACATTTAAAAATTGATAACGCACTTTTTTTCCCCCAAGTCTCAAAGAAATTTATTGAATTTTAAAGATATTCGTAGAAACGGATACCATATTGACACTACAAGTGAAGGGCACGTTGAATGTCTACATATTACGAATATAATTTTAGGGAAGAAACATGTCTTGGAAAAATTATTTGCTTTTTCTTCCGGTTTATATTACACTAAAATAAGTGCAATTGAATCAAATGTGGTCATAAACCAGAAGTCTATGGACCGTGATAAGTTTATAGTTTGGCATGACCGGTTGGGCCATCCCGGTTCAATGATGATGCGAAAAATTATAGAAAGTTCATGTGGGCATCCTTTGAGGAACCAGAAGATTCTTCAAACTGAGGACATTATTTGTGTTGCTTGTTCACAAGGGAAATTGATTATTCGCCAATCACCAGCTAAAGTGGGATTTGAATCCCTTAACTTTTTGGAAAGAATACAAGGGGATATATGTAGGCCCATACATCAACCTTGTGGACCATTTAGATATTTTATGGTTTTAATTGATGCATCGACTAAATGGTCACACGTGTGCTTATTATCAAGTCGCAATCTGGCGTTTGCGCGTTTACTTGCCCAACTAATACGATTAAGAGCACATTTTCCAGATTATCCTATAAAAACAATTCGTTTAGACAATGCTGGTGAATTCACATCCCAAAAATTTAATGATTATTGCATGTCTATTGGGATAAAAGTTGAACATCCTGTGCCTCATGTTCATACTCAAAATGGGTTTGCTGAATCACTTATCAAGCGACTCCAAATGATAGCAAGACCAATGATTATGAAAGCAAAACTACCAGTTTCTGCTTGGGGTCATGCTATCCTACATGCAGAAACACTTATTCATATCAGGCCAACGAGTTATCACACTTCTTCCCCATTACAGTTGGTTTTTGGTCAGAAACCAAATATATCCCATCTAAGGATTTTTGGTTGTGCAGTATATGTTCCAATTGCTCCACCACAACGAACAAAGATGGGACCCCAGAGAAGGTTGGGAATATATGTTGGGTACGAATCACCATCAATAATTAAATACTTAGAGCCTTTGACGGGGGACCTATTTACAGCTCGTTTTGCAGATTGTCATTTTGATGAATCAGAATTCCTAACATTGGGGGGAGAGACTAAACAGCTGGAAAATAAAATTAGTTGGAATGACTTATCATTATCACATCTTGATCCTCGAACCAAAGAATGTGAACTAGAAGTTCAAAAGATAATTCATTTGCAAGAATTAGCAAATCAATTACCAGACTCGTTCACTAACCCAAAGAGAGTGACAAAGTCACATGTACCAGCTGCTAATGCTGATGTTAAAATTAATGTCCCAAAAGGGCAAGACAATATAGGAAATGAGTCTAGGGTACGCCAGAAGCGTGGTAGACCAATCGGTTCCAAAGATAGGAATCCTCGAAAGAAAAAAGGAGCTAATAATCAAGATGGCCACATCGAGGTAAGAGAAATGCTAGAAGAGTCTCCTGAAGAGGCACTAGACATGATGGTTCCAGAAGAACCTCAGGTACCTGAAAATGAAGAGATCTTGATAAATTATATCATGTCTAGAAAAGTGTGGAATCGAAACAAAGTCGACGTAGATGATATTTTTGCATATAATGTAGCGCTAGAAATAATTGAGAACAATGAGGATCAAGAACCAAAGTCTGTTAAAGAATGCATGCATAGAAATGATTGGCCAAAATGGAAAGACGCAATACAGGCAGAATTAAGTTCACTAATGAAACGAGAAGTTCTCGGACCAGTAGTCCGTACACCTGAGGGTGTAAAATCTATCGGATACAAACGGGTCTTTGTTAGAAAGCGTAATGAGAAAAATGAAGTTGTGAGATATAAAGCACGGTTGGTAGCACAAGGATTCTCACAAAGACCTGGAATTGATTATGAGGAGACTTACTCCCCTGTGGTGGATGCAACAACTTTTCGATATCTTATAAGTCTGGTAGTCAAAGAAGGAATTGATATGCGTCTAATGGATGTCGTAACGGCATATTTGTATGGTTCACTCGACACTGATATTTACATGAAACTCCCTGAAGGATTTAAACTGCTTGAATCATGTAGAACAAGTTCTCGAGAACATTATTCAATTAAGTTGAATAAATCACTATATGGGCTAAAACAATCTGGGCGTATGTGGTATAATTGTCTTAGTGAGTATTTATTGAAAGAAGGTTACAAGAATGATTCTATCTGCCCATGTATTTTCACAAAGAGATCCAGATCCGAGTATGTAATAATTGCTGTATATGTTGATGATTTAAATATAACTGGAACTCCCGGTGAGCTTCATAAGGCAATTGAATACTTGAAAAATGGATTTGAAATGAAGGATCTTGGAAAGACAAAGTTCTGTCTTGGTTTACAAATTGAACACCTTAAGCATGGAATCCTTGTGCACCAAGAAGCTTACATAGAAAAGGTGTTGAAAAGGTTTTATATGGATAAATCACATTCACTGAGCACTCCTATGGTCGTACGGTCACTTGATGTTGAAAAGGACCCTTTTTGACCTTCACAAAGTGATGAAGAGATTCTAGGTCCTGAGGTACCATACTTAAGTGCCATTGGGGCATTGATGTTTCTTGCTGGTCATACACGACCCGATATATCATTTTCGTTGAATTTACTAGCGAGATATAGCTCATGTCCTACGAAAAGACATTGGAATGGAATAAAACAAATATTGCGATACCTTCAAGGTACCAAGGACATGGGCTTATACTTTACTAACCAATCAAAAACAAGTTTAGTTGGTTTTGCAGATGCCGGGTACATGTCAGATCCTCATACCGGCCGGTCTCAAACCGGATATGTATTCACGATTGGTGGTACAGCAATTTCATGGCGTTCGACAAAGCAAACCATTGCAGCCACCTCATCTAATCATGCAGAGATCTTAGCAATCCATGAAGCCAGTAGAGAATGCGTTTGGTTGAGGAATGTGATACAACATATTCAAGGATCTTGTGGTATAACCTCAGAGAAAGAGTCCCCAACAATCCTATATGAAGATAATGCAACATGCATTGCTCAGCTTAAAGAAGGATATATTAAAGGTGACAGGACCACACACATACTCCCAAAGTTCTTTTTTACTCATGACTTGCAGAAGAGCGGCGATATCATTGTTCAACAAGTTCGTTCAAGTGAGAACCTAGCTGATTTATTTACCAAGTCACTTCCGACTTCGACATTTAAGAAGCTAGTTCATGATATTGGGTTGCGCCGGCATAAAGAACTCAAGTGATGTGATCGTCAGGGGGAGAAAATACGCGTTGCATTCTTTTTCCCTTCGTCAAGGTTTTGTCCCATTGGGTTTTCCTGACAAGGTTTTTAACGAGGCAACATCCCCAAGCGTATTGAAGTATTTATGTACTCTTTTTCCTTCACTAGGTTTTTTTTTCCCATCGGGTTTTACCTAGTAAGGTTTTAACGAGGCATAATACTTTTAATAGACATCTAAGGGGGAGTGTTATGAATTATTATTTATTAGATGTCTTTAATAGGTCCATAAAACACATTTATGATATTTATGATATATGTTACACATTTGTCCTATAAATGGTGATGTAAACCATAAGATGATACACAACAATAAAATCTTCTTCCTCTCCATTGTCTTCTCTTGATATCTCTCTAGTCTATTATTTACAACTATTTATAACAGTAACTAGTTTATTGACCCGTATATATACGGGTATTTCGGAAGTGTATTTGAGATATTAAAATTTTTAAATAAAAATAATGCAGTAAATGAAATATCACATTTGTGACGAGAATATACTAATTTAAAAAAAGTGTCATATTACAATAAAATTTATACCAAAACGTAGATAAAAATGAGACGGTCGTATATATAAAATTATTTTTTCTCTAAACAAAATATATCACAAGTTACTAAAAATAATTTATAAACAACTTATAATTAATTACATTAGTATACAATTTTTATAAACCCCCTCACATTTTCCTAAAACCTCCTTATATGTTTTATAAACCCCCCTCAAAATATTCATCTAACCCCCTCCCAATAGATTTAAAATTAATATTTCGAAATTGAAATTGAATAATTTGAAATTAAAATTTATTATCCACGTTTTTTATCTTTTTAAAATTGTTTTGAGAATGAAATAATTTTGAAATTGAAGGTTACGATTGGTTAATTAAAACTCAATTTATGGTTATTTTTGGAAAATTTGCATGCCTTTTATATATAGATATAGATTACCGTAGTTTTCCCACTCCTTTTTAGTTTTCACTATCACAATATACGCTCTTTCTCTCTCTCTCTCTCTCTATATATATATATATATAATCAGGATCAAATAAAAAGAATTTTAGGGTAAAAAGAGTAGGGAGGATTCCTGGCTTGACACGTGGCATACATTGTCAAATGTTAAATTAGGAACTATGATATTATTTCTCTCTCCTAGTACCCCACTACCTACCATCCACGTTCCCCAATATATCAGAGAAGTTCTCTCCCTAAAAACTAAAAACCCTAAATCGACAGCCTCTCATCCATCGCCGCCTGCCACCAATCCTCCATTCACCGCCATTGATTTTAAGCATGACCACCGTCTCGTCAACCATCGTGCGTTGACCACCGCCGTTGATTTGAAGCTTAACCGCCGTGGCCTGGACCACCGCCGTTGATTTTGTAACACCGTGATTTCCAAAAATACCATTTAATTAAAATTTTCAATATTTAATAACTAATAGCAACGGAAGTCTCAAACCATAAAGTTATAATGATTGCAAACCGATAGTACCACGGTGTCACCCCGTGTTCAAACCGTTAAAACCGTTACAGAATTTAAACCATAAAAGCAATATCAAGTTGTTCATTGGTATCAACTGTCCACTAACTAACTACCCATGTGTAACCCGCCTCACTATGCCGCACTTCTAAGCCACCTGCACGAGTACAAGACACATTTCATAGAAAGAAGTGTCAGCTTACGACTCGTGAGTCAATAGGAGTTATAACCAAAAACCATAAAAATATAATCGTAAGTATAGATATGACATTACAGGAAATACCATACCCAACCCATCGTGTATTTGACCCTTACCCGATAACCCGCAAAACATATAACAATGAATGGGTCAAATATCCTCAAATTAAATCATGTAATCAACCGCACGTAATCATGAATCATACCGCATCATAATCGCAACAAATACCCAAGGTTCCTAATGTAGAGTCTAAACCTACACTAGATACCCAATATTATACACTAGATACCCAAGGTTCCTAATGTAGAGTCTAAACCTACACTAAATCGTAATCATGTAATCAATAAGGTGTCCTAATGTAGAGTCTAAACCTACACTAGATACCCAAGGTTCGCTAATCACGTACCCGGCCAACTGATGGTCCCGTATTATACGGATGAAGCAATGCTTGAGAGTTAATGTGTGTGTTTGTATGTGTAATCGGTAGAGAGAAAGAGAGCCGAGAGCTAAGAGAGAAAACACACACAAGAGTTGAGAAATATGCAAAGCTTAATTGATAATGAGTTGGGAAATGCCTTTTATAGCATTTCTCAACTTTGGTGTATTTACATATTACACCCTCACTTTAATAATTCTAGCAATCTCCCCCTAAGTGAGGTGTGTAATCATTCACAACAAATAAATACATAAAACTATTCATAAGCAGATTTGTTGCGAATGCCGAATGCCACTTGCCACTTTCTGATTTCTCTCCTGCTTGCCAGTGCTGTCTTGATCTTTTCTATTGCATTGTATACCTGGGAATGTTCTTCATCCGTGTACGCTGCTCGGTTATCCCAAACCTTTTGATGAATCTTGTGATGAAGGATTTTCAAGGTGCCATCAGAATACCCGTTGAGTTCATCTAGTCTGATGAAGATCTTTTCGCCTTTTGTATTCTTGGAGACAACCCCTCGAGCACCTTTAAAGTTGGGATGACCATCATAGATAACAGTCAACTCTTCAAGCTTTTCTAGATCTGGATGATTCTGATTAGGCTTAAGAAGATTGATCTTCCGATAGTTATTCTCAGCCCCAAGCTGGATATCATTTCGTTTGTACTTGACATCCTTAATGGCTTTTAGCTGAAAAAGATCGTTTGCTTGTTAGATGGTTTGATTGTTCGAAAGCTTTCCAAAAAGTGATGAAAGAACAAAGTCTTTTGAAATTCAACTTTGAATTAGATCTTGTAAAGATTAAATTCAATTTTGAAATAAATAGACTTTAGATTGTTTAATTAAGTTCAAATGTCCAAGTTCTTTTGGTCAAGTCCAAAGAGTCAATCACTTGTCCAAGTCTTGGGAATCACTGTTTTCTTAATCGAATGCGATTTGTCCAATCGTGTGCGAATGAGTGAATTCCTTTAAAGCAAATGAGCAATGAGCTTAGTATTGATTGAATAGGTAACCAATCGAATGTGATTCAAACCTGTAGCTTCAAACACTTGGAAATTAAATGGTTAGATCTGACAATAAAATGCGATTTCTAAAGAATAGCACAAGTGAATCAGCTAGCTTAGAAACCCTTCAATCGCATGCGATTAAAGTGTTGAATCCGGCTTATAGTGCGATTGAACCTATGAACCGGCTGATAGAATTGTTTGAACCTACAGACCGGCTGGATTTGTTTTACGTATGAATCACTTGCGATTGTTTCAAAGCTCTATGAGCTGCACCACCCAATCGCGTGCGATTAGAAATCCGGCTGATAGAGTATGAGGTGTCCTTTTCAAATCAGATTGCCATACCTTGAATAGTGCCTACCCACTTGTACTTGATTGGTATGGCAAGTACTTGATTTTCCTTGTACAACACTTAAACTATTAAGAATTTATAATTAAATAAATAACGAAATATGACTTCTTCTTCCTCAAGTTGTACTTTCAGACCAAGAACATCATAAATGCTTTAATACCCAGAAAATTTAATATTGAAAAAGTGAGTATTTAATGACCCTTTTTGCCTTAAAGTATATAAAAACACCCACGGTTTGTGTTTTTCTTCAAAGAGAATGTTTAAAACACCTTGTAAGACACTCGAAACAACTCAAAGTAAAACTAAAGAAAATGCAGTTTGTACCTTTAATGGGTTCTACCTTTAAGAATCGTTTGAGCTTGAGTTTTTCTTGAAGAAAGATGAAGTTCTTGAACCTTTGTAAACCCGTGAGCTTCTTCTACTTGAAAGCTTGAAATCTTCGAGATTTGGTTATCTTCTTTCGAACAGTCAAGAGCCAAAAACAAGTTTGACTCTGATACCAATTGATGGTCCCGTATTATACGGATGAAGCAATGATTGAGAGTTAATGTGTGTGTTTGTATGTGTAATCGGTAGAGAGAAAGAGAGCCGAGAGCTAAGAGAGAAAACACACACAAGAGTTGAGAAATATGCAAAGCTTAATTGATAATGAGTTGGGAAATGCCTTTTATAGCATTTCCCAACTTTGGTGTATTTACATATTACACCCCTCACTTTAATAATTCTAACACCAACCTATGCACCAAGTGGGGCGCGACTCCCACCCGAGAGCATAGATCCCGAGAGTATCGCCCCTTTCGCTATTCCGACAGTGCAAAGACAAGTACTGCGTTGTTGTTCAAGTGCAAGTTCAAACAAAGCCGACCGCAATTTCAGCTTCTCCTCACACCCTCGTGATGCATGATCTAGCCCCGCTGGCCTGCATCACTCCAGTACTTGAACACCGAGGTGTCCGCATACCATGTGTTGCAAAGGTTATCTAGAAAACCCTGCAACTCCGCTTGTGGCTAGCACTTTTACCTATAAGGTCATTCAAACCTAATAGGTCCCTATACCGTAAGTGAGCAAGTAAGGTTACTACCCTCGCCCAGAAGTTCATGTACATATATATAAATAGCATAATTAACCGTATAAACCGTAAACATACTAGCATGCAATAACAACCATGTAAGCATACACAACGAATATACATGTACACATACAACAAATAACACGTTAAACCATTAAATGTCTTTACATTAAAAACCGTTATAAAAAATATCATTTTGTCTATGTACTCGGTTTTGTAAAGCTACTGAACTCACCTGAAGTACCGTAAGTCGGAGCCGAGCAAACCATCAAGAAACTAATGAGAAACCTATCGAAAAATGAAGCCTAATAAGTAATGGTTATTGGGAACCGAAAACGAGGTAGATTAACGAATAAATCACATCTCTAATCTAAACATCTAGAATCACAAATCCACTCTCAAAATAATTGTTTAGTCCTATTAACTACGGGATCGTGAATTATCCCATACTCAAATAGTAAATCTAAGTCTATTCAAATATTGAATCAAAGTTCATTAATATAGTATAAGTCGTGACAAATGTACCCAGGCACCAAAATCCAATTCCAATTCCACTTAATAATCCATAAATCAAAGCTTACTACCCAATTCACAATTCATAACCCATAATAGCAATTTACAGCCCAAACATAATATTAGTTGCCAGCCCATCATCCATAACCCGTACCGATCTCGTCATCTTCAAGCTGTCGACAAGGACAGGTTCATAATTTCAGAATTCAATCTTTTATTTTGTCCTTAAAATCACTAAATCTGAACCCAATGGTCTTTACTAACATCCCTGCTTAATCACCTAACATCAATTTGTGTTTCTTATCAATAATCAATTGATTTTTGGGCCATTCATTTCAAACTGCCGCCTCCCATGAATCAGTGCAGATCGACTAATTAACCCCACAAACATCATAGAAATATTAATTAAACATAGATAGAAGTGTAGGTTACTTACTTGATCGATTGCTCTAAAAATCAGGTTTAATTTTGTGACTTCTTCTCCTTCCTTGCTGCCGTCGGTAACTCACAAAAACAGCCGACTTTCATACGTTAAATCAAATGGGGTTTTACCCTAATGATACGTATATTAATCCTTAATGTAAATTTACCCCTTAATCACTTCTAGTTTTTCTTTTAGTCATCCTAAACCCCTAGGTTTATCCTTATTAAAGAAAACTTATAGAAATCGATATTACTAACCTCAAACACGACCAACCGACCATCTTGATATCACATCTATGACTAAAACGTAAACGGGTTATGTTTAATTTATTAAATATTCTCGAGCTAATAGAATTAATTCTTATTCATACCGTGTTTAATTATCTTAATTTTAAATTGCTTCATTAATCATATTTATATATTTAAATTTCCAGAAACATGGTCGTTACAGATTTGAAACATAACCACTGCCGGACATTACCGGAAACATAACCATTGCCGCCTGGAAAGGTAACCTCCGCTGTCCCTTTGTGAGCGCCGCCTTGCATCCCTGCGTTATCTCGCTGACGTGTAGCATCCTTGCAAATCTCGCCGTCGCTTTTTGTGATCCGCACCCGTGTAGCATCCCTGCAGCCCTAATCCTCCACCTATAAATCTGACGGTTGCGCCGCGCTTGTGAGTCGCTGCTCTCCGCCGCCTCTGCATCTCCGGCCACCACCATAGATCTGCCAATGTTGCTGTTGTTGCCGCCACCCAAATCGGAGACCACCTACGGATGTGAGACCGACGATCTCTGTCGCCGGAAGTAAGGTTAATTTAAATCCTTGTTACACCATTTGTCCATTTCCATCTCCAATCAAAGGAACTGTCGATATTGCTTTGAATTTTTTACGAGGCACCATCTGTGCATCTACACCATCTGTTGGTTTGTTGTAGCAGGGGTTTAATCAGTTTTTTAAATATCAGTTCTTGAATTCTTTTGAATTGTGCATCAGTGCATTAGATTTCTGATTCGGATGCATTATTTCTTTTTGAGAAAAATGTATCATTACTTTTAATTCAAGGTTTGATACTGTGCATCAGATTGAGATTGTGCTTCAATTCTTTTTTAATATCTTTTGATGAATTTACAAGATAGTGCATCAATGTTGGATGAATCTGAATCATACGTAAACCAAGAAGTTCATACACATTCTTTGGATTGTGTATCTGTGTATTGATGATTTATTTATTGCGCATCCATTTATTTCTTACGCATCAGTTACTGAATTCTCTAGATCTGTTAATTGTAAATTCTTTAATTTGAATTGTTTGTTTTAATCGCTGCTGACTGTTGATTACGTAATTTTAGGAAAAAGCCATTTTTATAATTAAAAGACTATTATACCCTTTACTTCATTTTTTTATAATTAATTTAAAAAGAAAAAAATCATTTTTATAGGAGCGGTTATAAGAATTTGAATGACTGAGATTTCTCATTACTTTTTGTAGAATAAGACCCCTTGTAGAATATCCCCTCCCTATATATATATATATATATATATATATATATATATATATATATATATATATGAGTTAATTACAAAAATGGTCCCTGTGGTTGTCATTAAATTTCACTTTTGGTCCTTTAACTTTAAAAATTACAAAAATGGTCACTGTGGTTGTCATTCTGTTTCACTTTCGGTTCTTTAGCCTAACAGATGTTAACTTTGACCGTTAGTCAAAGGATATTTTGGTCTTTTCTGACCCTATTCTTGTTACCAATCACATGTCACCTGTTATTCTTATTGCCAAACATTCATTCCTTTAAGCTTGTAACCAAACACCTATTTTCCTCCCCCTTATATCACACCTCTCTCTATCATCTCCCTACTCTCCATCCTTCAAGTTTCTCTCTCTATGCATAGGTCTTAACAGCCACCACAGCCACCAGAACCGCCGGCCACAAGGACCGCCGGCCACCATCAACGCTCCACCACCTCCGTTGCGCTCTCTCTCTTTCTCTCTTCGATCAACACTAGCCGCCGCTCTATTCTCTCTCGTCTCTCTACACTGGCCACCACCACCGAATAAATACCACCACCCTCTTGACTGCCGGCAACCACCACCGCACGACCACCCCATTGCCAAAGCAACTCGGAAGAACACTAAAACCACCCTTCTCTCTGTTCGATCTACAAACTTCCACCACCGCCGCAGATCTGAAAAATCACCACCGCCGCCGATATGGATAACCACTAGCGCCACCGCAGATGTCTTTCAATGTTTCTCGCCCTTGTTCTTTTTTTTCAGTTGGTTTTATGATAGTGTTTGTTCCGATTTAGGGTTTTTACTAGGCGTTGAATCGAGTTCTTACGACCAAGATTTCTCATCTTCCTCATCGTTTTCTTTTCTTTTTTTTAGTGTTTGTCCCAGATCTGATTTCCAGATCGAATGTAGGACGGCTGTTAATCGAGTTCTTTTTTCCGATTTAGGGTGAATCCCTTATTCATCATGTGTTCAGATCTAAGTTATGTTCTTGGTAAGTAATAAGAACATAAACCCTAAAAACCACCATGACGATAAACATCAAGAATATGAATAATGCTAAGAAGATAATGAAAAATAAAAATCAAACTTTATAAAAGCAAACCCCCTAATTAATGTGTATTAAAATTTACTTAACATTATTAATTATAATGTTTTAGTTTTTTTATGATAGAAGGTTAGTATTGTTTAATACAAGTTTATATTTTTCTTCACTAAATAATACATTTACTATAGTTAATTGTAATCAGAATGTTAACTTAGAAAAAAGGGTAGAAGATTGTTTGGTTATAAGGATAGGGTTAGAAAAGACCAAAATATCATTTGACTAACGGTCAAAGTTAACGGCAGTTAGGCTAAAGGACCGAAAGTGAAACAAAATGACAACCACGGTGACTATTTTTATAATTTTCAAAGTTAAAGGACCAAAAGTGAAATTTCATGACAACCACAGAGACCATTTTTGTAATTAACTATATATATATATATATATATATATATATAGGGATATGGTACAAAAAATCTTATTGTAGTAAATGTAAGGAGAGATCTCAGCCATTGGATCTCTCCCCAAGTCAACAAAAAAAGTCAACAAATCCTATTAAATTCGGAATAAAATAAAAATAAAAAGGGCAAAAAGGACAAATGAGATACACAAATAAATCGGGAGCAGTTAACTGAAACCCTAGAACCGCCACTCTCCGTCGTCCGGCCAGATGCATAAAACACAGTCACCGTCGTCCTTTGTTTTCGCCGGCCAGATGCATAAAAACGTTGCAGTCGGTCCTCTGTTTTGCGGGCCAGATAAACAAAACAGTCACCGTCGCCGCGATGCACATAGTCACAACACCATAATCATCCGCCCGTTCTTTGTTTTCGCCCCGCTAGATGCACAAAAAATCCTTTTCGATTCGAAGAATCTGAGGCACAGGAGACGTGTGCATATATATGAACGGTGGCGACCTAGTCTGTGCATCAGAAATGATAGAAGGAGTGATGGTGGTGAAACCCTAACCTGTGGCGACGACGACCCCTAAACTGTGCGATGGTGGTGAAACCCAAAATTATGGTGGCGGCGTAACCCTAATCTGATGCACAGTCACCGTCGTCTTCTCTGTTCCCATCAGCTATATGCACAAAAACAAGCAGAAGAAGATGATGAATAGATGAGGCGGTGGCGGCCATGGATTGTGCAGCGGCGAAGGGATTCAGCGGCGAAGGGGTAGCGTGGGGTTAGGGTTTGCGTTAGGAGACGAGGGATGCAGCGGAGATGCAAACCGGATGCGACGACGACTACGGGGAATAGAAATGTCGTCGGAGCAGGTGGATTTTGCGAGGGGGTAGGCGGCGATGATCGACGGGAGCAGGGGAGCGGACGACGGCGAGAAAAAGAACGTGGCTAGGCTAGGGTTTTTGAGGGAACGTGGGTGAGAAAGAACGTGGGTTTGAATATCAGGAAAGATAAATTTTGTTTTTGACTTCCAAAAGTACCCTTGTACACGTGTCCTTCTCTTAATTCATCTTACATTTTGTACCTTAACTTTTTTTTTACTTGAACCCAATTCTATATATATATATTGCAGTATGGTTGTTCGAGAGGGGTGTACGTATACACGCACATACATATGTAAATCATAAGGTCGTGCCAGGGGCGGACCTGTGTTAATGGGGGAGGGGGCACGTGACACCGATCTTTTTTCAGTTCGTAGTGTTAATTTTTGATTTTTTGAGACGGTGCTACCGGTAAATTTTCGGGGTGCAACCGATGATGCCACCAAAATTAAAGGAAAAATGAAACTTTTTAAAAAAAATGATAAAAAATAGTTTAATATTTCCATTTATACCTTTAAAATACTTTGGTTTACCTTTAAATTAACATTTTAGTTAACATGGCTTCATATACATTGTGTTTTATTTTAAATTTTGGCCCTAAAATACCAAAACAACAGCAGAAATCTTGTTAATCCGACCCGATTAACCGGAAACCCGAGAAAAAACCCGAACCAGACCCTCAATTTTATTTTCACATTATATGGTGCTACCGGTCAAAAAAATTCCTGGATCCGCCCCTGGATCGTGCTATGCACAAGCCACTATTGTACAATACATATTATAATAGTGTCAAATTATCATTTATATATCACGGTACTTATGGGACTCCATTTTAACCATTAATGAAATTTATAAAGAAAGATTGTAGAGTATATGTAGAATTACTAGAAGAAACCATAATCCAACGTATGTAAAAAGTAAGATTCTTGATTTCACAAGTATTTGGTAATAGCAAACCTCAACAATATCTCCTTAAGCATTCACACTCGTACCTATGCATCCCTGCATTCACAAAACCAATGCAATGCATAGTTGTATCGAGTTTAGAATATCTGAATATGTCAATATGTAGAAAAGATCAATCAAACATAAGACCTAAGTACTACTTGATTGTTTTAATGCTAGCTTTGCTACTTCAATCTACAAAATAACATGCTCGATCATGTGTTATCAACCCTTCATTACTAGATTTGTTCAATTTTGATCTTTATCAGGAAAAGATAAATGAATTGGTAATCTAATAATAGTCTACATCTTTCATATTTCAAAAGATTCATAAGCTATAATTAATAGGGCTGTAAATGAACAGAACGAACACGAATGTGGCTTGTTAATGTTTGTTCGTTTAACTTTAGCCAAACGAATAAACAACAGGAATGAATAAACGAATGAATTTATGTGTTCATGTTCATTCGTTTAACTTTAGTCGAACAAATAAACGAACATGAACCATAAACGAATGAGCTCTTGTGTTCAATTAGGGATATAAACGAACCAAGCCAAGCTTTACACTACTCGAGCTAGACTCTTTAAGAAATGCAGAAGCTCGAGTCAAGCTTGTAATTTGAGGCTCAAGCTCGCTCACGAAGTGTTTTACGAAGTTCGTTAGAAGCTTGTTAACGCTCGTTTTTTTTTGTTTTTTTAAAAAAACAGTTTAAATTATATAAATAATAAATTAATTTTATTTAATTTTAAAGTTTTTTTATTTTTTTCATATTTAATGATATACAAATAATTTAAATTTTGAATTTTAAACTTTTTTATATTTAATGATATAAAAAGATATAATACAATTATACAAGTAATAAATAAAATATAAAAAATAAATTTTATATAAAAGCTCGTGAGCTTAAACGAGTCCGGTATACAAGGCTCGGGCTCGAGATCGTTTTTATTAATGAGCCTTAAACTAGGCTCGAGCTCGTTTAAGCTCGGCTCCTTTCGAGCTTTTAACGATCCGAGCTCGAGTAGCTCATGAGTAGCTCGACTCATTTACATCCCTATGTTTGATTATTTAAAATGTTGGTTAGTTCTTGTACATATTTGTTCGTTCATTAATATGATAAACATATGTAAACGAATGAACAAACACTATATTACAAAGCCAACATTATTAAAAACAAATAAACACTATATAAACACACATATAATTAAATGAATGAAAAATCTTGTTTATGTTCATTCGATTATTATATAAATGAAAATAAACGAACTTCCCGCCGAACGGTTTTACGAACGGTTAATGAAAGTTCTGTTCGTTTACAACCCTAGCTATAAAAAATAGAGTATGGGCTATGGGTAGTTAACATAACAACTCAAAACACTCCTCACGTGTGACATTCTTTGCACCTAGCACGTGAATACTTACGAGTTACGCGGAGTATGTGTGACTATTTGACCAACCATAAGTGCACCTTACTTGATTCCAGGTAAGTTTTTGGGTTCAAATTAAAAACAAATTGTTGATAAGTGGAGTAAATTATGACCCTTATTAAACACATTTCATAGTCACACTCATCAATCCGATATGAGATAATACTTAAAAATGCCTACGTTAAAAATGTATCTAGTTTGACACATTCCGTAATCAACATGTATGAATAATAAAAAGTCCGTTGGTATTACATATTACAATAACAACTATTTATAAAGTTCAAAGTTACAAAATAATCCTAATAAGGAACCCTTACAAGCCCTAACAAATTTATACGATTCGGTTGGTCATCTTATACTAAACCTAATCTCATTATCTCTAATTCAACCTGATACTTATCTTTGCAGCTTATATACTTTTATTTCTTGCACATATTGTCTATGTGTGTACATGATTACCACATTGTAATCGAGTTTTTAAATATTTAAAAAGCTTATTTACTAAAATGGTATAATTTTAAACTTATTTACCAAAATAGTGTAATTTTTCATCTCCGGACCACCTTTTTCCGGACAACACCAAAACCACTATGTTACCATCTCCAACTTTGGAATCCCTTTTCCTACTCCAACCGACCTCCCTTTTTCGATGACACACATGCACGTGAAGAAGAAACCTCTAAAAGGTCGCAGGGAGAGGAACAAAGATAAACATAACACAGGTCTACAAATCAACATCCATCATATGTTTAGATTGAGAATAGGACGGGTGCCTTGAACATAAACCATACGAACATAAGCCAGATCTATTCTACAAATTGAGAATCCGAAGTGGTTGCGATGACGGAGATGGTAGATTGGTTACGGTGATCGGACAGGGCGGTGCGGTGAATGAAGCTTGAAGTAGATGAAGGGCGGTGCGTGATAACGCAGTTGAAGCACATGGAGTGGGTAACAGGTGGTAGCCGTCGTCTCTGCTGGTCGCTTCTAGAGGTTGAAGTAGATGAAATGAATCGATGGATGAAGTATATAAATTTGACTAAGCACTTAAGAAGTTAATATTAAGTATAAGTAGTTATAATATTAATTTTTAATTATATAACTATTCTGTTAAAAAAGAAATTACACTTATTTGGTAAATAAGTTTAAAACTACATCATTTTAATAAATAAGTTTTTTATAACACTTGTTCGGTAAATAAACTCCGTTGTAAATTGTAATCTCATAGACTTTGATCCTTAACATATATTTTCGGCTTCAACTCTGCAAGGCCTCGACGGTTGTAATAATACAAGTGTTCGCTTAACTTACTAAAATCAAGATTTGAATTAAATGACACACTAAAATCACCGTCCGCCGGCGAGACACCACGAACGTCGGCACTTCTCTGCTATCTGTGTAGCCGGCCTTCTCCTATCTGCTACGGTTTTGGATGTTGAAGTTTGGGGATAACCTACCAGGTAAAATCGTAATCATCCGTTCTGATTTCAAATGCAGAATAGCTTTGATACCGTAGTCTCTGTCTCTCTGGTTCTTTAATGAAGATAAGCGGAAGCTCACACATACACAGTAGAAGATTTGCAACCTGCTTAATAAATAAATAAAATTCCCTAATGCTAGGTTTAGTATCATGTGTCAAGCAATAACTTAACATCAGACTCAATTTTGACCTAAAATGCTATTAAAGTTTTATCATCATAACTATTTCTATTGCTAATTTTCAAAAAATTTCATCAATTGTTTACATAGGATGCGTAATAGGCTGCAAATCAAATCTACTAGTGACGGGAAACAAACAACTCAAGTGAAGCATACTAATGAACAAATACCAGGTGAGAGTTATTTTGAATAAGGTATGTTTTCTAATTGCTATAATTATAATCATAATAACATGTTTGAGTTGCTTTATCGACAAAGAAGGAAAGGTATACCCTGAATTATATCAGCAAATATGTTTAAATATATTAAAGGCACTGAATTATGTTAATAACCATTTCTAAGTAACTCATTCGACTTTCAAATTCTTGTTCAACCGGTCTTGTTACTGCTTTTGCCTCTGGTTAATCATCTGCTGGTGTTGCCTATCACCCGAGTATACAGCAGTGGTTTGTTTGTCAAGTTGAAATGATCAATCGCTCGTGTATTTGTGTTGGATTTAGAGTTTATATTATGTTCATCAGTTCTGATACATTAGATGTAGTATGAACTCATGGTATTATTTTTTCTTTAGTTGATCTACTTTCATTTTTTTTAGGTGTTGATCACACCAAAAAGGTGATTTCTTTGGATGTTGCAAGAGTATTTAAGATGTTGCAAGTTTGGATTTGTTAAACTTCGGTAAAAAGGTCCCTCTTTACCCCTTTTTAATTTTCTTGGATTAATTTAAGCTCCATTACATATAATCATGATTTAGAGCTCCAAATCATTCTTTTTAGACTTAAACACCATCTATTCATAGAAACTATGTCGTAAGATCTCTACTGCATTCTTTTCAATTTGGTTTTGCTTAGTTCATGTTGAAATTTGAAAATCCAACTTTTATATGTATATTAAGCTTTGCCACTAAGAATTTAGGCGATATTGTTTGATTAAGGTGAAATATATCTAACACGGGTACTTTATTAATGTTATTACAGATTCAAGAAATAAAGACAAAGGATACATAGTTGTTTCATTGAGACTTCTTTCTATAGGTATGCATACTTCCCTTATACGAATAACTACATGATTAATTTTATATGAATAATTCTAGTTCATGTTAGTTGAACCTTTTGTTGAGGTATGCTTGTAGTTTTGTATGCATTATGTGGATTACAAATTGGTTCTTGTGACTATTCCCTTTATGATTAGAGAGACTATTAGTTGGCGACAATAGCCAGAAATTGTGTCTAGTTTCATGAGCATCTAATTAACTACGTATGTCTTGAGTATAATTTAGTTGACAACAATAGCTGGAAACTGTCTTTAGTTTCGTAAGCACCTAATTAAGGACATATGCTTGTTTAAAAAGGGATTTTCCCTTTTTAGGGTTTACTCGGGGGGTATGAGCCTTTGGCTCTGATATACACGGTCTAACTGGTGTTACCCATGACTGTTATTAGAAACAACCCCGTGACCAATCCTTGATTAAGGCCATCCTTTGACCTCCCTTATGGGGGCAAGTGGACTATGACCCATCAAGGTGATGGTTAAAACAAGCTCATGTCACATATATATTGTAAGACAATAGTCATAAGGAATGGATGGGTTTCCGGTTGGGTCGTGTAACGGGTCAAAAAAGACTCATGTCACATATATATTCCTTTAAATGGTCAGGCTGATGTCATAATGAGTTTTGAGTCAGAACGGGTAATTGATAAACAATATTGACATTAAAAGATTGGCCTTACTTATGTACTAGTAAAAGTTCTTAATTCTATTTATTAAAAGCTATTTGCAATTACAAAATTTGTATTAACTTCAACTTTGTTTTGCAGGTTACATGTGAAATATCGAAGACACAATCACCTTACGCTATAGCCTCTTTACTATGAAATTGATTTAGAATTTTAAGAAATTATGTTTTCAATACTTACTAGATTCTAAATAAGATATTTGTTGTTTTTACTCATTTATATATAAATCTAGAAAGTTGTGTTTTTATATATAATTTCAGCTTAAACATTATTCTATTTGAAAAAGAAGCAAATGGAAATTTCAGCTTAAACATTATTCTATTTGAAAAAGAAGCAAATGGAAATTCGAAATGAATTCTTAAAAGATTTAGAGGCTCAGTTTTCAGGCACTAAAACGCTGCCGGTCCTTGGAGTTTCCACACTTCTATTGACAAGCCACAATAATAGCTATTGCTTCGCTAGTGACGGTTTTTTCTTCCGAAGGTGTGCATAGATCGGTTAAGGCCCCTAACATAATCATTTGGTTAATGTAAAACCGTGATTGATCAGTTATGGTTATTGTTAACATTGATGGGTTGGAAAGTTTTAGTTAAGCCCGGGTTAAAGCATCCCTTTCTATTGCGTCTAAAATCGTTTAGTTTGTGCTAATATAGATAAGTGGGCTCAAAGGACAATTGTTATGACATATAACCTAACATACGAATGAGCCCATAGAAATATGCAATTAGTTAACAAAAATCTTGGAATACATGTTACCTAATAAAAATTTAAGAACATTATAGCAACGCTATGGCAAAAATACAAAATATATTATTAGGCTTTAAGTAAAAAATAAATGGGGTAACATCAAGGGACTCGACTATCACTAAACCTGGAATACAATGTGTGTATGTGAATGTATGAATATTAATAAAAAATAAAAAACCAATGTTTTAAATCCAAGGGGGGTAGTTCGGTTAACCAAAATTCAAAAACTGTACCGTCGATTTTACTAAATTTTAGTTAAATTGTTCGGTTTTATCAACAATTTGGTTATAGTTCAGTTTATTGGTTAACATATTCATCCTTATCACAAGAGAGAGTCAAAACACCTATACCGAAGGAATTTAGACTTTTCCGGTACTAAAATGTCATGCATTTTGTAGTAGTAAGGTTCCATAGAGAATACCTCACTCATGGAAAACTTGAAAAACCATAGCAAAATCAAGAAAAGTGTTGAAATTACATTTATCTTTAATTCAAAAATCATAAATTTATAAATTAATTAGTTCAAAATAAAGGATTCCAAACCAATATACTAGATGTATAGTGCGTCTAGTACAACACCAGATAAGTTTTGTAAGTGGTCTAATTCCTTGAGCTTTAACGAGAAGTTCAAAGAATTACATTGTTATTGGAGGATAAAAAAACAATAAGGTCAAAATCCAAATTGGACATTCCTAACTAGGAGTTTTAAAAAAATACACACTTCCTTTAAAATCCACATCAACTACTGCCTTCTCATCTAATACTCATCCACTTCTTTGAGACAAATAAAAAAATACACACTTCCTTCAACTGTTTTTGAGTTCTCTTCTGTAAGATTTTTTAACTAACTTCAAACAAATAAAACAAAAACACTAAGAAGAAAGGAAAAATATTTTTACAATAAGAATGTAATCTTAATAATGTAGGGTTTACAAATTTGTATGATTGTAGCTATACCCCTTGGTATTTATAATATCTACCCTAAAACTTAGACTAAATTCATAAATATTGACAAACTTCACTTGAATATATTGAACACAACTTTAGGAACCTAAAATCATGGCGTCTCATGTGTTGTATGGTTGGAAGATTAACATGAATTATGATTCTATGACTAGGCTAACACGTTGAAATTACAGGCATGAAGCTGTGTTCATCAAACAAATTGTTGAGAAGATCTCTCTGGAGTTACGTTCTGTTAATTGTAGTGTTGATGGAAAATTAGTTGGCATGGATAGTCGGATAAAGGATGTTGAGTTGTTACTAGAAACTGGCTTTGATGACGTGCGTATGATCGGGATCAAGGGGATGGGAGGTGGAGGGAAAACAACTTTGGCAAGAGCTCTTTTTGGTAAAATCTCCTTTCACTTTGAAGGTAAAAGCTTTGTTGAGAATGTGAGAGAAGCTTCACAATCCCCTTTGATTGGTTTCAAGTCGTTGCAGGAACAAATCCTTTCAGATGTGTTGAATGATAAGAAAATTAATGTCGGTTGTGTTAATGACGGGAAAAACATGATTAAAAAGATGTTAAGTAGTAGAAAGGTTCTTATTGTTTTAGATGACGTGGATCATATAAACCAGCTTGAAGCATTAGTCGGTGAGCCTAGTTGGTTTTTGGCGGGAAGTAGAATTATCATTACAACTAGAGATGAGCAAGTGCTCGTGGCGCACGGAGTGAAACATATTCTCAATGTGAATTTATTATCAGATAAGGAAGCAACTTGCCTCTTCAACAGGTATGCATTCGGAAGAGATACGCCAATTCAAGGGTACGGAGATTTGTCACTTGAAGTTGTCAGATATGGTGCTGGTCTTCCCAAGGTTTTGGGTTCATTTCTTTGTGGTAAAGACGAAGTTGAATGGATAGATGCACTAGAAACACTAAAATCAATTCCGGATGAGGAAACTATAAAAATATTGGAATTAAGCTATACGAGCTTAGCAAATGATTGCAAGGAAATATTTCTAAATGTTTCGTGCTTCATGGAAGCATGGAAGAAAGATGATGCAATTAATGCACTTGAATGCTGTGGATTTCATGCTAGAATTGGTTTAAAAGTTCTTGAACAAAAATCTCTCATAACATTCTCCGAGGAAGATGATCAGTTCATACTCATACATGTGCATGATCTTATAAAAGAAATGGGCAAGAATATTGTTCGACGTTTGCACCCTGACGAGCCAAGCAGACATAGTCGATTGTGGATTTCAGAGGAAATTAAAGATATATTGGCTAACGACTTCGTATGGATGTATTTTGTTGTAAGATGGAGAAACTAACATGTTATTTCTTTAAATAAGCATAACTATTATTGCTTTTTGATTACAGGGTACTGAAGCAACAAAGTATATAAATATGAAGCATGTTTCATTTTCTCCTGAAGTTTTTTGGAAAGGTTTTGGGAACATGGAGAAGCTTATATTTCTTAACATTAGGTCTATTCGTTCTGCTTGGTTTTCCCACGGTGGTACTTTTTTAGGAATGTAAAAGAGTGGAAGTTCTTCCAAGTACATGAAGATTGATCAACTTAGGCAATACTTTCCAAATTCTTTACGATATTTGAGTTGGAAAGGTTACAATCATTGGTGATTGCCAAAATCATTTCAAGCAAATAATCTTGTTGCACTAATAATGAGGTGTAGTGGAATTAAACAGCTTTGGGAGGAGGGAGAAAGAAAGGTAAAGTAATGGTTGTTTAGTTGTTTTATATCTATTTGTTAGTTATGAAACCAATATTCATATTTGTGTGTGTGTTTGCTTATGACAGGTTATGAAGAAGCTTAAATTTCTTGACCTGAGTAATTCTGAGTTGAAGACACTTGATCTTGAGATGACTCCTAATCTTGAGAGGTTAGATCTTGAAGGATGTTCTGATTTGGAAAACTTTGACACGCCATCAGGAGATCTTCCAAAGCTCAAATCTCTCTGCTTTAGTAACTCAAAGTTAAGGACCACTGACCTTCGGCAGGCTCTATACATCGAGATGTTACATATCAACCATAAGGTTGATTTAGGTAGCGCTTTTTCAAACTCAAGTATAATTGGGTCAGAGTTAAGTAGCTTTAGACTTCAGCAAAACGAGACAATATCACATACTACGGATTGTGATGAATTAAGTAGCAGTCATTTAGAGTTGAGAAGCATTGAGCTTCAACAGGCTTTTTACCTCGAGACAGTACATACTCAAGCTCGTGATGAATTAAGTAGAAGTGGTTCAGAGGTAAGTAGCATTTATCTGACTCCAAAGCTCGATATGTTACAGATTCACATGCCTGTTCAATGTCTAAACTTGAAATCGGTTAAGTTGAGTAACTTAAAGTTCAGAACCCTTGACCTTCAGATGGCTCACAATCTTGAGACTTTATGTTGGTGCATATTTTATGAATCCCTAGTTCGTATCAATAAAGTATATTCATGTGGTGTTAATTAAATGTGTTTTGATTAATGGTTTGCATGTTTATATATTCTTAGTGAGTCTATGTGGTTACCTTAAGCTTACAAGTACTTAACCATGTGTTGGTGTGAGTTTGGAAGTTTAAGTCTGCGTGGAAAAATCACCACTTTGGTGATCAGGTTCACCACGCACGAAATGACCTCACTACGTGCGTAGTGAGTACCACTTCGCACGTGGTGAGGATGTTGGTCAACATGGATTAAATAACAATACAACTTCGTGCGAATTGAGGTGACTACGTGCGTAGTGACTGGCACTTCGCACGTAGTGACTAGTCTGGGCCTATAAATAGTGCTTAATTCGCATATTCGAGAGGGGTGAGCCACGAAACTCGACCTTTACGACCTTAAGCCTCGATTAACGCAAACTAGCCCTCGAAAACCGAAATCTAAGTGATAAATACGAAAACTAAGGGCAGCCTAGGCATCTCTGTGTGAGTTCTTAGTGTTTGTTCTTGTTTCTACTCTGTGTGTTTCTTAGTGTTACTGTGTGCCGGACACCTAAGCAGATCATAGTATCCTTAGGAGGTTTGGGAAATAGAATTCCGCGCTATTTCTCATCCTAGATCAGTCCTAGCATTAGGGTGTTTTAGTTTAGTTTAGAACTCCGTCCCCCTGCACGGTCCTAAAAAGTGGTACCGATTCAGAAAAGGACAAAAACGTATATTCAAAATGTCCACCACCAGTGTTAAATCAACTGGTGAACGATGATGTCCATTCTGAAGCTGACCCACTACTCACAAAGGTTGATGAATCTTCTGCATCAACCTCAAATGAGGATTTAACGTTACATGAGGATGTGGGTAAGCCTCAGAAGAATGAGGTTCAGCAAGAGGTTACCAAAAAGGCTGAACCAGGCATTAGAGAACTGTTGGACAGTTCCTATGTGCAAGGTCCGTTGATGCATCGTATCCATGATGCACTTCGGAAATTTGAAAATGAGGGTATTAAGTCTCCTGATACCCGTCCATACCAAGAGGTCAAACAACTACCCAAACATCAAGGGTTAGGGTATCGGCCTCAAAAGGTAACGAAAGGCTCTGTGAAGCAATACCCAGAAAGGGTCTGCTATGTGTGCAGGAGACCTGGTCACCTCAGTTACAAGTGTGATCAGAAGACACATCAAAGCTGTAACAAGAAAGTTGAGATTTTGCAAGAAAATAAAACGTCTCTTAAAAACCATCAAAACTCAACTCTTCCTGTTCAGCATCAAAGGATTCCTAAGTGGACTAACAAACTGTGTGTTCAAATGTCCAAGGAATCAAGTGACAGGATCATCAAGACTGGAACATGGATGAAACTTCCAGTGGTTGGAGAAGACGGGAAACCCATGACCATCCGGGCTTGGGTTCCTAATGTTGTCTAACTCATTCTTCTAAGTGAAGGGTGTCAACCGAAATAGTCCAGGTTAAGGTTTCTATGACTGTGTGTCTTTATCATTTTATTTTCTTTGTGCTTATTTTCTGTGTCGTTGCATTTCTATTTTCTTAGTTTTTAGTTTCTTTAGTATTTTAGGGGGAGATAGTTCAGAAAACTTAGAAAATACAAAAAAATCAGAAAACTTAGAAAATACAAAAAAAAAAAAAAAATCAGAAAACTTAGAAAATACAAAAAAAAATAATAGTTCAGAAAACTTCGAAAATACAAAAAAAAAAAAAAAAAAAAAATCAGAAAATTTAGAAAATACAAAAAAAATCAGAAAAACAAAAATGAGAAGTTGATCCAACTCAAATGGAAAATGATGGTACACTGGCTTTCAATACAAAGTACGTCTAGTAAAATTAGGACTGAAGGCATGTACATATTCTTGAGAAAACTGTCTGAAAATCTAATTGAATTAGATAAGAAACAGATAGTGTGTAAGACATATAAGGAAAGTCTAGACTGATAAATGGTTATGCATGTGAAAATCAATCATAGATTTAAGCTATCGAGACATTCCAAGTCTATAGGTCAAAATCAGTTGAGACTAGTTTAGTTTGATGCACACACCTGTTACCATGCCAAATGTGATAAATGACATTGAGCTAAAAGAGGGTGAAAAATTGACCCCAATCTGAGATGTCAAAAGAAATAGATACATTGATCTATCAATGTTGAATTGTCAAAGAGCATAAAATGCAGTGACAAAAGCTATATTGATCTATTAGTGTTGAATTGTCAAAGAGCATAAAATGCAGTGACAAAGGCTCAGCAAGAAAAATGTCTAGAGAGGTGAAAAATTGACCTCCATGTCAAAGAGCATAAAATGCGTTGACAAAATCACAAAGCACATAAGCATGGTGGTTGGGTAATCAAGTTGTGTACCTACTGAGTGAATCAAATACTGTGAGACTTTGAAAGAGATAGTCTTAACCGTGTATCCAGTCTAGATAATCTGAAAATGTTGAAACAAAATCTGTCATTATCTGAGGAAAGTTAGGTTGACAGACAGAGTTTGAGAGAATATGTTTAGGCCCAAAGTTCTGAAATGAATGACTACTAAGTATAGACGAGCTGGTACTGATTCCATCTTGGAACCTTCTCACAAAAAGATTTAAGTTCAGTAATTTTATTCTTGCAATTTTCTTAGTATTTTTTTAATTCAGTTCTTTAGGATTTAATTCGTTAATTGTTTACTTTTGCATTTTCTTTTTCTTTATTTTCAGAAAAATACAAAAAGAGTTCTAGTATGTTCTTAATCATTCTTAGTGTTTTGATTAGGGGGAGTTTGTTCTGTTTACATTTCCTTCATCTTACTTTGATGTGTTTTGCTTAAATGTCTATAAGTGATCTTGAAGTTACTGACAGTTTATTGCTGAGTGCAGTACTAACAGTAATTAAGGTTCACAGATGAGAAACTCATTACATGCGAGATGGAACCCCACTAAGCACGAGTTACAGCTCACAATGTGCTTAGTGCAGGTAAGGGTGTAACGAAAGGTATTCCAATAGCATTCTGCTGTGTGCATTTTGCTTTGTGCATTTTGCTTTGTGCATTTTACTTTGTGGAATTTTTGCTTAGTGCAATGGTTATTGATAGAACTAGGTCTTAGGGGGAGTATGTTGGTGCATATTTTATGAATCCCTAGTTCGTATCAATAAAGTATATTCATGTGGTGTTAATTAAATGTGTTTTGATTAATGGTTTGCATGTTTATATATTCTTAGTGAGTCTATGTTGTTACCTTAAGCTTACAAGTACTTAACCATGTGTTGGTGTGAGTTTGGAAGTTTAAGTCTGCGTGGAAAAATCACCACTTTGGTGATCAGGTTCACCACGCACGAAATGACCTCACTACGTGCGTAGTGAGTACCACTTCGCACGTGGTGAGGATGTTGGTCAACATGGATTAAATAACAATACAACTTCGTGCGAATTGAGGTGACTACGTGCGTAGTGACTGGCACTTCGCACGTAGTGACTAGTCTGGGCCTATAAATAGTGCTTAATTCGCATATTCGAGAGGGGTGAGCCACGAAACTCGACCTTTACGACCTTAAGCCTCGATTAACGCAAACTAGCCCTCGAAAACCGAAATCTAAGTGATAAATACGAAAACCAAGGGCAGCCTAGGCATCTCTGTGTGAGTTCTTAGTGTTTGTTCTTGTTTCTACTCTGTGTGTTTCTTAGTGTTACTGTGTGCCGGACACCTAAGCAGATCATAGTATCCTTAGGAGGTTTGGGAAATAGAATTCCGCGCTATTTCTCATCCTAGATCAGTCCTAGCATTAGGGTGTTTTAGTTTAGTTTAGAACCCCGTCCCCCTGCACGGTCCTACACTTTATATCTTGATACATGTCATGATTTAATGGAGATTTGTCTGCCTGTTAAATGTTTGAAGCTCACATCTCTTAGCCTTAATTGTCTTTCAAAGTTGAGGGAAGTCAACCTTGGGTTGATCCCAAATCTTGAGACATTCTGTTTTCAAGAATTGCCTCATTTGGCAGAATTCCGAATGCCAATCGGATGCCTAAAGCTCAATCTCCTAATTCTTCAACTTTCAAAGTCAATGACCCTTGATCTTGGACTTACTCCATATCTTGAGTATTTACATATTAGTGATTGCCATAACTGGATAGAATTTCAGGCACTGATAAATGGACTTCCAAAGCTTAAGTCCCTTTGGATTATTAATTCTTCAAACTTGAAGACCCTTAACCTTGGGCACGCTCATTGTCTCGAGGAATTCTATCTTGTAGAATGTCCTGGTTTTGTAGAATTTTACATGCCTGTTAACTGTCCAAAGCTCGAATCCCTCAAGCTTAACCTTTCTAAGTTGAGGACCCTCAAACTTGGGTTGACTCCAAGTCTCAAGACATTACATCTAAAAAAATGTCATGATTTGCAAATCCTTGACCTTGGACTAACTCCCAATCTCATGAAATTATTTATTTCAGAATGCTATAATTTGGAAATGTTTCACATGCCGAACGGATGTCCAAAGCTTAATGAACTTTACCTCGATCATTCAAAGTTGAGGACTCTTGATCTTGAACTGGCTCCAAATCTTAATGAATTACATCTTGAAGAATGTGATAAAATGGAGGAACTTCACATGCCAATTAATGGATGTTCAGAGCTCACACGTTTGTCCGTCAAACACTTAAAGTTGAGGACTCTTGATCTTCAGCTGACTCCTAATCTTGATGTATTGCGGGTTGAAGAATGTGATGAATTGGTGGAGCTTCAAATGCCTATTAATGGATGTTCAAAGTTAAGATGGTTGCACCTCATAAATTTAAAGTTGAGGGCTCTTGACCTTCGGCTCACTCCAGACCTATATAACTTACATATAGAAGACTGTCACAATTTGGTACAACTTCATATGCTTGTTATATGTTCAAGCCTCGTGCTTGTCAGTATAAGTCATTCCATGTTGAGGAATCTTGACCTTGAGGTTGCTCCAAATCTTAAGATGTTGTCTATATACGATTGCCATGATCTAGTACTACATAATGCACCCATTGGATGTGTAGAAGGTCTTGAATGCATATACTTAAGTGGTTATTCGAGGCTTAAATCTTTTTTCTTAGCAAAATCCTCCACGTCAAGTGCGTTTGAGCTAAGTGTCGAGTCCATAGATATTTGCCCATTAGACACCCAACATAGTTTGCCAAAGTTCCAATTTTCATGTGTTCTTGAAGAAGAAGAACAATTGTCCTTAACAGCCATAAGTCTTCAAAAGCTTGTTTCTCTAGCTAATTGTGGCTTACATAGTTTAATACAGCTTACACTTCATGGCAGCATTCCAGAGATGCCTGAACACCTTGAGCGATTAGAATATCTAGAGGTGCTAGCTTTATCATCTATAGAGACTAAGCATCTTCCGGAGAGCATTTGTATGTTGAGACGTCTGAAATCTCTCAAACTTGAATCTTGTTCGCTTCTTGAGAAGTTACCAGAGGATATTGGCCAATTGGAATGTTTAGAGGAACTGATCTTAAATGAGTGTACGTCGTTAACAGATATTCCAATGAGCATGTGTAAGATGAAACGACTAAAAAAGTTCAGCCTCACCTTTTGTACTCGAGTTGAGAAATTGCCGGAGGAACTTGGATGTCTAAAATGTTTAAATGAGTTGAACGTAGAAGGGACGAGCATAAGCAGGCTTCCATGCAACATTTCTTTGTTAGAAGGTTTGCGTGTTGTTGGATCTGTAAGTGGTAGTTTTCCATCCAAGATAAAAGATCCAGACGAAACCTGCTGCCGTTTTCCTATTAAAAAGAAGAAACCTTCTGCCACGTACATATAGCTTTGAACTACAACAAAGGTACGTAGTTTCTCCCTCTTTTATTAATTGTTTCTAGGGTAAGATTCTCTCATGTGTGATCAAACATAATCTATCATATTCTATTACATAAATATTTATTGTGTCCAAAAACATAGAAAAAACACATTTTTCCAACAATATGATCTTGTTTTACATAAATGTATCGTTTGGACTTTGGACTACTCTCATATATACAAAACATAACTATTTAAAGGGCACATTGCATACTAGACTATTTACTTGATTATCATGATCATTTTATCCTATGTGATATCAAACTAATTTCAACTGCCAGAAATAGGGAGATGAGTAATGCATTTAGAGAAGCTCACTTTTGAGAGAAGTGAAATACGCATCCCGTGGAACCGCCGGAAACATATATATATAGATTTAGAGGGGAGTACGTTTGCCGGTGACCCTATTGAGAAGAAAGTAACAATTTGAGGTTGGTTCTTCTTCTTCTAGCCAAAAGAAGGATTTATGCAAAGAGATCATTTTTGTAATCATGACCATCCATCTTCCGATACATGAAAAAAAAAAAAAACGAATCTCACTGATACATCGCTCATTTCATGCCCTTGCCATTGTGATGCCCTAGGCCGAAGATAGGCCGAAGCTCATGTCGCCAATACCTCAGGACGGCACTGGAAAATTTGTTCTCCAAGATCCCTTGAAAACTCATTATCTCGGAAATTCCTTGTAAAGCTTGTCGTCGGAGTCCCATCGGAAATCTATGTCGCTGTAAATGAGCAGAAAAACATTGAACCGTTCTTGAAATTGTTAGATGGGAAGTCTGTTTATGTTCGTTTGTTTAATAAACGAACGAATATGAACAAGGTTTTCAGTTCGTTTAATCAAAGGAATGAATGTGAACAGAACTCTCGTTTATTTATTAATTTTCGTGAACGTTCGGTTATATGTTCCTTTATGTTAGTTTAAATATATATATATATATATATATATATATATATATATATATATATATATAGGCAAAAGTTCAAACGAGAACTGTTTTTCGTACGAGAACTGCGAGAACCAATCTGAGCCGTCAAATTTTCCCTCCTTTAATATCATTGCCCACTCATGAATTCCTCACATGCACCCTGCCACACTTGATCCCCTCCACGCTCTTCATCCATGAACTTCCCATATTCAAGGAACGGCTGAGATTGGTTCTCGCAGTTCTCGTACGAAAAACAGTTCTCGTTTGAACCCTCCCCTATATATATATATATATATATATATATATATATATATATATATATATATATATATATATATATATATATATATATATATATATATATATATATATATATATATACTAGCATCGCACCCGCGCAATGCGGCGGCGATGATAATAGTTTGTGCTCGACAACATGTTTGATTTTAAAAGTATGGTAAGATATGTGTGAAATGCGGTGTTAGTCAACGTATCCATGTTTTCCCTTTTTTCCGATTTCTTTACTTCTTTTACAATCAACCATTTCAATAGTTGTTAAAATAGTTTTTGAAAAATATTATTATTAAATAATTAGAAAAAAATATACTATAGCCTTAAATTTTATTGATATAACTAATTTAGCCAAAATTAGATAAGTTAAATAGTTGTTGTGATGTTTAATGATTTATTAAAGTAATGGTTGACTTGAATTAGTTGAGATAATCAAGGGAATGATTGGTTAGTCTATTGCTTTAAGTGTTTCTATCTTAATCATAAAAACTTGTACTACTTAAAATTAAGTAGTCTTAAAATTTTTAAGAAAGAGAAAGTTAAATGTTTTATAATATAGTATAGATATAAATTATGACATTATATAATGCATTTAAGATTGGAAGATGTATGGAATTTTACTTTATTTTTATAAATTATTTATTTTAGTTTTAATGTAGTTTTGTAACTTATGAAAATATATTTGATTGTATTACCTTAATACTGATTTCATGGCTATAGTTTAATTTATATGATATATCGAAATTGTATTTTACTTTTCATCATCATCACTTTACCTTAATAAAAATGAATTCCATATTTAGTACTTAAAAACTCATTCATTATTGAGTTTAAACTCGTGAGAAAATTTATTGCTCTTTTACAAAGTTCAAACTTTCCATTAAAATCCATTGCTATATTTAATTGATTCAAAATTCACTTTTCACATTTCACCCATAATTTGCAACCATGTGAGAGGTAGGAGAAGGGTATGTTAGTAATTTCCACTTACTTAATTTTTAAGAGATTAAGCAATTGGGTTCAAGTAAAAAAAAGTTAAGGTACAAAATGTAAGGTGAATTAAGAGAAGGAAACGTGTACAAGGGTACTTTTGGAAGTCAAAAATAAAATTTCTCTTTCCTGATATTCAAACCCAAGTTCTTTCTCACCCACTTTCCCTCAAAAACCCTAGCCTAGCCACGTTCTTTTTCTCGCCGTCGTCCCCTCCCCTGCTCCCGTCGATCATCGCCGCCTACCCCCTCGCAAAATCCACCTGCTCCGACGACCGTTCTATTCCCCGTAGTCGTCGTCGCATCCGGTTTGCATCTCCGCTGCATCCCTCGTCTCCTAACGCAAACCCTAACCCCACGCTACCCCTTCGCCGCTGAATCCCTTAGCCGCTGCACAATCCATGGCCGCCACCGCCTCATCTATTCATCATCTTCTTCTGCTTGTTTTTGTGCATATAGCTGATGGGAACAGAGAAGACGACGGTGAATGTGCATCAGATTAGGGTTACGCCGCCACCACAATTTAGGGTTTCACCACCATCGCACAGTTTAGGGGTCGCCACCGCCACAGGTTAGGGTTTCACCACCATTGCTCCTTCTATCATTTCTGATGAACAGACTAGGTCGCCGCCGTTCACATATATGCACACGTCTCCTGTGCATCAGATTCTTCGAATCGAAAAGGATTTTTTGTGCATCTAGCGGGGCGAAAACAGAGAACCGACGGATGATTGTGGTGTTGTGACTATGTGCATCGCGGCGACGATGACTGTTTTGTGTATCTGGCCGGCGAAACAGAGGACCGACGGCGACGTTTTTGTGCATCTGGCCGGCGAAAACAAAAGACGACGGTGACTGTGTTTTATGCATCTGGCCGGACGACGGCGAGTGGCGGTTCTAGGGTTTCAGTTAACTGCTCCCGATTTATTTGTGTATCTGATTTGTCCTTTTTGCCCTTTTTATTTTTATTTTATTCCGAATTTAATAGGATTTGTTGACTTTTTTTTGTTGACTTGGGGAGAGATCCAATGGTTGAGATCTCTCCTTACATTTACTACAATAAAATTTTTTGTACCATATCCCTCCCCTATATATATATATATATATATATATATATATATATATATATATATATATATATATATATATATATGGGAGGGTTCATATAAGAAGTGTTTTTTTGCGAAAAGTGTGAGAAACAATTTTAGTTATTGACTCACTTTTGATCTTGTGATTAATTTTAATTATGATTAAAATTTTTATTTAATTAAAAAGGGTATATTAGTCAAGAATTTTTTTTCTCATCTCTCAAATTAATTTTTTCTGTCAAATTAATTTTTTTCTAGTTTTAAGAATCTGCTTTAATTTGTTATTAATACGGTGTTTACTATTAAACACAACCTATGGTTTACAAAATTTTAGTTATGTTTATAATATTCATTAATGAACACATACACACCCAACTTATCAATCTCATTAATAATTATGTTCAAGCATGAACACCATATGAACAGAAAAATTTAACTAATAATTATGTTCAATCATGAACAGAAATATAAAATATACTTACAGAAAAGAATAACGTTACATTAAGCCGTATTTATAAATTCACTTATGAACAACAGATAAACAATATAATCACAAACAATATCCACCCCAAATAACAAACATTAATTCAAGACTTTTTTCAAAAATATCAGATCTGAAAAAAAATGATGAAAAAATGCAGATTAGGTAGCAACAATTGCAACAATGGCAATCGGCGATGTTTTCGTTTTTCTTGTTTCTCCGTCGACAAAAAACACACGGGAAGATCGATAATCAAAAGATAAAAAGGGACGATAGGAAAAGTAGGCGGCGGTGAAAGGGAAAGAAGAACGAGGGTTGGTGCTTGTTGTCACAGTGGTAAAGGTCGATGCTTGGTGTTGATTATGGTGGTGGCGACGACGAGATCTAAGAACGACGGAAACAGTATGCAGCGATTTAAATGAATCGCCCTTCTCTCTCTATCAATCTTCAAAAGCAATTAGCCATGGCTGCGTAACCACTATCTGTCACTTATTTTGCAGATTTGACGCCGACGAACACCACTACTGGTTGAAAATGTAAACAAGAGATAATTAAGAAATAACCATGGTTGTTTGTGGAGTCAGAAGCACAGGCGGCGGCCATGCATGGTTGTAGAGAGAGTAATATATGAAGACTAGGTTTAAAAAAAGGAGGACGGGGGACGATTTGGTAGGTGAGGGAGGATAAATGAAGGTTTTTATTTTATAGAGGGGGAAAGGTTTTTTATTTTAAAAGGGGGGATGGAGGACAATTTATTAGGTAAAAGAGGATAGGAGAGAGAAGAGAAAATATATGAGAGATGAGAGAGAAATGTGTGAGAACTGTCAATTTTAATCATCTCTTAATTAAAAGGAAATAATCTAATTTGTTTTTAATTACGAATACCATAATACACCCTAGCCATTGATTAAAGATCAAACAATTTAAAATACTTCTCGCACTTCTCGCAAAAATAATTTTCTTGCATGAATCATCCAATATATATATATATATATATATATATATATATATATATATATATATATAGAGAGAGAGAGAGAGAGGGGTATGTTCATACGAGAAGGAAACTACTGAATTTTAATTAAAACTCTTAGAGGATAAAAAAAATCATTAAAGAAATTCAGTGTCCCTAATATATCTTTCGTGACTTTCTCTCTTTCTCTAATTGTCCTTTCTCTCTCCCACTAACCCTAAAATTCATCTTTCGTCTCTCCCTCCACAACCCTTAATATCCATTGAGGTGCATTCATTCTTCAAGAGATCAGGAACATTCTAACATATATGGGACAATATTCTACCGAAGAAAAGCCGATTGTGATTTCACTGAGTAACTGCACCGATCCACATTGAATACTGACTTCGCCTTCAAATAACAAGAAGCACCGAGTATCCATCACTCGCCAGCCAACCAACTTCACGATTCTCATCATCGATTGCAAATCGCCTACCAGTCTTTGATGATTTCAATAAAAATTCTCAGTTTTTTCTTTGATGGGGTTTTTCCTTGATCTGCTGTTTTCCTTAAATTCATTGTATTAGTTAAGGCCTACTAAATTTTTTATGCATCCATGTTATCCTTTGTTTCTAGTTCAATTGTGAACGTGACTATTGGGTTAGGGTATTTTATTCTTCGGTGAACTGCAATGCTAGATCACTACAAAAAATTGGCCTTTTAGGACACATTTAGCGACATCTGTAGCGACATATTTGAAGCCAACGACACTCTAAGTGACGTAAGGTGAGGAGTCACTAATAAAAAGTCACTGATTTAGTGACTTCCACCCTCGTGTCTCTAAAAGTAGAGACGTTTGGACCGACGTTCTCTCTAGTGTCGCTAGTATTTTTAGCGACTAATAAACTATTGTCGCTATTTTGGTCGCTGAGATGTTACCCATCGCTATAAACGTCACAATACGCGTCGCTGTAGGGGAAGCTAGCATAAGTTAGTATTTAGTAACATATCGCTATGAAAGTTGCTAATTATGATGCTATCTCTAAAAGTCGCTATACAAGTCTTTAACGAAGACGCTAATCTTTAAAAGTTACTATCCATGTCTTTAAAGATGTCACTTTATTTTTCAAATGTCACTATGCATATCTCTAAAAATGACACTATTTTATCAAAAGTCGCTACAAATATCATAATATAAGTCACTAATTTGACATATATATATATATATACACACACATACACACACACAATAATTATTAAAATATTTAACAATCTAAAATATTTCTATTATCAAACCAAACATCTAAAAGAGTTGTATATAACACAAACTAATAACCAAGTCATCATCCAATTCAAAGAGTATAATATCAAATGTTTTTAATATTCGACTAAAAACTATTAACGACCCCGAATTGCATCTAAAAGTTGACGGGTAGCTTTTCCCATTTCATGAGCCACGGCTTTACTTACTTCTTGAGCAACGGATGCATGTACTTCTTGGGAAATGATAGTCCTTAAGTTTTGCTCCAACGAAGTTTGTGATTTAACGACTTGATCTAATTTTCTTGACTGTACTTCTTGTGTTGATCTTAGATTATCCAACTCGGCTCTCAGAAGTCCATTCTCAAGTTTTTGTTGCTCCACCATCTCTCGTAAATCATCTAGTTCCTCATTAGGTACATTATGAACAGATGACTTTTCCATATTGACACTTTCAAGCATATACTCATCAAGCACCGATTCGTAAGCCTTTCCATTTTTTATGCCAACATGTTCAGCCCATCTCGAGTACGTATTTGATACATTCCCCGACTCGGCATCAAGTGAGTCCGCTTCACCAAATTTTTCATTGTATTGTTCCTATATTGAAAAGCCAAATGTAATGAACAAGTTTAACATGTTAAAAACTTAATCCAAACATAATTTACATAATGTTCCATTCTTCCAATTTTGGTTTTAATAAATATAAATTAGAAGTATCAGAATACATAACCAAGAACAAACAATTACAAGCAACTATAACCATAATTATAGCAAACAATGTACCAGTTCCTTTTTATGCCATCAGACTTTAACATGATATAACCATAACAGCTATAACCATAACAATATAGCAAACTATAACCATAACAGCAAGTTTAATCCATAACAGCTATCACCTTCTCAAATCCCATGAAAATTATGAAAATTAACAGTCATGCATAAAACCATCTGATCATAAACAGGACTCAACTCATAAATTGGGATATATGTATCTTTGTAGATACTCTGATTAAAAGATAATAAAAGCATAAATTTAAAAATTCAAGAAAGGATCAGATGCAAATTACCTAATTATTAAATAACTTCTTCGAAATTAATTTATACATAAAGTAGATAAAACTTAAGTTAAAAAAGAAACTTACCCAAGTTTCTTGTGCCACATTGTCAACAAATGTGCCGTCCTTCCCTTTATGGGTTTTCATAAACACTTCTCCAGCCATGGGTTCCTGTCCTAGTTCCTTTTCCTATATAATCAAGTCATGCAATAGATACTTATTAAAACTAAGCACATAAATAAATAAGTAAAACACTAGTATTTATCACTAAAATGCTAAAATCTGCATACCAATCTTCTTTTGTGCTCAACATTTAAGATTGATCCACCAACATGCAAACGCTTATTAGCTTGACGAGCAACTTTTCCTCTCTCAGATTTTGAAACAAATTCGGGTAACTGCCACCTCCTACAGAGTGTTTGCCAAGCAGTAGCATTCATAAATTCTGGTTTGTGTGTAGGTGTCTTCCTTGCTTTACGTATGAACAAAAAGTATAACTTACGAGATCTGTTCCGAGTTAGAAGCAAGTGTACGGCGATTAGACTATGACTATGGCGGTGGACGGAATGCAGAGTACGATGATGATGATCGTGAGTACGATGGAGTATGGCGGTGGACGGAATGCGGAGGAGCGTGAATCGACTACGACATTTCGAGCGGAATGAGCGAATCGACTACGAGTCTATGATAATCTCTTTTGGTTATGAAGCGTGAATCCCACCATTACTACGACATTTCGAGCGGAATGCAGAATCTACGACATTAGGGCATGAAGCAAATGGGCCTTTTTACATTAAAATATTAGGGCCTTTTTTATATGATATGTTGACTATTGACTTCAGATGCTAAAATGGTTGAGTTGACTATGTCAAAGTTTAAACAAATCGTAAATAGTATTTATAGCAGCATTAAAAATTTTAAGTTAACAATTATCTGATCAAATTAATTCACACTAAATAAATTAACTATTTTATAATTAACTTATCCGATTCATTTTTTGTAAAATGTGAATTGTTGTTTTAAAAACAATCATAAACTCACACTAATTAAATTAACTATTTTATAACTTAACGACTTGGTTAGTGATTTGTTTGAGCAAGACACAAAGTTAACGATTTGGTTAGAGACTTGTTTGAGCAAGTCATAAAATTGGCGACTTGATCGGTGACTTGTTTGAACAGGTCACAAAATTAGTGACTTTGATAGGGACATGTTTGAGCAAGTCATAAATTAGTGACTTGCTTGGTGACTTCTTAAGCAAGTCGTAAAATTAGGGACTTGTTGAAAGACTCATTTGAACAAGTCACAAAATTAGCGACATATTTAACGACATAGTTTAAGACCTTGTTGACTATTATTATATATTTCGACATCTTTTACGACGTGGAAGACTTGATCATGGCTAAAACTATCACTACGTTTGTCACAATTTTGTGACGTTGAGTATTATGTCACTAAAGATGTCGCTAAATAGCTTTTTTCTAGTAGTGGATATATCTGGTCATATATATTTGTTTTTTTATTAAGAGTGACATTAGTAAAGTTTAACTGGATTCATGTGTTTTTTTTTCATTTATAAAGTTTATATTTTTCTTATCAAACTAGTTAACCAAAGGTCCGTACAATTCTATGTTTATTAGTGAATTTGGTTTTTTATTTTTGATTTTATAAAGTTTATATCTGTGATTTGTACATTCAAATTAGGATTTTTTTTTTCTGGGTTTTTGATTTGAACAAGTATAATACAAGATGTTCATAATGTAAGACTAATGAAATGGTTAATGGCAGTAAGTTGTTTTATTTTTTGCTTCTTTTTATTATTCAACGTTGGACGATTTTGTAATAAAGAAGATAATAGGTCTTTTTATGTTTTTGAATTTTGTTCGTGTGTTGATCATTATTGAACACATAGTTTTAAATAACGGCGATGTCAAGTCTCAAGCTTTAGAAGCCATGGCGAGCCCATGGCCAAGCCAAGACGTCTTTTAAGGGTCACTTAAGACGAAAGTTTTGTATATATTTTATAATTATGTATATCCAATTTAATTATTAATATACAAATTACACAAAGTTGCACAAGTGAGGAGCAAAGTAACATATATAAATTATAAAATATAAATTTATAGAAGTTTACTACACGCGATTACAAAATGTATACGAAATAAGCCAACTTTTAAAAAAAAAGTATTTTCTAGCGCACCACGCTTTAAGAAACTCGCCATTTGTCGCATGAAGGCGTGCCTTGGCAAGCCTTGACGCGCGCTACGCCTAGGGCTATTTCTTAACGGCAGAGCCTCGCCTCACGCCTTGGCGACGCCATGACACGTCTTTTAGAACAGTGAGTGAAGATAACGAGAATCATTATAGTGAACAATCTAAAGAAACACGCATATGTTTAATAGGAAATATTTTGTTAATGAATAATCAATTAAGCATATTAAGAACACTTGTGCTAAACTTTCTATAGTTTTTAATCGATTCTTCACTAGTGTTACAAACAAAAACATGGTAAGAGAGAGAGGGGGATGAAAGAGGAGAGAGAAATTGGTTGAAGAGATAAAAAAAATTAGTTTTTGATTTTACACTTTCTAATTAAATAAAAACACAAATTATGATTAATTTGATCCGTTAGATAAAAAACTAATCAAATACTTCTTGCACTTCTCGCAAAAAAAATACTTCTTGCATGAACCCTCTATATATATATATATATATATATATATATATATATATATATATATATATATATATATATATATATATATATATATATATAGTGGGAGGTTCAAATGAGAACCTAAATATTTTTGAGAATGGGTGACTCAATCCAAGCCGTTCAATTCCCCCTCCTTCAATGTCATTACCCACCCATGAATTCCTCACATGTATCCTGCCACACTCAATTCCCCCACGCTTTCCATCCATGAATTCCACTTACAAAATGAACGGCTAAGATTTAGTCTACCATTCTCAATTAATTTCATATTCTCATTTGAACATTCCCATATATATATATATATATATATATATATATATATATATATATATATATATATATATATATATATATATATATATAGGAGAGGGCTCATGCGAGAACCGTTGTTAGTGCGAGAACCGCAAGAACCAATCTCGGCCGTTCTTTGGATATGGGAAGTTTCATGGATGGTGAGCGTGGAGGGATAGAGTGTGACAGGGTGCATGTGAGGAATTCATGGGTGGGCAATGACATTAAAAGAGGGGGAATTGGACGGTTCAGATTGGTTCTCGCGGTTCTCGCACTAAGAATGGTTCTCGCATGAACTTTTTCCTATATATATATATATATATATATATATATATATATATATATATATATATATATATATATATATATATATATGTGCGTATTTATATATAGTGTTTATTTTTGTTTAATAATGTTAAATTTGTATTACAGCGTGGGTCTTTCGAGCCTATACAATATACATACCTAATTGGAAATATATATTAAGAATCACTTGCTTAAACCGGTAACTTGTAATTGTGCAATGGAGATATATTTCTTTTTGTTCGCTCTTGTTTTCTGTAATTATTTTACAAAGACCTGCTTTTCTTTTCAACGAATACAAAACAAATTAGATAACCAAAAAACTTGGAACTATCTTTAACTTTTAGCACCCTTCACTATCATTTCATTATCTTTTTTCCCTTTTTGTTAATTTAACAAATCATACTCTTCTTCACACTTTTGGTCACCCTTTGTTTCTTTTGTTTCATCTTCCGATTAAATTGTAGACCATGGTATGAAACCGTTGCACCTCCAAGAAGAATCAATATATTTGGAAGTTTTAGCTATAACTTATTGCCCCCGGTGTCATGATCAAGGTATCTTTTGAGCTTTACTCTGTTTTGATTATTAGTGAAAGACTTCTATTAACAACATTTGATCTTTGAGAAATGCATTGTAACTTGAAATGATTTCTTAATTATGCATATGTTTTGACAATATTAATTAATGTCGCAATAGTAAGATTTTGTAGGTAAAGGGATGGTGGCATATTTTTATGTTTGTTGTGGATTTACAGCTAACCTTGAGAGATTTGTTTGTTCATTACATGATGCATGAAAGACTTGGTGTCCTAAAGTTGCAGAAATGGGTCTGATTGGACTATTGGAGTAATTTAGAGTGCGAATGATTTCCATATATCCTGCAGGTCATGGTGATGACAGGTCTCCATCGGTTGATGGAAACACCGCCGCGCCCCCTCTCAATATGCGGGTTGAAGCCCTCTTCGGCTTACCCATCCCAAGTCTATATCTCTCTTCTTTCTTCTCTTTCTCTCCCTCTTTCTTTATATCTCTCAACTCTCATATTTATATATAAAAGTATGAAAAATAGAGGGTTGGAAAGAAAAGTGGAAAAAGAGTATGATATGATGCTGATAAGATATGAGAGTTGGTCATTGATAATCTTAAATAGTAGTTAATTATAAGTGATTGCTAGAATTGACCATCTTGAAAATTATTGCAAGTCATGCCACGGTTGGGTTATGTCAGGTTAACTAGAACTATATTGTTTCATTTTGTTCAAGTTTTTTGTATAAAAATATTCATTGTAATAGTTCTTTTGTGTGTGTATATATTAGTTATAGTAAACATGTAATTAATTAAAAACATAGTCATTATTTTCATTTTTCAAATAATGATGGAGGAGTATTTAGGCAAATTGTCTAAATAAAGGGGGACCACTTTACCCTTACTATTTTAAAACTAGAATGCCATAATAACAAGAAAAATAAGCCCCTTTAATATGTTTCTATATTTCTATATTTTTTTAAAGAAAAAAATTTCGTTTTTGTCGGGTTTTTTTTTCCTGCACAACGTGAATTGTGTGCACATGTGCACATATCACTTGATTTTTTCAAGCACATGTGCACCACTTGTTTATAGTGCATGGTTACGTCTGGGTGCATATATGCATAGTGCACATGTGCATCTCGTGTATATATGCACAAGTACATGCATCAGCACAGGTACAGATTTCTGCACATGTGCACATAAAACTAAATTTTTTCCGGCACATGTACAAATTTATGGAATTGTGCACATATACATGTACACATTTATATGCAAATATGCAACTCAAAGTTGGTTAGGTCAAACTTAACATTAGCAAATACACATTAATTGTCATACTATATATTATTGTAGCACACATGTTAACAAACATCATGACAAAATCGTCTACTTAAATCATTATGCTGTACATGATAAAAATTAAACGGAATATAACTATACAAATTTATATTTGTTTTTTTACATATTACTGTAAATTTTAAAATTTTGTGCTTATAACAAAAAATTGGCCAGTTAATTAAAAAAGTAGTCTTTTTATATTCTTTTGGTTATTCTACATGTCAAAATAAAAACAATTCTACTTGTTAATTTTTAATAAAATTGTAAATAATTTTAATTAATAAATAGAAAAAAATTAAATGAAAAAAAGGAAAGAGGAGAAATACAAAAAAATAATTTTAGGGTAAATTGCTTTAAAATACAATGAACTTTAGCTAAGCTACCATTGTATATAATCAACTTTAAAATTTTTAAAAAAATACAACAAAATTGTTTATTCACCTCATCATCCCTTATAAAAAGGCTCCACCAATCACAACCTCTATTTTCTAAAAAAATTTAAAATTGAAAATAATTAGATAATTACGTCAAAACCCGGTTGTTTGAATATAATTGAAAGAGTTTAAATGTAAATTGTTACGGGTAGTATGAAATATGTGAGGGGGGGTTTAATAAAATTGTATATTAATGTAATAAATTATAAGCTTTTTGAAAATTATGTTTAGTATATCTTAATTGTTTTATCCGTCGAGAACAACGTGTAGGTAATTATTGAACATTTTATTTGTCTTTTATCTTTATTCACTCTACAAAATATAGTGGATATAATCACTGATTTTTTGGTCTTTCGATAAAAAAATTTAAAATATACTATAACCAACGGTTAGTGGCATAAAGTTGTTTACAAAACTACCACTACCACTTAGAGCTTTTTAAAATTGATTGTTAGTTGTGAGTAAATAACTCTAGAGAAACTATAACTCTACATATTTACTGGGTAATGAAACAATTGTCATGTTAGTGGGTTTTGTAACTACACATACAACTTGGAATTTTATATAAAAAATGTAATTGTCTAAGTTTTCTTATTTTTTTAACTAATAACTTGATACATAAAATAAATGTTATTACATTGATATTTGAATTCAGTGATATATTGTGTTTTCAATTATATATACTTGAATAATAAATTACACTTAAGAGGTTTACGTATGTATAGACATAATATATTCTATGTTAGAATCTTATTTTTATGTGATCTAATTTTTGTATACTTAGATGGATGTCATCATTATTTAACTTTTAATAAATTTAGTTTACAATTTGTTAGATTCAAATATATAATTCGCTAATAAAAATATCTTTAAATCACTTGATATTATAACGTCAACAATCATATTATAGGTCTTTACAATTTTGGGATAAAGCTCCATCACGGGAAACACATTAATATTATACTAAAAACTTTTAGACGTGTAATGTAGCTTTATATTTCTTATAAAAAATATTTATAAAAAGTATTGAAAAGACACGTTTTCACTTATGGACAATTATATGTGACGATTTCTTGACTGAAGAGTAAGTAAGGGTTAAAGGTTTAATTTGTGATGATGAAGGAAACCCTACTAATAAAGCCATGAATATTGTTTATAAATAGATTTTACACAAAATCTAATGATAATATTATATATGAATTTCAAAATTCTGTAATGCTTATTCATTTCTTACGAGATTTTATATTCCTATCTATAATTTGTAATTATTTTTACTATACGTGTTAGTACTCTTTAAAACTATATAAATTTAAAATTGACTTATATCATCCCGTATTAATACACGGGTCACTTAGCTAGTTAGAAGAAAATGATGTATGACATCATCATCCTTATTTGTAAGAATTTTTTTACAAATCACAACCTCCTATTTTAATTTTTTTTTTAAACTCTATGATAATTACCAATAACAACCTCTTACTTTCAATATATTTATTTTCCTCACATCAAGTGTGATGATTCAAAATTTAAACTAAATTTAGATTATAAAGTTTTTTAGATTTTCAAAACTTTCCATATGTCTAGGTGATTAGTATTGATAAATATCTAAAAATAAAAACAATATATATTTGTTATCCTACAATATACACCTAAATAGTGAAATTAAGTCAAAAACTTTTACAATTACATAAAAGGTGAATCCGATCACTGTATCGTCAAAGTAAAAGTAATTCTCATGTGAAAGAACTTTTTTAATGACAATCAGATAAATCCATCTAGCTTTTAGATGATCTTCATGGATGAATGATTAATCATTAATATTCGATATAAATCATATATATTATTTGCCCATATTTCATAATTTCTACTTGTATATTTTTTAATATTTATTCTCAACAGGGTTTACAAGATAACCGCCACCATTAGAAAAACATTACTAACAACGTTTGAATGTCAATTAAAAGAAGATTGTTTTTTATATAATTTCAAATTTCATGGTTACATCATACTCTTCTAAACCTAAATTGGTTGATCATGTGGCGAAAACTAACTTATTCCAAAACACTATTGTTGAAGCTGTGGATGATTTTTCAAGTCCTGATAATGATTCTACGTGTTTAGAAGTAACTTTAATCATCTACGTGTTTATACACGGGGTGTTACACTAGTGTTTTCTAATTCCAGAAGGCATAATAAATATATAACATTTAGTCATTTGCTTACCTCAAACACAAATTCAGATTTTAACAATCAGAATCCAAATCTAAAATATAAATTCCGCCTATGTAAAGTTCAAGAAGATAGTGTTGGGGAAATAATCTTTCAAATCCAATTATCAAATCCTTCTACCGAAATACGTCGGATTTAATGGTAACAAAACCACATCTTTAGTAATTTGAATACATGTTTCTTGAATTCTAACGTAAATGTTACAAACAGTGGGGTTCGACAAGACTTGCTTAAGTTTTAAGTACCAGTTGGAGACTGTTCCGTATTGGTGATTCTTATAAAACGCAACGGAAGCATAAGTGTTTGAAAAATAATTTTCAATTCCATCACCAATGATACCACATGGACCAAAACTCTAATCCATGTCTAAGCTACAAATAGAACAAGAAAAATTAGAGATGTACCCGTCTTGCTAGTGCTCCACATGAACTTGTGTATGGCTTGGAAGATGTGGTGTACACAAAGGAGTGTACCTCTAATGCAATCCACCCCAAGTGTAGTTTGATTTCCACTTACTAGAGTGAAGGTAAGCCTACCAAAGCACCACCACTAATATGCACCTTGAGACTACAAGCCTAGTAAATCAAATTGTATATGTTTGAGAGAGTTCTATAGCACTAGTATGATCAAGTGTGTAAACAAAACCAACAAGCTACATATGCCCCTTATAGAACTCCAAATATATATAGCAGTTCAAAACATTTAAATAAATGTTTTTTCTTTGATTGCACTAACAGTAACGGTTAGAATCACTTAATCGAAACAAGGGTCGAATCTACACTCGAATAACACTTCTGTACGCGTTACCGATTCAACAACTCGTACCGAGTGACTCTCGGAATCACCACATGCCCCAAAACTCGTAAAATACTCATAATTTCGCTAGAGTAACATTAAGTATGTCTAAAAGTTGTAAAAACCAAATGAACATTGAAATTTTCTTATAGGCCCTTTGCCGCCGTGTCACGACCATAAATTTGCAGTAAAATATTTCAAGTGCGCTGTGTCGCAGTCTCCCACTAACTTTTATTGGATTCCCGTCACGTCGTGACACATAAATCCGTCGTGTCGTGACTTCATATTTACTTGATATTTCCATAATTTTTTCGGTAAACTCATTTGAGTTCAATCCGCGCATCAAGATGTTATTTGAAATAATAGAAGCCCAAACAACCTTTGTGTAATAAAGAAATATATTTCTTTAATACTTGTCACTAATAAACATTCACACTATATATATTTCATTAAACTTGATAATTACAATCTGAAATACGGGTATTACAACTCTCCCCACCTAAACACGATTTCGTCCTTGGTTTCTTCACTTGAAAAATTCGAGATAGTCGTTTCTCATATCCTCTTCCATTCTCATGTCCATTCTGAGCCTCAACAGTGGTCCCACTGAACCTTAATGATACCAACTTTTTTATTCCTCAACTTCTTGATTGATCAAAAACAGTAACCGGTCTCTCAACAATCTATAGTTATATCTTCCAAATGTACGAATTATGATTCATCGACTAAGAACTTTCGTAAGTAAGATACATGGAACTTGTAATGAATCTTTGATAATGCTTGCGGTAGTTCAAGTCGATAGGCTACCTTTCCAACTCTTGTAATCAATTTAAATGGTCCGATATACTTCGATTCAACTTTTCTCGCTTCCCAAATCGTATCACACCTTTCCATGGATATACTTTCAATATTACGAAGTCCCCTATTTAAAATTCAAGCAGTGATCTCCGATTATCCGCATAGATTTTCTTTTCAGTCGACTTTGAGCGATTTTTAATCTTTCTGAACTTGTTGCACATGTTCCAACATCTTGATACTATTTTAGTGCTTCACAATTCTCGTTGTCTGACCTCTCCCCAACATATAGGAGTTCTACACTTCCTCCCGTACATCATTTCGTAGGGAGGTATATTGATATTCGCATGATAACTATTATTATAAGAAAACTCTGCTAGTGGTTAATACAAATCCCAACTTCCATGAAAGTCTATTACATACCCGTAGCATATCCTCCGACGTTTGTATCATCCTCTCACTCTGACTATCTGTCTGAGGGTGGTACACAATACTAAAGTGCAATATATTCTTTTGATACTTGTCACGAACAAACTTTCACACTATATATATCAATAAACTTAATAATTACAATCGGATATACGAATATCACAGTTTGTCTAATTATCCACCTTTGTATGAAGTACTAGGTTTGCTTGTTCTTCATAAAAAGTTACAAATTTAGCACCTGTAACACCCTCTCCACCGGCGTAGATTAAGTAAGGTAATTAAATTATTAACCTTGAGATTTATATCTAATTATGTGGATTACTTATCATTATGTGTTATGTGATAATTAATTGTGTTATTTATTTAATTATTATTTTAATTAGACAATGATAATTAATTGTTAATAATTTGATAGTGGAATTATGAGGTGTCAATTAATGACACTAATACCACCAAATTGCCATCATATCCTCATATCAATTACATGCAATTAAGAAAATTGAGTGTGTGCATGTGTGTGTTGGAGCACTCGGCCGAGAAGAAGAACAAGTTAGGGGATTCTTCATCTTTTCAATTCAATCTTTGATTCATTGTTTGGTTTCTGCCATATCTGATTTATAAGGTTAGCATAATTGTTGATTGATTGTTAATTTCATTCGGATTTATGATTTTAGATGAATTCCGTATGATGCTTATTGAATTGATGAACTTTGGATGTTTGCATGCTAGAATTGATTGATAATTTTTGTTCATTATATGTTTATATGAATTCTGGAAACATATTTCATCTTGGATGCTTAAATTCAGATAAGAATTAAAGTTAAGAATCGATTTGTTCATGAACACTTGAAGCATTCGGAATTCGATATGAAACATGCGGATTTGAGAGAAATCCGAATAATATATACGGAATTGGAGTTAAATCCGAATAAAGTGTTGAATTTATATTGAATCCCGAACAATTATAACCGGAATTGGATGAAATCCGAATGATATGCCCGGAAATGATGAATTCCGCATGTATTTAATATCGAATGCTTATGCCTTAACTTTATATGGAATGTATTATTCGGATTTTGGATTGATCGGAATTGGTGTCCATTCGGAATTGACTAATTGCCATTACTCGGAATTGATAATGTTCGGATTTGACATGTACTTGGAATTTCATATATTTGGAATTGAACACTATTCGGAATTGAATATATGCCTTTACTCGGAATTACAAATGATCGGATTCTGCTTATATTCGGATTTAGACCTTGAGTTCGGAATTGACCTTTGCTCGGAATTGAAGTAAGCATCAATCGGATTTGTTTATTCGGAATTACCTTAAACTTCATTCGGAATTGTACTTATCCGGAATTGATATAAAACCGCATAGAATGCCTTTGCTAATTCGAAATTGTGAATTGTATCTGGAATTATGATAATTCCTCATGCTCATCCGGGATTTGGGATATCCACATATTTCCCTAACACCTTATTCGGAATTGGACTTATGATGGTGAAACCGCATGAAGCCTTATACGGTTTTGGATAAAGTCTTGGGATTTCCTTAACAATTCAGTTTATGATGGACTGATTTTATATACCTGTAATATATGTGATATATATACATATGTGATGAATGAATAAGTGAATTACTTATTGTGAGTCAGTATTGGGAATTGAATACTGACTTATGTTTACTTATTCTCAGGAACTGAGAAGACTCAGTAAGTTAGTTATCTGAGTGTACTACAGCCTTGCTGACTGTGGTGAGTGGATTTATATCTTTGGATATACAGGATATGATATCCTAATTGTAACTATGCTCTTGTTGGACTGTATACATGTTTTGGAGATCAGCATCGCGGGGTTTCGGCTGGGCCTGTTGCTTGGGGATTTACAGTATTAGATCTTGACATGCATTTGTTGTATTCAAGGGTGCTACTACTGTTGTCCGTGTTAGCAGGGCTATCGGTAAACCTTGGTTTTGGCCAACCTTGGTTGTAGGTGGTTGCAACACCGCCGGTTCTCCTTGGATTTTGAGCTATGTGTTTGGGCATGTTTGCCTTGTATATGTTTAGATATTTGTTTCCACACTTAGCTTTGTGCTAATTCTCCACTAGATTGTTTTGCAGATCCTTCGTGGTGAGTTTCTGGTTGACGAATACTGGGAATATGGACAGACCACTACTCTGATGTCAAAGATTTTGATTAGAGCCTGTTTTGTTTATAACACTGTAGTGGCATTTTTGTAAAATGACAAACAATCAAAGTTGTAATTATCTTCTGCTTTTAATCTAATTATATATAATTAGCTTCCGCACGCAGTTTTATGTTAATTAAAAAGTACAGTGTTACAAATTGGTATCAGAGCCCTGGGTTGAGGATTTGCATTGATGATTGTGCAATACTCGAACCGAGGCTCTGGTCAGGGTAATTAGTAGAGTAGCTTTGAGGGTAGTTAGTGTGGTTATACTAACGGATTATATCTAACAACTGGTGAGATGTTGTGTATAGAACAAAATATGGCTGATAACGTGAACCAGACAACTACCCCTGCGTCCCGCAGAAGAAATAACAATCAGTCTTCTACTGCAGTTAATGATCAGCATCACGGAGCTGGTACTTCACACAATGGTGAATCGGAGCAGCAGGATTATGTATTACAACTGGAAGATACTTTGCAAACTCTGAGGGATAGAATTCAGCAGTTGGAGCAGTAGCAACAACAAACTCAGTCCTCCCAGCAAACCTTGACCATCCATATGCGCTGAGAGTTAGCTGTGTTTATCCAGTCAATACTACCTCCTGTATATACTGCTACACCATTTAACACCGTGTCAACACCTTTTGGAACCTTACCTTATGTGTCAATGCCACAAGTGACACAGCCTTATCAACCTCATCAACCACAACAGCAGAATATTTTCATTTCATGGTATCCTCCACAGGGCAGTTTTAAACCAAAAGGACAGTATAAAGATTTTATGGATTGTCAACCTTCGGAGTATTCTGGAAGCTCCGACCCTACTGTTACTTTGAACTGGTTGAGGGAGACGGTGAAGGCTTTAGATGCTTGCAATTGTGAAGAGGTTGATAGAGTGAAGTTTGCAACTCGAAGACTAAAAGGTCAGGCTGCAACATGGTGGGATTCTTTAACTGCTCATTTATCCAGGGAGGTTGTGAACTCAGTAACTTGGGATCAATTTCAAACCAAGGTTTGTGAGCATTTCTGTAATGCTTTTGATTTAGCCAGGGTGAAGCGGGATTTCTTGGATCTGGCACAAGATGATAAGATGTCAGTTGATGAGCTGATTACTAAATTCAATGAAAAGTTGAGGTTTGCAAAACAGTGGGTACCTGATGAACCTTCTCAAATTGATCATTTTGTTCAAGCCTTATTACCTGAATATCAGGGTAACACCCGAATGGCAACATCTGTAACACCCCCTAATATGGCTTAGTATAATTAAGGTAATTAACTTAATTAACTTGGGAATTATGATTGATTAATTGATTTGTTAATAAGTAATTATATGTTTATTATTATGTGATTTAATTATTTTAATTGTATGTGTCAATTATAATTAGTTCAATTATAGTAAGTGGAATGATGAGTAATCAATCTAGCTAGGGGTATTAGTCACCTTATCAACTCCAATGCATCCTCACTTACATGCAAATAACAAGAATTAGTGTGTGTGTGTATGTGTGTATTTGGTAATTTCGGCCGAGGAGAAGGAGAGAAGAAGAACAATCAATTTGATTTTAATTGCATGCTTAAATTGTTAACTGAAGGTCCTGCTATCAAGGTTAGAATTCAGTATGATGATTGTTAATGTTGTATTAACTTTGGGTTTGAATATATATATATATATGTGTGTGTGTGTGTGTGTGTATGAAAAACCGATTGATTAGGATGATTTGATGATCTAGATCGTTAGCATGTTGATAATTTATGATTATATGTGTTCCTTGTATGCTTAGAATGATATCTGGAAGTTATGGACACTTGCATGCTTAAAAAACAGATTGGAATTTATGATAGAAGCAAACTGTTGAACATGTATGATTTTATCGGTATTCATGCTATGAATGTGTCGGTATTATGGGATGATTGTACCGGGATTGATGAACACCGATAGAATATTTACGGTATTGAGGAAGAAACCGAGAAACCTGATTGAATTGTATTGAAACCGATAGAAAATAGATTGTGGCCTTAACACATTTCTCGGATTTGCATAGTATCGGAATTTGATATTTCTCGGTATTGGACATTATCGGTATTGGACTTTATCGGTATTTGACATTATCGGTATTGGACATTTCTCAGTATATGAATTATGCCTTAACACATTTATCGGATTTATATATTATTATTTTATCGGAATTGATATTCTCGGAATTGAGATTCTATCGGAATGGATACACGTGCCTTATGTCGGATTGTATTTTCATCGGATTATGACTATTCTCGGAATTGGATCTTTTCTCGGATTAGGTATTTTATTGGATTTGAGTTTACTCGGAATCCAATTTACTCGGATTTTATATTTAAGTCTTTTCTCGGAATTGGATGTATCAGATTGTGCTTAATACTCGAAGTTGAGATTTTATATGATTGTGCGTTAGCTTGGATTGTGTATATTATTGGATTTTGTCTTTGTTCGGAATTACACTTATGCCTATGCTCGGAATTGGAAATTCAATGATGAATCCGAATGAAGGTTGAGCTAAGAAACTTCTTGATGATAATGATGAATTGATTTGAGCTTTGTATCAAGTGAATGGATGAAAGATTATATATATAGCCTAAGCTAAGGAATTGAATGAATTCACAGATTTACAAGTTGTAAAGAGTAATTGTGAATTCGGGTATAAGTATAGTTGATAATTTGGTACTTATAGATTATTGGTACATGTGATATGTGGATATATGTACTTGTTGATTTTATGTACATGTATAATGACTGTAGTATTATGCTTATTGTGGATTTATTAAGCAAATACTGATTGTTAGCTATTTGTTCAGGTGGTGACAAGGCTCAGTAGAATAGATTGCTGAGTAGCCTGAGTTGGAAGATTTTGGTGAGTGGACTTATATCTTCGGATATGCAGAATATGTCATCCTGATAGTTGTGGCGCTCTTGATAAACAGTATACATGTTTGGGAGGGAGATTAACTTTGGTATGCCGGCTGGGCTTATGCTTAGGGATTTACAGTATTTGATCTTGAGGGGCATTTGTTGCACTCAAGGGAGCCTGTACTGTTATCCAAGTAGCATGGCTATCGGTAAACCTTGGTTTTGGCCGACCTTGGTTGTAGGTGTTGCAACACCGCCGGTTCTCCTTGATTGTTTGAGCTGTGTTTGGGCATGTTTGCCTTGTATGTGCTTAGATGTTGGTTTCCTCACTTAGCTTTGTGCTAATTCCCCACTAGTTTGTTTTGCAGATACTCTTGAGTGAGTTTGTGGATAATGAAGGCTGGGAATATGGACAGACCACAACTCTGATGTCAATATTTTTGTTGAGAGCCTGTTTTGTAATTAACACCGTAGTGACATTTTGTAATTATAAATCGGATAAAGTTTGTATTTAACTTTGGGTTTTACATGTAATTATATGTAATTAGCTTCCGCACGCGTATTAATGTTGTTATAAAAAGTACGGTGTTACAACATCCTTGGTGCAATAATTTACCATTGCTCGAGCTGCTGAGGGTGATGTGAAAGCTCGAGAAAGGATGAATCGTGAGAAAGGGTCATCACACAAGTCTAGTGGAAACCAAAGCGGGAACAAAGGTAAGTGGCAGGGAAATCAGAACCAGAATGAGCAGAAATCTAAGGGCTCGGGATCTAATCAGAATAAACCTTGGTGTGGGCATTGTAAGTCTCGTCACACAGGGCGGTGCACACCGCAGACTCGACGGTGTGTTAGGTGTGGTGAGTTTGGCCATGAACCTTCTGCTTGTCGATTCAAGACAAATGTTTGTTGGAGCTGTCACGAAGGAGGTCACAGATCTGGAGACCGAAGCAAAAATCAACAGGGACGGGGCAAGGGGTAGCCACTGTCGGGGAATCGTCTTCTGCATGTCAGAAGCATAAGGTTGCACCTTCTGCGGAAGGGAGAGCCTTTAAAATGACTGTTACAGAGGCTGCTGAGAACAACGATGTTATCACTGGTATGTTTTTGATAAACTCTGTGCCTGCCCGTGTGTTATTTGACTCTGGTGCAAATAGATCGTTCATATCTGTATCTTTGTGTGATAAATTGAAACTACCTGCTACTGTGATTACTTCTCCATTAGAGGAAGAAATAGCATACGGTAAATTAGTGCCTGTAACTACTTCTGTAACTAGGATGCTAATAGATATAGATGGTACTAGCTTTCCTGTAGACTGTTTGTTGATGCCTATACCGGGGTTTGACTTAGTATTAGGCATGGATTGGTTAAGTCACCATAGAGCTAGTATCCAGTGTCACAAGAAACTGATTACTATTCCTTTGGCTGATGGGTCGCATGTCATGGCTCGTGGGGATAGATCTCAATCTTCTTTTCCGATTATCTCGTTTATAAAGGCTAGAAAATCTCTAGCCAAGGGGTGTGCGTCATTTCTGGCTTATGTCATTGATGTGAAGAAGGAGAAGAGACCTGTCACCGATGTTCGTGTGGTTTCTGAATATCCGGAAGTATTTCCAGATGATCTACCAGGATTGCCACCTGTTCGGGATGTTGAGTATAAGATAGATCTGATATCGGGTACTACACCAATCGCAAAAGCTTCGTATCGTTTAGCTCCTTCAGAGATCCGGGAGATGATGACCCAGATACAGGAATTATTAGACAAGGGGTTTATTCGACCGAGTTCTTCACCTTGGGGCGCACCTGTGTTGTTTGTGAAGAAGGAAGATGGAACTCTTCGTATGTGCATTGATTATCGGGATTTGAACAAGAGGACCATCAAGAACAAGTATCCGTTGCCCACAATCGATGATTTGTTTGATCAGTTACAAGGGGCTTCATACTTTTCAAAAATTGATCTGAGATCAGGATATCATCAAGTTAGGGTAGCAGAAGAGGATATACCTAAGACTGTTTTTCATACTCGGTACGGTCATTACGAATTCTTAGTGATGCCGTTTGGTTTGACAAATGCACCTACAGTATTTATGGATCTTATGAATCGTGTGTGCAGACCATTTTTAGACAAGTTTGTCATTGTGTTTATTGATGATATCTTAGTGTATTCTAAAACAGAGGATGAACATGATCAACACTTGAGGCAGGTTTTGGAGATTTTAAAGCAACACAAATTATATGCCAAGTTCTCGAAATGTGAATTTTGGTTACGTGAAGTTCAATTTCTGGGGCATGTAATTTGTCAAGATGGTATTAAAGTAGGTCCGTCTAAAATCGAAGCTGTGATGAATTGGAGTGCTCCGAAAACGCCGACAGAGATTAAGAGTTTTCTGGGATTAGCAGGTTATTACCGCAGGTTCATCAAGGATTTCTCTAAACTTGCTGGTCCGTTGACCAAGTTAACACAAAAAGACGTTCCTTTTCAGTGGGGTTCAGCTCAGGAGAGTGCTTTTCAGACTTTGAAACAACTTTTATGTCAAGCTCCTGTCCTTTCTTTACTTGAGGGTTCAGAGGGTTTAGTTGTGTACTGCGATGCTTCTCACGCCAGGTTGGATTGTGTTTTGATACAAAGAGGAAAAGTAATTGCCTATGCTTCGAGACAATTGAAACCTAATGAACGAAACTACCCGACTCATGATCTAGAGTTAGCCGCTGTGGTATTCGCTTTGAAACTATGGAGACACTATCTGTACGGAACCAAGTGCACGATTTGCACTGATGACAAGAGTCTTCAGTATGTGTTTACTCAGAAAGAATTGAATATGATACAACGTCGTTGGGTTGAATTGATCAAAGATTATGACTACGAAATACAGTATCATCCTGGTAAAGCAAACGTAGTTGTTGATGTACTCAGTCGAAAGAGATCATCTGATACAGTAAAATTTATGTGATTGGAAATTAAGTCTGATTTAGTGGATCAACTTTTGGCTGCTCAACTTGAGGCTTTGAAAAATGAAAATCTGAAGGAGGAACTAATGATCAAACGACAACATAAATTAACTATTGACTCACGTGGTTTGAAGGTATATCATAACCGTGTTTGGGTGCCAAAGTTTGGAAACTTGAGAGAGTTAATTTTGAATGAAGCTCACAAGTCACGGTTGTCAATACATCCAGGTAGTACAAAGATGTTTCATGATTTGAAAACCTTTTATTGGTGGCCGACGATGAAAATGGATATTGCTCGATTTGTTGAGACCTGTCACATATGTGCTCAAGTAAAAGCAGAACATCAGAAACCGTATGGATCCTTGAAACAATTAGAAATACCTGAGTGGAAGTGGGATCATATTACGATGGATTTTTTAACCAAACTTCCACGAACTCAGAGGGGTCATGATATAATTTGGGTTATAGTCGACAGATTAAGCAAGAGTGCTCATTTTCTTGCTACTGTTGAAACTGCATCGTTGAGTAAGTTAGCACAACTGTATATTGATGAAATAGTATCTAGACATGGGGTTCCTCTTTTCATTGTCTCAGATCGGGATTCAAGATTTGTGTCTAATTTCTGGAACAGATTACAACAAGAGTTGGGATCCAGGGTGAATTTGAGTACAGCCTATCATTCGTAGACAGATGGTCAATCCGAGAGAACTATTAAAACCTTAGAAGATATGCTTCGAGCATGTGTGATAGAGTTTGGGGGTTCTTGGGATTCACATCTGCCATTGGTTGAGTTTGCCTACAACAACTCTTATCACTCCAGCATCGGTATGCCTCCGTATAAAATGTTGTATGGTCGTCCTTGTAGAACTCCAACTTATTGGTTAGAAGCTGGGGAAAAACAATTTGCGGGGCCAGATATAGTTCAGATGACAGCTGATAAAGTAGCAATTGCCCGAGAAAAGTTAAAAGTTGCCAGAGATAGACAGAAAATGTACGCAGATCCGCGTCGTCGACCAGCATCATTTGTTTAGGGATAAAAAGTTTATTTAAAAGTATCTCCGTGGAAGGGCGTTATTCGTTTTGGTAAACGTGGGAAGTTGGCTCCCTGTTACATTGGTCCTTTCAGAATCAGACGTGTGGTTAATGATCAGACAGTTGCTTTGGATCTTCCTGATGAGTTGGCGGGTATTCATGACACTTTCAACGTATGTTATCTGAGAAAGTGTAATGTAGAAGATCAGACTCAGATTCTTCCGATACAAGATCTTCGGGTGGATACGAATCAGAGACTCATTGAGGAACCAGTTGAACTACTTGATCGTAAAATAACAAAATAAAGGAAGAAACATATACCAATGGTTTTGGTCAAGAGGAAGCACAGTTTAGGTTCAGATTTGACCTGGGAGACCGAAGCTGATATTAGGAGTCGATATCCTTCCTTATTTGTGTGCGATGAGATTCCGAGGACGGAATCTTCTTAAGGGGGGTAGATTTGTAACACCCTCTCCACCGGCGTAGATTAATTAAGGTAATTAAATTATTAACCTTGAGATTTATATCTAATTATGTGGATTACTTATCATTATGTGTTATGTGGTAATTAATTGTGTTATTTATTTAATTATTATTTTAATTAGAAAATGATAATTAATTGTTAATAATTTGATAGTGGAATTATGAGGTGTCAATTAATGACACTAATACCACCAAATTGCCACCATCTCCTCATATCAATTACATGCAATTAAGAAAATTGAGTGTGTGCATGTGTGTGTTGGAGCACTCAGCCGAGAAGAAGAACAAGTTAGGGGATTCTTCATCTTTTCAATTCAATCTTTGATTCATTGTTTGGTTTCTGCCATATCTGATTTATAAGGTTAGCATAATTGTTGATTGATTGTTAATTTCATTCGGATTTATGATTTTAGATGAATTCCGCATGATGCTTATTGAATTGATGAACTTTGGATGTTTGCATGCTAGAATTGATTGATAATTTTTGTTCATTATATGTTTATATGAATTCTGGAAACATATTTCATCTTGGATGCTTAAAATCAGATAAGAATTAAAGTTAAGAATCGATTTGTTCAAGAACACTTGAAGCATTCGGAATTCGATATGAAACATGAGGATTTGAGAGAAATCCGAATAATATATACGGAATTGGAGTTAAATCCGAATAAAGTGTTGAATTTATATTGAATCCCGAACAATTTTAACCGGAATTGGATGAAATCCGAATGATATGCCCGAAAATGATGAATTCCGCATGTATTTAATATCGAATGCTTATGCCTTAACTTTATATGGAATGTATTATTCGGATTTTGGATTGATCGGAATTGGTGACCATTCGGAATTGACTAATTGCCATTACTCGGAATTGATAATGTTCGGATTTGACCCTGTACTCGGAATTTCATATATTCAGAATTGAACACTATTCGGAATTGAATATATGCCTTTACTCGGAATTACAAATGATCGGATTCTGCTTATATTCGGATTTAGACCTTGAGTTCGGAATTGACCTTTGCTCGGAATTGAAGTAAGCATCAATCGGATTTGTTTATTCGGAATTACCTTAAACTTCATTCGGAATTGTACTTATCCGGAATTGATATAAAACCGCATGGAATGCCTTTGCTAATTCGGAATTGTGAATTGTATCCGGAATTATGATAATTCCGCATGCTCATCCGGGATTTGGGATATCCACATATTTCCCTAACACCTTATTCGGAATTGGACTTATGATGGTGAAACCGCATGAAGCCTTATACGGTTTTGGATAAAGTCTTGGGATTTCCTTAATAATTCAGTTTATGATGGACTGATTTTATATACCTGTAATATATGTGATATATATACATATGTGATGAATGAATAAGTGAATTACTTATTGTGAGTCAGTATTGGGAATTGAACACTGACTTATGTTTACTTATTCTCAGGAACTGAGAAGACTCAGTGAGTTAGTTATCTGAGTGTACTACAGCCTTGCTGACTGTGGTGAGTGGATTTATATCTTCGGATATACAAGATATGATATCCTAATTGTAACTATGCTCTTGTTGGATTGTATACATGTTGTTTTGGAGATCAGCATCGCGGGGTTTCGGCTGGGCCTGTTGCTTGGGGATTTACAGTATTAGATCTTGACATGCATTTGTTGTATTCAAGGGTGCTACTACTGTTGTCCGTGTTAGCAGGGCTATCGGTAAACCTTGGTTTTGGCCAACCTTGGTTGTAGGTGGTTGCAACACCGCCGGTTCTCCTTGGATTTTGAGCTATGTGTTTGGTCATGTTTGCCTTGTATATGTTTAGATATTTGTTTCCACACTTAGCTTTGTGTTAATTCCCCACTAGATTGTTTTGCAGATCCTTCGTGGTGAGTTTCTGGTTGACGAATACTGGGAATATGGACAGACCACTACTCTGATGTCAAAGATTTTGATTAGAGTCTGTTTTGTTTATAACAATGTAGTGGCATTTTTGTAAAATGACAAACAATCAAAGTTGTAATTATCTTCTTCTTTTAATCTAATTATATGTAATTAGCTTCCGCACGCAGTTTTATGTTAATTAAAAAGTACAGTGTTACAACATTAATTTAAATGGTTTTGGTCATCAAAAGTGTTGGTTCATCCTCATGGGTTTGAGCTATACGTTAGCTTCTTGTTGGTTTCTATCACATTTAGGCTTTCGACACTTGGAGGCAAAATAACCAAACTTATTGAAGTTGTAGTATTAAACCTTGCTACGATCACGATTTCTCCCAGATCCACAACCTTGGTCACGGTTGTTACTATGCCTTCCTCCTCTTCCACCGCCATTTGAACGACCCTGACCCCTACCCCTTCCCCGGCCATGGTTGAGTTAGATTCTCATGTGTATGATTTTCTAGCAGAAGATGAGTCTCCATCCGATTATTTTTCCTCAACATCCACTCCTCTTGTGTCAGCATGAGTTGGTTTGGTATAGTTTCACTTTGGCCGCACAACCTTTTATCGTGTGCCTTTAGTCTTCCCACAATTTATTTGACCGTGATTGAGTCGAGATCACTGAATTGCTCGATTGTTGAAGCAATTTGCAAAAACTCGCAAGAGTTTATTCACTACGTACGATTCTTCTACCGTATCACCCAATGTTCTTGACAACATTATTGAGTTTCATTGCAAAAGCGTTGATGCTTTCGGTGTCCTTCATAATCATTACTTTAAAATCTGCCTTTAGCTTTTGAACCTTTGCATTCCTGACCCGATCGGCTCCAAGGTACATGATCTTTAAATTCTCTCATGCCTCTTTTGCTGATTGTATTTTTGCTAACAAGAGCAGCATCTCCTCGGGTATCATGAAAGATAGATGCCAATACCATCGTATCTTTCCGTTCATCCACAAGCTCATTCCCATCTGTGAGTTCTATCGCTTTCCACACCCCTTGTGCCTGCATAATTAAACACCTTCATTTTAACGGCCCACGCTGTGTAGTTGTTCTCAGCTAGCATAGGGGTTATGACTTATGAGGCATATACCTAACACTTGAGCAATTATCAACATTTTATTCACTTTGTGGAGTTATATATACTCAACATTCAAATCACTTTTTTTTAAACAAAAATTACAACTCCAAAACTCGTACTTCCACTAACAAAAGATAATTAACCAATTATTAGGCTTTGACTCTCTCAAACTAAATAACTTTCGTGACTAACAAATACTAATAAATTAACTTAAAACAAATACATAAAGATAATATATGCCAGCTTGGATTAAAATCTAACAATCTGTTTTTGAATCAAAAAGAAAGAAAAGAAAATGGCTCCAAATGGGTCAAGTCCTGGTTATGCTCCATCTTATTAGACATACAACTCTAACAATTTAATATAGCAATATTTTATGAATCCTATTGGACCGGAGATTGGTGGGTAGCAAAAGAACAAAATTACAACACTGGGCGGCCATCAAAAATCTTGTAGCTTATTTCTTTTTATTAATTAAGTAATTAATGGTTTTTATTTCATTTGAATTAAAAGGAATCTTGGTTATTTTATCAAACAGGTGACTTTGTTTCTGTCCTTATGCACCTAATTTCATAGTTGCCGTAGAAAAAATAAAATCAAACAAATACAGCGCATATTACCAAATGCTAGAACCATTCTTGTCTTCATAATATACACAGTTGACTCGTCTTATCAAAATTCCCTTGCAAGTGAGTTTGTAAAAGTTACCCTATCAAAGATTTGATTTCAACCTGATCCTTGAAGCTAGCACACATCGATCCATGGCGTCCTCTTCAATTTCTTCAATTCAGAAGAGCTTTAAATATGACTTGTTCCTAAGTTTTAGAGGTGAAGACACTCGTAAGAACTTTGTTGATCATCTTTATTATGCTCTTCAACGGCAAGGTATACACACTTTTAAAGATGACAAGAGACTAAAGAAAGGAAAAACGATAGATAGTGAGCTCATCAAAGCCATTGGGGACTCAAAGTTGTTTATTATTGTTTTCTCTAAGAATTATGCATCTTCATCTTGGTGCTTGGACGAGCTTGTAAAGATTATAGAGTGTCATAAGACAACCGAGCAAACAGCTTACCCTGTGTTCTATGATGTGGAGCCCACTGAAGTCCGCAAACAAAGTGGCGCATTTGGAAAAGCCTTTGCCAAACATAATTTTAATGTACTGTCTACTAGGAAATGGAGAAATGCTTTGATGGAAGCAGCCAAGCTTGCAGGCTGGGAGTTGAAGAATACAGCTGATGGGTAATTCCTTCATTGTCTTTTACATATATGTATTATGTGGTTTGATTTTTAAGCCTCGCCCATGGCATCTCATGTTTTGTATGGTTGAAAGATTTACATGAATTAGAATTTATGACTAGAGTAATACTTGGTATATGTTTGTATGTTATAGTTCTGAAATTAAGTGAACTGAATCTTCTTAAATATACAGGCATGAAGCTGAATTTATCAAACAAATTGTGGAAGAGATCTCTCTAAAGTTACGTTCCATTAATTTTAGTGTTGATGAAAAATTAGTTGGCATGGAGACCCGAATAAAGGATGTTGAGCTGTTACTAGAAATTTCTTTTGATGATGTGCGCATGATCGGAATCAAGGGGATGGGTGGTGCAGGGAAGACAACTTTGGCAAGAGCTCTTTTTGATAAATTATCCTTTCACTTCGAAGGTAAAAGCTTTGTTGAGAACGTGAGAGAAGTTTCACAAGCATCTTCAATCGGTTTGAAGTCCTTGCATGAACAAATCCTTTCAGACATGTTAAATGATAAGAACATCAATGTGAAAAGTGTTTACGACGGGAAAAACTTGATGAAAAAGATGTTGAGTAGTAGAAAGGTTCTTCTTATTCTAGATGATGTGGATCATGTTCAACAACTTGAAGCGTTAGCTGGTGAGCCTAGTTGGTTTTTGGCGGGAAGTAGAATCATCATTACAACCAGAGATGAGCAAGTGTTGTTGGCACACGGAGTGAAATGGATTCATTATGTGAATCTATTATCAAATGATGAAGCAACTTGTCTTTTTAGTAGGTATGCATTCGGGAGAGATACGCCCGTTCAAGGGTACAAAGATCTATCTCAAAAGGTTGTAAGTTATGTTGCCGGTCTTCCATTAACGACAAAAGTTTTGGGTTCGTTTCTTCGTGATAAAAATGAAACTGAATGGAGAGATGCACTAGAAAGACTAGAAACAATACCAGAGAAGGAAACTACACAAATATTGGAATTAAGCTATAAGGGCCTAGAGGAGGATTTCAAGGAAATATTTTTAAATGTCGTTTGCCTCATGAAGGGATGGTTGAAAGATGATGCAATTGATGTACTTGAATGCTGTGGATTTCATTCTAGATTTGGTTTAAAAGTTCTTGAACAAAAATCTCTCATAACAATTACCGGAGATGTTTATGATGAACGCATAGATGTGCATGATCTCTTAGAAGAATTGGGCAAGAATATTGTTCGTCGTTTCAATCCCAATGAGCCAAGCACACATAGCCGATTGTGGATTTCCCAGGAAATTAAAGATATATTAGCTAACGACTTGGTAAGGATCAATTATATTTGTAAATCGGAGAAAACTAACTTGTATTTACTTTTATAATGAAACAAGTTTAATTAATTGTTATTGATTTCTTATTACAGGGTACTGAAGCAACAAAATATATAAATCTTGGGCATGTTAGCTTTATTCCTGAAATTTTTATGAAAGGTTTTGGGAACATGGAGAAACTTATATTCCTCAACATCTCTGTTGATGTAAATGTTTTCTTTACTCACGATATGATGATTAATCAAGTTAGACAATATTTTCCTAATTCTTTGCGATATCTGCATTTGGATGGTTACCATTATTGGAGTTTGCCAAAATCGTTTCAAGCAATTAATCTGGTCGGATTAAAAATGAAGTATAGTAGAATTATGCACCTCTGGGAAGATGGAAAAAGAAAGGTAAAGGGTGGTAAGTTGTTTACTTGTTTTGCACTATCCATGTGTTAGTTATGCCACTAATTAATATTCAGTTATTTTGTGTGTGTGTATGTGTTTGCTTATGATAGGTAATGAAAAAGCTCAGATTTCTTGACTTCGGTGGTTCAATGTTGAAGACACTTGACCTTGAGATGACTCCTAATCTTGAGAGGTTAGATCTTATGAATTGTCATTATTTGGAAAAACTTGACACTCCATCTGGATATCTTCCACAGCTCAAATCCCTCCGTATTAGTGGTTCAAAGTTAAGGACCATTGACCTTCGGCAGGCTCTGAACCTCGAGATGTTGAAAATGCATGTAGATGAATTGGTAGAGATTCAAATGCCCGTTCAATATCTAAAGTTGAGGTCCCTCAACTTGAGAAACTTAAGGTTGAGAACCCTTGACCTTCGGGAGGCTGGAAATCTCGAGACTTTAGACCTAAATGCATGTCATGATTTAGTCGAGCTTCATTTGCCACTTAAAAGTTTAAAGCTCACATCTGTCAACATTGTGTTGACCCCAAATGTTGAGACATCCCGTTTTAAGAAGTTTCATGATTTGGTAGAATTTCACATGTCCGCCGAATGCCTAAATCTCAAATCCCTAAGGCTCCATCTTTCAAAGTTAACGACCCTTGATCTTGGGCTTCTTCCGAAACTCAAGTATTTATATCTTAAAGAATGCCATAATTTGGTAGAGTTTCAGACACTAATAAATGGATGTACAGAGCTCAGGTCCCTAAAGATTATTAATTCAAACTTGAAGACCCTTAACCTTGGGCCAGCTCAAAATCTTGAGAAGTTGTATCTTCAAGACTGTCCTGATTTGATAGAATTTTACATGCCTGTTAGTAATCTAAAGCTGAGGTCTCTTAAACTCAATCTTATAAAGTTGAGGACCCTTGAACTTGGGCCGACTCAAAGTCTCAAGAAGTTGTGTCTTGCAAAATGTCACAATTTGTTAAAACTTCGCATGCCGGTTAACTGTCCAGCTCTTGAATACATCAGCATTAGTGATTCGAAGTTGCAAACACTCAACCTTGGACTCACTCCCAATCTCAAGACCTTACATATTATACAATGCTATGATTTCGTAAAGTTTCGCATGCCGGTCATATGTCCAAAACTCATAGACCTTTATGTCGATCATTCAAAGTTGAGGACTCTGGACCTTCAGAGCATTCCAAATCTTGTGAAATTAGACCTTCAGGAATGTAATGAATTGGTAGAACTTCACATGCCCCACAACGGATGTTTAGACCTCACATCTTTGTTCCTTAAACAATTAAAGTTGAGGACCCTTGACCTCCGGTTCACTCCAAAACTCCAAGCTTTAGATATTGAAGATTGTCACGAGCTGGTACAACTTCGTATGCCTGTTGAATGTTCAGAGCTCAGGGTCCTCAATCTTCGTCATTCCATTTTGAGGAATCTTGACCTTGGAAAAGCTCCAAATCTTGAGTGGTTGCATATTGAAGAATGCCATGATCAGGTACAACATAATGCACCTGTTGAATGTGTAAAAGGACTTGAATGCATAGACTCAAGTGGTCGTTCAAGACTTAAATCTTTTGTTTTAGAAAAGAAGTTGCGATCACACACATTTCATGTAAGTTCTGAGTCCATAGATACATGCCCATTAGACACCAAACATATTTTGCCAAAGTTCCAATTTTCATGTCTTTATGAAGAACATGAACAACCGTCCTCAACTGCCATAAATCTTCAAAGTCTTGTTTCTCTAGCGTATTGTTGTTTCAGAAACTTTACAAGTTTTTCAGAAAACATTTGTGGCTTACAAAGATTAAGAAAGCTTAAACTTCACGGCAGTATACCAGAGATGCCCAAACACCTTGAGCAATTAGAACATCTAGAGGTGCTAGTTTTGTCATCTATAGAGACTAAAGATCTTCCAGATAGCATCTGCATGCTAAAACGTCTGAAAGCTCTCAAACTTGAATCTTGTTTGCTTCTTGAGAAGTTACCCGAGGATCTTGGCAAATTAGAATGTTTAGAGAAACTAATCTTAAATGAGTGTAGGTCATTAACAGATATTCCGATCAGCATCTGCAAGATGAAACGACTAAAAGAATTCAATCTTGCATTATGTACTCGAGTAGAGAAATTGCCAAAGGAACTTGGACGGTTGGAATGTTTGCAAGAATTAAATGTAAAAGGTACAGGCATAAGTCGGCTTCCAGACAGCATTTCTTTGTTGAAAGGCCTGCGTGTTGTTGGATCTATATCACGCACTTCTTCAGTAATATGATTTGCATCCAAGATACACGAGTCAGATCAGGAAATTTTCTGCTTCGTATAGTTGAATAACAACAGGTAGTTTCTCTCACTATTATTGATTGTTTACCACTAATTATTGTTCTCTCTGTCTTGTAAATACAATCTTAATTAGGTCGATCTGTTTTCTTTCTAACGTATATAACAACCTTATTTTAACTTATTTCATCTTCTACCCACGAATAACCTCATAAAACGTGGTCCTATAGTTATAGAGCCCGTGCAATACAAGAAAAACCACCTAGTCAAGTTATAAAGGATACAATTTATTGTAAACTCTACTACAACTCAACTTTCATTCAACAACCACAAAAAACATAATAAAGAAAGAAAATAAGCATATATTAAAAGGAAAACAGAAAAGAAAAGAATAAAGAAAGACTTTCACTTTACTGCTTTGAGTAGGGAATTCCTCACGACCGTATTACATTATTACCCATCAAATTTCTTAGAGATTATTTTGTAAAAGTTACTACCTTCGTCACAGATTCGATGTTAACCTGATCCTTGAAGCTCGCATACCTCGATCAATATTGTCCTTTTCAAATTCTTTGATTCACAAGAGATTCAAGTATGATTTGTTTATGAGTTTGAGATGAAGATAATCGTAAGACATTTTCCGACACATGTACAAATTTATGCATATGTGTATCTCGTGTAGATATGCATATGCACATGTAAAAGTAACACTGGATTTTTTCCAATACATGTGCACATAAAACTAATTTTTTTCCGACCACATGTACAAATTTATGCATATGTGCACATACACATGTACACTTTTATATGCATATGCAACTCAAAGTTGGTTAAGTCAAACTTAACATAGCAAATACACCTGAATTGTCATACTATATATTATTGTAGCTTAAATGTTAACTGATATTACAACAAAATCGCTTACTTATATCATTATGCTAAACTTGATATAAAATGAACTTAATGTAACTATACAAATTTATATTTGGTTTTTTTTCACATTTTACTATAAATTTTAAAATTTCATACTTATAACTAAAAATAGGTCAGTTAAGTAAAAAAGTAGCCTTTTTATATTCTTTTAGTTATTTTACATGCCAAAATAAAAAAAATTGTCCTTTGTCAATTTTTAATAAAAATGTAAATGTTCGTAATTAATAAATAAAAAATTAAATGAAAAAAAAAAGAAAGAGAAGAAATACAAAAAATTAATTTTACTATGTATAAAAAGAAAAAGAAAAGTAAAAAAACGAACGAACAGCCGCATGAGAAAGAAGTTATTACAAATTTCAACTAAAGGAGAGGATTCAAGGGATAAAAATGGGTGCACATTTGCGCTGTCATAAATATTTTAAAACTACGTTTATACCCTTTTGTATTTAGTTGATTAAGAAAAGTTAACAATTAATTGATTCATAATAATTTTCATGGTTTTTACAATAAAAATAGTTTTTAATTAAATTTATATATATATATATATATATATATATATATATATATATATATATATATATATATATTTATGATCTTTTTTATAAATAAAATCATAAAAAAGACGGAAATAGAAAAGTTAAATTGCAATTTGTTTGTAATGCTAGCTCCTCGACAGCGTTTCAATGGGTTAAAAGTTCAGTTGTTTCAATGGGTTAAAAGTTGGGCTAAAGATAAAACGCAAGTTTCGTCGATGGCAGGGGTGTCTTTGAGGGAGTGCAACAGGTGCGACCGCACCGGGCCCATGGTTTAGAGGGGGCCCAAAATTTTATATACTATATTATATGTAGATATAACGTTAAAATTTTAAAAGTTCACTTAGTAAAATACAAATAGTAGGAAGTTCATATTTAAATAATTATTTTATAAGCCGAAAATTAGATATTAGGGATTTAATGATCAAGATCTTAAATCATAGTTGTAGTCAATGTTGAACTCGTACTTAAGTATAATGATATTGATGCAAATGAATTTTAATGCGGTTAAAGCTGTTTGACACGTTTTAACCCGGTGAAACTATCAAACTAATGTTGCTTTAAAGTATCCTAGATAAGATGATTGTTTCTCAATGCAATTATTGCATATATAGTCTTGTTGACTATTAGAATAATGTTGACATCTACATAAATAAGTTTCTCAAAACTTAAATGTTGAAGTCATACTTACAGTGCAAAATATCACAACAAAAACTTAATAGATTAACAATGATAGCTACTGGGAATCATATCCTTGGGAGTATAAATTAATAAAATTGATTCAAAATATTGCTTCCAATAATGCTGGGAGAATTTCATGATTCATGTAACTATATAACAAAAACCATTAATACTAGCATTATTTTATTTTTAGTTATTGATATAACAGGTATTATAGTACCAGTCTATCTTTGATTTATACCTTTAAAATATTTTAGTTTATCTTAAAATCAACAATTAAATTAATAGAGTTTATCTAAGTTGTGTTTTTGTTTTAGATTTTGGCCCTAAGTTGTGTTTTTGTTTTAGATTTTAGATTTTGGCCCTAAGATATCAAAACAACATTCGACCCGATTAACTAAAAATCCAAAAAGATTCCATATGTCCGCCCATGTATGTTTATAAAAAGGGCCCATATTTCTTATTTGCACAGGGCCCATAGAATTCACAAGACGCCCCTGGTCGATGGACTGGATCATGTTTCCGGAACGGGCTATGGGAAACTCTTCTTTGGTTTAAGTAGATGTCGAATATTTGTAGCCTTGTATGTCTGTTCTTGTGCACCTGTACTATATTTTTTTGATAGATATCTCTATACCTTATAGGATAATTCCATCTTTTTAATAAAATTTAGTCTTTCAAAAAAAAATGCTAGCTCCTCGACCCCACCACAATGTCTTATTTGAATTGCTTTTGCTTTTTTCTGCTTTTGCTTTTTCTTTTTATTAAATAAGAGATAAGAGACAAGAAAGCGCAGCCAACAAGAAACCCGGTAACGAAGAGCAAGGTTGGGGAGCAGCAGCCGACGGCAGGTGGCGTCAGCTTGCGACGGCAGGATAATAGATAGCATTTAGCAGAGATTGCGCACTCACCGTGAGCAGCAGCCAGCAGGTGAAGGCAGCGACGGTAAGAAATATATATATAATAACTTTTTGTTGTTGTTGAAGGTAGGTGACTAGAGAGGAAGATAGTTTAGATATACGTAGAGAAATGAGTAAAAAACGTCGAGGATGGTGCCTGAAATATTTAAGGATTCGGAAAGAGGGATCTCTCCGGCCGACCCTAAGCTCTTAAACCATGTAAAATTCACAATAATACCTCTCCTAATCTTCTAATATATATATATATATATATATATATATATATATATATATATATATATATATATAAATAAGTCATGCAAAATTTCTAAAAATAACCATAAATTAAGTCTCAAAATATATATATATATAAGTCATGCAAAATTTCTAAAAATAACCATAAATTGAGTCTCAATCAACCAATCACAACTTTCAATTTCAAAATTAATCAATTCTCAAAACAATTTTAGAAAGGTTAATGTCGATCGGAATTCAATTTTGAAATCAATTAAGAGGGGGCTGGATGAAAATTATGAGAGACTTTTATAAAACATGTATGAGGAGGTTATATAAAAATTGTATATTAATGTAATTAATTATAAGCTTATTATAAATTATTGTTAGTAACTTTTCATATATTTTGTTTAGAGAAAAAATAATTATATATTTACGACCGTCTCATTTTTATCTACGTTTTGGTATAAATTTTATTGTAATATGACACTTTTTTAAATTAGTATATTCTTAATTTTTTGTTATCCATTAATAGTAGTGAATTGAGTGGATTTGTTGGGATTATAGTGATGAGTTGAGTGGTCAACTTAAATATACTATTCAAAGTGCTTAGTTATTGATTTTGACGTATTTTTAATCTTATTAGAAAGATGTATGAAATTTTTTATAAATATGGTTCAAAATAAGATGTATCATTAAAAGATTATATATTATATATTTAAAAATTTAAATTCAGAGATGTAAAGATATGTGTTCTTGATGGTCATAAAACTATATTATTAGTGTAGTTAGTTAGCTAAAGAAAACAATTTCTTCTGATGATGTATTTTGATATGACAATTAACAAAAGTCAAAGATAGTCACTTTCAAAAGTTGGTTTATTCCTCAGGAAACTTATGTTTATACATGGTCAATTGTATGTTGCCGTTTCACGTGTTAAAAGTGAAAAAAGATTAAAAGTTTTAATTTGTGATAACAGTGGTAATGTTACAAACAAAACAACAAATGTGGTCTACAAAAAAGTGCTTTAAAAAATTTAGTTATTTTTTTGTTAAGCATTATGACATATGTAAGTTTACAGTGTTATTTCATTTATTGCATTATTTTTATTTGAAAATTTTAATATCTAAAATACACTTTCGAAATACACGTGCGTGCACGGGGTAATAAACTAGTATATATAAAAGACTAACTAGAAAATATTACTAAATGATTTGAACCTTCATTTAATAAAAAATTTAATCTTACATGTTTATTTTCTTAATTTTAAAATTTTCATTTTGATTTTTTAGAGTTAAATAATGTAACTAACTAATATTAATTATGATAAAAATACCCTGTCAAATCAAATTTAAAATAATAATCTTATATGTACACGTTTAACAAAAATACAAGTGTGCAATACACATAAACTCTTAAAATTAATAAATTAACATGCGTATTAAGATATTAATAACCATATAAACTAATTTTAATATTTATAAATATCAAATACTAATCTTTATATATGGGGGACAAAATAAACTAATCTTTATTATACTAATCTTAAATAAAAATAAATATAAAAAATTTATACTAATCTTTTAATATTTATATAAACTAGCATTATTTATCATCTTTTTAAAATTTTCTTCATGTCTTATAATTATTTATATTTTTCATTAATTTGTAATATTTATCTTTTTTAAACAACTCGTGTATCACACAAGATTTCATGAATGAGATCAAGTGTGACAAGGTGCATGTGATGAATTCATGGGTGGTTGATGATGACATTGAAAAAGAGGGAATTGGACGGCTCAGATTTAAATTTTGTTGTTCTTGTATGAAAAATAGTTCTTGTTTGAACTTTTGTAAGTGGACGGCTCAAACGATTTTTGGGGTTCTTTTTAGACATACATCAAGTAACATCTAACAAGTCACAAGTTATGGTTTTTACACAAAAATTTATGTCCCTAACTGTAGGACCCAATTGTATGAAGTATCAATTATAGTATTGAAGCAATCAAGAATGAAGAACTCGGTTTTAGAATCAAATGACAGAGAGAGCTGAGAACTTGAAGTCTGTGAAAAACGTAATATGAATTGTTTATTGAATTAGGGCTTACAAACTTGTATTTATACCTCTTGCAGGTATTTATAATAACCACCCTAAACAATGACTAATGTCAAATGTAATACTAAACTTCACTAGAAATCTAGAATATATTGAACAAACATTTAGAGACCTAACATTCTCTCCCTTTGTGTTCAATTTACAATTAAGCATAATAATAAAAAATAAACTTTTTAAGCATCAAAACAATCTTCATGTCTAAAATATGCAAAGATTCTTTTTCTTTCTGCAATAGACATTAGAAGATCGTTCTTTGAAGTTTGCAGTCTTCACGAGATTTCAAAGACTCGTAAACAGTGATCAGGTTGTTTATGTTGTTAATCATAAATTGCAGTAGAAGCCTCGTGCTTAGTAGAATTTACAACTATTATCATTTCTTTTTTCTTCACGCAAACAATCTTGTGCTTTACATGAGTATAATCTTCCTTAATCATGCACAGATCGATGTTGCTCGAGGGTTGGATTGGCTGTTTCAGCACCTTTGAATTTTTCTTTAAACAAATTTTGCTCCCCTTGAAAGTAGCTCAAGATCTTTAAGACTAAAATCTGAAACTTTTTTCAGAGCATTGCTCCCTTTCAAATATATAAACAGTTGTCTTCTTTTCTTTGAAACTTTGTCAGCTGTCCTTGTTTTGCCTTTTTAGGAAGTAAAGATCTTATCTCCCTAAGTTGTAAGAAACAACTGAAAAGACACACTGCACTTGATGTATTCACTCCCCCCATAACTTGATATCTCTCTCAACAGGTGAATCATCTTTGTCTTCAGCTACACACTTTTGTTGAACTTTCTTAAAATCAACTTTAACTTGATATCTCTCTCAACAGGTGAATCATCTTTCTTTTCTTTTGATCATTTCTCTCACCCATAGCTCTCTGAATATTTTTCAACTTCTTTCTCAAACTCGCTTTCCAAAATGATTAGACACTCTTTTTCTCACTTCTATAAAATATGAAGCTCATTGGGTAGGTCTGTCCGGCTCTGACTAGACCATAGGAGTAAAGAAGTTACCTAAGTAATTTTGAACATTTATATTGTTTTTGGATTTTTGATATTTCAATGTTGTGGATTTTCATTTTTCAATGTTTTTGGATTTTCTAAAAAATGAAGGTAGAACAGAATGAAGGAAATCATTTTGTGATTTTTTTAATATCCTCACCAATCCAAGTCAAAATTAGACGAATGGGGTTTTCTTTGTTGACACAAGATCTAATTGTATAAAGAATCAAAAGTTACAGAAAATCGAAAATCCGCCCCTTTTTCTACAAGCATGCATAAAAACGATTTTTATTAAGAAAAAAATTGCATACTTGCAGGTCCTGACGACTTGTGCTTCCCCTGCAAGTAACAATCACCAACACATAAGTCATATCAAAATTTGATAAACCACAAAAATAAGTTTCTCAAATCATCAAGCTCGGGCTGATACTGAACACAATGATATGTACGATGAACTATAGGGAACAATCTTATTTCTTCTAGCCATGAGATTTGAACTTCTTCGTGTATAGAACACACAGTTGTTTTGACTTCACAATATTCTCTAGAGTGTAACTGTGATGTTTCAGAATGTCTCTTGGTTTTTCTGTAAAACAGATTATGCAGATTTTGGCACCCATTTGAGTTTGGGTCCAGGTAGATTAGGAGAATTAACTACACATTCATTCTTAGGCATCGACTTGTATTTAGAATTCAGTTTCTCCTTTTGAATTTTCTCATTGATCAAAAATGTGTTCACTCTTTGAGGAGAGGTACACATTTTCTCCTTGGATAACCTTATAAGATGTTTAATAGAATATATCTTAAATGGATATTTCACATCAGGTTTATCTAAAGCATCCCAACAAGAATTAATCAAAGTAGAATATTCATACTTCCTAACATGAGCATGACAATGAACATTGGAATTATAATAAAACTCTTTTGAAACATTAGTCTTTGCACAACGAGAACTATTTCCAGCATTTGAAGCTCTTCTATGTACATGACCAAAATTGTTCTTGTAATCACCATAACCATAGTCATTATCAGCATTGTTTTAATAACGCTATCCCCAAAATGATGTTTCTCTTAAAAACGTCTTTTCTTGCCTTCTAGAAAACTCTTAATTTGACAGTAATTTCAGAGTTGACTTTAGTGAGATATTCAACATTTTCTTTACAAAGCTTCAACTTACTTTGCACATAAGACAACTGATCATTTGCTGATGACAGTTCTCGATTGCACTGAACTAACTCATTGTGATTGTTGTCTAATCTAGCCTCTAAGTTTCGACAATGAGCTTTTTCGTTTTCTAGTTGAGAAATCTGATTTTGCAAAGCATGAATCATATCGATGAATTGAGAATTAGTAGAACTAATCTCGGAACCAGACAGAGAGCTATCAGATTGAATATTCAACATCTTTTACGAAAAACCTTGTTACTTGAAAAAAGATCTATGGATAAAGGATGTTTTAAAAAGACGAACGTTCTTAAAAAAATTACCCTTTTTCTAACTTTCTAAACAGTTTGTAACAATTATATCTCAATCTTAACTTAACAAAAGCCGACTAGAATAACACTCAAGAAAAAACTTTCTAACCCACACGAAATTAAACACTATTTACTAACTAAACTAAAAAAACTAACTACTGAAATTAAAAAATAAAATGAAAAAATATAATCAAAGCAGACCTACAAAAAAAACCAAACAGAATTAAAAAAAAACTTAAAACTAAAGATAATGGCCCAATTCTAATTTCTTGAAAACTAACGGCCCAATTTTCTTGTTCTTTGGATTCGATCACATGGAAGAGGGAGAGGGAGAGGGAGAGAGAGAGAGAGGGGCAAGCTCCCGAGCCAGGAGGGGGTATAGGATGCTTTTTATTCCTTTAGAAGGTTAACCTTTATCTCATTGATGACTGAAAGAGAGAGAGAGAGAGACTTTGCGCCAAAGAGGAACGGCGAAGATGAATTGCAAGACAGAGATAGCGAACGGTATGGCGAATCGGCGAAGGGCAAGACAGCGAGGGTGAGTTTGCGAAGTGATGGTTCGCGAAGGTGGTAGTTAACGAAGATGGAGGTTCGTGAAGATGGTGGGTTCGCGAAGGTAATGGTTTGTGAAGATAGACGTCTGCGACGGTGGTGGTTCGCGAAGGTAAGGGTTTGCGAGGATGGTTGTTTGCTGATCGCGCATTCAGCCCCGAGTGAGGTGACTGAAAGCGAGAGTGCTAGTATGTGAACCTTCTTTGTATGGTACTTCGTCCTGCAAAACCGATAACATCTTGGGTTAGAGGAAGACGGGGAGGGTTCCCCGTATTCCTCTCCGATGATAAAGTCAGCAATGTGCTTTGAGAGTGTTTAGATTGAAGATGAAGTATGTATCTTGTGTAGTGTTGTTATGTGCATGCGTTTTTATATTAGAAAGGTGCGTACCTGGGCCTTTGGATGGATGCACAAGTGTCAAGGATCAGCTAATGGTGGTGATTGTTCGTACTTTAAGGATCTTCTGGAAAGATCCTTAAACGTAACTGAAGTCTGCCGGTTGTACTTATTTGTCGGATATTCCGTACTTATCATTTAATGCGATTAGATAGGTGAGTCTGCTTCTTAGAGATGTCTGTTCTGCCTATCTAAAGTAGAAGGACGAGTACACCCCTGGTGAGGAATACCTCCAGGGGTCTGTACTTCTGGAGTGTCAGAGGAACGATCTTCGCATGGGTCCAGGGGACGGTCGTGCTCCAGAGGTGTTGTAGGTTCCGAAGTACTTATGTTTTGGACCCTACACCATTATTTGCGAAGCTAAGTTCGAGAAGCAGAAGTCGACGAAGGCGGATTAGGGCGGCTGGCTAGTGAGAAGATCGACGAAGGGAAAAAGGCTATGACAAAAGGCGACGGTGAAAAACGGCGACACAGGGGTGATGGAGGCCGATTCAAATACAATCCACACCACTAAAGCAACAAAATGACCCCCTAACAATCTATTATGAGGTAACAATTTCCACTTTCAATTACTTGAATCCCGACTTGGATTCAAGAACAAGACACGACAAAAACTATGGCTAAATAAACGAGTAAAATTTCGATGTCAGGCAGGTTTTATCAGCAGATGATTAATTATTTGCATAAGATGGATTCTTATGTAGCAAAAACAAGCCACAATTTCCACTACAAAACATTTAAGCCACTTCTTGGATTGAGGAACATGGTAAGACTAAAATTAGGGCTAAACCAAACCCAAACTAATCAAATAAGCACTTGAATCAATAATACTTGAATCCTAGTAACCGATTTATACTAATAGTGCCTAATAACAAACCAATTTTGACTTTAAAACACTAAATCATATATAGGATTCAAGAAGGTGACTGCCGATGATAAAGTAGGTAGCGAAGAACAGATAAAAAAAATCTGTGTTAGAGATAAAATATTAACTTTTTATCTATAGATGGCTCTGATACCAATTGTAGGACCCAATTGTATGAAGTATCAATTATAATATTGGAGCAATCAAGAATGAAGAACTCGGTTTTAAAATCAAACGATTGAGAGAGCCGAGAACTTGAAGTCTGTGAAAAACGTAATATGAATTGCTTATTGAATTAGGGCTTACAAAATCCTAAACAATAACTAATGTCAAATGTAATACTAAACTTCACTAGAATATATTTAAACACAACATTTAGAAACTAACACTAACTTACATACAAACTCAAAAGGGGATGAAAATTACATACTTGATTAATTGTTCAAATTTCACGTTGTCCTCTTCTAATTTGATTGTAATCTTCTGATTATGAATCTTGCTCTTTTTCTGGAGAGTATCCAGAGAACTCCACTAGTAAAATTAAAACCTTTTTATATTTTTACACTTTTAGATAATTGCCATTCAGCCCCTGACCTTTACATCTGTAATGAATTGTCTATTTCAGTCCCTCTAATTCCATTGAAAGTAATTTTACAGTTTATATAACTTTTAGTTACTTATTAATACTCTGAGAATGATTAAAATAACGTAATTATAACCTTAGGATGTTACATAAATAGAGATGGAGATGAAGAACTTGAGAAGCACAGAAATAGCCCAAGAGACTTCAAGCACGAAACTATTTGTCCCAGAGATAGGCAAGAGAACCTTTGCAAAGGGTTCAATAAAAATCACCACGAGGCTTCAAGAGCGAACGTTTAATACTCCGATTTCTTCCTCCATTACAAATCCATTTGGTAATATCATATCAACTTATGTCTTGCATGTTATTTACCCGAGCAACAACATTAATTTGAGAGCATTATTGAGTTAAATGGGAATGGGCGGGTATGTATATGTTAATTAAGTAGCTAATTAATGACATATCATGCGTTTTTGTATATAGTTACGTACTTTGATGGAAGTAGAGAAGACTACTTAAACTTCGTTGTTCCATTATATGAGTCATCGGTTCTGGGTGACTGGAAAACTGCTAAGTTGATCCTTGACAAACACCCGGAGTTGATACGATGTGCTCTTTGTAAGGAGATGGGCTATCCACTTCATGTTGCAGCAACAGTAGAAGAGAGCAAGGTGACCTTACAATTTGTGAAGAATCTTGTAAATACGATGACAACGGAGGAGTTGGAACTCCGAAATCATTTTTCCAACACCGCCTTTTGGTTAACTTGCGCCGTTGGAAATTTGGAAATGGCTAAGATTATGCTAGGAAAGAACCCAAGATTGTTGTCCATTCGTGGTAATGGTGGAGCTTTGCCGTTGTCTATAAGTGCCAATAATGGAATGTACGATACATTAAGGTATTTGTACGGTAATTATCACAAGATGTCCGGTAATTACTGGATGGATGAAGATAGGTGGGATACGGTCTTTGGATGTCTGGAGCGTGAATTATTTGGTAAGTAAATTAGTAAACAAATCTTCTAATATAAATAAAAAACCAACACGAGTGACAAAATTTAAAAAAAATCAACCCAATGTTTTAAGTAAACAATTTATTTTTTTGGTAAAAATTAAAATTCAATTTTTACTTTTCTTGATTCAATTTTAACTTTAATTCGAATTAAATTTAAAAGAAAATTTCATATATACCTTTGCAAGCCTTAATTCGTATTTGTTCACCCTAATTTACAAATATCATATATATTTATTTTTTATAAATTTCAACTGTTATGTTTAATCAATTTCTTAGTTTAATCATTTTTAATATACATTATAATCAATTAAAAGACCAAAATACCAATATTAATGAGCATTAATGGTAATCATACATGTACAAGAGGTACTCGCATTAAAATAGTTTTCAAACTTTTCCACACACACACATAAAACAAGGATCTGTACAAAACTAGCCTTTTATTCGGAACCTACAAATACAATTTCATCCTTTACATTTGTGTGATGAAATGACTAAAATTATGACTACATATATGATTTTCGTCAACAACATATTTGGTCGGAAACTGCATATTCGAATTAGGTAAAATGCATATATATTTGGTCGTAATCTCAACCATTGATTATTATTATTATTATTAATATCAAAATGATTGACGTAATATGAACCATTGATTATTATTGTACTTTCTTTCTTTTTTTAATTATTATTATTATTATTATTATCAATATGATTAAATTCATGCATGACGCCATGACTGTTGTATCTTGTATAGATCTTGCGCTACAAATAGTGCAGGACTATCCGCAACTTGATTCACATGCAGATGATATGCTGAAAACTTTGGCTCGAAAGCCTGATAAAATTAATAGACCAGCAGAGAAGAAATTAATCACGAGATTCACAGATTCAAGTAAGCATTCTATTTATAAATAGATTTCCTTGAGTAATATATAGTAGTACTGATCGATCAATCGGGTTTAAATTTATTTAGGAATTGAGATAATTCTTTTACAGAAGAAATTGATTCATTTACGTATGGTACAATACCCTTGAAACTAATGTACAAGTTAGTGAGTCATTGATGTTCCATGGATGAATTTCATCCGTAAAAGAATAACCTCCTTTTTATTCAATGTGGGGCGGGTATTTGGTTTTTTCCTTATTTGACAGTTGTTTTCTATTAGTTTCTAGGTTCATTCATATGAAAGTACAACCTGAAGCTGAGGAGGTTACTGATGCACATAAATTACTAAAAATTGTTTGGGGGCATCTTAGCAGAACATTGAATTTTAATGAAATCGAAGATATGCTCAACGAATCTGGTAATATATTATTTGTTGCTGCAGAAATGGGTAACACTAGATTTATAGTTGAGTTATTGCGGACCTACCCCGATCTTATGGTTTATACAAATGAGGATGGTCTCACTCTATTTCATATAGCTGTTATGCACCGTCATCAAGAAATCTATAACATATTATATGAGATCGGCTTAGCCATGAGGAGTGATATATGTGTAGCTAAGGACAAAAATAACAATAACATGCTTCATTTAGTTGGAAAAAGTTCAAAGGAGATGGCAAATAAGACGACTGGAGCATCTCTACTAATGCAACGTGAATTACTATGGTTCAAGGTATAATTTTGGTCCAAAGTGCTTAATTGAGTGCTCTCTCTCTCTCTCTCTCTCTCTCTCTCTCTCTCTCTCTCTCTCTATATATATATATATATATATATATATATATATATATATATATATATATATATAGACAAAAGTTCAAACGAGAACTGTTTTTCGTACGAGAACTGCGAGAACCAATCTGAGCCGTCTAATTCCCCCTCCTTTGATGTCATTGCCCACCCGTGAATTCCTCACATGCACCCTGCCACACTTTATCCTCTCCACGCTCTCCATCCATGAACTTCCCATATCCAAGGAACGGCCGAGATTGGTTCTCGCAGTTCTCGTACGAAAAACAGTTCTCGTTTGAACCCTCCCCTATATATATATATATATATATATATATATATATATATATATATATATATATATATATATATATATATATATATATATATATATATATATGAGAACTGTTTTTTGTACGAGAATTGCAAAAACTAATTTGAGACGTCCAATTTTCCCTCCTTTAATGTCATCAGCCACCTATGAATTCATCACATGCACTCTGACACACTTGATCCCCTCATGCTTTACATCCATGAATTCTAATATCAAATCAACAGCTAATATTGGTTCTCGCAGTTCTCGTTTGAACCCTCCCATATGTATATATAGGAGAATGCTAACTACAGCCTTAAGGGCTGTGGATATGAGTAATAAATATATTTATAATTTCTAAAAATAATAATCATGACTCACGTTTCATAATCACTCTTTCATGTTTAATAAAAGATACACCTGAATCATCTTTTAATTAGTATTCAAACTTTCCATATATGAAACATGTTTACTAATTTTAAAAATTAATACCATATTTTATTACTTTAATCCACAACTTGAAGCGTTGTGGTTAACATTTTCCATATATAAAATACGAATTCTAATAAAAATTTCTATATATAACCGGTTAATTAAGCAAATATATGTGCATCTTGAACGGATCGAAATCGGTCCTCAAATAAATTAATAAGAATTAATTATAATGAGTTTTCATTGTTATAACCTCTTGTGTTGTAGGAAGTGGAGAAGATAATGCCACTATATATGAGGGAACGGAAGAACAATGATTTTGAAACACCTTATGAGTTATTCTCTAAAGTAAACCAAGATCTCGTTTCCAAAGGATTGGAATGGATGAAAGATTGTATGGTTGTAGCCACACTTATTATCACTGTTGCTTTTGCAGTAGCCTTTACGGTTCCAGGTGCCTACAATCAAGATACTGGGTTTCCTATTTTCATTCATGAAACCGGCTTCCTAGTTTTTGTTATAGCAGACGCCATGTCTTTGTTCTCTTCCACAACGTCACTTCTAATTTTCTTGTCAATCGTTGCATCTCGTCAAGATCAACGCGATTTCATGTACTCATTACCTAGAAAGTTAATGATTGGTCTAGTAACACTTTTCATCTCCGTAGCAACAATGATGGCCACTTTCAGCGCCAGCTTCTTCGTGCTATACCATAATGGGTTAAAATGGGTACCAATCTTTATTGCTGTATTTGCGACCATACCGGACATTATGTTTGCAGTATTGCAATTTCCTCTTTTGGTAGATATGTTTCGATCTACTTATGATGCTCACTATCTCTTTAAGCCTAAGAAACATATCCTTTACACCACAAACCCAAGATAATTACCATCTAACTACTCTCCTTGCTAGTGTTAATTAAGGGAAAAATTACAAGGATATCGTTCTGAAGATGTTGATGTACGTCTTATAGCCAGAATAATACATTTGTACCTCCCGTTTTTTTATATTGTATTGCAAACTGTGAATTGTAATTCTTTGTGACTATTTGTTTAACTTGTTAGGTACTTGAATTATCAAACTTAAAGTACTTGAATGCTATGGATTTCATGCTAGGACTGGTTTAATAGTTCTAGAACAGAAATCTCTCATAACAATTTTTTAGGATGATTTTCATCGTGAGTGCATAGATTTGCATGATCTTGTAAAAGAAATGGGCAGGAATATAGTTCGTGGTTTGCACCCAGACGAGCCAAGCAGACATAGCTGCTTGCGTATGAGAAAACCTCTGATTGCCCATTATTTGCTACTTCCTTCACTTACTAGCTCTTTAATTAGCTGCTGCCGGGTATACTCAAGTTGACTCGATTATTATCATTTAAAAATCAAGAGCAATATTAGTCAAAGTTTGTCTTTAGACAATAATTAATGTTAAGCTCTGTTTGTCCCGACGCGATATTTTTAAGCTACAGTCTGACTCAAACAGTGTTGATAGCAAAACACACTCTTGATAATCTCACAAAAGAAACACATGTGACTATATATATTGAAACTCTTCTTCACTTCAATGAACTCATATAAAAAACAGGAAAAAAATGCTTCACGGCTGCTCAAAAGAAACCAAATACTACTTTTTTTAAGGGCAAACTGCATCATAATACAACAAACTTTTGCTAAGATACCAATGTATACAACGAACTTTAAAATTTTTAAAAAAATACAACAAACCCACTTATAACTTCCATTGTATGCAAGATGTAACCGGATTAGCAGGTTACAGGTCATCTTAGGCCTTTTTTTTTTTTTTTAATATTGTGTTCTTCATCTTGTTCTTTAAACTTCAAAAAAAATTCAAGGCTCAAAAAATTCAAACCCCATTACAAGCAGAATCAAAGATAACAAAAGCCTTGAACCAGATAAAATATGAAGTCAAGATCTCATTGAATCCAAGTAAATTCCAATCCGATTGAAAATCAGTAACCAAATCATGAACCAAATCGTGATGTTTCAGATAAAAAAAATTATGAACATTCAACAGAAACAAAGAACTGATCTGTAATTCATAATATGTAAACCAAATCGTGATGTACAACTGATGCACATATCTCAAAAACTTATGAACATTCAAATGAAACAAAGAACAACAACTGATGCAAGATCTGAAATATCGTAATATGTATAGATCTTGAAAACTCATTTGCGAAGATGAAGCGGCGGCGGCGGCTTGTGGTGGTGAACAGCGGCGGTGGTGGTTGAAAACTCACGGCGGCTATTTAGACCTTAACATCACGATGGTGGTGAAGGTATCCTAAATCGCATCTTGAAGAGACCCTAAATTGGGTACTCAAATCGCATCTTGAAGGACGGCGGCGGGGAGAAAACCCTAATCGACGCACGAAACCCTATTCCCAAGGCGACAATGGCGGTGGTGGATTTTGAAGACGACTGTCAAGCAGGTTTTATCAGCAGATGAGTAATTATTTGCATAAGATAGATTCTTATGTAGCAAAAACAAGCAACAATTTCCACTACAAAACATTTAAGCCACTTCTTGGATTGAGGAACATGGTACGAGTAAAATTAGGGCTAAACCAAACCCAAACTAATCAAATAAGCACTTGAATCAATAATACTTGAATCCTAGTAATCGATTTATACTAATAGTGCCTAATCACAAACCAATTTTGACTTTAAAACACTAAATCATATATAGGATTCAAGATGGTGACTGCCGATGATAAAGTAGGTCACGAAGAACAGATAAAAAAAATCTGCATTAGAGATAAAAAGTATTAACCTTTTATCCATAGATGGCTCTGATACCAATTGTAGGACCCAATTGTATCAAGTATCAATTATAATATTGGAGGAATCAAGAATGAAGAACTCGGTTTTAGAATCAAACGATTGAGAGAGCCGAGAACTTGAAGTCTGTGAAAAATGTAATATGAATTGCTTATTGGATTAGGGCTTACAAAATCCTAAACAATAACTAATGTCAAATGTAATACTAAACTTCACTAGAATATATTGAACAGAATGGCTAATAATTTTGGCTGCTAATGATTGACATGTTAATGACTAATGATTAGCTCATGAATGACGCATTAATAAGGAGTACTTTGGGTAATTCAAGTTTCTTACATTAATGACGGCTCATCTGAACACAATTAATGGTTGAGAATATATAAATAACCAAAATGCCCTACTAATAAGTCGTTAATGATGTTGAAAGTGGTTATCATACGAAAAACAGTTATCGTTTTAACTTTTCTATATACGTGTGTGTAAAAAAATGATTACTTTAAATGATATGTTTGAAGATTTACATATTTTTATTAACCCCAATCTTCAAGTTTGGAAAAGTTTTTTGCTCTTGTCCCAATTAAGTAGATATATTTCAACACGAGTTAAACAAGAAATTATTTAAAGCGGAGTTTATAATTTAGGAGTTACCATACTGAGGGAGCATGACCACAATCAAACATCTATTTTCAAGAGGCAATTTCTCATTTCGTTCAAAAGGGGAGGCGACGACTAAAGTTTCTAATGGGTATCCTAGAGGGTTGTTTTCTTTTCTTTCTCCCATTTTCTTCTTAATCTCTGATTTTGGATTACGAAGTCTGTTGTTAATTATCTTTCCTTTTTTTTAATACATAAGTAACTAGGAGAACACGTGAGTGTTTTTTTTTGTTTTCCCGCTCAAAAAATCCATCGTTACCTACCATATGGTCAACTGCAAAGATCTGGAAAATCTAGAACCCTAATAGCATCTATTGTCTGCCCTATCTTTTTTTTTAGGAATCAATAACCCAAATCCACAGATCTTACTCATATTCTTCTGAATTAGATGCAGGAGTAACCTATTTTTGAGAATTCGATGCTGGAGTATCCTATTGAAGTTTTATTTGGTGACTCGATCGAGTAGTTAAGTGAAGGGACTAATGGAGATGATGATTACGATTGTCACCCAAGAACTACGAGAGGAGTAACGAAATGCCGGAGGTGAAACGGTCGCCTGAGGAGGCATGGTTGCCGGATGGATGATTGAAGATGACAAATACGTTATGCTTGTGAAACTCACATTCCACCTACTCTTAGGTATCGATCTCTCTTACTCCTAATTGATTTTTTTTATCAATTAATTTTTACCTACCGAGGTTGTGAACTGACAGTATGAATTGTAGGTTTATTATCTATATATTTTCTCAAATCTGAAATTATGATGAACTTAGATGACATGAAATGCGTTTTCGATTTTAATCACTTGAATATATTAATGATTTTTAAGAGTTTTTTTTGTCCAATGGAGTTTTCGACAATATGTAGCAAGACTTGATCAATCTTTCATACTTCTTTGATGGTTAAACTAATACAATTTGCATGTGAGCATTCTTTTATAGCCCATAAACTGTTTGATGAAATGATTGTAAAACAAAATTTTTCTTGAAGTGCTCTTAATTATTTGTTTTCTAATTGTTAGTTTCACTTCTTTCTATATATAAACTTGTGTTTGATTCCGGTATGTAGTTTGAGTTATACAATTGTCAAACGGGTGAGATAACCATAGTATTTCTGAAATTAGATCTCATTGATTCTAAGTTGAACTAATTTTGCTTTGTTCTGAGTTCCAAATAATGTTCCAAATAATGAAATTGGGTTTTGTAGCTTTACTTATGCTTTGTAGGTGCATTTTATATGACACATGATGCTATATGGTAACTGCATCTTTTACTAACTCCGTTTTATTCGTATTTGATTACACTTAAGCCTTTTGAATTGCATTTAAGTTTCATAAACTTGATCAAGTAGAGTTTTGGTATATGGATCCGCTTCTCTCATGAACTTGATCAAGTAAAGTTTTGGTATTATAATCCACTTCTCTCATGGGCTTGATCAAGTAAAGTTTTGATATATGTATCACATTTTATTAATTACTTCAATTAACATATTTGTCTATAAGTTAATGTTCTTAACATTTGTTTTCCAAACAATTTGATTCAGTTTGAGTTCTAAAATTAATGTTGTTGAACTCCATATATTAAGGCTCTCCTTTTGGTTATGTTATTTCATTTTGTACATTCTTTGTTAGATATTCATTCTTTATTTTTTAAATTTAATACCTTGGTTAGACCGGGAGTCACAACATACAATAAGGATGAAGAAGTTTCGTGTGGTGTTTTTGTTTCGAGTTTTGATTATATTTCATGTGCTACGAAGAAACCCAGTTACTTTAAACATTGTTGTTTGGTTTTAACTTACCTTATTATTTCTCTTTTGATTCGACTACTGTTTTGTGTCTTCATATCAATTCTAAGATTTATTCTATTAATCCTATATTTAAACCAACCCGTTTATTACACAGGTCTCTAACCTAGTATATTATTTATTGACTTAATTTTAATGGGTTTCTTTTTTCTTTTCTGTATCCAATTTAGACATGGCAGATCCGCACCAGCTGTTAAGGCGCTGACTCGTCTCATCAAAGTATCTTTGCGGATCATTCTGTAAAAGTAACTCCATCAAAGATTTAGCATTAACCTGACCCTTGAAGCACACCTCAATCCATGGCGTCCTCTTCAATTCAGAAGAGCTTTAAGTATGACTTGTTTCTGAGTTTTAGAGGTGAAGACACTCGTAAGAACTTTGTCGATCATCTTTATGTTGCTCTTCAACGGCAAGGCATACACACTTTCAAAGATAACAAGAGACTGAAGAAAGGAAAAAAGATCGACAATGAACTCATCAAAGCCATTGAAGATTCAAAGTTGTTCATCATTGTTTTCTCAAGGACCTACGCATCTTCATCTTGGTGCTTAGACGAGCTTGTAAAGATTATAGAGTGTCAGAAGAAAACCGAGCAGATTGCATACCCTCTGTTCTATGATGTGGAGCCCACTGAAGTCCGCAAACAGAATGGGGTATTTGGAGAGGCTTTTGCCAAACATGAATTTGAGGAGTCTTTTGGGAAATGGAGGGAGGCTTTGGAGGAAGCAGCCAAGCTTGCTGGCTGGGAGTTGAAGAATACAGCTGATGGGTAATTCCTTAATAATATTTTACATGTATTTTATGTTTGTTTAGTTTCTGAAAGTGAGTGAAGTGAATCTTCTTGATTATATAGGCATGAAGCTGAATTCATCAAACAAATAGTAGACGAGATATCTCTGAAGCTACGTTCCATTAATTTTAGTGTTGACAAAAAATTAGTCGGCATGGAGAACCGAATAAAGGATGTTGAGCTATTACTAGAAACTGGTTTTGATGATGTGCGCATGATCGGAATCAAGGGGATGGGAGGTGGAGGGAAGACAACTTTGGCAAGAGCTCTTTTTGATAAAATATCATTTCGCTTCGAAGGTAAAAGCTTTGTTGAAAATGTGAGAGAAACTTCAAAAGCCTCTTTGAGTGGTTTAATGTCTTTGCAGAAACAAGTCCTTACAGACTTGTTAGATGATAAAGACATCGATGTGAATAGTATTTATGACGGGAAGAACATGATGAAAAAGATGTTGGGTAGTAGAAAGGTTCTTCTTGTTGTTGATGGGGTGGATCGTATACAGCAACTTGAAGTGTTAGCTGGTGAGCCTAGTTGGTTTATGACGGGAAGTAGAATTATCATTACAACCAGAGATGAGCAAGTGTTGTTGGCACACGGAGTGAAACAGATTCATAATGTGAATCTATTATCAGATGATGAAGCAACTTGCCTCTTCAGCAGATATGCATTCGGGAGAGATACACCTGTTGAAGGGTTCCAAGATCTATCGCTCAAAGTTGTAAGTTATGTTGCTGGTCTTCCTTTGACGGCCAAAGTTTTGGGTTCGTTTCTTCGTGGTAAAAATGAACTTGAATGGATAGATGCATTAGAAAGACTAAAAACAATTCCAGAAAAGGAAACTGTAAAAATATTGGAATTAAGCTATATTGGCCTAGAGGAGGATTACAAGGAAATATTTCTAAATGTTTCGTGCTTCATGGAGGCATGGAAGAAAGATGATGCGATTAATGTACTTGAGTGCTGCGGATTTCATGCTAGAACTGGTTTAAAAGTTCTAGAACAGAAATCGCTCATAACAATTTTTCAAGATGATTTTCATTCTGAGTGCATAGATGTACATGATCTTGTAAAAGAAATGGGCAGGAATATAGTTCGTGGTTTGCACCCAGACGAACCAAGCAGACATAGCAGATTGTGGATTTCCGAGGAAATTAAAGATGTATTAGGTAACGACTTGGTAAGGATCAATAACACGTTTTTTCTTTTGTAATAAAACAAGTTTCAGTAATTGTTATTGTTATTTGGTATATTACAGGGTAATGAAGCAACAAAATATATACATCTTGCGTATGTTGGATTTTGTCCTGAAATTTTTATGAAAGGTTTTGGGAAGATGGAGAAACTTATATTTCTTAATGTAAAAGCAAGTTGGTGGTCTCCTGATGGTCATTCTATTAAGGATGAAATTTCTTCTAACTACGTGGAGATTGATCAAGTTAAGCAATACTTTCCAAATTCTTTACGATATCTGCGATGGGACAGGGACAGTTACCATCACTGGTGTTTGCCAACATCATTTCAAGCAAATAATCTTGTTGGACTAAGAATGAGGTGGAGTAGAATTAAACAACTATGGGAACAGGGAGAAAGAAAGGTATAACATAATGATTAACTGGTTCGTTTGCACGATTGAATATAACGCTATATATCTATTTGTTAGTTATGACACCTTTGTATGTGTACGTGTGTTTGCTTCTGATAGGTTATGAAGAAGCTTAAATTTCTTGACTTCAGTTATTCGAAGTTGATGACGCTTGATCTTGCAATGACTCCTAATCTTGAAAGGTTAGATCTTATCGGATGCAATCATTTGGTTCAACTTGACATGCCATCTGGATCTCTTCTAAAGCTCAAATCTCTGTGTCTCAGTGATTCAAAGTTAAGAACCATTGACCTTGGCCAGGCTCTGAACCTCGAGATGTTAAGTATTAAAGAATGTCATGATTTAGTCGAGCTTCATTTGCCTGCTAAATGTCCAAAACTCATCTCTCTCAACCTTCATCGTCTTTCAAAGTTTAGGGAGCTTAACCTTGGGTTAACCCCAAATCTTGAGACATTCCATTTTGAAGAGTGTCATAATTTGGTAGAATTTAACATGTGCACAGGATGCCTAAAGCTTAAATCCCTAAGATTCCATCTTTCAAAGTCAACAACCCTTAGTCTTGGAGTTGCTCCAAAACTTGAGTATTTATATCTTAAAGAATGCCTGGTAGAAGTTCAGGCACTAATAAATGGATGTCCAGAGCTCAAATCCCTCAACATTATTAGTTCAAACTTGAAGACCCTTAACCTTGGGCTAGCTCAAAATCTCGAGGAGTTATATCTTCAGGAATGTCCTGATCTGGTAGAACTTTGCATGCCTGTTAGCTGTCTAAAGCTTAGATCCCTTGACCTCGTTCATTCAAAGTTGGGGACCCTCAAACTTGGGCTGACTCCAAGTCTCCAGAACTTACATCTTGCACATTGTCACAATATGTTAAAACTTCACATGCCTGCTGAATGTCCTGCTCTCGAATACATCGGCATCAGTGGTTTGAAGTTGCAAACCCTTGACCTTGGACTGACTCCCAATCTCAAGAGTTTACATATTATACGATGCTATGATTTGATAACATTTCAAATGCCAGACAGATGTCCAAAGCTCCGAGACCTTTATGTTGATCATGTACAATTGAGGACTCTTGATCTTCAGCCGAGTCCAAATCTTGTGGAATTAGAGCTTCATGAATGTGATAATTTGGTGGAACTTCACATGCCCGTTAATGGATGGAAAAAGCTCACATGTTTGTACCTCAGACATTTAAAGTTGAGGACCCTTGACCTTCGGCTCACTCCAGACCTCGAGACTTTGGACATTGTAGATTGTCACAATTTGGTAGAAATTCATATGCCTGCTGGATGTTCAAAGCTCAGGTTCCTCAAACTACGCCATTCCATGTTGAGAAATCTTAACCTTGGGATGGTTCCATATCTTGAGGAGTTGCGTATTGAAGAATGTCATGATCTGGTACCACATAATGCACCTGTTCAATGTGTAAAAGGTCTTGAATGCATAGACTTAAGTGGTCATTCGAGACTTAAATCTTTTGCCTTAGAAAAAGAGTGGGGATCAAGTGTGTTTCATCTAAGTGCGGAGTCCATAAATACATGCCCATTAAACTCTGACCATAGTTTGCCAAATTTCCGATTTTCATGTCTCTATGACGAACAAGAACTGTCCTTGGCTACCAGAAATCTTCAAAAGCTTGTTTCTCTCGCTCATTGTTGTATTAGAAACTTTACGAGTTTTTCAGAAAGCATATGTGGTCTACAAAATTTAAGACAGCTTACACTTCACGGCAGTATTCCAGAAATGCCAAAACAGCTTGAGCAATTAGAATATCTAGAAGAGCTACTTTTGTCATTTTTAGAGTCTCGACTTCTTCCGGATAGCATTTGTATGTTGAAACATCTGAAATCTCTCAAACTTGAATCTTGTCTGTTTCTTGAGAAGTTACCGGAGGACATAGGCCGATTAGAATGTTTGGAGAAATTAATCTTAAACAGGTGTACATCGTTAACTGATATTCCGATTAGCATCTGTAAGATGCAACGGCTAATTGAATTTAATCTCGCCTTTTGTACTCGAGTTGAGAAATTGCCTGAGGAATTTGGAGGTTTGGAATGTTTAAAGGAGTTGAATGTAGAAGGTACAGGCATAAGTCGGCTTCCAAGCATCATTTCTTTGTCGAAAGGTCTGCGTGTTATTGGATTTATGTCACTTCAGTCATATGGTTTCGCGTCCCAGATACAGGAGTCGGATGAAACTTTCTGCTACATATAGCCTTGAATAACAGTACAGTTAGTTTCTCCCTCGATATTTTAGTTGTTTTAATTTTTTTGACTTATAAAACTGTTAAAATAAAATATAAATCTAATGTTAACTTGTTCATACTTACTATTCTCATTGTGTTGATGTCAATTTGCAGTAAAATTATAAACAACTTCCCCAAATTTATTTAAGAGTGCCTATTAGGATTTTTTTTCCTTATAAAATGTTTTAGATCCTTGTAACTTTCTTTTCTTCTTTTTTTTGATGGTCTTTGCTCTTTGTTTTCATATAGCCCAAAGAAAGCTTAATATATCATTTCACAGCAGCTGTGAGCTGACAGAATAGTCTCACAATTCCAGTTGATGTAAGAAAACTATCTTTATATCTGTTCTACTAGTTTTATTGAGTTCATCCTTCACATATTCAAAGTCGTCGTCTTTCTTTTGCTTTTAGTAAACCTCTGGTGGACTTGTTAATTTTTCTTGGTTTGTTTAGTTATGGGTATGGATCTGTGCTGAAATTAGTGACTTGGAATATAATATTGTTGAAGGCATGTGATGGATCTGAAGAATTCTTCTTATCCACGAAGTACCAGAAGAAGACACAAGACATGCGAGCATATATGGAGTGCGCAAAGATGGTTTTGCATGATCTTGTGCACATCATATGGTCACGAAGAGACACTTTTACCTTCAAGTGCACTTGCAGATTGGAAGAGTAGTGCGAGATATATAGCTATGCTATTCTCATATCCGGTGAGACAGACGAGGTAGGTAGAAGTTATTAGCAGACGACATGCAATTTGATCAGCATGACGTGCCGTGCGACAAATTTAATTTTCTTGGAAGCTTTGTGCCTGTCTTATAAATACAGTTTCTGGTTACTAGGTTGTATACAAACTATACTCGTATTGGTACAATTTTACATTTTTCATGTTTTATTAATTCATGTGTTGAAACTTTTGAAAGTAAAAAAACCAATACAAGTAATAGCTAAAGAATATGGGCTGACCAATTCACTTGTGTCCACCGCTTACCATTAGAAAGGGGATGTGGTGGTCGGTACCGCACATACACGCCACCCCAATGAATTGGTACTGAAAGTGTTTTTTTTTTTTTTTTGATTCTCACCATTTCAATGCCGAAGGAGATAAGGGAGAAACGAGTTGATTACTACATGCGCGTTGTGGGGAGGCTTTGGTGTGATTTAAATATAAAAACTAACATTCTAACACAAATATTCTAATATAAAAATTAAAATATTTGGGATTGTAATATGCTATTTGATCATATACAAATCGAGTAGGTTTTACTTTCTTATTGCATTAATATAGGTATTATTATCGCTTACAATCAAGAAATGTTTTAACGACAAAAAACATGATAAGAATCAAACTGGCACGGGGAAAAGTCTAACGATAGTACGTACCGATAGTCGAATGCTTGTTTAAAAATGGCCTGGAATTCTAGAACCAGTGATGTCTAGGATGCAAGTACAAAGACCAAATTTCTCCTCCCATAAATAAAGGGTGGCCTGGAATTCTAGAACCAGGGATGTCTAGGATTCAGGCCCGGTTATTTATTAAATAACCGGGTCTAAATGTCGTGAAAACATTCTGGCTCGGTTCGTTGACAAGAAACCGGGTCTAGATATCCTCTTTCAGCGCGTATCTAAATAATGAACACATTTAGACCCGGTTTTTTATTAACGAACCGGGTCTAAAAGTTTAAATTCAATCAGACCCCATTTTTTAATAAATAACCGGGTCTAAATGATATCATTTAATGCTCTAACGGCTCACTCAACTACCCCAGATATTAAGACCCGGTTTTCTATAAACAACCGGGCCAGAATGTCGTATTTATGACAAATTTTTCCTCTTCTTCTTTACTTTTTCTTTCTTCTCCATTCATTCTCTTCTTCTCCATTAATTCTCTACACCTCTATTAATACACTAAAAAAACTCTTAAATTCCTTCAAAAAATTCAACTTTTATTCATTAAATCCTTTTCACACTTTACATAAAGTGATTATTCAATTAAAGGTATCATAATATTTATACATTTCACAAATTTATTTTAATTTTATATTTATTAACTTATCCTTTTATGTAATATTTGTGTTTGTTGTGTATATATGTTGCAGGTATCTTTGTGCAATGGTTAATTGAACTACATTGTTTCTTCACATCTAAAATATCAAGGTATTTTTACTCTTTTTGATGATTTTATATTTTTGTATTGCATTTCTTTAGGTATGTTTATGCATACACACTCTCTCTCTCTCTCTCTCTCACACACACACACACACACACACACACACACACACATATATATATATATATATATATATATATATATATATATATATATATATATATATATATATATATATATATATATATACATATAGTTTACATGTATAAACTATATATATATAGTGGAGGGTTCAAATGAGAATCTTAAATTAAATGAGAATTGGAGACTCAACCCCAGCCGTCCAATTCACCATTTTTCAATGTCATTACCCACCCATGAATTCCTCATATGCACCCTACCACACTCTATCCCCTCACGCTTTCCATCCATGAATTTCACTTACAAAATGAACGGCTGAGATTGAGTCTCCCATTCTCATTTAATTTAGAGTTAATTGCACCAATGGTCCATTAACTAACCACTTATTGCGGATTTGGTCCTTTCTTTTAAAAAGTTGCATTGGTGATCCTTGATGTAGCCACTTTGTTGCAACCATAGTCCTTTGTGACGATTTCCGTCTAACACTGCCGTTAAGCCCTATCACGTGCCTCACACATGAGGGCCTTTTAGTAATTTTGCTTTATTGTTTTAATCAACTAATAATTATTAAAAAAATAAATATACCCTACTCTCTTTCCCATTTCCCAGATCTGTCGCCTCATCCTCCCTCTCCTCTCTCTCTCTCCATCTAACACCGCCACCACCATCCCCGACGGCCACCTACCGCCGCCACCACCATCTCCGGTTGCCCCCTCAACATCCGGCAACCATCAAACTAACATCACCACCACCATCTCCCACAAATCCAGCTTCTATACATCACCACGATGAAAACACCTACCACCGCCACAAAGATAAAACCACCTGCCACTGCCACCAACATAAAACCACCCACAAAACCCTGTCACTAGAGAATCCAGTTTCGGAGATCTAGCGGAGGATGTAGTAGCCGTCGAGGGTATGACTCTGATTTCCACCTGTTCGCCGGATTACTTACTCAAAGGTTTCGTTACCGGCGCAAAAGGTATATTAGGGTTTGGAAGATCAAAAATTGCATTCCAATCTCAGATTGGTAACAATTTTGATATCCCAAGAAAATTCACAGTGGTGGAACAGGTGAAGCTGTTTGGGGTTTGTTTTAGTTCTCCGGTGACGGTGCCAGAGATTGAACTGGTGTTTCAGAGTGAAATGGTGAAGTGGAGGATTCAAAGGAGGAATTTGATGGTGAAAGTGAGTGATTCCGTGATATGTTTAGGGTTTGTTGATGGTGGTTTGGGTATGAATGAATCAATGGTTTTAGGAGGATATCAATTAGAAGATCATATTTTGGAATTCAATTTGGGGACTAATATGATAGGGTTTGGGTGCGAAGGCAACGGCCTACCAAATCTAACCGTAATCATTAGAAAACACCAGTAGCAACCTCCGACTTCTTCCCCATCCATCTCTCTCTCTCTCTCTCTCTCAATCTTTCAGAGGTATGTAGATCTTGTTGCAAACACGTTTCTAAGTTGCTTTGATTTGGCTGTTATGTCGGTGGTGGTTGCGAGTCTCTACGGTGGTGGTGGTCCAAATCTAGGATGGGTAGTGGTTGTGGTGGTGGCGGTGGAGAACGGCGGAGGTGGCAGGTTTGGACAGCTTGCGGCACTGCAAGGTACTGGAGAGAGAGATGATGGAGGGGGGAGTATATTTATTATTATTATTATTATTATTATTATTATATTTTGTATAGATTATTAATTATTACTAGAGGAGTAAAGTAATTGTGGGCGTGGGGGGTTCTGAGTAAATAATAAAGCAAAATTACTAAAAGGCCCTCATGTGTGAGGCATGTGATAGGGCTTAACGGCAGTGTTAGACGGAAATCGTCACAAAGGACTATGGTTGCAACAAAGTGGCTACATCAAGGATCACCAATGCAACTTTTTAAAAGAAAGGACCAAATCCGCAATAAGTGGTTAGTTAAAGGACCATTGGTGCAATTAACTCTTTAATTTATCATTCTCATTTGAACTTTCCCATATATATATATATATATATATATATATATATAACTTATATGTATGCATATGTATATATACATACATACCATTCAATTTGACATTTACCGTTGGGATGACATAAGATCATAACCTTTAGTTAAAACATACCCGTCTGAAATTAATCTAATAGAGGTTAATTTCAGATTGTCCCCGTTTTGGGACTGCTTTTTGAATACTTTGTCTCAATTAGGATGTGGATACATATTAACAAAGTATTTAAGAAAAAATTGGTTTACATTTTCCTTTACTCCTACGGGTTTGTGTTGTAATACACATACTTGAGGAGTTAAGGGAAATGCTGCCGATTTTTTCTTAAATACTCAATTTGTTAATATGTATTCACATGAGGCAAAGTATTCAAAAAGTGGGTTAGGATGGACCACCCACAACCACATTCAAATGTATATATTATGCGTACATGCATCATACTAACAATACTGTTTTTTAAATTACAGATGGATCGAAGTACATGGATGTACAAGATACCACGTGGTTCGGTTGAATATGTTCATTAGTTTTCTGGTTTTATGAAAGCTGTTGAGGATTATAAGATCAAAGAAGGAAAACGTGAAACTTTATGTCCTTGTAAAGTTTGTAAGAACAATGTTCTGTTTGAAAATTCAAATGAAATTAGTGGACATCTGGTAGTATATGGGTTTATGGAGAGGTATACTACTTGGTCACGACATGGTGAATTATTATCAAATAGTAATCCGGACGTCTCCAATTTTATTGACCATGACAATGAAGATTTAATCGATGACGACATTCACAAATGAGTATTGTAATATTTTAATATGATTTAGTATCACATACATATTTATCTTTTTAATAGACCTCAAAGAGTATTGGCAAATCTACTCAATTAGCATCAACACCAATACCACCTCATCAAGAAGCAGTATCATTACCAATAAAGAGAAACATTGCAAAAGAGAACACCTTAAAGCGTATGAAAAATAAGAGTGTTGGAATTTTCAAAAAGCAAACCATAATATTCAACTCATACAGGAGAATTATGTCGCGACCCGACCCTACTGAGTGGTTTGATGTTATTATCGAATCTACGATCTTTGGTAAAGAGGGATATGAGTTCACTCTTGAACCCGTAGACATAGTTGATATAATGGCCGGTAGTTGGGTTGATATCACGCTTGTTATTTGGTTCGCGAGGTAAGTAATTTATTGTTTACTATAAAAAAATAAGTAATATCACCCTGTTAAATATTATAATGTATAGTGTCATGCTTATAGGTCACTACATATGATATTGTTGGATTCGCGGAAGAATAACTGTGTTGTGTTCAACCCTGAAATGATTCGCTCATCCCAATGCTTGAAATATGAGGATGAAGTCACACTTTACTTAACCGAAACAATGCAATGGCAATCTCACAAACGTTTTTTTCTCGCTCCGTATTGGCAAGGGTACTTTATATTACTACCTTTATCGTTATATGATTTATATGTATATTGCATATACTAAAATGTATCGACACATAATTAGTGACCACTGGACATTGTTTATCATTCTCCGTAATACACGCACGAGATTTATATTAGATTCTATGAAGAATGGCAAGAACCCTTATAGCTACCTCATCACAAAAAGTTGGAAAGGTAAGAATTTTCTTAAATTTATATAGAGTTCATTTTTATTATACTTAATACACCAACATTAGTTCTTCTCTTTTTTACGGCTGCTAGAACCACAATAAAGGATAAAAAGAAACCCCTATGAAATGGACGTTCGCCGAGGTACATTATCTTGAGCAGCTTATGTAGATATATATTAAACTTATTTGTGTGTTGAATTTTATCAAATTTAGTGCAATCAACAATCAAGCGGTTGGGAGTGTGGCTATTACATCATGCGGTGGCTCCACGAATTTATGGTTCATGGACAATTTAGCTTCCCGGATACAGTAAGTGCTTGCAAGTACAATTTTGTTTTCCGGATATAACTATATCATTTTTTTTAAATTTTGTCTATTGCCACTTCTTGTTAAAATCTTAGTTGAATAATTTCATTTTATTTTAACATGTATATAGATTACTTGGAAGAACACTAGTCCATTTGACCAAAAAGATTTGGATGATATTGTAGGTATATGGCTTGACACATTTATGTCGGCTTTCTTTAGCAAGTGATGAGATATTAGGTATATATATACATGCTTTTTTCTTTTAGCCCAATGATGACGAAATTATTCTAACGAAGAAGAACTTGTTACGTATACTTTAACCTACTTCATTTTTTTGCTATAAATTATTTATGTTATTGTTAGTAATTAGTTACTAAGATAATTCTTCCTTTCTATTTGTGTAGGGTTTCTTTCGAATTACAAGAGATAATCTTAGCTCCTTTGATTTTTGCCACATTCACAAATGAGCACAAGATAGTGGGTACAAAATGTTGTTTGGACAATGGTATTGAATCAAATTCAACTAATGGGAATTGTTATTATAGTCGGTTAACCAATTTGACTCAATTGGTTTTTATTTATTACTTAATAGTTGTTTATTATTATTGTGATGGTACATGGGTTGAATATTATTAGCTAGTAAAAGCAGGAAAAATATAAAAAAAAATTAAAAAAATTTATTAGATTCAGACCCGGTTTTTTAATATAAAACAGGGCTTAAAAGTGAACCTTTAAACCTAGAAAAAGAAGAATCAGACCCGGTTTTTTAACATAAAACCGGGCTTGAAAGTAGATTTAGACCCGGTTTTTTAACCGGGCTTGAATCATCAGACTTTCAGGCTCTCCCCCTTTCAGACCCCCCACAAAACCGGACCTGAAGGGGTTAAAAAACCGGGTCTGAATGTGTTTTTTTTAGTAATGTATGTAATATAATATACAAAAATGCAAAAAGATATAGTGGTAACAAAATATACAGGAAAGTTAAAATGGAAAACATATTTATTATTTATTAAGTTGAAACAATCATAAAATACCCATTACAAGGAAATGGATTTATTTGAAGTTATAAGTACATATATAACAAGACCATAAATCATTGATTAAAAGGCCTTTGATTGTAGCAATCAAGATTATCCCCAGGACTAACTCCCAAAATGCTACAATACCTTCTGTAAAAACCAATTCTATCCTCCACTTTATCATTTCGACCTTGCCCACATTCCAAACCACCGTTGATAATATTTGTGATGACACCGAAACCTGAAACACGACCTGCTGACCTGTCGGCAGCTGATGGTGTCCACCGACCGGTGATTACATCGTGGCTCGATGGCTTGTTATCTCGTGGAGTCATCCAAAACCATATTGCTGACTGAAATGATAAGTTCGGGTCCGTGGCTAAGAGATCAGGGTTGTTGATCAAATCCCTACCGATTGAATTCCCAAACAGCCCATAGTTGTAGTTGCTGTTGATCAATGGCAAAAGTTATATTATGTTTATGATATATGGATTTCTATATATCCTTTAAGATTGTTGTCAAACCATCACTCTTTCTCACAAACATTATAGTACATGGGACCCTTATTTAAATCAAAATATCTCATTATAAGTTTCACATTTATGTTTGTAAGAAAATATTACTGGTTTCTTCTTTGTTTCAATTTAAAAGGATATATATGTATGTATGTATAAGGAACTTGTGAAACTTAAGTGTTAGCAAGAACTTACTGAGAGAGTTGAATAGGTCCTCTGCCAAAGTAGCTTTGAGGACATGGCCAAGCAGCGGAGTCACAATACCTACCTGGAGGGTTTGCTTCTCTAACAAAACAATATCCCCATGCAAATTGACCATCTGGTGCAGTTGGCCATCCACCTGTCCATGTAAATCACTAGTTATTAGTTCAATGATCAAAGGAAAAAAAAAAGAGGCTATAAAGAAACTGATTCTATTTTCAATTTATGTTATATATAGTATCCATCTCAAAAATGAACAAATGTATTGGAAACCTGTTGTTTCATGGGAAGTTTGAGCGAAGAAAGCAGCGAGCTCCCGCCTCCGGTCAGCATCACTTCCGGTGGTGCCAAATCCATTATATGCTCTAGCGGCATTAATGAACGCAGCATAAGTGTAAAATCCGTTTCCACGGCATCTGGGGTCATTTCTGTACTTGAGCATTTGGTCAAACAAGCTTGCAGTAACAATGGAGGCAACATCACCACCGCCACCAGAAGGTGTCGGTGTTGGTACTGCACCACCGCCGCTACACTGGCTCTGACAGTTATTTGCAGGCAAGCAGTGAGCGGGAGTGTTTCCACAAAAACCAAATTGGCTACAACAGTTGCCGTTGGTACATGGTGCGTTACCACCCTGTCTCCCACAGTTTTGAGCAGAAACTAGTGTAGCTAAGAGGAAGAGAAACGTTAGAAGAAAAAAGATATTCATTGTGATGGAATTGAGGATGATGACAATAAATTTGCCCAACTACTTGTATTTATAGTCATGTGTGTTGTTACTGTTTTCTTCTTTTAGGACTTGGTCTTTGTCATATTTGTGTATGCATATTGACTTTTATACCATTCCTTTTTGTAATGTTTATAAAGAAGAATATATCATAACCAATTGATATGTTGTTAGTGAGCTAAAAGTTTGGTCACAACTTGTATTTATCAGAAACAGATTTCTCACACATTAAATTTTATAGGAAAATTTCTCAACGGTTTCCCACTTATTTGAATTAAAAAGCAAATTTTTAATGGATTTCTTACGGATTACGTGCGAAATTTCTGAGAAATCCGAGGAAAAATAATTTTTCTCACGAAGCTTTTATTCACGATCGATTTTGTGGGAAGTCCGAGTGAAACACTCTTTTCCCATGGATTCTTCACGTATTTGTCTGACACAAAAGGAGGTGTTGTTTTGTAGTATATCACCATCACCCGTACGTATCTGGAATCCATTAAATATATTAATTAAGCTTGGTCACAAGTTGCACAAGTTATAACTCTTCGCTAGACAAGATCAACAAGATTTAAAAGTAAAACGAAATTCTATAAAAGTATTATAATCGGTTCAGTCATTAAAGCATAAAGTTGAAACGAAAATCACACATAATAGTATAATACTAGTTTCACTACAACAAAAAGAGGTTTTTGCGGTGACGGTTTTTCGCGGCGACAAGCAGTGTCGCCGCTAATAGTACGCTAAACGACAAAAATGCGGGCCAGGTATTATTGACTTTCAACGGGCACTTTTTGCGGCGTCAGATGTCGCCACGAAAGCTTTCACGATTTAATTTTGATATTTTTTTCTCCCGAAAACAAAGACGAGAGCTTTTCCCACCTAAAATATGACATGTCGTGACGCCGCAAAAATCACACATAATAGTATAATACTAGTTAATTTATTGTATTTGTTTTTAAACGGTGAGTGATATTTATTGTTTATTTCATATATTGTACGTACGTCTAATATTATTTTTAAGTAAAAATATTAAATATAAGTAACTGAAAATTAGCATATTGATTCTAACGAGTAAACAATTGACCGCGCTACGCGGCGGGTAAAAGTAATTTTCTTTTATTATTTTATATCTATATCTTATTTTGGAAAAAGAATACATCGTATAATATTACCCAATTTTCAAAAAATGATATTTATCAACATTAATAATTGTTCAGTTGTCACGTATTTTCTACGTACGTAATTATTATTATAAGGTTATCGATATATTTTAACACTTTCCTTTTCTTTTATTTATTCTATATCAATATCACATTACCTCTTTGTCGTTACTAACAACTTAATATAACTCTTTCTAATTTCACCCTCACTTTTTATTTTTTGTTATGATATATATTTAAGAAAGGGAAAAAGAGTATGAAGAATAAGGAGAGAGAAAGAAAAGAAAGAATGAGAGAAATTGATGTGGGATAAAGTGGTTTGAGGGGAAGTTTCTCTCATGTTGTTGGAGCCTAGTGATGGGATAAATTGAGCGGTGGAAAATGAAGAGTTGAAAGAAGGCTGGTATGAACTTCTATGAGTGTTTTCATACAAACCCAAACAACCTGAGAAACTTAAATAGAGTGCGGGGCTATGGTTTAATAGCTAAATCACATATACCCTTTTTCAAATATTTTGGGGAAGGTTATTATGAGAGTGAATATTTAGGTGAGAATGAGAGAATAAATCCTAACTATCAATTAATTTTCCGTCGCAATTAATGGTCGTCGCAATGCATGGTGGAGTTATGAATTAAATGACGGAGCAATTTTTAACCATCCGATCAAATAAAATTAAGGGTCAAGATCGAGTCTCTCATTCTCATCTAGATATGCATTCTTATTTGAATATCTCTCTTTAAATTTAATATAATGCCATCTTAAATCAATGCTTAAGAAGCTAATCTTTTAATTAATATTAATTACAATTTTCATCAATATTATTACTTTAATACGCTCTTAGAAATTATTCACTTTTGTATATGTTAATATTAATTTAGTGCCATGTAGAACGTGTTATTCTGTCATACAATTATTCCCTTGGGAGAGTTGTAGAGTTAGGCACCACGCTTACCCTCTCAATATCTCGCGAAAAATTGGAAAAGTCTTCAGGCTCAAAATACCACGAATATATTTATCAAATTACAAAAAGTTCCCTCAGTTTATCGTGATATATTGAGATTCCACTTCTCCATTTGATAGATATAGTAATTTAATTGCAATTAACATAAATGTGTATTACATATGTTACTAAAAAACTTATTAACCTACTTTATCATACAAAGAAGTTTATGTTAATTCATGTTTAAAATTGTAAATCATGATTTGTATTAAAGTATGCATAATGATAATCTTAATATTTTTGTAATTTATGGAAGTAATTAAATACTTTTTGAAATTTCAACCAACTTTAGATAATTATGAAAAAGTTTATGATAATTCACTAAATTCTTTAATTAGGTAATATTTTAGAAGTAACAAAATTACACGCGTTATCTTGCCTATTTTATGTTAATCTCTTAATTCTAAGTCATTTAAAATTACTAATTTATTCTTACTATTAAACTAAAAGGAACTTCTAAATGAAATAACTATTTTGTGGAGTTAATGACAATCTTATATACTATTTTAATACCTAAATTTTCCAAATAAAAAATATTAAAAAAAATCAAATCATTGCAACATAATTTAATACTTACAAAAATAATAATTAAACCTTGCATATTAAATATTATATCATATAATCATTATTTTAACTTAACTATTATATATTACGTATAATTTAAGTATTAAATTTAAATATATAACCTACATTCATAAAAATTTATGTATTTTTAAAATGCGCAATATAATTAAAATCTCATAGAGTTATAATATTAATAATCTTGTTGAATTTTACCATCTATGTGAAATTTTGTTGACCATTAATTATTTAAGAAGAAACACACAACCCATGTTTTAAAAATAAATAAGTTGTCGAGAAAAAACATTAAATGCTGATGCATTGCTCGGATACAATTATAGTAAGAATAATATGTATTTAAAAATTTCTTATAAATTTCAACTAATCTGAGATAGTAATATTACTTCAAATTTTGAAGTATTACAATTAAAGAATTACCAAATGCAGGAATATTATTTTTCATCTTCCAAAGAGCTAGAATTACCAAATTTAGGAATGTTATTACCTCTGTTGAAAAAGTGGACGAAAGATTCTCATTTTGTGATTTTCAATTTATTCTAATATTCAATTTTTCAAACTAGATAAATGAAACCGATGGAGGTTGACAAATTAAAGCAGTGTTTTTAGGGAAGCCTCTCATCGAGGTTGATGAAGTAGATCAATATATTATAATTTTCTTTTCTTTTTTCTTATGTTGCAAAAACAAACGGATAAGGTATTATGGATGAGTTCGAGGGTCAGAATGTCACATTAAAGGATTGTATGAAGCAACTTGCATCTGTTGAGCCGTCAAGAACAAATCTCATTTCAAATATGGGACACTCTTCAAGAATAGGTTTGTTGATAGCCTCAGATCGAATAATGTAATTGTATATTGTGTATTCATACTTTTCGTCCTCCACGTAAAAGAGAACTTACATGTTTTTTAATTATGTTTATTTTATTATATTATAGGTCATGAAGCTTAAACTGATCTGTAGTCGAACTTCAAGTAGGTCACTTGCACTTCGTTTACTTATTTACCTTAATAAAAATGGAGCTAATTCAAATATGATTATATATTTTTTAATGTTCATCTCGCTTGGTAATTTTAGTTTTTGGGATTAATCATATAGAAATGCAAGTAGGTTTTAATTTTTTTTATTGGTGTAACCAACTTATATTAAACTCGAGATAACATGTAGATAAAAAATATGTAAGATAGTTGCATAAATTAAACAAGGTCAAAAAGATTGCAAAGGCATATGAGGTACTAAGTGACCCAGATAATTGCAACTCCATGTAAGACTCGGACTACCCACTTTTGCTTCAAAAAGCATCTTCATGACTCAAATAAAGTAAAACTGATATTTAGCTGCCTATATTCTATATCTGAATTAGAAGTTGCTTTTAAAGTTGATATCCAATGGTTTTGACATGTTTTCATTTCCGTTAGAAGTGTCACTATTTGAAGAACATAAAGTTTTATCACCAAGGTACATGTATCTTATTTAGTATAAATGGATGCTAAATTTCTTAATTTAGCTTCTCTACAGTATGCCCTAATAAATATGGATCAGAAAGAATTTCACTAAATAATTAATAACTGTTGTGAATATAGAGAGAATAAGAGAAAATATAGATAGAAGAAAGTTAATCTTATTCATTAGGTAATCCGTTATTTATAGAGGTACAATAGATAAGTATTCAAGATTCAAATCTCCTATCTAAGGTAATACATATCTCTATTAATCTTATCTAATATTAGGAGATAAGGACATCTATTCCATAATTATTCATAACACTCCCCCTTAGATGTCCTTTAAAAGTATTATGCCTCGTTAAAACCTTACTAGGTAAAACCCAATGGGAGAAAAGCCTAGTGAAGGAAAAAGAGTACATAAATACTTCAATACGTTTGGGGATGTTGCCTCATTAAAAACCTTGTCATGAAAACCCAATGGGACAAAACCATGACGAAGGGAAAAAGAGTGCAACGCGTATTTTCTCCCCCTGACGAACACATCACTAGAGCTCTTTTAGTCGGCGCAACTCAATGACCAATACCGTGAACTATCTTCTCGGACGTTGAATTTGGAAATTCGTCGGTAGATAAATCAGCTACGCAATGCTTGAATGAACCTCTTGAATGTACCGTATTGCATTCCTTGGTGAAAACACATATATTTTGCTTGCTTCGTGGATTAATAAGATCTCTTGAACATTAGATGAAGCTTTTGTAATGATTTGCCTTGAAGAATGCCGTCATTAACTTCGGGTGTCACTAATTATGAAGTTTCATCTAGTTTGACACCAATCATGTAACGATGATCTGACATATATTCTGCATTTACAAAACTAACAAACTTGTTTTGATGGGTTAGTAAGATAAAAACTCGTGTCCTTCATACCTTAAGTGTATCAGAATATTCGTTTTATTCCATTATGATATCTCCTTTTGGACACGAACTACATCTCGCTAATAAAATCAATAAAAAGTAAATATAATGTCGTCTATAACTAGCGAGAATATTCATGACCTGAGTGACTTATAAATATGGTACTTCTGGATCAAGAATTCTTTTGCCACTTCTTAAAAGTCGAAAGGGTCATCTTCAATACCAAATTATCTCACAATCATTAGAGGTCATAGTGATCTTAAACACCATTTTATATATTCTTTTGGTAGTGCACAAGATTTCATCCTTAAGGTGTTTGATTTATAAGTAAAAACAAGAATTTGTCTTTCTAAGATCAATCATTTAAAATAGTTTTCCAAGTATCTAATTGCCTTAGGAATATCACTAGGAATTCCAATTATATTACAATCATCGATATACGTGGCAATTATATGATATTCGGCTCCGGATCTCTTTACAAAAATTCATGAACTAATAGAATCATAAGTGTAACATCCTGAAAATGGGCCTAAAAGTACTTAGTTGTACCTCGTGCTTAAATAGTTGTACATTGATTTTAAGTGATTTAAATTAGTGTGTTTTAAGATAATAACGCGTGTTATGCGTTAATCAAAGTGATTATATGAAAAGTGACAAACGTGTTTAAAAGTGGTAAAGTGTCAAATGGTTTCGCGTTATGATTCCGTAGATATCCCTGTTAGTTGAAACGGGATGGCGTGTGTTAAGTTGTAAGTTGAAAAGGGGAACAAAATACCCCGTTTGTGATAATTAACCACCAAGAGGCGGTGGATGACTTATTTGACTCTTATGAGTCAAACCAAACACGCAAACATACATACAAACATACGAGACATGTACACACACACTTACTCTCTCAAATTGTGAAGAAGAAACAAGCTTGCAAGGAAGTTTAAGGCTGGAATCAACTCATTAGTCTGTTCTTGAGCCATCCCCACAGCCATTGGTAAGTGTTTTCTTGGTGAAACCTTGTTTAGTGGTGTTTGAAAGAATTACATCAAATTGGTGGTGTAATTGGTGTTCCAAGTGGTAGTTTTTGTGTCAAGTGTGTTAGTAAGTATCTAGAGGTGTTGTGTAAAGAGTACAAGTGATTGAAACTGAGTTTGTGGTCGAAAAAGATGTTAAAAACGCGATTTGCAGGTGCTGTGTCGATACAGGGACGAAGGTCACTGTAAAAAGGGTCCTTGCGGTCGCATGGCAAGGTGCTTGCGATCGCAAGGGGTGTTGCCATTCTTGCGACCGCAAGGGTTAAGCCTTGCGATCGTAAGGGGTGTTTGTTAATTACGAGCCGCGTAAGTTTTTAAAGGTCGCGTCGCGTAAATTTGTGATGTGATCGCATGTGTTAGGCTTTTGACCATAAGTCTTGTATTTGTGCTATGCGATCGCATGGTAGGTCCATGCGATCGTATGGGTCAGTTTTGTGGTGTTTACCGCTTACGAGCGAAGGAAATAAGGTTTGCGACCGTAAGTATGTAACTTACGATCATAACCAACCCTAGAATCATGTTTGCGATCAAAAGGTGATGTCCCTTGCGATCGGAAGCATGAGTTGGGAAAAGAATAACCTTTGCGATCGCATAGGGTATCCTTGTGATCGCATGGCTGTTCTGTAGGGGTCCCTTACGACCGCAACGCGGGTCCTTGCGACCGCAAGCGGGGGATCCAACTTGACAGCTTGTTAACTTGTGTTTTAACCCATATGTGCTATGTGTAAGTGATAACCAAGCGTGTGTATGATGTGTTAGGTGTATCGGAGGAACCGGAGGACACGAGTGGTGTATTTGCTTAGCAAAGGCTCCAGGTGAGTACCGGTTTTCCCATGCGACTCAATAAGTAGGGCTATCTGTTGTGTGTTGAAGCGAGTTATAGTGATAGTGACGTGTTGTGGTATAACACGTGTAATTGTGATTATGATAGTGATGATAAATAAGTGATAGTGACATGTTGTGATGTAAAATGTGTAATTGTGATTATGATAGTGACGATAGATAAGTGATAGTGACGTGTGGTGATATAACACGTGTATTGTGATTATGGTAGTGACGATAGATAAGTGAAGTGATACGAGATAGACCGAAGTAGGGTTATGACTTGTGTGACAATTATGTGCTATGTTTAAAGTGTAAATTGTCTTCTGCTTATCAAGTATAAGCAGAAGCTAATGTGATAATATGTATGTGCATGCAATTGGATCCTTATTGGATCGGTTATGTGTTTATATGTTATGTCCGGACAATTGTGGGACTGTACCACAGTTCCTGGAGATTGGTTAAGGTCAGCCACTTAGGCTGGTCCCTGGGGGACCAATAGGGTCTGGTATTGGGGGATTAACGGCATCGAGTGTATACGCTTGGTGACGGCTCTGCAGGCCACCGTTCCTTGACGAAGATGGGGTTCTTGGCGTAAGCCGGAACTGGTTATAAAATGGGGTTTCTGGTGCAAACCGGAACTGGTAAACGCGATGGTGGGTTGCTCTTCGCTTCCCACCGAAGCGGACGGTTGTGATTGATTTCTCAGCTGGATTGTTGAGCCAGGCTAGCTACCTCGCAAGATATGATCCTGCTGATACATCGGCACACCGCTATGTGATAGCTTAGCCTTGTGTGCCTTAATGTGTTATGATAGCATGCTTATGTGTAAATTGTTGCTCACTAGCTAGTTGTAGCTAACGGTGCAAGATTTTCTCTTTTTCGCAGGTTTGAGACTGATGGCCTGGCGAGCTTGGGTTACTCATGGGTAATAATAGTAATTATGTTTGTGGAACACTATTTGTTATTTATATGCATGTGATCCGATGGTCGGTCGTTAGTCGTGGTAACACCTGGTTTGTGAAATGATAACTAGTCAGATAGCAATCTGATATTTTTGTAAATGGTGCTTATATCCGCTGCAGGCCTTTGACAAATAAGTTTAAATTGGCACTAATTTTAAGCTCGTGAAACCCGGTGTTACAATAAGATGCTTTCAATAAATATTCACCAAGGCAATTATATATTTATATCATATACGCTCATTTCGTTTTAGCCCATATAACAACATTAATTCGATTCAATAGTATTTTCGAGAACTTTTCTTATATGCTTCGGGCTTTTAGATAGTAACATATATGTAGAAACACTTTATACATATTAAATCATCTCATTATCAATCAATCGAGCTCTAATAATAATTATAATAGACGCAAATCAAGCATTTTGTTTATAATACCATACTATAATGTATATAATATATAGTTATCTCCACCACACTATAATATATCAATCTCAGGTCTTTGTGAAACCTTGTGTCACTATTTATCATTTGTATCTTATAACTTTATTTATCATTTCACTTCCCGACAAAGACCAATTTATCACACCTTTTTGTGTATACACTTTATGTTCCAAACATATCACACCCGAGGGACTTTGATTTTTCATTAATTCCTTGCGTCTTTCTATTTTGGCCAACAATTTCTATCTCTACACTTTTGGGCAAGTATACTTTCAAGATCCTCATTCTCAATTATAATATTTAGAGTTATATTAAACACATAAGCATTATCGACGTCGAAATATAACAATCATTTTTCTTTAACACGAGCTTTTAGCTAATAATATATTAGTTGTTTAGCTTTCCAAAATGTATCCAATGGTTTCTCGCACCTATTTACTAGCATAAATTTTATGTGATAATCTAAACTTTCCACCGTTTCTTTCTTTATGCCCGTCATTATCTTGCTAGTTCGGCTGGTAAAACATACTCTTAACATGATGCTCTCGTTGATATTATAATTACTCGGTCATCGTAACAAAACATAGAATCTTGCCTTAATGTATTCAAATAAAATATTTTGATGTCTCACCCATTAAAAACATACATATATGCAGGCATATTGACATGTTTATATAAAGTTTCTAAATTTCACATACTTTTATAACAATATTTTCATGTCGGCATTTTGAAGGAGAACAAGTTTCATGATTTAATGAAAGCAAAATAACAAAATCATGATAAGATTTCCAATATATAAACAATTATATATTAAAATAAGTAAAACCTCTAATGTTATAATAATTATCCGAAAATACTAAATGTTTCAAGCAAACAACTCTGGATGATGAAAAATAAATTCTATTCTAAAACTTATTATAACAAAATCATGTTCTTTAATAAGTCTCCATGATATATACGGATAATGCACAATCATTTAAATGATCGAATATATATCTTTATCAATAAGCTCTTAAAATAAACAAACATATCAAAGACTGGTTTTTTTTCTAGAAGTCACAATATAAATCAAATTCCTTAATAACAACCTTTAATTAAAAACTTGCAATGGCAACAAAATATAGCTTATCACAGTTAGCAGAAGTTATCCATTTAAAAAGAAAATGATGACTAAGATGAGATTATCACGACTGTTTCATATTCTATCGAAAAAATAGAAATTATATTCCAAAACTTTGAGCCGCAAAATTTCATGTAAACAACTAATATTGATTTTGGGATACGTATATCACATATGTAAATGAGATATGTAGGAGTTTACATATATTTTATTGATTTAACGATGAAGCTTAGCATATACAAGTATCATTGATTATTAAATATCCATTATATTTAAACATGCTGAAGCATATGATTTATTTATAATATCCCTGAGATAATTACTATTTCATCATGTCACCCGCATTTTACAATTAGGCATAAAAAATCTAAATAAAAGATTAAAGATAAAATACATATTTATGAAACCATAAAATAGTTTTTGTATGTAATTAATCTTGATCACTAAATAAATTAGACGTACGGCATTCATATATAGATATTATCTATAAAATAACAATAAATTCAAAATAGACATAGATAATTGCAACGCCACCGTAAAACAATAAAACAAGGAAACCGACGTACGAAAGACGAACTTTGACATAAGTTTACATAGCAAACTTGATTTAATAATTGCAGATTTAGGTCATATTAATATATGAACAACTTGCATGTCAAGAATTCGATACCTTGATATTGGAAAATTAAGTCGTCAATGGAAAAGTAACCTCTTCAAAAACTTAATAATCATTAGAAAATATAAAATTCATAGGAACACAAAATAACCATCACATGATCTTGATTGGTTTCTTAAAATTAATTGAGTACGCCATAGCAGATATAATATGCAAACACATACATTCATGCATGTAATTTATTTTCCGTAAAACGTAGAGAGAACTTACGAGGAATCTAACTATATTACAATTATGACTTATGTATCATATATATTTTATATATTATTAATTTATTATCATCTTTTCACGTTAGTAAATTAACCAATTGCAAGATAATTAGTTGAGAGTACCCTAAGTCTCCATTCAATACTGGAAACTGGAAGAGATAATTATTCAGTGACCGGAACCTTAGATACAAATCAAATGATAACCAAGAGATCTATGCGTACTAAACCAGTTAATTTAAAAACCCATAAAGTATATTTAACAGGAGTTTAAAACTTACCTTTTGGAATCGGCACATTAACTCAATGTCGGTTTGCCCTTCCTCTTAGCCGCCCTAATTTCATTCATATGTTCAGCGTTCTACCATACCTCCGATCTTTTTACGAAATAGCTTCGTGCTGATAACGTGTTGTGAATATAGAGAGAATAAGAGAAAAATAGATAGGAGAAAGTTCATCTTATTCATTAGATAATCCTCTATTTATAGAGGTACAATAGATAAGTATTCAAGATTCAAATCTCCTATCTAAGGTAATACATATCTTTATTAATCTTATCTAATATTAGGAGATAATGACATCTATTCCATAATTATTCATAACAATAACAATGCAAGCTCTCTACTAATTATCACTAAAGAAAAAAAAGGAGTTCAATTAGTCATTAAATCTCAATATTTGCATTTTGTAGTTTGAATGATTGACATCAAAAGTTGAAGATTGACTATATTGAGGGTTTGTGTATATAGTGTTATATGTTTAGGTATTGGACTGACAAGTATCTAGGATCTCTTTTTCCTTTTTATGGTTTTTTTGAGTACTCATCGGTGTCTTTGCATTTGAGGGATTTTTTTTAATCTGGATGCAAGCGAGTAATATAATTTGGGTGTGTGATGTTACATATTTACTTTTGCTCAGTTCTTAGAGTGATTTTTTTGTCCGTTTGGGTTTTGTAGATAGATTTAATCTAGATTATACATTTTTTAGATAAGAATACCAAATGTGATTATTTTTTCAATTATTTTCACATCTAATTTTACAATCTCTTTGTTTATAGTTTATAAACGCCATTTAATCAACTTAAGTATGAATTTTAGAAAATACAATCATATTATAATGTCGCTAGCAAGGGATCTCTAACATTGTAAGATGGCATATTTCCATTTACCAATAGTTTTCTTCAACACTTGCAAGGTATTCTCATACTATACATTGTCTTATATTAATGTTTAATAATTAATGGATGGGACATGTTAATGCCAGACCCATAAATAGAACAAAGCTGGGTACTTGGCCTCCACATTGTATATTCAAGTTAGATGATTTATTCTCTTTTTCATTTCCCTTGCCTTACTTCATAAAAATTGTTTATCCGTGTATATTGGTATTATTAACTTTAATTTTAAGCCTCTTCAATATGCAATATATTGCGCCCCGCTGACAAAAAGAGGTAATAAAGATGGTACAATGAGTCTAAAGTTATATGTTCTCCAACGCGTCACATATGAATAAGATCATCTCCAACCCACGCTCTATTCCTTTATTTTGAAGTGTTAAACAAATTCAACCATACTTCATCCAACACTTCAAATATGAAGTGTTGGAAAATACCCTTCAAATATGAAGTGTGAGATTCAACACTCTATCCATAGGACCCACTTTAATAAATCACTTTCTATTTAATTTACCCACTTAAATAAATTACTTTTTATTTAATTTTCTTTCTTCTATCTATTAATGTATTTATTTTGAACAATTGTATTTAATTTTTTTCATTGTATATATTTGATATAAAAATGCATATATTGAAATTAACAATAGGTCGATAAAATTAGTGTATTTTAATTATTATGTTTTTTAATTTATGTCTTTTAAATTAATGTATTTTCTTTTCTAATGTAAAATATTTAAATTGAAATGTAAAACAAATTAAATGAAATGTTATCTTTAATTTTAGTGAGTATTTAGAGATAGAGTGTTAATTATAGAGTGTTGGGTTGAAATTAAGAAATTATTTAGAGTGAATGGACCCATAAAATTTAGAGATAGAGTGTTGGGATGGAGATGCTCTAAAGACCCAATGGCCATTTTCAAGCGTATGTGTCAAGACATAATATATTTTAACCCATATGTGTTGCTTCGAGCACTACATGAATATGTATAAGAGTATACAAAGGACAAATTTGAAGCTGCCTTTCTTATTTGCACTTTTCACAATTGTAGATGAAGTATTGTTTAACTCTCCTATGTTGTATTTAGAATATGATATATGGATTTATTTTTCTTAATTTTTTTGATATATTTGGCTCATATATTTTGTATAATACATGCTAACTTGCACTTCAAATACTTACAATTAGTTGTATGTTTTCATTAGGCCCTGGAGAGTTCGGGGTGTTTTGGCAACGTCTCCTACTTTTGGAAAGTGAAACATGAAATATAGGTATTTAATTAACCATGTTACAGTCATGCGCCTATGACTGGAATCAAGGTCCAATTTTGCTGATAAACACTTAAACTCTTAATTTTTTTTCTTTAGTTTTTAGGAGATCGATTATCTCATGGGTTAGAATCTTGATCCTGCATTGATTTTCACTACAATCTCCAACAAATTGCATAAAATGGTTGGCTACCTATTCTATTATAGACCTTGCACATTGTATATATCCTATTATTTCCACTTTTATGCCGTGTGGTAAGTAATTTTACATTAGCTCTAATAGCTACTACTTTTTAGTTACTTTTCCCGGCTTTATTGTTAATTCTTTTAGTCTAAATGTTTTAAATTAAAATGATACTTGTGATTGCTTATTTTAAGTTGTTTGAATATATGGACTATTTTTTGCTTTTTTAAAGTTTATTTGAACAAAAGATTCTTGTAAACCTACATGCTAACATTTATTAAGTATTATCCGACTTAAAACATATATTAAGATATAAAATCATATGTCAAAGATCTTATATATTGGTCCGTGTTTATACAGGCTTGAAAACTAGTATCTTTCAACTTAGATTGAACTGTTATTCCGTTTTTAAATGTCATTCAAAGTTAAACAAATTCGAATAATTAGATTAAAAAATGAATTTTGGTTTTCAAATTGGATTTAGACCAAACATATTATATAAATATCCAAAAAATAATAATGTTGCTTTTCAATGGATTTTATTAATAACAAAGGAAAACTAAATTAAATCAGATAAATAGGTTTATGTGAGATTATATATTCTCCTATTTAATCCTCTAACAAATTAAATCAAGTCAAATATTAAAATTAAGAGAGTAATAAGAAAAGAGAATTAATAAATTATAAGTATAATTAATTCGTAAGGAGAGAAATTTAGTATGATTAAAAGACATTTTTCAATTGTTTGTTTTTGCCTTTCAGAATGTGTGTTATTGATAGAATTCCTCTATATTTCTATCCTCTTACGTGCTTACAAAACACGTCAAATTAATGTCATATATTCACTAATTTCAAGATTCAAATTAATTATAATATATAACATTTATTTGGAATATGAATGATATTTTTTTATCTTTTTATAGATGTATTATGTGTTAGATTATGTGCAGAGATAGATAACATGTACTATCGTGACCAATACTATGTGACACTAAAGGATCACACCGCTGCACACCCAATTAGAACCTGTTGGATTTTACATGCTTGTGTATCACAATAATTAATAGTATGATTAATTATTGAGAAAGAGAATAATAAAAGTTATTTATTATTTAAAAAGAGAAGTTAATATTTAGTTTAAATATTAACGGGACCAAATAATTAATAGTTATTAATTAATTAGAAAGGTCGAGGGTATTTTCTGTAAATGATTAATAGTTTAATTATAGCTAGGCTTTAATTAAACGGGCTTGGCCTAATGAGGGTTATTATTATATAAACCTTGTTTTGAGCTTTATTAATCATAGTTAATCAAAAATCACAAAAGTTCACCCTAATCCTCTCTTCTCCTCTCTCTCGCCGGCGGCGCTCTCTCTCTCTCTCTTGAGGTTTCGGTCGGAGGCGCTAAACCGAGAACACCACCGAGCGGCGGTGGTCGGTGCGACGGTACACACACGCAAAGGGTCATCGATTTTTTATCCAAGGTTTAATCCTTAGGCGGTCTAGCAGCCAGTTCGAGATGGTGCAGTAGCGGTGGATAACCTGCAGCTGTCTAGGGGCATAAAGAAAGTTTTTGGATTGCAACAAAGGTATAACTTTCTAACATTTTTCCTCTTTTAGTTTCTGTACGAGTTAGATGAGATCACTGGAGGGGGATTTATTCCGCTGTGCATGTTATAATATGTTTTTATACCCTACAAAACCCTTCATTATGATATAATAAGGAGACACTAATATTAAACCAAATGCTAACAAAATCAATTGGTAAGGCAATGAGAATTGAAATCCAAGTTCTAATCCCATCCCACCATCTTTTTTTTCTTTTTTTTTTCCTTGCATGCATAACCTTTCCTCATGTTTTATTTTATTTCTTGCCTTTTCACTTTCCCCCCTTTTCATACCTTGAAAGGTCTATGTTTATTTATAATCATGAACCTATTACATTAAGTATGATTTATTTTAACGGTTTTTAAATCTATCTTAAATTTGTTTACGACTGGACTCGAATCCATGATTTTGGGCATGAGCAACACCAAACCTAACTACTAATACCTCGAATTTATAAGCATAAGTGTAAATTAAGATTATATATTTTCGTATCCTTATTTAGTAAACAATATCAATGTTTTCAATCAGCTCATAGTGTTAATACAAAGGGTTTAGTTCACATATATGTATCAAACTTATCACATTTTGCTATATGTATCGGACTTTAAAATTTTCTATTGTGTATATTGAACATTTAATTTGACACTATTATGTGCATTTAACTTTCTATTATATGTAATAAACTCGCATACGTTTTCTTTTTTATGTAACTAAAATACACACAATAGGAGTTATATATTAGGAATATGAATGATATTTTTTTATCTTTTTATAGATGTATTATGATATAATAAGGAGACACTAATATTAAACTAAATGCTAACTAAATCAATTGGTAAGGCAATGAGAATTGAAACCCAAGTTCTAATCCCATCCCACCATCTTTGTTCTTTTTTTTTTCCTTGCATGCATAACCTCTCCTCATGTTTTATTTTATTTCTTGTCTTTTCACTTTTCCCCCTTCTCATACCTTGAAAGGCCTATGTTTATTTATAATCATGAACCTATTACATTAAGTATGATTTTTTTAACGGTTTCTAAATCTATCTAAAATTTGTTTACGACCGGACTCGAATCCATGATTTTGGGCATGAGCAACACCAAACCTAACTACTAATACCTCGAATATATAAGCATAAGTGTAAAGATTATATATTTTCGTATCCTTATTTTGTAAACAATACCAATGTTTTCAATCAGCTCATAGTGTTAATACAAAGGGTTTAGTTCACATATATGTATCCAACTTGTCACATTTTGCTATGTGTATCGGACTTTAAAATTTTCTATTGTGTATATTGAACATTTAATTTGACGTTATTATGTGCATTTAACTTTCTATTGTATGTACTAAACTCGCATACGTTTTCTTTTTTATGTAACTATAATACACACAATAAGAACAAATAAAAAGTTTGATACATACAATAAAAACTTTTTAAATTTGATACGCATAATAACAAAACATGACAATTTAAATATATTTTATAAACTAAATCCTAATAAAAAACAATATGTTGGTCTTCCTTGAGTTCTTACAAACAAACTGTCTTTAGATTAATTTTAATGGAATATAATATTTATCTACGGAAATTTATTCTAGAAAGTTTATTTTCTTATTTTATTCTAAACATTTATTTATATCTGAATGTTAATTTTTTGCATTTTAAATATACATATATTTTTTTTTAATATCTCGCCATAATAGACGGGTATAGCGACTCGTTTATCTTGTAGAGGGGATGATATAATGTAATGTAGCAATTTCGGAATTGACTACAAAGAAACTCTTGGTTGTTGACTTGTTCAAATTCGAAAAGAGATGTTGAATGTTGACTAGTAAATCACATTGTACAAGATCTCTTAGAGAGACTTGTTCCTCGACCTCGTTTGATAAGGCCTTCTTTTATTTATTTATTTATTATTTTACAACTTAAACTTTTTCACCACGCGTAAACTACGAAAGAGGTCCGTTGATACAATGATACGGCATATTTTTTTTCTTTTGTTTATTTATTTATTTAACTCTCACGTTTTTAGGGGCTTATATTTATAATTTATAGAGTTAATTACACGGATGGTCCATGTGGTTTATACATTGTTACTGATTTGGTTCTTTATAATAAAAAATTATGGACCATGGGCGTAATTTTTTATTATAAAGGACCAAATCAGTAACAATGTGTAAACCACATGGGCCATCTGTTTAATTAACTCTAATTTTATAATATATACATTAGGCAAGCCCTTAATGTGTCATTTTCATTGTTTATTAAAGGGTTTTTGCTAACCTGCGCATTTTCTCTATATATATACTTTCTTTTGTACACCTGCTTTAATGTTTTGCTTGGCTTTAGTGGTTAAGTGCTTAGCATACATTCCAAACCACCAGGTTTCAATCCTTGATTTGCGCAATTTCTTTTTCCATTTTGCTTTCCCCCCTTTAATTTTATTTCCCTCCTCTTTTTTTCTAAATTCCTTTTTTTTACTTAAGTTTCATATAAAAAATTGATATATTATTATCTCAATTATTGTCACATGTTTTTTTAATTTACGAAAATCTGATGGTTTTTCTTATCTTTTTTTCCAAAATGAAAGATGATAATATCTATCGTATTCAAAGTTACGTAGTTTATATATTTCTCTTGCTAATTTTTTAATTATTTTTTGATATATGTTATAACTATTATATTTTTTAATTTGATATATGTTATAACTATTATATTTTCCAAGATTCTTTCTTTTTTAGAGTAGTAATATGTTGCTTTTATAAGATAAAATGTGAATTTAGATATCTAATTATCAGTATCTTTTAATCATATTTTTGAAAACCTAAATTCTGGTCTCCTTTTTTTCCGATATTGCTGTTTTTTCTTCATTCTTTTTTTAACTTCTTTTTATCATTTTTTTTCTTTTTCTTTATGATTTATTAGTTATAAAAGTCATTTTCTACATTTTCTTTTATGTTTAATGTCACTATAAATATGGATGTAAATACCTAAATTATTATAAGAGTATGTCTAATGTAAAAAGGTGCAGATGGAGTTATAGTAGAGCTTTTAAGAGCTTAGTCAGATCTTATCTATAAAGCTAGAGCTAAAACTTTCATTTGCATGAGGCTCTTTATCAAAATAGTTGTAATTGTAGCTTAACATGTAAAATGACATAAGCAACAAAGTTAAGTAATAGTATTTATAAAACATGTTTTATCAAAAGTTATAGCAACATTAAAAACTTCTTGAAGTAACCTTTTATTTTAAAGCTCTGACGAGTTTTATATAAAAACTAAAACATAAAGCTCTTAAAACCTTCGAAAAGTTCTCACTAATACAAACGTTAAATAAAATAAAAAGCCGCAGCAAAGCACGGCCTAAAATCACTAGTTAATAATAATAACAATTAATTGTGTTTGATAATATAATTACATGATATTTAAATTGTATTAAATGTAAATGGAGAAAATATTTAATATCTTAAAGGTTATGGTTTCGTTCATCAAAATATAATCAACTTGTCACGCTTTGTTATTGTGTTCGTCGAGCTTTAAAAGTTTTTCTGACACATACCCATATGTCCAACCTCTACCTCTCTACATCTCACATTCTCCTCTCCACCGGACATGACCACCACCACCGCCATGAATCTCTGATACACTTTCATCTTCACTTTCACGTTCACCAACACCTACACAAGCTCCGATTTAGGGTTTTTCTCTAGGGTTCTTTGACAGATCATTGTGTGTGTGTTCTTCGACAAGAACGACAGATCCCGGTGTGTGTGTGTGTGTGTGTGTTTTTCTTTGGCAGATCCAAATGTGTGTGTTCTTCGCTAGGGTTCTTCAATAGTTTCAAGTGTTTGTTTTCTTTGATGTGTGGGTCCTTGTGTGTGTATAGAATGACATATTCGGGTTAAGCGTTTTCGAGATTTTGGGTTTTTTATCTTACATCTAGTTACAGATATGTGTGTGTATTGATTGTGATTAAATCCAAAATTAGGTTTATCTTAATGTGTGTTTTATGTTTCCGTTGTAATCAAGATCCATGTGTGTATGTGTGTTGTGTTTATGTTGTAAATCAAGATCAAAGTGTGTCTGTGTATTTGATTGTTTGAATCCAAATTAGGGTTTTTTTCACTTGAAGATATTTTTTTGGATGAACACCGTTAAGTACATCATGAAATCAAAAACATTAAAGAATAATACCAAGAATATTATTAAAATTAGAGAAAATTTCACTCATGGTCCCTGTGGTATATCACTTATTTCATGCACGGTCCTTTAAGTTCGTTTATTACATTGGAGGTCTCAATGGTATGTACTTTGTTACACTGGTAGTCCATCTCCCCCTCATGTCCACTTAAAAGACCGTAATACCTTTTTTTTTAATTTCTTATATTTTTATTCATTAAATACTAATTAATATTATTAAAAAACACCATCTGCAACCACCTCTTCCCCTGAAAATGATTATTAAAGCAACAACCGTCGCTTCCACCGTCTGCCACCACCCATACCGCCGTCGACCACTGCCAGAACCACCTCCACCGTCTGAAATAACCCCCACCACCGTGAAACAAACAACCCCCACCACCTCCATCAAGAACAAGGTCTGAACCACCTACAAAACCATCGCCACCATCTGCCACCACCCACACCGCCATCAACCACCGCCAAAACCACCTACACCGTCTGAAAAAAACCCCCCACCACGTCCGAAACAACCACGTCCGAACCCCCTCCACCGTCTAATAATTAACTGTATTTGACCTAGAATTTGAACATTTTGAACCTGGTTTTACTGCAGATTGATGAAATTGAAGCTGTCTGCTACTAGGATTCTTCAATGCAAGCATCCGAGGACAATAGATCCGCCATATCTAACGTCTTTTGCCGTCAATCGCTGCAAGAATTTGAAGTTTCTTGTAATCCCCAATTTCGCTATGGAACTAATTGTTTGGCAAAATCAGAACCCTACTGCACCTTCGAATCCTCCTCTGCAAACGGCAGTTGTATCATCATGTACTACTCACCTTCCACTCTATCTTCCTCTCAGCAAGAACCTTCGAATCCTCCTCTACAAACTGCCGTTCGAAACCCAGATCTGAAATGCAACAGTGGCGGTGGGAGATTTCCGTTGACGGGAGTAAGGGGGCGAAGGGAGATGGTGCGTCGTGGTGGTGGTGTTCCAGGGAGAGGGAGGAGACTGGTGGTGGTGGTGGTGTTTTCCGGCGGCGGTGGGGATGTGATCGGCGGCAATAGGGCTGAGAAAGAGAGTGTGGCCGGCGATAGGAATGAGAAAGAGAAAAGTGGTGAGGTAGGGTTATGAACCTAGGTGTCAGGTCACAGGTGTGTTTATTATTATTATTATTTTATTAATTTATTGATTTTTAATAATGTTTTTGAATATTTAAAACTAAGAAAAAGAATAAAAATAAAAAAAGGGTATAATGGTCATTTTTAATGATTTAGTAAGGGTGTTTTGGTCTTTTTAATTGGACCAGAGACTATCAGTGTAAAAAAATACATACCATGGAGACCTTCAGTGTAATAAACGAACTTAAAGAACCGTGCATGAAATAAGTGGTATACCACAGGAACCATGGGTGAAATTTTCTCTAAAACTAAAAAAAATTACTTGAATAAAAAAGATGAAGAAAATAACTAATCGGTAATTAACGTGTATACAAGTATCAGCTAGCATTATTATTATTATTTAATTAATTGTTAGTTAAGTTTGATAATAGTTTAATTAATCATTCATCTCAACAAAAAAAATAGGTAGAAAGGAATTAGAAGTTGTTTGGTAAAAAGAATTAAAAGAAAATTGACCAAAATATCATTTTGACTAACGGTTAAAGTTAACATCTGTTAGTATAAATGATCAAAAGTGAAAGAAAATAATAATCTTTGACTATTTTTATAATTTTTAAAATTAAAGGACTAAAAGTGAAATTCCAAAATAACCATATGATCCATTTATGTAATTAACTTTATAACATGTTTTAGAGAAAGTTGAGCTTTGCTATAATGGATGTACTCTAGCTATTTGTTTAACCATTTTCTATTTATACTTCTCTGATCATTCAAGATTATTGAAATTATTAAGAATTGAACTCGGGTCTCACTTTCTAAACATCTTACCACGAGGTATTTTAAAATGGTTTGTCTTGTAACATTCATCCCTAGAAAATTAGTCAAACAACTAAAATCCAATAAAATATAAAATTTACAAAATACCCATGCGAAAAAAAAATCCAAAGAATTATTGAATCTGATATCATATTGGCAGACTTCGCGGTATTCAAACAGACAGATTAAGGGAATCCCATCCTATGCCACCTTCTCAACAAATATTTCCTTCATGAGAAAATGGACTTTGTTGAAAACTCTTACAAAAAAGTACAAAATTGCCAAACTTCCTTTCTAAATTTGCTCACCTTTGAATTTTAAGCTTTCCATCAACCCTTACATTACACGCCTCTTAATGGTTTAAGGACTATAGATTTTAGTGAAGAATTTGATGAAGTTAGAAGCTGTTATATATCTAAGTATATATTCATATGTTATTTTATTTAATTAAGTTAAGTTTGTATGAAAACTATATGTTCTAATGTTGTAATTTTAATACATTATGATTGGTAAATAAAAAATTTGAACCGGTCGCAAGAATTACCTTTTACACTTAATCTAAAGACAACTAGATATCAAACTTTGTTATTTATATTTTCATGTATTCAATAAATTTTTATAACGTTTGTAGATTTTTATTAATATTTTTGATGAATTAAATCGGTATAGTGTTAAACACCTTATTGTGATTTAATGTTTTATGGGTTGAAAGAAAATCAATTTGTTTAGGCTTGTAGCATGTAAAAAATTGTGTTTATATATATACCAGGTGGAGTATTACATTTTTCAGGTGATATTCTTTAAATATCATTTCAAATTTTTATGTGTATTTGTTTAAAAGTTGTTGTATAGGAGTCCATATGTATATAGAAAACTTAAAACAAAGGGAAAACCAAATTGGTTTGATTTTTCAAAAAAAAATTAGATTTAGTTTCGTTTAACCAAAACCAAACTAAAGAAATCGAGCTTATTCTTATATTTCGGGATGACCGGAAATACCACTCCCGTTCGAAGTGGGGCTGGATTGGCAGGGATGCCGAAGCGGGGAGAGACGTAGTTTACCGAGGTAGACCGTAATTAATGAGTAAAACTAAATTTTCTCAAAATACCCTGCATTAATGAGTAATTAATATCATTAATAGTAATTGATTTAGTTTAATTCAGAGTCAAGATTTGTTTTCGTAATTCTTGTTTGAACTTGCACATATATTCCATTGTATTAAAATTAATTTCTAGTCGAATTTAAACTCCAAAATATATATTACCTAGGGAGAACATCTTTGTCATTTAATAATAGGAAAACATAACTTTTTTTCACAATAACATAAGAGCAATTTAGATTATATTAATAAACGGATACAAAAATAAAATAAATATACTTGATGCATTAAGCACCTAACACATACAACATGCATCTAGTAGATATTATATTTTTATAACCATTAGATTAAGTTTTTTAAAATTTTAGATCTATTATCTATATTTCTCTATCATTCTGTTTTGATCGAGTTTTACCTAACATGCCTATTATTTAATATTGTATAACTTAAACTTGTCAAGACGAAGTTTCTATGACTCTACCCCACAATTGAAGCCATGCTCCATAATTGTTTCTAATTAACAATACATGAGATATTACAATATGTATGCAAGTGAGATGTGCATTACCTCCATACCTTACCATAATACATGAGATAACTGTTTCTAATTAACAATACATAATGTTAGATGGGTCTCATGATTTAGTTTAATACGGAGTTATTATTACAGGACTGAATGGTAGAATGAGAGTAATAGACTGACGTAACATAGATTTAGAATAAAGCGACCACTTTTACCACTATATCACACATTAGACATGGGCAAAATCGGTCCTGGACCGGTCCAGGACCACAGCCGGTCCGGTCCGGACCTAGTCGGTCCTGGGCCGGTCCGGTCCTCGGCGGACCGGTCTTCGCGTAAGACCATTTCGATAAATTCGGTCTTCGGGCGGTCCTAGACCACTTCCGGACCGGTCCAAGTCCGGACCAGTCCGACTTCGGTCCTGGACCGGTCCGTTTTTCGTTCGGGTATTTTCCGGTTCGGTTTAGACATTTCCAGGTTTTTTTTAGTTTCGGTTTAAAATTTTCCAGTTTTCGGTTCGTTTTTTTGTTTGAAAAAAAAGTGACTTAATTTAAAAAAAAATTGCAAGTTATAAAATATAAAGTATAAACATATATAGGAGGAATTGAAAAAAAAAAAAAATCGGAAACTAGCGGTTCGGACCGGTTTGGACCGAAAAACTAGCCGTTAGAATTTGAAATTGGACCGTTGGGCTTGGACCGGTCTTGGACCGGTTTGGACCGAGTTTGGGCCGGTTCGGTCTGGACCGGTTCTTGGACCGTTTTGGACCGGTTCATATTCTGGACCGGTTCGGACCGCTTACGTCATTTTCGGTCTTGGACCGGTTCGGTTCGGGCGGTCTTTCTTGGACCGGTCCGGTCGGTCCTAAAAGCCCATCTCTATCACACATATTTCCTTGATGTTTTAAAACCCAATAGGAAAAGAATAAATGAATTTGCTTTGGGCCTTTTCTAATTTAATTGTGAGGTTTTGGTATGGGCTCTTAACTATTTTAAGCTAGGCCTGGTAACAACATAGAGAAAAGAAAACAATGGAGTGAGCCGAAAGAAACAAGAGTTAAGAAAAAAAAACACTTGTGAGGTATAATTCGTTAGTTAGGAAAGCTTAACCTCTCTACATGGTTTAATCCGAGTTAACAATTAGCGTACAGGTAGAGTCAAAATCGATCTTTGTTGGCACCTCACACAGTATAAATGTTGTTTTTGTGGATTGGATTGAATTAGGCAAATATATGAAATAAAAAAGAATTTAAAGGCACACTTTGAGTCTTTGAGACCTTGAAAAACTTATTAGTTGATAATTCATTCTTTCGAATAATTAATTTTCTTTTTGCAAAAGGAAATACTGAGTTAATTAATTTATTCTATCCGTTTTGAAAACAAGCTAATTAAAAATATATTTAATTTTATTTGGAACCAAAATTTGGTTCTATATAGAGGTTGAAACCTTGCTTTATCAAGTCACGTTTATATAATGAGAATTAGAATTACACATCCTGATCTAGAAATTTAGAAGCTTAATATACAGTGTAAAAAATATCTATAAAACCAAAATAGGTTATATGTTATTTTTTAAAGCTAGCAAAACTCATAATTGTATGTTGTTTTTTGTTTAGTGAGCCGAGTTCAAGCTTCCTAAATGAGTTGCAAGCCGTGCTCAAGTTTCAGAATGAAACCTCAAATGAGCTCTTTCTCGAGCTTCTCTAATTTCAAACGATTCTCGCTCGATTAACGTAAAATCTGGTTGACTGGTTCAGCTCGGCTCGACTCGTCTCCTTTAGGAAAATATAATTGTATCTTAAGATATAACAATAATAAGGGAAATGATTCGTAATGTTTATATTACCTAACTTATGTGATGTTATACTCACAAACCATTTTTTAAAAATTATAGTTTAATCATTTTCATAATATTTACTCAGTAAACTAATTTGTAAATACAACATTACATAACTTAAAACATGTTAACATTTAATAGTTAGAAAATGCAAGCTTATTTTCACCGATTACACACGAACATGCACACCCGCACTTTTAAAAATTTAATCGAGGACTAAAACACCTCAACCCATAAATAAATTACCAACCCTCACGATCTACCAACTACGCACTATCACCCCTTTAAGTGCTAATTTCGTCAACAAGTAAACCTCCATCAAACCACATGATTGATCATATATAAACCTCTTTACACGAACTCAAAGAATTTTGTATTTCAAACAAACACACAAACACAAACTCACTCTCTCTCTCTCTCTCTCTCTCTCTCTCTCTCTCTCTCTCTCATACGCACATATATACACATAACATCAAGAACAAGGGAAGAATGGGAGAGGGAAATTGCCGAGAGCTAGGGTTTTTGATTGGTTTACCGTTCGCTTTGATCGCATTGGTTTTCTCAGTAATTGGTGCTGTGATTTGGATTGGTGCATCGGTCGTAAGCTACTTGTGCCCTTGTTATTGTTGTTTAGTTGGACTCACAAATCTCGCAGTTTATTTGATCAAACTTCCGATCAAACTTCTTACATGGTTTATTTATGAGATATAGGAATGTAAAAAAGTCGAGCTACTCGAGCTTGAATTGTTAAAAGTTCGAATTGAAATAAACCAAGCCTAAACGAGCTTTTAACAATTCAAGCTTGAGTCCGAGCCTTGTGTGATGTGCTCGTTTAAGCGCGTGAACTTAAATGAGTTTGATATAATATGTATTTTTTATTTTCATTAATTACATATATAATTGTATTAAATTTATGGGGTTTTATGGAATGTTCTTTTAAGGAGTTCATGTTTAGAGAATTAAATTTAATTTTGTGAGAGTTATTTGCAGTTTATTGGCGGTCATAACTAATAATAGTGGTACTGACGAAAAATAAAAATAACAAGAAAAATAAAACAGGAACATGCTCACCCAAATAATAATCCCGAAGAAAAGAGGGGGTACATTACCAGAAAAACTCACAAGCTTTTATTTAAAACTTTTAATTAAAGCTTGAATCAAAAAAAAAATATATGGATCGCAGCAACATCGATGACCATAGTAGCTTTAATCTTTATCAAAAGCTTTTATTTAAAGCTTTTATCAATAAAAGTGGAGTACAGCAACTTTCGTTGACTAGTAGCAGCGAAACCCAAAAGCTTTTATAAGAAGCTTTTATCACGGCAGCAAAACGCAAAGAAAATTCCGGCAGCAGCAGATCCCGTCGATGACCAGTAGCAGCAAAGCATCTTCACACAGAATAAATTTGTATCAGATATAATTCTCAGCCATTTTATATAAAAAAAAATTATCCGAATAAGTATGGAATTGTTTCGAAAAGAAAAATATATTACTAATGACAGATTAATATTCGTATTCGTAGTTCTATAATGTAGACACTATGAATATATATACTAAAATTATGGGAGAAAATTTATAATTCATATGCTAAATCTTTATAAACAACACAAATTTGTTATAAACAAAAGATATTATGCATTCAAACAGCCAGATTAAGAGAACCTCATCATAGTGGAAGGTTCAAATTAGAACCTATATTTAGATGGGAGTGAGAGACTTAATCATTACTCTTAATATGATTTGATTGTGTGGTCAACATTTGTCCATTCATTTTTTTTATTTCACAACCATAAATTGTAACGGTTACGAACTGCAACGGATGAACTGCGATCGTTAGAACTAATAAATTAAATCTAATTAATGATTAAAATTTATTTTCCTATTCTCGTATAAGTATTAATTTTCACAATATCCCTCTACATCCTATGTCACCTTCTCAATCAAATATTTCCTTCATGATAAAATGGAGCTCACAAAAAATTACAAAATTACCACCTTCCTAAATTTGCTCACCTTTGAAATTCGAAGCGCCCACCTCCACACTGGTACACTTTAAATTTGTCCACCTTTGAACCGGCATCTTCGACCCGCTTTGACCCGGCCTTTGACCCGGCTTCCAATTTAAAAAAAAAAGGCGGAACATTACGTTTAAGTGTTTAACCCTAACCTAATCGATAGCCAACACCGCTTCTCTTCTTCTCTCGTCGACACCGATAGCCACCGCCTCAATCTTCATCCTCGTCGATTGTACAATGCAACACCGATAGCCACCGCCTCGATCTCGTCGGATTCTGCTACCACCTCGATCGGATTCTACAATGCAATATTTTTTTTGCTAACAATTTATTTTTTTAGCCGAGTGGTGGAAGTTATTTGGTGGAGATCATCCGAAACTGCAAAATTTTGCAATTAGGATATTAAGTCAAACGACATCATCTTCGGGTTGTGAACGTAACTGAAGTGTCTTTGAAAGGATTCACACAAAAAGGAGGAATAAGTTGGAACATCAAAGGCTAAATGATCTTGTATATGTTCATTATAACTTGCGTTTACAAAATAGGTAAAATGTGTTGTAGTAAATGTTTTTATCTATTAATATTGTTATTCTATATTTACATTGTATATTTTTGGTGATTCTTTTTCTAGGCTCAAGGTTGATAAGAGGTCTTATGATCCTATAGAGTATGAATGTATTGATAAGACTGAATTTTGGGTGGTTGAAGAAGAGCCGGAGGGAGAGCTTAATTTTGATGATTTAGAGAATATGGTTGATGAGCAAGAGCACGAACCGGTTTCTCAAACTCAAGGTTTCATTTTTTTGATTTTACATAAAGTAATTTGTTATAATCTTAGTTTACTACTTTACTAGTCTTAGTTTTTTGATATTGTAGGAAACTCAAGTGGTTATGTTCTTGTTGATGATGATGATGATGACAACGTTGGGGATGATAGTGAATTTCATATACTAAGTGATCGCGAACTTGATGCCTTCAACACTCCTATGACTTGAACTTTTTAATTTGCTTTGATCATGAACAATTGTTGTTTGAACTTTGTTGTTTGAACTTTGATGTTTGAATGTTTTTTTTTTGTTGGTATTGATCATGAACAATTGTTGTTTGAACTTTGTTAATTGTTGTATTTAGATTGATAATATAGTAGGTTTATGCTTTTTTATTATTTTGGGCAGCTTATATATATATATATATATATATATATATATATATATATATATATATATATATATATATATATATATATATATATATATAAATACATATATGCAGGTATACTTAAAAAAAAAGGCATGGCCCGGGTTGAACCGGTTGACCCGGTTGACCCGCGACCCGGCTAGGAGACCGGGTCAACTAAAAACCCGGGTTTTAAAACATTGAATTTGATAAAGTTAGAAGTTGGTAAATAATTAAGTATATTTTTATTTTATTTTATTTAAATAAGTTAAGTGTGTATGGAAATTGTATATTCTAGTATTGTATGTTTAAGCATCTCATGATTAATGTGATGATGATTGGTAAGTAAAAGTTTTGAATGAGTCATAAGAAATATATTTTACGATTTAATTTAAAAATAACCAGAAATTAAACTTTGTTATTAATGTTTTTATGTATTCAACACATCTTTATAAAGTTTGCATATTTTATATATTATGTTTGATGGATTAAATCTATATATCCAGATTGTGTTAACAAATTATTATGATTCAATGTTTATAGAAGAAAAGAAATTCAATTTGTGTTATGGGTAAAAATTGTGTTTATATATGTAGCAGGGGAAGTTTAAATTTTCGAGGTAGTACTTCGGTTTAGTTTTGTTTTAGCAAAAACCAAATTAAAAGAAATTGAGCTTATTCTTATATTCCGGGATGACCGGAAGTACCACTCCCGTTGGAAGTGGGGCTGGATTGGCAGGATTAGGATGCTGAAGCGGGGAGATCTATAAATATCATTTCATATATTCATATATGTATTTGTTAGGAGTTGCTGGATAGGAGTCCATATGTGTATAGGGAACTTAAGACCGAAAACCAAAATACAAAATGGTTTTGGTTATAGTATTTCTAAAAAAGAATTTTCTGTTTGGTTTTGTTTTACCCTAAAATAAACTAAACAAAGCCGAGCTCATTCCTATACTTCAGGGATAGGTGGAAATACCACTCTCCTTCGATAGTTCGATGTGCCTGTGGGGCTGGGTCGGCAGGGTTGGGTGCTGAAGCGGGGAGAGACAATGTGGACCATTTGTTGGCCGCTAGTTAACGAGCAAGACTAGATTTTTTCAAAATACTTTGCGTCAATGAGTAATTACCATTGATAGTCATTGACTTATTTTAATCAATTGTCAAGATTGGTTTCCTGCGTTCTCGTTTGAACTTTCACTTATCTTCAATTGTATTAAATCAAATTATAGTCAACTTAAAGCTCCAAAATATATATTACCTAGAGAGACATCTTTGCCATTAAATATACAGAGAACACTAGCAAAAATCAAAAGAGACAGTAACTTCTTTTACAATAACATAACAACAGTTTAAATTATATTAATAAATATACACAAAAATAAGATAAATATACTAGATGTATTGTGCACCTAACAAATGTACCAAGCATCTAGTAATTGTCTTATATTTTTACCCATTAGTTTAAGTTTTCCAAAATTTAGATATGTTATCTTTATTTTTTCAGTCCTTCTGTTTTGATCGTATATATCTTGTTGGGTGTGACTTGATTAACGATTTGGTATTTGAAAGTAGAATGGATACTCGGGATAAAAGGAATGATAAACGGTGAGCACGGCATGGAACCCGGTGCACGACGTATACTTGAATGGAATTAAATCAAGTATGACTTTGGAATTAATTCTGGATGGAACGCAAGTCGTGGGGGTTTGGAGTTGACGTGGAGATAAATGTTTGCATGAGATTAATTCATGCATGGATTTAATAGAGATTTATCATCATGGCCTGGAATTAATCTAAAAGTGCATGGAGGTGATTAGGTACAAGACTTGGGATAATGTTTGAATTTCAAACATGATACTTATCTTCTACTACGGCCGAATGGAGTTATTCAAATAATATATGTTTATATATTATGTATTATAGATAGAGTTGGTTTCTAGTTTGTAGCCTATAAATACCAAGGCTAGGGTCAAGTCATATGTACATCAAAATATCTCTGGATTCATAATAAAGAAGTCTTTGTTCCTGCCCGTGGACGTCGGTCGTGTTTGGACCGAACCACGTTATATCTCGTGTTCGTTTATTTTCTGTTTTCCGCATTATTCTAACGCTGGTTTTAGGTGTCTCGATCCTAACAAGTGGTATCAGAGCCACGGTTCTGTTCACCGGGCTCGCGTATTTGTTGATTGTGAAGTGTCATCTTTGAAGTTTGATTTGGAGAAATTCAATGGCTCAAACGATTTCACACTGTGGAAGGTAAAGATGAAAGCTCTTCTGGTTCAGCAGGGTTGCGCGGTGGCGTTAGAAGGAGAAGATAAACTTCCGAAGGAGATGAAGGAGGATGTAAAGAGAGACGTTCTAGCAAAAGCGTATTCGGCGATTTTGCTGTGTTTGGCTAATGAGGTATTGAGGGAGGTGGTGGATGAAACAACGGCTGCAGGTCTGTGGGAGAAGCTGTGTGAGAAATATCAGAAAAGTACCCTTACGAATAGGCTTTATCAGAAGCAGAGGTTGTATACTGTAACACCCTGTAAATGGGCCTAGCAGTGTAGAGTTGTACTTTGTGCTTTAGAGCTTGTACTGTGACTTTAAGTGAAATTAGTTAAGTGTTTTGTGTGGCTAACGTGTCTCGTGTTAATTAATGTGATTATGTGAAATGTGTCAAACGTGTCTAGAAGTGATGTCGTGTTATACGGTTTCGCGTAATGATTCCGTAGATATCCTCGTTGGTTGCAACGGGATGGTGTGTGTCAAGTTGTAAGTTGAAAAGGGGAATAAAATACCTATTGTTTTAATAGATAAAACCCAAGGTCGGCTTAAGTGAAGCCTTATCCCCTGGGTCAAGCTCAAACACACACAAGCATATTCAAGTACGTACAAACTCAAATACGCACCTATACTTAGAGATTTTGGAGAAGATCAAGTTCAATCTGTTTGAAAGGAGTTTCCTAAAGCTGATTCGAGTATCAATCTACTGTTCTTGTTGCTGATTTGTAAGTAATTCCATGTCAAAACCTAGTTTGAGTTCATAAGGAGAAAACATCATTTGATGGTGTTTAATTGTGTTATTATGTTTGTTAATGTGCCAAAATGTGTTTCTAGACTTCCCTTGGTGTTAAGGAATGTATATAAACGATTGGATATGGTTTCAATCGGGTTTTTTGTGTCAAAAACGAGTAATTGCAGTGCTGTGTCGAAACAGGGACGAAGACCTGCTGTGCAGGCACTCCCTACGGGCGTAGGTAATGAACCCTACGGCCGTAGGAAGCCTTTTGTGTTTACTGCGGCCGTAGGCAGAGTTACTGCGGCCGTAGGATGTGTTTTTGTGTGAATTACCGTCTACGAACGATGAAGCAAGGATTACGAGCGTAGGTACATAACCTACGGTCGTAGTTCACCAAAGAACAACTACTACGGGTGTAGAAGAGAGTTTCTACGGCTGTAGTACATTGTTTGTTGGAAGGAACCTCTGCGGGCGTAGTGACTGGATACTACGGCCGTAGGAAGGGTTTTTCATGTGTCCTACGGCCGTAGGATATATCCTCTGCGGCCGTAGAAGGTTGTCTTGTGTTGACAGCTTGTGTAACTTGTGTTCTAACCTGTGTGTGTTACGTGTAAGTGATAACCAAGCCTGAACCTTATGTGTTAGGTGATTCGGACGACTCAGTGTGTTCTTGGGATTCTCGGATTCATATCTGCCTCTTGTGATATCGAGGTGAGTACCGGTTTCCCATAAGACTCAGTAAGTAGGGCTATTGTGTGCCTGTGTTGTGTGCTATGTGATATAGTGATACAGTGTTATAAGTGATACCATGTGATATATATTGTGATATGTGATACGCATGCGTACTGTGGACCCTATGGGTCAAACGTGTTTATGATTTCCTGTCCGGACAGACGCAGGGGTTGAGGTCAGTCGCCGATGCGGCTGGGTCCCTTGAGTGTTATTCAGGGATTAGCGGTTCCCACGAGTGATTTTCTGGGGTAAAGGTTCTGCAGGCCGCCGTTACTTGACAAAACAGTGGGGTCTTGGTTTGTAACTAAGGCCTAATTGAGCCCAGGTGGCTCCGTAACGTGCTCGGGGGGTTGCTCTTCGCTTCCCCTCCAGCATGGATTGGTGTTGCTGATTTTCTCAGTTGGATTTGTTGAGCGGGATTTGCAACCCCGCAAGATATGATCCTGCTGACATGTTGGCACACCGCTACGTGATAACTTAGCATTGTGTGTTTTATTGTGACGTGATAGCATGCTTATTGGTGCTTATGTGATACTTGTACTCACTAGCTAGTGTAGCTAATGGTTCGTGATATTTCCCTTTTCGCAGGTTAGTGATCAGATGGCCTGGCGAGGCGGGTTGCTGTGGGTAGTGTTATTGTATATATCTTTTGGAACACTTGTAGTTTATTAACTCTGATACTATATAACGATGGTCGGTGCGTAGTGGTAACACTGGCTTAATTTTGGTACTTGGCTTGATTCGTTGTTTGTGATCGCCAAGTTGGTAAACAATACTTAATATGTAATCAGTGGTTTATTCCGCTGCAACTTTTGGTGTAAATAAAGTTTTAATTTACTCTAATTTTAAGCTCGTGAAACCGGTGTTACAATTAGGTATCAGAGCCTAAGTTTGAGGGAATCGGGTACTTGTGAAAGTATTCGATCTCAAACTCGGGCTTGACCATCGTTAAGTGTTCCTAGAGGGGTAGTTGGGGCGGAGTGTGAGCGTTATGTGTTTATTACTCAATGTGAACTAACTTGTGTGTTAGTAAATTGTGATTAAGTGTAATAGACGTGTTCGCCCCTTGTGTATAGAAAGTGAGTGAGTAGAATGTCTGGACGACGTGCTAACACTGAGGAAACTCTGAAAGAGATGGAGGATGAAGCCTCACATCACCATGCTGAAACCCAGGAGGAGTCTTCTTGGCGAGACACTCAGGGCTCGAGGCAGGGAAGAGATTCTGAGGCGTATATTTTGTTGCTTGAGGAGGAGCTTCGCTCAACTAGGGAGCTACTGAGGGAAGCTATTAAGGGCAAGCAACGTGAGCAATGTTCTTACAAAAAGTTTAAGTCTTGCGGGCCGAAGGTGTATGAGGGTAGTGATAATCCCTCAGAGACTATCCGTTGGTTGCGCGAGACGGATCAAGTATTTGAGTCCTGTGATTGTGAAGCTGAGAACCGTGTCAAGTATGCGGGTCGTATGTTAAAAGGCAAAGCTCTGGATTGGTGGGATACTGTGAAAGATACGCTGAGTAAAGAAGTGGTTGCTGCTCTAACATGGGAACAGTTTGCCGAAAAAGTGAAGAGCAAGTACTGTATTGATTACGATCTTGAGAGGATGGAGAACGAGTTCAATGCTCTCCGTAAGGGAGACAAACCGGTGGAGGACCTTATCCATGCCTTTACTGATAAGGTAAGGTTTATACCACATCTTGTGACTGATAAGAGGGCAAAAATGCGGAAGTTTGTGAATATGTTGCCGTTAGAGGATCGAGCTCATGTGAGAGCTGCAGTTTCTTTGGATCGGGCGTTTGAGATAGCCCGACAGATTGATGGTGATCGTCGCCAGTGTAAGGGTGATCAGACTATGGAGGGCCAGAAGAGGAAGTTTCAGCAGTATTCAAAGGCTGGTACTTCAAAAGGGAAATCTGTTGCTGGTGGAAAAGTGGATTCGAGTAAGAAACCGAGGTTTGATAATCCTTGGTGTTCTTTGTGTCGTACTTACCATTCTGGTGACTGCTCGAAGGCTACTACCAGATGTATGAGATGTGGTGAGAAGGGGCACGCAGCTACAGAGTGCTCATTTAAAGAAAATGTTTGTTTCAAATGTCAAAAGCCGGGGCACAGGATTACAGAGTGTCCGAAGAGACAGAGGGGTGATACTGGAGCTGGAGCTGGTGGGTCTTCTGCTCAACCTAAGAAAGATGGCGCTCCTCGAGCCAAGGTTCGGGCTTTTCAGATGACAACTGAAGAAGCCAAAGCTGCTGGAGACGTGATTACTGGTACTTTTCTTGTAAATTCTGTTCCAGCATGTGTGTTGTTTGATTCTGGAGCTACCCATTCTTTTATATCTGTGGCTTTTCGTGATAAACTGCAATTGCCTATATTTGTGTTACCTGAGCCGATTAAAGTTGAAATTGCTAGTGGTAAGATAGTTTCGGTAAAGGGGATGGACTGAAGGTTTCTCGGGATGCTCGAGTGATAATGCATGGCAGACTGCGACGTGGTATTTACGTTCTGGAAGGCAGTTCTGCGAGTGGAACGACGGCTGTACCGAACTTGGAGCGGAAAATTGACCTGGCGAAGTCGAGACGGCACGGGTGGAGTTGGTCTCCGGTTAAGTCGCGCGACGCGGTGTCGGACTTCGTGGCTCGGACAAGGAGGTAGTCCCTTCAGGGAGGTTGGCAGATGAGAGACGGTTCTTTGATGATGACGGTTGACAGTTGAGGACTCGGGTCATGGGAGATTGTCGGTTCTCGGTTGACTGGTGGAGGGTACTCAAGTCAAGGGGGAGATTGTTGGGTGTGAGTTGATTAGCAATTTGGTATTTGAAACTAGAATGGATAGTCGGGATAAAAGGAATGATAAACAGTGAGCACGGCATGGAACCCGGTGCACGACGTATACTTGAATGGAATTAAATCGAGTATGACTTTGGAATTAATTCTGGATGGAACGCAAGTCGTGGGGGTTTGGAGTTGACGTGGAGATAAATGTTTGCATGAGATTAATTCATGCATGGATTTAATTGAGATTTATCATCGTGACCTGGAATTAATCTAAAAGTGCATGGAGGTGATTAGGTACAAGACTTGGGATAATGTTTGAATTTCAAACATGATACTTATCTTCTACTACGGCCGAATGGAGTTATTCAAATAATATATGTTTATATATTATGTATTATAGATAGAGTTGGTTTCTAGTTTGTAGCCTATAAATACCAAGGCTAGGGTCAAGTCATATGTACATCAAAATATCTCTGGAGTCATAATAAAGAAGTCTCTGTTCCTGCCCGTGGACGTAGGTCGTGTTTGGATCGAACCACGTTATATCTCGTGTTCGTTTATTTTCTGTTTTCCGCATTATTCTAACGCTGGTTTTAGGTGTCTCGATCCTAACATATCTCACCTAACACGCTATCATTTATAGTTTGTATAACTAATACTTGTTGAGACAAAGTTTGTATGAGACGAAATTTCTATGGGACTCTACCGCACAATTCAAGCCATATATACTTCATAATTTGTTTCGATGATTGTTTCTAATTAACAATAAATGAGATACTACAATATGTATCAAGCCATAATCTAAGATATAAGATATGTGCTATGGTATAATTTGTAACAACTCACACTCTATCGACTACCATTCACAACCATAGCTTACCACTATATTATTTTAATTAATTCAAGAAAGTCTATATATAGTGCTAAAGCTTTGGTAGACTAGTGGGTCACATAACGGTGTGGTAAAAGACTAAAAACGTGTAGTTCTATTATTATACGAGTATTTGTCATTAAACATATACAACTCACATTTGTTCGTAATGAAATAGACTCTTAATGTTTAAATATTTTGCGTAGTTTCAAGATACATCGAGGCTAAATTACTATAAAAAAATTCAAATAATTAATTTCTTTTAAGTTTATATCTAAATTCAATTTACCATTTATGCGTAAGTGGTTTAAAATTATTTTTTTAATTTTTTAGTAAAAGAATAATAGATTAATAATCTAATCAAACTCGATTAAAAAGTAATTAGTCCCCGACGTGAAGCGCGGATAAACTAACCACTAGTTTGAAACATGTCTAGGAAATCGTTTAAACTTTCTTATTAAATGATTTCCTTCTACTCACAACATGTTTTTAAGATACTTGTTCGCAACAATACCTTACCACTATATTATCTTCTAATATATATAAAAGATTAATTTGATAAAAGTTATTAGACGATCTGAACCCTTTATTTAAAAAATTATTTAATCTTAACCATTCATTCACTTAAAATCAAAAAATTAATTTTGACTTTTTAGAGTCAACATTATTAGAGATAATTTCATCTATATAAAATAATATTCAAATTTATTCAACTCTACTATAAGATAAGATTGGGGTAGAAAGTTAAAATTTAATATGCTTATTTAAGAGACTCGTGATATGGTTTATCTTTATTTAGAAAAACATTTTAAAATTTTGCATGTTAAAAATATCTTTTTTGAAGTTTAAATAGGGTTGATTGTTTTTTTTAATATTCAAATAATTAGACGGTGTTCTTTAAATATTAATAAAACACTGTTCTTTATTATTTTAATTAGAAGAAATTAGACATTTTATATTTTCATATAGTTTAAATTGATATTCTTATATAACTAATTGCCCGTATGTTTGTACGGGCATTTAAACTAGTTATATTATATATCTTTAACAATTATCAGGACTAATGAACAGTGACATTTTTGTCTCTTTCTATAAAGATGAGATATAATGGAAAGAGGAGGATTCTTAACACTAGATATTAAGTAGATGAAGTGGTTAGTTGCACCGTTTTTTAGACAATTGGACCTGAGTTCGACCCATGTTGCCCCCTCCCTTTTTTCATTCTTGACACTTACATCATGTCCTCTCCTCTTCTTCTATATTGTTCTTTTTTTTGTCTTTTAGTTATTATAATTTATTTTTCGAAGTTGCTTTTTGTTATTATTATTATCATAATTACTATATTACTACTATTATTAAACATCTTATCTTATTAGACTTGAAATAAACTTTTTTATATGATTATCACCACTATTACTATTACGTATTACTATTACTACAATTACAATAGAAGAGTAATCTTCAGCAAAATCTTTTACGCGTTTTTCTATTATGTGTATTGAATTTGTGTATCAAACTTTTCATTATTTTTTTATTGTATGTACTTTGATTATAAAGAAAAGAACATTTGTATAATTTTAGTAAATATAATATGAGATTTAATACACACAATAACGACAAGTTAGATATTCGATAAACGCAATAAAAGTTTTTAAAACTTTATATACATAATAGCAAAATATGTAAAATTACATACCTTTGAAAAACTTGCCTACAATATATTTGACCAAATAAGATTTTATGAAAACTATGAAATCAAATATTTTATCGTCATGATTAAAATGTAACTTTTAATAATCGAAATCTTTTTGATCTTTTTCAATTTGTTACTTTGTCCTTGGCTCTAAACTTTTTACTTTTAGCTTATTTTTTATTATTTTTATGTTGTTATAGTAAAAAAAATTCTTTTATTACTACTACTATTACTAAAACCACTATAATTACTATTCAAAAAAAGGAGACTCTATAAGATTCTATATGAACAATTATATATTTTGTTTAATATATGAAAATCAACTGAACCTTAGCCCAAACGGTTATGTATATTAACATTTTGCATAAAGTTAAAGTTCAAATCATGTGACCTTACAGATTATTATTTATAAAGTCGTTTGAAGATAATCCAACTTAATAATATAAACGAGTTGGCTATAACCCGCGCATTGCGGCGGGAAACAAAAAATAAAATTTAATAATATAAAAAATAACGTATAAAAACAAACACTTGTAAAATTTATATCGGAATGTACATAAGAATACACTGGTTACAAATATATAATTGTATTTGCTTCAAACAATATATATATGTTAAAAGTTGTTAAAGAAAAACAGATTTTATATATTAATTAATTAAATAGATCTATATAGTAAATATAAAAAAATAATCTGAATATGGAAGAATCAAGAATGTATTATTGCCCCTGAAAAAAATAAAAAAATATTGCTGGCGACATTCGAACCAAAGACATATGGGTCTACTACCCAATAACCTTACCATTCCATCTAGCATCCAAAATGATAATAATGTTGCTTTTCCATATAAATAAATGTTACAAATATATAATTGTATTTGCTTCAAACAATATATGTTAAAAGTTATTAAAGAAAAACAGATTTTATATATTAATTAATTAAATAGATCTATATAATAAATATAAAAAGTAATCTAAATATGGAAGAATCGAGAATGTATTATGCGCCCTTGAAAAAAATGAAAAAATATTGGCTGGCGACCTTCGAACCAAAGACATATGGGTCTACTACCCAATAACCTTATCATTCCATCTAGCCTCCAAAATGATAAAAGTTACAAATATATAATTGTATTTGCTTCAAACAATATATGTTAAAAGTTGTTAAAGAAAAACAGATTTTATATATTAATTATTTAAATAGATCTATATAGTAAATGTAAAAAAGTAATCTGGATATGTAAGAATCAAGAATGTATATGCACCCATGAAAAAATGTTGCTAGCGACATTCGGACCAAAGACATATGGGTCTACTACCCAATAACCTTACCATTCCATCTAGCCTCCAAAATGATAATAATGCTGCTTTTCCATATAAATAAATATTATTAGAAAGGGTTACTGTTCATTCAACAATACCCTTCCTGATAATTATTATAAAGTATAATTAAAAGAGTTGTAAACGGTAATTTTTATCCCGCTGCGAAGCTCGAGTGAAAAAATCTCGTTATTAAAAAAATAAAAGGAAAGGAAACGGAGGAACAAATAGAGGAGCTTAGGCTAATTTCATTTTAAAACATTTTTTTTCTAAAAATGAGATTATTAGAAAGAAAATAATTTTTTTATTTTCCTTTCTCATTTTCTTAAACTCTAGAACGCAGTAAAAATAAGATGAAATGTATTTTTTTTAAACAGTACAATACATAGTGATTTCCACTTATCTTAAAACCAGTTAGTCTTGCACATAAATTTATATTACTTAAAACAAAGTAACTAGTTTTCATTTTCAAGAAAGACTATATTTAGTGCTAAAGGTGTGGTACTGTGGTGGACTAGTGCGTCACATAACGGTGTGGTAAATGGATTTTTCACTCCATTAATAATGCATGTGTGTAGTGATTTCCATATTTTGAAAGAGATGTGTGGCAATTCTTGCTTTTTCTATTAGTTTTGTTGCAACCGTACGTGAGGTGCATTCCTTATCTCCATCTTTAGTAAACATTATCTTTTCTAATTAGTTAGCAGCGTATCCAATATGTCCTAGGATTTAGTCTCGCGGAGAGTGATTATTACGGGGATCTTAGAACTGAGTATGGGTTAGTTTGGGCCGGTTTTGACCCTAAACCGAACCGTAATCAATAATATCGGTTACGTGTTTTTCAAACTGATGGGTATCGGTTTCTAATGGTGCGGTTATCGGTTTGTGATATAGGTTCGGTCTTTATTATTATTGGTTAACCATTATCTTATGTTGAGCCAAGCGTAATGGGCTTCATGATTTCAAAATATGGGTTTGAGTATATTTTTTATTGTTCTGTGGTTGTCACAAAATTGGGCCAAATAATTGAGTATTTTCTATGACTTGTTAAGCCCATTATTTTCTATAACAAAATTACAAAATGGTATGCTAAAGCTATATATAATACGTAAAATTTGGGCCTAACGCTACACACCTCTTGGCCTCCACCAATTCACAGCTTGTGAATTCATTTTTAATAAATTTAATAGCCTCACATGAAAGAAACAATCAAATGTTCACGGTGGATAAACTCCGTATTCCAACTTTTCTATTTCAGTTTGTTTTGTTTTTATAATAATTAAATATATAAAATAATTAAATGATAAATCCTTATCGGTTTGGTTTGTTATTGGTTCGTTTACATGTACAAATCAAAACCAACCTACTATCTATCGGTTAATGAATATTAATAAACCGAAACTTCGGTTTTCATTTGGTTCAATTTTAGCGTTTACGGTTCAGTTTAGTGGTAGAAAAACTGACATTACATGGATTTAGAGAAGGTAACGGACATTTTTCTTTTGATCCGCTAAACACTAATAGGAAAGGAGTAAATGAATTTGTGAGGTTCTGGTTTGCCAGTTTGGGCTCTTAACTATTCTTTGCTGGGCCTCGTAACAAAATAGAGAAAAGAAAAAATTAGAGTGGGCCAAGAAACAATAATTAAGAAAGAGGATGATTTGAAAAAAAGAGGGGGTATATAGATTGTAAGGACAAGTAGAGGTGCACATCTTCGGATTTTAATCTGATCCGGATCGGATAAAATTCGGACCGGATTTTTTCGGTTTTTTTGGGACCTGATTTTCTCGGACAAAAGTGTAACCGGTTTAACCGGTTTCGGATCGGATTAAAACCGGATCGGATCGGATAAAAACGGTTAAATCCACTCCGGTTTGAAAAAAACGGTTTTATAAAAAATCGAATATTCGGATTTTTTGTGCACCTATAAGGACAAGGATGAATGTACTCCTTCAAATGCTTCGGAATGGTGGAATGTTCACATGTTGATGTATCATGCTTTATCACATATGATGACTATGGATGTGGTTGTTATTCCGGTCTTCAAAGTTTCATCTGAGAACATTCAGCGTAGGGGGTAGAGTCATCGATGCATATCAATTTTTGTTGGTATCACCATGATATAAATGTTTTTTTTTTGTGGATGAGATTGAATTAGGCAAATGTATAGAATAAAAAATAATTTGAAGGTACACTTTGAGAACTTGAAACACTTATTAGTTAGATTTTTTTTTTTTTTGAATAATTAATTTTCTTTTTGCTGAAGGACATGGTGACTGAAGAAGTTATTCTACTTACTATGAAAACAAGCTATTCCGAAGATACATTTAATTCCATTTGCAACCAAGGTTTAATTCTATATAGAGATTGAAACCTTGCTTTATCAAGTCACATTCTGATCTAGAAATTTAGATACATTTAGAAGTAGACATTCTGATCTAGAAATTTAGTAGCTTAATATAGAATGTAAAAAAATCTTTGAAAGCAAAACAGGTATATGTTACCTTGACGCATTAATCAACCGAGTTTTAGCGAGCCAAGCTAAAGCTTCTTAAATGAACCACAAGCCTATAGGAGCATAGTCATTGAGAGGTTGAAGAGTGCTAACACCCCCCCCCCCCCCCCCCTCCGTCCTAATTAGCCTAATTTCCAGATATAGAAGTAACTCAACTTCATCGATTTGTAGTCAAGTACCCTCCTAATGAAGGTACAACTTAGTATTAAAAAAATAGAACTTGTCGTTCGTATATTATTTTTATATAATAATAATTATTTTATAATAAAGTTAGACCTTCTTAAAAATCCTAGATCCGTCCTTACAAACTGTAACACCACTTTTCTAAAATAGCTTTAAAAATTCGTTTGCTTCTGATTAGCATTCTAAAACATCAGAGTTTGCGGAAATCAATCTTACATTACTTTAATGCTAACAACTTAATGAAAAGTAGTGTTAAAAGTACTCTTTTCAAAAGCTTGAAGCTATCCAACTCTGCAAAGCACTGGGGCCTTACCCTTGCTGGAAACTGGTTACCTGCATGCACAACATACTAAAACGTAAGCTTTCGCTTAGTGAGCATACAAACTGAACAGATAAACACTTATAACATGAGTAACTCTTCTGGGGATGTCTCACATCTAAGCTGACCACCTGCAAAACTATTCAAACTATTATCTGGTCCAGGGTATGATCACACCTCGCGCGTAATCAAATCCCTGACACTCTGTTTGGGTATAAGGATCTCAATATACCCCTATCTCTGTACTGAAAATATATCTGAGTTCTATTATACCTTGAAACAATAATCTCAACTCCTAACATAAACATATCATAACACTGATATCATACTATTCACCTTGTGCATATATGTATGTAGATCATACTAAATACCACAACATAGCATTACTGAATCTCACATAATCAATCACATATCAAGCATACAATTGATATACTAATCACTTAAAGCATATACATATGCTAATTTGATTAAAGGTAAGTACACTCACCTTAGCAGCAGTTAAAACATATACTTCTATGACAAAGGTAGCAGTCTCTTATTGCCTACAAGCAATAAACAAGTACCTCATTAACTTCTAAGTATTGCTGCAAAGAATTTGTTTGACTAGCAAAAGTTTAACTGAAAACTACCTCCTACGGCCGCAGAGAAAAAACCCTACGCCCGCAGGAGTCAAAATCACCAAAAACCTAAAAACACCTTCCTACGGCCGTAGTGAACCTTTCCTACGGCCGCAGGAACCAAAACAGCTCAAAATCTTAAAACATGTTCCTACCCCCGTAGGGAATAATCCCTACGGCCGTAGGGACCAAAACAGCTAAAAACCTTAAAACATGTTCCTACTCCCGTAGGGAATAATCCCTACGGTCGTAGGGACAGTCGGTACAGCAGACTCATCTGCTCTGTTCGAACAACAGCTGGGTTTCGAGGTTTTACCCTCTATCAACGATTCAAAACTTGATTTCTGACCAAACAACAATCTTAAACACATACTACAACCTTTTAGATCAACAAACAACAACTAAATAAAAGACTAACACAAAACTCAAGGATTCAACATATGAATCCATTTCTTGACCTAAAACTTAACCAAATCAAATGAACTTCATACCTCTTGCTATTGAATCTCTATCTGATCAAATTCCAGATGTTAATCTTCACTTTTGAACTTGAAAACAGCAACATGTGAATCAAGTGTGTGTGTCGTATGTGTGTATGTAAGTTCCCGGTAGTTTGACTCCAAATGAGTCAAATAAATGCTTCATATAAATCTCAACTTTCTTAAATGGCAAGAACAGCCCCTGAACTTATCATCTTTCAAAAATTGACAAACTAACCCCTTAACTTCAATTAAGAAACTTTCAAACTTTGATATACTACTACTACTACTGCTACTGCTGCTGCTGCTGCTGCTGCTACTGCTACTGCTGCTACTACTACCACTGCTACTACTACCACTGCTACTACTACCTGCTACTACTACCTGCTACTACTACTACTACTTGCTACTGCTGCTGCTGCTGCTAACAATAACAATAACAATAACAATAACAATAACAATATTAATAATAGTAGTAGTAGTAGTAGTAGTAGTAGTAGTAATAATAATAATAATAATAATAATAATAACATTAATATTAATAATAATACTAATAATTATTATTATTATTACTATAATCATAATAATATAGCAACACTTTTTATATATTACTTTTTAAAGAGGTTATTTTCGAAGTGTTCATTAGTAAGCAATAATAATAATAATAATAATAATAATAATAATAATAATAATAATAATAATAATAATAATATTATTATTATTATTATTATTATTATTACTATTAATAAGAAAAATAATATATCCTCCTATTTTTTTCTTATATTTTATCCTCCTTACTCACCAAATTATTATATTTGGATTTCACTAGTTCTCTTTTTTTTATCTCTTTCATTGATTCTAACACATGTATTGTTCTTATGAGTAAAAGTATATACCACCTCTTAAATAATAATAATAATAATAATAATAATAATGATAATAATAATAATAATAATAATAATAATAATAATAATATAAAAACCCCATTTACAAAACTAAAAGAAAAAATTTTCTTATTATGCATTTGAGGGGAATTGATACTCCACCACCTAAATTGGGCAAAGCCAACCAAGCCGGCTTGCATATGAGTTTTCTTTCTGTAATAACTTATATAAACAAATTGATTTTTTTAGTAGAAAAAGGCAAACATTTTTTCTGTCTTTTATATATACTAGCAACGTACCCGCGCAATGCTGCGGTGACAAATAATTTCTGTTTTCAATATGTCGTTTTCAAAAATGTATTGATCGATATGTTATTCGCGTAATTTAATGTTACAAAAAAGTTTTCAACATGTTCGTTTTTTCCAATTTTTCTTATTTGTGTAGTAAGTGTTTTATTAATTTTAAAATTAAATTCTATCAACTATTTTTATTAATTTTAAAATTAAATTATAAAAAACAATGAAATAAGATAAAATATTTATATTTATAATGAAAATAGTGAGAAGTTAATAAAATTTTGGAAATTATGTGTTAGTGGGGAATATATTTTAAATGAATAAAAAGTTTAAGTAAATTAGGAAAGTGAAATGGTTAAATATTGTATGGATGAGATTAGTTTAGATAAAATGAATGGTGGAGATTTAATGTTGATTGAATTTTAAGTAATTTTAAGAGTAAGAGGTAAGATTATATAATAATTAGAAAATACAAACTCACCTACACCGAACTACAAGGGAACATGCATACCCACGTTTTCAAAAAGTCAATAGACGACCAAAACACCTCAACCCATATATAAAATATGAGACCCAATTTTACCCAAATAACCCTCACTCTTCCAATGACGCACTCCCATCTATTCACCCCTTCAAGGGGTAATTTCGGCAACAAGGAAACCGCCATGAAACCACATCATTCATCCTACATAAACCTCTTAGACGACCTCAACTCATTTCAAATTTCAAACAAACTTTCTCACACACACACCAAGAACACGCACTAAATCGGGCGATTTCAAGAGGAAGAATGGGAGATGGAGATTGCCGACCGCTAGGGTTTTTGATCGGATTACCGTTCGCTTTAATCGCATTAGTCTTCTCAGTAATTGGTGCTGTGATTTGGATAATCGGATCGGTGATAAGCTGCTTGTGCCCTTGTTGCTGTTGTTTTGCTGGACTAGCAAATCTCGCAGTCGATCTGATCAAACTTCCGATCAAAGTTCTTAGATGGTTTATTTATCAGATCCCTTGTTAACTAGTTCTTCATACTTTTCATATTCAATGTTCAATCCTTGAAAACATAATGATTAATCTAACAAGTACATTCGACATATTGATGGGGTTTTATGGAATGTTCTTGATTGTATATTAGAAGGATGTTGAGAAGGAATTGATTGTTAGAGAATTAATTTAATTTTTTTGAATATTTCAATGCAGTTTATTGTATTTAATTTTATTGTATTGGAACTTTAAATCGCATCACGTATGGCTCAGAATGCAAATTCAGGGAATTTTATGTTTGTTTCAGTTTTACTTTTTTTTTTCAAAACAAATTTAATATATATATTATGGACAGAGCAGAGAGAAAATCTGATGTGTCACAATAAATGTCATGTCAATGATGATATGTAAATGTGACATGACAAAATAATGAAACATGATTGATGGGATGTGGGATGGATTGTAAGAAACCGATGAAAATTCTGAGGTTGTTTAATGAAACATTTGAGAGGATTTTATAAAAATTGTATTTTAATATAATTAATTATAAGTTGTTTAGAAATTATATTTAATAACTTGTGATATATTTTGTTTAGAGAAAAAATAATTATATATTTGCGACCGTCTCATTTTTATCTACATTTTGGTATAAATTTTATTTTATTATGACATATTTTTAATAATTAGTATATTCTTAGTTTTTGTGTACATCAATTGTATGAATTGCATTGATTGGTAGATAATGGGGAAAACAGTTACATTACATTTAAATTCAATATAACTAGATAGTTCAGATGTAAATTGTGAGGAGGTTGTATTTAATATGGGAGGGTTTTATGAAAATTGTATATTAGTGTAATTAATTATAGGTTGTTTGTAAATTATATTTAATAACTTGTGATATATTTTATTTAGAGAAAAAATAATTATTATATTTGTAATCATTTAATTTTTATCTACATTTTGATATAAATTTTATCGTAATATGACTTTAAAAAATAGAATATTATAATTGTTTTATCCATCGAGAGCAACAGATAGGTAATTGTTGAATATTTAGTTTTTATTACTACTCAAATACCAGATTACAACGATAAAAAAACACGAGACCCAATTTTCACTATAATATTCGAACTTACATCTATACACCTATTTTGCAAGACATAGAATAGGAAATATAAAATTGACACCACACTCAAACACAAACAATTTAAACCTCTATTTACTTCTTTTTAAAATCGATATTCGGTCCAAACACCACGTATTCCATTCTAGATTACCATTTATGAATTTGGATTTAATCCATAAAAAAGTCCTCTATTTGAACTCTATAAAAAAATATTTGACGCCCTCCAAATCTTATCTCGAATATATTGTTACGATGATACCTTATAAGATTATAAGATATAAGAAATATCAACTTGCAGCTCTCATAATCTGTCTAGACTATTTTCTCCAATTGGAAAAAGGGCCTAAAATTTTTCTAGGCCCGTACTAGCCCAGTAACTAATTTCCCTTTTAGTTAATTTTATATAATGATAATTATGCAAGCTTGTAGACATTGTATAGCTTATAACTAAAATATAAATTTTAATTATAGAAATCTCTTTATATATATTTTATAAATATTAATCATGTATATACATTGTATAATTACTATACGTAATATCTACTAAATTATATATTGAATATCTAAATGTTAAAAATGATTAATTATAGAGGTTTTTTCTATATATGTATCGGATTTAAAATTATGTATAAAACATGTACTTAATACTGTAGATTTATAATGACTTTGATCATTGATATAGACACAAGTATATATACATTAGAAAAACTGTCCCAGACGACGAACGGGTATATAACACTAGTGTACAATTTTATGTATTTGGATAAAGAACTTATGGATTTTATGTTCTTTATACACCATTATGTGATATGTAAACTTTAAATATTTCTATTTTACGAACGGGTATAACTTAGCTTAATGACCTTTTTACTCATCTTTTAAATTTGTAAAATAGGTACGAAAAATTTACACACTTACATATATATATGTATTAGCAAAACTAACACACATAGACATGCATATATATATATATATATATATATATATATATATATATATATATATATATATATATATATATATGTATTAGCAAAACTGACCCGGCCAACGGACGGGTATAGCACTAGTTATAGATTTATTCACAACACTTATTTGTTATATATATAGAGAGTAACAAATATTTATTTAAAATATAGAGTTGCGTTCAATATAGTCCATATAAAAAACATAGTCCTAAATTTTAATATTTAATCACATGTTATTCAATATAAAATCACATGTGATTCACTATACAATCACATGTGATGGTAAAATCATTACATGTTAATTACGAAAATGTCACTCCGCCCAAATTTTTAAAATTCAATCTGGACCATTGATGGGGCTGATTCAAGGGCTAAGATTATTCCCTCAGGACTATGTAATAAGTATGGACTATATTGAACATTTTTCTTAAAATATAATACTTTTAAATATGGGAAAATGATCCGTAATGTTAACATCACCTAACTTAGGTGATGTTACACTCACAAACTATTTAAATGAGTAAATACTGAAATGACTAAATTACCCTTCATTAAAGTTGTTTGTGAGTGTAACATCACCTAAGTTAGGTGATGTTAACATTACGGATGATTTCCCCTTTAAATATATAGATGATTAAAAGAGATGATATTATGTATAAACGACCTCCTTAAAATGTATATTTTTCAAGCAAAGAAATTAAATAATCAAAATAAAACCAGATGCACCATCCCAAGAAAGAATATCTTTATGAAAATGTGCATTAATATAGCTAAATAATTATTAATATTAAAATTGATTAATAAATACTAGTTTTATTAAGTATATATATATAAGCGCAAGCATGCGTGAGAGCTTTGAGCACTACGTGATCACAAGGCGAGGATTGGCATGATGTCTGATGTGACTGCAAAGGTATGAGGAGCCTCACACTCAATGAGATATCGATTCTATTTTTTTTAGCGTATTAAAAAAATTGGTGAATGAGTGTAACGTTGTATTAAAGAAAAAAGTAACATGACACGATTCGATATGAAAACAGGGTTGGAGATTGTGTTTCTCAACCCAATTCATGTTCCTTACATCCCATCCCCGATTCCATCTCTATCACGTACGGGCAATGGCAATACGTCCTTGTTAAGTATCGAGGATTCCCTTGTGAAATAAGAGATCCTCATTTACAAATTATTTTATTTAAAATATATTTACATGAAGTATGAAAATTTGTATCGGGTTTAATTCTTTAAAACTTTCATATAAAAAATTATTCAATTAAGTATTTTGTACAAATCACCTTTTGTATAAGAGATTATTTGTACACAGTAAAAATTGTTTGTTTAAACTATAATACCCTTAAACATATAGATGTAAATAATAGATAATGTAGCTAAATAAACTTTATCATAAAAATAGCATAATAATAACTAATTTTGTTAAAAACACACTTAAGAAATATTTTATTATTTATATACACATTAAATTATTGTCACGGTAAATAATTTTCTATTATTGTTATTGTTATTGTTATTGTTATTGTTTTGCTCATTGTGTTTGATTTTATACATTTAAAGTTATTTATTTTTGTTCAAATCCTTTGATTAACATAACTATAAATTTTGAATATTATCTAAATACAATTATAAGATGTTTTACTGTTTTTAAGTATATTTGTATTACCTTTATATATTATTTTTTGTGTATGTCAAATCATTATCATATATAATATCTTCTATCATAATTTTTATGTATGTCTAAATGTTATTATGCACAGTATTCATAAATAACCAATTAATCATTAAATAACTCCAAATTATCCCCCACGCCTTATGAAAAATAACAACAATAGATAGTTAGGATCGAATTCCCAGCTTAGAACATCTCCAACTCACACTCTATCTCCTCAAAATAGAGTGTTTGGCCATTCCAACCACACTCTATCCATCCCTCTATTTTGAAGTGTTGAAAAAACAACCTCTATATTTGAAGTGTCAAAACCAACACTCTATTCATGGGACCCACTAAATTTAATTACTTTCTATTTAATTTTGTTTCTCTTATCTATTAATTTCTTAATGTATTTAATAAAATATAACAATGAAATACATGAAAACCACTTTTGAAGTGTTGAATAAAGTGTTGGGTTGGAGTTGAAAGATTATTTAGAGTGAAATGGCTCACAAAACTTAGAAATAGAGTGTCAAATATAGAGTGTTGGGTTGGAGATGCTCTTAGGGTTAAAAGGTGATGTTCTTCCATCGTCTAGTTATATTCAATGTTTCGGGTATTTTTTTTATTTTGAAAAATGTAAAATGTCTAATGTCTTACTTAAGAAAATATATTGGAAAGAATAAATGGTATTTAACTATTCTCAAAGATAAAAAAAATAAAAACCTCAAAACACTTATTATTTATTCTATACAACCCATTTTGTTAATGTAGTAGTTTATTGACCCGTGCACGCACGTGTATTTCGAAAGTGTATTTGAGATATTAAAATTTTCAAATAGAAATAATGCAATAAATGAAATATCACCTTTGTGATGAGAATATACTAATTTCAAAAAAGTGTCATATTACATTACAATAAAATTTATACCAAAACGTAGATAAAAATGAGACGGTCGTACTAAATTAATATAATTATTTTTTCTCTAAACAAAATATATCACAAGTTACTAAACATTATTGATAAACAACTTATAATTAATTACATTAGTATACAATTTTTATAAAACCCCCCTCATATGTTTTATAAAACACCCTCACAATTTCATCCAACCCCCTCCCAATAGATTTAAAATTGAATTCAAATTACTCATATCCACAATTTTTAATCTTTCTAAAATTGTTTCGAGAATGGAATAATTTTGAAATTGAAGGTTGTGATTGGTTAATTAAGACTCAATTTATGGTTATTTTTGGAAAATTTGCATTCCTTATATATAGATATACTAGTTTATTGACCCGTGTACGCACGGGTATTTCGGAAGTGTATTTGAGATATTAAAATTTTCAAATAAAAATAATGCAATAAATGAAATATCACCAAAAACTTTAATCTTTTTTTACTTCTAACACGTGCAACGACAACATATAATTGACCATGTGTAAACACAGGTTTCCTGAGGAATAAACCGACTTCTGAAAGTGATGTTTTTTATAATGGATTAATTTTGCAATTGAGGGTTACGATTGGTTAATTAAGATTGATTTAATACTTATTTTTGGAACTCAACTCATAATCATAATCTTAAAAAAATCCACTCAGCTAAACAAAAAAAATACCTACAAACTACTATTAAAGGACAACCAAAAATTAAGAATATACTAATTTCACAAAAGTGTCATATTACGATAAAATTTATATCAAAACGTAGATAAAAATGAGACGGGCGTAAATATATAATTATTTTTTCTCTAAACAAAATATTTCACATGTTACTATTCATAATTTATAAACATATTATAATTAATTATATTAATATAATATTTTTATAAAACCCTAATCATATTTTCTTAAAAGTCCCTCACATATTTTATAAAAGCCCCTTACAATTTTCATCCATCTCTCTCCCAATTAATCTAAATTTGAATTTCGAATTAGCCATCACGTTTTAAATCTTTCCAAAATTGTTATATAGATATAGATTTAGAAGATAGATAGATAGATATAGATGCTCATCGACGAACGTTTAAAAAATAAGGTTTATTTGTAATACTCTATTTTACACCATAAGCAATTTATATTTGTTATTCACTTTCTAATAAAACAAAAATAACACAATTTTCAAAATGTAATTTGTTATCAATATATGAATTTATTATAGGTTTAAAATTTTATATTATGATGTTATATAATTTATATCAACAATTTCTATTTTTATACATAGAGTATTTAAATAGTTAAAAAAATAAAAAGTTTAAAACATTTTAACACATTGGTTAAAAAAAATTAAATATAAAAAAATCTATAGAAAGTATATATGTACTCCAAAAGTACGGTCTTTTAGTTGAGATAACGGACTGGAACGCCGTTTGCGGTGCAACTGAAGTAACACAAACGTTGGCCATTTCCGGCGACTTCCCGAACATTCCACAGATTTCTCGACCTTCCAAGACACATCAACCCTTTCCTTCCTATTATATCAGACAATTTCTTCACTTGTATTTAACCACCTACTAAAATCTCTCTCTCACACACAGCACTCCAGTTGAAGCAATTCGCCAACCATTCATCAATCCTATACGAGAACCGGAGATTATGGGAGTCGATTACTACAAGATTTTGCAAGTTGATAAGAACGCCAAAGATGATGATTTGAAGAAAGCTTATAGGAAGCTCGCCATGAAATGGCATCCTGATAAGAACCCTAATAACAAGAAGGAAGCAGAAGCCATGTTTAAACAGATTTCTGAAGCTTACGACGTATGTATCTCTCTCTTTTCCTCTGTTTTTCTTTTCGTTAATTATATCAATTTTTTATATGAATTCCATTAGTGGTTCATAATTTCATGATAGATTAATTAAGGAATTATCGAAAATTCGGTATAATTTGATGTTCAGTCCGGAATTATTTACAATCTTTGACTGTTTTGATCTGGTGGATAAGAAACAGGGACTGGAAATCTTCTAATTTTCATCTGATTTGATTAGAAATTGTACAATCTTGATGTTTTATGCAATCGAAGATATAATTATGTGCGTTGAATACTCTTTCTGAACTGTTTTTATCTTTATCATCATCAGGTTCTCAGCGATCCCCAAAAAAGAGCTGTATACGATCAGTATGGTGAAGAAGGGCTGAAAGGTCAGGTGCCACCACCGGGTGCTGCCGGTGGACCTGGCGGAGCCACCTATTTCTCCACCGGCGGAGGCACACCGTTCACATTCAACCCTAGAAGTGCCGATGATATATTCGCCGAGTTTTTCGGGTTCAGGGGAATGGGCGGTGGTGGAGATAGCGGTGGTATGAGAGGAACAAGGTTTTCTAGTAGCATGTTTGGTGATAATATGGGTGGATTTGATAACATCTTCACCTCCTTTGGCGGAGGAGGAGGTGGTGGCGGTGGAGCTTTCGGTAGTGGCGGTGGTGTTGGGTCGGGTGTCCGGAAAGCCGCCGCAATTGAGAGAAATCTTCCATGTACACTTGAGGAGCTTTACAATGGTACTACCAAGAAGATGAAGATCTCTAGAGAAATCGCCGACATTAGCGGGTAAATTACTTTTCCTATTTACATTTCGAGAAAAATTATAACAATGGATAATATCAAATAAGTCTTAACAGTATGAACCTCCGATTCGAACATTTAAATTCTTGGGTAGCCGCGAGATATCCGACTCGCCTTATTTCCCTATTTTAATCGGAATCAGATAATCAGTTGTAACAAAATAACACACCTAGCTTAGGGTCGCTTATAATATATCAGAAGTAGATAATCAGATTCAACAACAAATTTTGAGCACCTTTTAGGATCTGATAATTTCAAAGATGACACAATAATTTATTTTTGTGTCTTAACTTCGATCTTTGGATTGCAGGAAGACGATGACGGTAGAGGAGATACTAAACATTAATGTAAAGCCCGGATGGAAAAAAGGAACGAAAATTACATTCCCGGAGAAAGGAAACGAGCAGCCAAATGTGGTAGCAGCGGATCTCGTATTCGTGATAGATGAAAAGCCTCACAGCACATTCACACGTGATGGAAACGATCTCGTTGTCACACGACAGATAACTCTAGCCGAGGCATTGACCGGTTACACCGTCCATCTGACCACCCTCGATGGCAGGAATCTCAACATCCCCATTAATAATGTAATCCATCCCGGGTATGAGGAAATAGTCCCGAGAGAAGGAATGCCAATCTCAAAAGACCCGACAAAGAAAGGCAACTTGAGAATCAAGTTCAATGTGAAGTTCCCGTCGAGGTTAACCTCGACTCAGAAAAGCAAAATTAAAGAACTACTAAACGGTTAACTCTCTTTGTGAGCCGTGTTGTCGCATGTAATTTGGGTTGTTGTGTTTTTGGTTATTCGTTTTCACGATGCTAGGATTAGATTCAGTTGTCTTCATGAACGGGGGCTGGCTTAGTGCTTGATTTAATACTATTCATGTACAATGTCTTCCTAAAACAAGTTTTTTTTTGTAGGATACATGTTTTTCAAGCATACGAGATTACGGGTATATGCAAAGGTTGATAATCATAAGGTTGTTCTATTTCATCATACATATCTCCTCTTCCTATTTCCACATCTACATAGACCACAACTCACCCCCAAAACCAAACTCACATTGGGAGCTTTACTATACTTGCTACATTTAACTACTACTACTATTACTAGATGTTATGCTAACATTGGTTAAGTTAATCACTATAACCGGATGAAGACAACTCCGTTTCGTCATCTTGATTGTTACCAATTTGTCCTTCACGGTTCTCGTCAGAGTCATCGTTAAAAAACCCGTCAACATCTACACCCCCTTGTTCGTCTACATCGTCATCATCGTCTTCTACGTCGTCATCTTCTTCATCGACTTCTAAACCATATTCATCGATGTACTCCCGAGGGGCCGCCACGTCATTATAAACGTTCCGATACCCATCATCCACCATCATGTCGTCATCGTATTCATCGGCACCGTTATTATTATCATTATCGTTTTCCATCTCGTAGTCTGAACTGCTACCGTTTTCCGGAACATGAAGGTCTGCGATTTCTTCAGCATTCCATTCTTGGAAGCCAACATCCGGGCTTTCCTGGTACAAAAAGTCTCGACTGTCGTCTCTTTCGATGTCGTTGGATATTTTTACAGTCTTTTGCTGCTGCTTTGTCCGGACCCCACGACGACCACCGACACCCCTACGTCCTCCACGACCTCCACGAGCCCTTCCCTGTCCACCTGATCTCCCGCTTTCCCCTCGTGCTCTCGACACAATGCCGCCAACACTTCTCTGGGCCCTCCCGCCACGCGCCCTCCCTCGGCCCCTTCCACGCCCTCGACCCCGTCCTCCCCCACTACCATCCGCCCACGCGTCTTGTAAGCTCACGTTTCCGGTTAGCGGCTCACCAAGCTCACCCTCCTCACCGTTCCTCATCACCGCAGCATATTTTGGATGCAAAGTCTGTAACCAGAATCATATAATCAGATTATCTTTAAGTGAAAAGAAAAAAGAAACTCGGGTATGACTCTTGGAAGCAAACCCAAACCCCGACGTACCAGAAAATTTGTTGTGCCTTTATCTTTCTCAGCTTCCTCTTTTTGAGTAAGCAAATAATATATAGAGGAGTCGAGTTCCATGAGCCTCAATGCTACACCTGATGTCGTTTCAGGTAACCATGGAAGCACGGAAACTGTGAAACATTCTCCTGTTGCGCCTAAAGTCGCCGAGTTATTTGAGCCCAATAACTCATCTGTCGTCTCGAAATCAAGGGACAAAAAGTCCCTTTTTATCCCGCTCTCCAACATCGTCAGCACCTGATTAAATGACAATAACCAAATAATCAAACATTAACAACATCTATGTTTATCCAAACATTAAAAACTGATATAGATCGAAAATACAAGTATATTATCCGTGTATGCCACACCTCAAGAAGGGATCCGGCTGTTGCTGCATCAACGAGCTTCAAGCACCAAGATCTTCTGCGCTCATCGGTCCATGAAGGTTGAAGAGCTTCAAACGGGATAGAAGCCTATAAAAGATAATCACAATTTAGAATTCAAGTTATAAGTTTTAAAAGAAGAAACACGTAATAGAAAACCAGCAATATTTCTCATCACCTCAATTAATGCTAATTGAGCTTTAAGCAATCTTAACCTAACGGGACAGCCTGAATCTCGATCATGAAAATACAAAGAAGAATCCCGTTTCAATTTCTCCATGAACTGAGAAATGTGTTTAGAAAACGCAAAATCACCGCCTACAAACATTTTTTCACATACTTTATGGCATGAAGAACATTGATTATCCTCCAAAAGCAATAAGTCCCGACAATTATCACAAATTCCTATGATGTGTTGACATCTTGCGTTCCCAAATTTCATTGCCCGTAAACTAAAGCATTCTCCCCACATCCATTTTTCAAAATCTTCGTATCTTTTCAAGGCGTTATTAATCTCGTGTCCACTTTGTCCATATTCAATCGAAAAAGAGGACGAGAAGTCCGACACGTTTGTATTTTGAACAACAGATAAGGTACTACTCGGGCTATTCGAATCCGTTGACCCAGCTCCTGAAGCGTTGACCCGCATCTTATTCACTGATTCTTTAAAGTAGGTTTCAACTCTTTGCAACATCGAATGCAAATGTGCCTCCCGATTTCCACGCACATCTAAAGATGCCAAAAGTCGGTTGAAACTCTGCATGTACAAAAGATAAAATTGATGATAAACAGTTAACTTTTCTTCAAGAATTTGTGTCAATTTCTTAAAGGTGGCAGCTTTGACCAACGGGTCGATTTGGGTCATCTTTTATCTGTAACGGGTCAAATGGGTAAAAGAAAAGATTAGCTAAAATTATCTGTAACGGGTCAATTTGGGTCATCTTTTATCTGTAACGGGTCAAATGGGTAAAAGAAAAAAATAGCTAAAATGATCTGTAACGGGTGAATTTACCTCCTCACTGTCGATAAGCCTCCACCGACCATCACGCAACTCGACAAAGATTCTTCCAGAGCCGGGATCGTTTCTTGAAGCACAAGTTATAAACTGCCAATAACGGTTTCTTCTTCTGTCAAGCCCGAGTGGCAAAGATCTGTAAACATACATTTCCTCTGCTTTATGACTGATAAAAGCTTTTAATTGAGCCCTAGATTTTTCAGCAGCATATGCAGGTTGCTGAAGCTGAAAATTATCAGAAAATTCATGTGTTTGCAAGTCGTTTTGCAGGTCACCACCAAAGTTCTCTTGCTGATTATTGCTTGTCATTAAATCGATTCTTTCATCGGTAGATGGATATTGTATTTTAACAATGAAGTCTTCTTTCATTCGTCTTTTATCGACTTGTGCCTCTGCCCACATTTGCTTCTTTATTGCCATAGCTGCCTCTAACCGTTCCTGCAAAAGATCTCAATAATTTATATGCCAAGATTCAATAATGACATAATAATAATAAACATATTGAATACAAAATTGTTACCTCGAGAACAACACGTATAGAATTCCCTTCATTTGCAACGGCGATTAACGCAACAAGAGCATCAAGTCGTTCTTCAACACTTAAATCAGAATACTCGCCTTCCATAAGACCTTGTACCCACGGCTCACCAGAAATACTCTCATCAACTACATTACCATCATCTTGACCACCGCCCCCCTTGTGGGTCCCACCAACGACGTTACTAGATTGGTCAACAAGAAAGTCAACCTTCGTGTCTCCCTGTGTAATTTCAGGCTTTACACCGCCAATATCATCAACCTCGGGATCGTCGGGAATATCGCTTTCGGAATCATCGTCCTTTTCAGCATCATCTCTTTCGGCGTCAAAGGCTTCTTCTCCATCAAAATATCCGTTTTTAAAAATATGAATTTTTTCTCTGGCGGCGTTAATAATGGACTCCCCATCAGCAGGATCTTTCCGGTAAGGACTTTTTAAACAGTATGTGGACGGGGCGGTTCTTTCAAATAGCTTTGTGTCTCTAGATAACGCAGCAGCAATCGAGGCCTCTGGTGTTTTGCTTGTTGTGAGATCCCGAAGCCCAGATTTCTACCCAAATAAGATCCAATTTTAATAAAGAAAATGAGAGCAAACTGACCCACTTGGTACCAAAATTACCCGTTTGACCCGTTACCCAACCAAACCGACCCGCCCATTCAGCCAGTTTTAATCAAGAATCCAAACATACCTGAATCCTGTCAGCGACATCTAATATTGATAGTCCCCTGCTACCCTCAAGAGAAAGAACATGAAATGCTGCATATTTAACAGTCCCAGGTGTCAACCGATGCCTGGATCTTCTATTGGAGAAACCCCGTTCTTGCATGATGGCCAATGCATTTTCAGCTGCTGCCCCGCTACGTAAATTTGAAATAACATCTCCACCATCAACACCCTGCAGTTAAAAAAACCCGTTGATTTTTAAAAATGGCAAAATTATGATAAAAAAAGGTACAATTTAAAAGGCACCTCATTTTCTTCACGAGGGTGGGGTTGATCGACATTCCGTTTTTTCAATTTGGGCCCGTATCCTGCAGCAAGAGCAAATTGACGCAATATCTCGGGCCATGTTAATGGATTTAAGTGCCGTTGCCAGCTACATATATCAAAACCCCAACCAAATGCCTGAAGAAATATAACATTAAACACCAACTTTACCCAAAAAAATTGAAAAAACAGTATAAATGGAGTAGAAATTACGGATTTACCCCTTCGACAATATGCGGGTGGCCACCTCCGGGATTCGGAGCACTTGTTTGATTTGCTCCTGTAGAGGATGAAGGTGCCCTTGCAACATCTTCAATATCTTTAACAATTGATTTCAAAAGTGCTACATGAATTTCCCCCAACAATCTTGTATCCTAAAAGTTCATAGAAAAGGTTAAAAAATTAATTTCAATTACAAAAAGGAAAAAGAAGCAAACTATGAATTCCATGAACTTACATGATCATGAAAAGCTTGAACAAACTCATCAAGAGTAAAAGGCCATAGTCCAAGAACATCGGCAAAAGTAATTAAGAATTTCCAAACCTGACAAATAAAAAAAATTAAATTAAACTATGAGCCGAGTCACAAGTTAGAATTTAGGGTTTCTAGTCACGAGTTGACAACTATGAATCAATGTATCAAAAGAACCTAAAACAAAGTTGCAGAAGGAGATCATTTAAAAAAACAAATGTTCACCATAAGAAGATTCCCAATGTTCTCCTCGGAATCGGTCCATGGTTGAAATTTAAATGGCTTCTTCAGATGTATGGATGCAGGCGGAAATTCAGGGAGCATGTCTAGAGAAATGAAGATTTTGTTAGCTACAAAAGCGTGAAAAAGAAAATACACAAAAATATAGAAAGCTGAGTAAACTTTTTAAAAGTTGAAAGCTTTTCATAACAGTTTAAGACTATTGAAGGTTTCTGATGCTTTTCTCTAATGAATCGAATCAAAAGGGTAAAACAAAGTTAGCTATAAAGGAAACATGCCAAACAAGATAAACAAAATAAGTCATCCAAAGTGTATTTGACCTCTTAGTGACTCGAGATTTTCCAAGGTCTCACTATCAAGAGACATCATAGAAGGCAAGCCTTTAGTGGAGGCAGCTATCTCCATCAGTTCCAAGCGCTCATCATCAATTAGTTCCATTGATTCTTTTGCAATTCTTCGAGCAGCCGCCCGATCATTTGCTGCTTTAAGTCTAGCAGCCTCCCTCACCTTGCGCATATCTTCTTTAAGTCGTAACTTTTCAGCCTACATGAACACAGATCAAGTGGTTGTTCATACGTGAATTTTTGCTGTTTGAAGTAATTATAATGATTAAAACAAAATAAACCTCAATGACTTACTCTAATGGATTCCTTCTGTAAAAACTTCATCCTGCGTTCCATTTCACGTCTTTGTTCTCTTTGGTATCTCTCCTCCTCTCGTTGCTTCTCCCGCAACAATCTTTCTTCTTCTTTTCGGCGTTCACGGTCTTGCCTCTCCATTTCTTTCCTCATTTGTTCCTCTCTCTTCAATAAAAAAAAATTTTAAAAAATAAAACTAGTTCATAAATCTTATACATTGCAAGATAAAGACTTAAATAAGAGGTAGAGGTGACATAAAATATAAAAACTTAGCTAATAATTAAACAAATACCTTTCGCCTCAACATATCTTGCTTTTCAAGCTCTTTTCTAATCCTTTTCTCATGGGCTTCAACCTCCTTTGCTATTCTCGCTTCTTCACTCTGTCCAACATACACGAAACCATAAAAAAACAAAAAAAAAACAAAAAAAAAACAAAAAAAAACATACACCAAATAACTAATTAAAGTAGTAATATTATCATCACCAACCTTGCGTTTTCTTTCGATTCGTGCAATATCCTCTTCATGTGTAACGGAAGGCGTAGCAAAAGGATTCTCAATTCCGGTTATCGGGTGAGCAACATCGGGAGTATGAATCTCCATTCCAACGCTTACAGTAGAACTTTTACGTGCAACATCATCAAATTCTCCTTGTGGGCCCACCCTTCCTTGTTGAGAAGGCAAAACATTCGCGGGTCCTTGAAAACCGTATGTAGTGGTCACAGGGTCCTGATTGCTTGTAGCATTGATTGGTGAACTATAATATGGAGATGGCTTTGCTCTATCAAAAGATTCGGTTCGAATAGAAGGTTGTTCGGGTAGGAATTGGTATTCATGGAGAGCCTTTGCAGCACCCTAAATTATCACTCTTAATTAAGTATTCAATGATTATAAAATCAAGTGTGTATAAAATTGAAAATATTAAGTGCATGAGATTATGTTTGATCCTCAATTAACTGATAATTAAATGTTCTAATCATGCCAAATGAAGTTCTCAAAAATCCTAAGCATCCTTGTTCCTTGGTAAATTATGCATTTTTCGTTTCTCAAAAGTGTATAGCAGAAAATAATTGTAACTTATGGAGTCTTCCGTAATTAGTGTAATTTAAGAAAATTTGATCAAAAGACTTCCTAGTCAAGTCAAACCGTTGCGTATTGAAAATTGAAATGATGGGGTCTTGTTGACTTTAACTAGGTCAAACCAAACTTTTTCTCATCATCATATGCAGAACATAAATACAATATGATAGAGACAAGTGTAGCATGAAAAAACAACGTGCATAATTAAAGTGTAAATAAAAAAACTGAAAGAAAAAGGTAATAGGCCAACCTTCACAGGCTTTGAATCGGGGCGCTTGTATAGTTTGGGTTCATAAGAACGAGCAGATGAACTCTGCGGAACTGCAAAATGATCAAAGCGAATCATTAATCGCAAAACACTTGAACGACTTTTAATTAGCACTTCAAATAGCAGAAGCTGATTCAAACACTATTTTTCTACTAATTATCTAATTTTGATTCACATAATTATATTTAATTTAAGTCAAATCTTAAATTTATTCTAAACAAGCTCTACACACTTAACTTAGGTTTCTTTTGAACACCAGGGTTCAAATAGATCTTAACGGGCGCATCTACAGGTGCTGCATTAAGGTGGACTTAGGTTTCAATTGCCTTATAACATGCCACCATTTAGTTATACAAGATTACTGATAACAATTCAATACAAAAATTAATAACAAGTCTTAACGAACACTAAAATATACAAATTCGCAGCGATACCACAAAAGAGCTAATGATGTGTTACCTATTGGTGCACCAAATGCACCAGGCGGCAACGGGTCAAACTCCATTCCAAGAATCGGTCCATCCTCGCGTAACCGTTCCCCTAATTGTGCTTCAACAAATGCAACCGCTCGAGCCTCGGAAACCACATGTGGTGGTGGTGGGGGCGGCGGTGGTGGTTCATAATACCTCTTCACAGATGACATCTCACTAGTGTTTGAAACAACTGCAACCGGAACCCTCCCTGTAGTAAGCTGGCCGGCTCGAGTCACAGATCTGTCAGCATGACCAAACGCGCTTGAACCCGAGCCAGAACCACCATGCTCCTTTTTGACTAACCCATCACCAGATGTCACTATATCATCCCTAACCCCACCACCACCAGCACCACTACCACCACCGCCACTACCAGCAGCAGCAGCAGTAGCAGTAGAAGAAATTTCCTTCTTTGACCGCTTCACAGGCGGAGTTTTTCTATCTTTTAACCTCCGATGACAAAACCACATCTGCAATTGGCGATCTGTTAAACCCAACTGCACTGATAAATCTGCTCGAAGTGTTTCCGATGGATATGACTCCACTGAAAGTTCAATCAAGTAATAAACTTACCAAGTTGGAACTAAAACCGATATAAGATTTACGACTAAAAAGATTTAAAAAAAAAACACAAACCAGCATAAGTTTTCTCAAGAATCTCCAACTGATAAGCTGTCTTCATCTTCCTCTTCACCTTCGGCTCACCACCTTCCCCTGAATTCTTGTTCTCCCCTTCCGACCCGCCGCCGCCGCTAACACCACCGTCCATCTTAAGATCGAAATCGCGAACTGGGTTTTGCAATTGAGATCAAACCCAACACAGAAACAGGGGTAATTACTAATTAGAACATGGATTTTTGCAAAGGGGAAAACTAGGGTTTGTTGAGAGAGAAATAGGCATCTGAAATTAGGGTGTTGTTGAAGAAAAAGTAAAGATAGAAATTAAACAAAACAACACATTCTCTCTCTATACATATGATCTTGTATGATCAAGAAAGAAAGAAAGACTTCTGATAGAGATGTGCGGTGGATTGACGATTTGTGATAATAATAAATGTATAAAAACAAAAGTAAATGTGTATTGTATTAATAATAATTAAAACAATTAACAGCAATAGTATTTGTTCTTGGGTGTATGAATATGAAAATTGGAATTTTTTGTGATTAAAAGTAGAACGAGAATGAACACCAAAAACAGTCTTTCTCTCTCTAATCTTTCCCATTTCTCTCTCTCTCTAAAAACTTTATCTGAATTTCGTCTTTCTTTTATCAAGAAACCGTAACGGGTCGTCGTGGGTGGGTGGGAAACCCGATTATTTTCCTTCACGTAGATTGATTCATAGGTAGATGAAACTATTCAAGGCAGAGAGAGAACCCATCATAAACAATGAAATTAATATTTCTTTTTCTTTTTTTCTTTTTCTTCAAGTGTCAGATGATTTTTCCTACGTTTCTTGAACAACACCCCGTTGGCCGCTCATCACGCGCGGTTCTCGCGCGTATTTGAACCAAGAGATTTTCCTTCTGTTTTTTATGGTTTAGAAGTAGAATTTCATGAACAATATATTCTAGTTTATTAACATTAATATTAAAGTTAATTAATTTAATCTATTATGTTGATAAAAAAATTACTGTCATTTATGATGCATATTTGACAAGCATTTAGTTGTCGTTTATTTTATAGAGTTCGATAAATTAATTTAAATTTTAATCGGTTATTTATGAAACAGATTTTTCATTACTTATGGAATATAAACGTTTTAAAGAATGAGGTTATATAAATAAGTTTACTAAACGTAATATATTACAAAATTTAATTTCAACCTCTTTATTTCTTTGAATTTTGCGAAATAAACGGGACGTTAACCATAAGATCTATATTGCTAAAATTGTTAAAAGTTGTTTAGCAGAAATAGCTTTTGGTTATAGCTAGAATGTGTGTCTTTTATTTGTATATGTGTTTGGCTAAGTAGTTGTTAGCTGGAGTTAAATAGTGGTAAAATGACAAAAAGACAAATCATAAAAATCGGAGGAATTGTAAAATAATTAAAGATAGTATTTAGATAAATTTGTATAAAAAAAACATCTAGCTACTTCTAAAAGCTCAAGAAACTTTTTGTTTTACAACTTTTTGTTTATAAAAAAAGTTTTCATCTTTTTTAGCTAAAGAAGAAGTATAGCTCTTTATTCAAGACAAGAAAACTACTAACTTTAAAAAAACTTATACAAAACACACCCAATACACATAATATTAAGTCAAACATTGCCTTGCATTTTAAAAATAAAAATATCTTTAATGTTCAAAAATTATAAATTTTAAAATTTATATCAAATTTATGAGTTGTTTATTCTCTTCAATTTAATATCCGTATTATTATGCTTTTTCTCATTACATATAATTACATCAAAATTAAAATCAAACATTACCCCCAATGCCTTTTAACATAGAAGTTTTAAATTTAAAAAATATTATGTTAAATAAACAAGTATTATGTTCTTTTTTTACACTCATATTGTTATATTCTTTGTCTCTAAAAATCTTTATTGTGGATAAAATGTTACAACAACTTAATATTATTATCTATTGAAAATTTGCACATGATTGTCTAGCCATGTTAATATAATTAACACGTGTAACTCAACATAATGGTCATAATTTGTGTATATGATGGTCGTTTTTTAGGTTTTCTTTTACTAAACAATCGCTCATGCGCATTTCAAATGTGTTATTTGACGATAGTAACAGCAGCAACGATGGGCATTTCGGTGACAATGGGTATCATTAGTGATGATGCTGATAAAAATAAATGTAAAATATATTTTTACCATTTTACTCTTTTTTATATCTTAGAAACTCAAGGTTATTAAGAATCGGCTGGATGGTTAAGACTGGTTCTTGACTACACACAATGTGTGTGTGTGTATATATATATATATATAGTAAGGTTTTATATAAAACATCCATTAAACATAGAACCTAAAGAATCATTTTAGTGATGACATGTGACACATTGTTTAGGGGTAAAAATAAAAAAAATTTAAAAAAATCCCACTTATTTTAAATGATCATAACTCGTTCGTTTTTAAGAATTTTAACAAAAAAAATTATACCATTAGATTCAGTTTTTCGTCATCTTTCAAACAAGACCGGACTTGATATATTTCTGAAACTTTTTTTTTTAAATGTAAATTTTGTATTTTGAGTTGGGTTTCATATTCTAAATGCAAAATGTAAAAAATCAAAAAACACAAAATATAAACATGCAGATCATCCAGATGCTTCCAAATTATAAAATTATTCAATGAAAATACAACTCAGAATGCAAAATTACATATTCAAACCCAAAATATAAAATTCGTACATAGACACTACAATGCAGCCCAAAATACAAACAAAATTTGCATTTTCAAAAAAAATTAGAAAAATATGGGAAGAGTGGTCTTGTTTGAAAGAGAAATAAAAACTAAAAGATTGGTATAATTTTTTTGTTTAAATTCATAAAACTTAAAAAGTTATGACAATTTAAAGTTTTGAGAGATATTTTTTTTTTTTAAAACGTGGGTTGTTGGGGGGAATTTTCCATGTTTGTCCATTTACTTAATAATTAATACATGATAATTACAGTTATGTCATCTTTAATCTCATTCATTGATTTTGATGATTGAATGGTCTAAATTGGTTCTTTAGGTTATTTGTTTAACAATGGTTCTTTATTGATGTATTTTCTCTCTCTCTCTCTCTATCTCGCTCTCTCTCTCTTTATATATATATATACATGCAAGGGCGGTTTTTAAGAACCAAAATTATTGTGACAACAACGAGGACGAATATGAGTCATTCATTCATTTCTTAATCATTTTGTTATCATGTTTTAAAAAAAGGGTACAATGGTCAAGTAAGCTCTAAACTGAACTTCCCACTCCATTCAACACACACGACTGCCATCGATGACTACAAAGACTATTAGCGACCGCATTGTTGTCCATCGCCACAACCATTGCCCCTTTCATCAACGTGTTGCACATGTACAACCCTTAATTATAAAAACTCACAAATGTGACCAACGTTGTACCCTAAAAGCATGGTCATGTTTTTTGCTTGCTTGCATGTAATTCGTGTTGATTATCGTATTGGTTTACACATATGCAACTTTTCAATGGATGACCATATTGTAGGGTTGTGCATGTGCAATTTATGTAGATACAAATTTTATAAGGGTTTTTTCTTGTGCTGAAATTTTATGTTAATTTAAGGTCATTTCTTGTTCTTATAGCGTAATGGTAATTTGTAGATATGCTTAACAACCTACTTATTAATTTTTTTAATCTTAAAATCATGCACGACTTTATACATGTTTATTAATTATGTAATATCAAAACCCCCTCTTATATTACATAAATATATATAGCTATATATATATATATATATATATATATATATATATATATATATATATATATATATAATCAGGATCAAATAAAAAGAGTTTTATGGTACAAAGAGTAAGGAGAAACCTGGGCTTGACATGTGGCAATAAAGGAAAAAACTAACAAAATGGTATATTAGGAACTTTCTAAAATCTATAAAATTTCTCTCTCATGTCTTTATGCCCACGTTTGAATATCAATAGGTAAAACCCCTTCCCCTAAAAACCTAATCACACATTCGCACCATCAAGTCTCCCATACGCACACCCAGCCGCCATCAACCTGCGATGCCACCACCGTCGCTCTGCCGTACCCTAGCAACGCCGTCAACCTGTGCACATGCGTCACCGTCTGCATCCTCCACTGCCCTAAACAACCTGCGTCTCCCTCACGGTTGAAAGTTCTGCCACTGTTCAATCGCCGCCGTCCATTGTTCAATCGCCGCTACCACAGATCTAGGGTTCGCCGCTGCACAGATTTATGGTTCGCCGCCATCGTTTTAGGGCTTCGCATCCATCCATCTTTTTTGTGAGGTAAGCAACCCCTACCGTCATCTATCTTCCAACCACCACGATGCACCGGCCAGAGTAGTAGCCGCAACGTCATCTTCTCTTTTACTTGACCGGAGATCTCAACCTTCATAAAAAATGTTTGTTTTTGTTTTGAGTCGAGGCTGTGCATAAAAAAATTCTAGTTATTTTGTGCATCTGATTGTTCATTCTTACTTATATTTTGAGCTTCTGTATTGTTAAAGTGTATGTGCATCCGTAGATTTTGAGTAATTAATCTATGGTTTTTTTGTTCATATTTGTATCTGTGAATCAGATTTCGTTTTGTGCATCTGGATTGGTTTGAATTTGTTTGTGAATCAAATGTTTGTTTTTGTGAATCTGAATTGGTATGTGCATCCGTAGATTTTGAGTAATTGATCTATGGTTTTTTTGTTCATATTTGTATCTGTGAATCAGATATCGTTTTGTGCATCTGAATTGGTTTGAATTTGTTTTGTGAATCAAATGTTTGTTTTTGTGAGTCTGGATTGGTTTGAATTTGTTCTAAGGATTTGGTTTTAATCTGGTTTGAATCTGACGTGTATATCACCTTGTCCTGAAATTAAGGAAAGTGCTTTTTTATTTCTTTCCAAAAATGCCCTTAACTGCCAAAATTTGAACGTAAAATGGGTGGGATCTTGACTTTTTTTTTACTTTTAGTTAGATCTAATGGTCTGGATTTTACCTTACTCTTTGTACAATAATTTTCTTTTTACTAGATCATCTCCCTATATATATATATATATATATATAATAAAACATTTACTAAATACTAAGGATTTGTTACTAAGGTTGATCACCAATAAAGAAATAAATATACACATATATATATATGTATATGTATGTATGTATTAGAAAGACCGTCCAAAACAACAAACGGACTTAACATTAATTAATATAGGTATGGTTTTAAGTATGTGTTTATTTTTTAATGATCAAATGGTTTTTATTAAAGTAATATCATATTGAGAATAGTTAATGTTCATTACTTAATAATATTTTCTTGTTGATTAATTTAATAAAAAACTTTAAAATTCTTGAGTTAGTATAGCGATATAGTTTTTATGACATATAACTAATAAAAAAATCTGATATTCCTTTCCTTTATATTAACTTTCTTTTTATTAGATGTCCATATTATCTACTGTTTAATTTATAATAATGATAAATATAAAACATCTAAAAATATATATTAAATAACTATAAAATGTAATGTTAGAATTAAAAATAGTGGAAGTAGAGTTTAGACTTAGCATATGACTATATAAAGTCTTTCTCATTGTAATTACAACTTAACTAATCACAATTACAAGTTACTCAAACAAAATTAGTTCTCCAATTCTTCACTTGATTACATACTTTCATGTAAAAAGTAAGAATTTTAAAAATTGACGATATCCAACAATACGTTTGAAAGCTAACTTACACTAATTTTTGAAAGTCTAGCTTTTTGGATTCAAATTTGGGTTAGTTTAGATCCCCTAATAATTGTTGCTAATTGTTGACTTTTAAAAACGAAACTCGATTTAATTTTATATGTGAATAGATGATTTATAAGTTAGTGGTTAGAATTATGTTGTATAATTAACTCATTTTAATCTTTTATTTATATTTAGAGATTCATTAATCTAGAGTGTTGAGTTAATAAAAAAGCTATATTGTTACGGGTGATAATCGCAAATATCACATCTTATTACACTATTATATTATATGAGAAGTACACTCATTTCGTTCAACCTAGCTAGTACTTACTAATAACTTTTATTGTGGGTTTAAGATGATTTTGAAGTTATTGGTCTAAACCTTGATATCGAAGTTATTATAAATAAATCAATCCGTTTATATATACGTATATGTACATATATAATAGTTTTGTCATCATTTGTTTATTTGAACTCCTCATATTTTAGTAGATGAAATATTTAGGATAAAAAGTTGTTTCTGACTCTGCTAAGCAATTTCTATAACCCAGACAAATATTTAGGATAGATTGTGTTGAAAATATGTTTCAGATTAACAAAGAGAGATTTAAACAATTATATGTTCTCAAACAATATGAACAAACAATATATATTTATATATAGATTAAACTTGTTTGTTCTTATCTCAAAAAAACAAAGCAATAATAATCCAATTTTATTCTTATTACCAAGTTGTTTGCCAACCCTGATGATCCTCCGCGATCAATCAGAAAGAAAGGTAGAAGGAGAGTGTCCCGTTATCGGACTATTTAAAACACAATACACAAATGTAAAACCAACCTGAAAAGTCGAACTTTAGCAAGTAACACGAAGAACAGATGAAGAACCGTACGGAATTGCTCCTGTCCTTAAAGGTGATTACGTTGCTGTATTTGCTGCAGCCTCAAAACGCAATAAACCCAGGATTTAATGCAGCCTCTGATCTAGAAAAACACAGCACTGTTTTTCGAGAATTACTGGAAGAAACAATGCAGAAAAACGAAAAACGCAGCAGGGAAGGAGAAGCAGTTTTCGCAGGGCAGAGAGACCAGTTTCGATTTTTCGGAAGTGTAAAGAGAGAGAGCTGCTGGAGTCGGGATTTATAGCCGAAGCCACCACCCCCACCAGTTCCGAAATACGGGGTCAAATCCGCATATCGAGGGCTGACTCCCTCCTTCACGCAACAGCTCAACAACCGGGTCCTACCCGACCCGTATGTTGCTTGGATCGAATACCCGCTGCCCGGCCCACTTTCCGGAAAAAGAAAAGCTCCTTAGCTCCTAGCGACGATGCGTACGTGCGAAGTGCAAAGTGTGCCTACACGCGCCACTCGCGAGCAGGCGGCTCCGGCTCGGCGCGCGTGTGGGGACACCTCTACTAGACCCCACCATTTGGTTTGAATACTAAAGGAGGGAAATCCCTTATAAACCCACCAAATGTTCTACCTCCCTCCTATGTGGGACAAATGCAACTTGACAACTTTCAAGTTGAGAAAACTTGACAACATCCAAGTTTAATCATTTAATAATTTCCAACAATCCCCCACCATGTTGGCAAGTTTTCTGTCATTCAGATATGAGATATCACATAGGTGTCACGAAGATTAAACCTTGTTTGATGCAAGTGAACAAAGAGAAGTCGATTCAATGGTATCCTATGGATTTAAAGCAAGAACCTGGTGACCCCTCCGGCTCACCTACACATATCACATAATATCTTCCAGTTTTCACTGAGCGCGTATATGGCCATGCGCTATAAATCCTTTTCATGACCCTCTAGAAGATAAACCACAAATCTTCATTCAAGGCGGCACCACCTCTAGGTCATATAGGCAAAGTTTTACATCATCTTCGTTGCTTAGATGCCTCCAAAACTTTGTTAAGAGAATAATCTCAACCTAATTCTCGGCAACGACGCACTATCATTACCACACATGGATCTATCACATTTGATAGTGCCTTCTATCGATTAAATGACTCGTTGTTACCCTTTAAACTTGAGAGATAGGAGCACTAAATTCAAGTTGGGTTTCCATCACTAACCGATTCTACTGTGGTTTTAGACCCATGTCTCTTGTGGTAGTTCCAACCAAATCTCTCGTCAGAGGTTTGGTTAGTGGATCTGCCAAGTTCTTACTCGACTTGACAAAGACAACTTTGATGGTACCGTTCTCAATAAGTGGTCTCACAAAATAGTGTCGAAGACCAACATGTCTCGACTTCCCATTATACATTGCATTGTATACTCTAGACAGTGTGGCCTCACTGTCACAGTACATTGGAATTGAAGGCATAGGAACATCCCACAGACGAATGTCCAAGAGTAGATCTCTAATCCACTCTGCCTCTTTGCCCGCCGCAGCTAAGGCTATCAACTCGGCTTCCATAGTCGAGTGTGCTATACACGTCTGTTTCTTGCTCGCCCAAGAAATAGCTCCTCCAACTAAGGTAAAAATCCAACCACTTGTGGATTTTGAATCACTGGTTTTATCAATCCAGCTAGCATCAGAATACCCTTCTAGTATACCGGGAGATGACGCGTATGTCAATTCAAGAGTAATGGTCCTTTTCAGGTACCCCAATACTCTGCTTACTGCTTTCCAGTGCTCTACACCAGGGTTAACAGTATACTGATTCAGTTTGCTTACAGCAAAAGCAATGTCAGGTCGAGTGCAATATGTAGCATACATCATGCTACCAATTGCACTAGCATACTCTAGTTGAACCACTGCTCGACCAGAGTTCACACTAAGTTTCACACTTGAATCAAAGGGAGTATTAAACTCCTTTAAATCCAAATGCTGAAACTTTGCCAGAATTTTCTCTATGTAGTGAGACTGACTTAGAGAAATCTGATTGCCTTCTCGTTTCACCTTAATACCAAGAATGGTATCAACTTCTCCAAGATCTTTCATCTTAAAGTTCGAGGAGAGATATTTCTTCGTCTCAGAAATACCTTCTAGGTGATTGCTAACGATCAACATATCGTCAACATATAGGCAAATGATTATTGTGTAATCAGAAGTGCATTTAGTATAAATACACCTATCAGCACCGTTGTGTCGAAATCCGAAAGCAGTCACAGTGGTATCAAATCTCTCATGCCACTGCTTAGGTGCTTGCTTAAGCCCGTACAAGGATTTAATAAGTCTACACACTTTGTTTTCCTGTCCGGGTATCATAAACCCTTCGGGTTGCTCCAAATAAATCTCCTCATTTAAGTATCCGTTGAGAAAAGCTGTCTTCACATCCATTTGATGAATGTACAGTCCTTTCAAAGCGGATATTGCTATGAGAGTTCTAATAGAACTAATCCTAGCAACTGGAGCATAGGTGTCAAAATAGTCAATGCCTTCTCTCTGCCTATACCCCTTAGCAACTAATCTTGCTTTATAGGCATATATGGATCCATTTGGGTGGTATTTCTTCTTAAATATCCACTTAGATCCAATGGGATTCTTTCCCTTGGGAAGATCAGCTAACTCCCAAGTTCCATTACCCAAAATTGAGTCCATCTCATCATTCACAGCTTCCTTCCACAAAGGAGCATCTCTAGATGACATAGCCTCCGTAAAGGTCTTAGGGTCATCATCCAAATTAATGGTGAAAATGACCTGTCTCGTCACTTTCTTTTGTGTCCCTTCAACCAAATAAGACAAGAAATCATCTCCAAGATTTCTTTCTTTTCTAACTCTAGTACTTCTCCTTGGCTTTTCTATAACTCGAGAAGGCTCGGGAACTTCTCGAGAAGTACTAGGAGTTACAGTGGGGTTTGAGTTTTCAACATCTTTTGAAAACTTATCTTCGAAGAATTCCACATCTCTGGATTCTACGATAACACCTGATTCTTTATCCAAAAGTCTGTAGGCTTTGCTATTCATCGCATAACCAACGAATATGCTCTTAATAGCTCGGTCTCCCAGTTTGGATCTCTTAGGATCAGGCGTGCGGTAGTAAGCCAAACACCCCCAGACTCTCATATAGTCGATGTTTGGTTTTCTCCCTTTCCACAACTCATATGGACTCGTAGGAATCACACGACTAGTGATCCTATTGTGCACATGACATGCAGTTAGTAGAGCCTCACCCCAAAGATTGGTTGGCAAACCCGATTGGTTCAACATACAGTTGACCATCTCAACTAGGGTTCTATTCTTTCTCTCAGCCAAACCATTCTGTTGGGGAGTGCATCAAACTCTCTCGTGAAGTATTCTCCACCTCTATCTGAACGAAGTATTTTAATCCGTTTCTCTAGTTGATTCTCGACCTCTGCCTTATATATTTTAAATGCATCAAAAGCCTCATCTTTTGATCTCAGCAAATAAACATATAAATAACGGCTAGAGTCATCGCAAAATGTGATGAAATACCTTCTACCTCCTCGTGTAAGTATTCCATTTAATTCACATATATCAGAATGAATCAACTCAAGTAATGATGTATTTCTTTTGACAGAAGGAAATGGTTTCTTTGTAAATTTAGATTTAACACAAGTTTCACATTTACCAAAATCCTCTTTGTCAAATTTTAACATACCTTTACTTTGCATTTTCTCAATATTTTTAACATTTGTATGTGCTAAACGTTTATGCCATAAAGAAATAGAACAAACAAAATAACCAGAATAATCAACTTCATTAGCAAATGGTAAAGGTACATCATGACTTCCAACACTGGAAGTTACATCATTACTTGCAACATGAGAAACAATTACATTATTAACTTCACCACTACTAGCCAAAACTAAACGATACATGCCCCACAAGACACAGCCTTCCCAATGTAGGTGCCGCTTTTGCTGATCTCGATATGGTTGTCTTCAATCACCATCTTGAAACCAGCCTCATCAAACTTATGAGCAGAAATCAGCCCCTTGCTGATAGTAGGAACATGGAGTGCATCCTTGAGAGTGACTGTGCGACCTCTCTTGAAACTCAGAGTCACATCGCCGAACCCAAGAACCTCAGCACAATGACCATCCGCACATACCACTACCGTCCCCGGAGGCGCAGGACGGTAGGTATGGAAATCGGTCCTTTGTCCGCTAACATGAATAGTGGCCCCAGTGTCCACAAACCAACCACGAGCCGCAACCACTCTGGTCAAAGAGGAGATCATATAGACCCCTCCTAAATCCACATTAGCAACAAAATGTTCCCCACCTTCAACCGCATTAGCCGCAGGTCTGGACTTCCGATCCTTACAGTCTCGCGCATAGTGCCCTGTCTCTCCGCAGACGTGACACGGTTCAGAAAATTTCTTCGAATGGCTGGAGGAGTTGGCCTTGTTCTGCTGATTAGCCGGTTTCTTGAAACTAGGCTTGTTAGGGCCAAGATTCTTTCCCTTATTCGGGACCCACGACTGCTTGTTCTTAGACCCAGAACCCCCAGCAACATGATGCACACTCGGACCAGCCTTATTACGCTTGTCCCTATTGCGCGTTTCCTCCTCAATGCGGAGGTGCTTCAATAGGTCATCCAAGCTGTAATCTTCAGACTTGTGCATCATTCGCTTGGAAAAATCTTTCCAAGAAGGCGGCAATTTTGCAATGATTGCCCCAACCTGAAAGAGCTCTGGGAGGACAACTGAAAGCGCTCTCAATTTTTTAACTAAAACCTGGAGCTCATGAACCTGCTCCATGATCGGTTTGTCGTCAACCATACGGAAGTCTAAGTATTTCGACACAAGGTACTTATTGGTACCTTCTTCATGTTCCTTGTACTTAGCCTCCAACGCTTTCCACAAGTCCCTCGGATCCGTAACCTGCGCGTACAGATCGAACAAGCGGTCGGAGAGTGAGTTCTTAATGTGCCCCAGGCACAGATCCTCATCCTCCTTCCTCTTCATCCTCTGCTTTTCCAAATCAGAAATCTCTTTCTGATCTGGCTCACTCCCCTCCTTGGGAATGGGGTTAGCAGGGATGGGAGGCAAGCTAGGGTCCAGAATATAATACAACTTCAGGACCATCAGCATGAACTTGACCTTCTCCACCCAACGGGTGTAGTTTTGCCCATCAAAGCGGTCAAGCTTCACAAACTCTTGATTCATGAAGCGAAGGTTGGCTGAAGGCAATTAAGAGTCCATTGATTGTTGTTGTTAATCTGAAATCAAAATAGTTTCACAAAAAACTATCAAAAGTTAATCACCTTTAAGATTGTTGAAAATATGTTTCAGATTAACAAAGAGAGATTTAAACAATTATATATTCCCAAACAATATGAACAAACAATATATATTTATATATAGATTAAACTTGTTTGTTCTTATCTCAAAAAAACAAAGCAATAATAATCCAATTTTATTCTTATTACCAAGTTGTTTGCCAACCCTGATGATCCTCCGCGATCAATCAGAAAGAAAGGTAGAAGGAGAGTGTCCGTTATCGGACTATTTAAAACACAATACACAAATGTAAAACCAACCTGAAAAGTCGAACTTTAGCAAGTAACACGAAGAACAGATGAAGAACCGCACGGAATTGCTCCTGTCCTTAAAGGTGATTACGTTGCTGTATTTGTTGCAGCCTCAAAATGCAATAAACCCAGGATTTAATGCAGCCTCTGATCTCGAAAAACACAGCATTGTTTTTCGAGAATTACTGGAAGAAACGATGCAGAAAAACGAAAAACGCAGAAGGGAAGGAGAAGCAGTTTTCGCAGGGTAGAGAGACCAGTTTCGATTTTTCAGAAGTGTAAAGAGAGAGAGCTGCTGGAGTCGGGATTTATAGCCGAAGCTACCACCCCCACCAGTTCCGAAATACGGGGTCAAATCCGCATATCGAGGGCTGACTCCCTCCTTCACGCAACAGCTCAACAACCAGGTCCTACTCGACCCGTCTGCTGCTTGGATCGAATACCCGCTGCCCGACCCACTTTCCGGAAAAAGAAAAGCTCCCTAGCTCCTAGCGACGATGTGTACGTGCGCCTACACGCGCCACTCGCGAGCACGCGGCTCCGGCTCGGCGCGCGTGTGGGGACACCTCTACTAGACCCCACCATTTGGTTTGAATACTAAAGGAGGGAAATCCCTTATAAACCCACCAAATGTTCTCCCTCCCTCCTATGTGGGACAAATGCAACTTGACAACTTTCAAGTTGAGAAAATTTGACAACATCCAAGTTTAATCATTTAATAATTTCCAATAGATTGTTGCAATGAAAACTATACTCATGTTGATTTATTTCTTAGTGTCCAGTCATTATTGGATGAAACCCAACAACAAATGCAAGGTACATACAAAGGTGCAAGGATCAAATAAGCAAATCTGATTATAACATGTGATAGTTTAAGGCAAAAGAATGAGAATTATTGTCTGTTACTTACAATCTAGAATTGACTTTGTAGCGAGTTAGGATGGTTTAATTTGTCATAGAATGTGGTTTAGGCCTCTTTGATAGAAGAAATAGAGAAATTAGTGAACATAGTGAAGAATATGAAGAAAAATAAGAAAATCTGACAATAATTAATATCAATTTAGTCCTAATCATAATTTCAACATAAAAATAATATAACAAAATACAAGTATTAAAAAAACAATACATGAATTTTTTTTGTTGTTCTAATGCATAAAATCACTTTATTTATGCAAGTTTAATTAGACTTTTACTACACGTACATCACGTATATGTTTAAACCCCCACCGTAACATGCGAGATACAATCAAACACTTATAAGATATCTATTATAAATAACCGTCATACACGAAAATTAAGATTCTATTTTTAAATAACAACAATAATAATAATCGATATCAAATTCAAAACTTAACCTATGAAGCCTACCTATCCGAAAGAGGAAAACCAATTCCATGTCTAGTTGTAGGAAATATGCCAAACAACAAGCTACATATCACTCCAACGCCTATTGGCAATATCGATAGCACTTCATCCATATTCTCCGATGGTTTTGGATAAAAACAGTTCACAACATTCTTATCAAGAACCGCTATCGTCCCAAAAACTGCCAACGATAATAACCCATGAAACACATCAATCAACTTCACTTTAAACTCACTCGCCATCTCGGGCGGAACCCGGGTCGACCCATCAATCACCCAAAAGCCGGAGAATGTCGCCATCCCGTATCGAACCTTTCCATCTTTGTCACGAAAACTATCCGTAAAACACAATATAAAGCAAGAGATTGCACAAAGTGAGAGCAAGATTGATGTTAGAATGTGGCTAAGTTGGGTTTGACATCTGCCTTCATGGGTGAAAACTGGTGCGAGCGTTTGGAACGTGAGGACTGAGCCCGTGGGAAGAAGGTTGGCTAAACGTGCGGTGAGCTTGAACGTTTTTCGAACGGCTTTTTGGGTCACCTTCTTCTTTGGCTTTCTATGATCTAACCATGGTTGGTTTGGTTCATTGGTTTCGACTAATGTGTTCATGATCTTGACGTATTGTTGATCTTTAAATGTACAAATTTTCTATATAATATGAAAATCAGATCGAATTGTTTACATGCATGTAGGAATCCATGATGGATATTGAAGATAGGTTTTAGGGTTTAAGCGCAACTCATTGAGACGAAAGAAGGGGATCGAGCGTTATCTAGGTGTTGACTGTTTCAAGCTAGAAGAGTTGTGAAATATAAAGATTAATTTGCATTTAAGTGAATTATTATTGTTTTCTAAACGTAAGATTTTAGTATTTGTTACTTAAAATTATATTTATAGAACATAACAGTTTCAAAAAATGTTATACCAAGAACTTTATTGAAATGACTGCATATTAAATCACACTTAAAGTAAGTTGATATCTTTTTAAAAAAGTAAAAACATTCGTAATTATAATTAAACATTTAATTATAATTAAAATAATTTAAATCTTTGAAACTTTTATCTAAATAATAATCAAAGATTGTATAATCATTTTACACTTCTCTCAAAATTACATATATACTTTTAGAACATTAAAATATAACTTGTTAAAAATCTTTAGAAAATAAGTTTAACTATTTAAGCATTAATTTTGTCTTGAAATCAACTAACGGTGATTAAATAGACTTTTCAAAATTGAATAAGAAAATGGTATATGATTCGTAATGTTAACATCATTTGTAAATAATTATTACATTCATAAATCATTTAAAAGAGGAGTTGGTTAGTCATTTTAATTATTTATTCATTTAAATTTAAATGATTTACAATTTTAATGTTAAGTGATCATGGATCCTTTACTTGAAAAGTAAATTAAAAAAATACTAGGAGCAAATTCCACGATGCAAAAAGACTCTGGAAGCATTTCACAGCTACTAAGCTTAAGATAGTTTATTTACAAATATACATGTATTATAGACTTTTAAAAGAATTTTTTATATAGTTTACAAATAAAATTCTACTTAACAAATAATTTAATGGCAGGTTAATATTAACGGCTAACTAAACAACTTCAATTTAAGATATAAAATTGCTTTTAAATCATTTATAGTTTTGCCTTCCAAAAAAAAAAAAATCATTTATAGTTTTGACGAAGACGTGTTAAATTAAAAAACGGGCTCCTAGAAATTACAAGTTACAAGTAATTGGGTCTCATCTAGACATGCACATATACCGGATAATACTATAACCGGTTATAGTATTATCCGGATCGGATTTTTTGGGCAAAAAAAAAACCGGTTTAAAAAAAAACCGGTTTAGTAAAATCCGGTTTCGGCATCGAATACAAATACTATAAAATCCGGTTTCGGTTAATGCTATAACCGGTTTTTTAAAAAAACCGGTTTTTTTTTTGGGAAAAAAACCGACAGCGTTTTTTTTTTTTTTTTTTTTTTTTTTTTTTTTAAATACATTTCCTATAATATATACTATAAAAAAACATGCATGTGAAAGAAAACTCAAATTTTGATTAATTTAAATACTTAAAAAGTACAATATTAAAATTACAAGTTTGGTGAATAAAAGTAGAGAATTTGGAGAGAAAATGGAAGATGTAAGTTGTGGCTTATTTCTACAACATACCCACACTATATATAAGTTTTTTGAGTGGCAAAAGTGTAAAAAAAACATGAAAAAAACGGTCAAGAATTCTCACAAACGGCTATAAAAACGGCTATTTTTTTGAAAAATGGCTAGTAGGATAAAATCGGATAAAAACCGGTTTTTTATCCGGTTTAAAAAAAACCGGTTTTTTAACCGGTAAAAAAACCGGTCGCCCGGAAAAACCAATAACCGGTCGTACTATCCGGTTTCAAAATATCCGGTCCGGATAAAAAAAATCCGGTTTTTCTAAAAACCGGTTTCGGATATTTTTTCGTATAAATCGGATATTCGGATTTTTTGTGCACCTCTAGTCTCATCAATGTATTGTTTTGGGCTTTTGGCCCGAATCAAGTTCCAAAATTATTTTTGATCTCGGCTTAGTGAAAAAGGCTTAAGATTAAATTCAATCCCTTATATAAAAACTTTAAATCAATCTCCATTACTCTATTATCGACCAAAAATGAAAGGAGAAAAGGGTTGAGAAATTATACCAAAGGTAGAGCTATAGCAACAGTTAGCGAAGCGTGATTTGGGGCATTTGGCTAAGACGACGGAAGCCTGATAGCCGAGTCGATTTAGTTGTATGTTTGGTATGGAACTTTTTGGAGCTTATTTGAGTTGTTAGCTTTTTCTTTTGAAAGAAAAAGCTATAAGTAATGTTCGGATGAAAAAACTTGAAGCTTTTTTTTAAACAAAAAAACTCTAAAATAAAAAGCTTCTTGAAGTAGCTTTTAAAACGAGCTGGAAGCTTATCTATACCTAATTACCTAAATACACTCTTTAATTATTTTATAATTCATCCTATTTATATAATTTGTCCTTTTACACTATTAAGCTTCAGCTGCCAGCTAATTTGCCGAACACATATATAAATAAAATAAACAACTTCAAGCTTCAGATACCAGCTTTCAGCTACAACTACTAGTTCTTTCCGCCAAACATACCCCATATGTCGTTATGGATTGGCAACTGCGACTCTGTGAGAGAGGTGACAGGTGAGTTAATGAAACACTTTTTTGGGTCTGGACATATCTAATCTAATGTCTCATATGATGTCCAAATAGGCCCAAGTTTCTAATTCTTTTGATTTTGGGCAATGGGCATATCTAATATTCTAATCTAATGTCTCATAGTTAATTTATGATCTAAGACTTGCTAGTTCACTTGCAAGAATGAATTGTATTTAGTATTTTATTATTTATAAGATAAGATAAGTTAAGATATAAGATATGAATGTACGTAAGCAAATTGATCGATGTCCTTAAAAGTAAACGTCTTTTGTTCTATTTCATGTGTTGAGAAAAAGACGTGATTTCAAACGTCTTAAGTCTGCAAAAAAAAAGTAATTCTTTTTGCTTTTCAGAATAAACAAAAATAAGACTAAATAAGGTTTGCGAAAAAACAAACAAACTTATTGGCAATGTCTGCGGGCCTCGGGCAGACGTTTTTTAGAAATAACAAACAAGCTTATTAGAAACGTGTGCGTATCTGTAAATGTTTCTTAATAATAAGACCTTATTTTAAAAACCAAAAAGAGCTATATGTTGATTTTTTTGTGGTTATACATACTAGTAACAACTAAATCTACTGTGAGTGCTAACAAACAAGTTTATAGTACTACTGATACTACGACTATAACAAAAACAATAGAACCCAATCTCATTAAAATTACTACATGATAATACAAAATTCTAAATTGTATAAACTTTAAATGTTTAAAAATAATTTTTCAAACGTATCCAATACTATCCTACTCAAATCGATACCGAATTACCTGATACTCAACTAGCAGAGCTTAAATTTTGTTTAGTTTACTGAAAAATACCGGAGTAACTAGATCATCGATATCAGTTCCGAGAAAGGATTGAATTTCCGAATTGACCAAATGGGTCATTCAACTCTATTACTCTAGGCCTTCCTCGTGAGAGATGAAAGGAAGGTAAGAATCACTAATTATGATGATTTACAAACCTTCGTTAATTAAGATGCATGCAAATCTTTACCTTAAAATAATTAACAAACGTACAAAGTTGATCAAATTCAGACAAATTGTTATTTAATTTTTAAAACATCTGATAAATATTCTTTAAATTTGTAAACAATTTCCAATGGGCCGAATTCAAATACCAATTGTTCATTTTACCCGTTCCTAGTCGACAGACGAGATTTTCACTATTACTTTCGAAAAAATATGCTGGTAGAAGAATTATTTTAACATCAAACACATACATTTACTAATCTTGCTCCTAAATACACTTCATTATCTATCATAATATATCTCTCTCGTAAAATTCTTTCCATGATTATTAGGGTGAACACGATGGATGTTGATTTGATAGATTTGACACAATTGCCAGTTTTTATTGTGACGTTAATTATAAGAATATGATAAGTTGTGTCACATTACGTCCAAAGGAGATACAACAGTTGATTTTTAAATTTTTACAAATCTACTAAATATTTTTTCCAATCACATGTTTATTAATATTATGATTCAAACATACACTTTTTTGTTATATATGATAACAAAATGTTGTGTACAATCAATCTCCTTTTGTCCAATGGAGATGTCTAATGAAGATGATTTGTAATAACATTATTTTTATTATATATAATAGTTATGACTTTTTTACCCTTACAACTTTTTAAATTATTTTTATCAACCACATGTTTTAAGGTATTGTGATCTAAATATATATATTTTTTGTTGTGTATGACTAAAAAGTGACGTGTAAATATTATCTCTCTTTGTCTAACGGTGATGTTAGAAAAAGAAAAATACACGTGAGTAACTTCTATAACCAGTTAACATTACCCGCGTTTCACAACGGAATAAAATTATGATTAAAGTCAATATAGACATAGATGCTTTTACCCATGTTCTATTATGACACATTAACTTTTTTACACACATGCTCATTTAACTTGTAAAAAGCGTGTTATTATACTCATTTTATTAATTTTGATCTGCAATAGTAGGTCATCTTTTCCCTCAATTTTCTTTACTTCGAAATCGGAACTTTAAAGCCAAAATTCTCCATTTATACTTAACGAAAAGGAATGATTCTTGAATCTATGAAAATATAATTGAATTGTCTATGAATTAATGTCAAAAAACGAATACAAACGAGTTTAAAATGCGTTAAATCATCGAAATACCGTAAGGGTCATTATCGACTTTAATTAGCAATTTCCTGGTCTACACTTGATAGTTTTTCATGAATTTAGTAATCTTTGAAAGGTAAAAAGATTATCGTAAAAGAATTATGTAAAATGATCAAGAATCGAGGAAAAACGCTTCTTTTTTTTTTGCCCTATTTTCAAACCAAAAAACTAGACACTTTAACCTCGAAATTCTCCATGAATACTTGACGAAAATTCATGAATTTGGTGTTATTTGAAAAATATGATGATAATTTACAAGAGTCTACAAAAAAATCACATTAAACGATCAAGAACCGATCAAAAAATGTAAAAAACGGGCTGAAACCAGGTAAACAAGTTGCAGGTCGCAAAATGGGCATATCAACACGCTTTTTGTAAGTTAAATGGGTATGTTTGTAAAAAAAAGTTAATGTGTAATAATAGAACATGGGTAAAAACATCTTTGTTTACAGTGACTTTAACCATAAAATTACTATTTCATCAGTTCTGAATTTATTTTATTTATTTCACTTCTTTTTGTTAATTATATCTAAACGCCTCTATAAATAATAATTCAAAAGTATTTATGATTTTACCTTCAACATTCATCACTAATATTAATATAAACAACTACCAATCTAAGTATATAAACTAGTATTATCTTAAAGAAAAAAGAAAAAAAAAGGAACTTGAAGAGAATAAGATGAATAAGGAAAGTGAATGAAAAAATTACAAACCTAACCCCAAGAGTCAAAATCTTGACCTAAAACTCTAAAAGGTGGAAAACAAAGTGTTAACCAGCTTCGCTAGCTAACATTTAATTAACCTATTTGATTTTTGATAAAAGTTATAACGGCGCAGGTTAGAAAACCTTTGTTATAAATACTAATTTAGTGCATGATACGCCTGAACAAATATATATATACATTTATAATATGTTAAAGTAATACTTCTTAAGGTAGAGACCAGTGTTATGAGTAAATAATTAGATTATGAACTTGTTTAGATTATTCTATAAAAGAGGAAATTTTATAACGAGGAGAGAACCAAAACTAAGGATGTAAATGAGCTGAGTCGAGCTTTAAACTAATCGAGCCGAACTCTTTTAAAATGCTGAAGCTCGAGCTCCAGCTCAAGCTCGTTCGAGGTCATGACTTGAGGCTCGAGCTCGGCTAGCCTAGTGTTTTACGAAACTCGTTAAAAGCTCGTTTATTTTTTTTTGGTTTTTTTTTAAAATAGCTTATATTATGTAAATAATAAATAAAAATAATTTGAACTTTAAATTATTATTTTATTAAAAAAAATCATATTTAATGATATAAAAACAATCTGAATTTTAAATTTTGAACTTTTTTTATATATAATGATATAAAAATATATAATACAATTATATAAGTAATAAGTAAAAAGTAAAAAATAAATATTATATTAAAGCTCGTTTAAACTCGCGAGCTTAAAAGAGCCCAGTATACAAGACTCGGGCTCAAGCTCGTTTAATAAATGAGCTTTAATCTAGGCTCAAGCTCGTTTAAGCTCGGCTAGTTTTGAGTTTTTAACGATCCGAGCTCGAGTTCGAACAACTATGAAATCCGAACAACTATCCAAACCATAAGCTCGTTTAAACTGATCGGCTCATTTGGACACCATGAACCGACCTCAAAGAACAACTATCCAAACCATAATCTCACTCACTATTCTATTTTTACACTCGTCTTAAATACGAAATATAGTATCTATTACCTTTTTTTTTCTTTTTATTATTATTTTTTATTAACAAAAGTAAATTTATATGATTAATATATTTCCTATAACGTTAATTTATAATGTTATATATATATATATATATATATATAGAAAATAGTTTATGCGAGAACCGTTGTTAGCGCGAGAACCAATCTGAACCGTCCAATTCCCCCTCCTTCAATGTCATTGCCCACCTATGAATTCCTCACATACACCCTGCCACACTTTATCCCTCCACGCTCTCCATCCATGATACTTCCCATATCTAAGGAACGGCTGGGATTGGTTTTCGCACTAACAACGGTTCTCACAAGAACACTCCCCTATATATATATATATATAATCTTATTTTTATTATTTATATGTCATTATTGCAATATAATATTAATTTAAAATGTACTGAATATCCATAATACTTTTATAAATAAAATTATATGAAAGGAGAAAGTCAACCATTTTATAGGGATGTTTAAAAGATTAAAAATATGCTAACGTTTTCATCTTTTCAATAAAACAATATTAGCTTATATATTTATTTTGTTTGTCATGTATAAAACAATAAAGCTTTTAGCCTCATGATTTTTATATTAACATTACGGATAGAAGTTAAAGTAAAAATTCTAAGATCTTTTGGATTATTATTTAGGGTTAAATATGGAATAATCTTTAAAGTTTTATTTGTTTTACGGTTTAACAATCAAAGTCTTTTTTAACACGTAATAACCATAATGTTTCATTTAAATTATGTTTTAACCCTCAAATTTTTACTTGTATTTCGGTTTAACCCTCAAAGTTTGTTTTTAAATAGTTTAACCATAAAGTTTAGTTTAGTTTTTGTTTAAATCCTTCAAGTTTTAGTTTAATTGCGATTTCGCCCACTTAAGTATTAAAATATTAGGGATCAAACTGAAATACAAGTGAGAATTGAAGGATTAAAACATAATTTAAATGAAACTTTATGATTTTTAAGTGTTAAAAAAAATTTAAGGTTTAAACTGAAATACAAGTGAAACTTTGAGAATTAATACATAATTTAAATGAAACATTATGGTTATTACGAGTTAAAAAAAACTTTGAGGATTAAAACGTAAAATGAATGAAACTTTAAGGATTATTTTATGTTTAACCCTATTATTTATAGAGTTGTTTAGACTCTTTCATTGTATAAAAAAATTAAAGTAGCAACGTAAATAGCAATTTTATACCGCAACAAAGTGTAGGTATATATACACCTCATCGCTTTACATATTAAGAAAATCCGATGATCAATTTTTATTTTATAATTTACTTTTTTTAAAACATCAGTTGTATAAAGATCCAAAGCATTCCAGATGTTATTTCCCGCCACATCATTCCTTTTCTTTATGATTGTCATATCAAAGAATCCTCACAATGGTTTCTAGTGACACCAGACCATTTTTTTTCTTCCCTACTGTTGAAAAGAAAAAAAAATTGAAAAGAAAAAAAAAGTTTTAGTCAACGTTCAGACCCCGATACCTTTTGAAAGCGACTCTGTGTTCCACCCGAATATCGACACCTCCACATCTCCCACTTCGTTTCCTACGTCGATCACTCCTGATGCTCTAAAAGGTCAGGCAGAATTTTATTAATGGCAAACCCAAATTTGGGATGACACATCACAAATGATTTATCCCTGGACCCAAGTGACAGTACAAGATGAACTCATCCAATGCAGTAGTTGTGCTTCGCATGGGTCATCTTGCATGGTAGTATGAAAGTTGGAATTAACAAATTGCATAAATTAACAATAAGCTTTAAAATGATGTCATATGCTTTTATTATAATGTTATTGCACATAAATACTTATATATATATATATATATATATAGAAAAAAGTTCATGCGAGAACTGTTGTTAGCGCGAGAACCAATCTAAGCCGTCCAATTCCCCCTCCTCCAATGTCATTGCCCGCCCATGAATTCCTCACATGCACCCTGCCACACTTTATCCCTCCACGCTCTCCATCCATGATACTTCTCATATCCAAGGAACGGCTGAGATTGGTTCTCGCGGTTCTCGTACTAACAACGGTTCTCGCATGAACCCTCCCCTATATATATATATATATATATATATATATATATATATATATATATATATATATATATATATATATATATATATTCTCTTATTTTAAAATTGAACCCATAATATCCTGACCAAGATAGAATTAGATTTGACATTGCCACATTTTGGCCTTGGCTAATTTAACGTGTTATGTTTGACGAATGAAAGATGATTTATACACTAGAATATTTTATCATATATAACAATTATAACATGTATATCTTTGGAATCCCATTATCAATTATTTATGTCTGTATATTTAAAAATATAATTATCTAACTAAGCTCTTTTTATTATGTATGACCAAAAATTATCATATCCAAATCATCTCTCATGACTAAACCAGCAGTCACTATTGCTAGTCTATGGACAATAATGCATGTTGGTTGGGTTGGGTGGTGATGGTTGAATTTATGTCTTTGTCGATCATATTTAATCATAAGTACATACATATATGGTAATATGGACAATATAATCATATATAAGTACGTACCTCTTTTCAATTATTACAGAATATACACTTGCAAATTAATATTTTTGATATTTTTTATTTTATCATTAGAGTTAATTTTCAAATATAAAATCTTAGTATACTAACCTTTTTTCCTTACTATAATAAAGACTTCCAGATTCCTCTATTTAAACCAGCTTTAAAAAAAAAAAAGGCTATAAAGTGTATGTGTGCATATTTATGAGATTTAGGCCAAGTTGTTTAGCAAAAAAGCTCTAGTCCAAAAGTTATAAAAGATTCAGACTCGGTTTTACTGAAGAAGGGGGTTTTAATATTATCAAAATCTTCCTACCAATGTTAGCTTTTGTTAGAAGTTAATAGTGCGAGTGCTATATTATATATGTTATAAATTTTCCCTAGAAGATGAAAACAAAAGCAAAACAAGTTTCTGTTGTGACTGATGAGTTTTCTTAATGATATGTTATAAAATTTTCATATTCTCATTATCATCTAGACTTGTCTCAGCTTTTTACATTTCTTGATCATAAGTAAGTTGTTATCTCATCTTCTTTAGGTATCTTGGTTGATGTAAGAGAAATATGTTCATATATGTCCTTTTTTCAGGATCAAGTCATGTACTTATATCAAAGGATTGCATGTTAATTAAAACAGCATAACTAGAATGACAAGATGCTAGCTTGTAGTTGTTAGGTAACCATGATATATTACATTATATTAAGTGAAGCATAAAACTCATGTTCTTTGGTTTGTATGTGTTCTTTTGGAGGCTAATTGGTTGCCTCTTGTATGTTGGGATTAGCCAAGAGTGATTTTTCAATCATAGCAAAACTCATGCTTTTCTTTAATTTCTCATCAAGAGGTTCTTGATTTAGGTTAATAAAGATGTTCATGCCACAGATCTGAATATTATTATTAATTCAGGTCATTCTCCAAGTGAGTTAAATAGATGGATGCAGGGAAGCTCGATGCTGAAAGAACAAATAGTTAAGATCTCTATATTTAAAGTATATCTCATTAAAGTCCCGTTTATTTTACCGTAATACGAAGGAATGTAAATTAAATGATTATAATTTCATTCATGTAATTAGTTATGGAATGACATTGCTCTACCTAAAGGTATATAAATACTTCAAAAAATTTAATTTCTTTCCAAATAATGTTACCAAACGCAATATACAACGGAATTTGATTACAATTCCATTACATTCATTCACATTACGGTGAAACAAACGGGACCTAAATATTGCTACTTATTCTGTTAGTGCATACATGGTCACACATTAAGAAATGCACTCCTTTTTTTAATAATGATAAAAATATGAACAAGTAATATTATTGCTTATCAAATTTATTCATATGTTCATATGCTACATTCTTTAAAAATCAACAAACCTAAAATTAATGATCAAGTGAAGAACAAATAATTGAAGACTTCAATTCAACAAGAAAAGAAGAAATCAAGATAAATCAACATTCACGGTCGATACCACGGTCGACCGTGAATCAACCGTCGCTGCTCAGCTCACAACTCTTAAATGTTGTTCTTCTTCAAGTCAACCGAACTCGTACTCAACAAGTGAAGATGACATCTTCAAAGCCGATGACGAAGATATCTACAAACAAGAGTTCAAATTAAATGAGCTTACAAATAAAATAATTAAATAAGTTTAAGTTTTTATAAAATTATTTTTATAAAAACATTTATAAAAATGGATAAATTTTTTATAAACTTATTGGTGTTGGTTGATTAAATCTAAGAGCTTTCCATTTTAGCAAATACCAAACACAATCCTAATTTGAAACAATACACAACCATATTTGGAAAAGGAATCTCCCAAAGAGGTAAAATTCCAACATGCTTTGTGTATTGGTTTTCAAACTTTCATATATGTGTTTAAATTCAAACTTTAAGAGTATGGGATCAACCAACCTTTTGAACATATACTTTTCAGTTGATTTTTATGGTAAAAATGAGTTGAGTGTGGTTTTAAATAAAGTCCAACGTCTATATTGCAAAGAACAAGAAAGTTCAGGTTCCTCACGGTTTTATCCACGGTCGACCATGGATCGACCGTGAGGGTACTGGACAGCTTTTGGACTTTCACCTTTTTCCTTATTTAAACCAACTCAAACCTCATTTTTTAGTACCTCTTGCACAGCAAAAACACAGAACATATATTCTTATCTTGTGAGCTCATATTCTTTGATAATTCATCTATCATTCAAGATCAAGAATCAAGCAAGAGCAAAGCTTTCAAAGCTTAAACACTACATCATCTTTCTATATATTTTATAATAGTGTGAGGATCAACTCTATCCTTTCAAATTAGAGTGAAGTAAGGATCATCTCTAGCCTTTAGAATTAGAGAGAAGTAAGGATCAACTCTAGCCTTTAGAATTAGAGTGAAGCAAGGTTATCTTTACCTTACTTGCAAGTTTGAAGTGTTAATTCTTGCAAGTGAAAAAGAGAAGTGTAAAAGGTTTATCTCTACCTTCAAAGAGAGAAGCTAGTGGAGCAAACTCTTGGTGGGTGAGGCCAAGGAGTGGATGTAGTGCAAGTTTGTTAACACTTGCATGAACCACTATAAATATCTTGTCTACTAATTGGTGATATCTCTCTACCATTACTCTCTTTATTTCAAGTATATATATTTGTTGTGTTATAAACTTCAAGAAAAATATTTTTAACACAACTTACAAATTTTTATTTGTGAAAAATTGGTAAACTAAGTAAAATAACCTATTCACCCCCTCTAGGTTCTAACATATTCTTTACACTCTTCTTTTAGGTTTATCACATTCATGTATATTATTTACTAAGTTGATAAATTCTTTTTATTTGTATAAGGCTTCTTTTAAGTGATAAGAGACGATTGATTCGTCTTGTTCACCATGTTGTAAGTTAATAAATATGTTTTTACATATGTTCTTGTTACGCATATATATATTGACTTATTTATCTTACGCATATATATATATATATATATATATATATATATATATATATATATATATATATATATATATATATATATATATATATATATATATATATATATATATATATATATATATATATATATATATATTTTCAGATGTTGTGGCTGACGAATTTTTTTTGAACAGTGTTTAGATAGAAGAGAGAGTGAGTGTTTAGAGAGAGAGGGGAGCTTAGAAGAAGAGAGCTGATTGTTCAGAGAGATTCAGAGAGAGAGAGAGAGAGAGAGGTTTAGAAGAAGGAGAATGACCGGAAGGTTAAAAAGAGAAGGCAACTCCGGCAAAGACGGCACCGGGAAAAAGTAGGGTTCCGGCGGGAGGAATGGTTGAGCCTGAGCTCTGATACCATGTTAGATAATATAGTTCCTCCACTAATTACATTACATGCGAATATATTATATATAAATAGAGTACAAATGATAAAACCCTAATGGGTCTTACGCCCTAAACTCTAACCTAGTGGACTTAATATATACATTAACATTGTGATCTTTGGTTGGCTAAAAGATATGGTTTGAACATAGCATATTAAACATTTTATTGGTTCGTTAAACAACTGGCCTAATTGCCCTAACCCTATATTAATTGGAATTCTTATTATGGTCGATCCTAATTTGACTAAACAGGTTTTATTTGTCGGTAAGTAGTTTTTTATGATTGTCATGTTGTTAGTTGAGGTGAATATTATTGGCCAGAAGGAAATAACAAAATTCAATTGTTTTTTAAATATAAAGATTTAGTGTAGGTTGATAAACCAAATAACAAAGCTTAATAGCGAACATCTATACCTTAATAGAAATTTTTAAATTTAAATTAAAAATATATAATAAACAATTAAATTAATGTACTTAATTAAATACAATTCAAACTACAAATATTACATAAAATTAAAAATACAATTACTATACTAAAAATTAAATATACAACTAGTAGATTAAAAATACCTAAAGTACTTAATCAAATAAAATATTGTTAATTGTATTTTTTTTGTTTGGGTAATGTCTAGCTACTAGTTATGAGAAGGAAGGAACTAAGGAAGTAGTGGTTTTAGCATTGTAGAATATTGCCAAAAGTCACCGATACGAATACCTTACTTGAGGAAGCAAGCACCGACCGGAGTGCCCTTAAAGCTTCTTTATCAATCTCTTTCATATGTGATGGCTCTCAACATCTTAGACAAGGTAACTTAATTGCAGACAGACTGACATTTTTTCTCTTACAAACAAGCCTTCTATTGTGATAAGGAAGACCTTTACTCTTATTATTGTTTCTAATATTCAAAAAGAATTGCAGACCGAATGAGAATTGCTTTTACTAAATAATATCATATATGTCGACTATTTGCAAAAGTTTACACAATATTCTAAAAGTGAGATTTGTTAAGAGATTTATGACTTAAAATCCAATATGTAAAGTAACCTTAAGTTGGGTAAAATTACCAAATGGGATTTAGCCTGGTATTAAGGTGTTTCCTATATTATTATGTTCTAATTACGCTGTGAACAATGATGTATGTTAGTGTGTACATGTGTTTTACTACTTAAAAAGAGTTGGGGCAAATTGAAAACATATTCTTCCAGAATAGCTAAATATACATGAGACCGTTACAAGAGTTGGAGTTGAATAATGTAGCAAATATCAGATTTATTAGATATGCTACACCATACTTTCATGATAAAAAAAATGACAGAAGGATAGAAATGGTTTTTTTTTTTTGTATGATCACGTAATGGAGTTACAGGAATTTTTGCGTGACGCTTTTTACAAAATCAGTAGTATAAAGAAGAAATCTACCGACATTCAACTATTATGCGTAAACAAATTCAAAAAAGATAGAGAAATGAAGGTTCCAAGTTGAAACTTCCGTTACTCGGCTTCTATATTTGATAATACATAAACTATTTCTTGATTTCCTTAATGCTTTTATTGATATATCATATTATCTCCACAATGTATATCAGCACCTGGTTTTGATTAAAAATAAATAAAAAACTAAATTCAATGGTATAATAGTTTTAATAAAAGAAACATAAATGTTGTTAACATAGGTAAGTTGTTTTAATTTAAAGTCTAATGGAGGTGTGGTGTAAAAGAAAAGTTTTAGCTACATATATTTTTATTTGATGAAATTAGTGTCTTCCAATTATATTTTATGTTATCTAAACAAATCTAAATAATCATCCCATACGTATATTCTTGTGAAGATATAGAATTCTAGGTAGATGGGGAAATGCATATAAATTTGTTTCCACTTGTATACACCATATCATCCATGACTAAATAAAACAATGGTTCAAACTTTTAGATACTAAAATATTCAATGGTATTAGATTCAAATTCTTTATTTGAAATTATATATATATATATATAAGGAAGGGATATTATAAAAAGAGAATTATGGTACAAAAAATTAGAAGAAATCTCAGTCATACATTTGTCCCTAAAAATATGGTTTTTTTCTTTTTATATTAATTACAAAAAAAGATAGTTAAGGGTATAATTGACCTTTTAAAATTTTGAACTTTTAGTTTCCTAATTTATAGCCTCTGTGTTTAATTTATTTATATTTTCCAAAATAAAGATTTGCTTTCAAAAACATTTTGCAGAACTATTTTGATACACTGTCGAAAAAAGGATGCACAATACATACATGTATGTATACCCAGATTCAAAAACAATGCAAAAATCAATAAATAATACAACATGATCTGATGATATCTTAAATAGATTCAACTATGAATATATTCAAAATGCACAAATCAACGAATGGTGCACAATAACCATCAAAAAGTGATGAATAAACATTTTTTATTCATTAACTAATACACGACTCTAATTCATTCTCGTTTAAAGCAGAAACAATGATAATCGACTACACAAATGCATCTGACAAATTGATGAAACAAATTCATCAAATGCACAAATTCAGACTCAATAAACATGACAAAATAAATCGATGAACATGTAATATTAACATAGAAGATCGATAAGAAAAAGAATTTCAGATGAAATATTAAGAAGATATTTTTTAATGGAATTAACTGGAACGACGGCGGGCGGTGGTGGTGCAGCGGCGATAGTGGTGCAGAAGGAGTGATGGAGCAGCGGCAGTTATGGAGCAGGGGGGCGATTGATCTCTGTTGGTCTGGATTTGATTCTGCCGTAGTGGTGGTTACTTCAGAGAGGCGACCAAAGAGAAGATGACAGGCGACAGCGGTCTTCTTTTTAACTCCGGCCAAGAGAGCGAGAAGAAGGAGGCGATGGGTTACATGCCTCGTCTTCAAATGAGAGGCGACTTCACAGTGTCGGTGATTCACACGACATACGCGGGTGTCCCGCGTTGTGTGTAAAAGGCCGTCCAGGCGCAGATGGTCGGAAAACTCACTGAGGCCAAAATCCGTCATTTTCAAATTGCCGTCTTCATCTTGCGATAAGTTTTCCGGCTTCAGATCTCGATGGTATACCGACCTTTCGCGACTTTAGAAAACAACTTGCCGCCTCTCACGATTTCTTTTCGCGACATTTGACCCTAATCCCTGTTGAGCCGCTTGCACCTCGTCGATGGCAGAAAGCCTGCGCCTCTACCACGCTACGCCGTCGACTCACCGCTGTGCAGTTCGTACCAGTCACCGTTGTTGAGTAGACGATTCGTAACCGCTGTCGCCGCTGCATCATCACCGTTGTCGCCCTCTGTTGCGCAAATCTAGGGTTACAATGAATCTTCAATCGCCGCCGGGTCTACACGCATTATTCTTCAACGATGACTCTTCTTCTTCTATTTCCGGTCGTCGATGCACATTTCAAGATCTGAATGGTTAGGGTTTGTTGTGATTTCTTCATCTTTTTTTTCTTTAAATCAATTTTATTCATCATTTTCTGCTTCGATTTTTTCTGTTTATGAATAATATTTTTTTGAATTTTTGATGTAAATGATATAGTTGGTATGAAATTTGTAGGATTATATAAAATTGGTTGTGCATCAATTTATTTGTTGATGATTTCTTTCTGGGTATCAATTTATTATTACTGATTTGTGGTGTGCATCAGTAGATTTGAGTAATTGATCTATGGTTTTATTTTGTGCATATTGTTATCTGTGCATCAAATGTTATTTTGTGCATTGACTTGGGTTGAAATTGTTCTGGAGAATGATGGAGAATGATGTGCATCAAGTTATGATGTGTTTTTATTTATTATGCATCTGTTGTAAATCTGGGAAGCATGTGTGATTTGAGCATCATCAAAATTGGTATGGAAAATGATGTGCATCAAAACAGTTTTGGATTAAATGACTATCAGAAAACAGGAGAGAGAAAAAAATCCTGGAGAAAAAAGCCACGAATTTAGGAGTAGGTTTGAAATTTTAAAGTTTCAAATGTCAATAATACCCCTGAGTGCTATTTTTATATAATTAAAGAAAAAGAAAAAATCCATATTTTAAGGATGCGGTTAAGAGAAATATAATGACTGAGATTTCTCCTTACTTTTTGTACAATAAGATTCTTTTTAGTGAATCCTCTCCCTATATATATATATATATATATATATATATATATATATATATATATATATATATATATATATATATATATATAAGATGTTTGTTAGTTGTTCTCTTTCTCCATCTATCATAACATACATTAGTATACTATAAAGTTAAAATTTAGAGGTTTTTGTGCAAATAAGCAAAATACATTAAACATTCGCGAAAACAAGCTAAGAAAAGTCAAATTACGAAAATAAGCATCAGTTTCGCCCCCAACACCCTCAGTTTCGCCCCTAGCTTCGCCCTCCGATCATTGCCCGCCACGTGTCCTCAGTTTCGCCCCCCCAAGCTCAGTTTCGCCCCTAGAAGCCCAGTTTCTCCCCCTGGTGGGCCCCACAAAGCCCAGTTTCGCCCCTACAAGGCCAGTTTCGCTCCTGGTGGGCCCCACACGTCCAGTTTCGCCCCTAACTGAGTACACGTGTCGTCGTATGATTGAAGGGCGAAGCTAGGGGCGAAACTGAGTGCTTTGGGGGCGAAACTGATGCTTATTTTCGTAATTTGACTTTTATTAGCTTGTTTTCTCGAATGTTTAATGTATTTTGCTTATTTACGTAATTGATTTTAAAATTTAACCAATAGTGACCGTTCTTTTTATATTTAACAAAATCACATTTCTAATCAACAAATTCACACATATCACAAGATTTGCTCTAAAAAGTATTTGTATTTTCTTATGTTTCGTTAAATGTAATTCATTATGTATTCTTATAAATTATGATAGTAAAATTTGTAAAGAATTTTTTCTTCATTTAAAATAAGAGCCTTGTTTCTATATTTATAAAACAAGAAACTCACTATTTATAAAAAAACATAATAATTAATATTTACTCGTTACATTAAAATATCTTGTAACCTCATATAAAAAGGGTGCAATCATCCAATCCTACTAATAAATATATATTCTAAGGCATTAAATTCAAATTTTTTATTTGAAATTTTGTAAAAAAAAAAAAAGTAAATACGAGGGTTGTTAGTTGTTGTCTTTCTTCATCAAATCATGCACTAGTTTACTCTAAAGTCTCCCACTCTCCCTTCATTAAAAAATAAGAATGCTTTTCATATCGTCTTCCTAAACCCCAAGAAAACTCCTCCTCCGTTCTCACCATGCCACCGCCACCGCCGCCGTGGCCACCGTCATTTCTTTTGTTCCTCTGTTTATTACTATCACCGGCCACCACCTCCCTCTCTTTAAACCAAGAAGGCCTTAATTTAATTCAAGTTAAATCCACCCTCACCGATCCCACCGGAATCCTCTCCGACTGGAACTCCGCCGACGACACTCCGTGCAACTGGACCGGCGTTACCTGTGACCATTCAAACGCCGTCGTTTCCATTCACCTCCCTTCAGCCTCCCTCGCAGGCCCATTCCCCACCATCCTCTGCCGTCTCACCTCCCTCTCCACCATCTCCCTACCCGACAATTCCCTCAATTCCACCATTCCCGCGACCATCTCCGGCTGCCGGAATCTCACCTATCTCGACCTCTCGCAGAATTACTTCGAGGGTGTCATTCCATCTACCCTCGCCGACATCCCAAACCTGGTTTACATTGACTTCCAAGAAAATAGTCTCTCCGGCGAAATACCGGCGAGTTTTGGAAATTTCCTGCGGCTTGAAACACTGAATCTCACTAATAATCTTCTCAATGGATCATTTCCTGTCTCTCTAACCAACGTGACCACGCTCAAAGAGCTTCTTCTTGCGTATAATTTGTTCATTCCTGGTCAAATTCCTCCTGAATTGGGTAATCTTTCAAATATCGAACACCTCTGGCTCAGTTCATGTGGGTTCGTCGGAACAATCCCTGACACATTTTCCCGATTACAGAAGCTTTCAAATCTCGAATTGTCATACAATTCGCTAACTGGGCCATTCCCAAATGTCGTTTTTCAGCTCAGAAATCTTTACCAGCTTGAACTCTATAACAATTCATTTTCCGGCGAATTGCCGAAGAGGGATTGGTCTAATCTGACTGCATTGAGACTAATTGATTTATCGATAAACAGCTTCACCGGAATTATACCGGTTGAGTTATGCAAATTGCCGCTTGCATCACTCGGTCTCTCAGATAATAATTTCCATGGTTTAATCCCTGAGAGTTTAGCTCGATCTCCGAATTTGTACGATCTCAGATTATTCCAAAATTCGTTAGTCGGTCCACTTCCCAATGATCTCGGAAAAGTTTCTCCGTTGAGGACTCTAGACGTTTCGTTTAATCATCTTTTCGGTGAAATTCCGGCAGGGTTATGTGAAAAGGGGCAATTATTTGATCTCGTTTTGATCGGAAATTCTTTCTCCCGTGAGCTTCCGGCAACTCTCGGAGAATGTAAAAGTTTGGCGCGAGTTCGTTTGAGCAAAAACAAATTTTCCGGTGAAGTTCCGTCGGGAATTTGGGGTTTACCTCGGGTCCATCTTCTTGATCTTGCTGATAATTTGTTTTCCGGTAATATTTCTTCCATGATCTCCGATGGTTTCAATCTTTCGTCAATTATGATTTCGGGGAATAGTTTTTCCGGTACGATACCCGATGAAATAGGATCTTTAAGCAATTTGGTTGAGTTTATAGCTAGTGATAATAAGTTAACTGGAGGCATTCCTGAATCATTGTTCAAACTGAATCATTTGGGGACACTTGATCTTAGTGAAAACGATCTTTCGGGACGACTTCCTGTTGAAATCGAATCGCTTAAACAACTTAACGAGCTTGATTTAGGAAACAATAAGTTCAGTGGCGAAATCCCGAATGAAATTGGCAATCTCCCTGTTCTTAATTATCTTGATCTTTCGGGTAATTCGTTCTATGGAAAGATCCCATCTGGGTTGGCAAATTTGATGCTAAATAAGTTGAATTTATCGTACAATCGTCTTTCAGGAGAGATCCCGTCTGCATTCGCGAAACAAGTTTACAGAGATAGCTTCTTAGGGAATCCTGATTTATGTGGTGGTTTTGGTTTCGGCCCTCGTTGTGTTGAGTATAATCAAGCTAAGAACAAGAACAATCTTTGGCTGCTTAAGTTTATATTCATTTTCGCTGGGATTGTGCTAGCGATTGGTGTAATTTGGTTCGTTTTCAAGTATCAAAAGATAAAGAAAACGAATGAAGGAGTCACGATATCGAAATGGCAATCTTTTCACAGGTTAGGGTTTAGCGAAATTGAGATCATTCATCTCTTGAATGAAAGTAATGTGATCGGAAGTGGTGCTTCTGGGAAAGTCTATAAAGCGATCCTTAGCAACGGGGAATCTGTTGCGGTTAAAAAGTTATGGGAAAGATCGATGAAGAATGAAGATATTGCGAATTTAGATTCACAGAAAGACGAGTTTGAGAGTGAAGTCGAGACATTAGGAAAGATTAGACATAAGAATATAGTTAGATTATGGTGTTGTTTTAAGAGCGGAAACTCGAAGCTTTTGGTATATGAATACATGCCGAATGGAAGTTTAGGTGATTTGTTGCATAGTAGTAAAGGTCGATTATTGGAATGGTCGTTGAGATTCAAGATCGTTCTTGATGCAGCAGAGGGGTTGTCATATTTGCATCATGACTGTGTTCCTCCGATTGTGCATAGAGATGTGAAATCGAATAACATATTGCTTGATGAGGATTATGGAGCTAAAATTGCTGATTTTGGTGTCGCAAAGTTCATCAAGTTAGTTAATAATGGTTGCGAATCGATGTCAGTTATAGCCGGTTCTCGTGGTTATATCGCTCCAGGTATGTTAACTTTAAGAACTTTTAATTTATCGATCATTATGAATCATATTGGTACCGGTAAATGGGTGGGTATAACATTTAATACCTTATAGTAAATTATAATTTTTGCTTGTAGAAGTGAAAGTTTTGTACTTTCTCTCTTAATTTTGTTCGATATATGTTATATCTTCATAAACTTTGTCTCAGAATATGCGTACACGCTTCGTGTGAATGAGAAGAGTGACATATACAGCTTCGGAGTCGTGATTTTAGAGCTAGTTACTGGAAGAAAACCAATAGACCAAGCATTTGGAGAGAGAGACTTGGCCACATGGGTGCAAACCATGGTTAACCAAAAGGGCCATGATCATGTGATAGATACCGAACTCGAATTTGAATCCAAAGAGCAAATCTTTAGAGTTCTTGATATTGGTTTGTTATGCATTAGTCCGGTTCCAATGAACCGGCCCTCGATGCGTACCGTTGTCAACTTGCTTCAAGAAGTAGCTTCCTATGGCAAACCGAAATCTACCATAACTAAAGATGGGAAAGTTTCTCCTTACTTCGAAGAACATAACTCTGATGAAGCAAGTTTGGTTTGATCAAAGATAACCTCGTGTTCATGTAGAGAAATGGTTGTACTGCATCGAATGTTATACATTTTGCAATGAACGTTTTACTATGTGCATTAGTGGTTGTACATTTTGTATCGAAAAGCGATAGGAGTCGCTAGGTAACTAGGGAGGCAAGTATGTTTTTCGTATTATTGATGGAAGTTATTAGGGTGCGGTTACTGCATAAATGTTCAGCAAATCGATATAAAAAAATTACGTAGTTTGGAAACGAGGCCTTGTGAAAACCGGGCCATTTTAGTCGTTTATGTGCATATTTTAGTCGTTTATGTGCATCAAGCATACGCTATGTGTGAAATGTAGTCAGTGACTTTGATCATCTTATGTTAGAAATACATATCCAAACAAAATAATCTTTGTTACATTTAATTGATTTAAATATAAATTACTATAGACTTTTCCGGTGCTTCATTTTGAAATTAATTGTCCATTTACCCATTCATTTCAAAAGCATCAAATAATAAGATTCTAATAATCGTAAAACAACTAAAAAAAAGCCAAATTATGAAGTCGGGGACTTGAGGTGTTCATATTCTGACAAGAATGTTCAGAATGGTGAATCATATTAGAACTAGCCTAAACCTGAAAACCGAACTATTGATTGTTTTTAGTCTTCTGTATAGGAATAAACGAGTTTTCGATCAAGTATTGTTTTAAAGATAATCATCACTCATGCTATTACGAAGTATTGTTTTTATAATTTTCATTGTTGATAAAACTCTTTTAAAAATCAGAATAGTCAATTTGAGCCTTCCTTCGCCGTTTACGTTTTGAGTTATACTTGGGCTACTAATTAATTTTAATAAGGGGAGTTTAACAAATATATGTTGGACTTAAGCTTCTAAAATACTACGGATTTTGTGCTCATTGAAGGGAGCCGAACACCTTTCAGCCCATGTCTCCGCCCCTGAGGGTGTGCAAATCCTGACAAGAATGTCCAGAATGGTAGATCGTACCAGAACTAGTCTAAACCCGAAAACCGAACTATTGATCGTTTTTAGTTTTCTATATAGGAATAAACGAATTTTCGATCTAGTCACATAATTTTTAGAAACGCTTCCAACCGCATAATGTATATATGATTGGTGCCGGTTACATTTGACTTCATTTCAACTATTGTTCCAAAGCAAAGGTAAAGTTCACATTTTTTATTTTTTTCAAACTTGAAATGACGTTTTTATATGTGATTGTTACCTCTATAGAAATGCCGATGAAGATAATAGAATTCTAATATTGTTTTTCTTTTTCATAAATAATTGTCCATTTTGGGATGGTAGAAGAGTAGATATTGTTTGTGACTTGTGAGGAGGGAGTGTTTGTCAGCATTTTGCCGTCCATATTTAAGTTCAAGAAATTATCATATGAACTTCATAAGTTTATTTATCTTAAAAAGGCACCCTCAAATATGGACTTATACATTAATGGTCCTTGTATTCTAGCTATTTAAGAAAGACCCAAGGCTTCAAAAGAGATTTTGCCAGCCATGGGGTTCTTAAATCATGTAATATCGTTTGTCGACAGATCATAGGCAAAATCAAAATTCGTATAAATATTTTTAGTAGATAATAGTCGAATTACTAAACATTTGTTACTAAGGTTGAGATATTTGATTGATTCTACAAGCAAAACTCTAGTGTTTAAATCATTTTTTAATATAAAAAGTAGTAATAAAAGTAGTTTGCAACTACATATTTTATATGTGTACTTTTTTAATTACAAAAAATAGTAATAAAAGTAGTTTGTAAGTACATATTTTATATGTGTATTTTTTTCTTAAAATTGATTTTCTTAAATTGAGACATAACATGTATTTATTATATCTAACATTTGGTTGTCGAAATACACTTAATACTTTGATGAAGTAATAGAATGGTCGAAATGCACTTAATACTTGATGAAGTAATAGAATGGTCGAAATACAATAAAACTAAGATTCATGAGTTATTATATTTGTTGGTAATTCATAATTTGTAAACATTATTCTAAATTGATTAAAATGGTATTGCGTGACTGATTCTTATAGAGTCTAAGTATATCTACAAGAACTTGTCTTGCACGTATGTAACGCCTCCTCAATAATTAAGTTTTATCCATTAACGATAAGATCACCTGAATCTTATTGTATGGTGTTCACGCAAAATTGCATAATTACCCTTATTGGTTGCTTGTCGTGAGGGCCGGCATTAACATACGTAGGATGATAAAGCGTACAAGCATTTTTTTTTATCTCCACCAAGATTATCATCAATTCAAATTTTCCTAATTTGGCTTGATTCTTAAAAATAAAATGGAGCATAATGTGTTTTAAGATGGTATAAATTGAAAAAAAAATATACACTAAGATAGTTACACAAATTGTGTGACCAATTCAATTAAATAGAATTATGTAGCATACTAAAATGATTAGAAATTTTATGAAATATTTGCACAAATTAAAAACTTTTATAAATATAAAGACTTTTTTATAAGATTTTCTCTTTTGGAATTATGATACAAGAACTTCAAATTTTCAACAAACAATGGTGCTCACAATGCATGGTAAGATAGCATGAAATGTAGGGTTGTTTTTGTAACATTAACAGAAGTCAAAGGGGGTGAAAGTGACATATTGAGAGAACCACCAACTATGGCATTTGTCCCAATGTTATTGACTAAGAAGCAAAGTAGATATGCTTCAGAAATCAAAGGTGTAGAAAATTAGCATAAGTGAAAGGGACATAAAATGACTGCCAGTCAAAACATTGACTGTTGACTTGTTAGTTCTTCCATAATGCCGTGATTGCCTCCCTTGTTCATATGGGGTGTTTGAATTTCGTTCAAATTCATAAATAAAAGTTATTACAAGTATGAAATTATAGTTAAATGATATCACACTACAAAGTCTTACTAGTAAGGTGTGGTGATACCTTCTATCTCTCTAATTTGTTGGATTATGTGCAAAGATAATTAATGAGTATATTGTATCCAATATTATAAGAGACTAAAAGGTCACACTGTTACACACCCAAATCGGAACAGTTGGATTTCACCATAAATCTGTGTGGAAATAATTAATAAGATTTGATTAATTATTAAAGAGAAAAGTAAATAATTAATCAGTAGTATTAATTATTAAAAAGAGATAAATAAATAATTAATCAGTTTGTATTAATTATTAGAAAAGAAATAAATAATAAATAGTTATTTATTATTTAAAGAGAAATTAAATATTAAGTTTTAATATTTAACGGACCAGTTAATTAATAGTTAATTAATTAACTAGTAAAGTCCAGGGGGTCAAAGTGAGTAGAGATGAACGTTTAATTAAATCCAGTGTGCTTTTAATTAAACGGGCTTAGGTCCATCTAATCCTTATATATATCCTTAAGCTTAAAGGATTAATATATGAGACAAGGGATTAAGAAGGATTAACCTAGCCACCAAAACTCTCTCTCTCTCTCTCTCTCTCTTTCGTCGCCTCTCTCTCTCTCTCGTCGCACTCCCTCTCTCTCGGTTTCTCTTGTCGAAGTCGAAGAAACAAACACCGAGTGTGATTGCGTTATTGGTGATCGACGCAAGAGTACACACACACATTCTCGGTTTTTCGAGAATCGTTGGTTGGTGGTCCAGGAGAGGTCTAGCAGCCAGTTCCAAGGAGGTGCAATAGTGGTGAACTATTTTAGCAATCCCAAGTTTGATCAGGTATATTACTTTGTAACCTATTCTGTGGATTGTTTGTTAGAAACTATGTTTTGATCATTAGTTTTAAAGATCCTAACCCTTTTGGGGTTTAGAGGGTTGTGTTCAATCCAGTTCCGCTTTTAGGATTGAACCAGTAGAATCAAACCCAGGTTTGACCAGTTTGTGTCATTGGGTGGTTTGGTCAGGTTCAAAACCCTACAGTGGTATCAGAGCATCGGCTCTATGATCCATAGTTTCTAGTTTTATTTGTTTTTAGGATTAAGGTTTTGTTTTTAATTCTCTACTTGTTCTTTGAGTTTTTCGAAAATCAAGTAGGTAACAAAACAGTTTGTTTTGTTATCAGTTTTATCCTATTAATCAGGAAATTCAAACAGTTAGTTTGAATGGTTAAAAGGATTATGTTTTTTATAAGCATAAGTTTGAATTAAGATTAAATTAAATAGTTTGTTTAAGTTGGTAAAAACCTAGTTAATCCAGATAAATGATTTGTTTTGATAATATGATCTTCTTCATCTTGTTCTTCTCTTTTTAATTTTTCGAAAACCATAGGATATAAAAACAAGTTTTTCTGTTTTCATCCAGTTAATAAAAGGTTTGATTTTAACCAGTTAGGTTTAAACCAGTTTTGTGTTTAAACGGTTAAAAAGGAATAAACTTTTATCTAAAACTTGATCTTAACCAGTTTTTGAACTTTTGTTTAAAAGGGTTGAAATCTAGTTTTAGGATAATTAGTTATTAATAAAACAAGTTTTGTTTAAATTAATAATTAATAGTTTTTGGTTTTTGAATTAAATCCAGTTTTTAATCAGTATATTAAAACAGTTAGTTTTAATAGGTTAAAAAGGATTTAAAATATTTTATGTATTAATCGAGAAACGGGAAACGAAACCTTCACCGTGACCGTTTAGCGGCGCTAAAAGGGGTTTAGCAGCGCTAAAAGGGGTTTAGCGGCGCTAAAAGGACTTAGCGGCGCTAAGGCCTAGTGGGCTTCGGCCCAATGGGTTCTCGGCCCAAGAGGGTTTCGGCCCAGTAGGTTCTCCGGTCCGAGTGGGTCACGGACCAAGTAGGTCTCGGCCCAGTGGGTTTTTCGGGTTAACGGGTTTTCGACCCAGGAATTGTTGGCCCAAATAGTTTTTTTTTGGATTAATACAAAAAGGATTATTAATTTTAAGTTTTAAAATTAATAAGCTATTATATAAACTAGTGTTATATATTTTTAATTAGTTTAGTTAAAATATATATTTTAGACTTTTATTTATTATGACTAGTTTAGTCATTTTTGAATAAATTTTAAAAGGACAAAGTTTATATAACGAAATGGAGAAACAAATAAGATAGTATTTAATTGACCAAAAGTTGTCGTTTTTAAGTTTTTGGAAAACTAGTAAAGAAACTCGACATAAGGATTTCATTCAAGTTTTGAATGAGATCAAGTTTTTTAAAGTTTTGTTGAAAAACTATTTTTGGTCAAATAAATTTAATTAGAAGATCATAATTCTTTTTTTTGGTTAATAGGTATTAATCAAAAGGGTAAATGAAAATGTTTGAACAAATCAGGTTATGTGCTTAACAGCACAGTTTTTTGTTTATATTTTATAACTACGTGGTTGTCTTTTATATATATAGCGTTTATATATAATTGTGTGGTTGTGATACATATAGCTATAGTTTTGCCGACTTAGGACTCGTTTTTCCTTTTTCCTTCTTTTTCTTTTGGTTTTGGGAAGGCCTGCCTGCCAATTACAATCCCTTTTTTATTTGTAATGTTGTACTGGTTCGGGGAGGCCTGCGTGCCACTTACAACCCCATTCAATATTGTATTTGTAATAGATTAGTAGTAGTTTAATCCCTCAACCAAAATGAACTCCAAGAAGGTGATCAAGAAAATGGTGTTTTCACACGAAGCATGGATACTTCGGGGAGGTGTCAAGGCTAGTGGGAGAAACACATCAAGAAGGCGAATCCAAGTCACTTTATCCTTAGGTTTGACATTAGGATTAGTTGGCAAAACTATAGGGCTTTATATGTTGTTCTATTATCTGCGTGGTTGTGGTTATTTTATTTACTGTTTTTCATATAGATTTGTGACATTTATATGATGCTAAATAAAAAAAGGGGTTTAATAACAGGTTGTTATTAAACAGTGAAAAACCACGCTTTTATGACAAACTAGAATACGACTACAGGTTGCTAGTCGTGTTAGTTAAATTTTTATAAATTTAAAGTTTTTGTCAAAATTATAAGTTTGGAACTTATAAAGGCCGTTTTGTGCACCTAGTTTAGGTACACATATAAATCACATTTTTAAACAGTTAGTTTTGAAATAGTTTTTCAAAAACTGGAAAATTAAGTTTTTAAACTTGTTGGTGCATATTTGTAAATCCCTAGTTCATATCAATAAAATATATTCATAGTTTATTAATTCAAATGTGTTTTGATTAATGGTTTGCATGTTTATACATTCTTAGTGATTCTATGTGATTATCTTAAGCTTACAAGTACTTAATCATGTGTTGATGTGAGTTTGGAAGTTTAAGTCTGTGTGAAAGTTCATCACGTGCGTGATGTGTTCACTGCGTGCGTGGTGAGTCCACTACGTGCGTAGTGAAGCTCAACTCGCACGTGGTGATTAGGTCGGTTAAAGTTAAATTAATTATCATTAAAACAACCAGTACGTGCGTACTGGACTCGCTACGTGCGAAGTGCGTTGCATCACGTGCGTAGTGAATTTAATTACACTATAAATACTCATTAACCGCGTATTAGATCGGGTAATCGTCAAGTAATCGAGGAATCGCTAGAAATCTACCGGGAGCATTACGTAATCGACGATATACGACCTTAAGCCTACTAAATCGCGAACTTAGTGTTCATTACGAATCCAAGGGCAGCCTTAAGCATTTTGTGTGAGTTCTTAGAGTTGTTCTTAGTTCTTTCTGTGTGTTACTGTGTGCCGGACACCTAAGCAGATCATAGTATCCTTAGGAGGTTTGGGAAATAGAATTCCGCGCTATTTCTCATCCTAGATCAGTCCTAGCGTAAGGGTGTTTTAGTTTAGTTTAGAACCCCGTCCCCCACGGTCCTACAAAGTGACTCACCACGCACGTAGTGAAGACATCACGCACGTGATGAACTTTCACACAGACTTAAACTTCCAAACTCACATCAACACATGATTAAGTACTTGTAAGCTTAAGATAATCACATAGAATCACTAAGAATGTATAAACATGCAAACCATTAATCAAAAAACATTTGAATTAATAAACTATGAATATATTTTATTGATATGAACTAGGGATTTACAAATATGCACCAACAAAACTTAATAAGTAAAACCCAAGAAAATCTTAGATCAGTGTGCTACCCACCTAATGGTACACCCTTGCTGTTAAACGGTACTCGGGTGTCGGAAGTGCCCAAACCTTGGGCATCCGGGTTCAAACCATTGCGGGAAGGGGCATGAAAGATTCTGCGATAATCGGGAATCCCGGCCCAAAAAGCACTAGAGTAGAGTTAAACATACTAGACTTGGTCTAAGTGCTCTACGAGGTTCTAGGAGTCGTATCAGTTAGGTATGATTGGTACATGATGTTACCTACCAGAAATAGCATGACTTGGCAAGAAGTGCCCAAACCTTGCGTCAAGTGTGTGAAATATGGGTCCTAGGTCTAATATATATTATTTATGGGTTTGATGATATATGATTAGAAAGTTTTATCTGCAATTACTAATTAAACCAAGGTTTTAATTTGTAGATGGCAACCAACGTTACTAGTTAACAATCTCTCTCTCCACTCTATCCTTGAGAAGGACATGCTTGTCGGACCAAAATTTCTCATGTGGGAGAGAAATCTCCGAATCATGCTTAGGCACGAGAGAAAGCGGCATGTCCTAGAACAACCTCTAGGAAATCCTCCTGCCAGTAATGCTAGGGCAGACGTCAGGGAGGCTTTTCAGAAGCGCTCCAATGACGCCCTAGATGTCAGTTGTCTCGTGCTTGCAACTATGAGTCCAGAGTTGCAGTCTAGCATGATGGAGACCCCTGCCTATGACATGATCCGCCAGCTGAGGGATATGTTCCAGGAGCAAGCTCGCACGGAACGTTATGATGCCACCAGGGCATTTAACTCGTGCAAGATGGCCAAGGGGACCTCGGTTAGTAACCACGTCATGAAAATGAAAGGTTACATGGACCACCTAGAGCGACTTGGGCACCCAGTACCGTTGCAGCTAGCAATGGATACGATACTCAACTCGTTGTCAGATGACTATAAGCCTTTTATAGTCAACTACAACATGAACAACATGGAGAAATACGTGGCTGAGTTGCACTCTATGCTCAAGACAGCTGAGCAGAGTATCGGGACCAAGTCTAAGGACATTCTCATGGTGGGACATGGCGGACATAAGAAGAGAAAGGGGCGCAACGAAAAGGGAAAGGGCAAGGCCCAGCCCAGCCAGAATGCACCCAGGGCTAATAACGACAACAAGGGCAAGAAGCCGAAGCCGAACAAAGCAAGAACCGAGAATCGGTGCTTCAAGTGCGGTGAGGTCGGGCACTGGAAAAGAGATTGCCCGAAAGGTCACGAGGCAGGTGGCAAGGCTGACCCCTTAGGTATCGTGTGAATAGCTTCTTTATCACTTTCCACTTGTAAAAGTTTTTACGAGTACTCTAATATCTTGCAATCGTTTATTGCAGGAGGAGATGGAAAGTGATGCGGCCCAGCAAGAGATCCCACGTGCAGCTTACGGATATTATTAATAATTCTATTTCCTAGTTTATTAAACTCTTTTAAGTTTATCTGAACATGTTTATCTTGATTGTTTTTTGGAAACTTATGTTTGAAATTATGACTTTATGGAAATTTAATTATTTAGTTCATATCCGTGCACGTATTTTTATGAATCAGGATTAGTCCATTTGTGACTAAAAGAATACCAATAAGTCAAGTCTTTACTTGATTGGTGATTCATAGTGATCTTATGCTATGATTTGTTGTAGTTATATAAATGATGGCTTCACTATTCAAATACTTAAATAAACAAGTGTTGTTTATAAAATTAGATAGTTTTTCTAACTTAACAAGTGTTTAAGATTTTTGTGAAAAGTGAATGTTCAAGGTCTTGATCAAATGGAAATAATAGTCATTATTTCTAAGTAAAATAGTTTTTGATAAAACATTTAAGAAAGTATAAAAGTGATTATGGTAGTTACTATAATCAAGGGAATTTTATACTGAATGTTTTTAATGGAAAGAAATTTAAAATGCCTTCACAAGTGTTTTGCACTTATGGCAAGTTTAATGAAACCACTTTCTGTAATTAGAAAGATGGATATATGGAGATCCAAGTTTTTGGTTTCATAAAACAAATTTCTTACAAAAACTAAGTTTTAAAACATGTGTTTAGAACACAAGTTTTAGGTATGTTAGTCAAGGATTGACTAAGGCCTAAAAGTATGTTTTAAAGTAATGCACTTTTTCATAAAAGATAGTGGGAGCATCTAAATAATGTATTTATCAAAGTTAAAAAGTTTTTCCTTTAACTAATATGATAAATACAAGATTGAACTTTTAGAGTATATTATTTCCAGAAACTCATAATGACCATATCTGGTACGAAACGCAGTTTTAGGAATATCATTTCCAGAAACAAGTACTTGATGATAACCTGAACGCAAATCAATCTTTGAAAAATAAGAAGCACCCTGTAGCTGATCAAACAAATCATCAATCCTAGGTAAAGGGTATTTATTTTTAACTGTCCTTTTATTCAATTCCCGATAATCAATGCACATTCGTAGAGTACCATCTTTCTTTTTAACAAATAAGACCGGAGCACCCCACGGAGATGAACTAGGACGAATAAAGCCTTTATCTAACAATTCCTGAATCTGAGTCATCATTTCTCGCATCTCAGCAGGAGCTAATCTGTAAGGGGCTTTAGCCACAGAACTCGAACCAGGAATTAAATCAATTCTGTATTCTACCTCACGAACTGGAGGCAATCCTGGTAACTCATCAGGAAACACTTCCGGGTATTCCGAAACTACCCGAATATCATAAATAACTTGCTTCTCCTTTTTAACATCAATAACATACGCAAGAAACGCTTCACACCCTTTGGCCAAAGATTTTCTAGCCTTCATAAACGAAATAATAGGGAAGGTAGAAAAAGACCTCTCTCCGCGGGCCACTACGTGTGACCCGTCAGATAAAGGAAAAGAAATCAACTTCTTATGGCATTTAATACTAGCTCTATTCTGGCTCAACCAATCCATTCCCAACACAACATCAAATCCAGATATAGGCATTAACAGAAAAGAGACTGGAAAACAAGTGCCATCAATATCAATTCTAGCTCCAGACACAGCCGTTGTGACTGGAACCATCTTACCATTAGCTATTTCTACTTCTAGAAAATCAGTAACATGTGAAGTAGGCAATTTCAATTGATCACAGAAAGCCATCGAAATAAAGGAGCGGTTAGCCCCTGAATCAAACAACACACGTGCAGGTACAGAATTTACAAGAAACGTACCAGTGATGACATCATCGGTGGCAATAGCATCATCTACTGTCATCCGAAAAGCTCTACCCTCGGGTGCAGGAGGATTCTTTCTCTTTTGGCCTGACTGAGATGATGATCCCCCAACTGTAATTGCCCCTGAACCTGACCCCGTCTTCCTTGCAGAGGGACACTCTCCTGATCTGTGACCCTCTTTTTTACAATTCCAGCACACGTTACGAGGAAATTTACAATCTTTTACCTCGTGTCCCAATCCACCACATCTGATACATCGCGAGGTCTGGGGTGTACAAGGTCCGGTGTGAGAAGACCTACAGTTTCTACACCATAGAGACCTCTGACCTGAACCACTCACAGCTGCCCTAGGGTTCTGCCTACCCTGTCCCTGGTTACCCTGCCATTTCTTCTTTTGCTGAGAACCAGTCTGTTCTGTCTTTGGTTTCTGCAAGGCAGCTTTATCCCTGTTCATCTGGTCACGTGCCTTAACATCTCCCTCGGCTGATTTAGCTAAGGTGAAGGCTTGAGACAAAGTGTTGGCTAGACGGGTATTACCCCTGTATTCTGGTAACAAAGCTCCAACAAAATATTGTATCTGAGAACGTTCGGTTGGCACCCATTGTTTCACAAATCTCAATTTCTCATTAAACTGTTTGATTAATTCATCAACTGTCATTTTCTCGGTCATATGTAAATTCAAGAAATCGTTTCTGATTTTATCCATTTCAAATTCACCACAATACTGTTCAAGAACTTTATTCTGGAACTGTTCCCAAGTAATGGATTTCATCTGCTCCGGGGTGAGGTGAGCTGTCAACGATTCCCACCAAGCGGAAGCATCCCCTGTAAGCATACTCTGGGCATAGGTAACTCGAAGCTCCTCTTCACAATTACAAATATTCAAAATTCTCGTTATTCCTTTCAACCATTCTAGAGTTTCAGCAGGATTGGTGCTTCCTGAGTATTCCTTTGGTTTACAATCTCGAAAATCCTTGAACTGACATTTCTTGGGTCCCTTCTGAGGTGGGTACCCAACCAAAGGATACTGATAGGATCCCTGAGACATAACGGGATAGAAATACTGTGGCTGGGTTGGCTGATATGTAGAGAAAATAGGTATTGATATTGTAGGAATCTCCGATTGAGTAGAAATCGCCGGAGGAATTGGTGCCTGAGAAGCCTGTACTTGTTTCTGTTTCTGAAGCTCAAGTACCTCTCCTCTAAGCTCTTGTAACTGATCCTCCAACTGATAAATATACTCTTCCCTATCAATATTAGCTTCAGTAACCTCAACACTCTCTGTTACAGGAATCTCTGAAGGACCTGCCGCCGAAGTACCAGCTCTTCTTGGGGTCAAGGGGGCATTAGTCAGGTTCTCATTATCGGCCATATCTGTGTCAATCACAACATCTCAACACTTATTAGGTAAACCGTTAGTAAACAACCTACTAACAACAGCTAACATCAAAAGAAACTTGCATTCACGCTAATTCCCACCCACATCAGAAATGTCTGACCAAACTCGAGCCAAGATTTGAGAATTGAACACTCTAACTGTGCACGCATCCCAAACCAGGGCTCTGATACCAAATTGTAACACCGCTATATATATATATATTTTTTTTTCTTTTTTTTTAATTAATCCTGCGGAAGCGAGCAACCAAATATACTTATTTACAGTAGTATTACAAATGATTTAACATCTGACACAAGTGTCAGTCAACCAAGTCCAGTGTTACATATATATACATACGGGCTCAAAACAAGATTATATCAGAGTTAATGTATCAGACATTCCCCAAAAGACTAGCAAAACTCCCAACAGCAAATAAGCTCAACAACCTGCAAGTTAGAGTTTATGGTGGGGGATTAGCTCAAAGCTAAGTGAATGGAAGTTTAACTAACGAAAAGCATCAGCAAATAAACAAGTATCACAGAGGACCGGCGGTTCGGCCGAACCTTCAACCAAATGCTGGCCTAGCATAGGTTTACCGATAGCCCACTTGTCATTCTCACACAGTAATCACCTCAAGTTGCAACACATGCATCAACAGATCTAATACTGATTAGCCGATGACAAGTGAACCCAGCCCACTATGGCTGACCCCATCATATGCACCCAGTGCCAATAAACAGTTGTTAACCAAACATCAAGTATGCCCAAGGCATCGACAAAACAAGTACCCGATCATTTAGTCTAACAGAGAGTAAAACCTTACAACATGTGGTAACCATTATCGTTACAACCAAAACAATTCGTGAGTTAAAAGTCCACTCACCTGTGTTCTTCCAACACCACACTCAGTATTCTAATTTCACTAAGTCTTCTCGTTTCCTGAAATACATCAGAACTTAATCAGTAACTGAGGATTACATTCCAATTACAAAAGCGACAACTCTCATGGCTATAAGCAATAAAATTACAGAATTATCGTCTGAATCACTACGCACGTGGTGAACACACTACGCACGTGGTGCACACACTACGCACGTGGTGCACACACTACGCACGTAATGCACTATCAAACTCACGAAGTGACTAACCCACTTCGCACGCAATGGACACTGGTACGCACGTAGTGGACTACACTCCGTGCGACCAAAACTCATCGACATCGTCTTCTTCATCGAGCACTACGCACGTAATGGAGTCACTACGCACGTAGTGGACTCCACTTCGCACGGCCAACACTCAACATCAAGAATTTCCTAATCAAAACTCGACAAAACAACACAACACACCTCTTGCTACTGAATCTGAGGCTTGATTCGAAATCTAACGTTAAAACTCGAAAACAGAATTCCAACTCACGTTTGAGTAAGAGTGGATTTTAAAGTCGATTTCTCTCTTCTTTTATGCAGCCAGGACCAAAAAACCGGGAATAACATGAACACATGCTATATATATAGGTCAAGCATGAAAGTATTACACTACACAGTGCAAATACTGCTATCTGAGATACAGAAACTTAATTAAAGCAGTCCTAACCAAATCATTAACATGCAATGAGGTATTATTTGGAACCCTCGTGTAAAACCAAATCATATGATTTCAATATCTTAATAAAATATTAAATCTCATATTTTATCTCTTGTCTCGCAGACCAATTAATTATCATGAAAACGTCAATAGCATCACGCAATTAGCAATTAAATAAAATGAGTACTAAATAAATAATACTTAAATACTCACCTAATTGCCAAGAACAACTGGACCCTAAATGCGGGTGTTACAGTATAAACGTTTAAAGACGAGTTTTGGTCGATTTGGGGTCAAAAACGATGAGTTACAGAAGCTGTGTCGAAACAGAGACGAAGGTCTCCCGTAGGATGCCTATTGTGTTGCTACGGCCGTAGGCAGGGTTTCTGCGGCCGTAGGGTGTGTTTTTGTGTGATTTACCGTATACGGACGAAGGAACATGGTCTACGGGCAAAACTCACGGTCGTAGGTCACCAAAGAATAGCTTCTGCAGGCGTAGGAAATGATTCTTACGGCCATAGAGAATGATTCGTTGGAAAGAAGCTCTACGGGCGTAAGGAGATATCCCTACGGCCGTAGGAATGGTTTGTGAAGTGTTCTACGGCCGTAGGACATGTCCTCTGCGGCCGTAGAGGCTTGTTCAGTGTGACGGTTTGTGCAGACTTATGATTTAAGCTGTGTTAGTGGGTAATCAAGTATGAACCTATTGTGTTAGGTATTCGGGTGAAGCCGGAAGACGCTGATCGTTGTGTTAGCTTATTGTGAGATTAATGTGAGTACCGGTTTCCCATGAGTCTCAGTAAGTAGTGCTAACTGTTGTGTGCTTTGATGTGATATTTGTGTTCACCTGTGTACGAACCTAAGGTATGTGGTAACGAGATATGCCATGCTATAGTGTTTAGGGTAAACAGTGTTATGTTGTCAAAGAACCACTGAATGTAACATGAATAATGTGTATACTATGTGTTAAGTGACAGTTGCATATTCTGTTCATCCAGTATGAGCATAAGCTGACGTGATATGATATGATGCATGCATGCAATTGGATCCTGATTGGATCAACTATGTGTTTCTGTGTTTATGTCTGGACACTTGGGGGGGCTGGATATCAGTTCCCAACACGGTTGAGGTCAGCTATGGTATTTCGGCTGGATCCCTTGAGGGCCTAGATGGCTGGTTATTCGGGATCAACGGTGGCTCGGTGGTGCACGCCGGGTCGTAGGTTCTGCAGGACCGCCGTTCCTTAACAAACAAAGGGGTTTTGGTTTATGATCAAGATCCGAATTGAGCCCGAGGGCTCCGCAACGTGCTCGGTGGGCTGCTCTTCACTTCCCCCACCAGTATGGATTGGTGTTGCTGATTCCCCAGTTGGAGCCATTGAGCGGGACTTGCAACCCTGCGAGATATGACTCCTACTGATACGTTGGCACACCGCGATGTGATAGGATAGCCTTGTGTGCTTTTCCTGTGATTATGACAGCTTGCTTACTGATACTTATGTGTAATCTGCACTCACTAGCTAGTGTAGCTAACCGGTCCATGATTTATTCTTTTTACAGGTAAAGACTAGGCAGCCTGGTGAGGCGGGTCCTTATTGGTATTTGTAGTTACTTTCCGGGAACACTACCTTGTTATACTTTATATCTTGTGATCCGATGGTCGGTTAGTAGTCGGTAATACCGGTTCGTTTGGGTCTTGGCTATTGTTGTTTTATCCTTATAATCGCCAAGTCTGGAATAACTCTTATGTTTTATAATCAGGGTTTAATTTTCCGCTGTACGCTTTTGATAAACACACTTAAAAAGTTTAAATTGTTACTATTTCTAAGCTCGTGAAAACCGGTGTTACATAAAGTCATCGTAATTTTGGGGGATATTTGAAGGAATATCGAATATAGCTGCAAAAGGTTTTTGCGGACCAAAATTGATGGATATTCGTTGGGGTTACGAATATTGGATTGACCCACCGTGAAAAATACTTCGTGGATTCGTGTCAAAAGTATTTATCACATAGGTTATCCTCAAACCTGAGGTATTTGGTTTGGGATGCGGTAACTGTTGTCTTCTTAGCGGGTTTCAACGCCACGCCGTAACAGGGTGGTCATAAGGGGTGTGTCTAGATTCAGTAGGAGCCGTATTGCCAAATGCAAATATGCAAGATGGTATTTGCACCTCCTTTTTAGGAGAGATATTTATGGGCCCCTTGACTGATTAAGAAACTGGTAAGTGCACGGCCGTGCCCAAACGAACTGATATGTTCTTTGTCGTTTATCACACAGCTTTGAAATCAAGTATGTCATGAACCAATTTTTGAGTCTCTGAGTTGACTTTCTCCATGCTCATGCTCAAAATTGAAATATCGCGCTGCAAGGGACAAACCTATATATATGCATTTACAGAGAGTTTATGATAGTTTAGTTTGTAAACAGTTAGTTTATGACAGGTTACTTCTAAGCAGGTTGCTTATGAAGTTTTATCACAAGTTACTTTGGGGTATAAGAGTTCTTATAATCTGGTTACCCTAAGTGTCTGGCTAGGGACCTCCTTAGGCTAACAATGTGCAGTAACTATTACTTATATTGCACAAGTGGGAGTCTGTTGGATTATGTGCAGAGATAATTAATGGGCATATTGTATCCAATTTTATAATAGACTAAAGGGTCACACTGCTACACACCCAAATCGGAACAGTTGAATTTCACCATAAATCTGTGTGGAAATAATTAATCAGATTTGATTAATTATTAAAGAGAAAAGTAAATAATTAATCATTAGTATTAATTATTGAAAAAAGATAAATAAATAATTAATTAGTTTGTATTAATTATTAGAAAGGAAATAAATAATAAATAGTTATTTATTATTTAAAGAGAAATTAAATATTAAGTTTTAATATTTAACGGACCAGTTAATTAATAGTTAATTAATTAACTTAGTAAAGTCTAGGGGGTCAAAGTGAGTAGAGATGAAAGTTTAATTAAATCCAGTGGGCTTTTAATTAAACGGGCTTAGGTCCATCTAATCCTTATATATATATCCTTAAGCTTAAAGGATTAATATATGAGACAAGGGATTAAGAAGGATTAACCTAGCCACCAAAACTCTCTCTCGTCGCACTCTCTCTCTCGGTTTCTCTTGTCGAAGTCGAAGAAACAAACACCGAGTGTGATTGCGTTATTGGTGATCGACGCAAGAGTACACACACACATTCTCGGTTTTTCGAGAATCGTTGGTTGGTGGTCCAGGAGCGGTCTAGCAGCCAGTTCCAAGGAGGTGCAGTAGTGGTGGACTATTTTAGCAATCCCAAGTTTGATCAGGTATATTACTTTGTAACCTATCCTGTGGATTGTTTGTTAGAAACTATGTTTTGATCATTAGTTTTAAAGATCCTAACCCTTTTGGGGTTTAGAGGGTTGTGTTCAATCCAGTTTCGCTTTTAGGATTGAAACAGTAGAATCAAACCCAGGTTTGACCAGTTTGTGTCATTGGGTGGTTTGGTCAGGTTCAAAACCCTACATAATTAAGGCATTGATTATTTTTAAACGTCTCACTAAAAAAAATGATCATCTCTACCCGTCTCTAATTAGAAAATAGCGATCACATTAGAAGCGTCTTTTTAACAAACGATGATGATCACCAAACTCTCACAACATAAAATACAATAATATACATAGAATGATATTCTTTTCTAAGTTCTTCTTTTACTTGTATATTATCTCTCTCGTCGAACTTCTTACCAACTCAAGCAATTGTTAAATATTTTTTTGAAAAATCAAAAGTTTTTAAATTTAGAGAGAAACTAGATGTCCAATATTTATAAACAAATATGATATTTTTGGTGAACAATTCTTTGAGTTAAGTATTTATCAATTGTGCGCAACAAGAAAATATATATTATAGAATGAAATAAAATAATAATTCCAAAAATAATAACTATTAATATTATATTAGTGTGAGGGTAAATTCAGTGCCGTCTCAAACATATTTGGAGCCCGGGGCAAAACTAAAAAGTGGGCCCTAAAATTACTAAAATATAATAAAACATACTAAAACGTATAATATGTTAAGTAAGAAACCTACAATTGTTTAGGTTTTTAAATTCTTTATAAAATTTTCATTCTCTCTCGTTTTGGGTTTTCAAATTCTTCTCTTTTCTTTTATTTTTTACTATGGTAGAAATACATTTTGGAAAATTTGATTTATTAGTTAGTTATAAATGGATTTAGATATTCAAATAAACAAAACAATGAACTTGATATCTAGCGATTAGAATTTCAAGTGATAAAAATGGGAGAATTTCAAATAAATGACTCCAACAAATCTAATAGTTGATAATTTGGTATCAAGTGAGTAGAATTTCAAGTGATAAAAATGGGCCCAAATTAACAATTGATTCAAAAAAGTAAGTTATTTCAAATAACAAAATCAAATTAATTAACTAATAATCAATAATCAATAACCCAAACAAGAAATGAAAGATAAAAGAAACTTCATGCCTGTTTTGTTAGACTTTTAACAATTAATTTTTGAAGCCTTGATTTCCGAAAGTAAATGACTCTTATTATGTGTTTTCCAAGCCTATTGCTATTTCAATTTCTAAGTTTGCGCTTTTTGGGCCAAAAAAATTGGATATTTTCCCTACTTAACTGTATATTTAGGCTCAATAAACTTTGTTACACACACTCATGCACACACAACATATAAATATATATGTATATATAGAAATTTATACCGACCGTGGGCCCCATCTAGCCATGGGCCCTGAGCGGTTGCCCAAGTAACCCTCCCCTTAAGACGGCCGTGGGTAAATTGTAATGTAAAGGATATCATCGTGCCCACTCAAGTGAGCACGTAAACAAGAGAGTAGAACTTGATCTCTTCCCCTCACGTGTCATTTGTCAGCACCTCATGCATGCCAATTTAGCTACCTATTTATGGGATACTTTTATCCACATGGATAGCAGTGTAGATGCCAAGTTAGACAGTGAGTCCCTTATCACATCTTATCAATTTTTATATTTTATAGAGCTACTTATAACCTACCTACTAAACTTTACCACTGTTATCTTTTTTCAGCAAACTTATCAAACACCCTAGTCCCACCTCACTCTCCACCCCACCAGCACCCTCCTTTCCCGCGATGCAGCTTGTGTTCCAGTGACTGCCACTGTCAACCACCACTTACCCATTTCGTGACTGCTAACCATGGCTCCCCCTTATTCGTACAAAAAAAAAAAATCAAATAAAGAGGTTTTATGGATGTATGTGCTAAAAATAATAAAAAGCAAGATCCTTTCACGGTAGAAGCTTGACATGTTAGACGCCACCAATAGTTAGAGGAATCTGGGAGGACGGCCGGGAAGGAATTGATGGTACATAAGACGACATACCCAACCAAGACCTTTTGTCCCTTTCACGCGGATAGCTCCAATAGTCACCAATAGTCTTATGGATGTAAGTTGCCCGAGTTCTAATAAGGGTAAAGCCCCAGCTCTGTGATTATTCGGATAGCTCCAAATGTAACCGAATATTGGCCTTTGAAACACTTTTTGAACACAGTTAGAGCATGTGTAAATAACAACAAATGTTTTGTAACTTTTTGTAAACTCTGATAACTTTTTGGTGCTAACTTTTGAGAAATGTTATTAATTACTAAAGTGTAACCAAGTCTTGCATAGTAAGGTTATACACTGCAAGCCATAGTCCACCGATGGTCATATTCTCACCATGCAAACTTCTCATGGGAGAAACTTAAGTAGTGTGAGTTGTCCTAAGCTGTGTTATACCAGAAATATATAGCTTGTGTGACTTGCGTTGAATAAGATTAAGATAGATCCCAGGTCCAGAATACTAGAATTGCACGAGATTAAGTTCCGGAGATAATAAGATATGATTAATTGTATTATGTACATGTATGTACGTGTTTAAATATATGGATGACTTTATATGTGCAGATCTGTTTGGATATATTAATGACTTTTGCGAGTAATTGGTCCTTCATCTTCGTCCTCTCCCCTACAGATTTACTAACGTAAAATCGAATCCCTAGTCTCCCATTTCTATCTCACTCTCCTTCCTAGCTTCTCACTCTTTGAAATCTCTCCCTCTATCAATTGAATAGGTGGCGAAGATTGGATCAACCAACTTTTGTGAATTCTAGATCCGCGATAAGAGCGAGCTTAGATGAACAGATCTCTGTCAATCTTCTCGCTGAAGATTAGAGCTTAGATGAACAAATGATAGAAGCAAACTTCTCCCTTTGTCGAACTTTGGGTACCATAAACAAACTTTTCTAAATTCTAGAATTTCTTAGATCGTTTGCATCCACTCTCCACCTTACATGTGATTTTTGGTTTCCACAAACAATTTGTTCATCAAGTGTTCTTGAATTTTGGTTTTCTAAAAAAAGGTTTGTTCCTGAATTTGTTCGAGTGTTTTTCATTGATTTGTTCATCTAACTTTTGGGTTTTTTGGTGATGGTTTAAGGTAATATTTAGAGGTGGTCTAGTCATTTCCTTTTAAAGGGTAAGGGTATTATAGTATTGTCAATATTAACTAAAAACCAAAACTACAATTAATCCGACCTTTTAAAATTTAAACCATCCTAGAAAACAAAAATATAATTTACTCTAAAAATGAAATGACTGAAAGTGACCGTTTAAAAGGCATTGATGGATCTTTGTGTTTGGAATAGAAATACAAAATGAAACTATATGAGTTTAATTTACATTAAACTACTCACATGTCCAAATCTGTTGCTCATATTTATTTCTTTCTATAGCTTTATGTTTTTTTTTTGTATTGTTATTTAATACTATTCTTACAATAATAAACAACGTGTTGATAATCACTTCAACTTCGTGATAACTATTAGAAGTTAAAAACATCACTATCCAAGACTCGGCTTGAACATTTTTAACTATCACTTGCATATGAACATTAACAAACATGTTTATCGTATAAAACACAAAACTATAGCTTTAACAACAACTAGATTAGACGTCAGTGTCATACACATGTTTGTTTAAAAAAATGATAAATATTAAATATTAATAAAAAATTGTAAAAAGGAAATAAATGAGGATTTTAAATATTGGCGACACACAACGTCAAAACTTAGATCAACGGTGGAAGCATTGACGCAAGGGGGATTAGAGACGTGAAAGTAGAAACGTTGTATCATGATACGATTAGACGTGATAATATTTCTATTACTAGTTATAGATTAATATTGTTATAATTAGTACAATATAGTACAACAAGGTCATATCCTTATTGGTTACAATAAAAAAGAAGAGTTAATTACAATTTTTTGTCTTTATGGTTTGTTAGAAATTATGAATATGATCCTTGGGTCCGAATTTTTACGAGTTTGGTCTCTTCCAACCTGACTTTCTTACATGATTGGTCTTTCTCCAACCTGAAAAGACTAAACTATCCTTATCCTATTTATTTTTCATTTATTAATTATCAATGAGATCTTATTAATATTAAAAGTTTTCTAAAAAATGAAAAATCTAGGATTTATCATTATTAGCTACTATCCACATCAAGAAATGCAATGTATAGTTGTATACACTCGACCATCACCATTGAAGAAAGCCACAACTACCACTTCCATCACCACTACCACCACCTCCTCCTCCATCACCTTTTACCACCTGCTTTCGCCTCCGCCTCCCTTTCTAGCGGCACCTCATCACCACCTGCCACATATTCCCTTCTAGCGACCTCCTCCATCACCACCACCACCTTCACCTCCATCACCACCACATGCCACCTTCTCTATTGTTCTGATACACAGATAACGAACGAAGTAGGGCTTCAATTAGGGCTTTAATTAGGGTTTTCATCTGTGAATATCTCGAATTGGCGAGAGCTTTGAATATCTTGAATATCACATTCTTGATCCCTTGAATCAATTAAAGTTTACACAAGGTTTTTGTTCTTGAATATCCATAATCAATTTTGGTTCCAATTAGGTTTTGTTCTTGAATCCCTTGAATCGATTGGGGTTTCGAAAGTTATGGAGAGGATGGCAACAGTTGGCAATTTCTTGAATCCCTTGAATCATTTGGTTTCAGTCGATTAGTTTAGGGGTGTTTGTTGACAATTTCGGGTAAAAGCGAGGATATAGTGCTTGATTTAATTAATGGTGGTAGGGGGTGATGGAGATGGTGCAGATGACGGTGGTGGTAGTATGATGGGGAGAGATAGAGTGTGTGTAGAAGAGAAAAGGCTGGGTATGAGATAAAACATATCAAACCGAGAGTTAGAGAGAGAGAGAGAGGGGAGACGGTGGTGGTCGGAGTTAGTGATGGTGACTGGAGGTGGAGGCAGTAAAGGTGATGGTGGTAGTAAGGTGATGGTGGCGGGGGTGTTGTAGTAGGTAGGGAGATAGAGTATAAATATGATATATTGTAAAATATGTAAATACAATATTAAAAGGTTTATTAAGAACATATATGCAATTTTCTTTGATAATTTTGATTCAATTTAAAGTCAGACAGGATCCAACTTTAACCAAGAAAACTCAAAATTAGATTTCAATAATATATGGATCAAATTTGATAAGTAAATAGTCATTGACATTTAAATGAATAGAAAGGGTGGTGCAATAAATTTTATGCAAGTTAGTCTTTTATTTATAATAAAAGATAAAAGACACAATATTCTTGATCATTACCAAAACGACGTTGGCTATGTTATCGGCAGTCAACTTTCTTGCTTGGTTAGACCGGCTGCATCGTTTAAACAAGCCGATGGCTTGGGCTGATGTGGAGCAATGAACCAAATGGGAACACCATCACACCTCATTGGGTGGTGGAGGTTCCCAACCCATCTAGTCCTCAGACCCGCTTAGGGTTCCTTTTTTTTCCTTTTCCTCTCTCTATCTCTCTTTCTCTCTCATATTAAATAATATTTCATTATTATTATTTGATGTAGGGTTAAATAGGGTTGGATGTGGGGGTTGTAGGGTTAGAGAGGGTTGAAGATGGAGGATGATGTGGATGCTGAAGTAACATTGCTTTTGGTAGGGTAAGTTAGGTTGGATGCTGATGGTCTTACAAGAAGCTTATACTTATATACTACCAAGTTGCGAACCAAGATGCAGTTAGATATAGATCAGAAGGTGAAACTGAAATAGAAGAAAGCTGTAGAATGCGATCACATGAATGATGAATCTTTTAACTGGAATTGAAATAAATCTTCCTACCGGAAATTCATTAATAACCCATATTTCATTATTAGTAATGTGAAAAAGAATGGATAATTTGTATGACAATTTTTTTTATCAAGTTATACAAAATTTTACGCTCCTGATGATGGAAATTGAAAACAATTTCAAGTTATTGAACTTGAATTTTTTTGATTCTCTATTCATTACTAAACCAACATATTCATTCGACGTATCCTAGGTGTAAAGCTAAGAATCCCCAGTTAAGTTGCCTAGAAATCCTTCCTCTTCCAAAATATGAACTACAAACCTCGTCCACAAGATCATCAATCAAACAAATAAAGAACAAATATCAATAAAGCAGAAACACAATGATCCTATGTCTAGCATGAAAAACCAAGACTCACTGATACATGAACTCTTACGTGGCATTCTCGAGTTTTTTAAAGGGGGAAAGGAAGGAATTGGGAAGAAAATAGCAAAGTATTGCGCTCTAGTTTCATTTTGGGAAGGAAATTAGAGTAAATGAAGGGGAAGTTTAGGCTAATTTTTCTTTCAATCTTTACATTATATAAGTGGACAGATTTGAAAAGAAAGAAATCCCTTCCACTTCCTTTCTTTTCCATGTTTATTTCACAAAATAGTAACCAAGTTTGAAAACTGTTATCCTAAGGTCATTTGTGGGTTATTTCACAACGTGAAATATAGGGAGGTGTGACACTGGTGGAACAATTTTCAAACTTGATTACTATTCTATGAAGTTTCCTCTTCTTTTCCTCCCTTTTTAAACTCGAGAATGCAGCGTTAAAGTGGATTGTCCTATGAAGTATGAACATCCAGACAATAGGATGCTACATAATAGTTGAATGGAAGGATGAAAATGGAGGTATGCTCTACATAAAAATAAGCATTGAAACAATCAAGTGTTACCAAATCCTTTTGTACAGCATCTGCAATATTTTCATGAGATCAAAGCTCTGCAACTGGAATTGGGTGGGTTAAATTCTAATCATAACTTATATTATGCAAAAAGTTGCAACATTTGAAATGACCACACTTAGTTTGTAAGTTAAAAGAACAGAATTTAAGCTAACCAGACATCAATCCATTTTCGAATCGTCTTGAAGATGTAACCAACATTGAAACATGTAGCAACCAGTATCACTTCTGTTTAGATGCTAATTAACATGATCACAAATGCACAAGCCAAATAGACGATACATAGATTCAAACTGTCAATTTGAGTATAATGTTACAACTCACCTTATTCATGTGGTTGTGTACTGCAGTTTTTACAGCTTCTTGCGCAGGATGTACACATCAGTCTCTTCGTATGCATATTCCGGGTGAAGATGTTCATGAGGCACCTTTTCAATATCAAAAATCTGATTACATTGCTCCCAAAACAGCGTATGAGCTTCAGGTGACCTCACTTGATACCCTAACAGCACCACCCCTGAATCACTAACCATCGTTTCCATCGCCGCCAGGAGCGGCGCCACCGATTCCTCTATGTAGACCACATCAGCCGCGAGTACGATGTCGAAGGGCGGTTTTAGGGCTTTGATTTGGTCGGAATTGTTCCAGTGGAGTTGCGCCGTTTTTAACATCTTCCCCAGCACCGGTTTGTTGCGTTTCAAATTGTGCTTGAGTGCCGGCATAACGGGTGCGATGTCGGTGAGAACGACCTCTTTCAGCCCGAGAAGGTAAAGCCCCATGGCGGCGACACCGCAGCCAGTGCCGAGTTCAACGGCGCGTTTGTTGGTGAAGTTTAATAGGGTTGCGTAGGGGTTGTCAGTGGTGGAAGTAGAAGTGGAAGAGAGCCAACGCTCGGCAAATTTGACGAGGACGAGGGAGCAAGGCCAGACGGTGGTTCCGACGTGCATTGACCCATTATCTTGATGAAATGAAAGCTTTGAGTTGCCGACGGTGAGGTCGATCACCGGTGAGTCGGTGAATCGCATCGTGCCCTTTCCCTCTTTTTTCTTCTTCTGTGGGTTTAGAGTCTTAAAATAGATTAGGCCCACAAATGTGTGTTGGGCTTTTTCTAATGGGTAAAGGCCCATAAAAACTAAAAATTAATGTTTAAAGGCCCAGCAAAACCCTGACTAATGCAACAGAAACCAAATATTAAAATTCGTAACAAGGTGTTTGACATTGCGGTAGATTAGGGGGAAACGACTTAACCACGCGTAATATTTAAAGTGTGTAAGTTATACATATTACTATTATTACATACTATCGTTCTGTGATATGATTTATTTTTGAATTTTATAGAATTGGTATCTGAAACTGAATGATGAAAGGTAAATGTATAAATCGAACATATCTAAATCATGACAGACACCCATGGTTCGGTTGATAGTTGTTAGTCAAGGTTATTGTGACCAATTCTTAACCATCATATTCATATAAATGAAAATACAAAAAAATAGAACAAGCTTGTAAGATAGCATACACAACAATTATACTAGAGAATTGGGTAATCGTAGCAAATATGGCTTGATAGCATACACAACAATTATACTAAAGAACCATGTGCCCTTTTGTGTTTGAAAAGACAATGAGAATTAAAAGAGGGAATTCTGAAAGCAAGGGAAACACGCTCGCCACCACCGTCATAGCCTCTAATCCCTGTCGCTAGTCACCGCCCTAGTCGCCGTCTCGGTCTCCATCGCCGGTCATCTTTTTGTGTTTGAGTCGTTGAGAGCTTGGTGAGAAGATGGAATCTTAATTCCATTGATGATGAGAAGGAATCTCAATTCCTTCATTTGAGGGAAAGTTTTCTTATTCTAATTTTTCAATTCCTTCCATCAAATGTATATGAATTGGATTCCAGTTTTTTAAAAGTCTTAAGGAATCATTCAAACTAAACTGCCATAGATTTAATTTACTTACATCTCATAATCCCGTGTAGATCATAATACCACAACTAGCGCAAAGTTCTATTAACTTCTTTTACATATTTATACCATTTTATATAAAGAATTGGGTAATCATAGTTAGAAAAATGTAAAAAACAAACTCATCGTATGACCCAGTGTGTATCAGTGTTTTCAAGGTTTACGGGTTGCATGCTTATTGATTTTTTACTAGAAATCATACGAGCTAGTTCAATTTTTCGATTAACGGACTCAAAACCGGTTAATATATGAACCAATAATAAGTTTTATACGATTTTTCATAAAACAAAACTATCTATTCGACATTTCATAAGAGATATGATATTTTTATTTGTGAAAATTAAAACTAGTACTATTACTAATTACAAATTTGTAATATAGCCTCGGTATTCAAAATATTTTTACCTGAATAACCGATTTTAATAAAAAACCTAATTTTGTTTTCGATCAAATAAGATGGACCGTTTAAAAGTACCGGTTTAAGATAGGCCAGCCACAACAGTCCCACGGTACCAAGGGAAGAACTATACTAATGCGCTCGCAGTCATCGGGAAATCTTGAACACTACTGAATACTGAGAGCTAATTATCCATCAACGATGGTAAGGTATCCCTGTAACCCTAATTTTACATTTCAATTTCATTTTCAAGCACCAACCATCGTTTATATCAATGATTTTAATCATACCCTACTCCCCTTTTCGTTTTCTTTTAGACCGAGGTAATTCGATTGTTCTTCTGTTCTTTTCGAACATTGGCACATCTTAGTAGATTTGGAGAACGAATTTAGCTAGGCTAGGTATTGTTAAGTTGCTGCAGTTGTTCATCTGCTTCTGGATTTGATGGTGGTATTAGGGTTTATGCATTTTTCAATTTCACATTGCTCCCGAGATTAAATGATTTGCTGTATATAAAGTTTTATCTTAGTAAAATTAAAGTTTTGTTTGATTTTGTAAAAAACGAACAGTTGATTGTTTGTTTGATCAAGATCCTTGTCATTTCTTGAATTACTACAATTATATAGATTAAAGTTTTCTTAGAAATGTATAATTTGATTTGAATATGTTTCTTTGTTTCGAACCGCTGCTTTATTGTCTTATGATCATTATTGTTATTTTTAAAAACTCAAATTCAATTCCTGTTCATATAGATCTGTTGCTGAAATTCTAAAAAGAACATTAAATCAACATCATCATGGATACAAAATCACTAGCAAAGTCAAAGAGAGCGCATTCTCTGCATCATAAGAAACATCATCCAAATCAAAAGGGGAAAGGTGCTACGAGCACTGTAAGCACGTCTGGTGCTGAAATAGCAGTTAAAGATAAACCTCGGGTATCTCGGGGCCCACATTCACTTCCCTCCAATTCAGATCGTTATGAGGATGAAGATGACCCTATGACAGAAAGTGTAATAGATGGTCAACTTGGTCAAGCAAAAGACGGCGTTGTGCGTAAAAGTAAAGGTGCAGATTATGTTTACTTGCTTTCTGAGGCCAAGTCTCAGAATTCTACTATGCTGCCTTCAGAAATCTTTCCATCTCTTGATGATTTTGTTTCGGGTAGGCACTTATTCCTTTCAGTTGTTGTCAACTCGTTTACATATCATAAAAATATAAATATACATACAACATTCTTATCAATATATTCATTTACGAAATTCTGTCTTACAGTTCAATTGCTGAATTGCATAACCTTTTCTATGTTTTAAGTTTCATATGATCTTTTGCATCTAAAATAATTCTATACAAAATTCAAGTGGATTTATTTTGAGAGTATATATATGTTGTTGTGTCTTTGCTTTATTTAAAGATAATTTTATACCCGTTGCTAGTTACAACAAAACAACTGTACTGTTTTTGAAATTTTATGATCAAATATCCCAAATTTATACATAGGCCAACCAAGTATCAAAAGTTTTCATTAAGGCTACCCTATTATTAAAATTCTTTTAATACCAGCCAAGTATAAATCTTAGATTTGTTTTTATCTACTGCAGCTGAAAAGAAAAAATTGCTGGAAATTTGTAAACTGATAAAATACCTCTAAATTATAGCTTTTATTATGTTTAGAGTTGTAATTTTTTTTTTTGATGAATTTACTTGAAAGAATAATCTCTAAATGGATTTTGAAAGCATATATGATTAGATTCATGGCATTTTGCCAATTGTAGATGAGGCAAAACGAGACATTATCTCTAACTTAATACTTGGTTGGCCTACATATACATTATCACTATATTTGAACTTTTACCCAAGTTCATGGTCACACTGCTATTGCATCTTATTCCTCCAAAGCAGCATTATGCTTATTCAATTGTAAATCTCTCTTTCCTCTATTTTCTCCTCCACGACAATCCTCTACAATCAAGGTGTCTGAAAGATTTTTCCAGCGATAATATGAAATCAAATGTTGCAATATTTTCATAATAGGATTTAATCCATAATCATTTTGTGCTGCCACTTCCCAAGATTGTCCTTCTTCTTGTTAGATAAACGGGAGTATTTGCTTCTTAAAATCCATCTGAAGTAAAGAATAGGAAATTGGACGCAGAGCCTACATTCATGGGGTCCTTCAGTTTAAAAAATATTCCATCACGAAAATGTTTGTAGAATGCTACTTCTTTTATTAACCAGTTTTGTTAGCTTGGGAGTGTACTAGGACTTCTATCAGATCATGTGTAAGTGTATGAAAAATTGCTGCAGATTGTTGATTAAAGTCTTGCAATAGAAATGTGTGTTTAGTATTTTGGTATAATGGTATATAAGGAAAGTAAGAGATATTTTAGGTATAATAAACTAAATATATTTCTTAGATTTTGGTCAGGGAAAAGACGCCTTTTTTACTGTTAGAGGGGAAAGCTTACTATCATCTATTCAGAACGATAGTTTCTTTGTGGATGATAAAACACCTGCAAACTATGAGGTACGTTATCCTAATTCATAAAATCTTCAGCATTATCTTGTTTCTTGTTTTAACACTAAAAAAGTTCGAATCTTCTGTCATGTGCCAAAATCACATTTTGTGGATTTATTTACATTTTTAATTAATATAATGCACATATCGAAGATATCCTTGATCTTTCTGCCTAATACTAAACTATAAATCTGCATTTATTCTTGTAGTTGGACATGCAGTTGTTTAATTAGTTGTGAGTATCATTTTAATTTATGTGAAGAAAAGTAGAGATTATATAGATTCTGTAAAAGTTTTTTTTAATGCTTTAAGGATACGAGTGAGTGGTACATAAACACCTGGATTTGAAAAATTCTAATAAGATTATGGTTCAAAGTTTTGTTTATATATGTTTTGGAACCAAAACGATGATGTAAACATGTTATGTTATTTGGGTGTGTTATCTTGGTTTTCTGTAGAAACTATATGCATACAAGTTAGTTCCTCACTTCCTCCTTATCACTTATGAATGATGTAATGCTTGAGTTGATACACAATCTTAGTAACTCTTTATTTCTTTCTCGAACCATATATGCTAACACGTCCATGTCCCTGTTTGGACTTGAACCTACACTTAATCTACATTGATTTTTTTTTCTTTTATGCTCAATAACATTGTTCTTTTCATGGGCAATTACTTGAAACCATATCAATAACATTGTTCTTTTGCAATATCAATAATGTGCAATTAGTTGATTTTGACATGAGAACTTTTTTATGTGTGTAGGCTTCATTTCTCTCACTAAATATGCATGCTCTTGCGGATCAACTTGCAAAAATAGATTTACCTAAAAGGCTTTTCATGGAGGCGGATTTGTTCTCTTTGGAGCAGGTATGTGGTTTAAAATTCAGTTTATAATTACATCATGTTTTCTTGGTTGTGCTTAAAGGCGGGATTACCTTTTATCTGTTAACTGGACAAATGAATAAAGTAAAAAAGTAACTTATAATGAGATCGGTTGAACGTGTTGAACCATTGAAAATCACCCAAAGTGTATTTTTAATGTGTAAAACCTCATAAATAACAACATTAGATTAGTCTTGAAACAATATGTTCTTGTAATCATAAAAAATTAATAAATTTGGAGTTTTGGGCAAAACTTGAAGGGAATGTCCTCCCTCTTGAATTACCTGGTGGTTGTGTTTCCGGTTTCTCACATGATATCTTTCTGTACAAGTGGTGAGATGGGCCAGGTAGGTAATGGGTCAAAGTCATAACTCATTGGTGTGGATCTAATGGATCGGTGTAGGTTGGCCCAAAACATGTTTTAACTTTTATACCTTTTTCCTTGGAGTATTTTTTTTTTTACAAAAATAACCAGTTCATTCAATACAACTTCAGAACTGTACTATTTTTGTAATATTTTACATTATATAATAATATGTTTTAGAAGGATTTATCTTTTAAAGTGTCAGAATAGTAAAGTGCCCTCTTAACGGCTTACTACCCAAATCGACTAATTCCTTAATAAATGAACTAAAATTGCAACCTTAGCATGTTACATCTTTGTATTTAGTTTAATAATGCTCTTGATATTTCTCTTTCTACTCCCATCTTTTTCAAAAACTTGATATAAAAACTTTTTTGTTGAATCCAATACTTCCATTTTGCCTTTGGCAGGATTCTGAAAATGGGCAAGAACTCCAAAACGTTAGCCATGATCATGATAATGCAAATACAAACATGTTACAAGCACACGACCATCGTGACTTCAAATCATCAGCCACCAGCACCACCGCCGCCACCAAGAGCCACCACCAAGCCATCCAAGACCATACTAGCAGCACCAGCATGAACCCAATGGTGCGCTCAACACCAAATATAAATCCCAACTCGAATGAGAACCAATCAAAACTCAAATCAGAAACAGCTGAAACTGAACTTGATATGCTTCTTGATTCTTTTGCTGATGCTAATTTGAAGGAGAAGCCCTCAACCTCAAAGAAAAATAATGTAGCTTTTGATATCGATAGTACCCTGGATGACCTACTCAAAGAAACATCTACTCCATCTCATGAGGTGACAACGACTCTTGGATCAGCACCCCCTTCCCAATCCGTGTCCAAGTCTGTCATACTTGATGATTTTGATTCGTGGTTAGATACTATTTGATGTTGTATTCTTGGATTAACATATTGTAAACAGGAAGAAATAACTTGACTTGCTGTTGCACTTGACTGACTTACTTGATCACGGTCTTCCTGCACACAAAATTCGGTTTTCTTTTTATGACAAACCATATTGACCTTTTTAAATCGTATGTATCATAATTTAAAACTTTCTTTTCATGTAACGAACTTACAAAACTTTCTTTTGCAAAGGGATGGGCAACTTCTTTAGATTGTTTTAGAGTTTGGCCAATTTAGCAATCTCAACGAAGTCGAAGAAGAAATGGCAAGGGTCAAGGAGTTGAAGGCAGAGAAGATATAGTGCCGTCTCAAACATTTTTGAGGCCGGGGGCAAAACTAAAAAGTGGGTCCTAAAATCACTAAAATATAATAAAACATACTAAAACGTATAATATGTTAAGTAAGAAACCTACAATTGTTTAGGTTTTTAAATTCTTTATAAAATTTTCATTCTCTCTGTTTGAGATCGTTTTGGGTTCTCAAATTCTTCTCTTTTCTTTTATTTTTTACTACGGTAGAAATACATTTTAGAAATTTTGATTTATTAGTTAGTTATAAATGGATTTAGATATTCAAATAAACAAAACAATGAACTTGATATCTAACGATTCAACTATGAAAGTAAGCACATCAATTAACTTGATATCAAGTGATTCAAGTAACTAGCTTATCTAATATACCAAATAACTACTAAACTAATTAACTAATTATCAAGAATATTTGGCTAATTTATTTCAAATAAATGACTCCAACAAATCTAATAGTTGATAATTTGGTATCAAGTGAGTAGAATTTCAAGTGATAAAAATGGGCCCAAATTAACAATTGATTCAAAAAAGTAAGTTATTTCAAATAACAAAATCAAATTAATTAACTAATAATCAATAATCAATAACCCAAACAAGAAATGAAAGATAAAAGAAACTTCATGCCTGTTTTGTTAGACTTTTAACAATTAATTTTTGAAGCCTTGATTTCCGAAAGTAAATGACTCTTATTATGTGTTTTCCAAGCTTATTGCTATTTCAATTTCTAAGTTTGCGCTTTTTGGGCCAAAAAAATTGGATATTTTCCCTACTTAACTGTATATTTAGGCTCAATAAACTTTGTTACACACACTCACACACACACAACATATAAATATATATGTATATATAGAAGTTTATACCGACCGTGGGCCCCATCTAGCCATGGGCCCTGGGCGGTTGCCTGGGTAGCCCTCCCCTTAAGACGGCCCTGCTAGTCAACGAAAGTTGCTGTACTCCACTTTTATTGATAAAATCTTTAAATAAAGGGCAAACTGCATCATAATACAACGAACTTTTAATAAGCTTCCAATGTATACAACGAACTTTAAAATTTTAAAAATAATACAACTAACTTAACTTTTTCTCCCATTTTATGCAAAAAGTAACCTGGAACACAGGTAGCCGGTAATTTGCAATTTTTTTATATTTTTAATTTTAAATTCCATTGTTCTTCAAGATTGTTAGTGCATACATGGTCACACATTAAGAAATGCACTCCTTATTTTGATGATGATAAAAATATGAACAAGTAATATTATTGCTTATCAAATTTATTCATATGTTCATATGCTACATTCTTTAAAGATCAACAAACCTAAAATTAATGATCAAGTGAAGAACAAATAATTGAAGACTTCAATTCAACAAGAAAAGAAGAAATCAAGATAAATCAACATTCACGGTCGATACCACGGTCGACCGTGAATCAACCGTCGATGCTCAACTCGCAACTCTTAAATATTGTTCTTCTTCAAGTCAACCGAACTCGTACTTAACAAGTGAAGATGATATCTTCAAAGCCGATGACGAAGATATCTACAAACAAGAGTTCGAATTATATGAGCTTACAAATAAAAATAATTAAATTAGTTTATGTTTTTATAAAATTATTTTTATAAAAACTTTTATAAAAATGACAAAGATTTTATAAAACTCAATTGTGTTGGTTGATTAAATCTAAGACTTCCTATTTTAAGAAAATAACAAACACAATCCTACTTTGAAACAATACACCACCATAATTGGCAAAGGAATCTCCCAAAGGGGTAAAATTCCAACATGCTTTGTGTATTGGTTTCCAAACTTCCATTTTTGTGTTTGAATTCAAACATTAGAAGTATGGGATCAACCAACCTTTTGAACATATACTTTTCAGTTGATTTTTATGGTAAAAATGAGTTGAGTGTGGTTTTAAATAAAGTCCAACGTCTATATTGCAAAGAACAAGAAAGTCCAGGTACCTCACGGTTTTAGCCACGGTCGACCTTGGATCGACCGTGGGGGTACTGGACAGCTTTTGGACTTTCAGCTTTTTCCTTATTTAAACCAACTCAAACCTCATTTTATAGAATCTCTTGCACAAGCAAAAACACATAACATATATTCTTATCTTGTGAGCTCATATTCTTTGATAATTCATCTATCATTCAAGATCAAGAATCAAGCAAGAGCAAAGCTTTCAAAGCTTAAACACTACATCATCTTTCTATATATTTTGTAATAGTGTAAGGATCAACTCTAGCCTTTCAAATTAGAGTGAAGTAAGGATCATCTCTAGCCTTTAGAATTAGAGAGAAGTAAGGATCAACTCTAGCCTATAGAATTAGAGTGAAGCAAGGTTATCTTTACCTTACTTGCAAGTTTGAAGTGTTAATTCTTGCAAGTGAAAAAGAGAAGTGTAAAAGGTTTATCTCTACCTTCAAAGAGAGAAGCTAGTGGAGCAAACTCTTGGTGGGTGAGGCCAAGGAGTGGATGTAGTGCAAGTTTGTTAACACTTGCATGAACCACTATAAATCTCTTGTCTACTAATTGGTGATATCTCTCTACCCTTATTCTCTTTATTTCAAGTATATATATATTTGTTGTGTTATAAACTTCAAGAAAAATATTTTTAACACAACTTACAAATTTTATAAGTGTAAAAATTGGTAAACTAAGTTAAAGAACCTATTCACCCCCCCTCTAGGTTCCAACAATTGGTATCAGAGCAAGTTGCTCTAAAATTTTTGTAAAAATTGTTTTGAGATACAACTTGCTTTATGAATTTTTGAGAAAACAATTTATTACAAAAATATCTTGAGTTAGATCCATGGACTTAGAAGATAACCTAAGATTGGGGGTTTATATGGCGAATTTACCCATGTTTATTGATTATACATTTTTAGGTTGGAAAACCTACATGTTGACTTTCTTAAGATCAATAGATTATGACATGGGTGATTTTATTGAAAGTGATTTTGATGAAAATAAATCACTAAATAAACAAACATTGATATTTATTCATAAATCTCTTAAGGAAAGTAAATATGAATATATGTGTTCTTACACTTGTGCCAAGAGATTATGGAAAGATATAGGTAAATTTGAAGAGCTTGAGGCAAGAAGAAATAAAGAAAAAGAGAGATCAAGAGAACTTGCTTGCTTCATGGCTTTTAAAGAAAATGAGGTATCTTTCATAAATGATTCTAGTAGTAAAGATTACTTACATAATCTTCATGATGAGCTAAAAGATAAATATGATATGTTACTTGATATTAATTCAAAACTCATTACCAAGATCAATGATTTGAAAAATGTTGAGAATGATAATTTTAAACTCAAAGATCTTAATGAAATCTTGGTCAAGGAAAGAAATGAGTTAAGAAAATCTAACATTATGTCACAAGGTTGCTCTACTTGTGTAAACTTCAAAGAAAAGAATGTTAGAATTCAAAAGTTATCAAGTGATGAAGGAGGTCATGAGTTATCAATTGAAACAAGCAACATATCATTAAAACCATTCAAAATTGTGAAAGAAAAGGCAAAAGAAAAAATCCAGAAGGCTCACGGTCGATACACGGTCGATTCACGGTCGACTCACGGTCGAACCACGGTTGATGCCATGCATCTTCCGTCAGCTCGCTGGAATTTTCAAAAGTTTGAAAAATACAAGATTGCCCCTAGTTCTTTCACTAGTATGCCTAAGGTTGGATGTAATAAACATATGATAAAATCTTATACTCCAACTTCAAGGAATGAACAATGTTTCAAGATAACACCAAAGTGGATCAAAGTAGGTGTTTTTGATACTAACAATCCCGGACCCATGAAAAGATGGGTACCACATATATGAAATATGTTTGAGTTGTAGCTTGCATTGGATGTTGAATATTATTCATGATGCAACTTGAAATATTGTGTGGATGAAAGACTTGGATAACAAATCATCAAGGATAATGCTTTGAACAACACTTGTGAAACACAATCAAGATAAGTTTCTCTTACACTTCTCAAAGGTTTATATGTTGAAATCTATGTGTTGAAAGTGTCATGAGAACATATGTGAAGCTACTTGAAATGTCTAAGTGTGTTTATGGTATATAAATCTTCACATAAACTTGGTTATCTATAAAAACAAGTCAAGGGTAGCAAAAGCATTAATAAAAGACAATATGTTATATGTCATGAAATGTCTTATCAAATATTTTCATGAATCATTAAAATGGTTTAAAATCACACTTTGTACTAAGAATAGTATGATGATATCTTAGGAACTACTTGGACTTGGAAACTTTATAAAACACATCATTTTAATTTGAAGTTTTGATGATCATTCAAGTAGATACATATTACCAAGACTTCATTTATATGTGTAACAACTGAAAATTTTCCTAAGATATTCTAATAAAAATGTGTGTGAAAATAATCATTTAAATGTGTCATGAAAATCGAAAAGTATTGATATAAAAACTTAATCTTAAATGACTAGTATTTTATTAGTAATGTAGAAGACTTAAAAATACTTATCATATTCTTGAATGTCTTGCAAAGCTCAATCCACACTCATGTGAAATGCCTTTTGATTGAGTTACAAAGTTGAAATATGCGGTGCTATAATGACATATTAAATATACTCATATCATTTGGACTTGTGCTCTAAATCATACAAATTTAACTTGAAGTCCTTCTTGATATAGGCAAGACAAACATTAAACTATCTTGAAATCATTAAATAACAAATTTGAGAAAATTGATAGTTGATTAATAATTCTAGATGTATGGTTTCATAAAGTTAAAATATTAAATCTACATCTAAACAAGAGTATTTGCTTTTGAATGTGAGAAATATTGTGCTTAAAGATTAAAGTTGCATATTGATGAACAATATTTCAAAATTGGATATACCATGCTTATGTTCATCACATTGTCTTAAATGAGTATATGCAATACTTGTATTTCTCACTAAACATGTTTTTGACTAAAAGTTTTTGAAATGATTTGAAAATATGTGTTATATATTCATACATATGGAAATATATGCTCAAATAATAAATTATTTGTCAAAAATTGATGGCTTGCTTCAAACCCATGAATTTCATTGTCATATACTTTGATTGGGTTTAAGTGATTAAAGAACAAAATTAGATTTTATCATAAGTAATATTGTCTTAGAATTGAAAAGATATCATATAAAAAATTAAGACAACTTACTTTGATAAATCATAGTTGCGGACATAAATACTAAACCACTTAAGAAAGAAGTAGGTAATGCAATAAGATTTGGTTTAGGAATGATGGAGCATATGCCTTAGAAGAATATGCATGATTATGTGAAAAATTCAAAATTGGTGCCCAGAGAGTTCACGGTCGAATCACGGTCGAAACCATGTATCAACCGTGGGCTTACTGTCCATAATGTACAAAATTGATAAAGGAACACGCGGTCGACATACGGTCGACCGTGTATCGACCGTAGGAACAAAAACGAGTTTTAACCCTAGGAGGCCACTTGTCTTTCTCTCTCCTTCACTTTATCACTTCCATCTCTCTCTCAAAACCCTAGCCGCCATTAACGATTTTTAAGCTCAAGATTTGCGATTTTTACAACAAAACTTCAAACAAATTCAAAATTTACCTCAAGATTGAAGCTACAAACGAAATATCTACGGTGGAAACTCAAGATTTCGTCATTTTCTTTTCCATTTCAAGTTCATCGAATTCCTCTCGAGTTACCTTCCAAAATCACGAAATCCTCATCTTCAAAGGTATATTTCTTCACAAATCTTGCTCTCCTTCTCTTTAGGATATCATTTTTGCACAGAATCTCATGTGATTTTAGGATTTGTTTTGTTATAGTTGAAATTTTTTTTTGGGGATAAATCTTGAATACTTGAGCATGCATGTGGGTTGTAGGGTTATTATTTGGAATGTGGGTATGAAATGCGGATGTGGGTTGTATGTATTAAACTTATGAAAAAAAAAAAAAAAAAAAAAAAAAAAAACTGAACAGCAGTCTCACGGTCGAACCACGGCTGATACCGTGGTAAAACCGTGAGCTTGCTGGAAAATTTTCAAACTTTTTAGTTTTTGATTTTTAATTCGAAACTTAATTTTATTTACATCTATTATAGTATAACTAAGCTTAGTAATCACATTATGCACTATTTTGCTAAAATCTTCTCACATTTAGGACACATGAACCAAATTGGTATACACATACATGTTAAGTTTACATTCACATTTGTGTTTCAAATAAAATGAATCATCATCACTTCATCACCTATTACTTTGAGAACTTATACAAACTTTTTGAACAACATCGTAAACAAATGAATAAAAGCATGTTTATGGTACTAAAATGCTATGCCTAAACCTTTGTGCATTAAATAAATTATATTACATTGGTTTAGTGCAACAATATGCTAACATGCAACTCCCTATGATGTTAATGTTTGAATATCTTGTCTTGGGCTCAAATTGTAAGAACTTAATTCAAAAAGTCAAGACTATTAGTATAGGTGATAAACTAATTAAACTTGCAAAGTCATAAAATGATTATTATGAAGTTAAGATAAGATTACATTCAATAAATAAGTACTTGCTTATATCTTATACACTTCACAATTCAAAGTAATCACAAACTAAACGTTGAGTTATGACATGAGTGTTTGAAAAACTATTTTAGTCAAACATTTCATGTGTTACTTTTATAAGAGCTCATTAAGTAATTACATACATGGAGAAATAAAAATAATTTACACAAACCTTATGCCTAAATTCAATATCTTACTTGGTTTGAAAAGGTAAAATGCTTGTATGCAACTTATATGTGATGCTCATAATATCCTATTTACATCAACAAGATATGTTACCAAAATAACAATACATGCTAAATGATAATACTTTGGTTCATGTTTGACATATCCTTGTTCTTAATGTTATCAAATTACATATGTGATTCTTACATGAAATATCACTAAACATATGTAACATTATGATATGTCATTCATACTCATCAAGTGTTGAATAATTATCATATAATGAATTGTGGTCAAGCTACCTAACACATAGATTTTTCATAAAGATCACTATCAAAAGAGTCTTTGTAATAAGTTTGTGATGAAAATGATTACATGGTGAAGAAATAAAAATTAACATATTGATTGTTGCAAGTGGTTCTCTCTTACTATCTTGTCATGGTACTTAATGAATTACTCTTTGTAATCAAGATAGTTAAAATAGATGACAAGTTATGCCTCATAAGAAATCATATTATTTGTCATCTTGATATATGCTTGAGTATGCCTATATACTTAAATGACTAATCTCATGTGTCACATACTTAATTTGATTATCACTTGACACATGAAACTATGTGGCATACATGCATAAATAATGATTGGAGCATTGGTATTGCATGCTTTGTACTCATGAGAACACTTTTCTCAAATCATCCTAATCTTGTAGAATATTGAATACACATAAATAAAAAGCAAATTTGAATACAAGATAAAAGACAAGTAAACTTATACTTAAGCCTATTTTATCTATCAAAAGAAGATAAACTTAAGTTATCATGAACCAAACATGTAATTACTAAATCTTTGTTTGACTTGCTTGAAATTAGAAAACTTTTGTGTTGTTATAATAATGTGAGTATATTTTTGTGTGTATACGTAGGTATAGAATTAACTTAAAATATGTAATACTTAAGAAATATACATATCAATGTTGATTGTAATCTTGAAAAGTTCAATTCTATATCAAATGTGTCATAATATGTTGATCTACATACACAATGAATTATTCTTTGAAGATCAAGATATTATACATAAATGACATCATGTGCTTCATACATAAAATCAAAATAATTGTCAATTTAGTGCACACATTGGTCACTTACTTGATTAAATCATCCATTTGCTACATAATGTATATGAATAAATATCAATTAGAAATGAATAGACTAATATTGAGATAATCTCCACAATCTAGAGCTAAGAAATTTTTGATACTTAACTTAAGATTAGGATTGTGTATTTTGGTTGTCCCTAACATAATATGCACATTTTAAGGGGGAGTCACCAACCAAAAAGAAAATTTCATATATATTCACACCCTCCCTTCCTATCATTAGTATAAATACAAGATAATGATGCATAAATCTCTCATGCTTCCTACTTGAGTTTATGCATATACTTTTGTATATCTTGCACTTGTGTTTTGTTTTGTCTATCTTTTGTCAAGGGCTAGAGCAAAGGGATCATAAATCAAGGGGGATCTTTGATCAAGGGGGAGCTTCATCACAAAAGGGGGAGAAGAATGTTCCTTTTTGTGCTAGATCAATAGGGGAGAAGAATGTTCCTTTTTGATTCGACAAAAGGGGGAGAAGAATGTAGATGTGCAACATTGTTAACATGAATACATTTGTGTAGCAATATTAATTAAATGTTGCATATTTTGTCATCATCAAAAAGGGGGAGATTGTTAGTGCATACATGGTCACACATTAAGAAATGCACTCCTTATTTTGATGATGATAAAAATATGAACAAGTAATATTATTGCTTATCAAATTTATTCATATGTTCATATGCTACATTCTTTAAAGATCAACAAACCTAAAATTAATGATCAAGTGAAGAACAAATAATTGAAGACTTCAATTCAACAAGAAAAGAAGAAATCAAGATAAATCAACATTCACGGTCGATACCACGGTCGACCGTGAATCAACCGTCGATGCTCAACTCGCAACTCTTAAATATTGTTCTTCTTCAAGTCAACCGAACTCGTACTTAACAAGTGAAGATGATATCTTCAAAGCCGATGACGAAGATATCTACAAACAAGAGTTCGAATTATATGAGCTTACAAATAAAAATAATTAAATTAGTTTATGTTTTTATAAAATTATTTTTATAAAAACTTTTATAAAAATGACAAAGATTTTATAAAACTCAATTGTGTTGGTTGATTAAATCTAAGACTTCCTATTTTAAGAAAATAACAAACACAATCCTACTTTGAAACAATACACCACCATAATTGGCAAAGGAATCTCCCAAAGGGGTAAAATTCCAACATGCTTTGTGTATTGGTTTCCAAACTTCCATTTTTGTGTTTGAATTCAAACATTAGAAGTATGGGATCAACCAACCTTTTGAACATATACTTTTCAGTTGATTTTTATGGTAAAAATGAGTTGAGTGTGGTTTTAAATAAAGTCCAACGTCTATATTGCAAAGAACAAGAAAGTCCAGGTACCTCACGGTTTTAGCCACGGTCGACCTTGGATCGACCGTGGGGGTACTGGACAGCTTTTGGACTTTCAGCTTTTTCCTTATTTAAACCAACTCAAACCTCATTTTATAGAATCTCTTGCACAAGCAAAAACACATAACATATATTCTTATCTTGTGAGCTCATATTCTTTGATAATTCATCTATCATTCAAGATCAAGAATCAAGCAAGAGCAAAGCTTTCAAAGCTTAAACACTACATCATCTTTCTATATATTTTGTAATAGTGTAAGGATCAACTCTAGCCTTTCAAATTAGAGTGAAGTAAGGATCATCTCTAGCCTTTAGAATTAGAGAGAAGTAAGGATCAACTCTAGCCTATAGAATTAGAGTGAAGCAAGGTTATCTTTACCTTACTTGCAAGTTTGAAGTGTTAATTCTTGCAAGTGAAAAAGAGAAGTGTAAAAGGTTTATCTCTACCTTCAAAGAGAGAAGCTAGTGGAGCAAACTCTTGGTGGGTGAGGCCAAGGAGTGGATGTAGTGCAAGTTTGTTAACACTTGCATGAACCACTATAAATCTCTTGTCTACTAATTGGTGATATCTCTCTACCCTTATTCTCTTTATTTCAAGTATATATATATTTGTTGTGTTATAAACTTCAAGAAAAATATTTTTAACACAACTTACAAATTTTATAAGTGTAAAAATTGGTAAACTAAGTTAAAGAACCTATTCACCCCCCCTCTAGGTTCCAACAAAGATAATAATTGTGTTCTTCAAGATAATAATTGTGTTCTTCAATCTTTATATGTAAACCAAAACAAAACTATGAATTAACCAAATCGTTCAACTCTAAAATTAAATATGCTCAAATGATAAACAAAACCCATATTTTAACCAAAGCTGAAGGATACACTAAAGAGAAAAAAATACAAATCTGAAATCAAACCCATTTATAAGAACCCTAACCCTAAAAAACCAAATCTGTTACACAAATAATCAGAAGATGAAGATGAATACATCTTAAAGGCGACTGTTTCTGAATCAGGCTGCATCTTGAAGCCCTAATCGAGGTGCTGATGGTGGGTTTGGACGGTGCGACGACGGCGACACTAGTAGGCGTCGGTTATGGTTGTTTTGACACAACAGTGGTGGTGGTTCTTTGAAGAAGGGGACGGCAGAGGCGGTGGTTCTTTAAAGAAGGAGACGGATCTGAGGATCTTGAAGCCTTAATCGACGGTGGTTCTTTGAGGCGGCGACCGTCTTCAAGGGTGGTGACCGGAGGATCTGAAGCGGAGACGGCGATTTTAGTTCAGATCTGAAGGTGGCGAAGTGGTTTCACGGCGGTGGTGGTTCAAACCGGCAGCGGTGGTGGCAAAATCAGTGGTAACAAGAAACCCTCATCGCAAGTTTCAGATCTGAAGTCGTCGATTGCGTTGAAGACGGTGATGGTGGTATGTGAAGGCTTGAGACGACGGCGATGGTGGTGGTGTTACACACGGTGGTGGAGTTGTGGTGGAGTTTGAAGGTTTGACCAGGGGAGTTGAAGATTTGTTTGATCTGCAGGGGGTGTTTGAAGGTTTTGGAAGGAGGTTGTCCAGATCTACTTACATCTTCATTTTTTTAAATAAAAAAAATCATAAAATAAAAAGAAAAACAAAACAACCGGTTGTTTACCTATTTTTATAGGTCACTTGTATATATTGGGAGATAAAACTAGGTTTGTTGTATTTTTTTTTAATTTTTAAAGTTCGTTGTATACATTGGTAGCTTAGCCAAAGTTGGTTGTATTTTGATGTAGTTTGCCCTTAAATAAAAGCTTTTGATAAAGATTAAAGCTACTATGGTCATCGAAGTTGCTGCGATCCATATTTTTTTTTTGATACAAGCTTTAATTAAAAGTTTTAAATAAAAGCTTGTGAGTTATTGCTGCTGCTATTTACAGTCGGTGTTATTTGCCGCTGCTGGTTTTTTTGGTAATGTACCCCCTAGGGGTGTTCACGGGGCGGGGCGGGGCGGGTAGTGCCATTTTTACTAACCGTTGGTACGGGGCGGGTACCCAGATTTGCGAACCGAAACCGAACCGCATGTAGCGGGTACCCGCTGTACGGGTACCTGCAGAGAGACGGGTACCCACGGTCCGGGTCACGGGTATCCGAAAATTAAAATATTCTTTATTTTTGCTATTTTTCAACTAGTTCAAAGTCACAAAATAGAAGTTTCAAACATACAAATTAAAAGATTAAAACACAAAACACCAAGTATCATATTTCATGACCCATCTTTATAATTTCCCGAAAGTTAATAAAATAAAAGTGATTAAAATTATGTATACTATTTCTAGAACTTTAATGCCTTACATGTTCATACAGTTCGAAGAAAACTAGCATCAGCCATCAGTAATACAGTTCGAAGAAAACTTTAATGAACCTTCAATCGCTAGCAGACTTCTAATTGAGGTGAGCCGCTGACACCGAGGACGTGAAGGAGATGTAACCGCTGCTGATACGAAGACTGAAGAGGACAGAGAAGATTCGAGGATGAAATCGCCGCTGCTGACTGCAGTCTGCTGGTGAGTTCGCCGCTGCCGGCAGCCGTGAGTGGAGGAGAGATTCGAGGAAGAAATCGCCGTAAAGGCGTAAAGGAAGCGGGAACGGGACTACGGGAGGAGAAGCATAAGGCTGCGCTTTTGTTTTCTTTCACTCTAGGGTTTTACACTTAAGTTTTAATGTGGGTTTTGATATTGGGTAGAGTGAATTTTGCATAAATTGTACATATATTTAAAAATTTTTAAATGAAATGCGGGTTGGCGGATACCCGCGGGTACCCGAAAAATAAAACCCGAACCGACCCGCCAACAGCGAGTACCCTAATTTTCGGGTTTTTTCGGATATCGGGTTTCTCGGTTTACGGTTTTTTCGGTTTCGGATCAGCCGGTTCGGTTCGGTTTCACGGTTTCTCGGTTTTTTTGAACACCCCTAGTACCCCCTCTTTTCTTCGGGATTATTATTTGGGTGAGCACGTTCCTATTTTATTTTTCTTGTTATTTTTATTTTTCGTCAGTACCACTATTATTAGTTATGGCCGCCAATAAACTGCAAAGAACTCTCACAAAATTAAATTTAATTCTCTATACGTGAACTCCTTAAAAGAACATTCCATAAAACCCCATAAATTTAATACAATTATATAAGTAATTAATGAAAATAAAAAATACATATTATATCCAACTCATTTAAGTTCACGAGCTTAAATGAGCACATCACACAAGGCTCGGACTCAAGCTTGAATTGTTAAAAGCTCGTTTAGGCTTGGTTTATTTCAATTCAAACTTTTAACAATTCAAGCTCGAGTAGCTCGACTTATTTACATTCCTATATCTCATAAATAAACCATGTAAGAAGTTTGATCGGAAGTTTGATCAAATAAACTGCGAGATTTGTGAGTCCAACTAAACAACAACAACAAGGGCACAAGTAGCTTACGACCGATGCACCGATCCAAATCACAGCACCAATTACTGAGAAAACCAATGCGATCAAAGCGAACGGTAAACCAATCAAAAACCCTATCTCCCGGCAATTTCCCTCTCCCATTCTTCCCTTGTTCTTGGTGTTATGTGTATATATGTGCGTATGAGAGAGAGAGAAAGAGAGAGAGAGAGAGAGAGTGAGTTTGTGTTTGTGTGTTTGTTTGAAATACAAAACGATTCGAGTTCGTGTAAGAGGTTTAAATAGGATCAATCATATGGTTTGATGGAGGTTTACTTGTTGACGAAATTAGCACTTAAAGGGGTGATAGTGCGTAGTTGGTAGATCGTGAGGGTTGGTAATTTATTTATGGGTTGAGGTGTTTTAGTCCTCGATTAAATTTTTAAAAGTGCGGGTGTGCATGCTCGTGTGTAGTCGGTGAAAATAAGTTTGCATTTTCTAACTATTATCAGGTAGAATAATCTGTAATGTTAACATGTTTTAAGTTATGTAATGTTGTATTTACAAATTAGTTTACTGAGTAAATATTATGAAAATGATTAAACTATCATTTTTAAAAAATGGTTTGTGAGTATAACATCACATAAGTTAGGTAATATAAACATTACGAATCATTTCCCTTATTATTGTTATATCTTAAGATACAATTATATTTTCCTAAAGGAGACGAGTCGAGCCGAGCTGAACCAGTCAACCAGATTTTACGTTAATCGAGCGAGAATCGTTTGAAATTAGAGAAGCTCGAGAAAGAGCTCATTTGAGGTTTCATTCTGAAACTTGAGCACGGCTTGCAACTCATTTATGTTAATCTGAGTAAGTGAGTATATAGCATTGTTTGATTGATTTTTCTTGGAAATTGAGGTGTACAAGTAAATAGAAATATCGAAGAAGGCTTCATATGCAAAAATTCTTAGGAAAAGAAATTGACTTTCATATATTTTTTTCAAGCAATTCAAATTTAATATCATATAATAATAATAAATATATGATTCTTGGTATGAAAATATTGATGAATTGGTTCCAAAATTTTGAAGTCAAAATGTTGAAACCAAAAATTGTTTCTAGAACAGCTTCGTCGTTCTCTTTCATTATATGACGTAATGATGCGTTGCAATTATTTAAACTTAGTAATTTATACGGCTTAAAGGATGGAGTATTCTCCTCATTCCCTCTTCATCTCTCATGCAACGTGAGAGTTACGTTACTGTTTAATTATTTATATGGCTTAATAATCCATCTATAAATACGTAGAATTGTTAATGTAAAGTATAAACATTTATGGTATCAAATTTATATAAATTATAAATTCATAAATCGATAATAAATCAAGAAACATTCATAAAAATCGAAAGACGTAATACGAAAATTAAAGTATTCACAGATCTACACCGATAAGTATTAGTGGAATTATGAATTAGGAACACGCGATCCACCAGCTACTTCTACTAAATACATCTTTATGTTAGATTTCGATCTGTAAAGTGCGAGTTCAATAAGTGTACAAATAGAAGAAGCTAAGGCGAAAAGATTTTGGATTTGCCCAAACATTAAATCAAGGAGCAAGTTGTTTGAGTGTAAATATGAGGGACTAAAAGTGGGAATGAGATAAAAGAAAAGGACGAAAGTGAAAGTATGGAAGTATTGGGAGATATACAAAGTGTCAACGATGTTACGTGGGTGGTGAAGTCATGAAAGGGATAAGCCTTGATGATGACGTCATAAGTGGGTCTACTTCATTTATGTTACGTACACCATGACATTGCAGGGAGATATTCCATATTAAAAGGGTGATAGTATCTTATCCCTTCTCTTATATACATATATGTCAAATCACTTAAATATAATTTTCAAAGTAGTTTTTTTACTCATATACATCAAATCAAGAAGGATAAATAGATTTTAAATGAGGCACCCTATTAAAAAATAAGAAAAATTCGGGCAGCCAGTAGACTATTCGTATGGTTAGATCATATGTATCTATTTTATAAGTTTATATTATCGTATCCGCGTCATATAATTTTTTTCCTTCTATCATCCATCATCCTAAACATATCACTTTAATCCTAACATCCATCACCCTCCAACGAATTCTTTTGACCGATGTGATTTTCTTAGGATTTTTAAAATTGTACACATCTACATTTACCATACATATTTTCAGTTTACTTATTGTTTAGATAGAGTAAATTTCCAATCATACCAAGATATTTTGTATTATCAAATTTGTTCATCATTTTATCCTATAATATACTACGTAGATCACAATTAGTAGATACTTGACATATGGTGCTTGCATTGGCTTCACATTTTTTAATTAAACAAAATTTTTTATAACATACTTTATCATCATATTGTTTAATATGTAATCCAAGAAAGATACTTAATTCACTCACAAGCTTATTTCAAGTTCATCATACATAACGCATTAATTAAGAGAACTTATCACACAACTTTTAATTTAATTCACCTATTATGCTTATTTTAAGTTCATCATCCAAATATAATTCATCATATAACCTTATAAGGCCACCTGCATCTAATTAGCGGGTGTCTAAGCTGATTGGTGTGTGGCTCACTCTACACCGTCGTCTCCTTCCTCTTCACTCTAAGTGATAGGCATAAGCTTGTTCATACTTTTTTTTTTCAAAAAAAAATAGAGAATGATTGAGAGGGTTGGATATGAGGGGGTTAGTGGGATGAAAGAGAAAAATCATGATGGATTTACTTTGCCCATTCTATAACCATTATCAAGTAAAAATAATCTAAATATATAATGCCAAGCTATAGGAGCTTGTTTTAATCCATATAAAGATTTCTTGAGTTTCTAAACTTGATTAGTTTGATAAATTTTTAGAGCCGGGTGGTTGTGCAACATTGACTTCTTCATCTATAACGTCGTTTAGACGTGTACTTTTAACATCCCTTTGATAATTTTAAAAATCAAGTGAAGAAGCATACACAAGTAAAATTCTTATGTTTTTAAACGTTTAACCGGAGTAAATGTTTCGTCATAATAAATTCTTGTGTTGATTGTAGCCTTGAGCAACCATCCTAGTTTTGTTTGTAGTCACATCATCATTTTCAATAATCTTATTTCTAAATATCCATTTGGTTTTTGTTATTGTGTGACCAATAGGTGGGAAAACTAAATTTCTTATATTACTTGGATTTTCTGTAAACGATTTAATTCTTCTTGCATAGTCATTATCCAATTTTTATCTTTTAAGACTTCTTTAATATTTCTAGGTTCAACAATAGACTGAAAATCACTAAATTCGATTAGGACTTCGGATCTAGTGATTATTTCTCCTGAGTTTCTAATTACATAAACAATTATATGATTATTCAAGATAATTACGTATTTACAAAATACCGTCTCAATTCATCCTATTTCATCAGATTCGGGATGTGATATGGTTCCGAAGGATGAACCGGATATGGACAGTTCCAACAAGATTTCATTCTTGAACAAAAATCCATTTTTTTATTTATTTCATCTATTCCATGACCGGAACAGGGGAAGATACACGTTACACCACGATTTAAATTAAGAGATGCTATTTGATTTCATATTGTTTCTTCAACATTAAGACCATCATCAACTATAGAAATTATATTGTTTAGAAGAGTTTTATCAAATGCGACATTTAGAGTCTCATTTACGATCATAGTTTACTTATTTAAATTATATTGTTTAGAAGAGTTTTATCAAATGTGACATTTAGAGTCTCATTTACGATCATAGTTTACTTATTTAAGACCCTATATACTTCTCTATTAAAAGAGTATTATAGGAACTCACATGTATATGCTTTATGATCATACTTTGTCAAATATTCTTTATTATTCAAAATATAATTTTTACTTCCAAAATCTTTGACGTGACTTAAGGTTTGTTTTCTCCCATTCTATAGTTTAGTAGTGTTTTGTTGTAATAAGGTATAACTATTTAAATCCCCTTCCTTTTATATAACAGAAATGTTATATTAAACAATTACATTTTCTAATGCACCAAGACTTTTACGGTTTAGAATGTTGTATTAAAAATAATATCAATTTGAAATTTAGAAGTATGAGAGCGGCAATTGACGTCACAAGATTTGGCGGAGAATATTAAAGTAATTAAAGATTATGTTTAGCCCCCCACTTAACCTGAGTTTTTTACTAAATAAGTGTTATTTAGAAACATATTTATCAAATGGGTGTTGTTATAAACATATTTACCATTTAGGTGTACTTTTGTGTTTTTACTACTTTTTTTATAGTTTTTAAAATTGTTTTCGTACTACTTCTTCTAACTTTTTTTACTGCTTTTTAGTGTTATTTTAATTGCTTTTTTGCTGTTTTTTAACAGTTTTTTAAATTGTTTTCTTACTTTTTTGAACTGTTTTTTACTGCTTTTTTAACTGTTTTTTAGTGTTTCATTACTGTCTTTTGCTGTTTTTAACTATTCTTTACTTCTTTATTTTTTATGTTTTTTTATTATATCATATATCACAATCGAAACAATTAATTAGTTTTTTATCACAACCATAACAACTGTTTAAATAATACTAATAATAAAAAATTAAACCAATATGACCATGAACAACAATTAGTGTTGGTACAATTGCTTAAACTCATTAATTTATTTGTTAACATATCATAATAATATCCTTACCAAATGACAAATGAAGTAAAAGGTGAATAATTTACAAAATAGTTCAAAAGGAGTAAGAAAACAATAAAAAATTTAAAAAAAGTAGTAAGAAATTACGGTTAAAAAGAACAGCAAAAAAACAATTTTACCCTATTAAAAAAACAACATAAAAACAATTAAAATAACACTAAAAAGCAGTAAAAAAAAGTTAAAAAGAAGTAGTAAGAAAACAATTTTAAAAACTATAAAAAAAGTAGTAAAAACATAAAAGTACACCTAAATAGTAAATATGTTTAAAACAACACCCATTTAATAAATATGTTTCTAAATAACACCTATTTAGTAAAAAACTCCACTTAACCTTGATTTGGTCCAACTAAACTTTTGTCCATTGAGTCACTATTGATTCAAATTTTGACATCTGTCTCTTTGTCTTCTATCCTATCCTCTACGATTCTTCAAAACAAGCCCCTAGACTTTTGAATTTTATTCTTTAAATCCTCACTCTATGACATTATTGCAAATACGAGATACATTTTGTTTTATGTTTTAAGGCAAAGTAGAATTTAAAATTTATCTAAAATAGAATTATTAAAGAAATGTTTCAACCCACCGACATAAGTGTATGAGTACAAGAAAACAGACAGATATATATATATATATATATATATATAGAAGGTAGCTAGGCCGTCTTTGAGGATTTTTAATCCATACATCTTATTTAGTTTAAAATAGTTGGTGAAATCTTACTTTTAATCGATAAAGTTGTAATATGTCAAACATTTATAAACAAGTCTTCGTGAATAATTGATTTTTTATTGACAAGAACAACATCATATTAATACCAGGATCGGTTAATATATCAATATTCATTATCTTTTATGAAGAGAAATTACATACTTGGGCTTCTAGGGTGGGGTGATGGCCGAGTCGAAGCTCCGCTCCTAGATGTCCCTTGCTTGCTGTTCAAAAAAAAAAAAGAGAAATTACATACTTGAAAAGAATTTCACATGATCTGTAGAAGATGGAGAAGCCATAGTTATCCTTCATTTACTGTTAGAACAACGAACTGGATTATTCTAAAATCGTGTAATTCACTTTACAAATTCGATATTTTGACTGTATGTGTCTGATATCACGAAATTCGAATTGGGATAATATAGAAATGTAAGATCAAAATCTTAGCACAGAAAATGATCAGATGCAGAGAGAATATGAGGGTTTAGAATTCTTCTGTGTGTTTCAAACTTCAATTCGTATTATGATAATAACCACAAACGGAAGTTACAAAGTTTGAAGTTCAGGGGGACCCGTGTTTTGCGTTCAAGGGGCGTTGCCTCCTAAACATTACCGGGACAAACTTAGACTAATACAAACGTGTACTCTACACTCTTCTAACTTGTTTTAGAACAAAGTTCATCCCCTTGAAACACGTATATAAAATTCATTACTCTAAATAAACTGGTAACACTAAAATCACCAACATTTACTCTCTTGATTTGTCTTCAATAATGATGGATTGATTGAAGTGTTCTTGATCTTCAAAGATATTATGGTGCATGCACGTGAGTTTTTGTTTTCTATGGAGAGAGAATTTGACAAATTGAGAGTTAAAAGAATTTGATAACCATCTATATATTTATAGTTAATCACAGGGACTAATATTGACCATCACAATACTTGGAAGACATGTTGTGGAAAGTAAGATTTAATTAAAGCTATTAATAATGAATTAATAAAACTTATATATAAATTGATGTTAATAGTTTAGGCTATATTATTCTAAATATATACAATTACCAAAGGGTAAACGTGCGCTTTTTTCACTGTTCATAAAAGGGTTTTTATAATATGTACCATGTAACATATATACTACGTTTGAAGCAAATTAAACAATATCACTTCCAGCCGAATTGGTAAGTAGCATATGCAGTTATCCTATAAGCGGTTCGATTCTTTCCTGCAACAATTTTCCAATTTTTTGTTTTTTTAATGAGCTTCTAGAGCTCCAAGTATGTGGCAACATTTTTTTCCTAATTATTTTTTTCCTTTCTTTTCCGATTTTAACTACAACTTATTTCTCTGAATATTTTCTTTCTTTTTCTCAATCTCATTATCTTTGATACAAAACTAATTTTTTTCTACTTTTACATTATTACAAATTTTTTCCTTTTTATATATTTTTATGGAGGACTATAACCATCATTTTTAGTGTTGTGGTTAAGAATAAAAGATAATTTTAGTTTTTAAAATAGCAATCACAACTCATGTCTCTATAATTAATTTTCCATATTTTTCATAGTTAGTTCATAGTTACTTTTTAATTAGTTTTCACTTTTATACATGAAACAAGTTTGTCATTTTAAAAAACTAAAAACAACATTTCTTTTACTTCTATCATCAACTCTTAAAGCTGTGGTTATCATTTTCTATTTATATAATAACAAGTTTAATTTTTCTATAAAAGATTAAGTGTACTTAATCCATAATGAAACGCAATTACACTACCCTCATTAAATATAATTGGAAAAATAATATTACGTAGTATTGTTTCATAATATAATATTAATTTATAAATTGAAAACTAAATAGCTAATATGCATATTAAGTTGTTACATTTAAATGTTTTTTTATATTTATAGATGTTCTTTAATATATAAGTGTATATTATAGAATAGTCAATATGCAAAATTAATAAGCACACATACTCACTTAATCTACATCGATATTTATAATACGACATAAACCATCAATCTCATAAAAAACCTTAATACCCTTTCATTGTAGTTTTTTTTATTTTATAAAATTTGATGATCATGTTGTTGTCTAACTATTTTATTGTTTTATGTTTCATACATGATATGACTTTTCTTACTTTCACTATGTAGTATTACTATTACATTTATGTTTATTTAACTATTAGACACATCATTGACTCAATCTAAAAATACTAATAATGAATAACTAATATTAATCACCAATTATGATATTTAAAATTAGATTCCTTTTAAACCGCAACGAAGTGCGGTACAAAACACCCTCGTTTAAATAAATCTTTCATGTAACTCTTCTTGGATAGCAAATACAACTTTTGCTTTCTCTAATCTCAAACACATGAACCATTTTCATGCATAAACTATGGACCTTTTGCATGAAAAGTGATATGTTATTGAAAAGTGGTACCCATTGTTGAATTAATTGTCAAATAATTTTAGTATTATTATTAGTAGTATTTTAGTAGAAAATATGTAAATTAGATAATATGTAACCCCACTGTCGGTGATAACTGTCAGAAAACCGTCGTAGATAACCGCCTTTCCAGGCCTACACAAACCATTGTATTTTGTGTGGGCAATTTCGTGCCAATTTGTACTGAAAATTTCAAAAAATAAAAAAGACAAATTTTGCATTTTTTTGTAAATTTCGTTTTGAGACCAACACCCATTGTCTTATCATTGATAGAAAAAGACGAGGAAGGAAGATTCAACAAACTATGAGTCCTCAACCAATTAGGTCTAAACATATGACAGTTGAGAAAGAAATAATGCAACTCTTCCTCTTCAAATTTGCATAAAGCACAACAGGTATGAGAGGTTGGAATGCCTTTAAGACAAATGATTATCAATGCAGAGAGTTCTGTAACCGAAAACATATGTGAATTTTAAATGTTGTGCTCCTGCCTTTAGATCGTCTAGTTCCAAATTTAAAGACAATCACAAAATAGTCTTCGAGGGGCTATGTAAGAATTCTTGATTTCCTGTAAAGCAAATAGCCAAGGGAAGCACAATGAAACTTAGATGGGTTAAAGCTACTGAATAGTATCCTACTTGTTAAAGTAACTACGGACTTGAAATTTCCGATTACGATTTTGGCTTTAGCTAGAGGTCCCACTGTTGGATCACCACCAAGCCTTAGTGACCTAATTGTAATTTCTTCCTCGTGCTAATGGTAGAGTCTGAACGTTCTTCTCTTGACTAGTTGTCTTTTCCGGATTAAAAAGAAAATAGCAACAAGGCAGACATGTGCCACCACCACAACGATGACCTATGGGAAGCTAATCAAACTTCACCACCTTAATTCGAAAATTCAAGTTTCTTACCTACTTTAACAGTTACTACAAAATATACCTATTTAGGTAATAAAAATTAAATTATTTACATCAACTTTTATAAAAAAAATAAGATACTATTAAGTGAGATGGCTAGTGTCATCAAACATAAAGGAGGCTACAACCTCTTTTGGGGTGGTGGTTTTTTTGTCGGGTATCCCGTTTCTCTTTCCAACTTACAACTCATCCATAATGTATCCAACGATCTCAACGGGAATATATTTAGAATCATTATTTAAAACTATCAAACAGTATGTAACTTTTACTCATTTTTGACAACTTTTATTTCACAAATGATTTAATAACTTTTATAAAATTTTAGGATGTTACAGATGTAACTTATATTCAAAAAATTAACAAGATGTATAAAATGAACATATTAGAAGTTAATTACTGAAATCAAATATCTTAGTTCCTATTAATAATATCGTTTTATAGATAAAACCAACCATCAAACTAGTTGTCATATCGGTTGGTTGGCCTAATCAAAATAGGAATTTTAATTTTGACTATAGCTTGTCAACATCGAATCCAAATTATTAAAGGAATTTCATATACATATATATTATTCTAAATCTTAAAATATCATTTTTTCACCCTAATTTATATATATATCATATTCACTCTTTATAATATTTTAAAATATTATATTTAACCAAATTCTTAAGCATAGAATATATTATAATCATTTGAAATACTTTTTTATATTAACCAATAATATTTGACCTTATTATTTTAATTGTAATAATAATGATCAATGACTTGTACAATAAATACAATCATGTCTCTAGGTACTATCATACCATGTTTCTACCATCAGTCCATCACGTTTAGCACCTATCTTGCGTCTACGCTTTCACCGCTTATCTGGAAGTTGACATTGTTTGTTACCAATATTGTAATTGTTATTTCGTTTGTGTTTTATAATTACTAAAAAATTATTAATGTTTATTATTTTAAAATTAATCCGTATATTATATAGAAATTTAATCTAGTTATATAAATATAGCTTTAAGTTATAGATACGTTTCAAATTACATATCATTTAGACATTAAAGCTTTAGAATTTTTAAATTTTCTACTACTCATCCAACTTAAACAAATTCAATATTAATCTCTTAAATATATATACAAGTAATATTATATATATCATTGATTAGTAAAAGTTATTAAAGTAAAAAAAACAAAAATTAAACTACATATTATGGGTATAGGTTACGATATTTATTGCTATTTTAGGGAAAATAATTAAAAATTTGAGAGAGAAAGATAGACAAATATATCACATGTGAACTTCCATGACTACATATACGTCATCATTCCATCAATCATTGACATGGGCAGCAATTTGAGTCATAAATTATTTTGATTTTTATATTTTTATTTCCATTTTACAGAACATATATAGAAGACAATGATAAGATGGAGCAATTTAAATGCATGCTTCAAACACATGTTCCATAAATATTACATGGATTACAATTTAATATAAAAAAATGACAGCTAGTGATCTTTCTCTTTATTTAAAAGTAGGGATGACAACGGGATCGGGGGTATCAGGGATAACTTTTCATATATATATATATATATATATATATATATATATATATATATATATATATATATATATATATATATATGTAAAAAAGTTAAATTCAAATGCATATTTATATGAGAAATTTGACTTAAAATTATATACATACACATATAAATATGTATATATATTATGTGCGGGGTCGGGGAACCAAAGGGTATCTCCATCCTGCCCCCATCCCCGTTTCTAAGTTCGGGGAATCCCCGTCCCCATCCCAATCCCCGGTCAACTCGGGGATTTCCCGATCAAATCGGGGTCGGAGAACGGGTTCCCCAACGGGTGCGGGGGTTTTTTCCATCCCCATTTAAAAGGCAGAAACAATTTATTAGTGAAACCTCATATACAAAACAAAACAGTAAATACTACGAAATCAATATAATTAGGGTGGCAATATGTCATTTTCGTGTTGGGGGGTTTATAAGATTAGGACATATGCGTGATCCGAAAAAGATCCATTTATTTGCGTGTCAACGAGTATATATGCTAGATACAAACATCACTCGCTTTGTAAGTTTGCAGAGTTTTAACTTAAAAGTAACTGACTATGAGTAGAATAACTCAAAACCCTAATTAAACACATTACAAAGTCAATTTTTGTTTGATATGTGATATTACTTAACACACTTAACCCATGTAATTATATGGGTTGACATATTCACAGACCATGAACGTGTTTAGGTTTCATCTGTAAAAATAAACATGAATGAAACATATAGAGCTAGGTCTTAACTTTAACATATACTAGCTTAACATCATATGCATAGACGCGGATATGTTTAAACTTTTTTAGGGTTTTAAGAGTACTAACACGTGTATGAAATATAAATTGTCAAACATACATAGAATGTAGAATGTATTTAACCGACAAAACTGAATCATTATCAGGACTTGGAAAGTCATGTGTAGCTTCAACAATGGTGTTTTGGAATGAGTTAACTTTTGCCACATGATCAACCAATTTAGGTTTTGAAGAGTATGATGCAACTCTGAAATTATATAAAAACCAGCTTCTTCTAATTGACAGTCGAACATTGTTAGTAACGTTTTTCTAATGGTGACTGTTATCTTGTAAATTTTGTTTAGAATAAATATTTAAATAATAAATACTAATAGAAATTATGAAATATGGACAAATAATATATATATGATTTATATCGAATACTTAAGATTACCTATTCATCTATGCAGATCATCTCAAGGCTAGATAAATTTATTTAATTGTCATTAAATAAATTCTTTCACATGAGAATTACTTTTACTTTTTGATACAGTAATCGGATTCACCTTTTATGTTTTTTAGAAACATTAATTTATCTTGTTTTCTATATGGTATTGTCAGCTTTAAAAATAAAAATTTTCATCGAAAGTAATAGAAATAATTGTAAATGTTTTTGAACTTAATTTCACTATTTAGGCATATATTGTAGGATAATAAATATATATGTTGTTTTTATTTTAGATATTTACCAATACTAATCACCTAGAAATATTAAAAGTTTGAAAATATAAAAATACTTTATTATCTAAATTTAGTTTCAACTTTAAATAATCACACTTGATATGAGGAAAGTAAAGATTTTTAAAGTAGGAGGTTGTTATTGGTAATCATCAAAGAATTTTTTAAAAATATATAAAATAGGATGTTGTGATTGGTAAAAAAATTCTTACAAATAAGGATGATGATATCATACATCATTTTCTTTTAATAAGGTTATTAGGTAATTCCAGTGGCTCAATGAAATAAACATTTTTTTAGTTGTTCAACTTCAATCTGTAATTATCTTCTTTTAATGGCTTGATCATGAGATGTTAAACTCAACACATATAGATTTAGGCCTCAACAAATGAAAGGAACATGAAAGAAACACATTATCTTCACCACATACAAATTCAGGGCTAGAAGGCTTGGTGAGATTTATCAATTTTGGCTTCAAAGCTCGACTTGGGTAGAGTTGAATAGTCGAAGTTAGGAGGTCTAGACAAGTAGCCTCAAAGATCTTTTAAGAGGAGTCGAATAGTCGATGACGAGAGGTTTGCGTCAAAGGAGTCTCAAAATAGGAAAACAGGAAATAATTTAGGATAAACGAGGATCGGAATGAATGGGAGAAAATAGAGGAAATAGAAGAATTTTTCTAAAAAAAACATTATATTATTAGACGGGTTAGCAGGTCATTTTGTATATACATTTTCCTAACTCGAATACAACACATTTATAATACAGGTTAGACGAGTCAACCTGAAAATAATACAAACCCATTTAAGGTCGACAAAAATATATTTATTTACGTGTTGTGTTTTTCTTGTATTAGAATTGTGATCCCTAATTTATAATAGGTTTCTACTTATAGTTAAAGTAATAGAAAGAGTCTCTAAAAATTTTACGGCCCTAAAGAACTGAGTGGCAAAGCACATTTCACTCGTTTAGATGCCCCGTAACACAAACGATAGAAATAAAAAGAGAAAAATTATGTATTATTTGTTTAATTCTCCAACTTCGTCCACCTACTTACTATACAGTTACATATGGATTCCATTAGTTCTCTCTCATTATATCCTCCTTTGATGTTAACATATACATTAATCCAATGAGTAGAAACAATTATTACGAGGATAATAATATCTCATAGAAAAAAAGGATCTTATTAATCATAGTGATTTTGGATGGTTAATAATTGTCATAATCAAATATACAACTCTCACCTTATGATGTATATGAGGGGCTTGATATATTAATATGATATGTGTATATAAGAGTGAGGGGTACACCCAACCACACTATCTAGATTCAAGAGTAGGTGTTAGTGCAAAAGGGTAATTCTATTTGATCTGGTATAAAATCTAAATCGACCTTTTGTGATTTGATGTGATGTATGTAAGTGTATGACATGTATTAGAAACTGTAATTATTTGATATGACATGTCTGGTATATGAAAATGAATGAATCCAAATAGTAGCACCTTCAAACTATGCAAGTGTTGCTACTATTTGGACTTCTTCTCTTTCACCTATCATAAATATTACATCAATAATATTAGTTTCTAATGCAGATCATACATCCACATGCATCATATCACATAATATCAATTTAGATTACATATAGAATCATCCATATACAAAAAGCTTTGGCATTTCTAGTAGATAATTTTAGAAAAGAAAGAAAATATTTATAATTAACTTACATTAACAGTTTTGACAACTCATGTAACAACATTATTTTAAATGAAATGATCATTGGGATTGCGTTTGGAAAACAAATTAATGAGTTTACATTATTTTCTAAAAAGTAGATGTTACTTTCAAAATTGCATTATTTCTATATAAACACAGATTACCAAATTTGTTAAAATGCTAGTGAAACATCATATCATGATTAGTTGTATTTATAGAAAAGTCATAACAGCCGATCACTCTTAAAAACAAGGGTTAATTGCTAAATTGAGCAAACTTTTTTAGCAATTTTATCATTTTTAGCAACTATTATTCCATTGAATTAACATTTCAAGCAAGATTTTGTCAAAAATACCTTAAGTTTGGATATAAAGCCACCAAATCCCAAATAACCAATCACGTTGCATGGTAGCTAATTAAATCACCAACTCAGGGTCGGTGATTCTAGCACCATTCGGTGATTCTTCCGGCCCCAACAGACAATGTCATGTTGCTTATTCATTCTTTTTCATTTAACCTCCAAAGCTCTTTTATATGATTTAACACTAAAATTTAGTTCGCCTGATGAACATTCATGAAGAATAATCAAGATGTATAGAAATAAATCGACATGAACATAAACAAATATGTTGAAGAATAAGAGCACTAATGATGAAGAAGAGCATTGATGAACAACCAAATGAATTGAAGAAGATAAATAGATCCACAAACCTAAACATGAACAGATTTTTAGTGTGATCTAATAAATACAACAGATTGATATAGTTTTTGTAACATCCTCAAATGGGCCTAGTCGTTTATACTCTCGGTATGTTCTAATCTCGAGTTTATTAATGAATATTAAAATTAATATGAATTTATTATGAAAATAATTAAGAAATAGTGATATTAAAATATTAACGAAAATAGATAAGTTTAATAAAATATTAAACGGTTTTGAATAAGAATTCCGGAAATATCCCTGTTAGTTGAAACGGACAAGCGGGTATTAAGTTGTAAGTTGAAAAAGGAAACAAAATACCCCTTATGGATAATATTGAGACCTTAAGTCGGTCTCTCCCCTTCTCAACTTCACAGACACGACACACACACTACACACACACTTATGCCTTTGTTCTTGAAACATTGAAGGAGAAAATAAGAAGAGTATTCAACAAGCTTCATAATCTGTTGTAAATACAAGTTCAAATCTGTTCTTAAATCTCAGAATCATCATCTCTTTCCTTCTTTTGTAAGTCCATCTTCCTTGTTCTTGAGTCTTGAAGCTTTAGGTTAAAATGGCCAAATCCAAATTAGCCATTTATAATTGGATTTTAATGTTCCAATCTGTTTCTATATCATTTCTAAGTGATTGAGAATCAATTTCTGTAATTAAAGTGTTGGTTTTGTTCATATTCAAAGAAATTGCTCAAATGGGTCAAATTTGAATAATTTGATCCTAAATCTTGAATCCTTGATTAGAGCTTGTTAATTTTATGTTTCAAATGGGTTGTAAATCCGACACTAAACTGTAACAGCCTGCTTGCTATCGCATGGGGGGTCCTTGCGATTGCAAATGGGTGTTCCAGGGGTGCCTTGCGATCGCATGGGGGTGACCCAGAGGCGGTGCGCAACTTTTTGTTGTTTTCCGACGTTTTGTTGTACGGGATGCTCGTTTATGCTTCTAAATAGTTGAAGGGATTCATATTAGTTATATTAGTTATTGTACTTGTTTGAAGTGACTAAACATAAGTATTATCTTATAGGTGAATCGAACGACCCCGACGATCGAGACAAGCATTATATCTATTTACTTTAGCCTCTCAGGTGAGTATAGGATAACATAAGAATTAATATAACCGTATTACTGATAGGTTTTAAAGCACCTCCTATGTGTCATACTGATTCAAACTCAACCTGGTTTGAACCGACTCAAGGATAAAAACTGATTAATCTTTCATAAAGCGGAACTTGAAAGATCAACCACCCAAAAACCCTAAAAGGTTAGAATCTTTGTTTATCACAAAGTATATATATATATATATATATATATATATATATATATATATATATATATATATATATATTCGACATTATATATGTATGAAATAAAAACAATATGAGCGACATCATAAAGAACGAGAGGATGAATATGAAGTTCATACCTTTACTTACCTAGGGTTGCTCAAGTATTAATCCACCCGTGATGAGGAAAAACGAGATCCCGCTAGAAAGTTGAGCAAACCACGAACCACGATCACCATAGCTTGTGATCGAATTATAAACCGAAACTCGGTTTTTCTCCTTTGTGTTCTCGACCGGAACTCGTAGAGAGAGAGAGAGAGAGAGAGAGAGAGGGAGGAGAGAATTTTTCTTTATAATTCATAAACTTGAATAATAATGGTTAATCTCAAATCCTTAACCCTTAATCCCTATTTATACTAAAATAGGATTAGGATTAATTAGGAAAACATTCAAATATTTCCTAATCTTAATTTGAATAACTTAATCACCAAGTTATTTGATTAAATAATAATAATAATATTAAACAATAAATATAAATATATTGGTTTTTGGCGTCCGCCAAAACCATATATATATATATTTAATTTATTTTCTTTATTAATTATTATTTAATAACCTTATCCAAAATTAATAATTTAAACTTAAATCATTAATCTCGAATATTATTAATTAACAATATATTTATTAACTAATAAATATATATTCTTGATAATTAATCAACTTGGTAATTAATACTCTCCGTAAGTTAAAACCATAACTTACTATTACTGGTTTATAACTAACTGTTATTAAACCGTTCTCCCATATGTGGTTGCATTACTTCTCGGATTACATTCTCTCACAGGTGTGACCCTTGAGTGTCTCATGGCATTGGACATGACATCAGGGTTCGACGGTTATGCACACAAATCCTATCAGACTCCCACTTGTGCTCACTGTCAACCAGGATACCTTGATGACACTGGCCTAAGGAAACCTCTAGACAAGTCGTTAGGTTAACCAAGCAATAAGAACTCTTATACCCAGGTGTGACAATAAAACCTTATAAAGCAAACTGTTTTAATTTATAAAACTAACCGTTTTATAATAAAACTTCATAAGAACCCCTTGTCTTATGATCGGGTATACTTTAGGCTTTTCCCTCTGCATCACGATGTTTCGATTGTGAGTGTGAGCATGGTGTGAGTCAATTCTTAACACTCAGAAACTTTTCTCAACTATCCGATTTCGACTGATGTGATAAACGACAACGAACAAATTAGTTCGTTTGGGCATGACTATGCACTTCTACAGTCTAGATCAGTCAAGGGGCCCAGAAACATCTCTCCTAAGAAGGAGGTGCAGAATGCCTCTCGCATACTTGCATTTGGCAACACGCTTTCCGCTGACACCAGATACGCCCGTTATTACTACCCTGTTACGGCGTAGCGTTAGGTGCGATCCAAATGCCAGAAGTCCACGCATCCCAAACCAAATATCTTAGGCTTGAGGAAATCCTATGTGACAAATACCTTTGACTCGAAGACCACGCGGTATTCTTCACGATGTCACTATCCAGTATTCACACCCCCGGTGAATACCCGTACATCATTGGCCTACACTCCTGGTAGCTATCTTCAAACACTATGAATCTCCACCAAGGACTACGATGACGTTATTATCTCCCTAATCGAGGTTCCCCACCAAGATAGGTAGTCACGGACAAGTTTTTGAATAAAAAACTTTTATTCACGGATATTACCAAAACATACAAAATGGTGAAGAGCAATGAAACTAATTTATGCACCCTCCATATTCCACCCTGGAATAAAAATGCATAATTTCTACCATTTCATCGACTCGATTCACGGCGTCTATTTGCGTTACTATGTTGGTTCAAGTGGATTTATCACGGATCACTTCTTGAAACCGCAACATTATGAATTAAAAACAAGTATGCACTAACTAGTGCTCCCACTCATTTTGCTAGATGATTTGTTTTCCGCAACCTTGAAAAACAAGTCTAGTCTTTTTAATTTTATCATATTCCCTGAACTTGGAGAACTGGATTAACTCCTTGTTCCTGAATATATAAAATTATCCCGTAACTATACCTAGTTACATTGTAGATGTATAAAACTTTTCTATTCCAAGAAATAGACTACAATAATAAACCTTTTGTTTACACTAACCCGCAAAAAAAATTAGACACTTAGTGTAGGAACACTTATCTAATATGTTGTTTATTATTTTCAACACTTAATTCCTTTTTATATATTAATATTGGACATCAAATTTCAATATATAATTATGACATCCTAGGACTAGTCCTAACACCTGGACCACTTTGAATCCTCAAAAACCCGTCATTAAAATTATATACGTTCTTGAAATTTAACAAGCTAATAATCACCGTGTTTATCCAAAACAGTTATTAGCTTCTACACAAATATATACACATATATATTTCAATTTATCAAAACTTGATAAATACCTTTGCGTAGGTCAATTGCTCCCACTGACTATTATGAAAACATAGCATTACTTAAAATACCTTATTGACTTGGTCAAACTTGACACAAAAGTCAAAATACTGATTTTAAGTATAAATCTAAAACTTAGATTTTGAATAAGAATCTTAAAATCGACGAAACCTTAGACTTAGGTTTTCCACATACCCACTATTTCCTATTACGGAAATTGGTTTCTCGAAACTTTACATGACTACAAGTATAACACACTTGTACAGATTCTTATTTTAAACATGTGAGTACCCTTGATTATAATAGCCATTATAATCATGCTCACCAATGTTTTATCCTTAAACACATTCCCGGAAATAATAACTATTATTTCAAGTGTTTAATGCTAGTTCAAACCTTGAACTTGTTTTCATAAATACTTATAATTACTCGATTAGATAAACATTCTAATCAACAACACCAACCGTGTTGATTCAAGTAATTCTATAAGTTTAGTCGAACAATTAATATTGATATATCTCAATAGCAATAATTAATACATAGGATCAACCACTAATAAGTCAAAAACTTTGACTTGTTAGTTAACCTCTAGTCAAACTTGACTAGATATAATCACGAACCACGTGCAAGGATATGTCACTTAAATAATTCATTAATATTTTAAAAACTGCTTTGAAATAGAAAAATATCTTCAACTATGAATTATTAATATCCTTGTTTCTTTACGTGGGATCCTTGCATTCTTGGCACCTTTCACTTTTATTGACCTATTGCAATAAACGATTGCAAATGTCAAACATTTTTTGAAAAGCAAATACTGAAGTTAGTCACCGAGGTTACTTGTGGTGTTAGACTAAACACCACCTTCGTGACGCTTCGGGCAGTTGACCTTGTACTGGCCAATCTCACCGTTCTTAAAGCACCAATTCTCGGACTTTGCTTTATTCGGTTTAAATCTCTTGCCCTAGCCATTGCCATTTACCTTGGCCCTGGGTGCAGATGGTCCTGGCTTGGTTTTACCCTTGCCCCTGCCGCTGTGCCCCTTCCTCTTATTACTATTACCCTTATCTACCATGAGAATATCTTTCGACATAGTACCCATATTAGACTTAACTATCTTGAGCATCGAATGAAGCTCAGCTATGGATTTCTCCATGTTGTAGTTGACTATGAAAGGCTTATAGTCATCAGACAACGAGTTAAGCATCATATCCATTGCCAGCTGCAACGGTATTGGGTGTCCAAGCCTTTCTAAGTGGTCCATGTACCCTTTCATTTTCATGACATGGGTACTAACCGAAGTACCCTTAGCCATCTTGCAAGTGTTAAGAGCCCTCGTGATATCGTACCGTCCTGTACGAACCTGCTCCTAAAACATGTCCCTCAACTAGCGGATCATGTCATAAGCCGATGTTTCCATCATGCTTAAACACTATTGGCTGGGGCATTTCACACCGGCTCCTCGAGGACATACCACTTTCTCCCATATCTGAGCACGATCCGAAGATTGTGCTCCTAGTTGAGAAAGTTAGGTCCGACGAGCTTATCCTTCTCAAGGATAGAATGGAGTAAGAGGTTATTAGTGTTGGATGTGTTTGCCATCTACAATCTCAATCATGTAGTTCAATTAGTAACACACAATAGACTTTGCTAATACAAATCGATAAAAACTCTTAAATGATAAGTATTAGCCCTAGGATCCATATTTCACACACTTGACGCAAGGTTTGGGCACTTCCCGCCAAGTCATGCTATTTCTGGTAGGTAACAACCTGTACCAATCGTACCTATCTGATACGACTCCTAGAACATCGTAGAGCACTTAGACAAAGTCTAGTATGTTTAACTCTACTCTAGTGCATTTTGGGCCGGGACTCCCGATTATCACCAAAATAGATCGCACCACGTAAGACAGTATGAATTCTGGCCGGGACTCCCGATTATCGCAGAATATTTCATACCCTTTCCCGCAATGGTTTGAACCCGGATGCCCAAGGTTTGGGCACTTCCGACACCGAGTACCGTTTAACAGCAAAGGTGTACCATTAGGTGGGTAGCACACAGATCTAAGATTTTCTTGGGTTTTATCCAAGTTTAAAAAACTTGATTTCCAGTTTTGTAAAACTATTTTAAAACTATTTGTTTTAAATCCGTATATCTTAGTATACCTTAAACTAGGTACACAATACGTCTTATGATAAAACCATCTTAAAAACAAACTGTTTTAAAATGCTGATACGACAATCATAAAATATTTAATTTTATAAAACTGTTGTCGTATTCCAATTTTATCATATACCGTGGTTTTACCTCTGATTAATAAAAAACTATTATTAACCTCCTGCTTTAATTTTATAGTCGCATAAAAAACATAAAAGTAAAGCACAACCACGCAGATAATAAACTTGTTATAGTTTTGCCAACTATGTCCTAAGGGGTCAACTAAGGACAAACTAGACAAAGCTAGATCCCGTGACTTGATCTTGTGTTTAGTCTCCTTGCTCCCACTGGCCTTGACACCTCCGGTCTTGACTCGAGCAATTCCATCTTGTTCCTCCATCTTTGAAAAACTTCATCTTGATAGATCTTCGTCCTTGGTTTTGGTTACAACAAACTAAACTAGAATACATGAAATCCTATTCTATTACTTTTACATTATAAAAGGGGTTGTAAGTGGCACGCAGGCCTCCCCAAAACCAAAAAGAAATACAGAAAGGAAAAACACAACCACAGGTCTAAGTTGGCAAAGCCTATAACCTACATGTCCAACCACATCAAGAATATACTGTTGACTTGTTTAAGTCAAGCATTTGTAGTTGACATGTAGAAACTACAAACGCGACTTAAAAATACTAATGCGACTTAGTATACAAGTCAAACACATTCAACATTTATATATAAACAATATATAAATAATCAACCATGCATTACATATAAACAATAAATAATGCAAACAACATACATACATCCTTGATCTATTAAACTTTCTCGTTACCTCTCAATTAATTAAACTATTAATCGAGACGAGAAATATGACAAAAACTTTGTCATCCTTTTTGATCAATTATTTCCTATTGATATAAAAACTATTATACCAAATATGTTATAATCCAAAAACACATAATTGATTAAAAATTGTCCTTGTTTTACTTTGTTCAACAATAATACACTATTACGGTTAAATATTATATTTAAATCCAAAAATATAATAATCCTTTATTTTAACTTAACTAGTTAAAATAATCCTTTTAACCATAATTTGTATTTATGTATATTTTAAGTCCGTAAAAATAATATATATATATACAATCTTGTATTATTTAATTATTCCGAATTATGCGTCCTAAAAATACAAACGGTATTATAACGCATAGCCTTTGGTCCAAGAGCCCGTTCTCGGTTTTCCCTAACTGGGCCGAAAAGCCCATTAAGTTCTAAAATAACTTTATAAGCCCAAATATATAAACAAAAAGGATTTAAGTTCTAAAAACAATAATTAAAAGAATTTAAAGAACTAAACATAAAATAACTTGGGCTTTAAAAGAATCAAATTAAAGAACTAACCGGGCCGACCCAAACTGGGCCGAACCCTCTTGGGCTGCCGAGCCGCCGCAAAGGGGCCACGGCTTGGGCATTAGCCTCTGCTGGGCCGAATCAAACTTGGGCCGCGACCAGCCACTAGGTCGCGCCGCGATCTACCTTTTTTTTTTTTTGGACCAATATAGGTTGGGCCGAGGACAAGTCTCAACTGGGCTGCCCTCACTTGGGCCATAACCACCGCTTCATCACCACCACCCGTTGCCTCATCTGGGCCGAGACTGCCGCTACTCTGGGCTGCCGCACCTGGGCCGCCGCCGGCAGTCACGTGGTGGTCACCGGTGACGATTTCCGGTCAAATAAATAAACGGAATAATAATATGAACAATTATATATACATCGAATTTAAATCCTAGTAATCCTTATCTATTTAAAGTTCAAACCTTTTAAAAAACAAAACTTGTTTTAAATATTTAAACTTTAAATATCCTTATCAACACAACTTGTTGATAATAACTAGGATTTCAAAAAACTTTAAAGTTTATCCTTTAATCTAAAACTAAACTAGTTTAGATTAAAAACTTTAAAACAATATTAACCAAACTGATTAATATTTGTATCATATAAATCGATATATACATATATATATATATATATATATATATATATATATATATATATATATATATATACATGAACGAAAAATATACCTTTATAGTTTTAATCTCTTTAACCGGTTAAACCTAACCGATTTAACCTTACTGATTAAAGATTAAAAACTATAAAATCTTTCAATATTCAAATCTAACTGTTCGAATATTAAAACTTGTAATCTGAGATTAACAAAACTTGTTAATCCCTATTTTTTTTTCGATTATGTATATATAAGAACAAGAACAAATAAACAGATCAAATAATATATAATACAATGTGATAAACTGAGCCGTGACTCTGATACCACTGATGGGTTTTAAAGCACCTCCTATGTGTCATACTGATTCAAACTCAACCTGGTTTGAACCGACTCAAGGATAAAAACTGATTAATCTTTCATAAAGCGGAACTTGAAAGATCAACCACCCAAAAACCCTAAAGGGTTAGAATCTTTGTTATCACAAAGTATATATATATTTTCGACATTATGTATGTATGAAATAAAAACAATATGAGCAACATCATAAAGAACGAGAGGATGAATATGAAGTTCATACCTTTACTTACCTAGAGTTGCTCAAGTATTAATCCACCCGTGATGAGGAAAAACGAGATCCCGCTAAAAAGGTGAGCAAACCACGAACCACGATCACCATAGCTTGTGATCGAACCATAAACCAAAACTCGGTTTTTCTCCTTTGTGTTCTCGACCGGAACTCGTAGAGAGAGAGAGAGAGGGAGGAGAGAATTTTTCTTTATAATTCATAAACTTGAATAATAATGGTTAATCTCAAATCCTTAACCCTTAATCCCTATTTATACTAAAATATGATTAGGATTAATTAGGAAAACATTCAAATATTTCCTAATCTTGATTTGAATAACTTAATCACCAAGTTATTTGATTAAATAATAATAATAATATTAAACAATAAATATATATATTGGTTTTTGGCGTCCGCCAAAACCATATATATATATATATATATATATATATATATATATATATATATATATATATATATATATATAATTTATTTTCTTTATTAATTATTATTTAATAACCTTATCCAAAATTAATAATTTAAACTTAAATCATTAATCTCGAATATTATTAATTAACAATATATTTATTAACTAATAAATATATATTCTTGTTAATTAATCAACTTGGTAATTAATAATCTCCGTAAGTTAAAACCATAACTTACTATTACTGGTTTATAACTAACTGTTATTAAACCGTTATCCCACTTGTGGTTGCATTACTTCTCGGATTACATTCCCTCACAGGTGTGACCCTTGAGTGTCTCATGGCATTGGACGTGACATCAGGGTTTGACGGTTATGCACACAAATCCTATCAATTACATGTTATCAGAATGTGTAAGTAATCCATGAAATGTAATTAACCTTGTTGTATGCTATGTTTATGCATGACACACGTAGCAACTGAATCATGATTTATGATATGATTATGTTTATGCAAGAAGCATGTATGAATTGAACCATGCATATTATATGGTTATGATATGCGCGCTATGAGGCCCGGAATGGGTCAGATTTGTGTTTGTGAACGGATCCGAGATATGGAGGTTGTTTATAGTCCTTGATCGAGGCCAGACTGCGGTCTGGGATGCCTTGAGGCCTGCGGGTCGATGATAGCGTCAACGGTACCTGGATAGGTATTTATGGTTTTGCTAACCCAATGTTACTCGTGCGATTAGGGGATCAGTTACCCGCTGTACCCCATGGAGTCGATGACTTCATAACGCAACGGTGGACCGCTACGCGCTCACCCACCCGTGCGGTTGATGTGTCTGGTTTCCCCAATTAGGAGTGTTGAACCGGGTCGCGACCCTGCAAGATTATACTTCCTTCTGGCTGTGCCAGCTCATCGTGAGATGCTAAGATAGTTTGATACTATTGTTGATATGTGATATGTTTGTATTAATGATTATGCTATTTTATGTTCACTGGCTTTAAATAGCTAACATATACTCTCCCCATGATTGCATGTGATACTTAGGCGCGTGAGCTTGGGTACCTGCTGGTTTTACTTATGCTTTTGGAGGAACACTTATCTTTATACTATGTTTGTATATATTTGTTTATGGTGGTCGGTGGACAATTTCAGTAACACCAACATTTTTTTTGTATGTCGTGACTAATTTTGCTTGTAATTATAGCCACTTTTAAAAAAATTCGCTGCTTATGTAAGTTTTGAAAAACAAATTTGGTTTAAGTTAAGCTTACAAACGAATCCACGCAGTTTGGATTCTTGAATTACTATTTTAAAAAGAAAAATCTGGTTTTCAACAACGAGGTGTTACAGTTTTATCAATAGCAAAAACAAACTCATAACAACGATAAACATGATTGTGACTTTGGAAATTTGATTTCGGATTGTTAATCATTATATTCATCGATTGCTAAGAAAACACCATTAGTAAATACTAAAATAGTATATTAAAACACTAAAATAGCATTAGGGTTAAACGAAGAAAGAAACTAAACGTAATTTATGGTTAAACAACTATCTAAAACATTTTAAAAGTTAAACCGAAATTTGAACATTAAACCGTTATTAACTCTTAAAAATATATAATTTGATCGATTAAATTATTAAAGGTAAACTGAAAAGCTAAATCGTAAAGCAAATAGATTTTTATAAATAAAAATAACGGTCAAACTAAACATTACGTTTGCGTCATTGAATAGAAACTTTTAAACGTTAAACTAATACTAAACATAAACTTTAAAAATTAAATAATTATTAACGCTTAATATGTTGATTTGAAAAGTCGAGAAGAAGATATTCTAAAAATGAAACTAACTTGTACACAACCAATTTTATTCATTCACAAATATAAATAGTAAAAACATATGATATAAATTGATTTAAAAAACTGATTTACACACATCTTTTTGTCATATAACAACCATCACCTTTTACTCTTAAAAACACATTAATTATTTTCACAACTATATATTTTAGAATATTATTATTTAAATATACATATTTTATTTTGTATGATAAAAAAATTATCATTCAAATTATCTCCGGATTTAAAAACAAGAGGCCGCATATGAGATGCATCAGTGCATGTATATAATGTCATAATGAGGTAGGACGGTGATCATGTCATGAGTGAGTGAGTGGGGTACGTAAAACGTGGGATGCCCAACAACAATACAAATCAATCCAATTTAATTTAATAAATCCATTATTATTTAAATATATTTCACTTATATATGACGTCACCTTTACATCATCTTCATCCTTTTGTAACGCGTAACTGCCGTTGACGCCTGACCCTTTCTAGTCACCAAATTAACCCAACCCTTTTATTTCTCCTATAAATTCCTCATCTCTCACCAAATCCCAAACCCCCCCTCCCCACACACACACACAAACACAAACACACACATACTCTCTCTCTCTCTCCCTCTCTCTCTCTCTCTGACTAAAATGCAACAAGCTATTCCATACAAAGCATGGACCCCACCGTTGAACCACCACGCCGGTGATCCCAAACAACCCGGCCAATACGACGGATCTGCAAAAGGTGCTGTTAGGGACGCCATATCGGAAAACGCCGTCATCGTATTGTCCCGCCGTGGATGTTGTATGAGTCATGTCGTCAAGCGGTTATTGATCGGTCACGGTGTGAATCCCACCGTTTTTGAGTTTGAGGAGCAACAGGAGAACGATGTTGTGAAGGAGGTTGAGATGATCGGTGCGGATAACGACGGTAAGGAGAACCGGCGAGTGCAGTTTCCGGCGGTTTTCATTGGCGGACGGATGTTCGGTGGATTGGATCAGGTGATGGCGACGCATATCTCCGGTGAACTGATTCCGGTGCTCAAACAAGCCGGTGCTTTATGGCTTTGATTTTGATTTTGATTAATTTAATTTTTGTTAGTTTTTCTTTTCTTTTTTCTGTAATTATTCTAGTGGATGTTGATTTTATCTTACGTATAATTTACAATCCGGCAATTGAAGTCATGACGACATGAGCTATACATCATGCAATGCAACTTGTACGTTGGCCGCTTAAAAAGGGGATTTAAAGGCATTGAGAATTTACTCTATATTGGCATTGACCTAAAGTCTACTGAGTACAATTTATAATGCATAATGTATTATTTGGTAGAGAGGTTTTATATCTCTTATATTTTGTTTCTATTTATAATATGCAAATAGAGATAACAATAAAGTTAGTAAACTCCAGATGTCTTTTAGGTCAAGTGTATAACGGGTTAAGATCTTCTAATATTTAGATCAAGCATTATTTATTATAGTCATATCATTTTATCTTTCATTCCATTCACTTACCTAAGTACATAGTAAAGTCTTACCAAAAAAACTCATCTTTTCTCTCTTACTTGAATAAGGTTCGGCTACCTGTCGGGTAGGGAGGGAGGAGTATCGATGTTACCGGCCTCACCCAAGAAACTCGAATAAGATTATTAGAGGTTTAGTAAGATGATATATAGCTTCCATATTTGGACAAATGACTAATTAGAACTAGGTAGAAAATTGGATAGTACAAGAATAAATGCAAATGGTACAAGTAAAGTTGATGATGCAACTCTTTTATATTTTATAATAACTGCATACATGGTATACGTCATAGAGTTGAAGCCTGGAGGCTGAGGGTGGGGCATTAAGGTGTTCAATTCTTTATATTATAAATTATCGAATAATCAAAATAAGTGTGAAGTTATTGCCAAATCATGTAATTTTCTTAATTAGAAAAAATTTATTATTAAGTTCTAGGATTGTTTGATAACCAGGAATTGAGAACATTAAAATTTGCATAAGTTCTGTAAATTTCTTTTGAGTTTTGATATTGCTAATTATAATTTAAATACTTTATTTGCCCAGAACTTGGGAGTGGTTCGTTGTTTTAAAGTTTTAATATATTTTAATCTGATTCGTATGAGGATTTAGAGTGTGAAAACTCTTGTTTTTTTCTTTTTATTAATACATAAAAAAAATCTTAACACTCCATAATAAATCAGATATACATTTTTTTTATTAGTAAGGTTGACAATTTTTTGGTTGATATGAAATTCGATAAAGAAAAGTGATACGAATTCAAAATGAGTTACAAGCGAATTGACAAGAAATTTATAAGAAAATAAAGGAGTCAAGTTAGAGTAAACTTGACAATCAGAAAGCACCTCGTATGACATTTTTAAAGTTAAAAGTATAAAGTTATAAAAAAAATTGTATTTAAAGTTCAAATTTCAATTAGGAAATTGTGAACTTAAATAAGAGAGCATCATCTTAGGACAATAAAACCCGTCAACCAAATATATAAAATCTTTAAAAGTAAAAACTTAAAATAAATAATAAAATATCTCAAATAAAATTAAGATTGTAATATTTTGATAGTTGTTATTTTGACGATTTTTGTACTTTGACATTTGAATACTTAGTAATTGGTACTTTAGTATTTTGAATTGGCTTCATAATTCTATTTAATTATTTATTATTTTTAATTTATTCGATTGTTTAACTACATTATTTATTGGTATTTGTGCATAGTGTGCTATAGATTTATTGATTATGTTTAAGAGTCGCGCATATTGAATTTTATTATGATATATAAACCTATATGGTTGTCAAATAACTTTTAAGTATTATTATCAATTCTCATGGTACTTGTATCAAAAGTTGTTCTCAAATAAACCATTCCATATATCACTATTAATGCTTATAAACTACTCATTATTTTGATCATTTATATATATTTACCCAACTATTAATTGCGTTTGAATTAATGAGTCATTTATTTAATAATGCTTGATTTTCTCAAATATAATTATTAGCTAGTTTAACACCCCGTCTATAAACACGTAAATGATTAAAGTTAATTTTATATATCGATAAAAAATATTATGTATATAAATAGTATCTCGAAATAAAATAAAAAATCATGATAGAAATAAAAATAACAAATAAATAAATAGTAATTTTGGATATAATCGATAAAATAATTTTAAAAAACAAAACCCAAAGCTATAGAGATATTTATTAAATGATTACTCAGTGTTTAAGTGATTTTAATATATAAGCAATTTTAACGTAGCTAAGTTTAAATATTCCTTGGTAATTAAGTATTTTCTTATTTTTAATATATATTAAAAAATTTAAAAATAGGATGATGACATCATAACTCTATTCTTTTAATATAATTTAAAGAAAGATTAAAGATTAAAAATTGATTTGATTAATTGTTATCTTTATCTAATCCACATTAGTTTGACTTTAAAAAGTCAAAATCAAAATTTTAGAATTAGATATATTAACGGCTAAGATTAAATTATTTATTAAATGAAGGAACCTGATCATCTAATACTTTTTTTCAAATTAGTCTTTTATATATATTAGAGATAAGTCAATAATATTATTAATTATAGATTTATTTTAATTAAATACCAAATTATTTATATCTAGTTCTTGTAGTGAAAACCGTTATTAAGATTAAGATAGAATTAAAAGGAAAAAATATACATTAAAAGTTAAAAAGGGAAAATATTCCAAGTAATGACAGCCTTGTTAAATTGAGTACGCATTAACTCATGGTTTTATAACTCCATCGATCCACATCTTTCCGAGTCATCCACCTCATACGATTTACGTTATCACACACGTGTCACCGTCGATGCTTTCGCCAATGCCCATCAGTCCACCCCTCGTTTAATTCCCTCTTACAGTTTTAGTCCTTCAAAATTTGAACTTGTACTATTCTATCCTTCTCAGTTTTCGGTAATTATTGTTTTATACCATAGTCTATAAAATTAAACATTTACTTTTAAAGTTTAATCATATTAAAACCACTTTAAAAACATAAAAACTGTATTTTATAACCAATCAGAGGTGATAAAAATATAGACTAAGATATTTAAGATTCTTAAATTAGGATGTATGACTCATCATCCTTAGCATCATAATTTGGATAAGGGTGTTATTATTTGAATTTTTTTCTCATATACCAGATTTGTTATATTAATTCATTATTGTTTTTAATATAGTTATATACTCACATATATAATTTAACCGTTGTTATATTAAACTATCAGAAAGTCAAAATAGTTTCAAACGTTGGATAATTAAAGCAAAAGACAATCACTTTTACCTATCTATACTATTATATTAAGCATACAACATTCTCTCTTTTTTAAAAATTAAAAGTTTTTATTTTTCAATCCAAATTAAATCTTCACCCTTAATTTTATTGACATTAATCTTAATCATTAATTCATTAAACCTAAACCCTTAATAAATACATGTCTTAAAGTATGACAAATTCTAATTCATTTTTATCTAAAAACATGCATTCCAATTATTTTAGGGGTTACACTATAATTCTATTGGCTAACATGAAAACAATATAAGTTTTAAGTAGTACTTATGATCTTCAAGTTCAACATAATATGGATATTATTTGTACACTTTCATATTGATTTTAAATATTACCACATAAATAAAAGCTTTCATATAACATAAACTTGATGAATTATACTATTTAAACTAGGTTTAGTTTCAAAAGTTGTATCGAACCTGTCACTATTTTGCTATTGTCTATATTCATCTTTTAAAACTACCTGTTTAATGTACCCATCTTTCTAAAACTACCGTTTAATGTATCGTTACCTAAATGGTAGTTTTGAAAAATGGATATATATAATAGCAAAAAATGACAAGTTCAGTACACTTTTAGATACTAAACCCTTTATATTATTTCATGTTTATTGTAAATTTAGACTTCATTCGCAAGTAATAATTGAAGCAGATTTCTTTAAAAAAAAATTAAATCACGTATCTCTAAACAATCTTGAGATGATTAAAAGTTTTAATAGAATATAAGAGTAAATGTATGTAAATCATGTTAGCAAAACTGTTTATTGAAAATGGGATCAAAATGAGAACTGACAAAAATTCAGAATACAAACTTCTAAAGTTGGGTCTTCAAACTGATTCAGAACAACTAATTTAAAAGTTAGTTTAGGAAATAAGAACTTCAGTTTTAGAACCGCATCCTGAAGTAGTTTAGGTTTAGTGAAGGAACTGTGGTCTAGGTACAGGTTTACAAACACACTCCTCAGTGGCGGACCCAGGATCTCAAATGACCGGTGGCAACGGTGACATAAGTGGTAGCAATAGCTCGAAAAAATCGAAATTTACACTACGAAATAAAAGCACCGTCTCAAAAAAATCAAAATTTACACTACGAAATTTACACTTAGAAAAAATGACCGGTGGCAGTTGACCCCTCTGGCTAAGCCATGGGTCCGCCACTGACACTCCTTAAGAATGGTTAACGCTCGTGTCCAACACGATTTTCTTAAACGGATTTATCTTCTGTTCTCAAGGTCTAACATCGTAAGTACATTGATAGTCTTTTGGAATTGCATTTATGTCCGTAGGTCGCACCCACACACAAGTTCGGCGAATTTAGCCTACGAAATCCACAATCAGCACCACTTGCGTGCAGGTAGCACTTGGAGTAAAATCATACATATAAACTTGTAAGCCCTTACACTTTCATGGTTATAAACCCACTAAGTAGTTACACCTCACTTCTATGTGGGACACATTCTCATATCCCATCACATACTCCGTTTTAGTATATTATATATTGTTTTGAAGCTCTCGTAACGAAGAATACAAACCCACTAACAATTTAACATATATAAACTAATAAATTAATCCAATTTAATATCATTTATTTTAAAAATAAATTAATAAATTTATACAAAAGTTTAAAAAATTGTCGTGTTTTAATTTATAGCGTCTAATATTTAATAATATAAATTAATAAGGGTGCGAGCGAACTGGGCGTTGTTTATTACACTTCACCCTTTTCACATACACACATGTTATATCAAAAGTCAACACACTCACATAGATCATATGGTCGGCCATATAAAAATGAGCGCAATCTGTTTTTATAATATTATAAATATATAAAATCAATCAATTACAGTTTCTAATACATTCAAAGAATTAGAAGATCCATTTAAGCACAAAAAGTTCGAGAAGGGCGACCCCAAGATCTTTATATAAAGAGTTAATTACATTTTTGGTCCCTGTGGTTTACACAAAATTGCAAATTTGGTCCTTAGGCTTCATTAATCACGGATTTAGTCCTTGTACATTACCATTTGTTTCAATGTTGGTCCCTGACCCACTTACAAAGACTAAAATACCCTTCATCCCTTAATTTATTTTTTTGTTTTTAAGTTTTATTCATTTAAATAATAATTATTTTTAAAAAGTTTAATTAATTCAAATAATAATTAAGTTTAAATGTTACACACACTTACAACACATACTCTCTCTCTCTATCTCTCCCTCCTCTCCACCGTCGGCTGCTCCACCGCCATCACCGCCATCCACCGCCATCGCCACCTACAGCCACCACCCACCGGCACCATCTACAGCCACCACCCACACACTCCCCCTCCTCTCTCTCCCTCTGTCTCTCTCTATCGTATCTCTATATGCCCCCTCCTCTCTCTCTCTCTCTCTCTCTCTCTACTGTAACACCATCTACAGTCACCACCCTTGCACCACCGTCCACATCTACACCGCCGCCCACAGCCACCTTCCACATCTACACCACCTGAAACTCCGGCCGCTACCATAAGTCACCACCACCGCCACCCAGTAGCGAAAACCCTTCACAAACACCAACCAAAAGAGAAAACCCTTCACCACCACAACCGTTCACTGATCTTAAAACATTTCAGCAACACCTTAATCTGAAAACCACCACCGCCACATGAAAACAAACACCTTCACTGATCTGAAAACCCTTCACAAACACCCTAATCTGAAAACAAACACCTTCATCTTTCTGGTTCGATTCGAGGGGTTTCATGAGTGTTTAGTAAAGAAGAAAGAGCAGAAGGAACAGTAAGGGTTTCATCTTCCTGGTTCGATTCGAGGGATTTTAGGGTTTCGTAGATTCAAGGATTCATGCAAACAACTCTTAAACACTTAACACCTAAATCCGTAACTTGACTAAAAAGTAAAGAAGAAGAAGAAGAAGTGAGCGACGGTGGTGGTTTTAAGGCGACTATGTCGGTGGTGGTGGCAGGTAGACTTCGGTGGTGGTGGTTGTCGTCACAGATCGAAGGGGAGAGAGAAGGGATGAGGGTGGCCGGAGATGTTGATGGAAGATGGACGGAGATGGCAGTGGTCGGGCGGAGCTGTGGTGGTGGTTGTCGGCAGAGCTGTGGTGGCGGTGCTAGGTGCACAGGGAATTAAAGAATGAAGATAATTTTGGGGAATCGATGTGGTGGCGGTGATTATGTTTTTAATGTTGGTTTTTTTAATAATTATTTATTAATAAAGAAAATTGGTTTTATCTTTTTAATTAATAAAAGTAAATAAATAAATTAAAGGGTAAGGGTAATTTTGTCTTTTTAAGTGTCCTAAGGACTAACATTGAAACAAATGGTAATGTACAAGGACTAAATCTGTAATTAATGAAGCCTAAGAACCAAATTTGCAATTTCGTGTAAACCACAAGGACAAAAAATGTAATTAACTCTTATATAAATAATTATAGTGAAAATTTAAGAAAAAGATATAGAGTTAATTACATTTTTGGTCACTGTAGTTTGTATGAAATTTCATATTTAGTCCCCATGTTTAAAAAATAACGACATTAATCCTTATGGTTTACATTTTCTTTCAATGTTGATCTTTAGGGCATTTAAAAAGACACGAATGCCCTTGTCTTTATTTTTTTTATTCATTTGTTCTTAATTATACATATTAATTACTATAAAAAAACTTTTAAAAAATATACATTAAAAAAAATATTTCTCTCCTTACTAGACCTATATCTTCATCTTTTTCTGTCTCTCCCCATCCCTCTTTTCTTAACTCGGCAGTGACCATCCTCGTCGCCTTTAGCGACGCTGACCACCATCCTCGCCAAGGACAATGGAATTTGTGTCTTTTTAAATGTCCCAAGGACCAACATTTAAAAAATCGTAAAATTTAAGGATTAATATCATAATTTTTGAAACACAAGAATTTAATATAAAATTTGGTACAAACCGCGGGGACCAACATATAATTAACTTAAAAATATATTTTGTAAAATGGGTAGTTTACTAGTAATCATCATCTTATAACGTGGCTGATTTGTCTTTGACTGCACAAGTGCACATGGCATGGCAATGTGGCATGTCATGTTGAGGGAACTAATAAAAACCATGACTGACGTCACCTCCAACCATATGCTCTTTGTCTTTTACTGTTGTTTTTTCCCTCTTGGCAAAAGCAAAACACCCACACGCGTCAACATCTCTCTCTCTCTCTCTCTCTCGGACGTATATAATAGTACGTCGTCGTGTCTCACATTCTAACTTTGGTAATGAGTCACGTATGTAGTCTTACGAACTGTTAAAGTAAATAAGTATTTAGAATTTTTAATTAGGGTTTTGGTTCTTTTTTATAGTTATATCACCAAAACTTTAAGGACATGACTGTAATTCCTTATTGATGGGGATGGTATAGTCCAATCGGTCTCATGTTGGCCAATTCTTTATACCCAGCAACGATGTATAACATGATGCCGATCAGACTCCATCATCACCACCAGGAAGTTATTCCGCTCAGGTCACGAAGGTTTTGTGGTAATTAAATGGTGGAAACTCCGGCTAGAGCCACGATTTTAATCAAAAAATTCAAGTCCTTCCTTACTTTAACAATTCCTCTCAAGATAGGTTATCTGTTAAGGTAATTAAAAATAAAAATTACATGCATCAAATCTTTTAGATAACTATGATACTATTGAGTGATCTTAACCCATAAAATTTATAAACCACTGTTGAAAACCAATTAACTTTTGCCTTAATCTGAAGCCTGATTCTGAGCCCCAAGTAACGAGAAGGTATAACTACTTAATGGACAATTGCAATAAACTCTTTCAGCACCAATGACCAAACATGACACACTAATATGATCCTCATTTTCAGATGTGTCACATGGCAGAAGAAGCACAATTGTGAAACGAGCAACATACTCTTCGTTCTAGATTGCAAAAGCTCGAAAGCAGCCGTGTCGAATCCTCCACGTAAAGATATCAACTTTGCTTGTAACAGAGTTGAGTCAGTTTGTATGGTAACCCCTGAAGTTATCGAGTGCTAAACTATCAAATATCAATTGCATATCTTAAAAAAGACACGGTATGGCAAACCCCGTCTCCATGAATCTCTCCTTTCGGAATATGCATTCTGAATTTCTGATTACAAACATGAGAGAGAGACTTCAGATCAAGATTAAGGTCTACAACGGTGTATGAATCGATGCTATAGTGTTCCATACCACCACTTTTTTTAGTCAAAGGGGTCAATTGGCTACCCCTTGGAACTTTTTATAGATTGCATTTTGGTTTACTTTCATAATTCACCACCACTTAGCAAGTAGAGTTCAATTTAAGGCACTTAGGCTATTAATACCGAAACCTCCATTATCTTTAGGTGCTAAGGCATCTTTCCAAGCTATCCCCAAGAGAATTACTCCTTATTCTTTCCATTTGATTAATAATGGAAGTAGGAGCTTTATACAAGAATAAATAGCAAGTACCAAGGGCTCCCAATATACATAGATGATCTTGCCGTATGCATTTTAATTTCGATTGAAATTTCTCTATACAATATCTATCAAAGAGGAGGTCCAATTAACTTGAAAGGAAGAGCAACTACATACACAACTTCTTCAAAACAATGAGGTAAATAGCATTTAAAGTAGACCAACTCAAGTACCCAGAAAGATTTTGTCATTTGCATATTGCAAATCAGTCAAGAGTCGGTCCGGACCGAATCAGTCCAAGAGTTCATACCGGTCCTAAAAATATCTCACCGTCTCTTCCATTTTTCTTTACACCAAACTTCTTTTTATACATTCTCTATATATTATTCTCTCTACTTTTTAAGTTATCAAAAAAAAAATATATAAAAAGAAAACCGAAAAACCGGAAAGTTTTAAACGAAAAATCGAACCTGAAAATATCCGGAAAAAAACCGGACAGGTCTGAACCGAAACCGGACGATACAAGATTTGAGAATTAGCTTCTTGCACTTTTATACCAATTACGATTTATGTTTAAAATAATGAATGCATCTTTTCAGTAGTCAAAATCAGATAGTTTTTTGGCAAGACACCATTTACAATCTATATGTGGCATGCCATCACAAATCAAACCATCATGCACCATCTGAAAAAAACAAAAAACAAATACAAATAGAAGAAAAGAAGAAAAAACAAATCCAACATCTTTAAAATCTAATAGAACCCACATGCTTTTATGCATTTAGTACCATATCCATTTCAATCTTTTCTTAGTTTCATATGGGATTTTTCTCAAAAAGAAGAAAAGAAAAAAGTAACTCATTCATTTGTTCAATTGTTGGCAGCATTCCAACTTTTAGGGTTCTACTTCTTTTCGAGGCTCATTTCCTGAAGGTTGAGCAAAAGATTATCAGCATTCAGTAGGACTTTGTTGGATGAAGTGGCCATTGTTGATGCAATTTCTCTAGCAGCTTCGATTTTCCTCAGTGTTATAAATGCCGGATTGTTGGCAATTGCTTGACCAATCAGTTGAGCACTTTTCGCCTCTCCCTGTTGTTATTAAAAGAACAAATCCATCTGTTAGTTGAGCAAATAACTAAATCTTGACTTTAGATAGCAATACTTACTAGTTACTAATTATTATATTCAAATTAACACCAAGAGTTTTTAGTTCTTTTTATCTCCAAGAAGTAGTTTCTATGTATATAATTTAGTAGCTGCTTTTGTACAACAGAAAGATGAGAGAATGTTCAAGTTCAAACTTCAAAATGAATGAAAAAGTCAACAATCATGAGAGTTGCTCAGGTAATGCAGTAACCAGCCAAATAAAGATATTCAAGGTGAGCATCAAAAACCAGATTTTAACTTTCTGTAATTTTCTGTTGCTACGGAAAAAGAAATAAAATATGATTTGCAAAAACTTATGACAAAGAGGTAAACTATAATGTATCTGCAAACAAATAGACTAATAATTTTGGACAATTCTAGGTGCAAAATAGGCTCTACTCTAGCAGAAGGTAGCATATTATTAAAATTTATACAAAGGGACGATTGATTGTTTGTAAATTGTAACAAAAACCAAGTAATATGATTCGAAAAATGAACCACCTATAAGTTGTTTATGGTTCCATGAAATCACAGCCTTGTCGTATTCTCAATGGTAATTTCAGAGGTCCATTCGGGTTGGGTTTCATCAGTAACCAGTCAAACAAGTATAAAATGCAAATAAAAAATAATCCTAGATGGAAATCAATCAAATAGATGAAACAGGACAAAAGTCGTCCAAAATATCTTTTAAAAGCACCAAACCTTCTAAATAATTTCTTCACGAAATTATTTTAAAACAATAATTTACAAATGGATTCAAAATATGACAAGTCGATCCGTACCAAAGAATTACCAGTTAGAAAAAAAAACTAAAAGAAGGTTCAAAGAAAGAAGTGTTTCGAGTCAATCTATACCAAATATTTACCCATTCTGACCAACCCATTAATTCAGCCACCTCTAATACTTTTTAGGGTTGCGATTAACTGTTAAACATAAAGAATTGTTACCTGTGCTCTGATAATAGCACTTCGCTTATCTTGCTCAGCTTTTTCTACAACAAATTTGGCCCTCTCGGCTTCTTGTGCAGCAACTTGTTTGGCTTCAATTGCAGCGGTAAATTCCCTCCCAAAAGTAAGACTTGTGATGGATACATCATCAAGTGCAATGTTGAAATTTGCTGCCCTTTCTGTCAGTATTTTCCGTATCTCCCTACTAACAGCCTAAACAAACACACACAGTTGGGTATGATATCGCCACTTTCATTTAAAAAGAAAAATTATAGACAAAGAAATAAAGAAAGAGAGAATACCTCTCTCTGAGTAATAAGCTGGCTAGCATTATATTGTGCAACGACAGCTTTCAATGTTTCATGAATAATTGAAGGGAGGACCCTTTCGTTGTAGTTCTCGCCAAGAGTTCGATAAACAGCAGGTAGTTCATCAGCAACAGGACGAGTAAGAACTCGAAGACCTATTTTTACCTATATCACACAATTCCGACTTAATATTATTCAGGAAGTGAGCATACATTACATACACATGCGCAGGTGCTTGTTTGTATGAGAGTGTGTGAATCTTGAAGCTAAACCTACACAGATACATATAACAAATGATGTTAATAAATACCATTTGTAGATCGCGGCTACCGGAAGTGCTTTCTACAAGATGGGGTCGCGCACGAACATCATAGATCACTGGCCTTTCAAACCAGGGGATCATTATGTGGGTTCCTTCTGGGTAAACCTATATATTCAACATGTAAACATTTAGCACGATACTAGTAGCATTTAAAGCCAATGAAAATGTCATAAACTAGCAATGTTCTTTTTCTAATGATTTTTTATTTGGCTTTAATCATGTTTTGGTAATTATACGTTGTGCTGAGGTGCTAATTCAACGGGTAGGACAACCTATTAAAATGAACAGCTTGCATCATTTAAAATCTGTCATGTGTCATGCGCAACTGCCAATTTTTGTGCTTATATTTCCACATCAACATAAAATATGATTACTGAAACAGAGTAACAGACCATTGATACCACTATGGTGCTATTTTAAGACCTATGCCCTTTAATCTAAGTATTTGCATCAGTTATGATTTTGAGGTAATATACTGTTGACAAACAGCATAACAGAGCTAAATTATACTGCATTTGGGAATCATTTATATGCAAGGATATATTTTCTTGCAGTAGACCATGTTACTAACAATTTGGATATTTAGGGTAGAGTACTTGCCCCCAATAAGGAAGGTCAATAGTTCTAGTCCCATGGGGGTTTCAATTAGGGATGGCTAGAGGGATGCTACGGAAACAGCCATGGGTATACCAGTTAGGTCATGCACATCTAAACCCTAAAGTCTTAAACAGCCACGGGCGCCCCTGGGTAACCTTATCAGAGAACGCCTCTGTTTAGCCATTTTTCTTTTGATACCATATCGTATGCTATAAGCAATTACAACTTGTTCAAAAGATTTATTGTATGAGAAGACCGATGGATACATCTTTCATTACTTGTTGCAAACATAAACAAGGAGTCTACATGAAAATTCAATGTTAGGCTTGTACAGATAATGCACCAAATCTAGTTATCTATACTGTCTCGGCGACAAACTCAAAGTTTATTGTTGCTTCTTGTTCAGTTCTTTTTTTAGTTTTTATGCATTAAACATATTCTGGTACCATTAACAGTTAATACAATCAAATCATGATAAATATGTATAGTTTTCTGTTTTATTCCATGGGAATAATGTATAATGCAAAACATGCAAAATGACAAAAACGCACTTAAGGATTTAGAAAGACTACAAGATTAACCTATAATATGCCAATACCTCATCAAATATAATTTCATCCGTTCACAAAACTTAATTTTATTATTGTCATTTTGCATGATTTGGTCGAAAGTGGCATAAACGACACGAGATACATACTTAGCTGGCCTTGATGATAAAAGTTGAATACTTGGGTGACCACCACATACATTGTCCATATTGTTGAAGTGAACATGTAGTAAAGGGATGGCAAAAAAATACACAAGCTTTCCCAAGATGTTTATGTTCTGCAACTATAAAAGCCAGTTCACATGAAAATATCTAATAATCACTGATTGTTTTAGAGGTGATGGATCTTAGAAAATGGATAACATTCAATTTCATACAGTGCTGTCAGCGTTCTATAAATTTCAAAGTGAAGATTTTGACCATAAAAGCCTCCATTACAAGGATGCACGTATGGACAGAGCTTCCATAAAAGAATGATTAACAGTATAAAAAACTTTATCTCCATAAATGAAGTTCCCAACAAAAGACCATTGAGGTTGCACCTATTTGGCTTTCATATTTCACACACATGGGTTTGGTTAGGGCTAAATGACTTGAATTGTATCATAATGCAAATGAATTAATGAACTAATACTGCATACAGTTCAGTGAGATACCACATATCCTATTTTCTACAATATGCTAGTCTTGTGTATCTTATGATGTATTGGCCATATATTGATAGATATATACTGAATAACCTAATAATCTAACACGTTAACCTTAATGTAAAGCTATTCAATAAATTATAGTTCAGATCTGAAGCGAAAAAAAATCATATGTTAGCAAAGGTACCATCACACTATCTATTTGCAATGTTAAATGAGCATAAAAGAAGTAACTTTCTTATGCATCATTAAGAGTGATGTGCCTTCAAAGGCGTGAAGGAGAGTGATGTGCCTTCAAGAAGGAACTTTTTTTTGTCAAAATTAAGCAAACGGATGCACGTAATTGTTAAGGAATCTTGTGTATAACATGAAATATTCCAGAGAAATTCAAATTGCTTTTTAGACTGTGAGGCAAAACAAAACAAGATATTTTCACTGCATGAACATGAACATGGACAGGACTACAAGCTTGGTGGACAATGGGATTAGGATAAATGAATAAACCTAACTCCCTAACTTGTACATTGCAAGTTGGAAAATAAACCACTTATATACTTGTACTAAAACAACAACAACAACATTACCCAATCCCGTTACGACGGGGTATGGGGGAAAGAACAACTCTTAATGATGCATAAGAATATATACATAGGAATATATACATAGGCAAGCCTTGGTTACTTGAAGCATACGATACAACTCTTCGAATCAATAAATAAATGATATCATTCACAAAAAGAACATTATGACAATCCTTCCTCTAAAGATTCACTTACAAGGGGATATATAATATCTAAAATGTAGAAGACATATAAGAAAACAGTGATGGCATTACTCGTCTTAAAAGCAAGTGGTCGCTTATTCCTTACGAGTTATAAGATTAATTACTCCAAGTCACCGAAAGTGCTAAAAACATGTTCGCATTACACATTTGTAAATGTGAAAGTCAAGTAGGCAAATATATAGACATAGATAACATGACAGCAACAAGCAATGATAGGATAAGGCTTTGTGACATTCAATGGCTTGAATGCTGATAATTATTAGCTAAATGATACACATACAAGAGCCAAAGTTATTAGGACAATAAACATTTGTTAGGAAAATGAAAGAATAAAGAAACACGATAGTTAAAATAAATGTAATTAACCTTATCTTTGACACCAACTATGCGGTTAAAGACAATTGCACGATGCCCTCCCTCAACATTGTACAAACTGTTACCAGCTGCATACAATCCAAGACCAATGACAGCTCCAAACTTTATCAACGCAGAAGCTCCACGGGTATCAGGCATCCGGGGCACCTTCATGTTGTTGAGATTCATCTTCCCAGCTATTAAAATCCAAGATACATCATGTCAGTTCATGATATAGATATTATGATAGTATAGCATACTAACTTGTATTGTACGGAAAAACTGTTTAAAGATACAGAAGCAGAGTGATGAATCAATTCATAGCATATAAACCACGGTCACATTAATCAACTGTTTTGAGCTGGTAATGGAATAGGTTAAAACTATAAAAGTAACACAAGTTATGATATAACATGCTTTTTAGAAACTTTACACTTCCAGATCTCAAAACACACTAAGAATTTGCTCGGATCAACATCGATGTAAAAATTAAATTGTCATATATCTTCAAACCGATCCCAAACTCATAAGCCAGAATCACGAATCAAACGACGTAATACAGAACGGTAACCGAAAACGTCGGTAGAAGAATCGGTAGACCCCACGAGAATTTGAGAACAGCTCACACATAGGAACAATATAAATGGTTGAAATGATGGTACTGAAAGGGTTTTAGGTTATCGCAATCAAGCATATACATACAGAAATGTCGACATATTGTACCTTGGACAACGATTCAGAGTGTGAGAAAAAAAAGGGAACTCCCGGCAGCGTTGCGGCGGATGAGCGGATGGTGAGAAGAAAATTAGGGCTTTAATGGAGAGGGGTAGAAGGCGTTGAGGGTTTTGGCGGTGATGTCACTTGATCAGGGTAAAGTGCCCTCCAAGTTCTCTCCAAACCCGGAATTATTATTTTAGTTTCAACACCAGACTTTTGAAACTTTACAATTTCTACCCTGTTAGATTTGAGTTTTTCTAGTTTGGTCGCTTCAAAACATAAAGATTTAAATCATAATACCAAGTGTTATTTATCTGCGTTAGAATTGATATATCTAGTTGTACTTAATTTATATACTTAGTTGTATAATTGTGACAAATTTATCCCCTTTATTATGTTAACAAAGTTATAGAGATTTTAATTAATTGTATAACATCAACATTTTTCAAATCTTTTATCTACTGGTATAACATCGACTTTCTTCCAGTTTTCACACCATAATCCAAATAAACTATAGCCATTACAAGGGAAAGAATTCAGGTTCAGATCATGGCAAGGGAAAAAAATTGGGTTCTCAACCACAACATCAAATTCCGTCACTTCAAACTTACTTCTACGGCTATCAACCTAAACCCATTCAATACCAGAATTAATACTCTACCTCACTAACATCTTACTCAAATTCCTCACAAATATTTGAATGAAGGATTCGACTCGTTTTTAGGCGTATATAGTCGATTTCATAACATATATACCGATAACGGTGAAGAAGTTGTACTAGAGGCACAACAAGACTCCTCCAAAGAACGGGAAGAACCAGTCAACGTTAATTAAATAGGTTGGCGCAAAAAGGAGATCGCTAGTTGGTAGGGGAGTGAAGCAACAAGGTCTAGCGTATGCGACCAAGAAGAAAAAGAAAGTGTGTTGGCAAAGGATCCATATTGGAATCACCCAAAACAGATTAATCATAAAACATTACCACCTCTTTGTGAGACAAGCCTTGAATTATATGTAGAACAAGGTTTTATAGCCCCGTGTTACGGGAACGGGGCAAGCCTGAGGGGTTAACTAATGTATATTCTTATATAAAGTATTTAACACACTTTCTCTTAAAAAAACTCTTAAAATTTAAGTAAATTGAAATTACTAACTTACCCCTCATTTAAACCAAAAAAGAAACAATTGAATAAATTTAATTAGATTCTTAAAAACTATTTTAATAACAAAACTTCTATAAGAAACAATGTTTAGAAATGTCAAGCTTATGAAAATTCAATTTCAACCTATAAGATATGAAACAAATTAAAAATTAAATAAAAACCTCTATAGAAATATTATTTTGATATTATATCATATAACAAATATTTTAATTTAAGTATTACAAAGTTCGCAAAATAAAAACCTAATAATATGTAACTCGAATTTACAAGCACTCGTAGAAGAAAGTTAAAAAGTTTCATTGATAATATATTTAACATTTTATTACTTGAACTCTTAAAATTTAAGCAATATAAAATTATTAATATAATCTTAAGGATCCTTACATCTTTTAAAATACGACTCATTCAAATCAACACAATCCACATAGTTATTGATATGTTTTCATCATCTTTTTTATTAGTAGAGATTTTTTTTTTGCATATTTTATTGTTTTTTCAAAAGTTATTTTAGAAATTAACGAAATAGTTGATAGATAATAACAAAATAAATATAATGAAAAGAGGGAAAGAAAATGAAAATGCTGCGAATGAAAATTATTCGATGTTATCACAGTGCGTGAATATCATACAGTACGTTATCAAAAATAGACATATTATCAGGTATGAATTATTCATCGTCGCCGCATTGCACTGGTAACATGCTATTATATATAAGAACATAAATCAACTAAAAGTAGTTGTTATATATGTAACATAAATCGATAGGATATTATGGCTCAGGCGACAATTTATTATTAAACTTGAAAATTAGGATTATCATTTTCAAATTTCTAGAAGGCTATACACGTCAAAAAAAGATTTTACGTTTATATTACGAGATCCGAGTATTACATCCTTTTACTTCTTTGGTATCATGATTAGATAAAATTCTTACCTCTCATTTAGATAGTATCTTAGAAGTTTTAAAAACAAAATAAAAAATAAAAATTTAACTATAAATGAATAGTCTTATACATGAATGAGTTAATTAATAAGTAAAAAAAAACTGTAACCTAAAAGAAAAAAAACATTATTCACAAACTACATGTAGTGAATAGTGCCTAACATTTGATAAATGTTAGGTTTTAAAATGCATTAAAATAAAGCTTAAGCAGAAAAGGGGGTAATCAAGATAGAGAGAGTCTGAAAAAAAAAAGTGAAGGTTAAGAGTTGAGATAGTTTATTTTGCAAACGAGGAAAAAAAACCAATTGAAAAGAAACTTGAGTTGAGTACATGGCTGGAAAAGAAAATAAACAATCTCATTCGACAACCCTAACTAAACTAGTATCATTGCCCAAAATAGATGTTAAGGCATGCACACTGCTATAATATCATGTTTCATGGTTGATTGTAATATTCTCCTTAGTCCTTATAATCAATTTACAAACCAAGATACTATTCATTCTAATTTTTCATTTTTTACCTTTTAAAATTTTCATTATATACCCTTAAGATTATATGACTTACATTTGATAGAATAAAAATCACTTATCATTATTTACAAATCAAATTGACTTTAACATAGCGATATTAAGTTGTGTAAGGTGCGATATCACTTTAACCTTAAGGGTTCAATTCATGTTATACATCATTTCAACTTTTCAATTTCACCCTTAAATAGGTTTTCACTTTTTACAAACAGATTTTCACGTTTTACTCTACAATTTGTATATGTTACATTTGATCTTATAACATTACTAGGTAATGTAGCCCCATATACATAATATAATTAGCAAATGTAGTAGATACATGTTAACCTAATTTTTGTCTACGTATGCTAACTTTGAACAACCATCTTATATACTATATTATATGTAAATTAAATCACTAAAAATATGATTACGTAAATATCACCCGATGCAACGCACAGGCTTGATGTACCTTGTTAGTATCACATTATCAATATCCTCTATTTACTTCTTTATGTTTAAACTCATTAAATACACATGTTTTACATACTTCAAATATTTTATCTAATAAAATAATTTCTCTCTCCTTTATCATATTATCACTCTTTGACATACTTTATTAACATGTTTAAGGTAGGGGTGGAGTTCTCCACACATGCTAAAGGTGCAGATCATACTATTAGACTATTAGAGAGGGTTGGATATGAGGTTTGTGCGTTAGAGGGTTGAAAGTGGGAGATATGTGACAGTAAAAAACTCCATTAAGCTCAATTATGAATGATAATGGTCTTAGAAACATCAAATCAAATAAAAGAAACACCCACAAACAACTACAAACGAACTAAGGTACAAAAAAAAGTAAATCTAAACATTTATTCTACAAATAGAAATGGCTACGTTTATAGCAAACATAAGAAAATTTATAAAAGAACTTATAATTTCTAATATAAACATTTTTTTTATTATCATAATAACTCGACTCAAAACTTTATCATAAATACGCTATTTGAATTTTGAAACAAAGATAGTATGTATTTACCTACAATGTTTGATATAAACTACCTTACTCAAGTTTCAATGGAAATTAATTAAGAAATTAACGAATATTATCACTAAAGCTGACCGCTACTTTCAATTAAGCGCTACTCTTGATCACATCACCACCTTTACCATCTCCATCTCCTTCAACATCCTCAAAATAGTCTTCTCTTGCGTTATCTGCCAACATGAGGGAAACAAGCCAGAAAAGAGCCGCGTCAAGAGCTAGAAACGCCCCACCACCAAGAACCCCAGTTTTGGCCGTAGGGCAGGTTGTTTCAAGGTTGTGATGTAAGTTGCTGATAACATGTTTGTGTTCAGTGATTGTCGGCCATAACAACATTATAGATGCGAGTCCAGTCGAACCCCTGTCAAGAATTGAAGCGATCATACACAAATAAATTTAACTTACATCAAAATCGTTATCATCTTTTATTAGGGATGTTAAATGAGTCGAAACAAGCCCGAGCCTAACATTTATGGAACATGACTTGTTTAGGATTTATTAAACCCGAGCTCATGATATTTTAGCTTGGACGTAGCTCGTTTAAGCTACGTCTTATTAATACTCTGGATTATATTGTCTACAACTAGGGGAAAAACGCATAATTTTTGCTCAAGTTTTCCCAAAAACTGCTAATTATAAAAGTTATTTTCCTGGGCAAGATTCACATGTGAATGTCTATATTTACTGCACTGAGTAACAATATTCTTTATCGATTCTTGATGTTGTTTAAGATTTAGATCGATAAAGGCGATGCACACTTACAAAGCAACGAGGAAGAAAACGATGAAGCTAGTGCTTTGAAACAAAGTAGGGATGGGAATAGATTTCCCTTTGTAAGGATAAAACAACGATAACCCTCCAACCAGAGTAGAGGCAACAAGAAACCCGAATGACAGATATCCCAATGCTACTGTTGGATGGGCTGGATACTTGCAGATAACAATGTCCTTCCCTGTGATCGCAGTTCCAGCTTCAGGCTGCAAATACAAATCAGAAAATTCAATACAATTGCGAACTCAAGATAGAACATTCAAAACAAGAAACAGTAAAAAGGAAACTTCCAAGATGCGATCCCAAAATTCCTTAATCCTTATTCTGCTAACTAGTTTATTACCCCGTGTAAAAACACGGGGATGTTTAAAAAAATATAAAATTTGATGGTATGAAATTATAAAAGGTATAATAAGTGTAAAAGTGTTTCAGAAATTTTCAATTTAAAAATAATAAAATATCACCAAACATTTACATATCAGAATTTTAACAAAAAACAATAACTAATTGTTTTTGAAGTACTACTATTAATGGATAACAAAAAATTAAGAATATACTAATTTTTAAAAAGTATCATATTACAATAAAATTTATACCAAAACGTAGATAAAAATGAGATGATCATAAATATATAATTATTTTTTTCTCTAAACTAAATATATCACAAGTTACTAAACATAATGTATAAACACCGTATAATTAATTATATTAATATACAATTTTTATAAAACTCTCTCAATTTTCTTAAAAACCACTCACATGTTTTATAAAACTCCCTCATAATTTTTATTCAGACTCCTCCCAATTGATATAGATTTGAAATTCGATGTCATTAATCTTTCAAATACCCACTACTATTAATGGATAACAAAAAATTAAGAATATAGTAATTTTAAAAAAAGTGTCATATTACAATAAAATTTATACCAAAACGTAGATAAAAATGAGACGGTCGTAAATATATAATTATTTTTTCTCAAAACAAAATATATCACAAGTTACTAAACATAATTTATAAACAACCTATAATTAATTACATTAGTATACAATTTTTATAAAGCCCCCTTACATTTTCCTTAAAACCCCATTCCATGTTTTATAAAGCCCCTTCACAATTTTCATATAACCCCCTCCTAATTGATTATTAATTGAATTCCATCTAGATTAACTTTCCAAAATTGTTTTTGAAATTGAATAATTTTAAAATTGAAGATTTTGATTGGTTAATTAAGTCTCAATTTTAGTTATTTTAGGAAAATTGGTAAGCCTCTTATATATATATATTGATATTGATAATCTTGATTTGACTGAATCTAATGATCAATGAACATATGATCGATATTAGACAAAATTTAATTAAGAAAGAAACTTGAATATATGTATAATACCTTCTTGTTTTCAGCAATAATCCCCAAGATGAAGGATACAAAGCCAAGGATTCCAACAATCAAATGCATTTGTTTTGTAGTGACCGCCATTAATCACACTTTCAGTTATTCACTGCATATCGATTTCAAACAACGTACGAGTTCAAACAATCGAGAATATTCATAAATTAATCAAACTACCATATATGCATGCAACAAAGTTATGATACTAGATTACAATATATGAAAGTAATTAAGCATTAAATCATAGTGTTACCTTCAATTAGCGTTGAGAAAGATGAAGCTTGGATTCGATCAGTGTCCTCCAATAAACCCTAATAAATCGTGACGAAAAAGAAAACCTTAATGTTGGTCGTCTACACTTAATTCATGGGTTTAATTTATAGTAGAATTAAGCCGATGAATTAGATAAACGGAAGATAGAAACAAGAGTGATTATAATGTTTGGATATATATAGAGAAGAGATTAGAGAATCAGTGTTGTTATTGAATACAAATTTAAACCGTAAGTACTTATCTTATACAGATTTTGTTATCTTATAAAAGAAATTAAATTAATTAATCTTTATTTTTGTATTTTCAGTATCTAGACTTTTTATTAATCCATCCGAATAGCTTCAAAATAATTTATATCGTTGTGAACATATTTGGTGTAGATATAAGAACCATTCAAAAATAAAATGTAACTCCTAAACTATCGCGTAAAGATAGCTATGATAAGTAAAAAAAATGATAAAAGAATATAGAATAACTATTCAAAAAGGTATCTATGCAGGTTCTTTATCATAAATCTACCAAAGCCCTTTGAAAAAGCCAAAAACCACCGACGTCGTTTTGGAATTTATGTTTTTTTTTAAATCAATTACGTAAATAAGCAAAATACCTTAAACATTCGCGAAAACAAGCTACGAAAAGTCAAATTACGAAAATAAGCATCAGTTTCTCCCCCAAAGAGGTCAGTTTCGCCCCAAGCTTCGCCCTCCAATCAGAATGTGCCACGTGTACTCACTAGGGGCGAAACTGGGCATGCGGGGCCCACAATAGGGGCGAAACTGGGTAGGGAGGGGCGAAACTGGGCTGTGGGGCCCACCAGGGGCGAAACTGATGCCCATAGGGGCGAAACTGGGCCCATAGGGGCGAAACTGATGTCACGTGGCGCGATCTGATTGGCGGGCGAACCAAGGGGCGAAACTGGCGTACATAGGGGCGAAACTGATGTTTATCATAAATCTACCAAAGCCCTGTGATAGATGCTTATTTTTGCTTATTTTCGTTTACGTTATAGATATGTTGCTTATTCGCGCGAAATCCTCTTTTTTAAATTATAAACCTCAATTCTTAATTAAAAAAACAAGTTTATATACTAGCATTAAATAGCTTCCATCTCTAATGTCCAACGTTACTCTTAGACCATCAGTATCTATCACATGTTTCACCTACTTTTTTGTCTGCTACATCAGCGTCATATCATTCCCTCAACATTCCCTCATCACATCATACAAACCCCTGCATCAATCACATCTCCTCACATACTTTAAAAAAAAAAAGCCTCACTCTTGTTCACCTTCGTGACCATACTCGCGCCCGTAACCGTGAAGGACCCATCACATACATCAGCTATGGTCTTCACACATGTGAGCACCTCTCACACACCCCATCCCATGATGAGTACGGGTGGTCTTAACAACCGTTACTTTTTAACCCTTTATAGACTATCAGGTTAAATTGTTATATTTGTAGAAATCCTTATCTTCTTCCCTATTAAATCACTTTACCTACCTCAATTATTTTTCATATGTGAAAAAACTTATTTTTCTCCATAATTTCAACGTTTATATATTAAATTCTTTTCAAACTATATATTTATTGTCCATTTAATTAGAGGTATCATGTTCTACTAGCATTGCACCCGCGTAATACGGCGGCGATAACAATAGTTTATGTTTGACAATATGTTTGATTTTAAAAGTAGGGTATGGTATGTGTGAATTGCGGTGTTAGTCAACATATCCATGTTTTTTCTCCTTTTTCTGATTTCTTTACTTTTTTACAATTAACCATTTTATTAGTTATTAAAATATTTTTTGAAAAACAATTAAAAAATATTATTATTAAATAATTAGAGAAAAATATACTATAGTCTTAAAATTGTAATGATGTAACTAATTTAGCCAAAATTAGATAAATTAAATAGTTGTCTTAAATTAGTTGAGATAATTAAAGGAATAATTGGTTAGACTGTTGCTATAAGTGTTTCACTACAACACAACACCTCCTTTTGTGTCGGACGAATCCGTGGAAAATCCGTGGGAAATTGACGTTTTTCTCGGATTTCCCACGAAATCGACCGTGGCTAAAAGCTTTGTGGGAAAACTATTTTCCCTCAGATTTCCGTGGGAAATCCGTTGAAAAACAGCTTTCTGACTCAAATCCGTGGGAAATCTGTTGAAATTTTCTCACGGAATTTGATCCGTGGGAAATCCGTTTCTAATGCCTGATTTTCTTGTAGTGTTTGTATCTTAAGCATGAAAACTTATACTACTCAAAATTAAGCAGTTTTAAAATTTTTAAGAGAAAAAAAGTTAAATGCTTTATAATATAGTTCGAATATACATATTCAAATTCTTTAGCCTCTTTTTTTAATTAATTAATAACATCTCAAAGTTTTTTAAACCATTAATGATTAAACAAAATAAATGAAAACTAAAAACTGTGAACACTATATTATTTGTTTCTAACTTTCCATACTACAAGTTTCCATACACGATAATATGATGATCGGATATTAGGTGAAATAATTGATTTCATTTTAAAATATGAGGGTATTGAAGACATTTTAACTTACTTAAAATTTAAGAGATTTTTGATCTAAATGCATTATATATAGTATAGATATAGATAATATATTACCTAATAAACATGATTTATTACTAGTTTCAAATCAAATAATTGGTGCGGTATGTGAACTCTGCTATTTCAAATCATATTACTTGTAACCATGATTTATTTACTAGTTTTAAACACGGTCACGGTATTAATAAAGAAGGTCCTTGAAATTACAATACATGGGTACGGTCAAGTTGAGATTGAAACAAATGAAGCTATGTACAAAATAGCACATGTTGGTTATGCACCCATTTTAAATGTTAACATTTTGAGCATGAACCACTTGTGTTACAAGGTTTTGAGGTTGACATAAAACATCATGTTTGTGTGATATCTTATGTAAATTTTGAGCATTACAAGAAGAAGAAGGAAGAAGATGCAATAGAAATTGGAGGAAATATGGTATCTTTAAAAGTTGAGAGTTATGATGACTTTATAGCATTTATGAAGATGGAAAGTGGTGATCGAGTTGTTGGAAGGAATAGAAGGTTGTCTGGGAAGAAATTTCGAGATGCGGTTGAGTGGTTTTATGAAATAAAGAGTGAAATTGAACTTGCCTTACCACCGAACCTCGATAGTATTGATATTTCCTTGTTTGATCTATACAAATTTATAGCCAGTTGTGGAGTACACGAGTCAATCACTAGGGAAGGAAGATGGAACGAGATGACTATATATGTATTTCAGATACCCCGATGGCTACGGAGATGCTTTTAGTACATATCTTACTCATATTTGTTAGTTCCTCTAGACTTCTACGAATATAGTACGAAGAAGTCAACCTAGAAGCAGACTTAGTTGGAGATGGTCTACGTGACCTTGGATTTGTTGGCAACATTTGCCAAGACAACGACGTGTTCGCAAGAGTTCGTGAGGTTGAAGACAATGCAAGAGAAGAAGAGGAAGATGAAGATCCAAGCATCGAGGATCACTACTGTAAGAATATGTAACTCCTCAACTAATTACATTGCATAAGAACCATATAAATAGAATACAAATGATAAAACCCTAATGGGCCTGGGCCCTAATCTAACGGACTCAACATACTCACTAATAACTACAATACAAACGAGGACATTGAGGACCAAGAGGAGGATGATGACTACGTCATCATAGCTTGACGACTTTTGTAGAATACACATGTGAAATGATATGATAATTGGGGTGGTGAATGTTGGACCTCTTAGTTATTATCATCATTATAGTTTGGTTTATAACCTGATTTGGTACACTTGACAATATTGATTATTATTGTGTAATAGTTATCTTAGGATTAATAAGTGTGTAACACACAAAAATGTATGTGGGTTGGATGAAGGGGGCCTACCACCGTGGGCCACCAGTGGCAGGTAACTGCATGGCCCGTAGTTACCGCTAGCAACCGCCACCCCTTCCTTAGTTTGTACAAATAGAATTCTCCCTAATCAGGTGCATATTTTTGATTTCATCAAGTGTGTATCTGTTGTATTATTTTTTGTTTGCAAAGAATCATGTCTAATTCTACTAACTACGCTCGATTTCTGCCCCTCAATACTATCGGACACTTTCATGTGTTGAATCATCTTTGGTAAGCCTTAGGGTTATTCATGAGGCCATATTTTTTACAGGATAACTATAGTAGTTATATTGACAATCTAATATATATCTTATCTAACAATCAGCTAGCTAGCTATGCATGTGTTGATATAATGCAAGCAAAAACTGTGGAATTATATATGGCATTAAGTACCTGATGGTTTATCATTTTCTTTCTGGTCCATGATCGATGTTCAGGTTCAGCTGCAACGTAAGCATGATGAGAAAGATCGATGGAGCATATATAAATAATAAATTAAGTGTATTGAAAAGAAAGGAGCCTAACCTGTTATTAATGTTTTGTCGATATATATATATATATATATATATATATAGTTGTATCTTTAATTAGCTAGCTAGGTACACATGTAATTTAAAGTAATACAACGTACTTACACACACTCAAAAACAAAAATTAAAAAAATTAAAAAGCAATTACTTTAGTACATCATGCATGTGTGAATTTAAAACATGTTTAGAAAGAATTAACCTGGACACATGCATACGGCCGGGGTCCATATTAATTAAGTAAATACATGACAAGACAAAACGTACGTTAATTAATTTGTCATGAACATATGCCAAATCCTCAGCAGATCATCATAAAATCGTTGCACCCGAATCCAAAAACCTTCACTAGTACAAAAATAACCTTTAGTCACACTTTTTCAAAACAGGTCAGTCACACTTTTGATTTAAAGTGTGACTATATGTCATTTTTTAAATTCTGTCATACTTTTAGTCACATTATATTTTGTTTGTGTGACTATTGCATAGTTAGTAAATACCTTTAGTCACACTTAAATATAAAAATGTGACAATTTCATAGTAAGTAGATACCTTTAGTCACACTTAAACATAAAATAGTGACAATTGAATAGTAAGTAAATACCTTTAGTCACACTTAATGATAAAAACGTGACCATTGCTAGCCACACTTGTAAAGAGTGTGACCAAATATCATGATACGTCACTGATATGTGAATAAAATTTGTGATAGATTTTATAAGAGACCATAGATATATATACGGTCACACACTAGTACAAAAATGACATTTAGTCACACTTTTTCCAAAACAAACCAAAGTCACACTTTTGACTTAATGTGTGACTATAGATCATTTTTAAAATTTTGTCATACTTTTAGTCACTTTATATTTTGTTTGTGTGACCATTGCATAGTAAGTAAATACCTTTCGTCACACTTAAACATAAAAACGTGACAATTGCATAGTAAGTAAATACCTTTAGTCACACTTAAACATAAAAACATGACCGTTACTAGCCACACTCGTAAAATGTGTGACCAAATATCATGATATGCCACTTATATGTGTATAAAATTTGTGATAGATTTTATAAGAGACCATAGATATACATATGGTCACACACTAGTACAAAAATGACATTTAGTCACACTTTTTCCAAAATAAACCAAAGTCACACTTTTGATTTAAAGTGTGACTATAGGTCATTTTTAAAATTTTGTAATACTTTTAGTCACTTTATATTTTGTTTGTGTAACCATTGCATAATAAGTAAATACTTTTCGTCACACTTAAACATAAAAACATGACAATTGCATAGTAAGTAAATACATTTAGTCACACTTAAACATAAAAATGTGACCATTACTAGCCACACTCGTAAAAAGTATGACCAAATATCATGATATGCCACTGATATGTGAATAAAATTTGTGAAGAGTTTTATAAGAGACCATAGATATATATACGGTCACACACTAGTACAAAAATGACATTTAGTCACACTTTTTCCAAAACAATCCAGTCACACTTTTGATTGACTTATAAGTAAACTTTGGCTTTAAATGACACAACGCGTGTAAGGACCACAAGCATGGCACATCTTATGAGAACTCCGAAGTTAAACGTGCTTGGGTTGGAGCAATCCAGGGATGGGTGACCCATGGGAATTGCTTGTGTCGTGGTATTACGGGATGTTACAACGTTTGTGTGGCTGTAGGCTATAGATAGTCACACTTTTGAAAATATTGTGTGACCATAAAACGGTTTTAGCTACTTTTTAAGTATTTGTGTGTGACTAAAAGTTAAACAATAACAACACTTATAATAGACTTGTGTGACCGTAGGCTGAACAATAGTCACTCAAATAAAAAAATTGTGTGTCTAGAAAAGGTTTTTAGTCATACTTTCGGATGAATTCTTTGATTTCAAAATGAAAAGTCCATGCCCTATAGTCACACTTTTAAGCTACGGTCACATTTTTTTATATGATATGGTCACTAAATTTTCGTGTGACCAAAACATGCCTAAAATGGCACGACCTTCGGTCACACTTTTAATGAAAAAAAAAAGTGTGACCGTAGGCATACAGTCACACTTTTTTGGTGTGACTAAATGTCATTTTTGTACTAGTGCTTCTGCATATATAAATCAAGTATTAATGCTCATTAATTGCACCATATATATATATATATATATGGTCGAAAATGCACAGAACAGAAACTTGATATGAAGAAACAATATTGGAGGAGTGTAGCAGATATATACATGCATGGGGAAAACATATGAAGAAACAAATTAAGAATTCATAAATGAGGGTCATAAATGGGGTTATGGATGCTCATAAAACCAGTTGGTCAAGGATCAATTAACATAATTATTAATTAGAACAAAGTTAATTAGCTAGCAAACCGCTACAATTTATTTACCCATGCATACTTCATCATATTGACCATCTATATCTTCTATAAGTCAAAATGTACGTGGCAAGGCTCTTTGTTTGTAAAAAATACAAGTCTTTGAAATGAAATAGGTTAGTGAATGACGTGGCATTCTTATTCTTTGGGCTTCTATTTTTAATTTTAAATCGGTTTGGGTTTTTTGGGTATTAATGGGCTGTAGACATTAATATTTTGCGGGCTGTTATAACCTTCAAGCTCCCTTACCCTGCTCCCTTCGATAACGAACCGTCTTCGTCTTCCACCAAAACGACTCCTGCTCCCTTCGATAACGAACCGTCTTCGTCTTCCACCGAAACGACGCGATGCAGTTACCACTTCCGACAATCTCCGTTTCGCATCCTTTTGTACGTTTGGCCGGTCTATTCATGGGTTCCCGGTTTGTAATTTGCCTTTACTGCACCGAGAGCCAACGCAAGGTTTTCATGACGTTGAAGTTTATCTGTACTTCGTTAGTTATGGATCGGCGATGTTTAATGTGCCCAATTTAAGATTCCGGGTAACGTTTTCAATGAGTAGTATAAATAGTGTTCTTTCGTCATTCCTGATTCTCAAATCGACCCGGGTGCTCATTCTGTGCCTCTGCGATCTGCAGCAAATAAAATGGCTTCAAGACATCACTTTCTAGATGAAATTAATCCTGATGTTGACGGCTGGAGGGTCCATGTCCGGGTAGTACGCCTATGGGAGCAACATGTGTTTATGAGGCCTGGAGATGTGTCGTGCGTGGAGATGGTGTTAATGGATAGACAGGTATATGCGTCCGTCTGCTTACATTATCTGTTTCCCCGTTAATATTTGTAGGTATAAAACCGTCAGTAAATCTGTATGTATGAAAGCTATCTTATTCATTTTGTCTGCCTGAAATATACTGTATGTATAAAACCGTGAGTAAATTTGTATGTATGAAAGCTACCTTTCTCATTTTGTCTGACTGAAAGATACTGTATCTACTCATTTTCGCAACTGCAGGGCACACGTGTAAGTGCTACCGTGAAGAGAGGCCTGATTTTGAAGTTTAAACATCTGATTGTCGAAAGGGAATGTATATTCTCTGTCTAATTTTAGTCTATCTGACAATAATGGAAGGGTACGGATGACGGTGCATCCGTATCGCATCAACTTCTTGCCAAGTACCCGTGTAAAGGAACTACCCACTGGCTTTCCAAGTGATCTGAGTATTTATTCGTTCATTGATTATCAGGCAATCATCGATAAGAAAGTTTTAGAAGCTAATGCAATGGGTATTCCCTATAATCCTTTTTAAATAATTGTACTATCGGCTACGTTGTCTAAGTAGTTGTTTATTTTGGCTTTTATTGAAATTGAAATTAAGTAACTATTTTGGGTTTTGTTGAATATAGACGTGATTGGCGTGCTTGGTGGATACACGGGAGTCATAGATACCTCAAATGACGGCCGTTCTACCCGTCGGGTTGGTATCCTACTTATAAATGAGAGGTACTTTGTGTCTTGGCATTATATAGTTCCTAATGTCACTCCTTGTACAGTAGCCCCTTTCAACAAGACAAGGTAAAGTATACTACCCAAAATTTCGATTATGGTATCCATTAACATTCACCTTTACAATGGTCATCCGTTAATTTAGGGCTATCGCCGACGATCAAGGACCGATATAAATCCGCTGCTACGCCGACCTCACACCATCGACCGTCATTTCTTCCGACGAAGAGAGGTAAACCACAATACACATAGTTCTTAGGTATGTTTGTATTAACAATACACCTACATATTGTCTCTGCTTCCATAGTAAGCTTAAATAAGACTTTAGGGTTTAGGGTTGCTCATCCACCTTCAGATCGCATTGCTCAATCTTATCGATGCAACTGTAAATGTGGATTATATTTGAATGTTTCAACTGGACCTTATGACAGAAAGCTTTGTTTATATTTACGAAATTATGTTCCATTTGCATTAAAATTATGTACACTGATATGCAATGATATGTAAGAAGTGCTAAATAGTATCGTATAGGGAACTTTTGCCTAAAAGATTCACCAATTGTTCAGTTTATAGTTATCATAACCAACATATGCACCTGTTATATTGCCATCCCCAACACCCCCTAGCCTTGCAGATCTTTTAAACATCTAGGATGAAGGAAACACTATTTTCCAGCACAATCATATATGGATTCGTCATTAGTCCCAATTCTTATCAGTCATTTCAAATTTTAGATAATTGCAATTTTTAACTTAAATACCCAGCAGAGTTAATGTATGGTTATCATCTCAGCTGCTTGGTTCTTCGTCTGCAGTTTGGTCCTCAAATGTATCACTTTTTGGAGTAGGGTCAAGAGATTGCACCTAAACCACTTTGATCACGTTTTCTAATTAGGATGTATGCCAATTGCTGGTGTATTCTGATGCATAGAGTGTTGTCCAATCACAATAACAATATTCCAACATGTTACAAAATAAAACATCTCTAGTTATACAATTAATAGTACTTTCAAATGTTTTCACAACACAACCTACACTACATGATCCACCTTCAGTTCCATATGTTTATCCAACTGTGTACCATGTCAACCTTCTAACACACTGTTCAAAACTAACAGCAACTCGTTGATCATACGTCCTATCAGGAAATCATGGAATTTGTTTGCAACATCGAAAGCATGATCAAGCACAGACTGGTATCAATGTTTGTTCACTATATACAATCATTTTATTCCCCTAATAATTAACCTCAATACAATATTTTTTATAGCTATTACCACTGGAAGTCTCGTACTTTCTTGGTGGCAACAAACCCTTGAACCTGATTATCACGTCTGACAGCCAACAATACTTTGTTGAGGTACAACATTGGTCACTAGATGTTAACCAATGGGTCTTATGCGGACCGGAATGGACGAAATATTCGGAAAGGTGCTGTTTCTTGAAAGATGATGTCATCCATTTTTGGATTGAGCCAGAAGGACTAATTCATGCCATACATCATGACCTATTTCAAGTCGGGGCATACACAGTCAAATACAAACGAAGAGAGAAGGAACGTATTTACGCATATGCTCGAACGGCCAAAATTACTAACAACTCCGTAGTTAGGTTTTCTAAGTACTAACAATACTAATATGCATCTTCTCTATTTAATACTAACTAAGCTATTAATGTTCTGATTGATTCCAGAAAATTCATAAGAGATGGTTCGAGGAAGCAAACTGCGAAATAGGCGATGTGCACGAGTTTATTGCAAATGATAGGCCATATAATGTGCAGGTACGAAAGGAAAATGGAAAACCAGTGAATTTCCATGGCATCGAATGGCAGAAAATATATAACGACCTGGACATTGCCAGCCATGATTTAGTTATTTTCTCTCACGATCGTAGCACAAAATTCTAGGCTCATATAGTGCAGATAGGCAAAGTCTACATGTCTCCAGATCCAGAAACACGGGCAAAGATCTATAAACACTCCCATATCAAATATGACGATAATGAAGGTAATTAATAACTCTATCTACAGTATTTAAGTATCAGTTGCTATTCTAAAATGTACACAGTTCATATAAAACAAACACAAACACATTAAAAAAGGGTAATTAACATTAACTAATGTTATAACTATTGCATTTTTAGACGTGCTTATATTTCAGTCAGTTCGTCTGCGCCTAACAAGGTAGACAGTGTTCACGACGTATGTGATAACGAGTCTGTATTGCCCACTGATGAGCATAATGTCAAATCAGCTTCAGTGCCAGCTGCCGAACCAACGCCAGTGACTGTTCAACCTGAATCAGAAGATCTTAAGGCGTGCATGACTGGACAAGCTGACTCAAAGGTAAGTAACAATTCTGGCATTCCTTGTGCTTCGTGCAATGACTATGTACAAAATATTTTATCTTTGAAATCTCAAGTCAGTGATCTTACCTTTAAATTGCATGAAAATTCAATCATTAAAGGTAGGGAAAAGACACTAAAAGATAAAATTGAAAGCCAGAACAAACAGATTAGAGAACTAGAGGTAGCATTGCTAAACAAACAGGATGCCATAGTTTTCTACATCAATCAGATAGATACACTGAAGCGAGACCTTGCTAGTTCTAAGGTAGATTATGAGACTCTCAATCAGAAACTGAAAAGTTATTCAACTTCATCTTATCTTTTCGAGCACATAATCGACCGGAGACCTCAAGGTTCCGATTCAGAGAAAGACAAAAAGGCATACACTAAATGTCCACCACCAGTTTTGAACCAATTGGTGAAAACAGATGTCTTTTCTGAAGCTGACCAACTTCCTCCTAAGGTTGATCAATTTGTTGCATCAACCTCAACATCTGATTTAAAGTTAAAAGGGAAAGTTGGTGAGCCTCAGAAGAAAGAAGTCAAACAAGAAGAAAAGCCTGAATCTGGTATGAGAAAACTTCTAGGCAATTCTTCTGGACAAGGCACGTTAATGAAAAATGTGCAAGCAGCACTCCGAACCATAGAAAAGGAGGGTGCAAAGTCTTCTGCAACCCGTCCTTATGAGGAAGTTAAAATTTTGCCAAAACAATGTGGTTTAGGAGTAGAATCAAAATGTCAAGTTGAGCAAAAAGTGCCATATAATCCTGCAAAACATCAGTCAAACAGGATTTGTTATGTGTGCAGGAGACCTGGTCACCTCAGTTATGAGTGTGATCAGCAACAACAGAGCTGCAGGGGGAAAGTTGATTCTTTTTCTGAAAATTTTCAAAGGAACAAAACATTTAATCACAATAATCAAAAATCAACTGACCCTCATCAGCTCAAAAGGACTGTTGGGGAAACTTCTAGTAAACCCAAAAGTTCCGAGGTTAGTCAGATGGGGAAGGAACCACCTCATAAGGTGATTAACACTTCTAGTGTTTATCACAAGGCTTCCCCTCGACAAGACTTAAAATGGACCAACAAACGTGAAGTCAAAACGTCCAATAGTCCAGATACCAATGTAGACTCCAAAGCTACTGGTATGTGGATTAATGTACAAGTTGTTGGAGAAGATGGGAAACCCATGACCATTCGGGCATGGGTTCCAAATGCTAACTAACTTTTTGCTCTTTGTGCAAGGTGCCATCAGATACCAAGGCAGACCTGTATACTAAGGCATTTGATAAACCCAGGTTTTTGTTCTTAGTGAATGAAAACGGGATGAAAACCAAGTGTGAGGTCGTCTTTGAGGATGCAACTTAATGTTTTTCTCGTATATGTGCCTGTGTGGCTATTTTCTGTGTGTTTATTTTCTGTGTCTGTGTGTCTCTGTTCTTGGTATTTATTTCTTTTAGTATTTTAGGGGGAGATAGGTGCAACATTGAAAATACAAAAAAAAAAATCAGAAAAACATAGAAAATATAAAATAAAATAAAATAATAATAATAATGAGAAGTTGATCCAACTCAAATGGAAAATGATGGTACACTGGCTTTCAATACAAAGTATGTCTAGTAAAATTAGGACTGAAAGCATGTACATATTCTTGAGAAAACTGTCTGAATATTTGAGTCAAATCAGATAAGAAACAGATGGCGTGTAAGACATATGATGAGAGTCTAGGCTGATAAGTGGTTATGCATGTGGAAATCCATCAAAGATTCAAACTATCGAGACATTCCAAGTCTACAAGTCAATAACAGTTGAGACTAACTTAGTCTGGTGCACACACTTGTTACCATGCCAAATGTGTTAGACGACAATGAGCAAAATGTAAAAAGAGGGTGAAAAATTGACCTCAATCTGAGATGTCAAAAGAAAATAGATACATTGATCTATTAGTGTTGAATTGTCAAAGAGCATAAAATGCAGTGACAAAAGCTCAACAGAAATTATCAAAAGAGGTGAAAAATTGACCTCCATGTCAAAGAGCATAAAATGCGTTGACAAAATGACAAAGCACATAAACATGGTGGCTGGGTACTCAAGTTGTGCAACCGACTGAGTGAGTCAAAACAATGTGAGATTTTAAAAGAGATAGTCTTAACCATGTACTCAGTTCTGGATAATCAGAAAATGTTGAAACTAAATCTGTCATTATCTGAGGAAAGTTAGATTGACAGACAGAATTTGAGGGAGTGTGTTTGTGTCTAAGGTTCTGAAATGAATGATAACTAAGTATAGATGTGATGGTACTGATTCCATCTTGGAACCTTCTCACAAAAAGATTTAATTTCAGTAATTTAATTTTTGCAATTCTCTTTAGTGTTTTCATTTCTATCTCTTAGTTTTTAGGATTTAATTTGTTAACAATCTGCATTTTCATTTTCTTTATAATCAGAAAAATACAAAAAGATTTTTGGTGTGTTCTTATCTCTTTTGGTGTTTTGCTTAACAGTCTATGATCTTCATTGAAGTTACTAACCGTTGTGTGCTGAGTACAGGATCGTCAAGAAAAATTCTGCTTTTATATGAGAAATTCAATCAGCACGAAGTGACAGCACCTTGCACGAACTGGATGGCACAACGTGCGTAGTGCAGGTAAGGGCATAACGAAAGGTATTCTTATATTTGTTTGCTTTGTGCATTTTGCTTAGTGCAAGTTTTGTTGATAGAACTAGGTCTTAGGGGGAGTTTGTTGGTGCATAATTGTAAATCCCTAGTTCTTATCAATCGAATACATACATGTTTACGTGAAATGTTAATTCAAATGTGTTTTGATTTATAGATTACATGTTTATATATTCTAAGTGTTTACTTATGTGTATCTTAAGCTTACAAGTACTTAATCATGTGTTGATGTGTGTTTGGAAGTTTAAGTATAAGTGAAGGTTACCACGTGCGTGATGAAACTCACTACGTGCGTAGTGGAGCTCACTACGTGCGTGGTGAGGTAGACAATTAATGTTTAATTAATTATTATTAAAACGCCCGGTACGTGCGTACTGGACCAACTACGTACGCAGTGCATTGCACCACGTGCGTAGTGGAAATTAATTAAGGAAATACGCGTTCTCCATACTATAAATACTAGGGGTGTTCACGGGGCGGGGCGGGGCGGGTAGTGCCATTTTTACTAACCGTTGGTACGGGGCGGGTACCCAGATTTGCGAACCGAAACCGAACCGCATGTAGCGGGTACCCGCTGTACGGGTACCCGCAGAGAGACGGGTACCCACGGTCCGGGTCACGGGTATCCGAAAATTAAACTATTCTTTATTTTTGCTATTTTTCAACTAGATCAAAGTCACAAAATAGAAGTTTCAAACATACAAATTAAAAGATTAAAACACAAAACACCAATTATCATATTTCATGACCCATCTTTATAATTTCCCGAAAGTTAATAAAATAAAAGTGATTAAAATTATGTATACTATTTCTAGAACTTTAATGTCTTACATGTTCGTACAGTTCGAAGAAAACTAGCATCAGCCATCAGTAATACAGTTCGAAGAAATCTTTAATGAACCTTCAATCGCTAGCAGACTTCTAATTGAGGTGAGCCGCTGACATCAAGGACGTGAAGGAGATGTAACCGCTGCCGATACGAAGACTGAAAAGGACAGAGAAGATTCAAGGATGAAATCGCCGCTGCTGACTGCAGTCTGCTGGTGAGTTCGCCGCTGCGGCAGCCGTGAGTGGAGGAGAGATTCGAGGAAGAAATCGCCGTAAAGGCGTAAAGGAAGCGGGAACGGGACTACGGGAGGAGAAGCATAAGGCTGCGCTTTTGTTTTCTTTCACTCTAGGGTTTTACACTTAAGTTTTAATGTGGGCTTTGATATTGGGTAGAGTGAATTTTGCATAAATTTTACATATATTTAAAATTTTTTAAATGAAATACGGGTTGGCGGGTACCCGCGGGTACCCGAAAAATAAAACCCGAACCGACCCGCCAACAACGGGAACCCTAATTTTCGGGTTTTTTCGGATATCGGGTTTCTCGGTTTACGGTTTTTTCGGTTTCGGATCAGCCGGTAAGGTTCGGTTCGGTTTCACGGTTTCTCGGTTTTTTTGAACACCCCTAATAAATACGTCTTAACCGCGTATTAGCGCGGGTAATCGAGAAATTGCGGGGAACTATCAATAATCACAGGAAATCGTACGTAATCGACCTTAAGCCTTAGTGAGCCTTCGTAGTCGTACGTATAACATCGATAAACGTGAAGTTAGTGTTATTCTCGAATCCAAGGGCAGCCTTAAGCATTCTATGTGAGTTCTTAGAGTTGTTCTTGATCCTACTCTGTGTGTTCTTAGTGTTAACTGTGTGCCGGACACCTAAGCAGATCTTAGAATCCTTAGGAGGTTTGGGAAATAGATATTCCGCACTATTTCTCATCCTAGATCAGTCCTAGCATTAGGGTGTTTTAGTTTAGAACCCCCACGGTCCTACAGTACCTACTACTTCTAACATACCCGAGAGGAAAATTGATACATCTGTTCCTAAAAGGAAATCAAGCGTAAGCTATAATATCAAGATTGTAACTGTAGGTTTCCTGCCCTTTAAGTTTTAATAAAAATGTAATTACAAATTAGTATTGTCAATTGTAGATCTCAACCAATCAGAATGCATCTCTTTCTCCTGTCACTCACACATTTGAAAGAAAAATTGATAAGTCAGCACTTCAAAGGAGAAGACTGGTAAGCAATGTACTCAAGTCTGCTATGATAGCTTTACCATCTTTAAAGTTTTACTAAATCTATGATCACATGTTAGCATTATAAATTTAGATAGTCACGCTTTACATTCAGTCGTTCATTATTAATAAATTTCTTATAAGATATATTAACATGACTCATTTGAACTTCATCTGATCAATTGTAGACAATCTCGGCTGAATATGTGCGAGATCATGATCTGACAAGATTTGAAAAGGCAATGGTCAAAGTAGGAACGGTGGAAGTGCAATTGCATATGACTTGTATTCCCAGAAACCGTCCGGGAAAAGCAGAGGACCACATGGTGCTTGATGGTGCAGGTTTTAACCAATTCCAGCAGCTGCTCAACTTGAAAGTAAACAATGTAGTGTCATTCACCATTGACAATAATGCTCTCGTGAACAACAATGAAGTGAAGTTTACAGCAGTCGTTAACAAATGATGTCCTTGCCTGTGACAACCTTGATTCTAGGACGATATACGGAATAAAGGCATCATGGGGAGTTAGTCTTTTATCTTGGCTCATTGGTAATTAAAGACGTTAAGTGAAACAAATGGGCGAAACAAGTGAAAAATGGAAGAAAATCGAAGAATGATGAAAAATAGTCCCTACGGCCGCAGAGGATATCTCCTACGGCCGCAGGAGAAGTTGCTTCTAGAAGACGGTGATCTGTACCCCTACGGCCGCAGAAACATATCCTGCGCCCGTAGTGACAGCTGTTCGTAGCCCACAATAGCCTGACAGATTCTTTGCGTGTGTCAGAGTTCCTACGGCCGCATAAGAACTTTGCTACGGCCGTAGAGCAGCCCAAATTGACCTTCCCGTGTGAATTCATCTCTACGGCCGCAGAAAGCATGTCCTACGGCCGTAGGAGCTTCCAGATTTGAATGTCTATAAATAGAACCCGAATTTCTCATTTCTTTTGCACCATTTCCATACTCTCTCTCTATATCTCGGTTACTTAGTGATATAGCCCGTTTCTGAGGTTTTTAGGCGTCGTGTGATCATTCGAGGTGAGTTTAGGAGTCATTACGCAAGCGAAGGTTCTGCCCAAACAGGATCTCGAATTTCTGAGCATTTTAGAAGTCGTGTGATACCAGTTGTTCAGGTGAGTACTCGTGGCCCCTTTTTATCATGTTTTCTAGGGGGAAAATGACACTCAATACATGTTTAAACTATTTTCATACCGTGTTAGACTTATTTTCTATCTGTGAGATACATTGTTTGCAAGCTATCCAACTATGGGTTGTTGAATCCTAGTTGAGGACACACTTGAATGCATCCAACTAGGGATTGTTGAATCCTAGTTGAAGACATATTATTGAATGCAATGGATTATATGCAAGTGGTGAACCTTCGGGGTTCGGATACCACACATACTATTTGAGTGCAATGGATTATATGCAAGTGGTGAACCTTCGGGGTTCGGATACCACACATACTATTTGAGTGCAATGGATTATCTGCAAATGGTGAACCTTCTGGGTTCGGATACCATACACATTATTTGTTTGCAATACTATTACATGCTGAATTGTCATACAAGTTATTACACACGGTAAACATGTTTTATTATAAACCTGCGAACTCACCAACTTTATGTTGACATTTTTAGAGTGTTCATTTTCAGGGAAAGTTAGCAATATTGCGTAATGAGCATAGCAGGAATCTAGAAGACTTTAGATGACTTGATACTTTTTCGTATTATTGGATTTGTAGCTTGTAAGCTTATCCCGATTTGTGGGAACAATTTTGTATCAAATGACTATGTATGCTGTGGAATGATTTACCATGGCACAAGTCTCCATTTGTGTCGGGGGATGTCATGACACTTTTGTTATATATCATATTTTAGTTTTCTCTATTGTACATATCAATGTGTTATGACGATCCTCTCAGTCACGCCTCGCGTTTCCGCCTTGGCGGGGTGTGACATTGCCCGACATACAATGTCAACTAAACAATAGTCTAACTATTTTGTCATCTTCATTTCCTTACTGTTTATATACAGCTTGTACTTCTCCTTTAAGCTACTTTTGGCCAAACAAGTACTGCAGGGTATTAAATTACTGCCGTACGCATTTGAAACTTGAAACTATGCACTACTTATGACATACAATTAGAGATGTATTATAAACCTACCATTCATTCCTTAACCCTTCGACTTAAATGCTCAGGCTTATCAATACGCAAACTTCAAAAAAATTATTTTTGTTCATTACAACAAGAAACTTGTATCAAATTTGCACCTTGGAAGACTTCAAATATTGGAAGTATAGAAATCTAAAATTATTTATTTAAAATTCTAATGGCTGACCCGTGTTTACACGGGCTTCACATCTAGTTTTTTATAAACCAAATAAAGTTATCCCATCGTGAGACATGATATGGTACTACTAGAGCATTTATTGCAGACATGAATTGAAGTGATATTACTTAATTATAGGCATTTATTGTTAATAGTACTTGTTAAGCTAATTAATTTTCTATGTTACTTGAAAGTTATAAGAAAGGAAAGAACAGATCGAGTTGATGATGAAGCTGAAATTAAGGTAAAATGGAAGAAATTGAGGAATTGTCAGAGCCAGTTAGCCCCACTGCGCAGTACTTTAACAGCTCGGTGCTTTCAGTTTCTGTCATCGTCGTCTTGGAGACTGACAGCCCCATCGACGACTCTTCATGCGTTCAACTGATCAACGACATCTTTCTCCCAATCAACCCTCGTTTCTCTTCCATTAACGTTCTTTTTTTTTAACTAGTTTATTCACCCGTGCACGCACGGGTAGTTCAGAAGTGTATTCGAGATATTAAAATTTTCAAATAAAATAATGCAATAAATGAAATATGAAAACTTACATATGTAAGAATTTTTAACAAAAAAAAAACTAAATTTTTTGAAGCACTTCTTTGTAGACTAAATTTATTGTTTTGTTTGTAACATTATTACTGTTATCACAAATCAAACTTTTAGTACTTTTCTTTTACTTTTAACACGTGAAAGACTTATCAAACTACTAACTAAATGACGATTTAAGCGCACAGGTTCAAGTGAAAGAAAATATACATACAAATTTGTATACACGAGCAGTACATGACTAAACCTGAAATACAACATAATCCAATAGAGAACTGTTTGATAATTTAATTAATCAAATTAGTTGATAAAGATGCTCATCTCCATGCTTAAATCCACTATTAATGACCATATGTCTTAACCTTTTGAAAGGGTTCCATTGCATTTCCACTTCTAAAGCCGAATTTTTCTACACTTTCCAAGTAAAATATATCAAAAGTTTACTAAACATAATTTATAAACAACCTATAATTAATTACATTAATTTACGATTTTTATAAAAACACCCTCACATTTTCTTAAAAGTCTCTCATGTTTTATAAAACCCCCTTCACATTTTTCATCTAGCCTCCTCCCAATTTATTTAAAATTGATTATCGAAAGTCTTTCTAAAATTGTTTTAAGAATGAAGTAATTTTAAATTAAAGGTTGTGATTGGTTGATTAAGGATTAATTTATTATTATAATAGGAAAATTGGTAAGCCTTTTATATATAAATATAGATAGATAGATATAGATAGATAGATATGTGTCAGAAAATTATTTGATATTTCTCCCGATCAACCCACTTTCCTTGTTACATACACACATTAGAACTAAAGTCAACCTCACACAATGTGAGAAAAAACGCAACATGTATTTTTTATGAGATAAAAGTTCCGGATCAAGCGTAGAAAAATATCTGAGTATCCATATTTTTTATTGATATTAATGCACTTAAAACCGTAGAGAATTACGATCAAATGTAGAAAAATTATATGTTACTAGTTTCTACCAAAACCTTATATTTGAAAATGTGAAAATTGGTGTAAAAAATCACATTTATTAGGAGGACAAATTATCTAATTTTTCACACCTCTAAGCGTGGAAAATTTGAAAATAATTCTAGAGTTACAAAAATATACGTATTTAAGTGTGAAGTTCTATAATTTTCTATATATTACTCCCTCCGTCCCATTTTTATTGTCCACTTTTAACTTTTTAAAGTCTTTCTTTTTTAACTTTGACCTTAAATATATTTGTTTTTTTATATAATATTTTATACAAAATATATGAATGCATTGTGTTTTAAATGTATTTTCATTGATATAATTTTTATCAAGTATTATATAACATAAACAAAAATATTTAAGGTCAAAGTTTAAAAAAAAAACTTTGAAAATTCAAAAGTGGACAATAAAAATGGGACGGAGGTAGTACTAAATTCACGCATTTAAAAGTGTGGACTTTTAAAATCAAATCTACACATATATAAATGTTCAGTCTTTTTTTTCTAACAATCTTTGTGAAAATGCTTAAATTTTTTACACGTCTTTATAAAACGTGGATAAATGACATATTTTTCGTAGTGACACCTATAAAGGCTTCGGCGATTGCAAGACCATCCGTCAATTTTAGAGGTGTAGTGAAAAATTCTGATCTTTTCGAGCCGATGCTAATGGTCAAATTCTAGAGTGTCACCGGGATTTTTTGTTGTCATCAAAAGCTAATGAAAATACTTTTTATTTTAAAATCAATAATATATAGTTCAATATTTGAATTTTATACCTTTAAAATGTTTTAGTTTACTATAAAATAATAATTTAATTAACAAAGCTTCATATAATTAAATTGTGTTTTGTTTTATATTTTGGCCTATAAATACCAAAAGAACATCTAAAACCTCATTAACTCGACCTAATTAACAAGATACCCGAAAAACCCCGAACAACATTTATTTTTTGTTATTATATGGTGATACCGGTCACCAAAATCCAGGTTTCACCCTGTTGCTTGTTACAATGGAATAGTTTTATAAAGTCTAGCTATAAGTAGAAAGTAATGTATCATGGACGAAAGTATGTATTAGTTAATATTCTAATATGTACTTAATCCAAAATTCTCCAATAATAAACAAAACCCACGTACTCTAATTAACCTTTACAATCATGAATATATAGTTGTATGCTGCCATTGAGTTGTCACTTAATTCTTGTTCTTGTACTAATTAATAGGTTGAAGATGGGAGTGGAGAGAAGCATTGGAAGAGGGTTTAAGTGAATGTGGATGACCATATCAAAGTCCCTTCTTTTCCTCATGGATTATCACTTGAATCATATGATGATTGTTTTGATGATTATTTATCATCAATAGCAATGGATGCATTCCCAAATTCAAGGCCATTATGGGAAATTCATATAATCAAATACCCAACTAGCAATGCATCAGGAAACATTGTTTTCAAGCTTCACCATGCACTTGGTGATGGTTACTCTCTTATGGGTGCCCTTCTCTCTTGCCTAAAGAGAGCAGACAACCCTTCTATCCCATTAACACTCCCAAACTTTCGAAAATCACTAAAATCCGATAATGGCATCAAAAGCTTAATGACCATTGTGCCACAGGCTTTCAGTGCAATACTAAACACAGTTTCAGATTTTGGTTCCGGTTTTTTGAAGAGTACTTTCTTGGTAGATTGTAAGACGCCTATACGAAATGGGGAAGAGGGAGTCAAGTTTCATCCGGTTAACATAAAGACCATGGCCTTCTCTCTAGATCAGATTAAGCATATTAAGACCAAGCTTGGAGTGGTATGCATCAAAACATCAGCTTCTTTTTTTCACTTGGTTTTGTGAATGCTATATCACACTAGCTTTAATTAGTTTTATTGTATATACACTAGAATAACTACACCTTTTATTAAAACGTTATAAACATAAAATCTTAGAGACGCAGACAAAATAATCAAGAAATAGTTTGACATACTAATTTTGGTTTGAAGAAAAAATACTTGTTTGTTTTGTTTTTCTTTCCTGATTTTCAAGAAAGAATTGAAAAAAATGGTCACTACAAGAAAAAGGAGATTCATCCACCATCATTTCCAACGAGGACAAGTGCCCTCACAAAAGACCAACTAAACGACAAAAATACTATCTTTTTGACTTGGCAGCTATTGAAAAGTCAACCTCCACTTTCAGTGAAAAATCTATTTTACGGGGTAGAAATCCCGCCAGTTTATTTTCATCGACGACGACAGTGTCTCGTTGTAAGTCTTTTAAACTTTTTTTAATTATCATTGCAAAAACGTTCAACCCTATCATTTTAAAGTTTTCGGCCACGACATTTTACACTTTCTACGAGGACATTGTCCTCACTGTAAGTGGTGATATCTATTAACCCTAGCAGCGCTGCTCGATTAGACCATCTTTTTCACCCTTCCATTTTCATATTAGAATGTATAAGTTTATTTCACCATAAGATGGAAACAATATTTATTATCATATATATCAATTTGCAAAGGAAATTGCCATTATCTCATGAGAAATTAATTAACATCAAACACACCCCCACACCCCCCTAAAATGTACACTTTTGTCTAGAGGGAGGAACACATTACACACGTTAGTTCATTTATGATCAGGTTCATTAGCTAAGGGCCTGGTCATTTCTAGCGAGTTCAAGTTTCAACACCAAAGAGCTAGAACCACATTGATTGTAAGAACTTGGTGATGTTGAATCTGCTAATACATTTCCTCACAATTAACCACTTAAATGATGGCCAAATTATCACCTGATTTCCTTTAGACATTATATATGGAATATATATTGATCCAACTTGGATAAATAGCTTAAAGATTTTCTTTTCACACGTAATTTCTAATACCAAATTATATGTGCTACAGACAATTAATGATGTAGTTGTTGGAGTTATCTTTCTTGGAACAAGATTATACATGGAAGCAACAAGCAATGACTCAGGAAATGCAAGATCTACAGCAGTAATAGCACTTAATACCAGATTGATTGATGGTTACAAGTCTGTAAATGAGATGCTTCACAACCCGGAAGCTCAAAATCTGTGGGGAAACCAGGTTGGTTTCTTGCATATTCCGCTGCCCAAGCTTCACCAATCGGATAAGTCCTTGAACCCACTAGAATTTGTTTATGAAGCACACAATGTTATTAAGAGAAAGAGAAACTCATGGGCAGTTTATCTCACTGGAAAACTACTTGACTCAATTAGAAAATACAAAGGACAAGAGGTATGTCTGCCTGCATTATTGGCTCGGTATCTACCTTATGTGTGTGTGAGTGTGTCTAGAGAAAGAATACACAACATATAACTTTTGTGAAGAATGGAGAATTAGCTAAATCAATGTCATTGCTAACTAATAAAGCTCAATGGTCAAAATACAGAAGATTTAGAATTGAAACATATATAACTACAAAAAAAGGCGCCAATGTTTTCTTTAATTTTCTATCAGATTATTTTAGTTATGTGTATAATGAATGTGAAGGTAGCTGCTACATATATTCATAAAACAATGACGAACTCAAGCATGGGTCTCACGAATGTGGTTGGGCCAATTGATAAAATGACTCTCGCTGATCACTTCATAAAAGGCATTTACTTCACGCCTGTCAGAAGTCCCCAGGTATTACTTTCTACTACCGATGGCCAATCTTTGTTTATAAAGTACAAAAGATCGATATATTAAAAATTATGGTGTGAAAGCCCCGACTCACAAGTAAAATTGTCGGTCATCTTATACTAAATCCTAATAGCGTTATCTCTAATAACGTTTTCAATTCTAATATGTGGCAGACTTATGTAGTATCAATTATCAGTTACACAAACCAGTTGCGGATTGCTCTCAGAACCCAGAAAGACTTAATTGATCCTTTGAAGCTACAGACGTGCATCACAAAGGCTTATGACTTGATTTTTAAGGCTTCAATATATTCTAAGTGATGTCATAGTTCTTACAATAATGATGATCCATGTTATAATTCAAACAAAATAAAACAACTATATTGTGTTAATTTGAACGTTAAGTTAACCATTATTTGTAATTATAATAAGTAAATTAAATAAAAAGGCAGTCAAAATTTATAAATTTAATAACATTTATTTGTATACAAAATTGGATTTTTGTTTTCTAATTTGACCATTCTTGTCTAAAATAAATAACTTTAATCTCTCTCTTTACCCCTTAACTCTAGACAAGAACAACCATACATATGTAAAACTAGTTTAAAAGAAATTGGTAGCAAATTAGCAATAGATGACTTGGATAACTTTATGTGCTATATACTTGAAGTGACATTTGAAGAGTTAAAAATCAATTACTAATTGATAGTTTCAAAACTTTATTAGGAAAAATTAAAAATGAAATGTCTTAATATTTTATATAGCGAGTATGGTCAAATAAGTACACACTAAATAAAAGTAGAGCAGTTGTAGCATCTGCCCTCGAATCTTCGATTATTCACTATTCATGTTAATAAAGACTTACACAAACCATTAAGAAATTACAAATCATGACTAGGAGAAAAAAATTATTGCAAAATATACTAACATAGCACAATTAGATATGAATAGAAATATCTATAAAGGATGTCGGAAAATTATAAGACATGTATAAAGTTTAAAAAATAATAAAAAGGTATTTTTAATTAAAATTTTGAAATTATTTCATTTATAGAACATTAGAGAAAATCATGTTGTTTTACAAGTCTCATAAAGAAATCAAGGGTGTGTTTGGTAGAGAGAAAAAAAATAAGGAGAATTGGAAATGGAAATGGGTGAGAAATGGAAATAGTGAGAAATGGAAATGAGTAAAAAATGCCCTTGTTTGGTATCATCAAGAAATGAAAACGAGAGATGTGGCTCAGGTCACCGGAAACTCGGCGGCGGCGGCGGTGACGCCGCCTTGCCGACGCCGGACTATTCTTCATCGCCAAAAACTAGTTTAGGGTTTAATCTCGATGACGACGTCGACGGCTGCGGCGTTGGCCGCCTTGCCGGAAACACGTCACAACAAACATCGACTCGTAAAGGTTCAATCGTACAGCGGCGGTGGCGATTAGGGTTCAATCGCAACAGACGTCGATGACGACAATGACGGCTGCGGCATTGGCCGCCTTGCCGGAAACACGTCGCAATAGGCATCGACTCATTAGGGTGCAATCGAACAACGGCGGAGGCGATTAGGGTTCAATCGCAACAGACGTCGATAACGACGATGACAACGACGGCTGCAACGTTGGCCACCTCGCCGGACACACGTCGCAACATACATCGACTCATTAGGGTTCAATCGAACAGCGGCGGAGGCGATTAGGGTTCCATTCCAACAAACACGCCGGAAAACGTCCCAACAGAAAACATCACAGCAGAACGACGATGACGACAACGGCTGCGGCATCGCCGCCTCACAGGAAACACGTCGCCACCTTCGCACAACGCAACCAGATACATTTCTCCCCATTTCTTCACCTTTTGTAGAGAAATGAAATTACAAAGGAAGTAGAGAAAGAGAAATGGTTGGAGAAACCAATTCTCCGCCTATTTTGAAGTTGAATTCTCCCAAACAAGAGAAAACCCATTTCTCTCTTTTCTTTTCTCTCTACCAAACAACCCCCAAGAATATTTGTGGAGCCCTTGGCTATTATTAGTTAACGAGGTACGAAAAATTCGAGTGATGCCGTAAATAAGAAAAGCTAAGAAGAACAAAATATAAAAACTAACTAAACACAAATATTTAATATAAAACAAATTACATTCATATTAAATAGTATTTCTTTTAGAAGTTTTTGTGCCATTTTTTCCTTATTATTATAAGATGACTGTAAACACATTGTAAAATCATAAAAATACGTTTTTAAGTTATGGTAATTAATTGAGTGTAATTATTAGAAATCTATAAAAACTAAAGTCGATTAATCATTTGTTTGTACCGAAGCTTTTGATAGATTAAATAGATAGTTTTAACATAATCTTTTAAATAATATGAATAGTTTATAATGCTAATATAAATACTAAAATAAGGTTGTATTTAGAAGATGAGTAAAGTAAAATTCTATCTCAGTAGTAGAAAAACCAAAATAAAATTACTTTTTTAAGTGATTAAATATTATTTTTAATATCAACTACTTTTAAGAATGGAACATCACTTCTAGCCTTTTTAAAAGGAATGTGTAACTTGGGCCACTTATTGCAAAGGAGGGTGATATTTTCACGACAGATTTATTTCCTCCACTAAGATAAAGTCTTTTGACCCCTTTATACCCCTCCATTATAGTTTTACTTTTTTACAAACATGTATACAGATTGTAGAAAGAGAAAATTATTTCCCCAATTCGAGAAAATTTTTATTCACCCAAGCACCTTCGTTCCAAACGCATCACCCAAGCACCCGAACACCGCCATCTATAGCTCAAGATCGTTGCCGGCGGACTCACCACCACCATCGTTGTTGGTTCATAAGACTATATGGAAATAAGGAAGACAGAGAGACACGAGATCGTGGAGGCAAAGATATTACACTCTACTGCACCAATTTTACGGTTTGTATGGAGCCGGATCTTGATGCCAAGAAGAACATTCGTTTAGGTCCGTATAGTGACTTTGCCTCTTCCATCATCTTCTTTCTCTCTGCCTTAATTTCTTTAAATCCCCTCTTGTTTGGCATATTGAAGCTCCTTGTAGACTTCTTAAGCAAGTTTGGTTGTTACTGCTTTTAGTTTAATTTATATTCTGTTACTATGTATAAAGAAGAAAAGGTTTTGTAAATGGTTTTCTCGGAATGTAAAATTCAGTCTCTACAAGAAATGAAAATACATGGAGGAAGAAGCAATCGAGAAATCTAAGGCATCGATCGGTCATTATTGCATCGACAAAGCAGAACAGGAGGAGGGAACGTGATCAACGAAACAGAAACGAACTAGCACTAGAGGAATGTTACTGGCAGAGCGATGACGATCGTGTACCGGAGGAGATGACCGGCAGAGCGGTGGGTGAAGCAGTGGTTGTGGGTGTGAGAACTAAAAAAGAAGTCCTCTTTCTCTCTCTACAATCTGTATTTGTATTTGTAAAAAAGTAAAAATATAAAAGAGGGGTATAAAAGTCAAAGCACTTTTTTTTCAGTGGAAGAATAAAAACCTTCCGTAGAAATATCAGTTCCCTGTTGCAAAGGCGGAGGAAAGTCAGAAACATGTATGAAACGTGAATGTTAAAATGGATATGACAAAAAAAGGGAGTCGAACACGCGACCAAAGCATGCATGTAATGAATGAACTATCCGCTGTGCCAGGCTAGAAGTTGTTTAACTTTGGCAGCTTTAAAATATATATACATTTATTAGGAAGGTAACTGTTCATTTGAACAGTTACCATATTCCTGATAAATGTTATTATTATAAATGCAATGCATTTTTCTTTCGAATATTTGTCAAGTCTGCAATCAAGAATACATGTAAATAACACACCCATGATTCGAATTAAATATATACTAATATAAAATCTTTAATTACCATAATTCATATTTAAGAAAATTATTTAAATACTATTAACAAAGTATTAAAAAGATAAAAAAAATGTAACATAGAACGGACAAAAAGATGTTTTAACCGTTGTAGAAAAAAATAATTAAACCATGCGCATCGGCTGGTGGGTGTGTTCGGGTTAGGGCCGACCAGCGCCAGCACACCATCGCCTATAGGTGAGTGTGCTCGGGTTCGAGGTCTCCACGAGTAGGGTAACCAGGGAGGCTCCAAGGTAATTTTTTTCCTTTCTACCGTTAACCCCACCCCCGGCCCACACACACACACACAAAATGGTCATATATATATATTAATTTTTTTTCCTTTTCCTCTCATATATATATATATATATATATATATATATATATATATATATATATATATATATATATATATATATATATATATATATATATATATATATATATATATATATATATATATATATATGTTGCAGTTCAAACGATAACTGTAACACCGTTCTTTCTAATACTATTTTGAAATACGCGCGGAAGCTTAATTAACATAATATAATATAATATAATTGTACAATTACAACTTTAGTTTGTTTGCTTTACAAAATACATTTACAGTGTTATCCTAAAACAGGCTCTTTACAAAAACAACAGATATCAGAGTTAGATCAGTCCACGATTCCAGTTTCACCTCTATCATCCTCATACCAGGAATATCATGTAAAAGAGTTCAACAGTGGGGGATTAGCACAAAGCTAAATGAGAGAATAGATATCAAAAACATACAAGGCATAAAGCCCAAACAAACAATGCTCAATCAAACAAGAGAACCGGCGGTTCTGCAGAACCTACAACCAAATGCCGGCCAAAGCAAAGGTTTACCGATAGCCCAGTTATCACAGATAACAGTACTAGCACCTCTTGATTTCAACAAATGCTTATCAAGACGATTACTATTACTGTATATCCCTAAACATAGGCCCAGCTGAAAAACAACCGTCTAGCTGATCTCCACAACAACATCATGTATATACAGAACAAGAGATAAAATCTCAAATAGTAACAATCAGGTGATATATCTTATACATCCAAGATATATATCTACTCACCGATATCTTCAAAATCAGAACAACTCAATTCTTTTCTTACTACTGAGTCTTGTCCCCACCTGAACAAACAGCTAACAGTCAGTATTTGCTTAATCAACACACAATAAGCACAATACTATAATCAAACACATATGTACATACAATCACAAGTACATATCAACTTCTGTATATTCAAACAATATACAGTAATTCACTATTACCCTTTACAATCTGTAATTCTGTGAATTCATCCATCTCCTTAGCTTAGGCAATACTTACATTCCTTTTATAAGCCAAGGCCATACTGAATGTACAATTCATGTTCATCTTCAAATCATCAAAGAGTTGATCTTTAATCGGATTCCTCATAACAATTCAAATTCCGAGCAAAGGTAAAATTAGAAATCCGACCAAATCTCAAATTCCAAATGAGGGTCTATTCTGATCAAACCAATTCCGATTGAATTCTCAAATTCCGATCAAAGTCAATTCCGATAAAATCAAATCCGAGCAAAGGCTCAATTCCGAGTAAAGGCAATTCCGATTTAATCGGATTCCGACTAACTGTCCAAATCCGAGCATGCTATTTCCCTTTATAGTCATAATCCGACTAAATGTACAATCCGAGGAAGTATATGGATTCCGAGTAAAGTCACATTCCGACAAAGAGTCGGATTCCGATTAAAAGTGTTAGGGCAATTCACAGTCTTGATTTCATACTTAAATCATCAATTCTGATATGAGTTCAAATCTAAGTGAATTCAAATCCGACTATATCAAATCCGACTAAACAGTTAAGGCAAATAGTTCTATTCTCTCGGATTCCAAGTCCAATCCGATTAAATTAGTCGGATTCATCAAATCCGATGGATTCATCATCCAAATCCGATTCATTCATAACTTGAATTCCGAGTGTTTCATAACCAGAATTCCGACTAATTCAAAATCATCCTTAATTTCAATTTTCAATCTGATTTTAGACATGCAACTCATCTATGGTTTCCAGAACTGAATTCTAAACATGTATTAAGCAAACTAACATCAATTACTATCATACATGCATCCTAGATCACGAATTCATCATAAAAATCATTCAATCGGATTTCACACATAAATTCATATAAATCCGAAATTAAACATCAATTAACATATGATTCTGAATTCTAACCTCTTGATGATGTTAATTACTTCAAGGTTAATCAGTTAGCACAAATTCAAGATCAACGAATCCAATTCTTCTTCTTTTTCTTTCTCTCGGCCGAGACACACAAAACACACACAACACTTTTGATATTTTTGCATGTAATGAGAAAGAAGGTGTGTGATGGTGGTGATTTAGGTGTCAAAACCGACACCTCACCATTCCACTCACACAAAACACAATTATTTAATTATTTACACAATTTAATTAACTAAATTAAACACATAAATCAAATAATCAACTAATTAATTAAAGTAATTCAACTTAATTACCTTAATCCTACTAGGGCGGTAGGGAGCGTGTTACAATAACTGTTTTTCGTACGAGAACCGCGAGAACCATTCTAGACCAATCAATTAATTGGTTGTCTTTTTTATTTAATTATAAACTAAAAAGGTACTACTGTCATTTGTTTAAATTTGTCTGCTGGTAAGTTTTCAAAACCCACGTCACGTCCCCTTCTCTGTGCATCCCTTTCTCCGGCGACCTGCGCATCTCTTCTCCGGCGACTTGCACATCTCTTCTCCAGTGACCTGTGCGTCCCCTTCTCTCTCTATATACGAGCTCCACGCTGGAACTTGCACCATCAATATTCCAGATCTGCATTCGAACTCCTCCTACAATCCAAATCTGTAGAATACGGGAAAACTCGTTCGAGATTTTTTGAATCAAAATAAACCCAGATCTGTAAGGTATGGTAGACAACGTGGGAGAACATCTATCAGGTAAACCCAGATCCGAGAGGCAAGGAAAAAAATTCACCATCTATCATTTTCATTGATGAGATTGATGATGTTGGTGGAAACGTGGGAGAACATTGAACTGTGAACGTGACCAAACTTTAAACCAGGTAAACATATTTTAAATTTAGAAGTTAAACAAATAATTTGTCCCTTCCTTATAGATGATTGAACTTCCTTCCTTCTATATTCATTTTAATACTGATTAGCTAATTTTTGCGAGTAATAATCGTTTTCTATTAGTTGGTTAAGAAAGTTATGTTTCTCTTATTTGATTATGTAAATTATTCACATAATCAGACATTCAGTTTTATACTAACAACCCAAAATAGCTATGTTATGCAAATATGCAATTTATTCTGCTATTTGTCTTGTATGTTAGTTTCTCACCGAGATGGATGGGTTTGAGAAAGACGCAAGTGTGGTGGTTATAGCTGCTACTAACAGGCCCGGGACACTGGATTCAGCTTTATTGAGACCAGGTCGGTTTTCCCGGAAAGTACTTTGTGGGTGAACCTGATGAAGATGGTGATCGATTAGTAAGATCTCAAATACAAGGTGATTCATTTTGCTTAAATATGTAACTTTTGGAGAAGATAAGAGTTAATATCAAAACCTGAAATCAGAGCAGTAGGTATTGCTTTCATGGTCTGTACCTTGTGGTTGGTTGGTCGCCCGCGACGTCGCCGGAGTTGAAATAGAGAGACGGTATAGAGAGAGGTGGAGGATTTTTAGTTTTGCAGTCCAAAAGTTAGATGGGTGCAAGGGTCATCTCAGAGGTCTTTATTTCTTTATTTCTTATTTAGATAGTTCTTTTCTGGAAAATGAGATATTACTTGAATAATTACTTTCTAAAAAAAAATTGTTTTAATAGTTATTATTGTAGATATTACTACATACAAAAGAAACTAGGTGAATGTGTGCAAATATTTACACTTTCGCAACATTTTTCACTTGTGTAAATATTTGCACTTGTGCAAATATTCGCAACATTTTTCACTTTCGCAACTATTTGCACGTGTGCAAATATATGCACTTTCGCAAGTAATTGCACTTGTGCATATATATACAATTTCGTAACTATTTGCATTTGTGCGAAAATTTGCACATATGCAAAATATTTGCACAAGTGCAACTCTGTGAATTTGCACTAGTGCAAATTTCGAGCTGTAAAGAAAAAAACCCAGCAAAATTTGCACAAGTGCAAATTTCAAGCTGTACAAAAAAAAACCCAGCAAAATTTGCACTAGTACAAATTTCGAGCTATACAGAAAAAAAACCAGCAAACACAAAAAAAAATTGAAAAAATATAGCAAGACCGGTCTCAAATTAAAGAGCATAATTTTCTCGTTAATTTGGTATAATTTTCATAATTTAACACTTTTCCGTTTGATGTATATATTAGTTTAAAAAATGCGGGCCGGGGGTAATGTAAAAATGTCTAAACTACCCTTAATTAATCAAGGATAAGTTTGATTAATTTATGGTTATCCATTAACAACTCTTTAATCTCAACCCTCCATCTCTTTGATCAATGGCTATAATTGGTTCTCGCAGTTCTCGTACGAAAAACGGTTCTCGTTTGAACCGTCCCCTATATATATATAACATTCACCCCACATCATTTTTACACACATCTTATAATATCTTTTCTTAAATTTCTTCATTTTATCTCAACTCTTATATCTTTTTTATAATAATATGGACATGGGGAAACAAAAAAACGAGAGCTTCGAAAAGTTCGCGGAGTCGTTAAGGATACAAGCCGAGGCCACAAAAATGAAAGCGGAGACGTCAAGGATAAAAGCTAAGGTCGCAAAAAAACGAGAGCTTCGAAAAGATCGCGAGTTTTTCTTATCTCCAGAAAATCATCTCCCGGGTGAGCAATTAGAATTCGTTTTGCAACAAAAAGAGGAGCTTCTACGACGATACGGGTGGAAGTAGTTAAGTTTATTTTATATAATTATGTATTTTTTATTCGAAATTATGTAATGAAATTTATGAAATATTATTTATTATTTTATATTTTATTGTCTTTGAAATAGTTGAATTATTTAAATAATTATATTTTATATTTATATTAATTATATTTATAATAGTTGAAAAAGATAAAAAATAAAATTAGAAAAGATAGAGAGTTGAAGAGAGTTGGATGTAGGGGTTGAGGGTTACAAAGGATTGAAGGTGGGTGATGATATGGATGCTAATGTGGTAGTGGATTTGGGAGGGTAAGTATGGGTTGGATGTGCATGGTCTTGAGCATCTGTTACAGTGGGGTAATGCGCTGAAGCTAAAGGGCGAGATGCATAAGATGTTCACAGGGACATTGTATGTTCTTATTTGGATGATCTCGAACCATAGGAACAAGAAGATTTTCAGTTCGTCTCAGCTAATTCAACAAGGAAAACTTCTAGCAATGTCATTCTTCTGGATTAAAACAAGGCAGGGAATGAGCAGATTTGCATATTGGAAATCGTGGTGTAATGAACCTTTAAATTCCTTTTAGGAACCTGGTTTTATTCTGCAACATTTGGTTTGTTTTTATTGTTACTTGACAATTGTATCTGTACTTTTATCAAGCATCTTGCTTGTTTGCTTTTAATATAGTTGGGGTTCTCGGAGGAGAGGGGAGATGGCAATGTCGAAGCTTCGCCCTTGTCTCCTTTTCGTTGCTGTTAAAAAAAACATATAAGTGGACTATAGGCCCAACTTTGAATTTCGGGTCACTTGCGACAATAATTCTCAAATACAAGTCAGTCTAGATGTAGCACCGAATAGCTAGTCAATTGAACAGGCCGGAAACGATCCGAAAAAGAAGTACGTGGTACTAGGCCTGTAAACGAACCGAACGAACACGAACGAGGGCATGTTCATGTTCGTTCGTTTAATTTTAACCGAACACGAACACGAACACGAACGGTTAACCGAACGAAAATTCCTGTTCGTGTTCGTTCGTCTAAGAAATGATGATGTTCGTGTTCGTTTGTGTTTGTTCATTTAAATGCTAAACGAACATAAACGAACGTAAACGAACATAAATGAACGCATACGAACATGAACATAAACAAACACAAACAAATACAAACGAACAGAAATACACAACTTAAAACAGACATTCAGGTACAACAACCAACCAACAAAATTCATCAAGTAGCAAAACACATGTTCAAATATTAGATTAAAATGCAAATCAACATAGTTTTTCAAAGTTTCAACTTGAAAAAGCTTGCTTTGAATCTTTTCCCCATTTGTTTTCTTCCCGATCCAAGCTTTCATCCTGAATTTATTAGTAAAGAAGTAAATAACATCATAATTCAAAAATAATAATAATAATAACATTTTAATTGACATAAAACCTCACAAGTTCAGTTCTCTTTTGATTTTAACCTATTTTTTTGTATATTTTCATACGAAGGACCACACATAATCGTTTATCCCCAAGAAATCAACAACTAACCTGATGGCGGTGAAGATTTGCGGCTGAAGCTCGACTGAAGGGTAGAGATCGGAGGGCTGGAGTTCGACGAAGCAGGTGTTAGGCGGCTGAAGGGCTGTAGCTGCGAAGGTGGTGATAAGCGGCTATGGTGCGACGGTGGCTGAGGGGCGCTAGGTGGATGACAACGAGAGAAAAAGGGCAAACGGTGACCAAGGGGCTAGGGTTTCTATGAGTGAATTCAAAGTTCCAAACTCTCTTTTTTATGACCAGGCCTAAGTGGCTAGGGTTTCTATTTACTTATTTAGTTTTTTATAAATGCAACATAATTCAAATAAAATATAATCTAAGTTACTTAATTACAAATTACAAAATATAAATATATGTATTATATAAATAAACGAACGAACGAACGAACATAAATATACGAACATAAATGAACGAACATAAACGAACAGTTCGCGAACATAAACGAACAGATAACCGAACAGTTCACGAACATAAATGAACAAACAAGAGCTTTGTTCATGTTCGTTCGTTTAACTAAACGAACGAAAAATTGTGTTCGTGTTCGTTCGTTTAATAAACAAACGAACATAAACGAACTTCCCGCCGAACAATTTCACGAACGGTTCATGAACGTTCGGTTCGTTTACAGCCCTACGTGGTACCACTACGTTTTAGGAAATTAGGTTGAGGGATTCCGATCGAGTGGATGATAATAATAATGATAATGATGATATAACTGATCGATATTCAATTGAGATCGTCTGTAGATATCGGGGTATAACCTTTGAAAGTTAGATTTGTTTTCTAATGTGAATTGTATTCTGATTTGTGAATTGTCGATAGAACATAGTGTTTACCTAGATAGCTTTTTCTAGACCAAAAAAATAAAGGTCATATGTTATGTTTTGTGGGATTATATATGGAACCAGTTTAAGTAGTGTTATATCATTAATGGTCTAGTTCAAGGTCTTTGCTTTAAAACTCCGCATAAACCGGACCGAATTGTATACACACACTTGCACTCGTACAAACATGAAGATTGTTTTATTTTTATTAATTTGCTTTTGTGATCTTAAATATGTTAGTATGTATTCATGAAGAATGTTACTATGTTAGTAGTTTACAAGTTTATCTATGTTAATAATAGTACATTGTAGGATACAATTGTATTAAGTATTAATCATATTGAACAATCACACAATGATAATGTAGATCTCAGATTGTTGGTATGCAAATGAATGAGAGAGAATATGTCTAAGAACAAATTGTCAATTCGGTATAATTGAATTGCTTAATGATTTATGGTTTACAAATTTATATCTATATCTTTAAGGTATTTATACAAAATATGCTGAACTATGACTAATGTTATATGTACTAACAAACTTCACGAACATATATTATTAGAGGCGGGCATTTGCCCCATTTGACCGAACTAAACGAATACTGGTAGCATAAACCGGGCCTACGAAATAAAAACAAATCAACTTGCAATTCCAACCAACTTCCTGTTCAATTTTCGTATGGCATCTAACCAAGTTACCAAATGAAAATGTTGCAAATCGTGATTTGCAATTGAAGTTCGAATATTTTTTGGTACATTTTGTTGGTTGATTTAGTATTATTTAATCATTTGGGCTCAAGACATTGACAAGTTGTACCGTGTGCATAAGAATATATCGGTTCCAACTGTGTATTTAACCGAAAAACTGGCACCAGTTTAGCATAGCCGGCTTGATTTTCGGTTCTCAATGTTACTCTAAACAAGTTCCAGTTTCAACCCTGGTCCAATCCGATTCGGCCAGATTGTCACCCCTAAAAATAAACATAAAATACATGGGATCTAATAACATTACCTTTTCTTTTTGGAAATTACAACAAAATTAAAAAAACCATGAAACCAAACCAAACTGCTTTTTGTTGGTATGGTTTGTCCAAGGTAGTGGCGCGCTGTTGATCTAAAATTTCTTAAAACATATGTTGTTGGTTTAGTTATCAATTTTTAACATAAACCAACACCGCGAACACCTCTAAACTCAATCTCTCTTTAAACGAGTGTTACGATTTGCGCTTTGAAAGCGATTATCTTATTAATTAAATTCAATCTCAAGTCTCAAAATTTGATTTTGATGTTTGGGTAAAGGAATTCTTATCTTTTCCGATTGCATAATTATTTAGCTATCAAAAATAACGATCTCATTATTTCATACCAAATATATATTGTTATACGATTGGTGTGGGATACTTTATTTTACTTTGGTTACTTTGTATGTATACACAAGTTTCTAAGCTAATAAACGAATATGAAAGTGTTAAATATAATGTAACATTAATTTTACACCATGTACCGACAAGTCTTCAAATTGATCGAATTAAATAGAATAATATGATTTATCAAGAATTACAACAAAAATATGAACCAAAAGGAAAAAGAGAACAAGATAATAACATGAATAATGTGGATATCAAATCCTTCAAAACCATAAAAAATAATCCTCTTATAGAAGCGTCATACAAAACAACAAAACACTTCCAACCAATCCCAACCCCATATCCATCCCCCTTCCAGCCGCATTCTTCGTCGGCGATGAACCACCATCGGCCGGCGAACTCGGGGCGTTAGCCGGTTTCCCCACCGGCGTCGAAGAAGACCCCTCCGGCGCCGGAGCTTCAGTGAACTCTGACGGCAACAACACTTTTTCAATCTGGTAAACAGCAAACGGGAACTGCTGTCTCAATGCGTTATTAATCTGAGTTTCAACAACTCCACTTGACACATTAACTTGATTCCCTCTTCCCGAAAAATTTAAACCCAAACTCCCGTGGGTCCCACCAGCCTGAGTTGGAACAGGGTTGCTGACAGTTTCAAGATCGTCTAAACTGTAGTACTTTGGGAGAACATGGTACATTACGAGTTTGACCTTTTGTTCCTCGGACAAACCGTTGAGGGTGCCGGAAGGGAGGGTTAGGAAGGCGTTATCGGTGGGTGCGAGAAGCGTCAAACCCTGATTAGTGTTGTTGAGTTGGTTTTCGAGTTGTGGGAGGACTCGGGTTTGGTTAAGAAGGCGGAGAAAGGCGGTGTATTGGCCGCCTTGGACGAGGATTGCGGTGATGTTAATGGGACCGGCAGGGCCGGGGGCAGGAGCGGTGGTTGACTGAGAAAGTGAGATTGGGAGGAGGAAGAGGAGGTGAGTGAGAGTAAGGAGAATGAAAGGGGAAGCCATGGTGGTGGTGGTGGTGGTGGTGGTAGTTGGGGTGTTAGTAGAGTTTGTGGTGGAAGTGGAGATTAATGAGGTTCTTATGGAGGGGGTGGGGGAGTAGGAATGTGTTGGAATGAGTTGGCAATATGATAGAAACAGGAGAAGAGAGGAATATGTAGCCTGGCATAAAACTGGCTTCAAGATAAGAGTGGTTATAATGTTATATTTCTATTATTTCTTTTATTCATTTCTGTCAACTTGCATTAGTTGACTTTGACTATATGTGTTTGTAGTAGTTAGTGCGTTTTTAAATTTAAGAGTTTACTTTTGTGATATTAGATTTACAAGTTAAAGATATTAAAGTGTTTATATTTAGTAATTTGATAGTGAATATAATAGAATAGTTATTTGTAACATTGTGTTTTATTAAAGATCTAGTTTAAGGATTCATGCATACATAAATGTTATATAAGTAAACTTGAAACTATAATTTATTGAGTAAAAAGGTGTACACGCTTAAGCTTTAAAGGTAAACTCAAACTTGATAAAAGATATTTTCTCCTAATTCAACATGTTTCCAAGTTATGGTTTCAAAACATATCAAAGTGAATGCATTGATCGTGTTGGCTCCCGTTAAGTTGTGTTAGATCTTAGGGGGTAGGATGAAGTGTTTTCTTGTTCTTTGTCTCCAACTTGTAGATTGTACTTGGAACTACTCTTCCTGTTTTTTGAACTGTACCTCCTGGAAATATTAGTGAAATAAAACTTCAAAGCGATTGATTTTGGCAAAGCTAAAGTGTTTTTGACATGTAATTTGTTGTCTTTTAACGAACATTCATTATTTATTTAACTTACAAAATATTAAACATTTTTACATCATTCGTATATTTTATAGGTACCGTTAGTGTTTTGATAAAAGAACACCTCCCTATGTAAAATCATAGCTCCACCTCTGTTAGTAAGTAGTTAGCCAAATGATTGATTTGGCAAAGCTTAAACGTTTTTTTGACATGTCATTTATTGTCTTTAAACAAACTTTCATAATTTATTCATTTTATAAATAATCAAACGTTTTTACGTCATTCGTATACTATAGATACCATTAGTGTTTTGATAAAAAAAAACTCCCCCTCCCCCCGGCTATATAAATTCCTTCAAAGACGAACGCCGGCTTAGTTTTTACCTCAAACTTGAAAAATATATTGCCACATATTTGATTAAGTAATCTATGATCATTTATGATGCGAGTTTATTAATTATGTTCAACGAGTTTCACTTTGAAATGTTTCTTGAGCCCATATTAGTTAATTTAATGTTTTCATGTGTTTCTCATTCGAGTCATACAATAACCCAATGGATGTACTCGTAATCATGCAACTTCTTATCAATTCTATGTTTACATACTAGTTGGCCCCGAATGTTCTAATTGAGAGATTATATATCCTCCTACTTTATTCTCCTACTTATCCTTCTACTTATATAATCAATACAAATGTCAAAATTAATGGATGAGATGAAGAAAGAGAATTAGTGGAGTACACATGTCATGTTGTGGTGAGTAGGAGAATAAAAAATAGGAAGAAAAAGTAGGAGGATGTATCATTTCTTATTTTAATTTGTCGGATTATTAAATGTTTATCAAATCTTTTTAGATTTATATTTTTAATTATTAATGTTAGTTTGAAATTGTATTTTTTTTCTTCTATCTTTTACAGTAAAATGTTTTAAGTTGCACAATTTTTACAAAAAAAAAGGGGGCGTTACAACAAGAAGTTTTGTTTACACTATTTTAGGGGTAATTTGAGCTGTCTCTCACCCTCGTTGGGGTATGCTATGTTCTTGTGTTATTTGCTTGATTTTCAATTAGATGGTGTTAAAATCTTTGTTTTTTAAATGATTTTTAATTTGTTTTTTTCAGCTAGAAAGATCGACTCTCATGAAGAAGTGAATGAATTCAACATTCATCGTGATGGTATATTCATGCTTCAACTTCTAAGATACGAGCAGGCTAAGTAACTATAGTAAAACTATTAAGAATGTGTATTGACGATGTTGAGGCCCGATTGTGTATCAACATAAACAAGGACCAATTTTCATGCCATGTATTAGCGACTATTAGGGAATGAATTAGAAATAGGGCTACAAATTAAGGATCGAAACCGACCTCAATTACTTATTTGACATTTCCAAAGTAGTATGGTAAAACAAATGTACACTTAGACCACTTTGATGAAAACATAGATCACTACCTTCATGCTAGTTCTACCAAAGATGATAACGGAAGTCAACTAGATAAAGGTAAAAACAAGGTAGATAGATGTGTTAGATAAAGGTTAAAAAAGGTACATGATGAAAAAAATTAACTGTGAACATCATACATTGAGTGGTAACAATACCATTACCATGTGGAGTTTTATATACATTGCTCCTGCACCTCTCCTACACTAACTTGCAACCCGGCCCGACACATCAATCGTCATTAGATCATCATAGTGTACAGGGTTTGGGTCTACTACAACATCACATCACTCCTCCTCTTCACTATTGTCACACCAAAACTTCCTCTAGCAGTCTAGTGATCCAAACAACCTTTTTATCATTTTCCCGTTACTGAAAATAAAAAAGATTGGAGTGGCTCCACTTAAATACATGACCAATGGCAAGCAGTCTTTGTTTAATAGTATGAGAACTATGAGTGGTAATCTCTTCATATTATGTTCGTGGGTCGGTGGTTGTAACACGAACATGACTCGTGTTATTTGAATCTGTATACGTGAAAACACATCATGACAAGCTTGTGTGACCCGTTTGGATATATAGGTTTGCGGGTCTTAAACGGGTTATCATATCAACATGTCTATTTTTACTAATTTTGACCATTGTCAAAGTACATAATCAAATTGCAAAATAACAAATAAAGTTTAACCCCATCTAAATTCTTAAATCTAAATTCAAAAACTTGATAATTCTAAAAAATACTTTAGCTACAAATGATAAAGCATTGATTATTTTTGGATGTCTACTATCAATGATCAGAACAAAAAGAATGTGGTAGATTGGTTTTTAATTAGTGTGACGAATATGAAGATGTAAGGGGAAAACTAATAGCAAATAGGACACAAGAATCATAACTGGGTAGATTAAGAAAAATATCTAAAAAATTATATGGGTCAATCAGCGAACTAGCTATTATTCAGAATACAAACCTTTATGTATACGGGTTAATAGGTCAACCCAAAAATGGTCCGAATTAATTATTTATGATCAACGTATACCCGTTTATATGACGAATTTGCATCGTTTTCATATAAACAAAGTATATAATTAATTTGTTTAAAATAATATGAATTTATAGTTGTGAGTGGTTTAAACAACATTTAACATGTTTAGTTCATTTTCCCAAAAGGTAATCTTTATTTTAATTTATTTCTACGATTACTTATAATTTAGACATACCTGATTTGATATGTCGATCATGTAAATCAATTTAGATTGTTACTTCTAGTAATAATATACTATTATATAAATAATTTAACAATTTTTTTTTTAATTTTAAAAGTTACTAAATTCAATTAAGATAAAATCTTGATCATTCTAACCATGGCTCTAAAAAGCTCATCTTGACTTCGCCATGGCTCCGCCAAGGCTTGAGGTATGACTATGCTGTCACGCCAAGGTCTAAGGCTTGGACATAAGGCTTGACGTATGCTAAGGCCCAACTTGGCATGCATTTACCCGTTATAAGCCTTGTTTATTGAGGCATGATAAAATTATTGAGTCATATGAGTTGAATATATATACTTATTCAAACATAAGTATGGTTGAATATACTGAAACAAACAAAAAGATGGATAAACTATGTTAATAAATTATAATGAGGTGTTTTTTTCTGTATAAATGTATACTTATAATTAAAATTATATACAAAATTGCCGCATTAAGTCAAGCCTTAAGAAACGCCGTGGCCTCCCCATGGCTTCCAAGGCTTAAGGCTTGACCATGTCGTCACGCCAAGCCTCACGTGATTTAGAACCTTGATTCTAACTATTTAAATTAATCTCATCCACTCAATTTGTAACCATTTCATTCTCTCTACTAATTTACTTTAACTTTTTATTTATTTTAAATACACTCTCTCACGCTAACACACTCTCTCACATAAACACAATTACCTACCTACATCAACATAATTTTTCAACTTCTCTCTATTTATTCAATCAATATAAATCTTTTTTCTTATTTTAATGTTTTTTAGAATTTATTTTTAATATTAATAAAATAGTTAGATGCAAATAAAGAGAATTTGAAAAAAACGGACATGTTGTTGTAGAAAACATTTTCGTAACAGTAAATTGCGCGAATAACATATCATTACATTTTTTAAAGTGACATGTTGTAAACAAAAACTATTTACCGACACAACATCGTGCGGATAGGATACTAGTATATATAAATACGTGTTACTATCAAGTAAATTGTTTTCCTGGCAGAAATCTTTGAATCTTAGAAATAAAATTGTCCTATTAATGAATATAATTTTGTTACAAAAACATGTTATTAAAGGATATCATTATAATACCATCACAAGCATATATATGACAAGGTGGTCATTGCTGTCCTCAACTTACTCTAGACATGGTGGCACATTATTAGCCCAGCGAAGGTCTTGCCTTCCTCCATTATCCAACTTTTAGTTAAGTTTATATTTTTGGTATCTTAGGAGGTTACAAATCATTGAAACCGTGTTTCATATTATTTTTTTTAGAAGATAAGAGATGCGATTCGAAGGAAAATTTCATTAATTTTTATGTTCTAAATGTTCCTCCCAATTAAAAGTGAGACATTTTATGTTCTTCATATCAAAGCAATCCCTCAAAATAAGTGTTAATTAAACCCCGGCCAACTTGGATTAATTGATAGAACTACGTACGATAATTCAAAACAACCATTTGAGGAACTCTTCTTTACTGCTGATTCAAAGAACACCGAATGATAGATTGTGATTAGGAGGGTGGCGATGGGCTTATAACTTGTTATAAGAAAAATACAATCACATATATTTATATCATATTGACATGTTATAAAAACATTTATGAGCTGTTTATTTGTTGCTTAATGAAACAATTCAACACTGAATGCTAAATTGTTCAGCATTCAAAGTGTGTGATTATTGCCTCTTAATGAATAATGTGATAAATGAAACTAAAGAATGTTGCTGAACCATTTTACCCATAATATATTTTGAACCATTAAGCGCATTAATTCAAAGCTTTTAAATTATTCAGACCAAAAAATTATTTAATACTTAATGATTAAATTTTAACAATCAGCCGTTAGTTTAAAATATATGACCGTTGGCGTGAGCCGTGAGAGACAAAAGATTGTTATTAGGAGGGCGACGATGGGTTTGGGCCTACTATAGCCCATTTTTGGTTAATTTGGGCCTGTATCCTAAGCTTTGTCACAACTCACAATACCATGTCCAGACACCCACAAAGGCATTATTCATTATTGTTAAATTATATATTAATTTTACTTAGATTCTTTAAATTTCTGAAAGTTTCTACTTGTTTTCTCAAATTACTTTCAGTTTTTTTCTTTTTTTTTCTTTGAGTCGCTAGATTTATAAATTTTTTTTGGTATTGTTTCCCTCACTTAAAAGTGGGTTTGGGATCGTTCATCGTTGTATGTGATGACAGCCGATGTATATAATGATTCATTGTGACGTTAAGAAAAAAGAATGGACATTTATAAGCAGGATTTTTTTTTTATAAAAAATTGATATTAATATAATATACTAAAAGTTTAATAAACAGTAATTGAACATTTTAGCATGAAGAATTATGCATAAAAGACTACTTACAAGGGCGAATTTGTCAAAAAGAGGTATCTTATGCATCAATGATTTGTGTCATTTTGCAAAGAAAATGTTGAGGAGGAAGATCATTTATTTCGTGATTGCCGGATTACTTCTTATAGGTTCTACAACAAAATTATTATTATTATTATTATTATTATTATTATTATTATTATTATTATTATTATTATTATTATTATTATTGATGTTGTTATTATTATTGTTACTATTATTGTTGTTGTTGTTATTATTATTATTATTATTATTATTATTATTATTATTATTATTATTATTATTTATTATTATTATTAATATTATTATTATTATTATTTATTATTATTCTTATTATTGTTATTTATTATTATTATTATTATTATTATTATTATTATTATTATTATTATTATTATTATTATTATTATTATTGTTGTTGTTGTTGTTATTATTGTTATTTCAAAATTTATAAATCAGCCTTGATATTTTTTTTGAACGACAAACTCACACACCTACTAAATCTATTCTTAAATCTACTCCATTGTGAGATTTGAATCCACAACCTTTTAGGAGTGGCACTACTCCACATCCACCAGATACCGTTATGCTACAAGTCATTTGGTAACCGGCACTGATATTTGTAGTTACTTTGTGTGTCATAAGTAAGCACATATTTAGTTTAAAAGGGAGAGGAGAAAAATTAAGGAAACCAAAAAATATCTATTTTCTTCAAATCATTCTATTTTTAGGAAAGGATTTAAGATAAATTTGATTTACTCTTCTCCTTTAAATTCTTCTATGTCCAATCATTTTCTACTTTTATCTTAAGAACACATCTAATTTTGATTTTTTACCCATACCCTTTCCTCTTGCTCATAAGAAAATTCTTAAGAACACAGTGTAATAACAGTATTTAATTGGTCCGTAAACATAGTGCATTGATGGTTGATATGATGATAATCAAATAAACAAAACAAATATTAATTTAACTTCTTAAAAGAATCGCTTTATGAGTGAACAACAAGCAAATGTTTTAAACAAGAGAATTATAAAATAAAATAAATAAAAATATTGGCCAATAATTAACGAGTCACAATCATAGTTTAGGTGCAGAGAACAACATAGGGATTTGTCGATTTGAGATGGGTTGAAGACTAAAATGGAGTCTTGTTTTACTCGTGCTGGTTACTATCCATAGTTTAGAATCGACCTTTAAACTCTTAATTATTTTTACAATTATTTTCATTTGTTTTTGAAAAAAGGGTTTAATTTTTTAAAAGGATGTCTAAGTTCTCATCTTTTACTATTGTATATATATAATTTTAAAAATTACCATTTAATTTGTTGAACTTGTCTCATCTATACAATAACAAAAAATGATAACTTAGATACATTTTTAAAAACTAATTTTCTTGAAATATATGTGTGTGTGTGTGTGTATATATATATATATATTTATTTATTTATTTATTTATTTATATATAGGGGAAGGTTCATTCGAGAACCGTTGTTAGCGCGAGAACCGCGAGAACCAATATCGGCCGTTCCTTGGATATGGAAAGATTGGAGGGATAAAGTGTGACAGGATGCATGTTTCATGGGTGGGCAATGACATTGAAGTAGGGGGAATTGGACGGCTCAGATTGGTTCTCGTGCTAACAACAGTTCTCGAATGAGAACCATTTTTAGTGCGAGAACCAATCTGAGCCGTTCAATTTCCCCTCTTTCAATGTCATTGCCCACCCATGAATTCCTCACATGCACCCTGCCACACTCTATCCCTTCACGCTCACCATCCATTAAACTTCTCATATCCAAGGAACGGCCGAGATTGGTTCTCGCGGTTCTCGCACTAACAACGGTTCTCGCATGAACCCTCCCCTATATATATATATATATATATATATATATATATATATATATAGACAAAAGTTCAAACGAGAACTGTTTTTCATACAAGAACTGCGATGACTGTTTTTAACGTCATTAATGACTTACTAATAGGAGTATTTTGGTCATTTATTTATTTAATCAACCGTGAATTGCGTCCATGTGAGCCATCATTAATTTATGAGGCTTGATTTTCCTGAAATAACCCTTATTAATGAAGCATTTTTTAGCCGCCAAAAAAATCTTAGTCATTGATTACTTTTAATCAAGGGCTAGACTATGTATATTCTTGATCCAAATCAAGACATGCTATTTTAATTACAAGAACCAAAATCAGCACTCTCAATCAACCATAACCCTTTTGATCTCTCGCTGTTTAGGGTTTCATCATGTTCGTCGCTCTCAATCCTTACTAAAATAAAATATACAGTCTCAACCATACCTGTTTTTTTTAATAAGGATTGCACACCAGGTTTTAGTTTTCTAAATCGACACCTCTTGGCTATACCTCTTGGTTTAGGTTTTAGTTAATTGATTTTGTCTATCACTTCTTCTCCCGTTTATGTTTTACTCGTTACTTTTGACCCGTTTAAGTTTAGCATGTTTGACTTTAGTTTATTAATTCTTGCCTGACCGGCCCTTTTCTATTTAATTCGCCACCTTTTGACCCGTTTAAGTTTTATTTTGACTTGTTTGAATTCAGTTTACTAATTTTTTGCTCGACCGACCTGTTTCCATTTAAATCATCACATTTTGACCCGTTCAACATATATCTTAAGTAAACAAAATAACAATTAAGCAAAATATCTTTTAATTAACCAAATTATAGGCGGGATAACATTCGATTAAACTAAAGTTGTGAATAATTGATCACCAAAAGTATCATTACTTTTCTAGTAAAGAATCATGTGAACTCTTTTTGGACATGCGATGGTGTAGTGACTGTATTTCTTTAGTGAGAACACTTTTTTTTCTTCACTTCTAACGGAGATTTGATTTTATTTGTATTTTTCGGAGGTCGTTATTATTAGTATGAATGACAGGATCCGAGTATGCGACATGTGCTCAGCTTGAGAAATTATAACACTAGGATTTTTCATGAATTCTCGACCTCTGTTGGTTTCTTCCTAATCATATGCTCTTAAAAAGACTTAATTAAGAAACTGTTCACTCTACTTATCTCAAATGGAGAGTATTTTGCTTGTTAAATTACTTTGATTTCCAGAATAAAATAATATCACAAATTGAATAAGAAAAATTTAGTGTTTTAATTTAATTAAATCGGTCTATTTGTTTACATAAATAACCACGAAAAGATATATATATATATATATATATATATATATATATATTAAATAATATGAATAAGTTTTTTTGTTAGAATATTTTAGTGTAAACATACCTAACTCGCCTAAAAATTGAAAATCTTGGACAATATTCAAGATTTAAGGTTTTTGATGTAAAAACAATTAATTTTAAAGATATTTCAAAAAATAAAGAGACATGATTAATAAAAAAATTAATATAATAATGATATCATAACCCTATTATTTTAATATATATTAACAATGTATACTTTTGTTGGTGCTGTAACTTTTCTTTTAATATATTGTAATAGCAAGCGAGCTTGTTATTAAATATAGTCGATGGTTCTTTTAGTTTTACATGTTAATGAAAAATTATAAATGTACATATTTTGCTAGAAATCTAGTAATTTATTGTATTTATATGGGCTTAGTTCATAAAAGTGTATCCAACTATACACCTTTTGCTATTGTATGTACTGAACTTTCAAACTTACCATTTGATGTATTGAACTTTTATATTTTTAACTTTGTGTTCCTTTTTTACCTATTGAACAAGTTGCAGGTAATTCTCCCATTTTTTGTTTATTTTAATTTCCACCTCGTTAAATTTATTTTCTACATCATTAAACTCATAGCTCAAGAACAAGAACCAAGAAGAAACCCAGATGTGTGAAGAACAAGATGTGTAAACCCTAAATTGAAGCAAAAATCCCTAAACAACAACTTAAACAACTTACCAGATGTGGATTCAAAACCCAGATGCGTGAAGAACAAGATGTATAAACCCTAAATTGAAGCAAAAATCTCTAAACAACAACTTAAACAACTTACCAGATGTGGATTCAAGATTAAAACCCAGATGTGAATTTCAGTTTGTTTCGATGTCCACCAAAATTGAAACAGTAACTAAGAATCCGAAATGAAAATCTGGATATTAAACTTAATGATAATAACAAGAACATCAAACCTAAACTTGAAATCACATACCATTGATGAAGGAACCAGAAATCGATGAAGGAACCAGAAATCCAACTTAAACAACTAAGAATCTAACGCCTGAACCATCACAAACAGATCTCGTGCAAGAATGGTGCTAGAACCAGGAATCGATGAATGTGCAAGAACCAGGAATCAGGAACCATTGATGAAGGAACCAGAAATCGATGAGTTTTCCTATGAAAATCGAACTGAGAAGCAGTGGATGAAGCATCGATTAGGCTCAGCTGGTGTACCTTCAAATCGCATATCTTGAACCGAACTAAAAATCGAACTGAGATGCTACAATCGACCCAAATCGCAGATCTTCTAATTGTATACATCGATTAGGCTCAAAACCCAGATCCATCTTTAATAAAACCTGTGATCCAGAAAGCACCTTGAAAGTCCGAATCGTAGATCTTGAACCCTAAAACGAAGAACACTTGAAAGCACCTTGAAGATGAAACGAACCGTAGCCCTACTTCACTGAATTGTAGCCCTGCTTCACCCTTGACGGTGGAAGATGAAACCCATAAATGATGAAGATGATGCCATGTCACTGCCACATCAGATTAACCTGTGCCACATCATCATCTTACCTGCTATAGCAGGTTAGATACACAAAATTGTAACTTTTTGAAACTTTGATACATCAAATGGTAAGTTTGAAAGTTCAGTACATACAATAGCAAAAGGTGTAAAGTTAGATACACTTTTATGAACTAAACCCTGTTTATATTGTATGTTTTGTTACGATAAAATTTTTTAAGGAATAAACCATTTATGGGTTAAAATTTAGAGATTATAACGTTTGCTGTATAATTTTAGGGATTAAACAGTTTTTTTTTAAGTATAGTAATCAATTGACTAGAAATCTAGTAATTATTGTATTCATATTGAATATGTTCCAATTTTCACACTTTTAAGCAATGGAAAATTTAAAAATAATTCTAGTATTATAAAATTTCACGCCTTTAAGTCTAAACTTTCGTAATTATCTATTTATTACTAAATTCACATATTTAAAAACGTGGAGTTTTAAAATTAAATGTACACATATATCAATGTTGAGTTTTTTTTATTTTCTAACAATCTTTATTTTTACTTTATTCTTCACAATTATAAGTGTGACAAAGCTTAAACTTTTTACATGTTTTTTATAAAGCGTGGATAAATGATACATTTTTTGTAGTGACAACTGAATAAGTTTAGGAAAATAAACATTTATTAAAAGAATTTAGGAGTTAACTCATTTTTAAAGCAAAGTTTAGGGATTAAACTATAGTGTTTAGTTTATCAAAATTTATTACACTCGTCCTATTTTGCTATTGTGTGTATCGATATTTAAAAGTTTTATTTGTGTGTATCAAACTTTAATTTGTTGTTAAAGTATGTATTATGATTGCATAAAAAAAGAAAACAATATTAAATTTGATACATATAATAGAAAGTTTAAAACTACAATAATAATAAATTAATATTCGATACAAGAGAAATTTAATAAATTAATAATAAAACAGTAGACAACAAATGAATTTTAATTAACTAAATCTTAATAATTACATTTTACATTTAAAATAAAGTATAATGATTATCATTGTTTTGCAGTTTTGCTCCAATGACATCAGCCATGAGCTTGGATTGGCCCGTGCATTCAACGTGAAGGTAATATTGTAATAATGTAAAATGCCGGGCCGGGTCTCAATTTGTTTTCAAGCAATCATTCATAGCTTATAATAACATACACTATATAATATATAATATGTATATACATCTTAGATATTGACGATAAAAGATGATTTGGTGAAAGTATTTTGCTGCCAACTACAAGAAACTAATAGATGTAGATATATTAAAGCATATGTATACACACATACACACACGTATACATATGGAGAAGTTCATTTAAAAACTATTATTATTATGAATATCACGAGTATCATTTGTAACTACTATTTTTGTTTGTTAATGACTCACTAATTTAAGGTATTTTGATCATTTATATATTTACTCAACCATTAATTACGCCAATTGATGAGTCGGAATTAGATTGGCTTATTTTTTTCAAACTACCCCTCATTAATGAGGGCTCATTAATGAGGCATTAGCGTTATAGTCATTGATCTAATTTAATCAAGTATCAATATTGGTGGTTGCGGTACTCGCATAAGAACGGTTTTCAAAACCCTCATATAATGTGTGTGTGTGTATAGGAGGGTTTAAATGAGATATATTTTTTGTACGAGAATTGTGAGAACCAATCTTGACCATTGTTTAAAATTAAACAATGGCTAAGAATTTTGGACAGGACCATAATGACTTATTGATGACTCATTAATTGCTCAATTATGACTCATTAATTAGGGGTATTATAGCAAAATCAAACCTCGCTAAATAATAACTCATCCACCCAAAAACAATTCGCAGTTGAATAAACATATAAATGACTAAAATACCCCTATTAATGAGTATTAATGGTGGTTACAAATGGTACCCACGGTACTCGTAATAAGAACGATTCTCGAATGAACTTCTCTATATATATACATACATATATCGGGAGGTTCAATTGTGAATGCTAATAATCGTGAGAATATAGAATTTATCCAAACCCTTCATATGATTTAATTAGATGGTCTACATTTGACTCTTCATTTTATTCATAACTCGATCATGAGTTGTGCCCATGAATTTCGACTGGTGAATTGCGACAGCGAGAACCAATCTTGGTTGCTCATTAACGACATATTATTGAGAGATTTTTTAGTAAAATCAAGCCTCGCAAATTAATGGCGACTTCCTATATAAATGATCAAAATACCTTTATTAATGATGATTAATGGTATTACAAACACTTCTTATACGAAAAACAGTCTCGATTAAACTTTTTCATGTATGTGTATAGGAGGGATGTACTAAATCGAGAAAAAAGTTTAAAAAAGTAAGGAGAATTCTCAGTCAAATATTTCTATCAAAAGTCAAAAGAAATAAGTCAAAACTGGTGAATCGTAACTGCCAAAAAAATTCAGTTTAAGGACAAACTCAGAATAGGAAAATCTGGAATCAATTATGTATGAGGTATTTTTCAATAATTAATCAAACTAGAAACTGTTTTTAAAATTTTTTTACACTATCTGATACACATAAGCTAATGAACATAACTTCAAATTTGATCAACATGACTTAAGAATTGATAAACATCTAATATCATTATCACTCATAAAATCATCAGAAAAATCAATTGAAAAATATGACAATCAATATATAATATTGAATTTTTTATGAATATCAACCACAAAACAAAAAATTTGATTGATGCATAAACTGAAATTGATGTTGGACATGGCGGTGGGAGGTAGCCTATGAACCTTGACTAGCGGCAGGGATGAACCTTGACCAGATGCATATATAATCTCCACGGCAGCGAGCATTATGAATGCATACGCAGTGCGTTTCGTACATCGAGGGTGGCGGCTTCACAGGAGGAATCGGCAAAGGATTAGGGTTTCTCGTATGAGGGGATGGTGGCTGTTACCTACAAGAACAAGGCAAGTGGCAACACAAATAACAACCGGGCCTACACAAAAGCAGCGCCAGCGTCGGGCGAAGCAAACCAATGGCGTGTGCAACGGCGATTCGGTATCGGTTCTTGCATCACCAGTGAAGATGTGTTCGGTGTGGATGTGCATCGCGACAGGAGAGGCGACGTAGGGAGGGTTGATGAGAGAAAGTAGTGTTTCGGTTTCTGAAGAAAGAGGGAGGAGTGGGACTGTGGGAGAAATAAGTGGATAAATAATAATTTAAATGCTATAAAAGTTTATTTGAAAATCATTTTTATTATGAGAACCGCGAAAATCAATCTGAGTCGTCTAATTTCCTCTCCTTCAATGTCATCACTCACTCATTACTTCCCATATATATATATATATATATATATATATATATATATATATATATATACACACATGCATCACGTGAAGCAATTAAATGATATGAAATTTGGGGCAGATTTAATTAGCATATCATATATGTCGCTTTGCTTAAATTTGTATAATTGCGTATTTAATTCGTGGTAATGTTAATATTTTGACTGTGAGAAGAGCATATATCTCAATTGCACTATAAATATGAACCACTATCTCATTGCATGCAAATATACCAAGAGCTCCAAGAAACCAGAATTGCAAATATGAAGTCTCCACTTTCTTTTATAGCTCTTTTTTCACTAGTGTTGGTAAAATAACATCTCTCTCTCTCTCTCTCTCTATCTATCTCTCTCTCTCTCACGCACACACTCACACACACTCACACTATGTATGTGTCTCTGTATATCTAGTTAACAATGTTGTATTGGCGACTTAATTTACGGTACAACTTGGATTATTTCATTTATCATTCTAGCTAACACCTATTAATATTTTGTGTTGTCACATAGATTGCTATCACCATAGATGCAAGGCCAAATCCTCAAGAACCGTCGCATATTGACTTGTTTGTGGAGCGTGGTACTTCGGTATCACATCTCCCTACAAAGAAAACTCATTGTCACACGTTGGCAGATATGAGAATTCATGAAAAAACCGTCAAAAACGATGAATTAGAGCAGAGGCCGAACATATCAGTTTATGATTACGGTGTCGGTTTAAATGATAAGAAGAGCTCTAAAGAAGATTTTGAACCAAGGCCAAACATCTCGGTCTATGACAATGATGTAGGCTTAAAAGGTAGTAAACCATCCGATGAAAGCTTTGAACCCAGACCAAACATCTCGGTCTATGACAATGATGTAGGCTTAAAAGGTAGTAAATCATCTGATGAAACCTTTGAACCCAGACCAAACATCTCGGTCTATGACAATGATGTAGGCTTAAAAGGTAGTAAACCATCTGATGAAACCTTTGAACCCAGACCAAACATCTCGGTTTATGACAATGATGTAGGCTTAAAAGGTAGTAAACCATTTGATGAAACCTTTGAACCCAGACCAAACATCTCGGTTTATGACAATGATGTAGGCTTAAAAGGTAGTAAACCATCTGATGAAACCTTTGAACCCAGACCAAACATCTTGGTTTATGACAATGATGTAGGCTTAAAAGGTAGTAAACCATCTGATGAAACCTTTGAACCCAGACCAAACATCTTGGTTTATGACAATGATGTAGGCTTAAAAGGTAGTAAACCATCTGATGAAACCTTTGAACCCAGACCAAGCGTCACGGCTTACAGTGAGTGATTTGGTTTATGAAGTAATTGAAGTTCATAACAGATGCTAGTAGTAGCAAATGTTACAAGTTATCATGTTGAATGTTGTATTATGAAATATAAGGGTACGTGCGTAAGTACCACGTCCATATAAATATGAAATGCTTGTGGGCTTCCTTGTCTTTGTTTAATTATTGCCTTTTGATTTAGAAAGAAGAAAGCATCTTTTCTTTGATAATAATGTTCTTTAATATTCACTGAAAATCTTAATGAATTTATTTTGTTATGGATTTTATGTGTTTTTTCGGACAATATTGCATATGAATGCTACTAAATTTATACCAAACATCTCGGTCTATGCAACTATTATGAATTAATCAAAAAGTCTTTGAAATCTCAAACACACAAAAAGATTATAATAATTGCATGGTCTGGAATTATATATAAATACAACAGTACGTAAATGCTCGAAGACAAGTAGGAGCTCTATAAAGATCGATACCACTTGTCACAAATCTTGAATTTGAAATTTAACAATAACAAGTTAAAAGATACATATAATTAGAACAATAAACATATGAAGATATGTATAACTAGAAACAATAAATATATCAAAAAAGTGTTTATAGATGTCACCCAAAGGATATAGATATATGTACCCTAGATACGATGTTTACAAATACAACTAGAAAACCCTAATTAAACTAATAGGCCTACCGTGTGCAATAAGTATCAAGAAATCAAACCACACCCGTATTCGATGCTCCACGACGTGCACCCTTCGAGAGCGTTGTAATCCTCACCACGTGCGCAAGAAGCACACAACATGTGCAACCATAGAAAACAGCAACCCCTCTTGCACTTTTAGCTTCTTCTCTCCGAGCGCGCTCCCCCTTAATTAGATTTTAGTTCAGTCATACCCGCCACCAGCACCCACTGTTGTTGCCCACCGCCGACCATCGCTGCCACTACCACTAGCTTCCATCCGCCCACAACCACCATCACCACCCACCACCTACTGCCTGCAGGCACCATACACCACTGCCTACGCCCATACTGCCTGTCACCGCCACCACCAACCATGTCCGCCACCGGCCACCACGCTACATATCATCGCCCACCATCGGCCACCACCCACCCACCACCACCGTCATTGCCACCACCCACCGCCATCACTAATCACTACCCGCTGCCATCACACTCCACATCCGCCACCCGCTACAACCCGCCACCAACGTTCGTGGTGGAAGCGAAGAGTGGTAGGTGGTAGGGGTGGTAATTAGTGATGGGTGGTGGCAGCCGATGATGGGTTGTGGTAGTTGGTGGCAGACGATGGCAGGTGGTGTGTTGGCGGCGGTGGGCAATGGGTAGTGGTGGTGGGTAGCGGTAGCGGTGGTGAGCGACGGTGACGGGTAGTGGTTGGTGGTGGCAGGAATGTCTTTGAGGGAATGCCAAAGGTGCAGTCGCACAGGACCCATGTTTATGAGGGGCCTAATTTTTAATAACATACATTATATATAAATATAATGTTATAAATTTTCAAAAACACTTAATATAATAGAATACTAAGAAACTCGTAGTTTAAATAGTTCTATAAACCCAAAAAATACATATTAAGAAAAGTCATTCATCACTCAGGAATCAAGGAAGAAAATATGAGGCACCCAGGTCAAGGTAACCAAGGAGAAACCGAAATATTTAATATTCAATTCACACCACAATTCACAAGTGAGGTTTGTTTAGATATATAATAGTTGTTTAATGTTTCAACTTTCAATTGTTTATGTATATGCACTTGTTGCATATAAACTCTTGGTGACTATTTTAGTAACGGTGACTAATCCAGTAATGATGATATCTATAAAAATAAGTTTCTTGAACTTAAGTTATTGAAATCCAACTTACGTTCGACGATATTACAAGAGAGACTTTATATATTGATAATGATAGCTACTGAGATCTATATTCTATAAAGTATTGATAATATAGAGTTGAGTTATACTTTGTTTCCAATAATGTTAGGAAAATTTAACGATTTCATATAAATATATGTAAGATAAACTCTTTTATTATCGTTTTTTTTTTTTAATTACTGAAATATCGTGCTTGTGTGTGTGTTTAAGGGGCCCATTTTCCCTCTTCGCACATGGCCTTAATAATTCACAAGACGCCTTGATGGCGGTCGATGACAGGCGGTGGTGGTGGTGATGGTTGTGAGGTGGAGATGTGAGATGGAGGAGGTGATGTAAGAAATATATTAATTATATTATTATATAAATAATAAAAATAAGTATATTATATTATATATAATGTTAAATGGGTCATCTCGTGTCAAAATCAATGACTAATCAATTAAATTAAAATCAAGTTAAGTGTGTTTTCATCTTAATAAATCAAATTAAAATCTAATTATATAAGTCTATAACTAGATTGGATAAGTTTTTTTAAATATCTTATTTTCATAGACAGCTTTACATCTATTATATGAGTATATTCTATCATTGTAATATTATAACGATTAACAAGTTTTTTGATATGAAAAGCAAGGATAAATTAAAAAATGAAGAAGCCATGTTTTAAATGGAGTTTAGTTGATGGCTTAATTAGTGTATATTATTATTATTATTATTATTATTATTATTATTATTATTATTATTATTATTATTACTACTACTATTATTATTAGCGTTATAACTAGGTTAACACCACGTGTATAAATACGGGGATAATGAATGTCACGTTTGTAATCTCTACTAATATTGTTTATTATATAGTATATATGAATAAATGAAAAACGTTGTTAATTAGGTTTAATGAAACAGGATAATAAAATGTAAAATAGATAATATATTACTATGGAATAAGTTTATAAATTTATATGAAACGTACGATTAGATATATCGCTTAAAGGAATCCGTGGAGTTATTCCATTATTTGCAATTGTCAATTGATATTGCTAAGTTTTGAAAATGATTGTCGTCTGTTGTTTTGGCGAACCAATTTTCTTGTTTTTTTCTTGAAGACTATCTTATTGAATCTGATGAAGATTGTTTTATTCTTTATAATTGAAAAGTAAACAACGAAGAAGATGAGTTTTTAGCAAATGTATAAGTGAAGAAAAAACGAAAAATACAGTTGTTATATGTGAATCGTAGCAGGTTGAATAGTTATCATCTTCATTGATCTCCATGACAAAAAATAAATATAACAAAGAAAGAATACACCAAAAATGGTATGTTATGGCTCTATTTTCGAATATTGATTCCTAAAACAAAATAGTATTATAAATCGGATAATGAAAATTTAATGTTTTAATGTAATCAAATTGATCTACGTGTTTAATTAAATAACCAAGAAAAAATGTATCTATTAAATGATTTGAATAATATTTTTTGTTAAAATATATTAATGTTAATAAACTAAATCACTTAAAAATGTAACTCTTGAATAATATGGAAGAATTAAGATTTTTGACGTAAAAACAACTAATTTAAAGACATTTAAGAAAATAAATTAATATGATTGATGAAAAATATTCTACAAATAGGATGATGGCATTATAATCTTAATATTTTAATATATATTAAAGGTTAAAGAAGATTATTATTTATAATTATATTGATATAAATTTAGAAAAATTCATAGAAGAGTAAACAAATTTGAAAACTTTGTTATTAGGATCATTCACCTTTTTTATTTCACATTGTAAAAACCTTTATACATAATTTTGATAAAACAGTTTTAAAACATGGTTAATAAGCTGTATAATTTCTCTAGAGCTATAATACTTACTTCGTTAAATTCCTAAATATTTAGAGGGTAAAATTGCCCAAAATTTATAGTCCTTTCTCATCGAATTAACATTACAATTATTAAGTAAAATTTTCCTTGAACTAAAATTACCAAATTAAGCGTTAGTGTAAAACCCTTGACAAAAATGTTAGAGTTAAACCAAGAGTAGTAAACTATTTTTATAACCCTTGTTTTGTTAACATTCTAGAATTTAAAATAGTCTTTTGAATATTAACCAACTATAAAAAAGGATAAATCGTATAACTCAAAGTTAATACATATGTATTAAGAGCTTCATTCTCATTTGCATTAAATTTTCACAATTAGCTTTAATATATATCCTCATTCGAAGAATGATGTGTGAACTCGTTAGAGTAATAGAAATACACAAACAATCAAATAAAACGATAGGAAATCACAAGAATGTCAAAATTCAGATCAGATTTTGACCGTATCAATGCGTTGACTTTCCGGCACAACTGACCAATTTGGTGACTGAACTGCTCTTAACCACTGGAAGTCATCAACATTTGCCCAATTCCCAGTATCATCATACAGATTTGAATCCTTAAGATCACTCTCGATTCCGCCATAAAACAAACAATATGGTGCGAATCTCACCCCAAAACTTTGCTCGATTATGGGCCGAGACCTGCATCTTAAGTAAAAATCAGTCATTTTAGCATGATGAATCCTAATTTGATGTGATGCAACCACAAACACACACCCTTCGACTTCTTCAATCAAGATCGAACCCAACACCGGGCCCACATAAATCTTGCAATTTTTCAACCGGTTTATAAACAAAGTCCGAACACGTCCTTTCAATCTCACCTCACAATTGGTTAAATCCGAAAGAACATATTCTCCAACCTGTGAACCGTCAAATTCCTTAACCAAAACCTCGTTTTCTATACTCCTAAGCCCGGGTGAATCTTTAACATTATAACTTGATTGTTGTTCTTGCTCGTTTTTGTAGATGGATTCAGTAATGATGTCGGGTGTTTCGGGTTTCTTGGCGGCTTTGTTTTTGAATGAGAACTTTTTCCGTGGTTTGACTTTTGAAGTGACGGAATCTAGCGTTTGTTTCAGGTCAGATATGGTTTTGAGGGAGGATCGGACTTCATATGGAGGTAAAAAGTAGGAGTTTTCAGAAACGAGTTTTTCGAGGTCAGTGATCGAGTTTGAAATTTTTTCGAGCTCGGGTTTGAGATCTTGGTTTGGATTTGTGTCTGGGATTTGATGAATTTGGGCGAGGGACAACTCGATTACTTGTTTAGAGTTTGTGAAAAGCGTGAGAAATGATTTGGTGGATTCAAAGGAAGGATCTTTCTGATCAGTTTTGCTGGAAACACGAGACTGGTGAAGGTCGGAAAGGCGTTGGATCATGGCGGCATGTTTGCGTTGGGTGGTTGGATCAACAGTTGAATCAGTTAACATGTCACTGGTGGTGGTTGGGAGAATCTGCTGGTTATTCATTGCTGCTAAGAGCTAATCTGTATCATATCCAAACTACATATAAATATAGGTTTACAAGTTGACATGTATATGAAATGCCCACATTGACAATTGAAATCCTAAAGTCTCAAAATGAATAACAGAGTACTTCTATCATAACCAGTTTCCGATCTTTCATGTTTCTTGAATGGTTGATTTGTAGTTATTTAGGTTTAGTGTTAAAGTTTGTCCAAAGTCTATTTTGTATGCATACTGCAGATAACCGATCTTCCACATCATTGACCATTTAAAACAATAATATTATCAAGAATTAACTACGTTTATAAAACAATTTTTTTTCAATAATAAATAAAAAAAAGTTTAAAAAAAATCAACCGATTTAGGATGTTGGTTAGATGCAATAAGCGTACAAAATAGACTTAGGATAAACTATAACTCTTTCATTCCATTTAAACAACTCCCTTTTAGCTAAATTTTAAGTTGACCCATTTGAATAAAACGCAACCCAAATCATCCCATTCATCATTAAAGTATTAAAGGGTCGAAAGTATCACCTCTAAAAAGAACCTAATAAGCTTCTATGTTCATGATCTTTAAACTATGTATCTAAATAATCAAACACCCCTATTTAACTACATATCAAACCTAGATGTCCCAATTTCTTATCTGACAGAGTTAATTACATCTAAACCCAATGAACTACATATCAAATCACTCATGAAAACATTACAGATAGAAAAAATAGCCAGTATTGAAGTACACTGTTAGCATTATAGGGTACACTGCCATTCAAGAAACATTATTACTTTAGATGGTGAACATAAAGATTTTGAGATTGGTGCAAATCCAACAATAGGAGAACTCCAAAGAAACAAGATTTCATATATCAAACTTTCAAACAAGCAAGGATTATCGCTGAAAGAATAATAGGAGTTAAAAACCGATATTTCATATTTTGAGAACAATAATTCGTACAACGAACATGAAACCAATCAATTAAAAATCTTTAGTTAAGAGATAAAATTTGTACAAACAACTATAATAATTGTAAAGGGAGCTAAGAATCCGTTCATTAACAAATTCCAAATCTACATGCAAAGCGTACCTACTTCCCTTGCCAAATCTATTTTGAATATAGAAAATCATTATTAACCAAACCGTTTACTAACCTACCTCGTTATTTACTTATTAATTCACTATTTCACTTCTTTGATCTTATAAACCGTCATACTCATGCTGTTATCCTTGTTTAATTTGATCAATGGAAAGTATTAGATCAACAATGTTCTATTAGTTTCACATCTTAATGATTTAATCCCATTGTCACATACGTAAGCTAGTAACCATGAGGTGAGCTTTGATTAGTAAAATTCAGAATTATAAAAAAATAAATAATTTAAGAACCTAACACCCAAAAATCCAAAATTGATCATCATTCATATTCGGTTCAGCACTAATTGAGTATAACTAATTAACCTACATTTATAATTAGCATTTGCATATCCGTATAGCTAAACCCATGTCCAACATGAACCTTTGAAACCATCACCCAAAAAATACTTAATTTTGATATCTTGTTCATATCTCATTCATGGTTAAGTACTCAAGTAAAAGACCCCGATTGATGTATATACATATGTTTTCCAAATTGCCACTGTTTGTTTCTATCCCAAAAAATCACAAGAAATCAGATCCCCATGTCACATTGTTTGATGTTTACTCCTACCCTGGTTTATTAATCCTAACCTATAATCAACTCAAGGCCCTTTGTCTGTCTAGTGAAGTAGTTATACAAAACAGAGAACATTAAAGACTAACCTCGCCGCAGAAATCTAAATTGAAACTCAATCTCGACTTCGTGTTCCTGTCTCAACCCGTCGATCTGCTTGATTTGTTTCTCCAAGGCTGTCGTGTTTGCTCTCAATTCTCGATCTTTAGGGTTGTAAATGGGGAGTTTGTGAGTATACTAAATCAGAATCGTATACTAACCTGGCCGTGAGAGACTCGACTCGAGAAGCAATCGGAGAAACTAGAATCGAAAGGAGATCGATATCTGACTCTCTGTTCTTCCCTCGTTTGAACATGTACATCCATCCGCCGGTGCAAGTATTGACGATGTTGGGCCTCTTCATAAGTTATTATTGGGCCTAGAGCTCTAGTGTAATTAGCCCAAAATTTAAAATCTAAATTATATTGAACCCGATTTAATGTTAGTAATATACATATATGTTAGTTTATAGAACGGAATTTTATATTAATAAAAAATATATTAAATAGTTGTAAAACGCGAAAGAAGTGAGAATTTGAAAAATTGACGATAGACTCTTGAAAGAGGAATGAAAGAACTCGACCGAGAGAGGAATGGGCCGATATCTAGCATTAGCATAGACAGCGTTAACACCTAGATCAACAATAAAAGCGTCGATGCAAGGGGGAAAACAGGCATGACAGTAGAAAGATGTGATTGTATTTCCTAGTACATGGACATCTATAAGGTCAAGTTTTCATTGATTATAGTTAAAAGGAATTTTAAATTTTTATAGAATATTTTAAAAGATAAAGTTAAGAATTTGGTTGAATATGATATTTAAATTTTATAAAGGACAAATATGAGATTTGTATATTATGGTGAACAAATACCATATCATAAGGTTTAAAAATGACATATATGAAATTTTCTCTAACAGATTAATGCAATCTGTTAAAATTGAATCCAATTGTGACTAACAAAAGTCAAGATTGGATTTTAGCTTTTATTAAAATCATAGTTCAGATATTAAAATTTTTTATCTAAATTAATAGTTAGAATTGTTTAATAAAATTAATGCATGTTATTCTTTTATTTAGATTAGATCTATCTATATTTTATGTAACTTATAATGTATTGAATCCTATATGACATATAGGATTGAGCTCTAATTTTGAAATTCAAGTTAATTAGAAAGGGTAATTATCTTATGTGGCAGCAAATTAGCACTTTGGGCTTATGCAGCCATCGTAAATGGGCTTTACTAATTGCATAGTCCATCATTTTTCATTAAATATATCAGTGCCAGTGGTACCAACTGCAATGAGGAGGGATGCTTCTTTTTCACAGCTGTAGAACTTGAACTTCTTCCGTTTCACCTGTAGAACTTCTTCCGTTTCTTGTGGCAAATACGGTCCTTCCAATTTCAAAATCAAAACCCCTCCACCAGCAGTTACCCCCTTTCTTTATAAATCCAATCATAATCATGATCAACCGATGCATTTGAATCAATGGAGCGAGCTGAATCGAAAGTCGGAGGTGTAGGGGTAGTGTTGAAAGGAGTTCCGGCGTACGGCGCCAACTACGTACACTACAATGTTCTTGGAAACCTATTTGAGGTGTGTAAAACTTTCGGTGCTCCAGTTTTATTGAAATTGAGATGTTACTTATTAGATTTTTGGAATAAATTCTTCATACTTTTGAAGGAAAGCTTGCCTTGAATTTAGCTCCTTTAGTTATGGCAAAAATTAGTAGCTTCACTTTTGCAATCAACTCCTAATTATAGCTTACCATTACATTAATTTGATTTCTTATTCAAAAAAAGCATATCTGTCATTAATAATCATCATTTTTCTTTAACAGACGTTGTTGTAACTTAGATAGTTGTGAGTCACCAATTCATTCTTTGAAGTTGAAGCTTACAAGGAGATAAAAAGTATATATTTCTTATTTTATGTTCTAATATTATAAAATCCACTTATAAAATTAAGATTTTCCAAAACATGCAAGGTTTACATTCTAACTATTATTAAATTAAACTGATAAGCAACCAACAAAAATTCAATCATATAAACAAACACGTTGTCATTCTTCATACTAAATTGTTCACTTAGTTTTAACCATGTATAAAGATCGTATGTTATTGCCAACACACTTCTCTGATTGGTTCAAAAGCAACATATTAAATTGAAAAATTATAAAAAACCGTACCCCGCGCAGATAGAAAACTAGTATATAAATAGTGTATAAAATCCTTATAATAAAATGCGTCTTCGATCAATCCAACGTATAACCCATACAAAAATAAAATTACCCGTTTGAAAGTTACACTGTATACCATTTTGTCATCTTTAGTATTGAATCTTTCCAAGTGTTTCTAAAACAAAGAGAATAAGAAGATATAAAACTAAAAGAGAAGGAAAAAAAACATGTTATTCCTACTGTAAAGGAGCAATAATGCAGAAGTAAAAAAACTGAACTATATACCTACTGCAGTCATTTCAATTTGCAACATAAAAGTTAACTCCTAATGTTATTATTTTCAATTCACAACTAAGATACTAAAGTAAGCAACTCATGCTTTTACTTGTTTGACCTGAAAATTCTCCCTGTTTTTTTCCCATTTTGTTGCAAGTTCTTTCATGTTATCAATAGCAACATCACTCTGCAACTTCACATTAACCATTTCTTCAAGTAGCTTTTTTGCTTCATCTATTGACATCTTGCCCTGATCGAACAAAGCTGACTTCTGTTTCACCAAATTATCTCGTGTCAAACTTTTTTCACGTAGTTCACCTTTCAACCGCTCGATATCTGCATCCACATCAATAATTTTGGACTCGAGTTCTGTATCTTTCTCTCGCCATTCCTGCAAAACCTCGAGATTACTCCCTTGTTGCACCTCGAATGCGACATTGTTTTGAATGCACGTGTGCCAGGTTGACCAGTTTCGACACGCGGATTCAAATTCGGTATTGAGGATCTTGATAACTTTGCCTTGACACAGTGGAAGCTTGTGGAGGTTTTTTATCAAGATTTGAATGCAATGTTTGACATTTTCTTCGTCAGGTGTTCCAACAATGGTTTCAAAATCTTTTGTTAGAAGTTGAAGTAGGGTTTGTTTTGCGTCTTCGGCTTCTTGATCCAGGGGATTATGTTGAGGCGTGTAGGAACTGTTTGGTGAAGTTAGCATAAAAAGCACTGATGAAACTTCTTTTAATTCTGCAGATAGGTCTTGAGGAAGAATCGAGACGGTGGCCTGATGGGAGGGTGTCTAAAAGTATATAAAAAAGTTATTGTAATAATTTGAAGATTATTTAGGGAATAAATGTGTCAAAATATTATTGCAAAACTTAAATTATTTCAACAATAATCTTACTAATTAAATGACACCGGAAGTTTCATGCATTAAAAATAAACTTGAAGTTTTTGATCCGTTGACCCACATCCCTGTCAAATTGGCGGTTTGGTAAGGGTTTAAAATGGGTAATTTTGAACGGGTTGACCTGAAAACAGCTTTTGCCCAAAACTTTGAGGATTTTATAGAATATGCATCAAGATATGATTGCAAACTTACATTATGTCAAGCATAATCTTAGGATTTGAATAAAAAAACTCTAGAATTGCAAAACCCACCCTTTTCTTCAAATTTAGTAGGGCTCGCATAAGGGCAGATGGGATAAAAAGGTAAACAACATTGGTCAAATTTCTATGTTAACCAACTTTTTGGGCCCAAAAAAACCCTTGAAATTTCAAGAATTTCATTTGGAAATCTTCAACCTTGACTAGGTTAACCAGTATCTAATCTCCCCAACAGCGCCAATTAACACCACATGAATAATAATAATAATGATAATAATAATAATAATAATAATAAGAAAAAAGTTGATAAAGAAAATGATAGAAACAAAGAACTAACAACGGTATTTGAGAGTGAGGGATGATTCCATTGAATGAAATAAGGAAGAATTCAGCAAGGTTCCAGAGATGGAAACCTCCTGCCCTAGCCTAAGCCGCCGAATCTAACAGAATCGATAAATGCATACCTCACCCATCTACATCACACTCTTAAATAATAACTAAATAATAACAGACTCATTCATCACCACCCTACAAGTGGCGTTTGTTTCTTCTGACATGAAATTTGAGAGTGGAAAGGATAGAATCAGAGGTGGGCTGAATAGAATTGGGCTGGTTGCTAATTGCTGCCGTGGTAAGATCAGGTTTGTCCTCGAGCCGAAAATCTGGGCATTGCTGCTGCATGGACAAAGCATCTTCCCAGGTTGTGGCTTCTAATGAGACGTGCTGCCATTGAATCAGCCATTGTTATTGGTTGGCCGTTCTTGGTGATAGTACGAGTGGCCGGACATATGGATGAGGGGATAGAAGATGCGTCCATTTCAAGACCTGAAGGAAGCTTGGCCTCAACTTGAGAATTGCCAACAGCGCGTTTGAGGAGAGAAACGCGGAAAACAGGTGAATTCATGTGCTCCAGGATGAGAAATGGTCCATAGAATTGAGCTGAAAGTTCTTGATTAATTCTTTGATGTGGTTTGAGTTTGAGGAAAACCCAGTCACCAACAGCAAACTCAATGTTGCACGGTGTGAGTTGCTTGCTTCATGTGTATGTTGAGCTCGTGAGAGGTGATATTTCAGTTGGTTATGTGTCTCATCCCTGTCTAAAGGATCATACATAACGGCTTCACAATTCAGTTTTCCTGGAACAATCGGAATAGAGCGGGAGGAGGTCGACCATACACAATTTCAAACGGGGTGGTATTTGTAGACACGTGATAGGCGGTGTTGTACCAATAATTTGCCCAAGGGAGCCAAAAGGACCATGTTTTTGGCTGGTCAGCAGCGACACAGCGAGGAAAGATCTCAAGACTATGGTTAACTACTTCGCTCTATCCATCCATTTCCAGATGGTAAGCAGAACTAAAGTCAAGTCTAATGCCCTGTAGATTAAAAACATCCTGCCAGAACTTGCTCAAGAAAACCAGATCTCGGTCACTAACAATAGAATTGGGTATCCCATGAAGACAGATGACTTCTTGAGAAAGATGTCAGCCAATGATCTGCCCAAGTAAGGGTGTTTCAGTGGTATGAAATGGCAAAATTATAGAGGTCGACAACCACAAATATTACTTCGTAGCCCCTTGATTTTGGAAGTCACGTTATGAAATCTATAGAGACATCTTCCCAAATCAGTTGAGGGGTCAGTAATGGTTGTAAGAGGCCTACTAGTGCCAAGGTGAAGGCCTTGTAACACTGATCGTACCCTTGGACATAATTTCTGACAGCCTTTGCCATGCCGTTCCAATAAAAATGGAACGCTAAACGACGGTACGTGCAACAGGAACCAGAATGACCACCCATGGGAGTTTTGTGAATCTCGTGGAGGAGTTTCGAAATCCAAGAAAAAGAAGAGGGAATAACCAGTTTATTCTTCCTGTATAACCTGTCATTGGTGAAGCGGTACAGCAAACAAGAATTTGGGTCGGAGACAAGGCGCGAATTATTAATATCATTTGAATCGAAAATTGTGAATGTGAATGTGAAACCATTCGAGTCGGCTCACCACTTCGTTCATTCTGGGAAAGGCATCCACAGCTCGTTTTCCCGACCAGGTTTATAGCGAATCGAAAATTGGTAACCCATCAACTTGGCCAACCAATTTTGCTGATCGAGGGTGGTGATTCGTTGGTCTAGGGGATGCTTTAGGCTATTCTGGTCAGTGTAGCTTGTGACATGTCTCCTCAACAAATATGATCACCAATGTTGAATAGAAAGTGCAAGCGCCATTATTTCTTATCCGTATGCCGATTTGTTCAACATTTCTGTCAGCAACAGCTTTACTAAAAAGTAAGCTACTGGTCGTTTTTCTTGCATGAGTACAGCTCCAATACCACGCCTAAGGCATCGCACGCAATGTCAAAAGGAATAGAAAGTTTTAACAAAGCAAGAACAGGGGCTTGATATGCGCTGCTTCAACTTTTCAAACACAGCTTATTGTGTTTCTGACCAGTGAAAGTTGTCTTTTTTAGTGAGCTCAGTCAAGGGTTAAACTATCCTCCCATATCCTTATATAAGTTTGCGATAATAACCCGTGAGTCCAAGAAAACTGCGTACTCCTATAACATTTTTGGGAACCGTCCAGTCACAAATGGATCAAATTCTTGAAGGATCCATAGAGACTCCCTGACCATCGATAATGGGCCCAAGGTACTCCACATATTGCAACCCAAAATGACTTTTTTTTGTTAACGAGGAGCTGATGGCACTGTAAAAGTTCCATGACAGCGGTCAAGATTTGCAAATGATGATCCCATGTTGGACTATAAATCCGAATGTCGTCGAAGAATACTAACACTCCCGTTTCAAAGAAGAGGGTGGAATATGTCATTCATATGAGCTTGAAAGGTAGCCGGTGCATTGGTTAAGCGAAAGGGCAAAACCACGAATACGTAGTGCCTGTCAAGGGTACAGAAAGCAGTCTTCTCGATGTCGGATCGCGGACTCGAACCTGATAAAACCCCGAATTCACGTCAAAATTAGAGAAAAAGGTAGATCCGTGTAATTTGTCTAGAAGTTCTTCAAAATCCGGAATGGGGAACTTGTCAAGAATAGTTGCTTTGTTTAGAGTTATGTAATCAATGCAGAACCTCCAAGTAGCGTCCTTTTTAACTAATATCACCGGGCTTGAGACAGCACTTCGACTAACACGAATGAAACCCATAGCTAGCATTTCTTTTACCTACCATTGGATTTCGTCCTTGGGGTATCTATATGTTTGAACATACACGGGCTTCTGCCTAGCTTGGAGGTTTATCATGTGTTCAATAGCCAATTTGAGAGGTAGTCCCTTAGGGTCCTGAAAAAGAGAAGAAAACTAAGCAATTGAGAGATCAATTGATTTTGTTGGAGGGTGTCTAGTTGGGCAAAACCCTCAACGGACATGTGTAATTAATGTCGTTCAAGACAAACCTTAAGAAAGGCATGATCTAGATACAGGAAATTAATCCCTTGCAATTTGATCAAAGTACCTTTATCCCAGATCGAACCTCTTGAGTTTGCCAATTGAAGATTACATCCCCAAGTCGTCCTAACCAAGCAATACCCAAAATAAAGTCAAGAAGTGTCCATCCCCTAATCAGATCCCTATGGGTTTGATATTTGACTACCGGTCCTAGAGCGATAGCAAACTTTTGTGACATGAAGATGTGGTAATCTCCGCAACCGAGCAAAATTAGGGCAGGAAAACCACATGGTTCTCACATTAGTTTAATCGTCTTCAGAGATGAGAAACCTTCGATGGTCGGATTGCACAATTCGAGATCTTGGCATTCCCCCATAGGTTCTAAATCGGTACTGTCCTCCACCTAAATCAAACAATTTTCTCCTTCTCATGTCGATTTCTTCCCCGTCGGCTAATAATAGGATCCTCAATTGTCAATCTGTGCAACGATGTTAGGGAGTATATTTCTACACGGAAGCGTAACAGAATCCTCGACATCGATTGCAAGTAATGGACTAATGGGCTCCTGGTTAGTCCGACCTTGCCCTTGGGTATATCGAGTGGTTCTTGTGAGTTGAGAGTTGTGCTTAGTAAATATGTTGGCCTGAGATTGGCATTGGCAAAACAGCTTCTCCGGAAACTTAGGGTGGAGTGGTGGACGAGTGCCCTCCAGAAGTCACAAGGACTTCCCCCTAGAACTCTCTATCTCCATAGGCGGTGGCTAATGATACATGACGAGCCAATTTCATGGCTTGATCATAAGGCTTAGAAGTCATAGCATGTACCCAATTGCATACGGCAGTTTGCAACTCCCTGACAACTATTCCTATGGCTTGTTCTTCGGATTGGTTGGGGATTAGTGTAGTGAGGACATGTGCCCTCCACAAGTGACGACTGACATCCCCTTAGAACTCTTATCTCCATAGTCCATAGGCAGTGGCTAATGATACATGACGACCCAATTCCATGGCTTGATCACAAGACTTAAGGTTTAGTGCCCGTACCCTTGTGTAAGTCAGTTTGCAGCTCCGTGAGAAACATTCCTATGGCTTGTTCTTCAGATTGGTCAGGGATTAGTGTAGATAATGCTTCAAATTCTTTGATGTACACATCTATATCATCTTTATCGAACAACGATCCAAAAGCTTCATGAGCGTTCTTAAATTTTGTCCCATTGAATCTCGCCATCAACTTAGTACGAGATTCTTCCTAATTCATTTGTGAATGCTTGATTAACAGGTTCAGTTCAAGGCAACACCATCCATACACATTTGAGCCAATTGTAGTTTGTGAGTGTAAGGGGTGCGATGGAACTCGGAAGTACAGCTCTACCTTCGTGATTCACCCCCGTGGGTCCATCCCATCAAATGTTGGTAGCTTAACCTTGAGAATTGGAAATAGGGATTGCTAAAATGGTTTTCTCGTAGGAATTTGTCTAATTCGGGGACAGGGACCTTACCTCCCTTCTCAGGCTTGACTTCCACGTACATATATTGGAGTAGACTCCCCATGAATACAAATTGAGGTCGCTTCTCCAGATTTTCGTTGTCCTTGAGCCAACTTCTCCATGGTGCTCGGTAAATCATGGAAAATTTCCTTCATAGAGGGGACCGCCACCGTCAAATCCTTCAATTAAACCAATATTCTTCCAAGGGCTACACTTGAGATTGTAATTGGGTACGGATCTTGGGTTGTTAGTTATGGATCATACTCATTTCCCGGCAATGGAACCAAATTTGATAGAGAAAATGATAGTAACAGAGAACGAACAATGGGATGTGCAGAATCAGATTGGGTTGAAGAGAATTGGGCCTGTTGCTATCAAAACCGGAAGGTTTACAGGATTTTATTAAAAAATTTAGAGTTTGAGAATAATACAAACCTTAACTTAGAAGTCATCATCGCAAGAAAGTTAAAGTAATCTGCATATTATATACAAAGAGCAGGAACACAATACCAACCCCACTTGGAGTACACAAAATGGAATTATTTTGTGTAACATTAGGGAGGAATATGACAGGTGGTGATACTTTCGACATATAAGCCACACTTCAAAAAACTCCATCTCCCACATATCAGCACAAAAATAATCATAATAATAATAATAGAACTCATGCACACATACAACTAATATGTATTTCGGTTGATGTATGTCAAACTCAAAACCAAAATTCCAAATATAAATTGAAATCCATTTTGTTAGCAATCTATCACCAACAATTTCCAGGTGGTAGGGGTTTCTGTCGTTAAAATTTTCGATGTAATTTTATATTTTAACAAAAAAAAATATTATTGAAGTTACAGAGTAACCTATTTTGTTATCCGAAATCCAAAATTAATCACTTTAAAAGGTACGTCATGAAGGGATATTAAACTAACCATTTGAACAATTAAATGAAATTAATCCAAAAAGTTTACCTGATTTTCATCTCGGTTTATTGGTATAATCTGAAGTCTTCCTGCATGCTCTTCTTCAGCTATGTTCCCAACAAAATTCTCATCTCCAGCCATTGATTGATCACCAACTTCAACTTTTATATCAAGTTTTCCATTGTCAACGTTTGGGCTGGTTTGCTGCAGAAGAAAAATCACAATAATTAACACAAACAGAAATGCAGAGGAAAGCAAGAAAATCCGGTGCAGCATCAATTTTGATAATAAAAAAAGGTCCAGGATCAATATCTATTTTGTTCTAATTTATGATTGTTGTAATTTTTCAGTCCATGTTTGTTATATAACTTTAGATAAATGAGACAAAACTGGAATGTTTTTCTGTATATATAATTAAAAGTTCGCATCAAATAACATTATAAAAAAACCTGGACTGTCACATGAGATTTATAATTAGTTATAGGAAGTATAACTGCTGCTGGATTGTTTTTCTAAAAGCAATATTTTATTAAAAGCCACATCATTTAGGTACATGAGAACGGAGCACAAGAATCACCAACCACATATTATATAAGTGTGTAAAACTAACAGCCTGACCAAGTGGTAAGTGTGTAAATTAACATAAGAATGGAGCACGAGAATCTCTAACCAGATATAGGTTAGTACGTGATCCAAAACAGAAAGTATATAAAAGGTAAAAACGGAAAATAATGTGGTCTTTTATAATAAAAGAAACTATTACCGATGTAAGTTTCTCTAATCCCTTAATGAGTGAACAATATAAGAATTATTATACTTCAATTAACGAGAGATATAATACATAGAGAAAGACCTGATTTACATGTGAATGTGTTTCTGTAATATTGCCTCCCACAGCATCTGCACCACCCTCTGCCATGCACTCATCAATATTCTCATTTCGGGCACCATGTTGATCATCTGCTTCAATTTTAACCGGGCAGTTTTCCTAAATGAAGTAAAAAAGAGAGATAAATATCAAAAGCAACTAATAATGTCAAAGTTAAATGCACTTGCCAAGTTGCCTTTAGCTAAAAGACATAAGCTAAGTTAATTGACCATTAATATTTTCCATCTGTGATAAGATAACATATTTAGTTATCATGTTCCCCTTTACACACTTCCCTCTCAAAGTTACGATGGGTACTCGAACATTTCCAAATAATATAAAATAAACAAAATAGGGAAATTAGAAGAACCTTAGGATGTTGAACTTTTGCCCTACGGTCTATTTCATCTTCATAGCACTTGATAGCTTCCTTTATAGCTCTGGCCTTTTCGGGAAACTTTTGCTCAAGGATTCCAATGTTTCGCTTATTCATCCAAATAAACTCCAGCAATTCCCTATTGGTTTTCGACTGGAGGTTTTCTATCATTACAGACTTCAATTTCTTTGCAGCCCTTATCTCCTCTGACACCTCAACACTCGCCCTGGTTATGTTGATGGATTGGGTTGGGGTGAATTGGGATATGGGTTGTGGAGAACACTTACGTAAGTGTCTCCTCATTGTTGATGTACCTGACTTTGGAGCGTTACTATACACTTTGTTACAAGTGGTGCACCTTGTTTTTGGTAAACCATCATCCCCAGTAACTTTTTCAAAGTAATTCCAAACATAAGCTCTTGTGCACCGCTTGCTAACCGAATTTTCATCGTTTCCTTGTTCAAGACTTGTATTATCACTAGGCATATCTGAATGAAATAAGAACATAATGTCGTACAGGTTAGCCTTATTAGTTAATAATTCACACTGAATGCTCACCAAGATTCATGTATTGATCACAGGTTCAGAGGAAGTGGAATAAGAAAAAAAGAAAAAAAAAAAACATAGATGTTCTTCTCCTTAAGATATTAACAGATTCTTCCAACCTACCTTTTATTCCAAATACTGAATAATGTTTAATGGTAAACTTCGGTAGAAGAATGCATAAGGTGAAATAATAATGCTATTGTAAGGTTTCTAGGTACATTTTTCTCCAAATATAAGTAGTAACATTACCCTTTTTCAATCTTACTTCTCTCCACCTCCAAATATAAGTAGTAACATTAACCCTAACATAAGGAAACTCAAAGATGTATGATTTATCCAAAACAAAAATCATTTGATCAGTTCAGCTCAATTTTACCGCAGAAGTCAGTTTCCAACCAGAACTAACCTATAACGATCCTAAACCGATTCATCGTATAAAGAACTAGGTTTTACCTCAAACTAAACCGAATTTTCAAACCCACAAAAACATTTCCTAATCTGAAAAGAAATTCCTAATATTTTAATGCTGTGAAATTCACTCGGCGACAACTAAAAAATTCTACGAACAGATAAAAGAAATTTGCTATCTAAATACATATAATCATTTCACAAATTGTTTAGAGGCTAAATCGGACTTGAATCAATTGGGAAAAAAAGCAGTAAACAGTACCAAAACGCACAATTGGAGATCAAAGTTTGGAAAACGCCTAAATTCTTCAATCGAGTAGAGGAAAGATCGATAACGGAGCAGAAAATGAAGCAATTCTTGGGTAAGGAAAGCGACGACGTTGATTGGGGCAGGTCGTCTGGTGAGGAGTTGGTCATGAGAGGAGGGAACCAAGAAAAAATGAGTTCGGGGTGTAGGAATATGGTGAAATGCGTGTATTATTTCTTACACTACTAGCGTCTCGCCACTTTTCAGTTATTTGTTCGTTGGTAAATAACACACAAAATACAAATAACTTTATTTTAGATACTTGGATAAAACATGTTTTATGGAATATTTTTTTGCAATCCTCTTTGATACAAGAATGATTAATTCTCATATTTTTTTTACCCTAACAAATATGTATTGAAAATAAACCTACGAAATTTCATGTAAAAATAATATAAAATTTCTAGAGTTACGGATCAAAATATTTGCCCAAAATTATGGATGGCAAAACAACCTGAATTGACTGGGAAAATCGAATCGACTAGTTTCGGAGTCGGGTCGGGATGACATTTTCAGGTTATGCTCGGGCTTGGGGATTTTTTTGGTTCGGGTTTGGATCGGGATCGGGCAGACTATCCTCGCCCCGTATATGTCTTTATATATATACATATATGTTTTATATATTTATGTATATAATAATATGTATATATACAAAGAGAACAAGTGTATATCTATTAATGGAGAAGTACTTTTAGTTTTTCTAAATTAACATACAAACAAGTATATGGATAATCATCATCTTAGAAAATATAAAAACAAATCATGATGTAAATAAAATCATGGCCTTCCATTTATATTAAGATGATCATCACCGTTCGTTGTTTCATCTCTCAACTAATTAAAAAATAACACAATTATTATAATCCAAGTATAAATCCAAGAAAACACATTTTACCAAACAATATATTTTCTTGCCTTTTAGTCGGTCAAGGTCGGGTCGGTTTGGCAGACACCCCGACGGGGTGCCGCGAAGCAATCCCCGACGGGAAAGGGGGCGGTGGCGAGTTTTTCATTTCAGGTTTTGTGACGAGTCTACCAAAACCCGCCCTGAACCGCCCCGTTGCCATTTCTACCCAAAAACGGGTCAAAATCGAATTAACACGAAATCAACATGAAAATAAGCTGGTCGTTTTATGGTTAACCCGACAAGCCAAAAGTAACCAATATGATCCGTTTAAAGGTTAAACTATAACATTTTAAATTTTTTTTACTACTTAAAATTTAAATTTTGAAAAAAATAATATTGTGATTTCAAATAGACATTTTAAGGCAATAAACCTGTCAAATAAAAGTACAAAACTCTTAAATATTGAAAATTTAAAATAAACAATCAAGGATTTATATTTAAGATAATATTACATAATTTTGATATTTGTTTTTTTGACTCTATGATTTTGGTATTTTTATATTTGGTTAGTTGATAGGTGGTACTTTAGTAATTTGAATTTGATTCATAATTCTATTTAATGATATATAATTTTAAATTATTCGGTGTTCAATGACATTACTTTTTGGTATTTGATAGAATAGTAGTACATCGTAGTTTTTCTTATATTATACTCATTTATATAAGTTGAGTAAAAAAGCAAAATCAAAATTCGAATCAAACTAAAACAAATTCCGAAAGTAAAGTTCGAATACAATTAAAACGAACGTTGAATAATGAACTTAAAACATAAACAAAAATCATATTCGAAGTTCTTACCGAAAGTTGAAAAACAACCATGAAATTTTAAAGATTGATAAAGAAACTGTAGTTGAGATGGGAAACTGTATTCGAAAAACATACAAGAAAACCGAAAAATACTCGATGGTCACATTTGGGCTAAATACGCTGACACAAAGGTCAACATGAACCCAACATGAAAATAACACGACCGGAACCTGGCATAAAATCAAATTGGTCGAAATTGGGTCGACACGGAACTGTCTTAAATCGAACAGCGTGAAACCGACAACACAGACCCGACCCGAATTGACAACCATGTGGCCTTAAAACAAATGGAATCACATTTCGTACACCGTTATTGCATGACTAACATACGTCTTCTAATGAGGGAATAAAATGATGGGTTCCTTTACCATTCCCGTTCCACCATAACAAACATAACCTTAGTGTAATACTCATTATGAACTTGTTCAGACCATGACCTAAATAGTTGTAAGAGTCCTAAATATAAACAAATAAATAATAAAAAGAATTAAAATATAAAAATAGTAACAACAAAATAAAATTTAACAAACTAACTATGTACAACCTAAATATATGCAATCTATAATGTAAAATAAATAGATATGAGTAATTGAATATTTAATTTTGTGTCCTTAATTTTTTTATTAAAATTTACTTTATTCTATTATCAGGTCTATTTCTCTCTATTAAACGTCCTATAATAATGATTCACTTAATTCTGACAAAGCAGTCAAACATGCCAATGAATGGTAATGAATCATTCCATTACCTCCTCCATTATATTCTTTTGTCAATTATATTCCTTTGTTATTTGTTTCTTTCTAACCAAACATACCCTAAAAGTTGATTATGTGTTTTATAATTCATTACTGTGACATCCGTCACCGAAATTTCGGTTAGTCCTTTAAACCGCACGTTTTTAATTCTTAAATTTTGCTCGGTTATATTTTAGGTTATATATAGCATTTATAGTATATTAGTAGTATTATAAATCATAGAAAATTAGGTTTAGCCTAAGTTGTTTTAGGGTTTAGTTAGACATCCTTTTAGATAACTTCACTAGAAAGCCACATCTTTACCAACTTATATTGTTTTAATAATAATAATATATATACCTATATTTATTTTAATAATTTTCGGATATATATAAATACCTATAAAATAAACTTTATTTTTTTTAAACATTAGATAAGTTTGGATGTAGGATATGTATTTTAATTATTTGAGATTTAAATTAAACCCTTAATCCTTATCTTATTTAAACCTAAACAAACCCTAACCCTTCTCATTTATCAATCGGCTCTCTCTCTCTCTCCCTACCACACATTTCCGTCGACCTCATTCCCTCAATCCCCCATTATCGACTTTTCACATCAAGGATCAAGAACACAAGAAATCAAAGCTTCAATCTTTACAGAATTGTGTTTTTTTTGGCTTTAAGGTAACCTCTATTTCTCAATCATCTTATGTTTCTTACATGTTTTTCATCTCAATCTAAGTCCATCTCATTCTTGAGCTCATAAAACATGTCTATGATCATCATATGAAGTTTCAAAAACGTTTTATGAAGGTTTGAAGGTTTTTACATTGTAAAGTTTGGATCTTTATCCATTAAAGATTTGTTTCTTTAAAACAGAATTCGGGACAGTAATTAGGGTTACGTTTGAAAGGCTATAACTTAATCGATTTTTGATGTTTTAATTCGGTTTTTTGGGTCTGAGTTGTAGAGCTACGAGTCTAGGTTCACCACAATCAAGGTTTGTTTTTTTGAGTTCGTTTGGTCGATCAAAAGTATTTTTCCGTTAGGGTGCGTAAACTGTCAGAACTTTCGGTTGGATTAGGGTCAAAAGTTTCGATTTTTAAATCAGTTAAAGACCTATAATTTTCGATTGAAATTTTTACCGTAGCAAGTTCGATGAGTTTAGGGTTTTCTGGGAAAATTTCATAATTTTTGGTTATCGTTTAATATTTTTATAAAATTCAAACTTTTTGTTGCGCTAGATTTCTGGCAGTGTTGAGTTCTTGAAATTTTTAAAAATAGGTAATCAAGTTATTAAATTTTGGGAAAATTCCAGAAACTAGTCAAAGCATTAAAATTTCAGCATGATTAATTTGGGATTTTATTTTGGACTTTTGAATTGTTTTAAAATTACTAAAGTAGGTATAACAAAACCAGAATCCTGTTTTGTGGCGTTAGGGTTACATAAAAGCACTTCACAAGCCTTTAGGCTACATTAGGGAGTTCAAATATTTAGATACAATACTTATGTGCAATATATATTTGTTGTAGATCCCGTACCCATTCCTTGCGAGGTTAATTTCGTTTGAGACTAAGGTGAGTACTCGTGGCCCCTTTTTACTATGTTTTTCTCGGGGGGAAATGACACTCAACTCTCTTCTAAATTGTTATGCCGTGATGATTACTTCTTATTTATTTTGGACAACTTGTGTGACATATATGCAATGAATACTTGTTGTTAGTTGATACCTATTGATTCCTATTGATGCCTATTGATTCCTATTGATTCCTATATTCCTATGAGCCAACGGTTTATGCTCCAGCTGGGTATGCGATAATAACTGCTTGGAAGACTATGATTTGATTCCTATTGATTCCTATTGAACCTGGTGGTTTGGATGTTGATACAACGTCTACACGCTTATCATGATATACGTGCACATTTGTCCTACTTAAACACTTTACACGGCAACTATGTTATTTCTATAAACCTACGAGCTCACCAACATTATGTTGACGTTTTCGAGTGTCTATTTTCAGGTAATGCAAATAATAATGCTTAAGGAGTCTAGACGTCTCATAGTTGAACTTTAGCCGGATTTGACAATTACAAGATTATTTAATTACTCGGTTTGCGATGAATATTTAGTATTATTTTAGAATTTATTGTTGGGCGTGTTGTCCCGTAAACTTGACCCGGGTTGTGGGTTCTACTTCTATGTGTTTTATACTTTGGTCTTTGGTGTCGTGAATACCGACTTAACACGGCATAAGTCCCCTCTTGTGTCGGGGAACGTCGTGACACGTTGGTTTAAATTGCATATTAGTAATTTCTCTATTATTGTATCAATGTGTTATAACGATCTTTTCCGTCTCACTTCGCGTTTCCGCCTTGGCGGGGTGTGACAGTTTGGTATCAGAGCCATTGGTTATAGAGAATTAAGTGGATTGACCTAGACTATAACCTAAGTACCCCATGTAGTTGCATAATAGGAACTATGTGTGCATTCAATCTCACGCAAATCATACGCTTCGGCTTACATGTAGACGCCAAAATCGTTTATTTTGATCCAAATTGAAATTTAATTTTGACTTTACTGGGTCAAATTATAACTTAATTTTAACTTTAAATAAAAAAAAATGAACTTAAGTTCAAACAATATGTGTATGATATGCAAAATTATAATTTTTGTTCCTGTTTCAAATATCAAGTTGATAATTTACATATATTTTGTTAAGAAAATTTCCTTTATGAATTATTTTTAAATATTGCTACTTATTCATCGTTTTATTTGTTTTTTATGAAACAATTTTTTTTCTCATATATTTTTTCAATATAATAAAATATTAACTTTCATCAATTTAATTAGAAATTCCTATTATACTATATATCAAATTGCAACATGTTTTGCCAATTTATCATGAGAATTTAAGGGGTATTTCAGTAATTTAAGTTTATATCGTGATATATTATTCAAGCGAGTTTTTCAAGTTCTTCTACTATTGCAACATCTTCCCACTAACCCAAAGACTCACACTTGATTTATATCGTTCATAAACTTGAGATAATTTGATTTTAAATGACGGCTAAAATTTATATAAATTCTTTAAATTTTTAAGAAATACGCATATTCCATTTTTCTTTCATATAAAACAATCATATATTTAACTAAGTCAATATAAAATTTAAATTCTAATTATAGCTACCCGTGTGTTTACACGGGCATTAAACTAGTTGTATTATATTTTCTTTTTACTAGTAGCTACTTCTTTGGTGAATTATTTCCTTTCTCGGCGTGAATCCTTTAAAACTTGATACATGAATAGAAGGCTATGATCGGATTACTAACTACATCGTGTATTTATACCTAGTGTTATACAACACGCTTTACTTGATTACACATTTCTATACAAAATCAAGCATATGTGGAAGTCTCTTGTATGTGGCAAAAGTATTAACCTATAAGTAAAGTGGTGTTATTTTCAAGAATTACTTTCGAGTTGGAATGTCATATGTTGATACAATGCCTTATTCCTATGAAATACAATACATACTATTTGTATACCCCTACGGGTGAACCACAGAAGCTTTAAATTATTTTGTGACACCCCTTGTTGGGCATGCCAGTCATACGTGAATCCCTTGAATGACTACTTGTTCATATTTCCATGTTATATGTGGTATATTAGGTAGAGGGAAGGGTTTTTGTGAATGTTTATAATGCGTGTGGTTACAATCATATAGACTTAGAATTCCGATCTAGCTTTATTGCATGTTCTTGTTTGATTGTTGCGTTAGAGTAGGGTCGGTAATTCGAATGACTATATGGTTCCGTATCATGCATACTAAGTGTTCATAACTACCTAACCCTATAGGAAGTAGTGTAGTAATTTATGATAGTAGGTCTACGGACCAACATAAGTTGTTGGGTCGGGATGAACAATGGTGTTTTAAGGGAAGTTGTGATAAGTATGGATGCATTGCGCCTGATCACCGCCATGCACACATACCTAGCACAAGGACGCTTAAAGTATTATGAAGCATCCTGTGAAACAAGCTAAGGTTGTAGGTAGGAATAGGTTGCCTGTGAGACTCAATTAATCGATCAAACCAAGTCAAGTGTAATGAACAACTATAATCCATATAACGATGTCGGACATCAATTCTATCACTTACACACATGTTAAGCAAACTAAGTAGATTACTCTTACATCTTTATAAGAATACCATATGTCTTAGTACTCGGTTTTGAAAACCTGATGAACTCACATGGTGTCCTAGAAAGCTAGAAGTAACCCAAGAATCCAAGTAAGAATAAAATCACAACAATCTATAACATATTATTAAACACATGGTTAACATACGGGCCATTAATCCCAAACCCGACATAATTGGCCAAACACCGGTTGTGCTTTTGCGAGACCTTCTCTAATTTAAAGAGCCACTCCCTTCTTCATAGCCTCTATCAAACGACTTTACTAATTATCATGAAACTTAAAGATCTCTACGAGGATATCCTATTCTATTTTTTTCATAAGTATCCGATATTACTATTATGCTTATCTACGAGACCGAATTCATTATGATATTACAATGACTCGGTAGAACTAAATAACCACCATATACTCTCAAAGACTTTTGTCAATAATCGCCCATAACACACCAAAAAAAATTATTACTAATGAGCTCATGCACACTCACCTCACTCATTGATTTCATATTAAATTTATAAAATTAAAATATAGTAAAATAATAAATAAAACAAATCTACATCAAGCTTATTCACCACATGTAATTTTCTCAAACGCCCATATGATTAAGAATATTCTCTTGAAGACTACCATAAAACATATCATGGTACATCAGAAAATTTAAAAGAACTACTAATTAATTCTTACAATTCTATGTGATCATAGTGTACATTTTTTTTCTGCGCATAACTCCTAGCGTACATACTGACAACATTCTTCACTACAACGCATAGTCGAATATATTCAATCAAATTTCAACATGAGTTTTTGCTAAACACTGATGGTTTACATTAATCAGTATCATAAAACTACCAAATGACCCAATTTCCTCTTAAATTGATTTTAAGATCACAAATAAACATGAGAATGTACTACGCGTATAGCTTTTAGAAATCTCAACAATATTAGTCCCGTGGTGGACAACTCCAGACCACATTTGATTTTTCGTAGTTTACAAGAAGTCACAAAACATTGAAGACCTCCAATTATAAAATCCTAGTTAAATATACTTTCAAATAGAAATATCATATCTTCAATTTGTACAACAAGTTACAAATACTCATATACTCTTGAGATCATAATTTCATCCATGAAGGACATCAGTACCCACACCAACAATAGTACTCAAAGACTTATAAAACGTTATATAGTTCAAACTCATACCTAGTAGGCTCAAGAGACTTAGACTCATAACTTTAGAACTCGATCTCTTGTTCTTCTTTCCCAGTCAATCTGATTACAATGCACACACGCTCCACTATTTTGAACACTGCTTAACTCCTAAAGTCCATCTTTTTCTTCTTTTGTCCTTCTTTTCCTTCCGTTATAATTATATATAAGACAACTAGTAAATCTCGAACATGTTCAACGAACATTGATGCTTAATAATACAATCTCAGCAGGTTTATCAAAAACTTCCTATAATTTTACTTCCTTATTAAATCTTTATTTAGTTGTTATCCATCTTCTACGGAAAAAAAAATCATAATGTCACAATTTATCTTCAATTGAAAAGAGTTCTTCCTTAGAATCTAATCTACCATTTCAACTAAAATATTACAAAATCATACACTTTAGTTATAACTAGACATGAATCTTTATCTATCTTATTAGCAACATCACACCATTGTCTCGCGTACCCATACAGCAGTCAATAATCCTCGGGGGAAAGTAGACCACAATTAATCACTAAATTTAAACAAAAAAAAACTAATAACGCATTCACAAGTAATGGTTTTACCACTAAGACTCCAAATCTAACTTCTTTTTCATCCTTTTCCTAAATATTTCATTTGGAATTCCGTCCATTCTTAGGATTCAATCTGATTACTCATCCAACTTTTATAATAATGAACATAATAGCATGTTCCACATGCATCCTTTCATATGCTTTCCAACGTAAATAGTCTTGCTATCTCTAGCAGACCAGTGAGTTTCATCTGTTCATCTCTAAGATCACTAATGTAATATTTTATACTTACAGTCACAATTACTTAAATCACTCTCCATAAATTTGTATAGGAATCGTTTCTAATCAACAGTTTTTGTATGATTTAACCGTTAAGTGTCATTGACACTATCTTGAATAAATATCAATCGAACTGAAATTGATCTATTACAACTATTAATGCATAGGTTTCTCTGTCACTAGAGCACTACCTAACCCCAGAAAAAGACTTGTATAGCTTTATTTAGCAACCAAATGCCTCACTGATTTTGTGTTTACCTGCTGCGATCAAAACAACATCAGTCCCTTGCAGTATTTTCAATCGGGATATCCATAGCTAAAAAAAAAAATTCTCAACAGCTTGAAACATACTCCTTAGGCGCACCTTCATCATCAGATAGACTTAGTAAAAAAAAAAATTTACACGAGATTTCACAGGTCCATCTCCGTCATCACTACCAGATCAGTGATGTTTTGAACCATCAAACCTTTCTAATCATTCTTCCTTGCTATCCTTGTAGCTATAGAATTCATTTTCCATTTCTTTTCCACCTTAAGGTTCATTCTTGACACCAGCATCATCAACGACATCACGAATAGAATCCTTTTGGATTAACCTAATACCAAGCTAGTTAGTATACTCGTGAACGTCTACCACCAACCAGGACATCTATCGTACCATAATCTTAGGGGATTACACCGATTTCTAAAGTGGTTGTATGAAGCTTTCTTATACCACTAAAACTAAACCATTCTAATATCATGACATAATCTACTCACGTCCCTCAAATCTGTTTCAGAATCATTTTGTACTAACGGTTAAAAAAAACAAGTATGACAACCATCAAAACAATTTCCAAGAAACCCAGTTACCTAACTTTAGGTAAGCACTTACCGAAAGATGTAGAACTACCAATCATAAATAAACAAGTAAGCAAATAATCAATTCAAAGACTCATTCCCATCCTGACCACACTTAAAGTTTAGCACACGCCTTTTCGAGTCAATCTTGTCATAAGCCTAATTGTCAGCCCGAACACTTGGTTCACTTTAATAGCTGTACAAGCTGAATTTCGGGACAAAATTCTCTCAAGTGGGGGATACTGTGACATCCGTCACCGAAATTTCGGTTAGTCCTTTAAACCGCACGTTTTTAATTCTTAAATTTTGCTCGGTTATATTTTAGGTTATATATAGCATTTATAGTATATTAGTAGTATTATAAATCATAGAAAATTAGGTTTAGCCTAAGTTGTTTTAGGGTTTAGTTAGACATCCTTTTAGATAACTTCACTAGAAAGCCACATCTTTACCAACTTATATTGTTTTAATAATAATAATATATATACCTATATTTATTTTAATAATTTTCGGATATATATAAATACCTATAAAATAAACTTTATTTTTTTTAAACATTAGATAAGTTTGGATGTAGGATATGTATTTTAATTATTTGAGATTTAAATTAAACCCTTAATCCTTATCTTATTTAAACCTAAACAAACCCTAACCCTTCTCATTTATCAATCGGCTCTCTCTCTCTCTCCCTACCACACATTTCCGTCGACCTCATTCCCTCAATCCCCCATTATCGACTTTTCACATCAAGGATCAAGAACACAAGAAATCAAAGCTTCAATCTTTACAGAATTGTGTTTTTTTTGGCTTTAAGGTAACCTCTATTTCTCAATCATCTTATGTTTCTTACATGTTTTTCATCTCAATCTAAGTCCATCTCATTCTTGAGCTCATAAAACATGTCTATGATCATCATATGAAGTTTCAAAAACGTTTTATGAAGGTTTGAAGGTTTTTACATTGTAAAGTTTGGATCTTTATCCATTAAAGATTTGTTTCTTTAAAACAGAATTCGGGACAGTAATTAGGGTTACGTTTGAAAGGCTATAACTTAATCGATTTTTGATGTTTTAATTCGGTTTTTTGGGTCTGAGTTGTAGAGCTACGAGTCTAGGTTCACCACAATCAAGGTTTGTTTTTTTGAGTTCGTTTGGTCGATCAAAAGTATTTTTCCGTTAGGGTGCGTAAACTGTCAGAACTTTCGGTTGGATTAGGGTCAAAAGTTTCGATTTTTAAATCAGTTAAAGACCTATAATTTTCGATTGAAATTTTTACCGTAGCAAGTTCGATGAGTTTAGGGTTTTCTGGGAAAATTTCATAATTTTTGGTTATCGTTTAATATTTTTATAAAATTCAAACTTTTTGTTGCGCTAGATTTCTGGCAGTGTTGAGTTCTTGAAATTTTTAAAAATAGGTAATCAAGTTATTAAATTTTGGGAAAATTCCAGAAACTAGTCAAAGCATTAAAATTTCAGCATGATTAATTTGGGATTTTATTTTGGACTTTTGAATTGTTTTAAAATTACTAAAGTAGGTATAACAAAACCAGAATCCTGTTTTGTGGCGTTAGGGTTACATAAAAGCACTTCACAAGCCTTTAGGCTACATTAGGGAGTTCAAATATTTAGATACAATACTTATGTGCAATATATATTTGTTGTAGATCCCGTACCCATTCCTTGCGAGGTTAATTTCGTTTGAGACTAAGGTGAGTACTCGTGGCCCCTTTTTACTATGTTTTTCTCGGGGGGAAATGGCACTCAACTCTCTTCTAAATTGTTATGCCGTGATGATTACTTCTTATTTATTTTGGACAACTTGTGTGACATATATGCAATGAAAAACCGGTCTTTTTATCCATTAAAGTCGGTCTAAAAAACATGCGTGTAATAAAAATAGGACACGTGACAGATGTACAATGTATTAAAAATGAGCGAAAAAATAAAAAAAAATATGCCTAAAAAATGAACATGTGACAATAAGTTAGATGTTTGTTAATATTTATTTATTTATATTTATATAGAATATTCAATATTGTATATTGTATATCGATAAACGTGAACATTAACAAATTACTGATATTCCAATCTACACCGTCAATTTACATATCCATGTAAATCTACGGTCATTAACATCGATCCGCGTCAACTTCTCTACACCAATCAGAACGCACTTCCCTTTCGTATATAATAAAACAACCATAACCCAATCCTCTCCCATCACGACTCCCAAACTTCTTTGCTAACAAAACACGCCAAACATCTTTCTCTCCAAAAATGGCACCGAAGGCTGAGAAGAAACCGGCGGAGAAGAAGCCGGCGGCAGAGAAGGCTCCGGCGGAAAAGAAACCGAGAGCGGAGAAGAAGCTACCGAAGGACGCATCGGCGACCGACAAGAAGAAGAAGAGGAACAAGAAGTCGGTGGAGACGTACAAGATCTACATATTCAAGGTTTTGAAGCAAGTACATCCTGATATCGGAATCTCAAGCAAAGCTATGGGGATCATGAACTCTTTTATCAATGATATATTCGAGAAGCTTGCCCAGGAATCCTCGAGACTTGCAAGGTATAACAAGAAGCCTACTATCACTTCTAGGGAGATCCAGACCGCTGTGAGACTTGTTCTACCTGGTGAGTTGGCCAAACACGCCGTGTCTGAAGGTACCAAGGCTGTTACGAAGTTTACCAGTGCGTAAAGTAGTTTCTTAATTTGAAGTTTTTTCATGTAAGAATTTCATATTGTGGAATTAGTTGTAGAAGTTTCTGAGAGATATTCTTCCGAGTTTAATGATACGAAATTACTAGTTCAGTAATCTGTATTCTGGTTTCGGTTTTACAATTCGATTGTTTATTTATATAATCTGCTTGTTTTTTTTATGTTATGGAGAACATATAATGTGAATACCAGTTGTTGAAATATCTTGAGGATCGATTTGATTATAGTTTGTCACGGACTTGATATCTTCTATCCTTGGGAGAGTGGTGAAATTAGGGTTTTGATTGTTCCGCATTCAGGATGTTAGGGATTTGATTGTTTTTGACATAATTTCCGTTAAAATTTAATGATTTGAAATTACTAGTTCGGTAATCTGTTTTGTATCCTTGGATTTATCTACTGATTGTTTCATTTGTATAATGTGCTTGAATTGATTATGCTTGGGGAAAGAGAATGTTATTTGTGAAAAAGAAAATTAATAAACTTTACATATGATAAGTAAGAGTAAAGAATAAAAGTATATATTATTTTTCTGGGAAATATGTAATGTGAATATCAGGTTTTGGAACATCTTGGGAATCAATTCGACTATAGCTGATAAATGTTTTTGACCGAAACGTATAGAGTTTTAGGAGTAATTATCTCATACCAAATTGTCTATAATTACCGTTTAGATGTGCATCAATCCTTCTATTTTTATCGTTATGTAAGGGGGCGTTTGGTTCATTCTTTTATTTTGGGGGGATTGGGATTTATGGGAGGATTTGCATTTTGAAGGATTTGCATTTGAAAGGATTTAAAATCCAATCCTTTGTTTGTTTCACCAGAACACAAACCACACATTCCACCACCCACCAAACCTCCGGCCACCACTTCCAAACCTCCGGCCACCACCAAACCGCCGCCTCCTACCACAAATCTGCCGGATCTCCTCGTCCCCCTCTCTAATATCGCCGCTGCCACCCTACAAAGAAAGAAACCACCACCGATCTAGGGTTTGACGACGGAGATGATAGAGATGACAGGCGACGGCGGCTAGGGTTTGCGACGGCGAAGGGGATGACGACAAAGGATTCTGCTATGGTTTGCGACGGCGACTAGGGTTTTTTGCGAAGGCAACAGACGGCTTAGATCTGGTCGGCGGAAGATGACGGCGACTAGGGCTTTTGGAAGATGACGACAGCGAAGGGGATGACGACGAAGGATGTTCGAAGTGATGTTCGACGGTGACGGAAGTGAAAACGACAGCGAAGTGATGTTCGAAGGCGACGGAAGTGATGTTCGACGGTCGACGGTGACGGTGATGTTCGCCGGAATTTTAGCCGGACGGTCACCGGAAGAAATACCTCATATGAGGGTTTTCAAAATACCAAGGGGGGGTGAGGGATTGATAAATCCTTCAGCTGAGGTATTCTAATGATTCCTGGGATTTTAAATCCTTCTTCAAATTTACAAACCAAACACATCATTTGAGGGGATTTGAAATCCCATTCCCATGAAATCCCCCCAAATCCCATGAACCAAACGCCCCCTTAGTGTCATATTAATCTTTTTTATCCTTTTCTATCTCACTTTTATTACTCTAACTTCACATCCATCCCTTTCAATCACCTATATATACACATTAAAAAAAAAGGATTTAGGAGGCGTTTGGTTTGTTGGAATTGTAAGAATTGGAATTGGAATCCTTAGGAATTAAAATCCTAAAGGAATTGGAATTTGAATTCCAAATCCTTAGAAGTGTGTTTGGCAATGACATGGAATTCAAAGCCCTAATCTGTGTTCGTTATCCACAGTCACCACAACCACCCATTACCACCGCCCCACAGTCACCACAAGCACCGCCCCATAGTCACCACAACCACCGGTCGAAACCCATAGCCCTAATCATCGGTCAAAACCCACAGTCACCACAATCGCATGGTGGAAGCCCTAACCTGCGACTGAGTTCACGATGCCCTAATCAGTGAAGACGATGAAGATGAAGGTTGGTAGAACGAGAAACCCTAAATCGTGACAGTCGAAGCTCAAATCTGTGTCGATGATGCCCTAATGTGTGAAGATGATGAAGACGAAGATGGGTAGACCGATGAAGCCAGAGACGAACGATGAAGACGAAGACGAAGACGCACGATGAAGACGAAGATGAACAGTGAAGACGAAGACGAACGGTGAAGACGAAGAAGGTCGCTCGAACCTGTCGCACGAAGACGCTACTGGAGGCGAAGGGAGAAGAAAATCAATCTTTTGATGGAAAGTGAATTCCATCCAAACTTGGATGGAATGTGAAATCCCGTATCTGATGGATTCTTGGTCTCATTTTGGAATCCTTTTCCATACCTAAAATTGAACCAAACAAGGGAATTGGTTGGAATTAGATTCCAATTCCCTTAAATTCCTTCCAATTCCCTCAAACCAAACACCCCCTTAGGGTTTAAGGGTGGAAGTGAACCACTTGGAGAGGTTTAAGCATGAAAGTGAACCACTTGGAGGGGTTTATGGAGGTGGCCAGGTGGGGCGATGGTGTAGAAGGCTCTTACGTACCAACCAACTCTCATCAGCTGGTTGGATGTACATAGTCACCTTCTAATGTATCAAATTATGGGACCTTTCTTAATTTAGTAATTTAACATTTAATTTAATAGCACTTAGTAAAAGTAAAATAAGACTTATAAAATAAAAAAATTGTTAAAATAGAATTATAATGCCAACACTCCAACAACCGGTGAATACAATTTTTTTGACCCATTATAATTAAAAAAAGAACAAACCCACCCCTATAAACATATAAACTTCTATAATACAACCCATAATATCTTGACGACTTTGGACCTTTTAAACAAAAGCTGACAGTCCAACATAATTCTTATTTCTATTTTACGAAAAGATCAAGATCATAGTTCTAATAGTTTTATGTGAAAAGATTAAGAACATATATTAAAAACATCAAAATAATAAATTATAGAGTAATTGTTCAAATGGTTCTTTAAGTCAGGGTTTCTATCATTTTCGTCTTTTAACTTTAAAAGTGGTGAGTATCGCCCTTTAATTGTCATTTCTATGCCATTTTAGTCCTTTCTAACAGATTCTGTTAACTTTCTCCGTTAAAATAGGGTACTATGGCTATTTTACCCTTGTATTTATATTTTATTGTTTTTTAATTCATTTTATAAATTAATTAATAATTAAGAGTCAAAGTCATCTCTGTTGAAGTTCAAAGCCAAAGTCATCTCTATCTTTCTCTTTACCGTCAACTGGAAACCACCACAACCAACAACAACCACTTCCACGACCGCAACCCACCACGACCGCAACCCACCACCACCAACAACCACTTCCACGACCGTAACCCACCACCACCGCAACCCACCACCACCAACAACCACTTCCACGACCGTAACCCACCACCACCACAACTACTACTTCCGAACACACACACGCACACACATTCACACACTAAAACAAACATACACTTTTACAATCTCCGTTGCCACCACCACCGGACACCAACCCACCACCAATTTTTTGTTAGGGTTGTTCATGATCGGAACACACATACACACACTGAAACAGACACACACTTGTAAAATCTTCGTCGCTACCACAGCCCACCGCCACCACTTCTCTCTTAGGGTTTTCTTGATTAGGGCTTTTCTTGATCCGAACACACACGCATACACATACACACACTGAAACAGACACTGTTGGTGCATACAAGGTCATACATTTAAAAGTGCACTCCTTGTTTCGATGATGATAAAAATACTAACATTTGATAATATTGCTTATCAAAATTATTCATATGTTCATATCTATATTCTTCAAGATTAACAAACCTCAAAATTAATGATCAAGTGAAGAACAAATAATTGAAGATCTCAAATCAACAAGAAAGAAGAAAACACGATAAAAGCAAATACTCAACCTTCACGGTCGATATCACGGTCGACCGTGAATCGTCCGTCACTGCACAACCCACAACTTGTTCTTCTTGAAGTCAACCGAACGCGTACTCAACAAGTGAAGATGAATTCTTCAACGCCGATGACGAAGAAATCTACAAACAAGAGTTCGGAAAATATGAGCTTACAAGAATAATTAATTAAACAAGTTTAAGCTTTTACAAAATAAGTTTTATAAAAGGTTTTATAAAAATTCAAATATTTTTATAAAAAAATCACAAGCTTGGTTTAAAAAGTATAAGACTTCTTATTTTGGCAAATACCAAACATAATCTAGCATTGAAATAAAACAACACCATATTTAGAAAATGGAATCTCCCAAATAAGCAAACATCCAACATGCTTTATACATTGGCTTCTAAACTTTCATAATGGTGTTTAAATTCAAACATAAGAAGTATGTCACAACCTTCCTTTTTGTAAGCTTCTTTTCAGTGAATTTTTAAGGTAAAAATGGGTTGTGTGTGGTTTTGGTAAAAGGTCAACGTCTATATTTGAAAGACTCAAAAAGTTCCAACAGGCCGACGGTCGAAGCCACGGTCGACCGTGGACTGTCTGGACACTTTTTGAACTTTCACCTTTTTCCTTATTTAAACCAACTCAAGTCTTGTGATTTCACTAAGCTCTTGCAATCTAAAATATGGAGAAAACATACAAGATCTTGTAAGCTCATATACTTTGATATTATTCAATCTTTCAAGATCAAGATCCAAGCAAGAGTGAAAACCATCAAAGTTCAAACACTACTTCTACATTCTATATCATTTGTAATAGTGTAAGGATCAACTCTAGCCTTTCTAATTAGAGTGAAGTAAGGATCAACTCTAGCTTTCCAAATTAGAGTGAAGTAAGGATCATCTCTAGCCTTTAGAATTAGAGAGAAGTAAGGATCAACTCTAGCCTTTAGAATTAGAGTGAAGCAATATTATCTTTACCTTACTTGCAAGTTTGAAGTGTTAATTCTTGCAAGTGAAAAAGAGAAGTGTAAAAGGTTTATCTCTACCTTCAAAGAGAGAAGCTAGTGGAGCAAACTCTTGGTGGGTGAGGCCAAGGAGTGGATGTAGTGCAAGTTTGTTAACACTTGCATGAACCACTATAAATCTCTTGTCTACTCTTGGTGATATATCTCTACCCTTACTCTTTTTATTTCAAGTATATATATTTGTTGTGTTATAAACTTCAAGAAAAATCTTTTTAAGACAACTTATAATTTTTATAAGTATAAAAATTGGTAAACTAAGTTAAAGAACCTATTCACCCCTCTCTAGGTTCCAAAAGACACCAAACCCTTAAGTAGAAGCACTTAATCTAGTCTAGCCGTCGGTTTTCATAGCTTATTAGTATTAATATGTGGTGATATCATTGTTGCAAAGCACCTTTATCACCACATGAGTCTTTGCATTGATCTTCATGTAGCACCAACCACTTTTAACACATCATAGCTTATTCATTTTTCTAATTTGTTCTGTGTACAATAGAATAACTTTTTTGTTACTTTTTTCTTAATTTTATATAATTTTAGTAAGTATTCTGTTTTAACGAGGCATTCTTACACACACGGTGAATAGTTCATTTGAGAATCATTCTTATTGCGGGTATCACAAGAATAAATATTAGCCATTAATTAAAATAAATCAATGACTAAGATTTTTTTTGTGGCTCATTAATGGCTCGTTAATGAGGGGTATTTTGAGAAAATCAAGACACATAAATGATGACTAATCCACTAGGACGCAATTTACGGCTGAGTAAATATAAAAATGACCTTCCCTAATTACTGCGAGAACTGCTTGTTGTACGAGAACAAATTGTAACATCGTTAAGACTCATAAATAAGGGTATTTTGGTCAGTTTATATATTATCCAACCGTTAATTGCGTCTCGGCAGATGATATTATTTAATGATACTTAATTTTCTCAAAATACCCTTCATTAATGCATAATTAATGAGCCGTTAATAAGCCATTACAAATTCTTAGTGATTGATTTATTTTAATCAAAGACTAAGATGGGTTCTCGCACGAAAAACAATTTTTGTTTCAACCCTCGTATATTTATATAAACACACACACATATATATCTATATACTATTATATAAATCATTCAACATTATTTTTCCTTTATTTTAAGAGTCTTTAAAATTCAATTAGGAGAATATATATAATTGATGATTGTAAGCGGTTATTAAAGGGTGATTGTACTCTTTTATGATTTTAGATGATGATGTGTTTTAAAAATCATTTAAAGATAATCAAAGTGATATAATTATTCAGGTGTTTGTTGTTGTAGTGGTTATTAATATGATTGTTAGTTAATTGTTTTAATGTTTTGGATTATTAATATATCTTTTATCCAAATTATTATTAATATGTATCGTACCTGCGTAGATTGTTTTTATCCAAATTGTTAGAGCATGAGGAGTACCCTCAGCATGTTTTCGGCATGCTGAGGTGGAAGCCTCGGTACCAAAGCTACACCATCCCTAAGCCCACGGTACCGCAAATTGGAATGTTTTCTCGGTGATTGCTTGTCGAAGAGAAGGAGAGAGAGAAATGAGAGAGAAAGAGAGAAAAAGAGAAGAGAGAAAAGAGGCTATATTTTAATAATATTTTTTTGAAGCGTATGAAGCATGGGTAGTATGGAGGTTTAAGCATGACTGAATCATATGTAATACGAAGCTTAATGTGACGCTACTAGCGTATATATCCTTTGCTCTTAGAGATGGTCTATTCAATTAATAACTATCATGTTGTGATTCGAAGGTGAGAATTTAAACTTGAGGGACTATTGTTACGGAACACTCGTGTCTTGTGGGTTTAGTTTGGGGTGCAAGACTATTCCCTCGACGGAAATGCAACGGCACTGTAAACTCCAACTTTCTTCATCCGACCGATCTATTGCCACCCTTTTCCGGTCACATTCTTCAGACGTTACTCCTCAAACTACTGAAAAACATTACACCACCATCACTACCTCTTCCTCTTCACATTCACCATGGTTTACCTTCATTCGAACTGCCATTAGCCGAAACGATTTGCTCTTTGGAAAATCGGTTCATGCTTTAATCGTAACCCATGGACATACCACATCCGACCGCTTTCTCACCAACAATCTTATCAATATGTATTCGAAATGTGGCTCTCTCCGTTTCGCCCGCCAGTTGTTTGATTTAATGCCTCAACGAGACCTTGTTACCTGGAACTCGATTTTAGCAGCCTATGCTTCCTGCTGTGAGTCTAATTCAGGTAACATAGAAGAGGGTTTTCATATTTTTCGGCTTCTTCTCAGATCATCTGATGTTTCTTTAACGAAGCTTACTTTTGCCCCGGTTTTGAAGTTATGTTTGATGTCGAGTTATGACCAGGCTTCTGAATGTGTTCATGGATACTCTGCGAAAATCGGGTTGGAAACTGAGGCTTTTATATCAGGAGCTCTTGTTAACATCTATATAAAGTTTGGAAAACTAAGGGAAGCAAGGTTGATGTTTGATGAAATGGCAGATCATGATCGGGATGTTATCTTATGGAATGTGATGCTGAAAGCATATGTAAAAATGGGATTTCAAACTGAAGCATTCAAATTTTTATCAGAGTTTCATCGGAGTGAGTTTGTATGTCCGGATATTGACACATTGCATTTGGTTCTTAGTGGCTTTGCTGAAGATTTTGATACAAACAAGAAGTATAAGGAACAAGTACAAGCATATGCTATCAAGTTATCCTCAATTGATGATGAATCTGCTAAGGTAATTTCGTGTAATAAAACCATGTCAAAGTATTACCAATCTGGTGATCATTGGTCTGCTATTATGTGTTTTCTGGACATGAGTAGATCAAATGTAAAGCATGACGAAGTAACATTCATTGTGTCTCATGCTACTGTGGTGGCACTTAATGATCTGAAATTGGGAGAACAAATTCATTCAATGACTTTGAAATCAGGGTTTTGTATTAACGTTAATGTTTCCAATAGTCTTATTAACATGTACGCGAAGATGGGTTGTTTAGAATCAGCAACTAAAGTTTTCACTGAAATGGAGGAAACCGATATCATATCATGGAACTCTATGATCAACAACTATGTACAATGTGGTTTAGTTGAAAAATCTGTCAGCTTGTTTATTGAGATGTTACGTGATGAGTTTAAACCTGATCATTTCACATTAGCAAGTGTATTAAGATCTTGTTCTTCGATTTCAACAGGGTTATGTTTAACAGATCAAATTCATGCCCATGCAATGAAAAATGGACTTGAGAATGACACCTTTGTTTCTACATCGCTTGTTGATGCTTATTCTAGAAATGGTAAAATGGAACAAGCAGAGTTTCTTTTTCTTAATAAAGATGGATTTGATTTAGGATCATGGAACGCGATGATGTTTGGATTTATAAACAGCGGCAATAGTCATAAAGCATGGGAGCTTTTTAGTTTGATGCACCGAAATGGAGAAAAATCAGATGAGATAACATTAGCAACCATGGTTAAATCCTGTGCTTTTCTAGTAAGTTTAAAACTCGGGAGACAAATTCATGGTTATGCTTTTAAACTCGGGTTTGGTCCAGATTTGTATGTTGGTAGTGCACTTCTTGATATGTATATAAAATGTGGAGACATGGAGGATTCCCAGAGAATTTTTGAAGAAATCCCGTCTCCTGATGAGGTTTCATGGACTTCTATGATATCTGGATGTGTAGAAAACGAAGATGAAAACCGTGCTCTTGTAATATATCATAAAATGAGGCAATCTGGTGTACTTCCTGATGAGTATACATTTGCAACGTTAATTAAAGCGTGTTCTTATTTAACAGCGTTAGAACAAGGAAGACAAATTCATGCTAATGCGATCAAATCGAATTGTGGTCTCGATACGTATGTCAGCACTTCGCTTATAGACTTTTATGCAAAATGTGGAAATATAGATGAATCATATCGGTTATTTAAGAAAACCCGTATGCAAAATATTGTTCTATGGAATGCAATGTTAGTTGGTTTAGCTCAGTATGGACATGGAAAAGAAGCTCTTGATCTTTTCAACGATATGAAAACGAATATAAGTTTGCTTCCTGATCGAGTCACGTTTATTGGAGTGCTCTCAGCGTGTAGCCATTCGGGTTTAATTTCAGAAGCGTATTCATATTTTCACACTATGACGAAAGATTACGGCATAAAACCCGAGATTGAACATTATTCTTGTCTTGTTGATGCTTTAGGGCGAGGTGGGCGTGTCCAAGAGGCCGAGAAACTGATTTCATCGATGCCATTTGAAGCTTCAGGTTCAATGTATCGAGCGTTACTTGGTGCTTGTCGGGTTCAAGGGGATATGGAAACAGGAAAACGTGTTGCAAAAAAGCTTCTCGAACTGGAGCCGTTTGATTCATCGGCTTATGTCCTTTTATCTAATATTTATGCTTCTTCAAATCAATGGAGTGATGTAGTAGATGCTAGGAAAACAATGATGAGCATGAATGTTAAGAAAGATCCTGGGTTTAGTTGGATAAATGTGAAAAACAAAGCTCATGTGTTCGTTGTCGATGACCGATCCCATCCAGAAAGCGAGAAGCTATACAATAAGTTGGAAGATTTGATAAAGTTAATCAAAGAAGATGGATACATTCCTGATACAGATTATGTGTTGTTAGATGTTGAAGAAGAAGAAAAGGAAAGGTGTTTATATTACCATAGTGAGAAACTAGCAATAGCTTACGGATTAATGAGCACACCTTCATCTACAACAATTCGAGTTATAAAAAATCTTCGAGTTTGTGGGGACTGCCATAATGCAATTAAGCATATATCTAATGTTTTTGCAAGAGAAATTGTGTTAAGAGATGCTAATCGTTTCCATCGTTTCAGCAATGGCATCTGTTCTTGTGGTGATTATTGGTGACCCAAGCCAGGTTAGAGATTTTGAATTAGAAATTTATTTTTATTTATATATATATTTTGAATATAACTGAAGATCTACATTCTTAAATGGTTGGTATAGCCATATGTTAGTCTAGTTATTAGAGATGTATTGTTATTTTCTTTATGACCTTTGTTTTCAATTTATGTTATTTGTTAACATATAATATCGTCCTTGTCACTTGATTCAATAAAAATGTATGAATTTTTGGAGTTCTTTTTTTCTTTTCCTGAAAAGCTATGAAACTTTTGCGTTTGAAGCTATGTGTAGTGAACAACAAATGTTATAACACAAACTAATTCTACACCTTTGTCTCAAAAGAGACTTGAACTTTCAACATAAAAAAGGGAGGAACACCTTACACACCTTGAAGACGCTGGGATAATATATAGTTTCGACAATTCCTAACTGTAAGTTAGTTATCGAAATTAGCCAAAAGCAAAGAATCAGGACTCTATCATATGTAGAATAAGTGAATAGCAAAAAAACCCAGTCTTTAATGAATTGCAGTGAAAAGCAAGATTATAGTTTCCTACCCAAGGAAAACCATTATATCAAGTTTGGATGACATGTATATTATGGACAAAAGAAGACTACCCAGAAACTGAGTACTGAATCGCAACTTTAGGTTGTAGATAACCCAAAAATAAAATGCATGAATCATAAAGTCTATCAAGTAGCTTTCTATGTTCCCAACAAAAAAGAATAACAGTAGTGTCAAGCTATGTTGTATGTGTTTGATACAACCTGTTTACTGGTTCAAGCTCCTCCGTAGAAGACGTAAGCTGTAAGGAAGAAAATGAATTTTTAAAACAATTTTCTCTGCATTGACTTGAATCGGAAATTACAAATATATAGTGTAAGTTGCAACTAATGCTCCTATATGCACCTTATTTTCTGCAACAATCAAGGGAAACATGGCCTAGTTCTAATGCATGCGTAAAAGTAGAAAAGATGGTGCATGGGACTCTCCATCACCAAGGGCGAATGTACATTGTGTCAAGGTAAGTCCTAGGAACCACTTTAGTTTCAAAATGAAATTAGAGAGCATATTATAAATTTTAAGATTTTATTAAAGTGTTAAAGTAGAAACTGCCTTTTTATAACATGAAGTCCTTAAGTTTGGTGAAGATAACACAACTACATCTTTAAGGCTCTGTGTTTACGGAAAGATCAAGAACAGTGGAAAATGGAGATGGAGATGATTGACATACAGAGAAAATCATGTAGTTGTACTGTGTACTTGGGTGGAGGTTAGAGAGATGAAGGGTAGCATATTTTGTTAATATGCTTATTTTATCCTTATAAAACACCAAGGGGCTATTTGGCTCAAATATTATTTTTCATTTGAAATGGAATTTGGAAAGGAATTGGAAGGGGAATTGGATTTGGAATGTAATTGTTAACTTATTGTGTTTGGTTGTATAACCAGGGATTCTTGAGACCACCATCAACACCTCCGAGAAACAGAGAAACATGGAGGATGACCCTTTTGGATACTGATGTTAGTATGAAACTGTGTCAATATAAACAAAAAAAACATGAATGGTAATAGGACAAATACAAATATGAGTCATAGAAAACTGCCCAAACAAATTCCTCTGCAAATCTGTAACACTCTAAAGTTGACCCGAATTTTCAAAACGCAATCAAACCCATCACCATTTCAACCAAATCCAGCAAAGCTACCCACTAATCTCATCAAAGCTTACTTTGATAATGGGTTACTCAAGCAGACACGGTAAGTATTTGATGAAATGCCTGACAGAGACTTAGTTGCATGGACCGCAATGATTTCAGGGTACACCGCTTGTCACCACCACAGGCTTTGCCTGGATTATGTTCAAACATATGATGAGGGAATGTTTAGATGACCCAAACGCCTTCACTTTTTTGAGCGTTTTTAAGGCTTGTAAAGGCATGAATTCTGTTTCTTGTGGTGCTTTGTGTCATGGGCTGGCTTTAAAGTATGGTTTTGTTGGTAGTAGCATATATGTTGATAATGCTCTTTTGGATATGTATGCTACCCTTGTTTTAGTATGGAGTATGCCTGTATGATATTTGGGCAAATTCCTGTGAAATATCAGGTTTCTTGCACTAAACTTATAACTGGATTTACTCATAAGGATAACGGATTTGCAGCCCTTGAAATATTTCGGCAAATGTTCATGGCATGTAACACATCTAAGCTAAATGTGGCAAAAAGGACGGTCATTGGGCTTGAAGTTATTAGTTTGCCAAATATGATTAAGAAATCATATTGTTTCCATTATAATGTTTGTTTGATTAACATGATTTAGTTGGTTTTATGCCTTAAAATACACTTTAGGCGGTTTTCGACCCTTTTGACTTGCTCCTTTTAAGTTTTTGTTGTTTTAACCAGAGCTTAGTACTTTTTTCTACAGAAAGTCAAAAACTACTTTCCTTTTCTTTTTTGTTGTAAATGGCAGAAGAACTAATTATTAAGATATAATTCATCTTCTTAAACAGGAAGAAGCTGAACAAAGCCCACACAGTTTCTCAGATTGCTATCAGGGCATGTGCAGGACCCGGTTTTCATACTTATGGCAAGCAAATACATGCTTCGGTTTTCAAACACGGGTTTGACTTTAATACTCCAGTAATGGACTCTATGCTTGATCTTGCAAGTGTAATTGTTTTCATGAAGCAGACAAGGAATCAACAAAGTGAAACAAAAAGATGACATTTCATGGAACACACTAATAGCAGGATACGAGAAGCCTGACCCAATAAAGTCCCTACACTTATTTTTACAAATGGAATTTTCAGGCTGCCCTCCAAATTGCTTCACATGTTTGTCATAGCAGCCTGTACTAATTTATCAACTTTGAACTGTGGTCTTCATGGTATGATTTTGAAGAACAGGCTTGAACAGAAGTTGCCATTTGCTAACTGCTAATCGACATGTATGCAAAATCTGGTAACATTCAAGATTTCATAAGAATCTTCCTTGAAATGTCTTATCGAGATGTGGTTTCTTGGACATCAATGATGATTGCATTTGGTGATACGAAGCTGTTGAATTATTCAATCAGATAGTGAATTCGGGTATAAAACCATGTATGATTGTGTTCATGGCGGTTCTTACTGCTTGCAGTCATTCTGGACTTGTTGACCAGGGGTTGACACTTTAAAATGATGAATACTGAATACAAAATGATCCTGAATCAAGAAATTTATGCATGTGATGATTTACCTGGGCGTGGTGGAAAAATTAAGGAAGCATATCATATGATACAAATATGCTGTTCAAGCCTGATGAAAATGTTTCGGCAGCATTTCTTGGAGCATGTAATGCACACGTGCAACCCGTTATGGGGAAGATGACAGCCGAGAGGTGTTGGATTTGAAGCCTAAGAAATCAGGAATTTATGTGTTGCTGGCTAATATGTATGCTGCTGAAGGTAAATGGGAAGATCGAGCCAAAATGAGGAATTTGGTTAACACATTTGGGACTAAGAAAGTTGCGGGTAGGAGTTTGGTTGAGGTTCATGATCAGGTGTATAGTTTTGTTGCCGGAGATGGTGGTGGTGGTGATTCCGACATAGGGCCAATTCTTCGAGTGTTTGGTCGACATATGGTGATGCAAACAGACGTTACTCAAGTTGGGACATAACAAGTCCTATAACTTTATAAAGTTATTGTTGTTTTATACAATCTTTTTTTGTTGTATTAACTGTCAAAAATGAATTTACTCTTTTAAGATTGTTGACATGAACTTGATTTTGAAGCTAACCATAAATAAATTCGATGTATTTATTATGATCTGTGCAAATGTATCAGTTGATAATGTATAGGGTTAAATAATTTCTAAGTGACCAAACTCTGTTCATTACCAATAGTCCATACATGAACAAGAACCTTGCCTAAAGTGGTGAAATCGATGTCGATCCCTCACGACTATTTCACGATTAAATGCTTTGGAAACGAGCTTCGCGAGTGCATGACAGTCATTACATATCCGTAAGTTCTTCATTATTCTAATAGGAGTTGGAGGAGTAGTAACCATTAGACCGAAAGCAATTGCAAGCTTTTCACTATGTCTAAAAAGTGATGTTTCCTTCTCTTCATCATCAATATCAAAAGAAACCTCATTCATATCCGGTGAGTAACCAATCATCTTCACCCGTTCAGTAATCACCTCCAACACTTCCTCAATCTCATGAATTCGAGGGTGCGCCTTATCCCCGGCTAGAAATTCATGCACAACACCATTAGCTTCAATTATACTGCAACCGGGCATTTTAACAACATCATTTTGAATCATTGTGCCTCTTATTTCTGCAACGTTATCCCAACTTCCTTTTGAAGCATATATATTTGATAGCAGAACATGAAAACCATCATGGTCAGGTTGAAGCCGAATCAGCTTCAACCCGACCTTCTCTCCCATTTCATTAGCACCATGTTTCTTACAAGCACCAAGCAAAGCACCCCATGTAGCAACATCGGGTGCCATTGGCATACTATCAATTAGTTCTTCAGCTTCATTTAGCAAACCTGCACGCCCGAGAAGATCAACCATGCATCCGTAATGTTTGATATTAGGTTCAATTTTATGTGTATTGATCATGGAATCAAAGTGTTTCCGCCCTTCATCAACCAACCCCATGTGGCGGCAAGCACCAAGAACCGCCACAAACGTTATCTCATTAGGAACTACACCAAATCTTTTCATCTCTGTGAACGTTTCAAGCGATTTCTCCACTTGGCCATTCATGGCAAGCCCAAGAATCAAAGCGTTCCAAGATGATACCCCTTTCTTCTCCATTCTACAAAAGACCTCCTTTGCACTTTCTACACACCCGAGCTTCATGTACATGTCAATAAGGGTAGTACCAAGAATAGAATTAACCATTAAACCATTCTTTTTTATATACATGTGAACCCACGTACCTTGCTCAAGAGCGGCTAGCTGAGTGCAAGCAGAGATCACACTAACCAATATGGTCTCATCGGGCTTAATTTTTCCTTGAAGCATCATCTCTTGAAACAATGCTATAGTTTCATTGAATAGACCGACTTGTGAATGGCCAGATATTAATGCACTCCATGACACAACATCTTTTTCAGGCATTTTATCAAACACTTCCCTTGCTTTTGCGAGTGAGCCACATTTTGAGTATCCAGAGATCATAGAGTTCCAAGAAATAATATCTACATGTGAACTTGAATTAAAGAGTTTTTCTGCTGCTGTTATATCTCCACAAGTTGAGTACATATGAATCAGAGCATTTTGGATGTTAACATAAGATAAAGTTCCTCTTGTTAGAACTAATCCATGGATTGAAGCACCAGTTTTAACAACCAATAAGTGAGCACACGCAGAAAGAACACTTATCGCTACAACTTCATCGATCTTAATTCCTCTTGCATTCATTTCCATAAACATAATCAAAGCTTCTAGATACATGCCACTTTGCTCATAGCAACTAATCAATGCAGTCCATGAAACAAGATCTTTCTCTTTCATGTCAACAAACAACTGGTAAGCTTCAGTGATACGATCACATCGACCAAACAGCACAATCATGGAATTCGATGCAATTATATTCTTTTCAGGCATCTGATCAAATGTCAACTTTGCTTCTTCTACATCACCCATCTGAACGTACCCAGCCAAAATCGAATTCCAGGAAACTGAATCTCTCACATGACTTTCATCAAACACCTTCCGTGCATCCATCATGTCCCCACAGACAGCATACATGTTAATCAAAGTGTTTCGTACATAAACATCCGAATCAAAACCCATTTTCACCACATGATCATGTATCTCTTTTCCTTCCAAAACCGAACTCCTAGCAATGCAAGCTTGAACTATAAGGGGATACGTGTAGCTATCCGGATACACACTTCTCTTGTTCTTTAACATCAACTCGTAAAGAAAAATGGTTTCTTTTGGATGAGTTGTCTGCAAGTAAGCACGCATCATGGTGTTATAAATAAACCCATTTGAGTTTTCGACATGATCAAAGATTTTACGGGAGTAATGGACACTAATGAATGAGGATTGAGCAGTAGAGAAGTTGAGGATCCTGCTTGCTGCATATGTATCTTTGATGAACCCAGTCAAGATCATTTGAGAAAGAATCTGGTTAAATTGCTTGAAATGTTGGCATTGAAGCAAAAGGGTATCCACGATTGACTGGTTTATTGTTGATTCATACGCTGATTTGTAACTCGAAGTTGATTTAATCAGCTTCGCAGACTTCATACGAAGGATATTCTTGCCAAAGAACCCAAATTTAAGTTTACAAAGAAGAGAGATGAATAAAGAACGAAAAATGGATAAGAGAGACCGATATATAGTTAAATACTCCCATTTTGAGTTTTTTAGTCTCTTCCGTTCTTTATACAAGTGATAAATAGGGTACCCATATCAACTACATCAAAGGATTAAACTAAACAAATGTTACAACCAAACCTTCTTTTGATGTTTACAATTGATAAATTCAAGGTCTTTAAACTCTGTTAAAAAAAGGGTCTTCAAACTAAACAAACGTTGTTACAGCACTATCGTACGACAATCAAAATCCTAAGATTACAGCTTCACAAAAAAATATACTCATAACCAATGTTCATCTTTAAAGGGTAATTGAAAGTAGATCGGAATCAACGTATCGTTCTCTTCATTGGAATTTTCGGCTTTTTCAGCTTATCATTAAACCTTAAAAGTGATTCTATTGATACCCACAAATGTGATATTTGTGAGCCAAAAAGCCAAGACCTTGTACAATATCTTAAACATTTGGTACTGCTGATCTAAATGTCTTTTATATAATTAACTTTAAGTATCCCAAAACATCATTCCCACGAGACTTAAACACCATAACAATCCGGGATACAATGTTTCCGGGAATGTCATCCCACCTTTCTAGAGAAAATTGTTTGTGAGTTTGAATATAGAGTTCAATAAGATGCCGATTTAGAGAAAATATCTTTATGTTTACCCTATTGCCATTGAACCAACAAACAATTTTTACAGCCTACTCACTTTAATATGATCGACATAAAATCATGAACCTTTAAAACCAATGTAATTAGGCCTTTATGTAAATCAGAATAGAAGCTAAGTACTATCAAGAGTGATGTGTATATAATCATAAGAAAGATTGAAGGGAACGCATACAGAATATTTTTGTTGAACATCTTGAGAAAATAAACACTTCTCAATTTGTTGAATGAAACTTTAGTAAAGCATTTAACTTGGGTAGACACCAACACCTTTGAAATTGGTCAATTCCAATACATGGTCAATCACACATCAATATAAAATCATAGTATACATGTCTACGAAAACAGATACCAAAGGGCTTGTAGCCTAGCGGTATCTGGTGTTGTAAGATGGTGCCCCCTCCCAAAAGGTTGTAGGTTCAAGTCATAACGAATAAGGTAAAAAAAACATAACTTTTTAAAATTTAATAGTTGTCATTTACACAAACTCATAAAACAACAAAGTGTGCTTTCTCTAAACCAATCAACATGGACTATTATGGGTAAAATGAAAGCCAATGTGTTACCATGTATCGTTAAAATAGTTAACCAGTAACTATTTGGGCTACAATGATCATATTGAAACCAAACATCAAGATATAATTAGTTGATAATGAAAGATAACCTAAAAAAACCGTGTACGCTCTTTTATATCCAAATGCCCTAATAGGAAATACACATTAGTAATCGAGAGATGATATATCCTCTGATTTTTTTTCTACTTATCCTCCTACTCACAAGATCAACATGAGTGTCAAAATTAATGAATGGGATGAGAAAAGAGAGTTAGTGGACTCTACATATCATCTTGAGATGAGTCAATGATGAAGTATGAAGAAAAAGTAGAATTATATATATCATTTTTTCTTAGTAATCAAAGCTTCTTATGTATCGCTTAAAGACAAACACGTCAAAATCAAATACTTTTTTTAAGGTGTCAAAATCAAAATCAAATGCGTATGCATTTCAACAAACACATGGTGGGCAGTAATTTAGGATACATATAAGGCCATGCGTTATGGTCTACCCGATGCCTTTGGGTAGCATCGGGTACCACAAGGAACACCAAAACAAGTTTTTCAGGTACCCTCATCGGGTAGCTTCTTTGGGTTCCAGACTCGATGGTTACTCGATGGAAAAGTTGCCCCACCCACCCTCCACCCCTCTCAACCTATCACACTCACACACATGTACTTTTCTAATATAAAAATAATAAAATAATGGGGAGAGTTTGAAGAAGAGGTATAACACTTGATTTAGGAAGGAGAAAGAGAATGGAAGGGGAATGATGTGACACTAATGTGGTATTAGGTAAGAGAAAGGAGAAAGGTAGATATAACTTATTGCCTAATATGTTTAAAGAGAAGTAAAATACCTTACTAATCAGATGTTCGAAATTGTCTTTTGAATACAGACAGCAAAGCAATTAACTAATTAACCACATATATAATTGATTAACCAAATAAATATACACACCCAACAACATTTTAAACATTCTAACACCGTGACATGTATCAAATTCCATACTTTGATTCCCTGTAAATTAATACATGTCTTCCCACATAAACCATTCATCTTGATAATGGAAAATTCGTCTACATGCAGTTTGAAAAAACACGTAATAAAAAACGGAACAATGTTAAGTTAAAAATTTTATTAGCTTCATGTACATAATTTATTTCATCTAATTGCTTTAATTTCTATAGACAATTCCTACACGGTTTGTGTACATGTGCTACAAAAGTTTCATAAGGTGCCTTTTTAAGAAATGGTTTTTTAAATGTTTTAATGAAATTGAGGTATTGTTTGTTTTCGAAGACATAAAACTCTTATGTCTTATTTCATGTTTTCAGAGAATATGTGGTTCAGAAGGTCTTTGAAAAAATATATACTTTTTAGCTTCTCAAAATAAGCAGACGTTTCTTTGAAAAGACAAACAAGCTTATTGAAAAAGTTTACGCGCCCGCAGACGTTTTTTTTAAGATAAGACCTTATTTGAAAAATAAACAAAGGCGGAGTGTTCAACAAGCATGTGCATGAACTGAAAACCAACTATTGTTTGAAATTCATTTAATTGTGGATGAATCCATCCATAATTATAAGGTACCTTAACTTTCATTCTTTTATTTATGTGGACGAGTTGTTACAAACTCCCCCACTTAAACACCTGACATCCCCGTCGGGTCATCATACCCAGAATCCAAACCACAGGAGATGCCTGGGTTTTGTACTCATTGCACCCCGAGAGGCAAGTGCTCTGATACCATTTGTAACACCCCATAGTCCAAAGTCATTGACTAGTCCAATAACCTCGAAATCTGTAACATCCTAATTTAGGGCCTAGTAGTAGCTTGTTGTACATTGTGTTTGTATAGTTGTACCTTGACTTTAACCAAGTTGTTTAAGTTGTTTTGTTGATTAATTGTTGGTACACGTGGTTATGTAGCTAAAGATGGAAATATATCATAAATAGATAATGTTGGTAATAAGTTGAACGGTTTCAAATAATGATTCCGAAAATATCTCCGTTAGTTGAAACGGATAAACCTAAGTCGTGTTTTAAGTTGAATAGGAGAACAAAATACCCAAGTGGGGTATTAAATCCACTTAGTCGGCTCAATTGGGAGTCCTTATCCCCTGCTTTAGCTTTTCAAACACAATACACAAACATATAACATACATACGTACGTACTAACACCCACACCCAAAGCCTTGAACTTTTGAAAGAGAAATCAAGGAGGAAAGGTTGCTATTAGCTGATTTCAGTTGTGAATTGAGTTCCTAAACCTGTGTTCATTTTCCTCTTGGTAAGTGTTTGTTCTTAAACCCATGTTCTTAAGGTTTGAATGGAAGTAGCATAAATTGGTGGGTTAAATAAAGGGTTGTTGTAGTTTTGTGTATAGAAACATGTTAGAACACATATATGGGTGTTAAACATGTTGTAGGAATGATTAAAATCAAGTTTGAGTTGATTTTTAGTACAAAAACTCGAGAAACAGCTTCTGTCGAAGAACAGGGCTGAACCTTACTGTAAAAGAGGTTCCTACGGGCGCAGGAAATAATCCCTGCGGCCGTAGGGGGGTTGTCGTGGTCACTACGGCCGTAGGCAGAGTTCTCTGCGGCCGTAGTAATACATTTTTGTGGTTTACCACCTACGGGTGAAGGAAAGAAGCCTACGGGCGTAGGTACATAACCTACGACCGTTGGTACCCAAAGAATCACTCCTACGGGCGTAGGGTATGGTCCCTTCGGCCGTAGGATATGGTTTCTGGGAAAGGAACTCTTGCGGGCGTAGGATATATTCCTACGGCCGTAGGAGGTGTTTGGAAGGTGTCCTGCGGCCGTAGGACACATCTGTTGCTGGTGGGAAGTTTGATTCCCAGAAGAAGCCGGGTCCTTCTAAAGGAAAATCTGTTGCTGGTGGGAAGTTTGATTCCCAGAAGAAGTCGTGGGTGGATCGTCCGTGGTGTGCAACTTGCCGTACGTATCACAGTGGTGACTGTTCTAAAGCCACTGCTCGATACTTTCGGTGTGGACAGAAAGGGCACATGGTTGCCGAGTGTGAGTTCAAGGAGGATGTTTGTTACAAGTGCCACAAGCCAGGGCACAGAATATCTGACTGCCGGTCAAAGTCAAGTATCGGTGTTGGTGGATCTGCCTCTGGGCAGAAAAAGGATGGTGCTCCCCGAGCTAAAGGGCGAGCATTTCAGATGACAGCTGAGGAGGCTAAGGGTGCTGGAGACGTGATAACTGGTACATTTCTTGTTAATTCTGCCCCAGCATGTGTATTGTTTGATTCTGGAGCTACGTATTCTTTTGTATCTGTCTCTTTTTGTGATAAATTGCACATGCCTGTATCTGTACTATCTGAGCCAATAAGAGTAGAGACTGCTAGTGGTAAAGTAGTTCCAGTTGTTGATAATGTCCCTCAAGCAATTATTGATATCGATGGGAGTAGTTTTCTTGTTTCCTTTCTTCTTATGCCGATTGCGGGATTCGATGTTGTAATTGGGATGGATTGGCTTAGCAAGTTGAACGCTGAGATTTTCTGTTCCAAGAAGTTGATCAAAGTCCCTCTACCTGACGGGTCATATGCTGTGGCTCGCGGTGAAAGACGTAAATCGGATATTCCTGTCATTTCTCTAATAAAAGCGAGAAAGGCAGTTTCAAAAGGTTGCGAGTGTTATCTGGCACATGTGATTGATGCTAAATTGGAGAAACGTGTTGTTCGTGATATTCCGGTGGTAACCGATTATCCAGAAGTGTTTCCCGATGAGTTGCCTGGGTTGCCGCCAGTTAGAGATGTTGAATATCGTATCGATCTTGTTCCGGGGGCTACCCCTGTTGCCAAAGCTCCATATCGTCTTGATCCTTCAGAGGTTCGCGAGATGATGACACAGATTCAGGAGTTGCTAGACAAAGGCTTTATTCGCCCGAGTTCTTCTCCTTGGGGCGCTCCTGTGCTATTCGTAAAGAAGAAAGATGGGACGATGAGAATGTGTATAGATTACCGGGAGCTGAATAAGCGAACGGTAAAGAACAAGTATCATTTGCCGCGGATAGATGATTTGTTTGATCAACTGCAGGGAGCGACATGCTTCTCAAAGATTGATCTGCGGTCGGGATACCATCAAGTGTTAGTTGCTGACGAAGATGTCCCAAAGGCTGGATCCCTTTGATGTGGTACTGGTCCGGACCGATGTGGCATGGTTAAGGTCAGCTTTCTTCCCGAAGGCTGGATCCCTTTGATGGAATAACGGGGATTAACGGTACCCGGTGTGCAGCACGCCGGGGTGGTCTTGCAAACCGCCGCTCCTTAACGTGAGTTGGGATCTTAACTTCAGTTGAGATCCAATATGTTGAGCTTCGAGCTTCGTAACGCGTTTGGTGGACTGCTCTTCGCTCCCCCACCATAGCGGTTAGTTGTTGCTGATGGTCCCCAGTTTGAATCGTTGAGCGGGGTTCCCACCCTGCAAGATATGATTCCTACTGACTCGTTGGCGCGACTCTATGTGTTAGGATAGCCTTGTGTGCTGTCCCGTAGTTGGGATAACCTGCTTATTGATGCTTATGTGTTAATCTGTACTCACTAGCTAGTTGTAGCTAACGGTGCCTAGATTTGCCTTTTTGCAGATGCGAAGTAGTTGGCCTGGTGAGGCGGGACTTGTTGGTAGTTGTTGTACATATCTTTTGCGGAACACTGCTCGTTGTAAATATTGTGATCCGATGGTCGGTAGTGTCGGTTAGTTGGGTAACACGCGGTAGTATTTTTGGGACTTGGTTTATGGTGTTGTACTTTTTACATTACCAAGTCAGATAAACAATATTATCTTTTGTAAAACGTGGTTACTTCCGCTGCTGACTTTTATTATATAAGTTTAAAAAGCTTAAATTTTCCCTAATTTTAAGCGCGTGTAAACCGGTGTTACAAGTAAGTATCAGAGCCTAAGTTTGAGGAATTGGGTACTCGTAGGAGTATTCAATCTCAAGCTCGGGCCCGACCATCGTTAAGTGTTCCTAGTTGGGTAATTGGGGTTGAGTATGAGTGTTATGTGGTAGTTGCATGTGTAAACTAACTTGTAGCGTTAGTAGTTGTTGAGTAAATAGAGTACTAAACGTTGTTCCCATGTGTAGTAAGTTGACATAGAATGGCTGAGCAACGACTTAATACTGAAGAGGCTCTTAAACGTATGGAGGATGAAGCTTCAAGCGTTCATCCTGAAGCTGATGAGGGATCTGCTCCGCATAATTATGAGCCGATAAGGCAAGATCCAGAATAAGCAGCACGTATTGCACGTCTGGAGGAAGAGCTCCGACTTACACGGGAGCTGTTAGTAGCGGCTGTGCAAGGGCGTAGACCAGAGAAGTGTTCGTTTAAGAAATTCCGTTCTTGCGGTCCGAAAGAATTTGAGGGCGGTGATGGTCCTTCGGATGCCGTGAGGTGGCTTAGAGAAACCGAGGGTGTGTTCGATTCTTGTGATTGTGAAGCAGAGCTTCGTGTCAAATACGCGGCACAGATGTTGAAGGGTAGCGCGTTGTTCTGGTGGGATTCAGTGAAAGCTACCTTGAGTAAAGAGGTTCTTACTGCCATGACGTGGGAACAATTTGTTGAAAAAGTCACGAAGCGGTATTGTACAGATTATGACATGGAGAAGATGGAAAGAGAGTTTAACGCTCTTAGTAAGGGAGATAAGTCGGTGGATGTTTTGATTCAAACCTTTATCGATAAAGTGAGGTTTATTCCTAGCTTGGTGAATGATGAAGCTGCAAAGATGAGAAAGTTTGTGGGAAAGTTGCCTGCTGATTATCGCGCTATCGTTAGAATGGCTGGGAGTTTGGATCGAGCGTTTGAAATGGCTCGACAGATTGAAGATGATCGTACTCAGGGCAAGGATGACCGAGCTGGTGAAAGTCATAAGAGGAAGTTTCAACAGTCCTCGAAGCCGGGTCCTTCTAAAGGAAAATCTGTTGCTGGTGGGAAGTTTGATTCCCAGAAGAAGCCGTGGGTGGATCGTCCGTGGTGTGCAACTTGCCGTACGTTGATCAGTGGTCAAATTGATCCAAATCGATCAATAGGTGGATCTCGACCTGGAACGATGGTCAAATTGATCCAAATCGATCAATAGGGTGTTAAATTCACCTACTGGAACACGATTTGGAGCAATCCATTGAAGAAAAAGAGCAATTTGAATCTATTATCCCTACGCACTTTAGAGTCGGGAAAAAAATAGTCCAATTGGCAAAATTGCACACTCCTTAACAATTGTAATGATTCAATTTGACTTTCTATTTCCTATTTTTTTTTTTTGGACTTAGTATGTTCAATTTCATATAATATTCTAATGTGTTCTTTTTTTTCCTTGAAAATGGTGTTTGGGTCTCGGTGATGTATCATTTATATTTTGGATGTTTATGTTTTAATTTCCCAGAAATTCTGCACTGTTTATGTTTCTGTTTTTTTATAATTATGCACTGTTTTGAACTTCTATAATTATGTAGTTCAATTATGCTTTGAGTTGTACAACTCTACAGTGTTTTAATAAATTACATCATGTTAATTGTTTATGATTTCTGTTAATTGTTTTATTTCAGGTTTGGTTTATGAAATATGTTTTTGGTAACGAGTACAACGTACCAAAACGTAAGGTACATCGTACCAAAATGAACCTACCCCCTTCGTATTAGATATGTCCAACCTAGCGAACTGCATTTCCGTATCGAAGCGATGCACGAATTATGTGACTATGATTAGTAACACGCAATTTTGAACTATAAATTATCTCAACTTTCATTCATTTATTTATGTGGGACGAGTTGTTACACACAAGTTTATCATTAACACACCCATAAGCTACTTGAATTTTTTTATTTATTTTGGGAGCTTATGAGGGATTATTTTTTTAATAATTCCCTTAAGGTTTTAATACTTGAACGAGACTATAAGACCGAAGCTTATGAAAACTAAAATCTCAAACCATTATAATCTCCCATAAGCTAGTTACCAAACACACTATAAAAGCTTATTTTTCCAGGATTATTTTTTAGAAGCTAGTTTTTTGGGATTTATTTTTAATTTATGAGCTTATAATGTCTATTAATGATAAAAAACCGTACTTATGAAATGTAAGTCAGAATAACTGAGCTTATAAGGGAATTTTTGGATAAGCCTATTTTTATAATGTAACACCCTAAAAATGGGCCTAGTAGTGTGGGGTTGTACATTGTGTTTGAATAGTTGTACTTTGATTATAATTAAGTGTATTAGTTGTTAATTGGAGTTTATAGCAGATAAAGTATGGTTATGTGAAAAGTGTTATAAGTGGACCAAGTGGGTAGATTATTAAACGGTTTTAGATAATGGTTCCCAAAATATCTCCGTTAGATGAAACGGATAAGCCTAAGTTGTGTTTTAAGTTGAATAGGGGAACAAAATACCTGAGACGGGGTATTGACCATTAAGTCGGTCCTTTTCTTTACTTCTTGTGTGTGGCTGGAACTAGAAACACACACATACACACTTATACGTACGTGCAAACAACACCTTCAAACCCTTGATCTTTTGAAGATAGAAATCGTGAAGCAAACTATAGATTGGAGTTCCATAGCTGATTTTCAGAAGCAAACCATCCATAGTCATCATCTTTGTAAGTGATTTTGGAGCTTTAAACCTAGTTTGTGTTCTTGAAGGAGAAACACCAATTTGATGGTGTTTGATGGGTTCTAAGTGTTAATTTATGTGTCAAATGTGTTTGTAAGCTTCAATGGATGTCTAGTAAGGTGTATAAATGATTAAAGTCAAGTTTTTGATTGATTAAAGGGGTTAAAACTCGAAGAACTGGTGTTGTCGTAAAACAGAGTCGAAAGGGTTCTGTTAGTGCATACATGGTCACACATTAAGAAATGCACTCCTTATTTTGATGATGATAAAAATATGAACAAGTAATATTATTGCTTATCAAATTTATTCATATGTTCATATGCTACATTCTTTAAAGATCAACAAACCTAAAATTAATGATCAAGTGAAGAACAAATAACATTCACGGTCGATACCACGGTCGACCGTGAATCAACCGTCGCTGCTCAGCTCACAACTCTTAAATGTTGTTCTTCTTCAAGTCAACCGAACTCGTACTTAACAAGTGAAGATAATATCTTCAAAGCCGATGACGAAGATATCTACAAACAAGAGTTCGAATTATATGAGCTTACAAATAAAATAATTAAATTAGTTTATGTTTTTATAAAATTATTTTTATAAAAACTTTATAAAAATGACAAAGATTTTATAAAACTCAATTGTGTTGGTTGATTAAATCTAAGACTTTCTACTTTAAGCAAATAACAAACACAATCCTACTTTGAAACAATACACCACCATAATTAGCAAAGGAATCTCCCAAAGGGGTAAAATTCCAACATGCTTTGTGTATTGGTTTCCAAACTTCCATATATGTGTTTAAATTCAAACTTTAGGAGTATGGGATCAACCAACCTTTTGAACATATACTTTTCAGTTGATTTTTATGGTAAAAATGAGTTGAGTGTGGTTTTAAATAAAGTCCAACGTCTATATTGCAAAGAACAAGAAAGTTCAGGTACCTCACGGTTTTAGCCACGGTCGACCGTGGATCGACCGTGAGGGTACTGGACAGCTTTTGGACTTTTACCTTTTTCCTTATTTAAACCAACTCAAACCTCATTTTTTAGTATCTCTTGCACAAGCAAAAACACATAACATATATTCTTATCTTGTGAGCTCATATTCTTTGATAATTCATCTATCATTCAAGATCAAGAATCAAGCAAGAGCAAAGCTTTCAAAGCTTAAACACTACATTATCTTTCTATACATTTTGTAATAGTGTAAGGATCAACTCTATCCTTTCAAATTAGAGTGAAGTAAGGATAATCTCTAGCCTTTAGAATTAGAGAGAAGTAAGGATCAACTCTAGCCTATTGAATTAGAGTGAAGCAAGGTTATCTTTACCTTACTTGCAAGTTTGAAGTGTTAATTCTTGCAAGTGAAAAAGAGAAGTGTAAAAGGTTTATCTCTACCTTCAAAGAGAGTAGCTAGTGGAGCAAACTCTTGGTGGGTGAGGCCAAGGAGTGGATGTAGTGCAAGTTTGTTAACACTTGCATGAACCACTATAAATCTCTTGTCTACTAATTGGTGATATCTCTCTACCCTTACTCTCTTTATTTCAAGTATATATATTTGTTGTGTTATAAACTTCAAGAAAAATATTTTTAACACAACTTACAAATTTTTATTTGTGAAAAATTGGTAAACTAAGTGAAATAACCTATTCACCCCCCCTCTAGGTTCTAACAATTGGTATCAGAGCAAGTTGCTCTAAAATTTTTTTTGTTAAAAAATTGTTTTTGAGATAGAACTTGCTTTATAAATATTTTGAGAAAACAATTTTATACAAAAATCTTGAGTTAGATCCATGGACTTAAATGATAGCCTAAGTTTGGGGGTTTATATGGCTACTTTACCTATGTTTATTGATTATACATTTTTGGGTTGGAAAGCCTACATGTTGACATTATTAAGATCAATAAAGTATGACATGGGTGACTTTATTGAAAATGATCTTGATGAAGATATGTCACAAAATGAACAAGCATTGAAATTTATTCAAAAATCTCTTAAGGGAAGTAAATATGAATATATGTGTTCTTACACTTGTGCCAAGAGATTATGGAAAGATGTAGGTAAATTTGAAGAGCTTGAGGCAAGAAGAATTGAAGAAAAAGAAATATCAAGAGAACAAGCTTGCTTCATAGCTTTTGAAGAAAATGAGGTATCCCTCACCAATAACCTTTGTAGTAGAGATAACTCATACAATTCTTATGTTGAGCTAAAAGATAAAAATAATATGTTACTTGATATCAATTCAAAACTCATTACCAAGATCAACGATTTGAAAAATATTGAGAATGATAATTTCAAACTCAAAGATCTAAATGAAATCTTGGTCAAGCAAATAAATGAGTTAAGAAAATCATCAAGCGATGAAGGAGGTCTTGAGTTTTCAATTGAAACAAGCAACAAATTATCCAAATCTATCAATATTGTGAACCAAGAGGCAAAAGAAAAAATCCAGGAGCCTCACGGTCGAACCACGGTCGATACCGTGCATCGACCGTCGGCACACTGGAAGGTTGAGAAATTTGAAAAATGCAATATTGTCTCTCGTTCTTCCATATATATGCCTAAGGTTGCAGGTTATAAACAAATAATGAATTCTTATACTCCATCCTCAAGGCATGAACTTTGTTTTAAGAGACCTAAATCAAAAGTGTTTCAAAGATCAAGATGTTCTCATAAAACAATTGATTCTATGAACACTTGGTATTATAAAGGTTTCAAGATAACACAAAGATGGATCAAGGTAGGTGTGTTTGATACTAACAATCCCGGACCCATGAAAAGATGGGTACCACACATATGAAATATGTTTGAGTTGTAGGTTGCAATTGAGGTTGAATATCATTCTTGATGCAACTTGAAGTTTTGTGTGGATGAAAGACTTGGATGATAAATCGTCAAGAATAATGCTTTTGAACAACACTAGTGAAATACAATCAAGATAAGTTTCTCTTTCACTTCTCAAAGCTTTATATTTTGACATCTATGTGTTGAAAGTGCCATGAGAACTTATGTGAAACTACTTGACATGTTTAAATGTGTTTATAGTATCTAGTGCTTTACATAAACTTGGTTTGCCATAAAGAAATAAATGGTAGCAAAAACATTAATAAAAGACATGAGAAAATATGTTATGTATCATAAAATGCTTTAGCAAATATTAAAATTGTCATGGCTTATTAAAATGATTTAAAGTCACACTTTGTACTAGAATAGCATGACGAAATCTTAGGAATTACTTAAGATTGAAATTTTTTATAAAACACATCATTTTAAATTAAATCTTGGGATCCATCAAGAAAAGATATATTTATATCCAAGATTTTATTGATATGTGTAACTAATGAAAAATTCCTAAGATATTCTAATAATGATGTGTGTGAAGATAATCATTTAAATTTGTCATGAAAATAAAAAAGGTATCGATATAAAATCAACTTAAGTTTAAATAAATTGTATTGCATGACAAGGTAATTAAATATCAAAGACATAGAAATACTTATCAAATGCCTAAATGTCTTGCAAAGGTCAATTCACACTCATGTAAAATGATTTTTGATTGAGTTACAAAGTTGAACTATGTGGTGCTATAACGACATATTAATTATACTCATATCATTTGGACTTGTGTTTTACATCATACAAATTCAACTTGAAGTCCTTCTTGATATAGGCAAGACAAACATTAAACTATCTTGAAATAATTAAATAACAAATTTGAGAAAATTGATAGTTGATTAATAATTCTAGATGTATGGTTTCATAAAGTTAGAATATTAAATCTATTTTGAATGTGAGAAATATTGTGCTTAAAGATTAAAGTTGCATATTGATGAACAATATTTCAAAATTGGATATACCATGCTTATGTTCATCACATTGTCTTAAATAAGTATATGCAATACTTGTATTTCTCACTAAACATGTTTTTGACTAAAAGTTTTTGAAATGATTTGAAAATATGTGTTATATATTCATATATATGGAAATATATGCTCAAATAATAAATTATTTGTCAAAAATTGATGGCTTGCTTCAAACCCATGAATTTCATTGTCATATACTTTGATTGGGTTTAAGTGATTAAAGAACAAAATTAGATTTGATCATAAGTAGTATTATCTTAGAATTGAAAAGATATCATATCAAAAATTAAGACAACTTACTTTGATAAATCATAGTTGCGGACATAAATACTAAACCACTTAAGAAAGAAGTAGGTAATGCAATAAGATTTGGTTTAGGAATGATGGAGCATATGCCTTAGAAGAATATGCATGATTATGTGAAAAATTCAAAATTGGTGCCCAGAGGGTTCACGGTCGAATCACGGTCGAAACCGTGTATCAACCGTGGGCTTACTGTCCATAATGTACAAAATTGATAAAGGAACACGCGGTCGACATACGGTCGACCGTGTATCGACCGTAGGAACAAAACCAGTTTTAACCCTAGGAGGCCACTTTTCTTTCTCTCTCCTTCACTTTATCACTTCCATCTCTCTCTCAAAACCCTAGCCGCCATTAATGATTTTTAAGCTCAAGATTTGCGATTTTTACAACAAAACTTCAAACAAATTCAAGATTTACCTGAAGATTGAAGCTACAAATGAAATATCTACGGTGGAAACTCAAGATTTCGTCATTTTCTTTTCCATTTCGAGTTCATCGAATTCCTCTCGGGTTACCTTCCAAAATCACGAAATCTTCATCTTCAAAGGTGTATTTCTTCACAAATCTTGCTCTCCTTCTCTTTAGTATATCATTTTTGCACAAAATCTTATGTGATTTTAGGATTTGTTTTGCTATAGTTGAAATTTTTTTTGGAGATAAATCTTGAATACTTGAGTATCATGTGGGTTGTAGGGTTATTATTTGGAATGTGGGTATGAAATGCGGATGTGGGTTGTATGTATTAAACTTATAAAAATTAAAAAAAAAAAAAAAAAAAAAAAAAAAAAAAAAAAAAAAAAAAAAACTGAACAGCAGACTCACGGTCGAACCACGGCTGATACCGTGGTAAAACCGTGAGCTTGCTGGAAAATTTTCAAACTTTTTAGTTTTTGATTTTTAATTCGCAACTTAATTTTATTTACATCTAGTATAGTATAACTAAGCTTAGTAATCACATGATGCACTATTTTGCCAAAATCTTAAAACATTTAGGACACATGAACCAAATTGGTATACACATAAATGCTAAGTTTACATTCACATATGTGTTTCAAATAAAATGAATCATCATCACTTCATCACCTATTACTTTGAGAACTTATACAAACTTTTTGAACAACATCGTAAACAAATGAATAAAAGCATGTTTATGGTACTAAAATGCTATGCCTAAACCTTTGTGCATTAAATAAATTATATTACCTTGGTTTAGTGCAACAATATGTTAACATGCAACTCCCTATGATGTTAAAGTTTGAATATCTTGTCTTGGGCTCAAATTCTAAGAACTTAATTCAAAAAGTTAAGACTATTAGTAAAAGTGATAAACTAATTAAACTTGCAAAGTCATAAAATGATTATTATGAAGTTAAGATAAGATTACATTAAATAAATTAGAACTTGCTTATATCTTATACACTTCACAATTCAAAGTAATCACAAACTAAAAGTTGAGTTATGACATAAGAGTTTGAAAAACCATCTTAGTCAAACATTTCATGTGTTACTTTTATAAGAGCTCATTAAGTAATTGCATACATGGAGAAATAAAAATAATTTACACAAATCTTATGCCTAAAAGGTAAAATGATTGTATGCAACTTCTATGTGATGCTCATGATATTCTATTTACATCAACAAGATATGTTACAAAAATAATAATACACGCTAAATGATAATACTTTGGTTCATGTTTGACATATCCTTGTTCTTAATGTTATCAAATTACATATATGATTCTTACATGAAATATCACTAAACATATGTAACATTATGATATGTCATTCATGCTCATCAAGTGTTGAATAATTATTATGAAGATGATTACATGATGAAGAAATATAAATTAACACATTGATTGTTGCAAATGATTCTCACTTACTATCTTGTCATGGTACTTAATGAATTACTCTTTGTAATCAAGATAGTAAAATTAGATGACAAGTTATGCCTCATATAAGAAATTATGTTATTTGTCATCTCGATATATGCTTGAGTATGCCTATGTTCTTAAATGACTATCTCATGTGTCACACGCTTAATTTACTATCACTTGACACATGAATCTATGAGGCATACATGCATAAATAATGATTGAAGCATTGGTATTGCATGCTTTGTACTCATGAGAACACTTTTCTCAAATCATCCTAATCTTGTTGAATATTGAATACACATAAATAAAAAGCAAATTTGAATACAAGATAAAAGAACAAGTAAACTTATACTTAAGCCTATTTTATCTATCAAAAGAAGATAAACTTAAGTTATCATGAACCAAACATGTAATTACTAAATCTTTGTTTAACTTGCTTGAAATTAGAAAACTTTTGTGTTGTTTTAATAATGTGAGTATATTTTTGTGTGTATACGTAGGTATAGAATTAACTTAAAATATGTAATAGTTGAGAAATATACATATCGATGTTGATTGTAATCTTGAAAAGTTCAATTCTATATCAAATATGTCATAATATGTTGATCTACATACACAATGAATTATTCTTTGAAGATCAAGATATTATACATAAATGACATCATGTGCTTCATACATAAAATCAAAATAATTGTCAATTTCATGCACACATTGGTCACTTACTTGATTAAACTATACATGTTACATTCATTATCTTATCATGAAAAGATGAAAATCATAAGTGGGCCTACATGCACTAAATTACTCATGAATGTATAAACAAAGGTTGATCTATAAGATTATGGTCCAATCAATGATTAAACCTTTACTTACTACATAATGTATATGAATAAATATCAATTAGAAATGACTAAACTAATATTGAAATAATCGCCACAATCTTGAGCTAAGAAATTCTTTATATTTAACTTATGATTATGATTGTGGATTTTGGTTGTCCCTAACTTAATTTGCATATTTTAAGAGGGAGTCACCAACCAAAAAGAATATTTCATATATATTTGTTCACACCCTCACTTCCTATCATTAGTATAAATACAAGATAATGATGCATAAATCTCTCATGCTTCCTACTTGAGTTTATGCATATACTTTTGTATATCTTGCACTTGTGTTTTGTTTTGTCTATCTTTTGTCAATGGCTAGAGCAAAGGGATCATAAATCAAGGGGGAGCTTTGATCAAGGGGGAGCTTCATCACATATTTTGTGCTAGATCAATAGGGGAGAAGAATGTTCCTTTTTGATTCGACAAAAGGGGGAGAAGAATGTAGATGTGCAACATTGTTAACATGAATAAATTTGTGTAGCAATATTAATTAAATGTTGCATATTTTGTCATCATCAAAAAGGGGGAGATTGTTAGTGCATACATGGTCACACATTAAGAAATGCACTCCTTATTTTGATGATGATAAAAATATGAACAAGTAATATTATTGCTTATCAAATTTATTCATATGTTCATATGCTACATTCTTTAAAGATCAACAAACCTAAAATTAATGATCAAGTGAAGAACAAATAACATTCACGGTCGATACCACGGTCGACCGTGAATCAACCGTCGCTGCTCAGCTCACAACTCTTAAATGTTGTTCTTCTTCAAGTCAACCGAACTCGTACTTAACAAGTGAAGATAATATCTTCAAAGCCGATGACGAAGATATCTACAAACAAGAGTTCGAATTATATGAGCTTACAAATAAAATAATTAAATTAGTTTATGTTTTTATAAAATTATTTTTATAAAAACTTTATAAAAATGACAAAGATTTTATAAAACTCAATTGTGTTGGTTGATTAAATCTAAGACTTTCTACTTTAAGCAAATAACAAACACAATCCTACTTTGAAACAATACACCACCATAATTAGCAAAGGAATCTCCCAAAGGGGTAAAATTCCAACATGCTTTGTGTATTGGTTTCCAAACTTCCATATATGTGTTTAAATTCAAACTTTAGGAGTATGGGATCAACCAACCTTTTGAACATATACTTTTCAGTTGATTTTTATGGTAAAAATGAGTTGAGTGTGGTTTTAAATAAAGTCCAACGTCTATATTGCAAAGAACAAGAAAGTTCAGGTACCTCACGGTTTTAGCCACGGTCGACCGTGGATCGACCGTGAGGGTACTGGACAGCTTTTGGACTTTTACCTTTTTCCTTATTTAAACCAACTCAAACCTCATTTTTTAGTATCTCTTGCACAAGCAAAAACACATAACATATATTCTTATCTTGTGAGCTCATATTCTTTGATAATTCATCTATCATTCAAGATCAAGAATCAAGCAAGAGCAAAGCTTTCAAAGCTTAAACACTACATTATCTTTCTATACATTTTGTAATAGTGTAAGGATCAACTCTATCCTTTCAAATTAGAGTGAAGTAAGGATAATCTCTAGCCTTTAGAATTAGAGAGAAGTAAGGATCAACTCTAGCCTATTGAATTAGAGTGAAGCAAGGTTATCTTTACCTTACTTGCAAGTTTGAAGTGTTAATTCTTGCAAGTGAAAAAGAGAAGTGTAAAAGGTTTATCTCTACCTTCAAAGAGAGTAGCTAGTGGAGCAAACTCTTGGTGGGTGAGGCCAAGGAGTGGATGTAGTGCAAGTTTGTTAACACTTGCATGAACCACTATAAATCTCTTGTCTACTAATTGGTGATATCTCTCTACCCTTACTCTCTTTATTTCAAGTATATATATTTGTTGTGTTATAAACTTCAAGAAAAATATTTTTAACACAACTTACAAATTTTTATTTGTGAAAAATTGGTAAACTAAGTGAAATAACCTATTCACCCCCCCTCTAGGTTCTAACAGGTTCTGTATCGGGCGGTCATGCGATCGCATGGTGATGGCATGCGATCGCATAGGGTGTGCAAAGTCCATGCGGTCGTAAGCAAAAGTGCTTGCGACCGTAAGGGGTGTTTGTGACTTCCGCGCCGCGGAAATCCTTAAGGCCGCGCCGCGTAAATTTGATATTGATCGCAAGTGTTAGTCTTTTGATCGTAAGTCTTGTGTTTATGATTTGCGATCGCATGGTAGGTCTATGCGATCGCATAGGTCTGTTTTATGATGTTTACCGCCTATGGGTGAAAGAAATGAGGTTTACGAACGCAGGTACATAACTTGCGATCGTAAACACCCTAAGAACCATTCTTGCGATCGTATGGTGAGTCCCTTGCGATCGTAAGCTTCGGTGAGTTAGGAGGGGACCCTTGCGACCGCATAGGAATCACTTGCGACCGTAAGGGTGGAATTTGAGATGGTCTTGCGACCGCATGGTTACTGCTTGCGATCGCAAGCAGGGGTCCAGAGCTGATAGCTTGTTTTACTTGTGTTTTAACCTGAGGGTGTTATGTATAAGTGACGATCAAGCGTGTATGTTATGTGTTAGGTATACTTTAGGAACCGAAAGACACCAGTGGCGTATCTGCTTATTAAGGACTCCAGGTGAGTACCGGTTTCCCATAAAGATCAGTAAGTATGACTAACTGTAGTTACGACTATGTGTTATCTGTGTTGTTTTGCATGTCTAAGATGTGATATGCTAGAGGCGATATTATGTGAACTAGCGTGCCGTGAGGTAAGTTGCATGTGAATTAATAGATGTGAATTGATGTGATGTAATATGTGTTATTTATGAAATGCTAGCATGTTATTGAAAATGATAGAGATTATCCGGAAAATGTGGTTATTAGTCAAACGTGTTTGTGTGTGAATTGCGGTAAGTGTGGAAATTGTGGTAAGTGTGGAAATTGCGGTAAGTGTGAAGATTGTAGTAAGTGTGGAAATTGTGGGAAATGCGGAATTGTGGGAAGTGTGGATTGCTGAACTGTGGTAAGTTAATGACTGAGGTTCTTGACATGAGTTCTGAGGGTCTTGGCCTATGGCTAGGATCCACGTGACTCTGTAACGTGTCGGGTGGACTGCTCTTCGCTCCCCCATTTGTACGGTTGGTTGTGACTAATTCCCCAGTTTGGGTCGTTGAGCTGGGCTGGCTCCCCCGCGAGACATGACCCTGCTGACTTGTCGGCGCACCGCTATGTGGTAGACTAGCTTGTGTGCCGTACCTGTAATGTGAAACCATGCTTATTGATATTTATGTAAAAATCTGTACTCACTAGCTAGTGTAGCTAACCGGTGTACGAATTTCCCTTTTTGCAGGTTAGTGATTGTGGACCTGGTGAGCTGGGTACACTTGTGGGTATTTCTATACATATCTTTTGGGAACGCTTGTAGTTAATTTTCATGTTTCGGTGGTCGGTGTCTAGTTGGTAACACTGACAGTCTTGGGAGTTGATGTATTTTGATATGTTTCTCATCAAGTCCGGTATCAATACTAATATCTTGTAATCAGTGGTTTGTTTCCGCTGCGATCTTTTGATAATTATGCTTAAAAAGTTTAAATTGGCGCTAATTTTAAGCTCGTGAAACTCGGTGTTACATATAAGCTTATGAGCTTATTAAATAAGAAACTAAGAAAATGTTTGAATTAGTTTATAAGCTACAAGGTTAATAAACTAATTTTTTTAAAAAGTGTTTGACATAGCTTATAGTTATAAAATGTCTAAAAAAAGGAAAGAAAAATTCTACATATATATATATATGATATAAAGCATAATCAAGGGTAAAGCAAATATATACAAATAAGGTCATTTTATGAAAAAAAAAAAACTGCTGTTTATAAGCTTATAAAAATTAGCTTATTTAACAAAAAAAACTTATAAACTTAACACTATTTTTTTTCATAAATTTAAAAAATTAAGTAAAAAGTATACAGGATTCTAAAACAAACACCCCTAAAAAAATTTCAAAAAATAAAAACAAACACCCCTCCATAATCCATATGAGAAAATATTGCAGTATAGGGATATCTTAATAAGTAACCTCATTATTTGTTTTATAAAAAAAACCCGTGTTCAACTTCAACGACCATTGGGTTTATACTTCCTGCCCTAACTTTTCCTACTTCCTTCTCGCGTTCACCAGCTGTATTCCCAAATTCGAAAGGAGTTCTTGTAATTCAGATGCATTTCACCTTAAATAGAATTACGATGTGAAATCGAAACTAATTGATCATCATAGAACATCCATATATGGTTGCGTGAAAGAGGAATTCTGCGACTACATGGTTCAAAACTAAGTGAGCAATCGACTTGTTAAATAAAGCTCAGAACAAGGATCTTGCACCTAATTTAGGTGCATCAGGTAATTTTATTGATTTTATGCTAACTTGTGCGCTAACACTTCCGTTTTAGCTAGTTTCTAGGGCTTTTATGGTAGTAGAAACCCTTTTCTTGAGAAATGTTATAAATTATATTATCTGCTTAAAATGGTTGACCGTAGAAATCTATCTTAAAATGGTTTGTTTTGCGAATATGGTTAGTGTTGTATTCCTTATTTGAGATGGGAAATTTAACGTTTCAGTTGGTTACTTGGTTGTTTACTGTTTACTGTATGTTGCAGTGATTCAAGTAAATATGGCGGCAACTCCGCAAAATGTTGAGATGGAAGCAGCAAAGTTCTTGCATAAGCTTATTCAGGAATCTACGGATGAGCCCACAAAATTGGCTACAAAACTACATGTGGTATGTCACGTGTACGAGTGTATTCATATTCTTTTTGATTTTTAGTTGAGTAACATTTCTTAGATGATGATTCTTTTTGAATTATTTGTAAGGATCAAATCACCACCACCTTGTAAGGATTGAACTTGAAACATTAACAAAAACCTCTTAGAAGATGCGGATAACTATAAGTTATAACAAGATAAACACGACACCAAGATATAACGTGGTTCGGTCGTCAGGGCCACGAGCTACGTCCACGGGCAGCAACTAGAGACTTTGTTATTATGACTAAGTGTTTACATAGATGTTACCTCAAAGGTGCATAGGTTAAATGAAACCTAGCTACGATAATTATAGTTGAAACAAACCTAGAAATCCTAATTAATTACTCCCTAACTAACTAATTTGGCCATTAATGGATAAGCACTAAAAAATGGCCGTAGATCTCAAAGAATCAAATTACATCTCATAACTTTGAATTCATCTTGACTTCATGCAACCATATCCAAAGTTGAATTATCCATACTTCATATTTAACTTATCCATTAGTTCAAATTTGATTTCATTGCCATTTTAATTAACCAATAATCAAAACCGGCAATTTACGTTCACGTCGAGCTTCCCATGAATTATTTTCTAGTTTCAACATCGTACTGCTAATTTCAAGTCACACTAACATCATTAATTGATATACCCAAGTGGTACTACTGTCAATTTATTGTGCATTCATAACAGCAAAAACTCCTCAACTTTTCTAGGAGTCAATCTGTCATGTCCAGTCAATGTTATCCAATGTGCTACCTGCTTAAAACTAATTAAATAAAGCTGAAAGTAAAAAACTATTGAAACTTATTATATCACCTAAAAGTTTAACATTTGAATATCCATTTCAGAATTTAGATTATAATATACATGGTATGTAACTATGTGTTATTCCCCTGTTGCTCGTTACACATATATATGCTATAAATTCAGGTGCACTAACTTACATTCCTGAATCACCACTATAGCTTATTATGTGTGTAAGTTCTAATTTTTAATAGGCATGGAGATCTAGGAGACACTATCAATAAATTATTTATGTTTTCTGCCAAGTGTAGAAGCACATTTGGAGTTTCACATGGTTGATTATATGTGTAAGAATGCTAAGGATATATTTTGTTCAAGTTCAATGTGTACATTATGGTAACAGCTGATAGGCGGCAAGTTTGTAAAATAAGTTGGGCGTAGCCGAGGTAATATCTTAAGAGGGAGAACTGGGTTTAAAAAAGCGCGCCTGATGCGCGATGCGTGTGATGCGCTGGATGAAACGCATCAAGGGGTCTGATGCGCCCGGGGGTACGGGATGCGCTGTGATGCGCTCGAGTGGTGCGTGATGCGGGCGAAGCGTGATGCGATGCGATGCGTTTTCAGGGCTTTGTTGGCATTTGATCTGATTACTTTTTCTGGGCTGGGCTTGGCTTAAAAGCAGGCCTGTTTAAATTAAAAAAAAGCCTTTTAAGTATTAACCTAATAAAACAATAAGCTGCTTCCCATTTCCCCATTCACGTTTCTGCTTTGGCTGCTCTCTTCTCCTGAACTCTGAAGACATCGCAGGTGGGTTTGATGATGCAGATCTTGGAGACATTTAGTTTGTGATTAGAGAAAGTTTGGACTTTGGAGAACATTGTGGTTGGGGGGTGGGGGGGGGGGGGAAGTGGGGGGGTATTGATAATTTGTGTTTTGGTGATTTTGATTTACCTAACCGTATTTATCTATTATGTTATTCAACTTTAATGAACTACTATTAAACTACTTTTAGTATTGATTGAAGAATTTGTGATATATAAGTACTTAGAAGGTATAAAATTAGCTTAGAAGTAATTTTTGTGAAAATCGGGCGCATCGTGTTCGTGATGCGAGCGCATCACGCATCACGCATCACGCATCGGCTCCCGGGACTCTAAACGCATCAGAGCGCATCCCGCATTTTTAAACCAAGAGGGAGAATGCATTTGAGGTGATGAGAATGAGAATCAACGTGCATGAATATGGTTCACAGGCACAAATAAGAGACAAATCTAGAGATCAAAATGTGAAATGTATCTCATGTTTTGCGTAGAGGATGTATTGTGTTGATGACATAGAGTGGTAATATATATTAATTGTGATGATATATATAAGTAGACATGTATATTAACATGGTGGATTTTTATTATAAATGATAAGACAATTCATTTAATCTATTCATAATATGCATTTAATGGTGGTAATGGTCACAAAGATAGCAGTAGGCATGGGGATTAACTTGATTGGGAAAAAGAGGCATTTCAACAGTGTTCTTGTCCTCATAATGACCGAATCCAGCTATCTAAGCCTTCGTACAACAAGAAGATAATACAAGGGTGTTTGGGTTTGTTTTTGATGGAGATCAGATTATCGCGTTTGCCAAATATAAATAATTAGAAAATGGTGTTTGGCAAACCATTTGAAAGCGTTGATAATCTGCTTTTTTCTAAACAGAAAACAATTTTGGAAAAGCAGACCGAGACCATATGTCTCTTTATCTGCAATGCAAGAAGTTCTTTCGCTTTCAGAGGTCAACAAGTCACATGTCATATTCAATATATTTAACGGTAACTATGGTACATCCAATATTGATGAGTAATCAATTAGGATGCCCATAATATCAAAAATATTTCTCCTATGTTGATTGAATTTGTAAAAAAGAACCAACTTCTTTGCATCAAGTGGATCCTGAGGCTTTTGGGTTTACCATGAAAAATTATCCATCTCTCTTCCACTAGAACTTTTCTTTGACACAAATTAGTCGTAAAGGTTATTTAGTGGTTCTTCCTTGTTTAACAACTGTTTTCTCTTATGTCTTTTCATGGGTTCTACAGATTTTGCAGCATATGAGATCAAGTGGAAAGGAAAATTCAATGCCATACCAAGTTATATCAAGGTAAAAATATCAACACCATGTATGCCCTGATCACTAATATTTGGATTTCACAACGACACTACAAGCTGTTTATTTTTTATCGAAAGTAGAATTCGCATCAGTATCATAAATAAAGTTGACCTTTTTCTTAATTTTTTTAGAAGTACTATAAAAACTACACTGGTTTCAGTAGGTGGATTGTTAGAACTATTTTTACAATAAGAATCCAACTAGTTGCTAAAAATGTGTAGAAACATATGCACAATGTTAAAACTTCTCCAAGTGATCATATATTTTTATCTTTTAAAGGGCCATGGAGACGGTGATAAATAGGCATGGTCTTGATATGGAGGCTTTAATGTCATCACGACAACCATTGAGCGGTGGGACTCAAGCCGGAGAATCATCTTTGTCCCAAATTGCAGGTATGCGGGCATCATGTTCTTACTCTTTTTTATTTTATTTTTATTTTTTAATGTGATACTAGGTTGTCCCATTTTTTACGTGCATTATTCTTCTACAAAATAACAGGATATAATTGTTTTTCAGGTTCATCACAGCAAACTGCAGTGGAGAATGATTCGAAAAAGAATATAACTATAGAAGACTCAAAAATTGCAACTTTTTCAAGCAAACCTCCTAGCAGTACAGGGCATGACATCTATCAAGGATCTGCGAATCAACTTAACTGTGAGTACTAGAAATTAATATAACATATATATAAATGTATTTTTCACACATTTTTTGTTTTCGTTTTTTCCGAACAACAAACCTATTTCTGAAAAAGTTTATTATTGATCTCTATCAACTTGTTCATAATCATGACATGCACCACAACAATGCCACTTGCCCTCGGCAAGCACTGCCAACCTACTATCAATTGATAAATCAGTTTTAACAGTTGGAGATGCTTATAAAAATAATGATATTTAATTGTTTTAAAGTTGAATACAAGTTGATGTATATTCACACAAAACACTAAATGTAATCTAGTGAAGTACGAGAAGGTAAAGTTTTCTCCACACATTCCGTTAATATATATCTTTTTCAAAACATATCATTGCTAAGAGTTGTCTAATAATCAAAGAGATGTATCAATAGACTGCATGCATTTTACTTTTTGTTTTTATCAGTATGATTTGTGATTTTATTGGTTAACCACAGTTTCTTTTTCAATAAGGGTAATTCATTAGAATTTCATTTCATTTACAGCTATCAAGAATCACGGATCAAATGTTGGGTTTTCTGGTTCTTATGAATCAGGGCAGTTCAGCAATTCATATGATAACCCAGGTGGTGCAACAGTAATGCATAAAGGCCCTGCTGGAAAGGCATTGGATTATGAAGGAGGATTTCCAAATATGATGGCGAGTGTAAGTAAAACAGTTCAGGTATGACTTTCTTTCTTTTTGTTGTCTTTATACCTGCTTTTTTTAAATCATGTATATTTGTTTTACCTATTCAAGTGTGTGTATATATATATATATATATATATTAAATAATATACAGGGAGGCATTTTGAACAATGTAGCTGAAATGGGAGTGCTTCGAAATGAATCTTCAAGAGATACTGGAAAGTTACCAGCTGTACAAGCTGCTTCTGTTGGCCCTTCAATGCCTTTCAAGGAACATCATCTTAAACAGCTCAGAGCTCAATGCCTTGTATTTTTGGCCTTCAGGTTCTATTTTTTTCAGATAAATAAAGGTGTTCAGGTTGTACAAGCGAACACAATATATCCTGACATTGTTCAATGGCCAGCTGTTTATGTTTATGCCCACAAGTTCTAACGAATCGTTTCGACATGCAGGAATAATTTAATGCCAAAAAAATTGCATCTCGAGATTGCACTGGGTAATGTCTTTCCCAAAGAAGGTGAATACTTTTTCCGCTCTTACAAATCAACATTTCAGAGTGCCGTTGGTAACTTTGCTGTTTTCTAGAATGTTAACATATGAGAACATGTTATGGTGTTAAATTGTTAATTGCGGCTGTAAATGAACTAAACAAACATGAACGCAACTTGTTTGTGTTTGTTCGTTTAACTTCAGCCTAACAAAGGAAGGAACCCAAAATGGATCTCATATTCATGTTCTTTCGTTTACTTTAGCCGAACAAATAAACAATCATGAATGGATAAATGAACGAATTTTGTTAATAAAATAAATTTATACGTCTTCAGTTAGGCGTGTTCGTTAAAATATAGATTGAACGAACATAAATGAAAATTAACGAACAAACTAGAAACAATATGATAAAATTAAAAATTCTACAATATAAACAAGCACATTACACACACACACACTAAGAATCTAAGATAAACGTACTTTCCTGAACGTAAATTCTACAATATAAACAAGCACATCACACACACACAGACTAAGAATCTTAGATAAACGTACTTTCCTGAACGTAAGTGAATGAGCGAGATCATTGTTCATATCCGTTCATTTAACTAAACGAACAAAAGATTATTCATGTTCGTTTATTTGTTAAATAAACGAACTTTCCTCAGAATCGTTCACGAACTGTTCGTTGAATGTTTGGCTTTTTTACAGACCTAGTGTTAGTAAATTCATATCATATTGTATGTCTACATACATATTCAAAAGAAAGAAAGGGTTTTACTCTGCAAGTGAAGCATGTAGGAATTTGTATTGCAGATATATCTAGTGAGCAGAAGGGAAAAGAGCAATCTATTGGTCCTGGTTCCTCGAGCAGCGGATTTATTCCAGAAACCAACCTTTTGAAAGAAGGCGAGAAACTTGATAAAAATGATCTGCCTTCTGGTCTCCCTGAACACGGGGAAGGGTTGAAGAGTAATATAATTCCAAGAAAATTTGAGGCAGAAACATTTGAAGCAAAAGAATCCCAAACATTGTCTGTAAGCAAAGCAGCACAATCAGATGCTACTAACATTGCACTACAGGCAGAACATCAGCATGGGCATAATAGTCATTTGTCAAGTTTCTCTCTAAGTGAAAGGCACATGGTAGTCACAAAGAATGCTAATGTTCCAGAAAAGGATGTAATCCTTGGTGAGAACTGCTTCTTTTCTGTAATAGGACTCTGCTCTTATCAGATCTGAATGTAGTTGTAATGATGTTTAGCTGAAAAGAAGAATATCCTAAATTGTAGCAGGAAATAATCACGAGCGTGAAGATAATTCTGAACTGAGTACTTCAACAGCATCACCAAAGTTTACTACATCTGAAAAGTGGATTGCAGATTGCCAAAAGAGAAAAGTTGCTGCTGAGTATAACTGGGCTGTTAAAAAGAAGAAAACAGAGCAAAGGATGTCGGCTTGTGTTGAGAAGTTAAAGGTTTGCTATTTTTCTTAATTTTATATCAATAGTTTGCCAAGTAGAGTGTAAATTGCTGTTTTGTTTAAGGCAAACTTTTTTTTGTTCTTTTCATCTTAATATTTTGTCTTCTTAATATAGCAGTGATTAATAAACTCACTATTTTTCGTTCTAGGTACAAAACATTAGGGTTATTTTTATCGGTCTTTGCTATATTTTGCCCTACTAAAACAAGGCTCATGTTAGTGAAAAAATTCAACAGTACCTGTTGATTAGTTACAGATATTAGATACAAGTTTTTTATAGAATAGGATTTCTTGATGTATTAGGGTGATTTTATTAGTTCCTTTAGGTAGGTTATATTTTGCATATAAATTGAGTTGTTAACCTTTCAATGAGAAATCAATTGAAACATTTCCAGATCTGATTTACCAACATGGTATTAGAGCCTTAATTGGATGGATTTTCACTGAACCCTAGCCAGTACCGCTAAGGTCGCTGGCACCCTAACTGGTAGTAGACTAAGCTTATGGATGACTTCCCTAAGGTCGTTTTCTGCTTTAGGTCACTTTTAAAAGTAGGATTAGGTCCTAATTTGTTTGTTAGTTGTAAAAGTTCAGGGGAATAAAAGATTGATGACTTAAGATTTGTGTGACTGTTTATTTGTGAATATCTTTAACAGTTTAACATTAAATAAGGTGTAGATAAGATGTTTATTCTTATTCTTACTTGTTGGATTATATCTTCATTTTTTGTATCGCAGGGAACTGTTAGCTCTTCTAAAGACATTTCTGCAAAAACAAGAAGTGTTATCGAATTAAAAAAACTTGAACTTTTAAATCTCCAACGGCGTCTACGAAAGTAAATTCTTCTATTTATTGTATTAGTTATCAATGTTTCTGTTGTTTCATGTTAACTATCCATTTACTTTATATACGTTTTTTTGCAGTGATATCCTTCATGATTTTTTTAGACCTATATCTAATGAGATGGATCGCCTGAAATCAATTAAGAAACATAGAATAGGTCGAAGATCAAAACAACTTGAGAGGCATGAACAGAAGATGAAAGAAGAACGCCAGAAAAGAATTCGAGAAAGACAAAAGGATTTCTTTGGTGAAATGGAATTGCATAGGTACATATTTATTAAGGAAAAAGTATGCATAGACAACCCAACTATTAAAACTATTTTAAAGGCCACTGAAGTATCAATCTTCATTTTTACAATTTCCAGTAAAAGAACATACTGGGAAATTCGGTGAATGACAACAAGATATCTAAATTTAAATCTAGTGTAAGTCTGTAACTTGTGTTACATCTAGAGTTGTAAAAATCACAAAAATGTCATGAATGTATAATATATATGTTTTGAAAATCCATTTACTGTTGATTCGTCTTTGTAGAATCATTAACATTCTTTTGCGTTCATACAACTCTAGATGTGACTACAACTTTTAAACTTTGAGGTTTTTTTTTTTGTCATTTACAAATTTCTGGCGAGTTTTATGCGGTAACTGTTGTAAATGAGCCATTGAGGTTCTGCTCTGGTCAGGGGGTTGGTTACCACACAGGAGGTCTTAGGTTCGAGTCTCCTCGTGGGGTTTTTCCTCCGGTGGTGTTGAGGAGTAGGGTTTATCCCCTTTGGTGGGATGTGAGTCTTGCATACTGCCCAATTGGATGTCACTGTGGGCCTCCGTCCACTAACTACGAACAAGCCGTTCAAAAAAAAAAAAACTGTTGTAAACAAAACTAATACTTGGGTATACATCATCCCTATTCATAATCAGCTTACTTGTTAAATAATGTTCGCGAAACTTTTCACGACTTCAGTTTTATGTATAACTCAAGCAAGTGTTTGAACTACTTCTTCTTACACGAGTTGATACATCTGTAGGGAAAGACTTGAAGATGTATTTAAATATAGAAGAGAACGGTTGAAGGGCTTTAACAAGTATGCAAGAGAATTTCATAAAAAGAAGGAGAGACTTCATCGCGAAAAGATTGACAGAATCCAACGAGAAAAAATCAATCTTTTAAAAATTAATGATGTCGAGGGTTATCTTCGAATGGTGCAGGTAAATTATATGATCTACCAATACAATCAACAAAAATATCTGCATTCCAGAATTGTTTAATGAAATAATATTAAAATTATTTTTACAGGATGCAAAATCGGATCGTGTGAAGCAATTATTGAAAGAAACTGAGAAGTATCTACAGAAGCTTGGATCCAAGCTGAAAGAAGCAAAAGTTATTAGTAGATGCTTTGAGGCAGATATGAATGGGGTAAATGATAGTAGTGAATTTACTATCGAGGATGAAGACGAAACAGACCAGGCCAAGGTATCCTATCCCCCTTTTATTGGTGACTCTAGTACTTATTTCACCCCTTGTAAAGATATTGCCTCTTATGTTTGTTTGCTTTTTTATCTTACTAAACATTAATTTTCTTTTACAGCATTATATGGAGAGCAATGAAAAGTATTATCTGATGGCTCATAGGTATTCTGACGATTGGCTAGTCTAGTCTTTGTTGAGATACTTTTCGTGCTTTTTCTCAAAGTCGAAACTTTTAGATCCTTATTTCTCCATCTTATAACTTTCTTTTCCCTTTAGCGTACATATTTCATCTTTCAAGCATAATTTGAAAGAACTATCACAGACTTCTCTTTTACATGGTATATAAGATTAAATATAGAATACACTTTTCTTTCTTTCCCTTTAGAGCGAGTATTAATCTTCCAGGCATAATTTGAAAGAATTCTATGGACTTCTCATTTTACATGAATATGATCCTCTAAACTTTGTTTTTGCATGATTAAATTCCTTAGCTTTCAAGTTTAGGGAATCTATCATGCTAAATCGGTTTTCATTTATATTAATCGGTTAAGGGGTTTAACAAAGTGTAGAGACTTATGTGTGCAAAACATTAATATCCAAACGTTTTCTCCTTTTCTGAAGTCTCTCCTTACAATTTTGGATGTGTTTAGTGAGTGTAAGCTTCCATTATTTTACTTACATTTTGAACTCATTAATAGCTCTATTCTGCAGCATTAAAGAGACTGTAGCAGAGCAGCCGGCTAGTCTCGTTGGTGGAAAGTTGCGAGAGTAAGCTATATAAACATACTAAATTTGGGAAAATAAGAGTAGATTGTATTTTTTTATAACTTCAATCTTTCTTGAGTCTTGCATGTTTATATATCGCTTTTCCTTAGGTACCAGATGAACGGATTACGTTGGCTACTGTCATTATACAACAATCATTTGAATGGAATTCTTGCAGACGAAATGGGACTTGGGAAAACTGTTCAGGTATTATTATCTTCAGTTCTTGCTAGTTCTATGAGTTTTTATTAAGAATTATTTTACAGATCTGAATATTGTTTCTGCAGGTTATTTCATTACTCTGTTATCTAATGGAAAATAAAAATGATAGAGGGCCATTCTTGGTGGTTGTGCCATCTTCAGTTCTTCCTGGATGGGAGTCAGAAATTAACTTCTGGGCTCCAAGCATCAACAAAATTGTCTACTCTGGGCCTCCTGAAGAACGTCGAAAGTTATTCAAGTATGGGAACGGAAAATTTATATTTGTTGAACTCTCATTGCAATTATATTTATCAATAATAGAGTCTTCTATGAATCATTGCAGGGAGAGAATTGTTCAGCAAAAATTCAATGTTCTTTTGACAACTTATGAGTATCTCATGAACAAACATGACAGACCAAAACTTAGCAAAATACATTGGCATTATATTATTATTGATGAAGGGCATCGTATAAAGAACGCTTCTTGCAAATTAAATGCTGATTTGAAGCATTATCATAGCTCTCACAGATTGCTTTTGACTGGAACTCCTTTGCAGGTTTGAGTATTATAATATAAGAAAGCAATAAAATACATCAATCATGTGTAGTATATGTAAGCAAACCACTCTTTCTTTGTCAAATTATGCAGAACAATCTTGAGGAACTGTGGGCGCTTCTTAACTTTCTGTTGCCAAATATTTTCAATTCATCTGAGGATTTTTCTCAGTGGTTTAATAAACCGTTTGAAAGTAACGCCGATAACTCCCTTGAAGAAGTAAGCATCATATTTATTAACTTTGCGCATTCTTGATGTGGAATTCTTGATGTGTCTGTAACGATAGATTTTTTAAATTATGTTCAGGCTTTGTTATCTGAGGAAGAGAATCTTTTAATCATAAATCGTCTTCACCAAGTTCTACGACCATTTGTGCTTAGGAGACTGAAACACAAGGTTCTTCATTCTGGATTTACTTTTGTAGTCACTTATAAATAATACATAGATACAGCTCTCTGCGCGCACTTGACTTGACTTAAAGTGAGACAATATCGAACATTTTTTTGAGTCCGTTTCGATTAGTTTACGAGTTGTATTGACTTGATTATACCTATGGTCTTATCTGTATGCTCTCTTGTATGATTGGAGATATCATTATATCCTTAGAGAATAATAACAATAATAATGATAAGCATAAAAGCTAAATTATTGTATGTTTCATGCTTAAGATCCTTGCTAAGGAGTTTCTTATCTCTTTTTTAAGTGATGATCTTTATTTTATTTTTGTTATTTAGGTTGAGAATGAGTTACCTGAAAAGATAGAGAGACTCGTAAGATGCGAGGCTTCTGCATATCAGAAACTATTGATGCAGAGAGTAGAAGATAATCTTGGTGCATTTGGTGCTACGAAGGTTTGTTCTGCTATAACTTTGGTTTAAGCTGTCAAATTGTTAAGAAATGTTTATAATAATGTTTGAGATTTGAAACACGAATATATAAGAAATATGTCTTTTTCATGAACTCATGAATACTCGAATAGATTTAAGTTTCTTTCTGTTTGCAATTAGCTTTTTAAGGCATCTTTTCTTTATTTTTTTTCTCTCATTAGGGTCGCTCTGTGCATAATACTGTTGTTGAACTACGAAATATATGCAATCATCCTTACCTCAGCCAGCTTCATACTGAAGAGGTTGGTCTTCCCTTTCTTTTTATTGCAATTTTCCCTTCTTTTCTTCGACTCTCTAGAATCTGTAGTCATATTATGGGGCTCTTGTTCCGAGGATCTATATTTGGTATTTTGTCGTTGCTTACTGAAGTTGTTTTCTTTTGTTTTAGGTTCATGATTTTGTTCCCAAACATTATCTTCCCAATATGATAAGGTTTTGTGGGAAGCTTGAGATGTTAGATCGACTACTTCCAAAGCTAAAAGCTACTGATCATCGGGTATAATATTCCAACCGAGTTTAACTCAAAAGCAGCTACACATACATCAGTTGTTTTGAGTTATAGATGGTAGCAAAATCTTTTAATGTATTCTGTACCTGAGAGAAATACGTATATCTACGCCACGTTGCCCCAATCTGTTTGATTATTTTCCCTTTTTAATTTCCCTATGCAGATTCTTCTCTTTTCAACAATGACTAGGCTGCTTGATGTTATGGAGGATTATTTGTATTGGAAACAGTATAAATACCTTCGCTTGGATGGACATACGTCTGGAGGTGATCGTGGGGCCCTCATTGATCAGTTCAACAATCCAGGATCTCCATTTTTCATATTCCTGCTCAGGTAACCAACATTTTTTGTTTGGTTCAATGTTTAAGTGATGATTGATGATCATAAATCTTTTGATTCCTTTTTCACCTTCCCTTCTGTTTGTTTTTTTATTTATGGCATTTTTGGTCTTATGCTCGTAATATTGCTGAGTATTAGTTTGTGTGATTCTTAGTATACGTGCTGGAGGTGTAGGAGTGAATCTTCAAGCTGCGGATACAGTCATCATTTTTGATACAGATTGGAATCCACAGGCAATAAATAGATACATATTGTAGTTCATACTTGTTTTTCCTTTTTATTAAATAAATGATCAATGGTGTGGTGTCCCTCCCTATGATTAGGTTGATCTGCAAGCACAGGCTAGAGCTCACAGGATTGGTCAGAAGAAGGATGTACTTGTTCTTCGGTTAGAAACTGTATGTATACCTTAGGAGTTGGGGTCCATGAACTTCAATATTTATTTATGAAAATTTGAAAAAGTTCAGACATTTTTATTACATGTTAGTTCATCATAAATATGCTGCTGCTAGGTTAAAACGGTGGAGGAACAAGTTAGAGCTTCAGCTGAGCACAAACTTGGAGTTGCTAACCAGAGCATTACTGCTGGGTTCTTCGACAATAACACAAGGTAGCATCATATGATGCATTCCTTATTTAAACAAACTGTAGTATTTTCTTGACATTTCATACACTGTGGTAAATGAATGATTAATTCTATTAGAAAGACCAATTTTTTGTTATATGTTTTTACACGTCTTCTCAATTTAGAAATGTTACATTCATGCTAAAGACTTTACGAGTTTAAAAAGACCAATTGTGTTATTTATTTTTACATATCTTTTCAATTTCAAAATGTTACATATATACTAAAGACTTAGATTTTGAATATTTAAAAATTAATACGTCGCATAAAACTAAAGTGTTACCAAACCACAAGATTAATAAGGTTTTAATACTTACTGAAAGTATAGTCGGACAAATTAATTAGTTAAATCATTAATGATTATACATTATTAGCAGACAAAAAGATTGGCTATAAATCTGCAGCAAAGCGCCAAGGTACTATCCTAGTTTAACACCGTGTCTGTGTAACATGTGAGAAGTTGAGGCGCCCGGGCTACCCTCTAGGTTCGCCCATGTATATATATCATGTGTTTGTAGTAGACATACTCACATACATATCATATTATCATGAGTGTTTATATACGTGTGTAATTATACATCGTGTTTTAATATGTATTTTGTGTATTATGTGCGTGTATATGTATATAGACATACACATTTTGCTCCTTGGAAAATAAGTGAGTTGACCATCTTGTTTACTGGATTGTAGTGCGGAAGACCGAAGAGAATACTTGGAGGCCCTGCTACGGGAATGCAAGAAAGAAGAAGCTGCTCCTGTATTAAATGATGATGCTCTCAATGATCTCATAGCCCGGAGGTACATACGTCCTTTGGTACTTTGGTTTACCAAATGTTCACTTATCTCTTTGTTATGATGCACAGAGTAATGCCAACATGGTTTCATTTTTTAAATATCAGATTACATAAACTATGTATAAACTCATACAGTAATCTGGATGTATGATTGCAGTGAGTCTGAAATTGACGTATTTGAGGAAATCGATAAAAAACGACAGGAGGAGGAGCTGGTAATTCCCTTCAGAATTCAGATTTTTTCAGTATCTTCTATCTATATGCTGTGTATTAGTACTAACAATATTGTTCAGGTTGTTTGGAAAAAGCTGGCATTAGAACAAGGGGGGTTAAGTGGTGAAATCATACCCCCCCTTCCTTCTAGACTTGTGACGGAACATGACTTGAAATCATTTTGTGAAGCTATGAAGGCAGTTGAAGTTCCCAAACCTGTGGCTGTACCCGGTATTGGGGGTAAAAGGAAGGGCGAGCTCGGTCATTTGGATATTCAGCATTACGGAAGGGGAAAACGAGCAAGAGAGGTTAGTTCTTTTTTAATCTTCAATTATTATTAGAAAGGTCAATTAGTGCCTTTTTTTCCCCAAATTATCCAATTTTTTATTGTTAGAGGTAGCAAAATAGGTGGGGCGGGTGGGTGGTTAATGGGTCAAACAGTTTGGGTCGAAATGAGTTGTTTTTAGTTTGGGTTGGGACATTGGGTTGACCCACAAAATTAAATTAATAGCTAGTGCGTTAAATATGATCGCATAAACTATTTAATGAATAGAAGTGTTTGGGTTGAAAACTTGAAGTGAGCTGTTTTAATAGGTCAAAAGGGATTGGGTTGACGTGCACACGTTTTTTTTTTTTTGGTTTTTCTAATAAACAGTGTGTTAAAAATAGTTACAGAAACTACGTTATTACATGAATAATCTGACTTTGTACCATTAAATGGTCTTGGGAGGCTGTGAGCAGCATGTGAAGTAAAGTTTGGACAGCCTTTAACTAATGTCCATTAATTCATTATTCAACCATTTGACTCGTTGCGAACAAGTCATAACCCAAATTGATCCATTCTTAAGTATCTGGGTAGGAATTAACACCTCTAGCGATTATGGCCGACACACATGCCATTTTGTTTCCTTATTCTTATTTTTGCTGTTATTATCTATGGTATATTCTGTAGGTCCGTTCTTACGAGGAGCAATGGACAGAAGACGAATTTGAGAAATTGTGTCAAGTTGAAAATCCTGATTCCCCCAATCGTAAGGAAGAACCGAAAGAACGGGGCTTGGTTACTGTCACAAGTGAATCTGGCATGGTTATTGGTGCATCAGGGGCTGCGTTGCCAAACATACAACCAAACCAACCTTCTGAAAATCTCCCCTTTCAACAAATCAAGGAGGTAAACGTAAATCCACCATCAAAACGGGGTCGTGGAAGGCCTAAAAAGAACCCTACAGTAATTTCTTCGAATTCAACGATTATTCCAGCCTCTTCTACTGTTGGAAAAGTTGCTCCATCAGTTCACCCGTTGGGTGGACAAATTGCTAATATTACTAGTCCTGGTGCCGAGTCAATTCCTACTGATAGTGTGCAGTCAACAGTTACTTTGACTTCTGCTGCTAATGCCACCCTGGCAGTGCCGCCTGGTTTTCAGCCTTCAACTGATCATCCTCCTGGTTTTCAACCAACCACCGCTCCTCCTGGTTATAAACCATTGATCACCCCCCCTCCTGGCTATCTGCCAACCACCACTGCTCCTCCTGGTTACCAGCAAATAACCCCACCCCCTCCTGGATTCCAACCGAAAATCGCTTCACCTCCTCCTCCGGCAGCTTCTCCAGCCACCCCACTTATTTCTGGTTCTGCATCAACCCCTACAATACCTCCTTCGGGACCCCAATCAACCAACACCAATGTGCCACCAGCTTCTCAATCAGACACTGCACCTAATTCAAGTCTTTCGTTACCAACGGATCCCGTCTCCATTCCAATGCTCTCTCCAACTTCTGTCGGCCCTCAGTCTGCTATATCTCCTTCTGAAGTCACACCGGGTCGAGGTAGAGGCCGAGGTCGGGGTCGACCACGAGGTCGAGGCCGAGGTCGGGGTCACATAGTTGAAAGTGCGGTTGATGAGCCCCAACGTAGGGATAGGTTAACAGGTAATATAGTATTGGCTATCCCGGGTCTTCGGAACTCTTCTCCAGTTGGTAGGCCTGAAAAAGGATCCCCAGTGGCTATTTCTACTGCTTGTGAAACAGAAAAGAAGCCCGAAACTTTGGTTTCTGGGTCAAATCCTGTAAGTGCTGTCAGTAGTACACCGGTTGCAGCGACGGTTAGCACTCCTGTGACCGTATCTGCAACTCCTTCTCGAACCTCGAAAACTAAATCATCACAAAAGACGCCACCAGTCCCTGCTGTTTCTTTTACCGAGACTCCGATTTCTGTTAATGAGATGCAGGTTTCTGTTCCCGAGACACCTGTTTCTGTTCCTGAGAAGCCTGTTTCTGTTACTAAGACGCCGGTTTCTGTCACCGAGATGCCGGTTTCTGTCACCGAGATGCCGGTTTCTGTCACCGAGATGCCGGTTTCTGTCACCGAGATGCCGGTTTCTGTTACCAAGACACCGGTTTCTGTTACTGAGATGCCGGTTTCTGTTACTGAGACGCCGGTTTCTGTTACCGAGATGCCGGTTTCTGTTACCGAGAAGCCGGTCTCCGTTTCTGTTGGATCTCAATCCACCGAGTTTGAAACCTCGAGCTCTCAGGCAGCAACGCCGGCTGTCACTACATCTGTTGGTTCCCTCTCCGTGTCTCCAAGCTCCATATCGAAACAAGGTAGAGGACGAGGGAGAAAGGCTCAGAGTGGGGCAGACCCGCCCCGTCGCCGGGAAAGGAGGAAAATTGATATGGTAGATTCTCAGGAGCAAAAATCTGACGAACCGAAACAGAAGAAAACACGAGCTTCTTCTGGTAGAAAAACCGTTGCTACAAGAAGTATGTTACGAAACGAAGCACAGAAGAATAATAATCAAGCTTCTGAATTAGTTGAACCATTGCCAAACCCTTCATCGAACGTGAAAGAAAATTCAAAAGTTGATATATTAAACAAGTCTGCTGCTACCCTTGAAAGTACCGACCCCAAGGAAGAATTAGGTACCAATAAATTAACATATTCAAAGGTGAGTATCTATACACTTGCATATGTATCAATTTCAAAACTATTTTCTTTACCTTCTGATATAAGGTTGTCTTTATCTTTTGAATTGTTTGCTGCAGGCAGAAATCGATTCCAAATCTGAGACGCTGGAGAGAAAAGAGTCCAAACCTTTGAAAGAAGTCCAGAATTCATCTCATGGGGATAACTTGCCTCAAAAACTCGAGCCCTTAAAAGCGGAAACTGAGAATGTGGAACAAGCAACAGATTGCAGTGCTTCAGAAGATGCTGAAAAGAATATTAAATCTAAAATTGATGTTTCTGAAAATGTTTCTGTTGAAAACGAGGTACTGTAATATTATTGTCTGATTTCTTTTGTTTCTGTAACTTGCTGTTGCATTTTATGTATGCATTGTTTTGTTTATGTACAGAGTGAAGAAAAAGATCCTGCCATCATTGACAGTAACACTCTGGAAGCTATCCCTGCAACTGTTGAAAAGAATGTTGAAATAATTCAGAAACCACCAACTCCTGTTTTGCAGGTAGTAATTTAACGATACACACAGACACACACACATATATGTATGTATGTATGTATGTATACACGTACACACACATGTGCGAGCGCACAGACTCTGTGTGTGTAAATAATATTCTCACACACATAATGTTGTATGTTTTTGTGCATATAATGGTGCAGAGCGAAGAAACTGAAACCACCTGCTCTAAAGCATCTGAAGAGATTTCTGAGGGAAAAGTTGTCCATGAGGAGAAGGAACATGAAGCTAATCATCCCATAAGGGAAGATGGGGATGACATCAAGATTACATCATCAGAGCTTGCCGTTACACAGGTTAAATCTCAAACACATTTCAGTTATTTAGTTTGTAAGAATTTTTCAGAAGTTTGAAGTTCCGTGTTGGGGGAATTTTTTTGAGGAGGGGGGGGGGGGGGATGTGCCATCTTTCTACTTGTATCCTTTTCTCATGTTTTTGTTCATATGATTGAATTCAAGATTAAATTTAGCAAGACTTGGTTCGTATGAGCTGATAATATTAACAGCATGGTATTGTACTTGGAGAGTTATGGACATTCATTTAACAATTACAAGTTATCACTCTAACAATATGCTGATCAAGACTTTCTCAACACGTGACATCATTTGACCATTGACATGTTGAAGAATTATTTTTTAATATTAACAACATATGTAGAGTCTAAGAAATATACGAACACATGACATCAATTGTTGTTGTTTCTATGTTGTATATGAATCGGAATGTGTTTAGTTTTTAGTTAATCAAAAATTTTGGTTTTCAAGTTTATATAGTCCCATTTTCCTGACCCTGTGTCCCTGATATATAGACTTTGTTACGTCAGTTAATATACACAATTTCTCTTAATATAACACATCGGAGCCAATGGGCCTAAGCGAAGAAAGAGGGGTCAAAGTCGGGCCTCTTTTCATGGGTTTGGGCCCAAGTGTGCACTTTTTGCACCAATGGCCTTGTTCTTTATATAGCTATGAACTGTTCAGTTTGATTCTAAACCTGCTGATGAATTTGTCGGTGACAAGACAACACTAGAAGCCAGTAGTGTGTCAGATGAAAGAACACACAATGATCCTCCTGTTGAGAAAGTAAAACCAAAATAAATGTTTCTTTTTTCAAATATGTTTCAGTATTATCGTCTGTGTGGGACATAATTTAGGGTGAGCACGGTGCGGTTTGGGTCTTGTTTTGCATAAAATCGAAACCTGACCAAAAAGTCTCAATTTTCAGGATCTGAAAGCTTTATGGTTTCGGTTTAATTTGGTTTTGGCTTAAACTTCTGCTTGGTTTGACCAGAAACCAAACCGTTGCCTTTTGCTTTGCGTGGGTTATTTCATTTAATTTGGTTTTTTAGGTGTCTTACCATTTTGTTCTATAAAATTATGTGAAAAGGTAATTGATGCTTCACAAGGAGAAAAAGAACATGAGAAACTGGGAGTTGATGTGGAGACAACAAACGAGATTCCTGACAAGATGGTAGCAACTTGGCTTTCTATTTCTTCATTTGTTTATATACAAAAGTATGTATATAAATGTTATCAAATTTTTTTAGGGTGAAGACGGGAACACATTATCTGAAAAGGCAAATGATGCTTCGCAAGGAGAAAACGAGCACGAGAAACTGGGAGATGATGTGGATACGACAAACGAGATTCCTGACAAGACGGTAGCAAACTTGGCCTTTCTATTCCTCATTTACATATATACTAAAGTATGTATTAATGTATATAAGCGTTATTTAATTTTTTAGGGTGAAGAAGGTGACACATTATCTGAACAGGCAAATGATGCTTCACAAGGTGAAAATGAACACGAGAAACTGGGAGATGATGTGGAGACGACAAACGAGATTTCTGACAAGATGGTAGCAACCTTGGCCTTTCTATTTCTCATTTATTTTTATTCTAAAGTATGTATATAAGCGTAATTTAATTTTTAGGGTGAAGAAGGGGGCTTAGATGTCGAACCCTCTGAAAATGTTGGAGAAGGTGAACATGATAAAGACAGACTTCCAAAGAGTGATGAATCCAGTGGCAATGTAGAAAAGGTAACTGAAGATGTAAATTTCAAAAAAGGTGCATTTGACACGATCGAAGTTGGTTGAGTTGGGTTATGCTGTAACACTTACGGGTGAAAGTGTTGTAAATAGTTTGTGTCAAATATGATTATGTTTCTTTACTAATCTAATTATTATAATATAATGATTGAGATGTTTTATGTCTTTGAAATACATATTAGGCTACTTTTGTATGCTTGGGCATTCGATTCATATCCTTTTTTAAACTGTTTTCGTTTTCTTTTTATTTTATCTTTTGCCCATATAAACCATTTGAGATGGAACACAACCCAAATAAGTCCATTATCATCTCTACTAATAAATCAAGCTTTCCTCTTGAGTTTCTCAAAAAATTAACCGACGAGTGGGTTTGTGGATGTCTTTGTGTTCCAATTAAATGGTGCTTTTTTTTTCGTAGTCTTATTTTATTTATGATTTCTAGGGGGGAAAAGAAGACACTGGAAACACACCGATGGAGATCGATGAAAAATCCCCTGAAAAGATGGATGATGTGATGGAAACTGAGCAATCAGCTAAAGAACTTCCTACCGCACAGGTAACACACTTTCATCATTTATTACATAAGTTATGTAGTCGAGGCTTATGTAATCATATTTAGGTATGATGTATTGCAATTCTACCTATGACAATAAAAAGCTGCTTTTTTATTGTTCCTTTTTGGTAATTATATTTTTGTCCTGTTCTGGTCATTTTATCTGTGTGTTTTTGTAATTACAATGGGCTATATCTGTAAATTTTACCAAAATGTTACTAAATATCAACCTATTGTGCTCACTGGTCCATTTTGGTAATGATATTCTTAACAGAAAAAAAGAAAAAAATTATCGAATGACTCGGTATATATATAGTTGTATACATATATTATTATTCCGATCATTTTGGTAATTTAGAGAATTCTGTGTTTTCTTAATAACAACATTAAATTGATTGCTTTTTTCCTGATTTAGTTCAGTAATCTAAAATAATATTTTTTAATTACTAAATCGGGATCGGAAAAAAGTATAATTACCAGAAAAGACTAGTGGCTAAAGTAAGTTGCTGTTTAGTGAGATTAACATACAATTTAACTGGTTCTGCTTAATTACCTAATAAGCACATTAAACAAAAGTATAATTACCAAAAAACCACCCACTGGAATCGGGATCGGAAAAAAGTATAATTACCAGAAAAGACTAGTGGCTAAAGTAAGTTGCTGTTTAGTGAGATTAACATACAATTTAACTGGTTCTACTTAATTACCTAATAAGCACATTAAACAAAAGTATAATTACCAAAAAACCACCCACTGGAATCGGGATCGGAAAAAAGTATAATTACCAGAAAAGACTAGTGGCTAAAGTAAGTTGCTGTTTAGTGAGATTAACATACAATTTAACTGGTTCTGCTTAATTACCTAATAAGCACATTAAACAAAAGTATAATTACCAAAAAACCACCCACTGGAAGGTATAATTACGAAAGGACCAATGAAAAATAGGTTGCTATTTTATGATGTTAGCCATATAAATATTTTTATCATTGTTTAACTTGTATGAATCTACCTATTTCCATTTATATACAATTTAGGAGGCTTTAGAGGAAGCTAAACCATCCAAAGAGGATGATGACGAGCAGGGAGAGACCGTAACCGAGCTCGAGCAGAAAACAGATGTGATTCCTCTTGAGCATGTAATTTATACAAAAAATGCATTTGACCAATGATATTGATCGTGAGATCCATATGTTTACACTTTCTTTAATAACCAATACAGGATAAAAAAGAAAATTTAAATACTGATGAAGAACATCTTAAAGAATCAGAACCCATGCAAGTGGAATTCGAATGTGAGAACCAGAAAGAACAGGTGCAGACTTGAGCGTTTTCCTTCTTTTCTTTATAATATTATTTTCTTAATTTTCTTTCGGTTCTTTTAATTTGGATTTGTGAATGTTGCAGGGTGAAGAAAATAATCCTGAAACGATCAATGAAGTAGATACTCCCATGGATGGCACAAGTGGGAATGATGATGACAAAGATCACAAACCTGAAGTAGAAATTGGGGAAACAACAAAAGATCTGTCTGTTGCAGACGCCCTAAATTTAGCAGATGTGAAGCCAGATGTAATAACTCAAATTGAAATCGAAACACAGAACCTTGTAGCAGCAGAAGAATCGGGTGAAAAAGATGGCAAGGATTCCAGTGTAATTGAAGAAAACAAAAATGAGAAATTTGAAAAACCCGAAGAAGCTGATGAGTCAAAAACTGAAGAATGTGAAAAAGATGTCACTCCCGTTGCAGCCGAATTACAAGTTACTGAAGTGGAAATACCCGATGACTCTGCAAAGGAACATGTCAACGATGTTATTCCAGAAGCAGAAAAAGAGCAAGAAATCGGTGCAGAAGTCTCCATTTTGGAAGAAAAAGAACCCATCACTACCGATTCAACGGTTGAAGAAGAGAAAGTTGTTCCAGAAAAAGCAGCTGTGATCTCTCAAACAGAGGACCATGAAAATGATTCCACAATCAAAGCAGAAACATCATCAGTGGATGAAACCCCAAGTTCTAAAACAGAGGTGGATGATTCAACAGTCAAAGAACAAGCAGGTGATCCATTAGCATGCTAAATTATTCGGTTAAGGATATGAAACCCGACAAACAGAGAATTAGCTGTAATTATTATTATAAATATAATAACTGATCTATATAAATACGTGGCTAGACATATCATTTTGGTATCATCTTATGTAACATCAAGATTTAGCATGTAACTAATCCTAGTTTCCTAGTCATGATTATATCTTGTTTAATTTTCTAAGTAGAAGCTTAAAATAACTACAGAGTGCAAGTCCTAACACCCCCATTGCCTAACAATCAGCATGTGTCATTGCTTTTTTGCATTCAATATTGTTGGAGCATGTGGGTGGTGGTTTAGATGCCACATGATTGCATGGTCGTTTCTTTTGTGAGAGATTTGGAGACATTTTGAGGTGTCTCTACAACACATTACACACCTAGAGCCATTTTTAGCACGTTTCGTGCCAAATTTCTAATGAGAAAATGACTTGTGCTGTTAGCGTACCTAAGTTTGGTGTACTTGCAATCGCTTTAAATGAAAAGTATTTAATTTAAAGCATTTGTGAGTGTATTATCATCTAGCTTAGGTGTCGTTAGCATTATTTCCCATTCTTGAATACCATTGCTTGATGATCATTGGAGTGATCAATCCACCAAGAGTTTCTTTGTGGATGTTTTCAGAATACATAGAATATAATAGTATTATTCATTCTTCTCAAAATTGTTGGTCTATATAATTATTTTCCAATGTTGTGACATGTTTGAACTATCTTTAATTTTTGGCATTTTTCTTTATTGTTATATTCAAAATCTTTTTATTTATTTTTAACAAAACTTTAAGTATAAGTTGACCATAATTAATTACCAATGAATTCTGTTAACTATTAGTATCTTATTGACATTTAGTTATTAGTTAACTTCTTATTAATCCTTAATTTATTTTTACTTGTATACATACGTAGTTCTTGGTTGTTGAAGAACACCTTGAGTTCCTAATTGTTCTTCATGTTCCAATTTTATTCATGTTCTGGTTTGTGTTAACTTGTTTTGGATGTTAATTACTACACATGTTATTAACTTTTTGTTACCAAAATTATCCATATTGGAAATTTAATCTTGAAACATGTAGCACCAAGAACACCATTAACTCTTTATTGTACCCATATCGGAGCCTCATTTGGAAAATTTTAGCACCAAGAAACCATTCTAGAGAACACCCAAACAATCAGAAGATCATACGCACCAAGAACACACATGCATGCACTTATCATCCTCCGATCCTCGATTTCCAGGTCTGGATTATGTTAGAAGTTTGTACAATGTTATAGAACTATATAGGTATAGCAACAGAGGCAATACACCAAACATTATACATTTTAAACTTCCCGTCAAAAGTCCATATACATGTATTGAGACAACTTAAAATATAAGGCGTTTAAAAAATAATCAGTCATCTGGGTTCCGAGTCTAGTAGTGTTTTTATTATAAGTCAGGACCTCGTTCGTGTTGTTTTTACAGGTTATATATGCCATAACAACCCCCCCCCCCCCCCCCCCCCCCCCCGGCCCTCCTCACGCACATAAATCCGATGACAAGAACGACAAGGAATCAATGTACCCTCCCACAAGAAAATGAATCATTCATAGGTTTGTTGTTTCATCGAATATACCCCAAAGAAAATTTTCTAATAAATTTGTATATTTACCGTAATTATTAAATTTTCTACTTTTGGTACAAAAAAAATATGTTCTTGCATTAGTACATGCTATATAAAATACTAGTAAGTCGTTTGGCTGTGCATACGCACAGCCCACAAAATTGACATTGAGTTCTAAGTATAGATTTATGTGAATTGTTTAAATATACAGTGTATAAAGTATGACAAACATTTTAAAAAGTTGCTTTAAAAAGGTATGTGAACAACATTATATGTTTTGCACGTTTCATACACTAAAATTTAATATGTGACATCAACAACATATTTTTTGTATTGTCAAGAGTAACCTCAAGAAATTATAACGAATATAAATAAACACATAAGTACAATGATATTATTTCATGTGACTTCGAACGGAAGACTATCTTCTTTTTCTTTTAAATCTTTGAATTTCCATAACCACTAACTAAAAATAATAATCAAGGACGTAAGGGAGATAAAAACGAGCATAGTTGGGGTAAATACTGGTTATAATTGTGTTGTAGAAACCATAGCTTACATAGCAATTGTTGAAGAGTAGAGTTACGTTATGGTGTATGTAATTCTTAGCAATAAAGCCAATAATATAGCAAGTCAAAAAGAATTTTAATAAATATCTTATGCAATCATGCATAAGGGGATTATCAATGTGGATTTCAAGTCCTAATTTGCTGATTTTGGCAGGCTGCTGTGTTACGTAAGGTCTTTGGCTGGATTTTTGCATTTGCTTAATTGAGTCTGATCCTTGGTGCTTTCTTTGGTGTAGAGCTTTACACCATAGTTTTGTTTTTTGTATTTCTATATGTAAGCTGTTGGCTTTTTCTACATGGCTTAGGTGCCAGAGAGAGAGCGAAGGGGGGAGGATAATCAACATATGCATCTCAAATCCTGCAAATAGCCAACTTGACAGCCGGCTATTGTAAATATTAATACAGAGTAAACAAACTCTATTGAATCAAGGAACCGAACACAAATATGGAACAAGAATATGACACATTTTTAACGCAATAATAAAAAACATGTCATTTCTTTTTCTTAGCATGTTAAATAAGAAAAAACAAATATCATAAGCTAAAAATGGGTAAAATGACATAGTTTTAGTGAAGTTAATAAATCTCAAAAAGGTTTTAAGAATACTTAATAAAAAATTATTAGGCCAAGTCAAAGAAGCAAGCGTATAAGATTCATAAATTAGATATTAACAACATTATCACTTTACGCCTTATATACGAACAAGCAAAAACAAAAAAACTAAACAAAATGAATTAAAATCAAAAGGTCGAATATGAATAACATTTCTTGCGATATGCTTAGTCTATAAAAAAATCTTAAACAAACAAAAAAAAATGAAACATTACAACAAGCTTTTAAATATGCATATCCCGTATATTGTTCGTGTAGTCCTGAACCACCAAATACCCATTAACAACGTCAAATCTTTCTCATTAGAATTCAATCAATCATTCTATTAGAAACAATCTTTACATCTTCATTGCAATCCAAATGAGGTGTTTCTTCCCGTACATTCCTTTTCCAATCAATTAATAAAACCCTTTCTTTGTTCGGTGACATCCAAACCAATTTTTTCCAATATTAAAAGAAGCAAAAACATCCAAAAACATAAATTTTGCTTACAAAATTGAGGTCCATCACAGTTAGAACACAGAGCCTAACCAAAACCATCTTTGAACCTTTCAATAAATATAGGGAAATAAAAAAATTTACTTAACACCATCAATGAAACCCAGAAGACAAAATATAAATCACAATCATTTTCAAACCATCGATCAATGGAGAAACAAAACCTAAACCGAGAAGACGGAACCTAAATCAAAACAATTTGAATTAGATGAAACCCTAAGATGGTTGTACCGGGAAGAAGAGCATAAACGAGGATGGAGATAGAAACGCGCAACCTAAGATTTGATGGTGCTGCTGGCCGTAATCGTGGTGGTGGTGGACGGAGTGATTACTTTACACTTCAATCATCTACAATTTTTTCATACAATGGAATGGAGAGAGAGTTGTAGGTTGATGTGTTGAGTAGGGCACTGAAGAAACTCTACAAGTCTGAAATAGTTGCAAACCAGGCGGTGGTCAGAAAATTTCAGCCGTAGGCGACCACCGGAGAAAAACCCAGAACTGTTAAGACCGTTGGGGAGAGTAATAAACTGAGAAAGAGATAGGTAGGGACCCATAAGGAGTGATGAATGAATAGTTAGGGATTATTTGGACACGTGTCGATTTTTGATGTATGAGTGGTTTTTATATAATAGGTAGACATACATGCACTCCATGGTATGGTTCACAAACATCAGCTATTCAATCATACTCCAAATACATAGATACCAATAGAATGTAACTACAATTAAAATGCAGAAACCAGAGAGAAATTAAAGAGACGAGTCCTTAAAGGCAATCAAATGTAAAACCTAATTCAAAAGATTGCTGCTGCTATCAACTAATAACAATACATCAAGTTGCAAAATAACATTTCCACGAAACAATATAACTATGATTTATACTCATTTCACTTTGATCAAAAGTCACCTTTTTTTCCCTTCTAAGAAGAACAACATCCAGCTTTCTTCACTGCTGACACATCATCCTTCCCACCCACATTAATCGTTTGCCCTTTTGGCAAAGCCGCTTGATCATCACCACCATCGAGTGCTTTTCTGCTAACGATATGATAAATTTGTGTAAGAACTTCAGTGAATGCGTTTTCGACGTTCAGCGATTCGAGTGCAGAGGTTTCCATGAAGTAAGTGTGTTCTTTTTCCGCAAATGATGTGGCATCTTCTGTTTGGACAGCTCTTAAATGGCGTAAATCTGCTTTATTACCGACAAGCATAATCACAATGTTGGAATCTGTGTGATCCCAAAGCTCTTTTAACCACCTCTCAACATTTTCAAAAGTGACGTGGCGTGTGACATCATAAACAAGCAACGCGCCAACTGCGCCTCGGTAGTATGCGCTTGTAATTGCACGGTACCTATAATAATCAATTATTATTTGAGCCAAAATATACGAAGTGTAAAATTGAAAACTGATCAATAAGGGAGACGGGTCTGAAGAAGCTTAAAGTGTATTCAAACGCTTCAAACATCCTAAATTGTTTTATTCGAAAGAAATTATATTATTATTTTGATAACAAAGCTTAATTGGGTAATTTATTAATACCCCCCCCCCCCCCCCCCCCACCAAAAAAAAAAAAAAAACCTCACACACACACACATATATATGTATATATACACACACTATCGGTTTTTTTATAGAAAATTTATATATTATAATATTGGTAATTAGTATATTACATATCAAGAAATTGGCGTTCTCTCATTTTCTACCGGAGGTCTTTCGGGAGGTATGAGTGTATGACTGTCTATATCTCAATATCCCACCTCCTTGGCGGGATTGTGGCATTGTTCTACTTGTTGAATTTTGATAACAAGGGGTTTTTTAATTATATTTAAGAAGTTATAAAATTATGCAGGTGTGTAAGATCCACGGTCAAAAGAGTATAATAGAAAATGGGTCACTCAGGGAGACGGGTCAGATGGTCAAACATGTCTGAAGAAGCCTAGAGCGTATTCAAATGCTTAAACGTTAAAACACCCCAAATTGTTTTATTTAAAAGAAAGTAGAATATTAATTCGATAACAAAGCTTTTGTATTCCTATACAAGGACAAAAAGTAAATGCGATTTGCCCTGAACTTAAGTGCCCATTTTGATCTGAACCCATTACACAACAAAACGGATATAATTACATGGCAAAGTTTAAGGGAATTTGGTTTTATTAGCAGTAGGAAAACAAAATTGTATTCATGGAACAAAATAATGATTTCCCATAAAAACATGTAAAATGTGTCATGTGATCGGGACCCAATTAGTTTATTAAACAAAAATACTAAATAATGAGCAATAATAAGTTTGATCAACCTTCGACAGCTCAATTGATTCTCAAATGATGTGAATTACTAAATGCAGTTCAGTATAATCTAAGTAGCTGTAATCTCTATACTCTATTTACATAAGTTCTCAACTAAGAGTTAAGCATACTAAAACTAATCCTAATTTATAATGGTAGAATCACGAATTTCATACATAACTTTGGCATTAGCGAGTGAACAAAAGTAAGCTCTGTCAAAGAGAATACAATAATTTCTTTCTGGTAAGTCTTTCTAACTCCTTCGACAAAAAAAAGAAAGAAAAATATAATTCAACTGAAAAAACAATTATGATTTGTTTATGAAAAAACATGTTTTAAGTGATGCTTGTAATAGAATTAATAAATCTTATCTTGCTAAAAAAAGAAAGATCTAAGGGCTGATTCACTTAGGTTGCAAGTTAAAGAATTACTCATGAAACAAAATTCAACAAAGAAATATTAGTAGTGAAATCAAATTCATTTTCAATTTCAATTGTAAAAAAAGGATATACCATATCAATGTCAAACATACAATTCTGTGTAGAAGAAGGCAATACCTAGTAGATTCAAAGTAAAGTATTAAGCAATCAGGTTGTCATCCAAACTTGGATTTCTTTTATTTCACTTGTAGATTCAAAATTCACTAATGATGAACAAGTCAACAACCAATAGCAAAGACACAAAATTGTCTTAATTAGTTTGTCCCCATCTTCTGATCTGAAGATTTATTAAACCCTATAATTCTATAAACTTAGTTGGGAGTATGAACTCTAGAAAAGTGAACTTCCAGAGCCTTCAGTGGAGTAAACCCTTGGGTGGTTGTTGAATATGAATATATGATCAACTTAACAATGGAGGACTGTTGTTTAGTAAGATCTGGATTCAATGTTTGAGCAAAATGCAGTTCAATAAGTATTAACAAAGAGACCCCAAATTTGTAATTCACACAAATCAGCAAACAATGTAGACTCCAGATCTGATAGTAGAACCATAATAATCATAGATAAACACAGCATACGGAACAATCGGATCTAAACAACCTTAAAGTAAACCTAAAATCCTTCATAAACCCTTCATCCTACAATTATTTGCTGAAATTGATAACAATGAGAGATTAATGAGATCCGATACGTACCTTTCCTGGCCAGCAGTGTCCCAAATCTGAGCCTTAACAACTTTCTCATCAACACGAATGCTACGAGTAGCGAATTCAACGCCGATGGTGGATTTGGATTCTAGACTAAACTCATTTCGCGTGAATCTCGACAGCAGATTTGATTTTCCAACACCAGAATCTCCGATCAGAACAACCTTGAATAAGTAATCGTAATCATCGTCTGCTCTGTAGGCACCCATTTTCACTTTATACAATGATCTTTGCCGAACTAAGATGAAAATGAGTGAGGAATTGGAAGAGTGAATTTGCAGATCTGTGATGTTGGAAATGGCAAAGAAAACAATGAAACAGGGGTTATATGAGTAGAAGAGAGGGGAGAAGGAGGAGATGCTATCAAGAGATTTGGCTGCTGATTCTGGTTTCTTTCTTTTAAAAAAAGATTAATAAGTTAGTATTGTATTTTCTTAAACAAAATAGTTTGACCAAAGAAAAAGGTATCTTCTAATTTCTAAATTAACATAATCAGTTTTAGCATGAAAAGATCTAGGGACCAGACCACCGGCTCGAGAGTGTTAAGTCTTCCGTCTTCGGGTTTAATATTTATAAAATTTCGGGTTCTGACTTAGTTATGGTTTAAATCGAGGTAAAAATAAAAGATCGTATATAAATGTACGTATACTTTATGTTGGTTAATTTGAAGATTTTAACAATGTATTTTTAATTGATATTTAGTTGGAATTTTTAGTTTAAATATATGCATACGTATTAGAGGACATATGTTTGTTTGCTATTTAGCTTTGATATATATATATATATATTACAAGTATATTTGATATACATTTTGGTTAAATATCAAAATGTTATTTGATCGTCACTTATTATCTGTTTAACCTAAAGTGGAGAAATCTATAAAATATAATCAAATTTATCTATAAATTCATTAACTCCCAATGGTTATATAACTTTATTTGAGTATTTAATGAATTTTCAGAATACTTTGGTTAAATCATGATGAGAAATTCATGAAAATATAAAACTATTTTAATTATGCAACGTGTGTTAAATGTATTTTTATTTATCTACGATTTTCTTCACGTTTTATAGCCCAAAGTCTCTGGAAATTTATTGTCGGTCTTATTGTTCCTTGTGCTTTTCTTTTGCTGAAGATACATTGTTAGTGCATTCAATATTAGAAGAGGTTGTCTCTTTATTTCTTCAAATACAAAAAAATCCAGAGATATTTTGAGATTTTCATGTTAAGTATGTGAATTGATTATCATCTGTTGTCATCAAAGCCATTGATCCATTTGATTATGAACACTCCATATTGCTTTATCAATTCCATTTTTCATTTGATCAAGATAAGCCTCAATTATTTCTTCTTTAAAAGGATTTACCCTTCCTTGGGCTTTTAAGCCTCTCCATAGTCTTTTGGTAGGAAGTTGGATATTCCCTTTGCTTCCTGAATTCAACCTGGAATTTATATATAATCACCATTTTCTGAATTGAATCAAATTGTTTCCTTAGATTCTAATTCACTTGTATTGGTATGCAATGGTAATTTTTCATCATTTTACCACCCACTATAACCTAAAACAGTCTAGTTCTGGTTAATAAGTGGTACATCAATAATGGATAGATCAAGGAAATTGAACTTAATTAGTAAAAACTAAAAAACCACAATGCTCAAAGAGAAAAGAAAATGAAAGATGAAATTATGTAGTTACAAGTTACAGCTACATATATGTATAAATATATTTCTATCTTAGCTACAACATTTCTTTCTCAGTGCACCGATCTTTCCGGGTATCTTATTATTTCTCAAGAATAATCGCACGATATCCTCGTGACGTATGTAACTTGGGTTAAAACGACAAATCAAAATTTTATCAAAAAGATATCGGCTTCAAATGTTACGTATCATGTATCTCGTCGCGGTGCAATGGTTTCACTCCTTAGGCCTTTTACTCATTGTTTTCCGCTTGTTAGAATCCAAGTATCTCTTTCTCAACCGAATATTATGAGGTGTAACCTGTTTGACCGTAAAAAATGTTATTTATCAAGTATAACCCAATTAACCTGTTTACTCAAGATTGCCCACCCTAGATTGAACCTCGAGTCTAGGAGGTTAGCCTTCTCTTATCATGATATTTAAAAAATAACTTTGTACTGAGTAGAGTGAAAGCTGTTACACTGACCTCAATTAGCTCATCAGATGCCACGTAGCCAATAGCTTCTTCAAGTGTCATCTGCATAACATTGAAGATAACATCGGTTATTTAATTGCTTTTCAACAAAAAAAACATCGGTTATTTAACAGTACTTGAGCTTAACTAGTTAGAATCTCATATCGAGCCGAGTCTAAACGCGCTCGAGTCATGCTTTAACATAACATGGAGCTCCTTACATATATTATAAGCAAGCCAACCTCAAGCCTGTAATTTTATTCACAGTCTGAGATCCATCTTTACAGAATTACACATAAGGCTCAAAACTATCCAAGCTCGAGCTCTCTTACGTTAAACAAGCCGAGCTTGAGTCTAGTCGAGCTCCAGTACAGCCCTAAGCCTCTACATGGTGGCAAATTTCACATTGCACATCGACAAGTATGTTTAAGATTTTGAAATAAACTTGCATTAACAATAACATGAATGACTTACAAGCATATAATGGTTACAAATACATTTACGAATCTTAGTATCGGTAACCTCAAAGTTTTCGGTTGATAATTAAGTCATCTTTTATTACTTTAGCCATTATGTAAGAATTGTACTTTGATACCTCAACACATTTTTAATCAATAACAAACAAAGGTACCAAACACTAGAATAAGTAGAATTGCAATGGGAAATGTTACATACTCTACGAGGAGGAGATAGCTTCACATTTTCATCCTTTCCAGCAGACCTTATATTTGTAAGTTCCTTGTTTCGTACCGGGTTAACCTACACATGCCTCAATATATTATTTTTCAATAAACAATAAAATCTTTTATTAAGATGTAGTGTGTGTGTGTGTGTGTGTATCCTTACATCAAGATCTGTTTCTCGTGAGTGTTCACCAACAATCATGCCATCATATGTCTGCATCAATCATAATGGAGACTTAGTCAAATTGGTGGATTCAATAGATTAGCTAAAATAGAAACATGTCAAATGAGTCCAAAGTTGCTCAAAGTGTATTCAAGAATTCATTAACAAAGTGTTTGCGATTACCTCTACACCAGGACTCACAAAAAGTGTACCACGTGGTTCCAAACTCATTAGGGCATAAGAAGTGATTGTTCCTCGAGCACATGATACCTGTTCAATAAGCATGCAACTTAATTATATTTTCTCAACTAGTTCCCAAGAAAAATTAAAAAGCTATACATGAAGGCATCTATACAAGATTACAAGGTAAACTGATAAGAAGTAATAATATTTCTAGTTGCTTCATGATTAATATACGTCCACACCAACTTCACTCAAGATACATAAGCTACGGTGCTAAAACTCATGGTTAATATAGTATGAATATAAAATAAGAAATTAAAGAACCTAAAATGATAAAGTAATTTTGAAGATTGCTTAATGTTCTTGATTAAGTTGCTACCTAAACCATTTTAAGTTCTTTTATTTCATGAAGTTAAGAGATTTATAACCAAAAAGAGTAACCTTAGAAAGCTGTTATCAGGTGCAAGTGCAATGTCTAATAAATTAACTTGTTATATTTTAGTACTTCATGTTCAATCTTCTGTTTCAACTTTTACTGATCAAGACACATCCCATAAACTATAGACCGGGCTACTGAACAAGTTTTTTGAAATTTTCATATTTTAAGCTCCAGTAAGAATTGTAAAATATAGCAATTAAATTCAATGTTAGAATCAATATACAGAAAACATTGCATATATTTAAATGGGACGCAAATGAAAATGAGTTTGTATGAGTAAAAAAATTTGGAAACAAAGCCCAATGATGAACATTTTCAGAACATGATCAATAAATGGAAATGTTCCCGTCCCTTCAATTCAACCTATGGAAAAGAAGAAACAAGATTATACAACTTAGGGTAACAAGAACATTACCAACACTCCTTTTCTGACGTTTCCAAGTGGACCCCGGTATTTTTCGTAAGCTGTATTACCACAATAAAAGCATGGACTCAGTATTTTCGAAAGCAAATGGAAACCATATTTCAGTAATATATTGATTCAAAGAAAGATTCTTTTAAACAATGTCTGGTTATAACATAAGTAACATCCCAGAAAAGATCCCATATTCCAGTTCAACGCAATTAACAAAAAAGGTTACTCTTAACAATTTTCTTTAAGCAAAAAATGTTACCCATAAATGCACGGTGCATAAATCCTGTGCCACGAGTGTCACTACTGAACACGCTTCTGTAGCCAACCAGTCCCCTGAAGTGTTATATGGAGAATAACATTTAGAAAAAGGAAGAAATCAATAACGGGTACAGGACCATATAAGTGTACAGGACCATATAAGATGACACTGATATCCAATGATAGGTATAAAATGATTTAATTAGTAAATGAATCGAGTATAAAAGTAAATGATGTAATTACTGAAATATGGTTAGAATAATTGGCTTTTATATTTAAAATTATCTTGACCATTAATTGTCATGAGGGTAAAATCATCTTTTTCAAACACTACATTTTAAGGGGTTAAGCATTTGATCCAAATGCTTAATAACACACACATATATGTGTGTTTGTATTGGTGCATATCTGAATTCTGAAGAGAAACGTGGTCAAATAAGCTGCACCATCATCTTGCTGTTAAATGAGTACAAACAGTTGCAGCATCAATTGCTTGTAATTCATGCTTTGTGAGTGGCCGGCCAGCTTGCCAACCTCAACTAAATTCAAACAGCTTGATCATTCCAAAGTACTCTATGTATGATTTTGAGGGTCAAAAATGGTAATCTTCACATAAAACTTGATAAGAATTATCAGTTTTTCCCCTCTAATTCAGTGAATATAAATCAGGGATTGGAAGGCAATCCGTTGCATACTAAAAGCCAAAGAAAGCCAATCATTTTGGAAGCAAGTATCAAATAATGCTTCTGATTTCTTTTCCTTATATAATAAATAAAGTTAGATCCCAAAATAAGTAATAATAAACTGATGACTGACCTTGAAGGACAAGTCAACATCATTCTAGTCCTTCCAATGTTTCCTGGAACGGGACCCATATCAGTAACCTCGGCTCTCCTGTGAGAAAGTGCTTCCATCACCAACCCCACATGCTCTTCATTCACCTGAAATTAGTAGTTGTATTACAAAATAACCTAAACAAGAAGCTATTATCATAATTGATTAATTGGAAGTGAAACAATTGATCTATGAGTATATCAGCAATCCTACCTCTATAGTTACTTCCTCAATTGGCTCTAGCTTCACACCTTTCTCAACTTTGTACCTGAAACGATAAGTAAACACCTTTAAGTCTCTTTAAATATTGTAAAAATATATTAACGCATTAATTATAATTAAAAGAAAGCTATAAGAATTGACAAGATGGCATGTCGTGTGGGTTGGTTAACAGGTTAAACGGTTTCAGATTGAAACGAGTCATTAGTATTAGTCAAAATACACTAGACCTGGTAGGGTTGACCCGCAGATTCTTTTTTGTCCATTTATAATTATTTTATAAATAACTTATGTAGCATTATTAATTATAAAATAAATCTATAACGATAATAATAATCTATGAATAATTTAGGAGGTTGTATACTTTTTAAATATATTGTAATAAACTTTTAATCTGCTTTGAGTTTTTGACCTCTTCCTAATACAGAACAGTAATCCAGAAGAAGCAAGGGCCCTGATCAGGCAGGACCCAACCCGGTCAGTAGTTGAAAAAACATGGCATTAAGTCCACAGTTGCACATGAAGCCTGAACCGATTTTTTTAAGGTAACCGCTATCATTAGACAGACAGCATCAAAGGCATTCACACAGCTAGAACAGGCTAAGACCAGTCTGGCTTGCCTTGCTTAACCATAGTTCTCAAGAACTTTAAAGTTACTAATGATGCTTCCAGAACCAACATCAGGGTGGTTTAGTCCAATTGGACCATTCCGTCACACTTTTAGCAAAACAAATGGGACCTAGAATGCAGACAGCCTCCGCTTATATTGATGAACTATTTGCGAAGCCATGCGTAAGTGGCCCCAATATCTTCTTGGGCACTGGTTTCGTATCTTTACTAATCAGCACAGCCTTTGGCGTATGGTGATTAAAGTGATACAAACACTAAGCAACAGAAATGGTCAGCCAAACTACTGATTTATGATTTTGAGATTTGCTATAAGCCAGGATAATAAATCAGGTTCTCAACGTGTTACGCCACGTTGCCACTGGCCACCTTCTCAGCATCTTGAACCCTAACTTCTCATGGCTATATGATGTCCGAAAACAATTAAATCATTAAATGCCCCTAGGATAGAGTTCCTCCCAAGTCCCGACGTCACCTCATCACCACATGATCACCTCATCATCGAGTCTATGATGGCCTCATTTATTACCAGGGTGGGGAAGGTGTCATTCCTCTAACCGCTAACCTTCGTCAACACCTCAATTTGGGTTTCATTCAATTCCGACTCGTAGACATTCCAAGTTGCAAACTACGCTCTTATGGGATCAACTGTAGCCGAGCTGAATTCATACGTGAGTGCTCCGCATGCCAACAAGTCAAGAATCTAACCCATAAAATGTATGGTCTCTTACAGTTGCTTCCTTTATATTTCCTACTTGCCATCTTCACAAGGCCGGACCACGACGAATCACCAAGTATGCCCATTTCTGACGAACCTTACCCAAAGTACACCGCTACCACCACATTCCTAACATCCATATGCCTGTTGCATGGTTTGCCTAAGTTCATTGTATCAGATTGTGACCCCCTTCCTCTGGAAAGAGCTTTTCAAACAAACGCGCACAACTCCTACACTCTGATGCATACTACCAGCAAACCAAAGGTAGCAACAAGATGGTCTATCGTTGCCTCGAATCCTATTTACGGAGTTTTGCAAATGATGAACCTAAGACACGGTACCAAATTACCAATATCTTTATCTCGTAGAATTTTGATACAATTATACCTTCCACAATGCTATTGCCATGCCCCCTTCCAAGTGCTTTATAACAACCTACCAAGTCGTCATACACACTTGGTCATTCCCCGTGGCCTCCATCAAAGAAGCTCTCATCACGCATGCTTGGATGCTTTCTTAGTCAAAGGATACTTTATGCTGCACATGTAAGCGCATGGTTGCATACTCCTAACAACACGATTTGGAGAAGACATTCAATATTGGCCAATCACTTTATGTTTCTCTCAAGACTTACCGACTATCTTTGGTATAAGACCGACACTCTCACAAATTGGCTGGTCCTTGCAAGATCCTTGACAAAATTATGGAAGTTGCTTATTGACTTGTCATCCTACTGTCACATGCACTTAGTCATTCACATCTCCTTGTTAAAATTGTGCTAAAGGGATGCACCCACACATCATTCCCCTCGTTTGACCCATAATGATGTTCCAACCATGCAACCAGAGGCAAATTGCCGCGAAGTCCACCGCAATGGCAAGAGTCACATGCATTTGTTGGACAGTGTGACCGTGGTATCAACATACCCACGTGTGAAGATTCTTTGAACTTTCACCTAGCCTTCCCTACTTTTGACGCACATGTTCCTGACCTTATGACAAGGTAAATGTTCAAGGGTGAGGTATTGATAATAGGGATCTTAGAAACGAGCGACCCAGGTTAGAACCTTTTACTTCGATTAGCATGGCATTTCAACAAGTCTATGGTTAACACATGAAGCCCAAATTTGCAACAATACACTTGCTCCATTTTTGTTATTTGATTATTAACTTTTTATGCTTTTGTTTACAGTAAAGGATGCATGGGTCCATGCTATTAGGCTTAAGAATTAAAGAGTAGTTCACACGCAAAGCTCACGTAAGAAGAGTTGAACAATTAAATGTATTTAAGTAGTTTTTAAGTATGTAATTTTCTTCTATTAATGAATATCAAAAAATTGCCTTAAATACTTCCTTCTTTCTGGAGATGACCATCACAAATTGGTCTCTCACTTCCATTTTAGCAAAACTAATTTATTTTACCCATTAAGAAAACAAAAACCGAATCAACCTGTTTATAAGTATATGAACTGAAATTGCCACCTCTAGTTGTAATATACAAAGTATAAGTAGTACAAAATAAACTTGCAATCTTGTTCCCAGGACCAAGAATAATTTACAAATTAATTTATTTAAAGCTTGATCCTAGAAGTAGTTCAAAGCAAAATATCGGATTATGGCTTCTTATTAGGTAATGAGTTGTAAAAGTCGGACTAACTGAGAAGGCAATAAACAATATCAAGAATACAGGCTGTAACTACTAACCAACCGATTACGAAGGTTCATACCAAGACCTACAAGTTTTTATTTTTAATAGTAAGGTTTAGTTCATAAAAATGTATTCAACTTTAAGCGCTTTGCTACCGTATGTATCCAACTTCCAAAGCTACCTTTTAATGTATTGAACTCTCAAAACTGATCATTTGATGTATCCAGATTGAATATTTCAATACATAAAAATAAAATAGCAAAATATTAAATATGTAAAGTTGGATACATAAAGTTTGAGGGTTCCTGATACGAACCCATCCCATACTAGGCCCGTATCATGCCATAAACCCAAGTGTAGAACTCACCCCCAAAAGCTAGCTTGAAGGGGGAGGGGACACCTAGACTTATAAGCCACCAACTTAATTTATATTTGGCCGATGTGGGATCATAACAATACCCCATGCTTGAAGGACCAACGTCCTCGTTGGTCACGGCTATGTTGGTCACGGTTGACACCCCTCTTTTCGGGTCCAAGCCACCACTCCATAGGTCACCACTCCGAGTCCTCGTTGGTCACGGCTACGTTGGTCACGGTTGACACCCTTCTTTTACGGGTTCAAGCCACCACTCCGTAGGCCACCACTCCGAGTGTTGGAACCTTGCAAGATTGGGGATGGCTCTGATACCAATTGATACGAACCCATCCCATACTAGGCCCGTATCATGCCATAAACCCAAGTGTAGAACTCACCCCCAAAAGCTAGCTTGAAGGGGGAGGGAACACCTAGACTTATAAGCCACCAACTTAATTTATATTTGGCTGATGTGGGATCATAACAATACCCCACGCTTGAAGGACCAATGTCCTCGTTGGTCACGGCTGTTGGTCACGGTTGGCACCCCTCTTTTCGGGTCCAAGCCACCACTCCGTAGGCCACCACTCCGAGTGTTGGAACCTTGCAAGATGGGGATGGCTCTGATACCAATTGATACGAACCCATCCCATACTAGGCTCGAATCATGCCATAAACCCAAGTGTAGAACTCACCCCCAAAAGCTAGCTTGAAGGGGGAGGGAACACCTAGACTTATAAGCCACCAACTTAATTTATATTTGGCTGATGTGGGATCATAACAGTTCCATACATTAAAAAGTACGTTTTGAGTGTTTGATACATTAAAAAGAGACTTTGAAAGTTGGATACATGGTGATTAACTGAACCCTAAATAATAATCAACCAATAGTCAATAACTAACTAAAAATTACAACTTTTGTGAATTATAGTTAATCAAAAGTTAATAACTAGTTGATAACAATTAATTAATAGCAACACTTTTTTCCTGCCAACTGTCAAGCAGTAACACTATTCGGTACTCAATCAAATCCTCCCTTGTCATTATCATTATTGTTTCAATTTTCAAATCAAAAGGTAAAATTAACAAAAAAAAAAAAACAGTGAAAATAGGGTTAAGAAACCTACATAACTTTCGGTGGTGAGACAGAAAGCTCGAAACTTTCACGCCTCATATTCTCAAGCAAAATACCTGGTTCAATCACACATATACACAATGAAAAAGTCAGCATGCATAATGCCTCAGAAATATAATAGAAATACATATATACATGTGTATGTGAGCGCATGTGGTGTGAGTTTAAGTGTTTAACGCCATATCACCTAATTGAAGTTCTCCCCTGCCTTGAACCTCATAAGATTCTGCTAAACCAGGGATTACATTTATGGCTAAATTTGTTTCTGCTTCAGCCAATAGGCGATCACCGATCTTTCCTCCAGTTAACTACAAAGTATATTAAAATTAGATAGGCGAAGTCAACGAAATATAGAATGCTAAATATGGCTTTGACCCTGTTTATTTAGTAGAACTTCAAAAGAATCAAATTAATTTTTAAAAAATCAAGTACAAACTGCAAAAAGGAAACATGTATCTCTTACTTGAGTACCATCAATACCAGCCAATGGGGAGTCATTCACACCAAAAGTCATAGAAATGGTTGGAGGATCCAGCTCAACAGTAGGCAGGGGGGTCATGACCTGGCAGATAATATATTAATTAACACACAGAGTCACAGACATGGAGACAGTCTCACACACAGACAAAGACACGTTACGTACTCAAATACACACGTATACATAACTCTGAAATCTGATCTATAATTTTGTGAGTATCAATATCAGGATAACAAACATGCTCAATCTATAATGATTGATGAAGTCCTGTGATTCGACAATGAATTATTCTTTTGTCACTCTATAGTGTAAATTCACTTGAGGTTGACTGATTCATTACTAATGATGCAAAAATGAATATATGTGTATATGCACATACAACATAATTGTACACGTACGTATAGATAAGACACACACATATAGGGGTGTCTGTGTTGGAATTTGTGTTGACATGAAACAAGACCTGAACTACAAATCAAGTCATACGAACCTGACCAGAAATTAAACTAGGTCAAAAACGACAAAAAAATTATTTGGGTTTACTCAAACACGGCCATAATTGCCACCATAAGTTCAAGTCTAATACCTCCACATTTGCCACAGTGTGCCCAATAGATGGGCTTTTTAATCCCGCCACTGATATTATGTCGCCAGCACCGGCACTTTCAACATCAAATGAGATCATTCCTTTGTTTTTCCTTAGCTTCACAATCTAAGTATATAAAAAAGTATTTAAAAATCAAAAATCAGACCATCAAAACTGCATCAAACTAGTACAAAAGAATGCTAGAATTTTAGTAAAATGTCGAGGTAGATGCAAAATAAATAAATAAATAAATAAATAAGCAAAGCTAGTAGCAGATGATGACATACTTTCCCCTCTTCGATTTTTACGACCCCAGAATCTGAGTCGCGTAATCCATGAACTCTATCATTAATACGAACCACACCAGATGTAACACGCCCAGTCAAGATTCGCCCCACATAATCATCTTTTGCCATCATAGAAACCTGAAAAGGCAGGTTTTTTAAGCACGAGGACGAACAATGTCATAAACTAGAAACATACTTTTGTCAATTGTTTAGGTTTTGGTAATTTTACTTTTTTGGTCCTGTTTTGGTAAATATACATTGTGTTGATGTGCTAATTTGGTAATTAAACACAAATTGACAGATACAACCAATTAAAGTGCAATATGAATGATGTGACATCAGTAACAATCTGCCACGCGTCATCTACAATCGGTCATTTTGTGCTTAAATGACCAAATTAGTACATCAACACAAAGTATATACTATATATACCAAAACGGTAGGAAGAAAAGTAAAATTACCCAAAAGGACCATTGACAAACTTAAGTTGCTAGTTTAAGACTTTTTTTTCCCCTTAAGTATGAAACAATATATAGAAGAGTCCAAATTCTGCCCTCTGCCTCGATAGTGAACACAGAAAGTTCCAACTTAAACCAGAAATACATATTAGTTGAGATATTGAACTATGATTATTACTTTCAACGATTCCCTCAATAATATGTAAAAGCCATATCAATTAAGATGATAACAATAATTATTTTGCGATTATAGGTTTTTACTTATCTACGGATTCATTTATAAATTGCACGCGGAAAAATTAATAAAAAGATAAATAACATACATGATTGAATGTATAATGCACTAGAAATTAACCAACCAGCATTCGAAAAGGTTCTTCAAGGTTTGCTTTTGGTGGGGGGACATATTTTACAATTGCATCAAGCAACTGTGACATATTCTTGGCATCATTTGGAGGATTTTTGGTAAATGTTGATGAAGCCCAACCTTCTTTAGCAGAAGCATAAAGAACCGGGAAGTCAAGTTGTTCCTCTGAAACAAATTCAAGAACATGGTAACAAATTACTGAAGGCGGCAATTTCGACTCAATTAGTTATAAATGGGTCGAAGTGGGTTGTGTTTTATAGCTAATGAGTCAAACACGCATAATATGAAAAGGTGGTAGCTATATATCAAACAATCAAAACAAGCCCGCGAAACCTCCATCTTATTCCAAAAAAAGTGCATAGTTGAAATAGCATACTTTAAAAAACATGTTTCAGACAATAATTATTTACAAGACATTTAATAATTTTAAAATAAAGTGTTTGGGGTCAAGTGGTCAACCCGACCTGACGCGTACCATATAACCTTTTTGACCCATTTCTATAATAAATATCCAAAGAAACAAAAAACCATGATAAATTTCTCATATCTGCACACCTGATGCACCAAGATTTGCAAAAAGGTCAAATACCAAACTCTCAACTTCATCGCACCGCTCCTCACTAACTGCATGGAGGATGATTGGTAATGCATAAACATTAGGATTAGAAGTATTGCAAAGCATAATTTACAATATACACATTTACACAAAAAAAATGTGGTTCTGTGCGTTTTAATGGTAGTTTCCAACTATTCATAATCAAGAACTTTTACCCTGTATGCCTTCGTATTTTAATGATCTGTGTCTAAATGCTATGTAAGCTTTTGTCTGATGTTCAGGTTCTGTTTTTGGTTCATTATTGCAATATTATTGTATTATACATCCCTAATCTGAAGTTTCTGTCTCATTTAATCATGTGAATGCTCTTTAAAGTTTAAACACATAAAGAAGTTCAAAATTTTAAGTGTATTTGATGTAGGTGTTGCTAATTTGACTTCTTTGGGGTGATTTCAAGAGTGCCCACAATGTGTCTAATGAAATATTCAAGAGAACTTTCGCTACATGGTTTTAGATGTTATACATGAAGCAATTGTTTAAATTCAATTTCTGATCTAGGGTTCTTCCATTTCACAACAAATTCTATAACCCAATTTGTAGATTGATATGATCTTTTTTATTTGCTTCACACAAGATTTTACAGCCTTGTGAAATAATCTTCTAATATAAACAAAAGACTAACTTGTACTACGTATCAACTCTATTAGACAATCTTATCCATTAGTTTAGATAACAATTGAATCTCAACCATCCATTTAGATTACAAAATCAATTTGATTTTGACTTTTTGAGGTCAAAGTTTTTATACGGTTGTAAACCAAAAAACGATTTTAATCTTAATGAATCATGTCTTTACAAAGTGCATCGCTTTGAGGTCATTAAGATGATATGCCTAATAATTGTAGAAATGCAGTAATTTAATCCAATTAAATTGGTTATGTATAATTAAAAACAATTTAAATTATTAATGAATTCTGTAATTGTTAAAGTTCATCGATTTTGCTTTAGTATCTTTATGATTACGTCGCATAAAAGGGAAAGTATTTTTGCCTCTAAATTTATTATCTTCAAAAATTAATAAAAGAAATAGCATAAATATAATTTATTAGATAATTTTTAGCTTTAAATAGATAAATCTGAATTATAATATAAAAAAGTAAATCTTTTTCACGTTTTATAGCTATTTAATATCTTTTTATTAACATATAATATTTATCATTTCTTAAATCAACCAGTGTTATTCGGTTTATTTATTCGGGTTTCGGGTAGTTCGGGTCGGGTTATTCGGTTAATTTTGTTTTGAAAATATACCCGTTAACCGAACCGAATAAGAATTCGGTTATTCGGTTTTCGGGTAATTCAGATATCGGGTTATTCGGGTATATCGAGTAAAACCCGAATTCAGGTATAAATCATGATATGAGCTTTGGTTTATGTGCATTAACAAAAAAATAATCCTTGGTTTACAAATTGAGGGCTTTAAGTCGTTTTCTACCATTCAGAGCTGTAGTTTGAAGCCATCAAAAGTTTAATATGATCAATAAATCAAAGTCAAATATTCAAATGAAAAGGCCGGCATTATGATCTAAATATGAAGTTTAATATCATCATATACAGCAAAATCAAGTAACCAATGTGTATTCTTTATTGTAATAAGAGAAAAAAAAATTTAATATGAGGAACACTTACTGCATGTGAAATATTGTCAGATGAAAGTTTACAATTTTAAATATAACACTTAATATAAAACATCCAATTCTTAAAAAATATATAGAGAAAAAAAAAGTCAAGCTTACGGTTTTTAGTTTAAAACCCAATTGATTAAAAGCTCCCATTGATGATTCACCTTAAAGGCACTACGTGCATTGAATACGAATGTGAATAGAACTAATAAAGATAATATGGTTGGTATAAACTAAAAAAGCTAAAAAATTATTCGGGTTATTCGGTTATAACCGAATTAATCTTGGCTTATCCGATAACCGATTCATATAAAATACGGGTAAACCGAACTACCTGAATAACCCGAATTACCCGAATAAGCTATCCGAATAACCCGAATTCAATTCGGGTCGGTCGGGTTAAACGAGTTTCGGTTATTTTCGACACCCCTACAGTGTATCACACGGGCATCCAATCTAGTTTATAATATACTAATATGCATACATAATACCTATATGTGTATATCATAGAGAGATTATGTATTGATGTTATATAATTTGTTCAATTCACAATTAATCATTAAAGATATAGTTTTAGTTTTTAGGTTCTTGACTTATATATTATTTATTGTTCACTCAGTTATTACCATATATAAATATGTATGTATGTGTATTTTCTTGATTCTAGATTCTTGACTCATATATAATTTATTGTTCACTCACTTAGTTATTAACATATATAAATGTGTATGTGTGTGTATTTTTTAGGTTCTTGATTTGTATATTATTTATTTTTCACTCCACGAATTATATTTCCCTTACAAATATTATTTGTTACGCTAATGAATGTCAAACATACACCTAAGGTTCCTCATGATATATTTGGTTTAACAAGTTGATCCACAACCAGTGCTAAATAACATAGTTGGCTGCTTTAAGTAATTAGGACAATGAAAAACATGTATATATAAATATGTATGTAATATTGATTTATGTATATGCTTGATTTGCACATTTAACATGAATATTACTGCTAATTGCTCATGAATATAAATGACAAGAAAAGGGAAGATATAACTGTTGATAATGAAATATGATAAACAAGAAACAAATCAACAATAATGATGAACTTTTTTTTTACCTGAAGGTCTATCTACTTTGTTTAAAAGTAGAATAGGTCGTAGCCCGTATCTTAAGGCTTTTGCTAAAACAAATTTTGTTTGTGCAAGTGGTCCTTCACCAGCATCCACAACTAATATTGCTCCTTCAACCATGCCAACAACCCGCTCAACCTAATCACTCACAAAAAAGGGAAAAAGAAAAAAACGAGCAGTCATTAGAAAAGATTAATCTAATAATAGATGATGAAATACAAAGCATTAAAAAGGTTTTAAGTACATAAAAAGGTAACCAACTTCTTTAGGCCACAAAAACGACAAGAGTTAACAACAAACGATTTTAAGGCAACTGGTAACCAAATTTATAAAATAAAGAATGCGAGATTATGACATGGCAGCAGACGTGCAGGTAAATTTTGGCCAAGTTGACCTTTTCTTTCTTCCTGGGGCCTGAAAACTGATTATCTTATGTGATTTCCTTCAATTGAGACTTTGATAATCTTTTCAGACCTACGATAAGGACACAAATCTTTTTATGCAATTAGCCTAATGGCCCTAACAAATAAACTATCACAAACAAAGCCCGGACTTCCAGCAATTTTAAGATTAGGGTTTACATTGATGAAGTGTTTTCATACAATTGCAGTGTCCCACTGATGCTAAAAGGGCAATTTAAATGAAGATAAGCCTGAGTGTCATATGAAGAGTGGATCAGCTTCTGTATAATTGCAGTGTCTCTGAGAGAGTGTTTGGAATTGAGTTTGCTTTCTGAAAAGCAGGCACCAACCTGCATTTTCTACACTCTGTTTTCTCTAAGAAACACAAAGATGATCACATTTAACATATAGTTAGCTAAACACTAATTTCTGATTATTTGTGTTTTGCAAACACGATAATCAGATAATCTCCTTGAGAACACAGTCTCGAATACCCTTTCAAATATATTATAATCTTTTCACCTTTTTTAGAACAGCAGTTAAAAAAACAATCAATGTGACTAATCATTCTTATAGCCAGAGACGTACCTCACCACCAAAATCTGCATGTCCAGGCGTATCAACCATGTTTAACTCGTTTTCTTTCCATGAAATAGATGTGATCTGTAATTAAAAGAAACAACATGAAAACATGATACTTGAATGAAAATCAATTCAATATGTATTAATTGGATAAAAGGTATAAAATTCGTTATATTGCCTCAGGCAAATAGTGCAACAGCAGTTTTAAAATGATGAGCCACTCCCTAGTCCCTATGTAAAGTGCTAAATGACAATTACTCTCTTTAAATTAAACTAAAGGTACTACCATCACTTGCAGACCACAATCTTCACATAGGAGCTCAAGAAAATCAATTAAGGAATAACATATTAATTAAGGACAATGTCGAAAACAAAGATTGCTAGTGTGATTGTGTGAAATAAAAAAGAACTATTAGTTTCTTAATCATTCAACCAAAAAAACCCCAAAGTACACATTTTTAGTACTTAATCATACGAATTTCAACAATATCTAATAATCTGCAAGAATTGGTATTCCGTACTTGTGAAATTTGAGGAAGATAGCTCTGTCATGGAAGATAATTATCCCAAAAACTCGTCTTAACGTTTTAGAGTTAAAACCTGTGAATACAATTAATCGACTAACAGGTAGTCACTCCCGCATCTATAGTCTTCAAGGTGGAAATTGATAATTTGTCTCATAGAGATGTTAGAACTAATCATATGATTAAAAAAGCATTTTTGTTCATATCAATTACTAACAAGGAATTACTAATTCACTAAAAATATCACTTAATTTTTGGCAAAGTATAGCGCTATATGAAGTTTACTTGATAATTAGCGAACAGTTAACTGTACCTTCGAAGCAATGGTGATTCCACGCTCTTTCTCAAGCTGATTAGAGTCAAGTGCACGTTCGTGTGGGATATCGGCGCCACACTGGCGAAGTAAACGATCCATAAGAGTGGTCTTGCCATGATCGACATGAGCAATGACGGCCACGTTGCGGAGCCGGTTAGGATCAAGCGCCCCGCCGGGATCAGTAGCGGCGGCGGCGGCAGTAGCTGTGGCGACGGAGAAAGAGCGTGAGATGCCGGCGGCGCGGGCATGTAAAAAAGGTTTGAGATATGAAGATGGAGAGGAAGAAGTGGAGGAGAAGGATTTTCTGGTGGTGGACCAGAGAGCACGAACCAGAGGTCCGACCATATTGTTTCCGGCGATAGAAGTGGCAGGGTGGCGGTGATTTGTGTCGGAATGGGTTTGGGGGATATAGATACAGGCCACCGGCTTCGGAAAACGTAACCTATGGGGTTTTTTTAGGGGTTATGGGAGGGCAAACATCCGGGTTATATTCGAATTGGTACCCGACTACCCGGGTAGATATTTGTTGATATTTAGCTATTTTCTTGTAATATTTTTTCGCTATTATTGTATCTTTTGTGAATAAGTCAATTTTACTAACTAATTGTGGTACCCTTTTCATGATGTGTGTCTGATGGAAACGTTATTTGTTACACACATTCTAACCTAAAGCTCGAAATCTTATTTGTTATATAAATTTAATAAAGTAGTAGTTAGTTACCAGCTAAAAACTGTAAAATAATATGAGAATATATGATAAAAAAAATCATGTAATTTTACAAGTAGAAAGGTGTGGAAAACTAGTTTAACTAGCCTTTCGTTTTGGAGTTCTTATTTTTAATGAGCTTCTAGCTCTTTATCCGACGAGGTTGGAAGCTTCTATAAAAACGAAATCACCTTCTAAAAGTTTCAAAAAACTTTATACCAAACATACTCTGCTCTTTGTTTTTAAAAGATAAAAGGTATAGTTTTTTTTTTACAAAAGAATAGATAAACTTGAAGTGTTTTTTTTTTCAAATAAAGAGGTACATTTGTTTATCAAATTACAATACCTCATGTCACACAAAAATCATCAAACCCTGTTTTGATAATAAGAAGAATTACAATCAGTGTCCACTTTCATTATTCTCGTAATAATATAAACGATCAACATTCTGATATCAATTTCAAGAACAAATTGATTTTAAGAACAACAATTTTTAAAATAAGCATAACTTCTTTAATGGTGAAGAATGTTTGGTAACCAAGAAAAATTGTAAAATATAAACGAGCGGCATTCAGATTAAAAAAATCCATGAAACATAAAAGCACATATTTTGAAATGTATGTTTTTCATGAACAATAATTTTAGGAAATAGAAATATATATTTTTGTCTTGACTGTTGATAATGATTTATATAGTTTAATAATTATATTATAGATCACAACTTTAGGATCAAAACATATACATTGGCTACTTTAGGAAAACAAAGGAAAATTTGTCATGAAACATAAAAGCACACAAGTTACTTGCATACGAAAAAAGCATTTAACCTCTTCTATCTCTCTGCTTCTCCTATGCTTGGTCTTAGTTTTCTTGAATACGAAGTTGTTTCTAAGATCACAATCGTATGACTCGCCATCTATCACACATAAACATGTTTTCAAAAATCATATCTCATTAAAAAGGAACCTATAAAGTAGATTCAGATATCAAACCCTAACACATACTTTTTTGTTGTTATTATGCAATTTACTGACGGACCCCCTAGTGTATGTTACCCAAAAAAAATGATATATTTAGATTTCATTACAAAGATTGAGGTTCTAATTAGGAAAACAGATCGAAAATATAAAATGGACATTATACGTAGAACATTATACATGTAAATGCACAAGAAACAGATCTATAGATAGACACACAGTCTTTGCTTGCTTCTCCTTTTCTTCAATTTTGGAGGTTGTAAAACAACTCTAATGGCAGCATCAAAAACAGCTTTGACATTCTGACAAATAAAATCCAATCAAGAATACAAATTTCAGAATATATTAGAAGACTTTTCAACTCTCAAGATGTAATTTGATAGAAATATGTTCAATTATAGTAAATAACTCCAAACCAGTTGAGTCTTGGAGCTGCATTCAATGTAAACTGCTGCACCAATAGTCTTCTTGAGTTCTTCACCCTGAATATTGTTTTATTTGATCATCACTAGATTAATTCATGAAACTCTTAAATATAACACAAGATCTACACAAACATATTAAAATCTCTGCAAAATTATGTTTAAAACCAATGTTTCTTCGCGTCTTATGCGTAATATTTTTGCAAAAAAATCTTTAAAACCATAAGGGTGTAAATGCAATTCTTAAAAGGTACTGACTTACCTGAGAAGTTGTGATGGGTGTGACATTTGGATGATCACTCAAATATTGTTTATCGTCACGTAAATCTGACAGATTTTAAAGCAATAGAATTATCACGCGTAATATACTTGCACCCAATTTGAATTTTTGAGAAACAAATACGACTAAGTACCGCCCGGTTTGACTTTAGTTTAAAACTCGTAACCAACCCATTAATTTGAATGTAAATAGTTGTAACATAAGCACCAATTGGCAAGCCCATTTGACCCATAATCTGATATAAATGAAATGACCACTTTGATACCTTTACATAAAATCTATAATATGAGTAAACCTATGAAGCACATTAAGCCTATAAGCAAGTAATCATTATTTCCCTTTCAAAAACAGAAAATGATTATGGATAGAGAAAATTTGTATTTACTGACTTTGATATTAAATTTGATGTTACTTTACGTGGTCAATTGAAAATGTGAAATCACAAAAACAAATGGTGTCATTAGAATGTTACCTAGTTTCGTTCCCACAAGCACGATGGGCACAGTGGGAGCATAGTGTCTTAGCTCCGAGATCCACTGAAACCGGGCACAATAAGAACAAATTTCATTAAATCTACTTGACTATTTATTAAAGCGTAAAAGATCCATGCAGTTAGCAGCACTAATTAGGTGATGTTGCACTCACAACCTACTAAATCACTAAACAGTCAAAATGACATAAATGCCCTTCATTTAAATAGGTTGTCAAAATAGAGTAAGACCTTAAAAAGGCAAAAAAGTAGTGATTTTTAGAAGAAAAGAAAGTATAGATTTATTAATGAAGAGATATAAAATGTATATAGTTGCATTTGTTAATTGAATAGAATGATGAATAACCTTCTTGGAGATGTTTTCATAGCTGGGTCTGCTAATAAGAGAAAAGGCCAATAAAAAGACATCTGCACCTCTGTAACTCAGTGGTCTGAGTCTGTTATAATCCTCCTGACCTGTTTCATAATAATTTTGCAGTTTTTACTATTAATAAATCAATTTAATCAACAACATTATAAATTTATCCTTTTTCTTGGTAATTTATAACTATTTTACCAAAATGAATATGTCATTTGCATCAACCATTGTTTTTGAATCACAATAACTTTTCATTAACCATTGTTATTTGCAAGAATGAGTAATTTAAACAAATAAAAGATAAAGAAACAAGCCTTGTTAATATAAATATTTAAAATTTTGCTGTAGATTCACCAAAAAAGCAAGAAGGAGAGAATTTCAGCTTCAAATTAAACTTCCTAAAGTCCAGTTTGTTTCATAGAATTCGAAGGAATAGAAAGAAATTGAAATCAAATGTCGTGTTTTATTGCGTTTGGTAAACTTGATTTTGAATGAATTTATCTCATTCTTTGAGATGTTTACATTCCCTCTATTAATAGAGAGTCTATTCATAGTTGAGCTGGATAGAATATAAATTTAGTCCATTCGATAGAATTCTGCGAAACAAACTGGACATAAACGTTTCACAGATCATTTAAATTATTAAACACCGAGATCACGTAAATATGAATCATTGAAATGATATAATAGTTAGATGCTTTCCGCTGCACACATGAATTACAAGAAACTGACAAGCAAAAACTAGTAATAAATGTATGTTCTTGATGATATTTCTGAATAAATTAGGCATAACATGATAAAAAAAAAGAAATATTTTTGAAAAAAATGTGTAAAGTTACCTGCAGTATCCCAAAGGCCGAGATTAACAGTGCTTTCTCCGACCACCACATTAGCACTGAAATTATCAAAGACTGTAGGCACATAATCCTACGAAGAAAACAGAGATCAATCTCACACAACAAAAATTACATGTCTAGTGTAGCAATGCATGTATATGCAGCGAGATGATGAAATCATACGGTGGGGAAGGTGTTGCTGGTGTAGGAGATAAGCATGCAAGTCTTTCCGACGGCGCCATCGCCGACGGTGACGCACTTGATGAATCTGGCGGCGGCCATTTCTATCTCCGGTTGCTTGAAATGAGATCGGAAGGTAAAGAGATGGTTTGTAAGGAGGGAAGATAAAAAGGAAATTAATGGCGAGTGGAGTGGGGCAATTGGGTTCAAATTTTGAATTAGAATGGAGGGGGGCTTGCATTTTAATGCAACAAAAACAATAGTTGACACTTCACAGTTCACATCACTTTTTATTTATTTATTTACAAATTAATGCTTTAATTGCAAAAATTATAAAACTAATTTATTCTTATTTCTAGTTCACTTGTTAATCTTTTTGAAGTTACAAAGAAGTTGATTAGATTTTTTAAAACTTTATTGGTTTAATTTTATATTTTTTTTCAATTTTATAACAGTGCAATACCTTAAATTAGTAATATTTTAACTCCTAAACTTTGGTTTAGATATCCCTTTTTTTGTCAAAATAAAGAATTTTTACTTCTAACCAGTTAAGTCATCGGCCTTCTCAAATTATTATTTTATTATGGTTTAATATACTCTTAACCTTAAACTTTTTAGTGAGCATTGTAAATCAAAATGTTCTATTTCATTAATATTTGAACATCAAATTTCAGCTTACTTATCGTTTTTCTCAACATCAATTTCTTTAGTTGTAACTTGTGTAACTAGTTTCTATCACCAACTATCATTTCATGACGTTTTCTACCACCTCAACTTTTTTTTCTCACTCACATTAATCATCGATCAACAATTACACTGAACCCTTACTTTATCACACAATCTCTTTCAACCTTTATTTTTCCTTATGATGGTTAAAAGAATTTAAATAATCCAAAAACTCATTGTCTTCGGCTCTTAGCGTAAATTGTCTAACATGGAAAGGTATCACATTTCTTTCTCTTTGTATGTGGTATGTTTTGCGAGTGTGAGTGATGGTTCACGTTGCTTCATATTAAGCATTGCCTACCCTCTGAAACCATGGGCAACACATCATGATGTGAGAGGGTTGTATTTTCAGTCGCATTGATACCCATTTTATCTGAAGTAAATTCTAAGGTAGGGGTGTGCATGGGGTGGTTTAGGGCGGTTTTATGCTTAAACCGAACCCAATTCTCTAATTTCGGTTTTAGGATTTTCAAACCTAATGGTTTCGGTTTCTATCGGTTTCGGCTTTGGTGGGTTCTAGCCAATAACGGTTCGGTTTCTGTTTTAAAATCGAAACCACTTAGTTCTCAACATTAGTATATGTTAAATACAAATTTCAGCAAAAAGACAGAGAGTCGGTCTGTGACTGTGAGTATGTGTATTTGAGAAGAGGTAAACGAAAAGGCCAAAGCCCAAAAGGATTAAAAAGTTATTGGATATTAAAGTTTTAATGGACGGACTTCTATTTATTTAATATAAAACTAAAAACTATATATAATATATAATTATTATCGGTTCGGTTTCTTAGCGGGGCGGTTTCTGGTTAGAAATCGAACCCGAACCGAATCCATCGGTTTTTTCAAAATTTGAAACCGAACCGTCGGTTTTGAAATGGTTTCGGATTTATCGGTTCGGTTTCGTCGGTTTTAACGGATTGGTTTTGGTTTTTCGGTTTTTATGCACACCCCTATTCTAAGGGCTCAACTTTTTTTAAAGGACTCCTAAATCTATCACAAATTTGTTTATAACGGGACTCGAACCCATAACTTTAGGCCATTAATAACACCAAACCTAAACTCCGTACACCAATATCACTAAGCTAGAAGCCTTAAGTTTCTAGGTGGTTCGGTCGATTATCATTACCAAATAGAATATCAAACTTAAAACATAATTAGCGAAGTTTAGTTACAAAAGGGAATTAAAGAGAAAACTATGTTACAACCTGTGTTGTTACATTAACAATATAAATCTAAACTAGTTCATCTGTTGGCCGATGTAAACAACAATGTTTCTATTCATGTTATTACAACCACTTTTTATTTGGAAATTATATATATATATATATATATATATATATATATATATATATATATATATATATATATATATATATATATATATATATATATATCCCACTTTACTAATAAATAATTTGAGAGAATAATTAATTATTCACCAAACTCTAGAAAAAAATAGAATAGATAAAATAAGATATATGCGTGTATCTCAGTCAAAATAATAATTTCAAATAATTAATGAAACGGTTAAAAATATAACAACAAGGAAAAAAACTTAAAAGAAATATAAGATTTTGTTTAAAATAACCTATGGGGTAAGCGACATTTTTTTTCATAACGAAGGTCTAGTGTTCTAGTTTTATAGAGTTACAATCAATGATGCCCATAGGTGATAAGAAAACAATCACGTTAAATACTCTTTAAGTTATTTATATCTGAGAAAAAATAATAATAAGATTTTGTTTATTTCTTAAAGAAATTAATATTATTATTCGTTATTATGAAAGCAAACTGTAATAATTCTTACAAATTAAAAGTGATATTTTTTTCGGTTTGAATTGCACACCCCTTTTTGCTACTTTAGTGTTTTTTCATGACTTTATAATGATTACAAATTGGGTATAAATGTATAATGTTGCTTTAAGTGGAAGGACAGATTCTAAAGAGTAAAGAAGATTGTGGTGTTTGGTTTGTTTGGAGGTTGGTGTTGGTGGTGGTGTTAGTTGGATAAATGTTAGAAAGTGGTACATAGTATGCCATTGATAGGGTGAATTGTAGAGATTCATCATTGCTAATTAAAACCCATGGCTAACTCATTGAAATGAGATCATGATCATCATTCACTTATTATATTTTTCATGAATACTTTTGTGTAAAAGAAGTTTTTATGATTTAACCCTTATTATGACTTTGAACTAGGATCTTATCAAAGTGAGTTGTAGAAATTTTTTGACTAATAAACGTAGTTTCTCTTTGTTATGGCTATTCATGTGGTGGAGTATTTGTTCATATATATGTAGTCTAACCGTTAATGTGATGTGACTTTTTGTGTACCATCTATAATCATTTCTAGGGGCGGACCCAGATTATAGTTGGTGGTGACACAAGTCACCGGGCAATTTTACAGATATAGTGACAAATTTTAACGTTTTCGAATCAGTGTCACTAGTTAAATTTTAGGATGTCATCAGTGATTTTTTGATGCCACCAGAATTTAATAAAATGATAAGATATAGTCCAATATTTGATTTATACCTTTAACATAATTTAGTTTGCCTTAAAAATAACAATTCAATTAATAGTTTCATATATACTGCGTTTAGTGCCAAACTTAGTCGTACAATACCAGAACAACAAGCGAAGTCTCGTTAACCGACCCGATTATCTAAAAACTTAAGAAACACCTCAATTTTAATTAATTTTATTTTTTTGCCATTATAATTGTGCTACCAGTGAAAAAAATTCTAAATTCACCCCTAATAATTTCTAATTAAAACTTCTATAAGACTAGAACACAAAACTTTTCTATAATAAGCTAACGGTCAACAGGCCGATTATTATTATTATTATTATTATTATTATTATTATTATTATTATTATTATTATTATTATTATTATTATTACAAAAACCAGTGTCTTTTATGAAAGTATTTACCAAATCATTGTTTTTTTAATATTTACCAGACTATTGTAATCTTATTACAATTCAAAGCGCTATAAAATATAAGACTAATAATAATATCTTTATTAATTATGCCATATGTTAATTGCATTGTCTTAAACCACAATTTTTTAATTTTAATTCCATTTGTGGGTTACATAATGTTCCGTACTCTGCAAAACTTATTAGTTATTAGAAGCTAATTCCGGTCCTTCATTTTCTGTGATAATGAGAGATACTATAACCCGCTTGCTGCCACAAATAAAAAGTCAGAATAAGCAAAATATTTAAAATAAAATGAAATACATCTTAAACATCTTAGATTAGAAACCCATTTGAATATTATTTTTGTATATTATAAGGTTGTTAGTTATACCTTACCTGCAGGTAAGGCTTACCTGCAGCCACATCAGCGTCATATCATTCCCCCTCCTTTACCTTTCTCCTTTACCCAATTTCAAGTTATGCCTTACATTTTCTTACCCCAACTTTTTTTCAATTTTTTTATTCTTTTTTTTATTTTAACAAATAACCAATTATATAAATAATATAACTCATTAATTAAATTAATTTAAAATTCAAACATTACTAAAAATTAAAATTACATAATTTAAACTTAAAAAAACAAACTTTCTTAAAAAAAATACATATTTTTTAACTTAAAAATTAAAAATAATATCTAATCCATTGGCGCCCAACCGTACTGACGTCGTAAATCCTCCTTCATTGCCTTCATATTTTCCAATGCCGCTCCCGAAAGATGACTCGTCGGTTGCATGTAAAATTCGAAGGCTTTCATTTTATTTCTTTCCGCTATCTATCTATTTTGTTCGGCTATCTGTCTATTATGTTCCTCTTGTACCTCGAGAAATTTAGCATTTTGCGTTTCTAAATTTGACATTCTGCTCAACACGACGAGATGTTCTCGTCTTTCGACCTCGTTCCGGTTCCGGTTGATCCCGATGCCGCCACCCGCTTTCCCCGATCCCTACCGATGGGTCGTTGTAGTTCGCGTGGGGTGTTATTTTCGTTTTCATCCTCATCCTCTTCCTCATTCAAGTCAATATGGACGTGTGCGTCGGAGGAGGTGGTATGTTGAATTTGGCTCGTATGGGATGACGAAGTTTTGGTTCTTTTTGAAGGACGAGAGGTGGCATGAATGAGTGGAACTTCGTGCCATTTGGGAGAATTCCGAAGAATTTCCCAACAACTTTGATGGACAAACGAAACACCTTTATTATCCTCACGGTAACGGTTTAGCGCGATACTTAAAATATTGGCATCGCTCATACCGCTACCTCTCGTGTTGAACAGGTTGTTGTAGATCCCTGCAAACTTTGTGACCTTCGCATTTATATCTTTATACTTGGCAGTTACTTGGTGGACGTTGCGGTAATTGTTACCCTTGCCAAGTGCTTGTCTAAATTTATCCAAGACGGATGACCAAAAGTTACCTACAAACGACAAGAATATAACATTAGTAATAATAATAATAATAATAATAATAATAATAATAATAATAATAATAATAATAATAATAATAATAATAATAATAATAATAATAATAATAAACGTAATTAATAATAATAATAATAATAATAATAATATACCATGTTTTTGAGCATTCCCAACGATTGGATCTTCGAAGGTATCGATCCAAGCCCTCACCAACGCAAGTTCTTCGTTTGAAGTCCACGGAATTGCTTTGGCTCGGTTGGCAAATTGCTTTGGCTCGGTTTTCTTCTTCCGTGATGTTTACGTTTTCGGTTGCGTTTGCGGTTGGGTATCGGGCACCACATCAAAAAAATCATCAAACTCTTGAGTGTCAAGAGGGAATTGTTGTGGCGGTTGTTGTGACGGTTGTTGAGGCATCGGGTATCCGAGATGAGATAGCGGGTGTTGTTGATTAAGCATCCCCGTGTACGTGAATTGGGGAGAGGCGAAGAATGGATTTGGTTGGAACGGTTGTGGCGGAACATTTAAAAAAAATGGGTTTTCCGGGCGTCTCGGTGTAGAACTCGTGACGCGGGAACGGTTACGCCCGGATGATGGTGGAGTAGAACCCTCATTTGGATCCATATTCTTTGTAGAGTAAAAAAAAAAAAAAAACCTTGAGAGTGAAAGAGAGTAGAAGAGATAAAATGTTGTGGGTTTAAAATGATAAAAAGGGGAGTATTTATAGATGGAGTTTGGGTAAATTAATTAAGTTAAAAAAAAAAACTTTTAACGGTCGAAAATTTAAAAAAAAAGAGACGTTGGAGGGGGGGGGATGAAACTCGTCGTCGAGCTCATGGACCCGAAGGCCGAACTCGAAGGGCAAACTCGAAATCGAGTTTTGGTGTTCTCGATGGAGCCCGATCGAACCCGGCCTCTTCGAGTCGAGCATAACGTGTAGTCTAACAACTTTTACCGAATTTGACTTTTTTTCATTTCTATGTAAAGGACTTAAGTAGTTAAGGACCTATAAACATGGATACTTATCTTGAGGTCTGATAGGATCCATGAATATTTGACCGGTAGCATTATATAATGTGAAAATAAAATTAAATAAAATTGAGGGTGTGGTTCGGCTTTTTTCTCGAGTTTCCGGTTAATCGGGTCGGATTAACGAGGTGTTGTTCTTGTATTTTAGGGCCAAAAATTAAAACAAAACACAATTTATATGAAGCCATGTTAACTAAAATGCTATTTTAAAGGTAAACTAAAGTATTTTAAAGGTATAAATTGAAATATTAAACTTTATTGCTTAAACATAATTCTCCACATATTCAACCCACTTCCACAGCCCATTCCAGCTTATCTAAGACTAAGAGCTCAGCCACAGGCCAGGAACACTCTACGGGCTCTCCTCTTTTGGTCCACCCATATGGCCCAATCCATATTACTACCCTTCTCAAATTCTTAACATCTCAAATTCTTAACATCTCAAATTCTCAATACCTACGTCTCGGGCCAACTCTTAGTTAATAAGTGCACCTCCTTTAATAATATAACGAAGTTTGTCTAATTATTGTATACAATCAACTTCAATTTCTTAAATACAATACAAATAGTTGCAAAGATTTTTAATCTTTTTAGTTTTTAAATAATCATCTTGTTCTTGTTGTGCATCTGTAAATGGAAAACTCAAAATCCCTTAACTATTCTTTAAGAAAGTTAACTCAAAAAACCTAAATTGTTGTTGTTGTTCATTTGAAATAGATCACACATTCAAGCATAAACAAACCCAATTCAAGCCAAAATCGATATGTTTTTGCTGTTCATATGACATCGAAAAACCATTTAAGCATAAACAAAACCCATTCAAGCTAAAAACGCGATCTATTCTTATTGTTCATATAAAATCACAGATGAATGCTTGAACAAAAACGAGATCTAGAATGCATGAAAAAACCCTAATCGCAGATGAATAGAGATACAAGAACAAATCAAAGGAACAAAGAAATAAATCATGAAATTGAACCCTAACCACGGCAATGTGGCCGTTTGAAGCATAAATCAGAGACAACATGGTGATTTGAACAAGAAATCATCTATGGTGGTGGTTTGAACCAGAAATCAACGAAACTGTTATGGTTCTTTGAACTAGAAATCGTCTACGACGTGGTGGTGTTGGTTTGAACAAGAAATTAATGATGTTGGTGGTGGTTTAAACTAGAAATCGGTCATGGTGGTAGTAGTTTGAAGACGGTGGTGGTGGTGGTGGTGGTCATATGAAGACGGTGATGGTAGTAGTTATTTGAAGATATGGTTATGGTAACCCTTAAAGACGAAGCATGAATATGAAGGATAAGGGGGGAGAGAAGGACTTTGAGACGAGGGACAACGTTACAATCCCAAACCCAGATCTTCATATTTTTTAGAATAAAAAATTAAAAAAAGAGAAAAGATTCAAGCTATGTGGTTGTTAACCGGTTTCAAAGTAAGTTGGTTGTATTGTTTAAAAAACAAAGATGATTATATGTAATTAGTTTATTGACCCGTACACGTACGAGTATTTTGAAAGTGTATTTGAGATATCCGAATTTTCAAATAAAAATAATGCAGTAAATGAAATATCACCTTTGTGATGAGAATATACTAATTTCAAAAAAGTGTCATATTACAATAAAATTTATACCAAAACATAGATAAAAATGAGACGGTCGTAAATATATAATTATTTTTTCTCTAAACAAAATATATCACAAGTTACTAAACATAATTTATAAACAACTTTTATAAAACCCCCTCACATTTTCTTAAAACCCCCTCATATCTTTTATAAAACCCCCTCACAATTTTCATCCAACCCGCTCCCAATAGATTTAAAATTGAATTCAAATTTCTTCAATCCACGATTTTTAATCTTTCTAAAATTGTTTTGAGAATGAAATAATTTTGAAATTGAAGGTTGTGATTGGTTAATTAAGATTCAATTTATGGTTATTTTTTGAAAATTTGCATGTCTTTTATATATAGATATAGATAGTAGTTTAACCAAAGTTAATTTAATTTTCAAGCAATTTGTCCTATTAAAAAAAGATCAACCTTCATTAATATACTTAAAGAATTCTAATATTTTATTTAGTTAAAATTAATCATCATTTAATTGGCTACCCGTATTTTGATACGAATATTTAAACTGGTTCATATTTCTATATGCTTAATTTTGCTAACATGGATCATGGCTTTTACACGATTAGCTCATGATTCTCTTATTAAGCGTCATTCTTATGTTAGTATGTTCATCTATGGTGAAAGAAAGGATTAAACATTGGAGAAAGTGCATGTTTTGGTTTTACATAATCAAGCTTTTGTTGCTTTGTATATAAATCTTGCAAGTTCAATTTGTAAACCAGGCGCTACCTCTGATTTTGTGTGTTTGTATGACCAAATCTGAGTAACAAAACATGGATTATGAACCCATTGCATTTTAAACCATGTTTTTGTAGGAGGAAGATGAACCACTCTTAATTTCAGAACTGCAAGAATTATTTGTAACCATCATTAATGTTAAATATGACTTATTAATATGAGTATTTTTATTATTTATAGATAGATGTACTTAACCGTGAATTGTGTCTTGATAGATAATAAATTATTTAACGAGTCTTGAATTTTTAAAATACCCCTACAAATAAGTCATTAATGAGCCATTAACATTATAGCTATTGATTTATTTTAATCAAGAACAAAATTCATTCTCATATATATTGTAATAAGGACGGTTTTAAATATATATATATATATATATATATATATATATATATATATATATATATATATATATATATATATATATATATGAGCTTCTTATTACTCTAAAATGTAGATGACTTTATTAAATGAAACTATCACAAAAAGATACTATTATTTTAAAACACAGTGGTTATATATTCTCTAACATGTGTACGTCCAAAATATTTAAATCTTGAGAAGTTGAGTAACACATTAGTTATGCTATAAATAAAAGTGGAGCACATGAGATTTGGTTAAGAGATTTGGAAAAGTCCATGCCCTGAAGCCTCTTTTCCCATCCCATGTGGGAAATCTTACAATCAATTTCAATCATTCCACAAACACATGATTTTGCCACCATCCAATTATTTAGACACCATATTCTTTATAGTATAATAAAGATAAGTTATATATATTTCTATTAATCATTTCAACTTAATTTTTACTTATTTAATCAACATACGTGTTAAAATTAATAAATGAGATGTGAAAAAAGAATTGGCCGGTGCATTATATATATCAATTATTGAATATGTAAGATGATAATGTTGCAAGAAAAATCTAGAGGGACCGATGGAATAGAAATTTTCAATGGGAAAATATGCCCTACAAAAAATGCAACCCATTTATATTAAAATCAATAGCTTAGTCTTGTTTTATTTCAACACATAAAATGGTTGTTAAATTTGTTGAAAAAGCTACATAGTGATTAGCATATTTTGTTATTTGTGATTATGCATATCCTAGAGCTCTTTGATATAGATATCTTTAAAAACACATATCTAATAAGTTAACTGTAAAGAATAAATACCTTCTTGTTGGTCAAATTATTATGTTTGTATAATAGATTTGAAACAAAACAAATAGCAAAGTACATTATATGCTACATTTATAAATGGTTATAGCATATAGTATTGATATACAAAACATGTAATAGTATAAAACTATGTATAATAAAGAGTTGTGACTAAGTGTCTCAAGCTGAAGAGTCAGCTTAAGCTCATTAGTTAGATTGATCAACTAAGTAACAACTCAACTTAACATCTATTATCTATATTAGCCTCATACGAATTATGAGTTGTGATTCACTTCACACTCTCTCTAGCTTATCCACGATGTCTTAGAAAGATAATGAAATAAAGTTGAGGATTCAAACCGAAGTTTTATCCTACGAAAGAGGACAAAACTATATTGAAATAAAGACCCAATATAAATATGTTTCTTTTGTTATCTTCAAAATTATTTGTATACATAATTCCTGCTTGTGAAATTATTAGAAACTTTGGTGAGTTCGAATATAGGGATAGTTACAAATACGATTGTATTTTATACTTTAATTCGATCTATTTTTCAAAGCATAACAATAAAGTTTATTATTCTTTAATAAAATGAGAAGTTCGAAACGAATTTATTATGCGATAACCTATATTCCTCCTTCTACATAAGGATAACAATGTAATGAGGATTAATGAAATTAGTCACATACATAGTTATAAAGATAATATTTTATAACCGCTTTCATTCTATCGGACCTGGTTATTAAATTCCTATCGGTTTCATATATATACTACCCGCAAGTTTCGGGTAAATAATTTAATAATTTAAGTCGATTAATATTCACCAATACAAAATTTTGTATCTTAAAACTTAACCTTAATAACATAAAAAATGAGTTAATCTTCTTATCCTTCAAATATCTAACGACATTAACAAGTTTAAAATATAGTAAATTTTGCATAAGTACAACTATTTACATACAAGTTTAAAATATCTAATTTTTATAATTAGATAATTTAAATCATTACATAAATAGTAAAAATAATATTACCAACACTTTCAGTTAGTATTTTTACAATTTGAAAACTTATTAAGTGAATGTTCTATAATTGTAAAAACAAACAAACAAAAGCGACTATTAAAAGATATAAATTACTAATAGCTTCTGATTTTATATATATACTTCATTACCAAAATCGCACTTTATAGTAAAATAATACTTTAAAATATTAATATGTTAGTAATAGAATCGTGTATTACAATAACATAAGTGGTTCATGATCAGTAATTAAGCGGCATTAATTAAAACAACAACCGTCCCATCCTTTTGAAATCACGTAAAGGGTTTACTTGTCCCAATACCTGTCTCAAAAAATCGGAGTTTGGGAGCGGGGTTTTTTTTTTTTTTTTTTTTTTTTGCCATTCCTACTTCTACACTTGATACTTTGCTTGGTCCTACTCAGGGACCAACATCTCTCCCTCACATTGATGATGATGTATTTGATTATTGTCAAAGGGAAACGTTATTCTCCAAGATTGATCATGCTCTTATTTTCATTAGGTTAGGTTGAGTGTTATACTCAAGCCGAATGCTTCGGGTACGCGAAAGATTGCAGCGGATTCCACGGGAACACCATTTCCGCGTGTTCGGGTAAGGCAACGGGTAAGGGGCTTCGGCTTCTTTTACCCGAGAGAAATCTTTCAACCCCCACCCCCGATACCCCACCTTCATCCAATCAAATAATTACATATTTATTATTTTTTCTTTTTTCTTTTTTTTTAAGTGAAAAGGAAAAAGAAAGATGAAAGATGGGTATAACACTAGTTGGGGGTAAGGAAAGGGGAAGAGAAAGAAAACTGATGTGGCAGTGGCACTGATGTGGCTGTGGGTAAGGAAAGATGAAAGATGGGTATAACGCCTAGCCTTAGAGTTCCAGTCTTTCTTAAACTTATTTCGGAACACATTATGGACATTAAAAGTATATTGTGATGTCGTTTGGCTGAATGCTTTTGCTACTTTTATATATTTAATGAATCTAGTGTGTTGTCCTTATCTTGATATATATGTAATTGTGTTCATATATGATATCATTGTTTATTCCGAGAATGTGACTGAATCTAAGTCCATCTTCACTGTGAGACTTGAGAAGTTTTTTTCAAAATTCTCCAAGTGTAACTTCACATAATGTTTTACTATCTACTTGAATAGTCCTGACAATCTCCTTTCGTTCAAGTTATAGTAATTTGTCTCTTTAAACTTCCTTCTTGGATATATTGAATTATCATTTTTGACTTCTCCTTTGCCTTCGTTCTCGAGTATTTAAACAAAGTGATTTTTATTAAACACCAACAAATTTAATTCTAAGGGTCTTTTGTTTCAACATCCTTAAAAATCTTCATCTTACAAAATATTACTCTCCTAAAAAATTAGCTCGTGATCTTTTTCTATCTTCTCTTTTTTACACCTTCGTCAACTCCCCTCTTATTCTCACTTTATATATTAATCACACGCTTATCAACATTTCTATTTGTTCCCGTTCCTCTAAAATTTGACCTAGAGGATCCTTACCTTTCTTTCTATGAAAATGTTGGCTTCTTGGGTATAGTAGGCCCTTTAATTTTACCAGAGAAGCAAGAATTGACATATAATTCCATTTTTCGTGCACTTGATCATGTTATGAACAAAACTTCAAAATATGAATGGGAAATTTCACGAGAAACTTGTAATCCCAAAATGAGAATTGTAATGTGAAATGAATAATTGCAATATAATTATGAAATAGAAGGAATAAAGTAAAAGGATATATAAATTCACAGTAAACAAGCGACATTTAAGAATTTGAATATATATATTTTCTCAAAAGAAATTACAAACAAAAATCATTTTTATGTTTCTCATAAAAAAATATTCATGTAATATTTTAATTTTTCTCACCTAAAAACACACATAACAACAATTTTCATTAACAAAAATTGCACACTTATGGGTTTTGACGAATGTGCTCCTCGTGCGATCAATAGTTCATCAACAAGAAAGATATATAGGACGTACAATAATAAAAACATAGATAAGTTCACTCCCTCCAATCATCATACGTAAACATATGTTGAACATAATGAATATGATGAACCGAATTCCTAATCATGAGATTAAATATTTAAGCATATTGAACACAATGTTTTTTTGATTCCACTTCGTACTTCACAATGTTGTATCGATTCCACTATGTACTTCACAATGTAATAATTATGTTCCAACAAAGTCTCATGAGCAATTTGCATACAAAACATGTTACTCTCAAATTAGGCATTCAAACAACAAATATATATGTTTGTAGATGGTAGGGCTGAACACAAACTTATTGCATAAATAGATATTTTTAGTATAATTCTTATTAATATGAATAAACATTATTAGTGTAAGAATACATAATTCTTAACACTTTAAAAGATGACTATAAGTCTAGATTAACACATCAGTAGTTAATTCTTAAGACAACTAGTGTGTAAAAGTGTTAACACATAAACAACTTCCGTGAAAACTTTCTCTAAATTCTACTAAGAGTAAAAATCGAGGAAGTGATACTCCAACAAATAGAATTCGTTTTTCACATATATAGAAGCTAATAGAGTTTGACTTTAGAGGATAGATCAAATCAAGCACAAGATTAGTAAGAGACAAACGTGCTTTGGTAGAGTTGTAAAGGACCGAATGAACACGAACGGAAACTCGTTTGTGTTCATTCGTTTAACTTTAGCCGAACAAATAAGCTAACACAAACAGATAAACGAACAAATTTTTAATGTTCATGTTCGTTCGTTTAACTTTAGACGAATATAAACGAATACAAACGAACAAATACAAATACATATATAATACAAACCTAACATTATTAGATATAAACACATACTAACTATATATAAGTGTATGAGAGAGAAAGAGAATATGTATATGTATGTATGTATGTATGTATATATATATATATATACATATATACACACACATACATGTAAATGAACGGATAAACAAACTTTCACGAACAGGGGCGGACCAGAATTTTTTTTGACCGGTAGCACCATATAATGCGAAAATAAAATTAAATAAAATTGAGGGTTCTGGTTCGGGTTTTTTCTCGGGTTTTCGGTTAATTGGGTTGGATTAACGAGGTTTCGGCTATTGTTATGGTATTTTAGGGCCAAAATTTAAAACAAAACACAATTTATATGAAATCATGTTAACTAAAATGCTATTTTAAAGGTAAACTAAAGTATTTTAAAGGTATAAATTGAAAAATTAAACTATTTCTTATCATTTTTTTTAAAAGTTTCATTTTTCCTTTGATTTTGGTGGCATCACCGGTAGCACCCCGAAAATTTACCAGTAGCACTGTCTCAAAAAATCAAAAATTAACACTACGAACCGTCAAAAGACCGGTGTCCCGTGACCCCTCCCCATTACCCTTAGGTCCGCCATTGTTCACGAACATAAATGAACGGACGAGGTCTTAGTTCGTTTCTGTTCATTTAACTAAACGAAAATATTTTTGCTTGTGTTCATCTGTTTATTAAATAAACAAACATAAACGAACTTCCTGTCGAATGGTTCACGAACACTTCGCCAAACGTTCAATTTATTTATGCTTTAGAAAAACATGCTAGTTACTTTAGTGTAAAACGTACAATAAAATGAAAAAGTGTTTTGTACTTTATATACTTTAAGTGCATCTAACTTAATATTTAATTGAGCGAATATAACCTTTATTGAGCAACACTATCTTATTAAATGGAAGGATCTTCACATCTAATGTTCTTCATCATCTTAGTTAATTACGAATGGTGTTTTCACCTATGCCTAATTTAAACCAGGATCTTCAATATCTACTTTCTTATTAAATTTGAATCATTTCCCTCAGATTTAAATTCTATCCGTTAAGTTTTACTTCACAAGATTTAGTGTGCTGAAATAATTACAAATAGAAGATTTAAGACTATATGAAAAACACTTGATTAAATAACAGTTACATTAGGAAGATAGTAAAGCAACACAACACTAAAAAAGTTAGATGATGATGCACAACTAAGCAAAGGATTAGTTAGTTATGCTTGCACACCTAAGCAAAAACACTACTCCGCGGAGCCTGCACAACTAATTGTTTGCTTAGCTGAGCAACTCAGACGAAGATACTTGATACTTGATACATGATACTTGATCAACTAAAGCTTAGCCTGACATATTTTGTACTTAGCTCTAAACCACAAGAGTAACATCTAAGTTACAAGTCTAATCTTAACAACATATGTTAAAATAAGTTCTAGCCTAAACATAAACATTTTGTGATTATCAAATCTTAAGAGTTTATTGATTGAGTTGAAATTGCTAACTCAACACATTAATATGTGTATGAGAGTAAGGCGATTTCGTTAGCTAGTTGCCAACACTCTTTTTTTTTACACACAATCTTCACGTAGTATCGTTATGAATCATTAGATAAATGCTATAGTCATTTCATAAGCTTAGCCCTTTATAATTTTAATGTTATTTAAAACTTTTGTCGACGAATCTCAACATTTGTTTTCTCAATATAAACCGGAAATCTTTCAGAAAAGTATGACCGTCGTACTTTTTGACATTGAATATATAATGTTATTATTGTTTCTTCTTGTATCAGATATAAACAAGACAGTGACGTCAATCGTTATTAATCGAATAAAAGATTGATGAAAACAATCTGCAAAATTATACATTAGTTATAACAAACCAATACATTTTATTCTTAATTTTCTACAAGCTTCAAAATGTTCTTGGTACTTTATGATTTGATAAGAACATGTACATATATGAGATGTAGCTAGGTACATATATATTTTTTTTTCAATTTCGTAAATATTACCATTAATTCACAATTGAAACAAAATGAGTTTAACAAATCATGGTTACGAATTAATTACACTTAGAATAAATTAAATAACAAAAAGGGTTCGATCGATCTTCATCAACCTACTGGACCCAGTTGTCGATCACATGATCGGAGTGATCTTGTAAATTACAGCTTCAATTCATCAAATACATCCTGTTAGCCATGAAATTGCATGTGAGTACGTTAATAGTCAAATCGTTACATTTTTCGAAGCACAAAAATGGAGTTTACAGTATACACTTGTAGAAGAAAATAAATAATATTCATATAAGTGGTTTATGAGTGCAACTGTTTTAGGATCTTGAAACATATGTTTAATTTCACGACAAAAATTTAGGGTAATAGAGACGACGTATTTACAGTAAAACGTTGAAAGATAGATTAATTACCGATATTCGACAAGACTCTTAATTGTTGAGAAATTAAGAGCAAAATATAAATGCAAGAATGATGAATAGTGCTAGCTATTAATTAGTTGATCATAAGTTGCTCTTGAGGATTTGCATGATCAGAAATGGGGGAATCATGATGATGACTTGCATTTGATCCATTCTCCATCTTCTTCTGCATGTTTTGTTGGTAATACATCTGTTTAAGCCTCTCTATTTCACATTTCAATGCCTCTTGGTGTGCTGCATTCATTTACCAAAATAAGTAATATATCATATTATCTATATATTTAATTAATCTTTAATAACAACTTTCTGAAATCAAATTGTATAATTAATCTAATGGGTAGAAAAACACATTAAAACAAAATAAAGCATTGTGTGTATATATATGTATATAATTATATATAGTTGATATGGTGGGCTGTTTGTGTTTATTAAATAATAGATATGAAGTCAGAAATGTATCATGGGGTAACATGCAAATATGCAATGCATATGATATAGTATGCACTCTTCCTTTTTAACATTATCATTGAAAACTTATATAAGTAGATAATATCATATATATATATATATATATATATATATATATATATATATATATATATATATATATATATATATATATATATATATATATATATATATAAAATTATTCTTTCCAGAAAAAAACACATACCATCTTTGAAAATTTTGTCTTGGGAGAGAGCTGCAATTCTTTGCTTAAGGACACTATTATCCACATTTAGAACCAATCTTTGATGATCTAGATATGCTACCCTTGGTGACAGCACTGATACTTCCGCCTTCAATTTTATATAAAATTAATAATAATTAAGAAAAATATATTTAGTATAATTAAATTATTGGCAATTTAATAATTAAACAACAATTGTACGTATAATTAGAAAGAATACATACTTGTAAAGAATTGACACTGCGTTCAAGCTCTGATATGTATTGCAATTTCCTCACTCGTGATCGTTGTGCAGATTGTCGATTCGCCAGAATTCTTCTCAAAAAGCAAAGTCAATTATATTTCATATTTAAAAATAGGAATTAATGGAATTTGTAAATTAAAAGTTGATATTACCGTTTAATCCTTTTTGGATCAAAAATCTTGTCATTTGAATTATCCGTAATGGTTCCATGGGGATTAAACGTTGCTTCTGATTTCCATGAACTCTCTTCCTCTTCGATCTGCTGCTGCTCATTTATGCTATTATGATCAGATGGTGATGAAGGATTTGAGCACGAAACTGTGGTACCTGTCCCAGTTTCATCGTCGATAAACATTGACATGAACTGTTCTTCATTAAAACCGTCGAATTCGGTGGTGGAGCCACCAGCATTAGCGGTTCTTGACCCCGGTGGTGATGTTCTCAGGCAATTATTGCCACCGGCCATCATTGGGATCTCGAGGAAGGCTGCAGAGTCGCTCATGGAGCGACGGTGGGTGCCACGTTTGGTTGATGAGAAATCGAGGAATTCGTCGACCCATGAAGGATCCATTTGGGTGGCGGCGGCAGTGACAGTTGGGGGTGGTTGCAAATGGTCAGTAGATGGTGGTTTTTGGTGGTGGTGGTGGTAGTTTTCCGGCCAGTTTTGTGGCACTTTCGGAGGCAGGTGTGCCATTTTCTCTCCCTTAAAATTTAAGAGCAAGAAAGGAGAGGTAAAGGAAGCAAATGAGCAAAAACAGGCAAGCTTGCGATCTCTCTATACTTATATATGCACACACTAAAAGCTTCTGGCTTCCCATGTGTACATGTTTTTAATTTATTTTCTTTTTAATATATTGACAGCTCAATTACTCAATACAAGAGTGGATTTCTTATTTAAAATAAAAAATATTCTCTATTATGTTTAATTAAATATGAGATGATTTTAATCTTTAATTGAGTTAATTTGATAAAAAATAATACGTGTATTAGTTGAAAATAAGGGTGTAATAAAATTTACGAAAATTAATGGCAAGATTAATAGTGCGCTACAAGTGCTAAGGATTATAATAAACTGCTAGGGCTGGCTTCTAAGTGACGGGGTTAATGAAAACTGTAAAGCATAAGAATAATAATAGACAACTCATGGACACATGTGCATGGCAATGCTTTCGACTCAAAGCAACACGATCGCAACTCCAGCTGCATACATTTCCACATGCTCATCTCATCAATATCACATCATCAAGTTATATATATATATATATATATATATATATATATATATACACACACACACACACACACACACACATATAGACAAAACTTCATGCGAGGACCGTTGTTAGCGCAAGAACTGCAAGAACCAATCTAAGCCGTCCAATTCCCCCTCCTTCAATGTCATTGCCCACCCATGAATTCCTCACATACACCCTGCCACACTCTATCCCTCCACGCTCTCCATCCATAATACTTCCCATATCCAAGGAACGGCTGAAATTGATTCTCGCGATTCTCGCACTAACAACGGTTCTCGAATGAACCCTCCCCTATATATATATATATATATATATATATACATGGTCAAGATTTTAAAAAGAGAATTAAAGTAAAAATAGTAAGGAGAAATCTCAGCCATTAAATCTAATATTTGATAACTAACTTTTTTTAATTAATTAATTAAAATTGGTTAGTTAAGGGTATATTAGTCTTTTAATCTACCCAACCCTAAAATTACGTAACCATATCTCATGCCATATTCAAAAATCGATCATCCAACACAATATTAATAAATTTTCAGTAGAAATTTTGAGATCAAAACTAGCAAAATTTTTGGTTTCTGAAATTCATTTTTGCCCAGATTCAACATCAAACAGCAACAGAAGCACAAAAATATAAACAACAGATTCATCATAAATGCACAAAAATAAACAACCGATTCACACAAATGAAGCACGATCCAGCCCCCTGTCGATTCACAAACCATATTTGATTAACAGATTACGTTTAGTGCACAAAATATAAACCATTTTCATGCACATAGTAAATCTGATGCACAGACACTGCCGCGGTGATGAACGACGGCGGCGGCGGCGGCGGCGGTGACGAATAATCAGTTGCAGGACCAGGGGCGACGACGAATCAATTCATGGAGGAGGTTTAGGAAAGATTATGGAGGGCGGCGACGCCGAATCAAATGTAGAACCAGGGGCGATGACGAATCAGTTGCAGAACCAGGAGCGACGAAGAATCAGTTGCAGAACCAGGGGCGACGACGAATCAGTTGCAGATTTAGGGGCGACGACGAATCAGTTGCAGAACCAGGGGCATCGATGAATCAGTTCATGGAGGGCGGTGATTCACGTGGTCCGCGGCTCATATGAAATATTTAGGGTTTCTGTTGGGAGGGTGGTGCTCGTATGAACGACGACATCGATTTCACAAGGGATCCGACTTCACGGAGGTGCAGCAGAGTCAACGGCGGCGTCTCACAAGGGGCATCGACCGGATGATGCATCGGCGAAAGATTGTGTGGTCTGGGGGCGAATAGGGTTTTGCACAGAGATGGAGGCGACCAGATGTATATGACGTGGGGTAGTGGGTAAAGGGAGAGAGAGAATTTTTTAGTTTTTTCTAAACTTCCTGTTTTGCCCTTTTGTTAGTTTTGGTTGGTTATTACACGTGTCAGGCCCACGTTTTTCCCTACCATTTATACCCTAAAACTCTTTTTATTTGTTCCTGATTCTATATATATATAGTGGAAAGTTCAAATGAGAACCTTAAATTAAATGAGAATGAGAGACTCAATCTCAGCCGTCTAATTCCCCCAACTTCAATGTCATTGCCCACTTATGAATTCCTCACATGCACCCTGCCACACTCTATCCCCTCACGCTCCCCATCCATTAATTTCACTAACAAAATGAACGGATGAAATTGAGTCTCTCATTCTTATTTAATTTCTCAATCTCATTTGAACCTTCCCCTATATATATATATATATATATATATATATATATATATATATATATATATATATATATATATATATATATATATATATGTGTGTGTGTGTGTGTGTGTGTGTGTGTGTGTGTGTGTGTGTGTGTGTGTGGAAGAGTTTACTAGAGAACCGTTGTTAGCGTGAGAACCAATATAATCCGTTCCTTGGATATGGGAAGATCATGGATGTAGAGCATGGAGGGATAAAGTGTGGCAGGGTAAATGTGAGGAATTCATGGGTGGACAATGACATTGAAGTAAGGGAAATTGGACATTAAAATAAAAAAAACCCCCACTTACTTTAAATGATCATAACTCGTTCGTTTTTTAGAATTTTAACAAAAAAGTTATATCATTAGTTTCAGTTTTTTGTCCTCTTTCAAACAAGACCGGACTTGATATATTTCTGAAACTTTTTTTTTTGAAATGCAAAGTTTGCATTTTGAGCTGGGTTCATTCAAACTCAAAATGCAAAATCCGTAGTTTGCATTTTGAGTTGGGTTCATTCAAGCCCAAGCCTAAATGCAAAATGCAAAATCCGTAATTTGCATTTTGAGCTGGGTAATTCAAACCATGCAGAATGAAGAATGCAGAATGTAAAAAAATGTAGAATACAAAATGCAAAACACATGCAGAATACAGAAATGCAAAAAACATGAAGAATGCAAAATGCAAAAAACATGCAGAATGAAGAATGAAGAATGCAGAAAGCAAAAAACATGCATAATGCAAAAAAAAAATGCAGAATGCAGAATGCAAAAAACATGCAAAATGCAGAACGTAAATCCGTATAAACATGCAAAATGCAAAAAACGAAAAACGCAAAATTTATGATCTGAGACAAACCATTTGCGACGACTGCAAGGTCATTAGCGACGACTTTGCTTATTTGCGACGACAGATTTAACTTCATCGTCGCTAATTTCTTATCTGATACGAACCTTTTGCGACGACATTCAGCTCATTAGCGACGACATTCAGCTCATTAGCGACGAGCTGCCAAAATGAAAAAAAAAGGGTGTTTTTCCTGTACAGCTGCAAAAATGCAAAAAAAAAAAAAATTCATTTTCAAAATTTTTTTAGAAAAGTATAGGAAGAGTGATCTTGTTTGAAAGAGGATTAAAAAACTAAAAGAATGGTATAATTTTTTTGATTAAATTCACAAAACTTAAAAAGTTATGACAATTTAAAGTTTTTTGGGGTTTTTTTTTAAAAATCGTGGGTGATGGGGGAGGATAATTACATTTTTGCCCTATTCTTCCTAAATTAATACATAATAATTACAGTTTTGACATTGATCAATCTCATTCATTGATATTGATGATCCAAATGTCCAGATTGGTTCTTTAGGTTCTTTGTTTAACACATTGTTCTTTATTGATCCAATTTATATATATATATATATATATATATATATATATATATATATATATATATATATATATATATATATATATATATATTACACGTTTTGCTATTATATATGTGTATCGATTGAAATTTAAAAGTTTCTATTATATATATCAAACTTTTAAGTTATTATCATTATATATGCTTTAGTTACATAATAAAAATTAATTATAAGTGTAACTAGTACATACAATAAGAAGTTTAATACATATAATAACAACAAATTAAATATTTGATACATATAAAAAAATTAAAATTTGATACGTATAATAATAAAAAGGTATAAATTAACATTAAAAAGAAATATACCCTATAGCTTAATAGTGATTAATTCTTTTTAATAGCTAAACATTTATTTTAAGTCCATGCAACAAGTATCATTTATTAATTTCATATAATTTGGATTTATAAACTAACGAGTATTTACCAAAATTAGCTTATTATTATTATTATTATTATTATTACTATTATTATTAGGGGTGTTAACGATCCGAGCTGAGTCGAGTATCAGAAAAATTAGGCTCGACTCGAGATACTAATATTCGGCTCGGGATCGAGCTCGAGGCTCGAATAATTCTTTTAAATAGGCTCGAACTCGTGATCGACATATTAGTTATTGTTCGAGCTCGAGCTCGAAGCTCGTTTACTTTTACCACCATTTCCTGGTTATCTAGATTTCAAGCTCGAATTGCTCGTTTATAGCTCGAGCTCGAATACGTGCTCGAGCTTGAATAGCTCGTTTAATATAATTATTTAATGTTTGATTAAGTTCATTTATGAAATCTGAAACTTATTATGGTTAAATATGAATGTACAAAGATCTAAAGTGATTCAAAAGTAACGATTGATTATAAAAATAAGATGATATATGTCAAAGATAACAAAGTCATTCATGAAATTTCTTTCAACTAATTCAACCACCCAAAATTGATACTTAGCAAGCTAAGAAATTAAACAATTCAAAACATAGATACTAAAAGTATTGTAGTCATTTTCTATCATTCATTTCAACAACCAAAAGACGTAAGTAGATAACGAAAAACTTCAAGTCATGGATTGTTGTTCTTCTTCTGCGTTTAGATTTGTAGTAGATTCATTCTGAAGTTGAGGATCATCAGCTGTAGTGGAATATTTTTGAACTTGAGGACTTCCATTTCGAGAGGATGCCATCTGTATCTATCAACAAAAACACATAAACAAAAAAAATTAGCAAGAAATGAAAGTTTATTAGCAATGATTGAATAACATATCAAACCAAATGAAGTAATCGCAAGAAATGAAACCAATCGTACAAAAAAATTGCAATAATCAAGAAACAATTGTAAACCAAAAGAAGAAAGTAGGTAGAAGTAATCTTATTAAAACGAAAGCAAGCATTGCCGGAGAAACGAAATCAAGTGTCACCGGGAGAAATGAAAGCAAGCGTCGCCGGATAAACGAAATCAAGAGTCGCCGGAGAAACGAAAGCAAGGGTCGCTGGAGAAATGAAAGCGTCGCTGCCGGATCATGAACTCGATTCTTGAAACTAGAAAGACTTATACAAGAGCAGATAGCATAATCGATTGGTCTCCTAAAGTCTCGTAAAATGGTAAGTTAGTCTCGATGCTTGAAATTGGAATTTCGAATAGCATCCGGTAATGACGCTCAAATTTCTTAATTAATGCAAGTGGTACCTTTAGCAATAACATTTGTACGTATATATAAATGTATGTCTAAAATATATTTGTTTGTTTGAAATTCAAAGACTCAAAATCTTTTTCAATATGTATGCGTTGGTATTTGGTAACTTGATAATTTACATATATATATTTTATATATATAAACTGCAAAAACTTTTCTAATTGGTAATTAAAATAGTAACTATATATAAGATAAGTAAAACTTTTCCTTTATGTAATTTCATAAAAAGATTCGAGTTTAACTATGATGTACATATAGTGTGTACGTATGTATGTATCCATGTATGTATGTATGTATGTATGTATGTCTATAGATGTACGTATATATAGACATGTGTATAAAATTATAAACATACGTATGTGTACATAGATGTATGTATGTATGAGGGTAGATGCATGTATGTGTGTATAGATGTATGTATGTATGAGGGTAGATGCATGTAAGTGTGTATATAGATGTATGTATATATGTATGTATGTATGTATGTATAAATGTATGTATGTATGTGTGTGTATAGATGTATGTATATATATACATGTGTATGAATATATAAACGTATGTATGTGTACATAGATGATGCGATTATAGATGTATGTATGTATGAGGGTAGATAAATGTATGTGTGTATATAGATGTATGTATGTATGTATGTATGAGGGTAGATGCATGTATGTGTGTATACAGATGTATGTTAGTGTATGTGTGTATGGATATATATATATATATATATATATATATATATGTGTGTGTGTGTGTGTGTGTGTGTATGTATGTATACTCGCACATGAGTTATATATAAGAAAGCTGATTGAGTAGAGTTAACAAAATGTTGGTTATGTTTGGTGGTTTGGCTCTTGTTTAGTTAGATTGAAGGTCTTGGTTTCAAACCTTTCAACACTCAATTTTATATTTTATTTGAAGTGTATGTGTAGGCTCGTCAGGATCGGCTCGTTCGGCTCGAAACTAGTAAACGAGCTTTCGAACGATCCTAGTCGAATATCACATTTTAGTACTCGGCTCGTAAATTTAATCGAGTCTTGATTTTTGTTCGAGCTCGACTCGAGATCGATTAAAGCTAGGCTCGAACTCGAGATAAACGGTCCCGAGCTCGAGTAGCTCGCTAATTGCTCGACTCGTTAACACCCCTAATTATTATTATTATTTTTATTTGGAGGGGGGGGGGGGGGGGTAAGGGGTTGGTGTTGTGCGGGGGCGTTTTACCAAATTAGCTAATTTTCGAAAAATTAAAAGATCTTTAAACTTCAGATCGAGCTATATTTGATCATTTTTTAATATTTCAAAATTTAATGTGGGTTTTTAGAGATTTTTCCGGGATGTGTTCTTCTGCAGGGGCCCGTCTTAAACATTTCAGGAGCTCGGAAGAAACTAAAAAATTGCACTCTAAAAATATTAATATAAAACTTTGTAAACGAACCGAATGAACACAAAAGGGGTTTGTTCGTGTTCGTTTGTTTAACTTTAACCGAACAATTAAAATAACACAAATTGATAAACGAACGGAAATCTGTATTCGTATTCGCTCGTTTAACTTTAACTGAACAAAGAAACGGATGAGCTTTTGTGTTAAACTATTTAAGAGATTGGTTAGTTCGTGAAAATTTTTGTTTGTTCATTTAAAGAAACGTAAACGCAAAAAAAAAAACACACTTTATAATGCTAATCCAATATTATTAAACATAAATAACATTACATATAAACACAACATTACAATACAGCCCAAAATACAAATTACATATTCAAATTTTGCATTTAGAAAAATATGGGAAAAGTGGTCTTGATTGAAAGAAGATTAAAAAAAACTAGAAGATTAGTATAATTTTTTTGTTTAAATTCACAAAACTTAAATAGTTATAACAATTTAAAGTTTTGAGGAGTAATTTTTCTTTAAGTTGAAACGTGGGAAGAAGTTCACGTGGGTATTTTTTGAGGAGGGGGGAGGGAATTTTTCATGTTTGCCCTTCACACATTCAATTATCATATATAACTTTTATATAATTACGAAATTGCCATATTTAAATCTAATATATTGATTTTGATGATCCAATGATCCAGACTGGTTCGTTAGGTTCTTTGTTTTAGACATAATTATTTATTGATGCTATATATATATTGGCAAAAGTTCAAATGATAACTGTTTTTCGTACGAGAACTGCGAGAACCAATCTGAGCTGTCCAATTCCCCCTCCTTTAATGTCATTGCCCACCCATGAATTCCGCACATGCACCCTGCCACATTTGATCCCCTCCACGCTCTCCATCCATGAACTTCCCATATCCAAGGAACGGCTGAGATTGGTTCTCGCAGTTCTCGTACGAAAAACAGTTTTCGTTTGAACCCTCCCCTATATATATATATATATATATATATATATATATAAATATATATATATATAGACAAAAGTTCATGCGAGAACCGTTGTTAGCACAAGAACCGCGAGAACCAATCTAAGCCGTCCAATTCCCCCTCCTTCAATGTCATTGTCCACCCATGAATTCCTCACATGCACCCTGCCACACCCTATCCCTCCACGCTCTCCATCCATGATACTTCTCATATCCAAGGAACGGCTGATATTGGTTCTCGCGGTTCTCGCACTAACAACGGTTCTCGCATGAACCCTCCCCGTTTATGCATCTAGAGAGTATATAGTTTCATTGTGATGGCATATCATGAATTATTATTTCATTTTAATTATAGTTATAGTTTCTGAATACAAATAACGTATTTCTAATGTTTAATTATGAAAACCGAAGTTTTTTTGTGTTTACATACCTATTATTAATGTTTATAAAAAGGTTTTGTATGTGTAAAAAGTTAGAACAAAAAGGGTGATAATCAAACGTTTATATAAATGGTATAATAATATATTTTGTGAAAATTAATGGGTATAATAAAACTTTTGTAAACTTGACGTGTATATTTGATTAGAAAAACTTCATGTACCAAAATCAAAAATTTGGGAAACAATCTTTTTGTTCAACAACTTTTTCCCTTTTGTTTTCTAACGAGTACTTGCATCTTCAACTTAAAAAAATAACACTTTTAACATATCTTGATCGATTCTGTTAGGTTAAATAGTCTTAATAAAAAAATTCATTTTTAATATGTCGTATTAATGATAATCTCGTAGTTTTGATATTTATCAATATTCTTAAGACATGTAAGTGTATTTAAAAAAACTATAATATGAAATTACTTAATTTACGTTATGTCTATTTTTTTAATACAAAGCATTTTGGTCATTCTTTATTTATTTTACTACATTCCAATGTTTATTCTTCTTTACAAAATATACTACATTAATGATTCATTTCATTATAAGAAAACAACCAAATATGCGGATGGAATGGTAATGAACTATTTCATTCCTTTGATCATTTCATTCATCTGTCTATTCTATTCCTTTGTCATTCCTTTTTGTCCAACCAAACATATTCTAGAAGTTTGTTTGTGAGGGTGTGGACTCATGAGTTGTTATTGTGATATTTTATTTTAGTAGCCTAGCGGTCCAACATTTTATAGGGCGGGGCTGCCTCTCTGTAAAAATGTTTTCATTCTCTTATTTAAATCTTGTCTTTCAAATATTTCTCCAAATGATTCAAGTTAAATGCCTATTTAAGGAACCAACCACAGACACTTCTTAGCATATAAAGTCATCTCCATCCCTCTCTGATTCCTCTCCTATATATGGCCTTTCTTGAATACATTACGTTTCCCTTTTTATTTTTCATTCTCATTTCTTTCTTGATATTTAATTATAGAATTCAAAACAATAGATCTGTTATTTCCACAAAATGGCCTGTTCTTGGTATGGTGCCAGCATTCCTTGTAAACTCCCACAGAATTAACGATTATTTTACTGAATGTCTGTTAATTACAAACGGTATATTCATGTGGAAAGGCCCTTGGTTCACCAAAATGGACATGCTTATAACCACTTATCCCCTAGACATCCAACATGTTCTTAGCAAAAACTTCAACAATTATCCCAAAGGCGATGAATATCGTATGATCTTCGATATATTTGGAGAAGGCATCTTTAATTCTGATGGAGAGTTATGGGAAAGACACCGTAAAGTCACCATGTCCATACTTAAAGACACAAGATTTCATAGTTTGTTGGAAACGGTTATCTGGAACAAGATTGAAAAAGGGCTTTTACCCGTATTTGAATACAGTTCTCGCAACCACAAAGAAGTGGATTTACAAGAAGTATTTGATAGATTCACTTTTGACACAACATGCAAATTGTTCATGGATACTGACCCAGAAAGTTTGTCCCTTGGTTTTCCTTACATTCCATGTCAAAAGGCATTTATGGATGTTGAAGAAGCTATCTTGCATAGGCATTTTACCCCTCCAAGCCTATGGAAACTACAACAACTTCTTAAATGGGGAAATGAGAAGAAGTTGAAAGATGCATGGGAAAGGCTAGATGATTTCATATACAAGGGCTTAGAACAAAAACAAAATGAGTACAATAGCACCAAATGCGGTGAATATCAAGAAGAAGAATTCTTAGTATTAAGATCTCTAATGAGAGAAATCAAAGATCAGTTTGGTGATTTTGGTGACCCCATTAAACTTTTAAGAGACTCCTTATTCAGTTTAATGTTGGCAGCAAAAGATAACGTTAGTAGCGCTTTGTCTTGGTTCTTTTATATCATTGCAGAAAATAAAAAAGTAGAGGATAAGATTCTTGAAGAGATTAACACACATCTAAAAGTAAAATTAGGTGAGAGATGGTGTATGAAAGACTTAGATGAAATGGTTTACCATCATGGAGCTCTAAATGAATCCTTAAGGCTTTTCCCTCCTGTTCCATATAACCACAGATCACCATTACAACCAGACATCTTTCCAAGTGGTTATAAAGTAGATAAAAACACCAAAATTATTTTATCTTTTTATTCCATGGGAAGGATGAAATCAATATGGGGTAAAGACTGCATGAAATTTAAGCCAGAAAGGTGGATTTCCATTGGAGGAGGAATAAAACATGAACCATCTTACAAGTTTATAGCATTTAACACTGGGCCAAGAGCTTGTTTGGGTAAGGACATGGCTTTATATCAGTTAAAGATACTATCAGCTATTATCATTTACCATTACCACATTGAGGTTGTGGCGAATCATAGAGTGCTTCCAGCTGATTCTATTGTACTACAGATGAGACACGGGCTGAAGGTGAGATTATCAAAAAGATGTGACATGAATTAAAAGTGTTTATGTATAATATCCCATGTCTTTGAGTCAAAGTGTGTTAGGTCGATCCTTGTTGTATAGATTTGATTATGAATTGTTTTAAAAGTTTAGAATAAGTTTTTCTACAATTTACGTTTATTACATAGCATGGAAACTTGTAAAACTGTATGGTTTTGATAGAATGATTGCTCCAAGATTACCACTCAGCTTAAGCTGAATTGTCTTCATGAACTGAGTAGTTTAAGCTCATTATCTATATGCAACTTTCAAATTGCTTTCAAACTAATTAGTATCCTCACCTCAAGTCCTTCTATATGCAACTTTCAAATTGCTTTTAAACTAATTAGTATCCTCTAGTCCTTCCGAAATATATGTCCTTTTTATATTTTATAATATTGTATTTATCCGTCTTAATTTACAAATATCATATTTACTTTTTATAACATTTCAAAATATCATATTCAACCAATTCTTAGTTTTATCAGTATAAAATATTTTATAATCATTTGAACTTTTTTTTAATTATAAGCAATAAATAACTGACCTTATTGCTCTAATTGTAACAATATTAATTATCGATAGCTTGTATATATAAGAAATACATTTACGTCTCTTCATATCAAGGTACCACGTTTCCGCCATCACATCTGTTATCCCCTCGCAATTTTCTTAGACTTGCATTTTTCATGTTTTATAATTATTTAATATCTTTGTATTAAGGTTTAACATTAATCATTTTTATCCAACCCGTCTATAACATAAACTTTTAATCTAGTATATTTATAATAAAAACAAGCAATTGTTGTTGGAATATCTAACAAACACATAAAAGTCATACCTAATGAAGCTCCTTCAGGCCTTTAACATAACAGCATCCAACGTGATTAATCTTAGGTGTCCCAAAGTCAAGAGACTGTGGATTGTTATCCCATGTCACAAAAGGTGTAGAATAGGTGTTATGTGTGTATAAGACTGCATTTCAAAGTTGAAAGCAAATAAACATTGATTGCTTATAAAAATGAAGTACTTTACGTGGAGATTAAACAATGGCAATGAAATTAGTGATGCTTCTTTAGTTCGGAACTGGACAAAAGGAGCACCAAATCCATCCCAAGAGGAAACTGCTTGTAAAGAAAGGGGAAGAAAATCAAGGCAAAACATGCAAGAATCGGAGATATAATCCATATCAATGAGTTACTGTATAGCATGACGAGGCTGGCACTTAATGCGACCGTCATGGCCATTAGAGAGACAAGAAGTGCTGTTAGACCCAGAATCATGGCAAAGGGTAGTGAATCCAAGAATTTTTCTTTAAGGACGCGACCAAATATAACCACAGATAAGAATGCTATGACAGAAATTAATGAGGCCAAGAAAGCAATGGTATCCGCTACTGCATACACAGAGAATCTAGGTTCATTAATGAAAATAGGAAACCGGCTATCTTGGTCAAATCCACCTGGAACTGAAAATGTTGCTGCAAATGATGAACCAAGGACAAGTGTCGCAACAACCAAGCCATAATCTGCCCACATCAGACTTTCGAACCATGCCCTTTGGTTGCTCCTGGAGAACAATTGGTGGGGTGTGTAACCAGCTGCATTCCTCTTTTCTCTATAAACAGGAGGAAGCAACATTTCTACTTCCTGAAGCATGTAAAAGTAGTTAAAAGGGTGGGTAATGTAGGAGTTTTGGATGCAAGACATACCTTATACCACTGATAATCTTGTACGATTTTTAGAGGTCTTCTGGTCATCTCATCTTCGTCTTTAATCGACTTCCCAACTAAATGCAGCATATTATTTCCATTTCTGTCTTCAAGTAAGATTATCCGATTCTTTTTTGAACCTATTTTGTGAATTAGATTGTAGATGCCTGCATGACGTTTCTCAACAGCTATGTGAATTATTGTCAGGTTCTCATCATTTCTTTTGCAAATTAGATCAGGATAGCATCGAATGAGCTCCAACACAAACGCAGTGTTGCCTAATTCTGCAGCAACAAATAATATATTCGAATAGTCACCTCTGTAGTTTACTTTTTTAGGCCCAGTAAGTATATGGTCAATGTCATTCTTCTCCATTCTCAGGCCATGGATACGTCCCCAAATGTTTCTAAGTACCTTCATAGCGTCACTATGCTTATCAACAGGTCCCGCCTTCATGTTTGTAAGTGATTCAACTGAAGAACAACAACCAATTAGACAACAAGCAGATTATAACATTGATTAATTTCCACGGAAGAAATTGATTCATCTATGGAAGATGCATGGTTCGCTAACTTGTAAGGTAGTTGCAGTGGTGTTGTATCTTAATTATGTAGAAAGAATCACCTCCTATAGTGAATAAATATACTTACATTTGTTGACAATTCTTGAAATTAATGTTTGTTTTCTTTTCTGAAATACTGCAGTCTTTTGAGCCAAGGCATAGAGTATAGAGTGGAAAGTAGACAAATTTGATAGAAGATATCCATCAAAATTCGAACAGAATACCTCAATGTTCGCCACAATGTTCAGTGCAACATCTACCATAAATATAACAATCAACATATGTCCGCATGTGAGGAAACAATCACAACATGTAAGTAGAGTAGAATACTTACCAAACATATCAGAGTTGATGCATTCCACAAGAATCTTAGCCCAATGTTGAGATGTCCAATCATAATTACTCCCACACCTCGAAGAAATATCATACAGAAATCTCACCATATCATGTTTTCCAAACTTCGCGGCAAGACACATTGGCAACCTTCCTTTACTATCAGGGATGGCAACCAGGAAGATGTTCCTTTCCACTATAAGTTGAGCCAATTCTACATTACCAGCCATGGCTGCTGAGCAGAGAGCCATGTTGGAATGCTCGTCTTGAAGTTCCAAGGCCCTCTCTTGCATCAAATCTATCAGATTCCGCACAAAAGTTGTCCTCTGCGGGCTACCTTTTCCGGACACAGCAACATGAAGAGGTGTCTCGCAACTTTCGTTGATAGCGAAGAACACCAATACAGGCCTTTGGTAAATGATGACCTTAGCAGCTGGCCAATCTGCAGTTATTAACGCATCGTACAGTGGAGCACAAACATTGAGAAAGTCTCCTGTCCTTCCTTCTGAGGGATTTTGATCGTAACAATGTTAGCACCGTGTTTCATTCCATAACCATCCGTCCAATTAAAAAAAATTAGAAACTAATAAACAAAAACAACACAAGTCTCACGATATGTGCACCGCGGTCCCCAATGACAAATTCCTCGCGCGGAAAAGTAGGAACAAAATTTAGAAGTATATATCATTTTCATCATTTCATTTTTAGGTAGGTTAGTAAATTATACCTAGTAGATCTAGACGAGGTAGATTTGGTTGTGGAGGTTGCGGATTAAATGGCAGCCCAGGCCTAGGACTCCTAGGAGATGAAACACTTAATATTTTCATGCATGCTCTTGTGTCATGGTAGTACCACTCTGCTGGTCGATACTTGAATCTGGCTCTGTGCTTCCCGTATTAATATTCATCGCTTGTCACTGCTTCTAGTCTTTTACAAAATGATAATTAAGCTAGCTTATATATGAGACGAAATTAAGGAATTAACTTATAGACCTTTTTCAAGAACCTCGACCACTCGTTGATTCCCGATCAACCAAGGTGTTCTTGCCAGCTGCCTCCGTATCTGTTTTCCTTTGTTTCTGCAGTCTCACCTCAATTGTAAGAGAAAGAAAAGCAAGAAACAGTAAACCAAAAAGAAAAAGAATTAACTGATTTTATAATTTTCAAGTAAAAGAGGACATGAAGTTAGGAATAAAGTACCAACATTTTGTTTATTTCTCAGTTTGGTTCTCCCAGTCCCTATTGGATTAATTGTTAATACCGGGTCACGGGTTATAGCTTTTGGGTCGGGTCGGTTTTAGATTTGATTCTGGTATGCATGGATGGGCTTAACCTACAGTTTCTTTTCGATATTTTATACTTATTAGATATGGTCTACTTTATTTTCCACAAATCCCAGGTGGTCAAATTTCAGAAGAAATGAAGAATTGAACAAACCTGGACGTACGGCTGGATGTGGTCCGGTGGTCGGCGGTCTCAAGTCTGCAAATGTGGAAGTCTTAAGCCTGGAATGCTAGCCGGTTTTGTACGATCAGCGAGGGGCAACAAGGCTGCAGCAGGAGGCAGGAGTTGGAGAGACGCAAGGAAAGGGACGACCAAGTTTAATTTAGGGTTTTCCTTTTTTTATTTTTTGTAATGATCGGAGTTTCAAATTATCCACTTGTTTGGGCCTCCTGCTCAAATTTATCTGGTCCAAAAAAGAAAGCTTTTGAATGTGTCATTTTGTCATTCTTGGGGGCAGTTTGGAGCTGCAGAAACTCTGCAGTTTTTCAGTCAAATTTGGACTCAAAAAGGGAGTTGATCTTCTCCAACACACAACCTACTTCTTTCTTTTGGATAAAACAAATATCGGGTGTGGATGATTTCAAGTATAAATAGACAGATTGGTGTAATTTTCCTTTCGGTTGTTTGTAGTTTGGTGTATCTCGTTGGTGTTTCTAGCAACTCGCTAGTTTTGTTTTAATTAATAAAATTGGGGTTAGAGGAGGGTGATGACAATGCCGAAGCTCTCCTCGAGTCCCTTGCTTTGCCGTTAAAAAAAATGATTCATCATCCTATATTTAAAATTTTTTATTTCAATTATATCTATTTTTTTCTTAAATTTCTTTAGAATTATAAATATTATACTAGCTAAGCGACCCATGTATCAACACGGGGATGATACTAAATTTTTTAATTTATACACATTTAAAAAGTACTAACACGTTAAAGAAAATTAGAAAACATAGATAGGAATATAAAAGCTCGTAATAAATGATAAACATTATAGAAGTTTGAAATTCATACATAAAATTATACGTAAATTTTCTGTAGAACCTCCTTATAAACAACATTCATGGTTTTATTAGTAGGGTTGCATTCATCATCGCAAATTAAAACTTTTAACCCCTCCTTACTCTTCACTCGAGAAACCGCCACATATAACTGACCATGAGTGAAAACGGGTCGTCTAAAAAACAATCCAACATTTGATAAAGATTGACCTTGGCTTTTATTTATCGTCATTGCAAAACAAACCAAGAGAGGAAATTGCCTTCGCTGAAACTTGAATGTTAATGTAGGCTCTGATGTAATGTACTTCAATCTTGGAATATGAGTAATGTGACCAACATTCTTACCTGCAATTATATATATTGACACTTTGGTATTAAAGCATTTATAAAGTATATATAGAAGTTGGCATTATGAGTATATATAGAAGTTAGGTCATTTGTAAGTATTAACTATTTCATACCTGCATTTGTAAGTGTTAAACTAGTTGCGAATAATAAGAATTTGGCGGTTGTCTTGTGTATTTATAAAAAAGAAAACAAAGTTCAAGGTCTTAAAGGGGATAACAAGAAACTTTGAGCACTAATGTTGTGATTAAGACCTCATAAAGTGAGCATGTTCAGCAGCCATTACCAATCGACAGTGACAGTTTCAACGTGTGTGTGCGCGTGCTCGATAGGAGGGAAAGAAGAATCGAAGAATCAAGGCTTCTTTTTGTGAAGTAAATCAACCAAGTAAGTCCCCTACACTCTTGATTTTGTTTAGTTGTGGGTTAATACTGATTAATGGGGCGAAATTCGATAGACAGTAAGGTCTTATGGAAGCAAACTGTTGAACCATATGAACCCTAAATCAATGGTCTTAATGTGTTTTAATCTCAAAATTGATGGTCAAGGTTTGATCTATGATGAAATCTATAAATAACGAAACTTGAATCATTTGAACGATTGTTAGGTAGTTGGATGGAGTATGGTGTGGCTCACCATTCTCTTCAATGGTGTGGCTTCCATGTCGCAACATGAATGGTGAGCGAGGCTGGCAACCTCTCGCGAGATTTCCATTTGGCGAGACCAAGAATAGTGTGACCAAGTTGCCTTGGTCAAGCCTGACAGCCTGTGCAATCTGTTTATGTTGTTTTCGTATTCAGTTTAGTTGTTTGACTTCTCTTTATTAGTGTTCTTTATTTTGTAGGGTTCTAGGTGACTCTTTAACGGTTCACTCGGTTGCTATTTTTTAGGACTTCAGGTGAGTTTAATAACTTTTTCAAAATTGAGTACAAAGACAAAACCATTTTCGAAAAGTTTTACATAGTTTTACACGGTTGATTACATGATCTTATATGATAACTAGCTATTTGAGTACTTAAATGATACTACTAGATGTGATATGCATGTATACTTGACTTTATTTTAGTATTCATATTCATATGTTACGGTTGATTAATGAATATGATAGCATGACTGAACTTAGCGGGTGGGGGTAAAACACCTTGCATGATCCTTATACGATTAGAGACCTAGATGGACTAATTAATCTTGTAATGACAATTTAGCTTTGCACAAAAACAAAAAGTAATAATCAACTATAACACTGATTAGTAATCAACTTGAAGTACTTCAAAATTAATGTGAAGATTTCATGTGATAAGAACAACATTAATTACAACATATTTGAAAAAGTAAAAGCAAGTTGTAATCATAAATAAACACATTTCAATTAACAAAGGCAATGTATATATGAGAATAATAATGAGGGACATGATGCACTTTTACATGGGCCGGCCGGATTAAACTGATGGATGCCTACTATGATACGTATCGAGAAACATCTCCATGAAAGGAGGATATTGACTGGAAATGAATATAGCGATAATTAAGGAAAAAAATGCAAGCATCGGGCCGATCATCCATTTCAACGACTTGTAGTATATGATGAAGAGGTTGGCACCTAAAGCAACCATCATGGCAATTATAGAGAGAAGAAGTGCTGTTAGACCCAGCAACATGGTAGTGGCTAGTGATTGATCGAACATCTTTTTATCTTGGCGGCGACCAAATATCACTATAGATAAGAATGATAGGACTGAAACAACGGAGGCCAGAAAAGCAATGGTATCCGCTATTGCGAAAACTGAGAAACTAGGTTCATCAGTTAAAACAGGAAACCCGGTATCTTGGTTGAACCCTCCCGGAACTGAACATGTTGCAGCAAATGACGCCCCAAGGACAAGTGTGGCGACCACCAAACCATAATCTGCCCACAATAGACTGTCGGACAATGCTTCTTGGTTGTTCTCGGAGAACAATTCATATGGTGTCTTCCCATCATCATTTTTGCAATCTCTCATATTAGGAGGAGTCATCATCTCTACTTCCTAAAACATTTTTAAAAGATAAATAAATAAATAAAAAGTTAATACTTACGATAGATAATGTAAGAAGAAGTTTGGAGTGAAAATAAAAGTACCTTGTACCACTGGTACTCTTGTACGATTTGCATAGGTCGTTGGGTCTTCTTATCTCTTGATCTCATCCCAAATAAATGCAGCATATTATTACGTTTACTATCTATACATACAAGTATCGTATACTTCATTGAACCTCCTACCTCGTGTATTAGATTATAAATTCCTTCATGACCGTATAAAACAGCTATGTGGATTATTGTGAAATCATCAGATTTTTTTTTCAGAATTAGATCTCGATAGCCTCGAAAGAGCTCCACCACAAATGCAGTGTTACCTAATCTTGTAGCAACAAATAATGTTTCCATATCCCTATTGTCATAACTGAGTATCTCGTCTATGTCTTCCTTCTCCTTTTTTAGGATATGTCCCCAAATGTATCTAAGTACCGACATGGCATCACTATACGTGTCAGGAGGCCTCTCCCCAAGCTTTGTAAGTGATAAAACTAAAAAAAAATAATCAAGAAAATTAATCAGACAACAAGTAGATCAAAACATTAGTTGATTGATAATGTCGAATATATTTACTTACTTGTACTGACAGTTTTTGAAAAGAATGTTTCTCTTCTTTTTGTAAATGCTTCAGGCTTTCGAGCCATGACAGAGAGTAAATAATAGCAAGTAGAACGATTTAATGGATCATCTATATTAAAAATCGTTGAGAATCCTTCGATGTCATTCACAATTTTTACTGCAACATCTAAAAAAACATAACGGTACGTAACATACGTGTATGTGAGAAAATAATCGCAGCATGCAAGTAGACACTGAGTAGAATACTTACCAAACATATCATAATTGATGCATTGCAAAAGAATCTGAGCCCAATGCTGAGGTGTCCAAACATGATCGGTCTCCCTCCTAGACTCGTGATAGAGAAATCTCACCATGTCATGTTTTCCAAATATCGCCGCAAGGTACAGTGGAGTATCTCCTTCATCATTAGGGATGCCAAACAGGAACCTATTCTTATACAAGAGTAATCTTGCGGATGGTAAATTACCAGCCATGGCAGCTGAACAGAGAGCCGTGTTCTGATCTCGGTCTTGAAGTTCCAGGTCCCCTGGTTTCATAAACTCGACCAGTTTCTGCACAAACTTTGTCCTCTGCTTGCTGCCTTTCATGGACACCGCCACATGAAGTGGTGTCTCGTAACTTTCGTTGATAGCAAACCGCACCAATTCAGGTCTTTTGCTAAGGATGGCATAAGCAGCTGGCCAATTAGCAGTAATCGATGCATCGTATAGTGGGTCACAAAAATTGAGAAGGTCTCCTCTACTTGCTTTAATGAAATTTAGATCGTAACAATGTTAGCACCGTGTTTCATTCCATAACCATCCGTACAAATAGAAAAATTTACAAACAAAAACCAAAACCAACATATATGTACGTGCACCGCGGTCCCCAATGACCAATTCCTCAGTTAACATGAGAAAAGTAAATTGTGTAAAACGAAGATAAGAAAAACACGGGGCCAATTTTATCACCAATTTTAAAGGTGGCTAAGGTTTTTCGTCAAAGCTAGGTTCAGATCTTACTAGGTAAACATCGGTGGTCAGGAAAGGATAAGGAAACCGTCAATACCCCGGTTATATCGCGTACATGAAAGACTCGCCAAACCTCTCCGTTTACCGGTTTTAATCACTAATTTATCTAAGGTACCAACTTAATTGAAAACATATAGAAGATTTAGAATAAAGGAACAAACTTTACTTAAGGGTAATTAGAAGGAAATTAGTAAATTATAAAAATGCAAGCAAGATTGAAATAATAAGCTGACTCCTAGCTAATTTCGTTCCAACTGTAATATGTGGTTTTTGTTTGTATAGTAGACACCATAGTTTCAGGACCGATGAACTAGATAAACTCCAACTTAACTTGTGATCAGACTAACGTTATTATAAATGGGTTCCCAAATATATATCTAAAATGCTACCCAAATATGCATCGTTTTACTAATTATGTAGGTTAGTAAATTATACCTAGTAGATCTAGACAAGGTAGATTTGGTTGTGGAGGTTGCAGATTCAATGGCAGTGCAGACCTAGGAGATGAAGTACTTGAAATATTAATAATTTCTTCATGCTTTTGTGTCATGGTACTCTGCTGGCCGATGGTTGAATCCGGCTCTGTGCTTCCCGTATTCATCTCTAGTCACTGCTTCTAGTCTTCTACAAAATGATAATTAATATGAGACGAAATTAAGGAATTAACCTATAGACCTTTTTCAAGATTCTAATAACTACAAATGACATGGAAAAATAATCTAAAATTAACCACCTCCTTATTGCCACTGAAAAGTGGATACATTTGGAATAAAAACTTAACCACATACCAAGCAATTAGTGGATCTGAAAATACCTTAAAAACCAAAAGTTTCTTTAAGTTCAATTGTGGGTCACGAGCTAAGGAGGAGGAACTTTAATAGATTTTCTTTTTTTGTCTTTTTTGAAATACTAAGTCGTCAATGTCAACGCTTAATACATAAAAACTACAACTCATTTACATCATTTGATCCAGGTCTACATAGCGACATATGCATTATTATATTACAAATAAACAAGGACTTCCCAACTGCTCATAGAAAAATTGAATTTTTAAAAGTGAATTAAAGGTTAAAATATTTTAGTAGAATAAAATATTTTCTCTAAAATAGTGTATTCTATCTCTGAAGCATTTTAATAGAATAAAATCAACAATTAACTTACTAACATCGTACTAATGATGCGTAACGAGTTTTCATTTGCCCCGCGCGTTGCGCCGGGATAAAAACAAATTAATACAATAAATTATTTTATATAAAAGAATATTTTGTTTACTTAATACGTGAAATTTTTACTTAAGCTATTTTCTATGTTATTCCTTTAAAAATATATCTTATACGGTACGACGGTTTGTAATGTCAATTAATTTTACTATGTAGATTAGCGATATCTTTATTTGTAAACTACCTCTTAAAAATGGAATATTATATTTACTTTTAAAAAAAATAAACGTTTCCCTGGCCTAAACGAATTATATATTAAAGTTGTTTATAACTATTTTCTATATGTATTGTTTTTAATTTAATCTTTAAATTATAATAAACAGCTAACTAGGTGTCACATGACATATTTCTAAGACTTCTTTTTAGTATTTTCCCGCTTCTTAACCCTGTAATAAGGTATTGACACGTGTCCTCTATTACTCGCTTTCTCCTCGCGCCTTTCTGTATCAATTTTTCACTTTTCTTTTCTGGTTCAATTAGGGTTTTTCAATTCTCTTTCTTGTCACCACGTTTCTCTCTTCCTCTCTATCGTCTCTTCCTACCTCATTATCTTCGCTACTAATTGAATCGAAGAACACATTAACGTTGCATCCCTGTAACACCCCAAAATGGGGCCTAGTTGTAAACTGTAGTACATGTAGCTTTAACAGTTGTACGTTGACTTTAATTGGTGTTTTGTTGCTAACTGTAGTATAAATGTTGCTAAATGGTGTCTTAAATGTGAATTGGTGTTTTAAACATGAATTGGTGCGAATTGGTGATAATTGGTGTTAAATGGTGTTAACTGGTGTTAAATGTGGATAAAAATGTAGTATTATGAAAAGTGTCATAAGTTGACCATGTTGACAAATAGTTGAACGGTTTTGGATAATGGTTCCAAAAATATCTCCGTTAGTTGAAACGGATAACCTTAAGTTGAGTTTTAAGTTGAATAGGAGAACGAAATACCCGAGATGGGGTATTAACTTGTTAAGTCGGTCTATATCCTCTTTCTTCTTTATTGGATAAGCTTAAAACACATACATACTTCTACACATACATACATACGTGAACCTTTACACAAACACATACACTTGGGGTTTTTGAATTTGAGAAGGAAATCAAGTAAAGAATCAAAGTTAGATTCGGATTAGAAGTTGGACTTGGGTGCTAAATCTGCTCTTGAGCCTTATCTTCTTCATCCTAGTAAGTGTTCTTGAAGCTAAAAACCTAGTTCTTGGTGTGTGTATGTATGTGGTGTCAAAGTGAAGATTTAGAAGTGTTTTGATGTTGTTCTTGTGTCCAAATCATGTTAGTAAGTTAGTATATATGTTAGAAATGTTGTATAAACACTTGAATATGGACTCAAGTTGGATTTTGAGTAAAAAACTCGTAAAACAGCGTCTGTTTACGAACAGAGCAAGAACACGCTGTAAATATGGTTCCTACGGGCGTAGTATGATGTTACTACGGCCGTAGGGTGTTGTTTATGTTACTGCGGTCGTAGGTAATGGTTGCTACGGCCGTAGGATTGAAATTATGAGGATTACCACCTACGGGTGATGGAAACAAGACTACGGGCGTAGGATATGGTTGCTACGGCCGTAGTTACCCAAAGGATGCCTACTACGGGCGTAGTATATAGTTACTACGGCCGTAGGTCATGGTTCTTTGGCATGAACTCCTACGGGCGTGGTGCATATGTACTGCGGCCGTAGTGCATGTTGGAAAGTTGTTCTGCGGGCGTAGGAACATGTTCCTGCGGCCGTAGGAGGCTGTCAGAAGCCATGTTGACCTTTTGTTGAGACTGTTGTTAGTGCAGTCTGTTGTAGTGTATACTAAGGGGTGTTTGTCCATGTTTATTGGTGTTAGGTGACTCGGACGATTCTGTGTGCTCTTGGGATTCCCGATTGCATATCTGCCTCTTGTAGTTTCGAGGTGAGTACCGGTTTCCCATGAGTCTCAGTAGGTAAGTTATCTGTAGTACATGTTGACACATGATTGGTGTATTGATACGTGGAAATGGAGGTATGTTATGATAAAGTTGTACAAGCATGCTTAGTATTATTATTGTTGATATGAAAGATATTGTTGTGATTATATGCGCGCATGAACTGGATCCTTATTGGATCAACTAGTTGTATATGAAGTTTTGTCCGGACACTGAATTGGAGAACACGGAGGTCAGTCAGGTAGACGGGTGTCAATACTTGGCTGGGTTCTCGGGTAGACGGGAGTTAGTACCCGGGCATTAACGGTACTCAAGTAGTATACGCTTGGGTAATGGTCCTGCAGGCCGCCGTTCCTCTAAGGAGTAAGGTTCCTTGATAGATGGGAACCAACATGATAGATAATTGGCGTACTATGTGGAATGCTTTTGGGTTGTTGAGCGGGGTTAGCTCCCCTGCAACATACGACTACTGCTGACACGTTTGTCACGTCACAATATGATAGGATAGCCTTGTGTGCTGTTCTGATACATGATAGCCTGCTTATTGTTGCTTATGTGTAATTGGTGCTCACTAGCTAGTTGTAGCTAACGGTGCAGGATTTACCTTTTTCGCAGGTTGATGCTAGAGGCCTGGTGAGGCGGGTACCGATGGTAGTTTTTGTTGTATATACCTTTTGGGAAACACGTTGTTGTTTTTGGATCCGATGGTCGGTAACTAGTTGGTAACGCTTGTAGCTTTGAACTTGGCTAACCTTTTTGTTGTAATTAATTAGCCGAGTCAAACTTGTTGTTTTTGTAAATGGTGTTTATTTCCGCTGCAACACTTTTGATAATCGATGTTTAAAAAGTTTAAATTAACTCTAATTTTAAGCTCGTTAGGGGTGGCGTTACAAGTAGGTATCAGAGCCTAAGTTTGAGGAATTGGGTACTCGTTGAAGTATTCAATCTCAAGCTCGGGCCCGACCATCGTTAAGTGTTCCTATCGGGGTAATTGGAGTTGAGTTGAGTGTTATGTGGCTGTCCTATGTGATAGATTAACTGTAGTATTTGTACGTGGTGAATAAATGGTGTACTAACTGTGGTTTACGTGTAAATATTTAGTTGAGTAGAAATGGCCGAACGTAGAGCTACGACAGAAGAGGCTCTCAAACGAATGGAGGACGAGGCCTCAAGTGAACGACGGGAAGCTGAGGACGAGGTTTCTCAGCATAATGTGGAACCGCCAAGACATGATCAAGAGCAGGCGGCATATGTTAGACTGTTAGAGGAAGAGCTCCGATTGACGAGGGAGTTGTTGCAAAATGCTTTGGCAGGGAAGAAGCCAAAGAAGTGCTCTTACAAGAAGTTCTTGTCTTGCGGGCCGAAGGTTTATGAGGGTAGTGATAATCCCTCTGAGACTATTCGTTGGTTACGTGAGACGGATCAGGTGTTCGAAGCTTGTGAATGTGAACGTGAGCTTCGCGTCAGATATGTTGTTCAGAGGTTGAAAGGGCCAGCACTGGATTGGTGGGATACAGTTAAAGATACGTTGAGGCCAGAGGTGATTGATGCTCTGACTTGGGAGCAGTTTTCTGAGAAATTAAAAGCGAAGTATTGTACAGATTATGATCTGGAGCGACTGGAGAACGAGTTTAATGGTCTCCGTAAGGGGGATAAGCCTGTTGAGGACCTTATTCATGCTTTTACGGATAAGGTTAGATTCATACCGCATTTGGTGACTGATGAGAAAGCCAAGATGCGGAAGTTTGTAAACATGTTGCCACTTGATTTTCGCGCTCATGTTAGAGCTGCGGCTACTTTGGATCGGGCGTTTGAGATAGCCCGACAGATTGATGGGGATAGACGCCAGGGAAAGGGGGATCATGTTGTTGAGGGACAGAAAAGGAAGTTTCAGCAGTTCTCAAAATCTGTTACTTCCAAAGGGCAGTCGTCGACTGGGGGAAAGCCTGATTCTTTCAAGAAGGCTAAGTTTGAGGGTTCGTGGTGCTCTCTGTGTCGCACCTACCATGCTGGTGATTGTTCGAAGGCCACTACTCGTTGTTTTAGGTGTGGTCAGAAAGGGCACTCGGTGAATGAGTGCGAGTTTAAGGAGAACGTCTGTTACAAGTGCCACAAGCCGGGGCACCGGATTACAGATTGTCGGTCAAAGTCAGACGCTGGAACTGGAGGATCTGCCTCAGGGCAGAAGAAAGACAACGCTCCCCGTGCTAAAGGGCGGGCGTTTCAGATGACAAAGGAAGAGGCCAAGGGTGCTGGGGATGTGATTACGGGTACTTTTCTTATTAACTCTACCCCAGCATGTGTACTGTTTGATTCTGGAGCTACATATTCATTTGTGTCTGTCTCTTTCTGTGATAAACTGCAAATGCATGTATCTGTGTTGTCTGAGCCTATAAGAGTAGAGACTGCTAGTGGTAAAGTAGTTTCTGTTGTAGATAGTGTTCCTCAAGCGGTTATTGATATCGACGGGAGTAGTTTTCCTGTTTCTTTTCTTTTAATGCCGATTGCGGGATTCGATGTTGTGATTGGGATGGATTGGCTTAGTAAGTTGAACGCTGAGATTTTCTGTTCCAAGAAGTTGATTAAAGTTCCTTTACCTGACGGGTCATATGCTGTGGCTCGTGGAGAGAGACGAAAGTTAGATATTCCTATCATTTCTCTGTTGAAAGCAAGAAAGTCGGTTTCGAAAGGCTGCGATTGCTATTTAGCACATGTGATTGATGCTAAACTGGAGAAACGTGTTGTTCGTGATATTCCGGTGGTGACCGATTATCCAGAGGTATTTCCTGATGAGTTGCCTGGGTTACCGCCAGTCAGAGATGTTGAGTATAGAATTGATCTTGTTCCGGGGGCTACCCCTGTGGCTAAAGCTCCATATCGTCTTGCTCCTTCCGAGGTTCGCGAGATGATGACGCAAATTCAGGAGTTGCTTGACAAAGGCTTTATTCGCCCGAGTTCTTCTCCTTGGGGTGCTCCGGTGCTATTTGTGAAAAAGAAAGACGGGACTATGAGAATGTGCATTGATTACCGGGAGCTGAATAAGCGAACGGTAAAGAACAAGTATCCTCTGCCGCGGATAGATGATTTGTTTGATCAACTGCAAGGAGCGACGTGCTTCTCAAAGATTGATCTGCGGTCTGGATACCACCAAGTGTTAGTTGCTAACGAAGACATTCCAAAGACGGCTTTCCGTACTCGTTATGGTCATTACGAGTTTTTGGTGATGCCTTTCGGTTTAACCAATGCTCCTGCGGTTTTCATGGACCTGATGAATCGGGTTTGTCGTCCATTTCTTGATAAATCGGTGATTGTGTTTATTGATGATATTCTCATCTACTCAAAGACTGAAGCTGAACACGAGTTGCATTTGCGAGAGGTTCTCGAAACTCTTAAACGGGAGAAGCTTTACGCTAAATTCTCAAAGTGTGAGTTCTGGCTACGAGAAGTTCATTTTCTTGGTCACGTGATCTGTAGCGATGGCGTGAAAGTTGATCCGGCGAAAGTCGAAGCGGTTATGAATTGGGGAGTTCCTCGAACTCCTTCTGAAGTTAGAAGTTTTCTCGGCCTAGCTGGTTATTATCGGCGGTTTATCCGCGATTTTTCTAAGCTTGCGGGTCCTCTGACTAAATTAACCCGCAAAGATGTTGCATTTGTTTGGGCGGAAGCTCAAGAACAGGCGTTTCAATATTTGAAACGGCTATTGTGCGAGGCTCCAATACTTTCCTTGCCAGAGGGATCTGAAGACTTCATTGTTTACTGTGATGCCTCGTATTCTGGATTGGGGTGTGTGTTGATGCAGCGAGATAAAGTGATTGCCTACGCCTCAAGGCAATTGAAACCTCATGAAGGCAACTATCCGACTCATGATCTTGAGTTGGCAGCGGTGGTGTTCGCGTTGAAATTGTGGAGGCACTATCTCTATGGTACCAAGTGTGTGGTCTGTACGGATCACAAGAGCCTGCAATATGTATTCACGCAGAAAGAGCTCAATATGAGACAACGTAGATGGCTCGAATTGATCAAAGACTACGATTGTGAGATTCGCTACCATCCTGGTAAAGCCAATGTGGTGGCGGATGCATTGAGTCGCAAGAGCTCTACAGTAGATGCTAGATTTATGAAACTTACTGTGGTTCCCGATATCATTGCTCGATTGAAGGAAGCGCAGCAAGTAGCGTTACAAGATGAAAACCTAAAAGCAGAAACGATGAAAAAGCTGAAAGATCAACTTGTTGATGATACTCGCGGACTAAAGACGTTTCAGTCTCGCGTGTGGGTGCCTCTTCATGGTGATAATCGTGAGCTGATACTGCAGGAAGCTCATAAATCTAGGCTGTCGGTTCATCCGGGCAGCACAAAGATGTATCATGACTTAAAGGCATTGTACTGGTGGCCTACTTTGAAGCGAGATATTGCTTCTTTTGTGGAAAAATGTCAGATCTGCGCGCAAGTTAAAGCAGAACATCAGAAGCCTTATGGCAGTTTGCAGCAACTAGAGATCCCTGAGTGGAAGTGGGATCATATTACGATGGATTTTGTGACTAAGTTGCCGAAGACCCTTAGGGGTCATGATGCTATTTGGGTCATTGTCGATAGATTGACCAAGAGCGCTCATTTTCTAGCTATCAAAGAGTCTACTCCGCTAGAAAAGTTAGCAAAGTTGTATGTAGATGAAGTGGTGTCACGACATGGTTTGCCATGTTCGATTGTGTCGGATCGTGATGCGAGATTTACTTCACACTTTTGGCAGAGCTTGCAACATGAACTTGGTACACGTGTTCATTTGAGCACAGCGTATCATCCGCAGACAGATGGCCAGTCAGAGAGAACGATTCAGACGTTGGAGGACATGCTTCGCGCATGTATTCTCGAATTTGGTGGTGCGTGGGATTCTCACTTGCCGTTGGTCGAGTTCGCTTATAATAACTCGTACCACTCCAGTATTGGGATGCCACCTTATGAAATGTTGTATGGGAGGCGTTGTCGTACTCCCACATGTTGGTTAGAACCCGGTGAAAAGCAGTTTGCCGGACCTGAGATTGTTCAGATTACGGCAGATAAAGTGAAGATTGCGCGGGAAAAGCTCAAAGCGGCCCGTGACAGACAGAAAGTATATGCTGATCCTAAACGCAGACCAGTGGTATTCCAGGAGGGCGATCGGGTGTTCCTGAAAGTTTCTCCTTGGAAAGGCGTAATTCGTTTTGGTAGAAAAGGTAAGTTGAGTCCACGTTACATTGGTCCATTTCGGATCATTCGCGTGGTTAATGATCAGACAGTTACGCTAGAGTTGCCTCCAGAGTTATCTGGAATTCACAACACATTCAACGTGTGTTATCTGCGTAAGTGCAAGGTGGAGGAGAACCAGATTCTGCCTCTACAAGAATTGAAGGTTGACGCTTCAAAGCGCCTAGTTGAAGAGCCTGTAGAGATACTTGATTCTAAAACCAAAAAGTTGCGTCGAAAGTTGATTAAACTGGTGTTAGTCAAATGGAAGCATAACCTGGGTTCGAATATGACTTGGGAAACGGAAGATGACATGAAAGCTAGATACCCTCACTTGTTTGTAGACGATCAGATTCCGAGGACGGAATCTTCTTAAGGGGGGTAGATTTGTAACACCCCAAAATGGGGCCTAGTTGTAAACTGTAGTACATGTAGCTTTAACAGTTGTACGTTGACTTTAATTGGTGTTTTGTTGCTAACTGTAGTATAAATGTTGCTAAATGGTGTCTTAAATATGAATTGGTGTTTTAAACATGAATTGGTGCGAATTGGTGATAATTGGTGTTAAATGGTGTTAACTGGTGTTAAATGTGGATAAAAATGTAGTATTATGAAAAGTGTCATAAGTTGACCATGTTGACAAATAGTTGAACGGTTTTGGATAATGGTTCCAAAAATATCTCCGTTAGTTGAAACGGATAACCTTAAGTTGAGTTTTAAGTTGAATAGGAGAACGAAATACCCGAGATGGGGTATTAACTTGTTAAGTCGGTCTATATCCTCTTTCTTCTTTATTGGATAAGCTTAAAACACATACATACTTCTACACATACATACATACGTGAACCTTTACACAAACACATACACTTGGGGTTTTTGAATTTGAGAAGGAAATCAAGTAAAGAATCAAAGTTAGATTCGGATTAGAAGTTGGACTTGGGTGCTAAATCTGCTCTTGAGCCTTATCTTCTTCATCCTAGTAAGTGTTCTTGAAGCTAAAAACCTAGTTCTTGGTGTGTGTATGTATGTGGTGTCAAAGTGAAGATTTAGAAGTGTTTTGATGTTGTTCTTGTGTCCAAATCATGTTAGTAAGTTAGTATATATGTTAGAAATGTTGTATAAACACTTGAATATGGACTCAAGTTGGATTTTGAGTAAAAAACTCGTAAAACAGCGTCTGTTTACGAACAGAGCAAGAACACGCTGTAAATATGGTTCCTACGGGCGTAGTATGATGTTACTACGGCCGTAGGGTGTTGTTTATGTTACTGCGGTCGTAGGTAATGGTTGCTACGGCCGTAGGATTGAAATTATGAGGATTACCACCTACGGGTGATGGAAACAAGACTACGGGCGTAGGATATGGTTGCTACGGCCGTAGTTACCCAAAGGATGCCTACTACGGGCGTAGTATATAGTTACTACGGCCGTAGGTCATGGTTCTTTGGCATGAACTCCTACGGGCGTGGTGCATATGTACTGCGGCCGTAGTGCATGTTGGAAAGTTGTTCTGCGGGCGTAGGAACATGTTCCTGCGGCCGTAGGAGGCTGTCAGAAGCCATGTTGACCTTTTGTTGAGACTGTTGTTAGTGCAGTCTGTTGTAGTGTATACTAAGGGGTGTTTGTCCATGTTTATTGGTGTTAGGTGACTCGGACGATTCTGTGTGCTCTTGGGATTCCCGATTGCATATCTGCCTCTTGTAGTTTCGAGGTGAGTACCGGTTTCCCATGAGTCTCAGTAGGTAAGTTATCTGTAGTACATGTTGACACATGATTGGTGTATTGATACGTGGAAATGGAGGTATGTTATGATAAAGTTGTACAAGCATGCTTAGTATTATTATTGTTGATATGAAAGATATTGTTGTGATTATATGCGCGCATGAACTGGATCCTTATTGGATCAACTAGTTGTATATGAAGTTTTGTCCGGACACTGAATTGGAGAACACGGAGGTCAGTCAGGTAGACGGGTGTCAATACTTGGCTGGGTTCTCGGGTAGACGGGAGTTAGTACCCGGGCATTAACGGTACTCAAGTAGTATACGCTTGGGTAATGGTCCTGCAGGCCGCCGTTCCTCTAAGGAGTAAGGTTCCTTGATAGATGGGAACCAACATGATAGATAATTGGCGTACTATGTGGAATGCTTTTGGGTTGTTGAGCGGGGTTAGCTCCCCTGCAACATACGACTACTGCTGACACGTTTGTCACGTCACAATATGATAGGATAGCCTTGTGTGCTGTTCTGATACATGATAGCCTGCTTATTGTTGCTTATGTGTAATTGGTGCTCACTAGCTAGTTGTAGCTAACGGTGCAGGATTTACCTTTTTCGCAGGTTGATGCTAGAGGCCTGGTGAGGCGGGTACCGATGGTAGTTTTTGTTGTATATACCTTTTGGGAAACACGTTGTTGTTTTTGGATCCGATGGTCGGTAACTAGTTGGTAACGCTTGTAGCTTTGAACTTGGCTAACCTTTTTGTTGTAATTAATTAGCCGAGTCAAACTTGTTGTTTTTGTAAATGGTGTTTATTTCCGCTGCAACACTTTTGATAATCGATGTTTAAAAAGTTTAAATTAACTCTAATTTTAAGCTCGTTAGGGGTGGCGTTACAATCCCAATGTTATCACCGTTTCTATGTAACGACAATAGCAATTCCTCTTCAAATATGTCATACGAAATGGATTTTCGAAGCAGCAGGCGCAATAGTTTCTTGAAAACACTATTGACGAAAAAACTCAAATTCATCGCTTTCAATTGAAATTCCCATTGAAATCCCAATGTTAACTGCTTTCAAATATGGTTAACTGCTACGTTTCTATGCATGCCAATGTTATCTCCATAGCCATAAACCGTTTTCAATTTCTTCATATCGATTTTCTCCCTATTTCATCGCTGATTTCATCATACAAGTTTTATGGACTGAAAAAACTCAGATTCATGGTTTCTGAATTTGTCCTATTTTGCAGTTTGCCCTGTTGAAATCCACTTTCAAAACCCCGTAATGCTTTTCTCGGGTTACAGACTATGGAAGATTTTCAAATCGCCGGCTTTCTTGAAATAGGTATTTTTACCCTAAATCTTATATTGTTTATATTCTTAAACCCTCATGATGATATAGTGTTTTGAAGTTGCTTATATATTGCTTTTCTATGTTTGAAATTATTCCTTAAACTTGTGTCTATATTCTCTGTTTTAGACATTATTAGTAAATAGACAATTGTGTATAAGTTTTATTCTCTTAAAGTAAATGAATATGTGTCTTAGTGAGGTATTGTTTTCGTATATGGTAGTGAGCATCGTTGTTGTGGCGTATATGATTTGTGGATACTGTGAATGGTATGATATATTTAGAAATAATAAGGTGATTGCTGTCCAAAAAAATAATCAAAACTGATTTTGAAAAGTGATTTGTATGAACTTTTTACTTGTTACAATTGTATACAATCAACTTTTTTTCAATAAAAATAATACAATTAACTTTCATAATATTTTATTGTATGTAAACAATTTGTTGTCTCATTTTTAGCTGTCATAATTCTCATTGTATATAACAACTTACATATAATAAAAGAATTATAAAAGTTCATTGTATTGTTTTGTCTTATTGTATTTTTACTAAAACAAAGTTCACTATATTTTTATACAATTTATCCTTATAAAAACAAGATCAACATAATAATAATAATAATAATAATATATTCTACATATATTCTACATATATCGGCAGATTAAATATAATAATTAATACTAGTTTAGTTGCCCGTGTAATACACGGGTTGGTTTAAAATAATAAATATTAAACATTAATAAAAATATTAAATGATTATAATATCTGAAAAAATGAAAATTAAAAAAATAACGACAGATGGTGTTAACAAGTAGTATATATGATATTTGTAAATTAGAGTGGACAAATATGAAATTTTAAGGTTTAAAAAGGTCATAAATGAGATTAATTCCTAAAAATTTAATTTGTATAAAAGTTATAACTGAATCAACTTTTAACAAAGAAAAATCAAAATTGAATTTTAATTTTTTATTAAAATGAATAGTTAAGATCATCTTCTAATCTAATATATATAAAAGACTAATTTTAATCAACTTTATTAATCAATCATATCCGTTCATTTTAATCAATTTAAATCTCAACCGTTCATTCATTTTGAAATCAAATTTTGATTTTGACTTTTATAAGTCAAAGTTGTTTACTTATTAATACTTTTAAAATTATTATACATAAATTTAAATCTATTACTGCTAAAATTACGTACTAATCAAACTAATTATTTTCAAACTAATAATATTTTGACATAATCTAATCTCATTTATTATTAAAAATTAATATATATTAATAATATTTTACTTATATTAGAAGATAATTGTAACAATAATAATCGACCCGTTTCAAAGCTTACGGTTGATCTCCGTATTGACGTCGTCTTTGATCATTTTTTAAGTTCTCATATTTTTCGTATTTTATCACTATTTAATATCTATCGAGTAATAATTAATATATATTATTTATGTAAACCAACCCGTGTATCACACGGGTATTAAATATAGTATAATTATAATTGATTTATTAAATAAAGGGCTATGTCATTCAGTAAATTCAATTTAAACTATTGGTTTATTTATATCAATCTTCTAATATATATAAAAGACTAATTTGAATAAAGTTATTAGATGATCTAGACCTTTCATTTAATAAAAGGTTAGGATCCTCTAATTAAGTTGATAGAAGTTAGTCTTTTATTTATATTAGAAGATTATTAAACAAATGACAATCTTATTTGGTCAAAACAAAAATATTTATGTTATTCTGTGATTTAAATTATATTTTTTTTACTAACTACCTTATCTTAAATACAAATTAAATTTAAAAATTGAGTTATTAATTTTGATATTTGACTTTCTGTTTTGATCAAATTAATGATTAGGATTTAATTTTGATTAAATAAATGATTAAGCTTTTCTAATTAAATTAATGAAGCTTAATCTTTTATATATATTAGAAGATAATTACAAAATCTCAAAACTTTGGCCGAGAGTTTAGATTACCAGAGAGATGATTATTGTTAATTGACCATCAAGAGCTATAGAGAAGGAACACTAATAGCTGTTTTTTGTCTTTCTTGAAATACTAAGTCAATGTCAATGATTAATACATAAAAAAATTATAACTCCTTCGCATTAGATCCAGATCTACAGAGCCACACACATTATTATTTGCAAATAAACAAGGACTTCCCAACTGCTTAGAGAAAAAGCGATTTTTAAAAAGTGGACTAAATGGCAAAGTAAATTGGCAAGTTATATTACCTATTATATCAATTTACCAACTAAATGATCAATTTATCGTGATATTTTCAAGGACAAATTTGTAATTTTGTAATTAAATCATGATATCCATTATCTCACGGTATATTGATATATCCATACATTAAGTCATAAATGGATGTGTGTACACGTTAGCTTTTCAAAATTCATACAAGTGGAAGCGAGGAACATGACTGATGCTTGAAGAAGACAAATTTTCTACGGCTTTAGATCTAAGGTTCCTATGGATGATGTTATTTTGGTAACTAAAACTAAGGTTCCTATGGATGATGTTATTTTGGTAACTAAAACTAATTTTAAGTGTTGGTTACAAATGATTCTCGCGGTTCTTGTATTAATATATTGTTATTATAAGAATCAGTTTTGAACTTTGATTAAAATAAATTCATGGCTAATAATGATACTGATCCATTAATGATGTATTACTGAGCGTATTTTAGAAAAATCAAATCTCACTTTTTTATGACGATCCACTTAGACGTAATTAATTCACATTTGGATAAATATATAAATATATAAATGATCAAAGTATCATATTAATAAGTCATTAACAATTATTACAAATGGTTATTTCGATTCTCGCTATAAGTAGTTTTTAGTCAGGTGTTCATTAAAAGTAGGGGAGTAGCTCATCACCTATATTCTAGAGCACCTCATTGTTCGCCCCATTACATTGAAATAGAGGATAACATTATCACTCATGTTTACAACCTGCATTATTATTTTGCAAATAAAGGACTTCCCAACTGCTTAGAGAAAAAGATCAATTTTAAAAAGTGGAATAAATTAATGGCTGAAGTAAATTGGCAAGTTAAATTATATTTTATAAAACTTAACTGTATTATTTATCCATCTCTAAAGCATTTCAATAGAGGAAAATCAACTATTAACTATTCAACAATGTACTAATGGAAAAAAAATACGCAAGGCTAGCCTCGTTAGGAATTGCAATCACACACATCTATCTATTTATCTACTATCTATCTATCTTTCTTTCTATATATATATACATATATAATTGAATCAATAAAGACCCCCCCTTAAACAAAAACCCCAAATTTCAAATCCTGACCGTTAAATCGATCAAATCAATGGTTAAGATCTAGAATGGTATTATTGTAAATAAGTAAACAATTATAAGATTTAATTAAAGAAGGAAGGTATAATGGTCAAAGCCCCCGTTTTTTAAAATTTTTTTACCCTTAGATCTTTAAATAACCATAACTATTTCAATTTTTTGAATTTGAGCAAAAAAATTATACCAATCTTCTCATTTTTAATCCTCTTTCAAACGAGACTACTCTTCCTATCTTTCTAGAAAAAAAAAATTCGACAAAATGACGAAAATGATGAAAATGAGGAAATTCATCATTTTCGTCACCTGCTATTATATCACGTAATAGCAGGTCCCGAAAATGATAAATTTTGTCATTTTCATCATTTTCGTCATCTGCTATTACATGATATATAAGGGGGACACGAAAATGATTAAAATAACGAAATTTTTTATCATTTTCGGACCTGCTGTTTAAGTGATATATAAGGGGACACGAAAATGATGAAAATGACGAAATTTTATCATTTTCGTCACCTGCTGTTAGATGTTATACAAGGGGCACGAAAATGATATATTTTGTCATTTTCATCATTTTCGGGACCTGTTGTTTAAGTGATATATAAGGGGGGGGGGCACGAAAATGATGAAAATTACGAAATTTATCATTTTCGTCACCTGCTATTACATGATATATAATGGGGCACGAAAATGATAAATTTCATAATTTTTCATCATTTTCGGGACATGCTGTTTAAGTGATATATAAGGGGATACGAATATGATGAAAATGACGAAAATTCATCATTTTCATCACCTGTTGTTACATGATATATAAGGGGCCATTACATGATATATAAGGGGGCACGAAAATGATAAATTTCATTATTTTTCATCATTTTCGGGACATGCTGTTTAAGTGATATATAAGGGGATACGAAAATGATGAAAATGATGAAAATTCATCATTTTCGTCACCTGTTGTTACATGATATATAAGGGGCAACCGAAAATGATAAATTTCGTCATTTTCATCATTTTCGTGCCCTTGTATATCATGTAACATCACAGCAGGTGACGAAAATGATAAATTTCGTCATTTTCATCATTTTAGAGACCTGCTGTTTAAGTGAAATATAAGGGGACACGAAAATGATGAAAATGACAAATTTATCATTTTCGTCATTTTCGTTAAAAAAAATTCAGAAATATAGGAAGAATGGTCTCGTCTGAAAGATGATTAAAAAATGAGAAGATTGGTATAATTTTTTTGCTCAAATTCAAAAAATTGAAATAGTTATGGTCATTTAAAGATTTGAGGGTAAAAAAAATGGGTTTTTTAGAAAGGCTGGAGCATGCGTGGGTTTTCTTGATCAAATTTTTAATTTCCTATCTTACCCTTTTGGATGAGTGACTGAGATTAGGACTTTGGAGTTTTTGTTTAAGGGGGGTTTCTATTGAAACTCACCCTATATATATATATATATATATATATATATATATATATATATAAGACTTACCAATTTTCCTAAAAGGGCAAACTGCTCCAAAATACAATTAACTTTTGCTAAGTTGTCAATGTATATGACGAACTTTAAAATTTTTAAATAAAAAAATACAAACAACCCTCTTTTATTTCCCATTGTATGCAAATGACTTATAAATACATGTAAACATCTGGTAATTTTTATTTTTTCTTTTTTGTTTCTATTTTTTTATTCCAATATGAAGATGCCTTGAAGATCTTCAAAGCTTCACACACAGGTTAAAGAAACCTTCAAACCTCAAACAACCCATCTCCTTATTTCAACTTTGCCGCCTGCCCTTTAAAATCACCACCATAATCGCCGCCTTTGAACGACCTTCCTCGCTTTCAAACAACCACCATAGTCATCACCTTCAAAATCCACCACGTTCGAGTTCAGATCTGAAAGTTTCTGGTTTTTTGTTTACACCATCGCCGCCGCCGCCGTCTTGTTCCACCACGCTTCAAACAAGTGCCGCCGCCGACGTTGTCATGTTCCGTCGTCGTCTTGTTCCACCACACTTCAAACAAGTGCCACCAGGATTAGGGTCCACCGCCGCCGTCGTCTTGTTCCACCACGCTTTTAAGAAAATGTGAGTGGTTTTATAAAAATTGTAATTTAAAGTAATTAATTATAGGTTGTTTATACATTATATATATACGACCGTCTCATTTTAATCTACGTTTTGATATAAATTTTATTGTAATATGACACTTTTATAAAATTAGTATATTCTTAATTTTTTGTTATCCATTAATAGTAGTGGGTATGTAATTTTTTATTTAGTTGGGTGAGTTTTTTTGTGATTATGGTGATGATCTGAGTGGTCAACTTGAATATGCTATTCAAAGTATTTAGTTATTGATTTTAGAGCATTTTCATTCTTATTAGAAAGATGTATGAAACATTTTATAAAATATGGTTTAAAATAAAATGTATCATTAAAAGATGATATATTATACATTTAAAAATCTAAATTCAGAGATATAAAGATAGTTGGTCTTGATGGTCCCGAGACTATATTATTGTTGTAGGTAGTTAGCCAAAAGTAACACTACAATAAAAGTGTTAATTTTTTATAGAGGTAATTGTTTAAATGGTCCTTTAACTTAGGGGTTTTTGTCATTTTCGTCATTTAACTTTAAATGTTGTGAAAGTTATCCTTTAACTGCCATTTCTATGTCATTTTGGTCCTTATTAACGTTAGCCGTTAGTTTACTCAGTTAAATTAGAGATAGTTTGGTCTTTCTACCACTTTTCTAATATTTTAGTATTTAAAATAATATTTAATTTTTTTTTAACAAATATCTGTATTTTCTCCCCCTCTCTCTCCACTCTCACCCTGTTCAATATAGATAATGTTATCCCTTCAAACTCGATATCCACCGGCAACCACCACCCACTGAGCACCGCCGGCCGCCACCGCCAACCGCTGCCAACCAATAGATGTCCGCCACCAGAAAACCCCACCGAAGAAAACCCTAGCTGCCACAGTAGGAAAACCCAGCCGCCAATCGCCACCACCACAGCTGTCGCCACCGCTATAGCCGTGGCTACCGCCACCCTCCTCTGTCTCTCATTCTCATCCTCCATAAACACATAGACACAAACCTTAGATCTAAACCAAAATCTTGTTTAAAAACTAGATCTCAACCCAAATCATGTGAAAACCCTATATCCAACCCCAAACGTGTGAAAACCCTAGTTTTTTAAGAAGATGAGGCTGCGGCGGCGACGGTGGTTCTTCACGAGGGTTCATTCACGGTGGTTGTTGCACTAACGTGTGAAAACCCTACTGAAATCGAAACCGAAATGTGTGAAAACCCTACTGAAATCGAAACCAAAACCCTAAATCAAATTAAAAACTGGGAGACGGAAAAAAGGAAATCAAGGAGGGGCGTTGGCTTATCAGCTACTAAAAGAACATCAAAAATGGTTTGGGAAGAAGATGTTAATCGAGATTGCATATCATCTCGTAATGCTATGAATATTGCTTTGAACTTTGCTGATAATCAAGTGTTGCGGAATTATGGGTTTGTTCACCGGAATTTATCTGATTCGCCGGTTGTTTCGCCTTTGCCGTTTGATTATCTGGCGTGATTGATTAAAATAGGAACCTTGGTGTTTTTAGTTTATTTCCTTCTTTTTGACATATATTCTGAGACTGTTGAGAGAAGAGAGATTGGAGGAAAAGACAGAGAAAGAGTTTAATGGCGGTGGTGGTGGTGTTCTTGTTTTTCTTTCAGTGGTGGTGGTGAATGAGAGTGTATGTTTGAAGATGATGAAGGCTGGGCGAAGGTTGCCAGAGGTGGCGGAAACTGGGCGGAGGTTGGCCGGAGGTGGCGGAGGTTGGTGGTGGTAACAAGGAAAGAGAGAGAATGTGTAGAGTTTAGTATAAAAATGGTAATAAATATATAAATAATAATTACTAATAAATTAAATTTAATTAATAATAAGAAAATGAATAAATAATAAAAACAAGGGTAAAATAGTCATTTTACCCTGACTTAACGGAGTATACAAACGGTCAACGTTAGAAAGGACAAAAGTGGCATGGAAATGGCAGTTAAAGGACGATCTTAACCACTTTTAAAGTTAAAGGACGAAAATGGCAGAAACCCTTAAGTTAAAGGACCATTTGAACAATTAACTCTTTTATATACACAAAACAGGACACCATTTTTTATTATTTAATATTTAATACGTGAGCCATTATTTTTTTTTTCTTTTACTTGCAAAGTGTACGATAATTCTGCTTTAAAATTGGAAATGCAATGGAGTCCATTCAAAAGATTAAGACATGTGGCCATTCGTAGTGGATTTTATGGAGATGAGCCTCTTTATCAACTAATTTGATTCATTAAGTTATCAAACAATTCTTTATTGGATTATTTTGTATTTCAGGGTTAGTCATGTAATGCTCGTGTGTACACATCTGTATGTATATTTTCTTTCTCTTAAACTTTGCGCTTAAATTGTAATTTAGTTAGTATTTTGGTAAGCCTTTCACATGTTAAAAGTATATAAAGGATAAAAAATTTTGATTTGTGACAACAGTGGTAGTGTTACAAACAAAACAACAAATATAGTCTACAAAAATTATTATTACATACAGATAAAATCATGGACTCATAGCATCGTGTCCATCAATTAATTAAGTTTGGTACCTTGGTTAATGCTAATATAATAATTTAGCATTCCAAAAATTAAAACAATAACTATAATATGTTATTAATGAAATAACACGTGCACGTACGGGATAAGCTTTAAAAAACTAAAATATTTAATATGTAATAAAGTATAAATAAAATATATAACATAATATAAACAAACAGAATCATATTCATAGAAATAATAACTAATAAGAAAACATATTTATCGAATGTTCAAAGATTGAATTAAGACTGGGCTTTCATATTTATAGTAGTACTTTTTGTATACTACATTCAATATTTTTTTGTCAGGCTACTATAAGTTGAGACCTTGAGGGAATTAAGTATACTTGGTGTGTACAATAATTCTTAAACATGATATGAATGTTCACATTAACGTATTTTATCTCTATAATGTTTAATATTGATACCATGTAATCATTTATGTGTTTAACCTCTTCATTTGTTAGAACAAAATTATTATCTCTTAAAAATAATTTAGATCAAAAAGATGTTCATTGATATCATGTAATCATTAATATGTTCAACCTCTTCATTTCTTGGACGCCCACGTGATATACGGTTAGTCTTATTTATTTTTATCAAAGTATAATTATTAAAAACATAGTAAAATTATGAGTCAAATATCTAAATATAAATAATTAATTATACTTCTTAATTTCAAAATCTTATAGATTATTTTAGAAAATAATTTGGTTAAAATTTCTCATTGTTATTACATAAAATTAAAATCTGAATTATAAATAAAAATGAATACACAAATCACTTCGTTAGCTTATGATAATATCGTCTCAAAATTTGGATGTCATACTCGTTATCTTTTTTTTGACATGTAAAGCACTAGCGGTTAATTACTTTTAAATAGTGTGATTAGCAATAGCTCACACTTTAACCAATATTTTATTATGAAATCGTTGGCATCGAAAAACAGATCAAGACCTTAACGTTGTATGATTATGTAAATAGTTAATTACTGATTTGGTCCCTGTGGTTAACAATTTTCTACTGGTTTAGTCCTTAACTTGAAAAAGTACGTGGATGGTCCCTACTGTAGCAAACTTGTTACACCAATGGTCCCTGGACCATTAAAACTAACGGACAAAGTGTTAAACATTTCAAAATGAATATTTTACCCTTTTGTAACATTACAAGTTTAGTCCTTATCTATATTCTATTTTTGTTCTAATGCCATATCACTAATTAATGCCATATCATCATTAGGTATAAAAAAATATAAAAATCTTTGAACAATTAAGATCTCAAATGAACATCTTCATCTTTAAATCTGGAATAAATAAAAAATAAACCCAGAAAAACAATCTCAATCGATTCCATGAACAACATTCGAGCACCAACAACATGAACCCTAAATCAAACAAAGATAGAGACGATCACAAAATGGAAGTAGATGAAACATTGGTCTGTTCAAACAAGAAACCCTAGAAACTAAGAAATCACAAACTAAGAACTCACATAAACTCGGATCTGAAACGATCACAATCTCGTCTTCAAGAAGCAACCCCAAATTGACAGACCAATTCATACAATGCCTTCTTAGTACAATCCAATCCTCCAATTGATTCAAACTCCACATCTATGTGGTCTGGATTTACAACATCACAAGCTATCATATCCCGTTTTTGAAAATCAATTTCCCGAATTCAATTAGGGAGAGGTTTAATCGAGGAATTAACATGAGGAGTAGTTTATGTTTCTTGTTTCACTATCCAATTCATTCTTTAACTCATCGATTTCAAATTCGCACAATAATCCGGCATTTTCTTAGGTCCAAAAACAGGGTAAAAAGAAGAAACATAAGGCTATCCGCATCGGAGGCCCTCACGAGCTCGTGAGGCACCGTCGCGAGCAAGAAGATCAGTGAGGACCATCGCAGGCCTGTGTGAGGGCCGGCTCACGCTCACGAATGTGAGCCGGGTCGCGTGCGTGAGGGAGCAGGCTATGAGAGAGGGGTTTTTCTTTTCTTTTCTTTTTTTGATATGTAAAGCATGTGATGGATGTGGGGGTTGTGTGATGTGATGAGAAAATGGTGAGGGAATGATGTGGCGCTGATGTGGATGTGTGAAGGGTGTGATGGATGTGGATAGTCTAAGTAATATGAATGAAAAGAGTAATTAACTTGCCTCGTAAGGAGTAGTGTAAACGATTAGCTTAGACTCTCCACACGGTTGGCTTAGACTCCCCAATTCGATTAGACTCGCCACACTGTTAGGGTGTATTTACAGTATTATAGCCACGAAGTTGAATCTCACAACCGGTATGACGCCTAACATGAACGTCTCAGTTGCACTTCTTGCTTTTGTTTTCATGAGAGCTTGGACAAAATTGTTACAGAAATCCGGGATTTCATCTGCTCCGTTTACCAGGCATGAGAATACCATGATTCAAACAAATCGATGAAGATGAAAACACCAAATCAAAAACCCTAAAATTACCTTGTACGATGAAGATGAAACAAACAGATCTGTTGTTTGCGAATCGTGGAGAACAGTGCATTGGTGAGGAAGAAGGTGGCAGGGGCGCATGGCAGTGCTGGTCTCGTGTTGGTCTTGGAAGGGCAGTTGTGGTCCGGCGACTCGTGGTGGTCTCGGAAGGGCAGTGGTGGTCCGGCGACAGCAGCCACAGCCGAAATCGGAAGGGCAGCAGCTCTCTCGATCTCTCCTCGATTTGTAAATTTTGTTCTTTGGAATGTCGATCAAGATGGTAACCCACGTTCGATCAAGATGGTAACCCAAACGTCAGTAACCCACGTTCACTAATATATTATATTATTTATATAATTAAAATCTGAATTTATTTTAAGGACTAAATGTGAAACTATTTTACAAATACATGGACTAAGCTTGTAATGTTATAAAGGGCAAATGGTCATTTTAAAATATTTAACAGCCACTCCGTTAGTTTTAACGATCCAGGGACCATTGGTGTAACAAGTTTGCTACATTATAGACCATCCACGTACTTTTTTAAAGTTAAGGACTAAACCAGTAGAAAAGTGTAAACCACAGAGACCAAATCAGTAATTAACTCTTATGTAAATGAAAAAAATAATTGATTTAGATATTCACAAACATAAACTATCTCATATAAGGTACTATACCTCACTAATATGTTGTAGATATACATTATAATATACTCTAAGTCAAAAATATCTCATAGAAAAGGATTAATGATTCAATTATTTATAACATAAAAATTAGCCATAAATATATTCACCGGTTTATAGTTTTATGAAAAATATAAGCAAATTAAATACATATTCTCATTTAGAAAAAAATTAAGTGTCATTACATTTCAAATACAAAATTAAAGATAGTAAATCTCTTAATGGTTATAAAATATATTGTTTACCTATGAAAATAAAAAAAAGTATTTTTTTTAGTTTTGTGCTATTACTGTAAAATTTATATCAAGACGTAGATAAAAATGAGACGATTATAAACATCTAATTATATTTATAATAATCATAATATATTAAAAGTTATAAAAGACAAACTACAAATATATACACTTAAATACATTAATTAAATATAAATATATAATTTATAAAAACACCCCTATATATTTTCATATAGCTCCCTTATAATTGGTTCCATATATTTTTCAAGAACTATTCTAATAGCGGAAGTCAAAATTAAAAATTTTGGTCAAAATTGAGAAAATAAAAAGTTTTGATTGGTTAATTAAATTTTATTTATAGAAGTTTTCCCATATTTTATTTTCTTTATATATATATATATATATATATATATATATATATATATTGTAATTTCTGATGGAATATTTACAAATATATAAACATTATTTATACTACTATACAAAACATTTAACACTCTCACTCCTTTTTACTATTTAAAACTCTTAAAATTCAATCAACAATACATTCTCTTCATTTTATCTAAATTAATCTCATTCACTCAAAATTTAACCATTTCACTCTCTTAATTTATTTTAACTTTTTATTTATTTAATATATACTCTCTCACTAACATACTCTTTTACACAAACACAATTATCCACCAACGTCAACATAATTTCTAAAATCTAATTAATTTCTCACTTCTTATTTCATAAATATAAATATTTTTTCTTATTTAAATGTTTATTAGTTATGAGTTATTTTTAAAATTAATAAAATATTTTATGCAAATGTAAGAAAATTTGAAAAAAAGAGATATGTTGCTAAAAAATATTCGTGACATTAAATCGCGTAAATAACATATCGTTACATTCTTGAAAACGACATGTTATAAAACAGAAATTATTACAACCGCAACATTACGGGGATACATTGCTAGTAACTTATGATGCACTATTAGGCACGTTAGTTTTTTTGGAAACGGTAAATCTGTATTAAAAAGATATCCAAGCTTCGCAAGAGACTAAGCAAGGAAGCAAGACAAGGTTACATGAGAAAAAAGACAAAGAAAATTAAGAAAATGGACAACAACTCCACACCGCCCAATTATAACCCAAATTGCTCCTATGCTTAATCCACGAGAAAGAAGAAGCAATTATTTCACCCGCAATTGAAGTGAATGACTTATAGAGTCCATTAAACACCTTTTCGTTTCTTGTCTTCCAAATGTGCCATAACATACATTGTACGATGGTTAGAATATCTTCCGTTTCCTTGGACAATTGCCCCACTTAGCCGCAAACTGTAAAAGCTCCACCACCGAAAAAAAGGAAGTATGAGGGATATTGCACCAATCCAAGATCCAGCGCCTAATCTCCGTAGCTCTAGAACACGTGACGAGGGAGTGATCAACGCATTCATCAACTAAGCCACACATCGAACACCTAACCGAATTGACCATAATACCACGATCCCGTAGGCATGTAGCTACTGGGATTCTACCCATTCCGGCCCTCCACACAAAACAATTTACTTTTAAAGGCACTCTTGTCTTTCCAGAATATTAAAGTGTTACCTGCATCAAGTTTTGTAACAAACAGATCGAAGAAGGTATACACAAGAGAATTCAAGTATGCTTCAGATTTGATTAGGCACGTTAGTGATGGGTCTAACGTGCTCCCAAACCAAATAGTTGTGGGGTTATAGTGTAGAGCATGTTTCAAAGTAGAAAGAAACTATAACGTTGTTTAGTTATAAACTTGAAGTACTTTAGAATGCGAAGATTGATCGAGATAGAAACAAAAGTAAAAAAATTTGCATGTTCTAGTTATAAATCAACACCTTAATATATTTGAAACAATGGCAATGACATTGATTATGCTTTTTACCTGTGATTAAAAATTATGCCTCCTATGATACTTGGAGAGAAACATATCCTCAAAAAGAGGAAATTGATCGAAAGGAAACGTAACAAGAATTATGCAAAAAAATTGCAAATATAGGGGCTATCATCATCTCAACGAGTTATGGTATACCATGATGGGGCTGCCACTTACAGCGACCATCATGGCCGTTATAGAGAGAACCAATGCAGAAACATGGTACTATGGTAGTGGCCAGTGAATCGAACCATAGTCACATAGTTCGCTGCGCTAGATGTGCCACGATCTACGTTCCAGTGCTTCGTTCCCGATCGTGGTACCTACGAAATCGATCCCGTCGCTAGGTGTATCGCGAATTGGAACGACAGCCAAATCAATCATTTAGGTCTTCAATTCGCCTTCTGGAACACGTTTAGGAACGATCGTATTAACAAAGAATCGTGATTTGGTGCTCGGTTTTGCTTCGGGAACGTGATTTCAGAGGCGGGAAAAAAAAGAACCGTGTGGGATCCCGAATCCTTATTTTCTGATTCTCTATCTACTGATTTCTCACTAACTCCCATCTAATGTTTCAATTTCTCATTCTCTCTAGTGACTCACCACTCTTCCCTTCCGATTTGTGACTGAAATTAGCTGCTGTTTTCTTTTTTCTCCACTGATGTACTGTTTATGTTTTGGAGTTTGAGTTTGTTTCTGTTTTAATTTTTCTTTAATTCTGCACTGTTATTATGTTTCTGTATTTCTGTAATTAGGAACTGTTTTGTGTTTCTGTTTTTCTGTTTTCGTTTGGGTAAGACTATATGTTTTTGGTTTGGGTTATAATATATTGATATTAATGTATCTAGAAAGCTTATATAAGGTTTGGTTTATGAAATCTGTTTTTAATAGTGGGTACACCGTACCAAAACATAAGGTAAATCGTATCGGACGCTTATGGAAATGAACCTACTCCTCTCCGTACCGGATACGCCTAACTTAGTGAACCTTGTTTCCCGATCCTCGTTCCCATACCGAAACAATCCGCGAACTATGTGTTATGAATCGAACATTTGTTCTTTATGTCTGGGACCAAATATCAACAGATAAGAATGATAGGACTGAAACAACTGAGCTCATAAAAGCAGTGATATCCACTAATGCAAAAACTGAGAAACCTGGTTCATTAGTTAAAACTAGATACGCGTTATTTTCATCGAATCCCTGAACTAAGCATGTTGCTGCAAATGACGCGCCAAGGACAAGTGTCGCGACCAACAAACTAAAGCATGCCCGCATCAGACTTACAGACCATGCTTCTTGGCTGTTCTCAGAAAACTTTTCCTATGGTATCTTCTCAAAAAATATTCTGCATCGTCTCAACTTTCTGAAACATGTTTAAACTAATAAATAAGTTAATAAAAAAAAATATAAGATAGATTATATAGGAAGAAGTTTGGGTGAAAAAATACCTTGTACCACTGGTACTCTTGTATAATTTGCATAGGTCTTATGGTCATCTGATCTCTTGATCGCCACTCAAATAAATGCAGCATAGTATTTCTAGAACGACCTTCAAGTGAGTATATCGTATTCTTCATTGAACCTCCTATCTCGTCTAATATTAGATTGTAGATTCCTTCATAACCATATATAACAGCTATGTGAATTATTGTGCGGTTATCATCATGTGTTTTCTAAATTAGATCATGATAGCCTCGACAGAGCTCCACCATAAACACAGTGTTGCCTAATTCAGCAGCAAAAATAAAGTGTCAAAACTAGGCTCGCTTGTGAAATGTCGAACTGCATCTATATCTAGTCAAACTGAGCATATTGTAGATGCCTTCTTCTCCATTCTCATGATATGTCCCTAAATATATATCCAAGTATCTTCATGGCACTATAGGTGTCTACAGGCCACACCTTCAGTTCTTAAGTAATAAAACTGAAAACAACTAATTAGACAACAAGCAGATTATTTAAAACGTTAGTGAATTAGGTCGAATATATATACTTACTTTTATTGACAAATTTTGAAAGTAACATTTCTTTTCTTTTCCTTAAATGCTTTAGTCTTTTGAGCCAAGACATAGAATAATGATTTACATGTAGATTGATATGATCGATCATATCCATCAAAGTTCTTCGAGAATCCCTTGATGTTCATCACAATATTCAGTGCAACATCTACAAGAGGTCAGGGGTCCAATCATTGCTAGGGGGATCCTTGGACTGGCCAAGGGTTGTCTCAGAAACGGCACTAGAATACCGGCTAGGCCACATACATCTAAGCCTAAGGCGGGTAGCCTGACAAAAGATCCTTTTTTGTTACGCTTTTACAAATCTGTAAGCAAACAATCACAAAAACATGTAAGTACGTACGTAGACTTCAATACTTAATTATCAAACATATCATTCTTGATCGCATTCCAAAAGAATTGTATCCCAATATCGAGGTATCCAAACATGATCAGTCCTAAACCAAACCATGTCATGTTTTCCATATATCACCGTGCGAAAGAGTGGCATCCTTCCTTCACTTTCAGTTATGTCAAGAAGGGCCTTATTCCTTTTCAACAGTAGTCTTGCCGAGGTACATTACTGTTGGAGTATGCCCGCTGACACACGTATGCCATTTGATCACTACCGATAATGTATGGGCCTATTGGGTCACACACCGGGGAACTATCTCGACAGCCTAAAAGATGGAGGGACCAATGGTGTCAAAATTGAAAGATTGTTGTGATGGCAAATAATGCGACGCGGAGCACTTAAGGATACGCGACGCGGAGTTCTGTCAGACTGCATGCAACTTTAAGTCATTTCAACCTCCATGCTTGTCCAATGCATGTCCGACCTTTTCTGGAGAGAGAGACCGGCCAGGGGAACTCAAGGGGCAATTGGGAGTCTTTAAAAGAAACCCTCTTGTCTTTCCTTTGGATCTTTTTTGCCAAAAACCCACATACATAGACTTAGTGAGAGACTCTTAGAGTGTGTTTGTGTGCTCCAGAAAATAAGTCCGAATTTCTGCAAGTTGTGGGCTGTTCTCAAGGGATTTCAAGGCTTTGAAGATCCATTGAGCTTGCTAGTACAAGGAGGTGGTACAAACCCGGGGTGGACTTCAATAGAGGAAGCCTTCTTTGGTGTTCTTGTCTTCATCTCTTCATCAAGTTGTTTCTGGAGCTAAAGAGCAGGGTATAATCTCTATTCCTTATCTTTTTCATGTTGCTTAAGTTAGCTATAGAGTTTGGTCCATGATTTGGGGTTTTATGCTTTGATTACATGTACTCTTTGCTTTATATGTTGTACCTTGTTGCTTCCGCTGTGTACATAGAACCCCAACAATTACCAGTTATGGCTGCTGCTGAGAGCCATGTTTTAATGCATGTCTTGAAGTACCAGGTCCTCAAGGAATTTCATTCAATAAAGCCTGACCATAAGGAATTATTGTTTCATTCAATAACTATCTCGGGTTCTATTGATATAGCCTGACCATAAGACCATCAGCATCCGTCACATGCTTCACATACTTTTGTGTCTGCCACCTCAGCGCCACATCATTTCTCCCGCATTCCCTCATCCCATCACACAAACCCTGCATACATCACATGCTTCACATCACAAGAAAAAAAATCAAAAAAAAGGAAAAAAGCCGCTCACCCTCGCGACCACCACCACAGCCGTGACCGTGAGCCCCCCCTCACGAAGAGGGGTGATGGTCCTCACCCTTGTGGCCGGCTCACACGACCCTCTGCACGATGGATGCACATGGTCTAAGGAATTTCATTAATGCCTAGTACATCATGGATTAAAGTAATCCAGTCCTGTTGAGTGTGATGGTAGGTAACCACACTCTAGTTGGCTATGAGATTGATATAAACAAGCTGAAAAGTATAGGGCACGTATCTGCAAGCTCAAGGTGGTCATTTGGAGCCCTATTTAGTTTTTTCATTTCATGGGCTTTAGGCTTCTTGATTGTGGATCAACAGCTGAAAAGTAGGGCACGTATCTACAGTGTATTGTTTCAGTTTAACGACGAAAATAAAATTAAAGAGTTCAAATGACAATGAATGAAACAAGAAATATAAGTTGCATCTAGGGATGGTAAAAACCCAGTATCTTATGAAGAATCCGATCTCCGACTCGATTTGATCGAGGAATTTATGAGTTGACGGAAAGCGGGATTGAGACGGGGATTCCCGAAACTTAGAAATGGGGATGAGGATATCCCTCGGTTCCCCCGAACCCGCATATATATATATATATATATATATATATATATATATATATATATATATATATATATATATATATATATATATATATATATATATATATATATCTAGAGAGAGAGAGAGAGAGCATAGTTAATTCGAGAACCGTTGTTAGCGCGAGAACTAATCTGAGCCGTTCAATTTCCCCTACTTTAATGTCATTACCCACCCATGAATTCCTCACATGCACCCTGCCACACTCTATCCCTCCATGTTCTCCATCCATGATCTTCCCATATCCAAAGAACGGCTGATATTGGTTCTCACGGTTCTCGCGCTAGCAACATTTCTCAAATTAACCCTCCTATATATATATATGTGTGTGTGTGTGTGTGTGTCTAGATATCAGTGTTGTGAATAGTGGCATTGGCAGCCAATATATCACCACCTTGGCAGGTATTGTCTACTAGGCGATCTACAAATCACCAAATCAGTCAGTATCAGTATTTGACGGTCAACAAAAATGATTTGACTTAAAAAACTAGGGTTTAAGGACGAGAGTTTTCATTTCACACCTCCTCTCTGTGACGACTCCGACTCATAGCTTCCGTCGTCTCTCTTTCTCTCGGTACATTTTTTTTCTTTTTATTCTTTCTATATTGTTTTTGGTTTTACGTTTTTGTTTGAATATTGTTTAAATGTTGTTAACTTGTTAATAAGAGATATAATCTTTCTTATAATCATTTTTCTTCTAGTAATCTATTAGAATGTTGTTAAATATGCTTTTGATTTAGTTAATGACAGCTTGTTTATGTGATTGTTGTTTGCATGTTGCTATTGTTGTGTGAATGTTGTTATTGATGTTTGATTTATAGTAAACTAGCATGATTATCGCGCAATGCAGCGGCATCGAATAATTTCTACTCCTTAACATGTTTATTTTCAAGACGTAAGGAGTATAATATTTATGTAATACAGTGATGACGAATAATTTTCGTTTGGTGACATGTCTATTTTTTATCTTTTTTTTTCACTTCCTTTACTTTTATCAGTTTTATGTTCCCCATAATTAAAAAAAAAGGTTATAATTCTTTTTAAATAATTAAGTTAATTTGTATTTGCTTTGACTTTCAAAAAAAAATTGTATTGACTTTGATTTTCTTAAGTATGTAAAGTTTAGTTATTAAAATGGAATATAAGAATCTTATTAACTATATTTAATAGTTACTTAATTTACTTTATATAAAGGGCAATTTAGTAACTTCAAAACACTTAAAGTTTAAGAGTTTAATCAAAATGTTTAAATGCTTTATAATATAGTATAAATATAGATTAAGTTAATTTGTATTGGCTTTAACTTTCAAAAAAATTGTATTGACTTTGATGATTTTTTTAAATATGTAAATTTTAGTTATTAAAATAAAATATAAGAATCTTTTTAATTATATTTAATCGTTACTTAATTTAGTTTATATAAGGGGCAATTTAGTAACTTCAAAACACTTAAACTTTAAAAGTTTAATACCTACAACTTCCAATTGACCCTTTGTTCTAAATACTTGCCGGTTCTAAAAGGAAAAAAAAGGATTGGTTGAGACTATTGATGAATTTGCGCAGATGGAAACAACTTTAGATAAAATCAAAAACAATATGTGTGATACATTAAACTTTTATAAAATATAAATATGATATATGTAAATTAGAGTGAATAACTAAGATATTTTAAGGTTCAGAAATGACATATATGAAATTTTATTTAATAATTATTTTGATTTAAAATAAAGTCAAAATTAATTTAACTTTGATTAAAGAAAAATCAGGATTTTCTTTTATTTTTTATTAAAACAAATTATTCAAATTTGATAATTAAATTTATTATCTAAACAGATAATTAGGATTGTCTAATAATTTTTATTGGTTTTACTGTTTTATTTCTATAAAAAGAATTTTATTATAAGAAAATAGATTTAAAAAAAAGATTAAATATTAAGAGACAGGTAAATCAAATTTTCAGTAATATCAAATTTACTTTTTCTTAGAGTGGGGGGAGTGGTCACCTCCCACCACACTCACCACACCGCCACGTCATCTTTTTATTCCCACCACTTAGTTCACCACTCACACCCGTAGCGATCACTATTTACCACATCAGTTTTTGGGACCCATATTAATTATTACTTTTATATTTAATAATAATTATAATAATCTTAAAAAAATTCACGCTATCAGAATTTTAATAGCTTCAATTTTTCATTTCTTCATTGAAACCCTCGCCCCCTGCTTTTTCTATCGTTGCCATTTTCTCGTTTCTCCTTCGCAACAAATAGGCGACGCCGACCGTCCCTCTCTTCCTCTTTGCCGGAGAACGGAAATAGAAGCAGCTTCTTCCCCTTTGCCGGCCGTCAGTCTCGACCTCTTTGCCGGAGAACGGAAACGGAAACGGCTTCTTCCTCTTTGCCGGCCGTTCGTCTCTTCCTCTTTGCCAGCGATATATTTTTGCTTCGAGATGGAAGTCGTGGATGGAAGGAAGGGAGACGGAAGTCGTGAAGGGAAGGAAGAGAGAGAGAGGCATATACAAAACCCCATCTTCTTCACCACACGTCTTCACCTGCGGTGACCACCCCCAGCGCGATGACCATGGCGCGATGAAGTGGCTCCGGCTATAACCACGGCGCCATGTCTCCACCCCATGCCCACCCCCTTAACCACTCCGTTCACTCTTATAGATAATGTTATATATGTTCACGTAAGTTTAAATTCTTTTTATTACGGATAATTATAAATGAATGTTAGTTTCATTAATTTAAAATGTACCGTAAGTTTTATAAAACTTATGGATAATATTAATTAAGATTGCTTTTGTGTTTTTCTAAATGTTAATTAAAATGTCATAGGATTATAAATTAACTGAAAAAAGTTAAAATTAAATTTTAATATTTATTAAAATGAATGGTTTAGATTTAATATTAATTTTTTATCTAAATTAATGATTAAGATTATTTAATAAATCTTATTTAAATTAATCTTTTATTTATATTAGAAGATTAGTATATTAGAAGATAGGTGATCTTGATTGTAAAATACATTTTTTCATAAAAAAAAACAATTTAAATCGTTTGAAATAGAAAACGAGAAGGAAAATCTTGTAACCCCAGTTCTTGAGTCTTGAATGTTTAAGGGAACACCGAAGAACAGTCGTCACCGGTTGTCGCCATGGCTGTTACTGCTACTCCCTCCTCTCCTCAACATGACGACGAAGAACATTCACAGAACCAAGATCCAAACACTACTGAATCACAGGAACCCCAACAATCACCACCACAACAACCACTGGATTCTGAAACCCTAGATTTACCAAACCCACTTCAATCGCCTGTCCATGATCAGGGAGTTCAAAATTCTCAAGAATTAGACAAAGATGAAGACACTCTTTTGATTCTTGGTCAACAATTGAAGCAAAGAGACGATCTTCAATCAGGTACGTCTCATTCTACTCTTCCTGAACCAATCATACTCACAGACGACACAGTAAACCCACCGCCACCAGCACCGTCACTTTCGTCGCCAATGAACCCCCAACGCCGCTTCAACAAGCGCAAGAAAGCCGGCGGTCGTAAACGTAAGAGGCCACGGCCATCGAAGAGAGTCCAAAACCTAACGGATAACCTAAAACCCATCCCCTTTATTCCGACAAAATCATTAGATTTTGAAAAGCATCAGGAGGTATTAAAGCGGTTAGGGTTATTCGATTTTAGCAAAATAGAGTTTGATGATAGCATTAGAACCGATCTTATTGCTCAGTTGATAATGAATTATGATTCGAAGAAGCGAAGTAGCCGCGTGAATGATATGAGAATCATGGTGAACAGGGCTGATTTAGCTAAGGCTCTAAAGCTTCCTGCTCCAAAGCAAGATAAGGGAAGTACAAGTGTTGATGAAGTAGATTTAGATTCAGAGGTGTTCTCTGATGAAGCGATTGTGTTCATTGACGAATTTGTTTCAAATTACATGCTTTTACACGATAATTCATGGGTTATGCCAACTGAGATAACGAATTGGATTCGTTTTATTAAAGATGGACATCCTGAGAAAATGGATTCTGCTAGTTTGATTTGGTATATGGTAGAGAAAGAGTTGACCCAAGGAGATAAACTCTCTGACTGCTACTATGCATCACATTTGCAGCATTTGATAAAGTTTCAGCGTCATTCGATCTTCTTTGAAGATAATGATGATGAAGTTGAAGATGATGGTGAAGAAATTGTGAAAGTTGATGAGGACAAAGAAGAAAAACAAGAAAATGAAGAGAAAGAAGTGAACGAAGGCAATGAAGAGAACGAAGAACTGCAAGAGAAAGAAGTGAACGAAGAAAATGAGGAAAAACAAGAGAAAGAAGTTAAAGACCATGATATAGAGTTGAGTTTAGGGCCAGATGTTGAGGAAATACTATATGAAGAGGTTAAAAAAGATGATGAAGTCATGGTGGATGCTGAAGAATGCAATGAGATGGAAGAGCAGGGGAACCAGGATAATGTTTTACAGCGTTGTCAAAGTTGTGATTTAAATAATTATGAGGAAAGAAAAGTAGAGGAAGTTAAAGATGAACAGATTGAACAAGTGGATGATGAAGACGAAGAAGAACAAGAACATGAACAAGTAGAAGAAGAAGAAGATGTAGAAGAAGAAGAAGGCGGTGAACAAGTAGATGAAGGTTTTGAAATTGGTGCAAATGATGATTCAATGGATAGAGATGGATTAACGGGTAATTTTTTAGGAGTTGAAACACATAATATTCCTTTTAATTCTCATGGGATGTCTTCCATGGATTTATTTGGATCAAGAGATAATTCTTTCATGTCTCATGGTGGTCCTTTTTTCAATAACGGCGGTAAAAGAGTGATGGAACATGAAGAAGACATGCACCATCTTGATATAAACAATAAAAGATTAAAAACAGAAGAAATATGGGTCGATAAACAAAATGATTTCGGTGTGTGCATGGAGCAAATGCAGCAATTGATGGAAAAAGCTAAGATGATTTACGATTCAAAAGAACAGAGTTACGAACACTTACAATATAGTCAGCAATTAGCAATGAATGAGATGAACGATCAACAGAATTACATGCAAATGGCATTAGAAAAGAAAAATGAAGAGTTGGAGAAAAAGAATGCTGAGGTTTTTCGTCTTGAACGTGAGCTTTATCTGATGACTGATCTTTTATCCGGGTATAAAAAGGCATTATCTGATACCCGATCGAAATTTTCAGAGTATAGGAAACTTTATGTTCTTCAAGAAGAATCACTGTATAAAGACGCGGGTCCCGGTGGTCTGGTTTTGAGCACACGAGAATTAGAGAAACAACAGTTGAAACTAGAAGAAGACATGAGGATGTGTCAGATGTATGCAAAGAATTTTGAAGAAGAGTGGGTTTATCAAATGAAAATGCATGATGATAAAGTCTTATCAATGTTTGATAAATTGGCTTCTATTGGAAACGAAGTGAAACAGCTCAAAGAAATAGCCACACAAAGCAAAGAAAAACAAAATTTATCAGATGAAAATGTAAAATCTGATGAGTTTCAAGAGAATCAGAAGTCACTTAATGAACAGATTTCATCTCCTGAGGAAGAAGAGAATCAGAAATGTCAGGATGAAATTGTCGAGAATGATGCTAGCGTGGAAAGTGTTTCTCCTCGTGCTGATGAATCAGAGGTATGATTTTTTATATAGTATATGGGTTTCTTATAAAATTTGGAGAATTTCTTATACAATATTGATTGGTATTCTTCTTGACAATTGAATAAGGAAACATACTGCTTATTACTAATGCTAGAGATGACAAATAGGCAGGTTGGGTGGGTTTGGACTGAAACAGACTACGTCTTGTTGGGTTGATGTGCAAATACTATTTTGGACAAATATTGTATCTGTTAATCATGATTGAAAAAGCAATAATATATGAATAATAATCTGAATCTTTATATTACAACAATTGTTTTTCAACTCGTTTGACCTGTTTTCTTTTAACTCGTTTTTTATTCACATGTATATGAGTGCATCCATAAGTAATTAGGTTGAAATATCACATGTGCTATGGAAATCAATACTGTGACTTGACAGTTGACACTATGTCAGAGTATAAAAATTCCCTTTTATTTAAAGACAAATATAAATGAAATTTTGGACTCAAATAACATACTAATTCCCTTTTATTTGAAGACAAAAATAAATGAGTTTTTGGACTCAAATCACACACTTTTATTTGAAGACAAAAATAAATAAGTTTTTGGACTCGAATCATATAGTACCAAACATATTTGTAATGATCAAAATGTGAAAATTGGTAATTTCTTACAGAGTAAATGTTAAAAGTTCATAGAACATCCCCAAAAGTAAAGAATTTTAATTATCATGGTTTGGAGAGGGAATACATTACTCAATTACATATGTATATTCTTATGATGATGGCATTAACCTTTCTTTTTTCTATGTAACTATCCTTTATCGGGGAAAAGAATGCTAGAAAAGAAATATACTTCCTTTTACCTTAAAGAAAATGCAACTTTTTACTTGGTTCGTTGTTAAATAACAGTATTTAACTAACAATTAAGTACCTAAAATGCTCTTTAATATAACTAAATTAGGAAACGTTGTGAACCAAAATCATTTGTGAAATAGAAAGTGCTGCATTTTTGGGATGCTAAAATATTCTAACAAAATTTCAGTTGTAAAAAATGATTATGATGTTTTTATTGTTTACGGAAAAATACATGCTTCAACCTTTTTAACAGAATAATGTTGAAGTGAAACATAAATTTTGTTTTATTTCTGAAGTGTAAGTTATTGTCGCGATTAAAAACAATTTGATGCTGTTTGAACTTTTTGTCAAATAAAAAACAGAAACGTGTTCCGGGGGATTTAATCAAGGCTATGTTTTTTAGGCTAGACTTCATATCTATAGGTAGAGGTATGACGGTTACACTTACCTCCCATGTGTAGTACCCCATTAGGTGGGTTTTCTTATTTCTAAGGCTAGAAGAAAACTTAAAAAAAGAACAAAGATTAATAGAGCTATGAACCACCTCAAGATTCTGAACCTCCTCATGTAACATAAGCATGAAACTAAATTGATTCTTTTAAATTTTTTTTTTTTAATGTTAGAGCCTACGAATTGTGAGTTGATTATAACATCGCGTTTCGTTTCTGTATCTTGGTTTCCATGCTGCTTCTTGTTTCTTTCGCTTGTTCTTGCTATCTTTTTTTTTTATTATTATTTGTACGATTTTTGGAGTCAATAGTATGTGTATTAAGATTATCTGATGCAATTAGAAGCAAGTTCTAATAATTTAGAAAACATTAATGTTCCATATTTTGCAGGAAAAGGGAGAAGGCGAGGACCAAATCGAGGAACAAATCAGCGAAGACCAAATCGGTGCAGACCAAATCGGTGAAGAACGTTGATAATATTTGTGCAGGTCCTTTCTCTGTTCTGTCAGTAAGATTTTAGCTTCAATTATTGATAATATTATGATAGGGTTTATATTATTAATAATTTTCTTCTGGAGGAGCTCATTTTACTATCACATTGGCCATTGTGACTTTATTCATCATTAAAGTTTGTTCTTCGCAGTCTCGACCTCATATATTTCAAGCATTCCATCCCAATTCTTTAGCTTACCTGCACTCCTGTTGTAATAACCTGTCACAACTAAGAAACATGTATCAGCATCACTAACATATCATTTAACCCGCACTGTATTTCTTATGCATAAAAATCATGTTATGCTTGTTAACCCCCTATAACGAGCTTCAAAATCATGAACATAAAACGGAAGGGCGGAATTAAACCACGAGCTCAATGAACTTGTTATTGAACTTCTCCACGCAATTTTACAAACCGTTCTTTATTTTATTGACTCGTGACATATTTTAAGTCTTATCACCTGGTTTAGGAAATGAATTTCTTAGTATCTTTTATTTTAAAGAGATTTGAGTTTAACCTATGTCACTAACACAAAAAATGTTTAATGAGAATTTTCTCACATGTAAAGTTTTAACTGAAAATTTTTGTATTTTGAGCAAAATGTTTAGAGGTTTGTCATTATAAATAGTAACAATTATAATTACTCTGGTAATTGTTATATATTTATAGCAAAAATTGGATGTGCACATAGGTAGGAGTACAAGGAGTAGTCATACATTATTAGGCCATGAGTAGCGCCTAAACACAACCTTAAACCAACCCAAAATACAAGTAGCACCCAAGCTCAACCTAAATCAATTCAAAATATTCACTCTCCTTACCCGCTCACAAAACAAACCAAAACAAACTTAAATTAAAAAAAAAAAACTGCACAGGTTGATCCGTGGATGTAAACCGAGAGGGTGGGAACCCGAAGGAGAGTAGGGGTGTTTGGGTTTGAACCCGCTTATGTGGCAGCCCAACCCGAGAGAAACCAAAGGCACTACCTTTGGCCTTACACTCATTATATAACCACTTTAGATTTTTTCTCTTAACTTATACTATCATTTTGTCTTTAAGAGATAACATCTTAGCACACCTATCACATCGTTACATCATTTTTTTTCTTTCACCACTTAATCTTTTAGTGTTTACTCCTTATCATACCAAAATTTGATACCAATATATTAGCCAACTAACTAATCAAAATTAAAATAATTAAATAAATAGTCTTACATACCCACTACATCACTACCAGTCTACCACCCAGGTAATAATCGTCACATCCTCTCTCCAAGTCATCTCGATCTATGGTGCAGTACCACACCCACCTTTTAGTGCTTTGCCCACCACACCCCTACTACTCTTCCACTTATTCCTTTGTTAGTGGTTACTTCTCATAACTCTAAATTATGAGACCAACGTATTACACAACTAAAGAGTAAAATAAAAAACCAATTGGGCCCACATCCCCTCATCACACACCCTCTCCATGTGTGGTAAACACCACAATTTCATGAAGTGATATCATACCACATCCCAAGTGGTCATACCACCCCACGACTTACATTCACCACACACCCACTTCATTCACTCTAATTGCTTTGATTGTCCACATCCGTGAGGATTGTGTGTTCGCATAGTGACTTCATGCCACCTCCGTTGTGATTACGTGCATGATAAGCACATCATGAGTAGGTTTAAGTAGGGTGATGGCTTGAATTAAGTTTTCTATTTCTTGGATATAACGGTATGATGAAGTTTGAATCCAGTAAGATGGATATGTGATACCTTATACGATGGTGAAACTTTGACGTTACAGTGTGATGTCTATTGACATATTAACCCTTTTAGTGAAAAAAAAGTCTATGTGGTGGCAATCTAGTGGTTGAAAACATAGAATTTTCAATGACGTCTGGAAAGACTAAACGATGATATAGCCTGTTTAGCCGTAGGTTACATATCATTAATCGTCGCTATTTTAACCGCAAGACACGGTTGGGGAAGGATTTCATAATTAGCTTTTTGAAGTTAGAAATTATCAGGATAAATTGAAGTAGAAACGTTGCAATTTATCACGATAAATTGAGGGGCACTTTTGTAATCTTATTAAAAAGTTTTCTAAAATCTGACCGATTATGCCATTATCGAAGATTATTGTTGTTAAAAGCCCCGATTAATGAATTTGCGAGTTTTGAGGGGTGATGATGTTGGGATCACAGACGATTAAGCATATGATGGGAATTTGACTTCGGCCACACCTGTATTCCTCTCCCCACTGTCACAAGCAAGATCTTGTCTAAAAGAGAATAGGGAGAATGGAGGGTGTTGGAAATCAGGTTAAGGCAAAGTACATCTAAGAGAGAAAAATGTAGTCTTTGAAATAAGTATTAATAGTAGTGTTTGTAGAGAGAAGCGACGATGACGATGTCGGGTAGGAGGATCAAATTTTTCAGTATGTGTCATTAGTGAAACCCAAGAATAAACTGTATTTATATGTCTTCTAAGGGGGTGTTTGTTTTAGCTTATTTTAATAGCTTTTTAGCTGATTTTACGAGCTTTTTAGCTTATTTTGAGTAAAAATATACCAATTTTGATAAGTAAGGTGAAAATAACTTATTTTTCTTCACATGAGCTTATCTTTATACTTTTACACATTTATCTTTCTTCCTTTTCCCGATACCTTCTCTTTCTCAAATGTAAGCATGTGTTTTTTAGACATTTTATAATAATAAGCTAAGTCAAACACTTTTTTAAAAGTATCTTATTAACTTACTAGTTAAATACCCGTGTGATACACGTGTTGGTTTAAAAAAGTATTAAATAATTATAAAATACGCAAGAAATGAGAGTTTAAAAAAATGCTGAGAGACGGCGTCAACGTCCAGACGATCGGTGGAAGCGTCAACGTGAAGGGACAGATGTGATGACAAGAACGTGGTATTATGATACAAAGAGACACACTTTTATTTTTTGTAAAACTCATCTATCATTATTTGTTATAATTATAAGCAATAAGATCAATAATTTATTGGTTGTAATAAAAAAGAATTTAAATTGCTTATAAAATATTTTAAAATAATAAAACTAAAAATTTGATTAAATATGATATTTTAAATGTTATAAATAGTAAATATGATATATATAAGTTGGAGTAAACAAATACAATATTTTCAATATTTAAGAATAATATATATATAAAATTATCTCTAATAATTTTGATTTAACATCCATAAACCTTCTACAAAATTCAAACCCATATAAAAGTAAGAATGTTGATCCTGAAATTAGATATTAAAAACTTGATTATTTTTCTTATTAACCCAAAGAAAACAGTCAAGCCTCCAAATTTTTTGGTGTTTCATTCATGGGTTTGATTGTTTGAATTTCGGACCATACATCCATATTAATTTGATATATTAGCTATTAATTTTTAGAAAAACCGAACCAATCTAAAAATATATAGATATTTTTTAAATTGTAGGTGTTTATCTAATTAGATAAATTACATATTTATTTATAGCATGAATGAATGACTAAGATTAAATATTAGTTTAAATCTAAAAAAATTAATTTCTTAAAATTAATTAAACAAATGGTTAAGATTAAATTTTTATTCAAATAAATGGTTGAGATCGTATAATAATTTTCTCTAATTAGTCTTTTATATATATTAGAAGATTTTTTTTTCATACAGTCTAGTCAAAATTGTGTCCTAATAATTTATCAAATGCTACATTTGTACGTTGGAAAAGTTTTATATGAAATGAAATTAATATATACATGTGTATATATTAAGTTGTTTGTACTTTGTACGTTTTAGTTATTTTTTATTATATTATTAAGTTGTTATTGATTTTTTTTAAGATTATCTTTATCTTAATTAATATGATTTATGATTTTTAAGATTAGTTATATTAGTTTGACTTTAAAAAGTCAAAATCAAATTTTTAAAATTAAAAGAGTGAACGGCTAAGATTAAATCTTTTAATAAATGAAAGGTCCAGATCATCTAATTTTTTTCTTTCAAATTAGTCTTTTATATATATTAGAAGATAAGTCATAAGTGAATCTAAATACTCTTTTACTAATAAGCTTAACCTCAAAATCTAAAAAGCTAATAAGTTTAAGCTAAAAAATAAAACGTTATTGTTGTAATAAGCTATTCAAACAACTTTTATTATCTTCTTTTACAAAAAGTAATTCTATTTAGTATTTTTCACATATTATGACGATGAATGATAAGTTGATTTTTGAATAAAATCAATCATTTTCAAAATGTACTAAAAATAAAATTAATAATTTAAAAATCTTATATTAAATATTTATATCATAGAATAAATATTTTAACCTAGTTATTAAAAATTAAGTATAAGTAGATGTATTAAATATATGTAACAGGTAACCTACATTTATAAAATTTCTGGATTTTTTAGTACGTAATATAAATAAAATAGCATAGAGCTATAATATCAACACTTTTGTTGGATTTTTCCATCCATGCAAAGTTTTATTGAGCCATTATAATTTAGACAAGATAGAGACCACCCCTGTTTTAAAAACAGACAAGTTGTCAAAAAAAAATATTCATCACAGCTGTATTGTGCGGGTGCAATGGTAGTGTATATATAGGATATGATTCAAATGAGAACTATTTTTCGTATGAGAAATCAACCACTAAGAATTTTTTACGGCTCATTAATAACACATTAATTAGGGGCATTTTAGTAAAATAAAGTCTCACATATTAATGACGGCTCTCCCGGACACAATTCACGGTTGGAAGAATATATAAATGACCAAAATACCCCTATTAATGAGTCACTAATGATGTTACAAAAACTACTTATATGAAAAACATTTCGCATTTGAACCTGCGAATTGTTCTTCGTATGAGAACCGCGAGAACCAATCTTGACCTTTGATTAATAAATCAATGGCTTATAATTTTGGCGGCTAATGATTAGCACATTGATGTCCCATTAATGACGCATTAATAAAGGGGTATTTATGGCAAATCAAGTATCTCACATTGATCATGGTCCACCCGGACATAATTTACGTTTGGTAAAAACATATATATGACCAAAATACCCTTATTAATGAGTCGTTAATGATGTTACAAACAGTTCTCGCAGTTCTTGTACGGAAAACAATTCACTTTGAACTTACAAGCCTAAGGATCAATTAATCAATGACTAGGATTTGTTATAGTATTTTGGTAGATAAGTGAAACTCTATGTAAATATTTAAATCAAATCAAAGGTATAATAGACATTTACTTAAACTTATATTAATAAATTTCTTAAATATCTCTTCATATCTCTCTTCCATAAGAGTAGGCGGAGTGGAAGGCTTTTTTAGCGTGGTTTGCTCTACAGCGCCGTGGAGATGGATATTTTCCACAATTTGACGGCGTGGAGAATGAATGTGGGTGGTGGCTACCGCGTAGGAAAGGGCTGTGTGGTTGAGCTTGTGGGCCATCATCCTCACAAACTTATTTTTTTTTGTTTTTTTAATTGGTAGTGGGTATTATGTGGGTCCCAAAATTTGGTGTGGTAAGAGGTGACCATTACGGGGCTAAGTGGTGGGCTGTGTGATAGAAGAAAAAAGCTGACGAGGCGGTGTGGTGGGTGTGGTGGAAGGTAACCACTACTAATACTCTAAGATCACGTTTATTCCCCTTCTCCTATACCCTCTTCCTCCTTCAAATTACAAAACCTAATTCTCTCCATCTTAACCACCGCTGCCGCCCTCTCTGCCCCGCCGCCTCCATACTAAGGCTGCCCCACAACACCACTGGCAAGCACCACCAACCACCTGTTATTCCACTTCCGACTTCACACCGCTAGCTGATCTAGATTTATATGGTTGCACAACCGCTGCCGGCGACGAGTAAATCAACCACCGCCGATGATGTAGATCCACACCTAAGGTTTCATCGCTGTTCATTCGTCTCCTTCTTCAACAGGATCAACCGCCGCTGTTGTTCATCATGATTAGAATCTTGATGTAATGGATATCTTGACGTGTCAAAATCATTCCTAGGTGGGTGTGTAGATGATGGAATTAATTTGAGAACACTCGGGTCTGGAATGTGTTGTGGTTAGATCGTCATGAAGCACATGAGGTACTACCTTTGGTCATAAAATAAGTCGGTGTTGCCTACTTTATGCATGAAACACCAGTGACCTTGCAGGCTCGCAAGATTACGCACAGTTAACCTAGATTGGAAACTCTACGCACATAGTATATATCAACAAATCATCATGTTCTTCATAACTCTGAGAGGTGGTAACCAGGAAGAAAGGTTCGTTTTCTAGAAAACTGATATCTCATGAAACAATGTACTGATTGAGTGTTGGAGGAAAACACCTAAACCTTTCTAAAGGAGAGAATATCCAACAAAAACAAACTTAGATAGATTTTGGATCAAGTTTACTAATGTGGCATACGGTATCCCAAACGAAGCAACTACAACCAAATATTTTAGGTTTGATAGGGCACATACATTGAATAGGGAAGAGAACAAATATTAGAACTTCACCACCCAGATTGCTGATGGCATGCGATTGATTAGAGAACAAGCAATGGATATTGCATCAGCCCATAATGGTTTCAAGACCGTCATAAAAGATAAGAGCGCGCAAGCCACTTCAAGGAAGTGGTGAATTTTTATTTCAACAACTCCATTTTGAACCAGGGTATCAACACATGAAGATTCATAAAGCATACCTTGATGAAGCATGTAGTTTGAAAAGTTTCAAAGATATATTCTTTTGCATTGTCTACGTAAAGTTTTCATAGAGATGTCAAACTGTGTTTTTATCTGATCAACAAAGGAAAAAGATGAGTGAATACCTCACATCAATTCTTCAGCAAGATCAACTAAGAGTATCATATCTATTTTTGCAAGACTTGACATATTACTGTTGTGTAATACGATTTCCATATCAAAATAATCTTAACTTTGATAATAGAGTTCATTGTTGCCATCAATTTTAGCAAGACAGTTGTATTTTGTTATTATACGTGTGATGTAGATGTGAATCAAGTAAGGTTATGAAACCTTTTTTAATGGATTGCAAAATGGAAGTGACGCTATATATACATATACATAGGCATATATTTGCTATTTATAAGAAGATAATTTACATTTTATATTAACATAAATAATGTAAAAATAAGGTGTTAGTTTAAAAGTTTTAATAAGAATGAATTTCTAATTCTATGTGATAAGGGATGTCTTAAATTTACCTAAGACCCATGAAAATTAACCAAGATCAGTCGGTTATAATAGAATATATGTATATAAAAAATTGGGCCTACATTAGTTTAACTTTGAAAAATCAAAATTGTTTCACTCAATTTTTAAGTAAATAAATAGTTAAGATTGTATAATTAAAATTGATTTCTCAAACAAAGAATTATGATAATACAATAAATTAGTTTTTTTTATTTATATTAGATCATATGATAAACTTGATTTCCCACTTCAATCCCAACCCCAACCTCTCCCTATCATTTCTCCACCTCCACCCCTAACTAATGGAATGGTATCCCCTCCACCCCCAAGTAGCGTCCTCACCTTACCCACACTCCATTTCATTCACACATAGCCATGCGTATTACATTTGACTTGGATTTTCTAACTTAGCTTGCATATCATCATAACATTGCTTTTTTCTTTTATTCTTGTTTCGACTAAAAGTTAGTATAACTTAACTCAATCTTACCCTATTTTTTTATTTTATTGTAATAATATATATTAAGAGAGAGAAAGAAAGAAGATGAAAGATAAAGAAGAGAGATGGAGTGGAGGAAGCTATCAGCTTGGGCAACCCAAAGGGCAAACTTACCCCAATATTATAGTTGTATATTTGAATGCTTGAAAGTGTATGTGTTTATGGATTATCAATTGACAAATGAATATATATGCTAATAATGTTGATAAATTAATGTTTTACAATTATTCAGTGTTTACTATGGATTTCGCAATCACAATATTTAAGGTCATGATTTCTATTTCAAACATTACAAGGAATGAAATGTAATTCCAATAAGTTTGTGGGCTTAACTCTTAACTTAAGAGGACACAATTAAGCTGATTCCCTAAACTATGGTTAAGGTCAATGGTTCACATGGGTCTACCTGCTGCCCCTACATGTTTTACCAAATCAAACCAACACAAAAGTCTTCGCTATGAGTACTATCATTATCGCGCTTTTTAGATTATATTTTAAACAAAACTTCTCCAGCTTGCTTTAAGTTTTATATATATGGCGACAGGAACCGGCTAAGTAATCTGTCGTTACGTATATTAACACAAATATTTAACTAAAACACAAACAAATCCATACAAAAAAAGTATCGTGTGTGTTACATACAATGAATGTTGAAGATCAATAGAATATTTATTGTCTTTCAAGATCTTCAATTCCATCTTCTGTACCTGAATTATTAACTTGTCTTGAAGAACGGTCCATGCTAAGCATCCTTCGAAACGAACTCAATCTTGAGTTAGTTCCGTTGACTTTTTCAGACGTTTGTATCGTACCTTCTGATGTACTTTCCGTTGCTACAGCAGCAACGGAAAATGTATGTCTTAGAGACGGGGCGGAAGGTGGGTCCATCCCGCTTTGTATCCTAGTACTTGGCTCACGAGGCAAGGGCGGGATAGGTGGACCAAACTCCACCTCATGACGACAAATGGGACAACTAGATTTAGAGCCTAGCCATTTGTCAATGCACTCGGCATGGAAATGGTGCTTACAGTTTGGTAAAGCCCTAATCATCTGACCATTTTCAAATGAACTTATACAAACAGCACACTCATGGCTCAGTCCCGTATCGTTTGATCCATGATCAGCGTCCTTGTATATAAGTATAGGGAGAGACGCGATAACTGTTGGTTCAAGACCTCTTTTCGGTAGCTCCTGATCGGTGTGGATGTGGGTTATGTGCCCGAGACCTTGAAGAGCCACCCGACGACGTGCTTGGCGGCGAAGCATGTACCTTGCATATACATGTAGCATGGCTACCACCACCACGACTGCAGATAAAGTTACAATCGCTATGAACAAGATCCTACTGTTGACATCCGAAGAGTTTCCACGGGAGAAAAATGGAGAATTCTCATGATCATCATCGAAACCCGACATGGTTTTTGCTTATGATGAACCTCTGAAAAAACTAAGGTTTATAATAAGCTGAAACTAGAGGTGGATATGAAGAAGTGGTATATAAATGATGCCGTGTATATTTGGTTGGTTCATAGTGTGTGAATTTGACTAATGATTATGTGAATTGCGTGGGCAGTTGGTTCTTATTTTTCAAAGACAAACTGGAAGGAACCTTGGTTTCAAATAAGTTGACTTTGAATGTTGACTTTCTCTCTCTCCAATTGCTTCATTTCTTAGTATTGAGTTATTGTTTTGTTGTTGAGGTTTCAATTCATTGATTTTGTATATATTTGGTGGGTGGAATGTAAAGATGTGGCATATATATTATTTTCAATAATAATTTCAATAATTTGAGGAAATTGAACATAAAAATTTTCAGCGATGATTTTGTAAATCGTTGAGAACTTGAGATTTCATCGTCAAAGACGATTCTGATAATTAATATTTATATAGAAACAAGGATATTATTTATTTCATATAATCTCTAATATCAATTAAGGAAAATATTAACTAAAATAGTTCATCTTTTTAAATTTCTAATCTACCCCCAAAGGATAAATTAAAGTACAGAAAAATATATGTACGTTTCTCATTTTTTTAACAAACAAAACACATCCATTGTGAAAATAAGTAATAAAACACCATATTTCTCAGACTTTAGTAATAAAACACCATATTTCTCAGACTTTCGAAGATTGAAATTAAAATGGTTTTTATATTTTCGTATATTAATTCTTTATATACTTTATCACAGTTTTATTTGTTAGGTTACTACCGTTATCACAAAAATGAAATATTGAAGGAATTAAGTATATTCGGAGTGAGTTGTGTTCAATATAGTTCATATAAAAAACATAGTCCTAAATTTTAATAGTTAATCATATGTGATTCAATATAAAATCACATGTGATTCAGTATACAATCACATGTGATGGTAAAATCATTACATGTTAATTACGAAATTGTCACTCCACCCAAATTTTTAAAATTTAATCTGAACCATTGATGGGGCTGATCCAAGGGCTAAGATTAGTCCCTTGGAACTATACAATAAGTATGGACTATATTGAACATTTCTCTATTCGGAGTATACAATGATTCTTCAAATTGATATGAAAGTTCACCTGAACATATATTATCTAAACTAAAATATGATACATTCTCTCAGTGTTTAACATTGGAATCATGTAAATATGGAATCATTTATGTCTTAAACCTCTTCATTTGCTAAAACCAAAATTACATCCCTGTTAAAAATAGTTCAAATCACAATATGCTTGTTGATATTATGTAATCATTAATGTGCTTAGCCACTTCATTTGTTAGATGTCAATGTGATATCTCGTTAGTCATATTACTTTTATCAAATTACAACATTAAAAAACACAATAATTAAATGAAAGTCAAACATCTAAATATAAATAATAAATATAAAATAGTTAATGCTTCTTAATTTCAATTCTTAAAATTATTTTAAAATATAATTTAACCATACTTTCTCATTGACATTACATAAGATCCAGATTATAAATCCTATAAATCACCTTGTTAACCATCTCAAAATTTGGATGTTATACACTTATAATATTCTTTTATGACATCTTTGGCTAGTTATCACTTACTAATAATATGTTTATTAAAATCATCACAGTTGAATCAGTATTTTAATATGAAATCCTTGGAGTTATTAAAAGAGATCGAGAGAACTTTATCATTTTATGATTATTTCAAGGAAAGAGAACGGATATAGGGATTCATAAATATAAAATACCTTATAAAAAGGATTATATCTAACTAATCTGTTGTAGATAGATTACCTCGTATACCCAAAATCAAATAATATTTCATAGAAAATGATTACTGATTTAATGATCATTCACTAACATAAAAGATTAACCATAAATATGTTCACAATTCTAAACTTTTATAAAGAAGAAAAGCAACAAAGTACTTATTCATATTTAAGCAAAGATTACGTGTCATCATGTTTCGATCTAAACAAAATTAAATATAGTAACTCACTTTTTTAATGATTATGAAATATGTTTTTTTACTAATAAAAAAATATACTTTTTTATTTTGTGTCAGACTAAGGTAAAATTTATATAAAAATACAAATAAATTTCAAGATCTTTAAAAATTAAGTAAAAGAAATTTGAAAATTTTATGTTTTATAAACTGTAAGATAATGACAAATGACTAAATCCGTTGTCTAGTTCTTAGTGTTTTGCGGTTGTACTGTGATATTATCTATCTATATATATATATATATATATATATATATAAGAGATGCAAATTTTTTAAAAATAACTATTAAATCAAGTTTAATTCATCAATAGAAACTCTCAATTGCAAAATCAAACAATTCTCAAAAGTAATTTTAGAAAGATTATAAAAATCATATTTAAAAATCATATTTGAAAATCAATTATAAATCAAGAGGGGGCTTGATGAAAATTATGAGGGGTTTTTAAGAAAATGTGAGAGGGTTTTATAAAAATATATTGATGTAATTAATTATAAGTTGTTTATAAATTATGTTTAATAACTTATGATATATTTTGTTTAGAGAAAAAATAATTATATATTTACGACCGTCTCATTTTTATCTACGTTTCGGTATAAATTTTATTGTAACGTGACACTTTTTTGAAATTATTATATCTTGTTTTTTTATTATCGATTAATAGTAGTGGATATGTAGTTTCAAAAAAGACACTTTTTTGAAATTAGTATATCTTGATTTTTTTGTTATCCATTAATAGTAGTGGATATGTATTTTGCTATGACAATTAACAAAAGTCAAAGACAGTTACTTTCAGAAGTTGGTTTATTTCTCAGGAAATTTGTGTTTACACATGGTCAATTGTATGTTTCCGTTTCATGTGTTAGAAGTAAAAAAGATTTAAAGTTTTGGTTTGGGACAACAATGATAATTTTACAAACAAAACAACAAATGTAGTCTATAAAGAAGTGTTTCAAAAAATTTAGTTATACCCTCTTTGTTAAAAATTCTAACATATGTAAGTTTTCGGTGATATTTCATTTATCGCATTATTTTTATTCGAAAATTTTAATATCTCAAATATAATTTTTTTGAGATTATAATGATGAGCTGAGTGATCAACTTGAATATGCTATTTAAAGTGTTTAGTTATTAAGTTTTATATGATATTTCATTAATTGCATTATAGTTTCGAAATACCCGTGCGTGTACGGGGGTAATAAACTAGTATGTGTATATGACATTGTGTATTGAAAATTGTGTTTTGTGTATACCATCAAAAAGTTATTTAACGATTGAGTTCTACATCTAATTAAAAAAAATTCGATTTATTCACAACAAATACACCAATTAGATGTGATTAATAGTTTATAGTACAAGCTGATTAATTAAGTTGTTATTAGAAAGGTAAAATTTTATTTTAGATAAGTTCAACTAATATTTAAATTATATGTTTAGTGTTAATAATTCTTTTTAAATGTTAAATATCAATGATATAATTTTTTTCACAAAGTATATATGTTATTAAAAATACTGAATTTTAAAGTAGACAGGTGTGCAAAGAAATTAAAAAAATTCATTAAATTTTTGTAACGAACACGCATTATGAAAAAGAAAAAAATTTAAATTAATTAAAAGTTTCTATTAATTTATATATGAGTACATGTATCATCTCTACCGTAGGATCAATGGATCAAATTAAAAAAAAAAACAAAAAAAAAAAAAACAATGGTACTACTACAAATAGAAATCCTCGACTTTAGAGGTCAAAATTTGAGAAAGTGAGGTCCATTAGTAATTCAGTATATTCTGATGAACTACTTAAATTTCCTTCGATGTTTGTTAGATTTTATTAAACATAAACATAGAATATTGACATATTTCACCATAAATATTTTATAATTAATGAATATTCGAAAATGGTAAAGAATTTAAGATGATTTATATATTCTTTTTCTTTTGGTTAAATTGTATTCTCTATTTTTAAATTGATCATTTAATTATAGTCGTTTGGTCAAAAACGAAAGAAGTTGATGTAATCCATATGATAATATGTTACTACTACTTTTACCCCTCTATTTATTTCGCCTACCTAGGAAAATAATACTTTTATAGAAAATTTGAATCAGTCACATAAAATAAAACACTTCTATAACTATTCTATAAGTTAGTGAGTTATAAATTTTACAAATATTTGACCGAAACAAGAAATCATAATGCACTTTTGCCCTGATGTTTGAGAACTTATGTAAAAAGATAACCTTTTTAGAAAGGTTGTGATTTATCCAATTATCTAACATGTGACATGTCACGTTTAATTTGTTATTATATGTATTAAACCTTAAGTTTATATCATATGTATCAAAATTTTATTTTGTTGTTATTGTATATATGTTGTTTAATAAAAAAGGAAAAAAGTGTATAAATTCAGTACATACAACATAAAGTTTAATATACACAACAGCAATAAAGTAAATGTATGATAGACAAAAAAATATTAAACCCAATACACAGAATAACAAAACAAGATAAGTTAGATATATTTTAGTAAAATAAACTCTTTTAGAAGTTGGTTATAATTTTATAGATTATTTGTTATGAATTTATGTAAGTAATGTATTTACACTGGAATTATAATGATTTTTTAAACTAAATATATTTTACCTGCACTTTTAAATCTATAAATATCTGATTTAGTATAAAATAAATATTTTATATACTTTTGAATTAAATATGGATTGGGGGTACTCTATTAATTTAACTTTGCGTCAAATTTGACCAATAATATTCACTTAAAGTGAGATCCTACCTTGTTTTTAAATTAAAATTATATTTTATAAACCGATCTCTTATAAGAAAACATTACCATTTATATTTAAACTTAACCACTTTAACTCTTTAAGGATATATCAACCCTTTGTATAATAGATACCAAATAATAATGTCCTAAACATTAAGATGTTCATTTATATATTTCAACCTTTTCTAAGTTATTTTGAATTTTATATATATATATAGGAGAGTTCATTCGAGAACCGTTGTTAGTGCGAGAACCGCGAGAACAAATCTCGGCGGTTCCTTGAATATGGGAAGTTTCATGGATGGTGAGCGTAGAGGGATAGAGTGTGGCAGGGTGCATGTGAGGAATTCAAGGGTGGACAATGACATTGAAAGAGGGGAATTGGACGGCTCAGATTGGTTCTCGCGGTTCTCGCACTAAGAATGGTTCTCGCATGAACTTTTTCCTATATATATATATATATATATATATATATATATATATATATATATATATATATATATATATATATATATATATGGTGGAAGAAGTTCATTTGAGAACCTTTCTTAGTGCGAGAACCACAAGAACCAATCTGAACTGTCCAATTCACCCTCCTTTAATATCATTGTCTACCCATGAATTCCTTACATGCACATGCCACACTCTATCCTTCACGGTCTCCATCCATGAACTTCTCATATACAAGCAACGACTGAGATTGGTTTTCGCGGTTCTCGTACTAACAACGATTTTCGAATGAACAATCCCCTATAAATGGTTATGGGTTCACGAATCTAGTTCATCAACCCAATACTATCACCTCGCTCTTCTCTCTTTTCTCATCTCTCTCTTCATCTCTTTAAATATATTTATTATTAAAGTAAAATTTTAAGTTTGTAAGATTGAATTAAACAATACTAGTTTTTAAATTAGAAAATGAAATGAAAGAAAAAAGTAATAACCCTATGGGTATGTTTGGCGGAAGTAGCTGGTAGCTGTAGCCGGAAGCTGTTAGCTGATAGCTGTAAGCTGGAAGCTGATAGCTGGAGCTGGAAGCTGTTTATTTTATTTATATGTGTTCGGCAAATTAGCTGATAGCTGGAGCTTAATAGTGTAAAATGACAAAAAAGGACAAATTACAAAAACAAGAGGATTTATAAAATAATTAAAAAGGGTATTTAGGTAATTTGGTATATAAAAAGTTCCAGCTAGTTTTAAAAACTACTTCAAGAAACTTTTTGTTTTAGAGTTTTTTTATTTAAAAAAAGCTTCCAGCTTTTTCATCTGAAAATGACTTGTAGCTTTTTCTTTCAAAACAAAAAGCTACCAGCTCTAATAAGCTTCAAAAAGCTCAATACCGAACATACCCTAAACCCTAAAAACTATACTAGCTTTTACAAATGGTCTAACAACGTTTGGCTTGGGACAAACAATATTCAAACGTAATTAAAATGTCGATTACGGTCCTTACGGGATGTCTGAAAGTGGAGAGAAGGAAAACGCACCGAGGGATAAGACGTATGTGCCCACATATGGTCCATATGGACGTCATGTACGTGTGGACGTCATGTGTTCCTTCTATTTTAAAATGAATACATTAGCATTACTTTTTTATTTTATTTAATGTATTAAAATAAAATAATAAAGTAATAAAGAAATAATAATAAAATAACTAGTAAACGGTAGTTAAATGGAAATTTCAGTAACATCAATGATGTATTTCTCCGTTTGACGTTTTTTATTTGTTACTAGTTTGAGCCCGTGCTCCGCACGACTGTGGGAGGGCTAAAATCTGATCGTGGCTGAAAATGTAAATCCGGTTTGTGATAAGAGTGCACGGGTCTTGGGTTGACCGACCCTACCCATTCTAAACCCGGCTCTTATCCGAACAAAAAAAAAGAATAAAAAACCGACCCGGTCCCACAAGAGCACGATAAAAAAAATTATAATTTAAAACCCAAACCTGTAACCGACCAGTTGTAACGAAAAAAATAGATTAAGATACATAAATTTCATCTAAGGAACTATTGTATAAGGTAAACTTTATTTTACTTGTAAACTCGAAATGAAAAAGAAATAGGTGAAAACTCACAAAATCCATAATGAAAAGAATAACATAATAAAATAGGCCTGCACTTTTGGTTTGATCATTTAAAGTTAAAATTGTGTTTCAATTTTAATTAAAATGAATAAGTAAAATTTAATTTTTACTAAATATAATGTTATCATTGTCTAATTAAATCGATTAGAGCATGGGCAGTTGGTGCTTGAAGCATCCCATGCTTCAGCGCCTCATTAGCGCTACATCACTCATGTTTTAGCAATTCTTAAACCCCCGTACTACCCATGATTCAATACTTCAAGAATATTTTATTAAAAAAATATTATCTCTCCTTTCTCCTCTCTCCTTTTTTTCTCTCTTTCTCTCACCTCTCTCTCACCTCTATCCATCGGCACTTAAATATCAAACATAGATGATTTGTTTCGTTACCTAAAGGTGGGGGGTGGTGTTCCATACGATACCGCATAGACACCTTAGCATGCCGAGCTCATGCTTAAAGTACTCTTTATGCTCTTAGGTTATTCTTTTCTTTATATGATGATAATAGTAAGACCATTAGTGGGATGGAAATGAGGAAAATACGAAGTCCAAAAATGATCCTTTTACGGTACTATAACCCCGACATGATTCTTTGTACTAACCCCTTTTTGACAATTTTCTGAAAATTGACCTTTGTAAACTCTTTATCCTTTTCAGCTTTGACCAATACCTTTTTACAATGCTCCTCTTTAATGAATTCTAAACATTTTATAATAAATTTAAATTTGAAAATGTTTCTTTAAAATATTTATACCACAACAACGTATCTACTTGTTTTTTTAGATTCTAAGAGTACCTACCCTCATATTTCTTATGATTAATTAATGTTAGGACTATTATCATCACGTCGCTCATACTTTATCTATATTTCAATATATGAAATATTTATGTTTCATATTTACATATCTTTAAAAGTGTTCTTTTAAATAATAATTTCTTTCTTCTCTCTTCTTGATCCCCACTTCTCTTTTCTCTCTTTATTTCTCCTCCCTTTTCTCTCTCCTTAGGTATTAAAATGCCAAGAATCACTACAAAATTTAAGTACCAACAATGGGGTGGTGGTGTGCTAATCGGTACCATTGCCACATAGGACATTCTTGTAACACCCCCTCATCCCAAACGGAACGGGAGGTCGCATCAAATGCCTCAAATTTATCAAACATCTATTTCTCAAAAATTTGCATAAGTATCCAATATCGTATAAACATTTATTCAAATGAATCGAGTACCACAAGGATAATAAAAACGGTATCACACACCAAGAGAGTAGCAATGAATAGGAAGTAATGAATATAACTTACGAATCAAGAACGTGAGGATAGACATCCGTACCTGAGTAAGCCTCTAAGTGCTCCTAAAGTCAAGAAGGTCCACCAAAGTCCTCAAGAAAATATACACTCGAGTAATTACCTTATAATTAGAATTGGACAATATTTTACTACCTTTTATTTTCCCCCATAACCCCGAACTCGCAAATAATAATATTTTTTTAAACTTTGTTTCGTTAACTTTGTGAATCAAAGTTAATAAATAACTACGTTACTTGTATATAAATATATAACAAATTATATTATATTCTTAACTAACCAAAATTGATTGCATGCTTATAAATATATATACATTACGTAGTCTTTAATTATAAACAAATTATAAACACTTACCTTTTCTTATAATTTCTAAAGAAATAAATCTATATGGTTGTATGTCATAAAAGTGTTATTAATTTTAATAATTTAAAAGGATTAAACAAAAATATTACCTTTTCTTATAGGGAGATGATTTGTACACAACACAAATTAGTCGTACATAACAATCATGACTTTTATGTCCTTACCAACCCACTATCTTTTATTCTCATCCACAAATTCAAGGATATAATAGTCTAAACAATCACTTTTTGCTATGTATGGTTAATTTATGTTGTGTGCAAATCACTTCGCTTTCTTATAAACAAAGATATTAGCAGGTGTGCTTCAATAATAAAATAGGGTTTTTTTTTAAATAATAAAGAAACTGTAAGGGTGAAAATATCAAATATCTAAACTAAAAAATTAAACTTGCAATGTTTTCGATAGTTTAGGGGCATAACTGAAAACTTTTAGAAAAGTAATCTACAACTTCCTGCCTCTCGTCTTCTTCACCCGACAATGCCCCACAACCCGGTTTTCGACCCGTTTTATGCTTTCCTTAATTAACTTCGTTTCTTTTTTATATTAATATTGTAAAAACACTTCTCCATCCATACCAAACATATTTCTAAGGAGTTATGACATCGATTTCAGTTTTTAAAATACTTAAGCGAGACCCAAAAACTTCGGTTCTAATCTCCATTAATGGCTACCTCGATTGGCCCAATATATGCCCGGCCCAAAAACAAATTCGAAAAAAAATAAAAAGCCCAAAATTGAAATCCGGCCCAAACCCGGATCCGGGCACAAAACCATAGGCAACCACGGTTTTTAATATATTGTATAAATATTCTCACGTGACCCAATCACGTGCGTGAGCGGAGATCGGGAGATGTGTGAGAGAAAGGCTTTTTGTTTTCTATTTTCTTTTTCCTTTTTGTGATGTGAAGCATGTGATGGATGCGGGTTTTGTGTGATGGGATGAGCGAATTGTGGGGGAATGTTGTGTCGCTGATGTAGCGGATAAAAAAGCATGTGATGGATGCTGATGGTCTAAGAGTGTCACTCATATGGGCCGTCGTGATATGTGAGAATATACTCCTGGAGTTCTTATGTGGCACTGTGGCAGGGTCAGCGCAGTGTAATACGGGTTGAAGAGAGATTAATAAACGACTGATATGTGAGAATATACTCAACCATTTTCGCTTATAATTTCAAACAACTTCTCTTCATATATCTCAAGTCTTTTAAAAAATTTAAAAACCCTATTCACTTGCATACAAATGAGTTCAAGTCGAGGCAAGAGAAAATTGTTGGAAGAAACGTCTACGCACATAACCGTTGAGGATATAAGAAATGGCATCGCACGAGAGTTATAAGAAGCACGAGAAACCAAGAGGAGCTAAAGAACATGACCAACATATTATTCGAATCTTCTAGGAGGAAAGATAAAAATGTCTGGTTTACGTAAAAGAGTTAATGCTTTAAAGTGTTTGAAAATATATTTCAGTTATTTTAAACCGAGGCACGAAAGAACATGTCAAGTGCTTGTTTTAAAGTGGTCAGTAAAGTCAATTGTTAAGTTAGACGTGAAAATCCGATTTATGTATATGTTTGATACAATTTCATTGTTTATTTTTATTTAGTATTATAATATTTTTATGTTTAGTAAATTTATGTAGTTGTATTTTTTATTTTTCCAATTCACTCACTATAAATACCATAAATCTATCCTTTCATTTTTACACCAACTTTCTTTATTTCTCACTCTATTTCACACCAAATTTCTTCATATCATTTTATTTTCATATGGATTCAACCACGCCAACTTCATCACATCGTATCTGTGTCAGGGGTTCGGGTTCAACACCAACCTCGGACCCTAACCTCAGGTTTCAAAGTTTCGCTCAACCGGGTTACATTCCACAACCGGACCCTAATATTGGGTTTCAATAATTTCAAAACCCGGACCCTAACCTTGGGTTTCAACAATTTCAACCATTTCAGCCGGATGCTTTTAGTTTGCAACAATGGATGCTACAACGAGGATGGCTCCCCGCTAAATTCAATCTTCCTCCATTGTCCTACATGACCCAACCTGGTCAATTCCGAACCCCCTCCCAACCCAAGGCACCGTTTTCTCTAGAAGACGAGTATGTCCCCGAAACTCAAGAACCGAAAACACCACAATCTTTGCCGACACAACAATCAAACCCAACACAATCAAGCCTTACAACAAAAAAGGAAAAAAGAAAGCTTTTGTAAATAGAGCAAAACCGCAACCTTGGACCATGGAAGAAGAAGTGGCGTTGGTATCCGCATGAACAGATATTTTTGAGGACCCCGTCGTCGGCAACGCGCAAAAAATGGTAAATTTAATAATGTTATTGTTATTATTATCATTATCATTATTATTATTATTATTATTATTATTATTATTATTATTATTATTATTATTATTATTATTTATGATTATTATTTCTTATTGTTATTATTATTATTGTTTATTATTTATTATTGTTATTATTATTATGTCTATTATTTGTTATTATAGATTGCTTTTGAAAGCGAGTGGAAGCATTTTTTTACGAACGGCTCGATCGTGACCCATACCGATCAACTTCTTAATTGAACACCAAGTTCAAGCAATTGAACTGAATGATAACATGTTTTACCGGCATCTACAACAACTTGCATAATACGAGGAAGAGTGGTCAAAGCGTGCAGACCTTCTAAAACTAGTGCACCAGCATTATCGAGTGGAAAATAACGGAAATGCATTTACCAAAGAACATGCTTGGGAGGCGGTATACAAAAGTCCTAAATGGACAAATGTTCCATTGACGGACACTTCACGCTCCAAAACATTGGAATTTTCCGATGTACATGTTGTGGGGGTGATGGAGATGATGATGAAGCCGAGGCCGAGGAGCCTCAATGACCCATCGGGAGGGACAAAGCAAAACGGGCACAATCGAATTCTGGAGGAACGGGCGTGGGTGGGTCTACTCCGAATGGTAGCGTAAACACTTTGTTTGACTCAATTAAGCAGTTACAAGGATCAGATTGATTTTTTTCTGCTTACAAGATTAAAAAGCTTGAGATGGAAGAACGAGCATTGAAATTAAAAGATGATGCCCGATATGAAAGAGAGTATACGAGTTTCTAATGAGCCCGCACAACCACCTTATATGAGAGTTTTTGAAAATTACGAAGGCAAAAAAGGAAGTTATTAAACAAAGGTTGAAGCAAATTTACAACTCTTAAATGTAATCGGCTTTTTTATGTCGTGGAATTTTATTATTTAGAAGAGTGGTAATTTTTAATTAATGTTTTTAAATGTTTTTTTTGGGTTGTAATCGTTTTTTTTATTTTTAATGGAATGAAATGATAATTTAGTTATGAATTTTATTTGATTGTATTATTAAATGTATTTAAAAAAGAATTAAAAATAAGAAGAAAAAAGTTAGGGTAGATGGGGTATGATACTCTACTTGGGATATATGGGGTATGACAGCAGAGTATGCAGGGTTCTGTGGGTGTGCTACTAATGGTTTAAGAATTTATATACAAATAACAAATAGTGCTTAACTAGATATAATGAGCTGATATAATATAAGTAACCAAGCAACAATTTTTTTAAAACATATTTTTAAATTCTCTTTATCTCCCTCTACCTTTATTATTTATTTAATTTTAAAATAGAGAAGGTATCATATGGATGTAGGGTTTTGTAGGTTGGAAGAGATGTAAGAGAAAGCTGATCGCTATCATGCTAGTATGACATACACGATAGTTTGAAAAAAATTGAGATTGATGCATATGATTTAACTTATTTATAATGTTTCATGATTAATCATACTAGTTTTTGTCTTTAAGATTGGATCTGGTGTAACACCGGGTTTCACGAGCTTAAAATCAGAGATAATTTAAACTTTTAAGTATATCTATCAAAGACGTGCAGCGGAAACTAAACACTGATTAAAAATTATTCAAGTGTTTCAATGTGACTTGGCAAACATAATTATTAAAACCAAGTCTCAAAACGAACCGGTATTACCATACTATAGACCGACCATCGGATCACATAATAAAACACTAGCAAAGTGTTCCAGAAGAGTTAAATACAATTACCCACAAGCACCCGTCTCACCAGGCTGCCTAAACATTACCTGCAAAAAGGATAAATCATGAACCGGTTAGCTACACTAGCTAGTGAGTACAGATTACACACAAGTATCAATAAGCATGCAGTCGAAAACCAGGAAAGCACACAAGGCTATCCTATCACATTGTGGTGCACCAATCATACCCGTAGGAGTCGCATATTGCAGGGTAGCTAGCCCCGCTAAACAATCCTAGCCGGGAAATCAGCTGCAACCAATTGCACCAATTCTGTCTATCATACTGGTACCTGCCTAAGCAAGGATCCTCGTTAAATTAAGGAACGGTGGTCTGCAGAACCTTACCCAGGTGTATACTCCTGAGTACCGTTAAGTTCCCCCGTTCGTCCCTCAGGACACTGGGAACCCAGCCAGATATTAACACCCGTCTACCTGACTGACCTTACTCTAGGTGGTAACTGTTTGCACAGTCCCGAGTGTCCGGACATAATAACAAATACAAATAGCTGATCCAGTAAGGATCCCGTTAATGCGCGCATATAAACACACCAATTAATATCTTTCATGTTGATAAACAAACATACTAATACAACTCTATCATAACATACTGTATATCTCTATCACGGTCTACGTTGTCTTTTATAAACACACTGTATGTTTCTATAATAACATACTATATCTTTCATGAATCATACACCAATTACATGTCAACATGTACAACGGACAACTTACCTACTGAGACTCATGGGAAACCGGTACTCACCTGGAATCCATATTAAGCAGATACACCACTCGCGTCATCCGACTTCTTAGATACACCTAACACATTAGGTTCAGACTTAGACACCAATCAACGACACTTAACGAGGCTTAAAACACACGACTACAAAGCTGTTAGCTTAACACCCCTTGCTTGCGATCGCAAGGCATAGCCATGCGGTCGTAAGGGTCACTTCAAACCCCCATCTTGCGACCGCAAGGGTTTTCCTTGCGACCGCAAGGGTCCTACCAAACCACCCCACCTTGAGACCGCAAGAATATAGTCATGCGACCGCAAGGGTGGTATCTTGAGGGCTTACAATCGCAAGTTATATACCTACGATCGCAAGTTATATTTCCTTCGTTCTTAGACGGTAAACCATGACAACGACCCCATTATGATCGCAAGACCCATGCATGCGACCGCAAAAGACACTGGGCGCGCCATGCGACCGCAAAGGAATCCCATGCGACCGCATGGCTTTTCCATGCGATCGCAAAGGACCCCCGAAACAGTGAACTCTTGCTCTGTTCGAACACAGCAGCTGTTTTACCCATTTTTGACTCAAATCTCGACTTGAATCCGTATTCAAGCGTTTATACAACAAGTCTAACCTACATATGAACTTACAAACACGATTTGGACAAGAAACCAACACAACAACACACCTAAATCCTCAATTTTTGACATCACCCACATGAACAATAAGAACTAGGTTTTTGATCAATAAAACTTACAAGGATGATGGTATAGATCAGCAAGAACAGATTTAGCACCCAAAACCAGCTTCTAATCCGAATCTAACTTGATTTCTTCTTCAAATCAACAAGGGTTCATGTGTGTGTATGTTTCTTCGTACGTACGTATGCAAGTGTGTTTGTGGGTATTTTGTGTGTTTCAAACTTATCCAGGGGATAAGAGAAACAATAGGCCGACTTATGGCCTGATACCCCCACCCGGGTATTTTGTTCTCCTATTCAACTTATTACTCAACTTAGTGTTATCCATTTCAACTAGCGGAGATATTTTTGGAACCATTATCCAAAACCATTCAACTATATATCTATTTGGTCAACTTAGGACACTTTTCACAATACCACATGTTTATCTAAAATTACCACCAGTTAACACCAATTAGCACCAATTCACGTTTAAAACACCAATTAACATTTAGGACACCACTTAACAACATGTTTACCACATTTAACAACAAAACACCAACTAAAGTCAAAGTACAACTATTAAAGCTACATTTACAACTGTTTACAACTAGACTCATTTTAGGGTGTTACATCTGGCTACATGCAGAACCGCACCAAGTGGTTAAATCTTATAGTTTCTAGTTACGTTCATTTTACCTTTTTTAAAATAGTTTTGATTTTAGTTGAATTTTCTAGAAGTATAGGTACATTATGCAGATAGCTATTAGGTATATAAACAATGTTAATTCTATTACGCAGTCATATTAAGTCGTATATGTTCTCTTATTCCTTTTCTATCATTCGTATAGATATATTGAGAGGTTGATTATTGTGTTTGATTGTGGATTGATACTTGATACCATTGACCTACAATTGTTATCAGAGCCAAGAGTGAACCAAAATGTTAGTTTGTAATGAAAATATTAATTGTAAGAAAATGGACCAAAGTTTTTCATTCATGACCGCTGCCGTGTGATTTTTTTCACATGTATGTCTGGTTGAATTAATTCACCTGCTAGCCCGCTTCAATTAATTCTGTTTACTTGCTTGCTTAAATTAATTCTCCTACCTGCTAGCTTGCTTAATTTTTTTCTTTTGGTTGTACACGAAAAGCCCTAATTTTGTTTTGGTTTAGATTGATTAAAGTTGATCTTTATTTAGTGTTTTTTTTATTCAAATTAAGGATTGATTCATGTTTTGATCTCATTTTCGAGTATTTTGAGACTGAAAGGAACCAGTTTATGCTTAAAATTCAAAGACTGGAACAAGATTTACGAAATTGTGTAGAAGAAAAAATCACGATTTCTTTTGATTCTGAAAAAAGTTCAAAAGTGTAAGTCTTCTAAAGGTAAAGAAATCAAGATGATTTATGTAACAGTCCATGTAGGTGAATTATGAAAAACTGTTGTGCATCCAAAAATCACTCGCTCTAAGGATGATCATACCATATTGAAGTCTTACGTAGAGAAATTCATAAAGATGGTCACACTTCGGAGAAAGCTTTGTAATGAAAGTAAAGATAATTATTAACGAATGAAACAACAAAGTCTTCCTCAAGACCATTATGGCTTTGTTTCTCGTGTCACTCATCATGCTAGCAAGAGTGGTGTTGCTCGACGTGATATGAACAAGGTTTCTTATAACTTCATGAACCATAACTCTGTTCGTCCATTTGTGCGTGTTAGTCAAACAAGACCATTATTGAATGCTAACACGAAGGCACGTCTTCCCACCTTACCTGAGTTTAAATATCCATTTGTGGTTTGCTCCGTTAAACATCTCTTAAGACCTTCTAAAGAGAATATTTGCATAAAAGCACATCACTTTTCACGAGTTGTATACCATAAGAAGATATATGTTCGAAACATCGAGGGAGAGCAATGTAATGAAAATGTTTCAAGTCATTATTGAAAATTATGAGCTATGTTTGAGGGGTGGGGGTATAATTTTTTGCTTAATGAATAGTTACAAGGATATCGAAACTGAAGATTTCCTTAACAATCCTTCTGTGTTTATGCTTAAAATCAATGCTCCAGCGAATAAAACATTTTTCGTTTACATTTTTTTTGTACAATAAACACAAAGGGGGAGATTGTTAGTTCCTACTCGTGTTCATTTTACTATTTAAGAATAGTTTTGCTCCTAGTTGAATTTCCTAGAAGTATAGGGTACATTATGCAAATACCTCATAGGTTTATAAGCAATGTAAACCCTAATATTAATTAAGCAATTGTTAAGCCGTTTATGTGAACTCTCGTCTCTCTATCTTTCCTCTACCTACATCGAGAGTTAAATCATTATGTTGATTGCTTCTATTAGTAATTGATACTTGATAATGTGTACCTACAAACCTTTAGCTCTAATAAGAAGGATATGCCATAATATATGTATGAATGAACCCGATTGTTTTTTAATCTAGATTTATAGTCATGAGGCCTCTTTCATCTTGTTGAACTTTACCAACTTGTCCTTCCAACCCTATCATCGTTATATAAAAAATCACTGAATAACCATTGTCATGTATTCAACGGCAAAGAATTAGGTTAGTCACTAAAACAATTGGTTGAAACTTTAGCTCTAATAAGAAGGATATACATATACATATAATTCGTATTCGATATCTCATTTTTTTATTTGTGTTTTTATGATGAATTAGATTAGTTATTTGCTTAATTCGTTGTATCAGAGCTTTGGAGAGAGAAGAAATACGCAACTTGACGCGAATCAATGAAAAAAGACGAAGAAACAAGAGAAATATGAGAAAGAAGGTTTTAAAATTGTTAATTGCATTTGGTTGTAATAAGTTGGTGTGTTCATGCCTTCATGGTGCGCCAAGAAAAGAAACAACACTTATATTCTTTTTGCATTTGTTTGTTACAATTTGGGCCTAAAAACCGAGAAAAGCCCAAGAAAATCAAAGATTTGATAGGCCTCTAATATTCGGTTGGTGAACTAGGGCGTCGAAAAAGAGAAGTAATTTGAGAAGAGTTAAAAATTTTAACGCAACATCTACTGATCTACATGTTTGAGTCTTGTTACTATCGTCCGTCTATAACGATTTGGGACTTTTTTTTTTAAATATATTTGTTTCCCGTTTGTCTATAAGCTAGACCTTTTCTGATTTACTTAGACAGTTTGGGCCCATGACTTAATTGACCTTTTCTTTTATGATTAAATAAAACTTCATACTTTCTTAGTTATAAAGTATGCAAGAGATAATGCGATTTAATTTTACTTATGTTTTATTCTGAGTGTTTTATAAGAACTAATTTTTTTAGGTTATATGGATTTGTGCACTGAAGGTAAGTATTCTGCTTTTTTCCCCAAGTGTATTCAAATTTTGATTTATCACTAATGAATATTAAGGTAAACTTTAAGGTTGTTATGTTTTATTTTGGGTCTACAGTGTTTAGTAGATATAGTTTTTTATAGATTGTTTTATCCTAGAGCTCACTAGTAAACAGTGTTTAAAAATCTATTATTACACCAAGTTGATGCTTTATAGATTATTCACCATTGAACAAATTCAATATTGGTGTATGTGTTCACATAAGAATAATAAAAATAAGTTTTTTTGAATTTCATTGTAATTTATTATTGAACAATTATTTTTGTATGTTCTAATATTGTTATCAAATTTTACTTGTAAACATCAAGGAAAAAATCACCTCAGTTCATTAGTATATTGAAGTAGCTATAGAAAAATAATGAATAAACGGCAAGTTCAGTATTCAACATAGTGCAGGGAAATGTAGGGAAAAAAACAAGTTAAAGTAAAAAAAACTGTGTATCACTAAGTTCACACAAACCAAAAAAACAGTGTTTATTAATGAACAGTGTGCAATGAAATCAGTAATTATGAAAAACTCAGAAATATGTTGGATGTGTTCACCAGTGAACTTCGTAAAATTAATAATTTACTAATAAATTAATTTTAATTAATTTGATTTTTTATTGAAAACTCAAATAAGAGCAAAATAAGAGAGAGAAATAGATTGAAGAGAGAAACATTTTGGTTTATCAGTGTGTCCTTATTTAAATAATAAAAAAAACATGACTAATATAGACTACTAGATCAAATACCAATAAGTAGGATTGTTTCTTGCACTTTTGTAAGAGAAAAAAGGATTGAGCAAAAAATGTTATGTACCAATTAATAAATTTTTTATAGACTTGTTATAATTTAGAAAAGAAAATCACTACCTCTGTATTAAAAATGGAGAATTAAGCAAAAAATATTCGTTGTTACTATGTTAGACCATGTGCATCCAACCCACAAACACCCACATCTTCCCATTGTCATATCAGCATCACATCATTTTCCCTTTCCAACCTACAAATTCCCACTCCTATTACTTTAACACCCACATCCATCCTCCCTCCAACCACCTTATCTTTCATATTTTTTTTTCTATTACAATTATTTAATTTTAACAATTTAATTTTTTATAAATAATTTACAAGAAATAATATAAATATTATTATTCATAAAAGTAAACTAATATTTTAACGTCAAATTGTAATAAAAAAGTACTTACTAAAAAAAATACATTTTATCAAATGAAAAAGATCTACTAGTTGTTGTCGTTATTACGTGAAAGCCTTAAAATGTGTTCGATTAAATCCGCCCGAAGGTTATGATGCGTTTCTCGGGTTCGTATTTCTTGAAGGTTAACGTTGTATTGTTGCTTCCTATTATCAACCTCATCCTCATCATCTTGATTATTGTTTTCATCAAAACGACAAATCGCGTGACCTTCGTCAACTCACCCGACGATGAAGACGGCATTATTTTTTGTATATAAAAGAAACACAATCTTTTAAAAATATAAATGTTTTGAAGAGAGAAAAGATGAGAAAGGGATGATTGTGTGAAACATGAGAAGTAGGAGAGAAGTATTTATAGTTGTTAACTAGTAAAATATATATATATAAAAGAAATTTTAAGAGTGAGTTGGAACCAGTGAATACCCTCGCTCTAAGTTTGAAAGAGGAGGATCACGTACCAATCAGCTTAGCATCCGCTGGTTGGATGCGCCCGTATTACATGGATGCAATGATATTTCATTAAAAAGCATTTTGGTGCAATCATTCAATGTGTAAAATGACTTATGTCGGGTGCAATCTTCAAGGTGCAAAATGGTAGGGTATGAAAACTAAAGGAATCGAGAGAAAATGTCGGGTGCAATCTTCATTATGTAAAATGGTAGGGTATGAAAGCAATGAAAATGAAAGAAAAAGTTAAAATAGGACGACCCCGTCTTTATTTGACATCTCTATTTTTGTAATTAAAAAAAGTTAATTAAAATCATGGATAAGAATAAAAAAAGAATATATTAGTTTTTAAAATGAGTAATCACAACTCTTACTTTTAAATAATTTTGCATAAATTTTATACTTGTTTTTAATTGTATTTCAACTTTTTATAATAAAATAAAGTTATTTTTTTTAAAAACTACAAGTCATATTTTTTTATTCTTATTCATAGTACTAATATTTGTGGTTATCATTTTTTCAAGTAATTTTGTTATAATTATTTAAATTATAGAAACACGTGTTCAAATCATAGATTATGATACATATCTAAACACCTCCTTTTGTTTTTATTTTGTTTTGGCTTTTGCTTTTTTGTTTTTCTTATATATATATATATATATATATATATATATATATATATATATATATATATATATATATATATATATTCAGATTTAGCATAATATAAAAGTCGAGTTACATATTTGATATGTACAAGATGACAATTGGCCCACGCATTGCATCGGGGTGAAAGTAATGTAACACCCGCATTTAGGGTCCAGTTGTTCTTGGCAATTAGGTGAGTATTTAAGTATTATTTATTTAGTTACTCATTTTATTTAATTGTTAATTGCGTGATGCTATTGATGTTTTCGTGATAATTAATTGGTCTGCGAGACAAGAGATAAAATAGGAGATTTAATATTTTAATAAGATATTGATATCATATGATTTGGTTTTACATGAGGGTTCCAAATAATACCTCATTGCATGTTTTTGGTTTGAGTAGGACTGCTTTAATTAAGTTTCTGTATCTTAGATATCAGTATTTGCACTGTGTAGTGTAATATGTTAATTCTTGACCTATATATATAGCATGTGTATATGTGTGTGGCCGTTTTTTCCGGCTTTGCTTCGTTGTGGAGGAGAACTCACCATAACAAAAAAAAAACCACTCTCACTCAAGTAATTCTGTTTTCGAGTTCTAAAGCGAGGGTTAACGTTTGGATTTCGAGCAAGAGGTGATGTTGTGTTGTTTTTGTCGAGTTTTGATTAGGAAGTTCTTGAATGATGAATGTTGGTCGTGCGAAGTGGAGTCCACTACGTGCGTAGTGACTCCATTACGTGCGTAGTGCTCAATGAAGAAGATGAAGTCGATGAGTTTTGGTCGCACGGAGTGTAGTCCACTACGTGCGTACCAGTGTCCAAATCGTGCGTAGTGTGTGTGAACCACTTCATACGTGCCAAAATGCAATACGTGCGTAGTGTGTTCATTACGTGCGTAGTGTGTGCACCACGTGCGTAGAGTGTTCACCACGTGCGCAGTGATTCGGATGTTATTTCAGTGAATGTTTTTATTGTTCTGTAGCCAATGAAAGTTGATGTTTTGCAATTGGAATGTAATTCCGATTACTGACTAAGTTATGATGTGTTTCAGGAAACGAGAAGGCTCAGTAAAATTAGAATACTGAGTGTGGTGTTGGAGAACACAAGTGAGTGGACTTTTAACTCACGAATTGTTTTGGTTGTAACGGTAATGGTTACAACATGTTGTAATGTCTTACTCTCTATTAGACTAAATGTTCTGGTACTTGTTTTGTTGATGCCTTGGGCATACTTGATGTTTGGTTAACAGCTGTTTATTGGCACTGGGTGCATATGATGGGGTCAGCCATAGTGGGCTGGGTTCACTTGTCATCGGCTAATCAGTATTAGATCTGTTGATGCATGTGTTGCAACTTGAGGTGATTACTGTGTGAGAATGACAAGTGGGCTATCGGTAAACCTATGCTAGGCCAGCATTTGGTTGAAGGTTCGGCCGAACCGCCGGTCCTCTGTGATACTTGTTTATTTGATGATGCTTTTCGTTGTTTAAACTTCCATTCACTTAGCTTTGAGCTAATCCCCCACCATAAACTCCAACTTGCAGGTTGTTGAGCTGATTTGCTGTTGGGAGTTTTGCCAGTCTTTTTGGGGGAATGTCTGATACATTAACTCTGATATAATCTTTTTATGAGCCTGTATGTATATATATGTAACACTGGACTTGGTTGACTGACACTTGTGTCAGATGTTAAATCGTTTGTAATACTACTGTAAGTAAGTATATATTTGGTTGCTCGCTTCCGCAGGATTAATTCGATTAAAAATATATATATATATATAGCGGTGTTACAAGTAAATTAATAAATTGCTTCTTATGTAATAAAAATGTATCTAGTCCGATTTATGGTTAGGTTTCATGCTTAAGTTTTATGTTTGTTTACTAAAGAGTATATGGCTGAGCGGTATCAAGGTACATTGAAATGTCATTTCCTACATCCTTTTTTAAACATAAATGTGTATATTATGTTTAAAAAAATTCCACCTTTGTCTTCTAATCCAATTCAGATCATGTAATATATTTTTCTTCAATATTCTACATTTACCAAAGTATTTGTGTTTCGAAATCTATATTTTTCATCTCCGAAGTTTGCTTTAATGTTTATGCATTAAGATAATTTCTTTCTTGTTATTTGCATCATTGATTTAAAATCTAATTAACCTTTTTTATTTTTATTAAAATTTTGACTTTAAGATTAAAAAGTACAGATTTAGTATTTATTTAATTAATTTGATTATTTAGAGGGTATTTAAATGCTAAAATAAAATGATGTTGGTTTCAATTTTATTATACAATGTTTTTAATTTAAAAAAGCTCACATAACTACATAAGTAGTCCATTTCTTGTTTTAGTGTCTATAGAATAATAATATATTAACGCAATGGAAGAAAGGATCAAAATTTCATATATAGAATATTAATACACATAGTCCATCTCAACCATTTAATTTCCAAAAGCTCTAAAACATATACATAACAAATTAAGTCATAATTAACATGATGTAATATAATAATACATTGAGTTAATTACAAAAATAGTCCCTGAGGTTGTCATTAATTTTCACTGTTGGTCCTTTAATTTTATAAATTACAAAAATAGTCACTATAGTTGTCATTTTGTTTCACTCTAAGTCAATTAGCCTAACTGCCACTAAATCCTGCCGTTAAAAACCCTCATATGCCTTGCACATGAGGGTATTTTAGTCATTTTGTTTGTTATCCATGTTACCATACACTAAAACCCTAAACCATTATTTACTCCTCTCTAACTCCATCTCTTATAAACACATTTACTCCATCTCTCTCATATACACCTTTAAGCAGTTTTGCAGTCTCACCCCGACCTTGGAGTCACAGGCACCACCTCCATCGCTCAGATATGGGTTTGTTCAAGTTTGAAAGATACAAATGCAGATTTAAGTTTGTGATTATCTTTTTTTTAATTAATAATTTGTTCCAAATTGGTATCGCTTAAATCTGAGTTTGTTCAAGTTTGAATTATACATATGCAGGTTTATGTTTCTGATTATAGGGTTTTTTTTTTCTCGAATAATTTGTTACAGATTGGTATAGCTCATATATGAGTTTGTTCAAGTTTGAAATATACAAATGCAAATTTAAGTTTGTGATTATAAGTTACTTATTTTATAATTTTGTTCTAGATTTACCAATTTGATCTGTAGTTCAGTACCAAGGCTATTTGTTCAAGATTGTTCAAATGGTAATATTTAATTATATTTAAAGTTTGTTCAATCTGATTCTTAATTATGGTTTAGGTTTGTTTAAGAATTAACTAAAATTATATTTTGGTTAAATATATATATATATATATACAATCTTAATTTTATATTTTTGTTTATTAAATAAGACATTGAATATAATTAGAAGTGATTAAAAATTAATTAAAAAACAAAGAGCTACAAGGCTGTTTGGAAACAAGGATAATGTAAAAAAAGATCCAAATACCCTCATGTGCAAGGCACATGGGGTCTTTTAATAGTCAACGTTAACGTCTGTTAGAGTAAAGGACCTAAAGTGAAACAAAATGACAACTAGTGATTATTTTTGTAATTTTTTAAGTTAAATGACAAAAAGTGAAAATTAGTGACTACCACGGGGACCATTTTTGTAATTAACTCTAATACATTAAAGAATGAGATATTTGATAGAGTTAATTGCAAAATTGGTCCTTAAGCTATCCCAAAAATACAATTTTGGTCCCATAAAGATCAAAAGTACAATTTATGTCCTTATTTTGGCTAAGTTGATGCAAGATTGGTCCTTTGTCTAACTTCCGTTAGATATGATCCGTTAAGTGCTATGGAAATGACCTTTCTACCCTTTTTCTTATTTTTTTATTTTTTAATTGTTTTTTAATTTGTACCTGTCATCTCACTTCTGACACATACCCACACATCTCCTTCACTTATATGTCATCTCTCTCCTCTTTAAACCCAACAACCACACATCTCAATCTCGCCGGAGAAGAGAAGGCCACCGCGGCCACCCACCATCACTACCGCCATCTCCACCATTTCATTTTTTTAGACAACAGCCACAGCCCACCCCACCACCGCCACCTTCCTTGCCACTGCTATCACCACACCCACCTCCACTGCTGCCATAATTACTATTGCCTCCGCCTCTGCTCACTGCCATCATCACCACCAATACCTACCTCCAATCACCACCACCACCTACCTCCAGAATTACAGTTCTCTTTCTCCTTCCATAAATCACCAAAAAACGAACCCCTTCAAAACACATCCTAGCGACAGATCCTCCTTCAATAAATCACCAGAATTAGAGTTCTCTTTCGTGGATTCATCTTCATGGTTTGATTTTAGTGTTTCATTGTTTGTGTCGGTGGTAGGTGGTTTCATGATGGTGAGGTAGAGAAAGGTGGATTTGAGGGTACAAACGTAGATTTATTTCAGGGTACAGATCTGATCGACTCCATCTATGTCGATTTGTTCAAAGTGTGGGTTATCCAATCTAATATGTTGTTCATCTAACTCTGGCAAACCGATTTGTTCCTCTAATTTTTTTCATCGATCAAATGGGTTGTTTCTCCAAGCTGAACAATTTATAAATCAAATGAATTTTTCCATCTATCATGAACATGTGGGTTTGTTCAATGGTTTGTTCTCCGATCTGAAAAGTTTATGAATTGTTTTCTCAATCCAGGCCCTCGATTCTCCATATTTTACCACTTTGTGTGGGTTTGATTTCCAGGCCCTTGATATATGACAGAAGAGAGAGCAAGATGTTTAATTAATTAATAATAATAATAATAATTATTATTATTATTATTATTATTATATAATTATTAAAAAAATATAAAAATAAAAAAGGGTAAAAAGGTGATTTCCATAGCGCTTAGCGGATCATGTCTAACGGAAGTTAGACAAAGGACCGTTCGTACACCAACTTAGTCAAAATAAGGACGTAAATTGTACTTTCGATCTTTAAAAGACCAAATCTGCATTTTTAGGATAGTTTAAGGACCAATTTTGCAATTAACTCTATTTGATATGTATAGTTTGGCCGATATTAGGGGCCTCTCCCCTCCATTTTATAAACGTTGATACCAACTCGCTCTAATCCTTATTGATTTTGATAATCGTATTAAGAATGTGATTTGTCCCTATACTATTTCTTCTTACTCACAACAAAAAAACAAGAGTAAAAATCAATAGAAGACGTGGAGTAAGAGAATTAGGAGATTTTACATGTCATATTGTGATGAGTAGGAAGAAATTATATATCACTTTTCTTGTATAAAATTAATGAATTAGAAGATAAGTAAAAACATTTTTTTAGAAACTTCTTTTTTAAATAATTGATGCACTCATGGTCTCATGGAGCAATCTATATAGTATATTCCCAGCTTTCTGATTATTAAACCCAGGCAAATAAAAGAAGAAAGGAAAAAGAAATCAAATTCAGAAAAAAACTTCACTTTAAGTAAAGTGACACTTCGGTAGCCCATAAAAAAACAAAAACAAATAGAAGGTACCGGAGGGATTGAATTAACTTCATTTCCCTTATAATGCATTAATGTGGATGGTACATGAAAAAAAATGTAAATGTAAATATAAATATAATAAATAACTAATATAATATAAACATTTATTGTTTATAGCACAATATTAGTATATATAATTAGCAAAATAATATATCTTCGTATTCTTTTCTCCCACTTCTACTCATCATAAAATAATATGTGAAGTCCATTAATTCTATTTTCTCACTTCCAATTGTTAATTTTAACAATTGTATTGATCATGTGAGTAAGAAGATATAGAAAAGAAAAAAGTAAAAAAATATATCACTTGTCACACTACATTCATTCACACGAAGGATATTTTTTTTGACGCATACTGCAATTAGTGAAATAATGAAAAGCTTCACAAATTGAGGGACAACGGCATCTGGTTTTGTTTATTTAAAGTATTCATATAATCAACAACACGTTTTCCACTCCTATCAACATCACATCGATCTTTCTAGTTTTCTACTACCTTATACTACATATTGTAACTACCTCCACTCCACTTCTTCCAACCTGCCTTCACTTTTCTCCACCATACTTGCTTTCTACTCACACAACCATCACCAACAAAGCTGTTGTGGACTGCCGTAAAACCATACGAACCCTTCATCCTCCCTTTGTTGTCGTCGGAGAGATCAAAATAACAAAGTGAACAAACATCTACGGTTGATATATCGCTGATTCACGTTCAACAGGTGCACTATATATTTCTCTAAAAGCCGGTACTTAGATATTCGGTTAAGGTGGTACGGGTTTTTATTCTCAGAGAGTATACAACTATACATTTTTTATTGCTAGCCGGTCATTACTAACTCAATTATCATTCTACCCCTAATATTTCCCTTATTTTACGAAACCACCGTTAAAGGTTAACCTTGCTTCATCTCTTTTACATGGTTCAAGAGATCCACCGCATAGTATGTGTATTGATTGATTCGTAAACGTAATTTGAATTCATAGGTTCATCAACACCGACATACCTTTGTTTAATTTATCTTAAAATTTACATTTTGTTTTACGTATTATGAGGTTAATTTGGTAAACTTGATACCCTGTAATTTAAATGATAAATAAATGAGGTAATATGTAATAAAAAAGATAAATTTCATGTATATAAAACACTTTTAAAGCTTAGTTACTATTTTTTTGACTTTCTGTTGACATAAAAATATGATTGATCTAAGTAGAAAAAATTGGAACTTGATGGATATTATATAAATAAATCTGAAAAAAGAACTCTCACTAAAAAAAAGTTGGGTATTCAGGTATACGTAGAATGTTTAATATAGTCTATACTTAATTCATAGTTCTAGGGTGACTAATATTAGCCTTTGGATCAATGACATCAATGGTTAGATTGCATTTTAGAATTTTGGGTCGAGGGGTGTTTTCGTAATTCACATGTGATGCTTTTACAAATCACATGTGATTGTATACCGAATCACCTGTGATTGCATATTAGAATTTTAGGACTATGTTATTTACATGAACTTTATTGAATCACCTGTAATGTAGATGTTGCTTATATTTGTTCTTTGATAGCAATTTGGAGAATACGCATAATATGTTCGACGAAATGCCTAAGCAATAGTTGGTTTTATGCTGCATAATTGTTCATTTGTGTCTTTATGTGTGTGTCTGTGTCTTCTTTTTCTCTATTTCAGTTTTCAATGAATTATACCAGTGCATCTGAAGAAGATGGAGACATGATTAATGCAAAACTATATAACGCACTGTCGGAAGGACAAGATGTGAAGGTGTTCGAGATATGTTGTGGGTTAACCAATGGGCCGTTTCATATACTATCAATACATCATGACACTGTTCTGCATATGGCGGCTTTTAATAAGCGTAACAATCTTGTCGTTGCCTTACTTCGTTCCTTATGCCAAACCCAATTCGAGAAACTCACATGGACAAACACCAGCGGAAACACCATACTTCACGAGACAACCACAAACAATGGGACCGTGGAGGCCGCTAGGGAGATACTGAGCAGGGCTCCTTCATTGCTCATGATGACAAACAAGATGGGTGAGACCCCTCTATTCCATGCAGCACGCCATGGCAAAACCAAGATTTTCAAGTTCCTGAGTGATGAAGTGGAAAGAGCAGTTCAAAGAGGAGCGAATGAAGACGTTTTTCTTCGAAGAAATGATAAATCTACCATACTACATGTATCCATCCTCAGCCAAAACTTCGGTAAGATCGGTTTGAGTTCATCCAGTTCACCTTTTCAATTGAAACTTTATGGTAATTTGGTGGGTTGTATTAAATTTTTGACAGATTTGGCTATTTCTATAACTAAAAGGTATCCAAAATTGATTGCTGAGAAAGATGGAGATGGTTTGACAGGACTTCAACTTCTATCATTGAATCCTTCGGCATTCGATACTGAAGTTGGAAACAATTTCTTTAAGCAACTTATATACAAGTGTAATCGAGGATATATATAACTGAATGCATTTTCTATCACATGTACATGTTTTGCAATCATTAAACTTTTGATGTTTGCTTGTCAGACATTGATTCAAATCTGGGAAAACACACCACATTGCCGATCGTTAAAGAAATGCGAAAAACAAAGCATAGATGTGAATCAGCAAAAGAACTTGCAAGGATATTGGTTGAAAAAGACAAGTCATGGAAAGCAACAAAATCCAGATTGGAAAAGAGTAGAGCTAAGTTCCACAAATATGAAGGAATGGCAAGTGCAAGGGAAAAAAGGGACTCTAATGCACCTGATACTCCATTGTTGTTAGCAACGAAAAGTGGTTGTACAGAGATTGTTAAGGAAATACTAAAAGTTTACCCGCAGGCAGTGGAACACATAGATGGGGACGGTCGCAACATTCTGCACGTGGCAATTAAATACAGAAGAAATGAGATCATTGATACTGTCATTAACATGGCACATTCCATCAGAAGGCTAAGAGGAAAGATGGACAAAAAAGGATACTCGCTACTACACATGCTTAGTGTAGAATTTAAAGAGACCAAAGCCGACGACGACATCAGAAGCCCAGCCTTAATTCTGAGAGACGATTTGATTTTGTTTGAGGTATATACATTACATCTATATATGATCAAGGGTATATAAGTTAGTTTTGATTTGTTATTGTTATTGGTACAGAGAATGAGTAAAGTAAATTCGACATTAGCAAGACTGCAGATTAATTATAATGAAGAGACTGCTGAACAGATGTTTCTTGACAAAAACGCTCAGCTACGGGTTGATGCCAAAGAATGGATGAAGGGCACAGCCGAGAACTGCTCCATTGTTGCTGTTCTTATAGCTACTGTGGCCTTTGCTGCAGCATACACTGTACCAGGTGGTCCAAATCAAGAAACAGGATATCCACTTCTCAAGGACAAACCATTTTTTATCGTCTTTGCTTTAGCCGATGCCCTTTCCCTCACATTTTCATTGACATCGGTTATCATATTCCTTTCCATCCTCACATCTTCGTTTCGTTTAAATGATTTTCGTGACTCGCTTCACAATAAACTACTTTTAGGCCTCACCGTGTTGATACTTGCTGTGTCGATGATGATGGTGGCATTTGCAGCCACTCTTATATTAACAGTTAGTAGCAGTCGCAGCTGGACAAACATTTTCTTATATGTGATCTCCTTTTTACCAGTTACTGTATTCGGGGTTTCATATGTACATCTTTACAAATTACTCATAAAAGCGTTCTTTGAGAAAGTCGGGATGGTTAAGGAGGCCGTGTTCCCTACTCACGTTGTTGCACCACCTCAAGCAGATGTCACCAACTTGCATAACGAACCTTTAACATCTTTCAACAATTCTGTAACACCTAATTATGCCTAAATTCAGTTCCAAAGTAATGACTTCGAGATCAAAACGAAGACTATGGTGCATATATGTTATTAGTCTTATTATGTGCTTAAACTTCTATTTATAATGTGCCTAAACTTCTATTTTTCTTTAGTCTATTAGAAAAGGGTGTAACGATTTCAGCTCTTTAATGAAAAAGTCTTGAATCTATGAATAGATGTATGTATTTTTGTACTTGTGTTTCATCATCCTTGTAAAAGAATTTTGAATAAAGTTGCATTTAATAAATTTGCACCATGATTATTGTTAATTTAAAAGATTAAAAAATGGTAAATAAGAAATAAACACATTATATATAATAACAATTACCAGGATTATGAACAGTAAATCCTGGTAATTGTTATATAATAAAATGAAAAAAAATTAATAATAAACATTGAAGTGGTGGAATGGTTGGACACTATGATTACATCTTAAAGGACTAGGGATCAACTCCTAGCAATTAGTTTTTAAATAAGCTTTCATAACCAACTAGTTTATAGACCCGTGCACGCACGGGTATTACATAAGCAAACTTGAAATACATCAAAACCTAAAAGAAGAACGTGATAAGCATACATATAGAAAAAATTTCAAATACGTACCTAAAAAATCAAATTATATTTTTTAAAGTACTTTATACATGAGTAAACATAAAAAAATAACAAAATTGATACTAACCACATTCAAGTATATACATAACGACAAAGAGTGAGGGGCACTCTAAAGTAATAAGAAAAACAGCAAATTTGCTCGAGCATAAATTCTTAAATCAAGCAAAAACAACAACGTTCTAATAACCAAACATTACTTGGCCAACCTGCATAATGAGAAAGATTAGATTGATAGACGACATAAACTATCTGATATAAATAACAACTAAAACATTGTCATACCTAGAGAATGGAAATCGAAGTTCACACGTTTAACCACTTTAGCCGCGAATTTAAGCCTACGGATAAAAGAGGAAGAAAATGTAAAATAGACATACAAATCTGTATACACGTGATATTGCATGATTAAACCTGAAACGGAATATAATCAAGTAGAGAAAAGGTTAATATAAGTCAAATCAAGTACCTACCTATCTAAAGCACTATGCGGTGTATGAATAACTATAATACTTAGGGTGTGTTTGGTAGAGAGAAATAGAGGTAGAGAAATGGAATTAGAGACTAATTCACTTGTTTGTTTACACATGAGAGTTAATAAAAGAGAATTGATTTATTTCCTATTCTCTAGAATCTTTTCTCTAGAATTAGAGGAGAAATAGAGAGAATTGCTAATTTAATTCTCTGGAGAATTAATTAAAAAACACGGAGACTTCGTTCATTTTATCGACGTTCCCTCTTTCGATATCCTCTGCCCTATTCGACGATAACCTCTGTCGACGGTGATATCCATCCTCGTCGATCCATTCCTCCCGGCGATCTCCTGCAACGGCGACCTCACAGCGGCGGCCTCCCAGCAGCGGCGACCTTCCGGCAGCTACCTCACAGCGGCGACCTCACACCAGCGGCGACCTCTATATACATGCCATTAATCGTGAAGAATATATATATACTTGTATATATATCTTGACAGATTGTGTATAGATCTTGACAATTTAACACACTGTGCGTCTGATGATGTTAAAGAATATATATGTTTTGTCTTTTTCTTTTTCGCTTTCCTTTGGGTTTTGCCGTTTTGAGTTCTGGTTGCAGTGACTTTGTAGACATATTTTATTAAAGAATATATGACATGATGTGATGGTGCTCTCAGCTCTTTGGATTTCATACACCTGTACCATGCATACAACATCCCTTTTTCACCATGCATCTTTCCTTCTGCTTTACATGCAATGTTATTGTATTTTAATATGAAAAAGATTAATTTTATATGTAATTTACATGGCAAAATCATGTTTTATAATAAAAATATGTTTAGTTTAGTTATGTATGATCTTACTATCTCTAAACTGAATTGTTATGGGTAAGAAGCTCGATTAGCAGTTTGAATATGATTTCCATTGAATTAGATGAATATGAAAATAATAATACGAGAAGACTTTTTAATACTAATTGGTTGTGCTTTTTATAAGTTAATTATATGTTGGTGTTGTTAAATTGACCATCATTAGAATTTGAAATATATAAAATTAGATTGCTAATTCATCGAAATTGATTGTTTGTTATTGAAACAATAAAAATGCATATGATAAATTTGATACAATTCTCTGTTGAAATCTCTGTGCTACCAAACAAGATAAATGATTCTCTATTACATTTTCCTGCTGAAATCTCTGTGCTACCAAACAGAAGATTCAATTCTCCTTCTCCAGACTAATTCCCTTTCTCTGCAACCATTTCTCTGCAATTCCATTCTCTGTACCAAACGCACCCTTAAGGTGAAATTAAACATTAGTTTCCCCTTATCATAGAAGGTGATGTTTAGGCCGGAAAGCACAACCTTTTGGTTGGTAAACCACCTTAATACCAGTGGGCACAAATAAAAGTGTAAAGTAGAATGTCTAATATCCTCTGTATGTTATATATATCAAAAAATACAATTCTTGATTTCATCCATTACCTTGTGTTCGCAGTGAAAATGGCTTCGGGTGATTGGAGAAAGAAGAATAAAGAACATTGGCACCACAATGAACCCAGTAAAAAAAAGGGGAAGAAATCTGTTATTCATAATCTGTTACTCATCCAGAGCTCAAAATAATCGTTTTAGCCGCTGCAATTTCCTTTTGTATCTCCTCTAATTTGGAATAAATACCTAATATGATTCATATGTTACCCTGTAGATTTCAGTGAACTACTTACATCAAACTACATTATTTATTTCATATGTTACCTGCAAAGGCCTAAAGGTATCGAGTTCTTTGGTTTCAAATTGGGAATCGATTTCCTTGGAATTTTTATAGCTAGGCATTGTTCATTGTCTTCAAAATACTTTCAAAGGGAATCGATTCACTGTTCATCGTGTTTACAAGGGTTTCAAGGGGTAGATTCAAAAGAGTTGAATAACATATGAAGAAGACTACAAAGGCATTACCTGACGCATAAAATTTCCAGAAGCATAAAATTCCCATAAATACTCAATACCCAAGCGTTGAGAAAAAACAAATAACCAAATGCATAACATTTTTTCAGATTGAAAGTAAGAAAATTACCTCAAAAACAACATTTTAGTACCCATAGACAAAGGTGGAGCCGAAGGGATTGCTTGTGGTGCCTTGTCTTTGATTAGCAGTGCGGCCACAATCTCCCATAATTTCCTATTATAAAAATATCAATACTACACTATTTTAGCATATATATATTGATATTTCATACATCCTTTGAACATTATGGGGTTTAAAACATAACACTCATTTCTTCACAGTCTAGGAACATATTCTTTTATGTAACTAAGTGAAGAGACTGTAAAAAATTAATATGTTCAAATCAAACCCAAAAAAGTGGTAGTTAGATGTTACCTTGGGATATCTGAGCAAACAGTTATCTACCATTAGCAATTGATCATCACTTTAGCTGTTTGGAGGTGATGGCTGAGTTAGCAAGAAACAAACATATGCATATATTAAAAAAATCAGGACACAAAGTAACCGACTTTGTTGCATAAGTTTGTTAAAAAATGAAACCTAACTACATTAAAAAGTCATTTGCCTAATTAAATCTGAAAGCTAAATTGTTTATGCAAAATCATATGGAAATGGCTGCAGCCCGACACAAATGTTTTTCAATTTCTAGAAAAGGAAAAGGTTAACCACAACTCTCAAGTACCTACTTGTTTAATTATTCATTCACAGTTCCCATCATTTACAAATTAGAACGAATCTGCACTTTAAGATCCTAAATTCTGATTAGCAAATACACAGAATTGCATTCGCCACTACAATATATAATCATTTGAGTTTCTCCTAAAATCTGATAGCCAATAGGAATTCTTATATGAATTAAATAACCAAACCTTTATATCATCATAGTCACAACAGGTGCAAGAAAGATGACTGGGTTGCACGTAATCTGCATAGAATATAAATTTGAGTTGCAATTAATCTATCAACAATATAACCAAAGATTCTAATTCAGTTATGCGTAGAATTATTGTTTTTGGTTAACTCAAGCTTTAATTTTTATAATGTTTATGTAGTTCACCATATAGAATTGTTGTTTTTGATTAATTAAATCAGTAATGAATGCTTAACCTCAACTATGTAAATTCAACAAAAGTTAATAAAGTTATGAATAAAATGCAAATCAAGAAACTCAATAGAGAATGCAAAAATATAGTATTAAGATTGCCTTGAGGAATGTCGTGGTTAAGGCAGTGTGAGAACATATATTTTTTGTATTTATAAGAACCTAAACTACAGTGTTTGTGCTTGTTATATTTTCTTGATTATGGTTTCAATATTTCAATTCATCATGTAGTTATCCAGTTAGCATTAGGCTACTCGAATTGAATCATTACACTGGATTTCAACTCTTTTGAATAGACACTATCCAGAAACATAGAATCCATGATAAATTTGTTGATTCAGTAAACGAATGAGATCAAATATGAAAAAAACCTTACATTACAGTAAACGAACAAACTGAGGCACAAACCTAATCAAATATGAAGAAATCATTACTTCCGAATTGATAGGTTTTTTGCGGAGGGAATGAAAAAAAGATTTAATCAATTAATCTTGCCTGCAAAATCAAATCTTCTACCTGTGATTACGAAGAACAATAATTGAAATCGATTTATCTGTGAGGAAATAGGATGTATCTTACTTGAGATTGGTTTGACCAAGAGCATATGACAAGAAATAGGGTTTCGTATGGGAAAAGAAGAAGAAGGAATAGTGCGTCGTAGAAATGATGAATGAAGGAGATGCCGAATGGAGATGGTGATTACGATAGGCGTTGGAGACGGCCCTGTTCAGCAGCGATTAGGAGGGTTTCGTTTGAGGGAAGGGGAGATTGGAGAAGGAAACGGGAGTAAGTTTAAGCCGGGTGGAAGAACGCAGAGGAACGAATTAATAAGAGCAGCGTATTCGGAAAGGAATTAAGTATTGGGTTTAGAAAGATACCATATTCAATTTGATCGCGTGTAATCGATGAATTGGATCTTTCCTGAATTGTTTTCTAATTTAGAAGGATTTTGGAATTAAGGGCTCTCATTGGTCAATTGAAATTTGATTAAGAGTTAATTTTGGAAATTTGGTAAGCCTCTTATATATATAAATTATCACCAAACATTTACATATTAGAATTTTAACAAAAAACAATAACTAATTGTTTTTGAAGTACTACTATTAATGGATAACAAAAAATTAAGAATATACTAATTTTTAAAAAGTATCATATTACAATAAAATTTATACCAAAACGTAGATAAAAATGAGATGATCATAAATATATAATTATTTTTTTCTCTAAACTAAATATATCACAAGTTACTAAACATAATGTATAAACACCGTATAATTAATTATATTAATATACAATTTTTATAAAACCCTCTCAATTTTCTTAAAAACCCCTTACATGTTTTATAAAACCCCCTCATAATTTTTATTCAGGCTTCTCCCAATTGATATAGATTTGAAATTCGATGTCATTAATCTTTCAAATACCCACTACTATTAATGGATAACAAAAAATTAAGAATATAGTAATTTTAAAAAAAGTGTCATATTACAATAAAATTTATACCAAAACGTAGATAAAAATGAGACGGTCGTAAATATATAATTATTTTTTCTCGAAACAAAATATATCACAAGTTACTAAACATAATTTATAAACAACCTATAATTAATTACATTAGTATACAATTTTTATAAAGTTCCCTTACATTTTCCTTAAAAAGCTCATTCCATGTTTTATAAAGCCCCCTCGCAATTTTCATATAACCCCCTCCTAATTAATTGATTATTAATTGAATTCCATCGAGATTAACTTTCCAAAATTGTTTTTGAAATTGAATAATTTTAAAATTGAAGGTTTTGATTGGTTAATTAAGTCTCAATTTTAGTTATTTTAGAAAAATTGGTAAGTCTCTTATATATATATTGATATATAGATTTTTTGCTGCTTTGTTCAATTAATATTTCAAGTCAATAATTATAATACTAAAACAATTTATTTTATATATTATTTGTTTTTCTTTTATAATTTATAACACATAATGTTCCGTGTAAATATGAATATTTTGTAAGCGTCTCATTTGTATCTACTATTTGATGTAAAATTTATCATAATACAATTCGTAATACCAAAAAAAAAATTGGATAACTATCATGTTACGTAAAAACTTACACCGAAATGTTAAGACCTTTTTCCACTTCATTTTAAATCTATATGTTTTAAATCTTCATTAAAATTTCTTAAATTGGTTCACAATTTTTTCCCACCGCCACGCGTGATTTTAAAGAAACTCGTTGAAGATAAAATGTATGTCTTTAATACGCGTTTACAAGTATGCACAAGTATGGGACTAAACTGTGTTCAATTGTTCATTCCTCTCCGGCTTTTACACGTGTGTCCGTACGTATTAAGACTTGAACCCTTAACTGTAATATATAATTATCAAATTGACTGAAGATTTCAATATTCAATCTGATGAGATAATAGATCGAGATGAAAATATGATCAGGTGGTTAGATCATTTATGTTGTTCCAAAGATAAAAGACTGATCGGAGATAGGATCAGGACTGCAAAATATATCAATAGATAGGGAAAAATAAAACTGTTGATTAATAAGTTAAAAAAAGGATGGAGATAATATTTTTTAATGTTTAGATAAGTATTATATATAAATGAATTAAAAGATAAAATTTTTAATTATTTAAATGATTTAGTAAACCTTAAATCTCAAAACCAAAGGTGCACTATTTCTAACACCTAACACCGTCTAATAAAAGCAAGGCTTTAAAAAGCTTAGCGTATTCCCGCAATGGTTATTTAAGTCTTTGATTATGTCATCATAGAATGGAGCTTACATTTGGCGAACGCTAACATCTAGTTAAGCGCGCATTTATCATTGTAAGGCGCAATTTTTTCTTATACACCTTAAGATTAATAGGCTATAGCGCTATACGGTCTGGACTCTGGATATACAGTTATAACCAAATAGTTGGATATACGAAAAGCAAATTACTGATTTTTTAGTTTTGTTTGCATAAATGTATACGTATATTTATAAGTGATACAAAATTCTCGTCTTAAGTCGATCACTCCCTTATAAGTCACTATGGCTTGATCATGCCGTCACGCTACATCTCGCATGATTTGTGACCTTGAATATAAGACACATTCACTAAGATCACACGTAGTAATGACTATCATGACTACATTAACACATAATAAAGAGTAACCTATGAATATCTCATAACTACACTCCTAGTAATAACTGTCATAATTACCCTTACTAACCATTACATTATCACCTATTTTCATTTTTATTTTCATCTTCATTTTCCCTTTTTTAGCATCGAGAAAAAAAATTTGTAAACTAATATAATTCTTGAAATACAACATAAAAAACATAAAATTACATTAAAAATAATTAGTACAACAGAACCTAAATAATTACATTATATCAAAATAATTGTTGGAAGATAATAGTTTCAACCCAATAATCAAACTATCTTATTGAAATATATAAGATTTGATAATAACAAAACTACCGTATGTAATATACTATCATTTTGTGTGCATAGCTAACCGGGTACATGCGATCATATTTGATCATCTAATTAGTGTTGGGTTGATTTCTATATTTCTAACATGTATTAATTATTTAAGTTATGGCTGAACATGTATGGTTCACTATAGCCTTAAATCTTCTATTTGCAATGTACTGACACGATAGAAAAGAATCAAGTTGCTCATGAAAGAAGATTTTAAAGATCTTGATCTAATCTTAAGCGTGATTGACAACATCATACTTGAAATATTCAAGTTGTATTGAAGATATATTGAATACAAAATATTCATGTATTCGATATGTAACGCCCATGATTAGTTCCAATTCCATTTTGCAATTTGAACCAAGGCCTGATTTACGATCTCCTATATACAAGGTTTGCCATCCCATCCAAAGTTTATTTTGCAATCACATACTTAACCCAGTTTACGATTCACCTAGTCCATGAAGGTTTTCGATTGGGTTTATAACTTGATATACGATTCAGTTTCTCATCCATTTATGACTCTAGATTGCGATCCGAAGGAAATAGGGAATCCCCTAAGGGACTCAACCCATAATTTGCGATTTTAAATAGTAGCACTTGTTTTTGATTGATTCAAATTACAATCCAGATTCAAGATTACCTCAATCTAATTCACGATTTAAAAACTCAAGAACATGTACAATTTCTCATTACGCAATCGATCCATATCCAACTTAAACTCAACTAAATCTCAATCAAATTGAATAATTCTTGTTGTATTAGCTTCTAAACATCACAAGAACAAACCAACTGTGATTTGATTCAAATTTAACTAGATTCAATAATTCAAAATCTCGTTAATGGTGTCAGTATGATTACTGTTTGAATAGCTGTAACAGATTTAATCCCCACGAATCTCAACTAAACGATATGACAACATTATCTAAATGATCCCAAAGACCAAGGGATCATTACGTGATCCATTCCCGGCGATTTGATGCCCAATTTATGATGATCCGATTCCTTATCCCTCTCGGTCTCTTGAAGAACATGCACAACACCTTATCACACACCAATACGGCTACAGAATAAAGAGTTGGGCCTTGTGCCCTAAATTTTAGTTTATATTGACTGTCTTTCCCAATGAACATTATTAGTCACTTGAATACTTAATAACAAATATGGATGCCAAGTTATGAAAATGAACATATACTTTTATTAAACATTCCGGTAATTACTTTTACATTGAAAACCGGGTATTACACAATAGGAAGATCGAATTGCTCTAAAGTGTATGGACTATTCATTTAAATTAAATAAGGTGAGTGAATGACACATTTCATGAAGTATCAATACTTTAATGGAAATTTTACTAAGATATTATATATCTTGTCTCCCATTAACAACATTTAATACTTGAATAAGCTCTCTCCCAATAACTCAAAGCTCTTCCCTCCTCTATTTATAAAAGACAGCTCCATGTGTTAGAATACACACTTGAATACACTGATATACTATCATGACTTCATAGAAACGATTAGCGTTATCAATAAAGATGATTTGTTCGTCGTGTTGGGGTTTAGTAATAGTTAACTTATAGGATTTTTAACAAAAGAGAAACCAAATGACCAATGATGATTAAAAAGAAAATCTAGAGGTGATTTAAGCGCAAAATATTATTAGGGTTAAATATGCCTCTTACAAGCAGTTTCAAAAAGGTTGTGTGTGTGTGTCGACAAAAGGAAGAAAAGGGTTTAAGAAATCAAGTGGTTCATGAAGGGAATTGATCAAGTAAGTACCCTTGATTCTTAGCTCTATATTTTGTGTGATTTGTGGTAGATTATGATCGAACAGTAGGTTTTCATGAGATTCAATGTTCTTGAGTTGTAATGTAAAATTGCTTAGTTTCTTAAAGTTTAAACTTAAAATTGATGTTAAGGGTGTGATATATGGTGATAACTATGAAGATTAGAACTCGAAATCTTTGATATTGTGAATAGGATTTGTAATCCTCTGTGTTAAAATCTGAATGAAAACAGGGCATAGGTGGGTTCAACTCTTCGAACATCAATTAACTAGGGTGTTCATAATTAAAACTGAAATCGATACTTCAGGTTTAATCTAGCATGAAAACTATAGTTTTGTGTTTACAAAATGTATATATAATTAGTAAAACAACAAAATTATTGGTTATAACCTATTTTTTAAATCATCTAATGTACTTTAAAAATAATGTGAAAATAAATATCCGAAAAGAATTTGTTCATTAAAATTTTAAAAATAAAAGAAAAAGATATTCCCTTGCTTAGAAAAGATTCAAACTTCCATTCAAATAGTTATCGCCTTATAGGTATGGGGCCTTGCATCTGGGCTGCAATGATTTTTGTTTAAGACTCACAGATAGAGGTGCACAAAAAAACCGAATATCCGATTTATACGAAAAAATATCCGAAACCGGATTTTGTAGAAACCGGTTTTTTTTTATCCGGATCGGATTTTCCAAAACCGGATAGTATAACCGGTTATAAAGATTTTGGGCCGACCGGATTTTTTACCGGATAAAAAACCGGTTTTTTTGAAACCGGTTTTTATCCGGTTTTTTATCCGGTTTTTTACTACTAGCCGTTAGGTTCGAAAAGTAGCCGTTTTCTAGCCGTTTGGGGTGTTTCTTGACCGTTTTTTTCTTATTTTTTTACCATTTTGCCACCCAAAACACTTATATATAGTGTGGGTATGTTGTGGGATTAAATCACAACTTACATCTTCCAAATTCTCTCCAAATTCTCTACTTTTATTCACCAAAGCTCACTTTCATTCACTTTCTTGAGATTGATATCATGGCCGGTAGTAGTAGCATGCCGAATACGGGAGAATCTTCCGTCGGAGGAAACCCCGATGTGGTGAGGATTCTCGAGCATAATAGAAATAAAGAAATTTGGGAACATTTCGACTTGTGCGAGATGTCCAACGGTTCAAAAAGGGCTCGGTGCAAACTTTGTCACAAGTTTCTAGCACCCGAAGGCAACTCTACTTTGAGGGCTCATATTTCCAAGTCATGCAAGGCGCTAAGAGCAACATCCGATGCAACTCAAGCCAACATGACGAATCAAGGTGGTGTTTTCATTTACGACAACGACAAATTACGAGACGCTTTTACGAGGTTCGTGATTACAAAAGCTTTGCCGTTTGACCACTTTGATGATAAAGATTTCACCGAAACCATCCAAACACTAATGCAACCGCGTTACACCGCTGTAAGTCGTACTACCCTTAGGCGTGATGCAATAAAAATGTGGCGTGCGGCTAGAGAAAAAATGATTTTAGGATTCCAAGAACACCGTTATGGTGTGTCACTTACATGTGACGTTTGGAGTTCTCCACATAACACCGGACATTCTTTTCTAGCCGTCACGGCCCATTGGCTAGACCAAGATAGTTGGCAAATGATGAAACGTACAATCGCGTTTGAGTTATTTGGTGAACCACACACCGGCGCAAATTTATTTGCGCTTTTAAAAAGGGTGATTTGTGTTTATAACATACAAAACAAAGTTTATTCTATGTCTTTTGATAATGCGTCAAATAACACAAACGCGGTTCCACGATTAAAGATACTACTTTCACCAATTTTAGACGGTGTGTTTTTTCACACTCGTTGTGCTGCACACATCATCAATCTTTCCGTTCAAGCCGGTTTGGAGGTTATTGACTCCAAAAGAAAAGAATTCAAAGAAATGATAAAATCGATTTTTTGCTCCAACAACAAACGGTTGAATAATTATAAACGTTTTTGCAAGTCGGTTAATTGTAAAGCTTTGGGTCCAAATTTGGATTGTCCAACTCGTTGGAACTCCACTTGGATGATGATGCACTCCGCCTTAAGGCAAAGAGATACGTTGCAAACTTTTCACAAAAACTTGTTTGATAAAGGTCTTGTAGCACAAGAGTATCCGAATGACGGTTGGGAAATGATTTCAAAACTACACGATTTACTTGAGGTTTTTAAAGACGCAACAACTTGTTTATCCGGCGTTTATTATCCCACTAGTCCGTTGGTGCTTAACCAATTGTTTTTGATGGCTAGCAAAATTGGTGACTTTGAGTTTGAAGGTGAAGAATTGAAACTCATTGGGGCAAAAATGAAAGAAAAACTTTTAAAATATTTTAAGGAAATTCCCCCGGTATTTACTTGTGCCGCCGCTTTAAACCCTTGTTTAAACGTTGGTGGAGTTGAAACATTAATCGAACAAATTGCATTTTCTTTTAACCTTACCGAAGATGATCCCGCTTTTATAACTAACCAAACCAATTATTTCAATAAATGTTTTCGAGATATGTTTGAGATCTATTTGGGTAAATACGGGACATCTAGTGCCATTCATGATCAAATGAGAGCGGAATCTAGTAGACGCCAAAGTAATGCGGGTTTGTCACTTTTTAACACAATTATGAACTCTCAATCCAAGAGAGCACGTGGTTCCACCCCAAGTAGTGAGTTAGGGAATTACATGTCAACCAATTTTATAGCAAAATATACATATGAGGATTTTCAAACTTTTGATATTTTGGCTTGGTGGAAGGAAAGGGAATCACAATTTCCGGTTCTAGCCGCCATGGCCCGTGATCTACTAACCGTCCAAGCTTCTACGGTAGCTTCGGAATCTGCTTTTTCTGTGAGTGGCAGGGTCGTATCCGCAAGAAGATCACGGTTGAGTCCCGAATCTGTGGAAGTGTGTATTTGTTTAAAAGATTACTTGGATGGTGCGGCTAGAAGACAACACGTGACCACACTAGAAGACCCAATTGACGTCGACTTGGAATCAAACATACACAATGAAGAAGTGGAACTTGGAATATCGTCTCCCGATGAAGAAGAAGAAGAAGAAGAAGAAGCGTGAACGGGTTGCTATGTAGGGGTGATGGCGATGCCGAAGCTCCTCCCTGGCTTCCCACTTTTAATTCGAAGTTTGAATGGTTTTAAGTTAGATGTTTGTAGTTTGAATATTTTTAATTAGGAAGTTTGTAATTTTAACATTGTACTTTTTAAGTATTTAAATTAATCAAAATTTGAGTTTTCTTTCACATGTATGTTTTTTTATAGTATATATTATAGGAAATGTATTTAAAACAAAAAAACAAAAAACAAAAAAAAAAAAAAAAAACAGTGGGCTACATAAAACATACGCGGACCGGATTTTTTGCCTAGAATAAAAACCGGTTATAGTATAAACCGAAACCGGATAAAATAGTATCGGAATTCGATATCAAAACCGGTTAATACTAAACCGGTTTTTTTCGTAACCGGTTTTTTTTTTGTCCGAAAAATCCGATCCGGTTTTTACTATAACCGGATATAGTAAAAACCGGTATTTGTTCACCTCTACTCACAGAGTATTTTATTATAGTTCAAATCTGCGTACATTACCTTGGTCACACAAGTATATATAAATGATATCAAAGTAATTTTAAATTTTATTATATAAATATAGAAGTAGATCAAATAAGAACACTTTTTTATTTTGAGAACTGTGAGAATGATTAGTGACACTTAGATGATATTAAACAATGGTGTATTTTTTTTCTATAAATTTCTATTTACTTAAATTACAATTAATAGTTAATAGGACATTTTTGTCCAAAACAAAAAAAAAATTTCCCTTTAAATACTCATGTTTCTAAATCTATAAACAAATCTCTTTTTCTCCTTCATCTTACAACTAAAATCATGGTTTATCCATCTCTTTTTTAATTTTATTGAAAAAAATGTATACGCAAAATTTTCAATCCTATTATCACGTTTAAGTAATTTTTTTTATTTTTCATCCATTATACATTTATCTAAAAAACCATAAAGGATAGAGGTTTAATGGAGTTTTTTTTATCCATTATGCACTAATAAATGTGTATCGATTTTTTATCATTATAAACCAAATTTTTATACATTATACATCGATTTTTTTAGGCAGTGGTTTGTATGAATTTTGTGAATTTTTTTGGAATAACTAGTGAGTATATACAATGAGTTTGAAAGTTGGTTTTGAATGAGGTATTATTTGAATATTATGTGTTACTCTAATAGGTTTTAACTTTTAGTAATGTGAATTTTGACGCATTTTATTCGGTTTGTTATTGCATGTGGTTTATGATTTAAAATGATTCGTTGCATCTTTTTTAATAGTCGTTTGCATCTTTTTTTTATTATTCATTGCATCTAAATTATAGTTTGGAAATTATGGATTGCATGTTAACTTCTATTCTTTTTCTACCTTTTTTTAATTAATATTAGTATAAACATACAATTGAACTTTTTCCTGCATATTTAACTGGTATATGCAAAGTGAATACTAATTTATTAGGGTGAATTTGATTTTGATTCTTACAATGTAATTTATGATTTATGTGTATTATATCTATTTTGTTTTTGTACATATTATCTATGTCTTACATAAAAGTGCTTTACTTTTTTCAAGTTCTTTTTATAAATTCTTGATATGAGTTGATTGCTTCAAAAATATTGGGATTGCATCTAATATTGGCACCTGTTTTGATTTTCAAGTTATCTATGTTTGCATCAAAGTGTTCTACTTCTATGTTTTTTATAGCATAGATTTTTTGGTTGATTGCATCAAAACGATTGGGTTGCATCTAAATTTCTTGTAGTGAAATACATTAAAATTGATATCATATTAAAGAGGATTTAAACATGAATTTAATGGTATAATTATTTTAATTTAATAAATATATATGTGAAAGATATATAGATTATAAAATCAACTAGTGTATGGACCCGTGGAATCCGGGCATTACATAAGTAAACCTAAAAAAATTATAGACTTGTATACGGAATAATTATGAAGTAAAAAACAAATAATGTTATAGATAAACGGAAAAAGATAAAATGTTACATAGAATGTTACATAAAAAGAAGCTTAAATTAGTTACCGATTGTAAGTAAGGTTCGATAAGACAATGGACATATATATACAGAAGAGGCAACATATGAAGAAGATATTTCTGGAGACCAAATAAATTTGGTAGATACATAAGGACTATTGATCACTAAAAACTTATCATAAATCAAGCAAACAAAACACCAATCTTCTTACCTGAGATTGTGAAGAACAATAAGATGAAATCGGATTACTTGCTCAATTTAGATACACGTCTGATTGACTTGTAGACATTGGGAACCTGTTCCAAGTAACATAATGTCTTGTGTAATATCTATATTAATGTCCAAACAGAGTAATTTACAAAACTGCAATTGTATATTAACTTTATGTCTTGTGTACTGTTCCAGGAATAGGTCTTTCCAAGTTCCTATTTCTCTGACTCTGATTTGTATTCATTCTAGCACCTGCTAATGCAACTCTTATAGGTTGTAATTAACTAAAACATAAAACCAATAGTTCTTTGACAATAGAATGATCTAAACTTCAAGTTTGAAGAATCACATCCAGAAGTATCATGAACCAAAGAAAGTAGCTAGGCTGAGATGGTAAATTGTACAAATGATTCAGGGATGGATTTGTGTGGTAGAATATATTAAAAGAAACAAATAAATATATAAAATAAAAGGTTAAGAGCGCAATCACAGGAATATTACTTTTGTTAAATGCCAAATTCCAGCATTAAAAAAAACTCCCACATTGAAAATCAATAAAAATAAACCAAATCGAAAAGCAAGCCAAAGCCATTGTATTCATCCAGATTCACGCCAATTTTTAAAGAAATGATTACTTACTATTATCATTTATCAATGAGTGCAGGACATAAAAAAAATTGTACCTTCCGTAAATCCTGCATAAACATCAACATCTTTGAAGTAACCCCCTGCAATTTCGAAGTGCAAGTATATATGCTAACCGGATATTCCTCACACACAACATTCATTGTATTCAAAGGTAACAAACAAATATCTCTTACCCTAGCAATCGGAAATAATAAAAATGTTTAATTGCCAAAAGTATGGTAATAGAGAAAGATACCACAAGTATCATAAAACAGACACGTGACCTTTTTCTGTCTAATACAAATGCAAGCTGGTTAAGTGATTCAGTTTGTGCAGATCCGGGTTTATCAAAATTTGTCTTTAGTTGGCTGTAGATATCAGGTTCAATATCTTCTAATTTAAGCAATAGTTTACATAAACTTATATAGGATAAAGTGATTACAGAATCTAGAACAAAGAAGACATAATGAACTATTTGTAGCCCTTTTTAAATATATAGTTAGTGTCCCAATTGTAATTACCAAAACTATATTATGACACTAATAATCAGATATTTTAATAATAAAATTCCTTTAACCCATCTTCTACAACTGTGAAATCACATAAGTATCTACGAATAGCAAATTGGGACCTCAAACAGTTAATCCTTAAAAAACCAATGTAATAGTGCCCAAGCAATTGTCATTTCAACAACAGTAAAATAACATATACCCCATGAATGAATAACCAATTGCATGACCATCAACACAACCTCATACCTTTCAATGTGCATAACCAACTTTTGAACCATTTAAAAACAATTAGGATCAGAATTGTACCACTCCATTACCCTCAAACAACAAACCACCAATAACCACCAAACCTTGTTTGAGTTCCATTTTGCAATATGTGGAAAATAATTACCATTCCTCCTCATGACCAATAACATCATAAGAACAAACAGATTGCTTCCTTCAAACAGCAACACATAAATAACAGAAAGTAAGAAACTACCATAAGCAAGACATAAGCAAGGAAACGTATTTGTTTTTCAGAACCACAATAGTGGTTGCTCAAAGCTATTAATCTCGAAAATGATATACTAAAACATATATACGTAAATGCATAAACTGTAAACTCTAAATTGATCTGTCAATCATCTAAAAACCACATGGTACCTCAACCCAAAATTGTTAATGATGATCAAATTAAACCCACACAAAATATACATTTCAAGACCACAATCAATTCAAAACGAAATATATGAAAATGAAACCCAAAAAACGAATTAATCAGTGAAAGATATATAGATTATAAAATCAATGAGGTAAAAAAAATATTATTTGGAGAAAGTTTATTAGAAGAGAGAGAAATTGTTTAAAATTACTACTTTGTCCTCTTTGTTGATTGATGGAGAAGTGTTTTTATCATTCTCCATTTAAGAGTTGTTCTCTCTAGATCTCTTCTCTCTCTCTCTCTCTCTCTCTCTCTATATATATATATATATATATATATATATATATATATAGAAAAAAGTTCATGCGAGAACCGTTGTTAGCGCGAGAACCGCGAGAACCAATCTAAGCCGTCCAATTCCCCCTCCTTTAATGTCATTGCCTACCCATGAATTCCTCACATACACCCTGCCACACTCTATCCCTCCACGCTCTCCATCCATGATACTTCCCATATCCAAGGAACGACTGAGATTGGTTCTCGCGCTAACAACGGTTCTCGCATGAACCCTCCCCTATATATATATATATATATATATATATATATATATATATATATATATATATGTGTGTGTGTGTGTGTGTGTGTGTGTGTGTGTGTGTAATTATAAATTTTCATAAGAATATATATGAAATGAACTGTTTGTTAAAATGTATGATTAAAAAAGTAGCATGCATTTTATTTTTTCTGCATAAACTAATAATAAAGTTCATATTATATGTGAGCTAATAATAAGAAGAAGTTTCGTTAGCAAATAAGTAAAATGCTAATTGAATGTAGATCGCTTTTATCCTTTTTTTTTTCTTCATGTTTTTGTTTTCTTCATAAATAATAAGATATATTGAATTATTAAATCTGGTAAGTTTTTTAGTTCTTCGTTGTTTTAACTAAAAAAAAATGCTATTTTCAAATTATTGATTAAGGTTTTTTCTACGTATGTACGTTAGAACAAAGACGTTATTCATTAAACCTACTATTAAATTTACATTTTGTTTACTACGTGACTTGAACCCGAAATATTAAAAATTAAATATAGGTAGGTCACATTTAATTTTAATTATTGATTAACCTATATATACAACATATTAATTAATTGTTAGTAAAAAAACATATTTTTTTTCTTTCAAAATCAGTAATCTCTCTCTTTTTTTTCCTTACCTCTTTTAATACACTCTCTCTTCATTGCAGTCCGCAGTCGGCTTACATATATTATCAATGGTACAATTTTTGAATTGTGTTAGGTGCAATATTGAATGTGCAAATTTACTCATGTCAACTTCAACCTTCAACATGCAAAATGGTAGGGTGTGAAAGCAATGAAAATGAAGAAAAAGTTATTAGACGGTCCCCCGATCATTATTGTTTGAGGTCTCTATTTATTTAAACGAACAAAAAGTATTTTTTTTTAAAATAAGATAATTTTATTCAACCTCTAACTATTTAAACGAAGATAAAAAGTTATGATGGGTCCCTGATCTATGTTTTAAATCTTCAACATCACCGGCGATGTTGCGCGCATATATATATACTAGCATTGCATCCGCGCAATGTGGCGGCGATGACAATAGTTTGTGTAGGTACCAAATGTCAAGTATCAAGTATAAATTAGAAGCAATCTTACAATGATATATCTTGGTATGGATGTAGGCGTATGAACATCAAAGGAAACCAAGAACACAGGTTTAAGTAATTTGACTGCTTCTTTTGACTTAGGTCAAGAACTTAGACTTATATACTATTGGGTATTTACATAACATACCCCTACACTATGACAAATATCATATGTAGTAACAACCTTATCTAAAATGTATTGAACACAATTCTATGATCTAACAGTTTGTGTTCGATAACATGTTTGATATAAAAAGTAAGGTATGATATGTGTAAAATGTGGTTTTAGTCAACCTATCAATGTTTTTTCTTCTTTTTCTGATTTCTTTAATTTTTTACAATCTATCATTTATTATTTGTTAAAATAGTTTTTGAAAAATAATTAAAAATATTATTATTAAATAATTAGAGAAAATGATACTATAACTTCAAAATTATAATGATGTAAGTAATTTAGCAAAAATTAGATAAATTAAATAGTTGTTTTGATATTTAATGATTTATTAAAGTAAAAGTTGTCTTAAATTAGTTGAGATAATTAAGGGGATGATTGGTTAGACTATTGCTTTAAGTGTTTGTATCTTAAGCATAAAAACTTGTACTACTTAAAATTAAGTAGTCTTAAAAATTTTAAGAGAGAGAAAGTTAAATGTTTTATAATGTAGTATAGATATAGATAGAGAGACGAAGGTTTATTTGATAACAATTTTTATTATGAGTATCGTAAAAATCAATCTCGACTCTTGATGAAAATAAACTAATGGTTAATAAAAATGACGTCTTACTAATGAGTCATTAGTGCTTCTTAATGTTGGATTAACGAAAGGTAATTTATAAAAATCAAGTCTCGATTTTAATAACGGTCCACCTGATGCAATTCATGGTCGGGAAAACATATAGAAGACCAAAATTCATATTAATTAGCATTAATATATAAGGGTGGCGTTGGTAGGGCTAAAGGCTGTGGCTTTATTTTCTTTTCCTGTCTGGTGACATTCGGAGGCACTATCTCTCGTATACACTCACTTTGCGTTTCCTACATTTCTTAGCCATGGTCATAGGCTAGTTTTGGGGTTGTGTTTCAAGTGCAGGAGGTTGCACGTGTTGTAACCACGGTGTGATAAGGGGGGGCATAACAATCCCTAATTGATTTGCTAGGCCATTTTTCTTTAGCCAATGCAAATTATTTTTTTCTTGCTCCAGAATTTTGTTTTGACATGTTATTTGGGTGTGGAGTCTACTTGATTTCAATGTTTGCAGGGCATTTTCCATTAAGATATTGTTTTACAAAGGGTATGGAAGGCTATGATCTGGAGTCCATATCGCTGTGTACAGTAGCTGACGGATGAGGTTTTGTGATTCAAGACATTGGATGATCTCCTATTGCTTGTTTGATATGGTGCTATGCTGGTTATCATGTGACTGGTTGTAACACCTTCCTTACCGGCCTAGAATAATTAAGGTAATTAAATTAATTAACCTTGATATAAATTTGATTTTGTGGATTTAATTATGATTAGGTGTTATTTATAATTTGATGATTAAATTGTGATGATATGTGATTAATTATGTTATATTTATTATTATTATTAGATTATTTATTGTGCATATTTAAATGAGTAATTCAAATAATTAGAAAATTTTAAAATATGATTAGTGGACATTGAGGTGTCCAAATTGGTGACACATAGTCACCATATCCCCACCATCACCCTTCATTGCATGCAATTAGAAAGAATAGAAAGTTTATTGTGTGTGTGTTTTGGAGTTCGGCCGAGAAGAGAAGAAGAATAAAGGAAATTATATTCATCTTGCTAATTCGAAATTGTGGTTTAGAACTTTGCTTCATTGGAATTATTGAGGTTAGAACACTGATTTATAATGGATTAATTGATGTTTAAATTTGGTTTTATATATATATATATATATATATATATATATATATATATATATATATATATATATATGAGATTCCGATTGTTGCTTAATATAATGATTCTCGATTTAGGATGTTTGCATGTTAGTAATCTATGTTAAATTATGATCCTTATATGCTTAGAATGTATTTTGGATAAAGAAATTACATTACATGCTTAGAAACAGATCAGAATTGAAGCTAGTATAAATTGTTCGAAAAATATGAATGGATCGGAATTCTGAGTTATGAAGTAATCGGAATTGAGGTTTGAAGCACTCGGAATTAGAGAATCCGATTAAATGAGGTTTGAAGCAATCGGAATTGAGGTTTGAAGCAATCGTAATTAGAGGATTCCGATCGATATGATCGGAATTGGGACATAATCCGATTAAATGAACTATTGCCCTAACTATTATGATCGGAATTTATATGATCGGAATTGACTACTTGCCTTTACTCGGAATTAAATGAATGCCTTTGCTCGGAATCCTATTCTGATCGGAATTGGACTTATAATCGGAGTTATGTCCTTTGCTCGAAATAATGACTGATAGGAAATAGTCTTTACTCGGAATTAAACTAAGGTTCGATCGGAATGCATATTTAATCGGAATTGGATAATGTTTGGAATTTAGTTAATGCCTATGCTTGGATTAAGGATTTTGACGATGAATCCGAATAAAGATGAAACTAAAGAACTCCTTGATGATATTGATGAATTGAATTGGATATTACATCAAGTGTGGCTTTAACATATGGATGAACAATATGTAATGCCTAAGCTAAGGAGTTAGAAGATATCCACAATATACATGATGGTGTGGTAACTGTGAAAGAAATGGTATATTTACTTAAGTATACTTGTGGTTTATGTACTTGTGGATTATTGGTACATGTGATGTATAAGTATATGTACATGATGATTATTTGTACATATGTTGTATTGTGCTTATGGTGGATTGGTTAAGCAAATACTGACTGGTGGTTGTATTCTCAGGAGGAGACAAGACTCAGTAGATTAGAATGCTGAGTAACCTGAGTCTTGAAGACTTTGGTGAGTGGATCTATATCTTCGGATATGCGGGATATGATATCCTGATTGTAACTATGCTCTTGATAAACTGTATACATGTTTGGTGGGAGATCAGATTTATGTCACACCCCGCCAAGGCGGAAACGCGAAGTGTGACGGAGAGGATCGTCATAACACATTGATATGAAAATAGAGAAACCACTAAAATGCAATTATTCAACGTGTCACGACGTTCCCCGACACAAGAGGGGACTTGTGCCGTGTAAGGTCGGTATTCATGACATCACAGTCAAAAGTAGAAATAGAAATAAGCAAAAGTAAACCCCACAACCCGGGGCAGGTAATACAGGGCATGCAAGCCTGAAAACCATAATAATCCATATCGAGAGTTTAATAATACGAAATAATTGTTTTACGTCTTGATAGAGTTTTAGTCATTCTAAGGCCCGTCTAGCATTCCTTAGGCATCCTTAGTTTGCATTATTGACGTTACCTGAAAACGAGCACTCTAAAACATCAACACAAAGGTTGGTGAGTTCGCAGGTTTTAATGAAAATAAAAGATTTACCGTACATAGCTTTGAGTTGGATCATTTGCAACAAAAATAACATGTCAAAGGATCAAATAATAAAGTACATGAACGAACATCTCAGCTTGATAGTAATCATGTTGTAGCATGTAAAAACCGAACCCCAAGGGCTCAAAAGTGTTGTCCTCCAACGAACTTTAGCCGGCCGGGAACATAAGTTGGGTTAATGTTGCCATAGCATACAAAATTTGTTGTCAACTAGGGTTCACAACCCATAGTTAGATAGCATTCAGTTGTCTTCAACTAAGATTCAATAATCCATAGTTGGATAGCATGCAAACAATGTGTTTCACAAAGAACAATTAAGTCTAACATGGCATGAGAATAATGTTAAGCATGTAAGGAGTGTCATTTCCCCCCAAAAACGTATAAGAAAAGGGGCTACGAAACTCACCTTGTCTCTTCACAACACTAGTCTTGCAAAAGGTCTAGCACGGGATCTACAATAGATACAAGTATTATAAGTCACTTGTGTAGACATTAGTTCATCCTAATGTACTCCTAAGACTTGTATAGTTCCTATAAAGCCCTAATGCCATCAATTCATAGTTACTGTTTTAATAAATCGACTTTAGAGATTTTTAGAATATACCAAAAGTTCGATTTAAATTCCCAAAATTTTACCACAGAATGTTGTGTGTCTCTACTAATTTACATAATTTATGCAGAATTATTCATAGAAGTATACTATTTTTAATAAATATAAGAAGCCACAACTAACATAAGGTTAACTGCTGATGCACACCAGATATTATATTTTTTTAATAAAATACTAAACGAATTCTAAAAATCATGAAAATTTTATAGAAAATTCTAAACTCATCATATATCCTGTTGTAAAAATTTTGAACAAAAACATAAACTTTCAAACGGATTTTTAAATCAAAACTTTGACCCTAATTCTGCCTGACATTCTGGCAGTCCTGCACACCTCTACGGTAAAATTATTTTGACCGAGAAAATAAACTTCAGAAATTACAAATCTTATGTGTAAAGAAACTAGACACAAAGACCTACGTTTTAGACAAAAGATTCGAATGAAAATCCCACATATCGACTCCTAAATGACTCCCCAAACTCGGACCATTCCACTCTTCAGAAATCATTGATCAAAAACTTGGTTGTTTAAATGTCAAAAACGCTGATTTTGCTTTCAAAAAACTCATATACCTTTCATCAAAACATTTTTAAACATACCTATGATGATTTCAACATGTTTACTACAGATCTAAGAGTTGAATGAGTAGAGAATGAAAGAGATGACGAAAGAGAATTATAAGAGTGAGAAAGATTAAGACTTTACCTTGACTTCCAATGATTAAAACCTCAAACTTGGAGCTTGAATCTTGTTTCTTGTTCTTAGATGGATGTCGACAATGGGGAGAGGGAGGGATGAGGTCTAAAATATGAAGAGGGAGAGAGGGAGGGATCGGCCAAAATAAGGGATGGGGGCTAGGGTTTAGTTATTTAGTTTAAATAGGGATAAGGTTAATTTTTTTAATTAGGAAACTAGATAATAATTATCTCTAAGTCAAATATTTATTCAAAATTTGAATTTTTACTTATTATATATATATATATTTCCAAAAATTATATATATCACATCATATTATATATATATATATTTTAAAAATTATTATAAGTTGGTGAATTGTGACAATCTAACCTAGTGAACTAAATGAAATTCTAACTTAATGCAATAAATCAATCTAACTAAACCTATTATTATAATTATTCTAATACTAAACTAGTATTCTAAGGTTGTTAGAATTTAATTCAATGTAAACGAGTAACGAATTTAGGATTTCGAAAGATACGGTTTGAATAATTAACCGAGTTTGGTGACGGATGTCACAGCATCCCCCACTTGAGAGAATTTCGTCCCGAAATTCACCTTATACTGTTGTAAGGAGTTTGGTGCTCAAACAAGTGACGATATTTGGACTTTACGTGATCCTCCCGTTCCCATGTAAACTCGGGTCCCCGCTTGGAGTTCCATCGCACTTTGACTAACGGAATCTTACTCCTCTTCAACCTCTCGACTTCCCGATCCACAATTTCCATCGGTTCCTCCACAAAATAGAGAGTGTTGTTTATTTTGATTTCATCAAGTGGCACCTGTAAGTTTTCATCCGATAAACACTTTCTTAAATTCGAAACGTGAAACGTGTCATGTACCCCACTAAGCTCTTGTGGTAGCTTTAACCGATAAGCTACCGGACCAACTCGTTCAATAATCTCAAAAGGTCCCACATATCTCGGTGCTAATTTTCCTTTTACTCCGAAACGCACCACACCCTTCCAAGGTGATACTTTCAATAGCACACGGTTGCCGACTTCGAACTCCAATGGCTTTCGCCGATTATCGGCGTAGCTCTTTTGTCGGTCTCTTGCGGTCTTGAGTCTTTCTTTAATCTGAATGATCTTATCGGTCGTTTCTTGGATAATTTCTGGTCCAATAATTTGACTTTCGCCCACTTCGGTCCAAGCAACTGGCGACCTACACTTGCGTCCATATAGTGCCTCAAACGGTGCGCAATTAATACTCGTATGGTAACTGTTGTTATAGGAAAATTCGATCAATGGTAGATGCGCATCCCAGTTTCCCCCGAAATCGATAACACACGCCCTAAGCATGTCTTCTAGGGTTTGAATTGTTCGCTCACTCTGACCATCAGTCTGAGGATGGTATGCCGTGCTCATGTCTAGCCTCGTACCCAAAGCCTTCTGAAGTGTTTGCCAAAATCGTGAAGTAAACCGACTGTCTCGATCAGATATAATGGACACAGGAACTCCGTGTCTAGTTACCACCTCTTTGATGTAAACTCTTGCTAGCTTATCCATCTTGAAGTCTTCGCGGATTGCTAAGAAGTGAGCTGATTTAGTCATTCTATCCACAATAACCCAAATGGAATCGTGTCCACTGCTTGTCCTGGGCAACTTCGTGATGAAATCCATGGTTATGTTTTCCCATTTCCATTCGGGAATCTCCGGCTGTTGCAATAGACCCGAAGGTCTTTGGTGTTCGGCTTTAACTTTTGAACAGGTTAGACATTTACTAACATAGGTGGCTATATCCTTCTTCATTCCCGGCTGGGCCTGTGCTTAGGGATTAACAGTATTTGATCTTAAGGGGCATTTTTTGCACTCAAGGGTGCCTGTACTGTTGTCCAGGATTAGCAGGGCTATCGGTAAACCTTGGTTTTGGCCGACCTTGGTTGTAGATGGTTGCAACACCGCCGGTTCTCCTTGGTTGATGAGCTATGTGTTTGGGCATGTTTGCTTTGTATGTGCTTATATATTTATTCTCTCACTTAGCTTTGTGCTAATTCCCCACTAGTTTGTTTTGCAGATACTCCGTGGTGAGTTTCTGAAGATAATAGACTAGGAATATGGACATACCACTACTCTGATGTCAAATCTTTTGTATATAGCCTGTTTTGTAATTAACACCGTAGTGGAATTTTGTAAACTTAAAACATGAAAAATATTGTATATATCTTTAGTTCTTAATGTAAGTATATGTAATTAGCTTCCGCACGCGTAATTTTATGTTAATTAAAAGTACGGTGTTACACTGTTCATGGCGAATAGATGTGGTTTGGTCCTTATGGTTCACTACTATATCGATTTGTTGCTGTCCGGATGTTCTATGTGGCGTGCTGATGTCAGAACGTGTGTTCTCGCTGATGCTGTTTGCTTGATTTCAGTGCTGACGTGGAGGTGTGTCACGTGGTCCTTGAGTGTATATAAGATGAGAGGTCTTATGGTTTTAGTTTATGATGCTTTGATCTAGTACAAAGATATTGGTGTGTACTTAAACATGCGGTTATGATGAATAAAATATTTCTTGGTTGTTCATAAAAAATATGATGGCTACAAATAATATGTGGTACTTGCAATAAGAACATATCTCAAATGAACTTCTCTTTAATTATAACTCTGTGGTAAGTTAGTGTATGCCAGTGGCCTAGGTCATAGGGTTCGAGTTTCATTATAAACAAAAAGATGTACATTTAGAAGTAGATTATAATGTAAATATGTTCATATACATACACACATCTCTTATTATAGTCGAATTTATTCCCTTTTTCCTTCATTTGAGTCTTACACTTATAAAGAAGTACAACCAAATATTTTATTTCGACTATAATAAAAGTACCTTTCATTTTTTTCATTTCATTATTATCCTACATCAAAAATTTATGGTTTTTTAATGTAGTACATGAGTTGCTTATCTACTTAATTTACAATATAAGAGTTGATCCATACATAACAATTTTTGATCATACACAATAAAATATAAACAACCAACATAAACTATACAAGTGGATGATCTATAATGTTGTGATATATAATCATTTTCATTATGTAAGACCTGTTGGATTACATAACTCCTTAACTAATACTAAAACTATAATGGGACTGAGCCCTAATCTAATGGACTAAATAGATATCCTACTAAGACCACCTTCCTTGTAATATATCTTTAACCGATTTTGAAATTAATTAAGATAAATGATATATCATTCTAATTTTTGTTCCTACTTATCTTCTTACTTATTTCATCAAGACAAGTGTCAAAATTAATAAAAAATGTGAATAAAGAGAATTAATGGAGTACATATGTCAGCATATAATGAGTAGGAGGATGAAGTAGGAACAAAAAGTATAAGGGGGTGTTTGGTTCGCGGATTTGGGCGGATTTGGGAGGAATTGGAATTCAAATCCCATGAAATAAGGTGTTTGGTTTGCAAAGTTGAGATGGGAATCAAAATCCTAGGATTTTATAAAATCCCTTGAATGAAGGATTTCAAAATCCTTAGACCCCCCTGGTATTTGGAAAACCCACGAACATGGATTTGCTCCGGTGACCATCCGACGAAAATTCCGGCGAACCATCACCATTTTCGCCGTCGCCTTCGTCGCACTACCGTCGCCGTCATCGCAAGACCGTCGTCGTCTTCAAAACCACCGTCGTTTTTTGCCACTGTAACCCTAGCCGCTGTTTGTTCGTCAGAACCACCGTCGAAATCGAAGAAATCGAAGAAACCCAAAACAGACGAAGTCGAAGACGAAGACACCCCTGCGAGATCTAGTTCAAAAAAACCCTAAACCGTCGCCGTCGTCTGTAATCGCCGCCGTCGAAGACGAAGAAACCCTAAACCGTCGAAGTCGAAGACGAAGAAACCACTGCGAGATCTAGTTCGAAGAAACCCTAAACCGTCGTCGTGGTCTGTAATCGCCGCCGTCGAAGACGAAGAAACGAAGAAACCCTAAACCGTGGTCTGTAATCGCCGCTGTCGACGTTTGCCTTCACCTTCACCGTCGACGTTCGCTTGCTTCGTCGAGCTATAGCAACCGCTCGCGGTTCACCGTCGCCGTCGTCTTTGCTGCTCGTGGTTCGCCGTCGCCGTCGCCGTCGTCAGAAAACGTGGTGGTTGGGGAGAAAACGCAGATTGCGATTGGTGGTGGAAATCCCACACATCTATTTTGAACCAAACACAATATTGGAATCTAAATCCCACTAAATGAATTCCTCCCAAATGCAATTCCCATCCATAAATCTCATTCCCTTCAAAATCAAAGAATGAACCAAACACCCCCTAGGAATATTTAATTTCTAATAAATAATAAACGAGGGTTTAATACTTTGACAGGATAATGCGTGTGTGGTCAAACACATATCTTTCATTAATTTTAAAACCCAAAAAATAATAATAATAATAATTGTTCCTTCATAACCTGTAGCTTTGATAGACTTTGACCCTTTGTCTTTCTCATTAGTCAATTCGCTGTTCGTGTATCCTCTGCTTTACCAAGAAGATCACGGGGAAAGCTAAAAGGCAGGTATTCTATTATATATATATTCCATTGTTTAAATATCCTTTTTATATGCAATCTATGAGATCCAAATGCCTCTATACTCTTACCGCATATATATCATGATGGTTAATTTCATTTTGGTTCCTTTTTTCATTTCCTAGTTTGTTTCTTCTCCAAATTATAGATCTGTTACATTATTCTGCATATTAGATGATTTGAGTGGGTTTACATTATTCTGCATATTATGATTTGAGTGGGTTTTCTTCTTTCTTCTTGACTTTTTGCTGAAAGAGTGGGAAGATGAAAAAAATGGATTTATCAATTGGGTGTCTCTAGTCTAGGTTTTATATGATTTTGACACTTTACTTTTTGTATTGTTATAATTTGGATTCAGGCTTAAAAAAAACATATGATAACTTCCTAATGCCAAAATCACAGTATGTGGGGAAAAAATGAAATCAAATTTGAAGAACAAGATGTGATTTATGCGAGGTGAAATGATTTATGATATTAACATTTCATAGTTTAGATGATGTTTATATAATAAGCTGTAAAATGAACACTAGGAAAATTCTCTCGTGCTAAATGAAAAAAGGTAACACCCTACGGTTGAAAACCATAGTCTAGTTTAATAACTTTATAAGGTAATGCGGTTATAGAACTGGTTTGGGGATTTTGATTTTTTGATTTTTTGTTTTTTCTATAATGATTAAGGAATAAGAAAAGACGTGGATATTAGACATCAACATTAGATAAATGAACCGTTAATGAACCAACCTATATTTACATATATAAGAGTTATTATAAGAATGAGTATTTATGTAAGAATGAGAGAACAAATCATAACCGTCAATTATATGTTGATCTATTTGATCTAACGGTCGTAACTCACTTCTTACAATTAATGACCATTGTAATTCATGGTTGAATAATAAACAAAATGAAAGGATAAATGTATACTATCAAATCAAAAGCTTTTATTTTGCAAAAAATACAAGAAGTCTTTTTTACTGTAAGATCATTAAATCAAAGGCCCAAATAATACATGGTATTATTGTAAATAAATTGGATTATGGAGGATATTTAAATCAAATAAGAAGGGCAAAGTAGACATTTAGCCTTAACCTAACAATAATACCCTAGATGGTGGATTCGAACCATAGTTACCGAGTACATAAAATAAAAAAATAGTAATATTTTGGTTAAAGCCAAAGGAAAAGAAATAGTTGGTGGATTCGAACCATAGTCACCGAGTATAGGGGTTGAGTGCTTAACCATTTAATTTGCATATACCTTTTGTTTTGATACAGTCACACAAATTAATAACTATAATTTCTAGATGGGTAATGAGATTTCTACTTATTGAATTGATTTATCTAAAAAATATACATGTTTTGTTAATTTATAGCATAATTTCAAATTTGTTATATATTTTATAAACAAAATAAATAGAAAAATCATTTACCTTTTCAGATAAGGTCAAAAGTTAAATATTATATATTATTAATACCATATGATTACATTATGTAACCTTTCTCACCTTTTTCCAACTTGGAAATATGAATAACTGGTTTCCCTTAATCGCTTTTACTTACGTGTATGTTCTTGTATTTTCTTTTCTTTTTTTTCATATTCTTTCATCCAAGAGTTTGAAATGTTTAATAAATAAAGTTAGTTTAGTTTTAATTTAATTATCAAAGTCATTTTCTAACAGTTTTATTATAAAATTTGAATTTAATGTATTTTGATCTTTAAAGTTACATGTTTTTTTGATTTAAACTTTAAGGTTTTTTAGATGATTTAACTCTTTAACTTTTTGTTAGAAAATTTAAGGGTTTAGTATTCAAAAGTGTACTAAAGTTGACGCTTTTTGTTATTGTGAATCTTCAACTTACAAAACTACCATTTAGTGTATTCAATTTTCTAAAACTACCATTTTATACCCTTAGTTACCTCTTTAGCAAGTTGCCAGTCATAATTTTATTTTATTTTTAATTTTCGATGCCATGTCATTTACTAAGTTGTCACATCATTAACATCCTAAATTAATAAAAAGGTAAGAAAAGATGAAACCTTCGATGAACACTACAATATATGAACACTGATAAAATATGAAGAACATATGAGGCTTTCGATGAATACACAGGATTGATAAGCACTGAATCCTTCAATAAACATACAAGAAATTAACCTAAATTGTTGAAATCAATGTTCCCGAACAAGAATCCTAAAATAGAATCCTAAAAAACAATAATAGGTCTGGGTTTGAATATTTGGGTTCAAAGAAGAAGAAATTAGACCCCCAGAATTAGAATAGATGAACAAATGAATCTTGAGCAATATGAAACGAGCAAATGAAACCTAGAAACATAACAATCAATACCCTACAATCGAATCTTGTAACAAATATTTAGCAAATGAAATCGATTTTGGAGAGAAGATCGATTAGCAGATGAAACCTAGAAACATGAAGCAAGGAAACCATGATTAAAACCCTAATTCTCGTAAGAACAGAAACCCTAAATCGAACAAAAACCCTTAATCGAACAAAAACCCCCAAATCTCGTATGAACAGAAACCCTAAGTCGAACAAATACCCTAAACTTACCTAGGTCGAAGATGATGGTGTTCTTGAATGGTTCAGTCAATGGTGCAGTCGATTGAGTCGATCGATGAAGACGAAGATGAAGCAGATCGATGAAGCGATGGCGATGAAGATGAAGCAGAAATGCAGGCGATTCATGGTGGCCATGGTGAATCTTGAAGCAGGCGATGAAGCAATACATCTTGAAGTACATCGATGAAGCGATGGCGGTCGAAGATGAATCTTGAAGCAGGCGATTCATGGTGGCCATGGTGGCGATGGCAACTGGCGATTCATGGTGGCCTCGGTCGAAGATGCATAGTGAATCTTGAAGCATGCCCCGATGAAGAAGCGTCTATGATATTATTATTATTATTATTATTATTATTATTATTCAATTATTTGTGAACAAATATTATCCATCTCGGCATCCAATCAGATGCCACATCAGCAAAACCTGTGCCACATCAGCATTACCTGCTCAATAAGTAACCGGATACACTAAATGTTAGTTTTAGAACGTTGGATACACTAAATGGTAGTTTTGATAGATGGGTATACACAATAGCAAAAAGTGACAACTTCGGTATACTTTTAAAAACTAAACCCAAAATTTAACACTAAGTTTTTAAGAAAACTACATGTATGATAAAATAAAGTGGGTAAAATAAAAAACATACAAAATTTAAGAAATTAATCAGTTTTTTTTAAGATATAAATAAAGTGGGTAAGATTAATTGAAGCTTCAAGGTTAAATCATTTGATTTTTGGAGCTTGTAATCAAAACAGATTTTAAACTTTATAACATAATAACTATTTAATAAAGATATTGATAATTAAACCAAATTTGATAGCCGGAAATTGACTTGATTAGTAATACCTGATTGAAATGTTTATCATTTATTTTACTATTAGGTTTATTTACCACTAGTTATCATAATTTATTATATATCTACCCATTTTACAATACTAGCAGAGTGCTAATGCTGCGGCGGCGGCGAATAGTTTTTCCGACAACTTGCCCATTTTAAGCATCAAGTTATTTAAATACTATAAATGTGTATGAATTTAGGTTATAAGTTATTCAAATTCATAAGTTCTATTTATATATATTTTCTAATAATTAAGTTAAAATATTTATTAAGTGATAGAATATTTATATATAATTAGTTGTTAAAACATTTTGTAATTTTTAAGTTAATTGGCATTGACTTGATGTGTTAAATATTTTCTTATTATGGAAATGTTTAGTTACTAAAATGGTATGTATACATCTTATTAACTCAATATAGTTGTTACTTCATTTAATAATTTACATTTAATTTGATATTAGGTTAAGTTAGTAATTTTAAATTACTTAAAATTAAGAGATTAAGACAAATGCTTAAATGCTTTATAAGATAGTAGAGATTATATATTATATAACTGAATGTAACAACTTGCATAATAATATATGTGTATAGATATTGAATATACATAATTAGAGAATTTCATCATAATATATATTTATAAAGATTAGTTTTATAACAGGAGTTTTTTTATTAATATATTTTATATAAATTAATATTGAATAATAATAACCATACCAGTAGAAATGGTAATATTTATTTCTATAAACAACAGTTATTTTTAACTTGTATTTTAACTTTTCATGTATGAGATATGGTTACCATTTTAAAAAATCAAAACCGTATTTTTACATTTATTCATAGCAGTAAAGGGTTTTGATTAACATTTTCCATGCATATTTACTTTTACATAAATATGTAATATATAAAGTCGGTGTATATATGTGATTTATTCAGCCATTCATAAAGTTATGCTAATCAACAATATTTAGAATATATTTTGATCATTGTTTTACTTTTATCATCATTTGTAGGTTTGTTGAAAATGGAGGCTGTAATAATGGAAATGCTCATACGTCCTGTTGCTAAACTTTTGACGGATCACATTACGCGCAAGCTACGGTATCTAACTTCCTGCACAAAATATGTTATGGATATGAGAGACAAAAGTAGCGATTTAAGTGCTAGAAGAGATGAACTCAATGACCACATTAGAAGACAAGGAATAACTGATTTAGAGACTCCAGGTCATGTAAAGCGTTGGTTGGAATACGTTGGAAAAATTGAAGCTGAAGTTAAAACTATTTCACTAATCAATCGTGGATGCTCTAATATAAAAAGGAGGTACAAAGTAGGTAAAGATGCTCGTAATGCTGCAAACAGGGTTGATCGACTTTCTTATCGAACAAAATCCCGGAACTTCGTGGGATCCTATCCGGAGACCTCTTGGAAGAGTATACTCCGAACAAGCATCTACATCTGCACAATTACCATGGTGGAGAAACCCAAAGTGACTTTAGTTCAAGAGCTAAACTATTCATGGAAGCTTTGAAGTTCCTCCAACAAGATGACAATATTCAAGTTATAGCGCTATCCGGTATAGGTGGTGTTGGAAAAACCACAATGATGGAACAGTTGAGAGAGGATGCAAAAGCTAAGAAGATGTTTGGTTGGATTGTGAAGGCGGTTATCGGTAAAGACCGTATCATGTCTAAAGTCCAAACCGCCATAGCAGAGTACATAAGCGAACCTCTAACTGGAGTGATCACCGAAGGAGCAAGGGCAGATTGTCTCCGTCAAAGATTCGAAAACTTATTAAGAGATGGAAAAAAGATTCTAGTTATATTGGATGATGTGTGGGAGAAGTTTGATCTAAAAGATATTGGATTAGCAAGTCCTTTACCGAATGGAGTGAAGTTGTTGCTCACATCACGAAATGAAGATGTATGTAGAGCGATTGCAGCTGATGTTCTTTCGGTTATTAAAGTAGTTAAAGTTGAGGCTTTGCTGAAGGAAGAAGCACATAATTTATTTTTTCAAATTACAGGATTGTCAGAAGTAGATGATCGTGATCGATATGAAATAGGATGTGATATTGCCAAAAAATGTGGTTATTTACCCCTTGCCATCAAACTCATTGCTGCAACCCTTGTAGGTAAAGAAAAGCACGACTGGGGAACCACACTTGATTGTTTGATGAATAAAGATATTAGTGATGATCTAAAGGAAATTATCGATGTAAGCTATAAGGCTCTACGAGATGAGGAAAAAGAGATTTTACTACTTTGTGGGTTGCATCCAGAGGATTCTAATATTCCCATTGAGGATTTGACAAGATATGTATGGGGACTAAGACTATTCAAAAGAGTTCCAACTTTCGGATATGCTAGAGGCAAGACTGAAACATGTGTGAGCAATATCAAGAGTGCAAATTTGTTATTGGATAGCGATGGTGATAACAAAGGATGTGTAAAAATGCATGATCTTGTGCTTGCATTTGTGGTAGATATTGTTTCTAAATGTAAAGATGCCTGGATCATTGACCATAGTGATGAGTCAAATTGGAGGGAAGTTGGAAGGAGCGAGTCTTGCAAGAGATTATCATTATCATGCTATGGTAGTTCTGACTTCCCTCATGACTTCAAGTTTCCAAACCTCTCTGTTTTGAAGCTTATTGATGGAGATTCTTCACTCAAGTTTCCTGTTGACTTCTATGAAGAGATGACAAATCTTGAAGTCATAGGATATGAAAGAATGGAGTTTCCGTTGCTTCCAACATCATTTCAGTGCTCCCCCAACCTTCGAACACTTTGTCTCGATCGCTGCTCGTTGCCATTTGATTACTCTTGCATTGGAGATCTTTTAAATCTAGAAGTGCTAAGCTTTGCCAAGTCTGACATTAGCAAGCTACCATCCACATTTCGGAATTTGACGAAGTTAAGGTTATTGGATTTAACAGATTGTTATGATCTTCTTATTGATGATGGCGTATTGGGAAATTTAGGCAGACTTGAAGAGCTGTATATGAGTGATAGTAAAACGAATATTAATTTCACAAATGGAAGCTATAACGATGTAGCAAAGCTTTCAAAGAACCTTTCTACGTTAGAAGTTGAATTCATTAACAAAGATGCTCTACCCATGAACATGCTATTTGAGAAACTTAAACGGTTCAAGATCTCAGTGGGACGTTCTTTATGGGAAGACGCTAAAGACATGGAAGGGGAAAGTAACAAAGACACACCATCATATAGAAACACCTTGATGCTTGTCACAAACAAAGATAACATACTGGAATCCAGAATGAATAAGTTATTTGAAAAGACAGAGAATCTTTACTTGAAAATTGATGGTATGGAAGATCTTGAACAAGTGGACGTTCATCCTCCTCCTTTATCCTCTTCATTCCACAATCTAAGATCACTAGTCGTTGCAGGGTGTGAAAAGATGAGGTACCTATTCACACTTAATGTTGCAAAAGCTTTGTCAAGGCTTGATACACTAGAAATAGCCAAATGCCTTTTGATGGTATCAATCATACATACGGAAGGTGATGAAGCACATAATATTACATTTTCTAAATTGATAAGTTTAACTTTAGATGATCTACCAGAACTATCGTGTTTGTGCAACAATGTCAATATAATTCAGCTACCACATCTCTTAAAGTTGGAGCTTTCTGGCCTTCCAAAGTTCAGAAGCATTTATTGCTACAATGAGGTGGCAACATATTCTAATAATTCTCTAATTCAACCTTTTTTGAACAAACAGGTAAAATATGCTCTGTGCTAATATTAGTCGAATAATTTTTTCAATTATGAGTTACAAAAAATAAATAATTTTCACGTTGTGTTTAAGCTTCAATAAGTAAGGCCCTTTTGTCTAAAAAAGTTCAATGGATCAACTAACACACAAGGCTGAAATATATTGCAGGTTGTTATTCCCATATTAGAGGAACTCTATATTGAAGATATGGTGAACTTAGAGGAGCTATGGCCTTTTGAATATGGTAGCAGTGAAAAAGTAAATACCTTCATGTTGAGAAGTATTAAAGTAACAAGATGTGATCGTCTTATGAACCTGTTTCCGAGCAATATTCCTATGTTGTTGTTGCATCATTTAGAAGAACTTTAAGTTAAATGTTGTGCTTCCCTTGAAACCTTATTTGATATTGATATGGATAAGGTTTCTGAATTGAAGGATGATAGCGTATTAAGAAGAATTAACATAAGTTATTGTGAAGGTCTTGTAAGTCTGTTTCCGAGAAATCCTATGTCGTTGATGCGTCATTTAGAAGAGCTTGTGATTAGAGAATGTTCTTCAATTAAAACGTTATTCAACATTGATTTAGATAGGGTTTCTAAAATTCAAGAATGTAGCAGCATGTTGAGAAAGATTCAGGTAGATAAATTAGAAACGCTAAGAGAAATCTGGAGGGTGAAAGGTTTAAATGATGACAATAATGTTGTTATCAGTGGCTTCCAAGCAGTTGAAAGCATAATCATTGAAGAGTGCAAGAGCTTTCAAAATGTATTCACACCTACTAATGCCAATTTCAATATGGAAGCACTTATGGACATTAAGATAGTCTATTCTGGAGAATGTAAGGATACCCGAGACCTAGAGGTACGGTCATTACTAACTTTGTATCTTTCAATAAAAGAAATTAATATCACTTTGGCTTATAAGGCTTTGTTTTTTAATCTTGTTAAAAAAATATTTTCGTATTTGCCCATTCCAGCTTTTTATCACTTAATTTGAATGCTATCTAATCTTTGGTAAATATATTCCTTGTGATATCTTGATGTGTAGATTGATGTTGCATTTCCATCCTCTATCATGCACAATTTCCGCCATCTACATAAGATTAAAATAAGACAATGCGAAAGAGTGGATGTGGTTTTTGAAATAGAGAGTGGAAGCAGTAAGGATTTAGCAAAAACCCAACAACAACTACTACTTCCCAACCTCGCGAAAATAGAGTTGAGACATATGAAGAAGATGAGTCATGTTTGGAAGTGTAACTGGAATGAATTCTTGAATCTTCAAAAACAGCCGGAAATGCCATTCCGAAGCCTCACAACCATAAGTCTCTTTGATTGCGACAATATTAAGTACTTGTTTTCACCCCTCATGGTGATACTTCTTTCCAACTTAAAGAAAATCAGGATAGAATGGTGTTCTCTTATTAAAGAAGTTGTTTCAAACATGGATGACATTAATGATGAAGACTTAATGCCTATTTCACCATCATTATCATCTACCCAAACAATCACCACTTTCTTTCCTCATCTTGATTTTCTAATCCCTTGTTTGTTTCACCGTAATGCGAAGGAATGTAAATGATTTTTAAATCCATCCATGTTAGTTACGTAATGACATTCCTTTACCTAAAGTAATATTAACACTTCGAAGAACTCAATTCCTTTCAAAATAATATTACCAAACGCAATATACAACGGAATTTGATTTCAATTCCATTACATTCCTTCAAATTACGGTGAAACAAACTGGACCTAAGTCTTCATGGACTCCCAAATCTGAAGCGTATTGGTGGTGGTGGTGGTGGTAAGGGTTCGAGGAATGAGGCGTCTTTCATTAATACTACTACGCCTACCTCCACTAAGGTATGCTTTATTTGTATCTCACAGGCTACACGTAATTTATTTCCTTTGCTACCCGTCTTTTCCAGATTAATATTGACAAGAAGAAAACTATTATCTAATGAGAGAGATATATTAGTGATATATATATATATATATATATATATATATATATAGAAATTGAATCAATAAAGAACCATGTGTTAAACAAAGAACCTAAAAAACCAATCTGGACTTTTGGATCATCAAAATCAATGGATGAGATTGATCGGTGGTAAAACTGTAATTATTATGTATTAATTTAGGAAGGATATGGCAAAAATGTAATTATCCACACCCAAACCCACGATTTAAAAAAAAAAAACCACCAAAAACTTTAAATTGCCATAACTTTTTAAGTTTTGTGAATTTAATCAAAAAAATTATACCATTCTTTTAGTTTTTTAATCCTCTTTCAAACAAGATCACTCTTCCTACACTTTTTTAAAATTTTTTTGAAAATGATTTTTTTTTTTGCATTTTGGCAGCTACGTAGGAAAAACATCTTTTTTTTTTGCATTTTGGCAGCTCGTCACTAATGAGCTGAATGTCGTAGCTAATGAGCTGAATGTCGTCGCTAATGAGCTGAATGTCGTCGCAAAAGGTTCGTCTCAGATCAGAAATTAGCGACGATCAAGTTTTTTTTTGCGTTTTTCGTTTTTGCATTTTGTATGTTTATACGATTTATGTTCTACATTCTGCATGTTTTTTGCATTCTGCATTTTGCATGTTTTTTGCATTTTGTATTCTTCATGTTTTAGGCTTTAGGCTTAAATTACCCAGCTCAAAATGCAAACTACGGATTTTGCATTTAGGCTTGAATTACCCAGCTCAAAATGCAAACTACGGATTTTGCATTTTGGGCTTGAATGAACCCAACTCAAAATGCAAACTACGGATTTTGCATTTTAGGCTTGAATGAACCCAGCTCAAAATGCAAACTACGGATTTTGCATTTTGAGTTTGAATGAACCCAGCTCAAAATGCAAACTTTGCATTTCAAAAAAAAAAAAAGTTTCAGAAATATATCAAGTCCGGTCTTGTTTGAAAGAGGACGAAAAACTGAATCTAACGGTATAATTTTTATGTTAAAATTGTTAAGAACGAACGAGTTATGATCATTTAAAGTAAATGGGGGGTTTTTTTTAAGTTTGTTGATGGGTTTTGCTTGTGGTGCTGTAGGCGCCGATGAGTTTTTTTTTTTTTAATTTCTTTTTTTGCCTCTAAACAATGTGCCACATGTAATCATCATGGAGGTTTTTTAGGTTCTTTGTTTAAGGGAGGTTCTTTGTTTAACCACACCCTATACCCTATATATATATATATATATATACCAACAAGGGGGGTATGACGGATTTTTTGGGTTTCCGTTAAACCACTGAAATTGAAAATAAATCATGAAATAAATAAGATTAAAAACAAGAGAAAAGATAAACTCACTTAGAAATGTAGAGGTTGGAATCACCAGAGGATATTTGCAGCGGTAGTTCCAAGAGAAGAATATTTTTGGTTTTTTGATACTACTAAGGGATATAATATGAAGTATAAAGGATTAAGGATTATGCTAAGAGAGTAGAAGAGAGAGTGTTTAGGCTGCCATGGGTTTTCTGAATAAACTCGTAATTTTATTGATTTGAGTTCTCTGCGTATTTACAAATGAGCATTTGATCGTTTATATAGACGATCGAGTTACAATATGACAAAATACGTTAACTAACCTTCCTACTCTAATAATTTACATTAACAAGGAAGTCAAAAAAGCTACGTACAAAGATGTGAAATTTTCAAAGTGTCATAACTCTTGTCAGAAGTTTGTTGATTTTTTATTTTTTATTTTTATTTTTTTGTCTTTTGTGTATGTGCGCCACTGCATACGTCTGATTTGCATTATTGTATATGTTGTTGCGTCACTGCTTACGTCCGATCTGCATTATTGGTTGTTGTTGAAGATTCTCTAGAAGTCTCGGTGTGTTTCATCGATGGATGGTGCTGTAGCCGTATCGTCTTCTAAAGCAAAATTAACATTTTCTTCATTGTTGATGTCTTCTGTTTTCATCATCTCTCCTTCCCCTGAAAAAGGAAGAAGCATGTTCCAGTTTTTGTGTGACCAAATTTGCACATAGTGGCCTTCTGCTAGTAACTTGAAACTCTCCCAGAAAAAGTCTTGTGGTAGATTTGGGGTTTGCTGAAAGAGCGTTACTTGTTGAATAAAGTTCTCACATGCTTCAAAATTTATTTCTGTAGATGCTTCGAGCTGCTTGAACATATTTTGTGTAGCCAATCTATATATATATATAGGGGGAGGGTTCATGCGAGAACCGTTGTTAGTGCGAGAACCGCGAGAACCAATCTCAGCCGTTCCTTGGATATAGGAAGTATCATGGATGTAGAGCGTGGAGGGATAGGGTGTGGCAGGGTGCATGTGAGGAATTCATGGGTGGGCAATGACATTGAAGGAGGGGGAATTGGACGGCTCAGATTGGTTCTCGCGGTTCTCGCGCTAACAACGGTTCTCGCATGAACTTTTGTCTCTATATATATATATATATATATATATATATATATGTGTGTGTGTGTGTGTGTGTGTGTGTGTTAGCTTTAAGTTATCGAACAAAATCCCGGAACTTCGTGGGATCCTATCCGGAGACCTCTTGGAAGAGTATATTCCGAACAAGCATCTACATCTGCACAATTACCAACATCATATGGTGGAGAAACCCAAAGTGACTTTAGTTCAAGAGCTAAACTATTCATGGAAGCTTTGAAGTTCCTCCAACAAGATGACAATACTCAAGTTATAGCGCTATCCGGTATAGGTGGTGTTGGAAAAACCACAATGATGGAACGGTTGAGAGAGGATGCAAAAGCTAAGAAGATGTTTGGTTGGATTGTGAAGGCGGTTATCGGTAAAGACCGTATCATGTCTAAAGTCCAAACCGCCATAGCAGAGTACATAAGCGAACCTCTAACTGGAGTGATCACCGAAGGAGCAAGGGCAGATTGTCTCCGTCAAAGATTCGAAAATTTATTAAGAGATGGACAAAAGATTCTAGTTATATTGGATGATGTGTGGGAGAAGTTTGATCTAAAAGATATTGGATTAGCAAGTCCTCTACCGAATGGAGTGAAGTTGTTGCTCACATCACGAAATGAAGATGTATGTAGAGCGATTGCAGCTGATGTTCTTTCGGTTATTAAAGTAGTTAAAGTTGAGGCTTTGCTGAAGGAAGAAGCACATAATTTATTTTTTCAAATTACAGGATTGTCAGAAGTAGATGATCGTGATCGATATGAAATAGGATGTGATATTGCCAAAAAATGTGGTTATTTACCCCTTGCCATCAAACTCATTGCTGCAACCCTTGTAGGTAAAGAAAAGCACGACTGGGGAACCACACTTGATTGTTTGATGAATAAAGATATTAGTGATGATCTAAAGGAAATTATCGATGTAAGCTATAAGGCTCTACGAGATGAGGAAAAAGAGATTTTACTACTCTGTGGGTTGCATCCAGAGGATTCTAATATTCCCATTGAGGATTTGACAAGATATGTATGGGGACTAAGACTATTCAAAAGAGTTCCAACTTTCGGATATGCTAGAGGCAAGACTGAAACATGTGTGAGCAATATTAAGAGTGCAAATTTGTTATTGGATAGCGATGGTGATAACAAAGGATGTGTAAAAATGCATGATCTTGTGCTTGCATTTGTGGTAGATATTGTTTCTAAATGTAAAGATGCCTGGATCATTGACCATAGTGATGAGTCAAATTGGAGGGAAGTTGGAAGGAGCGAGTCTTGCAAGAGATTATCATTATCATGCTATGGTAGGTCTGACTTCCCTCATGACTTCAAGTTTCCAAACCTCTCTGTTTTGAAGCTTATTGATGGAGATTCTTCACTCAAGTTTCCTGTTGACTTCTATGAAGAGATGACAAATCTTGAAGTCATAGGATATGAAAGAATGGAGTTTCCGTTGCTTCCAACATCATTTCAGTGCTCCCCCAACCTTCGAACACTTTTTTTCGATCGCTGCTCGTTGCCATTTGATTACTCTTGCATTGGAGATCTTTTAAATCTAGAAGTGCTAAGCTTTGCCAGGTCTGACATTAGCAAGCTACCATCCACATTTCGGAATTTGACGAAGTTAAGGTTATTGGATTTAACAGATTGTTCTGATCTTCTTATTGATGATGGCGTATTGGGAAATTTGGGCAGACTTGAAGAGCTGTATATGAGTAATAGTAAAACGAATATTAATTTCACAAATGGAAGCGATAACGATGTTGCAAAGCTTTCAAAGAACCTTTCTACGTTAGAAGTTGAATTCATTAACAAAGATGCTTTACCCATGAACATGCTATTTGAGAAACTTAAATAGTTCAAGATCTCAGTGGGACGTTCTTTATGGGAAGACACTAAATACATGGAAGGGGAAAGTAACAAAGACACACCATCATATAGAAACACCTTGATGCTTGTCACAAACAAAGATAACATACTGGAATCCAGAATGAATAAGTTATTTGAAAAGACAGAGAATCTTTACTTGAAAATTGATGGTATGGAAGATCTTGAACAAGTGGACGTTCATCCTCCTCCTTTATCCTCTTCATTCCACAATCTAAGATCACTAGTCGTTGCAGGGTGTGAAAAGATGAGGTACCTATTCACACTTAATGTTGCAAAAGCTTTGTCAAGGCTTGATACACTAGAAATAGCCAAATGCCTTTTGATGGTATCAATCATACATACGGAAGGTGATGAAGCACATAATATTACATTTTCTAAATTGATAAGTTTAGCTTTAGATGATCTACCAGAACTATCGTGTTTGTGCAACAATGTCAATATAATTCAGCTACCACATCTCGTAAAGTTGGAGCTTTCTGGCCTTCCAAAGTTCAGAAGCATTTATTGCTACAATGAGGTGGCAACATATTCTAATAATTCTCTAATTCAACCTTTTTTGAACAAACAGGTAAATATGCTCTGTGCTAATATTAGTCGAATAATTTTTTCATTTATGAGTTACAAAAAATAAATAATTTTCACGTTGTGTTTAAGCTTCAATAAGTGAGGCCCTTTTGTCTAAAAAAGTTCAATGGATCAACTAATTAACACACAAGGCTTAAATATATTGCAGGTTGTTATTCCCATATTAGAGGAACTCTATATTGAAGATATGGTGAACTTAGAGGAGGTATGGCCTTTTGAATATGGTAGCAGTGAAAAAGTAAATACCTTCATGTTGAGAAGTATTAAAGTAACAAGATGTGATCGTCTTATGAACCTGTTTCCGAGCAATATTCCTATGTTGTTGTTGCATCATTTAGAAGAACTTGAAGTTAAATGTTGTGCTTCCCTTGAAACCTTATTTGATATTGATATGGATAAGGTTTCTGAATTGAAGGATGATAGCGTGTTAAGAAGAATTAACATAAGTTTTTGTGAAGGTCTTGTAAGTCTATTTCCGAGAAATCCTATGCCGTTGATGCGTCATTTAGAAGAGCTTGTGATTAGAGAATGTTCTTCGCTTAAAACGTTATTCAACATTGATTTAGATAGGGTTTCTAAAATTCAAGAATGTAGCAGCATGTTGAGAAAGATTCAGGTAGATAAATTAGAAACGCTAAGAGAAATCTAGAGGGTGAAAGGTTTAAATGATGACAATAATGTTGTTATCAGTGGCTTCCAAGTAGTTGAAAGCATAATCATTGAAGAGTGCAAGAGCTTTCAAAATGTATTCACACCTACTAATGCCAATTTCAATATGGAAGCACTTATGGACATTAAGATAGTCTATTCTGGAGAATGTAAGGATACCCGAGACCTAGAGGTACGGTCATTACTAACTTTGTATCTTTCAATAAAAGAAATTAATATCACTTTGGCTTATAAGGCTTTGTTTTTTAATCTTGATCAAAAATTATTTTCGTATTTGCCCATTCAAGCTTTTTATCACTTAATTTGAATGTTATCTAATCTTTTTGTAAATATATTCCTTGTGATATCTTGATGTGTAGATTGACGCTGCATTTCCATCCTCTATCATGCACAATTTACGTCATCTACATAAGATTAAAATAAGACAATGCGAAAGAGTGGAGGTGGTTTTTGAAATAGAGAGTGGAAGCAGTAAGGATTTAGCAAAAACCCAACAACAACTACTACTTACCAACCTCACGAAAATAGAGTTGAGACATATGAAGAAGACGAGTCATGTTTGGAAGTGTAACTGGAATGAATTCTTGAATCTTCAAAAACAAGCCGAAATGCCATTCCGAAGCCTCACAACCATAAGTCTCTTTGATTGCGACAATATTAAGTACTTGTTTTCACCCCTCATGGTGATACTTCTTTCCAACTTAAAGAAAATCAGGATAGAATGGTGTTCTCTTATTAAAGAAGTTGTTTCAAACATGGATGACATTAATGATGAAGACTTAATGCCTATTTCACCATCATTATCATCTACCCAAACAATCACCACTTTCTTTCCTCATCTTGATTTTCTAAGTCTTCATGGACTCCCAAATCTGAAGCGTATTGGGGTGGTGGTGGTGGTAAGGGTTTGAGGAATGAGGCGTCTTTCATTAATACTACTACGCCTACGTCCACTAAGGTATGCTTTATTTGTATCTCACAGGCTACACGTAACTTATTTCCTTTGCTACCCGTCTTTTCCAGATTAATATTGACAAGAAGAAAACAATTATCTAATGAGAGAGATATATTAGTGATATATATATATATATATATATATATATATATATATATGTGTGTGTGTGTGTGTGTGTGTGTGTGTTAGCTTTAAGTTAATCTTATTTAGTAACACGAGTATACGCTAGTGACTTTAACAAGTAAATTGATTAAAGTAAATTAAGAAAAACTAAGTGTGCTAATAAATAGTACCTTATATATATATTAAAAAGACAGAAAACTAAATGATTGGTCAGAAATGGTTTTCGTATGAAAAACGGTTCTAATTTGAAATATATGTATGTATGTGCGTGTGTGTATGTATATGTACATACACACACACACACACACACACACACATATATATATATATATATATATATATATATATATATGGACGGTTCAAACGAAATCTACGATAACAAATTATAGTCATTGATCAAAAAGACGAAGGGTCCAAATTATAGAGTTATTAATGGATAATCATAAACTAATCAAACTTATCCTTAATTAATTAAGGGCAATTTGGACATTTTCACATTACCCCACTTTTTAAAACTAATATATCCATCAAACGCAAAGGTGTTAAATTACGAAAATTATACCAAATTAACGAGAAAATTATTCTCTTTAATTTGAGATCGATCTTGCTTTTTTTGGAATTTTTTTTTTGTATTTTGAGTTTTTTTCAGTACAAGTATCGACATGTGAAGATGTGCAAATTACTAAGTTTTGTTTTCAATACTGGTCTTAACATGTGCAAATATACACATGTGTGCATAAGCACATATTCACCTAGTTTTTTTCTGAACAGATGTAGATATGCATGTGTGCATATATGCACATGTGCATGTGTAGAGACTTGTGTTGAAAAAACCCAGCAAACGAACATGATTTTTCCGAAAAAATATAGCAAGATCGGTATCAAATTAAAGAGCATAATTTCCTCGTTAAATTGGTATAATTTTCGTAATATAACACTTTTTTGTTTGATGGATATATTAGTTTAAAAAAAATTAGGGTAATGTAAAAATGTCCAAATTACCCTTGTAATTTAAACTAAAAAAACAGTTCTCGTTTTAACATCTCTCTGTGTAGATATATAATGTCAAATTGTTTTGCTTTTCTATTTCAATTTATATGTGTGCGTGTGTTATACTTTTTAGAGTTAAAGTTACTTTGAAAAACCTATAGATATGATTTAAGTCATGACGTTAAAATGCATTTGTAGTTCAAGGCCTTGACCGCATTTGTTATCACTTAATAATTACTTTTTGATGTCAGGAGTACCATTCTATTTTGTTTTAAACGTACAACCAATTATGTACACAAAAATATATCATACGTACGTGGTAAGAACAATAATAAAGCTTTCTTGACGTAATAACATCTCTTCGATCGGTTGTTTAGACATACTTTTAATTTTACATTCATAACTCTTTATTACAGGCTTCTCAAGTGACCAATGTTTTCCCTTGGTCCTTGTGTCAATACTCTAGAAAGATATCTATAAGAGATTGTCATACACTGTCAAGTGTTATTCCATCTTATGCACTTGGACACATGCAAAAGCTTCAAATGCTGGAAATTGATGGTTGCGACTCTATGATAGAGGTATATGAAAGTGAAGGGATCAACAACGAAATTGATGGTGGCGGTAGTAATAATGTTGCTGAAGGAAGTAGTGTTACTCATCCTACACTGGAATCTTCAAGGCTAAAAAATATTAATCTGCCTCAGCTAATACACCTAAAGAAAGTCAAACTTGTTAGTTGTGACCTTTTGCAACATGTGTTCACGTTTTCTGCACTTGAAAGCCTCGAGCAACTCGAAAAGTTGGAGATAAGCATATGTAAAGCAATGAAAGTGATAGTGAAAGAAGAAAACGAAGAGAAAACAGAGAAGAATGTGGCGTTTCCCGTCTAAAGTCCATTAAGCTAGTCAATCTACCAAACCTGGACGGTTTCTTTTTTGGAAAGAATGACTTCCTATGGGAATCATTGGAGTTGGTTAGGATCTCTACATGCCCTCGGATAAGGTTGTTCACAAACGGCCAGTCTACAACTCCGAAGCTCAACTTCATAGATACAGACTTTGGTAAATATGTTCCTGAAAATGGCCTTAATTTTGATGTGACAGCCAACTTGGATCAGGTATATATAATATTTTCAATTTACTTGCATAATCTTACAAGTGTTAGTTGCAAATTCCCTTGATAGGGTCTCAATATCGTCGACATAAAGAAGTAAATATGCAGTCTGAGTTCCATGACGATACACAACTAGAGAATTGTCACATGCATTGCTGAAAATCAATATAAATCACCCAATTGTAAAAGGGATTAGAGATAATAATAGTTTGGGTGTAAATTAACATATATTGTCCTTTCATATATGTAAATAATACCTTGAAAGGCCAAAATATGCTATAAATAGTTGTGATTAGATATATGAGACCACCTCTATGGTCTCATATATAGTTAAAAAGTGTCGTTAGAGGTTACAAATCTCTACAACGCCCCCTCACGTGTGGGGTTCTTTTTTTTTTCTCGCGCCTAACACGTGGATACTTATGGGTTAAGTGGAGTGGGTGAACCTTTGCTCTGATACCATGTAAGTTTGTAGGGTTCCAACTCAAAACCAATTGGTTATGAGAGGAGTGACCCAAGACTCTTATAAAGCTCATTACAAAGTCACTCTCCGTCCAATGTGGGACATTACTCAATGTGGATTTAGTTGTGACTTTTCTAAGTCAAAGGGTCATAAGTGTAAACTTGTTAGAAGTTGGAGGCTTTAGTTGAAATGTTGTTTTGTCTTGTGTGTATATATATTGTGCAGTACGCACGAGATGATAATCATCTTCTTCATTTTTCAAGATAGCAATTACAGAGAGAGAGAGTTACAATTGCAGTTTCATATTCTTGTCATTTTTCTTTGATCGATTAATACCATTTAAGAGTTTGGTGTACCATTTTTGTTCATAAACCACAACAAAGTGGTATCAGAGCTTCAAGGGCTCGAATTTTTTTTCTGGGTTTGTGAGTGTTGCCGGAAAAGCGTGTTCGCCGGAAAAGCGTGTTTCGTGGCGGTCTGTTTCTTTTTTCTCGCCGGTCATTTCTTGAAGCCAAGGGTTCTTGTTTTACGAAGAGTGGGTCAAGTGATCATTCAGATCACTGCCAATTTTGAAGTCACGATACAAGTGGGTTTTCTTGGGGTAACTTTCAAGAACAGAGAGTATTCTCTTGGAGGTAGACGACGAGAATTTGTTTTTCAGACTTGGTCTCGGTTATCAAACACTTTGGGTGTTCGTGGAGAAGGCAGTTGATTGTAATTTTGTTGGATTCTGCTATCGAAGAACAAAAGGGAACCACCGTGGGTTTTGTTTTCTTTTTCCTTGGCATCTGTTATTTGAAGGAACTGATGGGTTTTGTTTTCTTTTTTGAAGAAAATAAACAAGTACACTAGTACTATTAAAGAAAACAGCGAATTTTTTATCAAGAAAGTTTCAACAACAATTTTGAAAAGTCAATATGGCTCCACCATTAATGATGATTGAGAAGTTCACCGGGAAAAATAATTTCAGTTTATGGAGACTCAAGATGAGGGCATTGTTGAAACGTGAAGGGATTTGGCAACCGTTATCGGGTGAAAGACCCGAAGATATGGAGGATGTCGAGTTTATTCAACAAGATGAAAAGGCTCATTCAACGATCTTGTTATCACTTTCGGACGAGGTACTCTATGAGGTGGCGGAGGAAGAAACCGCAGCGGGTTTATGGCTGAAATTAGAGTCATTGTACATGACGAAATCGTTGACCAACAAGTTACTTCTAAAACAACGTTTATTCTCATTAAAGATGAAGGAAGGATCGGTTCTTAAAGATCATCTTGATGAGTTGAATTCAATCTTGATGGATCTTAAGAATGTGGAGGTAAAAATCGAAGACGAAGATGCGGCGTTAATCTTGCTTGTTTCTTTACCCCCGTCATATGAGAATTTTGTGAATTCGTTTGTTGTTGGTAGAGATACCATTTCACTTGAAGAAGTAAGGTCAAGTCTCCATTCAAGAGAACTTCGTCAAAAGGCATCGGGAAATGGTGTAGAATCTCAACCGGTGGGGTTGAATGTGGTTCGAAATGACCGAAATGGTGATCGATCAAACAAAGAAAAGGGGAAACAACGAAGAGGAAGGTCAAAATCACGAAGTAGAAAACCGGGTTCAAAAGATATTTGTCACAATTGTGGTGAAAAAGGCCATTGGAGAAGAGAATGCCCCAAGTATAAGTCAAATGGTTCTAATGCTAATATGGCCAAGGAAGATACAAATTCGGAAGCGGATTTGGTTCTTATGGTATCTAGTTGTTGTTTGGGAAATTCACTAGAGTGGATTTTAGATTCGGGATGTTCTTTTCATATGTGTCCATACAAGGAGTGGTTTTCGACATATCAAGAACAAGATTCCGGGAGTGTATTAATGGGTAATGACGTGGCATGCAAGGTGATTGGCATCGGGTCAATCAAGATTCGTATGCATGATGGAATCGTGAGGACTCTATCCGACGTTAGACATGTTCCGGATTTAAAGAAAAGTTTGATATCGTTGAGCACTCTTGATGCTAAGGGATACAAGTATTCCGGTTCGGGTGGAGTACTTAAAGTGTCAAAAGGAGCATTGGTTGTCATGAAAGGAATTAAAGAATCCACTTTGTATGTGTTAAAGGGCGAGACGGTTTTAGACAAAGGCACCGTTGCTATTTCTCAAACCCAAGATTCAAACCCGGATTTAACCAAGATGTGGCATATGAGGCTTGGTCATGTTGGAGAAAAAGGCATGGAATTATTGAGCAATCGAGGTCTTTTGGATGGACATAAAGTGACAAAGTTGGGATTTTGTGAACATTGTGTTCTTGGCAAGCAACATAGGGTAAGTTTTTCAAAATCTATTCATCAAACTAAAGCTCCTTTGGATTACTTACATGCGGATTGTTGGGGGCCGTCGCGTGTACCATCTTTAGGTGGTGGACGGTATTTTCTTTCTATTATTGACGATTTTTCGAGAATGACATGGGTTTTTATAATGAAAAACAAGAATGAGTCATTTGAAAAATTCAAGACTTGGAAAGTTTTAATTGAAAATCAATTGGGGCGTAAGATCAAGAAGCTTAGAACCGACAATGGGTTGGAATTTTGTTCAAAAGAGTTTGATGGGTTTTGTGAAAAACATGGGATTGCAAGACACAAAACGGTTCGGTTTACACCCCAACAAAATGGAGTGGCCGAACGGATGAATAGAACCTTGTTAGAAAGAGCAAGGTGTTTGTTATCAAATGCCGGTTTATCTCGTGGGTTTTGGGCCGAGGCGATTAATACGGCTTGTTATCTCATCAATCGTTCACGGGCAACCGCTATTGACTATAAAACACCGTTTGATGTTTGGACCGGTAAAGCCGCGGATTATTCAAAGCTTAGAGTGTTTGGGTGTCCGGCGTATTATCATGTTAATGATGGGAAATTGGAACCGAGGGCCAAGAAAGGTGTGTTTATGGGTTATGGTGATGGAGTAAAAGGCTATAGAATTTGGTCACCGGTGGAAAAGAAAGTGATTTTGAGTCGAGATGTAACATTTGATGAGAAATCTATGATTCCTACAAGTGAGAATGTCACCAAGAAGGTGGAGATATGTGATGATCTTGGTAACAATTTGGGTGATAGTGAAACCGATGAAGACAATTTGGGTGATGAAGACATTTTGGGTGTTAATGGGTTTGAATCTGGACCTTCAGTGACACAAACAGGGTCTTCAGTGACACTAACAGGGCCTTCAGTGACACAAACAGAGTCTTCAGCAACACTATCAGGGGCTACAGCGACACAATCAGGGCCTGCAGTGACGCAATCAGGGTCTACAGCGACGCAAACTGAGCCAACAGTGACACAAACAGTGCATTCGTCGCAAAGTCAGAATTCACATGTTCATGGGTTTAATTCCGGGTTATCTCGTGAAGGTGGAGCAAGTGATAGTGGTTCATTGGCTCGTGATCGGTCAAGGAGACAAATTAGACCACCGATTCGATATGGTTTTGAGGATATGGCGGCTTATGCTTTACAAGTTGCCGAAGATATGGATAGTTCAAGCGAGCCGGGTTCATATCGTGAAGCAATTGTTTCTAAAGATGCGGGTTTGTGGTTGGGTGCAATGTCCGAGGAAATTGAGTCATTGTATAAAAACAAGACTTGGGTTCTTGTGGAGTTACCAAAAGGAAGACGGGTCGTTGGATGTAAATGGATTTTCAAAAGAAAAGTCGGTTTAGAAGGACCCGATGGGATTAGATTCAAAGCACAGCTTGTGGCTAAGGGATATAGCCAAAGAGAAGGTCTTGATTACAATGAAATCTTCTCTCCCGTAGTTCATCATACATCTATCCGGGTGTTGTTATCACTAGTGGCTCATGGTGATTTGGAATTAGAACAACTAGATGTTAAGACGGCTTTTCTTCATGGTGATTTGGAAGAAGAGATTTATATGGCTCAACCGGAAGGGTTTGTGGAGCAAGGGAAAGAGAACTTGGTGTGTTTGTTGAAAAGATCTTTATACGGTTTGAAGCAATCGCCTAGACAATGGTACAAGCGGTTTGATAGTTTCATGGTGGGTCACGAGTTTGTTCGGAGTCCATATGATTGTTGTGTTTATCATCGGAAGTTGGTGGACGGGAGTATGGTTTACTTGCTTGTTTACGTGGATGATATGCTAATCGCCGCTAAAGACATGGTGGAAGTCAAGAAGGTAAAAGATCTTCTTAGTACCGAATTTGAAATGAAAGATTTAGGGCCCGCTAGAAGAATTTTGGGGATTGAAATTTTGAGAGATCGGAAAAACAAGAAATTGTTTTTAACTCAAAAGATTTATGTTGAGAAGATACTTCATCGTTTTGGAATGTTCTATGCTAAGCCGTTGAGCAATCCTTCATCATCGAGTTTTCGTCCTTCTATGGTGTGTTCTAATGAAGTGGAGAGTGATGATGAATATATGTCAAAGGTTCCCTATACTAGTGCGGTGGGAAGTTTGATGTATGTTATGGTATGTACACGGCCGGACTTGGCTCACGCGGTTAGTGTGGTTTCTCGGTTTATGGTGAACCCAAAGAAAGATCATTGGGTAGCGGTGAAGAGAATCTTCCGGTATCTTAAAGGTACGGCCGATGTTGGTCTCATATATGGTGGTGACCGGGATGTTGTTGTAACCGGGTATTCGGACTCGGATTATGCCGCGGATTTAGATAAGCGTAGATCTCTTACGGGTTATGTTTTTACGCTTGGTAATGCGGTGGTAAGTTGGAAAGCAACACTCCAACCTTCGGTTGCGTTATCTACTACCGAGGCGGAATATATGGCGCTTACGGAAGCGGCCAAAGAAGCTATTTGGTTGAAAGAATTGGTTGGCGATCTTGGTATTAACCAAGATAAGACTTTGGTTCATTGTGATAGCATGAGTGCTATAAGTTTGGCCAAAGATCAAGTATTTCACGATCGAACGAAACACATTGACGTGCGTTATCATTTCATTCGTTCCGAATCGAGAATCAAGGTTGTAAAAGTTGGAACTAGAGACAATCCCGCGGATATGTTAACTAAGGCGGTTCCGGAGTTCAAGTTTCGACATTGTTTGGATTTACTTAACATTGGAAATTGGAATTCAAGTTTGACTTAGCTAAAGTCAAGGTGGAGTTTGTGGATTTAGTTGTGACTTTTCTAAGTCAAAGGGTCATAAGTGTAAACTTGTTAGAAGTTGGAGGCTTTAGTTGAAATGTTGTTTTGTCTTGTGTGTATATATATTGTGCAGTACGCACGAGATGATAATCATCTTCTTCATTTTTCAAGATAGCAATTACAGAGAGAGAGAGTTACAATTGCAGTTTCATATTCTTGTCATTTTTCTTTGATCGATTAATACCATTTAAGAGTTTGGTGTACCATTTTTGTTCATAAACCACAACACTCAACAATTTAGACATAGTAATGCATTCCATGTTTAATCGCTTCTCGTTGATTTTGCAACATGCCTCTCTCATTCTTACACGCTTTTTAGGCAGATGAATCAATTATTATACATATAATTTATAATGCATGTAATGAAATTCTATGTTTAAAACAATTGTTGCAAGTTGGAATGCGAATGCTACTGATCGACCACTAATATATCTGCCATATATATGCTTTCTTGTTGCAGACCCAATTCCCGAGTTTAAGCTTGGGACCTGCTACTTCACAAGGTTTTCATAATATCATTGAGTTAGACGTGGTTGGACAACATGACATTAAACACATTATTCCTTGTAACAAATTGCCACAATTGCAAAAGCTCGAAAAGATTCAAGTAAGGGGTTGCTATTTGGTGGAGGAGGTATTTGAAATAGGATTAGAAGGGACAGATACTGCTGTTGAAATTCCAAACCTAAGAGAAATTGAGTTACAGCGTTTAAACAATCTCAAGCATATATGGAAAAGCAATCAGTGGGCAGTACTGCAGTTTCCAAACCTAACAACACTGTCTATTAGTGATTGTAGGAAGTTGAAACATGTATTTTCTTCTTCCATGGCTGGTAGTATATCCAAGAGCTACATTTAAAGCGATGCGATGGTTTGGAGGTGATCTTTAAGGAAGAAGAAGAAGAAGAATGTGATGGTGAAGTGAATGAGATTACTTTATCTTGCCTAAAGTCCTTAGAGCTTTACTCTCTTTCAAGTTTTAAGGGATTTTGTTTAGGGAAGCTGCAGGCTTTTTCATTGCCACTGTTGGATACTCTGGAAATCGAGAAATGCCCCGCCCTAACGGTTTTCACCGAGGGACATTTGACTACTCCGAAGCTAAACGCAATTGAATCTCGATTTGGATGGGCTTATGTAAGAGAAGATCTCAACTCCTTTATTAACACCAAGAATCAAGAGGTATATATGTAATACATGTTTACATTCATATATAGATGAGTAGATTTTTTTGTTACAAAGTTTGATATATGCTCAATTATCATGAAATTAATTAAATCTATAAAACTCCAAAATTAATTCTATTTCTAAATATTAATTATGCAGGGATTATGGAATTAGGAGATATCTTATCTGGAGGAGATGTCGGATTTATGCTGTCCACAAGTCTTTCTGTTGTTACATAATTAGTAAGGGGAAAAACTTTATGAGACAGAGTGTGTTTTTTATTGTCAATTTATGGATTATCAGTGGAATCAGTTTTCTAAATTTCATAACAAATAGGCGAATCATACGATCCACACAGACGAGTTGCAGATTATCATGTAAAAAAAAAAAGAAAACAGAAAGGAAATGGATGAAATTGGTGAAGAATTACAAAGCATATAGCAGTCTTCACTGTGGTGAAGAAAGACCTTCATCAGTCTGATTTGACCATGCATAATTTTCACCACGAAAACATGATCAAGAAAATCATTTTACCAGTAAGTTTGATGCTACACAATAATTAATCTTATAGTTGAGTGGAGCATTATAGACTTTTAGAAATGTTTTTGAATCAATTAGAGACTAAGATTTTTGAACCTCAACACTCAAAGAAATTTGAACTTATCTAAAATTTTAATCATGAAGTTAAAGCTCTGGTATGATTTAAATTTATTTATGTCGGATTTTAACTATTCCAAGTTATTAGAAGATAATCAACAAGAATAGCAAAGCAGGAAAACATCATCCATCAAACTATTTCGGTGACCCTGTTTCATCATCGTGAAATAGGCTATTTTGACACTATAATCCTTTATACATAAAAAAGTTTATAAACTATGTAACTTTAATTTATCATAGCCATAAATAAACCCTTGAAATAAAATAAAAATAAAATCTTAATAATTACTAATCTAAGCGTCATCAAACATGAAAAACAAATGTGAAATATAAACAAAGTAGTGCTTTTAAAAAAATTACTAACAAATTTATTCTAATAATCATTCATTTGTTGTGAGGTAAACAAAAATGAATTGCTAACTTTTCCTAAGAAAATAGAACAAAGAAACTAAATAATGCTACTTTTTCCTATGACAACACAGGATAATTAAAGATACATTACAAAAAACAAGAATTACATCACAACATCATGGATCAGCTTCTAATTGTGTCCAAAGTTAGTAAAAACACATATATTTTTACTAACTTTTCCAACATGTTTTACATATATCTTTGAATAGCCAAACATTAAACAAATTTTTACACAACATTCTTAACATTCTTCTATGATTTTTTAAACAAACTAAATTGTAAATCATATGGATTAAAACTTGGATGCTACAAAAATACTTGTTCCAAAATAGTTTCATCAGGTGCTTAATTGTATAGTATATATTTTACGATATATATATATAGGAGTGGAAGATTTTGGCTTAAAAACATTAATTGCAAACAAGTGATACTTGTTCAAACTATGACAACATTAACACAAATGAACGTAGCTCTGAATTCTTACACTTTTATTCCGATGTTAGATATACTTATGATCGAGCAGCCTATTGAGAAATCATCAAAGAACCCAAGTTTACAGTCAGTCGTAAATATGTTCAAAAGTGCTTGATACACATAAGATACAAATTAACCAAAGCATGCGAAGGTACTGCAGCGTAGGATAACCTTTAACAAGAATAGTTTGCTCCCATTTAGAAGCACGAGCATAAGTTTTCAAGCACCTGGTCATATTACATATACGAGAGCTAGTCTTTACCCCAATGAAAAAATGGGATCACTCTTTATGGACTCGTTGAGATGTTATAGGATGTGCAACCATGAATACTTCATGGCGAGCAACATTTTTTCAGCATCTAAACGTAAAGAAAGTATGGAACCGGAAACTATAATTTGGTTCGGTTCTAGCACAATTAAGTGCTAACGGTTGTATATGTTTGTTGTTAGTCATGAACGGGTGCTATGGTTCATTGATCACTATAGAGAAACTTGTTCGTGCATAGTCACGCTCGTTGCTGCTCATAAGATGATTATGGTTAGTCATGAAGTGTCATATTGGGTGGTCTCAACATGTGTGATGGTTGGCTCAAACACCCTCTTCGAAAAGGCACTGTGACTATTGAGTAGGGGTACTTCGACCCTTTATATACATGCACCGTTCCATCATTTTTTGATCATCAAACTTATTTATTTTCTCATCACAATCAATACCAGGTCGTTGGTTGCATCCGTTTACAGCTAGGCCTTCGAACAAGTGCCCAAGTGTAGTTAGGAACAAGTGGATAAACTTCATAGGCTTGCATTGATCCAATTAGGGTCCTGTAAGGCCTTAAGGCGGGACATAGGGAGAGACGACTCAATTGGGGTGTGTAGGTTTAGTGTACGGAGAGGTTTAGAGACGGCACTCCGAGCAGGAGTGACCACAAGGTGGAAGGAGGTGGTAGGATGGGCGTCTGGTGGTGTAGGTGAAGATGGTGGAACCGGAGCATGGGGTGGTGGAATTGGTTCAATGAGAGGTGGAGGTGATGGAAGGGACTTTAAACACCAACACAACTTCACACACACACACACACTCTCTCTCTCTTACCTCAATCATGGCAATCTCTTTCTCTTTTATGCACGCATATGCCCTTCTCTTTACTACTCCTCTGCATCAGCGGGTTCCAACTCCACTATCACCGTATCATCACACACTCCTTCTCTCACCGTAGGTACTGATGGAGGGGAAGTTGGATCCACCCTCAAATGTGTAATTAAACGTAGTGCGACAAGGACATGACTAAGATATCATGGAACTTATTGCTTAACATGTTTAATTGTAAGCCTTTTGTTTTATTGTACTAAATTCGAATTTTACTATGAATTTTATTTTTATAACGTTACTACTAAAAATAACTAAACCGGCCTATCTTTGATTAAAATTCTCTTTTAATATAACGTTTTTATCATCCGATTGTTGGATCCTAAAATGCATCATTGTTCGGAAATTGTAATATTTGTGGCCCATAATATTCTACTCATGCCAAAGACGCCACACCACACCCACACATAAACCCGCAAGAAGACAATAAAAAAAAACGAATCAATCCATGAAAAACATACCAAAATTGTTACTCTTCGCCATGCGAAACCAGGGTGAAGGTGCTATAAAGAGAGAATTGCTGCATCGTTGTCCATGGCGTTCCTGAATTACACAATTTCTAGGGTTTCTATTCACCCCAATTATTCATTTCTGATACCTCATAAAACTAAACAAGTCTTCTTCACCTTCACTTCTTCAACCGCAACGGTAGCTGCTCAATCGGAGAAAGGATCTGCCGGAAACATCGGAGACGATGATCGCTGTAATACTTCAGGTATATCTACTCAATTTTTAGTTTTGAAGTTAGGGTTTCTGATTGAACTCTGAAAGATCAACATTCGATTAAGGTTGTTTTTGTTGCTAAGAAAGGATTAATAACTGTAGCATTGTATTAAACACACATCAGTACAAAGCTAATTAATTTAGAAAAATAAAAGAATAATCTGAAGTTGAAGTTTAGGAAGTCATAGGTTTTCAAATTTGAGAAAGAAAAGAGTTAAATTGGAGCTATGTATATGGAGGAATCTTTCACTATAAAGGGTTTAAAAAGATAAAATTGTACTGGATGAATTTTTAATTTGATTCTAATAATAGAGCAGGCCAGCTGGCTTGCTTGAAATGTTGGAAGTTATTGGGTTTCCAAGATTTAGTATATATTCAGGTTTTGAAGAGAAAGAAGAGCATTTGGTTAGCATTGTTACAAATATTTACCATACTAATTTTAGGAAATAGAGAGTACTAAACTAGATTACTGTGTCAAACTGTGACAAATGGTGCAAAAAGTTATGTCTCTAGAGTTTTTGAAATCAATCTCTGGGATCAAAATTAATAGACGTTTTGAATTTATAGTGCCTCTAAGTATGATCACAATGTTGGTTAGTAAATGGGGAAGATTGAGAACAGTTGCAGGTAGAATGGAGTGTTTTGGATTTCTGCAGTAAATGGATACTTTTTAGAGGAATTTCTTTCTGGTAAAGTGAGCCTCTCTAAAGAATAATATTTCATTCCATAAAAATAATCCTTTTTGCCTTTTTGGGATATCTAATGAAAAGTGCAACATCAATAAATCTCAAGCTAAAAATTAACCTGTTTTCCCATGAAAATTGCAACATCAGCAAATCTCACACTACAAGGTAATGATATGCCATGGCAGCTAGCAGTAGTCTTTGGATTACACTCCTGATTGATTTATTGATTGGTCTGACCTGAATATACACCAACAAGTCATTCAAAGTTTTTGGGGAATATATTGGCAGTTTGGCACTCAAATATCTAACATACTTCATAAAGTTCTTCACATCCCCAAAAAATGAGTGCTCTTCTCCATGCTGGGCATTAAACCTGAAACAGAACTAAATTTATCAGTAGCAGCTTGTAGCACTGCAACAGAGTGACAATTTCCTTATGAGTATAAAAGTAAATCATCTGCAAAGCAGTGCTGCAAATCTCGGTCTAGGTGGTTTAGGTGTGGTCAATCTTGAATCAGCCGGTCATCTTGCTACTTGAGGCTAATTGAACCAAAAGATTGGTTCTGGTCAAAATTAATCAATATGGGTCAATAATCTGCCGAATCAGGTTGAATAGATCAAAATCATTTTAAGATGCACTGGATAGCTTGATTTCCATGATTTAAGTTCTCTCTAGAATGCAGTGTTGTAAAAATCGGCTTTGGCAGCTGATTAATCGGCGTCTAGGCAGCACTCCGCAGTCTATCGACCTACAAATCATATTACAGGTCAAATCTATCGGTCAGGTCAAAGTTGGTCAAAATCGGCCCTAGGCGGTCAACTAAAGGGTTTGACTAAATTTTTTATTTTTTTAAAAATGAAATCAGCTTAGGTTTATAAAGGAGCGGGACTTATGGTTTTATTTTTTTGAGTTTATTAAACTAATTATGAACTTATGGTTTTTATTTTTCAAGTTTATTAAACTTTTTGATGGTTATTGACTTATTTTGGTAGGGTATTGCTAATATTTATTTTTTTAGGATAAATCCTTTATAATTTAGGGAATTAGGGTCCCTGCCTAGAAACCGATCAATCACCGCCTAGGCCGATTAGTCGCTTGAAGGTAGTTGACCGACTGTATACCGCCAAGCGATTTTTACAACCTTGCTAGAATGAATTTTTTCATGTTTTTCCAGTAGGCAATCTAACTGGAGGAATGTATTCCATAGTGGTTTCATCATTATCCTTTTTGAGCAATTCCGCAAAAGTAACTCTTTGTGAAGCATTCTACCAAACATACATCGTTTCCAAGTGTTTAACCCCAAAGAAACAAAGGAATCCAATTATCTGCACTTAAATCTACTTGAATGCTAAAACTGACAAGAAAAAAAAATTTACAAAAACAGGATTTATACCTTAAATCCAAGTAATTTGATGAGAAATGGGTCTTTAACTCTATAGATCTTGTGTTCACCTTGCTAATATCTTCAATTTTGGTTTGCATGCCAATTTTAAACTCCAACTTTAAAAGCTGGACTTGGACCACTTTGAGAGAAAAACTTGAAAAATGAGACGGGGGAAAGTTAGGGGCTTAGAGTAAACTCGATATCTATTCTTCAACTAAATAACTTTACTCGTTGATAAGAATATTTTCTATTAACTCTCTCTCTCTCTCTCTCTCTCTCTCTCTAAAGTATATTTTATCATCGAATAAAATCCATTTCATAGTTAAGATTTTCGTCAACTATTGTGTGTATCGAACTTTATAAATTCTATTGTCTATATCGAATATTTAGTTTGTGTCTATTGTGTGTATCAAACTTCCTATTGTATATGCTAAACTTGTACATTTTTTCATTTTAATGTAACTCAAGTACATACAATAACAATTTAAAAGTTTAATACACACAATCGAAACTTTTGAAGTTCAGTACACATAATAGCAAAACATGTAAAGTTAAATACATTTTGATGAAGATTACCCTTTCTTAAAAGTTCCGAATGTTAGCTCATGAATGTTATAAGAAACCAATATTGTATAGTTTAATGTCATTGCTTGGTCAAATGTTTAATATCTTCTTAACTATTGAGAACATGGAGAAATCTTGTCTACCAAAATACTACACATCTTTAATGTGTAATTATAGATTTTGATTGTTTTATATCATAAAGATGGTGTTGTTTTGACGTGTTTTGTGCATTTTGTCAAACAGCACCTTCCCCTTCTGCTCGCACACAGCTCGATCTCCTTGAACAGCTCACAAGTACATCGCCTAGTGGTACGTTAACAACCTTTCAATATCTTGCACCAAAGTATAAAGATTTAATTTGTGGCTTTTAATAACAAGTCAAATAATATGTTAAAAAGTATATCAGGGTTCAGTTCATTTATCTGCATTGCATCATTTGTTTCTTAAAGTATTTTAATCATTTTCTGGGAATTAAAACGTAATCTACTTGTTGCACAATTTGTTTTTTCACCCGAGTAAACAATGAGTTTGGGTTATTCATGGTTTTACTTCTATATGTGATCTTCATATGTATATATCAAATGACCGGTTTATTTGATCAGCAGGTTATGCAAGTGATGGTAAATCTGAAGAACTTACAATCCGAGAAAAACTAGTTTTATTAGTAGGCGACCGAGATGACGATTTCACTCTGCGATTGGGTAAAAAAATGAAGGTGCCAAAGCTTTTAACTGTTTCACAAAAGAGAAATATCAAAAGGCAATCTTATTTAAACGAAGTATCACAGCGAAATGATAGAAGTTTTTTCGCCACAATTGGAGCCTTTGTGCTTTTACCACCTATTATCATATTAGGTGTTGCGATAGCAACGGGTTATGTACAGCTGTTTCCTTGAAATATACTTAAAACCTTGTATTTGGGACTCGTTAAGAAACTAAGGTGGCGTTTGGGTTGTAGTCAGGAATCATTAAAAGTATGCGTTTGGTAGTATACTGGAATGGGAATATGAACTTGTATAGTTTACTTGAAATGTATTGTTTGGTTTATATATAAGATTTGGTTTATTAATCCTCATTTTACTCTGCCATGGCCGCTGTAGCAGGATTGGGTATTGTTGTTGTATTTTACTCTGCCATGGCATTTTCATTTTAGTTATTCAAACTTTCTTAAATTCTCCTGGATTATCTCGCAAACCCTAAATGGTCCTATTCATATTCTATTTTCCCTTGTTATAGTTGTAACCATATTCTAATGGCCTAGTGGGTAAGTCACTTGTCCCTCATAGGGGAGGTTAATGATTCAAGTCCTACTGTGTTTCAATTAGAGATGGCAACAGAGATGCTTTGGGAACGGGCATGGGTAAAACCGATTAGACCGCGTACATCCGAGTCAAAGGCTTGACGCCTCGGGAGGAGCCCTAACCGGGAAACTTTTTTTTTAAAAAAAATTAGTTGTATTGGAAAGTGCATACATTTTCCCGCTACCACCACCAGGGTTGCGGCATCAAATGTCGAAAAGGACTTTGAACGGAATATCTATGCCGATAACATCATTGCTAACATTGAAATCCCTCGCAACTTGTATCGGGAAGGTTAGTTATATATAAAGCCTATAGTTTAGTTCATGAGAAACCATCCCATTCATTACTCTATCTACCTACAGTTGTAAATTTGTGAGTATCCTTAAAATTCGGATACTGTTGTTTTGCATCTACAAAGGCTTTCACAAAGGATTACCCTAATTGTTTTAAACAAATAATTTTTTTTTATTTGTTTACGTACAAATTTATTTTGTATTTGACATTTTGATAATGTTACAAGTTTCATATCACCAATTGCAATATATTGGTTCATTTCATTGATAGATTTTGATTCCAAATGCGGTTTAATGAATGGATTTGATATTTGAATGCTTGATTGTTAACTAATTTTATGTGAATCTAGAGGAAGAACAATATTTAAAAAATATAAAAAATAAATAAAAATATGCAATTTACTTGCTAGGAAGGTTAAACGTAAGCAAGTGGACGAAAGCGCAAATAAACAAAAACTTAAAGGATTTAAACTAAAATTAAACTAAACTTTATGATTAAACCATTTAAAAACAAAATTTAAGAGTTAAATCGAAATACAAGTAAAATTTTGGGATTAAAATATAATTTAAATAAAACATTATGATTATTAAGTATTAAAAAAAACTTTATATTGATTAAAAATTTGGGTATCCCAAGGCGCGGAATCAAGTTTGACTTGAAATTGAACAAAACCCTTTTAAAGTTTTCATTTCCCCCTGCCCCCCTAAACCATTTCCTCACCTTCAAATCTCTCTCCTTCCCTCCTCCAAATTCAATGGCGAAATCCCCAAAATTTCAACATCAAAATCATCCCTCCAAACCAAAATTAACAAAACCCTAATCCGTATTTATATCTCCATCACTCCAATTCAAGCACCACTCAGATTTTCCTCTCACCAATAAAAGGGAAGATGGAGGGAATGATCTCTTTACGCCAACAACATCATCATCTTCATCATCATAATAAAGAGAACATTCTCCCATTCTTCTCCGTCAACAAAACCATCGATTATAAGCTCTGTGCAAAGACGACATTGATGAAGAACAAGAAGAATATTAAACACAGGAAGCCCCTTGCTGACATTACTAATCTCATCGTTGACTCATTGATTCAATCGCCGGAGACTTCACCGGCGCTTACTCGGCTGCAATCGCGTTCAATTTTCTGTTTGTCAGCTGGTAATAGCTCTTCGATTGATGAGAGGCGTAGCAAATCGTTGAGGTTTGGTTTTAGATGAAAATGTATCAGATTAGTTGGTGATATAGTTTCTGAAATTTTGATCCACATCTTACTATTGATTACTCATTCATTTTATTGTTCAAGCAAATATGTTAAAATGGGTCAGATTATGAATATGTAAAAAGTGTGCTTGGGATTATATTTAGCTGATGAACTAACCATAATTATCACCAAGGTGACCTAGTGTTAATACGTCATGTCTTCAATGAGGCCAGGGGTTCAAATTTCACCAGGTAAAAACATCTTGGGTAGGGAAGGAAACGGGTAGGGTAAGAAAACGGTAACTGGGATACCCTGTTTGTACACCTGAGTCAAAGACTCGCACTTGTCGTATAATTTGAACAGAGAAAACCTCTTCATTTATAGAAGCACTAAACCCAAATTGACTGTAGGCCGAAAGCATTGTGTACATTTATGAGAAATGATAAATGTTGTTCACAAGATTTAAATTATGTGTTTGTTATGCTTGCATACTATTTAAATGAGAGATAATTTTATCATTTAATAGTTAAAGCAAAGGATCTATTAAATATTAATCACCATTTAGCAAGATGCTACATGGCAAAAAGAAGATACAGCCACTAATAAGCAGAAAGAAGAAAAAGATTACATTACAACCTCCTGGACAACAACAATAATTTCAGTTTAATTTTTCAATCTATTATATTTACTAAAGAATAATCTAACTTAGAATCTTCAACTCTTTGAACTTCATATTTTCTGATCTAACACCCCGTTCTCGAGTTTTTTAAGGATGGAAATGGGAGGGGAAGAAATGGAATGGAAAGAAAGGGAAAGAAAAAATAGGATAGGATTGTGTTCTTGAGTTGTAAGGAAAAGGAAGGAAAGGAAGAGGGAACCCTTTTCTTCCAAATTATCCCATTTTTTGGAGGATGGTTTTTTAATGAAATAACCCCTCATTCCCCCTCCCTTTCCCTCCTTAAAAAGACTCGAGAACACATGACACTAATGAAATCCTTCCCTTCCCCTCCCTTTCCTACTAAAAAATAACTCGAGAACGGGGCGTAAATGTAGACTTGAGAGCTATAATCCTTGAGCTGAGTTATTGAGCTCGAAAATCTTCAATATGAGTTCTTGGACTTATCTTAGGTTTTCATCTTGTACTCGTAATTAGGAAGCTTGAACCTTAACTTCAGAAGTCATTGAGATAACTAGAACATACATAGAAAACTCTATCGATTTGTGGAGCTGATTCCTCAACTTAATTAGCCAGTCTGAAACAGAATTACATAATTCCTAGATTACAACGCAAATGCTATTAATTAAAGTATAATTTGTCTCATCAAATCTTTATAATTGATTATATTTGACTATCAACTTCCAATGGGGTTCGATGAACCAAGACCTAACCAAACTTATCACTTATCAGTGAACTCAACAAAATTTTATATTAGTGAGAGAGGTGGTTAAGATTTTAAATTTGGATATATAATTCTCATTGTGAAAAAAAAAACATTCAAAATGAAATAACCCTCCATTAGAAACTTCAAACAAAAGGTCAAAACATCAAATAAATGAGTAATACATCCACGAATACTCGCCATTCGCCAAGCAAGTGATCTCGAGTATGACTTCAACATAATTTTTGTTGAGCCTAATTAACGTCCCGTTGAAAAAAAGGTGGTGAAAATTAGGTTCATCATCGGGGAACGACGCTTCCTCATCAGGAAGTTTTTTATGAAAATGAATCTTGATGAGGTCAACAGCAATCTTGGACAATTTAGGCCGTCACAACAAGAGGATACCGACTAAAAAAATAAGAACAATATTTCATTATTAACATTCCATGTTTGCAAGAAATCTATATTAATCATCTTTTAATTAGTCTTCAAACTATTTATACATGAGATATTGTCACTATATTTAAAAATTAAAAATTATATTTTATTAGTCCTAACTTAGGGCTGTGGTTATCATTATCCAAAAAATAATAACAAAAGTACTCGATTATAGGGAGAGGAATTAGTGCTCGCTCAAAATCTACTAACAAAACTGTTGGAGAAGTACAAAGATGTGATACTAGAATGACAGAAGTACAAAAAATAAGTAGATTAGAAATATATTTAGTGTTAATTCTAAAATACATATGTGTATATTTTAAATATCGTATATTTAACACAAATGTGAAAAAAATGGGCCTATGGCTATATTAAATTACTATATGAGAAGCGTAGAATAATGTGACGATTAGATGTCATTCAAGATAAAATGCGTTATATCACCACTGCAAAAGTGTTTTGACGAATCTATAATCTAAATCTATATTATAATATAAATCATTTAAATCTTTTGTTTAATCTTTTAAATTTTAAGTATTTTAAAATTACTAAATTACCTTTTATATAAAATAAATGAAAACTATTATATGAATTAATTACTATTAATTAATAAGATTCTTATATTATTTTTTAATAACAAAACCTTTCATATTAAAAAAAATCAAGTCAATATAAATTAACTTATTTTAAAAAAAATATTCTATAATCAAACCTTTTATTTTAAATATTCTATTATATAATAAATATTTTAATGTAATTATCAGAAATTGTGTACAATGAAAACTTATAAACCTAATTAACCTATAATCATAATTTATAAACATATATTTTTACTATTTTCAAATAGCGTATATAATCAATAGTTTCAAATTAGTTACTCTATATTCTTAATTTCTTAATTTTAAATAGTTTAAATTACTATTTTACACTATCATGCAATTTACCCTATATTATATGTAGAGACTTTTTTCTTATTTAATTATTCTCTAAGTTTATTTTAAAAATAATAAAATTTAGAATGGAAAAATAAAGAAAATAAAATAAGATAAAGAAAATAGACATGTTACCAAAGTAAAATTATTTATTGTCACCGTATTACGTGAATGCCGAAAACATACAAGTTATCGAGTAAAAACTATTTGATGCTGCCATATTACGCGGGTACCATGCTATTACATTTTATATATTTAACACATTTACAAATAAACACACTATTCCATAATACATACTTTCCAGCCCATAAACTTAAAAAATTTATTAATATATCTCATACTTTACACATTCATAAATAAATACACTATTCCATAATACATACTCTTCCGTCCATAAACTTAAAGAGAAGGGTTGTTTTTTTTTTCTTTCTAATTTGTATTACAAGTGAATTTTTTTTTTATGAAAAGAGGATAAATAAATGAAGCGACATGTTAGTGGACAAAATTTTCATCGATCAATACCCCTATATATTATTTAAATAAATTGACATGTTATCATGCAATTCGTTCGTCGGTCGACTCATTAATCGGGTACGATGTTTGTTGTTTATTAAATAGTTAAATCACAAACCCCATACCTTAGCTTTTGCACGTGCGCAAAATACGAATTTGTTAACTAGTGAAAAGGGCAAACCATAATTGAGTTTTTAATTTTTTAACTTTTTAAAATCAAAGCAATTCTATTCTTTATACCACTCCATAAAAAACCAAGTTTGGTCTACTTTGAAAAACAAAGCCATAATTGAATTTTATTGATTGACGTTGAAATAAAAGTTTGGGATTTAGTTCCAATACCTAGAAACCAAACTATAATTAGCACTAAATGGGTATTTAGAAATAAGATATATGAAAACGGCATATAGTTATTAGAAACAAAGCTAGGCTAGTTGCCCAGAGATACAACCAACAAGAATGTATTGATTATGATGAAACCTCCGCTCCTGTTGCCCAACTTTAGTCAATAAGGATTCTCTTGGCCTATGCGTGCGCACAAAATTTTAAACTCTATCAAATGGACGTCAAAAGTGCCTTTTTAAATGGATATATAAATGAAGAAGTGTATGTTGCACAACCACCAGGCTTTGAGGACTTTCAAAGACCGTATTATGTTTACAAACTTAAAAAGACTCTTTATGGATTAAAATTAACAAGCCTCTAGGACATGGTATGATAGATTAAAAACATTCATTGTTGAACATGACTGTATTATGGGAAAGATAGATAATACATTATTTGTTAAAAAGAAATTAACTGATATTATACTAGTTCAATTATATGTTGATGACATTATATCGGTTCTACTAATCAAACTCTTTGCGACGAGTTTTCAACTCTAACGCAAGATGAATTTGAAATGAGTACGATGGAAGAACTCAATTTTTTTCTTGGTCTTCAAATCAAACAAATGGAAGATGAAATTTTTATAAATCAGTCTAAATATATTAAAGATATGTTAAAGAAATTCGATTATGAAATTTAAATATATTAAAGATATGTTAAAGAATTTCGATTTTGAAATCTAAATATATTAAAGATATGGGTAAAAACTATTCATCGTTATCTCATTACGCGAGTACGGAAAAAGTTGTTTATAGAGTAGTTAAATCACAAACCCCTTACCTTAGCTGTGAGATGTAGATTTCACTTGCTCAAAATACGAATTTGTTAAATAATGAAAAAGGCAACCCATAATTGAGTATTTATTCTTTTAATTTAAAAAATCAAAGCAATTCTATTTTTAATACCACTCCATAAGAAACCAAGTTGGTCTACTTTGAAAAAAGAGCCATAATGAATTTTTATTCATCCACGTTGAAAAAATATCGTAATTAAAAGGTAAAAAAATTTGTTCGTACATTAATTATTATTATTATTTTATTTATTATTAGAATAATATATATATGTATATATATTATATGAATAATATATATATATATATATATATATATATATATATATATATATATATATATTTGTATTATTATACTTATTACTATTGTATACAAATATATGTTGTTTTTGGAGTCGCGTTCTTCGTTATTTTTATTAGTTGGCAAATTAACCGTGGAGAGTATACGAACACCCATCAAATGAACTAAAAAATTTAAGATTTAAACCGGAAAATATCAAAGTTTTGCGGTATTTACAACAACTTGATAAATACTAAAGATAAGGGACCAAACAAGTGTTTTGTATGTGACTATAGTGAGGAATGAGCGAATCGAAGAATATACAGGTGGAAGTGAGAATTATATTATTATGTAATTGACATATAATTTGTTTGAATGAATGCAATCTTCATTTTCATTTTTATTCTTGTTATTATTGTAAATGAATTTATAAGTATTTGTATTTAGTTAAATAATTAATTGTAATAAAAAAATAAAAAATAAGTTAGGGGAAAATAAGAAAAAGAAAGAAAAATGACATAAGGATGACCTAGCCAAATAAATTTCGTCACTAATTAACTAGTGCTATCTTGATTACCAACCTAGTTTGGCCTCAGGGTGCATCATCTATAAATACATGTACCATTATACCATAAGATATCATTCATACAAAGAAAATTCAAGAAAGAGCAAGATGACGATGGATCCAATGCGTCCTTTGGCCAACTTTCCTTCTTCTATCTGGGGTGATCGCTTATTGTCACTATCTATTGATAATTCGGTAGTAAGATTTCCCTTTAACTATATCATTCAAATATTCACATGACTTTTCAGGTAATATTTTTTTATGTGAACTATTAAACTATGCAAGATTCCTTAATTTTCTAGGAGTCGAAGAAGACATATGCTGAAGTCATTGAGAAGCAAAAACATGAACTGAGAAGATTGATAATCGACCCGTCTCTGGATTCAAATGCGAAATTACGTTTAATTAGTTCTGTTTATCGTCTTGGTTTAACATATCTTTTTGAAAAAGAGATTGAAGGTCAACTTGATAAGATTTTTAAGGAACTTGACATGCAAGATTATTATGAAGCTGATCTTTATACAATCTCAGTCAACTTCCAAGTTTTCAGACAACATGGTTATAAGCTGTCTTGTGGTATATATAGCACTCCTAATGATAATTTTGAAACAATTTCATGTCATCTTCATAAATGTTATAAAACATATACATATAACTTATTATATATTTATGATTAAACAGATGTGTTTAACAAATTCAAGGACTATAGTTCTCATCATATATTCAAGGAATACATAAAGGCAGACGTGCGGGGTATGTTAGGTTTATATGAATCTACACAATTGAGAATAAGAGGAGAAGCTATTTTAGAGGATGCCTTTGCATTCACAGAAGATCAACTTAAAGGTGTATTAGACAGTCTAGAAGGTAATCTTGCTCGACAGGTGAAACATGCGTTAACAAGCCCTTTTCATCGAGGGCTGCGAATGGTAGAGTCGAGGATATATTTTTCCAACTACGAAGAAGAATGTTCCACATATGATTCACTTTCGAATCTTGCAAATGCTAACTTCAATTACTTGCAACTGCAACACAAGGAAGAACTTCGTAGTGTCATGAAGTAAGTTATGAATCAATCAAACATATATTTATTTTAACATATATAATTGCAATATCCTAATTACCATTACTTTCAACATTCCAAGATATAAACGTTGACATGTATTTTATAAATTTGGATGATGGATACACCATGACATATATTAACAGATCACTAGTAGTCATAATTGGAAAACTGCTGGCTGTTGACCAAAACATCAGTAGTCATGACACCTAAACATGGGACTCACTTTGTTTTATACTTGCAAGACAAAAAAGAATGCAAGAAAACTTGTATGTAAGATGCCTAGTGTTTATACGTTTAGTGGCTAAATAATGTGATACGGACCAGTTCTTAGTCATGAAGACCGGTTTTAGAGTAGGTTTTATTAGGAGGGCTCTCTACGAGATAACACATAGAGACTGATTAATTAAAACAATATATAGAGTCTAGCTATTACATAAAACCGATCTCAATGATAAAATATAAAAACCAGTTTCCCAAATCATTTTTTAGTAAAAAAAAATTTATTTTAAAATTTTATTATAGAGACCGGTTTTTATTAATACCGTCTTTGTTATTTTTTTAAATTGTTTTTCGTTAAACCATTAAACCATAAAACCTAAAAAAAAATTAACAAACTAGAAAGTTACTACTAAATCAAACAACAAATAATAACTTAAATATACAATTGAATGAAGTTTGTATCATATTTAGCAAAAAGGTAAACAACAGTCCTTCAAAAACTAGAACATTTATACCACCAGCATCCATCACATGCTTCACATAGCCACATCAGCGCCACATCACATATCCTCACATCTCCTCACATGGTTTAAAAAGAAAAAAAAGAAAAAAAAGGCCAATACAGCCCTCACGAGCGCGACCACAGTCACTACTGTGACCGTGAGCCTCCCCCTCACGAAGAGGGGCGATGGTTTCACATGTGTGAACAGCCTTCACATGGAGCCATTCGTGATGGATGCTCCTAGTCTTATATAGGGAATGCAAAGTTATAGCGAAGTGGTAGACGATGTCCAATTTGATCCCGCTAGAAACACATGTCCAAAGCAATATAAAGTTAACAAAACAATCATGAAAAAGCACGGGAGTATACCTTGATAAGAGTTCACTTGTTACAAAAAATCAAATGTTACACAAATTGAAATTAAATAAACCTAAGTTGTTATTTACTTCTTTGTATATGCAGTAGGAAAATATATATCGTGGAAAAAGTTCAAACAAGAATTGTTTTATTGTGAAACAGAGCTGTTTGTAATGTATTTAATAACTCATTAATAAGGGTAATTTGATCATTTATATAAAACAACACCTAACCATGTGATTTCTTGTATTGATAGATGGGGTGAGGATATGGAGTTTAAAACTATAACTCCTTATGCAAGGGATAGAATTCCAGACTTGTACTTATGGGGAGTGGGATTATTCCCTGAGCCTCATTACTCTCAGGCTAGAATCCTAATCGCAAAAGTGGCACAACTAATATGTGTACTGGATGACACATATGATGCATACGCTACGCTTGAGGAGCTTCAACTTCTAACAAATGCCATAAACAGGTGTTTCATATTGCATACCCTGTACATAATATCTTAGCTCCCATATATATCTTCAATAATATTAGGCAATGTAACTTAATTAGTCTTGAATATATGATCAGTTAATGATAAATTTGTTTTCGATCACTTGTAGGTGGGAGCTTAGCGACATGGATCAACTTCCCAAATATATGAAACCGTTATACAAAGTTCTCTTGAATGAGCATGTTGAACTTGAAAAACAACTATCTACGGAAGGAAAAAGCGATTGTGTTAATGGTTTAAAACAAGCGGTATGATACCATATATCTACTCACTACAACAAATATGTTGATTTTTCAGTTTTCACACTTTTTAGTAATATTTTCACACTTTAAAATGTAAGAATTTTTAAACAACTGTGAAAAAATATAGTGTGACAATTTTTTTTCCTAAAGTTCACATGTTAAAATGTGATTAATATAGCTAAAGTATCACATTTATTAATGTAAACAAATGATTAAAGGTTTCAAATTTTTAAGTGTGAAAATATTAAAAACATCTAGATGTTATAAAAAGTTCACGCTAATTTTAAGCGTGAACTTTTCTCAATCTCTATTAACTAGTGTAATACCCGAGCGGTGCTCGGGTGCATCGCTTTACATCAAATATGTATACAAGAAAAAATGTATACAAATTTTTTTATACACGGCGTTTCTTTCCTTACCATAACAATAAATATTATAATTAAGATCGAGTAGATACAATTAAAAAGAATCGTTAGATTCTACTTCTCATCATTTAGTAGCCGGATCATCATAAGTTTACTTTTTGGATAACTAAATTAGCACATAATAATATATGTTTTGCGATTCATTATACAATGAAAATAAATACTTTACTATTGTACTTGATCTGTAAGTGGACATCCATTACTTGATCTGTAAGCAACATAAGATGAAAGCACAAAATGAAGAATTGAAGAGAATGGTTAAGGAATGACAATTTAGCTTGTAGGAAAAACTATATACATTATGAGGTGTTTTGAAGGCAGTTTAAACTGATTATTGCTTCCAAAGTACGCATATTTGGGTAAAGCAAGAATGATTATGATATTATGATTATGTAATGTCAAAGTAATCAAGATCTGCAAACTTGATAAAACATAATGTTGTTCTCCAAAACAACAGCAAACCACATCAGGAAAATTAATAAGAATGAAATAAAGGATCAGACAATCTAAATTATTGGGTACATTTCACACTCGCTCTATACCTCACTTTATTGCCTTAAAAACATAAGTATTGAAGTTCAATTTAATTGGTAGAACAGACTAACAAAACCTTTCTCAAGATATCATAACACATCAAACTTTCTATTACCAAAACTGTACATATCCTACATTCAACAATTTCAAGTTGAATTAGATTGGGCAAAACAAAACCTATATTTACAATTATAAGTATGCAAAATCTATATATACTATCTCATTACAAACATGTTTTCCTTTTGAATCTTGAACCATAGGCATATGAACCTTTGACCTTAAAGGTATTACAGTCTTGTAGTTGATCGAATAGTAGTCACAGCCACCTGTTCATTAGGCAGCTCCCCAAGAAGAATACAGATTTAGACCATTGACCTTTACCATCTAAGTGTTGACCAAGTGCAGTAAATATATAAAACTATTCCAACCAGTTTGTACACCATAGTTATACCAAATTCATGTCCATTGGGTAGCTCCCCAGAACTCTCAAAAACATTGCAAACTCCTGGAAGAAGATACCATGTTTTGTATTATGATACATCTGCACATTTATAGTAAAATAATGAATGCTAATGCATCCATTTTGGTGTTCCAATCTTTATACCATGAGTAAAAAACGTACATTTCATCTATGTTTGGTTTCATTCTAGTTTTTCAGAGTTTGCCTAGAAACATTTTCTGGTTTGGTTTCATGTTCTCTCACAAATATGAGAGTGGACCCTACAAAGGGGACTCATTCTTGACTAGAATAAGGGACGCACTCTCATGTTCGTGAGATAACATGATGAGTCATATTTGACCCAAACATGAGAGAATCTTAACCCAATATGATTTATCGTGTTTCCAATTTGCTTTTAGCAAAAAAAAATTGGTTTACAAGAAACTGAGAACTTAAGAAATTTACTTGTGTAGCTGCTAAGACGCTGCACGGCCCATCTTCATGCTGAACTAAGCTAATTGATGTTTCTTCATCAAGGACTAAACGTGAAATTATGACGTTTCTCCACACCAAGATCCTCTTTATATACCGAAAAATAAATGCCAGAATTATTGCTTTCCTTTAACTCATGATCATGACAAGACAAAATATTAAAAAGAAGAAAAAGAATCAAATATTTATTATTCATGATGGAAAATTTATAAAGAAAACTTCCATCTCTGCCTTTTAGTTCTCTTCTATTTTTGTAAGAGAAGTGGCCAATAGCACTGAAGTTACAATAAATACAGCCAGAAACAACACAATGTGATAGAGATCCAATTACGGAGCCCAATTTGGATGCAGCCCAGTCCACTCAGTCCAAGCCTTGGATCGTTTATACTAGAAGGCCACGTGTAGGGCAGTGATGCCTTGAGCAGTTAGTTTGTTAGATCAGCAAACTCTTAATTATTATTTATAGTCATGTGAGGTAGGCATGAGGTTACCTTTCATCTTTTCCTTTCAGTATTGTAATCTGCTTCGGCTTGGGCAGGACGACTCAATAGAGGAGCTTCTCTGATCTCCGTTTCAATCTAATCCCACCTTCAGCCTCTTGTTCTTTCAGTTTCAATTTTATAATTCTTATCACAATGCAATACAGAACAAAAAGACAGTATTGATATGACATTGAACTTTAATTCCTCAGAAGTAGCTATATCATAATTACCAGCATCAACAATTAACGTATTACATAGTCTAATTAGGCACCAGCTTTGAAGTTGTAGGAAATATTTGGTAGGAAAAAAAGAAAAACCTATATTAATATTAATAAAGGTAGTTTGGCTATTGTCATACCAATTTGGTGACATCTGACACATGATTGTTACACATTATAACTACTGAAATTCCCATCCACCACTGAAGCGGTTCTTGGCTTCCTTTAAGCAAGGGAAAGAACATATCATCAGAACTTACCAATCCTTACCAATGGGCCTTTGGCCTAGCAACATTAAGGGATGATTAAGGGGTTTCTTCCTCTATGAGATTGAGGGTTCAAGTTCCATCATAGACATAGATGTAGATTAGATGAGTGTGTTTGTTTGCCATTAAAAAATTTCATGAAAGGGTCGATTTGCATGTCTAATCTCAAATTAGTCAAACATAAAAACGCTAGCTAAAAAGGAAACAGGACGAGAATCAACCAAGGCGCATTGTTACTATATAAAACCTTTTCTCCATAGAAGAATATGAGTAGAAGTCAATCTGAAGTGTAACCTTATGCAGAATCCAAAGAGTACAATGAATATATGACACGGTAGAGAAGAAACCATTGCAAAAACCTAAGAATCCATTGCTGAAATCGAACAGTTGTAGTATCCCTTGGGTTAAATTCTTTGGATTTTGATCTTAGTTTATGACTTCAACAGCAAGATCGATGATATTTGTTGTATATTGTTGTCCTCTGTTCACTTTCATCGAATCATCACTTGATGGTGCTCAACAAAAAGAAAGGGTTGAAAAGGGGAAGAAAGGGTTCGTAATTTACCGAGCGATCGACAGTTATGGTGAAGAGAGATACAAGGGAAGATAGGAACGTGACTGAGATGGTGAACCATGAACGTGGGTAGAAGGTTTTGATTGGGTGGGTAGTTGATCAAAGGGCCAATATATTGATCGGACGGTTGTCTTAATTCGGGACTTAACATGGTCAAGATTAAAAGATATAAAACCAAACGGTCAGAATTATATATATATATATAATTACTATTTCTACACATTTAAAAGTGTGAATTTTTTAAAATCAATATTATACATTTAAAAGTGTGAGTGTTTTTGTTACCTTTTGTTTAAACTATTCTATGCACTTTTAAGTGTGAATTTTTTTTAAATTCTACACGCTTTTGATAAAGCGTGAAAAAAACTCATACTCCCTCCGTCCAATTTTTATTGTCCAGTATTGATTTTTTAAAGTCTTCCTTTTTCAACTTTGACTTTAACTATTTTTGTTTGTGTTATATAATATTTGATAGAAAATATATGAATGCATTGTGTTTTAAATGTAATTTCATTAATATAATCTTCATTAAGTATTATATAACCGAAACAAAAATATTTAAGTCAAAGTTGAAATAGAAAGACTTTAAAAAGTCAAAACTGGACAATAAAAATGGGACGGAGGTAGTATTTGTTGTAGTGACTGCATGGATCGACATATATGTCCAGTGTATAGTAGTGAAGTTTATTCATTTATTTATCTTTTAATATTTGCATGGATTTGTTTCTCAAATCACAACAGTTTCAAGAACTTGCTACTGCATACCTTAAAGAATCTGAGTGGAGACATAATGGGCAAGTGCCATCATTTCAGGAGTATATGATAAATGGATTAGCTACTTCTACATACAATGTTTTTGCGAAATCAATATTAATAGGTCTCGGCCATTTTGTGAATGAAGAGGCCTTCACTTGGTATGGAAGTGATCCTAAAATCCTCCAAGCAACAGGGTTTCTTGGAAGAGTATATAATGACATTAGCACCTTTCAGGTATTTGATTCATACTTCTACCTTTTAATATTGTGTGTGTGTGCATGTACACCATTTCCACCAATATATGCTGCTATTTCACATCACCAAAATACTAGCAAATAAATTATAACTAGCTAACATAGCAAATGAATTGAAGTTTGAGAGAAAAAGAGGTCAGCAGCAAATCACATCCATAGAGGCATATATGAAGACTTATGGGGTGCCAGAAAATGTAGCTGTTGATGAACTTAAGAAGATGCTTGAGAATGCATGGAATGATGTCAACGAGGGATTTCTTAAGCCAACTGGACTTCCCATGAAACTGCTTGCTCCAATTGTTAATCTTGCTCGAATGACAGATGTGATATATAGGTACAATGACAAGTTCACTTTTCCAGAAAAGACGATCGAAGAGTACATTACTCTACTGTTTATTGAGCATATCCCCAATTAATTAGCTATATATGATTGATAGACTATCATGTTTAATATTATTTTCTGCTGTTAAACTTGTTTGTTACTATGTTATGTTGAAGAATAAAATAATGATGATGTCTGAATCAAAGTCATGTGGTCTCAAAGGCTCCTTAATTTGTGTTACATTTGGAACATTTGTACGTACATAGAGACTATATATATTTAATATTTTTCATTGTAGTTGAACTTCCTTATCGTTCACTACTACACACAAAGCAGTAAAGACCTTCACATCAGGAACACTCTAACAAAAAAGGGTCTCAAACGGCATTCCAAGTGATTAGGATAATGCTAAATTAAATAACTCAAATTAGAAGCACAAATCGCAATTATACAAACATAAAAGATAACTCAATGAGACAGCTATTCAAAACGAGAATCATGAAACCAGAAATTAGAATTCACGAATCAGAATCATGAAACGTTGAACTTATTGGCTAACAATAAAAAAATGGGAATTATAAAAGCATAAAAGAACTTAGCGGAAGTTTGGTTCATAGGAATTAAGTGAAATTGGAATTGAAATTCCTAAATCATATGAGATGTTTGTTTCACAAAATTATAAAATAAAATTTACCATTGTAATAAATTTCTTAAATCAAGGAATTGAGAATTTATTTATTAAATTAATGAAATTTATTAAATTCATAAGAAATCTCAAAACATAATTACTATCTCCTACTCTACCTTTACCCTACCCCAACCATACCCCTACCCGACCCACCCCACCACACCCCAACGTACCTAGTTCAGCCTATCATATGACACATTTACACGCTAACCCCTCCTAACCACCCGGCCACTATCCAACTTAATTTTTATTCACCCCACCCATTACCTTACCACGGATGGTTTTAACTTTTTCTAAAACTTTTCTTTATTAACTTTTTTACTTAACAATTTATAAGTTCGTATTATATTAATTTATTTTAGCGTTTCATTTGTTTCGATTGTTTTGTAAAACTTGTATATGTAAAAGATTTAACAATTTTACACGAAATTGATCGTTTTGAATAGAATACATCGTTAATTTCTCTTTTACTACGTATCTTTGAAATTTTATTTTTTTAAATATATTAACTAATTAATAATGCATTCTTTATAGTCATTAATACATATCGATACTATATTAGGAAACAATTACTAAAATCAAAACCGTTAAGCATATAACGTTCAAAAGATCACCGGAGATACGATACCATCATTGATCCAAATCAACGGTGATATATTATGCCAAGTTACCGACGGAACATATATAAACGGTCGATCACCGGAGATACGTACAAATGACGACCACCGCCTATTCTACTTCTAACACCAGCGTCCGCGGTGTCGTTAAACTCGCCATAATCAAGCCAGCTGGAAACATCAATATATACCTCACCGGCCGCTCGTGAACCACCATCACCGTAAAACCCTCGTCATCAGCCCCACCCATCAATGAACTACGCCAGAATCAGCCGCCGTCTCTGAACTAGCACCACCACTTCATCTCGACTGCTGCCACTGTCCGCCGGCTAGACGCCGCCATCATAGTAATGGTCAAGTCGTTGGCGCAATTTACGTACGACGGTGCTTACAACCAATCCCACACGTACCGGTTATCTTCTTGTTTTCTACGAGTAAAGCGTTTCTTAATATATACACAGGTTCTTTTTCTTCAGATGTTTTAGGGATTTCAATCTATAGACACTATTTTGACTGTTTTAACCGATTGAGTTTGAGTTGGGGGTTTTAATTTCACTTATAAACACGAATTTATTTAATTGGTTTTGAAAAATCTAAAGATTTACAGAATATGACTTGCCTTTGTGTGTCAGGTACAAACAATTTTTGTTGATCATCCATCATATACATGATGTTTACAGGCGGTGGTCACGTATGCAAAAACAGAGATGCGTGCAGTTTAGGGTGGTGAGAAACAGCGGTGATCTTCCCTGTACAGGTCGCCAAGACTACGTATTTCCTTAATTTTTATTCGTTGTTGAAGTTAATGATTATGAATCTGTATTTCTGTTAAATATTTCAGTTTTTTGGTACATTAATATTTGTTTAGATCAATCGGATTAATTAAATTGATTTATAAATCAAATACGAACTGATTGATCCATGATTTGGTTTTGATAATGGTGTAATGTAGTGGTTTCAATCTGTTTAACCAGTTTCATAACACGATCACATTTCTTATCGTCATTGCAAAAAAATTATATAGTGAATTGGTTTCGTTACAGACTGAGAAACACCGCCGAATTCAGCATGAAGTTTCTGTTTTCGTTTCTGATTCTGTTTTCCTGTTTATAATTTCTAGTATGTGGCTTTTAGTTGAGGAAGAATATATTCAACTCTCCTCAGGAGTCAGGAATTGGGTATATAGAGTATGACTTGGTAGTCCAAAGGAGAAAACATTTATGTGAAGCTGATAATATGATTAGGATATGAAAGCATATATAATCATCATCAAGTGACTTTGTTTTCTGGTTAAGTATTTATGTATGCATGTTTTTATGATTGATGATTGGAGAAACTAAAGTTAAATCAGCACAGCAGGTGCTCATTCTACTCACATAGAAAGGTTGAGTCCTTTATATAAGTGCATCAGATCCTGCTACAACTACAAATTATAAAAATTCAGAGAAAACTTTTAGTTTTAAAGATGATGATGGGGCTAAAATTCTTCAGAAGAGTTTCATATATCTTCACCTTTAAGAAAGTGGTAAGTTTCTGTATGTGAATACTCTTACTATAACTAATTCTTCATCTTTTATCTATGCTGGCTGAACTTTGTGCCTCTAATATCTTTAATTCTTCATCTTTTATTCAAAATCTTGTTTTGAAGTGCATGTAGCTGTGAGTTTATTTTGCTACTGCTTTCATATTCTAGGAGATGTGCCAGTTGATTCAAACAAAAGGGTTGAAATATGTTAACGATCTGGTTAAAATTTTGAAAAGAGAAAAATTTTATATAGTTGGATACTGATGGATGAATGTCATAAATTTAACTTAATTAGCCGCTGCTTAACTAGATATGATAAAAACAAATGAATGATTCATATCCTGAGATAAATATAATTAAACAAATAAAGAAGCTAATTCGTCCTTTCATATTTTGGTGTGTAGTACAAACATCAAATATTTCCCTCCTACAGTGCAAGAACAAGTATAATCATTTGTAGGAGATAAAGAAAGGAGACAAATCTATATGTAATTAGTGTTTTGTGGTTTACTCTTCTTTTATAGACTTTTTGCATTATTCTGTTGGGATTTCTTGTTCTGTAGTGACACAAAATATGCCTTGTTGACAATTGCAACTCCAAAGTTGGTTCTTGTAGCTGATCTTTTGTTACGCAAATAACAATTTCAATACTGAAAATGTTAATTGGAGGTTTTTTAGGTGAAACAGAATATTTTTGAAAAATCTATGGATCTTGGTTATTAACATAATGTGACTTGTACATGTTTACCCCGGCCCTTCTCAAATGATTTTGATCGCATCAATGTCTTTCTCTCTTGTTCTATAGTATATTCACAGTTATTTTATTTTTATGTTTAGATCTGATTTCGATGAAGAGACTGTCGATCAATCTGTTCGTCTCGTCAATCTTCACTGGTAAGTTATTTAACTAATGTTCTATGTTTCCTTGATTTTGGTGGTTTCCTGTTTTTTTCTTTTTTTTTTTGTAGATATTTGTTTATTTACTTGGATGCCATGTAATCATCTGATTGATTTTCTTTCTATTTCCTTGTTTTTGCTTCAATTTCACACTTTTCATGTCGTTCTCTTATCTGTTTGTGTTTCTTGACTTTGGTATTCAATGAATCAAAGATATTATCAAAAGCATATATGAAGTAACTATATTACAATTTGTGGTTCAAAAGGGTGCTTAGCTAGAAATATGCTATCAAATAGTTCTTTGGAGATTATTCATAATCTGTGTGCAGATTTTAAGTATAGAAAAGAATTGTAGTTCTCACTCAACTTTAACTTGATTGTACAAAGTGTCCCAATTAAGTCTTTATAAACTCTTTGGATCTCATTCATGCTCTCCACTCCACTTCAACTTCAACTTGTTTATGTACACAAATGTTTCACATATGTTCATCCAAACATGATTTCCTCCTCGTGTGTATATATGTGTGTGTGACGCCTTGCTCAATTTTTAATGTTACCTGATTTGTCTTTAAGAATGTAGGCAGCTTTCAGTGTTTTACTATATACTTTTTAAATTTCAACCATGTAGGGTTCTTCCATCATCTTTATGATTTTTTTTCCAATCTTTCAGTTATTTTTATTCATTGCTTTGATGATGAGCAAGTTACATGTATTGTACATTTATACAAAAGCTCTAGTTATTTAATTGGGATATTAATTAGATAGTTCATAGGAATCTCATAAGATAGTTTTCACTAAACTAAGAAATGATTTATGCCAAACATTAATTACTTAGACGGGTCCTAGAATAACAAGAGCCAAAAGTATTGCACAAATTATATGCCTCTAAAACAACTTCACTACAATGCCTTAGAAAGAGGGAACTTCAAAAGATTTTTACTCTATAATAAGAAGTCAATTGTGCATCTCACTTACTAAGAACTTTAACACAGTGCCTTTAGAAGAAGGGAGTGTCCTCATTCCCCATATATCTCTAGTAACAATAAAAACTCAAGTTTGAACTTCACCGCAATGCCTTAAAAAAATAGGGAATGTCCTCATTCCCATGTTTTCAAAAGATCTATACTCTAAATAAGAACTCAAGTGTGTCCTTCATTTCCTAGTATGCCTTTAATAGGCGGGAATGTCCTCATTCCCCATATTTTAAAGATCTTTACCCTACAATAAGAACTCAAGTGTGTACTTCCAGTTGACATTTCCTTATATTCACATGATGATGTTGTTGGAACATGGTATACACACAAGCAAAACAGAAGCATGAATAAAAACACATGCAAATCTCAAAACATAAAGAAACACACATGTAACCAAAGAATCATAGGTGTTATCCATTCTATAAGACTTGTACAACCAAAGAAACAACAAAGGGAGATAGATATTCCCTTATAAATCGGTTGGAGCAAGTGGTCATTTGAAGTGTGTAAGTGTGTGAAATAGTATAGGGAAAAAGAAATAGGTTGCCGACTCAAGGAGTAATTATCTCAAATGCAGGTATCCCGCTCCCCTAAATACCAAAGAGGATATATTTGAAACCATTATTTTATACCATTTAATGTTTTATAACATTTACTCGTTATCTCAACTTTTACTCAACATCTCATTTTACTAACTTTTAGAAATTTGGGGTGTTACACCTATCGGTTTGGATGCTAGCATCAGACATTTACTCTAAGATCCTCCTTACCACCATACACTAAAAACATCTCCTTAGTCCTCCGAAAATACTTGAGAATGCTCTTCACCGTTGTATAATACGGCTCGCCAGGATTGGCTTGATATCTACTCGTTATTTTCAAAGCACAGGGGACATCAAGCCTGGTACACAACATGGCATACATGATCGAGCCCACTACTGAAGCATATGGAACCTGCCTCATTACTTCACCGTTCCTCAGGGGAACTAAGACATTGTCTATTACTCAATATCACTCAATATGTCTAGCTTTTAGAAATTTGGGGTGTTACACCTGTCGGTTTGGATGCTAGTATCATAAATTTACTCTAAGATATTCCTTACCACCATACACTAAAAACATCTCCTTAGTCCTTCGAAAATACTTGAGAATGCATATACTCGTCATTTTCAAAGCACAGGGGAAATCAAGCCTGTTACACAACATGGCATACATGATCGAGCCCACTACCGAAGCATATGGAACCTGCCTCATTACGTCACCGTTCCTTAGGGGAACTAAGACACTGTGTCTTACTCAATATCACTCCACGTGACATGGGAGGAACCCTTTCTATGTATGTACTCTAGCTAATTGCAATCAACCTCTTGGATCTTTCTCGTTAGATCTTGCTCCCAAGAATATAATTCCCAAGATCCTTCATTGAGAAATAATTTTGAAGCCAGGTTTTTACACCTTGCAGTCTCACGACATCGTTTACTGTAAGTAATATGTTCTCAATATATAGAACTATGAATACAACGATGCTCCCACTAGCCCTGACATATACATATGGCTCATTCTTGATTTTCAAAAAGTCAAACGTTTTGACTTTTTTTAATTAAAGCACAAGTTCTAGCTACGAGATGCTTGTTAAGCCCATAAATGGACTTATTTAGCTTGCAGCTCTTATTTGGATACTTATGAAGCACAAAACCCTTATTTGGATACTTACGTGAGGTAAGATTTGAATACCAAGGAAATATGATACTTGTCCTAGGTCTTTAGGGGAAAATTTGAGAGCTAGGAGGTTTATGAACTTGTTTAGGAGAGTAGGTGAGGGACCGTGGATAATGATATCATCTATGTATACAAGAATGAAGATAGGAGAGATCCCGGTTTTAAGGGTAAAGAGTGATGAGTTGGATATTGTTGGTTGAAATCCTTTGGTAATGAGATATGTTTTTAATTCGTCATACCAAGCACGTGAAGCCTGACATAGACCATAGATGGCTTTGTTTATTTGCAAACATTGTTTGGGAATGAGGATTGATGAAACCCGGTGGTTGGGACATCCTCATTGAGATTACCTTGTAAGAAGGCGATGTTAATGTCTAATTGGCGTAGGGGCCATTTTGTGAGATTGCAAGAGATAGTATAAGTCTTAGAGTGGCTAGTTTGATTACAAGACTAAACATTTCAACATATATAGTCAAATCCCAGTCTTTGATGGAAGTCTTTGGCAACTAAACGAGCCTTGAGACATTCAACTGTTCCATCCGGTTTATAGTTGGTTCAAAATATCCATTTACAACCAATAAATATTTTTTTACATATATAGCTTTATATAAAATATCAAAACATGTAGCTCCCTTAATGATATATACATTCCATTTCAAAAGAATTAATTTTTATATCTAGTATTACATGTTTAACGATATCATTGATATATTACGATGTTATATATAGTATTCGCTAGTAGATGTTCATTACACATCTTCTCTTTGTCCAGAGCATACTATTAAATTATTACACCGTCAAACTTTTTTCTGAAAAACATGTAACCCCTAAGTTTTTATACTATGTTATGAACAATCAACATGTTATATTTTATTTATCTTGAAGGTCTTATGTGAGACATATTTCATAACGTTGCCTTAAATTGCGTATAAAATATATTATTCAAGGTTTCTCTAACTTTACAATGAATGATAATATTTTGTTACATTTAAAAAACAAAAAAATCTATATAATCTTATACTCAAACATATATTTTTTTTCATGGTAACCAAGTGTGAGTAAAATATTTAACAAATATTTTTTATGGTCATACTCTTAACATTTATTTTTCTTCTACCAAGTGTGAGTAAAATATTTTTCCGAGTATCAAATAGGGGTGTTCATTTTCGGATATCCGAACTTTTTGGATAGTGAATTTCGGTATCCGAATCCGAAATTTCGTATTCGGATATACGAAATATCCAATAATTTCAAAAAATATATTTTTATAATTTTTAAAAGATATATAATTACTAAATAACTATATTTTAAACTTTAATCACCAAATATAGCTTAAGTATGTTTCAAAATGAAAAAATACATGTATATAAAACTATATATGTTAAGAGAACTAAATAAATAAGCAATAAAATATAAAATAAAAATTAAAAAATATTTTTCGGGATATCGGATATCCGAAATATCCGAAACTTCAAAAATCACTAACCGAATCCGAATCCAAAATTTTCGGGCTGAAACCCGAAATTTCGGATATCCGAATTTTCGGATAGTTTCGAATCGGATTTTTAGATAATTGATTCCGATGTTCGGATTTGGATTATTTTGAACACCCCTAATATCAACCAAATCATTGACATCATAAATTATTATCATTAATTCATTATATATTTATCCTGTTATATGTTCTCATTGTTTATTAATGAGTTTAGTCTATACTACATTATAAAGCATTTAACTTTCTCTCTTTTAAAAATTTTAAGACTACTTAATTTTAAGTAGTACAAATTGTTATGCTTAAGATACAAACACTTAAAGCAACAGCCTAACTAATCATTCCCTTAATTATCTCAACTAATTTAAGTCAACTATATATTACTTTAATAAATCATTAAACATCACAACAACTATTTAATTTTTCTAATTACATCAATACAAGTTTAATCATATTTTTTAATTGTTTTTCAAAAACTATTTTAACAACAAATAAAATGATTGATTGTAAAAAAGTAAAGAAACAATAAAAAAAAGAAAAAATATGAATATGTTGACTAACACCGCATTTTACACATACCATACACTACTTTTTAAATCAAACATATTGTCGAGCATAAACTATTGTCATTGCCGCCGCATTGCGCGGATATAATGCTAGTTTCTGTAAATGCATTGAAGTTGTCACATAAATCTAGTTTAGAAAACTACCAATTTATATACGGAAGTTTCAATATATACCGTTTAAGTGTATTAGGAAACTTGTTTGATAGGTGACACGTGATTTCTTATTTGGATTTATTTTTTAATACTATATTATTTTAAGATCTATCATTTAATGTATTGAAATTTCAAAATTTACCATTTAGTTTATTGAGAAATAAGATGACCTGCGTGTAACCTATTCTCATATGTATACTATCAAATGTGATAACACGTTAAATGATAGATTTGAAATTTCAGTATGTAAAATTGTAGTTTTCAAAGTTGAAAACACACAATAACCGAAACTGTGATATATTTTTAAAAACTTACAACAGACAACAACAACAACCGTACCTAATCCCGCTTTAGCGGAGTATATGGGGGTAGAAATGTAGACAATCATACCCCTACTTGTAGGTAAAGACATTGTTTCCTAAAAAGGACCTCCAGCCATGAAAATTAAATCCAATGAAAAATAAAGTAAAATCTAATAGAATAAAATAAATGGTATATATAGTAAACTAGTAGTAAATAAAAAGAATAAAATGATGTCCTAAGGAAGTAAATAGTAAAAGACGTAAATAATATAAGTATTCACCACAATCAAATAAGCGAAACTACTTTGTACAATTTAGGTTAAAAAAACTTAAATATATAAATTTGAACAAAAAAATAAGCTCCATCCTAAACCTTAAAGCTCTATGCTGCAATCTACGACATGGATTCTTCTTAACCGTGAATCTTAATCCTCATTCTCCATGACACCCTATATGAGATCATGTCTTTAGAAAGATAAAGCTCCTATACGTCCGCTCTAACTCTATCTTCCCACCTCAAATATGGGCGACCCCGCCTCCTAGTACCTTAAACTATAATCGATTCCGCTCTCCTAACTGGTGCCGTAGGTTGTCTCCTTTTAACGTGGCCAAACCACCCGTCTGCCTTCCGTTAACTTGTAGACAATAGATGTAACTCCTAATTCTTTTCTAAAGACACCGACCGGGATTTTATCTAACAAAGTCTTCCCATAGATCCATCTAAGCATCCTCAGCTCGGCCACTTCCATCTTCTCCGCTTGCGCCTTTTTCAGGGCCCAACACTCAGACCCATATAACATGGCCGGTCTAAATGCTAGTCTGTAAATTTTCCTTTAAGCCTCAGCGGTACTTTCTTGTCGCATATAACTATTGTAGCCGCTCTCCACCTCCTCCACGCCATTTGAATACGATTTGTAACATCCTTAGCTACCATCCCTGTTTTGTGTAATATGGAGCCCAGGTACCTAAATGACTCTTGGGGTCTCAACATGTGGTCCCCCAGGCGGATAATCTAGACTCTCATCATGTTCCGGTCTTGCTAAAATGACAATGTAGATACTCGGTCTTATTTATACTAATCCTAAGTCCTGTGTCCTCTAACGATGTCCTCTACTGTTCTAGTGATGTGTTCAGCTCCTCCTTCGATTCAGCCACCAAAACAATATCATATGCAAAAAGCATACACCATGGGATATCTCTTTGGATCCCTCTCGTAAGCTCGTCAAGAATGATTGCAAAAAGAAAATGACTAAGTGCAGACACCTGGTGGAGGCCCCGAGCCACTTGAAAGTACTTGCTGTCTCCGACCTGCGTGTTCACACATGACAACGCACCCCCATACATGTCTTTCAAAACCCTAATGTATCTCCCTGGAATTCTTCTATCATTAAGAGTCTTCCAAATAAACTAGTTCCCTAGGGACACTATCATATGCTTTTTCTATATCTAAGAGCACCATATGCAAATCTCGTTGTCTCTCCCTATGCTTTTCCATTAGGTTTCTAATGTGATGAACTGCTTCTATCGAAGACCTCCTTGGCATAAAGCCGAACTGGTTTCCATATACTCTAGTTTCTCGTCTCGGCCTGTTTTCTATGACCCTCTCACACAACATCATAGTATAGCTAAGACGCTTAATATCACAATAGTTCTCACAGCTTTGGGCGTCTCCTTTGTTCTTAAATATTGAGATAACCACACTACGTCTCCATTCTTCTGGCATCTTAGTTGTTCTAAAGATCTGGTTAAAAAGGTTCGTAAGCCAGTAAATGCCTGGTTGTAAAGATCCGGTCCAACCACTTTACCATGCATAAAGCATTTCTAACTTCCCCTGAGGAAATCCTAGTGCAATAACAGTTGTTCTGAACGACATAACCCAGCATAGAGCTCTCTCCACTACCCCTCACAACGGGTCTAGTCTCCTGATTAAATAAAATGCGAAAGTACTCGCCCCATCTACACTTAATTTCTCCATCGTTAAGAACTCTCCCACTATCGTCTTTAATAAACTCAATACTTCCTATATTTCTTTTCTTCCTCTCCCTGGCTTTAGCTAATTTAAAGATTCCATTAAGCCCTTCTTTGGAGTCTAATCTATTGTTTAACTCTTCATATGCTCTTTCTTTTGCATGTGCTACAACTATCTTTGCTTCTCTTTTAGCTTCTTTATAAGTATTCAAAGCTCTCAACCATCTTCTCCTCCACCTTCCCTAGCTAAGACTAACTCCTTAAAGGAAGTTTGCTTTCTTTAACCTTAGCCTGGACCTCATTGTTAAACCACCAAGATTTCCTATGTATTCACAACTTACTGGAGGTAGCTCCTAAGGTTTCAATGGAAACCTCTCTAATAGCCTGGGCCATGCGGTTTTACTCTAAATCTGCATCTCTTGTAAGGGTTCTAGTAATCTCTATAGTGACTCTCTTTCTAAATTCCTCTTTTACTTTCCCACTTAGGTTTTTTCATAAAATTCTAAGTTTACCCTCCTTTGAGTCCTTTATAAATCCTTTCCAGAAAAAGATGTCTAACACTAAAGCCTTTATTAATAATATATTGCATTACAACATGCGGTGCATCAAGTATCGATCACGTTTTATAGTTTCTTTATAGTTTTTAGAAAATGTTGGTTGTCGGTTATATCTTCTTCACTTCTAAGAGAAAGGTTATGTTGTCTAATGCCCTACGAATCCATTCACAATGAGTAAAAGTAATAAAAATATTTGTTTAGCTCATCACTGGTAATGAAAATTCTCTTAGTGAGAGGTTTAAATGAGAACCTTAAATTAAATGAGAATGAGAGACTCAATCCTAGCCATCAAATTCCCCTTCTTTCAATGTCATTGCCTACCCATGAATTCCTCACATGCATCCTGCCACACTCTATCCCCCACGCTCTCCATCCACGAATTCCACTTACAAAATAAACGATTGTGATTGAGTCTCCCATTCTCAATTAATTTCTCATTCTCATTTGAACCTTCCCATATATATATATATATATTATAGGAAGAAGTTCTATTGAGAATCATTTTTAGTGCGAGAACCGCGAGAACCAATCCGAGTCGTCTAATTCCCCCTCTTTTAATGTCATTGCCCACACATTAATTCCTCACATACACCCTGCCACACTTGATCCCCCACACTCTCCATCCATGAATTTCACTTATCAAATCAACGGCTAAGATTGGTTCTCACTAGTGCATATCTACATTTATGCTTAAAAAACTAGGTGAATATGTGCATATGCACTTGTGCAAAATTTGTAAGTTGTACTGAAAAAAACCTAACAAACACATCTTAAATTAAAGAGCATAATTTTCTCGTTAATTTGGTATAATTTTCGTAATTTAATACCTTTCTGTTTGATGTGTATATTAGTTTAAAAAATGTTGGGGTAATGTAAAAATGTCCAAATTACCCTTAATTAATTAAGGATAAGTTTGATTAGTTTAAGGTTATCCATTAACAACTCTTTAATCTCAACCCACCATCTCTTTGATCAATGACTGTAATTGATTCTCGCTATTTTATGTTAACAAGTTACGGGTGTATGTATATCGGAAGTCATATTTATTAGTTTTAGGATTAATTATGTACATTAAATACCTCTCTCATTTTTTGGTTTGCTTATAGTATTTTTGTGAGAAATTACTGCAGTGGAAGATAATAGAATGTTCAACATAGTTCATACTTAAGTCATAGTCCTAAGTGAAATGCTCTTTTTTTCCTGTTTTTGCTTCCCATTGCTTCAAAAAATTAATTACTATCTATGAGTTCCCCTATTTTATTTGTGGTTAGATGTTTAAGTTATGCAATTTAGTAACCCGAAAAACAAACTGACATATCCATTTTACCTAGGTTGAATTACAACAGAATCTATACATATAAACATATGTATTTTGAAATTTACTAAAAGATGTTAACATGATTCGTAACGTATGTATATTTTAAAATAATATAGTAATCTACACTTATTTGTTAAAATATTTAGAAAGATAAATTAAAATGTGACATAAACATCCCCTCATGTGTTCCACAAGTTTCTTTCAAACAACTTACACGAGCTAAAACTATAAATGATTGTTCACAAAAGAAAAGGTTGTATGAGGGATAGTTATATTTCAAACAACTTACTCGACCCGCCCAAAGACGCAAACATAGACAAACCCTCATCATCAACAATGGTTAGATAATGGTCATCTCATGTTCCTATATGTGAAGGCCCAACCAAGAAATCCAAAGACTCAACATGTCAGTTATGATTGGTTGGTTTTGTCTCAAAACACCGCTTTTTGTACAGCTAGCCTTTGGAATGTACTATAACTACTAGGAAGAGTGACTTTTGAACTATTATTAAGTAAACACTCACGACCTTTTAATTGATATATATGTAAATATAGTGCAAAGATTTACTTGTAAAATTTAGTGTAAGAAATTTCATTTCACCGACATATATATAAACTTTCTATATAAATATAATGCAGTTTATGCGTGTAATAACTCTCACCTATTAAACAATTAACTAACAATGTAAGCTGCATAGCAAACTGAACTATTACTAGTTGATAATGCAAATTAAAACAAGGCAGGTCTGTGCATTGCACAACCCATAACCGTACCTAGTATATATATACATATACATAACTTTTAATATTAGGTCAAATTGTTGAGCTGTTTAAACATGTAGGATAACTTTCTACAACATGTTATTATTCATAGCATTTTATTATATACATATATTCAAGTATTAGTGAGTTTAATAATATGCTATGAACCGTCATCATGTTATAGAAATCATTCATCCTCGATATTTTATGTGAGACATTTTCTATATAGAAACATTAACTTTTAAACATAGTCTTAAATTCAATACAATTAATAAACATGTGCTAGCGAATATTAAATATAGCATTGTAAAATATATGAATGATATCTTTTAGCATTTAATGTTAGATATATTAATTAATTCTTTTGAAATAGAACAATAAATGTAGAGAAAAGATATATAGTTCTATTTCAAACCAAATAATTTGACATATCTAACATTAAATGCTTAAAGATATTATTGATATGTTACAATGCTATATATAGTATTCACTAGCATATGCTCTATGTTCATATTCTCTTTGTTCATAACATATTCTTGATTATAACCTAGGGACGTCAAACTATTTTTGTCCAAAGTCTTGAGTTGCTTAGTGACGAGAAAAATTTTCTACAACATGTTATTGTTCATAACACTTTGTCATACACTCAACTACGCACTCTTGAGTTTTGATAGTATGTTATGAACAATGAACATGTTATAGAAAGTTTTCATCTCAAAGGTCTTATGTGAGACATATATCTTATTAAAACATGAATTATTAAACATCGCCTTACATTCAGTGAAAGATATACTATCCATGATTTGTGTAACATTAGAATGAATGATAATATACTGTTGCAACAAACAAAAAACTTTATATGGTATTATACACAAACTTTTCTTTTTCATTGTGATGGCCAAGAGTGAGTAAATCTTTATCCGATGAGTATTTATCTATCTATCCCTATATATGTTCTCAAACATAGTTGTTTGTCGATATATTACATAAAATATAGAGCACATTATCAAGTTTTCTTCTATTACAACCCTTTTAGTGTTTAAGAAATATTTTTTTGCGTTATTATTTTCTTATAGTTTTAGAAAAAAGTTAGTTCTTGCTTATGTATACTTCTTAATAAAATTTTATGTTGCCTTATTTATATGACTCCATTTGTATCAAGTAAAAGCCTCAATTCTATTTATAAATTCATTATTTAAGTTGCTATTTTTCTCTTTATTGGTATATAGCCACTCGATGTATAGTTTATTAGTGCAGAGTTTTTCTAATGTAGACTACCTTCTTTAATTGCCACAAATATGTTTTTTTCTTTCTATTTTTACTTCATGTTATTTGAATTAAATGCCACGTAGAAACTTTTTTTGTTTTTGCTTCTCGTTCCTTTCAACAAATTATTTTGTGTCTACGAGATCCCATGTATTATTTGTGGTTAGATGTTTAAATTAAGGAATTTAGCAACCCGAAAATCAAACACAGAGAGCCGTTAGCATCCTTAAGGGCAAAACCTTTGGGACATCCACCTACAGTTGGTATTCTCCAAATCTTTGGTCTAAAGATATATGAAACCTAAGTTTAGCGTCCAAAGACGGTGCACATGTCCATAAAAATAGTTTACGATGAACCTTAGCAAAAACTTAAAATGTGTGAAAATATTTCAAAACATGAAGCACTCAAGTTTAGGTATTAGATTTGATTTGATACACTTGCTTTATGCTTCTGTTATTTAAAATCCACGCAGATGTACTTTTTTTGCTTCTTTTTGCTTTGTGTTGCTTCCAACAAATTAATTACTATCTATGAGCTCCCCTATTTTATTTGTGGTAAGATGTTTAAGTTACGCAATTTAGTAACCCGAAAAACGAACCGACAGATCCGATTTACCTAGGTTGAATTACAATAGAATCTATACATGTAAACATATTTATTTTGGAATTTACTAAAAAATGTTAACATGCTTCGTAACGTACGTATATTTTAAAATAATATAGTAATCTACACTTGTTTGTTAACATACTTACAAAGATCATTCAAAATGTGACATAAACGTCCCCCCGTGTGTTCCACAAATTTCTTTCATACAACTTACATGAGCTAAAGCTATATAGGATTCTTCACAAAAAAAGACTAATTAAAGACTCATTCATGGAAAAACAAAAAATTAGAACCAATGTGGTAATAGCGTATAAATCAAATGACTCTTGTCCAACTACTGGTCTCAACCCACCCAAAGACGCAAACATATACGAACCCTCATCGTCAACATTGGTTAGATAACAGTCATCTCATGTTTCTATATGTGAAGGCCCAACCAAGAAATCTAAAGACTCAACTTTAGAAACATGTCAGTTATGATTGGTTGGTTTTGTCTTAAACACCACTTTTGTAGAGCTAGCCTTTGGAATTTACTATAACTACTACGCAGAGTCACTTTTGAACAATTACCAAGTAAACACTCACGACCTTTTGATTGATGTATATGTAAATACAGTGCATGGAATATACTTGTAAAATTTAGTGTAAGAGATCTCATTTCACAAACATATATATAAACTTTCTATGTAAATATAATGCAGTTTATGTGTGTAATAACTCTCACCTATTAAACTATTAACTAACAATGTAAGCTAAGGCATAGCAATCTCAACTATTACAAGTTGATAATGCAAATTAAAACAAGGCAGATTGCACATCTCATAAACGAACCTAGTATATAGACATACATACACATAGCATTAAATATTTGGTCAAGTTGTTGAGCTTTTTAAGCTAGTAGGATAACTTTCTATAACATGTTATTATTCATAGAATTTTATTATCTATATTCATGCACTATTGAGGTTACATGTTATTGAAATCTTTCATCTTCAAGGTTTTATGTGAGTCATATTTTCTATATAGAAACATTTACTTTGAAACATAGTCTTAAAGTCAATACAATTAATAAACATGTGCTAGCGAATATTAAATATAGCATTGTAAAATATATGAATGATATCTTTTAGCATTTAATGTTAGATATATTAATTAATTCTTTTGAAATAGAACAATAAATGTAGAGAAAAGATATATAGTTCTATTTCAAAACAAATAATTTGACATATCTAACATTAAATGCTTAAAGATATTATTGATATGTGACAATGCTATATATAGTATTCACTAGCATATGCTCTATGTTCATATTATCTTTGTTCTTAACATATTCTTGATTATAAGCTAGGGACGTCAAACTATTTTTGTCCAAAGTCTTGAGTTGCTTAGTGACGAGAAGAATTTTCTACAACATGTTATTGTTCATAACATTTTGTCATACACTCAACTACGCAATCTTGAGTTTTGATAGTATGTTATGAACAATGAACGTGTTATAGAAAGTTTTCATCTCAAAGGTCTTATGTGAGACATATATCCTATAAAACATGAATTATTAAACATCGCCTTACATTCAGTGAAAGATATACTATCCATGATTTGTGTAACATTAGAATGAATGATAACATATTGTTGCAACAAACAAAAAACTTTATATGGTATTATACACAAAATTTTCTTTTTCTTCGTGATGGCGAAGAGTGAGTAAATCTTTATCCGGTGAGTATTTATATATCTATCCCTATATATGTTCTCAAACATAGTTGTTTGTCGATATATTACATAAAAGAGATAGCACATTATCAAGTTTTCTTCTCTTACAAACCTTTTAGTGTTTAAGAATTTTTTTTTTTGCGTTTTTATTTTCTTATAGTTTTAGAAAAATGTTAGTTCTCGCTTATGTATACTTCTTAATAAAATTTTATGTTGCCTAATTTATATGACTCCATTTGTATCAAGTAAAAGCCTCAATTCTATTTATAAATTCATTATTTAAGTTGCTATTTTTCTCTTTATTTGTATATAGCCACTCGATGTATAGTTTATTAGTGCAGAGTTTTTCTAATGTAGACTACCTTCTTTAATTGCCTCACATATGTTTATTTCTTTCTATTTTTACCTCATGTTATTTGAATTAAAAGCCACGTAGAAACTTTTTTTGTTTTTGCTTCCCGTTCCTTTCAACAAATTATTTTGTGTCTACGAGCTCCCATGTATTATTTGTGGTTAGATGTTTAAATTACGGAATTTAGCAACCCGAAAGACAAACACAGAGAACCGTTAGCATCCTTAAGGGCAAATCCTTTGGGACATCCACCTACAGTTGGTATTCTCCAAATCGTTTGTCTAAAGATATATGAAACCTAAGTTTAGTGTCCAAAGAAAGTGCACATGTCCATAAAAATAGTTTACGATGAACCTTAGCAAAAACTTAAAATGTGTGAAAATATTTGAAAACATGAAGTGCTCAAGTTTAGGTATTAGATTTGATTTGATACACTTGCTTTTTGCTTCTGTATTTAAATTCCACGCAGATGTACTTTTTTTCCTGTTTTTGCTTTGTGTTGCTTCCAACAAATTAATTACTATCTATGAGCTCCCCTATTTTATTTGTGGTAAGATGTTTAAGTTACGCAATTTAGTAACCCGAAAAACGAACCGACATATCCGATTTACCTAGGTTGAATTACAATAGAATCTATACATGTAAACATAATTATTTTGGAATTTACTAAAAAATGTTAACATGCTTCGTAACGTACGTATATTTTAAAATAATATAGTAATCTACACTTGTTTGTTAACATACTTACAAAGATCATTCAAAATGTGACATAAACATCCCCCCGTGTGTTCCACAAATTTCTTTCATACAACTTACATGAGCTAAAGCTATATAGGATTGTTCACAAAAAAAGACTAATTAAAGACTCATTCATGGAAACACAAAAAATTAGAACCAATGTGGTAATAGCGTATAAATCAAATGACTCATGTCCAAAAACTGGTCTCAACCCACCCAAAGACGCAAACATAGACAAACCCTCATCGTCAACATTGGTTAGATAACGGTCATCTCATGTTTCTATATGTGAAGGCCCAACCAAGAAATCTAAAGACTCAACTTTAGAAACATGTCGGTTATGATTGGTTGGTTTTGTCTTAAACACCACTTTTGTAGAGCTAGCCTTTGGAATTTACTATAACTACTAGGCAGAGTCACTTTTGAACAATTCCCAAGTAAACACTCACAACCTTTTGATTGATGTATATGTAAATACAGTGCATGGGATATACTTGTAAAATTTAGTGTAAGAGATCTCATTTCACCAACATATATATAAACTTTCTATGTAAATATAATGCAGTTTATGTGTGTAATAACTCTCACCTATTAAACTATTAACTAACAATGTAAGCTAAGGCATAGCAATCTCAACTATTACAAGTTGATAATGCAAATTAAAACAAGGCAGATTGCACATCTCATAAACGAACCTAGTATATATACATACATACACATAGCATTAAATATTTGGTGAAGTTGTTGAGCTTTTTAAGCTAGTAGGATAACTTTCTACAACATGTTATTATTCATAGCATTTTATTATCTATATTCATGCACTATTGAGGTTACATGTTATTGAAATCTTTCATCTTCAAGGTTTTATGTGAGTCATATTTTCTATATAGAAACATTTACTTTGAAACATAGTCTAAAAGTCAATACAATTAATAAACATGTGCTAGTGAATATTAAATATAGCATTATAAAATATATGAATGATATCTTTTAGCATTTAATGTTAGATATATTAATTAATTCTTTTGAAATAGAACAATAAATTTAGAGAAAAGATATATATTTCTATTTCAAAACAAATAATTTGACATATCTAACATTAAATGCTTAAAGATATCATTCATATATTTTACAATGCTATATATAGTATTCACTAGCATATGCTCTATGTTCATATTATCTATGTTAATAACATATTCTTGATTATAAGCTAGGGACGTCAAACTATTTTTGTCCAAAGTCTTGAGTTGCTTAGTGACGAGAAGAATTTTCTACAACATGTTATTGTTCATAACATTTTATCATACACTCAACTACGCAATCTTGAGTTTTGATAGTATGTTATGAACAATGAACATGTTATAGAAAGTTTTCATCTCAAAGGTCTTATGTGAGACATATATCCTATAAAATCATGAATTATTAAACATCGCCTTACATTCAGTGAAAGATATACTATCCATGATTTGTGTAACATTAATGAATGATAATATATTGTTGCAACAAACAAAAAACTTTATATGGTATTATACACAAACTTTTCTTTTTCTTCGTGATGGCCAAGAGTGAGTAAATATTTATCCGGTGAGTATTTATCTATCTATCCCTATATATGTTCTCAAACATAGTTGTTTGTCGATATATTACATAAAAGATATAGCACATTATCAAGTTTTCTTCTCTTACAACCCTTTTAGTGTTTTAGAAATATTTTTTTGCGTTATTATTTTCTTATAGTTTTAGAAAAATGTTAGTTCTCGCTTATGTATACTTCTTAATAAAATTTTAAGTTGCCTAATTTACATGACTCCATTTGTATGAAGTAAAAGCCTCAATTCTATTTATAAATTCATTATTTAAGTTGCAATTTTTCTTTTTATTTGTATATAGCCACTCGGTGTATAGTTTATTAGTGCAGAGTTTTTCTAATGTAGACTACCTTCTTTAATTGCCACACATATGTTTTTTTCTTTCTATTTTTACTTCATGTTATTTGAATTAAATGCCACGTAGAAACTTTTTTTGTTTTTGCTTCCCGTTCCTTTCAACATATTATTTTGTCTACGAGCTCCCATGTATTATTTGTGGTTAGATGTTTAAATTACGGAATTTAGCAACCCGAAAATCAAACACAAAGAGCCGTTAGCATCCTTAAGGGCAACACCTTTGGGACATCCACCTACAGTTGGTATTCTCCAAATATTTGGTCTAAAGATATATGAAACCTAAGTTTAGCGTCCAAAGACAGTGCACATGCCATAAAAATAGTTTACGATGAATCTTTGCAAAAACTTAAAATGTGTGAAAATATTTGAAAACATGAAGCGCTCAAGTTTAGGTATTAGATTTGATTTGATACACTTGCTTTTTGCTTCTGTATTTAATTTCCACGCAGATGTACTTTTTTTCGTGTTTTTACTTTGTGTTGCTTCCAACAAATTAATTACTATCTATGAGCTCCCCTATTTTATTTGTGGTAAGATGTTTAAGTTACGCAATATAGTAACCCGAAAATCGAACCGACAGATCCGATTTACCTAGGTTGAATTACAATAGAATCTATACATGTAAACATAATTATTTTGGAATTTACTAAAAAATGTTAACATGCTTCGTAACGTATGTATATTTTAAAATAATATAGTAATCTACACTTGTTTGTTAACATACTTACAAAGATCATTAAAAATGTGACATAAACATCCCCCCCCCCCTCCGTGTCCACAAATTTCTTTCATACAACTTACATGAGCTAAAGCTATATAGGATTGTTCACAAAAAAAAACTAATTAAAGACTCATTCATGGAAAAACAAAAAATTAGAACCAATGTGGTATTAGCGTATAAATCAAATGACTCATGTCCAACAACTGGTCTCAACCCACAAAGACGCAAACATAGACAAACCCTCATCGTCAACATTGGTTAGATAACGGTCATCTCATGTTTCTATATGTGAAGGCCCAACCAAGAAATCTAAAGACTCAACTTTAGAAAAATGTCAGATATGATTGGTTGGTTTTGTCTTAAACACCACTTTTGTAGAGCTAGCCTTTGGAATTTACTATAACTACTAGGCAGAGTCACTTTTGAACAATTACCAAGTAAACACTCACGACCTTTTGATTGATGTATATGTAAATACAGTGCATGGAATATACTTGTAAAATTTAGTGTAAGAGATCTCATTTCACCAACATATATATAAACTTTCTATGTAAATATAATGCAGTTTATGTGTGTAATAACTCTCACCTATTAAACTATTAACTAACAATGTAAGCTAAGGCATAGCAATCTCAACTATTACAAGTTGATAATGCAAATTAGAACAAGGCAGATTGCACATCTCATAAACGAACCTAGTATATATACATACATACAGATAGCATTAAATATTTGGTCAAGTTGTTGAGCTTTTTAAGCTAGTAGGATAACTTTCTGAAACATGTTATTATTCATAGCATTTTATTATTTATATTCATGCACTATTGAGGTTACATGTTATTGAAATCTTTCATCTTCAAGGTTTTATGTGAGTCATATTTTCTATATAGAAACATTTACTTTGAAACATAGTCTTAAAGTCAATACAATTAATAAACATGTGCTAGCGAATATTAAATATAGCATTGTAAAATATATGAATGATATCTTTTAGCATTTAATGTTAGATATATTAGTTAATTCTTTTGAAATAGAACAATAAATGTAGAGAAAAGATATATAGTTCTATTTCAAAACAAATAATTTGACATATCTAACATTAAATGCTTAAAGATATTATTGATATGTTACAATGCTATATATAGTATTCACTAGCATATGCTCTATGTTTATATTATCTTTGTTCATAACATATTCTTGATTATAAGCTAGGGACGTCAAACTATTTTTGTCCAAAGTCTTGAGTTGCTTAGTGACGAGAAGAATTTTCTACAACATGTTATTGTTCATAACATTTTGTCATACACTCAAATACGCAATCTTGAGTTTTGATAGTATGTTATGAACAATGAACATGTTATAGAAAGTTTTCATCTCAAAGGTCTTATGTGAGACATATATCCTATAAAAACATGAATTATTAAACATCGCCTTACATTCAGTGAAAGATATAATATCCATGATTTGTGTAACATTAGAATGAATGATAATATATTGTTGCAACAAACAAAAAACTTTATATGGTATTATACACAAACTTTTCTTTTTCTTCGTGATGGCGAAGAGTGAGTAAATCTTTATCCGGTGAGTATTTATCTATCTATCCCTATATATGTTCTCAAACATAGTTGTTTGTCGATATATTTCATAAAAGATATAGCACATTATCAAGTTTTCTTCTTTTACAACCCTTTTAGTGTTTAAGAAATATTTTTTGCGTTATTATTTTCTTATAGTTTTAGAAAAATGTTAGTTCTCGCTTATGTATACTTCTTAATAAAATTTTATGTTGCCTAATTTATATGACTCCATTTGTATCAAGTAAAAGCCTCAATTCTATTTATAAATTCATTATTTAAGTTGCTATTTTTCTCTTTATTTGTATATAGCCACTCGATGTATAGTTTATTAGTGCGGAGTTTTTCTAATGTAGACTACCTTCTTTAATTGCCACACATATGTTTATTTCTTTCTATTTTTACCTCATGTTATTTGAATTAAAAGCCACGTAGAAACTTTTTTTGTTTTTGCTTCCCGTTCCTTTCAACAAATTATTTTGTGTCTACGAGCTCCCATGTATTATTTGTGGTTAGATGTTTAAATTACGGAATTTAGCAACCCGAAAGACAAACACAGAGAACCGTTAGCATCCTTAAGGGCAAATCCTTTGGGACATCCACCTACAGTTGGTATTCTCCAAATCGTTTGTCTAAAGATATATGAAACCTAAGTTTAGCGTCCAAAGAAAGTGCACATGTCCATAAAAATAGTTTACGATGAACCTTAGCAAAAACTTAAAATGTGTGAAAATATTTGAAAACATGAAGTGCTCAAGTTTACGTATTAGATTTGATTTGATACACTTGCTTTTTGATTCTGTATTTAAATTCCACGCATATGTACTTTTTTTCCTGTTTTTGCTTTGTGTTGCTTCCAACAAATTAATTACTATCTATGAGCTCCCCTATTTTATTTGTGGTAAGATGTTTAAGTTACGCAATTTAGTAACCCGAAAAACGAACCGACAGATCCGATTTACTTAGGTTGAATTACATTAGAATCTATACATGTAAACATAATTATTTTGGAATTTACTAAAAAATGTTAACATGCTTCGTAACGTACGTATATTTTAAAATAATATAGTAATCTACACTTGTTTGTTAACATACTTACAAAGATCATTCAAAATGTGACACATCCCCCCCGTGTGTTCCACAAATTTCTTTCATACAACTTACATGAGCTAAAGCTATATAGGATTGTTCACAAAAAAAAGACTAATTAAAGACTCATTCATGGAAAAATAAAAAATTAGAACCAATGTGGTAATAGCGTATAAATCAAATGACTCATGTCCAACAACTGGTCTCAACCCACCCAAAGACGCAAACATAGACAAACCCTCATCGTCAACATTGGTTAGATAATGGTCATCTTGTTGGGAAAATTATCTCATCAGTTAAGATTTGATGAGACAATGTTAAGTTTGTAAGATGTGTTCTACGTATAACTTAAACAGAATTATGAAGCTTAGTCAGATTGAACACTTATAGTGTTTCAGACTGAGTATAAGCTGAATGTAAACTGAGCATGTGTTCGAGCAGTTTATATTATACCTTAGTTAAATTATTAATGTGTTTGATAATCTGTGTATGTCACATAAGGTATATATCGAGTATTCAGCTTGATGTGTTTCAAGCTGAGTGACTCAGCTCAGAAGCAGAGTCAGCTCGACAGAGTTACTAAACTTGTTTTATTTAACTCTTTGGACTTTTAAGGATGAGTTAATAATTATACGTGTTAGGTCATGTTTAAACTCGGGTTTATTCTCGAAGAACTCAGCTTGATGAGTTTCAAGCTGAGTAACTCAGCCTGACTAAATAAGTCAGTTTAAAAGAATTTAAATGTGTTTTAAATTATGTTTTAACTCTCTATATCTACGGCGCGGATAAGAAGACTCCAGAATCAAGATTGAAGATCGAAGACTCAAGATAAGAAGATTCAAGATTCAAGATTCCGAGTTATCCGATAGTTAGTTAGCAAATTAGGATTAGTCCAGTTTGTTACGAACCGTAGCAACTGGATTATAAATACTTATCTCCTGATAAGTTTAGAGGCACGATTCTGATAAAAATTACAGAGCCAAAAATCTCACCTCACCGTATGTGTTACGATTCTTGAATCGTTGTTTGTAAGTTCAACGTGATCAAGAAACTCACAGATTGCCAAATCATTCGTGTGTTCGAATTTTCACATAAGTTGTGATATTGGTAAGTAATCATTAGTTGATTCAATCTGTGAAAAATCATGTTTAGAGAGTCGTCAGTATCTATAATCATAAGTTGATTATAGATAGCTAAGTTTGAGAGATTGAGAGATTTATATTAGGTGATTATATATCAAGAGTTGTTTACTTGATAGTTACTGTAATCATCTTCTAATATAAAGCCTTGTAATCATCTTCATATTAATAAAAGCATTCGACTAGTTGTGGTTTGATTTACTGTGTGTAACACTTTTATTTGATTTGTTCAATTTACGCAGAAAGTGTATTCAACCCCCCCCCCTTCTACACACTGTTGCTTGTTGTTATTCTTACCAAGGGACCAACACATCTCATGTTTCTATATGTGAAGGCCCAACCAAGAAATCTAAAGACTTAACTTTAAAACATGTCAGTTATGATTGGTTGGTTTTGTCTTAAACACCACTTTTGTAGAGCTAGCCTTTGGAATTTACTATAACTACGCAGAGTCACTCTTGAACAATTACCAAGTAAACACTAACGACCTTTGATGGATGTATATGTAAATATAGTGCATGGGATATACTTGTAAAATTTAGTGTAAGAGATATCATTTCACCGACAAATATGTAAACTTTCTATGTAAATATAATGCAGTTTATGTGTGTAATAACTCTCACCTATTAAACTATTAACTAACAATGTAAGCTAAGGCATAGCAATCTCAACTATTACAAGTTGATAATGCAAATTAAAACAAGGCAGATTGCACATCCCATAAACGAACCTAGTATATATACATACATACACATAGCATTAAATATTTGGTCAAGTTGTTGAGCTTTTTAAGCCAGTAGGATAACTTTCTACAACATGTTATTATTCATAGCATTTTATTATCTATATTCATTCACTATTGAGGTTACATGTTATTGAAATCTTTCATCTTCAAGGTTTTATGTGAGTCATATTTTCTATATAGAAACATTAACTTTTAAACATAGTCTTAAATTCAATACAATTAATAAACATGTGCTAGCGAATATTAAACATAGCATTGTAAAATATATGAATGATATATTTTAGCATTTAATGTTAGATATATTAATTAATTCTTTTGAAATAGAACAATAAATGTAGAGAAAAGATATATAGTTCTATTTCAAAACAAATAATTTTACATATCTAACATTAAATGCTTAAAGATATTATTGATATGTTACAATGTTATATATAGTATTCACTAGCATATGCTCTATGTTAAATCAAGAACAGATCACTGAACACAAAAGAACTTCTTAACAACAACTCAAGGAGTCTTTGGATAAGAATGAAGTTGCATTGGTTGCACAGAAAAAGAAGAAAAGTTCCAAGACACTGGTTGTTGAATCTGGGACTGAGTCAGAATCTCAAGCTGACCACTCAGACTCAGACTCAAGTGATACTGATGATGTTTAGAATATTACTGAGCAAATGGAAATATTAGCCAGACGTTTGAGAAGAGCTCAAAGGGGAAGAGGAAGATCTGACAGGGGCAAAGGAAAGAGTTATTTTGATCCCAAGAATGTTGTGTGCTTCAACTATGAGAAAAAGAGACACATTGCTGCTGAGTGCAGATTAAAAAAAGGTAGAATCAACATCAGTTGTTGATAAGAATGCTTACAGAGCTGATAAATACAAGAAGAAATACACTCTGCTCAAGAAAGGAAAGCCTGAAGACAAACCCAGTGCAAAAGGACTAATTGCTGAAACCTGGGATACAAAATCATCTACCTCAGATGATGATGTATGTCTGATGGCTCAGGAAGATGGAGAGTTGGAGATAGATGAGGTTGATTATGGTTTGTCCGAGTCAACTTTTGAAGCTGACATGAAGGAAGCTGAGGAAAACAGCAAGCTTAGTGACTGGGATCCTGCTTCCATGTATAAGGTCAGTAATTTCAACTCTTATACTGATGAGGAAAAGGGTCTTGCTTTTGATTATCTGCTGAATGATTTCAAGACCGTCCTTAAGTCTCAAAATGACCTCAAAGGTGAGATAACTAAACTCAAGAATGAGATTAAGGAAAATAAGTCTCTCATTGATGTTGGTAAGAAAGCACAATGTGATCTTGAATGTCAAAGACACATTAATAAACTTCTAAGTGAAGAACTTCAGGAAGCTAAAGACAAAGCTGACCAACTTCAAAAGGTCACTGAGCCTTGGTGTAAGTCATCAAAACTTGTTGAAAAGTACATAAACCAACAGATACCTAAACAGGTAAAGGCTGTACTTGGAGGTGACTATCAAACAGCAGCTTATGTAGCTGATGATGAGATAGCAAGTACTTCTGAGGAAGATAAACAACTAATTAAGTCTCAGAAGTCAGCCTCAAAGAAAAGACATGATCCAAGCTTGAAATTCAATATGTTTGTGAAAGCTAAAGACCATGGAAATGAGTGCTCAACATCTAAACATCATGGTAAGTCTGTGCTGGACAGACTAGGCACTCAGACTGTTCAAATAACTTCGGTCATAAAAAGGCTTAATCCAAACCCTTTCAAAAGACAAAATTCTCTTTCTGGCTCGGAGAGAAGTTACAAGAATAGAAAGACCACTGTAAGTCAGAGGTCAAAACACGACAATGGTAAGTCCAAAGTTGTGGATCTTGGTAAGTCCAAGAATATCAACAGTGGTAAGTCCAAACCTGTTGAAACTGGTGAGTCCAGCAAACATGACAAAGGTAAGTCCGAAGTCATGGAACAGAAGGTTGTTAGTCAATCTTCTCATCAAAAGGATAACAAACAGAGATCTGACAAAGGTAAATCCAAAGTCAGTGATCATCAGGTGAATCAACTTGCTAAGAAAGTTGAAAAGTTATCCACAACATATAATCCTAAAACTGAGAGTAAATGGTACTTGGATAGTGGATCAGCCTACACAGGACTCAGCTCCTACTCAAGCAGAACAGTCGGTTCAACAAGATGGAGATGCTAAGTGCTCCTCATCTGAACCCACCAAGAAGTGGGTTCCCAAACAAAACTAATGTATTTAGTTTTCATCTCATGTACAGGGTTCAAGTAAATGGTACTTGGATAGTGGATGCTCAAGGCACATGACTGGGTGGAAAGGATTTCTTAGTGATTTCCAAGAAGATAAAGGTCCTAAAGTAACATTTGGAGACAACTCACATGGAAGAACTAAAGGCTATGGAAAGATGAAAGCTGGCAAAGTTACATTCTAGAGAGTTGCCTATGTCAAAGGTCTCAAACACAACCTGATTAGTATCAGTCAATTGTGTGATGAAGATTGATATTGGAAGAATTATACATAAAATATATATCTGATATCTACCAATATCTGTTTTAAATAAATAAAATATAGCCAAAATGAGCTTTAAATGCTTTCTTATTTTATTCAAGGCTATTTCAGGTAGACAATACGGAAAAATAGATAAAACGCGTCAAAACGAAAAAACACCGCGCAAAAGGCGAAGATATTCTGAAAAGGCTATTTACGCGGCGCGTACCTTATCTTCTTCCGTGACGCGGACCCAACCTTCTAGAATGCAAGCTGTTAGTGCAAGTTGCAAAGGAATCTTGTCAGGGAATCTTGTCAGGCGTTTTTACGCGCGCCGCGTACCTTATCTTCAGTACGCGACGCGGAAGAATCGAATTCTGTTACAACAGAATGCAAGTTGCAAGGGAATCTTGTCAGAGAATCTTGTCAGGCGTTTTTACACGCCGCGGAAACCGATCATTACGCGGCGCGGAAATCCACTTTCACGCCTATAAATAGCAAGCCAAGCTTCATTCCGAAAAGACACCCAAGACACTTCAAAACAGAGAAACACACTTCCGCAAACCATTCCAGGCGACTCCAGGGGGCCTTCGGGCTGCTCTGGAGGCTTCCTCGCCTCCTATCCATGTAAATACGTAGCTTGTAGCGTAGATTTGTAGTTTTCGTAGTTGTAGTTGTTTTTCTGTCTTCGGAAACGAGTTCCAGCAAGTTTGTACGAGTCAGGATGCTGTCCAGATGTATTTCTATCTTGTATAATACAAACTGGTATTCTCTTTCCTTTATTTTTGCTTCGTTACAATGAATCCAAATTGATATAAATATGTAGTTGTTATGCATAGGATTATATTGTGATGATTTTATTTAAGACTTGGTATTTCTGAAATAATGAAACGTATATTTGGTTATTTATAATACTATCATTTCATGCGGGTATTCGGCATCGTAAGTGTTGAAAAACCATTTGCTTAGGATATCTGTATCCTTATACATATATATACAAACAGACTCATATTTATATGCATTTGCTCATGGACCCACTTGAGGTGTATGATACGTATAAGTCTGGTATGTGTATACAGGGACATTTGCTCATAGACCCACTTGAGGTGTTGAACTGATATATAATCTTAATACCTAAATATATATCTTCTTACCGGATGTTGACAGACAATGGTAATTATCGTGTCTATTATTTCATTAAGAGATAAATACTGACATTTTAAGTAAAACGGGATAACACCCGGGAAGCGAGGTTTTATCTAACCGGTGTTTTAATAATACAGGGATTAAATCAGAGTTACCTTAAGATTGTTATAAATTGATAAACGATTGGTACCGAATCAACTTTAGAAATCATCTTAATAATTTCATTCATTATATAACCGGATTAGCTAACGTTACTATTAATATCGATTTGGAGGATTCGTGACTTAGCATTTTCTTTTATTTCCTGCTTTATTTACTTTTCCTGCCTAGTATTTAGTTTATTTTTATCCTCACCTATCTATCTAACTAGACAGCAGTTTGGAATAAGAGTAGCCATAGCTTTTACGCTTACCCGTGTTCGATATAAATCATCGGTCTTACCAGCACATCTTGCTACACGCGATGGGTTCTCTGCCCAGCCGTGCCGTGTGCATTTGTACCGTTGTGAAATCCGGTCCGCACTAAAACGCGACACACCAAAGATAATGTTGTTACTTTTAGGAAGAAAGCAGGAACAATCTATAATGATAAGGGAAAGCCTGTATTAATAGCTAAAAGAGAAAGAGATGTGTATCTACTTGATCTAAATTTAGCTGATCCTTATACTGAAACCTGCTTGTATTCCCATTTTGTTCCTAAGCTGAGTTAGTTATGGCATAAACGTTTATCTCATCTAAACTTTAAAAATATTAATATGTTGTCCAATAAAGAGTTAGTCTCTGGATTACCAAAGATCACATTTGTCAAAGACAAATTGTGCTCAGCTTGTGAACAAGGGAAACACCATAAAGGGTCTTTTAAGTCAAAGCAAAAATTTTCAATAACAGGCCCACTGCATATGTTGCATATGGATCTGTTTTGAACCATAAGTACTCCAAGTCTGAGTGTCAAGAAGTACACACTGGTGATAGTAGATGAGTTCTCACGATTCACCTGGGTAATATTCCTTAAAGCCAAAAGTGAGGCTGCCCTGGAGATAATCAGTTTTATCAAACAGGAAGAGTTGCAAAAAGGTTTGTCTGTAAAGCAACTAAGAAGTGATCATGGGACTGAGTTCAGGAACTCTACCCTTGAAAGCTTCTGTGAACAAAAGGGAATATTACAAAATTTCTCATCTGTCAGAACTCTACAACAGAATGGAGTTGCTGAAAGGAGAAATAGAACCCTAATTGAGGCTGCTAGAACAATGCTATGTGAGGCAGGATTGAAACTCCATTTTTGGGATGAAGCTGTCAGTACAGCCTGTTATACTCAAAATAGATCAATCATTGTCAAAAGACATGGAAATACATCTTATGAGATGTATAAGTCTAGAAAGCCCAATATAGGTTATTTCCATATCTTTGGTTCAAAATGCTATGTGCTGAATCAAAGAGATCAGCTCCATAAGTTGGAACCTAAAGCTGATCTTGGAATATTCGTTGGTTATTCCTCAATCTCCAAATCTTATAGAATATATAATACAAGGAGAAAGGTAATAGAAGAATCAATTCATGTCTCTTTTGATGAAGACTGTTTTGATCAAGCTGATAAAAGTAAAGCTGACTTGGTCAGTCTGAGTGAGCTTGAAAGGCCTAAGGAAACCAACTTATCAAATCCTATGTATGTCATAGGAGATGATAGTGACGATGATGTGTGTTCATCAAAGAAATCATCACAAACTCCAAGGGATTCTCAAGCTGAGAAGGATGATGAGTTCGTCAACCCCTTTGGAGCTGAAGTCACTCAGACTGAGAATCTCAGTGATCATCAGTTTATTGACAATGCTGCTGTTGAGACTGAGGATGTGTGTTCACCTCAGAGTTCTCAACATCACTCAGATTCAGAACCAGACTCTCCAACTACAACATTTAAATTCCTCAAATATCATCCTCAAGATCAAATTATTGGAAATGTCTAAGAAAAGGTCATGACCAGATCCAAGGCTACAGCTAATTACGCTGCACACTTTGGTTTTCTATCTCAAATGGAACCAAAGAAGACTGAGGTAGCCTTAGAGGATGAGGATTGGATTGAAGCTATGAAAGAGGAATTAAATGAGTTTGAGAGAAATAAGGTCTGGAACCTTGTCCCTGCCCCCAAAGATCATTCAATTATAGGCACTAAGTGGGTCTATAGAAATAAAATGGACAAGGATGGAGTGATAGTGAGGAACAAATCCAGGTTGGTAGCACAAGGGTATAAACAAGAGGAAGGAATCGATTATGATGAAACCTTTGCCCCTGTTGCTAGAATTGAAGCCATAAGGCTGTTCCTGGCTTATGCAGCATATAAAGACTTCAAAGTCTATCAAATGGATGTGAAGAGTGCTTTCCTAAATGGAAAACTTCAGGAGGAAGTCTATGTGAAACAACCTCCTGGCTTTGTAAGTTCAAAGTTTCCACATCATGTCAATAAGTTAGACAAGGCTTTGTATGGTCTTAAACAAGCTCCAAGAGCTTGGTATGATACACTGTCCACTTATCTACTATCCATGGATTTCACCAGAGGTAGTATAGATAAGACACTCTTTATTAAAAGAAGTAAAGGACAGGTGATTCTTGTACAAATCTATGTGGATGACATCATTTTTGGTTCTACCAATGAATCTCTGTGTGAGTGGTTCTCCAAAATAATGTCACAAAAGTACAAGATGAGTATGATGGGTGAGATGACATATTTCCTAGGCCTGCAAATTCAACAAAAGCCTGATGGAATATTCATCAATCAAAGCAAGTATGTTCTTGATTTGATAAAGAAATATGGTTTTGATTCAAGTTCAACCATGAAAACACCCAATGTCACCAGCTGTCAAACTGAGTAAAGACTCAGATGGAAAGTCTGTGTGTCAGTCTACCTATAGAGGAATGATAGGTTCATTGCTCTATTTGACAGCTAGTAGACCTGATATTATGTTTGCTACATGTGTTTGTGCAAGATATCAGGCAGATCCTAAAGAATCACATCTTCAAGCTGTGAAAAGGATCTTTAGGTACCTTAAAGGTACACCAAATCTAGGTCTTTGGTATCCAAAGGACTCTGGATTTGAGTTAGTTAGTTTTTCATATGTTGACTATGTTGGGTGCAAGTTAGACAGAAAATCAACTACTAGAGGATGTCAAAGGCTTGGAGGGAAGTTAGTCAGCTGGACTAGTAAGAAACAGAACTCAGTGGCTACTTCAACTGCTGAAGCTGAGTATGTTGCAGCAGGAAGCTGTTGTGATCAAATCCTTTGGATGCAGCATCAGCTTCAGGACTTTGGCATGAGTTTCAAGAAAACTCCTATCTTCTGTGATAACCAAAGTGCAATAGCCATCACTTACAATCCAGTATTCCATTCCAGAACCAAGCATATTGAAATTCGACATCACTTCATCAGGGACATCGTGGAAAAAGGTAAAGTTGACATTAAATTTATTTCCACTGATGACCAACTAGCAGATATCTTTACTAAACCACTTGATGAGAAGAGGTTTATGTATCTGCTAAGTAACTTGGGTATGCTCAACCCCTAGCTAAGTGTCTAGAATCCGAGTTTTCAGTTTGACAAAGACTAAGTGTCTTAAGCTTAGTGCACAGTTTATGAATAAGTTTTCATAAACTGAATCTTATCAAGCTGAACAATGAGTTCTTTTGTTTGGTGAGTTCCAAACACACTTCAACTACTTAGTGTAGTTATGATACAGTTTGAGTCAGTCTCAAACATATATGACTAAGTGTCACTGAGTCTGAGCTATGTGCTTCACTCAGACTGTGTGATTAGTTCACACGTTTGGTTGGTTCCAAACATTCTTTAACTACTCAGTGTGGTTAAAAGGTTTGTTTGAGTCAGTATCAGACGAAAATGACTTAGTGTCATTACCCATGAGTTGTGTGCTCTACTCAAGCTGAGTTTTATTCTCAAGCTGAGTGCACATTTCAAGCTGAGTGCTTGACTCAAGCTGAGTGTTTGAGTTAAACTGAGTAATATGTTTACTCAGCTTGGTGTGTCCAAACTCATGTGTTATTTACTAAGTGTGATTAATTCATGACCACTGCGTATTTGAGTCAGTCTCAAATCGCGTATTATACTAAATTGTGTATAGGTATAATACATCAGTGTATATAATCTTATTGTAAGTCAATATTATTATATTACATTAGTATCCGTTGGAAGATGATTAGTTCTACCCGCTTACTGTTACATCAAAATTTTACGGCGTAACGGATAAAAAGGGGGATTTCTAACGGTAATTTTTCTCTCTCCTTGGAAAGGTATATATACCGATCAATTTCGGTTTAGAGGGTTTACGCTAACAATCCAAACTTCTCATCCACTCAAATACCTTCCCTCTTCTTTGCTAAGTGCATATTTTCAGTTCCATCGATCTCAAAACCCTAAGTCGCTCAGTGCGCTATAGACAATCGTTCGGTGCGAATTCCAAAGTAATTACTCTGTGTAATCAAAATTTCATCGATGGAAGGAACCATTCTAGTTCTAGGTGATCGAATGGTCAGAGGAGCTGTGTTTAGAAACAACGGATTACCGCTGATAAAAATCAACAATCAGCGCGCTTGCCTGGCAATCCATCTACGCAAGATTAACAGAGGATATGAACCATGGGTCAATTACATTCGTAAATGCCCATTGGCTTTTGCTTTCACCGGAGCACCTCTGCACATGGTTCCTCAGCACTTGCTGGAATTCTGGTATTCGTGTACTTACGATCAAATCAATGACGAAATCAGAGGCACAGTGTTGAATGGAGAGAGAACCATTACTCTCACAGCTAACAGGCTAAGGGAGATTCTTCGTCTTCCTCAACATGACGAATTCGAGCCTGCTGTGACGAGACAGGTGGCGAGGTCTGTTCTGCCACAGATGGGTCACCCTCAAACTGAAGGGGTGATCAAGAAGGCCAATTTCCCAACCGGATGGGGTTTTATGGTGTCCACTGTGATTCGTTCACTTGGTACCAAGGTTGGAGGACTGGACCAGATCAATGAGTTCGAGATGCAGTTGCTGTACAACATGTTCTTTGGACGAAATATCGATTTTGCACAGTTCATCTTCAATGAACTCAAGGTCCCGGTGATGAAGGCCACAAGAGACCTTCATGTACCTTTCATAAGGTACCTGTCCTTAGCATTTGAAGCTGAGCTATGGACAGCACTCTACGAAGCCAATCAGGAGCTATCGCTGGTGCCAACACTCAACCCCAAGATGTTCAACAGCGACATCTTCCCATAGCAAGAGGGACTGAGTGAGCCCATGCTGTTATTTGCTGAGGCTTCGTCTTCTGAGAGTGAAGCTAAGGGATCAAATCAAGGGGGAGCTTCCCAAGCTGACACGGAGGTTCAAGCTGAGCACTCTGCTCAAGCTGAACCAGCACAAACTGAAGCTGCTTCTGGTAAGACCTCTCCTCTCTCACTCTCTTCTCACTTTTCTCCATCTACATTTGGAGATAAGACTGCAGTAAACCCAACTCAGTCTAACCCATCTCCTTCACCTTCTTTCCATCATAAATCCCACTCTGAAGCCACCCCTAGTATGCCCACTGCTGCTAGGGAGAATATCCTAACATACCACCGAAAAACTGCCATTGGTGGTGCCACATCTAAAGGCATCACTGGAGCTGAGATCACACTGATCCCTCCACAGGCAGGAGTTGAGGGGAGACGCCTTCTCATAAGGTGTCAACCTCGAAGCTCACTACAACCCAACAGCCTTACCCGGGTGTGGTGTCTACTCAGCCCACACTTACTAGAGCCATGGGAGAGCCTGTTACTGTGCCTGAGCAGACACACTCAGGTAACATTGAAAATCTGACCAATCCCCAGGGTCAATCACCCCCTCTAAACCAATTAGCCAACCACCAGCCCATACACTTCACATCTCGAGCCCAATAACTTCTCTTCACTTCTCACACCCTCTTGCATGATCTGTCAATGTTTCATCCTCAAACCAGGGTGATTCACAGGATCAAGACTCTGGTGCAAATGAATTTGAAGGTAAACACCAACCATTGGATGATGCACCCAACAACTCTCCTCAAAATGAAACTGCCTCCTCAGGCATCCAGCAGCTGAAGGACTACATTGCTGCTCAATTTGGTCAGTTCCACCTAAAGCAGAAGAAGCATAAACGTCAAATCTATCAGAGGCTTGCGATGCTGACAGAGGATGTTAAAGAGATTGCCTCTGCAGTTGCTGCACTCCAACAACAAAGGACTTCAAACCCTATTGATGATGACAAAAAGGGGGAGAAGGTTCAAGCTGATGCTGAGCTAGTTCGAGTTGAAGCTGAAGCTCTTCTAGTTCTAGCTAAAGGAGCATAGAGGAAGACTCAGACTGAGGGGGAGTTAGAAATAAACAGAGAGAAACCTGCAGCTAAGAGACAAAAGGTAGAAGAATCTGAACTTGAAGCTAACAGTGTTTCTGAGTCTGAGGAAGAAACAGAAGAAGAAAAAGCTACAAGAGAGTTAATAGAGATGCTTGAGCAAGAAGAAGCAAATGAGCTTGGGATCTCTGTAGCTGAGCTAAGAAAGAGAAAGGAGGAAGAGATAAAGGACCAAGAAAAAGAAAAGGAAAGAAAAGCTTTGGCTCAAGCTGAAGCTACATACACTGGTCCAAGACCTGATCTAATTCCATACTCAGATGCAGAACTGCAGGAATGTAACTTCAGAAGGAGCTACAACAAAGAGATCAGATGAATGACCTTGAGCAGAGCAAATGGAGCTGTCATTCTCACTTTTTAGCTTAGTGACAAATCAACAGTGGGAATGGACCTGAGATACGTTCACAGGATGGGCTACATTGAATGGCAAAGGATAATGATGCTGCTCAAGAAATTTAAAAGAACTGAGGTATGTCCCAGTTCCTGGTCTGCAGTGGGAGAATTTGTTCGACATGCATGTAGGAGTAGAATTTAGAGAAAATCAAAGCATCAACACTCCTATTCAAGGTTTCAGGTTTAAGGATCAGACAGGTATTCCTAGTTTTATTAAGCTAAATGAGATTTGCTATCTAAAAGCTGAGAATGCCTTGAGAATAAGAAACTGTTGTGGTAATGAGGAGTCAAATCAGTTAATAAAGTATAGGCTGAATAAACTCATTAGAGTACAACATAAGGAACTTCAGGGAAACGATGAAGCTGAAAGACTGTTAGATGAGATCAATAAAGAGATCATCATCTGGGAGCTTCTACATCCTGAGTTCCTCAGATAGAATATATTAGTTCTAATTTTGTAAATATTAGATTAGTTCTAATATTTTTGTAAGCACTATGTGTGCATGATCTAAGTGATCAACAACGTTTGTATTATGATTAGTTCAGTTAATACAAGTATAAAGTTTGATATGTTCAACTGTGTTGTGATGTGTTCCTATTCATAAGTCTGATAAGTTCAGCAAAAATGAATAACAAATAAGTTCTTATTCATTTATGTAATTAGTTGGTGTGTTCAACTCAAAAGTTGGTGTGTTCCAATTTAAATTGATAAGTATAATTAAAATTGATATGTTCAATAAATATTTGATAATTTCAAATAATAAAATCTTAATAAGTTTGAGATTTAAAACATAATTCTGTTAAACAAACTTAAGAACTGTTTGATGGTTTTGTCATCATCAAATAGGGGGAGTTTGTTGGGAAAATGATCTCATCAGTTAAGATTTGATGAGACAAAGTTAAGTTTGTAAGATGTGTTCTACGTATAACTTAAACAGAATTATGAAGCTTAGTCAAACTGAACACTTATAGTGTTTCAGACTGAGTATAAGCTGAATGTAAACTGAGCATGTGTTCGAGCAGTTTATATTATACCTTAGTTAAATTATTAATGTGTTTGATAATCTGTGTATGTCACATAAGGTATATATCGAGTATTCAGCTTGATGTGTTTCAAGCTGAGTGACTCAGCTCAGAAGCAGAGTCAGCTCGACAGAGTTACTAAACTTGTTTTGTTTAACTCTTTGGACTTCTAAGGATGAGTTAAAAATTATACGTGTTAGTTCATGTTTGAATTCGGGTTTGTTCTCGAAGAACTCTGCTTGATGAGTTTCAAGCTGAGTAACTCAGCCTGACTAAAGAAGTCAGTTTAAAAGAATTTAAATGTGTTTTAAATTCTGTTTTAACTCTCTATATCTACGGCGCGGATAAGAAGACTCCAGAATCAAGATTGAAGATTGAAGACTCAAGATAAGAAGATTCAAGATTCAAGATTCCGAGTTATCCGATAGTTAGTTAGCAAATTAGGATTAGTCCAGTTTGTTAGGAACCGTTGCAACAGTATTATAAATACTTATCTCCTGATAAGTTTAGAGGTACGACTACGACTACGATTCTGATAAGAATTGCAGAGCCGAAAACCTCACCTCACCGTATGTGTTACGATTCTTGAATCAGTGTTTGTCAGTTCAACGTGATCAAAAAACTCACAGATTGCCAGATCATTCGTGTGTTCGAATTGTCACATAAGTTGTGATATTGGTAAGTAATCATTAGTTGATTCAATCTGTGAAAAATCCTGTTTAGAGAGTCGTCAGTATCTATAATCATAAGTTGATTATAGATAGCTAAGTTTGAGAGATTGAGAGATTTATATTAGGTGATTATATATCAAGAGTTGTTTACTTGATAGTTACTGTAATCATCTTCTTATTTAAAGCATTGTAATCATCTTCATATTAATAAAAGCATTCGACTAGTTGTGGTTTGATTTACTGTGTGTAACACTTTTATTTGATTTGTTCAATTTCCGCAGAAAGTGTATTCAACCCCCCCTTCCACACACTGTTGCTTTTTGTTATTCTCACAAAGGGACCAACACATCTCATGTTTCTATATGTGAAGGCCCAACCAAGAAATCTAAAGACTTAACTTTAAAACATGTCAGTTATGATTGGTTGGTTTTGTCTTAAACACCACTTTTCTAGAGCTAGCCTTTGGAATTTACTATAACTACTAGGCAGAGTCACTTTTGAACAATTACCAAGTAAACACCAACGACCTTTGATTGATGTATACGTAAATATAGTGCATGGGATATACTTGTAAAATTTAGTGTAAGAGATCTCATTTCACCGACAAATATATAAACTTTCTATGTAAATATAATGCAGTTTATGTGTGTAATAACTCTCACCTATTAAACTAATAACTAACAATGTAAGCTAAGGCATAGCAATCTCAACTATTACAAGTTGATAATGCAAATTAAAACAAGGCAGATTGCACATCCCATAAACGAACCTAGTATATATACATACATACACATAGCATTAAATATTTGGTCAAGTTGTTGAGCTTTTTAAGCTAGTAGGATAACTTTCTACAACATGTTATTATTCATAGCATTTTAATATCTATATTCATTCACTATTGAGGTTACATGTTATTGAAATCTTTCATCTTCAAGGTTTTATGTGAGTCATATTTTCTATATAGAAACATTAACTTTTAAACATAGTCTTAAATTCAATACAATTAATAAACATGTGCTAGCGAATATTAAATATAGCATTGTAAAATATATAAATGATATATTTTAGCATTTAATGTTAGGTATATTAATTAATTCTTTTGAAATAGAACAATAAATGTAGAGAAAAGATATATAGTTCTATTTCAAAACAAATAAATTTACATATCTAACATTAAATGCTTAAAGATATTATTGATATGTTACAATGTTATATATAGTATTCACTAGCATATGCTCTATGTTCATATTCTCTTTGTTCATAACATATTCTTGATTATAAGCTAGGGACGTCAAACTATTTTTGTCCAAAGTCTTGAGTTGCTTAGTGACGAGAAGAATTTTCTACAACATGTTATTGTTCATAACATTTTGTTATACACTCAACTACGCACTCTTGAGTTGTAATAGTATATTATGAACAATGAACATGTTATAGAAAGTTTTCATCTCAAAGGTCTTATGTGAGACATATATCCTATAACAACATTAATTATTAAACATGGCCTTACATTCAGTGAAAGATATATTATCCATGGTTTGTGTAACATTACAATGAATGATAATATATTGGTTTAACAAACAAAAAACTTATATGGTGTTATACACAACCTTTTTTTTTGTGATGGCCAAGAGTGAGTAAATCTTTATCCGGTGACTATCTATCTATCTCTTTATATGTTCTCAAACATAGTTGTTTATCGATATATTACATAAAAGATATAGCACATTATCATGTTTTCTTCTATTACAACCCTTTTAGTGGTTAAAAAGTATTTTTTTTACGTTATTATTTTCTTATAGTTTTAGAAAAATGTTAGTTCTCGCTTACGTATACTTCTTAATGAAATTTTTTGTTGCCTAATTTATATGATTCCAAGCCACTCAATGTATAGTTTATCAGCGGAGAGTTTTTCTAATGTTGACTACCTCCTTTAATTGCCACACATGTTTTTTTTCTTTCGGTTTTTACTTCATTTTATTTGAATAAAATGCCACGTAGACACTTTTCTTATTTTTGTTTCCCGTTGCTTTCAACAAATTATTTTTTGTCTACGAGCTCCCATGTTTTATTTGTGGTTAGATGTTTAAATTACGCAATTTAGCAACCCAAAATCGAACACAGAGACCCGTTTGCATCCCTAAGGGCAAAACCTTTGGGTCATCCACCTCAAGTTGGTATTCTCAAAATCCTTAGGGACATCCACAAGAGATATATATTAAACCTAAGTTTAGCGTCCAAAAACGGTGCACATGTCCATAAAAATAGTTTACGATGAACCATAGCAAAAACTTAAAATGTCAGAAAATATTTGAAAACGTGAAGCGCTCAAATTTAGGTATTAGATTTGATTTGATACACTTGCTTTTTGCTTCTGTTATATAAATGACACGCAGATGCACTTTTTGTCCTGTTTTTGCTTCGTGTTGCTTCCAACAAATTAATTACTACTATGAGCTCTCTTATTTTATTTGTGGTTAGATGTTTAAGTTACGCAATTTAGTAACCCGAAAAACGAACCGACATATACATTTTACCTACGTTGAATTACAATATATAGAATCTATACATGTAAACATATTTATATTGAATTTACTAAAAAATGTTAACATTCTTCGTAACGTACGTATATTTTAAAATAATATAGTAATCTACACTTGTTTGTTAACATACTTACAAAGATCATTCAAAATGTGACATAAACATCCCCCCGTGTGTTCCACAAGTTTCTTTCAAACAACTTACATGAGCTAAAGCTATATCGGATTGTTCAAAAAAAGGACTAATTAAGGACTAATTCATGGAAAAACAAAAAACTAGAACCAATGTGGTAATAGCGTATAAATCAAATAACTCATGTCCAACAAGTGGTCTCAACCCGCCAAAAGACACAAACATAGACAAACCCTCATCGTGAACATTGGTTAGATAATGGTCATCTCATGTTTCTATATGTGAAGGCCCAACCAAGAAATCCAAATACTCAACTTTAGAAACATGTCAGTTATGATTGGTTGGTTTTGTCTTAAACACCACTTTTGTAGAGATAGCCTTTCGAATTTACTATAACTACTAGGCGGAGTGACTTTTGAACAATTACCAAGTAAACACTCATGACCTTTTGATTGATGTATATGTAAATATAGTGCATCGGATATACTTATAAATTTTAGTGTAAGAGATCTCATTTCACCGACATATATATAAACTTTCTATGTAAATATAATGCAGTTTATGTGTGTAATAACTCTCACCTATTAAACTATTAACTAACAATGTAAGCTAAGGCATAGCAATCTCAACTATTACAAGTTGATAATGCAAATTAAAACAAGGCAGATTGCACATCCCATAAACTAACCTAGTATATATACATACATACACATAGCATTAAATATTTGGTCAAGTTGTTGAGCTTTTTAAGCTAGTAGGATAACTTTCTACAACATATTATTATTCATAGCATTTTATTATCTATATTCATGCACTATTGAGTTTACATGTTATTGAAATCTTTCATCTTCAAGGTTTTATGGGAGACATATTTTCTATATAGAAACATTAACTTTTAAACATAGTCTTAAATTCAATATAATTAATAAACATGTGCTAGCGAATATTAAATATAGCATTGTAAAATATATGAATGATATCTTTTAACATTTAATGTTAGATATATTAATTAATTCTTTTGAAATAGAACAATAAATGTAGAGAAAAGATATATAGTTCTATTTCAAAACAAATAATTTGACATATCTAATATTAAATGTTTAAAGATATTATTGATATGTTACAATGCTATATATAGTATTCACTAGCATATGCTCTATGTTCATATTCTCTTTGTTCATAACATATTCTTGATTATAAGCTAGGGACGTCAAACTATTTTTGTCCAAAGTCTTGAGTTGCTTAGTGACGAGAAGAATTTTCTACAACATGTTATTGTTCATAACATTTTGTTATACATTCTACTACGCACTCTTGAGTTGTTATAGTATGTTATGAACAATGAACATGTTATAGAAAGTTTTCATCTCAAAGGTCTTATGTGAGACATATATCCTTTAACAACATAATTATTAAATATGGCCTTACATTCAGTGAAAGATATACTATCCATGGTTTGTGTAACATTACAATGAATGATAATATATTGGTTCAACAAACAAAAAACTTTATATGATATTATACACAACCTTTTCTTTTTCTTCGTGATGGCCAAGAGTGAGTAAATCTTTATCCGGTGAGTATCTATCTATCTCTCCCTATATATGTTCTCAAACATGGTTGTTTATCGATATATTACATAAAAGATATAGCACATTATCATATTTTCTTCTATTACAACCCTTTTAGTATTTAAGAAATACTTTTTTGCGTTATTATTTTCTTATAGTCTTAGAAAAATGTTAGTTCTCGCTTACGTATACTTCTTAATGAAATTTTATGTTGCCTAATTTATATGACTCCATTTGTATCTAAGAAAAAGCCTCAATTTTATTTATAAATTTATTATTTTAGTTGCTCTTTTTCTCTTTATTGTTATAAAGCCACTCAATGTATAGTTTATCAGCGGAGAGTTTTTCTAATGTTGACTACCTCCTTTAATTGCCACACATGTTTTTTTTCTTTCGGTTTTTACTTCATTTTATTTGAATAAAATGCCACGTAGACACTTTTCTTATTTTTGTTTCCCGTTGCTTTCAACAAATTATTTTTTGTCTACGAGCTCCCATGTTTTATTTGTGGTTAGATGTTTAAATTACGCAATTTAGCAACCCAAAATCGAACACAGAGACCCCGTTTGCATCCCTAAGGGCAAAACCTTTGGGTCATCCACCTCAAGTTGGTATTCTCAAAATCCTTAGGGACATCCACTAGAGATATATATTAAACCTAAGTTTAGCGTCTAAAAACGGTGCACATGTCCATAATAATAGTTTACGTTGAACCAGAGCAAAATTTTAAAATGCGTGAAAATATTTGAAAACGTAAAGTGCTCAAGTTTAGGTATTAGATTTGATTTGATACACCTGCTTTTTGCTTCATGTTATTTAATTGCAAAGCAAATGCTCTTTTTTCCATCTTTTGCTTCTTGTTGCTTCCAACAAATTAATTACTATCTATGAGCTCCCCTATTTTATTTGTGGTGAAATGTTTAAGTTATGCAATTTAGTAACCCGAGCAACGAACCGACATATCCATTTTACCTTGGTTGAATTACAATAGAATTATAGAATCTATACATGTAAACATATTTATTTTGGAATTTACTAAAAAACGTTAACATGTTTCGTAATGTAAGTATATTTTGAAATAATATCGTAATCTACACTTATTTTTTAAGATCCTTACAAAGATCATTCAAAATATAACATAAACATCCCCTCGTGTGTTCCACAAGTTTCACAAAAGAAACGGCTATATGAGGGATAGTTATATAGCAGATAAAAGGTTATTGATTTACTAATTCATGGACAAACAAAAAACTAGAACAAATGTGGTAATAGCATATAAATCAATTGACTCATGTCCAACAACTCGTCTCAACCCGCCCAAGGATGCAAACATAGACAAACCCTCATCTTCAACATTGGTTAGATAATGGCCATCTCATTTTCCTATATGTGAAGGCCCAACCAAGAAATCCAAACACTCAACTTTAGAAACATGTTAGTTATGATTGGTTGGTTTTGTCTCAAACACCACTTTTTGTACAGCTAGCCTTTGGAATTTACTATAACTAATATGCATAGTGACTTTTGAACTATACCAAGTAAACACTCACGACCTTTTGATTTATGTATATGTAAATATAGTGCAAGGGATATACTTATAAAATTTAGTGTAAGAGATCTCATTTCACCGACATATATATAAATTTCTATGTAAATATAATGCAATTTATCTGTGTAATAACTCTCTCCTGTTGAACTATTAACTAACAATGTAAGCTAAGGCATAGCAATATAAACTATTACAAATTGATAATGCAAAGTAAAACAAGGGAGGGTTGTGCATTGCACACCCCCTAAACGAACCTAGCTAGTGTGTGTGTGTGTCTATATATATATATATATATATATATATATATATATATATATATATATATATATATATATATATATATATATATAGCATTAAATATTTTGTCAAATTGTTCAACTGTTTAAGCTAATAAGATAACTTTCTACAAAATGTTATTATTCATAGCATTCTATTATCTATATTCATGCACTACTGAGTTTACATGTTATAGAAATCTTTCATGTTGAAGGTATTATGTGAGACATATTTTCTATATAGAAACATTAACTATTAGTCATAGTTTTAAATTCAATACAATTAATAAACATATGCTAGCGAATATTAAATATAGCATTGTAATATATATGAATGGTATCTTTTAGCATTTAATGTTAGATATATTAATTAATTCTTTTGAAATAGAACAACAAATGTAGAGAAAAGATATATAGTTCTACTTCAAAACAAATAATTTGACATATCTAACATTAAATGCTTAAAGATATTATTGATATGTTATAATGCTATATATAGTATTCACTAGCACTAGCATATATAGTTCTAGAGACATCAAACTATTTTTGTCCAAAGTCTTGAGTTGCTTAGTGACGAGAAAATTTTTCTACAACATGTTATTGTTCATAACATTTTGTCATACCTTAACCACGTACTCTTGAGTTTTGATAGTATGTTATGAACAATGAACATGTTATAGAAAGTTTTCATCTCAAAGGTCTTATGTGAGACATATCTACTTATCTAATAAAAAGATCCCTATACCTCATTTTTTGACATGTGTTTCTTCAATCTTTTGATACTATTATCACCATTTATTTAACATCAAGAAAAAGAACACATTCATAAAACATTTATTTTGTTATCTAATAGCATCATTTTACATTATTTGCACTTTATCTTTATTTTATAATCTAATTGTCTTATTTTACACTTAGTGAATCCCTTAACCTTCACTTGGAATTAGATACAAGCAACTTACTTTAAAAATGCATCTTTTGTTGTGTTCTTTGTAGGTGACACTACCATCCGAGAAACTCTCATACGGTCTACTATGATTGTTTCCTCCATAGTTTGAAATACAACAACATGAAATGTGAATTTCACTAGAAAATAATAACATTAAACCTTGTAAGAGTTGTCTAATGAGCAGTCTAATATACATGAGTTGTAAGTTTTAGTTAAATGTTAGTTTTATATTTTAATCACCAAGTTTGCACAAACATAGTAGATTCATGTCGATCTTCTTTCATTTATGCTCATAGTAAACATTTTACATTAGTTTACACATTATTTCTTTTATATTTCCAACTATATAACATAATAATAGAATACATATGTTGAATACTTTAATGTTTGTTGAACAATGTTTCTTCAACACCTAACAATTTAATTCAACTCTAAGTTATATGTGAATTGATCAAACTAGGAATTTTAATTCATATAAATGTATGTTCATCAAACATTATCTTTAGTGGGTTGTGCTTGACACAACCGAGAAACTTACTAGTATCCTATAGAATAACATTAATTATTAAACATAACCTTACATTCAGTGAAAGATATACTATCCATAGTTTGTGTAACATTACAATGAATGATAATATATTGTTGCAACAAACAAAAAACTTTATATGGTATTATACACAAACTTTTCTTTATCTTCGTGATGACCAAGATAGAGTAAATCTTTATCCGGTAAATATCTATATATCCCTATATATGTTCTCAAACATAGTTGTTTGTCGATATATCACATAAAAGATATAGCACATTATCACGTTTTCTTCTATTACAACCCTTTTAGTGTTTAAGAAATATTTTTTTGCGTTATTATTTTCTTATAGTTTTAAAAAAAATGATAGTTCTCGCTTATGTATACTTCTCAATGAAATTTTATGTTGCCTAATTTATATGACTCCATTTGTATCAAGTAAAAGCCTCAATTTTATTTATAAATTCATTATTTAAGTTGCTCTTTTTCTCTTTATTGGTATAAAGTCACTCGGTGTATAGTTTATTAGCGGAGAGTTTTTCCAATGTAGACTACCACCTTTAATTGCCACACATATGTTTTTTTTTTCTTTCTGTTTTTACTTCATGTTATTTGAATTAAATGTCATGTAGAATTTTTTTTGTTTTGGCTTACCGTTGCTTTCAACAAATTATTTTTTGTCTACGAGCTCCCATGTTTTATTTGTGGTTAGATGTTTAAATTACGTAATTTAGCAACCGGAAAAACGAACACAGAGACCCTTTTGCATTCTTAAGGGCAAAACCTTTGGGACATCCACCTTAAGTTGGTATTCTCAAAATCTTTAGGACATCCACTAGAGATATATATTAAACCTAAGTTTAGCGTCCAAAAACGGTACACATGTCCATAAAAATAGTTTACGAGGAACCATAGCAAAAACTTACAATGCTATATATAGTATTCACTAGCATATGCTCTATATATGTTGATATTCTCTTTGTTCATAACATATTCTTGATAATAAGCTAAGGACGTCTAACTATTTTGTCCAAAGTCATGAGTTGCTTAGTGACGAGAAGAATTTTCTACAACATGTTATTGTTTATAACATTTTGTCATACACTCAACTACGCAATCTTGAGTTTTGATAGTATGTAATGAACAATGAAAATGTTATAGAAAGTTTTCATCTCAAAGGTCTTATGTGAGACATATATCTTATATAAAAACATTAGTTATTAAACATTCCCTTACATTCAGTGTAAGATATACTATCTATGGTTTGTGTAACATTACAATGAATGATAATATATTGTTGCAACTAACAAAAAACTTTATATGGTCTTATACACAAACTTTTCTTTTTCTTCATGCTGACCATGAGTTAGTAAATCTTTATCCGGTGAGTATGTATCTATATATCCCATTTATGTTCTCAAACATAGTTGTTTGTCAATATATCACATTAAAAGATATAGCGCATTATCACGTTTTCTTCTATTACCACCCTTTTAATTTTTATAAAATATTATTTTACGTTATTATTTTCTTATAGTTTTAGAAAAATGTTAGTTATAGCTTACGTAAATTTAAAACTGAAATTTTATGCTGCCTAATGTATATAACTCCATTTGTATAAATTAAAATAACAAAAAAAAAAAAAAATTACCTTTCCGATGACAATGAAAATCTCGTAGTGTCATATTAACAACTTTGGCTATATACATACATGAGCTCATATTTATTAATTTTAAGATTGATTAAGAATTAAATACCTTTCTTATTTTTTTGGTTATAAATGGTCATATTATTTATGTGAGTAATTAGTGCAAATAAAAAATTATTTAATCATTGATGAATTTAATAATATATTGATGGAAAATAGAATAATTTTAACAAATTGTCATAGTTGCCAAGTAGATTTACTTTTTATTATATATTTGTGTTATATATTGTTATAGCAGCTCAAAATAATTAAAATGAGCACATTAACACGTTTTTATAAGTTAGCTGGCCACATGTGTAAAAAAAACATGACGTATCATAATAATAAAATGGGGAAATTAGTAGACAACTATTTAATAGATTTAACACTATATTATTCCAACAAATTATATGGTCTTATACACAAACATATTTTATGATGACCCTAAACTTTTTTTCCGGTCAGTGTCTATCTATCCCTTTTTAGTTTATCAATATATTGCATTAAAATAGGCCGCGCATTATCACGTTTTATTTTTCTATTACAACCCTCTTAGTGTTTAAGAAATATTATTTTGAGTTAGTGTTTAAGAAATATTATTTTGAGTTATTATTTTTTTACCGTTTTTAGAAAATGTTAGTTATCGCTTATTTCTTATTTACTTCTTAGTGGAATTATATGTTGCGTAATGCATATGCCCACATTTGCATCGAGTAAAATAACAAAATGTTTTTGTACCTCACCAACAAAAATCTCTAGTTCTATATTAACAACTTTAGGTATATGCATACGTGACTACGTCAGCTCATATTTATTAATTTTAAGATTATTAAAATTCAATACTTTCCATATTTTGTAATTATGATTATATTATTTATGTCATCAATTAATGCAATTAACAATTGTTTAGTCTTGATTTATGGAAAGTAGAATAATTTAAAATATTCTCCTAGTTATAAATAAATGAAAAGTCAATAAACTTTCAAATGCATCAGCAATACCATTTTTTCAAATCAATGATAAGACTGCCATATACTACTTTTTAAGAATATTGTATCAAGTAGATGAATTAATACAAACATGGACCATTAAGTTGCATAATCATATATTTTCTTAACGAATAAACATCAAAAGTACCAGATATCAATTTATAGGTTTATACTTTATAGTATCAAGTATATATTCACTATACATCTTCTCTTTATTCTTAACATACTATTGCTTTAAAAACATCATCAAACTATTTTCTTATAAAAGAAGTTTATATATCATTTGGTCACAATATTGAGGTGTTTGAAAACGACTAAAATAATTTTCTACAACATGTTATTATTTATAGTATTTTGTCATACATTCAAGCACTTTTGAGTTTTGATTATATTATGCTATATATGAACAATCATAATGTTATAGAAAGTTTTCATCTTCAAGGTTTTATGTGAAACATCTTTTCTATATAGAGACCTTATACATTAATATCATTAATTTACTAACTTCCTGATAAATAATTATATACATTTATGCTGCAACTTAAAACACTAACCCGGTCCAATGCAGTGGCAATAATGTTTGAAGACTAGGCAAGAGGCTCAAGTTTAAATCTTTGCAATGCATTGTTCTTTTTTTTTTCATTCACGCTTTCATCATATTTTTTCTACTTTCTTTTTTTCCTTTTAAGGTTTTTGATATGTGGCTTACACCAACTCTTTTATTAATATTTTATCAAATTAATTAATTTTATATATTATATGTTTTATGTCCTTTCTTTTCCAGTTACTTGTCTACCTCTTATACTTTGCTTTAATGCTTTATACACTTGCAAGTGTCAACCAGTTTCACGCTTGCAAGAGGCATCAAGTTTTTAATATTTATATAGTTTCAAAATTTATTATGATTATATTTAGACAATTAATTTTATATGTTTTTTGTTTTTCTTTTATAACTTTTAACATATAATGTCTTATATAAATATTTTATATGAATATATAATTTGACCATCTTATTTCAATCTACATTTTTATATAAATTCAATCATAATATATTAAAAATGTTTTTCGATATTCAACACTAAAAGTATAATTCGTCAACAACTATCATATTACGTTATTATTTATATCAAAATGTAGATAAAAGTTAGTTTCCATTCTTGCTCTAAAAATTATCAAAGGCTTGCTAGAATTTACGAGTTGGCTTGGTCCGACCAAGAAATGCATGAGACTCAACATTATTAATATTTAATACCAAAGAAAGATTTTCAACAAAAAAACTCTTTAAGAACAATTCTAATTTTTGTTCATCTTAAAACATTAAAAAAGTCAAACTTTAAAGTAAGATAGCATAAAATTTTTATCTTTATATAAAAACAACAACATTATCTAATTCCTCATGAACAACGTATTGAGATTTTATTAAAATAACATATACTTAAAATGTATCTCTATAAAAAGAAAGATTTAATATGCTAATTCTTAAATAAAAAAAGACGTATAAAATTGGCTTAAAGAGAAATATTAACATTAAATTTTTATCTATGTTTTGATATAAATTATATCGTAAAATGACATTTAACTGAAAAATATATTTTTGAAATCGTAATAAAGAATGCATTTCTAGATAAACATGTTGTACTGTAGGTGGTATTAGATTCTATAAAGATATACTATCCAAAGATTCTCTAACATTACAATGAAGATCAAGAATTATAAAATAATCTATTCTAGCTTGAAATACCATTTTTATATGTCAATTTAACTTTCATTGATGATTGATAAATACTTTCCATGTCAAGATTTAAAAGTAATTTTTACTTTAAACCAAAGGTTCATATATCACGAGTGAAAGATAATATCTGAATTATTTAATCAGTGATAAATTTAATAATAAATTGATGGAAAATAGAATATTTAAAAGATTGTCATAATTGCCATCTAGATTTGGTTTTTATTATATATTTGGGTTATTGCTACAAAATTAATGGAAAAGTTAATTAACTTTCAAATGCATCAACAATATTATTTTTTCTAATCGGTGTTAAGATTACCATGTACTATTTTTTAAGAATGTTGTATCAAGTAGATGAATTGATAAACAAATTTAATAATTAAATTTCTTGTTAATGAATACATGTCAAAAGTACCGGATGTCGAAGTCTAGGTTCATTGTATCAAGTATGTGTTCACTGTACATCTCTTTATTCACAACATTCTACTGATTTTAAAGCTTGATCAAACTATTTTTTGTACAAAGGAGGTTTATATATCATTTGGTCAAAATGTTGAGCTATTTGAACGACTATAATATATTTCTGCAACATGTTATTGTTCATAGTATTTTGCGATACATTTAAGCATTCATGAGTTCTGATAGTATGCAATGAACAATCATCATGTTATAGACATTTTCATATTGAAAGTTTTATTTGAACAATCATCATGTTATTTTAACTTTCCTTTTATTTGAACCTGATTATATGTATATGTAGAGAAGGAATCAAGGAAGAACACCTCTTAAATAAAGAACAATGAGAACACTTCTTAACCAATCATTAAATTATATAAACAATGATAAAATAGAAAATTTGAAAACCCCAATAAATTCACGTTGCCTTTTTTAAATACCCCATAAATAAAAAAAATTTACCCCACTTATCTTAACATTTAAATATCTTATACATTAATGATTTTTAATGAAAAAAATTGCACAGATAATTATATTATTTTATTATCTTTAATTTGATATGAATCTTGATGCATTTTTGAAAAAAGTCGTTGATGCAAAATGCAAGATGTAGATGCAGATGTAATCGACTATAAACACATGCAACAGAATCATAAAAACATATACACTCTATCATTTCAAACCATAAAATATGTAATTAACCATAAAAACAAATGCAAACTATAAAGTCGGATGAATTATTATAACGGAAATATGAAAAAAAAGTCAGATGCAACCAAAAACTCATAACTTTGATATTTATTGTACACTAAGACCGGGGAAGAAAGTTAAAAAAAAAGGAACAAAAGTAACAAAAAAAATCAGGAAGAAGCAATTGAAATAATGACAAATAGAGAATTAGGTAAAAAAGAAATCCAGAAGAATTCATGGCAAAAAAAATAAAATAAAAGAAGATGGTGGTGTGTAGGGAATAAAAAAAACCTAGAATAAACCATTAGACATATGCTGATGCAAAAATATTTTAGTAATTATTGGAGGAGAAGATCATTTAAATTAATTGTTTATTTCCTTTTTTAGCGTCGTTGTGGTAATCAATCAAAAGAGGGAGACAAGGTAATTAATTTTATTTATCATACCTAAAATACCCTTTTGAGCCTATAATTTAATTTAGGAAATGAAAAAAGGAGTTTTTTTTACTAAATAAGTGCATTTGAGAAACTTATTTATCAAAATGGTGTGATTTCAAACATATTTACCAAAAGGGTGTATTGTTGTATTTTAATAGGTTAATTTTATTATTAAAACTAATATTATAATTAATTATACCTAATTAGTATATTAAGTTAAACAAATTGAAATTGGTTCTTAATAAAATATAATATATAGATATATAGATATATGTATTATTTATTTAGTTTCAAAAAGCCCATCTTCATTCACGGCGACACACAGTACATCCCTTTCACTGGCGCAAATTTCATTCCGGCACAAACATCTCCTTCATTTTCCGGAGACAAGCACACCCATCACATGTGATCCCTTTTCCGACGACACAAAGTTCTCGTAGGTGACCTAAACACACACGCCATCTGTTCCTTTTCCGGTAACACACACTTCAACCCACACAAAACGAACCACCGTAACCTTAAATCGACAGATGGAGAGATGGTGGTGACGAGATGGCTATGGTCTCTGTGCGGCAGAGATGGTTGCAGAGGATGAGATGCGTCGGTGACTTGGGGAGAATGGGATGTGCGGCGGCGATGTTGTGAGGTGAGGATCGCCGGTGGGGACTGGAGGAGTGAGAGGCGACGGCTGTGAGAATAGATAGTTGTAGGCGGTGACTGGGGGAGAGGAGTCTGAAGAGGGCGGCGGAATAATCTGACGGCGGCAAGGGGTGGTGGATATCGACCGGATGTGGGGGCAAGGGAACCAACCGGAGGGATGAACTTATTATGTTGTTTATATATATATAATTAAAATTAGAAAAACCCAGGAGTGATGAACTTAGTTTGTGTTTAATTATTATATAATATTAGTTTTAATAATAAATTAACCTATTAAATGAAAATACACTCTTTTGGTAAATATGTTTAAAAGTACACCACTTTGGTAAATAAGTTTCTCAAGTACACTTGTTTGGTAAAAAACTCTGAAAAAAGAAGCAAATAATGAGAGTCATTGATTAGGGAGATCCGATGGTCACCTTTTGTACTTACAGTTCTCCAAATAAGTGTAACGCCGCGGGTTTTCAGAAGCTTAATTAATAAAATATAATTAAGATACCAATTGTTTAACCAAAAGATATTGTTTAACAAACACAGCGGAAGTATTTAACTAACTAATTATACAAATTGTAGTATAAATTTTAACAAAATACCCAACGGTGTTACCAATATCGGCCGACCCTTAATCAACATCAGAGTAAACAAAAGCGAGAGCAAGAAGTGTTCCCCATAATTACCAATGAAATAACCATAGCATGGCAACCCGTTCTCACCAACAACTATTTACCTGCAATGAGAAAGGAGTACATGGAGGGGTTAGCTATAAATAGCTAGTGAGTAACGATTAAACATAAGTATCGTAACAAAAACGTTATAGCATGCAGAAGATATCATAAAACAACAAACAAGTCTATCCAAACAGCTAGCGATGTTCCGGTACCCAGGAGGAGTCACGTCATGCAGGGTTGTAAGCCCGGCTCAATGATCCAAACTGGGGGAAACCGAATACATCAGTTATATCGCGCAGGTGGGGGAGCGGGTAGCAGCCCACCATTGCATTAACGAGCGGGGAAGTCTGATGAGAGCCCCTTTAACGAGCGGGGAGATCAGTAAAACTGAGAGCCCCTATAACGAGCGGGGAAATCTGTGAGAGCCCCTAGCTGAGGCACGTAGGTTCTGCAGAACCCTGATTTGCGGCCGCAAATCACCGTACCCCAGACAGCATCAAAGTGCCGGCACGAACACGTATTGGCCGACTCTGGCCGCATCATAACATATTTGGCCTACTCAAGCCATGACATATCATATTGGCCTACAAAAAGCCATAACATATCATATTGGCCTACAAAAATCCATAACATAACATATTGGCCTACAAAAAGCCATAATACCAGCATATACCAAGTTTATAACATGATTGGCCTACTCAAGCCTAACATAAGTACATAGCAGCGTATACCATAGCAAATTAACAACACATAAACCATAACTTACCTTAAGCTTGTTATAACATGTTTATCACGAAACCTAAGGTTAACCGGTACTCACCTTAATAGCTACAGTAGGCAAACGTAGTGCTCAGTATCTTCTGGTTCCTCAGAAGTGCCTAACATAGCATATATAAGCCTGTTAACACCTAAACACTTATTACATAATACGAATTACAAGTTATTCATACTGGACAGGGGTCCTACGGCCGCAGAAGATAAGGCCTACGGCCGCAGAAGACCAAACAACCCTACTACGGCTGTAGAGAACATTCCCTACACCCGTAGAAGTAGTTCCTTGGGTTCCTAAGGTCGTAGGTTATGTACCCACGCCCGTAGGCTTCGTTCCATCACCCGTAGGTCGTAAACTACATAAAACACACTCCTACGGCCGCAGAAACCTTTTCCTACGGCCACAGAAGGCTTAATTTCAATAACCTTGAAAAACACCCTCCTACGGCCGTAGGAACATTCTCCTACGGGGGTAGGAGGTTCCTGCACAGCAGGCCTTCGTCTCTGTTCGCGAAACAACCCTGCAACTTCGATTTTTAACACATAATTCGACCAAAACTCATACCCAATTGTTCATACATGTTACTTAACATCCCTTGATGCTTATACACACTTTGCATAACAAAACTAACCATTAAAACACTACTTGAACCATCCAAATTAATCATCTTCCTTACTAAGCTCAAGAACTAGGTTTAATCCAAAATACTTACAAGAATGAAGATGGTCCAGCAGATTAACACTTGAATTTGTGATTGAAATCCCTAACAAACCACTCCCTTTGATCCTTTCTTGCAAAAACTCCAAGAGCAAGTGTGTGTGTGTGTGTGCCGCATGAGAGTATCTATGTTTGTGTCTGATGAAGCAACAGGATAAGTATCATGGGCCGACTTAGGTGATCTTTAATTTAAAACGCGGGTATTTTGTTCCCCTTTTCAACTTACAACTAATCCCTCGTTTACCCGTTTCACCTAACGAGGATATTTTTGGAACCATTATCTAGAACCGGTTACTAACTTACCAATCTTACATATTACTATAATTATCTCTCATAACACTTTCTATCACGTATAACTGTCAGGATCGGATATAGATTATATCAAATAACAAGAACTAACTTTTGAATAACAAATCAGAGTTGAATAAAAGTTAATCTTTAACTATGATCACAATCAACTAAGAAGTTGCGGAATCACACTTAATTGATTAAAGAAGGTTTTGAACACAAAGCAATTCAATCAAACAGTAGTTTTATTGATTAATCAGAATGATTACAATAGCAAACTTCACCCCCAATCTAACTTATTATGTTAGACGAAGAACACAGATTGTTCTTGGGTTTCAAAGAGAAACTTAGAGGCTTAGCACTATTCTGAAAGCAAATTACAACTTGAAGAATGAATGCAAAAACTTAAACAATGAGTACGTATATATTATAAATTCTAATCTAGCATTTATATACTCCTTGATCTTCCTTGATTTGCTGACAGTTAGGTAATCTTCTATCTTTTGAGATAATCTTGATGATCTTCCAAATATTTCGAGATATCTTCAAAGATAGGGTTTTCCATATTTAGCTCAACTGAAACTGTTCATTGGATGCAACAGTTTTGGTTCTTCGGCTTCAAGGTCTTCAAACAGTTGTAGTAGTTTGTACTAACAGTTATGAACTCTATATAACAGCTTTGAAGTTCACAGCAACTGTTGGTTACAACTGTTTTCACAATCTTCACTAACAGTTCTAAACTGTTTCTTCACCAATTCTTCTAACAGTTTCGAACTGTCTTCCCAACATCCATTAACAGTCTTAACAGTTTTGATTTTTGCATGTATAACAGTTTCAATGACTTAGCCAATTTCCCAACAATAACTAACAATTAACACATTTAGCAACAAAACACATTGATTAAAATCAATGTACAAGTATATAAACATATAATACAACTAGGCCTTATTTTGGGATGTTACAATAAGATGTATTCTCATTTGATCATGCCTCTGTATATATATATATAGGAGGGTTTAAACGAGAACTGTTTTTAGTACAAGAACTGCGAGAACCAATCTAAGCCGTCTAATTCCTCCTCCTTTAATATCATTGCCCACCCATGAATTCCTCACATGCACCCTGCCACACTTGATCCCCTCCACGCTCTCCATCCATGAACTTTATATATATATATATATATATATATATATATATATATATATATATATATATAGGCAAAAGTTCAAACGAGAACTGTTTTTCGTACGAAAATTGCGAGAACCAATCTAAGCCGTCCAATTTCCCATCCTTTAATGTCATTGCCCACCCATGAATTCCTCACATGCACCCTGCCACACTTGATCCCCTCCACGCTCTCCATCCATGAACTTCCCATATCCAAGGAACGGCTGAGATTGGTTCTCGCAGTTCTCGTTTGAACTCTCCCATGTATATATATATATATATATATATATATATATATATATATATATATATATATATATATATATATATATATATATATATATATATATATATATATATATATTTATCCCGCTAAAATGAGGTACGGGGAGGTTAAACATAGACAACCATATCTCTAACCATAAGTAGAGAGATTGCTTCCTTAGATATACCTTCGGCAACGAAAGCAAAAGATATAGAAAAGAAAAGAAAATAAATAAATAAATAACTAAAAGAATAATAATAAAAAAAAAACAAATACATAGATAAAAAATAAATAAATAATTATAATAATAAAGGAATAGCATTAAAAAGTTAAAATCGAGGGTACCAATTAAAATATGGTAAAATAAAATGGGAAATAATAAAATAAAAGGTAAAAGAAGAGTGAAGTATCAAAATATATAGAATAATAGGCAATACAAATAAAATAAAATGGGAAATAATTAAGGAGTTACTACAAAATTTTAAAAGTTATATGGTCGATTCAAATCCTTATCTATTCATTATTATTCTTTTTCCTTTTCTTCATTTTTTATTTAATATTTCTGGTAGATATTAACTCATAATGTTAACTCATGGTTCTTAATAAACAGTCCTTACCACTTTTGTAGTTAAAGTATTAAATCGACAGAATTAACTAAGTTGAAAGACTATTTGCCCAATTAAGTCTTAGTTTATTTGTAATTGCTATATAGTGTCATATATTTTTTATTGTCTGAAAACATTTTTGAATCTATTTTACAAAAAAAAAATTAATATGAAACACGACTCGAACCTAATAGGTTAATATAACTTAATGAGTTAATTGGTTAAATCATTATTTAACTTAACTATTTATGCCGATTTAGTCCCTTAAATTCAAAAGTTGTGAAGACAATCCTTCACGAATCATATTGTTGCAAGAAAGGTCTTTTCTAACGTTAGTCGTTAGTCAACTCTGTTAAATCAATGACAATTTAGTCTTTATACCATCTTTTCTAACTTTTATTAATTAAAATAATATGTAATCTTTTTACCATCTTTTCTAAACCTAGCTGCCATTTTTATACTCTCCCCCTTTCTAGACACACACACACACACACACACACTCTCTCTCTCTCTCTCTCTCTCTCTCTCTCTCTCTCTCTCTCTCTCTCTCTCTCTCTCTCTCTCTCTCAAGGCCACCGCCCACCACTACACTTGGCCACCTCAAAAAACCCTAGCCACCACCACTTTACCATATACCACTACCAAATTTGAAACCCACTATGACCATAGAAACCTTTCGCAACCACCACAAAACCCTAGCCATCACTATAGAAAACCTCACCACCACCAACATAGATACCTCTGTCGACCTCCTTCCGCATGGGGTTTCACTCCGTCGTGATTTAAGATCTAAATGCCTAAGGTTTCACTCGGTCATAATTCACTCCAGCGTTGGATGGTGGTAATGATGAGTTCTTATAGGACGTGTATGTTTAAGTGTGTGATTAATATGGTTTGAACAAAATCTAGGTTCGATTTCAAGAACCCGTAGGTTTGATTTTGTGTTTGAACATTAGTTTATGTGATTTTCACCTTGTTTTCGTTGGCGGTAGGCCGGTAGTGGAGGTGTGAAGTAGAGAGAGTGATAAAAGCGGCGGCGGCGGTGGTGACATCATATGGGACGAGGTGGAGGATTGTGTGGGTAATGATGGTGGTGGTGATGGTGCTCACGTGATTGTAGTGGTGACATTGCCCGATTAGCGATGGTGATTTATTTGGATGTGTGTGGTGAAGAGAGAAAAAAAAGGAGGTGAACATAATCTATTAGAAATAACATTTTATATCACAAAATAGTTTATAAATGACGATTTTTAAGACTTTTAAAGTTTAAAGAAGTAAATTAAATAACTAAGTTAAAGGATGAGTGATCAACTATGACACTAACCAAAGTGAAAACAAAACTGATTTGTATCAAAATTAGATATACAATAATTAATAGACACAAAACAACCCGACCCATTAGCACATGGAGAACCCGACCTGTTCTTGTTGCGGAATGCGGACGCTCAAGAATATTCTGATTAGTAGGCAGAAACCATGTAGTGCTCTACAAATAGAATGCTCTCAACGGCGCTGCGTTCAGCTTCTTTATCATCGTCCCTCCCAATTCAATCTTTCAAACTGAAACCCATTTCAATCTCATGTTCCTATTTCTCTTCTATTGAACAACACCATCACCCACTATGGTCCGGTCTTCAGAGCTGGAGAGAGAGCTCTCTCAACCACAATCGCTTTTGGGGTCCTTCTGGTCCCGAACCCCGACCCACAATCTCGCACCCAATTGGACCAGATGAAGGGAATATGCAAGTGGGTTCGGTTAATTCTTTAGCAGAAATGGGGGCTATGGTCCTATCAACCACTGACCCGTTAGCGAAATCGAGGCTTTCTCATATTGCTTACTCTAAATGGCGCAGAGAAAAGCTCCCTGTTGGGATTTCTGAACCACCTCGTACACCTGCTCGCCCAATAAAACCCGAATTGGTTCGTTTCTTTGTTACGTTTTGTACTGCTTATTTATGATGTTTGATGATGTTTTTGTTTTTCAAGATTCTTGCCAAAAGGGGTTTAGAATTGGAATTAATGTTTTGAAGAATAGAATTAGCATGTTTGATGTGAAGCTGAAGGGTGTCTATTTTCTGAGTTAAGTAACTTTCTACTTGTGAGATTTGTGGGTTTTGCATTTAACCTTAGTTACATACTGATGAATTGATAGAGGATTTTGGGATTTTCTTTGATCCTTGCTCTAGTTGTTGTTTTAGTTCCTTATTTAAAGATCAAAAATACCTCATATTGATGAATTGGCTTGTTGACTGCTTGGTTTTCCTCTATTGTTTATAAGGCTTGGCTATGTTTTTAATTTTCATGATTATTACACATAGGGTTTAGAATTCAAATTAAAATCTAGAAAAGTTAAATTAGAATGTTTGAGTTATACTTGTTACATTTGTGTGTTTTGAGTATGTAACCCCAATCCCCACCACATTGATGAAAGGTTTTTTGGATTTTCATTGATTGTTGCTCTAAATGTTGATGATATGTTTTAATTTCTTATTTAAAGATTGTTATGTACCGAATTCTTGAATCATAGATAAATCAAGGATACCACCGATGACTCAGAATACTCATTGTAAGAATAAAACTTTAGAATCAATTGGGGTAGGCAAGGATCGCTATTGAATGATTGAAAGAACTAGATCATGGTTTACACCTCTTTTATGTAACAACTAACAAGAGAATCATCTCTTTCCTTCCTAACAAATTTTACGGTCCATTATACTTGTGATAGCGCTTCTTTAATGACCATTAGAAGGCTAAAGATAGAAATCCTCTTATTCATGAATTGGTTCTTTGTTTGCTTCGATTTCAACTACATTTTTAATATTTATGAAGATTGTTGATGTTTGCATTTTCGAAGATTCTTGCTAAAAGGAGTTACTTTAAATAAACTTAGCATGTTTGATATGAAACGTAAGGTTATGTCTTCATAATTTCAGTAACTTTTTATTTGTAAGATTTGTGGGATTTGAGTATTTAACCCCAATTCTCACCATATTGACGAATTGATAGAGGTGTTTGGATTCTCTTTGATGTTTGCTTTAATTGTTGATGATATGTTTAATTGCTTATGTAAAGCTAAAGATTTAAATAGGTGATATTAATGATTTGGTCCATTGTTTGCTTCTTACTTCTTGATTTGTTGGAATTTATTTCTTACTCCTTGATTATTGCAATCTGATATTTTTCGTACTGGAATGATGCTACGACTTTGATTAATAAACACATGGTCCATACATCCCATAAAAGTAATTATTAATCCAATTTTTCGTATTTTAATTTAATGTTTAGGTGTTAATAAAGAGGTTAAAACATATCAACAACAATTAGAGCAATGATCAAAGAAAACCCTTGAGTTTCACATCAAACATCCCTTTAAACAATGTTTTTTTGGGTTGATACTTTTAAATGTTTCTACAGAAGCATGATTTTTTTTTTCTTTTTTTGAATTTAGGTATCTCCAAAGGAAATCCCGGCTCCAAAGAATTCTGGGTTGCCTCTTAACGCGTATATGTTACATAATCTTGCTCATGTGGAGTTAAATGCAATTGATTTGGCATGGGATACCATTGTTCGGTTTTCACCATATACCGAGCTTCTTGGAGATATGTTTTTTGCTGATTTTGCACGTGTGGCAGATGATGAGAGTCGACATTTTGCTTGGTGTGCTCAGAGACTCTCTGAGCTCGGTTTCAGGTGAACAAACTAGTTTTTCTCCCTTTCTTTTTAGTTTTAGAAGTACCCTGAATTCGAGTTTTCTAATTTGCAAAGTACTATCTTTTATTCATGCTAGTTATGGAGACATGCCTGCCCATAATCTACTATGGCGTGAGTGTGAGAAATCTTCAGATGACGTTGTTGCTCGTTTGGCTGTGATCCCTCTAGTTCAGGTGATTTAATATATAGTTTATTAATATATATAGTCATATAGACGACATGTTAGGATGTGCTTTTTTGAAGTGATTATTACGAACCGAAAACCAAAAATTAGCCCTTATCAAATAGTCTAAATTGATTATTCGACTTCAAGCCACAACAATATATTAAAACACATATTCAACCCCGCTTAATATTTTGTCACAATCGTTTTTTTTTCTTTTAACATCATATTTCAGGCAGAAAACCCATTAATATTGCATTTAACATCTAAAACGCTGACTTAGGTAATGCCATACCGAAAGTAGTTTCATAGTTGGCGACATATCTATAAGTCTTATAGTTAGTATTATAAATATCAAATCATGGATATATGTCGGTATCTAAGGATTAGTACTAGATAGCTTCCATGTATTAGATTTGTTAACTTTATGTGGGATATTATATAAAATCAATTACCTAAATAAGCAACATACCCTATACATTCGCGAAAACAAGCTTAAAAAAATCAAATTACGAAAATGAGCATCAGTTTCGCCCCCAAAAAGGTCAGTTTCGCCCCAAGCTTCGCCCACCAATCAAAAAATGACACGTGGCGCAAAAAATCAGTTTCGCCCCCAAAGGGGTCAGTTTCGCCCCTAAAAGGGGCCAGTTTCGCCCATAGGTGCCTCGTTTTTCGTGTCAGGTCAAGGGTGCCAATGATCTCGAGTTACGTGCACAGTTTCGCCCATAGGGGCTTAGTTTCGCCCATCTTGCTCTCGAAAACCGTGCCATGGGCGAAACTGATGTTTTGTTTGGTGCCAAAGTACATTTTCACGAGTCTTTAATGGAAAATGTGAGAATAATATCTGGTTGATTTGATTGGGCAATTTAGTGGAATGATGGAAGATTCTTTTGAGTTTGTTATAAGAGGAAGAAGGGATGCGAGAATGGAAGGGAGAAAGGAGGTAACACTCGAGGAGTTAGATATTCCGGCCAGACGAGCTCAATTTTTCCGGCGAACAAAAATCCGGCAACACTCATTTTTTTTATTTCAACCATGTTAAACGAGGTAATATTTTTGTACATGTTTTAATTTTTCTTAGTGTTATTTAAACCTATAATTTTAGAAGAAATAATATTATTTTGTTATTAGGTTGTATTAATGTTATTAGTGTAATATTGTTGCTTATTATTACATTATTTCATATAATTAGTAGATTCTTGCACCTTCCTTTGTATGTTTGTTCAAGATTTATGTAGTATTGCATATTTATTTTATTTTTAAAAAATATTGTTTTATGTAAAAATCTAACTTGTTATGTAGGTAACATCTATTTATTTTGTTAATTTAATTCGTAGCAACTACCGACAACATGAAATGTGTTATCATTGACAGAGAGCTACATATATATATATACGTGCTACATACATGCATGTAGAGTATACGTACGTACGTATATATGTTAAAACAAATTTATACGAACATAGATAACTACGTATTATATTTTAGAGTTAATGAAAAAAAAATTTATTTTTTTAGTCCGAATTTTTTTTTAATTTTTCCGAATTTTGAGAGTTTGAAAAAAAAATTGTATGACCAAAAAATCTATTTTTAAGTTTTGAAAAAAATTGTATTATTATTAAGTTATAATGTATATTAAAAAATGTATAAAACTTGAATGCTTATAGTTTGAATATGAAAAAAAAAAGTGTATAACAAAAAAATTAAATTTTAAGTTTTCAAAAAAAATTGTATTATTTTTAAGTTATAATGTATATTAAAAAATGTATAAAACTTGAATGCTTATAGTTTGAATATGAAAAAAAAAAGTGTATAACAAAAAAATTAAATTTTAAGTTTTCAAAAAAAATTGTATTATTTTTAAGTTATAATGTATATTAAAAAATGTATAAAACTTGAATGCTTATAGTTTGAATATGAAAAAAAAAAGTGTATAACAAAAAAATTAAATTTTAAGTTTTCAAAAAAAATTGTATTATTTTTAAGTTATAATGTATATTAAAAAATATATAAAACTTGAATGCTTATAGTTTGAAAGTAAATCTTTTTTAAGTCTTTCAAAGTATAAATACTCTTATATAAATACTATTAGACAAGTTTCTATTTTCATAAGTCTTTCAAAGTAAATCTGTTTAAGAATATCATTTTACTTTCTTTCAATCATGAGTACTTCCGTTCCTACAATTAAATTTTCATACCGAACTGGCGGTGAGTGGCAATTGGTTGATGGTGTTCACAACTATATTGCAACCAACCTAATTAGACGTGTGGCAAAGGTTCCTACGGTGGTAACGTTTACGGAGCTGTTTCAATTCATGTCTAGAAAGTGTGGCTCGGGTAACAACATCATGCTCTCATACGAAGACCCACAATACGATTCTCCGTTATATATATGTGACGATGATGATGTAAGTGTTTTCGTGGAGTACGTACAAAGCCGTTCCTCCGATAAGTCTGTAACGTTGTTTACAGTAAACATTCCGTCTGATAATTCTCAAAATCAGCTCCAAAATACGGGTTCGCAACCATCAGTATTACAACCTGAATTTATCAACAGCTCAGAAATACCACCTTCCAATAACCCTGACAATAACCCATTCGCCGAACCAGCTTGTGATCTGGGAGATTCAGAAGATGGGGATGACAAGGATGAACATGAAAAACAATCGAGCGAATCAACGTACATGACCTTCCATGGCATGCCAGCCCCCCTTCCTGAACCAACAGTGCTGCTTACATCTGCATCGTCTTCAAGCCAGAATTCGTCATCATGCATTTACGAAGGAAAACTTTTTGAGAGTAAGGACGAACTTAAGGTTCAACTAGGCATGAAATGCCTTCAGGAGTGCTTCGAGTACAGAGTCAGCACTTCCAACAAAAAAAGGTTCGAGGCGAAGTGCACATCAAAAGAATGCGGCTGGGAAGTCAAGGCCAAAAACATTGCCGGGGTGGATAACCCGTGTTTCATGGTAATTACGCTAAAAGACCAACACACCTGTTCAAGAACGCAAATGTATCCTACAATGCGCAACGCGGGTAAGAAGGTAATGGCAAATATCATAAAAGACCAACTACAAGACCCAAGTCATGTTTATCGGGGGGGTGACATAGTAAGAGATGTTAATGAACGTTACAAGTGTAACATATCTTACTCCCAGGCTTGGAGGGGGAAAGCGTATGCCCTTGAACAACTACACGGCTCGCATTCTGGTTCTTTCGCAGACCTTCCTGGTTACTGTCATTATCTGAAGCTGGCAAACCCCGGTACAGTGACAGAAATCCTTACGGATGACTGTTCTCGGTTTGAAATGTTGTTTGTTGCTCTTGGACCATCGTTACGAAGCTTCTCATACAGCCTTCGCCCATTAATTATAGTAGACGCGGCCCACTTAAAAGGAACATACTTGGGCACCAACTTCCTGGCGGTTGCAATGGACGGTAACAACCAGATCCTTCCATTAGCGTATGGGATAGGCAAAACCGAGAGTGGAGATTCTTGGACATGGTTTCTAGAGAAACTACGTGCATGCATCCCGCACAAGACCTATACATTTGTTTCTGACCGAGCTGCGTCTATTGAGCTAGTTGTACGAGACGTATTTCCAGATTCATACCATGTCCTATGCTGTCGTCATCTGCAGATGAATTTGAACCTGAAGGCTAACAAGCACAAAAAAATTGCCTTCATGTTCTGGAAGGCATGCAAATCGAACACAGAACATCAATTCCATTACTGGTACAGCAAGATTCAACGGGCGGCGCCACGGGTTTATGAGTATCTGGAGGAGGTGGAAAAGAGCAAATGGACAAGATCCTGCTTCTCAGGTCATCGATACAACATCATGACCTCTAACAGTGCAGAGTCCATGAACTCGCTTTCTCGTCACGCGCGTAAACTTCCCGTGGTTATGCTTATTGATTTCTTTCGTGCAAGTGTTCAAAACTGGTTCTTCAAACGCCATAAGGAAGCAGGTAAACATCTCTCCTATAGCAACAACACCAATTTTTAAATATTTATTAATTGTACTACTTTTTTAAAACAGAGAAACTCCAGCACAGGGTTACCCCGTGGGCAGAGAAGAAAATACTTCATAGGATGGCAAAGTGCTCGACATGGCGGGTACAGGGTATTTCAAACTATCGGTTTGGGGTTGAGGACCATAAACAAAACGTTATGATAGTTGATACTGAAGAAATGACATGCGATTGTCATAAATGTCAACTTTCCGGGTTGCCATGTGGCCATGCAATTGCAGTTTCCAGATTCCTAAAACTTACCGATTCAAGCCAGTGGGCGTTGAATTGGTTCACTAGTGAAACATACCGAGCAACGTATAGCGGTTGTATAAACCCCGTTCCCAACAAAAATATGTGGGACTTACCTTCAGATCTAATAAACCTACATCCTCCACTGCTCAATAAAAGGCAGGCTGGGAGACCAAAACTTGTTAGAAGGATACCGTCAAGGGGTGAGCAGGTACCGCCTATACGCTGCTCTAGATGCGGTGACAGTGGACACAACCGAGACAATTGCAGAATGCCATTTTCTTCACAACAATCAACTAACCAGACAACTCAAGCCTTAACTACTGCGGAACCGACCCAGCCCGATTTATCACAATTTGAGCCAGACCTTTCTTTGTATAAAGAGTATTACACGGTTCAACGAGATTGAAATCAATAATTAATGTAATACTACTTTCGTGTCCTTATCAATTTAAATTTATGAAATACTACACCAACGTTAACAATGTTCGCTTATACACGTTCAAAAGTAACAATCAAATTTAACTTTTCGGCAACTAAATACCAACAAAAACAATCAATAAAAATAAGAGTATGATAAAATAATATATGAGTATGATCAAATATTTTTTAATACATATTAATAAGTGATTTATTTATTATAAAAGAGTAAGATAAAAATTTTTAAATTTAGCTTAAAGGCTACATTAAAATTTTTAAGTAATAAAAGGGGGTAAAATTATACAATTTAAGAGTGTGCAAGACATGTGGGGCATACAGAGGAGAAACTGAGGCTTAAGTTCAAAACTATAGGCTATGGGCGAAACTGAGCATGCGGGGCCCACCTTATGGGCGAAACTAAGCCCCTATGGGCGAAACTGTGCACGTAACTCGAGATCATTGGCACCCTTGACCAGACACGAAAAACGAGGCACCTATGGGCGAAACTGGCCCCTTTTAGGGGCGAAACTGGCCCCTTTGGGGCGAAACTGATTTTTTGTGCCACGTGTCATTTTTTGATTGGTGGGCGAAGCTTGGGGCGAAACTGACCTTTTGGGGGGCGAAACTGATGCTCATTTTCGTAATTTGATTTTTTTAAGCTTGTTTTCGCGAATGTATAAGGTATGTTGCTTATTTACGCGAAGCTCCCTATTATATATGAGATATTTCATCGTGAGGTAAGACCTTAATAATACAATATTAGACTTAAACTAGGAAACCAAACAAACCTAAACTACAAAATTGAATATAATCGAATATTCGAATCAAACTATTAATCTTATTTTTTCATAGGGAGCTTTAGCAGATTCCTAGGGAAGGCGAGCTATGCTTTGATGTATGCAGCCTAACCATTTTTGTGGCAAGATCACATGTGAATTATCAATAAATTTTCATCTATTTTTTATTATCTCATTACTTAAAGATCCTTTTTTTGGTTGATAGGAAGCTAGGGGACTTGATGCTGGGCCTAGACTTGTTCAAAAGTTAATCGGGTTTGGAGATCTTAAAACATCAAATATTGTGACAAAAATTGCTGAAGAAGAGGTTGCACATGTGGCAGTTGGTGTGTATTGGTTTATTGCGGTTTGCCAGCAAATGGGTCGGGCCCCGTGTCCTACATTTAGAGGTTATCTCATTCGTCTAAAATTTTTCTATAAATAAAACTTTTCATCATATTCAAAGTTTGTAATTTCTAATAATATGAAAAAAAGAGTATAAACACAAAGTGAAATATTGCATCTCTTTCGACAATTTAAACTAGAGATGGAGCAGTATTTGTTTAAACCTGAATTTTTATATATATTCTTGTAGAAGTCCAATATTTCAATTAATATCCTTTCAAATTTTATAATTTCATACATGTCTTTCAAGCGTGAAAATTCATTATATGTCATTAAAGTTTCCTAATATCATATTTATCTTTTCAAAACACTGAAATAAATGCTATTTTATTTACAATGTGTAAATTAGTGTTTTTACCAGGTTTCAAAGGACAGATATGATAGTATGAAATTGGGAAGGATATATACATAATTCTGTACTTTTAGGACATATATGAAATTTAGAAGCATATATACGAAATTCTGTTCTTTTTGCAAGGATATATATGGAAGTTTTTGGATGTCTGATTCGAAAGTGATTTTGTGTTTTTGAATGATGAGAAACTATAAGTATTCATTTAACAAAATTTCGGTTTTGAAAAATGAAAATTAGATACTTGGTTCTACTAATAAAGCGAGCTTTAAATGATAGTGTTGAAATTTGCTTTTTCCCTTTTTACAGCTTGAACATATGATTCTCATATATTAAATTAATACATTAATTGACTAAAAACAACATTATTGTGATAAACGGAGATGTATCTTGCAAAACGTGAGTAGAATTAACCCAATTTAAGTTAAAATAAGATTATTTAGGAAAATTACATATTACCATTTGATAATCAGTTGTTAAACTGGATTTTTGACCCTTGAAGGATAATGAAAAGCAAAATCTGTTCAAACATCAAAACGACCGTTGCAATTATCGGATAATCAGCTTCTGAGAGAAAATTCTTATCAGTGTAAGCATTTGATATTATTATACTAATCTCATGTTGTCGACCGATTGTATGTTTGCTACAGATTTACTGAAAGAGTACAATGTAGAGTTGAAAGGGCCATTTAATTACACTGCTCGTGAAAAAGCTGGGCTTCCACGAGACTGGTAAGTGTAAAATATGTGAAAAGTCTTCATTGCCCCTGTATTAACATGAAAACTGCAAAACATCACTTGACATGTAAATTTAGTGATGAATCTATAAAAATTAATAAATGAATCTAGTTGCCCCTAATCTTGTTGACCTGAATCAGTGCTTTGACGTTTTGAGAATGGACAAACCAGTGATTTCTAACTTGAATTCTTCGGCAAAAGGGAAATTTTATACTTTCATGGGATATAGGGAAAGTATATAAAAGGCAAAAATGTAGAAAGATTTATTTATTTATTTATTTTCATTTTTTCTCCGTTACTAAAATACTAACAGAAGATACACAATATGTTTTCTAGGTATGATCCATCAAATGAAATCAATGAAGATAAGGAGCGGCTTTCTAAGGTACGTATAGCTCGTTACATACTAAATTAGGACCAAAATGACTCTCAAAACGCCATTGGAACATCTAAAATTATTTTTCTTATTTTGATGGTATAGAGAATAATATATATTTTTAATGAGAATATTATATATAATTTATGAAAATTGGCAGGTTCATGATAGGTTGGCTCATATAATATCCATGGAGAAAGAAAACTCAAATTTGAATAGAGAAGTGTGATCATATGCATATTTGGATTTGTAAGTATCAATTGTACCAAATTATTTGCATTTTCTTATAGTGAAGTAAATTATAATGGTCATGATTTTAAGCTTTTTTTGTGCCAACGACAGATTAAGGGGCTGTTTGGATTCGCGGTTTGAGCCTAATTACCTTAAACTCGTGACAATTATTCATAATATGAACTCTAAAGGTCGATATTTAGTATTATTCTTATCGTACATAGTCAATAACATACAAATTTATATAAATCTATATGATCATGAACCTTATGTGCATTTGGAGATTCCTTTTGTGCTAAAACACTCGCGCTTCGTTTTCATCCTCGAGCTCATGCTCATTGTCATCCTCGACCTCCTCGTTTTCTTCTCTTTTGTGGTTGTGCTCTAAAGGGTAACCCTTTAGCTCATACAACCTCCAAGATCCATTAGTCTTTTGAACCATTCCTTTATTTTCTTGAATCCACCAATGTGCGGGTATCATATACTCTTCTTTTAACAAATTTGAACGCTTGTTCACAAGCGCAAGATCCCGATTAACTACCAGACGAAACTCACCATTGACACCGTGTGAGCCAGCAAGTCCATGTAAATAAGAAGCCTCCATATTATGCCTTTTTGCATAGCTTTCTGTAGGTTTCAAATACTTAGATTTTTGAGTATTGATGTTTAATAAATGACCAACATGCGTATACCCTATAAACGGAGGTAAGAGTGGTATGTAGTCTATTATATTCACGATGCGTAAGATATGAAGATTTTCTTGCTTGGTAAGAAGTTCACGGAAACACATGTTTCCAATTAACGGGTTTCCATATGCAAAAACCGTTACTGGAATTGATTTTTTAGGATAGGATTTCGGCTTGTTGTAGCCATTGATTGCTATGTCACCACCTGTTAGTGTTGCTAACGCCCCGCCTAGACTATGCCCCACTACAGTTATACTCGTTTCTTCGTCCTTGTATTTTTCTACCAAGTGTTTGATTGTGGACATAACCTGCAAGTTTTATATGAACTAGTTACTGAAGAGATTCATCTTTTTAGATCTAACAATGTTGATTTATATATGATGATGCTAACTTCTCCCTTTATATGTCTTTAAGTTGTCTAATATCATTCATTCTTGCAAATGAAATGCTTTTTCAATTGTCAACAGGACAAATGGTTTTTTATTAACTCGAGTATTGGACTTACCTGATCTCTAGCACTGGTTTTATTAAAACGCGATTTCGGGTGACTAGAAGTGTATATTGAAAGATACCCCGAATGCACTTGTGCACAATTTGAATCCTTAAACACTTTCGATGCTGACACCAATGGGAAGTCAAAGTTCTCGATCCATTCCGCTATTTGTATTGTCCCTCTCCAAGAAACCATAATATCTCGCCTACCCAATAACCGTTTCCCTTTATTTGAAGCCACTGCAACATACCCCATCCAATTCGATTGCCCCAACCACGGGTCCTTTGCAAGTGACTTCAAAATGTATGATTGTGGAGCGTCGGGAGAAGTAGATGTTGCATAAATATACTTAACAACATTGTACTTAATCGGGTTTCCCTTGTCTAAACCCACATGCGAAAAGAGTTGTTTTGGTGAGAATTTGCTTGCACCTGTGTATCTTGACTTTCGGTCCACGATGAAAGTGTCATAGTTTGCTTGAACCCTTTCGCCATAATGAATGAGGTAACGTCTTAAGTTGATGTCAAGAGGGCTTAAAAGGGAATTCCAGTTATCTAATCCGCTCAATTTTCGCCATTTTTTCGCAAAGTTGTATTCTTTCATCTTGCTCTAAAGGGGATTGGATTTTGGGGTGAAGTTAAAGAGGGCATGAATAATGAAAGAAAGAAGTACCAATTGAACTCTAAATGTGAAAGGAGTGATGTTTTTTTTTTGGGAATAGGTCACACAAATGTAATGTAAGGGACAACTTTGTTCCATAAATGAGAATGAGAAGTAAGTTATAACACGTAACGTGATTTAATTCGACGCACTTGATGGACCCACGAATATTAATGATACAGGATCTGTTATACTTTACCTAACAAATGACCGACTTTGATCAAGTACGGCATTATTCAAGTAACTTTAGCCGGAAAAGAATTTCTATAAACTAGACATAATCTGCATTGTAGTAGCCGTTTGTGGAGTTATCCCCACATCATTTGGACTTTCTTGCATCTTTTATGCTCTTTCCTATTGTTGATAAAAACAAGGCAAAAGGCTTCTTATTTAATAACTAAATCCACATTAATTATTCAAAGCTACAACATTAACACGAATCGAATTACGACAGTTGTGTTTTCGGTTTCTGATATGGAGATAATGAGCCAATTAAGGTGGGTGGGAAACTGGTGTGGTGTAGCCATGGTGATGGTGGTGCCATGGAAAGTGTTGGAGTGGGCATGGCTAAAACCAAAGAGGCTAGAAAAGTACCTTAGGCAGCAAGGTCTTGGGGGCACAACTTACAAACTACCCTTTGGAGACACAAAAGAGATCATGAATACAACACAACTACAACCCATGAATCTTTCTGATCATATCATGCCTAGGGTCATGCCCTTTGTTCATAAGGCAGTTCAAGACTATGGTACTTGATTCATATCCATTTACATATTAGATACAGAGATATTATAAGGGTTTCGCGTATGATGGTCCGACCAATGCAGATGCATCAAGTTCTATTAGAGTTTCCCTAATATATGTCCATGCATACACACGCACACACACACACTTATACATTTATGCATATATCTATTATCTAAAATAAGATTGCTTTAGGTTATGTTAATATATAATTTTATTTCTTTTTTTGGTTATTTTATGGCTTTCATTTTCAATTGTAGTCATATGAGATCATATCATGATCTTCAAAGGGGTTACTTGTGTTGTAGGTAAGATTTTCTTTGCTTGGTTCGGACCAGTACCGACGTTGCACATCATTGATCCAGATGTCGTTAGAGATGTCTTGTCTCGAATGATTGAATTTCAAAAGCCAAGAAAAAACAATCCATATATTAAGATACTTTCGACAGGCGTAATTGATTACGAAGGAGATAAATGGTCAAAACATAGAAAAATCATCAACCCTGCTTTCCATGCCGAGAAATTAAAGGTTTCACTCACATTACCATATTGAATTTTGAAGTTTTTATTCGTTAATGAGTTATATATATGTGACGTGATTTATATTTAAATTTCTTGGATGCAGTTAATGGTGCCCGCTATGTGTTTGAGTTGTGAGGAGATGATAAAGAGGTGGAAAACGTTGTTTTCGAATGAGGTATCACTCGATTTGGATGTTTTTCCACATCTTCAAACATTAACAGGGGACGTAATCTCACGTACTGCATTTGGTAGTAGCTATAAGGAAGGACGAAAGATTTTTGACCTTCAGAACGAAATTGGTTCGATATTGATGCATGTTATGCAATCCTTATACATCCCTGGATCAAGGTAGATGTTTTTTTTCTTTTTTTGGGTTACACTAGGGATTTATACATGCTTATGTGCATGTATATTAGCCATTTCAGTTCAAATGTACCAAAATATGCCACTTTTCAGCCCCCAATTATGTGTCTATATCAATTATATGTGTACATCTGTATGTCAATATATACAAATGAATAGATTTAGCAGTAATATACAACTAGTACTGTTATATATGTATAGATCTAGCTATAAAATATACAAACTAATAAAAAATTTTGTTTGTAAGATTCTTTCCAAACGCAAAAAACAAAAGGATGGAGGAGATTGATACAGAGATGAAGGCTTTGATAAGAAGTATGATCGATAAGCGAATGATTGCAATGGAAGCACGAGAAACCGGGCACGATGACTTGTTAAGCATATTATTGCAATCGAACTATGACGAGATTCAAAAGAATGGAAACAAAAGCTTTGGAATGAGCATCGATGAAATTATCGAAGAGTGTAAACTTTTCTACTTTGCAGGCAGCGAAACCGTGGGTAATTTACTCGTATGGACATTGGTTTTATTGAGCCGACATCCACAATGGCAAGAGCTTGCGAGAGATGAAGCTTTCCGAGTATTTGGAAATAAGCAACCGGATATCGAAGGACTTGGTCGCCTCAAAATTGTAAGCTCGAATTCTATACTTAAATGTGGTGAATTTAGGGTTTTTTTTTTGTTAACTTTTGATATGATTTTTTGATTTTTTTAAGGTAAATATGATATTGCTCGAGGTTCTAAGGTTATACCCAGCAGTCACAGCATTATATCGAATGTCGGTCAAAGAAACAAGGGTAGCGGGAATAGATATTCCCGAAGGAACGTTGATGATAATGCCGATATTAGCATTACATCATGACCAAGACACATGGGGTGATGATGCCATGGAGTTTAACCCACAAAGATTTTGCCATGGCGTCTCAAAGGCGGCCGCTAGTGGACAAGTTTCATACTTCCCGTTTGGAGGGGGGCCTCGTATTTGTGTCGGGCAAAACTTTGCTATGTTGGAAGCAAAAATAGCGTTAGTTATGATTCTGCAACACTTTTCTTTCACGCTTTCCCCCTCTTATTCACACGCACCACAATCTATTATCACTCTTCAACCTCAGTTTGGTGCTCAGTTAATACTACATAGAGTCGAGATGGCTGATTGAAAAATGATTCTGGCCCGAGAGTGAGCGAAAACATTGTCAAACTTCTTTGTTACCATTGTAAAGTCGATCGGATTGTATTACAAAGTTTGTGTTGATAGATAAATGTTAAAGATAGTATAGAATTAGCGAAATTGGAGCGAATGAAGTCTGTTTGTTAGTTTGATAGAATCTCTGACTTGGATTTAGTTGGATCCTTTTGTTAGGCCAAAGCACATCAAAAGCTTATAGAAAACCAAAAACCATCCATCACAAAGCAAAACCGAACCGTTTTAGTTTTGATTTTTTTTTTTTTTTGTTAAATCGAACCAAACCAATCCGAACACATCTCTAGTTATATTATTTTCCTTACGGTACATCGTGGACAAATTTTGGTGATTTACACTGTCAAGTTATATCACATTAAAGTTTTAAACAACCTCATATTTTCCTTCAATTTTCTCTCCTACAAAGGTTAAGTTTTATTGTCTTTAACAATTTCTTCTTTTCTCTCATATAAACACATTCTTAAAGAAGTAAACTAAGTAGTCGATTTATTATCACGAACTTTTTTTTATTACGCCTCAATTAATACACACCGAAAATTAAACTTTAACTCGAAATCAGTTGACTACATAGTATAGAGAATTTTTAAAAATTCACACAAAATTTAACGAAACTTCAATGGCAGCACCTAAAAGTTACGATGTTAACATGACACTTCTAAATATTACTTTTAATTAATAGCCATACCCAATATGAGTATATGACATATAAGTGCTAAAATGTATAAGAAAACATTTAGCTAAAAGAATCAATGATCATTGCCTGGTGACATTTTTGTTTTATGTTATATTAATTAAAACAAAAGTACAATACTAAACAGAACGTACATTAAAAGGCCGGCAAATACTTGTAACTTATTGATCATTACATGGTCAATTTCAAACCTATGTGCTAGAACACTAAGAACAAAACAATAACCACTTACAAACCACATCTTTATTTATTTACATAAAGCATGAAACATTTAAACTACAAACAATGAATATGAAAACACAAGCAACCCAACTATGACTCATAACTACATTAAACACAACTTCACTTGGCACCTTTCATCATCTCTTTTGCCTTCATCTTCAGCAAGTTTATGTTCTCGATTACCCACCTCGCCCCAACTTTTTGTCCGTTTTATTCTTCACTATCTCCACCGTCTCTCTGGTCACCTTCACCACGCCGCCAACGCTACCACTACCACCACCACCACCACTTGCTTGATTTTTAAACTCCAACTCCACATCTATGGGCCGTGTCTTCATTATATACCCACCTAATTCACCTTCAGCCTACACATTTACAAATAGAAATATAATTAGGACTCTCATCAAGGACATGAAATTAAATATAGTAATAGAAGATTAATTCTAGGTTGGAGTTACCTTCAAAGGAGCATAACTCTTTGCCTGTTGTTCTCTCTCCTTTTCAACATTCATTCTTAGAGCATAATCTTTAGCACTCTCCTCCCTTTCAGAGACCATCTCTTTAGTTGTATCCTCAATAGCTCTTGCAACTCCCCCAGTCACATTCTTTATATTCTGTGTCATATCACCAACTATATCACCTGCAAACTCGGCCGTTTTCTGTCCCGTCCTGACGGATACATCTCCTACCACTCCGGCCACTTCTCCGGCAAAGTTAGCGGTGGTTTTTCCTGCCTCCAAGGTAATGTCTTTTCCTGCACCTACCTTTTCTCCTATGTAACTCACGCCTTTCCCACTCACATCTGCCATTGTATCCATTACATTTTCTATATTCTCTTTTAGACCAACACCTTTGTCGCTAGCAAACTTAGCCGCTTCCCACCCTGCCACGACACCTACGTCTTCTAAAACACCCGCCATCTTTCCAGCATATTGAGCGGTAGTTTTTCCTGTTTCCGATGTGATGTCTTTACCTTCAACGATCTTCTCTCCAATATAACTCACCCCTTGTTTACCTACATCCGCCATAGTTTTCGCTGCACTTTCCATATTTTCCTTTAAACCAACACCTTTGTCACCAACAAACCTAGCACCTTCCCACCCTGCTACAACACCTATGTCTTCTAGCACACCCGCCATCTCGCCTGCATATTGAGCTGTGGCTTTCCCCGTTTCCATCGTAATGTCTTTGCCTGCAACGACCTTTCCTCCTATGTAACCTGCGCCTCTTTTGCTTAGATCCACCATAGTATCTGGTACATTTTCTATATTCTCTCTTAAACCAACACCTTTGTCACCAGCATACTTAGCCGCTTCCCACCCTGCTACGACACCTATATCTCCTACCACATCTGCCATCTCGCCGACACCCTCAGCAGTGGCTTTCCCTGCTTTTAATGCAACGTCTTTGCCTGCATTGACGTTTTCTCCAATGTAACTCGCCCCTTTTTTGCTTACATCCATCACCGTATTTGCTGCATTTTCTACATTCTCTTGAAGGCCACCAACTTTGTCACCAACAAATTTAGCCGCATTCCACCCTCCTACGACACTCACGTCTTCTAACATCCCCGCCATCTCGCCGGCATACGTGGTTGTGGTCTTCCCCGTTTCCAATATCGTGTCTTTTCCTGTAGTAACCTTTTCACCAATATAACCGGCTCCTGTTTTACTCACATCAGCAATGGTTTCAGGTACATTTTCTATGTTATCTTTTAAGCCTCCAACCTTGTCGCTAGCAAACTTGGCCGTTTCCCATCCCGCCACAATACCTACGTCTCCTACCACACCCGCCGCCTTGCCAGCATACTCAGCGGTGGTTTTCCCCATCTCCACCGCAACGTCTTTTCCCTCAATTACTTTTCCTCCAACGTAACTTGCTCCTTTTTTTGCCACTTCTAAAACTGTATCAGTCACACCCACTACTGTCTCGGCTACGTTTTGTATGTTCTCTCTCACACTGTCAATTTGGTCACTTGCTACCTCAGCTGCGTTTCGTGCCGCCATTACTGTTGCATCTTCTAAAACGCCTGCAGCCTTGCCAGCATACTGGGCGGCGGTTTTCCCCGTCTCCACTGCAACATCTTTTCCTTCAATTACCTTTTCTCCGACGTAGCTCGTCCCTTTTCCCCCCACATCTATCGCGGTATCAGTTATGTCTTCTATATTCTTCGCCGCATCACCAACTTTGTCACTAGCATATCCAGCCGTGTTCCACCCCGCCACAAGGCCTATGTCTTCTGCCACAGCTGCCATCTTGCCACCATACTCAGCTGCAGCTTTTCCGGTTTCCGTCATAATATCTTTGCCAGTGCCGATATAATCCACCCCTTTTTTGCTCAAATCCACCGCTGCATCTGTAAATCCAGTTGATTTCTTAGCGACTGTGTTTTTATCTTCACCGTGTTTCTCCGAAGGGTAATCTTTTTCTATTGCTGGTTGACCGGCGGCTGCAATATTCTTTTTGCCTAGTTGACTTTTTTCTGGAACTGCTACTCTTTGAGTTAAGCCGGAAGCGTTGTTCTTGTTCTGCTCACCTTTCTTCATTGCTGTTTGGGTTATACCCGGTAGATTCTTTTTTGTCTGATCACCAGTTTGTTGTCCAACTTTCTCAGCTGCAGATTGAGTTATACCAGAAATTTTCTCTTTTGCCTGATCACCAGTCACTTGACCAGCTTTCTCAGCTGCAGGTTTGGTAGCACCATAATTGCTCTTTTTGGCTTGATCACCAGTTTGTTGGCCAATTCTCTCAGCTACAGAAAGGGTTGCACCAGAAACTTTGTCTTTTGCTTGACCACCTGATACTTGACCAGCTCTCTCACCTGCAGATTGGGTTGCACCAGAATTGTTCTTTTTCACCTGATCTCCAGTTCTTTGTCCAACTTTCTCCAAGTTTGTTTGGGTTGCACCAGATTGGTTCTTTGTGGCAGCTCTATTAATGGCTTCCATGGAGTGCTGTTGTGCAGCTCCTCTACTCTTTGAGATCTCTTCAAGAGAAGGCCCTTTATATTGTGTAGTTGTAGTATTACCCTTTTGTTCATTAGCTTCCTTTCCTCTACCTTGCAGGTTTGCACCTTTGTTCTGCTCAGCACTACTCTTGTTCTTCTGACTTTGTGTGCTATGAAGTATTGTACCTTGACTTTGATCATGTTTTCCGCCAGCTCCAACCTGCACGGTGTCGATGACCTGGTGGACTACGGCGGCGGAACCCGGTTGCTCAGCGGAATCTACGACGGTGAGTGATTCATAATGGGTAGTTTTCGGGACGTTTTCTTTCTTCTCTCCCTCATCGGTCTTACTCTCTCTCCTCAGCTGTTGTGAAGCCATGGTTTTAACGGACGTTTGTTTTGATGATATATATGATATATCAGATTCTTGTGATGTATACAAAAGGTTTATTAGGATTTATTTGGAAAATGGAGTTGAAGATTTGATGTATGAGAGTTATAGAATTTAGGGAATATGTGTAACATGGGATTTTAAAGAAGAAAGGTGTCGGTTTTAAGGTACGTGGATAATGAAGTGACGTGGAGGGTGGTGGAATAGGGGAGGAGTGAATCAGGCAATAAGCGGTCGGACGATGTTGGCGGATTGCGCGTATACACGATCTTCTAAAGTGATAACGAAGTAAATAAAATAATAAATGTCAAATATCATTGAATATAGGTGCGGTTTGTGTTTTCGAAAAGATTAGACATATCTATGTTTTTTCTATATGTTTTCGTGTTTATAGAGAAAGAAGCGATCTTAAATAATAAAAGTGGATCAAGCGTCATATGGTATTGTAGAGTGGTTTACCCTAAATTGTGTGTTCAAGTCCTATTATATACACTGAAGTATATTTAGTGGGTGTGTGTTTGTCGTTCAAAAAAACATATCATTTATGTGTAATCAACTTGTATCGCATGCATTAATTGTTTGTATCATGTTGTATAAGGCCAAAAACAAATGTGTACGAACCAACTTTCTCATAGAGAAAGAAGCAGTTTTGAAATTTGAAAATATTATTCCGCTAGACTGCTTGAATTGGTTAAATTTTGTAACATGAAGGTTAAACTCATATATAAAGTTTAGATTAGACTAAAACATGACTCGTTTAAATGTTTTGAGCTAGTTCAAGGTAAAATTAAAGTTCTTTAATTTTATTAGAAAATATACCAAAACTATTAGTAAATTTTTTGTAACACCGGGTTTCACGAAATTAAAATCAGTAATAATTTAAACACTTATTATAAGATATAAAGTGTTATTATCCAACTTGGCGATTATAAACATGAAAAGTCAAGTAACAAAACAAACCGGTATTACCGACTACCAACCGACCATCGGATCACAAGATATTAGACATAACCAGGTAGTGTTCCCGAAAAGGAAATACAAATACCAGTAAGAACCCGCCTCACCAGGCTGCCTAAACTTTACCTGCAAAAACAGTAATTCAGGAACCGGTTAGCTACACTAGCTAGTGAGTACAGGTTGCACATAAGTATCAACAAGCATACTGTCACAACACAGGAAAAGCACACAAGGCTATCCTATCACATCGCGGATTGCCAACATGTCAGGGGGAGTCATATCTCGCAGAGTTGCAAATCCCGCTCAACGAATCCAACTGAGAAATCAGCAACACCAATCCATGCTGGTGGGGAAGCAAAGAGCAACCCCCTGAGCACGTTGCGGAGCCACCTGGGCTCAAATTAGGCCTTAGTTACAAACCAAGACCCCACTGTTTGTCAAGGAACGGCGGTCCTGCAGAACCTACGACCCAGCGTGCACCACTGAGTCACCGTTGATCCCGAATAACAAGCCATCTAGGCCCTCAAGGGATCCAGCCGCAATATAGCCAGCCGACCTCAGCCAAGTTTGGAAACTATAAGCAGTTTCCCAAGTGTCCGGACATAAGTACACAAACAATAAGTGATCCAATCAGGATCCAATATCATGCGCGCATATAGTCACAGTAATTACTGTTCAAACTAGTGAACAGAACATGCGTGTATAACTCTATCATAACATACACTTACCACATCATTCAGGTCACAAGTATTCAATTACTTTCATGGCAATTCTAAACATCATAAGCATGGCATATTACATTGCAACATACCTTTCACATGCGCCCTTAATTACACCAGTTAAACATTTCAGCACACAAAGGTTAGTACTACTTACTGAGCCTCATGGGAAACCGGTACTCACCTTAAGCTCACAATAAACTGACACACCGATCAACCGTTTCCATTTCCTCACGAACACAAACAAAATGAAGAACAACAATTCGGACTTGTATTTGCTTCTGAAATTACTTGAAAACACTTGTTTCTTGATTGAATCTTCAAAATCTCCAAGATAGATATGTGTGCGTGTGTTTCGTATGCAAGTATGTGTGTTAGTGCGTGTCTTGCTAAACTCCAGGGGATAAGGCTCATAATAAGCCGACCTTGGGGTGTTTATTATTAAACACGGGTATTTTGTTCCCCTTTCCAACTTACAACTTGACACACACCATCCCGTTTCACCTAACGGGGATATCTACGGAACCATTACGCGAAACCATTTAATATTCTATCACTTTTACTTATTAACTCTTACTTTCTTATAACACCTCATAAATCCACTTTGACTAACTAAAACACAAAACAACTATCTGGATACTTATTTAAAGTCAAGGTACAACCCCTTGAGCAAGAAGTACAACTAGGTACTACTAGGCTCATTCTCAGGATGTTACATTTTATATTTTTATATTTAATTTAAGGCTAACATTAAATGTTAAGTAAGAAACTAATATTGTATGTTGCTGAGACCTTGCGTTATGGGTTACGACCCGATGGGAAGGGTATCATTGGGTTCCCCAAGGATTTCCATTATGTATGTAGCGAGTAAGGGAATCGGATCTCCAAGTTCGATCGAGAAGAATGTACCCCTCACCCTCCCACACCCCTCTCAACCAATCACGCACACATTTAATTTTTTAATTGTAAAATCGAAAAAAATAGGGAAAGTTTGAAGGAGATATAATACTTAACTTGGGTAGGAAGAAGAGAATGGGAGAAGGAATGATATGACGCTTATATGATATTAGGTAAGAAAAAATAAAAAGAAATGTATAACTTATGTCCTAACACTTAAAGATGATCAAGACGTTAGTTTCAACCGTATTGAGCCTTAATTTTGATTACATTGCTAACTTCAAAGAGAAAAAAGAATGATAACCGGACGTTTCTTGAAACTTTTTGATGTAGAACTATGAATAATATTATTAAAATGATCAATATTTTTCAACAAATTTTTTGCAACAGATAAAATAGCTAAGTTATACACATAAACACACACTACAAAAAATTCGACCTTTAACATCGACGAAAGTCTCTGCTAATACCCTCAAAAGTTGCTGCTAAAGGTTTTAGCAACGACATGTCGCTGCTATTGAGTCCCCCACGCTCTATAGGAAGAAGTTCTGTTGAGAACCATTTTTAGTGCGAAAACCGCGAGAACCAATCTGAACCGTTCAATTCCCCCTCTTTCAATGTCATTGTTCACCCATAAATTCCTCACATACATCATGCCACACTTGATTCCCCCACGCTCTCCATCCATGAATTCCACTTATCAAATCAACGACTAAGATTGATTCTCACGGTTCTCGCACTAAAATCGGTTCTCAATGGAACCCTCCCCTATATATATAATATATAGCTTTTTCAACATATCTTTCACACTGATAATTGATCTTAAACGAGGCATTTCGACTCCTCGTATGTTACAATATGGTTTGAAACATAGCATATATTCATGGTTTGAAACATAGCATATATTCGGTGTTCAGCTATCAAAAATAACATTTGCCTTATATATAGTAAACATGATTTATATTTTGTATTATACTTTTAATAACGTGATAGTACGCTCATATCATTTGCTTTAAACAAATATATAGGTTACCTTTTCAGTACTATATAGTCCTAGCATTGATGGAAAGAGTACATAATTAAATAGATATCATATCACAATAAATTTTATATTGATGTGTTGATAAAAATGAGATCATCACAAATAAATTTATATTTACGCTAGACATTAAATGGCAAAAGTTAAAAAAGTAAAACAAAAAACGTACCACTTAATTGTTTTAATAATAATAAGATATAAATAATAAAACAATGCTTATTTAATAATAATAACATATAATTACTGTTTTGAAAACCGGACCGGACTGGTCGGTCGAACCGGTTCAACCGTGAACCGTGATTAAATCCGGCTCAACTATTGCGGATTAAACCGGACACTTATGAACCTGACGGTTTCATTAAAACCGATTACCCACCCATGAATTCATTACATGTACTCTGCCACACTTGATCCCCTCATGCTCCACATCCATGAATTCCACTTAATCAACGGCTAAGATTGGTTCTCGCAGTTCTCGTACGAAAAACAGTTTTCGTTTGAACCGTCCCCTAAGTAATAAATATATCATCCAGTTTTCAAATACGGTTCAACCTTTCGAACCGGTTGAATAATGAACAAGTATGACGTCAGGTTTAATATCCGATCTGGTTTTCAAAACCATGGATATAATAATAAAACAATGATTATTGGCCGCTTGCTCGCCTTTGGTGGAAAGAAAAAAAAATAAACAATTAAATGATACAAGAATCGAAAGTTGCACCTAAAGGATGTAAGCCAAATTACTTACCACTCCGATAGCCTATTTCTTTTAAATTCTAGAGGTGAGATCGGTTCAAAAACCGGACCAGGCCGAAAAAGACCGGACCGGACCGGACCGAGACTAGAAATGTAGAGAAAACTAGGACCGAAGACCGGACCGACTAGTCCCGGTTCGGACCGGTCGGTTTGTCGGTTTTTTCGGTCTCTTAGTTGTTTTATACATTGTGTCAAATAAAAGGACCGATACCCGAAATCTATAAAAAAACAAGGACCGAAGACCGGACCAACCAGACCCGGTCCTGAGCAGTCTCGGTGCGGGACGGTCCGGTTCGTCGGTTTTTCCGGTCTACTGGGTCCATACTCACCCCTATTAAATTCCGTAAAATAAACGAAGTCTAATTCTTTTGGTTTTGAATTTCTTTTTCTACATACAGTTGACTTAGTAAGAAGTATCAAACACTGTTACAACTCATGCACGAGGATCCAAAATAGACCTAAACCCTAGATAGTAGCAAACTTAAGGTGTACAGTGTGCTTTTTCTTTGTCTAGCTTTCTCACAACATAATTTAAAACACGGGAGGGTGTTTCCATATGACATCCCCAGTATAAAATATAGTCGACAATTAGAAAATTTTCAACTTTTACTATGACGAGTCTTTTAAGAGTTTTAGAACTAAATTACGTTTGTTCTATCTAAAGTAAATAATATAATGGGTTTAGTTCATATTAGTGTATCCAACTTTACACATTTTGTTATTGTATGTACCGAACTTTCAAACTTACCATTTGATGTATTGAACTTTCAAAACTAATCATTTCAAGTATTTTACCTGCTATAGCAAGTAAAATGGTGATGTGGCATAGGTTTAGCTGATGTGGCTCATGACTTGGCAGCTTCCATGGATTTTTCTTTTTTTTAATAATCATAAATAAAGAAAAATTTATAATAATAATAATAATTGTAATAACATCATCATCGAGGGTATGCGATTCACCATCATCATCTTCAGTGAGCAAAGTGAGCAGAAAAACAGAGCGTTTCAGAGATTTGGGTATGCGATTTATGGTTTCCACCATCATCATCTTCATCGACTTCAGAGTGTTTCAGAGATTTGGGTATGCGATTTAGGGTTTCCACCATCATCATCTTCATCGACTTCAAAGTGTTTCAGATCTGGGTATGCGATTTAGGGTCTCCACCATCATCATCTTCATCGACTTCAGAGTGTTTCAGATCCGGTATGCGATTTAGGGTTTTCACCATCGGCTGTTCTTGTTCATCGATTTAGGGTTTCTTCATCATCGGCTGTTCTTGGTTCGAGTTTGCTTCATGTTCATCGAGGGTATCAACCTGGTTCTGTTCGATCTTCATCCTCGTCGCTGAGAAGTTTAGGGTTCTTGTTCTTGAACTTCATCCTCATGGAAAGGTAAGAGATTTTTGTTCTTTGATGTTCTTGGTTCTTATCTGATTCAATTTTGTTCTTGTTCAGATCTGGGTTCTCTGTTATTGTTGAAATCTGATTGTTGATTGTTGAAATCTGGTTCGGTTTTGGTTTGATTCTTGAAATCTGATTTGTTCTTGTTGATTGTTGAAATCTGATTATTGATTGTTGAAATCTGATTGTTGATTGTTAAAATCTTGTTCAGATTTGTTCTTGTGATTGTTGAAATCTGATTAAGTTTTGATTTAGATTTGTAATGTTTTTGTTCGTGGTTCATATTCCTGGGTTTTTTTGTTGATTAAAGGTTGAAGATGATGAATGTTCTTCATGATATACACAGTTGGCAACAATAATGATGAGGTGGAAATATTTGTATATTAAAAATAAATAAAAAATAAAAAAATTACCGGTTACCTGTTGTATAGGTAACCGGATACATTATTTGGTAAGTTTTTGAAAGTTCAATACATCAAATGGTAAGTTTGAAAGTTCAGTACATACAATAGCAAAAGATGTAAAGTTGGATACACTAATATGAACTAAACCCTAATATAATAGAATCAAAATTAAATTTAATCGTAAAAAAATATAATTAATTTTAAATTAAATTTTGTCATACTACATTAATAATATTATTTAGAAATAAATTAAATTCATAAAATATTTAATATTTATTTAGATAGGAAAATGTCGTCTATAACTACCACATATATAATTATAATCATTTTCATTCATTTACATCAAGAGAAATATCATTCTATAACTATCATGAATGAAATTAAGATTATTTTCATTCCTTTATATTATTATGAAACAAACTTTGTATTATACATATATACATGTGTCAACCCATGTATGTCGTTTTGGTTATTTTGTTATCGTTTTGTACTGTTCATAAGAGATATTTAATCTGCTATGATGACTTCCTACGTAGTATTGCATGCGCCACCCAGTTTTCTTTTCCTGTGGAAGGTGCCACACACAGGCTTTTATTATTAATTAATTAAATTCAATTTTTTTCTTTTACAACTTTTTGATATTTGTCTATTTTCGTTTTTTGTGGAAGGTGCCACACACAGGCTTTTATTATTAATTAATTAAATTAGTCAATTTCATATAGATTTTTATTTTTCTTTTATAATTTTTTGATATTTGGTACACATATAAATATTTATTTCTAATTATTTTTTATATTTTAATATAAGTTTTATCATAATATAATATTAGATGTTCATGTATCACAAGGTAGGTTTAAAAATTAGTAACTATTAAACATTAATAACATAAGACGTCGCGAACGAAACGAGAATTTAAAAGGATGAAAATAATATAAATCTAAAAAGTAATATGCTCAAACCACAAAGAAATGTTTATATAGTACATGATCTCCAAATAAATCAAATGAATAGAGAATGTTTAGTTAAAGAATAATTAACAAACCATTCTAATACTTTAGTAGCTTAAAAGGTTGTCATATTTAGTGTCATATTTAGTTAAAGAATAATTAACAAACAACGTGATTCTAAATGAAATTTTCTTTTAGAGTCAACAAAATTTAGTTAAGATGTTAAACTAAATAGTGTAATTAGAGATCAAATTAAACAACTAGATCTTTTACTTTTTTGTTTCCAAAATTTTACTATGGCTCCTGTTGTATTATTTTGTTTTCTTCGATAATGGTTTACTAACTAGGATATTTAATGTTTAATTTTAAATTTATGAATGTTGAAATAAGATGATTAAATATAAAGTATTTGAGATACAAAATTTTAAAGTGCGAATATGTTAGAAAACACAATTAAGATAGTTAAATATAAAGTATTTGAGATACAAAATTTTAAAGTGAGAATACATTAGAAAACACAATTTAGTATTGAAAATATAGAAAACCGTTTCACTAAAAATGATCTAATCAAATCATATATGCAGTGAACACGCAACAATCCTTGTTATTATAAAATAAGGTTTACTTTCAAAAAATGTATCGAACTTGACACTTTTTGCTATTGTGTATATCCAACTCTCAAAACTACCATTTAGTGTACATAAATCTAAAAAACTACCATTTAATGTATCGTGACCTTTGATAGCAGGTAACTGATGATGTGACACGGTTATAGCTGACATGGCATGTGACTTATGTGATGACATGTATTTTCCTTATTTAAAAATAAATGAATAATAATAATAATAATAATACAAAGAGATTCTTCATGATCTGGACTTCATCAAACACCCACCACCATTGCACACAAATAGCAACCACCTCCCAACCTTACTTCCGGCGCCACCCACACCCACCTCCTTCAACCTCACCTCCGGCGCCACCCACAACCACCTCCCTATCGAACACCCACGCCGGCGATTTATGCCAAGAAACCCTAAGGGTGACTGCACCATCACCACCACCATCGAACACATCGGAGCCGCCACCACCCACGCCGGCGATTTCTGCCAAGAAACCAACTGCACCATCACCACCACCATCAGATCTGGTTCGACATCTGGTTTCAACATGTTCGACAGATCTGGGTTCGACATATCTGGGTTTTGATTTTGATGTTCAAAGCTTCATCTTCATCAAAGGTATGTTCTTCATCCCATTCAATCGATCGGAGACATTACCATGGTTTATTTCTAGGGTTTCGACAGATCTAGGGTTTTGGCGATTTCGGTTTTTCTCGATTAGGGTTTCTTTTTGGGCAAGATATGGAACTCGATTTGGGTTTCTTCTCGATGGTCCATCCATGGTTGCCCAGAACTGTGTCCTTCATCTTCACTGCTTCGATTAGGGTTCTTGTTTATGTTTTCTTCAGATTTATGGTCTCGATTATGAACACAGATTTAGTGTTCAGTTTAGGGTTTATTAATAAAATTTGTTTGTGTTCTTCAAATGATTTGGTTTGAACTTAAATTTAATTAGTGTTATTCGATTTTGAACACAGATTTTGTTTTTCAAATTTTTTTATGAGGTCATGTTCTTGTGTTCTTCCGTTCATGGTGATCTTCGTTCTTGTTATTAATAAAACTACATTAAAAATGACATGGATATGATAAAAATGAATTTTAATGACATGGCATATTTTAAATGTGATGTGGAAGTTTCAAATAAATCAAAATAAAATAATTACCTGCAACTTGTAGAGTAGGTTTTACGATACATAAAATGATAGTTTTGGAATGTTTAGTATACTAAATGGTAGTTTTAAAGTATGAGTATATACAATAGCAAAAAGTGACAAGTTCAGTACACTTTTTGATACTAAACCCTATAAAATAAACAATCCTTGTTATTATAAAATAAACAGTACTTAGAGCGTTTCATGAGAAAGGAAGAGTTTGCCAGCAGTTAAAAAAAAAAGAGTTTGCCAATAGTCATCTTGCATGGGACAAGATCATAAACTAAATTTGGCTTTAAAAACAAAAACAAAAAAATTTTTTTTTTTTTTTTTTTGTCAAGATATACAAACAAATTTACAAGTGTTATTTATTACTCTATATGGTTTCAAAAAACCACCATCGTACTAAACTTTCGACATTAACCGGTATTATATCAAACTCCTAATAGACCACAGTTCTCATACATACAACCTTCATACGTATTAAGAAAAACAAAAACAACATTCACACTACTAACAAAACAAAACATCATTAACATTGTAAATTAATGCATAAACTTCTCCCTCCTTTCCCCATGTCGTTCTTCTCCCTCGTACCCACCTTGCCCCACCAACATATCCTTTGTGCTCTGCCCTATCTCCACCAACGTCTCTCCGATCACCCTCATTACCCCTCCGCCACCGCCACCGCCACCGCCTTCGCCTTCGCCTTGAGTCCCTCTATGTTCATAACCACCTTCCTCCACAAAACCACCACCACCTCCATGCTCAAAATCACCTTCTTTCTCCATAAAATCGCCACCACCTTGCTGCTCGAAACCACCTTCCGATGTAAAACCGCCACCACCTTCATGCTCGAAACTTTCTCCGTGTTCTTCACCTACCCATTGATCTTCACCCTGCACGATTACAACTGGATATATCATAAGAACTAATAGTAAATTTATAATAATGTTTAAAGATTCTTGGTCATAATTTACCTTCGATTTCTTCGCTTCTAATTCTCTCTGTTTCTCTGCTTTCTTTCTTGCAGCATAATCTCTAGCACTCTCTTCTGTTGCAACCACCATATCTTTAGCTTTCTTCCCTACATCCGTAATAACATCCTTCGCCGCCACAGCCGTGTTTCCGGTAAATCCTGCAACTCCGGCGGTCACATTCGCCACCGTCTCCGTCACCCCCACGGCTTTATCGGTAGCAAATTCTGCAGCCGTCCATCCCGTTACAACTGCCGTGTCTTTCACAGCCCCCGCCACCTTGCCAACAAATCCGGCGGTGGTTTTTCCGGTTTGCAATGCAATGTCTTTGGCGGCTGCCGCCTTTTCTCCGACGTAACCAACACTCTTTTTACTTACGTCCATTGCTGTATCGGTTAACCCGGTTGTTTTTTCAGCTACCACGTCTTTGGCCTGACCAGATTTTTCTACAGTGTAGTCTTTGGCCATCGCCGCCTTCTCCTTTGCTGTTTGAGCGGCGGAAGAAAGGCTCTCCTTTGCTTGCTGACCGGTTTGTTGACCCTTTTCAACAGTGAGATCTTTGGCTCTTGCAGCCTTCTCGGCGGCGGTTTGAGCGGCGGAAGAAAGGCTCTCCTTTGCTTGCTGACCGATTTGTTGACCCTTTTCAACGGTGTAATCTTTGGCTCTTGCAGCCTTCTCGGCGGCGGTTTGGGCGGCGGAAGAAAGGCTCTCCTTTGCTTGCTGACCGGTTTGTTGACTCTTTTCAACGGTGTAATCTTTGGCTCTTGCAGCCTTCTCGGCGGCGGTTTGGGCGGCGGAAGAAAGGCTATCTTTTGTTTGCTGACCTTTTACTACAGTATAATCCGAAACTCTTGCCGCATTCTCCGCCGCGGTCTGGGCTGCACCTTTCATACTCTGTTTCACCTGTTCAACAACTGGTCGACCCTTTTGCCCTCCGGCTTGGATTTCGCCAGAAAGACCCTGTTTTTCTTGCTGACCAGTTTGTTGACCGGTTTCGCCGGTCTGAGAAGCCATCTCTTTGGCCTTCTGGTACCTCTCCTCAGCTGCTCTAATGGCTTCCATTGAGTTCTGCTGTGCAATCCCTCTGTACTTTGATATTTCTTCAAGAGAATGATCTTTTTCTTCACCTTCTTTTTGCTGCTTAACATCTCTCTCAGATGCAGCGGTAATCTTCTGCTTTTGGGCATCTGTGCTTTGAAGTGTTGTACCTTGAGTCTTGTCTCTCGGTGCCTCAACTTGATCGTGAATTCCACCGGCTGCACCATGCATGGTTCCGATAACATGGTGGACTACAGGGGCGGAACCCGGTTGATCACGGGTATCTTTAACGGCGAGGGATTCAAAATGACTGGCGATTTTAGGGACTTTATCTTTCTCGACATGAATCTCTCGCTCGTCAGTTTTGTTCTCTCTTCTTAGCTGCTCTGAAGCCATGATTTCACGTAACTTTTGATGGTGAATTCTTTCACGTTTTTAAAATGTTTTGTGATAACATTCCTGGGAAATGTGATTGGTTTTAAAGGAAAAGGATGTCGGCTTCATGGTGATAGTGGTGCAACGTGGAGAGAGAGGAGTGATGGCAGAGGTGAGTCAGCGTTGCGCCGGTAGACGGTGGCTGAGAGTGGCAAATGGTTGTACACGTGGCATTAAAGATTGATACATCATCTATTTGGCTTGCTTTGGAGGAACATATTTTATCATTAAAATTCATACGCAAAGGATTTCGACACTTCTTCGATCAAATCTTTGTATTTTGTTTTGTCATAATATAAAAATTAATTTTTTATTTGGTCAGTCCCAAACTGTTTCTGTTTTTTACTTTAATTAATGGATATCTTATTTAAGTTTAATTTTTTAAAGTTAGAAACCTAAAACGGTAATATTAATTATTCCTCTTTCAAAATGCAAATTAGAAATGATGGGTACTCTAAAGACCGTTAATACTTAATAGACATCAGATTAGAAATTTCAAAATTTTGATCCCGCTTGTAGACTCATATAGTAATCCAAGTAAATGGGTTGATATATGAAATCGTTTATTAAGTCGATAGATCTAGTTTTAAACTTGAAGGTTCATTAAAATGGAGTAGATTGGCTCGAGATCTAGATCAAGATCTGGTCCATTGACACTCCTCCTATAATTCATGGTTTTAAACTAGACAATGATATTGTGTTTTTCGATTTTTATGATATTCAGTGTTAATTTGCATTGTCTATGATAATTATACCGATCGATAAAAGTTGGAAGGTAAGATCTTATATAAAAATAATTTAAGAGGAAATAACGACTCAAAACAACATACGTACAAATGTTACACTTGTTAATTAGCTAATAAATCGTAATTCTATGTATTAATGTAAGTTTGTGGGGTTTCAACTCAAAACCAATTGGTTATGAGAGGAGTAGCCCATGACACTTATAAAGCAGATTACAAAGTCACGTTATGTCCGATGTGGGACATTACTCAACACGTCCCCTCACGTGTGGCGTTCTCTTTTTTTTCGAGCCTAACACGTGAATACTTATGGTTAACGTGGAGTCCGGGTGAACCTGGCTCTGATACCATGTAAGTTTGTGGGGTTCCAACTCAAAACCAATTGGTTATGAGAGGAGTAGCCCATGACACTTATAAAGCAGATTACAAAGTCACGTTATGTCCGATGTGGGACATTACTCAACAATTAATATGCAAAGCTTTTTCTTTTTGAAAGTGTAAGAAAACCAGATAAATACAAAAATAAATTGATTTGAATGATTTTAATCAAAATATTACAAGAAAATGGTTACAAGACTCAAAATTAAGAATGATAAAATTGTTCGTGACCTAATAATTTAGAAAGTAGAATATGAAAAGGAAGTAAAAAGAACAAGCTTGTGGTTACTTTACATCTTAAATGTCCTAAAACAAGTCGTTATGAGCCCGCGCGTTGCGGCGGGTGTTATTTACCTAATTTAATGAGTTTTGATAATAAGAGACGAAGTATAAAATATGTCTATTTAATAATAATTATATTATTATTATTATTATTATTATTATTATTATTATATGAAATTCCTCTTCAAATAGGTTCTTCTCATAGTGGTTATTAGTAAGTAATAACAGAATAATAGTAATAATAATAATAAATTTTATAATAATAATATTAACAAGAAGAATAAAAATGATATATTCTTCTACTTTTTCCTTCTATTTTATCCTTTTACTCACCAAATAGTTATATTTAGATCCATTAATTCTCTTTCCTTACGTCATCCATTGATTTTGACACATGTATTAATCTTATTAGTAGCAGGATGAGTAAGGATATATCACCCCTCAAATAATAATAATAATAATAATAATAATAATATTAATAATAATATAATATAATAATATTATTATAGTAATAATCACAAAAGACAAAAAAGTAAATTTTGCTAGAAATAATCATAATAATAATAATAATAACTAAAAGACAAAAAAATTTGCAATACACTAAAGAAAAAGTTTTTTCCCTCTAAATGTATTTATTAGTAATATTGAAATTTAATTAAAGTAAATATTATCTAGCACTTTTGTGTTTCTTATCTACCCTATATGCTAGTTTCTATGTATTGATAAAAGAATTAAAATACGAAAGAAAAAAAAGCATTTACTACAAAATTTAGCTCGGCCCAAAGATTATCACAGCCATTCAGCCAATAGTCAAGTACTAGGCCTTCTTTTAAGTTAACATTGGGCCTATATTTCTAAGCTTCTACCGATCTTAATCAAGCTTTCATGATGGATCCAAAATCAGATATGAACCATGTTTGTTCTAGCTGTAGGTTATTCGGGTCGGGTATTTTAAATTTAGATCCGAATTATAGACCACTCTCATGACTGGTCCAAGCTTCTTCTTTAGGTATGGGGTCCAGACCCACATGACAAGTAGTAGAAGCACTAGCTAGTACTATAGAAAAAGCATATACGAATAATGAGGCAAGATGAAGTATGAATGATGTGAAAACCTATCAGAAAAGTACTATGGTGGTCTAAGTAGATAAATATAGCCAACAAAGGTCGGTAAGATATATGGGATATAAGAGCATCGCTTGGATTCAACTATGCTATTCTTGGGGAGGATTTACTATCTCGATAACGGTATCTCGTCCATCAGTCATTTAACCTCAAGTGTATTAAATATTTCGTTTTTTCAGTTACTTTGTAAGTATAATCTGACAATACTACTATAATAATTTACTAGATTAAAAGCATGTGTGATACACGACACAAGTTGGTTTACAAATTTGGGTATATTTGGCGGAAGTAGCTGGTAGTTGTAACTGGAAGCTGTTAGCTGATAATTGAAAGCTGGAAGCTGATAGCTGGAGTTGGAAGCTGTTTATTTTATTTATATATGTGTTCGGCAAATTAGCTGGTAATTTGAGCTTAATAGCATAAAATGACAAAAAATGATAAAGATGATATTTAGGTAATTTGGTATATGAAAAGCTTCCAGCTAGTTTTAAAAGCTACTTCAATAAGTTTTTTGTTTTAAAGCTTTTTTGTTTAAAATAAAGCTTCTAGCTTTTTCAACTGAGCATGACTTGTAGTTTTTATTTTAAAACAAAATGCTATCAGCTTCAATAAGCTTCAAAACACTTCATACTGAACATACCGAAAGTGGTAGATATTAAACATTAATAAGAAAACATTAAATAAACCTAGAATGCAAAAGTAAAGAGAATTTTAAAAAAATGTCGATACACGGCGTTAATACACAAACTAGCGGTGGAAGCATTCACGTGAGAGGGAAGGCTAACGGCAGGGGGTGGACCAAGAATTTGAAATGAGTGGTGGCACCATTTGAAATAGGTGGTATCACCGCCTCGAAAAAGTCAAAATTTACACTACGTGATAGTAGCACCGCCTCGAAAAAATAGAAATTTACAATACACGGATAAAATTGGCTAATGTCCCGTGCCACCACCACCTAAAGGGAAGGTCCGCCCTTGGCTAACGGCATAAACGTGGTATCGCGATACAAAGTAACATTATGTATTTCTTGTACAAGTTATCGATTTTTATTATTACAATTAGAGGATAAAACCAATTTACATTTAAAAGAATATGGAGATATTTTAGAACGTAATAGTTTAACCTTTAAAAGATAAAATTGAATAGGCTATTAAATATTTTAGAACGTAATAGTTCACCAAAGGGTTTGTGGCCCAGCGGTATCTAGTGTTTAAGGTGGTGCCCCTCCTAAGAGGTTGTGGGTTCAAGACCCAGCGTGACAGTGGTGTAGATTTAGGAGTAGGTTTAGAAGGGTGTGTGTATGCCGTTAAAAAAAAAAAGATAAAATTAATTTTCTCTATTATAGGTAAATAGACAATCAAAATTATAAAACTTAAATTAATAATTAAAATTAAATAATAGAGTCGTACAATAAATTTTTAACTCACGCTTGTATAAGCCTCTCAAAGCATTGAAAGCAATTAAATAGGCAATTGTATAAAGTATAAACTCAGAGTCATAGGGATAATTCCAAAATATTAATTAAAAACTTGGCCCGAGTACTAACTAAATGGACCATTCTAAATAAGTCAATTAATTAGACGCCTACTCGTATTAAACTTACGCTATTGCCTAAACACTTATAAAAAATAACTAAACTAATTATTAATTACTTTCACATAATCCACGTTCAATGGTGAAATCTGACCGCATAAAACATTTTCTTTTGAATATATCCTCATCCACTGTAACATAGGTTCCCCACAAGTTGGCGATATCTGAACATGAAGAAATTGACGTTAAAAGCATGCAATGGATGGAACACCTTCTGCCCGGATCCACTTGTACACTAGATTATCGATTTCACTCGATCTCTTTCCGCAGCCTTACCCATTTAAAGATGACCGCAATCATTTCATCATCTTCAATCGTTGTAAGAATTCATGAAGTAATTAAGCTCTACACTCTCAGCTACACTAAAGGATGATAACACCAAGTTTCCACTTATAACTTTCAAGTTGTAGTTAAATCTCTCTATATTGAACTTGAACACTTCCTTTGCAAGCAAGATATATCACCTGGATATATGTTCTCCCTAACCTGCGAGAAGTTCAGCCAAGATTTATCCTTATTGGAAGGTTGGAACACTAGGTTAGATCGAGATTTTCTTAGCTTTCCTTTCACCCACCGCAACCTCAGTAAATATATCCTTCGATCCCTACCAAAAGACCTGTTGGTATGGGACAACATCTCCGAATTAATTCAACTCATGGGCCTAGACTACTCAATATATAAGAAAGAGGTTGCGTCTTAACCACTAGGAATTCCTTTTGGCTTAGTGGCAAACGAATTGATCCTAAACCCACCGCTCGTTTAGGGTCGCACCAATGTAGGGATGAGGGGGGTTAAGCCGGTTAAATATGCGACTCTTAAACCCACCGCTCGTCTAGCAATGCAGAAACATCCTACATTGGTGATACAAGACAGATTCTTCCTCCTTATAAGGAGGGTGGATCTTACTCCTACCATATGATGCGTTTTAAAGCCGTGAGAGAAAACCCAAAGCAGACAATATCATTGATCGATTCCCTGGTTGCGACCCTAACAAGACCTATGTCCTTCGACCGCTTCCCTAAACTTGCCATCAAGGAAACTTTTCATCCCTCCTATTGGCATCTTAAAAAACCATCTTCCATGGGTGTTATCCATATTGCCACTCCTCACTTGACTTCTTCCATTGGTGATTCTACCTTTTGCCTCTCTCACTATGGCTTTCCTCATCGAAACCATAAACACTATAATCTAAACTTTCTACCCGATTTGTCTGCAATCTACTTGAAACTTAATTACAAAGCTAAATCTTCTCCCCTGGAGTTTGTTTACCATTTTTGAAAGATATATGTCATCAAATATAAATTAAACTTCATACACCTTAAAGTTCATAGGACGTAAAGAGAGTCGTCCACATGTCACTCACGCCCAAGCTTCTAGGAAAGTTTGATACATAGTAGGATGTCCAAGATGAACCCTCTCCTAGCTTCTTTGCAACTGATAATGTGTGTTCTTCCCCGTCTAAGAGTCTTTTATTGGAGCTTCTCCGGTCATTTTAGATTAAAAATAGATAAGCATCACTTTTAACAATTGTGTATCCTCTTTTAGTTTTGGATGAAATTAGATGTACAAATTCATCAATTTGATTCTACAGTTCAATCAAACGAAGGGAAACAATGTCACGATTTTTCATTTTTTTGTAAGCACAAAGGTAAAGAGTAATGGATTATTTGAGTCACAATTAGATCATCGATATTACAACATTTCATCAACTATGTAAGAGGTTTTGCTAATTGTTTTGGAAATATAGCATCTTAATATTTTGAAATGTTATAAATGGTAAATAAGACATTCTATATTAGATGTTTGTGTGATACATGAGTTGGTTTAATATAATAAAATATATTAAATATTAATATAAGGTATTAAATAATTATAAAATACAAAAGAAATAGTGACAGACAACACCAACATACAAACCAGTGGTGGAAGCGTCAACGTGAGATCGAGACAAACATGACGGAAGCTACATGGTATCATATACGAAGATACATTGTTGTATTTCTTGTACAATCTATCAATCATTATTGTTACATTCAAGACAATAAGGTCAAATATTTATTAGTTATAATTAAAAACCATTTAAAATATTATAAGATATTTTAAAATGATAAAATTAAAGTTTACTTATGTTATAAAGGATTAATATGATGTTTGTAAATTAGAGTGAACAAATATGATATTTTAAGGTTTAAAAAATATATCTATAAAATTTCGATAAAATTTAAATTTATAAAGACAAAATTTAAACTTTAATTCTGACTAAATAGATGGTTAAGATTTAATAATTAAAATTTTTTATTAAATGAAAGGTTATGATCATTTAATAAATTTGATTTATGTTAATCTTTTATTTATATCAGAAGATTATGATGGACACATTACACATATGATATATTAATGTTTAACAAAAGCATATATGGAATTCTTTCTGATATTTTTTATTCAATTTAAAATCAAAATTGAATCCAATTCTAACTAAAGAAATTAAAATTAAATTTCATTATTTACCAAAATGAATATTTCAAATCTGATCAGCTGATGCTTAATTTTTTTTATCAAAATCAATGACTAACATTTATAATAAATTTTATTCGAATTTATATTGTTTATATTAGAAGATTGCTAAGATACATTTTTACACAGACAATTTCTTTTAAATAAAACGATTTAAGATTACTGTTTTCTAATATAATGACTATGAACTCGTTTAATCCGTTAATTAACTACTTTAACCATGAAACTTTTTCTAAATTTATTTCATAATTAGTCTCCACACATTACAACATATTTATATACATATTAACCCTAATTACATAACATGGTTTAGGGTTAACTCACCTTTAAATTATTGCACAAGGAGGCCATATGCATATAGCAAACAATTAAGTTGCAAATTTATCAAGAACATTGTTCATATATTTCTTTGTTGTAAAACAATGATACAATCAAATTTCAAGATTTTACAAATGAATCATTAGTGTGCTCTTCTTATTTGGCAATCAATTACGAACCAAAATGTATAAAAATGAAGACTAATGTAGCCATGGAGATTATGACTAATATTTAACCATAAATCACACCCTAACACGACGAATCCTAAGTAAACAAACGAATCATACAGATCCCAAACAAGCATACCATGTTTGTATTATGTAAAACATGTTATGCTAGTTTTAGGATATCTTTGTATTATTTGTTCATATACGAAGCAATTCTACACTAAAATAAATCATCCCTCCAACTTAGCTGGAGAGAGCCGCGTAGAGAAGTACGTTCCAAGTATCCGGCAAACCGGGAAGACACCAATGGCTACAATCTAAACCAATGTGGTTGCCACTATAATATGTTGGGTGAGCGTCCTTTCTATATTGGGAAAGTGTGGTGATATCGAGTAAGTAGACTGGTTTCTTGACTCGGGACATCACTTTATTGAGTACCACAGATGCCATTGGTGTGCCCGCAGGATACCTTAAACCGAAAAATGGTTCAGTTTCACCCTTGCATGTTTTTGATGGCGCATTCCAATCCCTTCCCCTATTTGATCGCAACAAATAATGAGTTCACATAACTGATCAGGAAAATAAGAAGGCACAAGGTGTACAATCATTCATTCAGATTTACCATTTTGTTATAATGTTTTTTAACAAAAGAAAAGGACTTGAATTCCATTTGAGTGAGAAACAGTCCGAAGGGACTACCGTTAACTCCCCTCTCCCGGCGTGCCCAGGAAAGAGGGGTTCAATAGCATTATATTTCACATGCATTTTTTTTAAAAATTACACGAAACATTTGTAAATTTTGAAATATAGAGGAAAAGAGAGCATACTCATAATGAACGGGGGAAACGCCTTGAAAGAAGACTTTTGTTTTCGAAGGGTCGACGAAGCGGTTGACCCATCTCGACCAAGTGGTCATCCCTTTGTAGTACGCCACGAGTCTGTTCATGTCTTTGTACAACTTCCCCCCTTCTCCTATGTAATCCCACCTACGTTTAAATCCTTCACTCAATTTACAATCCGCTCGAAATTCATATTCAAAACATTATTTACGAAATTACAGAATAAACGATCTTACGGTTGGTCTCGCCCGGTATGAGTCCACCAATGCCACGAGTTAAAAATCAGCATGTCCATTCCTTTCCAAGCGTTCCCTTGACGAATCGAGTCTAGTTTTAGTACACGACGCCCGTTTTCATTATCAATATCGACTAGAGTGGTCGTTCGATATATCGACAACTTAAGTCCATAATCCTGTCAATAAGTTAGTACAAAATATGTTAATTATAATAAATTCATAAACTATCGGATATTTAAAAGATAGTATATTACTTGTGATGAAATGGTTAATTTATGGTAAGTTAACTCGTGAGAGTTAGGAATAAATGCCAAATAATGAGTATTAATTACTGCAGTATATGTACATCTACTACACTGCTCTCGTGAGACTATCCCATTCCCACATGCAAGTCACGTGATGTATCTTAGCCTATCTACCTGGGACAGCCTTTTCCTTTATATCTTTAAAATATAAACCAAAGAGTAAAACAAAACTTAGATGCACAATGTTTAGGATATTATTTTTTAGTTTTAAACTAAAAACAAATATATAGATACCTGTATAATTTGGAATTCAGCAGAAATGGAAAAATATTCTAAATAAACTACAAAATGAATACCCATTGAAACTTTTTTTCTAAAGATTTTCCTATTTATCTGATTTTTATAAAGATGGCCTAACTGCTTTCATGACCAAGTGATGTATTATTAAGTTGTTAACTTATATTATGTGTTATTAAATACGTGTACATGTTATTATAAATTGATTTGTTGTTTACGAATAAGCTCTATCTCCTATACTATCCTTAGGATGTTTGTCCAGCAGACCGAAAATCATCTAAAATCTATAAAATTAACTAAATAGTAACAAATTTAAAAACTGTTCCATCAAAATTATCCATAGAAAATTTCACAATATCAAATAAAGGGACGAGTGACCTTGATAGAATTTTCAAACATAATTAATGTTTTTTGAACTTTTCCCATTATTATTTCCTTCAAGATCTACAATAAAGTTAGATTTTTAATAATTAGTTGTCATTAAGAGAGACTCGTGGTTATTAAAGTTGGGCCTAACCTATAATTTAAAAGTTTCATTCTTGATACTCTTCATTTTTTAATGCAGCATTTCTTGAGTAGCAATTGAAACTCAACTGAAATAATAAAACCACCATGTGACCAAAATTTAATAAAGGGATTCATTGTAGTAAATTTGTAATTTATTTTGGTATAAATATAAATTCTTAGGATATGCAAACAGTAAATTTAGGGTGGGAATGACTTAAATTTCAATCTATATACACCAGATAACATAACAACAAAAAAATGATATTCCACTTATTAAAAAGGTTTTAATGACCATGTTTTAATCATACATAAATAATAAATTTTTGTTACATGAATTATATTACTTTTATTAATAATATATTATATACTTCTCGATAATTTAACTTTAAGTTAATGATTAACACACGAACAATTGACTCTAATTTTTTAACATACAGCTATCGTTAACTTAAATAACGCTATATCTAGTTATCTACTTAGTTCTATGTGTATATATTAATATATCATCTCAACAAGAAGATGTTAATGCTAACTTTCATTATTTTCCTTATTTTTTATTTCTTATACGATGATAATTAGACACATGAAGAATGACATATAACCTCTGAACTCTTTTTTCATAATATGTGAATATAAATTTATTGTATAATTAATTATAAAATAATTTGGTTAGAAGAAAAGATCAAAGAAATTAAGTCGGAAAGATGATTGGAAAATTAAGCAACAAATCAAGGAGCGAATGTGATTGGTTGATGAACAAACTTCATGATTTGTTTTTTTTTTCCTTTTAATTAAATAATAATAATACGTACCACATGCTTAATTGGTGGTACCTTTGTTAGGTATATAGGAAGACAGCTCAAGTAACCTTTTGAAATACCACTCATTTCTGTGTCCAGAAAACATAACACTTTTTTGTGTTAACTTATATTTAACACCAAAAACATATGGTGTGGTATTTGATGTATTAGGTACTTTTTAAAATTGTTTGGTTTAATTTAATGATAGATAGTATATGTTAAGTTAAGAATAGAATTAGAGAGTTTATGTTCTGCCTTTATATAAATTATATTTTATAAAATAATAATCTACTATTTTGATAATTTTATATTTACAGAGTACTTAAATTATTTCTATAAGAGCATAGGGAGTGGTCGAAGCATGGCTGCGGCATGCTGACATGGCGGCGAAGCACCGCAGAAAACACCACCCCGCCATGGGCGGTACCGAGCCCAAGCATGGGTACTCGGCATTTGATCGCCGAAGGCCTTGCGCCTTTTTCGAGGGTATCAACGGTCATATGACCGTTTATATTTAAAAAAAAAAAAATTTTTACTTAAATTATATATATATATATATATATATATATATATATATATATATACCATCTTACTTCAAAACAATCAAACCTCATTCCATTTCATCTTTTCTCTCTATAAAACCTCTCTTTTTTTACTAAACACACAAAATATGTCTTCAAGCTCTATTTCTTCAACTTCATCTTCTTCATCTGCTAACGACGAGGAACCAAACATGCGATACAAGATGATATATGAAACGTTTGCGCGAGCGGCTCTACATATAAAAAATCAGATAGATGAAAAGGAAACGTCGAGTGGTGCAAGAAAAACAAGAAAAGTTGTTTTTAGGCGACGTGAGGAGGCACATACCCGGCTCATGAATGACTACTTTAACGAGGATTCTGTTTACGATGCAGGTTCGTTTAGGAGACGTTTTCGTATGTCTAAAGATTTATTTTTACGTATTGTGGATGATTTGCAAATTGCCAACGATTATTTTATACAAAAATGGGATGCACGTGCGCGAAAGGGTTTTACTCCATTACAAAAGTGTACATCCGCAATACGTCAATTAGCTTACGGAACCTCACCCGACGGACTTGACGAGTACTTACATATGTCGGAGTGTACTTCACGTGAAGTGTTGCAAAAATTTTGTTCGACTGTGGTTAAAGTTTATGGCAGGGAGTATTTACGGCGGCCTACATTTTTCGACATTCAACAATTATACGCGCATCACGAGTCCAAGCATGGATTCCCGGGGATGTTAGGAAGTATCGACTGCACGCACTGGTCTTGGTCTAATTGTCCGGTAGCATGGCGTGGACAATATATGAGAGGTGATCACGAGCATCCGACACTTATGCTCGAGGCGGTCGCGTCTCAAGATTTATGGATTTGGCACGCGTTCTTCGGGGTCGCCGGTTCGAACAACGATATCAACGTTCTTAATCAATCACCATTATTCAACGACGTATTAAATGGTAAAGCTCCTTTGTGTCCATTCGTAGTGAACGGGGTTACATACAAATACGGGTATTATCTTGCGGATGGAATATACCCAGAATGGGCGCCGTTTGTCAAATCATTTCAATATCCACAAGACGAAAAGCGTATAAAATTCAAAAAAGCTCAAGAGTCGGCAAGGAAGGACGTTGAAAGAGCATTCGGTGTTCTAAAAGCGCGTTGGCAAATATTGCAAAATCCGGTACGACCGTGGTCAACGAGAAAGATACGCAATATCATGTACGCGTGTGTGATATTACACAACATGATATTACAAGACGAGAATCACGCTATTTGTACATTTGATGAATATGATGTACCACCGTCCCCGGATCACTATCCAGATATGGCCGAAATTGCAAACACGACTCTTCGTGAAATACATTGTCGTGAAACGCATAATAATCTACGTTCCGATTTAGTTGAGCATATCAGCACTCTAGTATCCGACGACGAGAACGATGAATAAATTACGTCTCTTTTTTATATTTATTAGTCTCATGTAATCTTGTTTTTTTATTTATGTTGTAATTTTATTTATGTACTTTTTTTATTTAATGAAAAAAAGTTATTTATCTTATTTTATTTTTATTATATAATTTAATTTTTAATTTTGTATAATAATATTAATAAATAATAATTAAAAAATATAATTAATTTAAAAATAAAAAAAGTTTGAAGCGTGCGAAGCATGGGTAGTACTGGCATTGAAGCATGCCTGAAGCATGGATGGGGTTTGCTGATGTGGAGCTGATGTGACGCTGATGTGGAGCTGAAGCATGGGAAGCATGGGGCATGTACTCCCCATGCTCTAAGAGTTTTTGACTGTGAGTACAATACAATTTTATTTCTTCGTACAATACTAGTTTGAGTTTTTAACTTATTTTATCTACTTTTTGTTCTTTTTTTCATATAAATTACTGGGTCTTTCTTCATTCATTTGGTACACTGTCATGTTCAGAATTAGTTTAAAGTATATTTTAATGTAAACTCTTTTTATGTTAAAACCATACATTTTTATGAAGATAAGAAAAAAGAAGTTATTGTGAGTTTAAATGTCTTCTGGGTTAAAGACAAGATCTCATAATACAAGAAGAATGCGTTAGTCAAAGAACTACAAGTGAATGGTGATGGGATGATGGATGGTGTTCCCCCTTAGAGAAAATTAAAAATTTCAATCCGTAAGTCTTATGTAAATTTTGATAAGTGAGAGTTTGTTCTTCAAAGTTGAGGAAATTATGTTTTATTTTTGACAAATAGATAAGGCAATTAAAAAAGAAAATAATGTACATGTGTAAGATGATGTATTTAGTATGCAATATTAATTATACATCATCTATTTTTTGTCATGCAATGCCAAAATAAATTATCCTTGACTATTTTACTTTTACACTTTGTTTTACAATTTTAAATTAAAGAAAAATATATAACTTAAACCATTTAATTGTACAGTATATGATAAAATGGTGTGGTATGAGTTATAAATCACCTCTATTTACTATCAAAGAAACTATATAAACATGTAATTATATTTTTTTGTTTTTTTTTACCCTATGAGATAGTAAAAGGAAGTAAAGGAAGTGATTTTTCTAACTTGGAGTTGGAGTGTAACGGTTTTTTTTTTTTTTTAAATTCTAATTAGATACATTAACCATACAAATTGAATCAATTAAAATGCATAATTTCGAGTTGTCACATATTACACTTATTTTAACCAACTACATATTTATGAAATTAAATAAAATAATGTTAAAAAAAATCTACACAAATTCAAAAACGAGTAAAAATTATAGCATAAATATAGATTTTTCCCTAGCCAAAATTTTGGAAGTGTTGTGGCTCTAAAAAGTCATGTGGGTTAAAAGGCTTAACCAGCTGGCAAAATAGACTTTTTACAACTTAAGTGCTTATGTGAGTTGGAAAATAAAGCTTAACTCTGAATTATAATTTATAAACCCTAAATAAACATATACAACTTAATTCATTGATTAATAACATTTACTCCTTAAATAAATAATTCTAAATGTTAAATAAACAATAATCTAAAATTTATAAGACCAAGATAATCAACTTCTGAGTCCAAAATTATACTTAGTTAATATGGGGACAAAAACTTAGCTTTTGGATTTTAAAAAAATTAAAATAATCATTGCAAATTTAGCTTTTTTTTCCTTTTTTCAAAATTTCTTTTTTCCATATTATGATGAACCAATTGTGATGTATCATAACTGAAGCACAAATTACAAGTAGCAATAACTTATGATCCTGAAATCAGAAAGAGACATTCGCTTTTGCTATTAACGTAGACAAATAGACACTCAAGGCGTGCATAAATTTTCAGCCATCATTTACTAAATATAAAATAAAAAAGAAAACAAATAAATAAATTTCCAGCCATCATTATTCCACATATATTAAATATTTTAAAATAAAATTATATTTCGTGAAAAGCTATTAATTAATTACTAATAATATAAATTTAATAGGCAAAACCAAATTTATTATTATTTTAATTAGAAAAGTTTTAAATATGTACAAAATAAACTAATTGTTTATTTAGTTTAAAAAAAGTGAACAAAAAGTGTTCATATGTCAAGTGTCAACAAACCGCACCTAATTAACCGATCCAATTTTGACTCTTATAATTCGAGTTCTAATACATATTCAAATTATTTGAATGTGATTCAAAGGAATAATATAACAATAACAAAGAAAAAGGTGGAAGTAGTTGGATTGATAATAATTGACCACAAGAAAAAAAATTCAAATTAAAATAAATTAATTATTCCCTTAGAAAGAAAAAAAGAATAAAAAAGAAAACTAACCTGGAATGTAAGATCAGTAAGAATACTTCCTCCAGTTTTAACAAGTGTATACTTAGCATTTGGCACCCATGAATGAATCATGCAACTCAGTGAGATCCACATATTGAAACTCAGTGAGTCACCCACAAACATGATCTTCTTCCCCCTCCATTTCTCCATAAATTCCACACCATTAAACCTGCAAATCAACAATTCCTTCAAAACCCAGACCAATTCATATATCTGATATCTGATTTGACCATGTTTAGGAAGAAGGGTGGCTTTCACAGAAAGGGTAAAAAGAAAGCTTGTACCTTGGAAGATTACAGCCAAAAGGCTGCCATCTGTACTTGAGATAAGATTTATCAGGTCTTCCATACTTGACGCAATCGAATTCAGGATCTATGAAAGGACAAGTAGCAGGGTTGTAAAGAGGGTAAGAAGGATCATAGACCCATTTGCCTTTGAAGAAATTGCAAGAAGTGGCCTTGGAAGAATTTAGGAAAGAAGTGGCATTTATTTGATAAAAAAACAAAAACAATGACAAGTATAATAATAATGAGGTAAACAGAGATCCCATTTCTTGGTTTTCGATCCGAAGTGATGGTGTTGTACTGGTGGTGTTTATGTATATTTATATAGTAGTAGGAGAAGAGGGAAATAAAGAGGAGTGGAAGGAGATCATGAATGTTCGATTTTATTTGTATAATACGATCCTAACTAAATATAGGAACTTTTTCGTTATTATCATTTGGTTATTTACTTATTTTATGGTTTTGGTTACTAGCTTTTAGATTTTACGGTTTTGATCATAAAATGATCAATACGTCTTTACTTTTAGTTATCTGTCAAAGTAACATGACTAAATTATTTTTTCTCTCTTTTCTTATTCGTTTTCGTAATTAACAAAAGGATTTTAGAAAAAAAATTTGCCAAAATATTTACCCAATGTTGCAACTTTTTTTCACTTTTAATTATTAATACTAACTTCAGTTAAGTTTGATTATTAGTTAAAAGGTATTTTTGTCAATTACCTATTATCTTTGTTACCAAACAAAGTTTCTTTGTTATCATTATTTCCCGATAGCCTCACGTCATTTTCATGATTATACTTGCTTACAAATAGGTTTTCTTCTCTTAACCTTGATTCTAAACACCTTTTTTTTTTAAATCTTCTCATCATCTTCTCTCTCTATATTTGGGCTTGAAACCATGGTAGCTTTCAACGCTGCCACCACCACCATGGCAGTCTTCAAATCCGTTGAAACCTCCTGACACCATCATAACCACCACTGGCATCATTAGTTACATATCTAAGCACCACCACCATCATCATTTTCGGATCTAAGCACTATGGTTGCCCCCATAACCACAACCGATATCATCCATTGTGTGTGTGCAGGTTTCAAATCCATCATCTGTTTCAAATCTAAGCACTACTACTATCATCAATTTTGGGTTATCGCATCAAAATCTGGTGTCTTCATCGATCTTCTCTTGTATCTACATATGCCGACTTCATCAATTCCTAGATCTGGAGACATTTATGTAAGGCAAGTATATATTGCAGTTGGTATCAATGGTTAGAGGTTGTTTGATAACAAGGATAATTTGCAAATTGACCAATTCGTTTGACTAACCGTCAAACTTAATTAAGATTAGTATAAAGGGGCGGAAGTGAAACAGAGTAGCAACCACAGTGACTATTTTCGTAATTTATAAAGTTAAATAATAAGAAATAAAATTTTGTGACAAACACTAGAAACATTTATATAATTAACATTTTATATGAGTTACTTACAAATTTCATTCATATGGCTTATAAAAAGTTTAATTTTTATTTTTTCGTTTCCAAAATTACGCTAATAGTCCTAGTTTTATATCATTTTGTTCTTTTAACCATTAAAAATAATAAGTGATGTGTTAAAAATATTAAAAATAACTATTTTACTCTTTTCTTATATAACACTTGTTCATGTTTGTTTCATGAATGATCCATTAGATACATTTCTAGTTTTTGTTATTTTAAATAATTAACTTTATGTTTAGGTATTTTTAAATCTTACTAATATTATTTTATTAAATTAATTAGTTAATCGATACTGTTACATCATGTGACTTGATTTTATCCAAATTCATATAAATATAAAAGTTCTTGAATTCTTATTTCATTCCAAATGTATCTTTAATAGTCTTTTTCTATTATTATTATTATTATTATTATTATTATTATTATTATTATTATTATTATTATTATTAAAATAATTATTGTTTTGATTTTAAAGTATAATTTTATATTACAAAATGTAGTTATTAAGATTGTATGTTAATATCTATGTTGAATTTTGTATACATCCTTATTTAACTTTAAAATAGTTTAGCCTAGTTTTTTACTATTATTTATATTTTTAATAAACTTTAAAAATATTATACTTATTATTTCAATCATTTTTTAATAGGCAAATGACACCAATATATAACTATGTATGCTTAAATTATCATCCTATATATACCAATCTTTATTGTTTTCTATAATAAAATAACAAACTTGTTTAAACATTACATTGTATAGAATGTTACACATTACAGTAGGTTGTCATTGGATTTTGACTTCCATGACATCAAAGGTTCGTTTTAAGATCGCTTAGTGTTAGGGCATAGGGGCATCAATTGATCAAATAAGCGATCCAATATGCATGTCCGTTTATTTGGATCACTATGTGGGTCGATTTAAGATTTGTCCACATCGATCTTTTTATTATTAAACAACTAATATTTTATTTTAATCGCTTTGTTATCGGCACTACCCACTACCATGACCCGTCTTTGTGTTCTATCATAATAAAAGTTAACTATGAAACTATAAATTAGATAGTATTCTTTAAAAGAAACTCTGTGCTTTGCGATTTATTCTTTCAAACAAATAAATTTTTTTAAAAAATAACAAAATAACGTAACTTGTAAAACCACTCAAAGTACTCAATTATTGTTTGTTAATATGATTTGATTGTGAAAAACACAATCTAAATCTTTGATCTTTCTAATTTTGATCCCTACAAAAACCTACGTTTTCTATTAATAAAAGTATGTTGTTTACTAAAATACGAAGAAGATAATCCATTTTAGTAATAAACTGTTGATATATTTTAGAAGTCTAGTTCTAAAAAAGGCAGTAGCCAAACGATATGATTAACATGTTTGTGTTCTCGGGTTGTTAAACGTGTTTTCTAAACAGTATGGAGAGTGGATTTTTTTTCAAATTAGCAGATAAACTCTTATTAATTCATGAATGGCTTTGAACGATACCCATCAGCCACCATCGCCGCTATTGCAATCTTGATCAGCTCCTCACATTTGCATATCTATAGAAGATAAACGAAGAACATTGCCCAAAGGAGACTATCTACCATCGTTGCCTTCCCCATCTTCTTCTTTGGCGTTAACAAACTCCACAACATCATCACCTTCACCGAATATTGTTAAAAATATTTTGTTAGACAGTCATATATAGCAAAAAAATATTGTAAAAATCTATTGAAAATCCATTGCTAAACATCCCAACAGAATTTTAACAAAAACTTTCATTGGTAAAATGTTATCTTTCTATATTTATTTTATTATTTTAACATTGTACTACATTTTCTACGGAAAAATCCGTTGAAAACATTTGAGGTCCATATGAAACCTTTTTCGGAAACAGTTTCTATAGCCATTTTGTCTATAGAGTATTTTTGTACAAAATACTTAAAAATGAATGTTCTCACCAATTCTTCTGTTAGTAATGCCTATTTTTTTGGTAGAGATCAACTAGAAAAGAGGAAGATGGTTTGTATATAACACTTTTTTGTCACTGTTAAAAAAAAGTTTATAATAACCTTGAATACATGATTAATAAAATTAATTAATAAATTTATACGAATACAAAGTTATGATTATTATTTATGAGAAAAAAGTATTTTCTACTAATCAACTCTCTGGTAAACATGTACTACCTCCGTTATATTTTTATTGTCCACTTTTGACTTTTCAAAGTATTTATTTTTCAACTTTGACCTTAAATATTTTGTTTATGTTATATAATACTTGATAAAAATTATATCAATAAAAACACATTTAAAACACAATGCATTCATATATTTTGTATCAAATATTATATAACACAAACAAAAATATTTAAGGTCAAAGTTGAAAAGAAAGACTTTAAAAAGTCAAAAGTAGACAATAAACATGAGACGGAGGGAGTATATGCTAAATTTTCAGAGTATTATGTCTATAGTCATAGCTAAATGGTTTTTTTTTCTTTAAAAAAAATATGTAGAGTTTTGCTTTTTCATGAGATGACGTATAGTTTAAGATAAGCGTCTTTAATTTGTCAGAAACAAGTAAATATCACCCGCGCTTCGTGGCGGAGTAAAATAGTACTCGTCCACTGCAAAATTATATTGTTGCTTTAATTTTAATGAAATGCGTCTAAACGACTTTATAAAAAATAATTTAAAAGACTTCGAAAATTTAGCCTTGACTTAAGTCACTAATATTAATATAAATAACTATTCAATTAAACCAAATTGTTTTTAATATAAATAATAAAATATATAATAATTATAATAATTATTATTATTATAAAAATAATAATAATAATATAATAATAATAATAGGTTATGATAATAAAATATAATATATAAAATATATGTCTATTTACTAATAATAATAATAATAATAATAATAATAATAATAATTATTATTATTATTATTATTATAATAATAATAATTATTATTATTATTATTATTATTATTATAATAATAATAATAATAATAATAATAATAATAATGTTTAGCACACAAAAAAACAAAAACAAAAATTAACACAAAAAGACAAAAACTATCCATCATAACAAGATAAAAAAATTTCCCTACAAATATATATTTATAATATATAATATATAATAAGAGCACATGGCATGTAACATAAGGTGCTTCTTTTTACTATATATTCTGTTTGCCTTTGCGTATGAGCTAGGGGTAATTTTCTGGTTGATAAAAGCGGTTAAAAAGAAACCATATTATATTCAACTTTTTAATAAAACAGTTTTTCAAAGATATTTGACAAAGAAAATAAATCTTTAAGCAAATTACAAGGTTGATCATTGTGGTTTACCATTTATTATATTTATGGTTCTTTATTTTTATTTATTTATTGTTATGGTAATCTCTACTGTTTAGAGTTTGTTCCACTAAAACTCTCAGATGCAGTTAAAAAGACCAAAATGTTCTTATTTTTTTCACTTGAACTACTATAATACCCCTCATCCTCCTTTCTTTTTCTTATTTCTTAATTTAAAATCATTTTGAAATATAAACTGTATGTTAATACACACACATATATATATATATATATATATATATATATATATATATATATATATATATATATATATATATACCCACATCCAATACCAATCTTCCTCAACCTCTTAAAACCCACCACTGAAATCACCACCGCCATCCACCAGCCTCATGGGAGAGCCACCACTACTACTACCCCTTACCGTAGAAAACCACCACCATCCTCAACCCCCCTCCCTCTCTCTCTCTCTCTCTCTCTCTCTCTCTCTCTCTCTCTCTCTCTCTGTCGTTCTCTCAATCTCTCAACCTTAGCCATCGCTGCCGCACCCTCACCGGAGAAGACAATCAGCCGCCACTCCATATATCACCAACGTCACATGCGATTACAGATCCTTCACCTAATGCATTTCTAATCTTCGTTTATCACTACCCTGTTCTGACTTATTGTTTCATTTATCACTACCCTCGTCGAGAGTAGGGAATGTCTGTCAATTTTTTATCTAAATTCTCAAACCATTCTTTCATTACACTAAATTGGAGGTGGTTGCAGAAAATTCATATTATCTATATCTGAATTTATAAATATTTATGCGTTTTTGTTTTTTTAGTCTCTAAAGTGGACTGAAATTAGGGTTTTGTTGCGATTTATCTTAAGAGAGGATAGTTAATGATGGATAAGTTTTGCGATCGGTGAAGACAATGATTAAACAGGCGGTGAAATTAGAAATGCCGATTGTTAAACACTGCAAATTGGTGGAAATTGATGTCGAGAAGACAGAGGATGAACATATTCACTACGCTGTTCTGACTTTCTCCAGGAAACTAAGAACAGCTACCGAGTCTGGCCCAAATGCTGATAATGGTGCTTGTTTTATCGAGTACGACGACGTTGTTAATTCTCGGTGCAACAGAGTTTCCTGTAATTACTTTGTGAAAGATAGTAAATTAGTATTGTGGAAGATAATGAATTAGTATCCAAAAGACATAATGTGGAAGTGGTTGTACATTTTGAAGATGATGCAACTTCCATGAGTAGTTAACTAGTTATATTATTAAATTGTATTTAATTATTGATTCTTTTTAATAGAATAAAACTAATAAAAAATTAAAAATTAAATAATAAAATGGTATTATAGTCTTTTTTTTAAGTGTATAATATACTCTAAATCTTTTAATATAAATGAAATAAAATACATCAATAAATTCTATTATACAATCTTAATAATAGATATAGATAAAATTAAATTCAAACCATTTATTTATATATAAAGTCAAATATGATTTTAACGTTTTAAAAGTCAACAATGAGCGATATTATAATTATAACTTATTGTATTTATTTAATGTATAAATTGAAAAAAATCCCCTTCTGCACAAACGTTGCTTTTAAAGTTTATACTATTTACCTTTATGATCTTATATCGATTCTAACATCAATTTGTATAATGGATTAACTAAGCAAAATTATAAAATTAGATAGGTAATATCTATTAAGTTCACTTATTTAATATATATTAAACATCTTACTATTGATTTATCACATAAATAATGTGTACTAAATTCAATTACATAGCATAAGTTATATATTTTGATATTTATTTTATCATATATGTAATATCTATTAATTACTTGACAAATATTTGTATGCATATACAATCTTATTATATTTAAACACAATTATACATCTCAACTTCATTATATACTTTTTATTTAACTAGGAGAACACACACTTCTTAGATTTAATCTAAACATACATCTTTTATCCATTACGAGATACGAACCTACAAGCTTGTGGGGTTCCTAATTGAGTAATTTCATTACATACTTAATCATAGTAAAATTACATGTGTGTGTATATGTATATATATATATATATATAGAGAGAGAGAGAGAGAGAGAGAGAGAGAGAGAAGAAGTTCATTTCAGAACTATTCTTAGTGGGAGAACCGCGAGAACCAATATGAGTCGTCCAATTCCCCCTCCTTCAATGTCATTGCCCACCCATGAATTCCTTACATGCACACTGCCACACTCTATCCCTCCACGCTCTCCATCTATGAACATTCCATATCCAAGGAGCAGCTGAGATTGGTTCTCGCGGTTCTCGTACTAACAACGGTTCTCGAATAAACCATCCCCTATATATATATATATATATATATATATACACACACACACACACAGACTTCTAACATAATATTAGACTCAAATTCGTATGTCAATCTTTTAGCTTCTATGGAACATATTAATATAGGGTCAATAATTGTTCAACCATCAAGTTTTAGTCCAGTTACCGGTTAACCATCACAGTGTCATAAAAATAGATTTTATTATAAAGTTCAAACTTGTTATAGTTTAATCTTCAAAGTTAATTACATCTTTTATTCGGTTTAAGCCTTGATGTTTTTTTTCCAAATAATTTAACCCTTAAAATGTTAATATGTAAGTTTTTTTATAAAACAAGCATGTGTAATCAAATAAATAGTGTAAAATTGAAAATCTTATAAAACTTAAGGAATTGATCCGCTTTTAACAAAACTTCAAGGTTTAAATAATTCAGGAAAAATAGACTTTGAGGTTTAAACATAACAAATTTAAAACTTTATAGTAAAATCGTTTAAAAACAACTTTGATATTTAAATCAAAACTAAACTAAAATTTTATAATTAAACCAATAGTAACCTTAATATATATGATACTTAACAAATGTTTGATATTATTTAGGAATAAATCTATCAAATCTTATGCTACATCTAGTGATGGATCTAAAATTTTATTATGGAAGACACTCAAAAGGTCTTAAAACGAGATAGATAACGAGTCAAAACACGTTGAGTCAATTTTGTATGGTGGTCATTTAATCGTAACATTTATTTATCAAATAATAAATTGTAAGCAATATATTAAACAAGTAAAAATAAGTAATCTCAATCAACCACTATAGGTTAATCTCAACTGAATAAGTAAAAAAAAAAAGCTTAAGGAACTCATTGTAGTGACTGAATAAATTTTATTAAAAAAACTCAATATAGGTATTTTATTTATTATTATTAAAATAGGTAGTACACATTGTAGTGACTTGTTTAAGTAAGTAAAAACTTAAATTTCTAATTACGTTTTTTATTCTATCTTAAGTTTTCACTATTAAATCACCATCATCCCTCGTGACGTGATTGGAATCCTTCATGGTGGTGATGGTGGGGCCTGATCCCGTCGTTGCCGGATTTAATACCTACTTAATCACATAAAATTTGGCAATTATGACTATCCAAAAGGATTTCTAGTAAGGTCACTAAGTTTTAGTTGTGATAAGGGGTGAGCATAGAACCCGATAGACCTGAAAAACCAACATCTTGGACCGCACCGGATCGGGATCAATCTAGTATGCGTTTGGTTGGTGCGGTCAATAGTCCTTGTTTTTTATAGATTTCGGGTTTTGGTCCTGTCCGGTCCGATCTGATCCGGTTTTGTTTTATATAGTGTAAAAAACAACTAAAAGACCGAAAACCCCGACGAATCGAAATAGAGCAGACCGAGACCGGTCCGGACAGGGATTGGTCGGTTCATTCTTCGGTCCTAGTTTATTTTATAGTTTTCGGGTATCGGTCAGGTTCAGTATTTTTCGGTCTCGTAAACCGATCTCATCCCTAGTGGTGATTCAATTGTGAAAACTCTAGCAAGAGCCAAATATATAATTGACAAATTCAAGTTTTTACTTAATTTGACAAGTTATGATAAAGTAAATTATCTATCTAAACAATAAAAAAGATTATCTATATAGTTAAATTGAGAAAACAAGATGTTATTCGATGACATAAATCTTTTTCATAAATTTATTATTAATGTAACCTCGTGAAGCAATAAAGTATTGGAGATTATGGAGCCATCAGTGAGACCCAATAGTCTAGTTTTCTTAATAAGAGTGGGCCCAAATGCAATTCAAGGTGGGGTCTCACAAATTCGTTGCTGGGGTGGCTGGAGTGCTGGACGTCTGGTCGCCTGGACTACCGATTCTCCCCTCGCATACGCTGTGTTCCCGAGTTAAAAATAGGGGAAAAAAGAAATGATTTAGGAATGAAAATAATCTTTAGCTGTGTTCTCAAATTTTTTAGGAGAGAAAAGAAAAGATTTTGGGAGGAAAATTATCCCTCATTTTCTTTCCTGATTTCCCTCCCAAAGTAGGGAAGATTTTGGAAGGAAACCAAAAAACACTTCAAGCTTCACATCTCCTCTCATTTTTCTTCGAACTCGGGAACACCAAATGACAAAAACATATTCCTTTCTCTTCTTTTCTTTTCTCTCGTTAATTTTATATCCTTCTATTTTCTTTCCTCGTATAACTCTGGAACACAGTGATAGTCTCATCACTATTCAACCTCCACGTACGCTTTCTAATTGACTCACTGTTATATCAGCATTTATGTAAACTTCTATATCCAACTCTTTTTAAACAATATCAAATATTAATAAAAATTATATATTAAATTAGAGAGAGAAAGAGAAAAGAAAAGAAACGAAAAAAAAGCCTGTCACTAGTTTGAAGAATCGCCAGCAGTGAAAGGCTCTTGTACCCACCTTTAACCCTCTTTGCAGAGATGGAGTTCCAGTGCTGATTGGCCCCAACCAGCTCGGGTTAACCCTCGATGCGGATACGTGAATTTGCCACAGGCTACATCCATTAAAAATATTATAAGTATTTAAATTATTTAGTTTTTATTTATGTTTAATAAATAATACAGTACTTAAATTTTATTTTATTTTTGAAGTTATTGTTATTTAATTTTCTACAATGACTCAAATTAGTATAAAGTTCTGTTAGTATTTAAAAAAGTCTAATATTAGACTTCTAAAATAATGGTTTCACGTAAATAATTTTAACTATCCGTATATTTATACAAGCGTATACACTATTAATAATATATTAATATTCATTATATATCATTCTATTAATAGTTTTCTAGGAAAGATTAAGAAAAGGATGGCACCTTGCTATAGAAATTAAAAGAAATGAAAGTTGTGTAGCAAAGGTTACATCAAATCATTGTAGAAGACAATTAGAGGGTTTCTTATAAGAATTGTACTAAAAAGTCCAAGGAATGGTTGGATTACAAGTAGCCATTTGTTATATTAGGAAACAAAAATTTATTGATGTCCCAACCTTCTTTTGTCATGTTTATCAACCACTAATTTTATTATTTTAAGAAATATCTTCAAAATTATTATTTTATCATATAATTGGTTTACTTTTGGTTTGGTCAAGCACATTGATGTTAATATCTTATCTTTTAGTTATTACGATATTTTTTTATTCTTAAAAAAAAAACCTTGTAGATAATCAGCTTTACCTATTTTTTTCATACATGACAAGGTTTTTTAAAAGATGTTATTATCCTTCCTAATGTAGCTTATTCAATTCTACCACCTCTCGTTGTAAAGGATGTGTTGTTAAATAGTGGGAGGAGACGACCGATTTAACGAGTGGTGGACTACCAACACGTGGTGAGGGATGGAGTGTGTGCCACACTATCATGACATGGTGGTAGTTTGTTTAGGTGTGGTATTCATCACGGGAACAGTGTCAGTGTGGTGGAAGTTTTTCCTCCATTTTACATTTTGATTGGTGAATCGTGTAGAATGAGAATTCTAAGATTTAGGGCGGTGATAACTAGTGAATAATCAAATTACATTATCATATATGTGACGTGTTGTGTGATTTGAGTGGGATACTACGGTGACATGTGATAACAATACTAAATGATAAGCTTGACCATGTCCCGCCTGTTAAGGGTTTCTTTTGCCTATTGAACTTCAAAAGAATTTAATAAATTACACATTAGCATTTCATTATCTATAAAACATTACTTTTTAACTCCGGCACTTTATAAAACTTTACGAAAGAAATTAAAATTGTAAGTTTATGGGGTTCCAACTCAAAATCAATTGGTTATGAGAGGAGTAGCCCAGAACTCTTATAAGCTCATTACAAAGTCACTCTCCGTCCTATGTGGGACATTACTCAACACGCCCCCTCACGTGTGGCGTTCTTTTTTTTTCTCGCGCCTAACACGTGGATAATTATAGGTTACGTGGAGTGGGTGAACCTTGCTCTGATATCATGTAAGTTTATGGGGTTCCAACTCAAAACCAATTGTTTATGAGAGGAGTAGCCCAGAACTCTTATAAGCTCATTACAAAGTCACTCTCCGTCTTATGTGGGACATTACTCAACATTACATTAATTTATTCATTAGAGAGACATCTAGTGACCTTGACACGTTAAATGCATTCAACTCATTTATGCATTTCACTCCACATCATTATTTACAATGCATGTAAACTCTAATTATTCCACGCCATGTCATCAATTCATCATCCATTCAACACTGTAAACTCCCCATTGGATCGAGATGCCCTAAGCGTATATTCAACTCTTGGAGGGTTGCCTTAACCTTTATTATCTACTATGGACTTGTTTGCTTTAAACCTAAAACTTAGTAAGATCTTTTTATTTTATTTTTAGTGTAGAGTTTTAACCATTAAAATGACTGCACAAAAGATTAGGATCCATTATCGTCTTAACTTAACCTCTAAGTAAGCTCAAACAAGAGTATAGAACCGATCCTTTCGTAAAGAAACTTTCGGATCATATGTATTAGGTTTAATATAAAGTTGATTCTTTACATAAATGCATGCCTGGATGAAGCTAAGATTTTATATATAAAATTTACTTATCATAACTCTAATGATACTTATATTATATAAATAACATACAAAAGTACAGTTCTTGTATGTTAAATAAATAATTAAAGTTTTAATTATAGACACGTGTTAAAATAACCCTCAATCTTCTTCATATAATCAATCATCAAACTTTTCTCATGATTAGCGGTTTGTTTTGTCATGAACTAACATGCTAGTAACAAAACATAAGCCTCAATAATAACTCAAATCTTAAAAATAATATAATGAAAATTGTTATAATCAATTTTAAAATTCAATAATTATTGACTCATGATTGATGATTCAATAATTCAATAACAAAAACTTTATTTATTTCTACATGACGCACAATTCCAGTAATATAAAATGCGTTACTTTAGTAGATTTAATAAAATTGTTAGTAAATTTTATAATTCAATATTTATAAACTCATTCAAATAGTGAGATCGATAATTCCAATTTAAATTGAAATCCCAAATGAATAACTTCGTCTAGTAACTAGATTCTTGAATGGCTTGATGCTACGTCATTTATGTTTTGATAAACTAATAAAAATATTTACATTAATTATTTAAAAAGACAAAAAAAAGTAGCATCACTAAACAGAGCATAAAATAAAATAGTCATACAACCGAATATCACAAAAGACATCTCGAGAAGAAGTTAATGAATATAATAAGTAAGCCTCCAGAACCTCAAACACAGAATCACTGCTTTCAGCCTTCAAACCTTCATTGTTTCTCCTAGTGTTATATTGGGCTTCTACTTTAATAAGGAAGAGACTTAATAAAATGACTAGGCTTCAACTTATGACTTATAAGATTATATAGATTTCAGACTAGTAAGAGGGGCGTAGCACCTTTCATTCCTCCTCAATCTCTGTCTCTGACTCTTTCTTTGGTAATGGTTAGAACTTCATTAGTGAGACGTTGTAAAGGTGATCACTGTCTTGGTTCGTGAGATGAAGAGGTGATCACTACCTTATAGTAACTCGCTTTACTGATGATATGTTCAAGAAATTCGATGCTAATTAATGAAGACATGTTAAAGGCAATAGTAGACATACTTTGCATTCGTTAGCATTCAACCGAACAACTCTCTTTACAATATTATCATTTCTTATCTCTTAGTCTTTTATTACTCACATTTTACTATTGTTTGTTTGTGTTGTGCAAGAAATTTCTTGAATAGTGGTCTAAGAAACTATTCATCACTCTAGTTTTTACATAGGATTTTAAGTTATCTGAACACAAACAGATATGCTTTAATCAATGGTCTTAAATCGATATTTATATTTATATGTTATTAATATAAGCTGTTAAGATTTAATAATTATTTATAAAAATAATATGTATAAATGATAAATGATAAATGATAAAGTATTAAGTATATAATATTTTTTAAACATATCCGAACATCATATATATATTATACATATATATGTATTATATAATATATATTACACTAGTTTATAATTATGTTATACAAATAATAGGTACAAAATTTTCATGTTCTTTGCAATATATTGACGAAATCTTACACATGATATGCCATGTCATGTTATCATGTATGTAACAATTTTCAATGATATAAATAAATGCATCTCTAAACTAGCATATACAAGTCTCTATTAAATATGACGTGCTTAAGACATTATCCAACCTTGTTTTCTAAAGGGAAAATTATCATTTTTGTCAACATACTATTCATTTTTTTCCAATTTTACCAACATTCTTTTTATTTTATCAATTACACCATTACACTTTCAATATTTTTCTAATTTTACCAACATTCTTTTTATTTTATCAATTACACCATTACACTTTCAATATTTTTCCAATTTTACCAACATTCTTTTTATTTTATCAATTACACCATTACACTTTCAATATTTTTCCAATAAACACAAGGTTTACCTACTAAGCGGTAAGGCTGACAACTTGGGTCGGGTTCGTGTTATTGGGTTCGTGTCAGTTTCGTATCGACCCAATTTCGACCTATTTATTTTCGTGTCAGGTTCGGGTCGTGTCACTTTTTTCGTGTCGGGTTTGGGTCGTGTTTTGTGTCAACCGATTTCGGTAAAAAGTATTTGACTAGTTAACAATTAGATAAACATCAAGCTACAAATGTTAATATAAGAAATTTATATATCGTAAATAAGAGCCTTAACTATAAACCTTTGCAAATTTACTTTAGTACATGATTTCCGTAATTCTAAATTGCATAGTTTGTTTTTTTTTTAAAGTTAATATAAGAAATTTATATATCGTAAATAAGAGCCTTAACTATAAACCTTTGCAAATTTACTTTAATACGTGATTTCCGTAATTCTAAATTGCTTAGTTTGTTTTTTTAAATATTACTGCAAAGTTTTTTTTCTCCATTTTCATATAATTTTAAGAATTTCTTTTCATTTATGGTTTATATTATGTTTAATCCAAAACCGTATTTGAAACCCATAATCGAAAACCGTAATTGATAACCGTACCCGAAACCCGTATTCGAAAACCATAATTGAAAATCAAAAAAATACTAGTCAAATACTTTTGACTGAAATGGGTTGACACGAAACACGACCCGAACCCGACACGAAAAAAGTGACCCGACCCGAACCTGACACGAAAATAAATAGGTCGAAATTGGGTCGACAAGAAACTGACCCAAACTCGAACAACACGAACCCAATAACACGAACCCGACCCAAATTGTCAGCCTTAGTAGGCCTTGTGTTTATTGGAAAAATATTGAAAGTGTAATGGTGTAATTGATAAAATAAAAAGAATGTTGGTAAAATTGGAAAAATATTGAAAGTATAATGGTGTAATTGATAAAATAAAAAGAATGTTGGTAAAATTGAAAAAAGATGAATAGTATGTTGGCAAAAATGGTAATTTTCCCTTTTCTAAAAATGTCATAGTCAAGAAATAGGATCAATAGCAACGACATAGATAATAGCGACGATATCTGGCTGGACACTTGATATGTCACCACTATTGCATAAGTCCTGCTAAAGGTGTTGCTGTTATTTCTCTTAAAAAAACACCCGCTTAGGTTTCCTATGCTATTAATTGTTTGGTTATCCAATAATTTGGTATTTTGGTTTATGGGTATATTACCATGTAAGTATGTAACGGGTCATGATGAGTTACAGAAGGCTTAGTTTACTTGTTTGGTTTTACAATAGTTTGTTATTTTAGTTTATGTATCATATTAACATGTGACGAGTCATGATGAGTTATATGAGGCTTATTTTAGTTGTTTGGTTATCCAATAGTTTGGTATTTTGGTTTATGGGTATATTAACTTGTAACAGGTCATGATGAGTTATATGGGCTTATTTTTGTTGTTTTTTTATCTCGTCGTTTGATAATTTTGGTTTATGGGTATATTAACTTGTAACGAGTACCATGGATGAGTTATGTGGGGCTTAGTTTAGTTGTTTGGTTATACAATGATTTGGTATGGTTTATACGTCATATTAACTTGTAACGGGTCATAATAAGTTGTATATGTGGTTAGTTTATTTTTGTTGTTTGGCTATCCAATAGTTTGGTTGAGATGATCTGTGTCAGGATCAGTTATATAATGGGTCATATAGTGATTACAAGTGTCATTCACTTGTAATCAACCATAGCACTATTATGCGTCTTATACATTCGTAATATATAGATGATAATGGGTCGGTATAGGTAACAGTTACTTGTACGACTCGTAATTAGTCAATATGAGACATGAATATTTTACTTGTAGCGAGGTCTAATTAATGGGCCAGTATGCGTTTGGTATGAATTTGTTTGTTTGTTACTTAATTTATAACTTGATACTTTGGTATATTTTAGTTTATTGTTTTAACTTATAAGTTTACTAATGTACATATTTAATAATTTGTAGCCCAATCAACTTGATGTCATGCTTTGTAACCCGGTATTTTAAGTGGCAATGATAGACGTGATTTAATCACGCGTCTTCAACCTGAAATGATGATATGGGTAATGACGTGAACGAGGACGACAATAGTGACGAGCAGGTTTTGTGTTACGTTTATTGTGTGTTAACGAAAAAGTTAAAACATATGTATTACGAATTTTGTAATAACCTATGTGCTTATATATATAATATAAAGTTTTTCTGCATTTTCTGATGTATATGGTCATAAGTATATAAAGGTTATAATTATTTTATGTACTAACTATGTAAAAATGATAAAAAAAAGTCTTTGTTGGAGTCACGATTCTAAGCTCCGAGTAAAACTCTTGAAAAATACGTAACCTCGAAGCATTTGAACCAGGAAGTGACTCCTAAATATAGTTAAAATGTCATATGCAATTTCATACCATTCAAATGTGTAATTTGACACGTGATTGCCCAACGTCTATCCCCATCGTGACTTAACTATAGTCACCACATCATTATTGTCAAGTTGTCTAAGATTTGTCGTTCTTTAAGAAATGACATGTTAATAATACAATCATACTTTCTAAAAGCCACCCTTATCGTCTATTCTGTAAGAAATTTAGGATACTAAGAAGAAGACATATATTTTCGTGTAATACAAATAAAATAATGAAGCCAAATATATAAACTCTAGCCAAATTGACCTTGTATATATCCAACTATCCAAGTTGAATTAATCTTTCCTTGTTATTCTAATAAATATCTACACTATATTAATAGCACCCATTAATCTTTTTAATTTCTATAACATGACGAAGTTAGGAGCATATCAGAATTTCAAATAAGCTTATAAAACAATAATTTAGATATACATTTTTTTTCACCTTGTGATTTTATGAATTTAAAAACAATAGGCTTGAATTGGTAACCTTCTTAGCTTCAGAAAATTGACGTATGAGCTTTTTAAATTTTTAATAAGCTCATAAGCTTAAAAACAGTGTAATCCAAACATGCTCTTCCATCTAAGAAATAAAAAAGAAACGTGTGTCATCTAGAATTACTAGAGTTTCATTAGCTTCTTAACACATTAATCTTCTTCGTTAATATAACTAATGAGTTTGTGCTCAACCTGCACGATGCAGCAAGAAACAAAATTTAAGGATGAACAAAACATATAAACTAACATACAAACACAAATATTTAAAATAAAATCTAAACATCTAAAATTGAAAATGTGAAATTCTTTTATCTTAGATAATACTTATATGATTATCTAGTTCAAACTCAAACCGATTCAGTCTTATTTTATCATATATATTACATCCATCATAACATTTAGTATAAAATATATCTTTATAACCAACAATTGATTTTCATCAATGTAAAGATAATGACTTAATAAAACTATTCTAGTTTTTCATTTCAAAAAAAAATAATCTCAAATTTATTCTAATTTTTCAATCTAAAAGCATAGACATTAAATTTTTAAAGAAACATTTTATAGAACTATTTATTTAAATAGATAAAAGTAGAAAAAGAAAAATAAAGGAAATAAACACAAAGAGATTGTTTAAAAAAAGAAAAAAGTCTAATTGAAAAAAAAAGAGTATTATATTTGAGCTCTATACAATAATAAAATTGAAAGGCATGTTTTACTACTTGCCAAAGCAATTATAAATTACTCTTATGTATTATTTAAATCTCTCACATGTTTATCTATATATAATGCTTATCATAAATCAAAATATAGAATTGTAAGTAACTTGTTTATATACATCATGCTAGTTATCTTTAGATTCTTAGGATTATAGTTTCAAAAAATAAATTTTCTAGATATATTATCATAAAGTATATATCAAAATATAGGTAAGACAGGTCAAAAAATGTCGAATGTTATAAAAGATAATGAAATAACATATTAAATTAATTACTTTAATATAAATAGATGACTAATTTAATAAAAGTTATTAGATGATTTACACTATTTATTTAAAAAAATATTTAATCTTGATCATCTATTCATTTAAAATCAAAAATCAATTTTGACTTTTTAGAGTCAAAATTATAAGAGATAATCCTTATTAAATCATACAAAATCGTATATGTCTATCATAATTTACAAATATCAAATTTACCATTTATAATAATATTTACCCTTTATAATATTTTAAAATATCATATTTATCCAAACGTTTAGTTTTATCATTCTAAAATATTTTATAATTATTTTAAATTCATTTTTAATTATAACCAATAACTTTTAACTTTATTACCCTTAAATGTAACAACAATGATTAATGACTTATATAAGATATACAATCACGTCTCTTCGTATCATGATATTACGTTTCTTCCGTCAAGTCTGTCGTTCCACTCGCGTCAATGGTTCCACCGATGGCTAGAGTATTGATGGCGTACGTCGTCATTTTTGTAAATTCTCATTTAATTTGCGTTTTAGGCAAAAGTTCAAACGAGAACTGTTTTTCACACCCACCCATGAATTCCTTACATACACTCTACCACACTTGATCATATAAAATTTACAGATTTCAATTCATTATTTAAACTATCTTTGTATAGTAATATATATAGAGTTTCAATCTAGTCTAGTCTAGTTATATTATTATTGCATTATATTATATTATATTATATTATATAATAATATATATAAATAAGTAGTGATAGGTCGGTCAATACTCAATATATATGGAGACAGACGGAAAATTAGTTTTTATTATTATTTTATACGTGGATATTCTTTCAAACCTTGGAGAGATCGACAGAATGTAATGTAGTAGTAGTAAGTGATGAAACATTATTAAATTAATTAGCGGAAATGGAGAATAATGGTGCTAAACATATATAAAATCTGGGAGGAGGAGGACAGAAGACGTTTATATTTGTGGCCGGAAATTGTGCCGATAACTGTGGAGCTGGTTATGTGAGACTGAGTGCGCATGGATGGATGGATACCTTGTATCTCTTGATAGGTTGCAGCAGGTGTAAATGTGTAATATAATCTGTAATTTAAATAATGATTTTTATTCATTTATGTCTTTAGTTAGGATAACACCGAATAAGAATATTTATTATTTTGCTTTAATCCTTCATGATAATATTCTTCTTAAAAAAAAAAAAAAAATATATATATATATATATATATATATATATATATATATATATATCTATCTAACTTTTAAGAATAGACTTTAAGAAGTACTTTCTTTATTAAAATCTAATTTAATCAATATGAGTTTTTTCTTTAAAAAAATAAATAAGGTTTATAAATAAATGTGATTTGACAATCTTTACTTCTAAAACTCACTTCTTTATCTCTTTAGTTTAGAAATCGTTGTGGAGTTCCAAAATTTTCTTTCTCCATGTGTAATTATTGTGCATAAACAATTAATATGTCGTAGATTATGTGCAACTATTTTCATGTTTTGATTACAAAATTCATACCAATATTGAGTTTTTTATAGCGTAATCCATTTTTTTAATTTATATTTTTATTCCTACTCCTTTTTATCCTCGATCATATTTAGATATAATCCAAAAATAACGTATGGTTTTTGTGGTTTTCTTAAACCTATTTAAACTCTTTTTACATATCAAAATCTGAGGAGGATATTATGTATGAACTTTTTTAATTCTAACATATTACCTCTTTTTTCAAACATTTTATATTTACATGTACGTTTTACAATTATTTTATTATATCTCTTATAATTTCACACCATCTAATTTTATAAGACACTTTAAATATCCCCGTATTTATACACGGGGAGCTAAACTAGTATATAAATAATATACCACCTTGGCTGCGAGCCAACTTTTATCTTTTTTTTTTTAACAGCAAAACATGAACACTAGATAAGAGCTTCGGTATGGTAATCACTCTTGACTAACGGACTAAAATTATATTGATAAAACTAGGAAGATGCTTTTATCTCAATAAATAAATTAATTAAAGATGTCCTGGTGGAATGTTCGTGCCCTTAGGATGACCTCTTTCGTATAATTTATAATAGGACGTTGTAGTAGAAAGATGTTTATAACAAGATTTTGTTAGATAGGAATATAAAAGTAATTAATAGAGAAAGAATATTAGCGTTGTTCGTTGATGTAGCAAATGAGATAGTGGGGGTAACCATACCCTTCGGTCCTTGGGTCCTTCACCATCGTTAAAAAAGTTATCACTAAATTAGTTATTTAACTTTTCTTAATTAGATAGAAGTTAATAATTATAAACTTGAAAGACATGAATCATACATTTGCTCGATTTTAAACTATTTGATCCACCCGGCCTTTTTACGAATGAAATAATTTTTATCAAACTAATAGGATTCGTTTGTTTTTTTTAAAAAACTTTTAATTTATCTTAATCTGAATCAATAAGAGGTACAAGATGTAAGAGTTGTTTGTTTTTTCTTTCCATTAAAGATCTGAAAAACTCTTAAAACATTTTAATTAATAAGAGAAAAAATTAATTCTTATAACACCTTATCTGCATATATGTTTCATTTTACTATAATAATCAGACTTATTCTTTCACCAATTGACGTCAACATCTACTCATCAAATACTCTACATACATGGACACCTTTCACGATCGCCGTCGGCAGCTGCACGCCACCACGCATCTTTGTTCTATATATTTTGATATCCATTTCCAATATTATTATGGTTTGGTATTTGTTATTAAAATGTTTTACTTTATAATTAGAAAAGTTCAAATTTAGTAATATATGTAACGATTGAATATAAAATATTATAAACCAGATAATTACAAATATTCAGATATTTCAAAAAACAAACAACATAATATGAATGAACATTCAGACGTTAAAATCACATATTAATATTCAAACATGATACTCGGATTCAGGCTCATAACCTCTTAATAAACAAACGATACCTAACTCTCTTTAGTTTATTGAGCTAATTGTTAGATCTATATTAACTATTAACTAATGAATGTATCAAGCTATTAGCATAAATTCTATAAATTGGATTCTCTAAATTTACTAGGTAACTTGACTAAAAAGATTTTTTAAACTCATTTTGAGTTTTTCTTTAAATACATGTCTTACAGAAAAACGTACATTAAATTATAACTCATCCTAATCCTTTTAATTTACTGTTTTACTCATAAATAAATATTTAAATTTAACTTATCTATTCTTTTTGATGAACATATCATCTCGGATAACTTGAATTTCTTCTTATATAATCGTAGACTTGAGAATTATAATTTATGCAAGACTTTGAAATGGATTAGAAGTCTTCAGGCTGACCTCTCTTCTGTAACTAACTTCTCTTCAATCTTTAGAGTTTAGATTGATACTCATCTTGAAAGCTTTCAATTAGAGGAACATACATGCGGTCTTCTTGTACTTACATTCATAAGATTTGAATGAAATTCAAGATCGAAGTCACTGAGTTAAATAAAACTTACATAATAAACTCTAAACTTGTTTGAAGCTCACTCAGGTTGAGTTGACTAGTCAAACAATTACATAAATTCTAAGTTACAATTTGTATGCTAGTTTTTTAAACTATCTTTTGTCTCGTCATATATATATATATATATATATATATATATATATATATATATATATATATAGGGGATGGTTCATGCGAGAACCGTTGTTAATGTGAAAACCGCGAGAACCAATCTAGTTTATTGTAATATTACATTGATTATATATATATATATATATATATATATATATATATATATATATATATATATATATATATATATATATATATATATATATTAATAATATCATTTAACTAATAATATTATTACTTACCACCTAACTAACATTCTAGTTTATTGTAATATTACATTGATATTACCTTAGAATTATAATGACAAATCTAACCAAAGGTCTTTTAGAATTACAATGACAAACTTCATCTGAATATTAAGTTTTCTTTAATTACTGTCTGCAAAATTAATTATCCCATAATTAGGAATTCTATTACGAAGAATCATACTAGGAATTACGAAAATGGAGCGAGTATTGATGTTAATTTTCATCAAAATTATATATACGCTTATATATTAAATTTTATATGGTAGGAGCAATTGATACTGCTTTATCTTGTGTGATGGTTTTAAGTGTACGTCTTATATAGAGTTTTTGACACATTTAAGTGGATGAAAGAGTAAGTCAAAATTCAAAATCTTATAGGTGCTTTCATGTCACTTTATATTCTATCTTCTTGTGGTCGTCATTTGAATAGAAAATACTAAACCTTAAAAGGATTTTTAATTTGATTTATTTACGAGTTCTTAGGATTCTAACCATAGCATCACAGTCACAAGAAATATATCAAATGTTGAGCATTAAGCCATTTTTAAAGTTTCAATTACTTCTTATTTTTATAAAATTCTTGTTTATTTGGCATCTTATAATTATTTAATATATTTTTAATATTTAGTTTTTGTTATTTTTTAAATGATACCCATATAATTAAACTATTTATATAAATGTACACAAAATTTAAGCTAGGTAGTGGAATATATGAACCGGCCAATGTGGGTACCATTGAACTATAATTGGTGTCATTGCTAGAGTAGTTGATCAATGCTTAGATCAATTTTGTCATTTAGGTGAGTTGTTTTACTTGGCATATGTTTGATGAACGAAACTTGTTTGACCATCTTGTTTGGTGTATATCATTTTGTTATACATTGAATTTAATTATTATTCAAGTCCAAGTGCAAAAATAATAATAATAATAACAACAACAACAACAATAATAATAATAATAATAATAATAAATAGTATTTAGATCATGTCGAACTTAACCTAGCTATATGTTTATCATTCGTAGTACATGGTTAGTCTGTCATGTGTTAGCATCATATGATCATATCTTCTAAAAATCTTACGTGTGATTTATTTTAGATTTCAAATACTGTATTTTTATTAAAAAATAGGTTAATTAGTCGATATATATTCTAAATGCTAACATGTTCATTAAGTTCTTTAACGAACTTAATGTGTTTCTGTGTGTGTGCAGTATGCACTAAATTATTGCACATTCGTTGCATAGTTGTTGGTAATTATTTGTAACTAATGTATAAGATATAAAAATATATTCTATCAGATATATATATATATATATATATATATATATATATATATATATATATATATATATATATATATATATATATATATATATATATCAAATTTACCCAAATGATTAAATTTTATCAATTTTTTATCATTTATAATTATTAAAAAAACAGGTAAATGACTAATATATCCTTTTTTATTGTTTTGTGTTTGTTTTTTTGAAGCAGTCAACAGGAAGTGATTTGTTTTCGGCTTTATATGATAGCACCGGAAAAAAAACAAGTCAACATTCATAATATTCATTTATTTGAGGGTCGCCATTAAAAATTGTTTCCTAGTATGAGTCACAATTTTAACCATTCAAAAAATGAGTCCCAATTTTAATCTTTATCTTCTTAAATCTTGATTCTCCAAACTCTGACGAATTCAATTATTTTCTTTTGTTTTTTACCTATAACTTCAACAGTTTTCGATTCAGTTTTTGGATAGATAAATGGGTTGGTAATATGCCTTTGAATTGCTTATTCCCTGATATATTCTTGTTGGATAGTAATAAATCATGTTCAATTGCGGACCGATGTCAATTAAATAATACTAATGGAGTTATTTGGAATTGGGAGTGGTCTGATAAACTTGTAGCTACTAGATTATCAGACGGAATAACTGCGTTGGAAACTATGGTTGGGATGATCAGGTTATCAACAAATAGGGATGCTTGGAAATGGGAGGGAGACTCAAATGGGTTCTTTACCGTTAAATCAATAAGAAACATTTTAGAGGACATAATGATTCAGTCCACTTCGGGTGAAACATTTTGGTGCAAATGGCTTCCCATGAAGGTTAATTGCTTTCTATGGAAGTTGTTCTTGAGAAGAATTCCAACGAGAAAGAATTTGTGTTCCATGGGGTGCAACTACATTCTGTTCTGTGTCCATTATGTGTGTTGGAAGAGGAAACGGTAGAACACTTATTTTATTCATGTGAACAAGTGAAAGAGATTTGGATATGGGCTTCAAGCTGGTGTAATGTTGATACCTGTAGTCATATTTTGTTAAATCACTTGTTGCTTAAAATGGTGGATTGCGTGAGATCAAAGCAGCAAAGGAAGATGCTTGAGGCGTTAGCAGGATGCCTTCTGTGGTTTATAAGGAAAGCTAGGAATGATACGGTGTTCCATAATAAAAGGTTTTCTTCATCGGCAGTCTTTGTGGAGGCCCAAGCCACACTCTTTATATGGATTAAGTTTAGATCTAAGTGTAAGCTTGATTGGTCTATGTGGGGTTGTAATCCGTTGGTGTTTTTTTAATTTACTTTGTATATGTACTCTTTCTAGCATCTTGCTAGTTGTTTAGTAATATATATATATTTCTGAATGTTAGGCAGAGGTGATGGCCCTGTCAAAACTTTTATCCTAGTATTCTTCTGTTTGCCTTAAAAAAAATACTATCCAATTACTAAACCCCCGATTAAGACCCAAAAACTTTTGTGGGTCTTTTTCTTTTTTTTTTGTGTGTTGAAGCTCGAGCGTCTCATAGATTCAAATCCATAACCAATTATGGGATCTCTCCAGATTTAAAAATGAGATTCTCAAATCCTCCGACGTAAAAATCCTAGTTTCTTCCGACAAAACTTACCTTCATGACCTAGTTCTTTTGGAGAATTTCAACGACTTGAAATTCATCATCGATGTAGTTTCCACCTGTTTAGGAACACAATCAGGAAACCGATCAATGATGCAACGATATTGGCCGCTTCGGGTTGCCCCTCGCGTCTTTAAAACATGTCAGATGGTAGGAGTAAGATTTACCCTCCTTATAAGGATGAAGATTCCCCCTTGACTCGATTACCAATGTGGGATGCTTCTGCAGTGCTACATGAGAGCTGAGTTTAAGACTCGCGGATTTGACCCGCTCAAGGGCATAATAAGCCCCATAAACCCAACACCATCAAGTGTACAATCCCACTGATAAGGAGGTTTTAAATGAACGACAGCTTGCTATAAACAAATTCTAGAAAAATTATCATGAAGAAATCCAGAAGGTGATTTGGCACAAGCAAGATGTGAATCATTGAAGAGTGTTTATTTGTAGAATCAAACTTATTGATAAAATCTTGAAGATGCTAGCAAGAACTACCTCTATATGCTCAAATTTATTTTGTTTTCGTTGATTAAAATTTTAAAAGAGAGATGTTTTGGAATATATCGTGGAATCAAAAAATACACACAAAACTATATAAAATAGTATAGTAATCATTTACCTATTTTTTTATAATAAAAAATTGATAAAAATAGTCATTTGGGTAGATTTGATATTTTGATATATTAGAAAGGATATATATGGTATTTATAATTTAGATTGGTTAAATATAATATCCTAGATTTAATAAAGTTATGTATGAAATTAACTCTAATATTTTTAAATTTAAATGTAAATATAATAAGCCTATGTGAATTTTTAAGTTTAATGTACATATTAATAAGCTGAAGGGTTAAATATAATTTACATTAAAAAAAAATTTATTTTAATGGACCAAATTTGAAAAAATATGCAAAACTTCAAACAAGCAAGGTATTATGTTGTCACAAGATCTCATTACATCTTTAATCTTAGCACAACAAAATTCTAAAAGTAAGGATACATATATTATCTTAAAGAGATACAACACAACCTTAAACATAACATTTAAAGATATATAGTCAATCATTCACTTCCAATGCTTCTGAACCTCTTATCCTTTGAGTTTGATGTGTTATATTTGTATGAGATACATGTTAAATATCTGTTAATGTTTGCGAGTTCATATTTTCTATTACCAAACATGTAAATTATCATTTCTATTTAAAATCACTATCATACTATATATATAAAACATGGCTGGCATAATCATTTATAACTTATACATTGACTAGATTAGTTAGTCTCAATCATATATGATAATGGTATTAATACATAAGCCTTAACTGGTGGGTGTAAAGCGATCCCGTCGAAGGTGGGTGTCAATGCGTGGAGGGTTGCCCACCGTCGCCTCCCTACAAAGCTGAACCTCCAAAAAAGAGGAATTACACTGCTGTCATGTTCATGTCCGTTGTGTGACGGCGATGACGAATCAGAAGACCACATATTCGTGAAATGCCCAGTGTCTAAAAACATTCTTGGTGATATTTGCAGGTGGTGGAATATTGAAACGGTGGATTTTGAAAACATCGAAAGTCTATTGACCTGCTGTAGTAATCTAGGTTACAAAGGTAACACCTCCATAGTATTTATGGGTGTCATACATACGTATTTATGGTGGATTTGGAAAGTAAGAATTGGTAAAGTTTTCTCCCCCCAAACGCATGGTGACCACAACATCTTTTGCCAAATTCAAGTGTATTCCTACTTCTGGATAAAGAACAGGATCGGAGGCGACAAGACCGTTCATTCGTGGAGTAACGGGTGCCTTCTCCCTGCACTTTGCTTCTAGTATTAATCTCAATTGGTGTAATTTTGGTGTTGTTTTGGTTGTTCCCTTTTTTCGTCTGTTTCTGTTATTTTGTTTGTTTTAGCTACTAGCATCTTGCTGGTGGTTTTTGTACTTTTCTTTCTATCAATATAATCCGGTTGTAGGGTGTGTGATGGCCGAGTCGAAGCATCCCCTGGTTCAATCTTTTCCGTTCAAAAAAAATAAAAATAAACTGGACATCAAATATCCACCTTTCAGATCATAAATATGTTTTTTTACATTGAACAGTAAATTTCACTTCATATAAACATAAAATTCTCTTTTTAGACATGCATACAAAAACATTCTTTTAAATATGAGAATATTTTATTAAGAATGTTATATTAATTTAAAGAAAACTAATAATATGTTAATACAAACAAAATATTAAGATGTATCAAATTTTTTAAATGATAACTTTTTATTTAATAAAATAAATTTAATTGTTTAATCTTGACCACCTATTTAATTAAAATTCTAATTCTAATTTTGACTTTTATAAGAAACATTGAATCAAAATTGTTAGAAAATTTTCATATACACCCTTCTTAAACTTTACAAATATCATATTTATACTTTTAAATTTCAAAAATTATCTTAACCAAATTTTTAATTTTTATAATTTTAAAATAATTTATAATCATTTTAACATCTTTTCTATAAATATTTAACCTTATAATCCTAATTATAACAATAATGATCCATAAGTTGTAAAAGAAATACATTCGTATTGTTGCTATATATCATGTTTTCTCGGTCACGTCTGTCATCAACCTAGCGTCGACGCTTCCACCATGATATGGGTGTTGACGTCGTCTGTCATCACCTTTTTTAAATTATATTTCTTTCATGTTTTATAATTATTCAATGTATGGTAATAAATGTTTAATATTTATTATTTTTTAAACCAACTCATATATTAAACGAACATCTAAACTGGTTAACTAGATACAACTAAAAATACCAATGATCTCTTAACCTAGTGGTTAAGAGTGAGTGGGAGGCAAAGTCTTCTATGAGGTTCAGGGTTCAAACCTTGACAATGAAGTTTATTTCTAACTTGGTATTACTAACAAGTAACAATTAACTTTGCCGTTAAAAAAAATCAATATAAAAATCGATAAATCTTTATACTAAACATATGAGAATAATAGATAGATAATTATGTAGTGGAAGCCCCACGTACAGCAGCAAATTAAACGTATAGAAGAACAATTTGATGAAGGCACGTAAAAATAATACAACAGATTAAGACGTTATGGTTGCTGAATCATTGACTCGTTTATTTATTTTTTAATTTTTGAAATTAAATAAATGATTGTAACGTAAGTTTGACTTCCCTTCTAATCAAATTCATCATGATACCTTTATTAATACCTAACACATAAAAACAAAAAACAACCTTTATTAATACCTAACACATAAAAACAAAACAAAAATATATTATTATTAACATTAGGTGAATTCCATAATTAAGTTAGTAATTACAAGTAAATAAATGGATAATGTCTTCGGTCATTATTAATGCTAACAAGTAACAACCAACATAAACATACACCAACTAGCATGCATGCATGCAGCAGGTTAATTTGTTCACATCGATATCTACTCCTAGGGGTGTGCATAAAAACCGAAAAACCGAAATCAATCCGTTAAAACTGACAAAACCGAACCGATAAAACCGACAAAACCGAACCGATAAAACCGAAACCATTTGAAAACCAATGGTTTGGTTTTCAATTTTGCAGAAACCGATGGGTTCGGTTTGGTTTCGGGTTTTAACTAAAAACCGCCCCACTAAGAAACCGCCCCATTAATATTTAATATATCATATATATATTTTTTAATTTTATAGTTTTCAAATAGAAGTCAATGAAGTCCATTAAACATTTTAAGGTCCAATTATTAGGGTCAATAACTTTTCATTTCCTTTGTCGTTTACCTCTTTTTGAATCGACGTTTATATATGATTATATAATACAATTTTTTTTTATGTTTTGAATATTTAAGTTGAGAATTGTATTTGGTGTTGAAGTATGTTATTAGACATTGAATTTAATGCTAGAAATTAGATATTGTGGCTGAAATATGTATATAATGTTATAAATATGAAGGTTAGTACAGGAAATTTGATATTAATGTTGAAAACCAAATGGGTTCGGTTTTAAAACCGAAACCAAACCGTTAATGATCAAAATCTGCCAAAACCGAAACCGATAGAAACCGAAACCATTGGGTTTAAAATTCTTAAAACCGAAATTAGCGGATTGGGTTCGGTTTGAGCCTAAAACAACCTCAAACCGCTCCATACACACCCCTATCTACTCCATTAATTAATTATGCAATTAACATATTTAGAGTGCGTAGCTCTGATTGATAGTAAGTAGTAACAACTTTGATTAATTTTTTATTTTTTTTATTTCCTAAGCTTATATAAGATTTAAGTATAAATAACGCCACCCGTTCAACTTTGATGGCTTCATACCACGTCTTTATCTTACTCCTCCATCATTACTATAACTTTAATAATATCAAAACCTTTTTATTTGATTTTATACATGCGTACTCAAGTACAAAAGAAGTTTATTTAATAATCTTTCTAATATGATATATAATCATTATTAATACTTATTAATGATTTGTTAATAAAGATATTCAATCACACCCCGACCCGCTTCGGCCCTACCAACATCCCTACCTCTGTGGACCCTTCACCCTGCTTCTCTTTTGTCATATACAAATCTTTACAACTTTATAAAGCATTTAGCCTATTTTTTTAAGACTTTTTAAAGTTAAGTAGTACAACACATTTTGCATATATTACAATACATTAAAGCAACATTTTCAAACATTGAAGTTATGAAAATTAATTAATTGTAAGTTACAAAACAAACTAATTAATTACATTAATTTCAAATTATTGTAACCAATTATTATGATTTATTGCATATTAAATTGAACTCAAGTTTAGTTCAATAATTTATTGTTTTAAGGTATTGTAAGTAATCTTTTAGTATTGTACTACTTAATTAAAATAGTTTTCAAAAATTAATAAATATTTCTTTAAGGTATTAAATTTTTGCTGTGATTTAAATAATATTAAATTCAACATAAATTTTGTTAAAAAAAAGATTTTTTAAAGTATATCTTGATTACTTATCTTAAATTTAGTCGTTTTAAAATGGTTTTAATATAGACAACACATATTATCGATAATCACACTCTTCTTCTTTTAATTTTACTTCAAAAGTTACATATTATCCCAAAAAACATATTTTACCCTGCCGCATCGCGCGGTTAAAACACTATATATATATAACACTGTGATAAACTGAGTCGAGGCTCTGATACCACTGTTGGGTTTTACAGGTCACAATTCATACTTAAATTGTCCTGATTCACAACCAAACTAGTTTAAACCAACTCAGAATTGTACTGATATAACACAGTTATTATTCATTAAAGCGGAAATAAAACTGACAGCATTAACTGGGGAGGGCAGCATTAACTGGCAGCACTAACAGTGATGAGATCAACGGCTCATATTTGGTCTCCCGTACTTTTTTTATTTCCTGTTCTCTTCTGAACCTCCCACTATATATATATATATATATATATATATATATATATATATATATATATATATATATATATATATATATAGGTAGGTGAGGGTTCATGCGAGAAACGTTGTTAGTGCGAGAACCGCGAGAACCAATCTTGGTCGTTCCTTGGATATGGGAAGTATCATGGATGGAGAGCGTGGAGGGATAGGGTGTGGCAGGGTGCATGTGAAGAATTTATGGGTGGGCAATGACATTGAAGGAGGGGGAATTAGACGGCTTAGATTGGTTCTCGCGGTTCTCGCGCTAACAACGGTTCTCGCATATATATATAGCAGTAACTGAGGAGGGGCAACATTAACATTTTGCAGCATCAATTCAGTCATGAAATATAAATGGCAACATTAACTGGGAAGGGCAGCATTAACTGGCAGCACTAACGGTGATGAGATCAACGACTCAAATTTGGTTTCCCGTACTTTTTCTATTTCCTGGTATCTTTTGAACCTCCCACTATATATATAGTGTTTTACCCGCGCGATGCGACGGGGTAAAATATGTTTTTTGAGATAATATGTATATATAGAGTGTCGTTATTGTAAAAGGTGTGAAAATGTAAAAAGGGTAAGAGGCAATCCTAATCGTCGGATTGCCATAAACTGTCAATTTTCGTTGGTCAAAATTGATGACATGGAAAGACGGTTTAATTGAGACAATCTTGTAACAATCTTGTAACACCACTTGTAACACCACTTTTCTAAAATAGCTTTTAGAAATTCAATTACTACTGATTAGCATTCTAAAATATCAGAGTTTGCGGAAAACTAACTACAACACTTTAATACTAACAGTTTTACAAAAAGTAGTGTTAAAAGTACTATTTTCAAAAGCTGGGAGCTATCTAACTCTGCGGAGCACCGGGGCCTTACCCTTGCCGGAATCTGGTTACCTACATGTACAACATACTAAAACGTAAGCTTTCGCTTAGTGAGCATACTACTGACTAATAAACACATAGCATGAGTATCTCTTCTCGGGATGTCTCACATCCCAGCTATAACCTGCAAAACAGTCAAACTGTTAACTAGTCCCGGGGTATGATCACACCTCGCGCGTAACCAAGCCCCTGACGCTTTATTTGTGGGTATAAGGATCTCAATATACCCCTTTCACTATTCTGGATATAAAGTATCTGCTTTTCTTAGTACCAGACTTCTCTAAGCTAGGTACTTTCTGTACTCGAGCACATACATAACACATATCACAAACACATATATCATATTGTTCACTTGATACATAAATGCATGCTACTCATATCAAATACTATAACATAGTGCTACTGAACAACTGAACAACAGCCTTTAACTTAACATATCAAACATACAATTGATATACTAATCACTTAGTGCACAAACATATACTAATCTGATTAAAGGTAAGTACACTCACCTCCGCAGCAGTTAAGAATTACACTCCTATCAGAAAAGTGTCAACTCTTATTGCCTACAAACAATAAATAATAACTGAATTAACTTCTGAACACTACGCACGAGATGAACACACTACGCGTGAAGTGAATCACACTACGCGTGAAGTGAATCCCACTACGCGTGAAGTGAATCCCACTACGCGTGAAGTGAATCCCACTACGCGTGAAGTGAATCCCACTACGCGTGAAGTGAATCACACTACGCATGAAGTGAATCCCGCTACGCGTGAAGTGAACTCTCATACGCACGAAGTGTCTCACACTTCGTACGACCAAAACTCATCGACTTCATCTCTTACATTGAGCACTTCGTACGAAATGAAGTCACTACGCACGAAATGGGCTTCACTTCGCACGGCTAAAACTCATCATGTTCATCCACTCAAATCTTGAACAAACTCGAAATTAATCAAACGACTGAGTTTTAAACATTTCCGATGACTTCCTAACACATATCTTGACATAGAACAACACCAAAACAAAGACTAACACCTAAAACTCAAGGATTAAACCTTATGAATCCCTTTCTTGACTTAAAACTCACATAAACTTGAAGAAGATATACCTCCTGCTACTGAATCTCTATCTGATCGAATTCCATGTATTAATCCTCACTTGGATTGGAAATCGGCAAGCTAAAGGACCAAAGTGTGTGTAACGTATGTGTGTTTTGGTTCTTGAGGTTTTCACTATTAATGAGTCAAAGAAGACTCATATAATCTATAGCTTTCAAATAATTACACTTCAGCCCTTGTACTTCTTTAACTTTTCTAAAATGGCAAAACTAACCCCTTAACTTTAAAAACATAAGATACACATAGCACACAAAGGCAACTTGCTAAACATACAAAACACTAAACACGCTTATTGAAATAAACTCACATCTAGGACTTACGAACTTTGGGATGTTACAAATCTTAACACTTATAAAATTGTACAACTCAAATAGCATTATTTACAATATGTTTAAGCAATAATCTTAAACACTTTAAATGTTTTACAAAAAACTCTCCTGAATTTAATGACACTTTAAATGCTTTATAAAAAAAATGTCAGAATTTAAATACACTTTAAATGTTTACAAAAAACAGTCCTGAATTTAATGACAGGAAAGGCGAGAGGTCGGAGAGAGCCAGGGAGAGAGTACTTTAAAAAATTTTAAAAACATTTATATATTATATAATATATAATTAAAAAATATTAAAATATCTAATTCGGTTTATTCGGTTTGAAAATTCCTAAAATCGTAACTGAACCGAAAACCGTTTATGGTAATCGGTTTCGGTTTTTAAACCAAACCGAAAACCGAATTTTAAAACGGTTTCGGCTTTTTCGGTTACGGAGCGGTTCGGATTACAGTTAAAGCGGTTTATATCCGAATTTTAAACACCCCTATGTCGACAAATGAAACTATTTTACCCCGCCGCATCGCGCGGGTAAAATACTAGTCTTTTAAAATAAAGAATAGGAGAGAGAGAGAGAGAGAGAGAGAGAGATTTAGTACGAGTCATCGGGTTCTCGTCGCAAAAGACCAAAAATAATGAAAGATCTATATTCTTTTATGTTAATTTATCTTCTTTTTCTGTAAGGCAATAAATTTCACCCTCTATGGCAGATTATTCAGAGAACCAAAAACACTTGCAACTGCATCTCAAATAATATAACAAATTTGATATGAAAACTAAACTAAACAAATAACTTGCACAAGCATCCAAAGTAGAGATATCAAACTAACGTCGTGATTTTAACCAAATTTGTACCGAAAGCTGCAGAAGATATGTTCAAACTATTAAACTTCAGATAACTAGAGATTAATTTAAGTTCCCTTGCATTCCCATGATGAGAATTATCAAGGACTCATAATTTCATGTACAATATAATAATTATTAATATTATGGCACCAGATAAGAGCTTAAATCAGCTCGAAACCAAGATTAAACTCTCGACAATCAACAATATTAACAGCTCCCTTGCCTCAAATCAGGTGATCACAGGGCTTCTCTTTTCAAACACAAAATAAGTTATAGTGTGCTGAAAATGGGGCCGAAAATAGACACATGCATATAGAAATTTATTTACATATGCATCAATGAGGAGATTTAGAGAAGCTCCCACTCTGACTCAAGTGAATCATGAGTTGCTAAATTCTTGGGATTTATGTTTTTTGGAAAAGTGCTTTTATTTGGTTCTTCACTGTTATTGCTGCATTGTGCAGCAAGTTGTTTGTACTCCTGCTTCCTTCCTGATTTCTTTTTCAAAGAAAAAGCATTTTGAATCTTTTTCTGCAGTAAAAGTATTTAGTCAAGAAGATGGAAAATTCAACACATCCAGAAAAAAAGGGAGGTCCAGCAGAGCGAATAACAAGTTCAGGTGGAATGACAATAGGTAATTACTGGGTGGGCTAATGTTATAAAATAGCAATGAAATTTTTGTTAATGCTCTGTTTTTTATTACACTTTCTTTTTCCTATTTTGCTAGTTATATTGTAAGAACCATTTAAAATGAAAGAGATTGTAACAGTAAAAATCTGCCACATGTCATCTACAAGACAATAAATTTGTGCTAAATCAAATTAGCACATCTAGCACAATTTTGTAAATTTATAATTATCAAAACAGGATATAAAAAGTAGAACTTCCATAATTATTCGTTTCTTTATGATATTTAGTGTGTTAAATTGGGTAACAAAATAATATTGTTTTAAACATAATCTATCATTTAAATAAGATGATTTATGAGGCTTTACGAATTTAGGCTTTGAACGACGCTATATGGATTTTACCTAGAAAAAATAATAATGAAAATCAAAATTTTTTTTGAAAGGGGCTGAAATACCTTGTATGAGCGTTTGATTTCTTCTTTATGTTTATCAGAACAATAATCATTTCCATCCACTAAAACACATGTTTCCTCAAATCCTGATTCAGATTCACGTCCAATATATTCAACCATTTGCAAGCTACTATCATTTGCAATTTCCTCTTTAGAATCCGGATCACAGTCTGCTAAACTTCCTATAAAATCAAAATGACATTGATAAACAAATTTGTATATAGAGTTGCAATGTCATGAAAATATAGAAAACTTAATGTAATCAAGAAGCTTTGTAAATGTTCCAAAAGATGCATTAATAGAGAAAAACCATAAATGATAACTAGACTTTGTGAATGAAGGAGTCCTGCAACTATGTCAATTGGTGTTCAAGGGAGATTAGAAAGTTACTTTAACGTAATTATCTTCAAAATATGTTACTAGCAAAAGGTGTGTGGATAAAATGATGCCAGATTGACATATTAAGCTGAAATGGAAGATATAATACGTGTAGGACCAACAGTTTAAGGCATCCAAAAGAGTAGTATCCCTGATTACGTACAGATAGTGTACATTTTATAAAAAAAGCACAAATAACTTCTGCATAATCGTTACAAAATTTTCTATCTTTATCTGCTATTTCATTTAGGAAGCCATGAATATATTATCAATATTTTCATATGTGCATGAACAGAAAGGCAACCAAGTTTCTTTATAATTCCCTAATTCACTTGAACATCAAATTAAATTTTAAGTAATAAAATAATTTTCTTTATAATAAATAAATTGGTGCATCGGTGTTACCTGCATCAGACTGTAAGACATCATCACCAACAGATTGAACAGACTGAATATTAGCATTAACTTGTGAATCTGTATGAGAAACAGACCCACCCTTGTTACGTGAATCTGCAATCAAGAGTGCAAACAGACAATATTAAATATGAAGATTTAATTTACACTAAAATTTTCTAACTTTATTATTTATAGGCCTTATCAAGTTACTATACTCAGATGTCCCACACTAATTCCAATGTGTAACATTCTTGTACACTTACAAGGTAACCATCCATCCCCCAAGGCCCTAATTGTCAACATTAAAATATTTTTGTTCACGATACCGTGCATATGAAATAATGAGTTGCAACTACCAATAGATGAAAAGAACATATTCTTAAGCTATCACTTGATACTTCATCTCTTAACAGAGTGCGGACATTTATTTACCAATATTAAGAAAAAAAGAGTAGTGCATTACGCATACACGAATAAGATGTATTAGTGTCATGATATACCTGTGCAGGATACATCTCCATTAATAGACTGACAACTTGATAATCCACTACTTTCAAATGCATCTTCATAATGGTGGGTAGAAACTGAACATTAACCAAACTATCTGAATTAACCGACCTAGAATAACAGAACAGAGCAATAACCAGTAGTTTGAATTTTGGTTTTAGTTTGGAATTTCCAGGAAACCATACATAATAAACTGAAACCGACCGATCTGTACATAAATCATTTAGTTTTAGTCTTTTAGAATATTCTTACGATTTAAGCATTGAGTTGTATATTTGGTAAACAAGCAACGTCAACATTTTGATAAACTTGCTATTTTAAAAATCCAAAACATAGCTTGAAATTATGTTTGCGGGGTCTAAGCCCAAAAAGTAGGGAAAAAAATGAAAACATGACGCTTTTTGTTGAGCCCAAGCCCAACAATTTGACCAATAACCGAATTATACCAAACTATGAGCCAATCTGAAACCAAACGACTTTCAAATCCGAAAAGACCAAACCAAAAAAAGGTCCAAATCCAAACAATGCCCACCACTAATCTACAGACTAAAGCAGATAACATCGTGAAGAATACAAAAACATGTAAACGTGTCAAAAAATGCATTTATGACGAATTACCCGAACGTTGAGCACTTGTGATATTGCTCGAGGCAATGCATCTCGATCTTTTCCCTACTTTTGAACTGGATTTAGCTTCCTTCGATGTTTGCATGACCATGTGGTCACAATTTGCTTCATCATTATCACTTATTTCCCAAGTAAACGGTGCTGCAGACCAATCTTCCCAAATATCATTGTTAGAGTTTGATTTATTGTCAGAAACACCCTTGACACACACAGGACTGATAATATCTTCTTTAGTACTTGATATCGGTTTTTTGTGTATTCCAAACTCGAGATAAGGGTTAAGTAACAAGTCAGCACTTGCAACTCGTGAGAGATCTTTAGATGATGGTGGAAGCATATCCTGCATGACATCAGAACAAAACCGTTTCATACTTGCACCAACTGTTTGAACTTGACTTTCAACGTATTTACTTGTTTCCTGGAAAAAGTGGTCATAACAATCAAAGTTATTAGGATACTATAATGAGAGATAGTGTACAATATTCGATTATCAGAATCAAATAATCAACAATAATATAAATTGGAACATAGAAAATATTATATTTGACGTGCATCTGTTGTTTAAGTTGCAATTATCATCTGTTTGGTGTTTCGCAAATGTAGTTAGTGAAGGACTTAAATAATAAGGAGATTGAAAAGATATTATTGGCAGAAAGGACATATGTTTTGTTAAACGAGACAAAAATTGTCCCGAATTAGGTTTAAAAGGAAAGATAAATAGGGTACTTTATTTTAATCTCAGATATTTAGTACTGTAGGAGTTGGTATGAAAATGATTATCCAAAACTGCTTATTTTATTTGAGCACTAAACTGTTCAGAATATTAAACGTCATAATCTGTTTAATCAAACACTAGAAACTGATTATTGTGAGTTCATAGCAAATAAACATGAGCACTTTTCTAAAACATAACGTATTTGTAGGTTTAGGTTTTCATTTAAGCTATATCCCTTTATAATATAGATCCAGACGGCACTGAAGATACACCCCACCTCTCCTTTTCCGAAAAAAAATTTAGAAAAAGTTATCATAACCGCTTATACCTGATACATAGCTTCTTCAACCTCCAAACACATTGCTTCAAACTTTTGGTATATATTACCAACCCATGCAATACCTTTAAGATCCATGGAATCCATATATCAACTTTATCAGAATAAAAATCTCCAAAACAAAACCTGCAAAAACCACGATTCATTCTATTAGAAGGTAATTTCTGTAGAATAAACACACAAGACTAGCAAACATTTTTAAAAAATATCAATATAATTAAAGAAAAGAACAATGATTACAGATAGCTCGATATAGCATTCAAACACAAAAAAAAATTCTTGGCACCACTAAACATCGATGTCGACGTCACTAACTACTTATATGTGGACAAAAAGTTCAAACTATTTTCGCTAATTCGCTTGTATATTTTTGGCAACATTTATCATCTTCCTCTCTCGCAATAAAAAATAAATTAGTATGTACATCGATCCGTGGTTTGGAAATACAAACATTTTTGGAAACATTACTTTGGAATTTTCTTATCTTGCCGTATGTTGAACATGCAATTAGTACTTCAAACCTTACTATGTTGAATATGTAGATAAAACTATCCCCACAAGCTAGAGTACTGAAATAATTTAGTCTTCTTTTGTATGAGTTTCTCTTTTTAGAAAGCTTCCTGTTTGGTTATTTCCTACTCAAGTAAATAATTCTTAAGCCTCAATTATTGTACGCATAAATACACATGTGGAAAAGATAAACTGCAGAAATTTTCGACTTCACTATGCATTGCCAAACACTCAAATCTGCTTATTGCGTTTTTCACATAAGCTAATCTGAACATTTTCTCCAGAACTGCACGTTTTTACAGCTATAAGCACAAAAATAAGCAAAATCCCAAACACCCCAAAATTGCTTATTATCATTTCCCAATTCTCCCTACTATAACAAAATATAATAACAGAACATAAGAAGCCTCCTATGAAGGATCTAATTATCAGAGTGGTAGAACCTTAACAGCATCTAGTAGGTTCTTTAAATTCATCAAAAACACATAAATATTATAAATTTTAACTGAAGCCATCAGATTTCGTGACATATAAAAATATCCATAAAACAAAAATCAGGTCAAATCATGATCATCATGATCATCGACTATGCATGATACTAATGATAGAATAGGAACCAACAATAACAAAACTAAACATGAGATATACATGTGATCAAGTCGATGATCACCAAATCAAACACATGAAAACACCGTATACGTATTAATAATCCATAATAAGAAAGAAAAACTGAAATCATAAGCATAGAAACACTTACGTTCTGCAGATGATGAACAGAAACCCTAAAAAACGAATTTGTTTTTTTTTAAGAAAAGAAAACCCTAACGATGTGATATAGAAGGATTTTGAGAGAAGAATTGGAAGGGAGGGTTTAGGGAAAGAGTTTGAGTAAGGGAATCAGAAACGTAGACACGGAGTTAACCTTGGTTTAGTTTAGGCTTCTTTAGTTGTGCACGTGTACCAATAATATTTCTCAACCCTTCAAACTAGGGTTGTTTGTTTCAAATAGTTCGAGACTCATTTAAATAAACGTATTTTGTTTGTCAAATTTTTAACTGTTAATCGAATCAAATTGTAATTTGGTGTTTTGGACCGGGTCAGTAAAACCATTTATATCCTAATAAAATAGAAATTTTATAGTTTAAGATATCTAAAATTAGCTTTATTCGTTTTAATGGTATTTTTTAACTCGGTCAAAAGGATAAAGTTGTATTCCTCCATAAAAAAGTCAAAGTAAGAGATGCATGATGTGAATGTGATATTATTGAAATGAATAAAACGTTATCAATTCAAAATTACATTAAAAGAAATAGATTTTCAAATCAAGTTATCTAATTAAAATGATTCGTCGTATGCAAATTATATTATAATATCGGGTGAGAAGAGGCTCTTGGTGTGGTGCGATCCAAATAAAGACAAGAAAACCTTGATTATAAGTAGGAGAAATCAAACAAAACTAAGAGAGATCTATGAGTATATGTGTGTATGTCGCATCCGTATGTGGGTGTGCAATGGCAATAGCAAAGGATCTATGGATGGGGAAGAACACTATTATTATCCCTTAATCTATCTACCATATATCGAGTTTCAACTTCAGTTGAGCATGAATTTGAGTGATTTAATCCAAAGAGGTATGCTTCCATGTTTGCTTATAATGTTCTTAAGTTAGGGTAAAAGATTTCTAAAAAGGTAAAAGATTTTGGAAGTAAGTTTGTAGCTTCAATGGTCATTTGACATAAGTAGCCTCTAAATAGTTCTGAATATTAAATTTTGATGTAGATATAAAAAAAATATTGGCGTTTGGGCTAACCACTTATCCCAATAATGATGATAGATTGAAAGTATTAGAATGCAAGTGATATAAATCAGATTTGGGTTAAAATGGTGAAAAATACCTGAAATTTCAGTAAGTTCAACTTTGTTGTCTTTTCGAGCTATGATCTCAAATTTTACAGTAACCTCTCCATGATAACAGGAACAAGTTGTATTTAGAAAGGTTTCTTTAAAAACACTATTTTGGTGTCGGCCAGTTAGAGTCAAAATTGTGGATTTTTGACCTGTTGGGTTATTAAACAGCTTTAAGCTTTGAGCTTAGTTTCAATTTTTGGGAAAAGTTAGTGGGAGAATACTTGCATTACTAAAATGTGATTAGTGATCCAAATGGGTTGTAAAAGTATTGGTGGACATGAACGATCTTTTAAAGCCTTAAGTGAGACATTTCAGTAGCAAACATAAAATGTCTCCTATTAAAGTTATATCTAATGATATAAATCATTATATATGTATGTTTGATTAGATGCTATCAAGCTTTCATTTAATTAAAGTGAATGTATGATGAGCAAAGGATCTCATGTGAGTTTCACTTTCATGCTTATTACATTGTTGTAAAATGTGCATGTTATGTATGTGAAATGTAACTTGCGTGTTTATGTGATATGAAGAATGTTTATTCTATGTTTGTGAAAGCACAACTTAGGCAAGAAAACCTAAATTCCATTCGTAAAGACGTTTTGGCTTCCTCTCATGAAATTAAAAACCATCACCAACAAAGCAATAGCCAAATGTCTAAAATCCATCACTAAAAGTGTAAAGGTTTTTTGTGACTAAAATTTCTCTCGATACTTTTTCAACAAACAAAGCACGGAAACATCTTGCCTTAGAGCATAGGCAAAAAGAAAAAAAAAAGATACTCCATCATTCTGTTCTTTCTCTTATTGCATATTTTTCTTGCTTTCTACAATTCCATTCCTTCAGAAATACGACTTCATGGATGATTATATGTAGTCGCATTTTTACATGTTAAAGAAAGACACACACACTAAGTATAGGAAAAAAGTAAGCAAAGAAAAAGTGAAGACCTGTGGGCTTTGAGACACGGGGTATACTCTATACTCTCCGTCTCTCTTTTATTTTTCATATGACATCAAGAGTTGTGTTTAATAAAGTTTATATAAAAAACATAGTAATGAAATTTTAATATTAAACCACATGTAATTCAATATACAATTACATGTGATTGTAAAATCATCACATGTTAATTACGAAAATAACACTCCACCCAAATTTTTAAAATTACATTTGGACCATTGATAGGGCTGATCCAAATGCTAAAATTAGTCGTTTAGGACTATGTATTAAGTATGGACTATATTGAACATTTCTCATGACATCAACGTCACATTACTTTCCTTAGAAGCTGGGTGGGAGGCGGAGGGAGAGGAGGGGGAGATGGTATTCCCAAGGCACCGTAAGGCCACCTAAGCAACCCCGCATGGTCACCATGGATGTACTCCATACTATAATAGTGTAGCTTCTTTCAAAACAAACAATTTATCAAGAAAAAAAAAAGAAAATAGTTTGATCAGAAACTCGTAATTCGCTCATCTTCAATCCTCCACAACAAACATGCAATAATCGAGAACATACAAAACTAGGTGATGGGTGTTGCATAGATAAATATAAAGAAAAAAATTAAAATAATTGATATATAAAAAACCATATTTACCAACCCAGAATATAAAAAAAAAACAAAAAAGAATAAGTGAAGAGAAAAACATCGAGGTCAATGAGAACTTTGAGTTTTAAACAAACATCCATAACAAACACTATGCTGCTTGAAAATCCCCAAAATCATCATCGGGTATGTCTTGAGCAATCTGTTGGGGTTCATCTGATTGCTGGTCAACAGAAGTCAACGAATTGGATTTTGGACTTCCATCAAGAGTCAACTTTGAGGGTGATTCTGAAGGGGTATTCACAGCATTCACAGGTGGTGAAAGTGGGGATGGAGGTGGTGGTGGGAGTATACTTGTAATTGCAACCTCTTTTTTACCCTTATTTTTTTCATCTGGGAGATTATTTAGTCCCTGCTCGAAAAACTTGGACCTCACGCCTCGCCCACCTTTCTGCATCACAATACAAGTCAACGCATCAAAACAGCTAATTGGGTCAAACATGTTTGAAAACAGGTCAAAACTAGTAACGGGTTTAGCAACAGATGAAAATAGTTAATTGGGTCAAACAGGTTTGGAAACGTGTCAAAACGGGTTATTTTGATAGGGCATGAAATATCACTTTTAACAAAATGATTCGAGAGCTTTTATGTTTTCAAAGAAGTTAACAACACTCGGTCAACATTCAACTTTTCGACCCATTTGAGCCCTTGAAGATAAAACGTAACCTGAATTGACCCGTTATGAAAATAATTGATTTGAAATCAAAAAGAGAAAAAGAAGAAAGGTGACTTGAAATAAGCAGCAACATACTTTCACTTCATTTTTATTTTAGTAATTGGACAAATATAGTTAAGGAAACATATAAACTGCTGATGTTGCTAGATTGATTTTCTTACTGTTTTCCAATTAAATGGATTTATTACCATTTAAACTATCAAATTGCAATTTTTTTAACGGCTAAACATACACACACTATCTAATACTACTCCTAAATCTACACATTCGTCCACTATGGGACTAGAAACCCACAAAGATGGGAAACACCTTTTCAATACACCCGATACTTCTGGGCTACAAACCCTTTAAATATCTAATTGCAATTACCCATTATGATTTATCAAGTGAATTTACTTTTTCACATCAAAATTTAAAACTAAATTGTTCTGCAGAAAATATTTACAGCAACTCACTATACAGAATGAACTCTCACAATCCGTGAAACTTGCAACAAGTTACTTGCACATAGTTTAAAAAAATCATTCAACCATTTCTAAAATATATAATCATACGCACAATAGGACCAAAAAAAGGGATCTTGTGGCTCAAGTCAATAACAATTTAATTTTTAATGCAAAGGAACAGTAATATTGTTCACATAAAAACTTGCCTTACAAGTAAAATTTGCAACTTTCATGGGAAATCTCAGAGAAATATTTGATAATTTTATAGGAATTAGAGAGAGTATTGAACCCAAAAATTCAAAGACAATTTATATGTGAGGTAACAATTTCAATCCACTTATAAATGGGTTGATTTTGATCATGTTTATCACAACTTGTTCCCTTTGAAAAACTAGCTTATGCGGAAAAGGCCAAACGGTTGAAGCTTACCAAAGTTTATTTGTAAAACATACAACCTTCTACATTGTCTCTATTCAGAATGTATAGATTATAATTGTATAATATCGTTTTTATAATTATTAAAAAAAATTAAACCCATATGAGTGTGCGAGTGAGTCAACTCAATCAGGCCTGTTTGAACCCAAACCTATTTTGGCACTACCAAACCTGCCCATTTTACCCCGTCAACATTTAGTAAAATTTAGATTACAAATTATTAATTTGATACTCTATAATTGAAAAGGTAATTAATTTTCAAGATCAATTCGCACAATAATGGGCTTTTCAAAAAATAAAAAATCAAACACTAATCAAGAGAATTGGAATTAACTTACGTTTTTTAGTTGAAGCACTAGGGTTTCACCATCTTTTAAACTGTAATCAATTGAAGACGTGTGCTGGAACTGCTGTTCCATCTCTTCAGCAGTTTTTTTCTTGTTAAGGTACCTTTAGGTGATACATGATTTTTTCAATAAGCTATAAAACAGAACTATTTAAAAAAAAAACATAGATAGAGAAAATGATTTGTTAAGAAGAGTAGAGCAGTACTTCATATGATCATGAAGAGCAGCTTGGAAATCATAAGCTTGAGGTCTTTCTCGAAACCCTATACCAATAAAAGCATGGCGAAGCCGGCCACCTACATCATTGAAAAAGTAAATAAAATATTATGGCTTTGTTTAAGGAATCACAATTTAGAGGACAAAAAAGATTTTCTTTTGTGTATGTGTGTGTGTGGGGGGGGAGTCAAAACAGGGTGGATTGCTAAAGGCTTTTTTATTCATTTCTTTGAACTTTTTAAATTAATGTGCACAATATGATCACAAAACTATATAACTACAACAATAATGGTGACCATTATATGGAAGTGACTTACAAGGTATTAAGCATTTGAATATTCACTGACTTTTACCAGTTTGACCAGTTTTCGTTCTAGTTAAATCTTTTAGCTATCACCCATTTGACTAAAATAAATACGAAACATAACCATATCAAACTATTTCTAGGTAATGGGTCACATCGCCACGTCTAACTACCTACCATATTGTTTTAGTAAGAACAGGAAAAAAAAGTTCATTAAAGCATGTAAGATTACCAATGTTCTCTTCCACACGTAAAACAAAATACCTGCAAACAAATAAATTGTTAGCAAGAAACAGGAGATTTGAGAATATGACAAAGTTCAGACTTCAGCGTACTTGCACATGCAAAAGAGCATCTTGGAAAAACAACTCTATCATACTTTGATTAATTAGTAAATATATAATGATTTAATAGAAATAGTTCACAAAGTTGTCATAAATCAGAAAATTATTTACCGGCTGCTATCAATTACAGGCTCCACAGGATGAGGCTCTCCATCTCTTAAAAACGCCCGAGCATAAAGTTCACCTAAATATTAATATATATAATTATACAATTAATAATTGTAGAAATTTTAGGTAGCAAGTTCAATCAATCATATGAAAACAGGTCACATCCGGTTCTATTTCATTGATAACCTGTCCTATTAAATTATTAATAGTTGGTAAATGTAAAACCGATTAACTTCACTTAAATATGAAAATATATATTTATACAATCAATAATTGTAGAGATTTTAGGTAGCAAGTTCAACCCATTCATATGAAAACGGGTCACATTCGGTTCTATTTCATCGATAAACAGTCCAATTAAATAATAAAGAGTTGGTAAAAGTAAAACCGTTTAAGAGGGTCAAGGTCACTGAACATGTAATCAAATGTTCACATCCTTTTACTTTAAGGAAGTTATATAATTAATAAGGAATATATACGTGGAGACCAACCAAGTAATTAGATTTTTTTTCACCAAGGCCAAACAAGTAAAAATTTAGTTTCGTTTATACCAATCCCGACAAAAAATGAACCAAAAATCTTTAGAATGACAAAATTTACCCTAAACTTAAAGCTTTAGTCAGATCTAGAATTGTAAACACGCAGAAAAGTATGTGAATCTACTCAAAAGAATCAACTCTAAATGGATCTTTAGAATAAACAACATTATATACACGAGCAATTTTGTCATTTTTACAACTTCAAAGGTGACTAAAGTTATTTGTCATTTCATAAATTTTCAACAAGTTTTCTTTTATCAGAACTGGTATGAACGAGACTGAATTGATACTTGTAAAGCCCATTAGTAGTTTCAATATACGGGTAACCTAAATGAAAAAGTTGAATACTTGATGGCCTATATATACATTAATGATTTACAATAAATTAATTATTATCAATTTCAAAATAATGACCAAAAACCATTGGTGGGTCTTCAACCTGTTTGACACTTTGACCCACACAAAAAACTTACCCATTACCCAACCCACCCAGCCCTCCTGTTTTAGCCACCTCTAGTAGTAAAACTTTAACAAAGGAAACTTGTAACCTGTTGATTTATCTTCAAGTCTGATAATACACTCTTCTCCTTTGCTTACCACTTTCATTGTTCCCTCCCACGCCCATTTGTTTATATCCCATTCATCAGCCCTAAAACGATACACAGACTGGTCAGTCCCACATCTCATTACCTTATGGATGCAAAGACGGTTTTCTTATGCATTATATAGAAAGCCATTGACTAAAAATCAATTGACAAACATACCCTAACACTTTAAGGACTTTTCATTAACATGAATACCGTGATAAGAGAAGAAAAGTAACATTTTATGTTGTATATGTATTATGTACTCCAACGATGTCATATCAAATGTCCAAATGATGTACATATGAAAAAAAAAAAGAAATAAGTAAGAAATAAAGATTGAAAACAAAACTAGTCTGCACAAAGCAATTCTTTAGATTGGGGCGTATTAAAAAAGTCCTTAGCTCTTGACAGCCACAATGAGAAAGAAAGTGATGAAAAAACTGAATTTATATTTGGTGAGAAGCAAAACTAAAACCATAAGCTATCATAAAATGGGTTTGTGTAAAAGTAAATACAGGCAGTCAATGAGCCAAGATATTTTTGTTCAGTTTCTTTTGAACTCAGGTACCATAATCAATCAAGGTAACAAATGAAAACAGATAGAAATTAAACTGGAATGCAAAGAACAATAATATTGCACACCCTTAGTTGGATGTGTGAATCAGAACACACTCCTCGCTTTTGAGGCCCAGGTAATCTCCCACACAAGATTCAGACAAGATTCTCTCTAAAAAACCCTAAGGTGGCTGGGCCCTAGGTAGATAAAACCGACCCCTGCCCTATCTTGATAATTTAGGAAACAAGATAAATATTAAGGAAATAAGACATAATTAATTAAATTCATTCTGCCCCCTGCGGCTCAGCAACTTGCATTCCAGCCCCTTTGCTCTTGTGCCTCTGGAAGGTTCGGCCCTAGCAGCCTTCATGGCTCCCATACATATCATTACCCCCCTCCCCGATAATTCACCTTATCCTCAAGGCGGAAGGCTGGAAACTGCATCATGATGTGCCCCACAGGCTCCCACGTAGGCTCAGTCCGCGCCAGGCCCATACATCGGATTACCACCTCGGTTCCCCCTCCTTTCTCCGTAACCACATAACCTCGCTTGGAGAGAGCAGCACCTCCATATCATCTGTCAACCAATTTGGAAAGTCCGGGACAGCAACTTTATCACCGATTGCTTTCTTTAGCTGTGAGACTTGAAACACTAGATGAATAGCGGCAGTCGGTGGCAATTTCAAACGATAAGCAACCATCCCCACTTTTTCCGACACCTCGAAAGGACCGTAAAAACGTGGCGCTAACTTCGCATTCATCCTCCTCACTACTGGTACTACTTGTAAGGATGTAACTTAAGCTAGACCAAGTCTCAAACATCAAACCGCGCATCCCTCCGTTTCCCACCGGCTTGTGCTTTCATAAGCTGTTGCGATCTAAGTGCCTAGACTTTTAGTTCTTTGAGAACCCCATCCCGATCACGCAGATGTTGATTCACCTCAAAGATGGTTGCTGCCCCATGACCGTAACCAACCACCCGTGGTGGATGGTGCCTACAAGACCTTGACAGGCGACATGCAAATAGAGCGGGAAGGATAGGAACTTATGGGTCCCTCCATGGATAGTTCCCCATAGATTCAACGTATGTAGAGCCGTAATCACTACAACACCTCCACGACATCTAGGTGCACATGTACCTTTGTTTCGCCTGTGTCTTTTAAAGAGCAAGACTTGCAGCGTTTTCTCCGAATAATGGTGCCTCGCTGTGAATTTTCCATCGCAACGGAAAAAAACCCTTAGCTCTCTTATCTGCAAATTCAGCGGCCGTCATCTGCTCCCAAACGTGCCCGCTGTCACATGGTGCTAGCGGCAGCCTGTGGCTGTAGGCCCCCTCGCTTGGCCAGATCGATGATGTCCTAACCCCTGATTTTCCCTATTCTCTTAAGCCGCCACCCGGTTCTCGTGGATCAAGATGGCCAATTGCAACGACCGTCGCAAATCCGGTTTCAAACCCTTGGTAATCAAAAGCCTTCGTGACGCTAGTGGTAAACAGAAGTCATGGCTGATCAGCCCGATACTTTAGGCAAAACCTATTCTCAAAGCTACTAATTTTTCAAACATACTTGCATATTCCAACGTCCTGCCTTCCTAATTGCCAAGAACTACTCATACATGTTTCCCTGGTACGATGGTTGGAGCTAGTCTAACAATATGATCTTTAATCCTTCCCAATGGTGGAAGGGTTCCCGTTGTTCACTCCAACTGCACCATGCCAATGCCTAACCCTCCATACATAAAACTGCAACTTGCACTCTCTCCCTAGATGTCGAAAAACCTTTCAACTTGGTATACCCATCCGCATGCGTCCTCCCCCTCGAAAATCAGCATTTTCAACTTCCTCACATGGTACTCTTCAACCCAAACCCTTTCACCACTTGAACGTGTCCCGATTCTTAAGTCGCTACCCCATACCCCTTGTCGAAAAATTTACCCACTCAGTCTGCATGATCTCTTCGCTACATACAAACTTGAATAGCCCATTACGACGCTCATTGCCTCCTGGTATGACGGAAGAGAGTACCCATCATCATCAAAAAGTACAGTCATTTTCCCCTTCAGCCTTAGTCCTCATTGCTGTCGGTTCCTTTTCCAATTTCACAAATCCATTTTCCATGTCAGTATGGTGTTGTGCAGCCTCCGTTCGTTGATATGCTAAACGGGCTTCTACATTAGAAACTTTGGTCATGGTGCATGAATCACAAGTGTCAAATCGATTGCTCTATTACCAATTTGATTGAAATCGAATTTGAATGCAATGAACCACAATCTTGCACACCCTTAATCGGATGCGCGAATAAAAAAACATGCCTTCAAGACACGGGTAATCTCCCGAACAAACTGTTTGCCCTAGGATCCAACGACGTGTCCACAAATAGAGGAATACTTCTAATAATTTCAAATTTATTGTAAAGATTTGTTGATAATAAGATCATATCCATATACTAGGACAAGTATGAACAATAAATTTAATTAAAACAGAAAAGAAAAATCAAGTCGACGAAATAGTGGCCTATATTTGAGACGCAAAACAACTCTCCACTAAAATCAAATTACTTTATCAAAATTTAGAATAAAAGAAACAACCCTAATGATCCTTGAATATTAAAAAACATGCTACAAATTATTATAATACAAGGAAAGTAAAACTCCTTGGTTCCTAACTTATCCCCATCCCAAAATTGTTACATGATTCCCTTTCAATTATTACCATGAACTACCTATCACTACCATGACCAACCACTTTAAACATCTGTAAAATTAAGCCACCACCTCCTATCATGAACCACCACCCACCACCATGTCACTATGAATATAATTGGACAGTGACAGCGTGACAACTGTAACATGGAGGGCTGGCTGCAGAGATTGGTAGTGGCTCAATGGCAATAAGGATAGTCGGATGTAGTCGAGGGTGGCCGACAACGATAGTGAGGTAGAAGTGGCTGAGATGAGTGACGGAACGGGGAAGGGTGATAATAGGTGGCTGGTCAATGGGGACCTGCGACGACAATGACGGAGGACTGACATGATGATTTTCGATATATTTTCACGTCTGATGGAATTGAAATACTTGGCACCCAACTAAGGATTTGAGATTCCTAAGAACTGAATTCCATTACAGAATTCAATTCCTACAGTTTTTGGCAACCAAGCATGTCAAAGGAACATCCCCTTAATGTTGTTTAATAGGTTTAATTTTAACATGAAATTTGCTTCAATTATGCTTTACTCTCGTTGTTAACTTCATGTTAACTAGTTACACTTATTTCAAGTTTATTAGCCTAATTACTTGTTTTGGTCTCTGTTGGTTGTTTTTGTTTGACAAATAAAAGATTTGTTAAACTAAAAAGTTGGGTTGGGTTGATCTATAACACTTTTTGTTTAACACATTACAAGTTCTATATTGATTAGTGTATCAAATATATTCACAAAAATGATATTATTTCAATCATGATTAACATAGTTGAATATATCTAGATGGTTTTAAGCATTAATATACTTATGAGACTTACGACCCATTGATCCATTTGACTTGTTTCCTTTTAAGCTAATTTGTTACCATTTGAACCTCTCCTTTCAAGCTACTTTTTACTTATTTTACCCATTTGACCCATTTACACATTTACACATAAAACATACCCAAATCTACCTGTACGAGAGTAAATTGTTCAAATTGTCACTTGTGATGCGTGGGAAAGTAAATCACAAATCCATTAATAAAACACCAGAGAAATGACATTCCTAATGAAAATAGATTTATTTTAAATGATAGAACAGAAGTTCTGAGCTTTGATAAAAACCTGTAGGAAGCTGCAGATTTCCTCGGAGGTATCTGCACACAAAAAGAATATTCTGTAAATAAAAGTTTTTGACAATATAAGTCCCAATTAAAGAGGACACAGAAAGTAAAAAAAAAAAGAAGTGCAAATTAATACATATTGACAATAATAAATGATTAATGCCTTTTTATGCTTTAAATCTTCATTAGAATTCAGATTCATGAATGATACCAATGGTTAGAGCCTTGGTGAAATACCTAAATACTAATGATGCAGAAAATAAAAAAAAACAAAAAAAAACCTTCGACATTCATTAAATAATAATGGAGTTACTATTATGTAAATTATAGACCTATACACACATGTTGAACTGATGTCGTATAAGGGCACAGGTCACTCATAGTTTTCATCAATTTGAGACTATTACATTTGTGAGGATGCAAAAACAATTGACCCAAATCAGGGTGTTGATATTATGTCACAACATATACGATATCAATCACAAAGATGTCAGAATGTTTACAGATCTAAGCATTTCTTTAAAAACTGCACTAGTGTGCATTTCTAATAACTGCAAGTTTTTCTACTAAATAGGTAAAAGAAATACACGGTACTACATAAAGGATGGGATAGAATGTTGTACAAAACACACACCTGTTATTGCAAAAACTAATGAAAATACATTTACTGCGTCAATGGTTTTTCCTTATTCAAGTTCTCTCATCATCTAAAGATAAGATAAATGTAGCCCTAACCAGTTCTATAAGAAAAGACCCAAATCAGTAAAATGATTGTTCTGATATATGAATATGAAACAGCAAAACCTACTCAATCTCACCACAAGAACTTATTTGTATAATGAATCCTCAGCTATTACAGAAATTAAAGTCCAATTATGAACGGTGAATGCAGTACACAAAATGCTACTATTCAAAACAACATCAAAATTCAAGATCAAACAGAACAAGCACGAGTTGCAGGTGTGTATTAAAAATTGATTATTGACTAATTAACAGAATACCCTATTCAATTAGCAGAACACGACAACTTCACCTACCCCAGAATCCGAAATTCTAACCTCTGATCGTTAACTAAAGCATGATTCAATTAATGGTAATCAAAAGGATGGAATGATATAGATCAAGAAGCGAAGGTTTTACCAAATAAACGTAACATTCAGAAACTTGAAAGAGAATGAGTTCAGCGGGTTCAATGTCTCCGGTATCATCTAAAGCTGGAGGATTATGATTGCTGTTGTTTTTACTATTCGATTGCTTCTGTTCGTCGTCCATGATCCAGACCAGAACAGAACAAATGAATGGGGTTTACTATAAAAAACGATCTGTGTGAGATGAAGAAAATCGAAGAGATTGTTCAATCTGGCACTATTTTGATCTGATGCACAAGCCCTTTTTTAAGGATATTTTAACATTTTAGAGGTCTTATGTGACTCTTCTTCACATAATCTTTCGAATATTCGATTTTATGGTATAACAAATTTACATATGTAATGCACAATTTTCTTAATCATTCAATTTACCTATTTAACGTAACTAGCATAATACCTACGCAATGTGGCGACGAAAAATAATATCTACTTCTTAATATGTTTATTTTCAAGACGTAGAGAGTATCATAATTTACGTAATACGGTGTCAGCGAATAATTTTCGTTAGGTTACATGTCCACTTTCTTTATCTTTTTTCCATTTCCTTTAATTTTCTACTCTCCGTAATTAAAAAAAAAGGTTATGAAAATATTTTTTTTAATATTTACGTTAATTTGTATTGGTTTTGAGTTTCAAAAAAATTGTATTGACTTTGATTTTCTTAAATATGTAAAGTTTAGTTATTAAAATAGAATATAAGAATCTTATTAACTATAACTAATAGTTACTAAATTTAGTTATATGAGGAGCAATTTAGTAACTTTAAAACACTTATGGTCTGTTTGGTTGGTGATATTCGGGGGGATTTCATGAGAATGGGATTTCAAATTCCCACAAATGATGTGTTTGGTTTGCAAATGTAAAGGAGGATTTAAATTCCCATAAATCTTTGAAATCTCAGAGATTTAGAAATCCTCCCACACACCCCCTTGTATTTTGAAATCCCACACCTGATGCATTTGCTTCGGCGACTCTCCGGCGAACCCTTCGCCTTCGCCATAGAAACCTTTGCCTCCAGCGACCCCTTCGCCTTCGCCATAGAAACCTTTGTCTCCAGCAACCCCTTCACCGTCGTCGAAACCCTAGCCGTCGTTCTCTCTAACCTTTCGCCGTTGCAACCCTAGCCTTCGAAAGGTGTAACCTGTCGCCTTCGAAAACCCTAGCTGTCGCCGTCGAAAACCCTAGTCGTCTCCTTCGTCGCCTACGAAAACCCTAGCCGTTGCCTTCAAAAACCCTTGCCGTCGCCATCGAAAACCCTAGCCGTTGCCTTCGAAAACCCTAGCTGTCGCCTCTGTAATTCTCATTCATCGTTCGCAGATCTGATTTGTGGTGCGGTGGTTGGTTGGTGGTGTGGCGACTTCACCGTCGCCAACTGAAACCCTAATTGCCGACGACAGAGGTGGTAGTGTCTTGGATTGTGGGAGGTTGGTGGTGTTGTAGATGGGTTTTGTAGTAAACCAAACATAGGTTTGGGATTTTAAATCCCACCAAATGAATTTCCACCAAATGCAAATCACTTGTATAAATCTCAATCCCCCCAAAAACAATACTTCAACCAAACACCCCTTAGAATTTAAGAGTTTAAGCAAAAAGTCTAAATGTTTTATAATATAGTATAGATAATTATCTTTTCTTATATTTCTCTTAATTTTTATACATATGTTAAGAATAATTAGAAAAAAAAATTTGAACGGCAAATACAATTTTATTAAAGCTAGCAATGTGTTAGAAGAAAGTTACAATTACAGTGGATTACAACACTAAACATTCCAATTAAAAAATAATTCCTTATGCTTCCTATGTTTGAACCAAAAGAAATAAATTGCCGTTGGTTTGGTTCCCAAAAGCTATTCCTGACACCCCAAATAAGCCATAAGAACGAGTAGATAACTCCTTGAAACATTATCTTTTTGTCGCCTTTTAGCTTCAGACTCTCTCCCCAGTTAAACAAACTTTCCAAATCAGTAACATGTTCGAGACCTACCCTCCACCAATTACAGATGTCCATTAAGACGGATCGAGCATATAAGCATTCCAGGAAAAGATGATGCTCAAATTCAACATCATTCCCACACATTGGGCATAGATAAAAAAATAAGAGGTACTCCTCGTTTTGCAAGTTTTACGCATGTAGGAAGCCTTTTCCGAAGAACTCTCCAAGCATGTAGAATTGTAGATTAACCTAACCTGGAACAAGATTGGCCCAGTATAACGGGTCTGGTTCCTATGTTCATGACCATAAATGGGAGGTATTTGATTCTTAAGATGTTGAATGAAGCGATTTATGAGTATGATTTCAAAGAAGAGGAAATGGAGGTGTCGGATGATGACTATTTGAACTTCAAGATTGCATTTTCGCATATGAGTACGCTTGTTTCATGGGAATTCAGGACCCTTATGGTAGAACCTGAATTCGCTTGTAGATATTCTAAAAAGGTATGTTTTATGTTCATAAGTTAGTAGTTAGCCTATGTGTATTGAACAATATGCAACTTTATAAACTTAATGATCTAGTGATGGATGTGCATATTGCAACTTCCCGTGTCATGGGTTCTAGGAGTTGTTCATGGAATGTAACAAATTTTCGAAATTTCTATAAAAACATATATTATATATCCTTTATATTCTTAAAGTATTGTTTCTTAAAATAAAATGTTCTTTTTTATAAAAGTTGAATATAATAGACTCTTTTGTATAAAGTTGTTGACTTGAACCTGCTGCTACTGCTTACCTACCTACCTACCTAGTTGTTTTCTCATTTTTATTTCGGTGGGTTTATGTAGCATATGTGTAAAACTGTGAAACATAAGGCATTTATTATTCCTAAATATATATCATTTAGTTTTTACCAATTATATTTTTCAACACAATAGGGAAACATTGAAACTTAATTTCAAAAAAGTTCAGAATGATTTTAACGAAACAATCTGAGATGGCAACATATCCCGCGTATAAACAAAGAAGATACATTTAACGAGTGAATGTATAAATTTGCTTTCACACATTCATCGTGCATGCAAATAAAAGCTCATTTATCATTCTCAATAAAACGCTATAAATGAGTAATTAATGTCTTAAAAATACATTACAGTGGGTTGCTACTATTTGAATCTCCTCCATCTCACATACCAGACATGTCACATCAATCAATTACAGTTATTAATGTAGATCATACCTTTAGATATATCACATCAAATGGTCAAAGTCTAATTAGAATCACGATTCTTTTGCTAGCATAGCAGCCACATTCTATCACATCATTAGCACATCATAGAAACATCAAAATCACATTGTCGAACTAGTAACACATCATCAATCATCCGGTTTCGAGTTTCACAGAAATTTCGAAAATTTGTTACATCCCATATACGACTCCTAGAACCCATTACACTGGCCATGAATTGGCAACCAGTTGCAATATGCACATCCATCACTAGATCATTAAGTTTATAAAGTTGCAAACTGCTCAATACACATAGGCTAACTACAAACATATGAACATAAAACATACCTTTTTAGAATATTTACAAGCGAATTCAGGTACTACCATAAGGGTCCCGAATTCTCCCATGAAACAAGCGTACTCATATGCGAAAACGCAATCTTGAAGTTCAAATCGTCATCATCCGACACCTTCTCCATTTCCTCTTCTTCGAAATCATACTCATAAATTGCTTCATTCAACATCTTAAGAATCAAATACCTCCCATTTCTGGTCATGAACATAGGAACCAGACCCGTTATATCATAATCCATATTAATCGTGTACCTTTTTACCCATTTATCCTCACATTCGTCGCTCTTCAATATCCATAGTTGAATTCGGTAAACCGTCATTTGAGCAATAAAGTTCAAAAAACCGCCATTTTCCATAAGTTTATCGTTCAAACCACTATTGTTAACCGGGAGTGCCTTGCTGACAAATTTTTCATCCTTTATGTCCATTGAAACAAAGTAATCGACATTTAGGTGTCCGGGAAGCCAATACAATACCCCAGAAACCGCAACTGGTTGGTGTCTAAAGTCTCGAAAAAGTCCAAAAGATGGCACGGTGCTTCCCCTCCACGTCATTGTTTTTAAGCTTAATATCTCACTGTCTATGTGGCCAGAGTTATCACGAAACAAGTGTACTGCCTTATATTCTCGTGAACCATGGCTAAATACAAATCCATATGATTCCTCACGATGTGGAACCATGGTTCCTGGTTTAAGTTGAAGAAGTTTTCGGGTTGTTGGGTTAAGTACTAGTAAAGTTCCTGATTTACTTGTTGCCAAAACTAAACCATTACATGTTGCCAGAATATCACGAAATCCACATATGTTTAAATCACTAATCCTAATATTCTGATCTTTGAACTCCATTAAACAGATTTCAAGATTTCGCTTTTTAGAAGAAGTTGGCTGAAAGAGAGTAAACTGGTCATTTTTGTCATCAACAGAGAGAGTATTAGGACGAGGCTGTGATTTGGAGAAATATTTTAAAAATGTAACGACGGATTCACACAGAGTCATGTGACTTTGGACGAAATTAGGACTGTGAATCAATCTATGCCATGTTTTGCATACGATACTTAGTCTTATGAGGTCTTTTGCAGGAAGGAGAAGAAGAATATTGAATATTAAATCATATGGAAGAACTGAGACCTCATTTGCATATCTCTTTTCTCGTATGCCACTCATTTGCTACTTTGTAACCAGAAACCGATTTCAACAATTGTGTCTGTTGATGACCCTTGATTGCTATTATCTCTACTCACAAATACCTGAAAAATCAATCGAGCAAAGGTGAAACTTCATACAAACACAAGACTCTGAAGATTAAGATTTTACCATTGTAAGTTCAATCATGTAACAGAATCAAATGGATCAATCATATTTTTGGGGCATTTGGCCAAAGGGAATGTGGCCACCAAGGGGTTGGTAGCATACAAAAGACTATGAACACACACACAAAACTCTTCAAATACAAGATTTCACACTTCTAAATGAATCAAATGGATAAAGCAAGTTTTAGGCCCTTCCAACAGATGCGGCCACTAACTAAGGGGTTGATAGGGGTGTAATGGAGTGAAGTCGACATAATGCCGAGCTCGAGCTAGAGCTCAATTAGAAAACTCGAAGCTCAACTCGCGAGCTACTTGATACTTTTGAGCTCGACTCGGCTCAAGTAGAATTTATGATACTTATGTAAATATACATATAAAAATGGTAGAAACGTAAAATGGCAAGAGCTCGATAAGGCTCGCGAAGCTTTACGAGCCGGGCATTTTTTTACTCGAGCTTGGCTCGACATAAGGCGAGCCAATTTTGAGTATTTTGCGAGTCAATTTCAAGTAGCTCGCGAGTTGTCTCGGCTCGATTACACACCTAGCTAACATACAAACGACATCAACACACACACACACACACTATACTCTTTGAATTCAAGATTCTATAGTTGTAAATATTTTGACTGAATCAAATGGATCAAGTGAGTTTTAGGCCTTTTACACAACAAGTGTAACCCCCAAGCACGTTCCTGGAGAGCATATACACAAACACATAACACACACACACACACTACGATTGTAAATGATATAAAACAACTAAATGGATCAATCAACTTTTAAGCCATTTGCCCAAAGGGTGTGGCCCCCCCCTAAGGAGTTGATAGCATACGGAAGACCATAAGAACACTGAACACACACATACACAGTGAACTTGTTTCCAAGATTCTACAGTTGTAAATAATATAAAACAATCAAAGGAATCTAGCAAGTTTTAGGCCATTTTGGCAGCAGGTGTTGCCCTTAAGGAGTTGATAGCATAAAGAATACCATAAACAAAACACAGACACACAGACACACACTTAGACTCTTTGAATCCAAGATTCTGCCGGTATAGATTATATAAAAAGAATCAAAAAGATTGAGCAAGTTTTAGGCCTTTTGGTCTACGAATGTGATAGTGAATATACACTAAACTCTTCCAAGATTCTACAATTGCAAATTAAATCATACACACAAGATTCGATTTCAAACGAATTTTGCAGCACATACAAAGTTCTCCAAAAGTACCAATTCACACACCATCCTTCTACAGTAAAATGAACAGTATTCACAGTCTCAAATACCTTTCCTCATCTGTTAATTCAAACAAATTAGACCACAAATTTAACACTCATCCATAGCAGAAAAGTGCACCGATCACTTCGATGATGTAAGTATATGAATCTGATAATCGAGATATGCAATCGCAAACAGACGATCATGATCAAGATGAAACACATATCAATCAACATTTATACAATCCGAATACGACATGTTATGAAAACGATCGAAGAATTGGGAGAAGTTATCATACCTTGTTGTGGCATCATGGATTAAGAGCGACTGACGAGAGTATATAGAGAGAGTAAACTGCGGGAGTATGTGGGTACTCTTGCTCTCTTTGATTGAAGGAATGTTCGAAGAAAAGACGATGGCGTACAGTTAGTGTGATATTAATATGACCATTAATTAATGGGTTAATAATTGAGAAATTGGGAAAATATCATAATGCGCCAACCACACACCTTTCTAGGGTTAGGTTGGTCTTATTCATGTTTCTACGGACATTTAATTTAGGCTATCTAATTTTTTATTTGTTTTTATTTTTTTAATCTCATCTATATAACTAAGCCAATAGGGTTTAGCCTATTTGGTAAGGTGTTCCCCTTCCTCGTAAGAGGTTGGGGGATTACGAGGGGCAGTTGAAAACCCGTCACCAAGCAATTCGAACCCAAACTGGAGAGACGGGAAAGTGTCCTCATTTGCCGGTAAAAAAAACTATATAACTAATATATTTTATAATCTCTTTAATACTTTACTTAGTCCGTGTTCCCGAGTTATATGAGGAAAAAAATGGCAGGAGAGAAAATTAATGAAAAAAAAATGTTTTTGATATTACGAGTTCCGAGGTTAGAAATACTATACCCCTTTATTCACTAAAATGACATATTATCAAGTAAAAACTATTTATCACCGCGACATTGCACGAGTACCGTGCTAACAATGTCTTTTTTCCCTTAATTAATCATGTAACTCTGAAATAAGTTGATCGAAGTAATTTAAAAAAAAATGAGTTTCTAAAATCAAATTCACTTTTTATAATAATAATAATAATAATAATAATAATAATAATAATATTGTTGGGTTTATGCCCAACAATATATATGCCTAGTGGGTCACAAGCTAAGAATAACTTAACCTTATTAGCAAAAATGAAACTCGAAAATAAAAATGTCAAAAGTTAGGTTTTGTATGCACGACTATGCTTATCAAATAAGCATGGTTGTGTTTTGTAACTTTTGTTACTCGTGGTGCACCTTAAAGAAAAAAAATGGTCAAAGACAATTTTCTATTCAAGGATTACACTATCTTACTATGCTATCCAAATTAGACTTGAGTGGCTATGTTGCAATTTTAAGATGCTTAACTTGCTGGCTTATAAGCCGGATTCGAACCAAAAGCATTGATGGGATAAAAGATGTTACCATATATGACATCATACATCCTAAAGAGATGTAAGAGTTGGACGATGCAATTAGCAATTGTTGCTTACGAATATAGCTTGATCATGTAGTTTCATTACTTACTCGAGAGTATGTGAGATTAAATGTTTTAAACCCCGGGTCGACCCGGCTGATCGAACAAGTTGACCTGCAATCCAGTGGAATAGAACGGTTCAATGTATACCGGGTTTTGGTAAATCTTGGTCCGGATCATCCCGTCTGGGTTTATGGTGAAACTGATTGAACTAGTTTGCTTTGACCCGTTTTGACTCCGTGTCTTTTTTCTTTCTTCCTATTTGTTCATAAAAAGCCTAAGCTTTATTGTTTCTGTTTCTTAATTGGTTTGTAAAGTGGTATGTTTCTTAATTGGATTGTAAAGTGGTGTATGGGACCCTATGTAATCTTTTCAAGTTTTAGTATATATTCCTTCATACGTGTCAATATGTGTTTGTATATAAAGTAGGGAATTTTTGAAGGCCAAGTTGAACCGATGACCCGATCACACCACGCCAATTAAAAATCCGGATATTAAAACATCAGGGGAGAGTGAAATATGTATTTTAGACTTTTAATTTAATCGGTAATGATTAATTATACTTCACCTAACCAAACATCATAAATCATTCTCATTCCATTTATCACCCTCTAAAACCTCCAACCATGCATCCTTAAATTTATCTTAAGCTATTGTATTTGTATCTAATCAAATAGGTAATATAAAAAATATAACTAAAAGAACAGAACAGGTATGCTATGCTCTACTGATTTACCATGTTTTGTTAGACTTCAATCACCCGATTTCTATATTTAACTCGTGCCTTCAAATCAATCATGTTATAACTTTACAACACCAAATCTACCTCTTTATTAAAAAAAAATTATAATTCACATTTTATAATGCTATTAAAGTTGTAAGATTTGATGATCAGTATGTCAATGAGGTACAGTTGCAGTTAGAGTCCGATGCCTTGGATCCGTGAGAATCGTTTTTACATTCACAAAGCCAGCATCCTTCACGGCTTTTTCCAAATCGAGTAAATAATATTCATCCAAAAAAGGTTCTGTGCTTTTCATTAACGTAAACAGAACAGGCGACAATTCCTGTAAAGATATCAAATGTGTAATTAGTTAGCAATGGTCCACTAAAGATAATTAAACTTTTTCTTCAACTATAAAAATCCCTAAAATTTTCAAATATTGTTCCATTGTTGTGAACATTTTCACTACTAACTATAACTAAGTAACTTGAATAGTTGAATCTAATGGTTATCAAACTTAGTTACTATTTAGTAAATTTGTTTCAAGTTGAGTAGAAGTTCACTAAATAGTAAATTGATAAAACTAGCTGACCAAAGAAGGATTTATAAGATTTTAACCGAAACCCTAAACCAAAAATATTAATTTATTTCGGTACCAAATGGAAAAAAAACTACAAAAATTGGTTTTAGTTTATCCTAAATATTTGTTAGCTTTCTCCGATTTCGGTTTCTACACCCCTAACGATAAGTTAAACTAATCTTTACTGATTTGAGCTTGCTGCAAATCAATGAGATAATGAGAACACAAGGAATGATCATTATTTGTAGCATAACTAACACGCAGATTGTCATTGATAATACTTTAAAAAGTACATCGAAGAAGCATAAAAAGGAGTTGTACCTGAAGTTTCTTAGACTTCGGCTGCAAAGTGAGATATTAATATATTAGTTTCTGGTAAGATGATAAAAAAAATATTTTTAAAAAAAGGATAATTACCGAGTTATCAGTTATAACAAATGTTCCACCAGGACGAAGCAGCCGAAAAGCTTCTTTTGCCAGATTTATAGTAGCTCTTGCTGGGCATTCATGAAGCTGCGAAGTGTCACACAATTTAAACGTGATTCAATAAAAGAGATTTTACCGATGAATGAGTTGATAAGTTATGTTTTATATAAAGCGGGACAACAAGTTAACCAGGTTGAAAGTTTATGAAACTCCAACTTGAATGCATGCAGCCTCCTTAATCGTGTTATCAAAGATCTAGTAATTTAGATAATTATTTTTTTAATCTTATTTAATGCATTAGCTTAGCTATCCAAAAAAAGTTTCAATAGTAGATAAAAACTGTTGTAGGCCGACCCGACCCATTCATATTTGTGCTTAAAAAGTTACCCATTTTAACCCATTCCAGTTCATTTTGCCATCACTAGGTTTTGACGAATTAACTGATTACCTAATTACACCATTACCATGATGAACATCCTAAAATCAACACTAAAATACATCAGTACATCACCAAAAATAGGATTTGCACTAAAATACATCAGTACATCACCAAAAATAGGATTTGTATTTTTCTTATTCATAATTTATATTGATAATTAATCACCACAACGAAACATACCACATAGGAAATGGAAACAATGTCGAATGACTGTGAATCCAAGCCAGTATTTTCACCATTTGCATGTATCCATTGGAATGAGTTCGATTTATGAGGATTTTTCGTTTCTTTATATTTAGCAACAGCTAAGAAGTATGGTGATAGATCCAGACCCTGTCGCACAATATGATCATTAAAATCTGTCCAAAAAAATAAAATATTGTAAATATTAAAGAGAAATCCATAATTAAAAACTGTTGCAATATTATGGAGAAATCCAAAGGTAATGTTTGGACTTGTGTTTTAGAATTGCTTATCTGACTAGGACAACTCGTGATCAAATTAAAATGTTTGGGTAAACAGATTGTGCTTATGATATTTGCAAGAAAAGTTACTGTCTTAGCGCATAATTACAACTTCAGCTAGTAAAGGCACATCCCATCACTATTTTTACTGTCCTTTTTAATACACCTGGCATCTTAATCTGATTATTCATTAGCACACAATCAGTCATTCAAAACAAAATAAAGATGGATAGTGTTACATTTCTTGGAAGAGGAAGTAGAAGTTGTACTTACAGTTAGTTTAGCAGAAGAAAATTTATCAGCAAGAAATCTTGTGCTTACACCTACGGAACATCCAATATCAAGAATATCTCTAATTTCCAAATTTCCTGAGTATTCCTGATGGTGTTTCTCAATAGCATTTAGCCAATTTCCGCGAACAATTTCATTTGCTTCATCAAGTGAAGAAGCATCAGGTATAGCCCGTCTCACCATTGACATTGTTGCAGCCTCTGCTTCTGCAGCAGCCTAAAACAAACACAGTTGTTAAAATGGTTCGGGCTGAAACGGGTCAAGTTGGGTTGACCCGGAACACTTTTTGTCAAAAATTGTAATTTCCGTTTATGATTAATTAATGTGTGAAATACGATTATGGAAATAATATATTTCACTAAAACTAAACGTTCAATTAAAATGAGATCGGAAGCTTTTAACCAATTTGTTTTCTAAGTTTAAGTAAGGATGTTATAAGCCAATTTTTATAAGATTTACAAAGGTTAAAGATAAAACACAACCCAAATCAACCGAAGAAACATATATGAAATAAAATAATGTTTTCATAAAAAGGGAAACTCCTATAAACAGATATAATATGTATTAATATTAGAATATATGCAATTACCATTCACCATTAATACTTCAAGAGATGATGCAACAATTATATTCTAACATATTTAAATGAAATCATACTTTTAAAAGGTAAGATTAATGAAAGAATGTTTACCAGCCAAGAAAGATTGCCTTCATCATATGCATGGAATGGACTCAGATAATCTGCTTCAAAAGAACAATAATTAAATATATGCCATAACCTGGTTTTATATCTTTTATAAAGGTGAAATGTTTATCATCTTTCTTGATTTCTATCAACAAATCAAAACCAATTTTGATTTTCTTCATCAAAACTTTACAAAACTTTACATAGTAATGATGCAAGAGAATATTTTAGCATAAATCTACTGAGTTTATCTCACAGATACCTCACGTTGAGTAATGAATTCGCTTTCCTATTTCAAACTTTGTGTTATTATTATAACCTATACTGCTATTCAAGTGTCTGTAATACCCGCTTATATTGGAAAACTTTTGAATCTAAAGAGTGAATTGCATGGTTAACTTACAATAGAAAGGATCAACAACTAATATCAAATACATAAATAAAAAATGACAACCCAATTGGTGCCTGGTTTACCCAAAGATGTCATAGATCTTTTTATTCCATGGTAAATGAATGTTTTCAATGCTACAATCACAATAATACATGTGCATGAGGAAGTGTTTGGATTGGAAATTTGGGGTTAATGAAATGAGTATGGAAATGATGGAGCTTATTTGGTATGAGGGTATGGTTTTAAGGCACCTAAGAAAGAGGGTTTCCCATTCCCTGTACCTAGCTCAAGGGGTGGGTTTACAAAGCCAATACTGAAAGTTATACATACCTATAATGATTCCTACCTAACAACCAAAAGCCACCTTAGTTTATATATGGTATTAAGGTCAAGGGTCTTCTTATTCAGAATATTAGAAGCAGAGACTTTCGGAGACCTATTTTTCGAATTGTAGGAATTATCTTGTGGTTTTCTTTGTTTTCACGTTTAATTAATAGAATCCTATTTAATTCATATCACAGTCACATTGCTATAATACACCAGCCTTCACACATCCTACAAATCACTTGTTCCTCTTTTCTTTTTCTTTTGCCATGTAATTATTCTAGAAAGTCTGTTCATCTATTCTAGTAGTTCTGCTGTGCCCCCAAAAAATTCTAGGATTCTTTTCTTCGATAAACTACATACTGGTCATTCAATTACGAATTTTAGACAGGTAATCGTAAATCTTATTTCACCTCTCCTTTTTTTCTACTATTTCTTTCTGGTTGATGCACGCAGATTCCCTCACCTCAACGGAGAAAAAGAAATTACTTCCATGTTTTACTCCAAATATAGAAAATGGGACATCTCACATATGAATAATATTACGAGGAGGGATGTTTTTAATTATCTTGATGGAACAACTGAACCAGGTGAAAAAGATGGCAATGAATGGACCAATTTAGATGTTATTGGGATAATTATCAAACTATATGGGAAAATCATTCTCCCAAAATCTTTCCTCTATCAGTTTACAAGTTTAGTTTGCATGAACATCAAACTCACACACCCTCGTCAATCCTTGTCTCAGCCAGGGACGGTGATCACCCTATTCAGGCTGCCAAACCGCACAGATCCCGCAATTTTATGCAGCCACAGGAAAAAAAATTAGTCATATGTGTATAATTTGGATGTTGGGTATTTAAATTTTATAAAGCCACAGGTAAATTTAGCCTGATATGATTAAGGAGGCACAGGTAGTATTCTTTTCTGAGGGAGGAAGTAAAAACTTTTATTGGCGCCATTTTTGGTTTTAATTGCTGGTAATTAATTTTGACCTTATATGCAAAACTAATTAACAAAATGAAACTCTAATGGTTGGACAAGAGAGAAAAAACAAAGCCAACCAAGGCCTTTAGAGTGCTTCAGTTAATTTATATTTTGAATCTACATGGACCGGTTTCTCTTCTCCAATTGTCTATTTCTAGATTCAAGGTAACAAATTAACTCTTCAGAACTTTGTTATTTAGAATTTTAATTAGAGTTCTGTTATCTAAGGTTTACTTTTTACTCGTTGAGGTTTCATATAATTATATAAATTTATAAGCATATAGCATATTAAAGATCACCATCTTTATTGTTTACGTTTTAGTGTTTACAAGTGTTTTGGGTAACTTTTAAACATTGAATGTATTTTAAATGATTTCATAAAAAAGTTCAAATTTGGACATAAAGTTCAAAGTAATATATGGGCTTGACTCATCTTTAAGACTGCTGATTCAAACATTTGTTGGTTCTTTGTTAGCAAATTATATGAAGTCACTTGGTTACTATTGTTTTATGTCTTTGGATTCTTACAAAAATTTACATATTATTACTGAACTTTCTTACATATATCATAACTTTTTGTATTTAAAGGCCTATTGCACACAGCCACCATAATCCACAATTCCACATAAGTCAGCCCTGGTCTCAGTTACCCCATTTAGATAACTTATTTACTAAGTAGGCATGAAAAAATTTCTCTTAAATAAGGCACAACTAAGAGATATGGAAAAAGAAGAAAATTTCATCTTCTTCTAGTTATAAATGTTGGAAGAAAGATATGAATAAATAAGAAGAAAAAATGAGAGAAAAAAACGAGGTCATAATCTTAATTTATTAAAAATATCAGCATTTCTTCAAATTAATATCTTGGATTGAGATCCTCTAAAGTGGGAGTCGGACATGACTGAACATATTCTCGTAAACATAGGAGGGCGGCCTACTAAGGGATCCACTTTAATTTAAAACAATAGTCCTACTTTATGTTTTTCATAGAACATGACTAGTAAAACTTGATAGAATCTTGATCCTGAAATCTCATATGACCAATTTGGCAGCGTATCATGAATAGAAACCAATACAGGATTACAGGAATAGAACGACATCCAAAGAATGGGAGAGAAAATTACAGTCAGGGTACTCTATGGATGGATTCTGAATGCTCTCCATTTCCTTATAAACATCTGATTCCAATATCTCCTTCGTCATTTCTCGCCATGGCACATTAGTTTTCTCAGCCGTACTGTTCAAAAAAAGCATCAACAATCGATTAGATACCTTGTCAATAAAACTGGTAACAACCCTATATCCACAAAATACAATAATTAAGACAAGAGATCAAAATGTAACAGCGGAATTTATCATAAACCTGATAAGAACTTGTCTGGCACCAAGTTTGAGCAAAGAAAAAAGAGGTTTGAATGCAATTAGGGCACCAACGAGTCGAGAAAGAGGGGTTTGACCGGTCCAATTAGGTCTTTCAAGTTTTCCTTCTTCGTAAGACACCAATTGTCCGCCGGCTCCTCCGCCGCTTGACGCCGTAATCCGTACAGTCATGCCGGACTTTCTCGTCGTTTGTTGAGTTAACGTCGTTCTGTTAAAGTGGTAATGGCTGCCATATTTCGTTGGAGGAAGCACACAGAGCGCCATTAACCGGAGCACGATGGTTGTGGTTTACGGTGAAAGTGTTTTTGCGTTAACCGGCGCCACTTATCTAATATTTAAAAATCTTGCGTAATCTCGTTGATCCATTCAGAAATTGGCACGTCAGCTAAAAAGATCCTTGCTGTCAATGTTCAAACTGCATTGTGGAATATTTGAGTTATAAAAATGTTTGAAATAACTTATATCACATATAAGTTAAAAGCTTTTTTTACGAAGTGTTTGATTTGTGTTATGATCCCACATCGGCCAAAAAGTAATTAAGTTGGTGGCTTATAAGTCTAGGTGTCCCCTCCCCCTTCAAGCTAGCTTTTGGGGGTGAGTTCTACACTTGGGTTTATGGCATGATACGGGCCTAGTATGGGATGGGTTCGTATCAATTGGTATCAGAGCCATCCCCATCTTGTAATGTTCCAACACTCGGAGTGGTGGCCTACGGAGTGGTGGCTTGGACTCGTAAAAGAAGGGTGTCAACCGTGACCAACGTAGCCGTGACCAACGAGGACTCGGAGTGGTGACCTATGGAGTGGTGGCTTGGACCCGAAAAGAGGGGTGCCAACCGTGACCAACATAGCCGTGACCAACGAGGACGTTGGTCTTTCAAGCGTGGGGTATTGTTATGATCCCACATCGGCCAAAAAGTAATTAAGTTGGTGGCTTATAAGTCTAGGTGTCCCCTCCCCCTTCAAGCTAGCTTTTGGGGGTGAGTTCTACACTTGGGTTTATGGCATGATACGGGCCTAGTATGAGATGGGTTCGTATCAATTTGTTTTATAATTGTAGAATATGAAAACAAATATGAGACAAATGGTTGGGAAAATCAAGAACGATAGGGCCATAGGGTTATATATGTAAATAAATATATAAAGATAACCTTATATGAAGAAAAAAAGTTATTTTCATTTAGCTTATTTTTACTAAAAATAAATTTATAAGTTTAAGCTAACAACTTAAGCCAAACACTAAATTTCTCATAAACTCAAAAAAATAAGCTAATAATCTAAACAATATGTGTAGTGACAGTTGTGTTGTGTGTGTTATAAACTCATCATTCATTATAGTGGGTTTGTTGTTTTAATCGTCATTTGTATTAACTTCATAACTTGTACATATATTTAGTATGGATTTATGTTGTATTTTAGCCCAATAGTTTAGGCCCACGGCCTTGTATTATAAACTATTTATATTTATGTTTAATGAGAATCATGGCATGGGAATTATTCCATTTTACTTCCCACAAGTGAAAACTCTAAAGTTGAAATTAAGAAAATAGAGAATTTAAAAAATTAAACTGGATAATAAAGTAGTTTGAATTTTATATAAAACTATTTTAATATATAAATATTTATCTAAAAAGAAAAAATTAAGAAGAACAAATGAAAAGAATTATCTAGATGAAACTTAAAAATTTAGAAAGGGGCACTTGAAGAAGGCAAAAGCCTGTTGAAAAATAATTTCTTTTTTACTAACTAGAATAATAAATATTAAATACGTTAGAAGTTAATATGTTCATTAATATATACAAGGAAATGATAGGGTTAATCTTGTGGCTCAGTCGGACAAATCCGAAGTCTAGTATTGAATATGGACTAACGAACATCAAGCGGTTTAGTTATCAGTTTTTAAAAATAGCCTAATCTGATTCCGGTTCCAAACTGGTTTGGTGTTACCGGTTCCGAGTAAAAAATCAGGACCAACTAAAAAAATTACAAATGCAAAACCATTTCATAATCTACCTAATAGTCTATACTAATCTATTCAAATTAAAAAAAAACATAGCACATGTATTATTGTGAATCATGTGGTTATTATGTAGATTAAAAGCATTTTTATAAGACTAAGTGTATTATGGTAGGTTGTTGAAGACCAATTGTTGCTATACAACTTGTATTTCATGTATCAAAGTTTATTTTGTTTTTATTAAGTTGTTTTTTATTGTTTTAAATTTGACATCGGTTTACTTCATATTAAAATCGGTGAGATCTCTTTACAATTAGAGAAACAAAAAGAACAATGTGTTATCGATTGTGAAAAAATACAACTATTTAATAAATATCTTATAGCATCTTTGATGTATAAAATATTTCTTGTCATATACATATACACAGACAGACACACAATATGTGTATGTGTCTTAGTTACTGCATGATGCTTCTATTGAAGTTTAAAATATTTCTATTTAAGTTTCGCGTACGCATGATTTCACCGTGTAACTTTCTACTTCAACCTTAATTTACTATATTCAGAGAAGTTTGACTCAAAGCATTAACTAGTTGTAACAGCTGTATAAGGGCATGTACCTATTCTAACAGGCATTTGACAAAAAAAAACCGGAACCAGTAGTACACGCACCAGTGTAACCGGTCCGTTTTTCGGTTGTCAATGTTTGTCTAAATCAGCTCTGATGTTCTGGACCGGTTTCGATTGATTGCTCACCCCTAGATAATGAGCAAGGAAAAATGAAAAAGGTAGCTAATAGAAAAGGGACGATTAACGTTCGCTGTATTTATCTATCAGATGATATAATAAAAATAAATTTAAAAAGATAATAATTTTAGTAGACTGCCTTGTACTCATTAATAGATTGTCACAATTCATAATATAATTACAGAATATTATGAACATTAAATAATTATATATCGTAATATACTTCTTATACATATACACACACAATACGTGTATGTGTCTTATAGCATCTTTAATAATTGTACTCATTAAATATTATGAACATTAAAAAAGACAACTATTTAATAATTTTCTTATAGCATCTTTGATGTATAACATATTTCTTGTCATATACATATACACACACACAATACGTGTATGTGTCTTAGTTACTGCATGATGCTTCTATTGAAGTTCAAAATATTTCTATTTAAGTTTCGCGTACGCATTATTTCACCATGTAACTTTCTACTTCAACCTTAATTTACTATATTCCAAGAAGTTTGACTCAAAGCATTAACTAGTTGTAACAGCTGTATAAGAGCATGTACCTATTCTAACAGGCATTTGAACAAAAAATCGGAACCAATACGCGCACCGGTGTACCCGGTCTGGTTTTCGGTTGTCAATGTTTGTCTAAATCAGCTCCTATTCCAAACCGTGTTTGTTCCGGAGCGGTTTCGATTGATTGCTCGCCCCTAAATAATAAGCAAGGAAAAATGAAAAAGATAGCTATGTATTTATCTATCAGATGATATAATAAAAATAAATTTAAAAAATTAATAAATTTAGTAGAATGCAGTATACTCATTAATAGATTGTCACAATTTAAAATATAATTACAGAATATTATGAACATTAATAATTATATCGTAATATACTTTAATTAACTGATTTTGTAATCATAACATTTATTGATCAATTAATATGCTATGTACGTTTCATTACAATCATGTGTGTATATATATCAAGAGAACAAATGAACTTCCAAGAATCCCAATAACAAAAACATAAGCATATGGATTATATGATGATAAAGTACTACTTATTCCTTAATATTGCTTTATCATTCTATCATCATGTTTACGCTCATGTGACACCTTCTTCAAATATAGTTAATCCAGATGCAGCAGCAACATCAGCAACCGTCAACTCTTTTGAGCCATATAAAGTCGTTATCATGGACTCAAATATTGATAATCTGGCCGTTCATTGTTTCTCTAAGGACACCGATCTTGGTAACAAAACAATGTCAGTAAGGACAAAGTTTGATTGGAGTTTTCGCAGGAATCTTCGACAAACAACATTGTTTAGAGGAGAGTTTATATGGATGGATGTTGATGGTACTCCTTTAAAAGAGGTTACCTTTGATGTTTTTGATAATAATGTTGCAGCAGAATGTGGTGAAACCATACAGAAGGAGAATACATGTTATTGGTTAGTCACAGATCAAGGCTTTTATTTTGCTAGAAATGCCCCTTATGGTTGGATCTTCAAATATGCTTGGCCCTGATCATTAGCTTAATCATAAATGAATTGAAATTTATGTAGTAATTCAATTTTAATAATATGAGATTATCATATAATTATGCTCTTTAATCTGTGTTTATAATTATGCTCTTTAATTAACTTCTTAAGGAGTTAGAAATTAATAAACAAACACACACGAAAGTATAGTTAATATTGATTATATAAAAATCTACAAGAAATTTCCATCAATATATAATGGATAACGTTTTTCATTAAGACTGTAACATTATTGATTACCATAATATAGAAGTAGAAAAATATAATGAGTAAAATGTCATATGCATAGACTAGTATGGTACCGGTGCAAAGTAATGCCAATGATTCTGAAACCAAGCATATTTTTTCATCATATTATCATCCTTGAACGTTCATAGAGTGGGTTAGATGCAGTTACGCTTATGCCCAAATAATAGATGGTGGTTAGTAGTGTTGGCAACGAAGAGCAAAAAGATGTTGGTGGTATAACGATCAACTGAGCAAAAGGAAATAATCAGATGATAAGGCATCACCGTTCGGTCAAAACAGTTAAGCAAGAATACCCAGTTCGCTGTTTGAACAAAGCTGGGAGATCTCTTGACTAAGATGTTAGACGATCAGAATTTTTATACCACTGATTAAAGTTTTCGTGTATGATATTTACCATTGTTCACGAAGTAAGTCTTCAGACATTAAGAATTATGTAGTCGAGACTGAACATGTGTTGTTCACTAAAGAAATATATTATAAGTGAATGCTTTTTTAACTAATTTAAAAGTGAATGATTGTTTAACTAATTTATAAGGCTTGTGTTGTATTTAAGGCCCATTCTACACATGTATTATTGTGTAGTACCTAATTTGTGACTTACAAGTAGCAAGTTTTGGACTCAATCAAGCAATGGTGATTCAACAATGGTGAACGGCGTAAATATAGCAATTTCTAACCTAATTAATGAAAATGCAAGCTTCTGATTCGTAAGAAACTTAAAATATGATGAAACTAACACATAGAAATGCTTCTCTTGGAAAACGGAGAAAAAGCACATGTTCATAAATTGGAGGTGTGCGGTGTGCACCCTCTAAAGGTTGCACAACGTGCAAGCTTCAAATTCCGGATCTTTTTTCTTTTTTGTTCAAGGGTTTGTTGTAACCCTATATTCAGACTCTTGGCACGTGCAAAGTTTCATAATGGTGTATAGTGCTTCCCCTAACTTGTATATTTTGTCAAAAAAATCATCTGACCAATTTTATAAATTATTCCAATTTAACCTTCAAAGCGAATAGAAAACATATTCAAAATGTGAGAACCTTGAACTAAACAAAGAAAATATTTATATCATACGATATTTTAATATATAAAATGAGTCATATCAACAATCAACTAGAAATCATTTTGATATAAAATTATATTATTTGTATCAGTACAATCTTTTCCATACATAATACAAACACATGAAATGCAAACTAGCATCTTTATGAAAATCTTTGAAATTTCAAATTCCGCACGACCACAACCAAGAAGCAAATAAAACATAAATTTATCTAGATGCAATGGTTTCTGAGTCCAACTCTAAAATTGTAGGTTAATCCATTTTTGTTGAAGAAATGAAAATGGAAAAAAAAACGAAGAGTAATTGACGTGCCATGCTGGCTAGTCGATCCTTAGTCTCTCAAATCGACGACAACAAAGTTGGCGATTTCTCCATTTTCCCTTATCTAATTGACCAATGGCTTAAATGTGATCTTACGATATTTCAAATAAGAGTTTTTCTCATTTGATCCGTTCTTTGTTTTTCCTATATCATTTTCCCCAATATGTTGTAATCTTTTTTTTTTCAATTTTTTGTTGAGTTTTTTCTACTTCTTTTCTAAGAACCTCTTAATTCTTTGCAAGAAATCTCGGGTATTCCTTAGTAAACTATAATAAACCATAATCAAAATTAAAATTAATAAATGTTTAATAGTAAACAAAACCCTGAACGCAACTTATAAAATGAAAAACTCATGAATATTTAATAACAAACAACTAATAAAATCTATATTCAATACTGAACACATGTAACAAACCGCTCTAACTCATGAATGTTTACTAGTAAACAACAAAAGAAATAGAAAATAAAAACTACTAACTAAATATAACCAAGATCCATAATAGAAATCAAGATGAATGATATAATAAAATAAACGAGTAAAATATTGCTAACTAATCATAATCTTGTGAATCTGTCATGAAGAGAGAAGTATTCAATAAGAAATAAGGTTGGTGACAACCTCGATCACAACAACAAACACATATAAGACAGCCTTGATATTAGTATTAAAAAAAAAGGACAGAGGAAGGTGGCATCCTTGATAAAAGACAGGCCTCAATAATTATTTGTGAAGCCTCGATCTCTGCAATAGAGAAGACAACGAGGATAACTATCAACAAGACAGAGGAAGCCTAGATAATAATCAATAGAAAGCAGCCTCATATGAATCATAGGGACAACGGTGGCAATGGTTAAAGGGAAGCACACGGCGGTAGATGGCAACAAGAAGAAATAAAAACGGCTGGCCCTAGAATACTGCAATAATGGTGGTGGTGGTGGTGGTGGCGGCGGTGGTGTCACCGGCCAAACTAAAGAGAGGGAGGGAGGAGTCTAGGTTTTAAAAAGGAAAAATAGGAGTAGTTGGAGAGATATATGGGAGAATAAAGAGAGAGGGATATATAATTATAACAACTACAATACCCTTTTATTAATTTAATTGATTGATATCTTTAAAATTTGATGTATTCATTAAATTGTCATAGTTAATCTTAACCATCAGTTAGTTAATCATAAGGTCTAATTACTTTTTGCTCTTTTCACAAATAAAGTATTTTTCTCATGAACATATCGATCTATCTATATACACAATGTGTGTATGTCTCTTAGTTACTGCAATATGCTTCTATTGATGCTTAAAATATTTCTATTTAAGTTTCACGTACGCGTGATTTCACCATGTAACTTTCTTTTCAACCTTGATTTATAATATTCAGAGAAGTACTACGAGAACTGTTTTGTTTAAAATCATTTGTCTCAAAGTACTAACTAGTTGTAACAACTGCATAGGAGAATTTACCGATTCCTACTGGACATTTGACTGAAAACCCGAACCGATACGAGCACCGCTATAGTTTAACTGGTCCGGTTTTCGGTTCTCAATGTTTGTCTAATTCAATCCAGTTCCAAATCGGTTTAAACCGATTGCTCACCGTATAAAATGAGCAAGGAAAAATGAAAAAGGTAGCTAATAGAAAAGTGACGTTTGACGTTCTATGAAGTTATCTTCTAATATATATAAAAGACTAATTTTAACCATCTTTATTAAACAATTTTATCCATTCATTTTAACCAATTTAAATCTCAACCATCCATTAATATTGAAATTAAAATTTGATTTTAACTTTTATAAGTCAAAGTTGTTTACTTATTTATATTATAAATTACTATACATTATTTAAATCTAAATCTACTAAAATTACAAATAAAATTAATTATCTTCGTATTTATTATATTTTAAACTAATCTATCTCATTTGTTATGGTAATTTAACTTTTGAAGTTATATGATTATATACATGAAATTTTAAATTAACGTAAAATAAATAATTTTCTTAATTATATATCTTCTTATAATTGTAACAACAATGATACACTCATGTCGAAGCTTCTATTGTTGGTGTTCGTATAGACGCCGTCTTTCATCATTTTTTAATTCTCATATTTTTTTGTGTTTTATAATTATGAATATATCTTTTTATTGAGGATTAATATTTATTATTTTGTTTAAACCAACTTGTGTATCACACATGTATATAATCTAGTTGGTCATATAAGATGATATTATAAAAATAAATTAAAAAAGCTAATAAATCTACTAGACCGTCGTGTACTCATTACAAGATTGTCAAAATTCGTAATATAATTACATATTAATTACAGAATATTGTAAACATTAATTAACTAATATATCATAATATACTTTAATTAACTGATTTTGTAATCATTACATTTATTGGTCGATTAATACGCTATGTACGTTTATTAGCGAGAGAGAAAAGTTCTCGCGAGAACCGCTGTTAGTGCGAGAACTGTAACACCGGTTTTCACGCGCTTAAAATTAGAGAAAATTTAAGCTTTTTAAACTTATATAATAAAAGTCAGCAGCGGAAGTAACCAACATTTTACAAAAGATAATATTGTTTATCTGACTTGACAATGTATAAAGTGCTACACCATATACCAAGTCTCAAAATACCGCCTCGTGTTACCCAACTAGTTCCGACCATCGGATCACATATATATACAACGAGCAGTGTTCCGCAAAAGGTATGTACAACAACTACCAACATGTCCCCGCCTCACAAAGGCCGACAACTACGCACCTGCAAAAAGGGAAATTCAGGCACCGTTAGCTACAACTAGCTAGTGAGTACAGATTTACACATAAACATCAATAAGCAGGTTATCCCAACTACGGGACAGCACATAAGACTATCCTAACACATAGCGTCGACCCAACGAGTCAGTAGGAATCATATCTCGCAGGGTGGGAATCCCCGCTCAACGACTCAAAGTGGGGACCATCAGCAACAACTATCCGCAATGGTGGGGGAGCGAAGAGCAGTCCACCAAACGCGTTACAAAGCTCGAAGCTCATCAACTCGGATCTCAACGAAAGTTAAGATCCCAACTCACGTTAAGGAGCGGCGGTTTGCAAGACCACCCCGGCGTGCTGCACACCGAGTACCGTTGATCCCCGTTATTTCATCAAAGGGATCCAGCCTTCGGGAAGAAAGCTGACCTTAACCATGCCATCAACAGACCGGACCAATACAACACACAACAACAACCCGTAGCGGGTTCAACTATACGCATGCGATTCATAACCAACGTGTAAAACAACTTAGCATAGAAACAGTACATAACAACATGGCATAACATACCTCATATACGCACGTGTGCGACATCGACAACATATTTCAACAAACAACAGACAACGCTACTTACCGAGACTCATGGGAAAACCGGTACTCACCTCGAGATTACAGGAGGCAGATATGAATTCGGGAATCCCAAGAGCACACGGAGTCGTCCGAATCACCTAATACATCACGTGTAGGTTTAGTCAACGTCTAAAAGTACTATCATTGCTTCTATGCAAACATACAATGAACAACAAGCAACAAGCACTTTGGAACAGCTCATACGGCCGCAGTAGATGTGTCCTACGGCCGCAGGACACCTTCCAAACACCTCCTACGGCCGTAGGAATATATCCCACGCCCACAAGAGTTTCTTTCAAAGAAACCATATCCTACGGCCGAAGGGACCATACCCTACGCCCGTAGAAGTGATTCTTTGGGTACCAACGGTCGTAGGTTATGTACGCCGTAGGCTTCTTTCCTTCACCCGTAGGTGGTAAACCACACAAAGTGCATTACTACGGCCGCAGAGAACCCTGCCTACGGCCGTAGTGACTATGACCACCCCCTACGGCTGCAGGGACTATTTCCTGCGCCCGTAGGAACCTCTATTACAGCAGGCTTCGTCCCTATTTTCCGAAAGATACTGTTTCTCGGATTTTTGACACCAATTCCGACTGAAACTCATATTTAAATGTTTCCACATGTTGTTTAACATCTTTACAACATTACCTACATGTTTCTTAACTTAAATCCTCAACTAACATGAATTATTAGCCCTAAAATCCACTTATCTTCATTAATACTTCAAGAACCAAGTTCATATGAAGAATACTTACAAAATTAGTTGAACCACCACAAGATAAACGGATTTAGGGCTTGATTCTACTGCTTGGATTCACCACAAACTAATTCCCTTTTGATTTCTTCCAAAACCCCAACAAGAAGCAAGTGTGTATGTTTGTACGAAAGGTAGTATGTGTTTGTGTGTGTTTTGTACGTATGTATGTATGCTGTAGTATGTTTTGAAAGACAACAGGGGATAAGAGCAAGCTATAGACCGACTTAAGTGGGTCTAATACCCCACTTGGGTATTTCGTTCTCATATTCAACTTTTAAAGCAACTTAGGTTTATCCGTTTTTAACAAACGGAGATATTTTCGGAATCATTAACTGAAATCGTTCAATTATTAACCAACTCTATCTATTAACGACACATTTCCAACTTTAACCACATAACCACGTGTACCAACAAATAACAAAAATTAATCAACAAAACAACTTAAACAACTTGTTATAACGTCAATGTACAACTATACAAACATAAGGTACAACTATTTACTACTAGGCCCTAAGTTAGGGTGTTACAAGAACCGCGAGAACCAATCTGAGCCGTTCAATTCTACCTTCTTTAATGTCATTGCTCACCAATGAATTCCTTACATGCACCATGCCACCTCTATCCCCTCCACGCTTTCCATCCATAAACTTCCCATATCCAGGGAACGGTTGAGATTGGTTATCGCGGTTCTCGCACTAACAACGGTTCTCGAATGAACCCTCCTGTATATATATACTAGAAGGGCACCTGCGCAATGCAGCAGCGGCGAATAATAGGGATTGTGGTGAGTTTTTGTGATGGCTAGTGGTCAAGAGGAAGGAGAAGATTGTACAACAATAACTTTTTTTAAACGTTAACTTAAAAGCAATATAAGACAATATATCATCTTTATTATTAGTCAATAGCATAATATAATAGGTATGAGTGTTAATCGATGAAGATTTTAAACTTAATTGACAAAAACAGAAACTCTCATACTAAAATTGATTTAGGAAAATTCAACCATTGGAGGAAAAGATATCCAATGGTCAAATAAGCTAGTCTAGTGGTATTAGAGTAGTTTAGGTTTGTATTGCTTATGACCCAAGATCATGGGTTTGAGTCCCGTCAAAAACAAATTTGGTGTATATTTAGAAGCCGTAAAAAAAACTACTCTAAATGATTCCAACTTAGTTTGTGTTATAAATGTGAAAAAAGTTATACGGCGAAATAGTGACACCAAATTAGTAATAGTAATTTGTGTTATACATGTACGTGGAAAATGGTTTGTATATTTCTTTATTTATTATTGGTAATAGTAATTTGAAGATGAGTCAGAACTTTAAAAAGAGTTAATTTAATTAGTAGATTATATATTTAATAATGATTACATAATACACCAAATTAGTAAATCAAATTTGTCGATCCATGTTTCTAGTGGTTTCCAAATTTAATTTTTATGATTTTAGTTTTCTTATTTTAGAATGATATATTCAAAGTTATTAGTGAGTATATTCATTTTACTTAAAAATTAAGAGTTTAAGAAATGTAAATGCTTTATAAAGGAGTAAGATATATATATATATATATATATATATATATATATATATATATATATAGGGGAGGGTTCAAACGAGAACTGTTTTTCGTACAAGAACTGCGAGAACCAATCTTAGCCGTTCCTTGGATATGGGAAGTTCATGGATGAAGATCGTGGAGGGGATCAAGTGTGGCAGGGTGCATGTGAGGAATTCATGAGTGGGCAATGACATTAAAAGAGGGGGAATTGGACGGCTCAGATTGGTTCTCGTACGAAAAACAGTTCTCGTTTGAACTTTTGCCTATATATATATATATATATATATATATATATATATATATATATATATATATATATATATATATATATATATATATATATGGGAGGGTTCATGCGAGAACTGTTGTTAGTGCGAGAACCGCGAGAACCAATCTTAGCCGTTTCTTTAAATTGACACGCATCAGTAGAATGCTCCTTCTGCTCACATTTGTAACAACGGGCTGTGTCCCGGGTACAATGGCCAGTATGATAAGTACGACATTGGGAACACCATGGAGTAGTAGACGGGTTATACCTCTGAGTCCCCTGTTGTTGCCGAGACCCACCACTCCAATTTCTCGACCCTGAAGACTGATCAAATTTCCTCTTAAAGTTCCCACTAGTAGGCTCCTTTTTCTGTGCGTGATCGCTTTCATACTGCCGCGCCATCTCGAACGCGATATCTAAAGACAAAGCACTCCTAACTGAAGCTCGATAATCCGGTGGAAGAGTTTTTGCAAACCGTTTTATCTTTGACTTCTCATCAGGCAGTAAGTGATTCACAAATCTCATCTTATCAGAAAACCGCTCGATCAAGTCTTCAACCGGTTTATCACCCTTTTTCAATGCCATGAACTCCTCCTCCAATCTATCCATCACTTGATCTGAACAATACTTACTTCGGAGAATTCCCGCAAAATCTGCCCAAGTATATGTAGCTCTCACCTCTGCTGGCGTGGACGAAATCACAGTATCATACCATGTCAGTGCATTACCCCTTAACTGCTTCCGAGCAAATCCCACTTTGTTGGATTCCTTACAACTGTTGTTGTCGAAAGCTAACTCCATCTCGCGGATCCACCTCTCAGTAACACTTGGATCCATGCTACCCTAAAAGGTAGGTGGCTGACAAGATAGGAAAATCTTAAGATCTGGTGACATTTTGGGTTCTGCCACTGGTTGCACCAACACTCTTTCCTCAGAAGCTTTCAAACGAGCCTCTAAATCTCTTATGTAAGCCTCTCTATCTCTATGTTCAGCCATGTTATTCTTGTAAATAACCTGGCCAAACAAAACATAGATAACATACTTAGTACTTTTTATCATATTTTACTTACATAACAAGCAAGTAAACAATAGCATTTCAAGAATTTAACACTCTTTCACACACCCCATGACCCCCCGAGGAACACTAAACAATGGTCGGGCCTGGGTTTGAGACTGAATACTTTTACAAGTACCCAATTCACTCAAACCTAGGCTCTGATACCAACTTGTAACACCTCGCTTTTGAAAACCAGATTTTTCATTTTAATAATAGAAATTCAAGAATCCAAACAGCGTGGATCCGTTTATAAACTGACTTAAGCCAAACCTGTTTTTCAAAACTCAATAATAGCAGCGGAAATATAAAAGTGGCTATAATTACAACCAAAAAATCAGCCACAGTATACAAAAGATCAGTTGGTGTTACTAAACTGTTCATCGACCACTTAACCAAGTTTATACAAATATAAACAGTAAATAAAAGTAACTAAACAAGTGTTCCTCCAAAAGATAATTAACAACCAGCTGGTACCCAAAGCTCACGCGCCTAAGTGTCACCTGCAGTCATGGGGAGAGTATCTGTTAGCTAATTAAAGCTAGTGAGCATAAGATAGCATATTCAGTAATATAAACATATCACATATCAACAATACATCAAACAGTGCTATCCTAGCATCTCGCGATGAGCTGGCACAGCCAGAAGGAAGTATAATCTTGCAGGGTAGCGAGCCCGGCTCAACACTCCTAACTGGGGAAACCAGACACATCAACCGCGCGGGTGGGTGAGCGGGTAGCGGTCCACCGTTGCGTTATGGAGCCATAGACTCCATGGGGTACAGCAATCAGCTGATCCTCCTCATCGCACGAGGAACATTACCTATCCAGGTACCGTTGACGCTATCATCGACACGCAGGCCTCAAGGCATCCCAGACCGCAGTCTGGCCTCGTTCAAGGACTACAAATAGCCCCCATATCTCGGATCCGATCACAAACACATAATTGACCCATTCAGGGCCTCATAGCGCGCATACATATCATATCATAATCATGATTCAACGGTTACGTGTGTCATGCATAAATATAGCATACAGTACGCATTTCAAGCATACAACAGTGTTAATTACATTTCATGGAATTACTTGCACATACTAACAACATGTAACATGATTATATTAATTCGTATGTTATCCTATACTCACCTGTGAGGCTAGAGACTAAAGCAAACAAAAATCGTGATCGTCGCGCTCTTCTTCCGGGTCATACAGCTTACCTTTAAGACAATACTCGTGTTTAGTCACTTCACACAAGTACATTAACTAATATAACTAATATGATACCCCTAATGTTGCCATTAGACTAATTAGAATCCTAAACGAGCATCCCGTACGACAAAACGTCGAAAAACAGCACAACAATGCACTGTTCATAAATAACAGTCCCTAAGGCCGTAGTAAAAATGTCCTGCGGCCGTAGGACCACTTTTGTTGAACACCTTCCTACGGCCGTAGGGAAAACTTACTACGGCCGTAGTAACTAATTTACAGACAGTGTACGAGAAACAGCCCCTGTTCATTCCATTTTCAATCCAAACCCAATTCCAGCAATCCCAATCCAATTTCCAGTGTTTCCATATAATTTTAGACATCCAAATGAATCCAAAAACATACATATAACAACATCAAACCAAAGATTGAAGGTAAAGGATCAAATTCTTCATTTTTGACCCATTTAGTGATTATTATGGAAAATGATCAAATCCATCATTTTAATTCATAAACCTGGATTCTAATCACTTAGAAATGATTTAGAAACAGATTGGAACACTTGAAACCAACTATGGATGGCTAAATCGAATTTTGCCATTTTTGACCTAAACTCAAGAACATGAACTATGAAGAAGATGAAGGAACTTACAACTTAGAGATGAGGAAGATGAAGATAAGTTGATTATGGCTTGCACTTTTGCTGGAATCAATCTTGTGATTTCTCCTCTTTGATTTCTCCTTCAAAGGATTTCAAGAACACAAAGAAATGAGAAGCGTGTGTGTGTATGCGTATACTGTGTGTTTGAGAAGGGAGGCCGACTTAAGGTCTCCAATTTTATCCAAATGGGGTATTTTGTTCCCCTTCTCAACTTACAACTTAATACCCGTTTACCCGTTTCAACTAACGGAGATATTTCCGGAATCTTTTTTCAAAACCGTTTAATATTTTATTAAATTTATCTATTTTCTTTATAATATTTATTATCATGATTTCTTAATTACTTTAATATAATTCTAATATTTAATAATAAACTCGAGATTTGGAACGTACCAAGAGTATAGACGACTAGGCCCATTTGAGGATGTTACAGATAGGGTGTGGCAGGGTGCATGTGAGGAATTCATGGGTGGGCAATGACATTGAAAGAGGGGGAATTAGACGGCTTAGATTGGTTCTCGCGCTAACAACGGTTCTCGCATGAACTTTTGTCTATATATATATATATATATATATATATATATATATATATATATATATATATATATATATATATATATATATATATATGCAAAAGTTCATATGTTATTCTTGGGTGGCTTTAAGTGAAACTTAAAGCAAGAGTGGTCAAAATCATCTTTCTTTTACCACTAAATTTTAACCTGATTTGTTTATGGGTGTGATGATCTTACCCGGAAACCTTCATTTTGTGCTTAGAATGAATCCTACATTAGTGTTAAATGGTTAAATGGGTATTAGGCTATTGGCTTTCTAAGTGATTGATACAAGTCTTCATGGAGGGAGTGACATGAGTATTAGCTTTTATAAAAAATGTAATGGAAGTCTATAAAAGGAGTGTCATATTACTGCTTGTAGTATACTAATGTAGATGCATACTTTGATGGTTAGTTTAATAACAAACTTGCTTTCTAGGGGTATATATTTGGGTATATATAAGATGAGTATTTTATTCTTTTAAGGTCCCATTTTAAAATTTTGCCCAGGGCCTTCAAAATGATTGGAACGACCTTCATCGGAGTTTCCGTAGGAATTTTCGACAAACAACATTATTTAGAGGAGAGTTTATATGGATGGATGTTGATGGTACTCCTTTAAGAGAGGTTCCCTATTGGAATTCGTATTTAGCTAGGATTTATCTCCTAGTTTAGTCATTATCTTTTCCTATTTTGTTTCCTTATTATTCTCCCTTCTTGTTTTGATCGGTGTATTTAAACACCTTTATTCCTCCGATGTATTCAAGATATTGAGAATTCAATATATTGGTTTTACCATATTTTATATGGTATCAGAGCAGGTCTCTCGACCTCCCTGATAAACCTAAAAAAAAATCATCTTGGCTATGGCCGAAAAGGCTGATAAAGAAGATGTTACCAAGAACGACACTAACTCACCATACTACCTTCATCCATCCGATTACCCCCGACAGATGCAAGTAAACGATGTTCTCACCGATGGTAACTATGGAGATTGGGCACAAGAGATGAAGAATTTTCTGTTCGCAAAGAACAAAATGGGTTTTGTGGACGGATCGATAGCGATACCAAAGGAAGGCTCACCGGAACTCATGTTGTGGAAACGATGCGACGCCATGATCAAGGGATGGCTTACTACAGCCATGGAAAAAACGATCAGGGCTAGTGTCAAATACGCAAACACGTCAGCGGAGATGTGGGCTGATCTTGAAGAAAGGTTTGGAAAAGAAAGCGCACCCCGGGCATACGAACTCAAACAAATACTCACCACAACGCAGCAAGACGGAGCTTCGATCTCGACTTACTATACCAAGATGCGTTCCATATGGGATGAAATACAATCTGTCTCTCCGACTCCAATGTGTACGTGTGGCAATTGCACGTGTAATTTGGGAAAACGAGTTAACGAAGCAAAAGAAAAGGAGAGACTTTATGAGTTTCTTTTAGGACTCGATAATGTCTTTTCCACCATAAGAACTCAGATCCTAGCCTCAAGACCGACTCCTACTCTTGGTACAGCCTATCATCTTGTTTCTGAGGATGAACAACAAAGAGCTATTACCACAAGCAAGAAGCCAATGCATGAAGCTGCTGCTTTTCAAAGCTTTACATATAATAAAAAGGAAAGTGCAGGAGACACTACTACTCACAAAAACAAAGGGATAATGAGAGATTCTAAACGTGGTAGTGGAGAGGAGATCGAACACTGTACCTTCTGTGGAAGAGACGGGCATAACAGCGAAGGCTGTTTTAAAAGAGTGGGTTATCCTGACTGGTGGCCGGGCAAAGGAAAGAAAGAAAAAGGAAAGCCTAAAGCAGCCTTCGCTGAAGCTGAAGCAAGTCCAATCCCGGGCCTTACTAACGAGCAATATCAGAATCTTGTCAAGCACTTTTCAAAGGGAGAAAGCGGTACCATTAACAATATCGCTAACATGGCAGGTACCATTAATAACAATAAAGCTTGGATTGTTGACACAGGTGCTACGGAACATATGACCGGTGATAAAAGTTTGCTTGAAGAAAGGATTATTGTTAGCAATGAGACACCGGTCACCATACCCAATGGCGATTACATTCCTGTTGAAGGAAAGGGAATCACAAAACTTCCCAATGGGATAAAAATAGACAAAGTGTTATTTGTTCCGAAATTTAAATGCAATCTCTTGTCTGTTAGTCGATTGACAAAGGACTTACACTGTACCGTAACCTTCTTCCCTGATTTCTTTATTGCGCAGGATCTACGGACGAAGAACTTGATTGGTGCGGGCCAGTGTGACGGGGGTCTCTATCGAATAGGATCGGTGGTGAGGGAAGCTTTTATGGCAGCACCAGATATCTCAGTTTGGCATAAAAGACTTGGGCACGCTTCCGAAGCCAAATTACATCAAGTTGATTTTTTAGCAGATATTAGTTTTGGTTTAAAGAATAAAGTTTGTGATTCTTGTGTTAAGGCTAAACACACTCGCCTACCTTTTTCTGACAGTTATATTAAATCCAATGAATGTTTTGAATTGTTGCATTGTGATATTTGGGGTAGCTATCGTACACCATCTTTTTCAGGAGCTCGTTACTTCCTTACTATCGTCGATGATTTTAGTAGGGCGGTTTGGGTTTATTTGATTAAGCACAAGTATGAAGCTGGAAATTGCCTCAAAAGTTTTTGTTGCATGGTGAAAACACAGTTTGATAAAGTTGTGAAAAGGATCAGAAGTGACAATGGAGGTGAGTTCACCTCGAGTTCCATGACAGATTTCTATGCTCAACAAGGAATAATGCTTGAGACTACATGTCCTCACACGCCTCAACAAAATGGTGTCGTAGAAAGAAAACATCGACACCTTCTTGAAACTGCAAGAGCCCTGAAATTTGAAGCTGATTTTCCTAACAGGTTATGGGGAGAATGCATTCTCACAGCAGCTTACGTCATAAACAGGTTGCCTTCAAAGGTGATAGGCAACAAAACACCTTTCGAAATACTTCATGGACGAAAACCTGAGTATGAACATATGAGGGTTTTTGGCTGTCGAGTATATGTCAGAAACACAGACACAAAAGGAGACAAGTTCGAAGTCAGGGGGAGACCAGGTGTCTTTGTTGGTTATCCTCAAGGGCAAAAGGGTTATAAAGTTTTTGACATGAAAGAAAATAAGATCATTGTATCAAGAGACGTGAAGTTCGTGGAAGACTTTTTCCCATTTGCTACCAAAGAAACTCAACACAGTGAGGGTGAAAACAAAGGGGATTTTTTCTTCGATGATAATGATAGCATGAACCGGGTTGACGAAGACTATGAAGAGAATGATGAAAATAGTCAAGTTAGTAGTCAGCCTATTGATGATCTTATCAGTGACAGTGAACCGCAACCAGAGGTGCAAAACCAAGACAATGTTCAGCATGAGCCAGAACAAAGAGAGAAAAGAACTAGAACTCAGCCAAAACGGTTCGATGATTTCGTTGTTAATTTACCACCTTCGATAGACCCTGCACACGCCTCGCATGATCAAGGTTCTTCGACGGTACATCCCATCTCTAACCATGTTTCCTATAAAAATTTCTCTAACAAACATAAAGCTTTTTTGACGGCCATTAGTTCAAATGATGAGCCGAAATATTTCAAGCAGGCTATGCAAAATGAAAAGTGGAGAGAAGCCATGCAGAAGGAAATAAAAGCTTTAGAAGAGAATGGCACATGGACACTTGAATCCTTGCCCGATGGGAAACATGCCATTGACTCAAAATGGGTGTACAAAATAAAGTACAAGCCAAACGGAGAAGTCGAGAGGTACAAGGCCCGCCTAGTAGCGAAGGGTTTTACACAACAAGAAGGGGTGGACTTTCATGATACTTTTGCTCCGGTTGCTAAGTTAGTCACAGTACGGACGCTTCTCACTGTGGCAACAAAGAATAACTGGGTTGTGCATCAATTGGATGTAAACAACGCTTTTTTGCATGGAGACCTTGATGAAGAAGTGTACATGAAGATCCCGGAAGGATTTGCGAAGAAAGGAGAAACACGGGTCTGCAGATTAAAGAAGTCACTCTATGGCTTACGGCAAGCATCGCGTAATTGGTACCAAAAATTCACAGAAGCTCTCACGAGCTTGGGTTTTAACCAAACACATGCAGATGCTTCATTATTTATACATGATGAGGGTGATAGTTATGTAGCAGCTTTAATATATGTGGACGATGTTATCATCACGGGAAATAACTTGATAAAAATACAGGAGACTAAGGCTCATCTTGATAACAAGTTCAGCATCAAGGACTTGGGTCCGTTAAAATATTTTCTTGGTATTGAAGTTGCTAGAACGTCTGATGGCATGGTTTTGAGTCAACGAAAATACACACTGGATATATTGGAAGATTGTGGCATGATGGGTTCCAAGCCAAGCCCTTTTCCAATGGAGCAGAACTTGCAACTGGATAATTGTGAGGATAGTCCACGCATCGAGGCAAGTCAGTATCGAAGGTTAGTAGGGCGCTTGTTATATCTGCAAGCGACAAGGCCAGACATCACTTATGCAGTAAACATGCTAAGTCAATTTGTTACCGACCCTAGACAAAAACATATGGAGGCTGCCAACCGTGTTTTGCGTTACCTCAAGGCCACTCCGGGACAAGGGATTTTGTTACCAAAAAGTGGTGGAACCGACTTGGTTTCATACTGTGATTCAGACTGGCTTGGGTGTGTTGTGACAAGAAGGTCTCGAACAGGGTACCTTTTGTTGCTAGGAGGAGCCCCCATTTCGTGGAAAACCAAGAAGCAAACAGTAGTGTCTCGTTCTTCTGCAGAAGCAGAGTATCGAGCCATGGCACATGCAGTTAGTGAGATTTTATGGGTTCGATGGCTTTTGAAAATTCTGAAGATGGAACCTGCAGGAGCAACACCTTTATTTTGTGATAATCAAGCTGCAAGACACATCGCCAACAATCCGGTGTTTCACGAAAGAACAAAACACGTGGAAATGGATTGCTACTTTGTTAAAGAGCGTGTGGAGTCGAAGGAAATCCAGCCTATGTGTGTGACAACGAAGGGACAAATAGCCGATGTCCTTACCAAAGCTTTAGGAGAAACCATACAGGAGAATACATGTTATTGGTTGGTCACACATCATGGCTTTTATTTTGCTACAAATGCCCCCTATGGTTGGATTTTCAAATATGCTTGGCCTGTTCATTAACTTTATTATAAATGAGGTATTTACTACCCCGCGCGCGTTGCAGCGGGATTTGAAACATAACATATGTCTGCTATTATAAAAAAATAATTATTGCATTATATATAGTAAACATGATTCGTATTTTGTATCGTATTTTTAATAACGTTCGTTGTGCGCTTATATCATTTGGTTTGAATTCAAATATATATGTTAATTTTTTCATACTACAGATAACGTAACACTGATCCAAAGAGTTCATATTTAAATAGACATCATATCAAAATAAAATTTATATCAATATGTAGATAAAAAAAAGATCGTCACAAATATATATTTATATTTGCAGTAAATAAAGTTAGAAAAGAAAAACAAAAAACTTATTAAATTAATTATTCTAATATAATAATAATAAAATATAAATAGTAAAAGAATGATGTAATCCCAGCGCATGAAAACCACGTTGGAGCATGAAAACTACTTTGAAGCGATAGAGGAAAAAAAAGATAACTAAAAAATAGAGCTACTTTGTAAAATCAAATAAAAAGGAGGCATCTGTAGACTCAAACAAGGACTTGAGCCTTGCAAAACAGACAACTAGGGGTGAGATCGGTTCAAAAACCGGACCGGACCGGAAAAGACCGGACCGGACCGAAACCCGAAATGTAGAGAAAACTAGGACCGAAGACCGGACCGACTAGTCCCGGTCCGGACCGGTCTTGGTCCGGTCCGGTTCGGTTCATCGGTTTTTTCGGTCTTTTAGTTGTTTTTTACATTTTTCAAACAAAACCGGCCCGGACCGGACCGGACCGAAACCCGAAATCTATAAAAAACAAGGACCGAAGACCGGACCGACCAGGCCCGGTCTTGACCGGTCTCGGTCCGGTCTGGTCCGGTTTATCGGTTTTTTCCGGTCTACCGGGTCTCATGCTCACCCCTACAGACAACTTACCACCATGCCAAAATTGATTTAGTATATTATGTTTGCATCTTAAAATATATATTATTTAATAAAAACTTAACTGTTCATTAATCCTGCAAAATGTTATATTATATAAATGAATTGAAATTTATATAATATTATATAATTTAATTATATAATCTCGCTCTTTAATCTGTGTTTATAATTATACTCTTCAATTCACTTCTTAAGGAGTTAGAAATCAATAAACAAACACACACGAACTTACGTTAATATTAATTGTATAATTATCTTCAAGAAATTTCCATGAACATAAAATGGAAACATTTTTTTAACAGATTGTAATATTGATTACCATAACAAGTAGAAAAATATAACGAGTAAAATGTCAAATATTATGTATTACATAAACTAGTATGGTATCAGTACAAAGTAATGCCAACAAATACTTTTCTTTTGAAAACAAACATGTTTGTTCATCATATTATCATCCATGAACGTTCATAGAGTGGGTTAAATGTAGTTATGTTGATGCCCAAATAATGGTGGCGGTATGGGTGATAGGTGATGTAATGGATGGTGGTTAGTTGTGTTGGCAAGGAAGAGCAAAAAGATGATGGTGGTATAATGATCAATTGACTAGAGGAAATAGTCAGATGATAAGGCCTCAGCTTTTGGTCAAGGATACCTAGTTGGCTGTTTGAATAAAGTTGGGCGATCTCTTGAATAAGATGTTAGACGATCAGAAGTTTTATACCACTGATTATAGTTTTCATGTATGATATTTACCATTGTTCACGAAGCAAGTCTTTTGATATTAAGAATTATTTAGTCGAGGTTAGACATGTGTTGTTCACTAAAGCCAACGATCTTCTAAGATGTAATCATTCAAATACCCTCAATCTTGCCAAGTAAGATTCAATGGATAGAATTCAAATCTAATGAGAAAGGATTTGAATTAATGAAGATAAGAAGATCTTGGTTTAATAGAGTGTAGCTTACAACTATATCTTAGATTTAACCAAGTTGACCAAGAAAAAGATTTATACATGATAAGGAATACTACCTTGTCTATCTAAGTATGTTGCTGAGGAAGAAAAGTACAACAAAGTAAAATACTTGATGTGTCATTTATTCTATATTAGCCTTGTGCTTTAATATGACTATCTTCAAAAGCTAATCTTTCTATTCTCTATTGATGCAAGTCTAAACTTCTTGGTTTAATATGATTTTAACTCATCTCGATAATATATAGAATAATATTCTGAGAGTAATCTTTGAATTTGTTCATCATGTGTTAAACACTATTAAACATTCGTAGCAATTGATAAAGCTAGTCTACGAGTATTACTAAATTAGTTGTTATTTTTACAGTATTAGAAAATTCTGTTTTCTTGTTGATATTATATCAATAAAGAAATATATTAAAAGTGAATTTTGTTATTATATGTAGAAAAAATAAGCTCCTAAAATCAACATGTCCTTGACGTACGGTGGCCTAATTAATGATTTAATGGCAATGCACATGCTGACCGTTGATCCAAATTTTACCCATGTGGGAGGCTACGGCAGTTTTGTGGTTGTGAGGCTACGTCAGTTTTGTGAGGAATCACACGTAGTGAGATTTATTATTATTGGTAGAAACTAATAACTTAATATATTATTGACAGTTTTAGATTATTTTTTGATTACCTGTATTTCTGTAACCTACTTATATTGTTCTTATTTAGTGGTATTATTGGTTGAGTCCGTGATTTTTTTTTTCAAAATGGATTTTTCACGTTAAATCTTGATGTTCTTGCTTTCTATTATTTATTCGTATTTCGTTTCCACTTGGTTCGATATATTTATTTTATAACATCACATCTTGGTAAGCCCTGTGTTAACCATTTATTGCAAATTGGTCTGCGTAATTCTACTGTACAAACTTGTACCAGATCCAACTTGAAGGCTATATATGTCTATTGGGGATGATTCATGCGAAAACCGTTGTTAGCGCGAGAACCGCGAGAACCAATCTCAACCGTTCCTTGGATGTGGGAAGTTAAACGGATAGAGAGCATGAAGGGATAGAGTGTGGCAGGGTGCATGTGAGGAATTCATGGGAGGACAATGACATTGAAGAAAAGGAAATTGGACGGCTCAGATTGATTCTCGCGGTTCTCACACTAAGAATGGTTCTCGCATGAACTTTTTCCTATGTCTATTTATCTTGGTTAATTGAGTTCCACTTTGTTTGAATAATCTAATATGCACTCATGTATATATGTTTACCAAATAGTAGTTTGTAAATGTGACATAATAACTTAACACTCAAACTATATACAATTATAATTATAATTATATATAATGAAAGGGTTCAAACTAGAGCTCTAATATCAAAATGTAATTAATTAGCTTTTGTTAGAATCGAGTATATATATATTAAAGAACTCTTGGACTAGCAGAACGAAGATGTGATTAAGATGTATTTATTTATCTTAGAGTTTGATAGCTTAATTCCTTGTAAGAATATAAAATGTAAATTACTCTTAAAAAAATAAGTATTTACTCGTGTTTCATCTTGGTCTTCATTTATTTATTGCATAGTGTACTAGTATTAATAATTTGATGACAATTGATTGCTTACGTAACCAAAGTGTACGTAACAGTAATTTTCAATTATACATGCATCTCCTGGACTCTTGAATGGTCAATTGTGTCGACCAGTGACCAGTTAAGAATTAGTCAGGCTGTCAATGCTTGATTAATTAAGAAAAATAGAATGATATATTATTTTTATTATTTTACTTATAATAATAATAAAGTCACAAAAATAACAAATATTATGAAAAAAAAAAAATTAATAGAGTATAAAGTATGAAGAAATAGTAGCAGAATATGTTAAAAACATATGACATTTTGAACGTTATTTTTAAACAATAGAACACATGAATACTATGAACCTATTTCTAAGCTACACATTTTATTATTATCAACGATTATAAAAAAACATCTTTTTATCATCTTGATACTACGAGATTGTACAGGCCATTTGATTGTTGAATGGTTGTTAAATTATAGATGCAGGTGGATACAAAATCCAAAACCTTATTCTACGTAATAATTAGAGCTTTTGCTTGAAGCTTTCAAAACGTTTGTCTTTAGGTGGATTATTGAAGGCTAAAAATAAAATGCAGATTTCACGTGTATATATAGAGGAAGATTCAAATGAGAAAGAGAAATTAATTGACAATGGGAGACTAAATTTTAGCCGTTCATTTTGTAAGTGAAATTAATGGATGAAGAGCGTGGGAGAATCGAGTGTGGTAGGGTGTATGTGAGGAATTCATATGTGAGCAATGACATCGAAGGAGGGGAACTGGACGGCTGAGATTGAGTCTCCCATTCTCAATTAATTTAAGGTTCTCATTTGAACCTCCTACTATATATATATATATATATATATATATATATATATATATATATACATACTAGTATTTTACCCGCGCGATGCGGCGGGGTAAAATAGTTTCATTTGTCGACATAGGGGTGTTCAAAATTCGGATATAAACCGCTTTAACCGTAATCCGAACCGCTCCGTAACCGAAAAGGCTGAAACCGTTTTCAAATTCGGTTTTCGGTTCGGTTTAAAAACCGAAACCGATTACCATAAACGGTTTTCGGTTCGGTTACGATTTTAGGAATTTTCAAACCGAAAATCCCGAATAAACCGAATTAGATATTTTAATATTTTTTAATTATATATTATATAATATATAAATGTTTTTAAAAAATTTTAAAGTACCCTCTCCCAGGTTCCCTCCGACCTCTCGTCTTTCCTGTCATTAAATTCAGGACAATTTTTTGAAAACATTTAAAGTGTATTTTAATTCTGACAGTTTTTTATAAAACATTTAAAGTGTCATTAAATTCAGGAGAGTTTTTTTGTAAAACATTTAAAGTGTTTAAGATTATTGGTTAAACATATTGTAAATAAGGCTATTTGAGTTGTACAATTTTAAAAGTGTTAATATTGTTACTGGAAGTTGATCAACTCAACTTAACCCCAAAAATCCGAAAGAGGGTTAGGATCTAGCAGTCTCAAAAACTAATCATATAAAAGAAAAATATGATATCATAGTTACTCAAGCAACCACAAACAAAACAAGTTGTTTGTTTGTATGCGTGTGTGTGCGTCTAACAAGAAAAAAACCGACCCGGTTTCTTCCTTCTTTGTGGCGGCCGAACCAACAGGGAGAGGGGAAGGGAGTTTTTTGGTGACTTGTTTCTTAAGCTATCTCTTTAATTTATGAGGTAAAATTAAGTTAAATCTATTTTAAATACCATTTTATTTAAAATAGATAAAGCCCAGATTTTGCTCATATGAAATTTAGTTCAAATAAAAAGTGAATTAATATAAAATGTGTAAGAGACATTCACAAGATGACATGTGCCAAAAAATATAAAAGGGTAAATTAGACTTTTTATATCGTTTATGATGCATTTAAAAATATTTAATTAGTCAAACTAATCCATATTATGCTGGTAAGTATTCCCGTCTGTTTTTATCCTTTTCTCCAATATTCTTTCTGATTTTCATGAGCACTCTCTAGTTTCTTTATATTGGTTTAATTATGTTTCATGTCTCCTTAAAAATTGATTTAAGAATATGTACAGTGTTCATCATTTTAATCGAACAAAATAATATATTCATCGATTTTTGAATATATGATAATCCATCAATTATTTACTATGCAATCATTAATTTTTGAAATAAATTATGAAGTTGGGCATCCTTTAATTTTTGAAATATATGATAATTCACCAATTATTTAATATGCAGTCATCAATTTTTAAAATAAATGAAGTTCCGAAATTTTCAATATTAATGTATATTAAATTAATAACATAAATGAAGTGCGCGTACCTTTTCTTTCCGATGAATCATTTCCTTCCGATAAAACAGTCTTCTATTTAACTAATCATATGAATTCCGTTTTCCAAACAATCGTGATTGCTAGAGGCCAGGTAGCATATTTCTCGGTATTAGGGTAACTAAATTGATCATTTTATTCCAATTTTGCCCTCGCGTCTCAATTAAACCGTCTTTCCATGTCATCAATTTTGACCGACGGAAATTGACATTTTATGGCAATCCGACGGTTCGGTTTGCCTCTTACCCTTTTTACATTTTCACACCTTTTACAATAACCACACTCTATATATACATATTATCCCAAAAAACATATTTTACTTCGCCGAATCGCGCGAGTAGAACACTATATATATATATATATATATATATATATATATATATATATATATATATATATATATATATATATATGTGTGTGTGTGTGTGTGTGTGTGTGTGTGTATATATATATGTATATATATATGTATATATATATAGTGGGAGGTTCAAAAGAGACCAGAAAAATAAAAAAAGTACGGGAGACAAAATCTGAGCCGTTGATCTCATCACCGTTAGTGCTGCCAGTTATATTTTCACTTTAATGAATAATAACTATGTTATATCTGTACAATTCTGAGTTGGTTCAAACCAGTTTGGTTGTGAATCAAAACAACTTAAGTATGAATTGTGACCTGTAAAACCCAACAGTGGTATCAGAGCCTCGGCTTAGTTTATCACAGTGTTATATATATATAGTGTTTTACCCGCGCGATGAGGCGGGGTAAAATATGTTTTTTTGGGATAAAATGTAACTTTTGTAGTAAAATTAAAAGAAGAAGAGTGTGATTATCGATAATATGTGTTGTCTATATTAAAACCATTTTAAAAAGACTAAATTTAAGATAAGTAATCAAGATATACTTTAAAAAAATCATTTTTTAACAAAATTTATGTTGAATTTAATATTATTTAAATCACAATAAAAATTTAATACCTTAAAGAAATATTTATTAATTTTGAAAACTATTTTAATTAATTAAGTAGTACAATTACTAAAAGATTATTTACAATACCTTAAAGCAATAAATTATTGAACTAAACTTGAGTTCAATTTAATATGCAATAAATCATAATAATTGGTTACAATAATTTGAAATTAATGTAATTAATTAGTTTGTTTTGTAACTTACAATTAATTAATTTTCATAATTTCAATGTTTGAAAATGTTGCTTAATGTATTGTAATATATGCAAAATGTGTTGTACTACTTAACTTAAAAAAGTCTAAAAAAGAATAGGCTAAATGGTTTATAAAGTAGTGAAGATAGACAAAAGTTCAAACGAGAACTGCGAGAACCAATCTGAGTCGTCCAATTCCCCCTCCTTTAATGTCATTGTCCACCCATGAATTCCTCACATGCACCATGCCACACTTGATCCCCTCCACGCTCTCCATCCATTAACTTCCTATATCCAAGGAATGGCTGAGATTGGTTCTCGCAGTTCTCGTACGAAAAACAATTCTCGTTTGAACCCTCCCATATATATATATATATATATATATATATATATATATGTTCGTACATCTAGTAATTAATTTTATTTTCATTATTATTATTATATTATATAAAGTGAAATGTCAATAAGTCAACTAAGATATCAAAAAGAATTGGGTTTAGTTTCGAAAAGTGTATCGAGCTTGTCACATTTTGCTATTGTGTATACCCAATTTTCAAAACTACCATTTGATGTATTCAAGTTTCTAAAACTACCATTTAATGTATGGTAACTTGTTATAGCAGGTTACTGCTTATGTGGCACAGGTTAATGGTTTGTGGCAATGACATGGAAAATGATGTGGCATGTATAGTTGCTTCATCGAAAGGTCTATTATGCGATTAGGGTTACGAGGGAAGTACAGATAGTGATGTTCTTCACAATCCGCAACTGTTCTTCACCATCACCATCCGGCGACTGTTCTTCACCATCTGCACGTTAGATTTTGGTTACGCGGTAAGTACAGTTGCTTCATCGAAAGGTCTATTATGCGATATGATTTAGGGATCATCTTCAACAATTAGGGTTCTTTGATTTAATGTTTAATCTTGTTCATCTTCATCTTCTCCGGATCTGGTTTGCTAGGGTTGAACCTGTTGTTCATCTTTGTATCTTCTTTCAGATCTAGATTTTGAGTTTTGTTCTAATCGAGTGATTATATTCGATTTAGGGCATGGTGTTCTTGGATTTTTGGTTTGCTTACCCAGATTTGGTTCGATTTAAGCCATCATCGATCTGCTTGTTGTGTTTGATGTGTTTTTTTTAAACAATTTTAGGGTTCATATATGTTGTTTGTGGGTATATTTTTGTTTGAATGTTTAATGAAGATGAAGATCTTCAAATCTTCTTGAATGAAGATGACGATCTTCATATGTTCTTCATTGATCTTCATATGTTTTAAAAAAATTATGACATGTCATTAGTAGCTGATGTGGATGTCCATGTGGTAAATCAAAGATATAAAAAATAAACTAAAAATACCCAAATGACTTGCTACCTGACCAAGAGGTAATCTAATACATTAAATGGTAAAAGTGGAAAGTTGGATATACTAAATGGTAGTTTTGAAAGTTGGGTATATACAATAGCAAAAAGTGACAAATTCGATACACTTTTCGAAACTAAACCCAAAAGAATTTAAATATTTAAATTTACAAACAAAAATGACACTGTTCGATCTATATAATTTTATACTTATAAATATCAGTGTTTTAGTCATTTCATTATTTAGTGATTTAAGTAATTATAAGTATCATGGTTGTTAGGATCGCGATCTTGATCCTAAGATCGTACGATCTTACAATCCTACCTCTTAAAAACGCTTCAGATCGTAGTAAGATCGAAAGTAATGTAGGATCTCGAATAAGATCATAGGATTGACCAACGATCCGATCCTACTGATGCCTTTTGCTTTGTCAAAAATAACTCTAGTCTCGCATAGGATCGTGAGTAGGATCGTAATGATTGGATTTGTAATGTTACTTTTGATAGGAATCACAACAAAATTGTAATATACTATTAAGTCTTAACTTATATACATCTTGTAGCTGCTAATATAACTACAGTAGGATAAGATGTTGCAAAAGGTTAAGACTTTTGAAAATTATAATCACGACTAAATGTCTAAATCTTCCACTTTAATTCCTAATTTGGTATATAATTTTTTAGAAAAAATTTAATAAATTGTAATAGGATCTGACGATCTCGATCACGATCTTACAATCCGATCTTGCGAAGACAAAAACAATCCTAGGTAGGATCTCGATCTTGACAACCTTGATAAGTATATGTCTTATCTTTAATCTAAAAACACACAAAATCCTATACTTGTAGCTAATTAATTTGGCCTGGTGATTAATTCACCGCTAGCTATTACAACCGAGTAAACTATTGCATAAATAATCTTAGGCATGAATAAATGAGAGTACGTTTCACTCATTTCTTACAACCGAGTAAATCACAGAACTACGTACGTTTTCAATCATTTATTGGTTTTACGTTTCCATAAATAATCGTAGACAGTGAATGGTGGATGCATGTGGATCGACCAGTGATACTGAAGAAGGAACGGTTGCTTACATAAAGCAAAGTATATCATTGCATACGTTGACATTATATAATTAGTCTTCATTTTAAACTATTTAGTACCACCTACTACCAATTGAACCTCAATTATCTATATATCTATCTATCTATACATATATAGTATCAATGAAGTTTCTATGCTTAAACAAAATCCATAAAGTTCAAATCTAGGCCATTAGATTTATTAAATTATTGATCAAGATCTAATAATGATATTATTGTAATTAAGTAAACAATTATAAAATTTAATTATAAAAGGAAGAGTATTATGTTAATCATCCACCCGTTAAATCACGTCACTTCTATTTTTTTCTTTCCAGCATCCCAAAAATGATAATTTCCAGCCCAAAATGATAACTTTTTTCCAGCAACCGAAAATAATAACTTTTTTCAAGCAGACGAAAATGACAACTTTCAGCCAAAAATGATAACTTTCTTCAACAACCCAAAATGATAATTTTCTTCCAGCAACCGAAAATGATAACTTTCAGCAGCAAAAAATGATAACTTTCTTCCAATAGCCGAAAATGATAATCCCAGCTGAAAATGATAACTTTCTTCAACAGCCGAAAATGATAACTTTCGTCTGGCAGCCGAAAATGATAACTTTCTTCAGCAGCTGAAAATGATAACTTTCATCCAACAGCCGAAACTAATAATTTTCAAAATAAAAGTTTAGAAATATAGGAAAAGTGGTCCCGTTTGAAAAATGATTAAAAAAATAGTAGATTGTTATAATTTTTTTGCTCAAATTCTAAAAATGGAAATTGTTATTGTCATTTAAAGATTTAAAGGTTAAAAAAATAAAGAAAAAGAAAACTTTGACAGATGGTTGGAACAGACGCGTAAGTTTTTCTTAATTTTGTCATTCCTATTTTACCCTTTTAAATGAGTGTGTGAGTCGTAACTACCAAATAGTTGTTAAATATACTGTTATAAGAAGATGTTAATCCTTACCAAAACAACAAACAAGTAAAATCCAAGTGCCATTTTCAATTAACAACCATGATTAATTGCACAAGAACGTAACGTGTATGAACCATATAAATAATTCTGAACCAAGAAAAACACAAATTTAGATAAGTAAAATCCACCTTTTGACCCACTACCGTGCTCTTATACAAATTGTAGAATCCCTATCCGATAACAAGCAATAAAAATGTGAAGGAATTCAATCAATAAACAATGATCAATCAATACGTGGCATGAATTGTATATGTAGGAACATAGAGAACCAATGTATTGCTTGTATATATATTGAAATAGTGAAAACATTAATTAAGGTAAAATGACTCGTGACTTTCAGAATAATTGTAATATAAGACTATGGTAATTCACCATAGTCATATAAATATAAATGATCCCTAGACTTATACTTAATAATTGTAATATAAGACTAGAACTTTCAGAATTACCATACTAAAAGCTAAACTATAAGCATAAAGATATAATGAACTCAATCCAATTTTAAACGATTGCTTACATGAGCAAAGTATATCATTGCATACGTTGACATATATAAATAGTCTTCATTTTAAACTATTTATTACCACCTAATACCATTGATCCAACCTCAATTTTATATATATATATATATATATATATATATGCATGCATCTCGAGGAATCTTATACGGTAGATGCTGTGGACCAATGAGCAATAACAATATATATTAATATAAATCAATACTACATCAACCACACTTTTTCCCCCAAAGATTAAGAACGTACAACTTCTTTATCATTCAAAAAGTTAAAAGTCAACGGAGATGGCCGACTCTTCAACTAAAAGAGAAGTTGAAGTTGCTGCAAAAGTAGACGAGTGGAAATACATGCAGGCGTCGAATGTTAATGTCTCCAACTATGTTTCAGTGAAGCTTTCAAGCCAACAGAATTACGAAATCTGGAAGGCTCAGATTGTTTGCCTCTTGGAGAGTCAGCAAATGCGTGGTATCGTTGAGTTCCAATATGATAAGCCAGACACAAAGAGCGCCAAGATCATAAGACAATACGACAAACTTCTCAAAGGTTGGATTTTTGGTTCACTAAGCGAAGAAGTACTCAAGAATGTTGTACGATTTGAATCAGCTCGTGATGTTTGGAAGGAGCTAGAATCATTCTATGCTCCCTTAATAAGCTCTACAACTGCAGGTACGTACGTAGTACCTCTTCATTATATTATATTAAGCACCACCTATCGAGCATTTTTATATACTTATATCCCTTAATTACTATATACTTCTACTTATTAAATAAACAAGTGTCAAAATAAAAAAAATAAGATTTACATAGAACACAACTATATATGCTTATGGCCTATATATATAGGCTCAGGGAATTAAAAATAATAACTCTTTGGTTAAGCACCAAAGGGAGGATTGAAAGTTAACTTACGCCTCATTTGTTTTTTAGAATAAGTACTTATTCTTAGAAATGTCTGCGGGCTCGTAGACATTTCATTAAAAGACCGTTTTTTTAAAATCAGACGTAAGATGCAATAAGATCTTATTTGAACTTAAAATCACTTATTTTGATAAGTGGTTTAAAACCACTTATTATCACTTATTTTAAACCTTATTCTAATAAAAAATTATTTATTCTAAACCCACCGCCGCCGACGCCACCCTCCACCCCCGTCGACCACCAACCGCCACCGCCACCGTCACCACCGCCGACCACCCACCGCCGCCACCGCCACCTTTACCGCCGCCCTGTCACCGCCGCCGTCACCGTTACCGCCGCTGCCCCGTCACAGCCGCCGCCGCCACCTTCACCACCGCCGCCACCGTCACCGTCACCGCCGCCGCAACCGTCACCGTCGCCACCGTCACCGCCGCCGCCGCCACGTCACCGCCGCCACCGTCACCGCCGCCGCCACCGCGGCCGCCGCCACCGTCACCACCGCTGCCGCCGCCGCCGCCGCCCTGTCACTGCCGCCGACCACCCACACCACCGCCACTGCCGCCGCCAGTCACCGTTACCGTTACCGCCGTCACCGCCACCGTTACCGCCGCCGTCTCTGTCACCACCGCCGACAACCCACACCACTGTCATCGCCGCCGCCGCCACCGTCACCGTTACCGCAACCTCCCCGTCACCTCCGCCGCCTTCACCGTTACCGCCGCCTTCACCGTCACCACCGATGCAACCGTCACCGCCGCTGCCACCGTTACCGCCGCCACCGTCATCGCCGCAGCCACCCTTACCGCCACCGCCGCTACCATTACCGCCGCCGTCACCTTCATCGCCGATGCAACTGTCACCGCCGCCACCGTCATCTCCGCCGCCACCCTTACCACCGCCGCCGCCACTGCCGCTACCAATACCGCCGCCTCCGCCAACCACCACCAATCGCTGTGGTGACAGTGGTGGTGACGGCTGTTGGTGGTAGTCGTTGGCGGTGGTGACGGTAGTGGAGGTGGCGGTTGGTGGTGGTCGGTGGCGGTGGTGGTAGTGACCGTTGGCGGATATTGCGGTTGGCGGTGGTCGGCGGCGGTAGTGACAGTGGCGGTTGGTGGTGGTCGGCGGAGGCGGCGGTTGGTAGTGGTCAGCGGCGATGGTGACGGTGATGGTGGTCGGCGACGGCGGTTGGTGGTGGTCGCCGGCTGTGGTGACGGTGGTGGAGGTGGCGGTTAATGGTGGTCGGTGGCGGTTGTGGTGGTGGCCGTTGGTGGAGGTCGGCGGCGTTGGTGGAGGTGGCGGTCGGCGGAGGTGGTCGGCGGCGGTGGTGGCGGTGGCGGTTGGTGGTTGTTGGCGGAGGCGGTGGTCGGCAGTGACGGTCGGTGGTGATCACCCGCGGTGGTGATGGTGGTGGAAGTGGTGGTTGGTAAATATAATAAATAAGACATTTCCTAAAATAAAAAAACAAACAGTCTTATCTCGCAGATATTTGCAGACATAAGACCTTTTAAACCACATCTTATCCTGCAGACATGGAATAAGACATAAGACATTTATGTCTTCAAAAAACAAATAGCACCTTAGTCTGATCGATAGTGCCAAAATCGTTGGTTACCCTAAGCAGGTAACCATATAAATTCTTTAGGGTAATAATGAGTGCATACCCTATGATAAGAGGGTGCATACCTTATACCTTATCTAAATATAACAAGGAAAAAGTAATTTAAAGAAATTGAAAATTTCTATAATCCGACAATGAGCCTTGGGAAATGTGTACAAATTGAAAAACTATACTACAAAACAACTTAATTAATCTAATCGAATTTATATATTTTAAATTAAACAAAAAATCCTCAGTGTTCAAATACCTATATCAGGAGCTATTTATTTTGCTATCACCTTTTTTTCATAATAGATATTTAGTTTTTAGTTTTAGTTTGAGAATTCTTATTTGCAAACAAGTCTCAAAGTAAAAAAACTTTAGGAGCATAAGTGTAAATTTAATTTATCAGTAGGTTTTGAAATATCAATTTAGTATCATGTGTTATTTTTTTTAATAAATTTTTATCTTGTATACATTTAACTTTATATTATTGTAATTGACACACTTTTCAAAAAAAATCTTCATTAAATGGTTGAAATCCGTTCAAAATATATTGCTATATACACAACCTTCTTATGTGTTCTATTATTATAATTGCATAATTCAATCCGGATCATCCTATTTTTGACCCGTTATCTAACCTACTGATTTCGTAATGTTTAAATTTTGGGATGAATTTTTTTTATGACAGTGCATACCCTGCTTCAGAATTCTAAATCCGCTACTGGCCCTAAGTATATTGAATCTTGATTTTGATATTGGTTTGTTTGTTGGCTACTTTTGTAAAACCTTACCCATACTCCTAGACATTCTTCTCAAATGGGTTATTTATAAAGTTTTGAAGTTTGCTGGTTTTCAAGCTTTTATATTACGTCACCTTGATGTTAGGTTAATCGGTATTGTTCACCGGTGAGCGAGTCATGGTTCGGGTCACGGTTCTATGTTGCTAGGGCTGTCAATGAGTTGGATTGGATCGGATCGGTTAAAGATCTGATCTGACCCGTTGACCCATTTAATTGTATTTGGATCTGATCCATTAAAATGAAGATCCATTTAATTGGATTTGGACCGGATCAAATATTAATGGATCATGACCTGGAGCGACCCATTTAATATTATATATTTAATATTACTAATTTATTTTTATTTATGAAATAAATATATTAAAATAATTCTCCCACCCCCACTCCATCCCACCCCACCCCACCCCTACCCCTACCCCTACCCCTACCCCCACTCTCACCCATCCTACCCTACCCCCACCCCACCCCTACCCCCACCTACCCTACTTGCCCCACCCCCTACCCTTATCCAAAATTTTTTATCCTCAAAGATCAATATATGAAAGAATATATCATTAACTAATCACTCTTAGAGTTAGCAAATTTTTATTAAAAGGATCCAACCAGTTAGTTAGAAAAAAACAGTTTAAATCAATTCATATTCAATCACTTTACAGTTTTTACGTACCGAAAATATGATGCAGTTTACATTTAAAGTTTCTTGACCATGTGAATGTCATTTGAATTTGAATTTTATATTGCATATTTGCATGACTCACTTGTACTGTACAAGGTATGATGCAAAGGGTACAAGACCTGAAGTAAATGAGGAACGTATTCAGGCCAATTATATTAATGTCGAGATGAAATCTACGTCGGCGGCTCACGAAAATCCAAGAAATAAATTTACGCGAACTCTTAATTTTCAAAATAATCAGTTTCAGAACCAACAAACAAACAAACGGAGATGACGGCGGTGGTGGGTGGTGGTCGGCGATAGCAGTGGCGGTGATGGCTGCGTTTGGTGTGGAAGCGATAACAGGCGGTTGTGACGGTGTTGGTGGCGACGGCGGTTGTGACGATGTTGGCGGCGGCGGCGGGTGATGGCGACGGTAACAGTGGCAGCGGCTGGTGGCGGGAGCTGTAACGGGTGGCGGTAAAAACGGCGGCGGTGGCGGCAACCGGTGGTCAGTGGCGGATCCAGGATATCATGACGTCGGGGGCACCAATAAATAAGTCTTTTCATACAAGTCAAAGCGGGTCGGATCATATTGACATGTAAACAAATTTTGTCAATTCTTAACCGGTATAACTTCGTTAACATTTCAAGAGTTCATCAATTTAAGAAAAACACACCATTTTAACAACCGACTATTCTTTTATCATCTTAAGAAGTATTACCCTACGACTCCTTAGGTAGTATTTCCAAGTTCCCAAGTGCAAACATCATTTATTTTTTGATACGACTTAATCCACTAATTATGTTGTTAGAACCTAACAGACTACCCACTTACCCACTAAATTGAAAGACTATCATATGTAATATGAGCATTGTCTTAGAAGATATTTCACTCAATTATTTACATTATTTAATTAGTTTGTAACTTAAATCATTCAACAAATAAATAACAATTTCTCTATTTCTTCTTCTTTCTAGTTGATTTCGGAATACATGGGGGCCTCATATTTTTTTGGTTGGGGGCATGGATTTCAAAGTCAACACTTTACCTATATTTTTTCCAAACTCATTGGGGGCCTTTCCCCCCTATTCTAAAGCTATGGATCCGCCGGTGCCAGTGGTGGGAGCGGTAACGGGCGGCAGTGGTGGTGGCAGCGGAGGGTGGTGACAGATAAATTGATAATATTGGTGATTGTTAAAATTAAATTGTAATTTAATATTAAATGGATCGACCCAGACAGAACTTGGATTGATCCATGTAGTGATCTAATTAAATGGATCGACCCATTGGATCTTTTATTGGATCAATGGATCGGATTTTTTGACCCGTTGGATCATTTAAATGGAGCAGATCGAATCAGATCTAGATCATGATCCGACCCATTGACGGTCCTATATGCTGCTACCCATGAACTAAGTCAGATTTAAGGAGTTTAAACCATACATTCAACTTAATTGGGTCATGAATGCTCCAGAGAATTGAAGTTGAATTAGTCTTCATTATTTGATTGTTTACATAGTATGCATACTTCCTTTATTTTAGGAGTTAAGAAGTCGGTCTTTTGAGAGTTTCCACGTTCTCAAGATTGTTCCTTCTTAGCAGAATTTGGTATTCTAGTTTATTACTTCCTTCGTCCCATTTTTATTATTTAGATTTGACTTTTTAAAGTCTTTATTTTTCAAGTTTGACCTTAAATATTTTTTTTATGTTATATAATGCTTGATGAAAATTACATCAATGAAAATACATTTAAAACACAATGCATTTATATATATATATATATATATATTGTATCAAATATTATATAACACAAACAAAAAATTTAAGATCAAAGTTGAAAAAGAAAAACTTCAAAAAATCAAAAGTGGACAATAAAAATCAATAAATAATCTAATTAACAATTAAATAACTAAAATTATTAACAAAAAATAATTTTAATTTAACACTAATTAACAATAATCTAAAATTATAACACCAAATATAATCAAACATGATGAATTGAACTTAACAACTAAATTAATCAATTAGTAACACTAGTCTAATACTAACTAACACTAAATAACAATTATAAAAAATTAAATTATTAACAAAAATTAATAATAATCTAACACAAAATAATGATAATCTAAAACTATTTAACATTAATAAACATTAAAAAAAATACCTCACACAAACAGACTATTGTGACGAAAATTTGCGATGGATTTTACCGTCGCAAAAGGGTTAGTCTGTAGTAGTGTCAGTGTGAGCGCACGGAGGGAGATCGACTCAACGGAGGAGCAGTCTGGCACCGGTGACAACGCGGCGGCAGAGAGCACGACAGTAGCAACAAGGTTTGTCCTAATCAAACAAAAACCTTATATAAACAAACAAAACAAACATAATACACCGAAGCAAAACCATACAACTTACCTAAAGATTAGTGGCGGCTGATAGCGGCGGAGCACGAGCGGAGGAGCAGCGGAGCAGCAAGTAGCGACGGCAGCAGTGGTTCACCACGAGTGTCAGTCTTGGGCGGAGGAGAGAGAGAGAGATGGCGTTGACGACGGTGACGGATGAGAGAGAGAGAACCGTGGTCGCCGGCGGAGGAGAGTTCGAACGGCGGCGGAGAGTTCGAGAGCGAAGGAGTCGATCTGCGGCGTAAAGGAAGGAGTGAATGAAAGAACTGGTCAAACAAAACCCTATATCTCGTAACTCAATTTACGGAGACACAAGCCTTTTTGCGGCGACTAGGTCGTTTTTAATTATAATTTCATATAAAATATTTATTAAGGAAAAATAAATAAAGGTTAATGCTTTTTGCGGCGAACACGTTAGCGGCGAGATATACCTTTATGCGGCGACACTGAAATTTTTAGAGGGAAAATACCCTGCCTCTGTTTTTCGTGGGAAAATAAATAATATCAGAATATCCTAATACCTTTTGCGGCGACATGTAACGCTGCAACAACTAAGTGTTGAAAGTCAATGCGTCAGGCCTTCTTTTTGTCTTTTAGTGGAGTTTTAGCGCCGCAAACAAGTATTTTTCTTTTAGTGTAGTTTGAAGTCCTGGGTTCACGTCACCACTTAGAGTTGAAATATTGATATGAAGTGCAGGTCATGTAGATTCAAGAGGAATTATAAACAGTACTGAACCAGTAAGTGATCCAGAAACAGGAAACGAAACCCAAGCCAAACCCAAGATAAAGTTGCCTGAATCTACTATTGAAGGGAGCTGGAGGAAAGTAAAGGCCACACTGAAAGCTCACAAAGACAAGGAGGTGGAATTTGAAAATGGTAACACAGTGCTTCACTTAGCGGTTCAAAAGCACAAGAACAGTCTTGTTGAAAACTTGTTGAAGTTTATAGAGGAGGTAAAGGATATTGAAAAGAAAAATTCAGATGGCCGAACAGCACTTCATGTGGCTGCGAAGGTTGGAAACATATACGCGGCCAAACTCTTGATCAAAAAGAGGGAACGCCTATTGACAATTCTAGACCTTAAAGCACACTCACCATTGTCGGTTGCTTATATCAATATGAAGCTCGGTGCATATGTGTATCTGTTGGAAGCTAACACAATATCTTCTCCTAATTTAAACCTTTTACCAAACTCCTATCAACAAAATGCTGTCAAGTTGATCGTCACTGCTATTTTCATGAAACAATACGGTGAGCACTCGATCTGTATGTCCCATGATTTACCTGAAGAATTTTTTTTAAAAACATACTCATATTTTATCTCTGATATACGTTCTTGCAGATTTAGCAACCAAGTTGCTCAACATGTACGATGTTTTGGCAAAATCTAACGATTCGATATTGATGGCAATAGCTATATCCTTTCCAACTGATCTTGGCTTTGGGGAAGCACTTATATATCCATGTATATATGCTTATAAACTATTTACAGACAAATATAAACCTTGTGAGTACATTTACACATATTATTCCGTAAATAGTGATACTACCATGCATATCTTGCAGCTACGGACGATGTGTATAAGAAATTTAAGGAAGGAAGTTCTATGGCATTTAATTCATATGAGGTTTTGTATATATGGGCCGAGAATATCATATGGGTTATGAGAAGCTGTGAAAACTCATGTTACAGTTGGTTGCCAAAAACTGTCCTGATATTACTTGGTGAGCAAGCGGTTTGTGTGTGTTTGTCTATATTCAAACCAGTTCGAATAATAATATTATTGTAAATTTTCATCTTCTTCTGCAGCCCCAATCGGCATACTCTATCTAATATATCAGTGGACTCGTCTTCTCATTTTAGTTCTTCTTCATCCCTTCTCTGTTATGTATTTTCTGTTGTGGAAGGCTTTAGCATTTGTAGGTAAGAGATGGAAATTTGAAATTAATATATTGACTCACGGTTCAATTATCCAATTGTAACAGAATTTCCTATGTTGCAGCTCCTACAATCAAGCAAATACAGAAGAAGAAGAAACAATACGAGGAAGCTAAAAAAATATTGAGCTTGATTTGTAATCAGATGGGCATGTTGAACTCTCATTACAGTGGACCAGTTCTTGAGGCTGTACGTCAAGGTGCTTATGAGGTTGTTGATGAGATATTATCTAGATCACCTGGGTCCATGAACTGTAAAAATGAAGAAGGACATAATGTTATTCAATTAGCAATTATCAATCGTTCAGAAAAAGTATACAACCTTATCTATCATAAAATTAAAGGTGCAGAGTCTTATAGAACAATGACGGATTCATCCAAGAACAATCTGGTTCACTTGGTAGGAAGATTAGCACCTTCATTTGTACTCGGTCGTACTACAGGTGCCGCCCTACAACTACAACGAGAGCTCCAATGGCGTGAGGTATGTGACAAAAAGCTATCAATCATCGTGGTTTTCTACCTTTTAGTTGCCATAAAGTATTATTTTGAATCTTGTAGGAAGTCAAGAAGCTTATGTTACCAACAGAACTTATCAAAGAGAATATCTATAAGGAGACACCAGAAATGGTGTTTACAAGGGAACATAAGGATTTGGTGAAAGAAGGAGAGAAGTGGATGAAAACAACAGCTGAATCAAGCAGCATCACCGCTGCACTTATTGTCACAATTGTTTTTGCAGCAGCCATTACTGTACCTGGTGGAAGTAATCAAGAAACGGGTATACCAGTATTTAAAAAAGAGACGGCCTTCACTATCTTTGCAGTATTTGATGCAATCTCGCTATTCACAGCAACTGCGGCCCTGTTAGTGTTCTTATCGGTCCTCACTACACGTTTTGCCGAAAAGGATTTTCTAGTGAGTTTACCAAGACGGTTGATTTTTGGTCTTTGCGCATTAATAGTGTCTACCGCTGCGATGATAGTAGCCTTTGGGGCAATCTTGTTCCTTGTCTTTGGTGATCACAAACCATGGATATGGGCACCAATAATTGTAGGAGCTTGTTTGCCCATTGGAGTTATTGTTATTCTACAAATCCCGCTCGTGGCGGACCTGTGGGTTTCAACATATATCCCCATATTTGGTAAGCAAAGTTACGTTGTTAAGTCTAAAACTAATGGGAACAACATATGATCTTTCACACACATTAGAGGGGATTCTATTACTCTTGTACAATGACATCCTTTTAGCATTTTCTGCATCCGACCTCTCTTTCTAAGTGTCACATTGCATGTGTAGTTGGTTTCAAGAACTTCAATTTAATTTATAGTTACTTGTTTTTCACTTGATTTAGATTGTTAATTATCGGTTTGAATGTTGTTATTATTATTGTTATTTTATTGTGAAAATGATAGAAATTAATATTTCAAACTCGTGACAAATTTTTTTTGTACCTGGCTAATTCTTTGAATAAAATAACTTAAACTCATGGATACTTTCTAACAAAGTTTGCTTCGGAGAACAAGTGGATGCTTAGTTGTAGTTTCACTCTATTCTAGCAATCTTGCTTACTAGGAAAATGATGATGATCAAGGTTTCGATCCATACCGAATACAATTTGGAACAATGTAACGAAATTCTTCATGGTTTTAGTTACGTGGGACTACTACATATAGGAGATTGTGTTACTCTTCCAACATGCAACAATAACCCTGTCCTGATAGTTATGAAAGTAACTTACTGCTCCAACAAAACCACACTAGAAGAAATTGACATATTTGCGACGACAAAATTCGTCGCTAAGCCTCCAAAGTCGTCGCAGTAATAAAGCGACGACCATTGTCACAAAAAGCTGTCTCAAATCACAAAATAGCGATGACGGGAGAAAAAATCATCTCGGATTTAAAAATAGAAGAATACTACTTATAATATTGCCTCGTTGCAACGACAATGTCGCCACTATCTTAAAAATGTATAATTTTTATTCGTTTTTTTTTTTTTTAATTTTGTGTCGGTAAACTTTTTCGATTCCATGACCACTCAGTTTTTAGATTTTCAGACGAGTTGTTGTCGCTAAACTTGATTTTCTTCTTAAAAATTTGTTTTTTCATTTTCCAGAATTTATCAATTTTTTATTATATTCTCACTTTTGAACTAGATTTTTCCAATTGCGGTTTATTTTTGGTTGTTTTTGCGCATGATTTCTTTAACTTGATCGATTGTGGGGAGTGGTTGTAACGAGGTGGCTGATGACGAAGATGGAAAAAATGAACGCATAGACATATTTTTCAACTTTTGGCCACCGACCCCTACACACCTAATGCATTTGATTTGTTAATATACTTTCAAAACACTTAAGTTAATTTCTACAAAATGTTATACCAACCTCAACTTATTCTTATATGGGTCAATATAGATTCTGGTTAGAATGAGTCGTTCTTTAATAAGTATTAAATGTGTTTGGGTCAAAATAGTAATGTACTTATGTGTACAATATTTTATACTTTATCATCATTTGTTTCAAATTATTCAACATTTTTTGAATTATCTATATAATTATATAAAAAAATCTAAAAAAATATTAACCCATTGAGTCAACTTCAACGCCGGCTTCTGGTTCAACATTAGAATAATTTCTTTAGTACTTTTAAGTTTTAATGTTTTAAGAGTCATAGTGTTGCCCGAGCCCACAAGGGGCACACCCACCGCTGACAGGCCCCGAAGCCTTATTAGTTGGGCTTCTCCTAGAACAACACAATGAATGGTCTATGAATTTAGTACCACTTGAAAAAATATGCACCTCACACCACCTAGCTCATTTACAAATTAAGTTCAAATAAATGTCCCTAGCATATTATCTTTTTATACTTCATGTTTCTTGTCACAGTAAAGTTAAATCTAGACAAATAAATAGGGGTTTATTGTATCAAAATACAATGAATTTTGCTTAAGTTATCATTTTATGTAACTAAATTATTTTTTATCAATAAATACAATCAACTTTCATTATTCTTTCATTATATACAAATGTTATATACAATGATGGTAACTTAAAATGAAACACCAAACAAACTCGTTTACATAATAAGATTCTGATAGTTGATTGTATCTATTGAAAAAAAATAAAGTTATATTAATTACATTTCAGTTCACCTTTATTTTTTTCTCTAATATTTAATAGCAATTGATATCAATAAGTATTAATTGCCTTCACATATTGCGAGGGGGTAGAAGAAAAAAAATTATTATTATAATTAAATAGAATATTGGTAATTTTATATAGTATATGTATTACATTATAATGGCTATAGTTTAAGAAAGTATCATATAGACATATGATGGAATTCTACAAATATCATGAGAAATTAAAATTCTCATGAGATTCATATATCTCAGGTTTTAGAACAAAATGACTAAAAACATCCTAAAAATCTCATGAGATATTGACAATTTACTTTGCCAATTGATAAATAGGATAATAATATTTACCTAAATAAATAAATAATAATAAATATAAGGTGTATAATAATTGAAAAATCTAATTTCATGTAAATTAAAATTTAAAATTACACAACAATAAACTCAAAAATAGTTACATATTACATAAATATTAACAAATCCCAACCATATTATTTTTTGGTTGTTCTTTAACTGCCAAGATCGCCAAAAGTATGGATATATATGGTCAAATGATCGTGCGACCTCATTTGTGTTTAAAGATTTTTGTCTCGTCATTCTTTTTTTATTTAGACAGATTTTTTGTCTTTTGAATTCCATCTTTTCGGCCGGGTGTTGTAATATTAGATATCATTTATGGTTAGATATGTTCTAATTAGCTATCATCTGGGTGGGTATCAATGTATCATGTACTGAAGTTTCTTCCTCAACGGATATGTTCCTATTTTGACAATAATTTTTCTTTGTATAAGAAACTTTGCTTGGAAAATTAGTTCTTTAATTTGGATATAAACTTGGGTAATTAAAGCACGGATGAAATTAATTCATCCAAGGAAATATACGTTTCATTAACTTGTAATATAGCTTTCAAGGTTGATACATTTATATGGATGAATCAATTTTGTAAGTAGAATTATCACCTCCCAAAGTCTAATACCCGTTTTTTTGTCCGTGTATTATTATTTGTATTTCGAGTATTACTAAAATGGAAATCATTAGTTTTTCTACTTCGGTATTTGGATAGACTACTATTTAATAGCAGACTATTAGTTTATTCTATTGATTGTTTTAACTTTTTTTTTTGAACAGCTGATTGTTTTAACTTTTAAGTGTATAAGTTTTTATTTGACAATAAGGAAACTCTAAGGATAGTATAAATACTCAATTTGGGGTACCAAACCCCAGGTACTTAGTCTCAGCTGCATTACTCTATCACGTACTGTTGGATTAAGAGTTGTGAGTGTATATCGCTGCCAAGAAGAAACCTAAAGGAAACAATGCCACACCAAAGTTCTTAGAAGTTATAGGAAACTAATTAACCAGGTAATGATCACCCATCATTTGTGATTAATTTCATAAAGATTTTACATCAATTGGTTTTAATTATCATGGGTTAATTTTGTTAAGGTTTTACTGTTCGAAAAAAAGCAAGAGTGCTGAGAGCCCTTTTGAGCTCTAAACCATGCAATACTTGATATAAATGCAAATATATGGTAGGGTTTGCTAAAATGATACTAGGAATCCATAGCAACAAGAATTAGGCAAAATGATTAAGATTTGAGCAATATTGACTTATGTTGCATCGAAAACGTTCTTGAGAGGATATAAATCGAATAGTTTACACCTGTTTGAGCAGATCGAAAACCTTGGTGTTATGCTAGAATCGAAAAGTAGTGTGTGTTCTAATCGTGAACGTTAGTCTGCCTCTAGATTGAAAAGATCTGAGTCCCTAGTAGATTCCTTGAATAGTAATTGGGTGTTTGTGATCTGAATCATAAAACGACTTAGCAAGTATATCTTTAGTCTTGCCCAGTAGTGAATCAAAAAGGGATCGAGTCCCTTAAGGGATTCCCCCATATCGTGAGCCAATCGTAAGCATGAATCGCAAAGTGAGGCCCTTTGGCTGGATCACAAAGTATAGGATGGGAGTTGGAATTGTGTACCTGTGAAGGTGTAGAACAATCATAAATAGAAGGTTGAGTCCTTAGGTGATTCCCTTATTCATAAAATCCAAACAGGACTATTGAACCGCAAAACCCTGTGGAACTAAGTTTACGATTGGTACTAAGTTGCAGAAAGCCCTCATAGTACACTAGAATCGTAAAGTGCCATCTAGGCATTGAACCGCAAAATTGAGTCGCAGGGTTGAATCGCCAAGTCTCAACCAGACTTAGGAAAACTAGGAAGTTCCATAGAGTTGAAGTGTAATTAGGGGCTGTTACTAAAAAAGATGGATAATTTCATGGAAACCTAAATTGTAGGTATTTGCCAGTAACCACATAATATTCAGATATATGTTAAGTAAATAGTTGGTTAGTGTTTAAGTAGCAGATCAGGTGAGTTTACACTAACTTACTAGTTATATTGCGATTACTCACATATTATGTGATAGTGTGTTTATGCACGACTATATGTGTAAACTGTTATTAGTTAACTTCGTTACGTCTTAAATGTTGTTGATCCGCGAAGTCTGTGTGCCAACGATACTAGTGTGGTTAGTTGGTGGAGATGACGTAACATCGAAATGTGAAACCTGTGACGTGTCATAGATGACGGGACCCATGATATTGCATCAATGGGTAGGACTCGAGATGCGCCAGCAAGGGCGAGGCTCAATTCCAGTTATGTGCATTACTCGCGGTCACGCGGTGTGTGCTATCCGCAATAAAGTGTAAGTATTTTGTTAGCTCACTAATCTTTATCTTTACGTGTTGTTGTTTATTTCTTTCTAGCCTCCCTATGAGTTGTTGAGAGCAAGGAAGCCTAACACAAGTTTTCTGCATATATTTCAATGTCAATGTAGAGAAGTTTGCTTCAAAAGTTGATGGAATGTTTGTGAGTTACTTTGTCACATACAAAAGCCTAGAGAGTCGACAAGCTCACAACTAAGGTTAAAGAATTAATCGATGTAGGTATTAATGAAAATGAACTAATTGCTTCTTCTTTGTTCTAACAATATTTCACGAGATGAATTTAATGGATGAAGGCAAACTAAAGAAGACCCTTCAGTCACTTCAAATGAATTCACATGCATGAGCCTGATGTTGTCTAAAACCCTCTTTGCACAATTATAGCTTTTATCCAACCTATTCATATCTCTATTGTGGAATTTGTTGACTTGTTGGGTTTACAAGATTTCAATTCTATACCTAGTATACTAAGATGCCAAGTGATATCCAATATAATGAAGTTGAGTCAGCAGATCATACCACTACTTTGGATCATCACTTTGAAAACATATTTCTTACCTATCAACTTGAAGCTCCAATCCAACAGGGCCAATGCCTTCAAAGAATTGAAAAATCATTCACATGATCTATGCAATGTGTGTATGTAATGATTTGTCTTAATGATAGAACTCATGAAAGTATATGAAACCTTAAATGATCTCCACTAGATTAGAGCCATGCAAGAAGAATTAGCTAAGTCACAAGAAACAATGTGTGAACTCGATCTGTTATGGAGGGTATATGCTGAGGGTATGTCTTTTGATAGGTATTGTTGATAGAGGTTTAATATACTCATTTTGTTTTAACACACCACCCAGAAATTATTAAGCTCCTACCTTAGGTTGAACTCTTGATCAGCAAATGTTTAGTCTAGGTTTGGATACATTAAAGATAGTAGTTTGCTAATAATGCCAATCTTCTTGTAAGAATAAGCATATGGTTAAACAAAATAGAAGTTTGCATAAAAGGTCAACCCAAAATGTATCCAGGGTTCAACCCGACTCAACCCAATCCAAGACGACCCATTTTTACATTTTGCAATGGAATACTCTATTCGTCATAAGGCTATCCGTTATACTCCCCCTCTTCCCCTTTCTTACCCACTGCCACATCAGCGCCACATCATTTTTCCTCCCCTTTCCTTTCTCTTACCCACTACACCCGTTATACCTTACCTTTTCTCCTTCCTTTTCCTTTTCACTTTTTTTAAAAAGAAAAAAAATATATTAAATTTGTGATTGGTTGAATGTGGGGTATGGAGGTGGGGGGTGGGGTGGGTTTCGATGAGGAAGCCGGCGAGTTGTGGAATTCGGAGATTCTTGTACCCGCACGAGTTCATACACCCGAGGTGGTGTTCCTCGCGAACTCGGAGGCCTACTCGCCCTACGTGAGTTGGGTATAACGGACGGTCTAACGAGCAATGCCTCGCATTATTAGTTTTATGGATCGGACCCGCTATTATTACACTATATTACTAAAGAAATTGCTTAAAGGTTAATGATATTACTATATTTAGATAGACGTTTGAAGCATTAATTTATCATTTTGATACTCAACGTACCAGCAGCATCCTTGAATTATGCATTTAAATGGTGAACAAAAGAAAGTAAAAAACAAATGTACCAAGAAATCAATTGGACAACAACAAGTGGCTTAGCACATTTGCTTATTTTCAAGACATGATCCAAACAATATTGTATTATATACTTTCAGTTTCTTAATATTTATACATTTAGCATCCGACCAATCACTATACCACATGTCACTGTACTATATCACTGTTATAAAAAGAATTCCCAGACCAATTTTTATCACGACCCCAATCCAAATTTTATTTCATTTTCTACTTTTATTAATTGCACAAATAGTATACCAATATAAATATTTTAACTAATATGCATATGGCATAACGTACTATGACATTAAATAACTAAAAATTACATTAAAACTAATACAAAAAAATTGTGGGACATAATTAAATATTACCGAGATGTTACAGTCTAATTAATCCTTCCAATATGTTATAAGACATCCAAACTAATATTATGTGCATGTCCATGTTGTGTAATTCCTTCATACTACAAAGACTTGTTTCGATGTTTGTTCACAAATTTAATAGAAAGGTTAGAAATTTCAATAAGAGGATTTTTTTATTCGAAAGTCATGGTGTACTCTCTCTACCCCTCTCTCTTTTGTCTTCTTTGCTTTAGATCTAGGTTTGATGTGAGGGGTACGTTCTATGTTTTGTGGGATTTGGGTATTTAATTTTGGTGGCAAGATAGATATGGTATGCGTGTTTAGACAAAATCCATGTGTGGGTATTTGTTGCATATCAATGGTGTAAACTGAATGTGGTGGTGGTTTTGGTTGTTGTTGATCGATAATAGGAGGGCTTTAGCTAGTGACCCTTGTTGCGATGGTAGCATTCGGTGCCTTTGGCAAGATTATCCTTGTCGCACGATTTCTTGGGATTCTTTTGAACAATATCTTCATGCCCTTTTCCTTACTAGTGCTCGTCGCTTCTTTTTCTTGACGATCACAAGCTCTCGAATGAGCTATTGTGTGGCTTGCATAATATATGTTGTGAATTAGATATGATTGCACTAATTAACATCATACTTTCATTATTAATAGAGCAAATACATATAAATATCATGTAGCTTTTATAAAATGAAATTAGTCTCGTTATTAACTTATAAACAAAAACAACATGTGCTCATTTTCAACCATCTTAAGTTTGTCTAGTTGTAGGTAGTGTGATTTTTTTTAAAACATGAACTCAATTATCTTTAGGTAAACATAGTAAATAGTCAAATGAATTATATATATATATATAAAACGATCACAAAAATAATTAGACCGAATATATTTTATTATAATTTGACTTCTTTTAGAAATCTGCTAAAATGATAAAATCTCTGAATACTTATTTCATGCATTGTACTTTTATGCTTTGACACAATTTACCATAATATTACCATTTTTATCTATACTTTCTTATTTTGCCTAAGGTTATTTGAGATTGCATTTAAACGGTGATTTTTGAATTATTGTGAGTTCAAATTTGCTTATAGTGTTTGGTAAAATAAAGTTAAAAATCAATTATTTTCATTTTGAATTTTTACAAAACAAAGAATTAAAGAATCACTCCTCATCTATTACAAGAAAACATAATCTTATTAATAAAATTTGAAGTCTATATTATTACATAGACACTCTTGAGTCATATATAATGAAATTAATGTAATGATCAAGTAATAAATTAATCTAGTTTATCATATCAAACATTAAAAAAATTGATTGTCTGACAAGAGTAGGGATCTAGTACAAAAAATGTTATGATACTAAATGTAACAAGAGATCCCAACCATAGGATCTCTCCAAAATTCAGCAAAAAAAGTCAAAAAAAAACATAAAATTCGGATATTTAAAAAGTTAGAAAAGGGTAGAATGGTAAAATCAAAATTAGAAGAAACTTAACAGTTCCTGAGAAGAGAAACCCATGGTTAATCATCCCCCAAAATACACCCATTTTTATTAAACTCATTTTCATTCATCACCACCATCTCAGGCCAAATCTTTGGCATGATGCACAGGTCACAACTACTTAATGCACAACATACAATCAATGCACAGAATACAAACCTTTGATTCATATATTACATATAATGCATAAAGTACAACCATGTGATGCACAAAATAAAAAATATACACAGTTTGTTACATCTGATGCACATGAGACATGGCGCTGGCGGCGTTGATGCATCACCGGTGGTTCCGTCTTGAATCTGTCGTGGTGCAACGGCGGTGGTGGCTGATGCATAATCACTTTTACCATTTATAACCGTCGCCGATGCACACAACAACCGTTGCAAAAGAGGCGACGGGATTCACAGGAGGGTTTCGTGTGGCGGTGGTAGTCGGCAACGTCACAGAGGCGGCGACGGGTTTCACATAGGCAGCGGTGGCGGCTGCAACGACCACGTGAGCGGCAGTGGTGCGTTGAACTGAGATGTAGACGGAAAATTGAGGTCGGTGTATTGAGATTGTTTCTGACTTGGTGGATAGACTTAAAGCTGCTCAGTTAGAGGCCTTGAAGGATGAAAATTTGAAATCAGAAATCATGGTAAAAAGAAAAGCTGAGTTAATTGATGATTCTCGTGGATTAAAGACCTTTCAGTCTCGTATTTGGGTGCCAGTACTTGGGGAACTTCGAGATTTGATTATGTCAGAGGCTCACAAATCACGATTATCTGTTCACCCTGGTAGCACTAAAATGTATAACGATCTTAAAGTGCTATATTGGTGGCCTACGATGAAGACAGATGTTGCAAAATTCGTAGAATCATGTCATATATGTGCACAAGTCAAAGCAGAGCACCAGAAACCGTACGGGTCTTTAAAACAACTGAAGATACCTGAATGGAAATGGGAGCATATCACGATGGATTTTGTTACCAAACTGCCATGTACTCAGCGGAAACATGATATGATTTGGGTGATAGTCGATCGTTTAACGAAAAGTGCTCATTTTCTTGCCACCAGTGAGACAGCTTCACTCAGTAGACTGGCTCAGTTATATATTGATGAGATTGTTTCTCGGCATGGTATTCCTCTTTCTATTGTTTCTGATCGAGATCCCAGGTTTGTTTCTAATTTCTGGGCGAGTTTACATCGTGAATTGGGGACGCGTATTAATTTGAGTACCACTTATCATCCTCAGACAGACGGTCAGACCGAACGAACCATTCATTTTTTCTAATGTGTGTGTATAATGTGTAACACCCGCATTTAGGGTCCAGTTGTTCTTGGCAATTAGGTGAGTATTTAAGTATTATTTATTTAGTTACTCATTTTATTTAATTGTTAATTGCGTGATGCTATTGATGTTTTCGTGATAATTAATTGGTCTGCGAGACAAGAGATAAAATAGGAGATTTAATATTTTAATAAGATATTGATATCATATGATTTGGTTTTACATGAGGGTTCCAAATAATACCTCATTGCATGTTTTTGGTTTGAGTAGGACTGCTTTAATTAAGTTTCTGTATCTTAGATATCAGTATTTGCACTGTGTAGTGTAATATGTTAATTCTTGACCTATATATATAGCATGTGTATATGTGTGTGGCCGTTTTTTCGGCTTTGCTTCGTTGTGGAGGAGAACTCACCAAAACAAAAAAAACCACTCTCACTCAAGTAATTCTGTTTTCGAGTTCTAAAGCGAGGGTTAACGTTTGGATTTCGAGCAAGAGGTGATGTTGTGTTGTTTTTGTCGAGTTTTGATTAGGAAGTTCTTGAATGTTGAATGTTGGCCGTGCGAAGTGGAGTCCACTACGTGCGTAGTGACTCCATTACGTGCGTAGTGCTCAATGAAGAAGATGAAGTCGATGAGTTTTGGTCGCACGGAGTGTAGTCCACTACGTGCGTACCAGTGTCCAAATCGTGCGTAGTGTGTGTGAACCACTTCATACGTGCCAAAATGCAATACGTGCGTAGAGTGTTCACCACGTGCGTAGTGTGTTCACCACGTGCGCAGTGATTCGGATGTTATTTCAGTGAATGTTTTTATTGTTCTGTAGCCAATTAAAGTTGATGTTTTGCAATTGGAATGTAATTCCGATTACTGACTAAGTTATGATGTGTTTCAGGAAACGAGAAGGCTCAGTAAAATTAGAATACTGAGTGTGGTGTTGGAGAACACAGGTGAGTGGACTTTTAACTCACGAATTGTTTTGGTTGTAACGGTAATGGTTACAACATGTTGTAATGTCTTACTCTCTATTAGACTAAATGATCTGGTACTTGTTTTGTTGATGCCTTGGGCATACTTGATGTTTGGTTAACAGCTGTTTATTGGCACTGGGTGCATATGATGGGGTCAGCCATAGTGGGCTGGGTTCACTTGTCATCGGCTAATCAGTATTAGATCTGTTGATGCATGTGTTGCAACTTGAGGTGATTACTGTGTGAGAATGACAAGTGGGCTATCGGTAAACCTATGCTAGGCCAGCATTTGGTTGAAGGTTCGGCCGAACCGCCGGTCCTCTGTGATACTTGTTTATTTGATGATGCTTTTCGTTGTTTAAACTTTCATTCACTTAGCTTTGAGCTAATCCCCCACCATAAACTCCAACTTGCAGGTTGTTGAGCTGATTTGCTGTTGGGAGTTTTGCCAGTCTTTTTGGGGGAATGTCTGATACATTAACTCTGATATAATCTTTTTATGAGCCTGTATGTATATATATGTAACACTGGACTTGGTTAACTGACACTTGTGTCAGATGTTAAATCGTTTGTAATACTACTGTAAGTAAGTATATATTTGGTTGCTCGCTTCCGCAGGATTAATTTAATAAAAAATATATATATATATATATATATATATATAGCGGTGTTACAATTTGGTATCAGAGCCCTGGTTTGGGATGCGTGCACAGTTAGAGTGTTCAATTCTCAAATCTTGGCTCGAGTTTGGTCAGACATTCCTGATGTGGGTGGGATTTAGGGTGAATGCAAGTTTCTTTTGATGTTAGTTGTTGTTAGTAGGTTGTGTACTAACGGTTTACCTAATGAGTGTTGAGATGTTGTGATTGACACAGATATGGCCGATAATGAGAACCTGACTAATGCCCCCTTGACCCCAAGAAGAGCTGGTACTTCGGCGGCAGGTCCTTCAGAGATTCCTGTAACAGAGAGTGTTGAGGTTACCGAAGCTAATATTGATCTGGAAGAGTATATTTATCAGTTAGAGGATCAGTTACAAGAGCTTAGAGGAGAGGTACTTGAGCTTCAGAAACAGAAACAGGTACAGGCTTCTCAGGCACAAATCCCTCCAGCGATTTCTACTCAATCGGAGATTCCTCCAGTATCAGTACCTATTTTCTCTACACATCAGCCAACCCAGCCTCAGTATTTCTATCCAGTTATGTCTCAGGGATCTTATCTGTAACGCCACCCCTAACGAGTTTAAAATTAGAGTTAATTTAAACTTTTTAAACGTCGATTATCAAAAGTGTTGCAGCGGAATTAAACACCATTTACAAAAACTACAAGATTGACTCGGCTAATTAATTACAACAAAAAGGTTAGCCAAGTTCAAAGCTACAAGCGTTACCAACTAGTTCCGACCACCGGATCCATACAAACTACAACGTGTTCCCCAAAAGGTATATACAACAAAAGCTACCATCGGTACCCGCCTCACCAGGCCTCTAGCATCAACCTGCGAAAAAGGTAAATCTTGCACCGTTAGCTACAACTAGCTAGTGAGCACCAATTACACATAAGCAACAATAAGCAGGCTATCACGTATCAGAATAGCACACAAGGCTATCCTATCATATTGTGACGTGACAAACGTGTCAGCAGTAGTCGTATGTTGCAGGGGAGCTAACCCCGCTCAACAACCCAAAAGCAGTCCACATAGTACGCCAATTATCTATCATGTTGGTTCCCATCTATCAAGGAACCTTACTCCTTAGAGGAACGGCGGCCTGCAGGACCATTACCCAAGCGTATACTACTTGAGTACCGTTAATGCCCGGGTACTAACTCCCGTCTACCCGAAAACCCAGCCAAGTATTGACACCCGTCTACCTGACTGACCTCCGTGTTCTCCAATTCAGTGTCCGGACAAAACTTCATAAACAACTAGTTGATCCAATAAGGATCCAGTTCATGCGCGCATATAATCACAACAATATCTTTCATATCAACAATAATAATACTAAGCATGCTTGTGCAACTTTATCATAACATACCTCCATTTCCACGTATCAATACACCAATCATGTGTCAACATGTACTACAGATAACTTACCTACTGAGACTCATGGGAAACCGGTACTCACCTCGAAACTACAAGAGGCAGATATGCAATCGGGAATCCCAAGAGCACACAGAATCGTCCGAGTCACCTAACACCAATAAACATAGATAAACACCCCTTAGTACACACTACAACAGACAACACTAACAACTGTCTCAACAAAAGGTCAACATGGCTTCTGACAGCCTCCTACGGCCGCAGGAACATGTTCCTACGCCCGCAGAACAACATTCCAACATGTACTACGGCCGCAGTACATATTCACTACGCCCGTAGGAGTTCTTGCCAAAGAACCATGGCCTACGGCCGTAGTAACCATATCATACGCCCGTAGTCTTGTTTCCATCACCCGTAGGTGGTAATCCTCATAAATTCAATCCTACGGCCGTAGCAACCATTTCCTACGACCGCAGTAACATAAACAACACCCTACGGCCGTAGTAACATCATACTACGCCCGTAGGAACCATATTTACAGCGTGATCTTACCCTGTTCGTAAACAGACGCTGTTTTACGGGTTTTTACATCAAAATCCCACTTGAATCCATATTCAAGTGTTTATACAACATTTCTAACATATATACTAACTTACTAACATGATTTGGACACAAGAACAACATCAAAACACTTCTAAATCTTCACTTTGACACCACACACACAAGGACATGAAGAACTAGGTTTTTAGCTTCAAGAACACTTACTAGGATGAAGAAGATAAGGCTCAAGAGCAGATTTAGCACCCAAGTCCAACTTCTAATCCGAATCTAACTTTGATTCTTTACTTGATTTCCTTCTCAAATTCAAAAACCCCAAGTGTATGTGTGTGTGTAAAGGTTCACGTATGTATGTATGTGTAGAAGTATGTATGTGTTTTAAGCTTATCCAATAAAGAAGAAAGAGGCTATAGGCCGACTTAACAAGTTAATACCCCAACTCGGGTATTTCGTTCTCCTATTCAACTTAAAACTCAACTTAGGGTTATCCGTTTCAACTAACGGAGATATTTTTGGAACCATTATCCAAAACCGTTCAACTATTTGTCAACATGATCAACTTATGACACTTTTCATCATACTACATTTTTATCCACATTTAACACCAGTTAACACCATTTAACACCAATTAGCACCAATTCATGTTTAAAACACCAATTAACATTTAGGACACCATTTAACAACATTTTATACTACAGTTAGCAACAAAACACCAATTAAAGTCAACGTACAACTGTTAAAGCTACATGTACTACAGTTTACCACTAGGCCCCATTTTGGGGTGTTACATTATCAGTATCCTTTGGTTGGGTACCCACCTCAGAAGGGACCCAAGAAATGTCAGTTCAAGGATTTTCGAGATTGTAAACCAAAGGAATACTCAGGGAGCACCAATCCTGCTGAAACTCTAGAATGGTTGAAAGGAATAACGAGAATTTTGGATATTTGTAATTGTGAAGAGGAGCTTCGAGTTACCTATGCCCAGAGTATGCTTACAGGGGATGCTTCAGCTTGGTGGGAATCGTTGACAGCTCACCTCACCCCGGAGCAGATGAAATCCATTACCTGGGAACAATTCCAGAATAAAGTTCTTGAACAGTATTGTGGTGAATTTGAAATGGATAAAATCAGAAAGGATTTCTTGAGTTTGCATATGACCGAGAGGATGACAGTTGATGAATTAATCAAACAGTTTAATGAGAAATTGAGATTTGTAAAGCAGTGGGTGCCAACCGAACGTTCTCAGATACAACACTTTGTTGGAGCTTTGTTACCAGAATACAGGGGTAATACCCGTCTAGCTAACACTTTGTCTCAAGCCTTCACCTTAGCTAAATCAGCCGAGGGAGATGTTAAGGCACGTGACCAGATGAACAGGGATAAAGCTGCCTTGCAGAAACCAAAGACAGAACAGACTGGTTCTCAGCAAAAGAAGAAATGGCAGGGTAACCAGGGATAGGGTAGGCAGAACCCTAGGGCAGCTGTGGGTGGTTCAGGTCAGAGGTCTCTATGGTGTAGAAACTGTAGGTCTTCCCACACCGGACCTTGTACACCCCAGACCTCGCGATGTATTAGATGTGGTGGATTGGGACACGAGGTAAAAGATTGTAAATTTCCTCGTAACGTGTGCTGGAATTGTCAAAAAGAGGGTCACAGATCAGGAGAGTGTCCTTCTGCAAGGAAGACGGGGTCAGGTTCAGGGGCAATTACAGTTGGGGGATCATCATCTCAGTCTGGCCAAAAGAGAAAGAATCCTCCTGCACCCGAGGGTAGAGCTTTTCGGATGACAGTAGATGATGCTACTGCCACCGATGATGTCATCACTGGTACGTTTCTTGTAAATTCTGTACCTGCACGTGTGTTGTTTGATTCAGGGGCTAACCGCTCCTTTATTTCTATGGCTTTCTGTGATAAATTGAAATTGCCTACTTCACATGTTACTGATTCTCTAGAAGTAGAAATAGCTAATGGTAAGATGGTTCCAGTCACAATGGCTGTGTCTGGAGCTAGAATTGATATTTATGGTACTTGTTTTCCAGTCTCTTTTCTGTTAATGCCTATATCTGGATTTGATGTTGTTTTGGGAATGGATTGGTTGAGCCAGAATAGAGCCAGTATTAAATGCCATAAGAAGTTGATTTCTTTTCCTTTATCTGACGGGTCACGCGTAGTGGCTCGCGGAGAGAGGTCTTTTTCTACCTTCCCTATTATTTCGTTTATGAAGGCTAGAAAATCTTTGGCCAAAGGGTGTGAATCGTTTCTGGCTTATGCTATTGATGTCAAAAAGGAGAAGCAAGTTATTTCTGATATTCGGGTAGTTTTGGAATACCCGGAAGTGTTTCCTGATGAGTTACCAGGATTGCCTCCAGTTCGTGAGGTAGAATACAGAATTGATCTAATTCCTGGTTCGAGTTCCGTGGCTAAAGCCCCTTACAGATTAGCTCCTGCTGAAATGCGAGAAATGATGACTCAGATTCAGGAATTGTTAGATAAAGGCTTTATTCGTCCTAGTTCATCTCCGTGGGGTGCTCCGGTCTTATTTGTTAAAAAGAAAGATGGTACTCTACGAATGTGCATTGATTATCGGGAATTGAATAAAAGGACAGTTAAAAATAAATACCCTTTACCTAGGATTGATGATTTGTTTGATCAGCTACAGGGTGCTTCTTATTTTTCAAAGATTGATTTGCGTTCAGGTTATCACCAAGTACTTGTTTCTGAAAATGATATTGCTAAAACTGCGTTTCGTACCAGATATGGTCATTATGAGTTTTTAGTGATGCCTTTCGGTCTAACTAACGCCCCTGCTGTGTTCATGGATTTAATGAATCGGATTTGCCGGCCGTTTTTGGATAAATTTGTAATTGTGTTTATCGATGACATTTTGGTATATTCAAAAACCGAATCTGAGCACGAGCTTCATTTAAGGCAAGTTTTAGAGACCTTAAGACAGAATCGTCTTTTTGCGAAGTTTTCTAAATGTGAATTCTGGATGCGAGAAATTCAGTTTTTGGGACATATTATTTGTAAAGATGGGGTTAAAGTTGATCCAGCTAAAGTTGAAGCGGTTATGAACTGGAATTCCCCTAAATCACCATCTGAGATTAAAAGCTTTCTGGGTTTGGCGGGCTACTATCGCAGATTCATCAAAGATTTCTCAAAGATTGCGAGTCCTTTGACGAAGTTAACCCGTAAAAATGTACCGTTTAAGTGGAATGAAGAACAAGAATTAGCTTTTCAGACTTTGAAACAGCTGTTGTGTCAAGCCCCTATTCTTGCTCTACCTGATGGATCTGATGATTTTGTAGTATATTGCGATGCTTCCTTTGCAGGTCTAGGATGTGTTCTAATGCAGCGTGACAGAGTTATTGCCTATGCTTCTCGTCAATTGAAACCACACGAGAAGAACTATCCAACCCACGATTTAGAGCTTGCGGCGGTGGTTTTTGCATTGAAACTGTGGAGGCATTATTTATATGGTACTAAATGTGTTATCTGTACTGATCATAAAAGCCTGCAATATATATTCTCCCAGAAGGAGCTTAATATGCGGCAAAGGCGATGGCTGGAATTGATTAAAGATTACGATTGTGAGATTCTGTACCACCCAGGAAGAGCAAATGTGGTAGCAGACGCTTTGAGCCGTAAGGGAGCGGGTGATAATATCCGATTCATGCGTATTGAGATTGTTTCTGACTTGGTGGATAGACTTAAAGCTGCTCAGTTAGAGGCCTTGAAGGATGAAAATTTGAAATCAGAAATCATGGTAAAAAGAAAAGCTGAGTTAATTGATGATTCTCGTGGATTAAAGACCTTTCAGTCTCGTATTTGGGTGCCAGTACTTGGGGAACTTCGAGATTTGATTATGTCAGAGGCTCACAAATCACGATTATCTGTTCACCCTGGTAGCACTAAAATGTATAACGATCTTAAAGTGCTATATTGGTGGCCTACGATGAAGACAGATGTTGCAAAATTCGTAGAATCATGTCATATATGTGCACAAGTCAAAGCAGAGCACCAGAAACCGTACGGGTCTTTAAAACAACTGAAGATACCTGAATGGAAATGGGAGCATATCACGATGGATTTTGTTACCAAACTGCCATGTACTCAGCGGAAACATGATATGATTTGGGTGATAGTCGATCGTTTAACGAAAAGTGCTCATTTTCTTGCCACCAGTGAGACAGCTTCACTCAGTAGACTGGCTCAGTTATATATTGATGAGATTGTTTCTCGGCATGGTATTCCTCTTTCTATTGTTTCTGATCGAGATCCCAGGTTTGTTTCTAATTTCTGGGCGAGTTTACATCGTGAATTGGGGACGCGTATTAATTTGAGTACCACTTATCATCCTCAGACAGACGGTCAGACCGAACGAACCATTCATTTTTTCTAATGTGTGTGTATAATGTGTAACACCCGCATTTAGGGTCCAGTTGTTCTTGGCAATTAGGTGAGTATTTAAGTATTATTTATTTAGTTACTCATTTTATTTAATTGTTAATTGCGTGATGCTATTGATGTTTTCGTGATAATTAATTGGTCTGCGAGACAAGAGATAAAATAGGAGATTTAATATTTTAATAAGATATTGATATCATATGATTTGGTTTTACATGAGGGTTCCAAATAATACCTCATTGCATGTTTTTGGTTTGAGTAGGACTGCTTTAATTAAGTTTCTGTATCTTAGATATCAGTATTTGCACTGTGTAGTGTAATATGTTAATTCTTGACCTATATATATAGCATGTGTATATGTGTGTGGCCGTTTTTTTGGCTTTGCTTCGTTGTGGAGGAGAACTCACCAAAACAAAAAAAAACCACTCTCACTCAAGTAATTCTGTTTTCGAGTTCTAAAGCGAGGGTTAACGTTTGGATTTCGAGCAAGAGGTGATGTTGTGTTGTTTTTGTCGAGTTTTGATTAGGAAGTTCTTGAATGTTGAATGTTGGCCGTGCGAAGTGGAGTCCACTACGTGCGTAGTGACTCCATTACGTGCGTAGTGCTCAATGAAGAAGATGAAGTCGATGAGTTTTGGTCGCACGGAGTGTAGTCCACTACGTGCGTACCAGTGTCCAAATCGTGCGTAGTGTGTGTGAACCACTTCATACGTGCCAAAATGCAATACGTGCGTAGAGTGTTCACCACGTGCGTAGTGTGTTCACCACGTGCGCAGTGATTCGGATGTTATTTCAGTGAATGTTTTTATTGTTCTGTAGCCAATTAAAGTTGATGTTTTGCAATTGGAATGTAATTCCGATTACTGACTAAGTTATGATGTGTTTCAGGAAACGAGAAGGCTCAGTAAAATTAGAATACTGAGTGTGGTGTTGGAGAACACAGGTGAGTGGACTTTTAACTCACGAATTGTTTTGGTTGTAACGGTAATGGTTACAACATGTTGTAATGTCTTACTCTCTATTAGACTAAATGATCTGGTACTTGTTTTGTTGATGCCTTGGGCATACTTGATGTTTGGTTAACAGCTGTTTATTGGCACTGGGTGCATATGATGGGGTCAGCCATAGTGGGCTGGGTTCACTTGTCATCGGCTAATCAGTATTAGATCTGTTGATGCATGTGTTGCAACTTGAGGTGATTACTGTGTGAGAATGACAAGTGGGCTATCGGTAAACCTATGCTAGGCCAGCATTTGGTTGAAGGTTCGGCCGAACCGCCGGTCCTCTGTGATACTTGTTTATTTGATGATGCTTTTCGTTGTTTAAACTTTCATTCACTTAGCTTTGAGCTAATCCCCCACCATAAACTCCAACTTGCAGGTTGTTGAGCTGATTTGCTGTTGGGAGTTTTGCCAGTCTTTTTGGGGGAATGTCTGATACATTAACTCTGATATAATCTTTTTATGAGCCTGTATGTATATATATGTAACACTGGACTTGGTTAACTGACACTTGTGTCAGATGTTAAATCGTTTGTAATACTACTGTAAGTAAGTATATATTTGGTTGCTCGCTTCCGCAGGATTAATTTAATAAAAAATATATATATATATATAGCGGTGTTACATAATGTACATGGTATAATACTATAAGCCTAGTTTAGTTAATCTATTATGAGTTAACTGTGAAAATGCTAATAATTGCTTAAAGATTTTAGATTACCACTCTAAAAGTCAAAACCCTTTGACCTACTACAAGAAAACACCCTTTTGTGTTGAACAAATCCGTTAGAAAAGACCATGCTCCTCATATTTCCCACAAAATCGACCATTGATAAAAAACTTCACGGGGAAACAATTTCACTCAGATTTTCCAAGGATTTCGCATGAAATTTGTGGAAAATTTGTTGACTCAAATTTATTGGATATTTGTTGAACATTTTCACCGGATTTGGTCAATAGAAAATCTCTTTTTGATGTCTAGTTATGTAGTAGTGACCGTTTGGGAAGAAAACCAAGAAATCATTAATTCATCAAAAAATTGATTGTTAGTTTGTAGTGAAATCATACAAATTATATAAAATCATTTTACCCTTTGGGACGAAGTCACACAGTCTGATAAGAAGAAACAAAATTAATAATCACAATCCTTATTCAATTTGAGAGAAAATGATATCATAGAATTATGTGAAAGGTAGAATTCGGAAAATTAACTTAATTAAGACATCTGAAATTGAAATGCTTCTGATTTCTCATACTCGTCTAAACTTTTCTTTAATCTTTGTTTATTGATTTCTAGTTTAATGTTATTCATTGTTTAGATTAGATTTCAATAATTCAACTTCTTACTTTTTGTCTGTTTTGCTTAGTCAAATGATTTATTGCAATTAATTGGTATTTGCATATTAGTTTGTTTACTGGTTTACTTAATATAATTGTTCAATTGGTATTTGCATATTAATTGCTTATTTCGTAATTGGTTAACAAATTATTGTTAGCATATTAGTTTGTTTATTTTTTAGGTTGCTTAATTGGTATATGATAGATTTTTATTCTTGAACCACTATTTAATTATAAGTTTTACTTAGTTTGTGATTGGTTGTCAATTGTATATTTTCGTTTATTGTTGTAGTTAAGTATGTACAATTATAAGTTTCTTGGTCAACGTTTTACATAGTTTAGTATTTTTTGAGGCCCATTTTTTTAGTTTTGCCCCCGGACCTAGAAAATATTTAAGACGGCTCTGTTTGAAACGTGGGTGGGATAGGTAAGGAAGTGGAGAGAGAATTATTATAGGTTACCCAATATACCTTTTATCTAAAAATGACAAGTGACAGTCTCTCCTATTCAAATCAAAATACTATTATTCTAAATCCATTTTATATTATAACTAATTACTATTTTATTCCAATTTCTAAAATCATATAATCTAAACATAAACAGAAACACAAAAAAGACTGTTATGTATGCAGTAAGCCGTTAGCTAGCTAGCGTACCCCATCTTTTCCATAGGCCATTCCCTCACCTTCAAAGCATTTTCTTACTCATAAATGAACCCATTACAAAAAACCATATATCAACATCTTTTCACATGTTTTTTACTCTCAAAGATAACCCACCCTTCTCATGCATGAATAATCTTCCATAATATCCCAATTTGCATGAAATTTTTCTCTAAAAATCTTTACTCTTAATTATAATATTATCTTTTCATTAAACATATATTTGAACACATGTCTTATACCTATGATTCATTTTTCACGATGATAACATCTCAGACAACTAGTATTTATTCTCGAGTAGTCAATTATTAAAAAGTTGCCAAACAAAACCATGCTTTGTCCCAACACTTGTCATGTGCCTCGGACCAACATCAAAATTATATATCTAATGATAATCATTTCAATTAATATAATAAAAACAAACTTCACTTTAATTATATAATTCCATTTCTCTAGCTCTCTCGATATCTCTCTATATATCTATCTATCTATCTATATATCTATATATAAGTCATGCAAATTTTTCAAAATTAATCACAACCTTCAATTTCAAAATTATTTCATTCTCAAAATAATTTTGGAAAGATTGATATGAGTAATTTGAATTCAATTTTAAATCTATTGGAAAGATTAATACTCGTGCGTGCACGGACCAATAAACTAGTATGTATATATATATATATATATATATATATATATATATATATATATATATATATATGTTTATACAAAGTTCATGCATGCAAAATAATCTAATCTCGATCACATTCTCCTCGTTATTTTCTCTCATCAGAACCCATCAATGTCGTTTTCAGTTGAGTCACCGGACTTTAGTCACCGGAAAACAGAATATACAATCAAAACCAACGGTATTTCTTATTGGGTGAATCAAACCAACTTTAAACTTGGTTGGATTTGCCAAAAAAAGGTTAATCCCACATTAAGGAAACAGATTTTAAGGGATGTTAACTGCCATGTTAAACCAGGGGAGATCACGGCGGTTGCTGGTCCAAGTGGTGCCGGAAAAACAACATTGCTCGAGATTCTCGCCGGAGTTATCCCGCCGTGTAGAGTCTCCGGTCACGTTTTAGTCAATGAACGGCCAATGAATCCGAGTGTTTTCCGGAGAATTTCGGGATATGTCACTCAAGAAGATCTACTTTTTCCGCTTCTTACCGTTGAAGAAACTCTCCTTTATAGCGCTCGGTTAAGGCTCCACGGCGGGCTTGAAAAAGCGAAAAACAGAGTTAGAGAGTTGCTGGTGGAGCTGGGGTTATACCAAGTCGCCGGAGAAAGAGTCGGTGATGGTACCGGAAACCACCGTGGGATTTCTGGTGGCGAGAAACGAAGGCTTTCGATTGGTGTAGAGTTAGTCCATGATCCCGCGGTTTTACTTATGGATGAACCAACTTCAGGGCTAGACTCTGCTGGCGCACTTCAACTCATGTTGATGCTTAAATCAATGGCTAAAGATCACCGGAAAACTACTGTTATAACAATTCACCAACCGGGGTTTCGAATACTTGAACTTTTGGATCAAATTATATTGTTAGCAGCCGGAACTGTGGTTCACCATGGCTCACTTGACCACCTTCACCACCGGCTCAAATCCGCCGGCCATTTCATCCCTCGACAAGTAAACGTGCTCGAGTTTTCCATCGATGTTATCGAAACCTTAATCCCAGATGTCGAATTAGAGGCAGGTTTCAATCTTGTTGAAGCTAAAAACCAATCTGATCGCATAAAACAAGATAATGATTATCATCTTATGTATGCAAATTCTCCATTTTCCGAGGTGAGGATACTTAGCCAAAGATTCTGCTACAACATTTTCAGAAGCAAACAACTTTTTATCGCGAAAATGTTTCAAGCAATGTTTGTGGGGGTCGTATTAGGGACCATATTCAACAACATTAATCGGTTTCAAATGCAAACTCAAATTGGGTTCTTCGCATTTAACTTAACGTTCTTGCTCTATTCTTCATCCGAAGCTTTGCCTATTTTCTTGCAAGAAAGAAGAATTCTAATGCGAGAGACTTCAATCGGTGCCTATCGAGTGTTATCTTACACTTTAGCCAACACTCTCGTGTTCATCCCGTTTCTTTTGATCGTAGCACTTCTATACACCATCCCAACCTATTGGCTAGTCGGGTTACGAAGAGATATCGATGGGTTTCTCTATTTTTCACTAATCGTTTGGATGGTTTTACTGATGTCGAATTCTTTCGTGGCTTGTTTTAGTGCACTTGTCCCCAACTTTATGATCGGGATCTCTTTGCTTGCGGGACTAATGGGGTCGTTCTTTCTGTTCTCGGGGTACTTCATATCGAACAACGACATACCCAAATACTGGATGTTTATGCATTATTTGAGCCTTTTTAGGTACCCGTTTGAGTGTTTTTTGTTAAACGAGTTCGGAGGGTCGAACGCAAGACGAAGGTGTCTCGAGCGGTTTGAAGATGGATGTTTGATGTATGGTGAAGATTTCTTGAAGAAGGAAAACATCAAGGAGATACAAAAATGGCATAATTTGGGGATGATGTTAGTGTTCATCTTTGGGTATAGGTTTATTTCATTACTAGTGTTATGTTACAAGTCTTACAAGACTAGAAACTAAAAAATCATCGATCGATCTTTTTAGAGTTTAAGGTTTAGAATTTAGAATTTAAAATATCGTTTAGGAGTTCAAGATTACTGTAAGTTGGTTATTACGATGCTTGAAAAGTTTTTCGAGCATCTTGACTTAGCTAATTAATATTGTTTAATTACTATGTATGTTTCGTAACATTGTATTGGTTATTTGGATCTTATAACGGTTCTTGCTAAGAAGTACGGTTAGGAAAAGTAATTAGGCACGTAAAATGCCTGTTTGCAAAAAAGCCACGAGAAAATTGCGTTTGAAGATGTTTTTGGTGAAGACTTGCTAAATCTATGTTCGACACACGTTTCTTGCGTATACAACTGGTTCAACTTAAATACTAAACACGAAATAAGAAGCAAACGTTTTTGCTTAACACTTGTTCCATTAGCATATATAGTTTGAACGATCATTTTTCGTTATTTAAATTGTGGATTGATAATAATTATAGCAGATTTTGGTGCGGCTATAACAGTGCCACGTGTCTGTAACAATAACTAACATCTTTGTTATCACTAATTCGAGATAGATGGAAAGCGGTAATTTGATCGACTCTTTATCTAATTTGGAGACATTGAAATAGTGTTAGTTTAGGATCGATTTGGATGCGCAGACTCGCATTTTCTTTTTCCTGTTTGTATAGATCTTTTTGGAGCCTTCGGAGTTTTGTTTTGCTTCTCGCAAAGCCTCTAGCGATTGCCCTTTAGGTGATTGTTTTAGTAAGGGATCGAGACACCCTTCAAGCGTTAAACGAATGTAGATAACAAACAAGACAAACAACACATGATATAACATGGTTCGGATAGAATCACGACCTACGTCCACAGGTAAAAACAGAAACCTTTTTATTAACTCAAAGTATTAGACGTACATATAACTGAATCTCAGGTTTGATAGTTATAACTAAACAAGAAATCCTAATTTTAATTAGGAAAACCTAATGTAACAAAATTAGAAGATTTGGCCGCCACACCAACACCAAAAATAACTTGGGTTGAAGGTGCCTTCTCCACGCCGTGGAGCATCGAATGTTGTGTCAGACATACTATACACATTTATACTTAGAATAATCACTAAATACCCTATTCACAAGTTTAGGTCATGCATTTTACTTATGCTCACTTATTTGACTGTGCTTCAATGGACGTCTCTAACTATGGTTAAGTCCAGGTAGCACACTCAGTGTGCACCCGAATCTCTTAAATGTAGGCTATGATACAAAGTTGTAATGTCCTGTTTTCTAAAACTGAATTTAATAGAAAATCTCATAATTTAAAACAAATTTTCGTTTAACCAAATATTTAAACAAGATGATACAGCAGCAGGAGTAATAAAAATCATTTAATACATTAAATAATAAACATATTATAGTGCTTGAAAACATTAATTCTAAAATACGTTTATTTAAAAGTCGGGCAACAATTGGCGTAACTAAAACTTTAAAGCAAAATGGTTGCACACACGAGCTCATCCACTAGATCATCATCTTCGCATTTTGAAATACCTGAAAAGGTTAAAAGTACCCGATAAGCTATAAAGCTAAGTTAGCATCTCAAAATCGATATATTACATATAAAGTAGTTTCACATTTATTCTATAATAAATTCTTTTTGCACAAACCATTTCTCTGTAACATATATGGTTTCTTAACATCCCTTGAATTTTATTACACAAGATCTCTTTTATTCCATTATCATAATATCTCAACATAGCTCTTTAGATCATACAACTTTTGTTATCATATACACTACCCAATTATTTTCCATATATACTTGTATTTTGTTCATTCACTTTATGATATTCATATTCATGAAATCACTTATAATGTATTCTATGAAGTATATGTGCTTTCTCCTCTGGAGATGGATAGTCATCCGTCCACTAAATATATCATATATTATATTGATGTCATCTTAGTGTTGTTAGTCACGCAACTTATAATTTCACTGTGGATTTATGTCTCACTATAATTTCTTGATATTAATACACATAGACATACTTTTTATCATTCCATTTGTTTATACCATAATAAATAGTATAATATATCCACATGAGTTCTATTTCACTTCACACCTTAAATATTTCATGTCCAATAATATGGTTAGTAAACACCTTAATCATACTTTTATTCATCTCTATTTATATGGCTTTAACATATAGTCACTTATATAGAATTATTATGATTTCATTCATTCATTCTTAAATACATTAGTATACAGATCATCTTTCTTATAGAAATTATTAGATATACATTTCTCATATAACAATAGTTCATGTTTATGTTCATGAATCCAACTTCATATGTTACGCATAATCAATCTTGTGTCACCATATATATTTGCATATGTTTAACACAAGGTATATATAGTTCTACTATATTATATCTACAAGTAACAGTTTCGAGACACTCTTCATGACTTCCAAATGTCTCCACTTGTCATTCCCTAAGTAATGATAATATAACAATCCCGATAGAGGCCTACATGGCCTGTGTTAACCCTACACGGCATGTGTCCAAACCTGCACGGCCCGTGTTGGACCTACATGGCCTGTGCCAGTCTACATTGCCTGTGTTCAGGCTATATGGCCTACCTACACGTCCTACCAATACCTACACAACCCATGTTAAATCACACGGCCTTTGTTAGTCTACGTGACCTGTGTTCAGCCTACATAACTACCTACATGGCCTTCCAAAAGCTACACAGCCTATGTTCTTCACTTAACAGCAGTGTTCTTGCCTTTGCCTAAACAACTGCTATTAATTCAAAATACTCGATTAAATCCAAATCATCAACATGCAATTGTTAATCTATGTTCTACAAGTGTTAAAATGACTAAATCATCCATAAAACAATACACGCAATGCTAAATTTCATCATAAAAAGATTAATCTTGTACTTTCTCTTTCTAAAACATATGAACACAACTACACAAGAATTGAGATACTAACCTTCACTTTCCTAGATCAAATGGGCTAAAATCTTGTTATAAACTTGTTCATTTTCTTAATCCTTGCTCCTCTTTGTTTAAACATCCCTTAATCCTTGATTAATCTTCCTTTAATCTCTTTCTCTCTCTAGTTCTTTCTTTAATCTCACACACACAAACACCATCCAACACATACTACTATGTGTAGTGTGTGTAAACTCTTTTCTTTATTGCTATATGCTTAAAAACATGGGTATAATACCCCTTTCCAACTTGCAACGTACTAGATAAATTTTTAAATATTACTTATTGTTGTTTTCTATTAAATATTTCTATCTAGAGGAGAATTTTTAAAGTTCGAATGTTAAAAGAACACTCGAAGACAACCAAAATGACTAGCACTTACTAGAAAGTCATAATCGTAAACCTACTAGACAACCTCCATACAAATATCCACCCCCATCCAACTATTCATGTGGATGTATAACAATCGTAATAAAAAATACCGCTAGTATACAATAATCACATGCAAATAGAAAGAATCATTATCATAGTAGATAAAAAAAATACCGCTTCATAACCGTAAATCAGTTTTAGAAAACAAAGCGTAATCAACTTTTGCAAAAGTATAGGTAAGTTTCACAATTACCATTTCTTTTAAACCTTTAGGCTTCATTTGCTTCCTTCTTGAACCTTGCAAAGCTCTATGACTATTTTGAAAACTGGACCGAACCGGCCGGTTGAACTTTTCAACCACAAACCATGATTAAATTTGGCTAAAAACTGCGACTAAACCGGGCAATTATAGACCAGACGGTTACATAAAAACCGGAATGAAACCGGTGAACCGGAGCAAACCGTATAGAACCGGCCTCTACTAAGACTTTGTAACCAAAATCTAAGGTGATGGTAGACCTAAATATAGGCAATTGCGTTTCTTTCTTACGAAGTAATCTGGGTTAGTAAAAGATATTTATAGCCATGATGATCTCTTTGTTTTCCTTCAACTATCATGTGGGATGAGGTAGTTTTTGTTTGTTTTTTTCCCTTCGGATCCCTTCAAGTAAATACTTTTGGTTTTAATCGTCTTTTTCTCTTTTTTATTTTTATTTTCCCGACGTATTATTTAAACTTCAATACTTTATTTCAATAATTAATATTTAAACTTATATGTATATTTAGATTAGATGATTAATAGTAAATTTATTTAAGTGTTGAAGATTGAAGAGTATAGCAGAATTTAAAAGTAGTAAAATTTAATGTTTAGTAATATATATTTTCAATTTTCAATTTTTTAAATTATAAGTGTTAGAATTGGTTGTTTTATGTAAGTTAAAAAATGTAATCACATATTTTTTGTATTTATATACTTTTATAATATTTAAATTAATAATTATATCATCTGTTTTTTAAATACGGTTTAACCGGTCCGACCCGTTGAACCGATAAACCAGTATGACGTCCAGTTTAATGACTAGTCCAGTTTTCAAAACCGAACCTGCATCTTCACCCTTGAAGATTCACCTTCTTAGATAAGAAGATATCACAAACCAATCCTTCATGTCTCATAGCTAACCACGTATCCTTCAATTTTTGGGAAGTTTGTTACGTAGTAAGACCAGATGTTCCTCCTCTGATGATCCTTGAAACACCCTTGTTTGTCATTGTTCCTCCCATAACCTTGTTCTTCGGTTGACTTCCTTCGTCTTCCTGCCTGTCATTACTCCTCCGGTAACCATGTTCCTCGGCTGACTTTCTTGCTATTTTCCTTGTGAAAATACATAATACAATCTGTTCGTGATTCATGTCAGTTCTTCATCGTATCCCGATCTATTATATCTGTATGGTCATGATTTTGATTGTCTTCGTCTGGTGTATCGATGTCTTCTAATCCACTGTTCTTAATCCTTTTCGGTTCTAAATTAATCGATCTTTTTTCTTGATTCTGATTGATTTATTCTGATAGATTCTTTTCGCTTCTTCAATTTCGGTTCGATAGATGTGTTCTGTTATTCCGGTTCGTCTGTTCTTCATAATTTGTTCTTGATAATCGCTTGTGATATGTCATCGATTGATTTGATTTGGTTTGTGTTATGCAATTCAAGATGGCGTTTCTTGATCACATTGTTCTTGTTTCGATCTAATTTCTTTATTGATTGCCCAGTTTTGATCTGTTTGATATACTCGTAGCTGATTGATACTCCTGGTTGTCTTCTCCATTCTCCTGGTTATCGTCTTCTTCTTTTCCCACCTAGTAATCAAAATCACTTCATCATACAAATACTAGTTAACTACATATCCAAACATGATATGCAATTCTTTTTAATCATAATCGACTTATTCAAACATATTGTTATAATTGGAAATTAATAAGCTGTTTTAATCCATATCCAAACACCCATGAAGCAGTTAAAATTACATGATCATTGGCATTATAAAATTTATCATAAAAATAACAATGATAAACCGTGAATCAGTGATACATGTAAAGATTTCATGATATACAACAAAACTTACAATAAGTTGTTTTGAAATACACATTACATGAGAAATCGAATATGTAAATTATATTACCAAAGGAAGCAAAGTAGCACAATGAACCTTTTAACACTAATAAAAAGTTAAAAACTAGATATATTTTATATATGTAAGTCCAAGACTTAGGGAAAGAGCCCATGACAATTTTGGACTTCTGCAGCAAGAAGGTTGACCTCAAAAGTCAAAATATAGGCAAGACTAGTATCAGAATGATCAAATGAAACCATATGAAATAATTAAAACAAACCCACATAAAAATTAGTGGTAAGAACTAATTATGGAATAGAATATTAAAAAAGAAGAATTTTTTTTTAAAAATGGATTATTTCGAGATTCTGAGCGTAAACCGTCACCTAGCTGATATTTGCAGGAGCATGATACATGACAAGAATGTTCCAGGTCGGTTTTGGGCGGAGGCAATGAAGACTGCATCGTATGTTATAAATCGTATTCCACAGTTTACACTATGTTTCACTATTTGAAAAATTGTTCAAAATGAAACCCAATGTAACAATGTAAGTCACTTTCGAGTATTTGTATGTTACGTATTTATTCCTAACCATTTACGTCATAAAATGGACAAGAAAGCTATACGACGTATATTTGTCGGCTATGATCAAGAAAGAAAAGGGTGGTGCTGTTGTGATCCAACTAGTGGCAGGTGTTTTGTGTCACGAAATGTTGTGTTTGATGAAAACTCATCATGGTGGTCCTCGAATCAAGATACACTTCCTTATTCTGATGTACTCGAGGAATTTTTAGAGTCATCAAGGACCTACTTGAATGTAGATGAAGGTGAAACAATTATTGAAGAAAGTGATGCTTGTGTCCAAGAACAACAGCCATGACAAACTGGGGTGTATCATACACCTAATGGCCAAGATGACAGCAATAAATCAACTGGTCTCAGGAGATCAACCAGATTGAGACGTCCCAACCCTCGTTATGCTAATGCAGCAATTGTTGAGTAAGAAGAATATGAACCATAATCATTTAAGCAGGCTCGAGTTAAACGAGAATAGATAAAGGCCATGGAAGAAAAGATGATGGCATTAAAGAGAGACCAATCATTGGAGTTGGTTCCAAAGCCTAGTGAAGTTAAACATATTTCATGTAAATGGGTTTACAAGATTAAACGAAAAGCAGATGGATCCATTGACCGGTTCAAGGCTCGACTAGTTGCACGCGGTTTTTCTCAACAATATGGATTGAATTATGAAGACACTTTCAATCCTGGGGCAAAAGTTAACTACAATTCGAGTTCTACTAGCCTTAGTTGCAAGTAAAAGTTGGGATCTTTGGCAGATGGATGTAAGTAATGCTTTCTTGTATGGAGACTTAGATCATGTCATCTATATGGAACAACTGACTGGGTTTGAGAGTGTGGCACATCCAAGGGCCTGGTTTGGCAAGATAGCCGAGCTCCTAGAGCATAATGGCTATCATAGTACCATTTCTGATATTTAGAGAGAGGGTTTAGGGTTGAAAAAATTCTGGGAGATGAGAGAGAAATTCTGGGAGAGGCAAAGATTCCAACATAGCAGAGAGTTTCAAAGGCACGAGTTATGGAAGGGGGGAGCATGAAGCATCAGGTAAAGGAAAGCACAGGCAAGCAAGAGGGGATCCAAGACATTATAATTCAAAGAATGCTAGGTCAATTTTTTTCTACAACTTTCCTGAAGGAACGGGAGTCATAAAGTTGTGGGAGCTATTCAAACACTATGGGAAAGTAATAGATATATATGTTTCTAGAAGACATTTAAGGAGTGGGCATAGATTTGGTTTTGTCAGATATGGAGTTATTGAGAATCTGGAATCACTGTTAAGGAGATTAAATGGGGCATGGATTGGATCTTACAAACTGAGATGCTTTAAAGCAAAAAGTATAAATGATGTATCAGGCAAAACTAAAGCATTTACTGGAAATTCTGAAAGCAAGAACAGAAGGTTCTTTGACAACAAAAACAGTAGTAACGACAAAAGATCATATGCAGAGGTAGTTAAAAACGTCCAGACAAAAAATAACAAGAAGTCAAACGTGGAGTACAATTTCATGAAAGATTGGGGGTTTGTCAAAGATCTGGAGATAAACACAAAGAGCAAAGAAGATTTAAAAAGATGTGTGGTCGCAAAGATAAAAAGAACCGATATGCTCGAAGATTTCTCGTCCATTCTAAAGGCTATGTGCAACAATATAACTCAATGGAAATTTTTAGGTGGTAAAGAGGTATTACTGATTTGTGATAATGAAGTGACGGCGATGAACTTGGTCAACATTAAAGAAGGTGATTTATGGAAATGGTGCGACTGGTTACAAAGATGGTCGAAGGAATACCCGAACGGTGTGTACAGGATGACTTGGATCAAAATTTACGGAGTACCGTTAGATCTATGGTCCGAATCAAACTTCACGAAATTGGCTTCAAAATGGGGAGAACCTCTTACGGTCGAAAACGGTAATTGGAACGATGCACAGTCGTTGGTGGCGGGGAGAGTTCTAATCAACACATCTCACGAGTACCCTTTAATGGAAAAATACATTATAAGGTGTCACGGTTACTCGAAGGAAATTCTTATGCGAGAGGATGGTTGGGTTGACATAGTAACAGAAGAAAATAGCTCCATAGATGAAGATAACTCGGAACTGAGATTCGATGAAATTGACTCAGAAGAGGAGACGGTCGAAGATCAAAATAGAGAAAACTCGGAAAATGACGAAGGCAATGGGATTGACTTACCGGAGATGTTGATCGCCGACGACATAGATCCGGTGAAGGTAAATGGTAAATTCTCAAACGTTGTATCGGAGATGGAGAAAATGTCATGTCACTCTGACCAAAGACTGTTGCCGTACGAAGAAGGCAGTCTTGTTGGCGGTGGAAGGGATGGAACAAGTCTCGAGAATGACAAATGGGGTTTTGATGGTAAAGTAGGTCCACTAGGAGCAAGTTCAAAACTTAATGGGTACAGGGAGAAAAAGAATACTTGGGTTCATGAGGTTAATGGATTGCAGAGTCAAAAGCCCATTTCGACAAGCCCAAATGCAAGTAATGATGGTTCAAACCAATTGCAACCAAACTCAAACACTGAAAGCATCGCTCAATCTGAAGAAGATGTAAATGGGCCCAGAAATGGCCTTTTAAATTTAAATTTAAATGGAGACTACATTAATTCACCCTTGGTTTTAAAAAGCAACAAGGAAGCCCAGCCCAAGGTTATAATCGATACATCTGTTTCATTTTCCCAATCAAATAAGGTTAGAGATGTTGGGGGATTCCAGAAAGAAAGCGAGAGCGCAGATGTACAAGACTTGGTGGTAACTCAATCTTTTAATCAAGATGCACAAAACACTCAAGTACAAAATTCAGTTGAAGAAATTGGGGTTCAGATTTCCAGCAGTAAGGTTTTAGCAGAGGGGGGAAACCATCAAAAAACAAAAAATAAATGGAATGGTGCAGGTAAGCTTAGTTTTCACATGATGAAGAAGCTAGCTAGGGGCAAAGGGGAGAATACGAATAAGCTGAAGTCGGACGCTGGTGTAGGGTTAACGAGGCCAAAAGCAACATCGCTATCGAAGAGTTTTTCAGAATCAGTAGAAAAAACGAAAGCCTTCGGTGAACAGATCGGTTTCTCTTGGGAGATGGTGGTGGACAAACCGTAATCAGCAGATACATGTTGCTCGTTTATTTCTATTTAATAATGAAAGCTCTCTCTTTAAACATTCGAGGTCTTGGGTCGTTGGATAAACAAAGTGCGGTTAGAAGTCTGTGTATGAAGGAAAAACCGTGTGTATTAGGGTTACAAGAAACAAAAATGACATACATAGATGAATACACAGTTGAACACATTTGGGGCAACCCAAATTTTAATTATGCAACAGTAGGCTCAATTGGTTCGGCTGGGGGGTTAGTAATGATCTGGGATTCTAGATTGCTAAAAGAAGTGAGATCTTGTGGAAATAAACACTTCTTGGCAATACTAGGCAAATGGGTTGGGTCAAAGGATGAAACCTTATTCATAAATGTTTATGGTTCACACGTTGCTCAAGAGAAAAAAGAATGTTGGAATGTATTGACAAACCTAATTAAGAACTCAACTGTTTTTACTAAGGAAATCATATGTTTCGGTGATTTCAATGAGGTAAGAAGTACATCGGAAAGGGTCAATGTAAACACAATTTTATCGAATATGAATGATTTTAATCATTTTATTAAAGAGAATAAGTTGTTGGATGTTCAAATGGGTAATAGAAAGTTTACAAGGATTTGTTCAAAAGGAAGAAAGTTCAGTAAACTAGATCGATTTATGGTGTCGGAAGAGTTTTTTCAAAGGTGGGGTAGCTTAACGTGCAAAGCTTTGGATAGGAAGGTGTCTGATCATTGCCCCATTATATGTTATGTCAATATGCAAAATGCTGGGCCCAAACCATTTAAATTTTTCAACGCCTGGCTAAAAGATACCGAATGTGATGTATTGGTAAAAGGTGCTTGGGAAATGAGTACGACATCAACAAAACCCGATTGTAAGTTCTTGGAGAAATTACGTAATGTTAAAATGAAGCTAAAGGGGTGGGCTGCCAACAAATTTGGGAAATTGGATGAGGAAATTGAGTCGTTAAGATTGGAAGTCGCGAGGATGGAATCAAAAGCGGAGGTTTCACAGATGACTGACGTTGAAACGGATTCTTGGTTAGAAAAAAAGAAAGTTTGGCAAGAAAAAGAAAGGTTTAAAAAAGAAATGTTGAATCAAAAGGCCAGAATTAAATGGATAGCTGAAGGCGAAGAAAACTCAAGGTTTTTTCACAACGCGATGAATAGAAGAAACAGATGTAACAACTTAGCCGGGGTTTTCATAAATGGGAAGTGGGAAGAGAATTTGGTTTGTGTTAAGAATGCGGCATATGAACATTTCAGGGTACTTTTTAAAAACAGTGAAAACAGAGGGGTCAGTTTCAAATGCGATCGTTTCAAACAGCTATCGGAAGAGGAGAAAAGTATTCTAGAAAAGGAATTCAATGAAGATGAAGTTAAAGAGGCGGTATTTGGTTGCGGAAGCAATAAGGCACCTGGGCCTGATGGTTTCAACTTCATGTTTCTCAAGCACTATTGGGACTTGATAAAGTTTGATTTGATGGTCGCCCTCAAATGGTTCTGGAAAGAAAATAAGATATCAAAAGGTTGCAATTCTTCGTTCGTCACACTAATTCCTAAGGTATGTGATCCTTTGACTTTTGATGAATATAGGCCTATCAACCTGATCGGATGCTATTACAAAATTGTGTCAAAGTTGTTATCAAATAGACTAAAAATTGTGATAAGCAATTTGATTGGGGATGTACAATCGGCATTTTTGAAGGGAAGGTCAATCTTGGACGGTATTCTTATTTTGAATGAATCTATGAATTTTTTGAAAAAGAAAAAGTGTAGAAGTTTGGTACTAAAACTAGATTTTCAAAAAGCTTACGATAGTATAGATTGGATATTTCTTTGGGATTTATTGAAACAAATGGGATTTGGGTGTAAGTTGATTAGTTGGATGAAAACTTGTTTACAATCGTCAAACATCTCGGTATTAATAAATGGATCACCATCCCAAGAGTTCAAGCCGGAGAAAGGTGTGAGGCAAGGAGACCCCTTGGCGCCTTATTTATTCCTCATTGTCGCGGAAGGTTTAAATATGGTATTTAAAGAAGCGGTGGAGAAAAACTTGTTCGAAGGTATAAAGGTTGGATATGATGATATTACGATTTCTCATCTTCAGTATGCCGATGATACGGTGGTGTTGGGTAAGTGGAACTCCAAAAATTTGGAGGCAATTAAGCTTATGTTAAAGTGTTGGCAGGAGGCTTCGGGTCTCAAGATCAATTGGGGAAAAAGCAGTTTAAGAGGGATAGCGGTGATGAAGGATGAAGAGGTGGGTTTTGCAAACAAATTGGGGTGTAAAGTTGGTGACGGTGTGTTTAAATACTTAGGGCTTCCTATAAATACAAATATGAGAAACAAGTCTCATTGGGAAAGCGTACTTCAGAAAATGGAAGCAAAACTATCTAAATGGAAATCTAGATTATTGTCTTTTGGTGGACGGTTGACTCTTATCAAGTCAGTACTCTCAAGCTTACCTGTGTATTATCTGTCTGTGTTTCGTGCTCCTCCTGGAATTCTCGTATCCTTTGATAAAATTAGGAAACATTTTTTTTGGGGGGGCGGGTTACAGGAGAGGAAAATTTGTTGGGTTAATTGGGATAGGGTTATGCGTAAATTGGATCGGGGGGGTTTGGGTGTGGGGAATTTAAATACTTTTAATCTAGCATCGCTTTTCAAATGGTGGTGGCGTTTTAAGAATGAAAACGGAGCTTTTTGGGTCAATGTGATTAAAAGTTTATATGGGTCTAATGGTGGTCTGTCGGTCGAAAATTTAAAAAAAGAAAAGGGAATGTGGGGTGGTGTAATAAGGGCAGGTGATGAGATCCAAAAAATGGGGATTTCATTAAGGTCTATTTTAAAGGTGGAAATAGGAAACGGAAATAACATAAACTTTTGGAAGGACAATTGGTTAGGTAATTACAACTTAGCCAATTCTTTTCAAAGAGTTTATGCCAAATTTGGAAACGACCAGCTGCAGGTGTCGGATATGGGATATTGGGTGGCAAACCAATGGAGGTGGGCAATTGGAAACCAAGCGCTGCTAATCGGAAGAGTGAAGGAGGAATTCTTGCTTTTACTTAATCTGCTAGATGAAGTTACGATATCTGATGGAAAGAAAGATGCGTGGTCTTGCTCGGGAAAGAATGATGGGTCGTTTTCGGTAAAATGGGTTCGTGAATTGCTTGATGACAAAATTCAGGAGCAACAGCAGATTACGGCTCCTACTTTCTGGACCAATCTCATGCCAAAAAAAGTATGTGTTTTTGCTTGGAGGGCGGATCACAACAGACTACCCACTTTGGTAAATCTCGATGCAAAAGGGGTGGACTTGGATACTGTATTATGCCCAAGATGTAAGAACGAAATTGAATCTGTTACACATGCACTGTTTTCCTGTCCAAAAATTGAGAGTCTTTGGGTGGCGGTTCATAAGTGGTGGGGGTTATCCTTCGACGGAGGTATTGGGTTTGCTCAACTGGACACTGCAGGGAGTGGAAAGCTAACCAGCTGGGGATGTCGACTTTGGGAGGTGGTGGTTAGAACGATTGCCTACTACGTGTGGAAGTCAAGGAACGAAAGCATTTTTGGTAATCGGAAATTTGACATGGGTTGGGTGATGTTCGAAGCTCAACTCATGACCTTTCAGTGGTTAAAGTTCAGAACATCAAAAGGGAAATCACTGCATTGGAGCTACTGGTTATCACACCCAGCTTCTACTCCTGATCTAAGATGAGGCGCTGGAAGTGTTGAAATTTATTGTAACAAGAATGTATACATGAAGGGCCTGTTAAGAGTCTAATTGTATTCCTAGAGGTCCATTTAGGTGTTTAACAGGTTTCTTTTTTGGCCCATTAGCCCACTGTATCAATACTACTTGTATTGTAAAATGGTGGGCAGATTGTAAAGTGCTTTGGTTGTTATATATATAATATGCTGCTTTCCAAAAAAAAAAAAAAATAGTACCATTTCTGATACGAGTCTGTTTGTGAAGTCGATAGGAGCGAAAGTTGCTGTTGTCCTTGTGTATGTGGATGATTTAATTATCATCGTGACCTTGATGATGCAATCAATCAGTTGAAAGAAAATCTCAGCACCTGTTTCTTTATGAAAGATATTGGTAGGCTGAGACATTTGTTGGGCCTGGAAGTGGAATATGAGAATGGAAGCATAGTCTTGAATCAGAGAAGATACTCTATGGATCTGCTATATCAATTTAGAATGTTAGATTGCAAACCTGCAAATACACCCATAGAAAGCAACATAAAGTTGTGTGCAAGTAAAGGAAGAGAATTAGAAGACAGAACTATGTACAGGAAAATAGTTGGAAGTCTTATTTATCTCATCTTGACGAGGCCTGATATAGGATTAGTGGTTGGCATCTTGAGTCGTTTTATGCAAATTCCAAGAAAACCACATTTGGATGTCGTTCGAAGAGTACTTAAATATATCAAGGCTACAATGTATTTTGGAGTAGCGTTTGAGAGGGAGTCTATGTGTACACTTGTCGGGTATTGTCATGGCACATTACGCAGGCGATGAGGATACCCGTCGTTCTACAACAGGTTATGTGTTCATGTTGGGGACAAGTGCGGTGTCGTCATGTAGCAAAAGGCAACCTACAGTTTCCCTCATCCTAACATTACTCGCAAGAAAATGTCAATCTCCTCACAAAATAGAACCAGCTTTTTGAAAAAATGATCAAACATACAGTTCCTCATAGACCACACCTAAAAAACAATTTTATCTTTGTTTCAAGGGCAATTTTCATTGAACAAGTCCATACATTGAAGTTTCTTGTTTCTTTTAATTGAAATATATAAAAGGAGTAATGCAAGTATAGATCATTAAGATATAAAGGATTGCCAACAAAAAAAAAACAAGTTTACTAATGTCAATTTCGCCCACAGAATGATGAATGAATATATAAGAAAGAGAAGAATGCAGAGAAGCTCTCTGTTCAATTCAGAGCCTCTTAATTCAACTGGAAGAAACAGATAAAAGAAAAGAGAAAACTTTAGTGTGTAAGCATAAAGAAATTAGACCAAACTCAATCATCAATTTGCAGCGGATAAGAAACCTAGATCTGTGATCACAACTGATTTGATTTCGAACCCTAACCAAAAAGGAGGATATATTAAGGGTTGTGGAAACAATAGAAGATCAGATGGTATTTGTATCAAGCCGACCTGAATTTCAACCCACATGTACACAGGTTACAAAAACAGAAACATAAATCGATACAAGAAAACAAAACTAACCAAAGTCTGTGTAATCCAACTGAAAGGATGATCCAAAAAGAGACGAATGCTTTCAAACGAAGGTAATGGAGTTAAGCTTCAACCATATGAATTTATCAAGACACCTAAATCTGGCATCAGGCACGAGAGAGGATTAGTGGAGACTTGAGTGCCTATTTTCACTCGATCATCAACAGCCCAAACGGCTTCAAATGTTTTGACAAGGAAAGAGGAGATATTCGCAGAGGAGTAATTAATCAATCGATATTGGATGATTTAGAAACCTTGCAATCTAACCCCTCATATTCTCAAGTTGCTGAAATCGCCCCTTGGAAAACTAAACACCAGCACACAACAAGATTAATAAGTATAATTAACCTAAGTTAATTAAGATTTATTATTACATTGTGTGTATATTTTAACAATGATATAATTAACCTAAGTTAGTTAAGATTGATAATTACATTGTATATTCTAACAATAATGTTCCGTCATCTAGTAACCATATAATACAAATGAGCACACACATAATATATGTTTCCTTTGTTCTATAACTCATTTTTTTTATCAGCAAAAAAAGGATTTCATTTAAAGATAATGGTAAGCGAAAGTAAAAGAAAAATGATTAATTATGGGACCACATTGATGATTGATTGACATACTTTGATATTCATCTACCAAAAATACAAGAAATATGTATGTTGTTGTTAGGGTTTTGCATCATACAAAAAGATTTGATTAGTTTTAGATATTTTGCATCATATAAAAATATTTGTTTTTAGTGTTTATAGGGTTTCTCTTAATCTCTAAATTTACTCGTAGTTGATTAATACTCCTGGTTGTCTTCTCCCTTTTTGTGGTTATCGTATTCTTATTTTCCCACCTAGTAGTCAAAATCACTTGATCATACAAATACTAGTTAACTCCATATCCAAACATATTGTTATGATTAGAAATTCAAATAAGCAGTTTCAATCCACATCCAAACACCCCTGAAGCAGTTAAAATACATGACATCATTGACATTTATAAAATTCATCATAAAAATAACTATGCTAAACAATGATACACGTAAAGATTTCATTATATACAACAAAACTTACAATAACTTGTTTTGACATACACATTATAAATCAGAAATCGGATACGTAAACTATTTTCGTATATGCTCATACATATAAACACGCACGATCTGTATATTTTAACCATTACCAGAAGTCTCCTAAAGAAGACGAATTGGAAGGTGTAAAAAAAGACACCCTCTGCCTTTTGTTTGAACTTGTATTACTTTCAGAGAACTCCTGTGAAGCATAGAATTTATCAAGAACAGATTTGAGGGCTTGGTGTACAGAACTCACAATATCTTTGATGTTTACTTCATCTTTGCTACCCGTAATAACAAAAAGATTCATCATCCTGCTTCCTAGAGTAGCGATTTCTGCACGAATAGTTTTCAAATGAAGGCCATCAAGAGCTTCTTTTACATCAGATAAAAGCTCGTGTTTATATTCGCAGCATAAAGACGCCCTTATGGAATACGAAGATCCATCCAACCCGTTATCATCTTGCTGTTCGACTTTTACTTCATCGATATCCATAGGTATAAGAACGCCTTTAGTGGATTCTGTGGCTGTCTTCCTTAATTGCTTCAAATGGGTGATAACTTCTGCAAGTAAAGAGGCCTTGTCCATCTGTTTATTCATAATCAAAGAAACTTAGCTATAATTTCTTCATTCTTGGCATTAATAATTGTAGAAGATCAAGCGTAAATCTTGACTAATATTATTATTGGTAAGTTATTCTAAATGTATATATGTCTTGTACATTTAATTTGTCGTTCTTGTATATGTTAACTTCCTACTATATGTACTAAACATAGAATTTTTTTCTTTTTTTAACCAAAGTACATACATAAACGAGTAAAATTAAATACATATCGATTAATATTACCATCTTCAAATATATATAAAAGACTAATTTGAAAAAAATTATTAGATAATCTGAACCATTCATTTAATAAAAGATTTAATCTTAGCCGTTAATTACTTTAATTCTAAAATTTTGATTTTGACTTTTTAGAGTCAAACTAATGTAAATTAGTTTAAGATAACTCTTAATCAAATCAATGATTAATATCAAAATATATTATAAACAAATTTAAACAACAAAATATATTATAAACAAATTTAAACAACAAAGAACCATAGTCTCGAATTCATGGGAATAAGAAAGTTTTTACAACCTTTATTATTTTAATTTATATTTGTTCAATTTAGTTAATTATTTTATATTTATTTATATTATTATGTTGACCAAATTTTTATTTCTATCATTTTAATATATTTTATAATTATTTTAAATTCTTTTTTATTATAACAATAAGTATTTGACCTTATTACTTATAATTGTAAATATAATGATCGATAACATGTACAAAAAATTTAATCATGTTATTTGGTATTTCTTCAATCATGTCCGCTCTCTTCTTTCCCGGTGCTTCAATCGCTGGTATTGAAATTGAACGTGTTTGTCGTCATTTTTTTAACTCTTATTTTTTTGCGTTTTATAATTATTTAATATCGTTTATTAATGTTTAATATTATTTACTTTTCTAAACCATCCCGTGTAACACACGGGCATTTAACTAGTAAATAATATAATAACATTAAGACTTTTCTATAATCTAGAATTTTAATATAATATATGAGATCAATCCGTCCGTCCGTCCGTCCGTCCGTCCTTGGGATATAGGATAAACCTTATCATGTTTCTTTATTGACAATATTGTAACTTGACCCCAAAAAGCCACCATATTATACTTTTACTTTTTTATTTATTTTATTATTTTAGCTTCTTTATTTGACAAATAACAAACTCGAAAAAGCGTAAAATTGAGATTAACTTCTTTTTATAAGCTTATCAAATTAAATATAATGAATTAATAAAATATTGGATAAACTCATAAATCTAAAAAATTGAGTAGAATTCCTCTAAGATTATAAACTAAAAATATAAGTTAATCTAAATACCCAATAATAGTTTTTATCTCAATATGTATGTGTAGATGCACAAATCCTTTTTCTTTTGTTTTATTTAAGCCTATCTCAAAAATGTTAATCACAACTAAAATATTCCCATACATTTATTGTGACTCAAACCCGAATTATGCTGCAAAAAATTTCCATTAACATTCCTAATTTCAAAATGACTCGTAAATTTACTCCAAACTTATGCACGATGGGATTCGAACCCTGGCTGTATGCCATTGAACAACACTAGATCTAAACCATCACAATACCTCTAGGCTTAAAAATGAACTAAAATTGGTATCAACACATTTTATGAAAAGTATAGTAAAGGAGTGTTTGGCTAAAAACCAATAATGATTATGATTTTATGATTACTCTAAATATTCTAACTATTTAACTACATATTCTGACATTCAGAAGTTAGTAGGGAATTTTGAGAAAACTAACTATTTAACTACATAAGTAGCACTAAACATTAAAAAAAAATCTAACTATCATAATAATTTCTCCTCGATATTACTATGGTGTTTGAGATAATAGAAAAGGTTTTCAAAGCGATTTTGGTAAAAGCAAGTATAGACAGTATTTACCGACGTAAAAAAACACATAATCACGATTTTGTAACGCAATTCTAAACAACCTTTTCGCGTTTACAAATCTCAAATGCTGAATATGAGTTCCACAACGCGATCCCAAACACCCCTATGTTGAATCAAACATTCAAAACTGAAGGACAAACATCCACAAAACTTAGCAGTCCCTCCCATTTGATTTCTAGAATAGAAATGTGTAGTCTTTTATTTTTTTTAATCAAAACTTGACACTGAAACCTATATTTCCAAGGGAAGCAAAGTAGCACATTGAACCTTTTAACACAAATTTTAAGTTAAAAACTAGATAACTGCAAGACCAAGATTTAGAGAAAGAGCCCATGCCAATTTTGGACTTCTGCAGCAAGAAGGTTGACCTCAAAAGTCAAAATGTAAGCAAGACTAGTCTCAGAATGATCAAAAGAAACCATATGCAATAATTAAAACAAACCCAGATTAAAATTAGAGGTAATAACTAATTATGTAATAAAATATCAAATCAAAGAAGAGGAACTTTTAAAAATAAATAAGCGTGGATTATGATTAAAAAACTAAACATAAAATTATACATTTTTATTAACTAAAGTAAAAGCAAAGATAGGAAATTGACCTTAGTAGTGCCTGGAATGAGGCTACGAAGCATAGATAAGTGACCATTAATTCTCTCTCTTCTTCGTCTCTCAGCTTCGCTATGATTCCTCAAAGCCATTAAAGCTTTCTCTGCTTTTGCCCCTTTTTGATTATGAGGATGATGAAGAAGATGATGATGCTGATGATGCTGAAGATGAATAGTGTCAGGTCTCACCAACGCCCTCACTATCTCTCCCTTTTCATTGTCCAAAACCAACGAAGAAGAAGACGACGTCGTCCTAGCACAACCCCCTCTCATCATCATCATCTCCTTCAAAGCATATTCCTCTGACGAACTGAATCCCTTGAAACAGTTTGGATGGAATTCCATAATTGTGTCGATTTTTTTTTATAAATCAATGAGTAACAAAGTAGAGATTGAAGTGGGTTTTGGTCGATTATCGGAATGGTTTATGAGAATCATCTTGAAATTGTTGTAGGATCAGTAGGAGAGGGGAGAGAGAGAGAGAGAGAGAGAGAGAAGAGTTGAAAAGAAACGAGGCTTTTGGGTTTTGAAGCGAGAGAATCACGTAAATTAGCGGTATTTATTAAAAAAGATTATTGTTTTGTCATTGTTTTGATGATTTCATTAATTGTTGTTTAATGGATACACTTGCCACTATTCTACCATTAAAAAATATTAAAGCTTAATTAAGTAATAAGTAGATACAATAGTGATGTGTTTAGGTAATTATATTATTAGTTTATAATAGTACAATTTTGAAAAGCTCTAATCTCAATCAATATTGTAAGAGACATTTTGAGTTTCTGGATACTATTACAAAGATTTTTTTTTTTTAAAGTAAATTACATTTTTTATTCATGTGGTTTGATTATTTTCTACGGTTTTAGTTCTTAACTTTTTATTTTTACGGATTTAATTTCTAAATATCCAAATCTCCTACAATTTTAGTCATTTACTAGCTATTTTTTTCATTTCTTTTTATTTTAAAATTATTTTTACTTTTAGAGATTAAAAAATAATTACAGATGGTAGAGATGAACATTCGATAGAATATTAAATCTAAATGATGAATATTAAAAAATTAACTTAAAAGAAAATTAAGGAATGGTGTAATTTGTTAATTTTCATAATTACAAATTTAATAATAATTTTAAAGTGATAATAATTTTAAAATAACATTATAAATTTTTAATGAAACTAAAACTAAGGAAAAATCTATATATATTAAAAGAAAATCAAATATGGGAAAGTTTTCTTAAATAAAATTCTATTAACCAATCAAAACCTCCTATTTATTAATTTTGACCAAATATTTTAATTTTGACTTTCATAATTGGAATGATTCTTGCAAATGTATATTGAACTAATTATAAGAGAATTATATGAAAATATATAGGGGGTGTTTTTATAAATATATTTATATTTAAAGAATGTATTTAATTGTATATATTTGTAGTTTTTCTTTTATAACTTTTAATATATATATATATATATATATATATATATATATATATATATATATATATATATAATGATTTGTATAAGTATAATTACATATTTATAAGAGTTAATTGTACAAATGGTCCATAAACTTGGTCAAATCTGCCGTTTTGGTCCTTTCAAAGTTAAAGTGGTACAGTTGGTCCTTTATGAAGCATTTTGTAGCCAATTTGGTCCTTTTTAACATTGACCGTTGGTCAACTCCGTTAAACAAGGGTAAAATGACATTTTTACCCCTTTGGTTTAATTTTATTATTTTTATTTATAATTTTACTTATTTTATATATTAATTATGAATTATTAATATATACATTAAATATAGTCTTATTTTATTAGATGCAATGCAGGGTTTACTCTCTCTCTCTCTCTACCCACTGTTTCTTACTCTCTCTCTACCCTCACTACAGCCACCACCGTACACCATCAACAACCGTCTGTTTTCTCGCCGGCAACCACCAACAACAACCGTACACCACTCTCTCTCACTCACTGTTTCTTTCTCTCTCTCTAATACGCTCACTACCGCCACCATCATACACCAACAACCGTACACCACTCTCTATCTCTCTCTCTCTCTCTCTCTTTTCTCGCCGGCAACCACCAAACTTCAAACAAAAAAATGCCCAGATACATACACCCAAATGCAGACCTTCAGATCTAAAGAAAAAGCAAAAGATCTAGGGTTTTCAAGCCATACATTCGTTTAGGGTTTACACCCGCCGCCGCCGCCTCATCTTACCTTTAGGGTTTTCAAACCATACACATTCGTATCAGGGTTTTCACCCACAACTGCCGCCTCCGCCTCATCTTCATTGATCTCTAGGGTTTTAAAACGATTTGACTATCGATCTAGTGTTTGCGTCGATGGTGGAGAGAGAAGGAGCCGACGGTGACTTGGGGTTTCTGTAGTGGTTGTTGGCTATGGTTTACGGTCGCGGTTAGGTTTACAAGAGAGAGAGCTGACGGTAGCGTCGATGGCTGGAGTTTATAGTCTAGATCTAGGGTTTATTTGTGTCAATGTGTTTGGGTGTCAATGTTGGAGTGTGGCTGTAGTAGGTGCGTGGCGGTGGTGGTGGCCCTTGATGGAGACGGCGGCGGTGGTGGACATGGTGGTTTGTTTGAACGTGTGGTGGAGAGAGAGAGAGAGACAGGGGAGGGCAACGAGGTGCGTGGAAGGAGCATGGGCTGTATTAGGTGCGTGGCGGCGGTGGTGGCCGTTGATGGAGACGACGGCGGTGGCCGTCGACGGAGACGGCGGCGGTGTATCTGCGAGAGTATGAGAGAGGGAGAGAGAGGGGGAGAGTGAGAGAGAGAGGCTGTGTGTGTTTGTAAAAGGGAGATATATATATTTTTTATTTAATAAAATAAGACTATATTTAATTTATATATTAATAATTCATAATTAATATATAAAATAAGTAAAATTATAAATAAAAATAATAAAATTAAACCAAAGGGGTAAAAATGTCATTTTACCCTTGTTTAACGGAGTTGACCAACGGTCAACGTTAAAAAGGACCAAATTGGCTGCAAAATGCTTCATAAAGGACCAACTGTACCACTTTAACTTTGAAAGGACCAAAACGGCAGATTTGACCAAGTTTAAGGACCATTTGTACAATTAACTCTATTTATAATCGTCTCAATTTTATCTACGTTTTTATGTAAATTTTACCGTAATGACACAAAATTATTTTTTTTTTAATTTTTATTTGTAAAAAGTATATTTAAGAACTATTGAAAATAGTGAAATGCTATCTTTAATTTTGTTTTTGAAATGTAATGACACTTAATCTTTTTCTAAATGAGTATATGTATTTTTCTTGATTATTTTTCTTATAAACTATAAACCAGTTAACATATTTATGGTTAGTTTTCATGTTTTGAAACACTAGAGCATTAATCCTTTTTATGAGGTATTTTTGACTTATAGTACATGATAATATATATCTACAACAGATTAGTGAGGTCTAATAGCTTCTATGGGATAGTTTATATGTTTGTGAATATCTAAATCAATTATCTTTTTCATCGAGATAATTATACAACGTTAAACTCTCGATCTGTTTTTTGATGTCTGTGTGTTTCATAATAAAATATTGATTAAAGTGTGAGGTTTCAATAAACACACTATTTGGAAGTAATTAACCGCCAGAGCTTTGCATGTCAAAAAAAGGATTATGAGTATGACTTCCGAATTTTGAGACTATATTATTATAAGCTAACGAGGTGATTTATGTATTCTTTTTTATTTATAATTTGGATTTTATGTAATAACAATGAGAAATTATGACTAAATTATATTTTAAAATAATCTTTAAGATTGTGAAATTAAGTAGCATTAATTATTTATATTTAGATATTTGACTCACATCTTTTAAAATACTATGTTTTTTTATAATTGTATTTTGATAAAAATAATTATGACTAACTGTGTATCACGTAGACGTCTAACGAAAGAAGAGGTTAAACAAATAAATGATTGCATTATATCATTGAACATTTATTTGATCTAAAATATTTTTAAGATACAGTAATTTTGCTCGAGCAAAAGAAGAGGTTGCACACATCAATGATTACATGTATCAATGTTAAACACTATTGAGGTATTATATTTCGGTTCAAATAATATATGTTAAGGAGTTAAGGTGAATCTTCATATCATTTTTAAGAAATCATTGTACACACCAAGTCAACTTAATTCCCTCAATGTTTTATATTTATGACGATGATAGTAACTTAACAAATAAAATTATGAAGGGTTTAGTTCATTTTTGTGTATCCAACTATACACCTTTTGCAGTTTGCTATTGTATGTACTGAACTTTCAAACTTACCATTTGATGTATTGAACTTTTATATTTTTAACTTTGTATTCTTTTTTTACCTATTCAACAAGTTGCAGATAATTCTCTTTTTTTTGTTTTTTTTTTATTTCCACATCATTAAATTCATTTTCCACATATCATAGCTCAAGAACAAGAACACAAGAAGAAACCCAGATGTGTGAAGACCAGATGTGTACTAAATCTGAACCAAGAACTAAAATCTGAATCAAGAACAAATGTTACAACAACTCAAATATGAACCAAGAACTAAATCTGAACTAAGAACAAGAACTAAGAACAACAACTTAAATACGAACTTACCACGAATCTGAACCAAGAACAACAATTTAAATTTGAACTTACCTTAAATCACAACCGAGAACAAGAGAACCTTCGTTGGAAGATCTGAAGCAAGAAACCCAGAACTAGATCTTCTCAAATCGATGAACATAAATGAGCAGATCTGAAGCAAGAACCTTCGTTGAATTGCAACCTTGAACTCACCCTAAATGAACAGATAAAGATAAATCGATGGCCAAATCATCTCAAATCGCAACCATGAAAACCCTAAACCCTTCGAGAAAACCCTAGATCTTCATCGATGAAAACCCTAAACGAACTAGATGAAGCCATGGCAGATCTTGAAACATGGCAGATCTCAAATCGCTCTTGAAGCAGATGAAAACCCTAGATCTCAAACAGATCTCGTCTAATCTTGAAACATGGCAGATCTCAAATCGCTCTTGAAGAATCGGAACTCGATCTGCATCGTTGGTGTCGGAACTCGACGGTGGTGGTGGATGAAGCCTTAACCTGATGATGAAACCAGATCTGCATCGTTGGAGAAAATGAATCGGATGCTTGAATCGTTGGAGAAGCGGGAAGCAACAATCGACGGTGGTTGGGAAACGGGAAGCAATCGATGGAGAAGCTTGAGTCGTTGAAGCAACAATCGAATGAAACCTGATGATGAAGATCTGAAGCAAGAAGCCAAACTGCATTATTATTATTATTATTATTATTATTATTATTATTATTATTATTATTATTATTATTATTATTATTATTATTATTATTATTTTTAAAGAAAAATATGACACATCAGCTGCCAACTCAACACCATGTCACTGCCACATCAGGTTAACCTGTGCCACATCATCATCTTACCTGCTATAGCAGGTTGGATACATAAAATTGCAACTTTCAAAAAGTTTGATACATCAAACGGTAAGTTTGAAAGTTTAGTACATACAATAGCAAAAGGTGTAAAGTTGGATACATAAAAATGAACTAAACCCAATTATGAATGTAATAGAGAAATAAGTACTACTGAAAATATGAAAGCCCCATCTTAATTCAATTCATTAACATTCAATAAATATGTTGTTTTATTAGTTATTATTTCTATGAATATGATTTTGTTTGTTTAAATTATTTTATATATTTTATTTACGTTTTATTACATATTAAATGTTTTAGTTTTTAAAGCTTACCCGTGCGTACACGGGTCATTACACTAGTAATTAAAAAAATGTTATATGATATTTAGGTCTTTGAGTATTTTGAGACTTTATCCATAAAAACATAAAAACATAAAAACAAAAAGATACGCATCAAAACCGTAAAAACAATCAAATCCAAAGATAGCGAAAATATGTAATTTAGTCAAAATTCTATTTCTTACAAGAAAATAGAATCTCACAAAATAAAAAGTTAACAAAAGAAATTCAAGCTTGATCAAATAGACTGTCAAAATAAATGAGTCTTCAGGGGGTATTAATAATAATTTTACGAGATCGAAACTTTTTACCGTTACATAAAAAGTGATAATTTTGATGATTTAGTTGGAAGTGAATGTGTTTAAAATTCGCTAGGAATAATTTGAAAAACTAACTTTCGTACCAAAAATTTGAAATCTGTTGTAAATTATAGAGAGAATAGAAGAAAGAGAATGGAAAGAAAATAGATCATCTTATTCATTAGGTAATCTCCTATTTATAGGAATACAATAGATAAGGATAAGTATCCAAGATTCAAATATTCTATCTAGGATATTACATATCTCTAATATATCTTATCTAATATTTGGGGATAAGGACATCTACTAATAATTATTATTCATAACACTCCCCCTTAGATGTCCATTAAAAGTATTATGCCTCGTTAAAACCTTACTAGGTAAAACCCAATGGGACAAAAGCCTAGTGAAGGGAAAAGAGTACATAAATACTTCAATACGCTTGGGGATGTTGTCTCATTAAAAACCTTGTCAGGAAAACTCAGTGGGACAAAACCATGACGAAGGGGAAAAGAGTGCAACGCGTATTTTCTCCCTCTGATGATCACATCACTTGAAATCTTTACGTCAATGCAGCTCAATGACCAAAATCATGAACTATCTTCTCGAATGTTGAAGTCGGAGATTCGCCGGTAGATAAATCAGCTACGCAATGCTTGAATGAATTTCTTGAATGCATCGTATTGCATTCCTTGATGAAAACGCGTATTTTGCTTGCTCCGTGGATTAATAAGATCTCTTTAACATTATATGAAGCTTTTGTAATGATTTGCTTTGAAGAATGCCGACATTAACTTCGGGTGTCACTAATTATGAAGTTGCATCTAGTTTGTCACCAATCAATACGAGCATCTGACATATATCTTGCATTTACAAAACTAACAAACTTGTTTTGATGGGTTAGTAAAATATAAACTCGTGTCCTTCATACCTTATGGGTATTAGAATATTTGTTTTATTCCATTATAATATCTCCTTTTGGACACGAACTACATCTCGCTAATAAGTTCAAAGAAAAGTAACATTTAATGTCATCTATGACCAGCGAGAAATATAAATGACCCAAATGACCTTTAAATATGGTACTTCTGGACCAAAATGTTTTTGCCACCTTTTAGAACTCGAAAATGGGTCATTCAATGCCAAGTGACCTCATAATCATTTGAGTGCTTAATGATGTGATTTATCATATAAAATCTAAGCACCTTTTAATATATTCTTTTAGTGGCGCACAAGGGTTTCATCTTTAAGATGTTCGATTTATAACAAAAACAAAACTTTATTTTTCTAAGATCACTTATTTCAAATAGTCTTTCAAATTAATTGCCTTAGAAATATCACTAGGAATTCCAATTACAATAATCAACATACGTGGCATTTTTATCATATTCGGATCCGGATTTCTTCACAAAAATCTATGAACAATAGAATCATAACATTCTTTTAATAAATATTCACCAAGGCATTATATCATATATGGTTATTTCGTTTTAGCCCATATAACAACATTAATTCGATCAATAGTATTCTCGAAAACTTTTCTTATATGCTTCGGGTTTTTAGATAGTAACATATGTTTAAACACTTTATACTTTTAAAGGCATCTCATCATCAATCAATCAAGCTCTAACAATATCTAGTAGACGCAAATCAAATATTTTTCATATTACCAGACTATAGTATAATATAAGTTATCTCCACCACACTAGAATTTATCAATCTCAGGTCTTTGCGAAACCTTGTGTCACCATTCATCATTTGTATCTCATAACTTTATCACTTAACTTTCCGACAAAGACCAATTTGTTACACATTTTGTGTATACACTTCATGTCCCAACACATATCACACCTGAGGGACTTTAATTTTCATTAACTCCCTGCGACTTTCTATTTTGGCCAACAATTTCTATCTTTGCACTTCTAGGCAAATATACTTTCAAGATCCTCATTCTCAATCATAATATTTAGCGCTATATTATACATATAAGTATTATCGACTTCCAGTTTATTTCGATTTCATTCTTTTCTAGACATGATATATTTGTTGTGATCTCATTGTTATCAGGTAGCTGAGGTTCTTCTGGAACCTTCATGTCTAGTATCTCTTCAGGAGATTCACTTGGGGTCTTTATATCCTCGATTGACCATCTTAATTTATTGCTCCTTTTTTTTCGAGGAATATAATTATATATATATTTGGAATCGATTAGTCTACCACGCTTCAGGCGTGCCATAGACTCTTATTACCAACTATCCTTGTGGGATACATATCTTACTGGGAGCATTAGCAGCTGAATATGTGATCTAGTCACACACTTTAGGTTAGTAAACATGTATGGCTTTACTAAGTCATATATCATGTATTTTAAGAACTTCTTTTTCATATTCTTTATTGTGAGGATCAATAATTCATTTCATATTAATTAAATTATAGCTGCTTATCCTCTCCCCTGAATGTTAGGATGTTTGATGAACAATAAAAACAACTCATTGCAAATATACTATTGATGGCTTTAAATATGTATGATAGGAGCTCATACTCAATGCAAGATTCCTAACATTCCTTTGAAGTCCCATCTTTGTACATTTTGGTGGAGTAAAACAAAACTCATATAAAATTATTTGGTTCCTGACCAAAAACCAATTATAATGGGGAGGTATCATCATAATATTGGTTTGATGTGATTTACTATCTATACGTAAAATAATATGACCCCAAATTGAAAATTTGCTCTTTATGATTATTGGCTTTGCAATCAACTGAATCCGCTTGCTAAGCGTTTCAACAAAAGCAAAATACGTGTGAACATAAGACATAGAATGTTCAACACTACAATAATCACTTAATATGTGGGAAGCGATAATATTTTGGAGCAATGATTTCACAATATTATTATTCGAGTTACTAATCTCGCAAATTTCAAGTTGCGACTTTTATAGTCATTTAGACGATGCATCGATTTAGAACTCTAAATGGTTTATAATGTGAATATATATGTGATCACATGTCTCATTGCATCTTTTCCGTAAAACTAAGGGGTTTCATCTCTAGGTCATAAATTAACTTCCACAAGAGCAAACAAGATATACAAATCCACTACTTGAAGAAACTTTTGTTCTTCTTTAAAATTTTCACATCATCATTGACTCGAGATGGTCTATCCGGTCATGCCAGTCAATCAAAACAATCATGGTCAATGAATTTCTAGTTTAAGGCCACATACGATTCAATTTCACTAATCTTTGTGTATAAGGATGCAAAAGATCATAATGTGTCATGACTTTTAAAGTTTTCCGCGTGACATTTTATATAAGCTCTTCTGGAGCATTTGATTTATTTTGCACTATTATATATAGTAACACTACCAAGTAGGGAAATCTGTTTTGCAATACAAACTTTTTACATTTATAAAAACACATATAATAACCACCAATAGTTCACCAAATAATATTATATGTGATTAAGTCATGAGTCATCATCATATATAAATAAATCATAAGCTAAACACATCATATGAATATGACAATTATTTTCTTTAGTAAGAGCTTTTAGATAATATTATACTAGTTGTTTAGCTTTTTAAAATGCATCCAATGATTTCTCGCACCCATTTACTAGCATAAATTTTATGTGACATCTTTATACTTTCCACTCATTGAAACTTGTATACCCGTCAATTATCTTGCTACTTCTGTTGGCAAATCATACATTTAACATGTGTATCAAGATACTTATCTCAATTAGGTCGATCACCAACATCTTTATATATATTATCATGTTCTCACATTCACTTCTGGGAATGTAATTGAGAAACAAGACGGGTTTTATATTGAAAGCTCGTTGTTTTACCCATTATTTACTCGATCAAAAGCAAGCATCAATGTAAACCGTACTTATCATATTTCTCATTCATATAATTCTCTCTATAATATCAACTGAAAAGTAATTATAAAATATGATCGAGTTTTTCCTTTTAACCAGAAGAATATGTTTATAATAAGCTTTAAGGGGATGTCACAATTTTGGGTGCACATATAGCGGCCTTTTGCAATTTTCAAATGAACAACTTTATATTTGTTTCTATTAGACACAAGATAGATGTCTCATCAATACTATATCATTTATGAAATTAACTTTATAAAGACGAGAGATAATTGCTTTTGTGAATTCTAAGCATAAACACAAATCATATAATATTTAATATATCATCATAACAAAACATAGAATCTTACATTCATATAGTCAAATAAAATATCTTGATGTCTCACCAATTAAAAACATGCATATAGGCATAACAACGACATGTTCATATAAAATATTTAATTTCATCACACTTTTATAACAATATTTTCATGTCGTCATCTTGAACGAGAACATGTTTTATGATTTTATGAAAGCAAAATAACAAAATGTTGATAAGATTTCCAATATATAAACAATTGTATATTATAATAAGTAAAATGTTATAATTGCTTCATAATCATCCGAAAATACTAAATGCTGCGAGCAAACTACTCGGGATGATGAAAAATATACTCTATTCTAAAACTTATCATAACAAAATCATGTTCTTCAATCAAGTCTTCATGGTATATATGGATAATAAACAAACATTTAAATGATCGAATATATATATCTTTATCAACAAGCTTTTAAAATAAAGCAACATATTAAAGGCTGGTGTTTTATAGCAGTTACAATAGAAATCGAATTCCTTAATAACAACCTATAATTAAAAACTTGCGATGGCAACAAAATCCTATTACATTTATTAGTTTCAAAGCTATTGAATAATATGATGACAGAAGATTAATATGCTAAACAATTGATGATCTGGACATATGAGGTAGAACCTGTGTTTGCTACGATTTAATGACTTAGGAGACTAATATTTACATATTCCTTCAAATCAATAAAATCAAGTTTTACAATAGAAAAACAGAATCAACAAAGTGCTTACACATTACGCATGCGAGACATATATTATTTATCAACAAACACAACTTCAATGAATTTGGCAAAAACGAAATCATAAGGCATGTGCGACGGCGGTTTATAGAAAAATCAAGGGGATGGATATAGCAAAAAACAAGGAAGTGGTTAATAGCAAAAATCAAAAGCGGCGATGTCAAATCAGTATATAATGAAGTTAACAATAATAGGGGTTTAAGAATAAGCAGTACTAATTAAACAGAGGCCGCGCAATATTGAACAAACAGAATAAGCAATACTAATTAATGGGGGTCAAGAACTTTTTGATCTACAAAATAATGAAGTCCACCACCATGTCAAATCAGTATATAAAGAGATTAGCAATGGTTGAAATTTACCTTGCATATCGTCGGCCGAAAGTCAGAGCTTCGTGCTGATAACGTGTTATAAATTATAGAGAGAATAGAAGAAAGAGAATGGAAAGAAAAGAGATCATCTTATTCATTAGGTAATCTCCTATTTATAGGAGTACAATAGATAAGGATAAGTATCCAAGATTCAAATATTCTATCTAGGATAATACATATCCCTAATATATCTTATCTAATATTTGGGGATAAGTACATCTACTAATAATTATTATTCATAACAAAATCCATTGTTATTAATATTAGTTGAAAATTTCACTTAATCGAAATAATTTTTGAGAAAGCATCAAAAGGGAAAGGTAAAGTTTCAACTTGTTTATTATATACATTGAAATTCCATATGTATTTGGATTATTATTTGTGTTAACTTGTGTTATGGAAGAATGGGTTTATCGTCAATTCATAAATATTGGGTGAATTAGTTTTAGGGTTTAAAAAAGGATTTGGTTTCAAAAAGTGTACTGAATTTGTCACTTTTTGATGTTGTGTATACCCAATTTTCAAAACTACCATTTAGTATACTCAACTTTCTAAAACTACCATTTTATGTATTTGGTTACCTCTTTAACAGGTCATGATGATGTGTTACCGGTTTTGCTGAGGTGTCATGAACAAAAGTGCTGAGATGTAATTTACTTGTATAAAAATAATTAAATAATATTTATAATTACCTATAGCTGGAACACCATCGAATACCCAGAAATGGGTTGTGAACAAATTCAATGGCCAACCACACCACCACCATCGATCTTTCTCACCACCGCCATCGGTCTTCCCCACCACCACCATCGACTGCACGAGACAAACCCAGCTGGTGCTTCATCTACTGCTGCTTCGCCACCATCATCCGTCTCCGTTTTGGGTCTGATTTAGGATTCTCACGAGACAACTTGGATCTGAAACGACTTGGATCTGATTCTTCAGCCTAGGGTTTCATCGATTGCACTAATTCCAGATCTTCATCGCCTAGGGCTTCGTGAACCATCATCGAGAACCAATCAGTTTCAGGGGCTTCGAAATAAACAAGATATGTTGTTCACAGATCGATTTGAGGTTCACAGATCTGTTATTCGAAATGGGGTTTCTTCTATATGGGACTAATAATCATCGAGATGGGGTTTCATAGATGCGATTGAAGCTATTCGAAAATCGATTGGGGTTCATCTTCACAGATCTGCTTAAGGTTCGATTTGTTCTGGTTTTTTGTTTTCGTTTTCGTTTTTAGATTTCGATGTTAGGGTTTGTTCTCGTTTTCGTTTTCGTTTTGGTCTGTGTTTGCTTCTGTTTTTTTATCGATGTAAGGGTTTGATCTGTTACATGATCGACTTTGTTTGCTCGACTCTGGTAGAATCCAGATCTGTGTTTTGCTCGTCTGTGTTTGATTTATCTGGATAATCCAGATCTGTGTTTTCATCTTAGTTTGTGTTTATGTTCGATTGTTCCAGATTATGTTTATGTGTTTTTTATTGTTTCCGATAAAGATCTTAAGGGAAGAACACATCTTCATCTTCATCTTGTTCATCTTTATATCAGTTCATCTTCATCAAAATATGATTTGGTATTGTTTTAATGACATGGCATTTTTAAATATGATATGGAATTTATAAATAAATAAAAAATAAGAAAATGACCTGCAACCTGGCCAAAAGGTTTTTCATTACATAAAATGGTAGTTTTGGTAAGTTGGGTATACTAAATGGTAGTTTTAAAAGATTGATACATACAATAGCAAAAAGTGACAAGTTGAGTACACTTTTTGAAACTAAACCCTTTAAAAAAATCTAGAGTTTTGAAGTTTAGAAGTGAGAAACAGGGACTTAGTTTTGGGGTTTAATTGAACATAGATATGCATCAATTTTCTAATTTTTAATGAATCATTCGAAAGTATACCAATGTTGTGCGTAATTGTTATGGAGTGAACACATAAAAATATTTATTTATATAATTAATAAAAGTTACGAACATCAACTCCTAAAAGGGTATGAAAAAATATGTTTTTCTTTGTTCTTTGCTTTGGATAATCCTCTAATGCTACATCAATGGCGTTTTTTATCTTTGCTTCACACTTATTCCGCCTAGCAAGCCTATGATGCGTGAAGATGGAGTACGCGAAACGGGTTAGATAAGTTCTTCCTTCATAATGGTGTCTTTCATCACGTGCAAGATTGTAGGAGGAAAGACTTGATGTTTAGGAATTAGTATGAGCATGAAGTTGGATGTTCAGAGACTTAATTTCAAGTTTTGATGGGGGCAAGATTTTTGAATGCGGGATTATGTAAGTCGGAAGATATTGAATATTGTGAGATAAAAGGGAATGAGTTTATAGATTCGGAATTCGATTTGAAAATCAATGTAAACATAACCAAACAAACTAAGCCAAATCAGATTGATCGGATTTGATTCGGTTCGAATTTCGGTTTTTACGAATCACATTCAAATATTGAACACCCCTAATCCATGTATTGGTGATACCTGGATTCGAAAAGGATTTCAAATCTTCGCTGATTTCCATCACATATGTACGTGGGATGATCTGGTTGAGTATTTTATGATAGAAACATAGAATACTTTTTATCTTTAAAGTTTGTTATGTCCGGAACGAAATCTCAAAATTTACTTAGACGATTCACAAGGCATGAGACTTGTCCATGTCCTTGCTTCGCAAATGCCCTCCACACGGTTTCGGTGATGTCTAGGTAATTCATGAATTCGCTAATGGACTTGATCGCTACACGTTTACACACTGGTTCGTCCCAGGGAGGATGAATCACTAATTGATTTGTATGATTCTTCAAATACATTGTCCCAAATGTAGTATTCATTAATCAAGTTAGGAAGCAAAACTCGATGATTTAATTCATTCATATATTTCATTTAACTAAAAAACTAGACAATATTTTTTTAAATTTATAACATCACTAGAGAAACATCTTTTTAATTAATTAATCCGTATAAAACCGTCAGTTCAGAAGTCATTTTAGAAAACCGATAGTTAATAAACCTTTTAGACAATTATTCAGATTATAATTTTTCACAAATAGTTTTTATGTATAATTTGATATATTTTTACCGAAATGCAATAGCTCTTTTAACTCTTCTTATAGGATACTATCAGAGATGTCTTTGAGAAAGTATAGAAGATGTGAGAGGTCTAACTTTTGATATACATATATTATATATAGAAATAATGTTATATTTTTGTAAAGTCGCTTAGTAAAATAGAATACTAGAAAACTCATATTTAAAACAGTTATTTTATAAACACAAAAAAATATATATTAAGAAAACACATTCATCGTTCCGGAATCGAGAAACAAATACGAGGTGTCGAGGTCGAAACCAAAGTTTTTAACATTCAATCCAATCACAAGTCAAGTTTGTTTAGATATATAATTAGTTGTTTAATGTTTCAAATTTCAATTGTTTGTGTATGTAATTATTGCATACAGAGTCTTGTTGATGACATTTGTAGAAATAAATTTCTAAGAACTTAAGTTGTTAAAGTCCAACTTACAGTCCAAAATGTCACAAGAAAGACTTAATATATTGACAATGATAACTATTGAGATTGGTATCTTATAGAGTATTGACAACGAATTTTCGCTTATAATTAAGAGGCTATTTTTGTCTCCACACATGATCTCAAAAATTTACAAGATCCCCTAATACTATGCGAGCTTTCAACAAAAACTAATACATAGTATTTGTAGTTTATATAAAAAAAATATTTTTTTTAATGTTTTGAAAACCAGTCTGAACCGAAAGACCAGTTGGTTCTTCGAATACGACCCAACCACTTGATACTAACCCAGTCAAAACCAGTACTTAAAACGTAGTGAACGAGACAAAAAACTGTTAACTCGAAAACAAGCTCCCATTTATTAAAAATCATGTATTAATTCTATGTAAAATATGTTTTAAAGATCGTGACAAAAAAGAGGTCCCATATTTTCTTTGGGATGTTATAATATGGTCGACTAAACTCGACCTAGAATTTGTGTAACGTTATTTGGAAGACCTGAAAAGCTATTTTTAATTTGAATTTTGATTGTGAAATTAATAAATATAGTTGGAAAATGACCCTTGTCCTGTTGTCCGTATTCTGTGACCAAAAGGTGCTTGTTGGAAGTTTTTATACAAAAATAATTAATTAATTAATTATATTATTAATACTATAAGATTAATTTGGTAAAACCAACTCTAAACCTGCCCACTTAATATATTAGGAGTCAACCATCGGTTGACTTATTTTCAAATATATGTCTATTTATTAAGTTTACTATTTATAAATGACGTCAAATTTGGTACAGGTCAAGTAAGCCGACAAAATTATAATTATAATTATTATTATTTTAATATTTTAATATAATATAATACACGATAAAAGCTTAGATGTCCCTTCCACCTCAACCCCATAGTTATCTGAATTTCCCTCTCACTCTTATTATTTTATTATATTAAATAAACTAGACTAATTTTTTTATATATATAGCATTAAACATTAATTAAAAAATATCCAATAATTATATAACGTGAAAGAGATGACAATTTTAGAAGAGACGGTAGACGATGTCAACACCCAAACCAGCAGCGAAAACGTCGACGCGAGAGGAAGACAAACATGATGACGATAACATTGTATCATGATACGGAGAAACGTTATTGTATTTCTTATACATGCTATCGATTGATATTGTTTTAATTTGGTGTAGTAAGACAAATCTTTATTGGTGATAATTGAAAAAAATTTAAGACAATTATAAATGATTTGGTTAAATTTGATATTTTGAAATGTTTTAAACATTAAATATAATATTTGTAAATTTGGGTGGAGAATAGAATAATTTAGTTTAAGGAGATATTTAAAATTCTCTCTAATAATTTTGATCCAATTATAGTCAAAATTGAATCAATTATGATAATTTTGATTAAAATTAAAGTCGAAATTGAATCAAATTTTAACAAAAAAAAAGTCAAAATTAGATTTCAATACCTAAGATTGTGTAATAAACTTTTTTTATGTTCTATTTTATTACTATTAGTAGATAGATGTTTATATTTCAATATAAAATTTATTTTTAATACGCTACTTATAAAATAATATATATGGTTTGAGTGGATAGATAAAAATTTCTAAATTAATATTATAGTATAATAAAATTATATTAATACTATGTTCAAAAGGCAACATAAGAAAAGAATAAATAAAATGACTTCTGCTTTTGCCTGAAATGATTAAAATCTTCTGATTTGCATTTTCATAACTAAATGGTGTCAAAGAAATAAACTTATTGTTATATGATATTAACCAAGTAAGTTAGGTAACATACAATAATCAATATCAGATAAAACAAAAAAAGCTGTTTGGTTACATAATTCAGCAAACTGATAGAAAACACCTAAAAAAGAAAGCAAAATGACAATAAGAATAACTACTTAATATACATATAAATAAGGTCCATGAATGCAGTACCTAAGGTCGATTGGACTTAATCAATATCTGAGAAAGGCTGTTGAGCATAAGCATTTGATTTTGAAGCTTCCCAATTCACGATTCATCTCTAACTCTGTTTATATTTTCTGTACAAAAGAATATTTAAAGAATACATTTTGAGTTCAAGTGGTATTTGGTAACATTTCAAGCATGAATATAAATCTTTTCATATTTGCTGTAAAGCACAAACACAAACCTTTAGCCTTTAGGCAACGGCGACGACAACGACAGCCGAGGGCGCTGACGGCAACGGCAACGTCAAAGACGTCGATGGTTTGTACAGGCAATGCGACGGCGATGTGTGATGCAGCGAGCAGCGATGGGTTATAACTTTCTACTTGCGAGTTGCGATGGCAATGTTGTGATGCAGGCGATGCTGCGATGGTTTGGAGGAACTGAAAATCGAGAGGAGAAAGGAGAGTTACGGTGGGCGGTGCAAAAGTTTAAAGATTGAAATCATATTGATCGTGTGTCTCGAAGTCGACGGAGGTCTCTTCGATTTCTTCCCTGCGACGCAGCCAGTGCCAGGCCTACGTCGACGCTTCGGTTTCTTCCCCTATCCGATTGATTACGCCTCGGCGCCTTTCCCTCTTTTTCGATGCCCTTACTCCACCTCCCAAACCCAAAGGCCCAAAATTATAAAGAAAATAAGCCTAGATATGCATATGTTGGGCTGACTAAATGATGCCCCTAGTTAATATGCTACCCTGGGCCTATGCATGGGCTGCACAGGTGTTGGGGCGACCCTGAACGTAAATAATTGTAATGGTCACAAAGAGATGCACAAAATCGGTCTTGGACCACTGCCGGTCCGGACCTAGGCGGTCCTGGACCGGTCCGGTCCTCGGCGGACTAGTCCTCGCGTAAGACCATTCGGTTTTTGTAACACTCTCTTTGACGGCCTAGATTAATTAAGGTAATTAATTAATTAATCTTGGGATTTATTTGGTTTATGTGTTTTATTTTGTGAATATGTGTTAATTGACAAGTATTTGGGATTTTATATTGTGTTATTATTTGGGAAATATAGTTAAATAATATTATATTTGGGTTGTTGGGGGGGGGGGGGGGGGGTATGGCCGAATTATGGGTTTAAGCTTCAACCCACACTCCATACTTCATTACTTGCAACTTTGGACAAAGTGTGTGTGTGTGTGTGTGTGTTCTTGTTGCTCTCGGCCGAAGGAGAAGAAAGAAAGGAAAGAAGAAAAGAAAATCAATCTCCATCTTGCTTGCATTATTGTAGTTGTTTGTTATCATCTTAAGGTTAGAAATTCTATGTTATGATGTTGAATGTAGTTTTATCTCGGTTTGATAGATTTGTGTATTATATATATGAAATCCGATTGATGCATATATGATGATTTGATGATCATAGGACGTATGCATGTTAGATTTTATGATCAATATGTGTTCATAACATGTTTATAATGATTTCTGGAAACATATATAACTTGTATGCATGAAAATCAGTAGTATTTAAGTTAGAAATAGATTTATGCATGAAGTTATGATTCGGTCGGATTTGTGGTTGAATGACTCGGAATCCGATAGAAGTATCGGAATCCGATAGAAGTTACTCGGATTTGGCCCTCCCTTTTTCTCGGATTGTGTCTTTATCGGATTTCATGTTTATCGGATTTGGCCCTAACTATTTTATCGGAATCTTGGATTATCGGATTTAAACATTTAATCGGATTGTGCCCTTATCGGATTGTGATTTTATCGGAATTGGACTCTTACTCGGAATCCGCCTTTGCTCGGATTTGAAATGATCGGATTTGGTATAATCGGATTTGGACATTATTGGATTTGATGATTTGAAGATAAACATGATTTGTATATCTGTTTGGGGTTTATGTATGTTGAGTATATGTATAAATGTATATATATGAAAACATGAATAAATATGATATTTATTATTGGATCAGTATTATGAATTGAATACTGACTTGGGTTACTTCAATCTCAGGAACTGAGAAGACTCGGTGAATTTAGTCATCTGAGTGTGCCAAAGTTTTGAAGACTTTGGTGAGTGGATTTATATCTTCGGATATACAGGATTTAATATCCTATTTGGAATGCTCTTATTTGGATTGTATATACATGTTATTTGGAGACCAGTTTAGTCTGGGCCTTTGCTTGGGGGTGTAACTTACCAGATCTTGTGGTGCATTTATTGTACCTAAGAAGACTGGTGTTGTTATCACTGTTAGCTGGGCTATCGGTAAACCTTGGTTTTGGCCGACCTTGGTTGTAGGTGCTTGCAACACCGCCGGTTCTCCTGGGATTCATGAGCTATTTGGTTTGGGCATATTTGCCTTGTGTATGTTTAGATATTTGTTCCCTCACTTAGCTTTGTGCTAATTCCCCACTAGATTGTTTTGCAGATTCTCTGAGGTGATCTTGATGCTTCGGGCTGGGAATATGGACAGACCAAACTCTGATGTCAAGTTTTTGAAAGAGCCTGTTTTTGTATTAACACTGTATAGGGTCTTTGTACATCAAACAAGTGAAATCCTTTGTATCTATTATGTAATTAAGATATTTATATGTAATTAGTTTCCGCGTGCAGTAAAATATATGTTTTAAAAAGTACAGTGTTACAGTTTTTGAGTGGTCCGGTCTTTTTTCGGACCGGTCCGACTTCGGTCCAGACCCATCTGGTTTTCAATCGGCTATCTTTCGGTTCGGTTTTGAATTTTAAGTTTCGGTTAAAATTTCTGGTTTTTGGTTTCCTTTTCGAATTTTTTTGACAACTTAAAAAGTTGAGAGAATAATATAAAGAGAATATGTAAAAAGAAGTTTTGTGTAAAGAAAAAAGGAAGAGGTAGTGAGGAATTTCCGGTTTAGACTCTTGGACCGGCTCGGTCCGGACCGAATCTCGGACCGGTCCGGTCCGGTCCGGTCCAGACTAAGGAGTGACATGACGGTCCTGGACCGGTTCAAGACCAGTCCGGTCTTGGCGATCTTTGTCGGACCGATCGGACTAGTCCTATTTATTCACCTCATCTGATTGACTCACAACATTATATGTAGATATATCAAACACTATATTATAAAAGTTATAAGATAACTATAAGACATATGTAAAAACTAATTAGTTTAATATATTGTTAATATCTATCTTACTCTTAATTAAAGAATTTTTTTTTTGAATTCACCTTTCCTAATTAGATTTAATTCAACCAATCACATTGTTCCGTAGCGAACAAGGGGTGGTCGGGTTATGCATCTGTGTATAACCCTAGTGTAACTCTTAGAGACCTTCCTTTTTAATAAATTTGTTTGCCTTTAAAAAAAAACCTATTATTATATTATTATTATAATTACGGTTGCAAAATTTAACAAATATGACCAAATATTGAAATTATAAGTGAGATTGTAATTGAACTAGAGATTTACCAATTAAGCTGATGGGCCAAATAACTAGTAAATAACTTGAACCAGCCACCTAATAGCCTTCTTAGGCTTATTAACTTTGTCTTTGATAATAATCTAGTGGGCCTACGAGGCTACGATGTATGCTTCGGCTACTACTCTGTAGCCGCTCATTTCACCTCCAAGAAAAAAGAACCAGCGTGTGGGTGTATAGTGCAGACCCGAAGAACAATCAAGGGCGATTCCTTCATCAATCATGAGAAAGTACCAGGTAAGCTTCGATGCACCATCGTGGTTACTTATGCCTCGATTTCATGTGTTCTGTAGCTGTTTGAATCGGGATTTAGTACAAAAGGAGGGTGGGGCTGCTCGGTGTATTAACTGAAATCGAGATTTCAATTAGGTTGTAAACCATCAAATCTGCTTTAATCTCGATTGCTTGATGGAGAATTACCTCCACGATATCAGTTAACTAGCTCGATAGGAATGAATTATTTTCATCTCGGTTTTGGTGGGTGTTTGGGATTTATTGGAGGTCGACAACTTTGCTCATCTTTACAACTGAGGGTTATACTACTTTGCTCAATCTCTATAATTGACTCTGTCAGGCTCATCACTCTAAATAATCTCTCAACCCCAACCCAACTCTCTATTCAATATTACTCCAACTCAACTCTCTATTCAATACTTAAAAAGTGAAACCCGTATATTTAATTATTATATTTTAATAAATTCAATTGTTCAAAATAAATACATCAATAGATAGAAGAAAAAAAATTAAATAGAAAGTAATTTATTTAAGTGGGTCCTATGGATGAAGAGTTGGATAAAGTATGGTTGGAATGATATAATACTTCAACATGAAGGGATATAATGTGGGTTGGAGATGTTGGTATTTATACGAAGGAAATGCAGAGCAAAATTATGCAGTGATAACTGTTATTATCAAACTGAAGCAGCCATTTATAGGCTTACAAGAAACAAACGTTGAAAGCTAAACAGAAAGAGCTACAAACTAGGATAAAAAAGTGCTAACAGCTTATTGACTTCTACTAACGTTAATATTCTCAACGAACTCCTATTTTGCAGATATCAATACGTTGAATCAGTTTTCAACACTCCCCCTTGATTCAAACGTGTTGATGCCCAACTGTGCCCGAAGATCTTCAAACTTGACTTGAGGTAAAGATTTTGTAAACACATCTGCCAACTGGTGTTTTGAATCACAAAATTCAACTTTAATTTGCTCTTCTGCTACAAGATCTCGAATAAAATGATGTTTAATCTCTATATGTTTTGTCCGACCATGTAGAATTGGATTCTTTGTCATGGCTACAGCAGAAGTATTATCACATAACAGCTGTGTTGAATACTCTTGCTTTTGATTTAAATCACTCAGCAGTCTTCTAAGCCATACTGCTTGACACGCAGCTAAAGTGGCTGCAACGTACTCTGCTTCAGTAGATGAAAGTGCAACTGTCGACTGTTTTTTTTGAGGTCCACGAAACTATACTTGAACCTATAAGAAAACAGTTCCCACAAGTACTTTTCTTGTCTTGTGACCCAGCCCAATCACTATCTGAATAACCTCTTAAGACAAATTCATTTTGCCTTGAATACCAAATTCCAAAATCACTTGTAGCTGCCACATATCTAAGAATTCTCTTGGCTGCACCCGAATGATGCTTGCTGGGACAATGCATGAATCTCGAGACTAAACCAACCGAATGTGCCAAATCTTGTCTGGTGTGAGTGAGATAAATTAAACGACCCACTAAGCTCCTGAATATTTGAGCATCTGCAATTCCTGTACCATCTTCAACTGTAAGCTTTTCTCCAACATTCATTGGTGTGCTTGCTATTTTACAACCAATCATACCAAACTTCTTGATAATGTCAGCTGCATACTTTTGCTGTGACAAGAATATCCCATTCTTGGTTTGTTTTACTTCTAGACCAAGGAAGTAGCTGAGTTCCCCCAGGTCTGCCATTTCAAAGCTTCTCATCATGGCCTTCTTAAACTCTAATATAAGTTGTGTGGATGACCCTGTATAAATCATGTCATCAACATACAAGCTTACAATAACAATATCTGACACACCTTTCTTCTTAACGTACAAAGTTGGTTCATTCGGACTTCTTTCAAATCCATTCAAATGAAAAAACTCATTGATCTTCCCGTACCAGGCCCGAGGGGCCTGCTTTAATCCGTATAAAGCTTTTTCAAGTTTATACACTTTGTGTTCTTCTCCTGCAACTTCAAAGAACTCTGGTTGCTGTACATAAACCTCCTCCTTTAAGTCTCCATTTAAGAATGCAGACTTTACATCAAATTGAAAAACAGTCCATCCCATTTGCGCAGCTAAAGCAAGAATAACTCGAATAGTTTCAAACCTTGCCACAGGTGAGAATGTCTCTTCAAAATCTATTCCTTGCTCTTGAGCATAACCCCGTGCGACAAGTCGAGCCTTGTATTTTTGAATTGTCCCATCAGAATGGAAATTTGTCTTGAATATCCATTTGAGACTTATTGCCTTCTTTTCTTTTGGAAGTTCCACTAATTTCCATGTTCCGTTCTTCTCGATAGCACTAATCTTTTCTTGCATAGCTTTTTGCCAAACCTCCTCTTTAATGGCGGTTTCAGCACTTGATGGGTCACCGGTAAACAAGGCCAAATCACAGCTTTTACCTTCAACTGGGAAATGACGCTTGGGGATTTTACCACGCTCACTTCTCCTTACTTGCGGCTCTTCATTGTCTGTATCTTCATGTGAGGAATCTGAATTGTTGTTGCTTGAAGAATTACCTTGTAGTTCTTCACTCGAAGAGCTAGCTGTATTTGTTGGAGTTACTTGCAATTCATCACCTGTGTTGACTTCTTGAGTTTCAATAACACCACTTGAACTTGCTTTAGACACACAATTGTTCCATGACTCATGTTCATTAAACTGAACATCTCTGCTAACAATAATAGTATGTGCATCTGGATCAAATAGTCTATATGCCTTAGAATTTGTAGAATACCCTACAAATATGTACTTCTTTGATTTCTGATCCAGTTTGTGTCTTCCAGATGGGATTAAGGCATAACATATACAACCAAAAATACGTAAATGATTAACTGAGGGCTTAAATTCATACCAGGCTTCAAATGGCGTCATGCCCCATACCACTTTAGTTGGTGACAAGTTCAATAGATATACTGCTGTAGCTACTGCTTCTGCCCAGAATTCATCTCCCAATCCTTTTGACTTGATCATACACCTGGCCATTTCTACGATAGTTCTATTCTTACGCTCTGCTATCCCATTTTGCTGAGGGGTATAGGGAGCAGTAAGTTCTCTCTTTATTCCATGTTCATCGCAAAAAACATTGAAATCTTTTGAAGTGAACTCTCCCCCTCTATCTTTTCTAAGAGTCTTCAGTGCTTCACCAGTTTGTTTTTCTACCGGTGCTTTGAATTTTTTAAAGACTTCAAATGCTTCTGACTTGTGAGTGAGAAAGTAGACCCAATTCATTCTTGAGAAGTCATCAATAAACAATAGAAAGTACTTACTTCCAGCATGCGATTCCGTTTTCATGGGTCCACATATATCAGCATGCACCAACTCCAACTTCTTTTCTGCCCTTTTTGCTTGACCAACTGGAAATGATCTCCTTGTCTGCTTCCCTAATGCACAACCTTCACAAAGGTGACCTGAGTCTGTAATACTTGGCAGACCCTTCACCATCTCTTTCTCAGTCAGGAGTTGCAATCCTTTAACATATAGATGCACATACCTTTGATGCCAGATGCTTGTGTCATCATCCTTGCTGCTCATCATCCCAAAATTTTCTCTACACGACAAGTCCAGCGGAAACATTTTGTTTTCTGTCATTGGTACCCTTAATTCAAAGGTTCCCGTTTTCTTTTTAATAACACATTCATCATCTTCAAAATGAAGTGAGAAACCAGCTGACATAAGTTGTCCTACACTCAGCAGATGGTGAGTTAGACGTGGTGCATACTGTACATTTCGAATAAGCTTTACCTTTTCATTACTTGTAACCGCTACTGTTCCTTGTCCTTCAATCTGCACTTGTTTGCCATTTCCCAGCTTTACATGTGACTTTCTGTCTTCGTCCAGATCTTTAAATTTAGTTTTATCACCTGTTAAGTGATTTGAACATGCACTATCCAAATACCACACTTCATTTGAGGTTACATGAGGACTCGCATATGTCATGAACAGAAATTCTTCTTCTTCTTCTGCATATTGAGCTTGTTTATCTTTGCTCCAACAGTCACTTTCTCTGTGTCCATATTTTTTGCAGTAAGTGCATTGAACTGTGCTCATTCTGCCACGTCCTCTTCCTCTGTATGCACCTCGTCCTCTTCCTCTATTGAACGAAGATCTTGTTGGTTCCCCTTGCACTTGAAAGGCTTGTTCATCATCTGTTGCAGTATTTCTGTTTATTCTTGTCTCATGCGCTTGAAGAGAGCCCATGAGTTCATCCACAGAAAACTTTGAGAGATCTTTTGATTCTTCAATAGCTGCAACTACATGGTCAAACTTAGGAACCAGACTTCTCAATATTTTGGCTACAACAGTTTCATCAGTTACTTTATCACCATATGCTCTCATTTGACTAACTATTGATGATACCCTAGCAAGGTATCCTTGCACGGTTTCGTTGTTCTTCATGACTGTTGTCTCGAAATCTCTTCTAAGAAACTGTAACTTCACGGTAATTACTTTTCCCGAGCCTTGGTATTCATTTTTCAGAACAACCCAGGCTTCTTTTGCTGTTGAGACTGCTGCGATTCTTGAAAAAATTGATTCGTTCACTGCTTGTTGGATGAAAAATAAGGCCTTAGCATCTTTCTTGTGTCCTTCTTTGCTTGCTGCTTCTTCACCTTCAGGAATTCCATTCTCCACTAGATCCCACAAGTCTTGAGATCGAAATAGGGTTTTCATTTTTATGCTCCAAAACTCATAAGAATCCCCTTTAAACACAGGGATCTGTGGTTGAGTAATTCACGGTAGTCATTTTTGTAGAAAGTGAGAGAGCCTGGATTGCAACCTGGCTCTGATACCAATTTGTTGGTATTTATACGAAGGAAATGCAGAGCAAAATTATGCAGTGATAACTCTTATTATCAAACTGAAGCAACCATTTATAGGCTTACAAGAAACAAACGTTGAAAGCTAAACAGAAAGAGCTACAAACTAGGATAAAAAAGTGCTAACAGCTTATTGACTTCTACTAACGTTAATATTCTCAACGAACTCCTATTTTGCAGATATCAATACGTTGAATCAGTTTTCAACAGGAGATGCTCTTAACAAACAGTTGGTGCGCACAAATCTCTAGGGTAGTCAGAAACATTTCTAACAACTTTCATACTTTTAAGTGTTAAGAAGGACAATTTACCACTCCTTCAAGGCAAAAGTGCAAACTGAACATGCTATCAGAAATCACTAATGAGCATGAATCACTCTAACACTAGCAATTTAGAAAGAAGTAACATACGTCACACATGTGTTGTCCTCGATTGATTAATATGAAAAACAATTTCGCCCCAAAAGTAGGACAATTGAATGCAATGACAAAGAGAAGACTAGTACAAGATTGGAAACAACCACACAAGATTTATGTATCTAAAATTACAACCATTAGTATTCATAGTAAGGCACATATCATCAGAATTTTGCTAAGGAATCAATAACAACTCACCTAGGCATAGGTGTGTGTTACATTAAACACTTGTAAGAAACATGTGGTTAAGTACCTCAGAAAATACAAATTTACGATTAATGTGCCTATTAAGGACATCATAAAAAACAGCAAAGAAGCTTTCAAGTAGAAGATCAAGTATGAGAAAGGAAAAATGACATGCCATATCTGCTCCCATTCGCACCATCTTACTAGGTACCCGGAGAATCTGTCATAATGTCGTAAAGTTTGTTGAAATTGCCATTAATTTTGGCTAGAAAATGAGAGGAGACCGAATGATGGGAAGTTCCTCTTTACCCAAAACCACATGGTAGGTCATGAGTTTTTTACTTTTTCCTCCATCAACCCAAATCAACCTAAATGTCATGTTAGCTACATCAGTTTTTTACTTTTTCCTTCCCAACCTAAATTAACCCAAAACCCAAGTAGCACCTAACCCAAATCAACCCAATTTTTTTCCCACTTTTTTAATTTATTTATTATACATTTATATATTAAACAAAATAAAATATTTTTAAACAATTCTACAAAAATAAAAATATAGCAAATAATAAAAATAAAAATTTCATAAATTAAATATTATTATCATAAATTAAAAATTACATAACTCTAAATCGAAATTAATAAATAATAAAAACATCTACTCGTTCTCGTTGTCGAAAACTTGGATACGTGAAATATGCTCGATCAAATTCGACCGAAGGTTATTATGCGTCTCCTGGTTTTTGACTTCTCGTACGTTCGCCGCGCGTGCTTGTTCACTTATTTGTGTTTCGATATCTGACGATAGAATGTCGTTTGGGTATAAACTGCAAATGGCATTGTCTTTCACATGATTGTTTGAATATAACTATACAAAATCTCTATGATCTTTAATAATTCAATTTTTCAGTTTGTAGAGAATTCGTCATATATATGGTTGTTTGAATGAATGAATCACTACTATACCATGAAGTCCCTGCAATATCCAAGGTTGCCTCCAGTAGTCCAGTTAATTAGGTTAGTGCAGTTATGGTTGATTGAATGAACGAATTACCGTTGTTTTCTCATCAACTAATCAACTCTGAGTAGATCAAGCAACCAATTTTCAAATCTCGAATCACTACTATACCATGAAGTCCCTGCAATATCCAAGGTTGCCTCCAGTTAATTAGGTTAGTGCAGTTATGGTTGATTGAATGAACGAATTACCGTTGTTTTCTCATCAACTAATCAACTCTGTGTAGATCAAGCAACCAATTTTCAAATCTCTTTTGATTTGAAATTATAGTCTCATCTATTATTGGTTACCTAATGCTGTTTTTATAGCAAGGTAAGCTCTATATCTGTTATATATATATAATCTGGCATACACAATGCTAAAATGCAGGTTCTTCTGATTGAATGAGTAATATTCTACTATGAGTAAATAAAGTGAATGCCTTTCTCATGTATCTTATGTTCCTTAAATTTAATTTATTCTTTTTCCTCTATTTGATGTGCCCTAACTATATATGATTTATTATTTTATTGTTAGATTTGAATTTTTTTTTTCTTTAAGAGTTTTTCTTTTAAGTCAATTGCTCTTGCATACTATTTTTTGGGTTATGGTTTGACTTATAGAGATCAAGAAATATTAAGGCTGAAACTCATATGAGATCAAGATTTTCCGAGACTCCCGAGTCTTCTTTTAAAGATGTGATCTTTTTCTAAGAATATTTTTTTAGGTATGTTCTAAATTTTGTATTCAGCTTCTACCGCGCACCATATTAGTGCGTTGATGTTCTCCATATATTGCTTCCTAGTGTGAGTCGGTCCTGCACAAAATATGCTTGTGAATCAACTCAAAAGCTACCCCTCAAGAAACTGCCGACCTTATCCTTCAAGAACTTAAGTGCCATTTATACTGATTAAATATATTATTTCAGCTTAAAATCACCACTAATATGTTAAAACTTTTTCAACCTTTATGTCTCATGGTAAAAAATTATTTGTAATTGTACCAGCTTTTATAGTTTTTGTTCATGTTGTAGTAAAAAAGGACCCTTGATAGTCTTCAATACCATTTCAAACACTAAAGAGATGTAATTCAGTTCAACAGAATGTGCCTTCCAGAAATTTGATGAAAGTTATTAACTTATTTCTTTCATGTTAATTAACAATTGAAAAAGAAATTAAGCAGTTTTGCCTCAACTTGTATATACAATAGAAAATGAAAGATAAATTAACTATATCCACTATATATTTATTAGTTTTCTTTAGATTAATTATTTGAAATTGCTTATCATTCTATTTTTTATGACATGGAAAGTGATAAACAAATGTGTTTTTAACTACTGGGGTTGTATCATTTTCTCACTAATTGTCTCCGATTGTGCAGCTCAGTATTTGTCTTCAGTTGGTCCAAATGTGCCAAGAATCTAGTATGGTATAATTACATTGAAACACTAACTTTCAAAGATTAAATTGTTGGTCTTATTAGAAATGCTTTTCTTTAATGTTGTTGAAACTTTAAGGAAGTTAGAAGGGAAAGTGTGGTTCCTGTCTATTTGGCAAGGCCAAATCAAGTAGAGAAGGCTCTAAATCACGAGTATATAGCTACCTTTAATAACGTCGAATGAAGAGTTAGAAGGAATGCTATCAGATGCCATAATATGGAAGTCCCTCTTATTAATAATATACAAACAACAATTTTTGGAGCAGATGAAACTCATCTAGAGTGCAGGAAGGATAGTAAGCCATCAATTGCTACGGTACTGATAAAAAAGCTATAACGTAAAGTTGGTACAAGATAGGTTTGTTAACGGGTCAAAATAGCTTTGGCCAACAGTTTTAAGAATTGTATTATTTCAATAATAATATGATATGTTTCTAATATCATGAATTAAGATGCTTTATGAATTGTAAAAATATTGTGATAGAATTTCAACCGATTTGAAGTGTTTGACCCGTTTCCTTTTGAGTTACTTATTTGGGTTTGAAGTGTTTGACCCTTTACATATCAAACAAAACTTAATTCAACCCATTTAAGTATGGTTTTCTTTGTTGATATTGAAACCCTTGAATGGTAAAGCTTTTATTAGAAAATATAATCTGACTTCAGTGACTTGGATATGAATAGAAAATAGAAAATCTGGAGAATCAATTCTTTTGCCTTTCTATGTTCAGAGATGAAACCACATGAACACTTAGCGATGAACTCAAGATTCGATTTTATATGTAGCAGATATTCATATGCTGCAACTGCAATGCAAGCCCTCCAGTTTTTCATTTAAGGATTATAGGGCAATGCTAAACCTGATTAGTTTTCACTACTTTAAGCTTTATGATGGGATTCTATTAAAATTGTCATAGATTTTTATTCTATAGTTTGTATTTTAGTATAATTGTGTTTTATAGTTTGTATTTTAGCATTCATTTACACAAATTAACGTACTAGAAAGATTTTTCTTTTTAATTTTGTTTTATTTTATGTTATACCCGTGTGTACGGGTCTGAAACAAGTGTTATGATAAAAATTTTTTTGAGATCCTGTGTTGGTTTTCAAAGTAAAGATCAAATAATCACATCCTCTATTTTATGTTGCATGAAATACATGTATCAACTACTATTACTTTCTTTTGCTACAAGACTCGCACCAAACTTTTTTATGCAACAAAGGGATTGTTCATTAATTTATGTTGTTCACAGCAAAAAAAAAAAATGCAACAAAGGGATTGTTCCACCGAGTGGTACATAAAAATTCACACACACACACAAACTGCCATCGTACCTGCGCAATGTTGCGGTGGTGATTAATTTTATTTTCCAATATGTCGCTTTTTTCAATTTTTTTTATTTGCGTCAACTATTTTATTAAGTTCAAAAGACATTAAAATAAGAAAAAAATTATATTTATGAAACAAGGAAAGAGAAGTTAATAAGATTTTGAAAATTATGTTAATAAGTGAATAATTGTGTTTGTGTGAGAGTATATTTTAAATAAATAAGAGATTAAAGTAAATTAAACCAAAAAGAAAAAGATGTTCATTAGTGAACTCCTAATCGGGAAACAAATTAAAAACACTTTAAAAGAAAAAGAAAGATACGTATTCATCACCGAAATAATACCATTAAAAAAATATAACAATTTCTTCTAACAAATAGGGAAATGAAATCCAAGACTATGTATAAATTAATAATGAACTGTCAACAAAAATCCATCTTTGTTAAACAAACCTTTGTAATTGCCGATCTTTCATAGACAAAGTACAGAAAAACTGAGATAAAAAAATAGTGCAGATGATACATATAACGTGAATAGAAGTAACAAATGGCAAATTCGGCATAACATGCCTCGTAAGGATATTAGGGGTCATAACTTGCACTTTAGATCTTCTTAATAGCTTAATATCATTATAGCCTATCTACTAAGTTATAAATCCTTATTTTTCACAATTTAGCACCTTAAATTCATCATTCCATTTGTAAACATGCTCATATAAATTAGAAGTCATTTATCCAAAACATGGAGAGAATCTTGGGATGTTACATTTGTAATATGGCGGTGATTGAAAAACACAACGAAAGCAACAAGATCACATAAGCATGTACATATATAACTTTATACCAGCATAAACCACCCAATGGATCATTTTTACAAAAGATAAATCAACCAAAGAAGAGGAAAGACTTATACCTTATCTGAATAATATCAAGAATGGCGATGGATGAACTTGTTGAGGCTGACAAGGTCACACGGAAGTTTCTCTCTATCGATTAGTCCACTCCGAATTTGTTTGATCCCTAAATGCTAGCAAGCTTTCAAGTGAGCTTCAACACTTGAACTCATTTTTAGAACAACTTCAAAGTAGCCTATTCAACCAAACACTCAAGAACATTAAAGAACAAGTGTATGCACTCCCTAAGTGTATATGTCTGTGTACGAATAAAGCTAGTAACTAATAGAGACGTTTTAGACTTTTACGGGACATGTACCAGTCCTAAAGTCCGTTTTTAGTGAAGATTTGCTTAGGGTTTGGAGTCGGCGATGGCTTTTGATATTGGGATGAACACACCATGTGAAAGAGATCGATGAAAGATGTGACCTTGCTAGGGTTTCTGCTATCGAGGACAATTTGCGGGAGAGATTTATTTAGGGTTTACTATGAAGAAATCTTAAAGGAGTAAAAATCCGCGCTTATTAAACATCATAATGACATAACAAATGCCGTTCAAAAAAGAAAAAAAAATAATGACATAACAAATTCTCAAAAAGTCAAAATTGAACCAAATGAAGGGTTCTTATCGATGAAGTAAAGATCAATTTAGGAATTTGATATCATATCTATTTTACTTTACATAAATAAATACTATCTCCTAAATAATAAAAATCATAATATAGAACTTACCCGGGTGACCCTTTTTTTTCCAATGTAAAAACTTAAAAGATTTTACAAAATTATAACACAACTTAAGGTAAATGGCTGACGTGGCATATTAAAAAACCCTTGGTTTATTATTGGACGGCTATGATGAGGTGTGTCGTACTTGTCCAGCTGATTCCAGTGATGGAGTGGATCATAATTTACATTAATACAATAAATACATACAACGCGGCTCTTGCTCTCGCTCTCCACCAGCTCATTCATATTCATTCTTTCCTTCTTCCTTTTATATATCACGAGATCCCCATCTTCTCTTCTTTTTTCTCTCTCTCCCTCTCTCTCTGAATTCATGTACTGTTTCCGCCTTTTGTTCTTCTATGTTCTTCTGTTAAAGTTTCCATTTTTATAGCTTTTGCATTCATACTTCTTGCTATCTCCTTACATACGCACAAAAGCCAAGATTTTGAAGTAATGGAGCATGCCCGGAAGCCGTTTGATGAAATGCGTGTTCAATCTCTTCCTAATGTACTTGAAAAAGCATGTTCTCTTGAGCAGAACAAGCCTGATTTCAGAGAACTCGATCTGTGCTCCACTACTTCCAGCTCCGGCACAGGTGGTGGTGGTGTAATGCGTTCAGCTAACAAAGAGAAAGACCCATTTCCCCGAAGATCTAATAGATCCCATTCTGGTGAGCTAAATTCTACTAGTATCCCCAGTAATACCACGCCGGAAAAGCTTCGATCTGGGTCTGGTGATTTGAATCGGAAGGCCGGTCATCGGAGATCGTATTCTACTGGAGCTCCGTTGATATATTCTGGTAGTGGAACGACTTACTTTAATGGAAGTAGTACTACTAGCACTAGCAGCACTACCACTACCACCAACAGCGGCGGTAGCGGCAGCGGGAGTGGCGGTGGCGTTGGTGGCAATGTAAGTTCAGTAAATTCTCCGAACATAAACTTATACCCAACTGGCAACATCTGCCCATCTGGTAAAATCCTTAAATCCAATTTGAATTCTCGTAATACCACAACCCGACCCGAGAAATTGGGCTTGGGTATGGGTACTGGAAATTACGGCCATGGAAGTATAATTAAAGGTGGGGGGAAATCAGCCGAATCAAATGGAGAAATTGGGATAATTGTAAAGAAAGCAATGATAAGCCACGATGTAGAAGAAGTGAAAAACGCTGGCAATGAGTTGTATAAAAGAGGGAATTTCACCGAAGCTTTATCACTCTATGATCGTGCAATTACAATATCGCCGGAAAATGCAACTTGCCGGAGTAACAGAGCCGCTGCATTGACTATGTTAGGGCGGTTGGGGGAGGCTGTTAAAGAATGTGAAGAGGCTGTGAGGTTGAATCCTAGTTATCAAAGAGCTCATCAAAGATTAGCGTCACTTTATCTCAGGTAACTTCACAGAAACCATGATCCAAATCAATCTTTCTGAATTTATATATGAGGTCAATAATCTGTTCAAAGTCTGAATTTTTTCTTGGCTTTCATCTAATCATGTATTGGGTGTTTAACTTAAATTAGATCTTGATTTGCATATAATATAGATTTAATTTTCTAACATGTTATTCGTTCGGTTGAAACCCATGTATGAATAATTCCCCTACATTGTTGCCAATTGCTCCCATTCCTGTGGTGAGAATTGCTAAATCTTGAAAATAGTATGTGCATATTTCAAAGGGAAAATTAAATAGAAGTGCAATTATCTTTTTAATGACTGAGAATTGCTAATTTTCCTAATGAGCTCAATGTAGCATGCATTTCTTTTTAATGAATGTAAAAGGGTTACTGGGTTACACATATCAGTAAGAAATGGATTAAGATAGTTGGACAAACTGTGTGGCTAATGACATTAATCGAAAAGAAAGGATTAGTATACGGACTTGATTAGAGAAATAATAAAAGGATTGCATAAATCAAGTATAGTGATATTATGCATATGTATATTTCAATAATTTGTTTTCGTAGGGTTAAGTGGTTAACTATCATCTAAATCTAATTATTTTGGCCCTCCGTAGTCAGAAGATCATATCATAATCATAAACATTACATGATCACGTCTACAGATTAGGACAGGTGGAACGTGCATATTACCACCTTTCTCATGGTCAACACAACGATTTGACTGAGTTGCAAAAATTACAAACTTTGGAAAAACATATAAATAGATGCTCGGATGCAAGAAAGATCGGTGATTGGAAAGGAGTATTACGGGAGTGTGAAGCAGCTATGTTAACTGGAGCTGTGTCATCTCCTCAAGTATTCATCACTATATCTTGTTTTTTATTTTTTATGATTTTTGTAGTTGATATTGAAATTAATGGTGTGAATGTGCAGATAATTGCTTGCAAGGCGGAAGCATTTTTGAAGCTTCATCAACTTGAAGATGCGGATTCTATTCTTGTTGAGTTGCCTAAAATAGAACCTTTTCCCACTGCATGTTCTAAGGTTAAGTTTTTTGGAATGTATTGTGAAGCTTATGTGCTTTACGTTCGAGCTCAAATTGACATGGCTTTTGGAAGGTTAGCGTTACTTAAATCGCGCATTACATAAATAATATGTCATTAATTATAATAAAAAGAATGGTTTGTTGCATAAGGTTTTTAAGGAAATAAAGTTCGTTTATGTCCATTTCTAATTTAGGTCCTATTTTCATAAACCACGAACAATTATATGTTATTATCATTTATAACTACTAACTAGCATTGCCTGTTGACCTTTGAATAGAAACAAGTCCAAAGTGTAACTAGTTGTTTCTTAAAAACATGCTAAAAATAGCATGTAGTATCATAAATAGAAACGAAACTAAAGTGTAGTGTCATATTATTTGCCTAAAAATCTACGAAATGCTATTCTTTGCTGGTTATAATGTAGTTCTTTGAACAGAAATAAAAATAAACTATCCTTTCGCATTTGTGTTTTCTAATTTAAAAACTGCTATGAAGTTTGTTACATTTTCCTGCTATTAACTTTCAAAACACCAAATTCATTAATAACAAAAGATAGCCTACGACTTATTTGTAGTGCGGTTTTAGAGGTTTTAAGTTTAAACTCACTCATCTTGTAAAGATGCTTTGCTCAATTAATTAAGAAATGTGGAATCATAATGGAAACTTATGGATCAAAGTATGTAAAAACGGTTAGTTTATGATGGTAGATATGTAAAATCATCTTTAATTTTGAACAAAAAACATTAAAAAATTTCAAAGATTGAAACTTGGTAATTTTTATGGTGATTGTAGGTTTGAAACTGCAGCTGCATTTGCAGAGAAAGCAAGCTTGATTGATTTTGGAAACACCGAAATTGCCATTTTGCTTAAAAATGTGAAATCGATCAACCGAGCACGTGCTCATGGAAAAGATCTTTTCAACTCGGGAAGATTTTCAGAGGCATGTACTGCTTATGGTGAAGGACTCAAATACAACTTATGTAACTCGATTCTTTATTGTAATCGGGCCGTTTGTTGGTCAAAACTCGGTTTATGGGAGAAATCAATTGAGGACTGCAATTTAGCCCTTAACATTCAGCCAAATTACACAAAAGCCCTTATGAGGAGGGCTGTCTCAAATGCAAAGGTGATTTTGCTGCCCTTGGATTATAATCTTTTTTAGTGTTTCTTCTTTTTAATTTTTAAAAAAATATTGTATGTTGAATTTGTAGCTTGAGCGTTGGGGTGAAGCTGTGAGAGACTATGAAATTTTAAGAAAAGAACTTCCTGGAGATAGTGAGGTGGCGGAATCATTATTGCGAGCTCAAGAAGCATTAAGATTGACCCGAGGGGAACCTTCAAGTGTTGATCGTGCTAGAGCTTCGACATATGCAAATGGTAAATTCAGTAATCTTTGCGTCAATCTTTCATATTTTCTTGCCCGAAATTATTCGTTTCTCAATAATCTAGTTCTTTGTATAAAATAGTCTACAAGTTTTTGTGCACTAAAGATACACATTCAGTTACCTTTAACATGTTTGATGTTTGACCCCTTTTCTAGTTTTTATTCTTCTTAATTTACATGTTTGGTCATTTAGAAATCAAACATGACTAGGAATAGACCCATCCACACTAAAAATTAACATCAACTTAATATAGGATGGTTTGCATGAGCGTCATGAGCTAGTTGTGCCAAAGGTGTCACATAGAACTATCCTGAAAGTAAAATATTTATAGGAATAGGAATATTATATGTTTAGGTTTTTGTTCATTTTGTTTATCGAATATTCGGATGTTTATATTATGCAAGTCTCACGTTATATGGTGATGAGAACTAGGAAATGTGATTGTTCGTTATAAATTTTTACTTGATTAATTAAAAAATGGAATCACAAAAATGAATCTACTGAAATGCCTTAATCCATAGTGTGACTCAGATTGTTGGTAATCAATTAGTATTTCCTTTTCTTGACAACATTTAGAGTTTAATCTGTTAGCACATTGGATGGCAATTAAAATATTACATTCTTATGGCATATGAGAAATATGTTTAATGAACTTCACACGATAATTCTTGCTTTGTATTAAATTCCTCGATGCTTAAACAATAAGGTGAAGCATATTAGAAATATTGACCTCGAAAAATAAACCTGCTTAAATGATCGTATTACATTATACCTTGTAGTTGTAAGATTAGCAGCCTGAAAATTATGTATTATGAGGTCAAATAAATCATGTTTTAGCTTCAAAATTGTCATCATTTCTATCGAAGTTTTATAGAAATTTGGTCACTGCATTTAGCAGACACATTTATTGCCTGCTAGAAAAATTTTGCTGCTAAATCTCTGTACAAAAACTATATTCAAGTTTATTGGGAAGAAAATGTGTTTGACCTCAAGAAGTCAAACTTCATAACCTTTTTTTGTTGTCATTTTTCCAAATAAAACAGATCCTCACCCTAACAGTATCAAGAGCCGAAACAGTTAAAACATTTATCCACTTGGCAATCCTCGTGGACTCGAGATATCGCGCATGGCGCCCACGTGGCGCATTTTAATTCTTGAATAGAGATGTTCTCAAGCACAAGTGCAGCAGTACAGTTTGATGAACAGGTGCCTTGTTTCTTGTTTCATGTTTCAAGTACCTTCCCTGAATTCAGAAAGGGACAACAGGGAGATTTTACTTGAAATAAATTCATATATAATAAGTTATATTATTATTTATATTAGTACAAAAAGTTTGTGAAAACATTGATATTGTTGATTATTACATTTTTTTCATTGATCCCAATTTCATTGGGTTATTTTTATTTATTTGTTTTCCCAATTAAAGGGAAGAAAATGTTGAATTCTGTGAAGTCTTTGTAAAAGCCGAACTTTCTTTTTGTATTCCACTTGGAAATCATATTATACTAATATATATATATATATATATATATATATATATATATATTTATTTTATTTTTTATTGCGCTTTTTAAGACCTAATTATTATATATTATCGGAGGTCTATCTGAAAGTGAAATTAAGGCAGCGTTTGGTATAGATGTTTAAGAGATGGAATGAAATAACTCATTCCGACGTAATGAAAAAATCCGTTTGTTTAGTACGCAGGAATGGAATGAACCATTCGGTAAGGAATGTGATTCCTTCCATTTCATTCCACGGGGGAGGGGTGGTTTTTCCTCATTCTATCAAAGAATGGAATGGAATTTAAGAAAGAGTATGTTATTTCTATCTTTTTAAAATTTAAGTTATATCTATTTTTTAATACAAAGGCATTTTGGTCATTATTTATTTATTTTATTTCATTTCAATGTCTTTTTCTCTCTACGAAACATACTGCATTAACGATTCATTCTATTATGAGAAAGCAACCAAAATTCGGATGGAATGGTAATGAACTATTTTATTCCTTTGACCATTCCATTCTTTTGTCTATTTCATTTCTTTGTCATTCCTTTCCGTTCAACTAAACATACCCTAAGTATCGTTCTTGTTGTGGTGAATTTTTTTGCCACCTTGAATGCACAATGGTAAAGATATAGCAACATGTCATACAATTATTTACAATTTATGCATCCTTTTAATTGTGGATTGGCTTTTGATTGAACAATCGATAATCGATTAACCGTTTCTTGATTAATTATCCATAAACACCTCTAATACGTGTTAAAATCCACCCCCGTCCACTTACCATTTACCCATTATATTCACTTTTTTTTTTTTGAGCAGCAAAACACCAAGATCATTAAGAAGAGAGCTTGGACAAATTCTATTCACTTTTATAGTTGTCAAAATTATATATATTTAACAAATTTATTATATTTAAGAAAAAAAAGGGAAAGAAACAATAATGTGAAAGGGAAAATCATGGGTGACGTAGACAAGGGGGCATGGGGATTGTGAAGGGCAGAGCATGCGATGAGAACATGCTTCCAACCAACCTCAGCTGTGCCATCATTTTGGAACATGCCCCAGGTGGGAATTTGGAGGAGAATATATAACAATCATATGCTACCCTTTAATCTTACAACTAATCATTAACACCTTGTTAAAGAACAAAACCATAAAATCTATAAATAAAGAGAGATCTATATCCTTCTATTAAATCTTTATACTCACTAGATCATGATATGAATTAGACTTAAGAAAGAAGATTAGAAAAGAAAATAAGTAGATTCTACGTACTACCGCCTACTTCTTGATAATCTACTAGGTGTCTAAACACTAAATCAACATAAAATCATAACATACAATGAGGTCCAGTTTATTTCATCGTAATGTGAAAGAATGTAATAGGATTGAAATTAAATTTCGTTGTATATTGCATTTTGTAACATTATTTGAAAAAGAATTACATTATTTGAAGTATTTATATTCCTTTAGAGGAATGTCATTCCATAACTAACATGGATGAAATTAAAATTATTTTCATTCATTCGTATTACGATGAAACAAACAAGGCCTAAGTGCAGGGCCGTCTTAAAGGGCATGCGAGATGGGCGACCGCCCAGGACCCACGGAGTAGAGGGGCCCATTTTTTCTTATGTGTGTTAATGTATATAGTTTAACTTAATAAGGCTAGTTCAGTAATCTATTATTAGTTAATTGTTGTAAACGCTACGAAATTCTTAAGTATACAAGATTAACCCTATAAGTAGAAATCATATATTTAGTTGCCAAAATGTTTTGGCTCATTGCAACACAACACCCCATTTTGTGTTAAAATAATCTATCGGAAAAGACTGTTTCCCTTAGATTCTTTACAAAATCGACTATCGATAAAAGCTTAGCGGGAAAACCATTTTCCTGTAACTAAATTCGTGAAAAATCTGTTGACAATTGCTTTCCGACTTATTATGTGGGTAATTCGTTGAGAATATCCCATTGAATTTGGTCGGTAGGAAATCTCATTATGATACCTAATTTTCTAGTAGTGATCATTTGGGAGAATAAATCATGAAGTTATCAAATTTATTAAAAAATTGATGGTTAGTTTGCGAAGAAATCACAAAAAATTGTTTGACCATTTGAAACAAAATCATACAGTTTGGGAAGAGAAACAAAATTGGCAATTACAATCTTTTATCCATGTTCGATTTCCTTGAGTAAACAAAATCCTAGACCTTTGTTAAAGGTAGAATTCAAAATTTTAACTTATTTAAAGGGTATTAGAGATTTCAAATGCTTCTAACATCTCAAACATGTGTACTCTTTTCTTTAATCATTGTTCCTTGATTTGTAGTTTAGTTTTTATTCACCATTAGATTTTAATAATCCAACTCTTTGTCTTTTGTCTGTTTTGTTTGATCAATTGATTATATGGTAACTAATTGGTATTTTCATATTAGCTTGTTACTAGTTTGCTTAGTATAATTGTTTAATTGATATTTACATGTTAATTGCTTAGTTAGTAATTGGTTGGTTGCATATTAATTTGTTTAGTTTACTTACTTGGTAACTATTAACTTTTAATTCTTGAATAATGGTTGTTAGTTTTACTTAGTTTGTAATTGGTTAATTGGTAGTCTGTTTTTTTAATCATATCTCGAAAGAAACACTTGTTTTCTTGTCAATTGTACATTTTTCATTACTTGTTGCAGTTAAATACGTACAATTATAGGTTTCCTACTCAACATTTTTATATAGTTTAGTATATAGGGGCCCATCTTTTTAATTTCGTCCCGGGCCTCGAAAATATTTAAGACGGCCCTGCCTAAGTGTTCTACCATTAATAATGCCAGTTACCCAAAACCTCATGAACATGAAGAATAAGTATACCAACCTTGTTAATCTTGATAAAATAATTTTGGATTCTTGTTATAGACTTGTTAATATTTTGCTTTAAGCTTAATCTTCCTTAATCTTGTTTAAGTCTTGGTTAAATCCCCCTTAATCTCTTATTGTCACCCTCTCTAGTTTCTCTTTAGTTTTCTCTCTCACCAAAAACACACAATCAATGTGTATTTAAATCTTAATATTCTCTCTCTCTATCTAAAGTGGACAAAATACATACAAGACACACACACACAAATACTATGTTTGGAAACTTAATATTAATAAAACTATGATGAGAAAAAACTTGACATAGATTATCCGCTTACTCCCAAACCCTAAATCCATCCCATTTTATATTATGCTAGAATAGAATATATGTCTTACTAACCAAATCCAACATGAGATGTAATCTTAATGGTGTAAGGATCACATCACCACTTGTAAAGATCGAACTTAAAACTATAATAAGAATATGTTAGAATATGCAGATAACAATAACAAGATAAACAAATACCAAGATGTAACGTGATTCGGTTGTCAAGGTCACAACTTACGTCCATAGACAAGAACAAGAAACTTATTTATTATAACCGAAAGTGTTCACAAAACGTCACCATACGGCGCATAGGTATGAATGAAACCTAGCTACTATATTTATAGATACAAAACTAGAAAACCCTAATTAATAATAAATAGGCCGCCGATCATAGACTTCATGTCATACTCTTCCTTAATTAGATTGCAATTTTAATACTGTAGAGCTTATTAAGTTACACATAACAAATAGTTAATCATAACCAAATAAAACAAATATGGAGGACTTGATTAAAACAAACACAAATTTTAATTTAATTTGAATATATTTGGATGATTCAAATTCAATCATACCTCATATACGAGATTCTATTACGATTAGAGATTCGAAATAGATTTAATGACATACCTTGAATGGTGCAAAGAGATCGATGAACACTAACAAGATGAAATGATTATTACGTACTGCTATATGTTATAAAGACCGCATGATCACTACACCGATCGGTAAAGGGAACGATTGAAAACAGGATGCTAGGGGTTGTATGACTCTCGTTGGATAAGACCACTTATAGTGGAGGTCATGAAGTCATCTTCATTTTTAATTCATCGTTTGCTACGGGTTGTTCGTTGTTGGCTCGTTATTGTGAGGCTCGTCACCGTCGTTACAAAGTATGGAGCTCGTTTCTAAATTTTTTTCAACTAATCATATAATCTAAATTAATATTTTATAGGTCTAGTAATGATAACGATAATGATCTGGAGGTTAGTCATGCATGCCATGATCAATGCTATTTTGATCATGGTTATAATACAGATTGAAAAGCTAATGTGTTAATCAGTAATTTATCTGATACTCTAAGAAATGGTAAAATAAAACCAAATCAGTAAATCACCGAACCCAAGTGCTCTTGATTGGAAAAGAAATTCTAAAATAAGTTTTTTTTAAAGAAAAAGGAAAATGCCTTTTGGAGAGTGTGACCCGGTGGATTCGGTTCTTCCGCAGAAAAAAGAATTTCAATCAATTTCTCGGTGTATTAATCGTAAGAAGATATTTTGGGATTTCAATTAATAACCGGAGGACGGCCATTACCTGCCAATCCAAGCAAAAACAACAATGGCAGCCATCAACTGCCACTATCTTTCAGTAACATGCACATCCACACCCCTCAATCAGGATGTGCCGCAATCACCAACTCTCCCCACCAAGATTATCTTGCCCAACAAAAAGCCCCAAAAATGGTCCACCGGCGTCGCTCCCGGTGATTATGGCGGCCCACCCACCACCACCAAGCTCCGCAAGTACTGGGGTGGTGAAAAGGAAGACCCTATCACCTCTGATGAATTAATTTGGAACAGGGACTTCATGCCTCACATGAAACGATTGATTCAGGATTCTGATGATTCTCCCTCTGACCCTCGATTATCTACTGTTAAGGTTAAAAAATTTCAAAGCAATATATCTAATTTTGATTTTTAGTATTGCTATTATTATTGCTGTTCACACTGATACGCTTGGATTTCTGTTTGGTATATACACCTGATTTTGGTTGTTAGAATTCTTCTTATTATTATTATCATTGTTATTTCTGTTCACACTGATACACTTGGATTTCTATTTGGTAACTTTTAATTGTTAAACGATTTGAATTATGTTGCAAAAATTAGGCAAAATGGTGATAGTGTTAGTTTTATAAAAATGGTGATTGCATTTGCTTGGAAGAAAGTTTATAGTTTGGATCCGGAATGATCAAAGAAGCCTAAAGTATTTACTAGAACAACAAATCATGTCTAGAGAACATAACCAGGATTCAATTTTGAGATCCATTATCACCCCGACAAGGATAATCAGACGGCTAATGCTGTCTCACGAATGGGGGAAGAAAAGCAAGTTGCAGGCTTGTTGGTTCCTGCAACCAGTGAATGGGAAAGATTGGTACAAGAGAACAAGGAAGACTCGGCAACTATGAGGTAGTAGTGCGATTTAGGTTCGTGGCAAACTAAATTACCATACGAGCAATTATTCATCAAGTATGCCAAGTGTCCCAACTTAAAGATGTCAAGTTGTCAACTCACAAATAGGAGCCAGATTTACCTTTTTCATCAACAAATGATATGGAGATGATCTTGTATCTTGAATAGGCGCAAGGCATGCATGGAGTGTCGGGTTTTGCAGAGGAATAAGAGTGTTCATCATGAAGCCTCAGAGGAGCCGTTTTCACAACGCAAAAACAATTTCCCTTGAGATGGGCATTTTGGTAGGGTCTATTAGTGCCCCAACCATCCAAAGGATGATTTCGCATAATGCAAAGTTAGGTGGGGCCAGGGTCTTGAATGATTAGTTAATTAGTAAGTTTCCTTCTTTGAGAACAATTGGCTGTAGGATAAGTTGGAGAGTTTCACTCAAGTAGAAGTCAATTAATGGAGGATTAGGAGCAGGGCTATATTATCTTCAAGATAGTTTAATATAGTTCATGTTCCCTCCTTTAGGACCATGTTAATGTTTACAGTTTTTAAACATAAAAAGAATTCATTTGACAGCCGTAAGTCATATGTGGACTTTTATGTGAAAGGGATTTCAAATCATAAATGTTTTTGCCCTTGAATTAAGCTATGAATTCAATTATTTATTTGTATTGTTTTTATCTGTAAATAGGAAGAGCCATCTGGATTTCTCAGCTTAAACAGAGTCATGAGCCTTGACAGGCATGGTCTCCCTCGTATCATATTTTTCTTTCAGTGATAGTTGACTTTTTTCTATTTGTCCATTTGACTTGACTATATTCTTGATGTATAGTATGGAAGTTGACTTGAGCAAGGAGCTAACGACTTCAAATCCTGTAATAGAGAAGCAAGTCAAGGCTGCTCACGTAAGATAATATGGACATGTTTTACACCTTAGTATCCTTTGTTTTTCTATTGTATCATGTCAACTTTTATTTTATGTCTAATGTGGAGTGAAATGATGTCAGACTATTAACACTATGACAACAAAATGGAGACCAGCACCAACACGCCGTGAACAAGACAAGTGGGATAGAGCAACTAAAGCTGCAACTGGAGGCAGTGTATGCAAAACATTTTTGTTCGTTTGTAATTTTTTCAATAATTTGATTGTGATTACAGAAACATTATTGTTACAATAATAATTTGAATGTTTAATTACGAACCATTTAGGAGGTTTTATGCATTAAATGGACTTTGGGCAACTTTCAACTAGTTTGACCGATTTCTCTTTTAGCAAGACTTTTTGATTTGAGCGCTTTGAGTTAAAACACAACCCAAATCAAACCATTCATAAATAAGTCTATTGAAATTGTACTTGAATGTGTTTGATGGAAGTGGTGCAAATCATTTCTGGCAGATCTTGGACATCTGTTTTGAAGATTCAACAACTTCAATCGCTTTTAAGTTGTTTATACTTTATGTAGGTGGAAAAATGGGCAGGCAGGCAAATTCCTATATGGGATTCAGGTCAAAGCATGTAAATTTTTAGGGAGCCTCAAAGGGTTAGGTTGACCAGCCAACATGTTTTTTCTTGAATTTCACAAGTAATTTATAGAAAAGTTATAACTATGAAACACTACATTAACATAATTACCTAATTATTTGGGAGGTTGTAAATGCTATAGCATACTTTGGGCCACCTTTAAACCTTTTGATGTGTTTCTTTTTCAGCTGCATTTTAAGTTTTATACATTTGACACATATATAAATTAAAGATATAACTTCAAGTGACCCATTTTCACTACATGGGTTGAAATTGTGCCTCAAGTTATCTTATAGTATTTATATAAGTAATACTCACATATGTGTATAATCCTCATATATAGGACATAATGTTCAGAGAATTGAGACGTCCTAAAGGGGACCCAAAAGTACTTGCTGCTAAGTCAAGGGAACAGTATGTGAAGGTTGTTTTACTTTAAATCTGCATGTTCTTTGAAGTGATTTATACTTTTATATACTTAATACTGAAGCTTTTATTTCTTTTGATATGAATTTGCAGTTAAAGAACAAGATGCAGATTCTAACATTGGCAATAGGTGGTGTTGGGCTAGTGTCAGCTTATGTTTCATACACTCCAGAAATTGCAGCGAGGTAACTTTGCTATTGTGGGCTCTAAATATTAGAATCCTTCGATTTTCCGTGGTCTTTATAAAAAATTTCTATTTGTTGATTGTAATTAATTAACATTTAAATTACGTCATTCCTTGTTATTGCTTATATATTTTATCTACTTTAACATCATCTTCTGTTTTAGTGTGAGTTCTTGATCATAACTATATTGATGACATTTGAAAAACTGGCTGTATACATGAAGCTTTGATATATGAATTAGAGTGTTTTATTCACATCAAGTATGGGGTCTTGTAAAGAATGTCATTAATTTGGCATGGGTGCAAGTGAGATTCGGGCTGGCTTATATTTATGATCATTTTAATTAGGGTTAATTTCATATATACCCTTATTAAACATCAAAATATCCTATTTATCCATCTTAAATTTAAAATATCTTATATACCCTTCTTAAAGTTCTAAAATATCATATTTGCCCAAATCTCCATTTTTATTAATTTTAACAGTTTTATAATCAACATAAATCTTATATAAGTATTTAAAAAATAAAAAAGACCACATTGCCCTTTCTTCAAAATAACTTAATACAGCTTTCCCGTCCCAAACCCTACTGCCGTATTCTTTCTCCCCTCATGTCGGCGGAAGTAAGTCGCCTCCTACTTCTGATCATCATCCAACAAAATTAATTGAACTGATGAGAACTGCATGTTTCAAAGCATGGAATTGCGTGAAACAAAATTTATTGAATTGAGAATTGCATGTCTGGATGCATGGAATCGTATGTGAATATATATATATATATATATATATATATATATATATATATAGGAAAAAGTTCATGCGAGAACCATTCTTAGTGCGAGAACCGCGAGAACCAATCTGAGCCGTCCAATTCCCTCTTCTTCAATGTCATTGTCCACCCATGAATTCCTCACATGCACCCTGTCACACACTATCTCTCCACGCTCTCCATCCGTTTAATTTCCCATATCCAAGGAACGGCTGAGATTGGTTCTCGCGGTTCTCGCATCAACCCTCCCCTATATATGAAAAAGTTCTTGCGAGAATCATTCTTAGTGCGAGAACCGCGAGAACCAATCTCAGCCGTCCAATTTCCCCTCCTTCAATGTCATTGCCCACCCATGAATTCCTCATATGCACCCTGCCACACTCTATCCCTCCACGCTCACCATCCATGAAACTTCCCATATCCAAGGAACGGCCGAGATTGGTTCTCGCGGTTCTCGCACTAACAACGGTTCTCGCATGAACCCTCCCATATATATATGTGTGTGTATGTGAACCGATCATCCATCCAACTAAATAAATAGAATTGAAAATTGTTTGTGTATGAAATCGTGTGTGCGTATAGAATTATGATAGATCAATAGAATCCGTGTATGAAATTGTGTGTATATATGTATATATATAACTTGGATAAATATGATATTTATAAAGTTTAGTAAGGGTATTGGTGATATATTTAAAATAGATTTAAAAGAGGGGTACAATAGTCAATTAATTATATTTTATAATTATAATTCTTTTAAAATGATTAAAAATAGTGATTTGGGCAAATATGATATTTTGGAAGTTTAATAAGGGTATATAAGATTTTTTAAATTTAAGGTGGATAAATAGGATATTTTGATGTTTAATAAGGGTATATATGAAATTAACCCTTTTAATGATTAAACAAACTTTTTAAATAAGTTAAGCATGACTTTTCTTTAACATGGAAGCAGTATTTGCTATCTTTATGCCTTACTGTATTAATGGAATTGTAATTTTAGGAGTGAAGATTTTTAATTATTCTCCTAAGAAGTAGATACATATATTTTTAGGAAGACCTCAGTACAAAATATGCAAAACAATCTACCCTAGAACTACTAATGGAGGAAAATTGTCCATGAGAAAATAAAAAAAGAAGGATCAGGTGACACGTACAACCTTTTATCTTTTGGACTCTTCTACTCTTAGACTTCAAATATGTGGAGTTGCTGCCATTGACGACAGAGTTTGTTAAGAAATTGGGTAACCGTGATATCTCCGTGGTGTAAGTCGTGCATATTAGCTTCAGTGCTTGAGTAGGTCTCTCTTGCCGCATCCCATATCTCTTTTTGCGGTCCCTTATGAGAAAGTTCTCTCCTGTGTCATTATCCTTTGAGTTGATGAGCCAAGATATAACCATGTTTTCTTTATGGCTTCCAACTTCTGAATTTTGGATCATCTTTCTGTTGGATTGTGAAGTCACTAGTGATTTAGTCCATTTAACTAGTGACTGGTGATTAGAGAAGTGGTTTATGTTCCCCCATGATTACCTCCCGGTTGATGTAGAACTTGTTTTTCCTGAAGCAATGCAGTAAATTGTCTTGGGGTATCAGGTCTTCAGAGTAAGCTCTGATTCGATGAGTTTTAGGATAGATGATTTCTTATTATTCTCTACGGAATAGATACAAATAGGAAAACATCAGCATAAAATCTGCCCTAACTAGTAATGGCGAAAAATCGTCAACGAGATAATTAAAGAAAAAAGAATGATCTAATGAATAAAATCATAACCTAAAATTCACTATAATAAGAAATTGGTTATTTAGTAAACATTACACCAAATAACATATTATTACTTTTCTAATATTCATGTTTATACAATTTAGATAATTATGTTTTATATATTTTTCTAGTGAACTACTTATTCCACCTCTTTTTTTAATCTATTTTTTAATAATTTTTTGCATAATCTTTTTACCACACATGAGCTTGATGCATAGTTCCATAATATGGTGCTTACTCAACTTAGTGTGCTTTATATTTGTACATCTGACAAACCCAAGGAGTGAAAAATTTATTGCTTAATATTGATGGTGGTCGTATATGTATTCAGTTATGGTGTTGGCTTGATCGGTTCTTTGGTATATATGCGGATGCTTGGGAATAGCATTGATGGAATGGCAGATGGAGCCCGAGGGGTTATCAAGTAAGCATAAGATTTTTTTCAGTTTCAGAAAATATATCCGTTATCGTTTGCTGATTATTTATCATGAACATAAAAACACATTTTCTTGCCATCGCATGTGCAAGAATACAAGCTTCAATCTTGTATAATTTATAATCGACTCTGTTTCATCTTTCTGGAGTTGTGACATTTTCCGTTTTCAGAATGTCCCATGGAAATGGATAGTGCCTTTATACTACCATCTCTTACAAACTTTCAAGCTTATATTACATGTTTGTTGAGTATTATTACAACTTAGTGACGTTATTGTTTTTGAAGCGACAGATATTTTGCATTATATAATCATTGAAAGATATATTAGTTTGATTTACAGTCAAACTTTGTGGAGTCACTCTTATATAGTTTATATATGTTTCTTAAACTTACGAGATCATTTACTTCCAGGGGAGCAATTGGGCAGCCGCGTTTGTTGGTCCCTGTTGCCTTAGTCATGATCTATAACCGGTGGAATGGGTAAGCTGTTCTAGGGTCCAAATAAAAATCATTTTTATTTATAAGTGGATAGTTATTCATAATTGCCACACCCATGTACATCATGCATTTTAAGCTGTATGTTATTCATTAGTTATGAATGAAATAATAATAATATAACCGACTGAAGCAGGTTGTTCAAAAATGATAAGTTTGACATTAACCCATTGTTAATCTTTACAAAAATGATAATAATGTTTAATACAATTTGCTTTGAATTTTGCATGTTGCACAAATTATATGTAGTGAATATGATTTTGGTCTCATTTTATTCCATTTCCTTGTGCAGGATTGTAGCACCTGAATATGGATTAATGCATCTACAGTTGATTCCAATGCTGGTGGGATTTTTCACATATAAGATTGCCACATTCACTCAAGCGATTGAAGAAGCTATTAATGTAGTGAGTAATGATGTTCAAAATGACTAAAACGACACCAAATTTTGTCGTTTTTCTGTAATGATTAGTCAGGCTTACAAGCACTCTTGCACCTTTATCACACATGGTGTCTCGGTCACTGGTTATTACACCAGCTGGCTTAGCCAACACAGATGAGTTGATCAAAATGTGGATAATGACTTTATTGGCAAGTGTATGTATAGTATAGTGCAACGTTTAACAACTACTTATACATGTGTTACAACTGCAGAATGCAAGATTAGACCATCCGTATGGCCTTCGGGTAGCAACCTCTCTCTCTCTCTCTCTCTCTCTTCTTTCTCTCTCTTAAATATATGTTATAAAATAAAGTAACAAGTAAGTAAAATTGATAAGAGTTAACTCGTGATTGTCTCACTCGAATCTAAAGTAGTCACAAAAACTCAAATTTTGATCAATATATGAAGTTTCAATTGTTGGGTCTTATACCAAAGTGTTAGAAAATCATTTATGGAAGAAACCCAGAAGAAAATTTCGATTATAAATGCGAAAAATTGGCCAAAGTCGGCCAATCTATGTGCAAACGTTGCTACTGTCAAAGCAGAGCGAAACATGGTTCTTTTGGGCTAAATTAAGGTGAAATACGATGTTTTAGTCACAAGTTATTGCACTACAATAATACAAAAACATTTACAAGTAAAGTTTGGAAGAAAAGTTTGTGAAAAACAGTTGAAAAATGGTCGAATTCGACCATTCTCTTGTCATTGTTGCTGTTGTGGGAAAACACGGAAGAAGAAAAAGAAGGGACGTCTTGGGCCGATTTGGACTGTTGGACCATTTTCTTTGGGCTGCTGAAAAATGGGCCAATTTAAAAAGTATATAATTTGTGTCAACGAGATGAGCCGATGAGGAATAAAATAACCGTTGTTACTTGTAATCTTAAATAGTTATAGTTATGTTGTATTGTGAAGACTTGCTTGGGCAATAAAAATATATAAGTTGACAAAGTAAGAATAAAATGGTTAAAGAGCTTTGACAAGATAGGGCCGTCAATGGATCGGATCATGATCTAGATCCGATCCGATCTGCTCCATTTAAATGATCCAACGGGTCAAAAAATCCGATCCATTGATCCAATAAGAGATCCAATGGGCCGATCCATTTAATTAGATCACTACATGGATCGATCCAAGATCTGTCTGGGTCGATCCATTTAATATCAAAAAATCCGCCACCACCGCCGCGGCCGACCACCACCAACCTCCACCGCCATCACCGTAACCACCCCCGCCGACCACAACCAACCGCCTCCGCGATCACCGTCACCATCGCCACCGACCACCACCGCTGACCACCACCACCAACCTTCACAACCATCAATGTAACCACCGCCGCCGACTACCACCAACCGTCACCGCCCCCACCGCCGCCGACCACCACCAACCGCCCCCGCGACCACCGTCACCACCGCCGCCGACCACCACCAACCGTGACCGTAATCACCGTCACAACCACCGCCGACCATCGCCACCACCGCTGCCGACCACCACCGCCGCCGACCACCGCCACCACCGCCGCCGAACACCGTCACCACCGCCCGACCACCACCGCCGACCACCACCGCCGCGACCGCCGCCACCACCGCCGCCGACCACCACCGCCGCCGACCACCACCACCACCGCCGTCGCCGACCGCCGCCAACCGCCGCCGACCACCACCGCCGCCGACCACCACCACCACCGCCGTCGCCGACCGCCGCCAACCGCCGCAGACCACCGCCGCCGCCGACCGCCACCACCGCCGCCGACCATCCCCGCCGACCACCACCGCCACCACCGCCGCCGACCATTGCCGCCGACCACCACCGCCGCCGACCACCGCCACCGACCACCGCCGCCGATGGTAGGGTGGGGGTGGGGGTGGGGTAGGGTAGGGGTAGGGTAGGGTGGGGTGGAGTAGGTAGGGGTGGAGTAGGTAGGGTGGGTGGGGTAGGTAGGGTGGGTTGGGGTAGGGTAGGGTAGGGGTTGGATAGGGTGGGTTAGGGTAGGGTAGGGTGGGGTAGGGTGGGGTGGGTGGGGTATGGTTAGGGTAGGATAGGGGTAGGGGTTAGGTAGGGTAGGGTAGGTGGGTTAGGGGTAGGGGTGGGTATGGTGGGGTGGGGTGGGGTAGGGTAGGGTAGGGTTGGGTAGGGTTGGGTGGTGTGGTGTGGGGTGGGGGTGGGAGAGTTATTTGATATATTTATTACATAAATAAAATGAAATTAGTAATATTAAATGGGTCGCTCCGGGTCATGATCCATTAATTATTGATCCGATCCAAATCCAACTAAATGGATCTCAATGTTATTGGATCAGATCCAAATCCAATTAAATGGATCAGCGGGTCAGATCAGATCTTTAACCGATCCGATCCGATCCAACCCATTGACAGCCCTATGACAAGATCGAATGCTCGTTGTAAATTATTTTCGGATTAATTTTATTCGAAAATGAATATATAATAGGTAATCTATGAGGAGTGGTGATTTAACCTAGTAACAAATAGTTAGCTTGTAGAATAGCTAGAAGAGTACAACTACCCTTATACGTAACTGTACATGATGGTATGACTGTTTAGATATGTATGTGAAGAAATCTTAACAATTTGTGGCATATGTATTGTACATGAAATCAAATGCAACTTTGTGTGTATAATAATGATATATGATACTTATATGCCTATGTGATGTGTGAAACTTGGTACTATGGTAGCAAGAGATGATTGGGGTATATGGTATTATGGTACGTAAGACAATGAGTGCGTATAGTATTATGGTACCATAAGACAATAAGTGTGTATGGTATTATGTTGTCGTAACATACCAAAAAGGGGTCGATGTTATGGTGTATAAAGAGGGCGAACTCGATATTATCGTATTGATACTGGAGATAAATACAATGGTTTAATATCATTGGATATAATTTGTGATACATTGTATTGTGTTATTGTATGCCTTAATATTTATTGATATTGCCAAACATATACATGTTTTATATTATATATTACGGGCAATATATGTGTTCTTAAGTAGAAAATATGCTATGGTATTATGTTGTTGTACATAACAATGTGTGTATGGTATTATATACAAGTTATTGGTTTTCTATCAAAGTGCATGTTAAAAGTGAAGAAATTGAAGTAACTTTTTGGGGATGATCGTGCCGCGAGGCCTATTAATTGCGCCAATGTAATAGTGCCAAAATTTCTAGAGAATGCAAAACAAGAGATTGTGACACGATCCTAGAGCCACATCTACACAATCTTGCGAAGACTTGAGATGGTTTTGGTTCGGATCAAAGTCGCGACGTAACCATATTTTCAACTCACCACGATTTTTCGAATACCAAATTAGGGTTCCCAATGTTGGATTATGCCAACTAACACAAGCAAGTCGGTAACACTACTGATAATGCGTGGGCCTACAGGACGTCAAAGTTTTGATTCTAGAAGCACAAGCATATGGAGAGAGGGAGAGAGAGAGGAGAATTAAAAATGGTTTAATTTAGAGCTTCATGAGTTGTTTACGGTTGTGAAACAACCGTGAAGCTGATGATGCATAGGCCTATGGTTCAAGCGTCGGAGATTTGATTCCTATAGCACATGCGCATGGAGATAAAAAAAAAGAGAATAAAGAATGGTTTGGTTTAGAGTTTCATGGGTTTTTTCATGGCCGTAAAGCAACTGTTAAGGACTCGTGAGTGCTCCACGGTAAAGGGTATTGACACAAAGCTTCTAATTCTATTAGACCATCCTCTTCAAATGCGTGAGATTGTAAGGATAACTTCTAGCAAGGCTTACGCACGTTTGGAGAAGTGTTAGGGACACTTTGATGGCCTTTATATACATTTCATACTTCTCTTATTTCACCCATTAGCTTACTTACATAACACATACACTTGAGTATTAAAGTGTTCTCTTAAGTGAAGTTTGAGGGGTTGTGTGGTGTACAGTGTACCATAAGAGGAGTCTAAGTATTGAAGCTTCTTGATGAAGAACTAGCAATCATGGTGAACTCAAGGTGGAATAGAGAATGAGCTTACTTCGTCATTGCCTTCATCTCTCCACTTTAGGCGGTATAACCTCCCTTCTTTCTTCTTTTGGTTGTTGATTGTAATTTCCTTTTCTAGATGATCCATTGGCTTGGGACTTGTGTGGGCATCTATGTATATTGTTCTTGCATGCTACCTTTATGTTTCCATTACGTGTTTTGGTTTCTTCCTTAAGTCTGGAGTCCCAATCGAAATTGCGACGTGATCTTAAGTTGGTTAAAGTGGTTATAAAAAATTATTCAGAGTTCTTAACTAGGACTTTTGGCATGAGTTCAGGTATTGTACGGATTCTAAGATCTGGGAGCTTGGAGGATTCGAGAGAGATAACCTACAATTAATCAAGGAACCCGATTCCAAGCTCACCAACATCATGATTAACGGATTTTGATTCTATTCATTTATGACGGTGTTCAAACTCTCTTTTTCTTTTATTCTAGTTTCTTCTAGAATGTCTATATGGTGGTAAGGGTGTTCAAAATAATCGAAACCGTAAAACCGTGCATATTTTTAGGTTAACCGAACCAGTTTTATTTTGTTATTTAGTTTGGTAAATTGAACCTATTTTTTTGGTTTTAGCTTCGCTTACGGCTTATTATATTCAAAACGGATATATATGATTCACTTTCGTTTTTTCATGTACAATTTCCATCCTTTTAGATATATCATTAATTTTTTATAAAAGGACAAGTATACTATATCAAACATTAAAAAAATATATATGTTATTTTGTTTTAAACTATATATTTATATATTAGATTGTTTTATTAATAACTATAATTTATAAGTTTTTTGAAGTTTAAAACAAATTAGAAACCCCTTCGGAAAAAAAAGGCTCAACAACGGAGAGCGGAACGCATTCAAAAGAGAAGTCCTCTCGGACTCATCAGAAATCCTCGCCGGCCCAAACATGTCCCGTCAATCCGACTATAACTCACCTCCTCTTCTCAAACCCTCCTCCGCCGCTGTCTCACCACCTACTCCCACCGCTCACCCTTCCTCCGACGGTAACTCCACCACCAGTCACCAATCGGAAACCGCTTCCATGGATGACAATGAAGCTACACCCGCACTACAACGACAGTCACCGCCACCTCCTCCTCCTAGGAACACATCATTACCTATCAGGGAAGACTGCTGGTCGGAGGAAGCAACTTTCACGCTAATCGAGGCCTGGGGAGACAGGTTCCTCCAACTTAACCGTGGAAACCTCCGTCAGAAACACTGGCAGGAAGTTGCTGACTCCGTCAACGCCCGTCATGGTCATGTCAAGAAAGCTCGCCGGACTGATATACAGTGTAAAAACCGCATCGACACCCTGAAGAAGAAGTACAAGGTTGAGAAGTCTAAAGTTATGGAGTTAGGTGCTGGTAATTACGTCTCTCGATGGCCGTTTTTCGTACCGCTCGATTCACTCATCGGATCCTCCTTCAAACCCTCTACACAGACACCGACACCACCGACTCAACGGAAACGGGTTCGGACTCCTCCATCGCTCCCTGCACTGCCTCCTCCCCCTTCATCAGTCCCCGTCGGCCGTCGGTCGAAACGGCCGGCGCCGGCGGCGTATCAACCATCGACTGACAGTTCGTTTTTTCGGCGTAATTTCTCGGTGATGGCGGCCGCCGCTGCTGCAATTGACGGTGCAGATGATGATTCTGATACTTCATGGTCTAGCGGTGGTAACCGTAACCGGAACCGGAACAGGAAAGGGAACGTGAACACAACACGGCCGTTTCGTATGGAGAAGAACGATGACACGAGCGGCGATCCGTATCATCAACTGGCGGAGGCGATCGGAAGGTTTGCGGAGGTGTACGAGAGGGTTGAAGAAGCCAAACAAAGGCAGATGGTTGAATTAGAAAAGCAGAGAATGCAATTTACCAAGGATTTAGAGCTTCATAGGATGAAGTTAATAATGGAGTCACAGGTGCAGCTGGAGAAATTGAAGCGTTCAAATAGCAATTCAGAATCTGGTAAGTTTTCCTTATAATCCATCCTTGTTACCCTTATGATTCAATCTTATTAGGTTACAATTAAATGATTGGAAATTGTTATTATTCTAATAATTCTTTTCTCACTTTTACTTAATTAATCATAAGGAGAATGTTTTATGAGCATTAAATTCAAATTTTTACATGAACACATTATGAATAGTACTGCATTTGGCATATCATCTTGGCTTAGTTTACATCACATCTTTGTTTAGATTCTGAATAATCTTGATATGGGAGTAAAAGAATTCATGATCAGTTGTTCTCATTACATCTGCTTATACACTGGGTTTGTCTATATGATTGAACCTAAAAGACCAATGAATCCCTTAATGATCCCCACTGAGTGAATGTCATGCTCATAAAAAGTAATCTCATCACCAAACTGTTGGTTGTTTGGACACATGATTAGATCTTACAAATAGTTAGATCCTCTTTGGATTATATATTTTTTCTTTATCTTGTTTGTCTCATTGTGGCTGTAACGTTCTCTTTTTTTCTAATAATCAAACTTTAGTTTGTTGACTTATGGTTCAGACTTCAAAGTTCTTGTTTGCACCCTCCTCAATGTTTGTTAGATGACAGTATCAAAACAGGGCCATAATTCATTTTTTTAAAATTACAATGTAGAATAATATATTTCTTATCATTTACTGCAATTGGTCGAGATCGATGCTGTGAGGTTGCCATGGTAACAATGCTCTTGGGTGAACAATAACTTATCTTTTTTAGTTTAACTTGTCATTTTTATTGTTGTATTTGTTACATTTGTCTGGCTGTCGGGATTGAGGGCAGATTTGTCTTTGGAGTTGGTAGAGAGACCATGATACTTTAATGTAGGGCGGGAAAAAGAAGCGGTAGAGGTTGCAAATTTGGTTGGTTGGGTAATGGATTAAATTGGGTAAATTTTCGGTTTAAGGTGTGTTGAGCCAGAACATTATCCCCCTCAAAATGGTTTAAACTTAATATGAATAACGAGTGTGCCAAATGTGATTACAAATTTTATATTATTTCAACACTGATCTTATTCTTGAATCAAATGATTTAGGAGGTTTTATCCATTAAAAAAACCCTTTCGTCTACGTTTTATTTTTGGGCAACCCACCCTAGAGGGTCCCTCGGTACTTGTTGGGCCACGGAGGCGGTAAATCACTTAACCCAGAGCCAAAGGACACGTGTCAGAGTTTGATCCCTAATTTTGTGTCCCCAACCACTAGGCTACCATTTCGGCTACTTTCTTCCTGGTTAATCTGTTTAGCACTTTAGCGTTTTCTGTTTTAAGATATTATTTTTTATTCAACCTGTCAGTCTTGTTCCACAACAATGACAACATTACCCAATCCGGCCTAACGAAGTATGGGGGAGGTAAGATATAGACAATCATACCTCTACCCGTAGGTAGAGTGTTTGCCTCCCGAGAGACCCCCAGTAGTGAGAGGTAAAAGAAAAAGGGAAATAAAATAGAAGAAAAAATAATAATAACAAAAAAATATGCATACTCGCTACTCAGTCTTGTTAAATAACCCGAATTGACTTGTTCATAATTGAAGGGTTGAAATGTCCACTTTTAAGAAAATGCGTAGACTTGGGGACTTTAATCAGTCATCCATGAAGCAGGATATGGACGAGCACCACCCCCAAACACCAATTACATGCAACTAAAGAGTGTTTTAGAAATCTCATTTCATGAGAATTCAGAATGATCAATATTCGGTTATAATAGCACGCCGCCATCTTGAGATGGTTTAAAACACATCTCTAATACTTGTGACTGTTACTCAGCTTTGTTGCATTCCATTTTACCAACTTCAGGATATACTTAATTTGGACAACTCTGCAACATTTTAAAGTCATTTTTGGAAATATTTTTTTTATAGCCAGAAAAGGGTTTCTTGACAAATACTTTAAGGCTTGTTTATTTAGGGTTATTATTTATGTTATTATATGGGCACTATGGGGTATTTTCTTTCCTCTACTTTGTCCTTCTTTTGCTTTTTCTCCAGACATGTATGGTCCTAAATACCAGTCCCCAATTTACAGACTGAGATTCATAGTGTCCGATGCTGAATAGTGTGATCTAACTGTTGGTGAACATGTCAAATTGTTCGATATTTTTTGCTAATTACTCCGTAATGGTACTATAGAGTATAGACCATATACGTATAAACTATCTACAAACAAATGAAGATCTTAATATTGGTTACTTCGTCTATAAACATGTCATAATGAGTTCTAACGCTGTTATGTTTGTGTCACTAATTTTGCAGACTTTTGCAGAAGCAATGAAGGGGATCACTCGGCTAGCATCAGCTGAGGCTTTTGTAATATTGGATAGCTTTTGTGTTTAGTTCCTGATACGCACATATGGTTCAAGTGGGCACTGAGGTTTATGATTGATTGATTATTACGTGGGTGAAATGTTTAGGTCTGGAGAAGGGGGTAAACTTAGGTTAGGGTTTATGTGAAGCTTCTGTTTATGATGATTATGTTCTGAAGAAAGAATCTTAGCAGGTAAAGTTACTGTAAGAATTTAAAACCTACGGTTGTCTTTTGACATCAAGAAGTATGTTAAGTGCTACTTGTGTTTTGTCAATTAAATCATGTTAAAGGAAACTGGTATTACCATTAATTCTTGATTCAATACTCCCAATAATAAATAAATAGGATGAGGTGTCCCTTTTACCTAAACATAATCAAATCTTAGTAGTAGTAATATTATAATATTCTTCAATTTGATCACTAAGATTTGTTTATATTTTTTTGTGATTGAGTTGCCATTTTCTTAAGTTTCCAAAGTTCCTACAATAACAATTAAGATGGAGAGGTAGCCAAGCGGAGACATAGTTAACGGTGTTTTTTTTTTCTCTTCGAACAATAGAAAATACACACTAATTTGTTTCTAAATTTATATATTTTGTTCATAACGGAATTTGAACCTATGACCATAGGTCACTGAAAACTCCTCCAACACCTTGATACCTCTAAGTTACAAGCGGTTTGGTATTTAAGAGTGTTTTTTGATTGGGCTTTTAATTCTTCAAGTTTTAAGAGTTAATATCACATATTCTTCAATGATCTCAAATGGTGGTTGGTGGTTTTGTTGTTGGAGTTTTCATGCCCTTAGTTTTCAATAACATCTTTGCCACCGCCCTAGTTTTCATGCCTTCAACCATCGTCGCAGCTGCATCCACCCTCCCTCACTCCGGCTCGTCACTCGATCTCTCCGTCTCTTTCACTCTCTCTTGGTTTTGAAGCAACACCACCGACCACCCTTCGTTTCGATTATTCCACCGTCACACTGTATTTTTTGTTTACTTTTACTGTCTCGTGGGATTTTCAAAATCTTGCTTATGTATCGTATTGTGAAATAAAGACAAAATTACTATAAAGCCACTGTATTTATCGCAAGAAAAAGGCAACATAGTTTGCAAATTGATATATAAGAGAATATCATATTTTTATTTTTAATATTTTCAATTATAATATCTATCTTTACTAAATTGTATAGGATCTGCAAAATCCTATATCTATGTCACTCACTAACCCAATTTTGACATTAAAGCTTTTTGGTCAAATTAGGTTGGACAGATGGCATCTTTTAGGGAGCAACCGGAATACCAATCTCCAAAATTACATAACCGAAATAGAAAAAGGCTATTACTTGAAAGTTTTTTAAAATGTTAGTATTTATTATATTTATAGCAAATTATTTTTAAGTTGGGGAAATCATCCGTAATGTTAACATTACGCAACTTAGGTGATGTTACACTCACAATCTACTTTAATGAAGGATAGTTTAGTCATTTCAGTATATACTCATTTAAATGATTTGTGAGTGTAACATCACCTGAGTTAGGTGATGTTAACATTACGGATCATTAAAATAAGGTGTACTTAAAGCACAAGATTCTTAAGCAAGGTTTAAGGATATGCGAACCAAATATATTCTCCATCTGGAACCAACCACAGATCGAATCCCATTCAAACCATACATAAACTCCCTCCTTCATCTTTAATCTTTCTATCACGAGCCCTTAATTCATCTCTAATCACTTTTTTTCATATTAATGTTCCAACCGCCTTCCCCAATTCAACCCGTGATTGCAGTTGAAAAACAGAAATAACAATTCCGATTTAAAATCCACAAACAAACAAACAAACCCACCTGTGATCTTCACACAGAGTTTAATAATTTGTGTAGATGGCAAGTCGAAACTTGGAGAAGATGGCTTCGATTGATGCACAACTAAGGCTGCTGGCACCAGCCAAGGTTTCAGACGATGATAAACTGGTGGAGTATGATGCTCTGTTATTGGATCGATTTCTTGATATTCTTCAGGACTTGCATGGAGAGGATATACGCCAAACTGTATTCATCTTTTCTTTACCTTTTTTTTGAAATTTCTGATCAAATTTCAAGGCTTCAAGTTTATGATTGTGTTGTGTTACAGGTGCAAGATTGCTATGAACTATCGGCTGAATACGAAGGTAACATGGACCCAACGAAACTGGAGGAGCTTGGGAGAGTGCTTACAAGTTTGGATGCTGGGGATTCCATTGTTATGGCTAAAGCTTTTTCTCAAATGCTTAATTTAGCCAATCTGGCTGAAGAAGTTCAGATAGCTTACAGGCGAAGAATTAAGTTAAAACGTGGTGATTTAGCTGATGAGGCTTCTGCACCAACCGAATCAAATATCGAAGAGACATTCAAGAGGCTGGTTGGTCAACTCGATAAATCCCCTCAACAAGTTTTTGACTCTTTAAAGAATCAAACAGTAGACATCGTCCTCACTGCACATCCTACTCAATCCATTCGTAGATCTTTGCTTCAGAAACATGGGAGGTCTGAATTGTTTCCTACTCAATCCATTTCTGTTTTCCTATAATCTGATTATACTAATACCATGTTACACTGCTTGAATCATATGTAGAATTAGGAATTGTTTGGCACAATTGTATGCCAAAGACATTACTCCAGATGATAAGCAGGAACTCGACGAGGCTCTCCAGAGAGAGGTAAATGTTTCAAGGTGTTTGTGTTTTATTACTTGAAATCATTTGTGATCTCTTGCTCTTATTTTGTAGATACAAGCTGCATTTCACACTGATGAAATCAGAAGAACAGCGCCGACTCCGCAAGATGAAATGAGAGCAGGGATGAGTTATTTCCATGAAACTATATGGAAAGGCGTTCCAAGATTCCTACGTCGAGTTGATACTGCTTTGAAGAATATTGGGATCTTTGAACGGGTTCCATACAATGCCCCTCTCATTCAATTTTCTTCTTGGATGGGTGGCGATCGTGATGGTAATTATCTTCAACTTCAGTTTGTTTCAGTAATTTTCAACTTTTTCAGAAAGTGATAAAATGGAAGTCCATCATGTTGCAGGAAATCCAAGGGTAACTCCTGAAGTTACAAGGGATGTATGTTTACTTGCTCGAATGATGGCTGCAAATCTTTACTTCTCTCAAATAGAGGATCTCATGTTTGAGGTAATAAACTTACTTAGGTGGTGTTTGATTTTGACTTAATGAATTTAATGGGGGGAAATACTTATTCTGATAATCGTGTTGTTTGCTTTTTACTTAATCCAGATAGATGACTTAACATAATAAGTTACGAGTATGATACTGTCCACATTAAGCTAATGATTTTATGTTTTTTTATTCAGACAATTCATTTAACACATAAAACAAACAACAATACTACTTATCCCATACAGACCCCATTTATCCGCACAGATACTTTATCCGAACAACACTTAATAAGAACAAAAAACAAGCAGGCCCTTAGTTTGGCGCATGGTTCTCATCTTTGACTACAGAAAACAGGTTCACTCAAAATAGATTAATTTAAGGGCAGGTTAGTTTGGTTGACGGCCTACGCTTGTTATTGGAATTTCATAAGTAATTAGGATTGGTGGCAAAATGGGCAGGCTCAATAACAGGTCAAGACTAGTTCGGGTCAAAACGGGACTTCCAACACATACCATTAGGCCTTTTTTTTTTTTTGCCATTTGATCTGTTTCACATAAGGGATAATCACTATCACTATTCCAAATCTGCCACCTCTAAATATTACTATGTTAAGTATGATGATAAAAAACTAGTTATGGAATAATGATCAACATTTTTTTAATAATATAATTTCGAAGGTTGTAAACATTTTAATGTGATATGGGTTACTTTTAAACCATTCAATACAATATGGGAGCCGATACGATTTTCAGTTTTGCACATTCTTAGGGCATTTACACAAAAGCTCTGGTTAGCTGCCATACTTATCACTTGTTTTGATCTTTTTTATCATATTGAATATCAATCACTTGGGACAGCTCTCTATGTGGCGCTGTAACGATGAACTTCGTACTCGTGCTGATGAACTGCATAGAACCTCAAAGAGAGATGTGAAACATTATATTGGTATATGATGAGTTAGCTGTTTTGAACTTCTATTTTTCAGGCAAAACATAGCATATAAAAAACATACCTTTAAAATCAAAGTTTAAGGCTCTATGTTATGAATTTAAAATCAAAATGGGACTATACTGGCAACCAGGTCTCATCTTTGATTACAATCTTATATCATAGGGCCTTTAACTGTCAGATTCTGGAATAACATTCCTTCAAATCTAACATTCACTCATGGTCAAAAATGGCACAGAATTTTGGAAGCAAATTCCTCCAAACGAGCCGTATCGTATTATTCTTGGTGATGTGAGGGATAAACTGTATCATACGCGTGAACGTTCTCGTCAGCTGTTGGGAAATGGGATCTCAGACGTTCCCGAAGACGCAACTTTCACAAGTGTTGAGCAGGTTTTTCATGCATTAACCTTCCATTCATCTTCTCCTTTCCAGCATGTTACATATTTGTTTGACTTCTTTTTTATTTTGTATTTTTTATTGTAGTTTCTTGAGCCTCTTGAGCTCTGTTACAGATCACTATGTGCCTGTGGTGATCGACCGATTGCTGATGGTAGCCTTCTTGATTTTCTTCGTCAAGTTTCCACATTCGGGCTTTCACTTGTTAGACTCGATATCCGCCAAGAATCTGAACGTCACACCGATGTTATCGACACTATTACAAAGCATCTAGAAATCGGGTCTTATAGAAGTTGGTCAGAGGAACAAAGGCAAGAATGGCTTTTAGCCCAGCTCAAAGGCAAGCGCCCTTTATTGGGGTCTGACCTTCCTGAAACTGAAGAAGTTTCTGATGTTTTAAACACATTTCGGGTAATATCTGAACTCCCGTCTGACAATTTCGGTGCTTATATAATCTCTATGGCAACCGCCCCTTCTGACGTGCTCGCTGTTGAGCTTTTACAACGTGAGTGTCATGTTAAAAACCCATTGAGAGTCGTACCCTTGTTTGAAAAACTAGCTGATCTAAAGGCTGCACCAGCTGCAATGGCTCGCCTTTTTTCAATTGACTGGTATAGAAATCGGATCAATGGCAAGCAAGAGGTGATGATCGGGTACTCGGATTCAGGGAAAGATGCTGGTCGTTTCTCTGCAGCTTGGCAGTTGTATAAAGCACAAGAGGAACTAATGCTCACAGCTAAACAATTTGGTGTAAAGCTCACGATGTTTCATGGGCGTGGTGGGACCGTGGGTCGAGGTGGTGGTCCAACCCATTTGGCTATATTGTCTCAGCCACCAGACACTATCAATGGTTCGCTTCGGGTCACGGTTCAAGGTGAGGTTATTGAACAGTCTTTTGGAGAGGAGCGCTTGTGTTTTCGGACACTACAACGGTTCACTGCTGCTACACTTGAACATGGGATGCATCCACCTATTTCTCCTAAACCTGAATGGCGTGCACTTATGGATGATTTGGCAGTCATTGCTACTAATGAATACCGTTCTGTAGTCTTTCAGGAGCCCCGGTTTGTTGAATATTTCCGCCTTGTAAGTAGTCTAATCACTTGTATTTATCATATCCTTTACACAAAGAATGGAAGATATTTGTGTTATTCCTTTTATCATAACTAAGGGGTTGTTTGTTTGCTGCTTAATGGAACTATTTAACGCTGAATGCTGAATTCAGCATGTTTGATTACTGCCTCTGAATGAAGACTGTGCTGAATGAATCAGAAGAACGCTGCTGAATCTACCTTAAAGTGCATTCTGAATCATTAAGCACTAAGTATTTTACCCTAATACTCCTTTCACATGTTGCCTTGTTAAACAATAATAATGTCTTATAATATAATAATATCACTATTAAGGTTAAAATGGTAATTTACATCATTTAGATTGTTCATTCAGAACCTTTATCAAACAACATGTCACATTCAGAGGTTGATAATTCAGAACCTTTGAACTATTCGGACCACAAATTCATTCGGTACTTAATCATTCTATATTAACAAACAGCCCCTAAATCTTGATACAGGCGACACCTGAGTTGGAGTACGGTCGCATGAACATTGGGAGTCGTCCATCAAAACGGAAGCCAAGTGGTGGGATTGAATCACTCAGAGCGATCCCATGGATATTTTCATGGACTCAAACAAGGTTTCATCTTCCTGTTTGGCTCGGTTTTGGAGCCGCATTCAAGCATGCTATTGAGAAGGACTCAAAGAAGCTTGAAATGATGAGAGAAATGTACAACGAGTGGCCTTTCTTTAGAGTTACAATTGACTTGGTTGAAATGGTATTCGCCAAAGGAAACCCAGGGATCGCTGCTTTGTATGACAAACTTCTTGTATCTACAGAACTTATGCCGCTTGGTGACCAGTTAAGGGCCAATTATGAAGAAACTAAAAAGCTTCTCCTCCTGGTAACTTAACCACACAAAACTATTTAGTTGTTATCTTATTCTAATAACTTAATAATAATGTGACGATTCGATTATGTCTTTGGTATGTTTTTTTTTGCAAGGTTGCTGGGCACAAGCATTTGCTTGAAGGGGATCCTTACTTGAAGCAGAGGCTTCGACTACGTGACTCGTACATTACAACACTTAATGTGCTCCAAGCCTACACCTTAAAACGGATACGAGACCCAAGCTATGATGTAAAAGTGAGGCCACATTTATCCAAAGATATAATGGAGTCCACTAAACCAACTGCTGAGCTCGTGAAGCTTAATCCGACTAGCGACTATGGTCCGGGGTTGGAGGACACCCTTATATTGACCATGAAGGGTATTGCAGCTGGAATGCAAAATACTGGTTGACCCATGTTTTTAGGAGGTCGGTGTTCTGTTACCATGAATGCAGGCTTGTTTGTATCTATTAAGAAGAAACTAAGTGTGACACGAAACTCTGGGTGCGTTTTTCTTTTCTTTTTCCTTCCGTTCGTTTGGGCGAACTATTTCAAATTTTATTTAAGTTTATGTATTTTGTTATTGTATGTATCTAACTTTTAATATTATATAATTTAATAGTTGGACTTTTCAAGTTTTCATCGTTGTGTGTATGTATTATAACTAGTGGTTAGGAGCCCGTGCTTCGCGCCGAGGTACAAAGTATGATATATTGTATGAAAAGCACTCAAGAGGGACTTTTGATTAAACAATAGTTTATACATATGTGGTAGTACAAAAGCCTCAAACGACATACCTCATGTGTTGTGTTTTGTGTTTAGCTATACGCTTACATTCAAAAAGAGGTTCAGGCTGTAAGACACATCTAATTTACATCGTCGTTAACATGTGGACGTACTTCATTTGCATCAATCCAAAAAAGACCCAACTTTCCTATGTAAGTTGAAGCATAAGAGTGTATATACATGGTAATAGGAAAGTGTACTATGGTGGACGTCATGCCGTGTGGAAAGTGTATGTAGACGAAATTTATAATAAAAAAGAGGAACAGGCTGCAGCGGTTGTTGATATGTACATGGTTGTTACTGTTAACTGGTTTGCATGAGTCTCCAAAAGGCGAATTCCCTGCGAAAAGAACTATTATTAGTGTTATGTAAATATGTGATTACCCACCCACGAATTTATCACATGCACGCTGCCACATTCTATCCTCTGACGCTCTCCATCCATGAATTCCACTAATGAACGGCTGAGATTAAATATCTCATTCTCATTTAAAATTTCTTACTCAATTGAACATTACCATATATAGAAAAAGTTTATGCGAGAACCATTCTTAGTGCGAGAACCAATCTGAGCCGTTCAATTCCCCCTCTTTCAATGTCATTGCGCACCCATTAATTCCTCACAGACACCCTGTCACACTCTATCCTCCACGCTCTCCCATCCATGAACTTCCCATATATATATATATATATATATATATATAGGGGAGGGTTTCATCGAGAACAAAAAAAAATGCGAGAATTGCGAGAACCGATCCCCATCTTTTTAAAACTAAAATATCTACCAAACGCAAGATATTAAATTATGAAAATTATACCAAATTAACGACAAACATATGCTCTTTAATATGACATCTATATTGCTATATTTTTTTCAACAAAAAAAAAATTCGTTACATATATGTAACATACCTTATAGTACTGATCACATATATGTTAGTACTGATTACATATATGTAACATACCTTATAGTGCTATAAAAGAAACCCGGCAAAAACGAATTTTTTTTGTTGAAAAAAATATAGCAATATGGATGTCATATTAAAAAAGCATATTTGGTATAATTTTCATAATTTAATATCTTGTCGTTTGGTAGATATTTTACGGTTTAGATCGGTTCTCGCAGTTCTCGCATTTTTCTTTTGTTCTCGATGGAACTTCCCTATATATTTATATATATATATATATATATATATATATATATATATATATATATATATATATATATATATATATATATATATATATATATATATATATATTCTAATACGTATTGGAAACAATTTGTATATGCTCGCTTATTAACTTATCCATCATTCATTAATAATTTGTTGTTATGTAATGCCTGACTCCCATTTATGAATTTGAAAAGTGTTTTTCATTTTTATGTTATTTACAATTGTTTTACTATATATTACTAATTTTTAATATTGTAAATAAATAAAAATTTACGTTTAACAATCACCGTTATAGAAAGATATAATAAAGAAATATATCAAAGGTGCAAAGTTCACATAATAATTTACTAATTAAATACACAGAAACAATATATAGTGTGGAAGGTCAAATTAAAGACCACGATATTATATAAGTGTAAAAATTGAAAATTATTTTAATATCACTATTATATAAATAAGAACATGAAAAGATAAGTAATTATAAAACAACAACAACTATCATACTCAATCCCGTTATAGCGGGGTATGGAGGAGGTGGAAAGTAAACAATCATACCTCCATCCGTCGGTAGAGAGACATAATTTGAGTTTTACAATCTTAAATCTAAAAAAGAAAAATGCAACTTTAGACTTCAAACCTGTTTCCTGATTTGTATAAATTAATCGATATTTGGGTAGAAGAAGACAAAAAATTTCCTATAAATATGCAGGTTATATATAATACGCCCTTTCTAATATTTATTGCCATCTAAGACAACTTCAAACTTGTTTCCTGATTTGCATTTAAATATATAAATTAACTGATTTTTTGGCAGAAAAAGATAAAAAAAATTCCTACAAAATGCAAGGTATATATAATACGCACTTTCTAATATTTATTGATCTTATTATTTTTCCTGAAAAGGGTCAATAATCATTTAACCATTAAAATTTTAATTCAGTTTTGATTTAATAATCAAAGTTTTTTTCAAACGGTTTTACCATAAACTTTGAATTTGTTATAATTTAATTCTTAAAGTTATACCTTCTTTTTTTTCCCTTAAAGTTTTTATCCAAATGATTTAACCCTTAAAATTATGTTAGAAAATTGTTTAACCCTCTAAGTTTATTAAGTTCTTAATTAAAACTATAATGCATAATATATTAGAGAGGGTAAATTGAAAACCATACAAAAGTTAAGTGATTAATCAGTTTTTTTATAACAAAAATTCAAGGTTTAAACCATTTGAAAAAACCTTCAAGGTTTAAATCATAACAAATTCAAAACTTTATGGTAAAATCATTTAGAAAAAAACTTTGATAATTAAATCGAAATTGAACGAATACTTGGATGATTTAACCATTATTTTCTGAAAATTGTATGCTATTATAATATGTATTTGGGGAAAGTGAGTGTGTGGCTGTCATGTATCTAAGCTTAGGTGTTGAACTGCTATTAACGACGTCGTTTTAGTCAAGAGACGGGAAAAAAACAAAAATTTCTTGTTCTCTCAAGATCGACCTCTCACACTCTCACTCCGATTCGTTTTGGCTATGGCTACAATTCTCGAACCAAATAGCAACCTTTTACTTTCATTGCCAGCAGGTTCTAAACTCTCAATCACCACCATTAAGTTCCATCTCGATCATCACCATTTTCATTCTCCTATAGTCATATTCGGATTTCGTTACGCTTCAAGCCACTCGATCAGTACCATCAATGTCCCTCTCGATCATCAACATTACGTCTGTTAATTCGTTGGATTGAGGATGGCACGAAGTAAGTTCCAATATTGGTTTAACAAGTTATTGATTTTCATTAACTGAATAGGCAGTCCCCAAGTCTGGTTTAAAATGCAGTCCTCATTAGACAAAATCAGTTTAATTTCACCTGTTGTTTGGCATATGTTTTGAGTTGTAGTCGTGATTGGTCTCCTAGATAAATAGACTCAAGATTGCAGGGTCGATCTCATCAGAATGTGAAGTTGATATATAATTTGCATAAAATGCACACTAAGTGTTTGTTTAAATGCTTGAGTGAACTGTTTATACATATTCAGTGTTCTTTTTTTTTTGCTTAAGTGTTCAAACACTTTCTTTGCTTTTTTAAGTATTTGTTAATCTACAATTTGTATATGATGTTTTCAAAATCCATGTAATGTTTCATGTTTTAATTGCATGAAATGGATTGGAGGTGATGGACGTTTGCTGCCAAGATGTCTATAAGTTTGAATGGGTATAAAAAGCTTATGAAGCTTCCAAGTAGCATATGCAATGATCTAAAGTAAGTTGATATTCTTTAGGCAACTCAAGTCTGTAGAGCAATTGGGTGATTAGAAGGGTTTGATGGCTGCTCAGGTCTTGAAAGATGTATGGTTGCAATAAGAAGTGCAAGTTCAAGATGAATACCAAGAAAGCAAGAAGATATTAAGAGTTTATTAGATTATTTTATGCAGATTTTTTATAGTAATCTATTAAGTTATCTTTGTTTTAATTTTATCCTACAAAGATGTAAAAATACCATAACATGTGTCTTTTGTAAAAATCTTCTTATAATATTATGAGTATATTAAATCGCATATACTTTTGCCTTTGTACTTTAATAAGTATGAATCATATAGTATTGTAATCTAACATGAAATGGCAATTGAAGTGGGTCAGTTTGACCTGTTTAACTTAATCGTCTATAAAAAATAGTACATTAAATGAGAACTTGTGAAACATGTCAAGCATAAGCAAATTAAACTCCAAGAGGTCACAACTAAGCAATCATTTATCCTAATTGGAATACAAACATTTGCTCTGACTTCAAGCTCTGTTGTTCTCAAACGGAAATACTTTCTGCAGTGATATGGGTTTCAAATGAGCCAGCAAGAAACATACAATCCCTGGTGCCTAAAGTTGTTATACCTTGTTAATACATATGGCTCTTGTTTATTAATAAAAAACCAATATGTAATCTTAGCTTCCAAAAATGTTACCTTGTCTACAAGAAACATACAATATGTAATTTTACAGTTAGAAGTATCTATAACTCTTGTTTATTAATAAAAAACCCAGCTTATGCTAACTTGACTTCTGATAATTGGGATAGTAATGAAGCAGACTCTATCATCATGGACACATGGCTCTAGTCTATCAATTCTAAGAAAATTGTGAACTAGACACACTGCAACCCCACAAAAGTCAAGAACACTTTTCAAATTTGTTTACTATTCTATATTTGAAATGAGAGAGTTTTGTTTGCTAGAAGACATCTTAGTGAAGCATTTAATTGAACACTTGGTGTGCGTTTCATAGACACTTCTGATCAATCTCATTTGATATTCAAATAATTACAACACAACTATGGTCTTAGATTCTGTTGATTAGACAACAAACCCAATATAATGCGCAAGAACAAATGAAAGAAAACTAATATAGGCAAATTGATGTTTTCATACAAGGACTTGTACGTAACTTTGATTCTATTAATTTCTAGTTCCTGGACTAAAACCTATCGAAGGAAATGCCTAATAAACAACTCAACAGAATTGAATTTAGAAAGAAGTGATGTATATGTAAGTTTAAATGGGGAAGCAATGGCGAAGAGGTCAGCAACGGTGACTAATTTGAGAGTAGCAATGCCAATTGATGGGCTTGAGAGGGTCAAACCCAGGAAGAGATCTGCAAATATGTAAAAACGAATACAATGTCAAGAAATGATTTGTAAGTTACTTGTTCCTTCCACTCAAACGTTTTTAGAACAGAGACATGATTCTCTAACAAAAACCAATTCGGGATCTTTATAATATATCAAAACCAATTCGATTTTGAGAGTTTCCTGATTGATTCTAGAGGAGGTTGCTATTTGGTTCGAGAAGTGTATCCAGAGCCAAAACGAATCGGAGGAAGAGTGTGAGAGGTCGATCTTGAGAGAACAAGAAATTTTCGTTTTTTCACTCTCTTGACTAAAACGACGACGTGAATAGCAATTCCACACCTAAGCTTAGGTACATGACAGCCACATACTCACTTTCCCCTATGTATTTTATATCTTATACATATGTTATAAAAAATATAGGCAAAAGTTATATCTTATATAAGAAAAACATTATGAAAAAAGAAAAGAATAAAAAGGAAAAAAAATGGGAACAAAGACGGCAAAAGTAGAAAGGGAAAGAGTTTATTATCTTCAAAAATAATATGATTAAATAATAAAGACGGAACACGGGAAAGTTGGAACAAAGATGGCACTATGGCATAAATAAATGATTAAAATGAAAGTGTCAGAAGGTGTCGAACCCGGGCCTTCCACCTTAAATACAACACCTCTAGCCACCCCATCTAGAATGCATTTAGTGAAAAGTTAACTCCCTCAATATTTATTAAAAACGTTTTCTTTTCCTGAGAATTGTTTGGTATTATAATTTATATATAGAAAATATGTTATAACAATATATTCAGACAATAGTTTTATTTTTCCTCGTAATATGACCACTACATGTTTTCTTTGGCGCCGGCTTTATTTTCTTCAACAGAGTTTGTCGATTTTGAGTGAATCGACGGTGTTGGGAGTGTTTGTTAGAGGTGAGAAAGATTTCAAACATTTGTTGATGTTGGTTGGATTATTTATCGATCAAATTATATTAAAAAATGATAATAATAATAATAATAATAATAATAATAATAATAATAATAATAATAATAATAATAATAATAATAATAATAATAATAATAATAATAATAATAATAATAATAATAATAATAATAATAATAATAATAATAATAATAATAATAATAATAATAATAATAATAATAATAATAATAATAATAATAATAATAATAATAATAATAATAATAATAATAATAATAATAATAATAATAATAATAATAATAATAATAATAATAATAATAATAATAATAATAATAATAATAATAATAATAATAATAATAATAATAATAATAATAATAATAATAATAATAATAATAATAATAATAATAATAATAATAATAATAATAATAATAATAATAATAATAATAATAATAATAATAATAATAATAATAATAATAATAATAATAATAATAATAATAATAATAATAATAATAATAATAATAATAATAATAATAATAATAATAATAATAATAATAATAATAATAATAATAATAATAATAATAATAATAATAATAATAATAATAATAATAATAATAATAATAATAATAATAATAATAATAATAATAATAATAATAATAATAATAATAATAATAATAATAATAATAATAATAATAATAATAATAATAATAATAATAATAATAATAATAATAATAATAATAATAATAATAATAATAATAATAATAATAATAATAATAATAATAATAATAATAATAATAATAATAATAATAATAATAATAATAATAATAATAATAATAATAATAATAATAATAATAATAATAATAATAATAATAATAATAATAATAATAATAATAATAATAATAATAATAATAATAATAATAATAATAATAATAATAATAATAATAATAATAATAATAATAATAATAATAATAATAATAATAATAATAATAATAATAATAATAATAATAATAATAATAATAATAATAATAATAATAATAATAATAATAATAATAATAATAATAATAATAATAATAATAATAATAATAATAATAATAATAATAATAATAATAATAATAATAATAATAATAATAATAATAATAATAATAATAATAATAATAATAATAATAATAATAATAATAATAATAATAATAATAATAATAATAATAATAATAATAATAATAATAATAATAATAATAATAATAATAATAATAATAATAATAATAATAATAATAATAATAATAATAATAATAATAATAATAATAATAATAATAATAATAATAATAATAATAATAATAATAATAATAATAATAATAATAATAATAATAATAATAATAATAATAATAATAATAATAATAATAATAATAATAATAATAATAATAATAATAATAATAATAATAATAATAATAATAATAATAATAATAATAATAATAATAATAATAATAATAATAATAATAATAATAATAATAATAATAATAATAATAATAATAATAATAATAATAATAATAATAATAATAATAATAATAATAATAATAATAATAATAATAATAATAATAATAATAATAATAATAATAATAATAATAATAATAATAATAATAATAATAATAATAATAATAATAATAATAATAATAATAATAATAATAATAATAATAATAATAATAATAATAATAATAATAATAATAATAATAATAATAATAATAATAATAATAATAATAATAATAATAATAATAATAATAATAATAATAATAATAATAATAATAATAATAATAATAATAATAATAATAATAATAATAATAATAATAATAATAATAATAATAATAATAATAATAATAATAATAATAATAATAATAATAATAATAATAATAATAATAATAATAATAATAATAATAATAATAATAATAATAATAATAATAATAATAATAATAATAATAATAATAATAATAATAATAATAATAATAATAATAATAATAATAATAATAATAATAATAATAATAATAATAATAATAATAATAATAATAATAATAATAATAATAATAATAATAATAATAATAATAATAATAATAATAATAATAATAATAATAATAATAATAATAATAATAATAATAATAATAATAATAATAATAATAATAATAATAATAATAATAATAATAATAATAATAATAATAATAATAATAATAATAATAATAATAATAATAATAATAATAATAATAATAATAATAATAATAATAATAATAATAATAATAATAATAATAATAATAATAATAATAATAATAATAATAATAATAATAATAATAATAATAATAATAATAATAATAATAATAATAATAATAATAATAATAATAATAATAATAATAATAATAATAATAATAATAATAATAATAATAATAATAATAATAATAATAATAATAATAATAATAATAATAATAATAATAATAATAATAATAATAATAATAATAATAATAATAATAATAATAATAATAATAATAATAATAATAATAATAATAATAATAATAATAATAATAATAATAATAATAATAATAATAATAATAATAATAATAATAATAATAATAATAATAATAATAATAATAATAATAATAATAATAATAATAATAATAATAATAATAATAATAATAATAATAATAATAATAATAATAATAATAATAATAATAATAATAATAATAATAATAATAATAATAATAATAATAATAATAATAATAATAATAATAATAATAATAATAATAATAATAATAATAATAATAATAATAATAATAATAATAATAATAATAATAATAATAATAATAATAATAATAATAATAATAATAATAATAATAATAATAATAATAATAATAATAATAATAATAATAATAATAATAATAATAATAATAATAATAATAATAATAATAATAATAATAATAATAATAATAATAATAATAATAATAATAATAATAATAATAATAATAATAATAATAATAATAATAATAATAATAATAATAATAATAATAATAATAATAATAATAATAATAATAATAATAATAATAATAATAATAATAATAATAATAATAATAATAATAATAATAATAATAATAATAATAATAATAATAATAATAATAATAATAATAATAATAATAATAATAATAATAATAATAATAATAATAATAATAATAATAATAATAATAATAATAATAATAATAATAATAATAATAATAATAATAATAATAATAATAATAATAATAATAATAATAATAATAATAATAATAATAATAATAATAATAATAATAATAATAATAATAATAATAATAATAATAATAATAATAATAATAATAATAATAGTAAGAATAATCATAATCATAATAGTAATAATAAGAGTAATTTACTATATGGTCTCTGTAGTTCGTGTGATTGAATTTTGTATCGATTGTTTCCTAATCAACTTACTTTGCATTTTTTAAGCAACCAATCTTATCTAATAAAATTCAAACTAAACACCTCTTATCTAATAATAATCAAACTATTCTATCACAATCATTTATTTAATTAACTAAATAAAAACTAAACTTAAACTACTAAATAAACTAATTAATCAAGATTAAAACCCAACAATAAAATCATAAAGAGGATTGATGTGCATTCACCGAATGAAGATAGCTCATCGTGATATAAAAAATGCAAATTGCCTGGTGAATAAACATTGGACTGTAAAGATATGTGAGTTTGGTCTGTCAAGAATGATGACAGAATCACCTATGAAAGATACCTCTGAATGGATGGTTCCTAAACTTATCCGAAATGAACCTATCACGGGAAAGTGTGATATTTTTAGCCTCGGAGTCATCATCTGGGAATTGTGCACTCTGAATCGGCCATGGGAAGGTTTGCCACCTGAGCGGGTAATAGGGTATGTGTATGATTGATCAAAATTTTTGACTTTTGCTAATTTTAAAGAAGTTGATATAAAAGGTGGTAAAATAGGCGGGTAAGGTGGTAATGGGTCAAAACTGGCATTGGTTGTCGTGGGTAAGTTTTTAAAACATAAGAAAACATGTTCTGATTGTGAAAAACACATAATGAATGTCTTGCCAATGGAATTTAATGTTCAATGGAATGTTGTCTTGGTCGTATATTCTGTTGCAAATGAAGGTTCAAGGTTGGACATACCTGAAGGGGACCCCTTGGGAGGCTAATCGCTGGTACTTCGATCTCCTTTGTTTTTAATTTTTTGGAAAACTAAAGTTCAATTTATTTATTTGCAAATTTTCCAGCATTCAAGTCTATATGGGAGTATTACTCAAACTGTGGAACTTGGTATTATGAAACAATATAAACAATCAATAATAGTATAGGACAGTTAGGTTAGTTGAGTGAAGTTCGAGGTGGCAAAATGGGAAGATTGGGTAATGACTCTAAACAGATTGTTTTTTAGTACAGATCAAAATGAGTCGGTGGACGTATAGACACTTTTTTGTTCACTTCTATGTACTATTTTATAAACAATTGATATGCTGAAGTATGATCACGAGATAAATATAGAATATATTTATATTCAGATTTGTAATTATCTTTTGTATTATCTCCTAGCTTATCTTCTCTTAATTGTAGGCATAGGCTTGTTTTGTACTCTATATATATTCTTGGTAATGCAATCAGAGGGATAAGGATTACCAATAATTAACAATATTCACGATTAATTTGTAACAAACAATTCCAAGTAGTTGTGTATACTTATATGCATTATCAATACACTTTAGGTGATCTTTAACTCATTTCATCTCTTTCCTGGTTAGCTAAATATTTGATTTGACCATGTAAACGGTTTGAAATTATTAAGAAAAACCCAATTGAAATATTTACAAGTAAGTGGGTTGAAATTGCTATGTTTAGGGAATGGTTTGAAAACAGGTTTGCTGCTGTTAAATTTCAGGCTGGATCAAAATGAGTTGGATTAAGTTGATCGACTGTCACATATATGTGTTAAAATTATCCGTCTTAAACTAAATATTAGTGTCCTAAACTTAACATTGCCAGTTTAAATTCTAATGTGGTTGTCTCATTTGTGCAGCTTGTTGGGCGAACCACAAGAGCGACCTAGCTGTGAGGACATTCTCACTCGCCTACTGGACTACGAATATGCCCTTTGTTGATCAATATAGATTGGAGAGGAGACTGTCATATATATATTTTAAAAACATAGAAAAAAACAAAACAAGAAAAAGACATAGTAGTAGAGGCTTTACAAATCTTTTATCGGCTCAAGTACTTGGTTTCCTTATAAATCTCGTTGATTTGGAACAAAATCCCTGGTTACAAGTAGAATTCTCAATTACACAACTCTTTCGAGACTTGATAAGATCTATTATCTTATGCATTGTTAAGCAAGCGCATGCGAAGGCGCGCGCACACACACACACACATACCACATGTACATCGTGCATGGTTCTAATACTCAACTTTGACAGCCCATCGAGTCTGTTACGCATGTCTTAATTAGTATTGTTTTGTTAAAATGGGTTTAGGGTTTTAAAAAATACTTCCAAAATGTTGTTATAAATACTCATGCAGTTTCTGCGCAACTCCGCCATTCACAGCTTGTAATCTGAAACGTGAACAAATGAAAACCGCTAAAAGCATGTGTTACAATAATTCGTTTTGATAACCACCTTGGGTGAGGAGTACTTGATAATCGCGATGACTCTCGTATCACTTTGTGTTAAAAAGTAGAAATTTGCACACTACACAGGCAAGAACACAATGTTCTTGGGTAATTGTTTGTGGTTTTGATCAATTTCTTTCTCCTTTGGGATGTTCTTCGATCTCATTCCAAGGGGACCGGGTTGGTTTTAAAGGTTTATGTTGATGGTGGTTGTCGATTTTGTTTAGGGTATGCTAATATCCCTTGTAATTAGATATTCGGTTACCCAATTGATTTTTTAAGGATGAAATCAATACTATAGATTGAGGATTTAGCAAAAATATAAATTGTGGTAAATAATGTGACTCTTCATATTCATTTTGGTATGGTGACTTAGCAAAAATATAAACTGAATCCAGGCCAAATATATTCAATGGGTATAGATATACTCGATCCCAAAAGCCCATCCCTAATCACTATACAATTGTGTAGTTTACAAATAGATATTATTATGGTACTTATCATGTGACTATGAACCTAGCTAATCCATGATCCAAGTAAAGTTCTGTGACAAAATCAACCAAACTTAACGTGCGGTCAGACGTGTTGTTGATGTTGATTGAATTGGAGGGACTTTCGACTACCGAAACCATCCATGAACCTATGTAACCAGAGCGTCACGTCAAGATCCGACAAAAAATGTTACCTTGATTTTAGTAGCTAAAACGCTTAAACATTCTAGCTTGTAACAAGTTGTTGAGGAGAGTTTTTTTATGCTTCTATTATTATACTCTCTTCGATCTACTAATAGATGTACAAGTAAGGAAATGGGAAAATGAAAATTACAAATAATTTTAAGTGCATATTACACAAAAATATAACGAAACTTAAAATGTTATTATATGTAAAGAATTTTATTTGTTTGAAATAATGTAATCAATTTGAAAAAAAAAACGTGTTGATATTCGTCTTAAATAATGCAATTAACTTGCAAGAATGTCTAAATTTGTGCAACCAACTTAGATACAATGACGTGTTTTTACAAGTTGATTGTACTATTGATGATCAATTATAATTTGTTACATACAATAACATTTTAGCTAAAGTTCATAGCATTTTGACACATTAAATCTAAATTTAAATAAAATAATAATAACAGAAAAGTGTGATTTTAGTATTAAAATAGATTATTTTTTGTTTATATCAATGATTTTTAGGTTTAAACTGAAATATCTAAATTTTATTTCTAGACCGGATACAAAAATATTATAAAAACGTTATTTCCTTATATATTCACGTAAATAAAAATATTATTGATAAATAATTATATCCAAACACGAGGTAGGTATTATTTATGGGAATAAAAACAAAAATGAATAATTGGAAAAAAAAAGGAAAAGAAAAAAAACACAGAGTTTACGATATTATCTTCTCATCCCTATCCGCTCTGTCTCACTTTGATTGAAGTTATCTAATCTAATCATGTACGCATAAAGCCCTCGTACCTAAATATGGCCACCACCACCACCACCATCAACGACTTGCCGGACGTTATCCTTTCCAACATAATCGCCGCCATCGCCGACATCCGTGCCCGCAACGCCGCCTCCTTGGTCTCCCATAAATGGCTCCTTTTAGATCGATCCACACGCACCTCCCTCACCCTCCGTGGCAACGCTCGCGACCTCTTCATGCTGCCATCCTGCTTCCGATCCGTCACTCACCTTGATCTCTCACTCCTTTCTCCATGGGGACATCTTCTTCTCTCCGCCGCCGCCGCCACCGCCGCCGACGATAATCCTGCCCTTTTAGCTCACCTCCTCCGCCAGTCCTTCCCTTATGTTCAGTCGCTCATTATTTATTTACGAAACCCTTCCCCTCTCCAGCTTTTAGCTTCTCAATGGCCGTCGCTTCGTCACGTGAAACTAGTACGGTGGCACCAACGGCCACCGCAACTGCCTCCCGGCGCGGATATACTTCCGATATTCGAGAATTGCAGAGATATAAACTCCCTGGATCTCTCCAGTTTCTATTGCTGGACTGATGACATCCCTCCAGCCCTAAAAACGCATCCCCAAATCGCGGCGAAGCTTACGTTTCTTAATCTACTCAATCCATCATTCCCTGAAGGATTCAAAGCTCAAGAACTCGAAGATATCTGTAAAGCGTGTCCTAATTTGAAGAAACTAATGATTGCTTGTATATTTGATCCTAGGTACATTGGCTTCGTCGGAGACGAAACCCTAATTTCGATTCCAATGAATTGCCCTAAATTATCCCTGCTTCATCTCGCGGATTCATCGGCTTTGTTGAACGCTAGAGTGGATCCAGACACTCAAGACTTTACTCCAGATGATGCCAGTATTACAGTTGCGACATTGATCGAGATGTTTTCTGGACTTCCTTTACTGGAAGAGCTAACATTCGATGTCTGTAATAACATTAGAGACAGTGGCCCTGCTTTAGAGATTTTGAACTCCAAATGCCCCAAATTGAAGTCTTTGAAGCTTGGAAACTTCCATGGGATTTCAATGCCGGTTGAATCCAAACTAGATGGGGTGGCATTGTGTCACAATCTTGAATCATTATCGATTAGGAATGTAGCCGATTTGACAGATATGGGTTTGATTGCAATCGCAAGAGGCTGCTGTAAATTGTCCAGATTTGAAATTCAAGGGTGCAAGAACGTAACTGTCAGAGGAATGCGTACTTTTGTTTCTCTGCTAAGCAGAACTTTAACCGAAGTGAAGATTTCCTGCTGTAAGAATTTAGGTGCAAAGTCGTCTTTGAAAGCGATAGAGCCGATACAGGATAGGATTCAGAAGCTTCATATTGATTGTGTGTGGGACAATCCTGAGGAGTTTGATATTCTTGATGGCTGGGATGAAGTCGAATACAATCTTGATGATGAACTGGGTAACAAGAGGAAAAAGCAAAAGCTTGATTTTGATCTAAATGATTCAAGCAATGGGTTTCAGGAGAAAACATGGGAGAAACTGAAGCATCTATCACTTTGGTTTTCGGTTGGTGAGCTACTGACACCATTGTTATCATTAGGGCTAGAGGATTGCCCTAATTTAAAGGAGATATTCATCAAAGTCGAAGGCGATTGCAGGCACTTTTCAAAACCTGCACAAAGGGAGTTCGGGTTGAGATGCTTAGCACTGTACCCGAATCTATCAAAGATGCAGTTGGATTGTGGTGACATAATCGGGTATGCACACACTGCACCGTCGGGTCAGATGGATCTAAGTTTGTGGGAACGGTTTTATCTGTTTGGGATCGGGGATTTGAGCCTAGATGAACTGGACTACTGGCCACCACAAGATAGAGATGTTAACCAGAGAAGTTTATCATTGCCTGCAGCTGGATTGCTACAAGAATGTTTAACATTGCGGAAACTGTTTATCCATGGAACGGCACACGAGCACTTTTTGATGTTTCTTTTGAGGATCCCAAATCTGAGAGATGTTCAGCTTAGAGAAGATTATTATCCTGCACCCGAGAACGATATGAGTACTGAGATGAGAGCAGATTCATGTAGTCGATTTGAAGACGCGTTGAATAGGCGTCAGATTGAGGACTAGACTGACTGAAATCAATGGTAGATCAGATGCTTCTACAATAATAAGATGTACGAGAATATGAAAAAAAAATGTCATTCAAGAATCTTAAAGTTCAGTTATTGTTCTATGTTAAGATATGAATCCTCCATTTTGGCTTTCAACCATTGTCTTTTATGTAGGTGTAGAGGGAGTAAGATGACATTTTGATATTACACAAAAACATTTATTTTCAAGGTGATACTTTATATTCCTTGTGTGTGCCTAGTCGTTTTCTTTTGATATACTAGTAAGACGATGAAATCATGATGCTTGTTTTACATGTATTTGGGAATTACCTTATCCTTTCAGAATTTTGGTTATGTTAACTCAACACATGATGTGACATGACACTACGAAAAAACAAAATTGGAACAGAATCAAACAAATCAAGTGAATAAAATAATCGCAAAGGAGAAAGAAATCGACCAAAACCATAAATAATAACTCAAGAACTTTGTATTCTTGCCTGTGTAGTGTGCAAATTCCCACTTTTTAACACAAAGTGATACAATTCATCACAATTGTCGAGCACTCCTCACCCAAGGTGGTTATGGTATCCGTGAATTGGGTGTGAAGGGGTCCTGGAGGTAGTGCTCATTTGGTTTGTGATGCACGTGGTTAGTTCTCATGTAATACACGCCCAACCAATCCCCAGACAAGTGATATACGATTAACAAATACTTGGTTTTCAATACGAATTATTATAACACATGCTTTTAGCGGTTTTCATTTGTTAGCGCTTCAGATTACTAGCCATGAATGGCTGAGTTCTGCAGAAATGCACGAGTATTTATAACAAAATTTTGGAAGCATTTTAAAACCCTACACCCATTTTAACAAAACAATACTAATTATGACATGCGCAACAGACTCGATAAGTGGAGTATTTGTACCATGCACGATGTACATATGGTATATGTGTGTGTGTGTGTGTGTATGCGCCTTCGCATGCGCTTGCTCAACAATCCATAAGATAATAGATGTTATCAAGTCTCAAAAGAGTTGTGTAATTGAGAATTCTACCTGTAACCAGGGGTTTTGTTCCAAATCAACGAGATTTATAAGGAAACCAAGTACTTGAGCCGATAAAAGTGTTTGTAAAACCTCTATTACTATGTCTTTTTCTTGTTTTGTTTTTTTCTTTTTTTTAAATATATATGAGTATATAACAGTCTCCTCTTCAATCTATATTGATCAACAAAGGGCATATTCGCAGTCCAGTAGACGAGTGAGAATGTCCTCACAGCTAGGTCGCTCCTGTGGTTCTGACCAGCAATCTGCAAGAATATGACTACCACATCAAAATTTGAACTGGAAATGTCAAGTTTAGGACACTAATATTTAGTGTAAGACAGATAATTACAACACATATATGTGCCAGTCGATCAACTTAATTAAACTCATTTTGATCCAGCCTGAAATTAAACAGCAGCAAACCCGTTTTAAACCCATTCCCTAATAATAGCAATTTCTACCCATTTACTTGTATATATTTCAATTGGGTTTTTCTTAATAATTTCAAACCGTTCACATGGTCAAATCAAATATTTAGCTAACCACGAAAGAGATGAAATGAATTAAAGATCCCCCGAACTATAAATTTATCGTAATTTCGTGGGTCACTTCAGCATATTAATTGTTTACGACAAAGTACATAGAAAGTAAACAAAAAGGTGTCTATAGGTCCACCGACTAGTTTTGATCTGTACTAAAAAACAATCTGTTTTGAGTCATTACCCTACCCACCCATTTTGCCACCTCAAACTTCACCCGTTGACCTAACTGTACTATACTATTATTGACTGCGTTTATTATGTTTGATAAGATCAAATTCCACAGTTTGAGTAATACTCCCATATAGACTTGAATGCTGGAAAATTTACAAATAAATAAATTGAACTTTAGTTTTCCCAAAAATTAAAACATAGAAGTACCAGCAATTAGCCTCCCGAGGGGTCCTTCAGGTATGTCCAGCCTTGAACCTTCATTTGCAACAGAATATACGACCTAGACAACATTCCATTGAACATTAAACTCCATTGGCAACACATAAGATTGGGGTTAAATATTTAGAATGTGTGTTTCGCAATCAGAACATGTTTTATAATGTTTTAAAAAGCTTACCCACGACAACCAATGCCACTAAAATTATCAGATAAACGTATAACTATGCTTAAAAACTTACGTTTCACAGTTGAAAACCGTAAAAGGACAACCACTTGCAGATGCCTGGAACGGACACAACTTATAACACTAGGAGACCACTGGAAGACACCCAGGACCAATTATTGGGTTCAACTTTATTTCAAATACGACAAATCAGAGGAAAAATAGCTAAAGAAGTAACGAGTCAAACGAATACAATCATGTTGAAGGTTGCCCAAAGTCTATTCTTAGTGCATCAAACCTCATAGATCATTTTATTTAAAAAAAATTATCACTTAAATAATATAATGTTGGTTATCATATAAGAAACACTAGTTATTTATTTAAAAATAAACAAAAAATGTCTAGGACCAACCAGACACAATCCCACAACAACCAAAATTGCCAGTTTTGACCCATTACCTTTAAATTTAGCAAAAGTCAAAAATTTTGATCAATTAGACACATACCCGCTCAGGTGGCAAACCTTCCCATGGTCGATTCAGAGTGCACAATTCCCACATGATGACTCCGAGGCTAAAAATATCACACTTTTCCGTGAAGGGTTCATTTCGGATAAGTTCAGGAGCCATCCATTCAGGGGTGCCTGCCGATGAGGTATCTCTCATAGGTGATTCTGTCATCATTCTTGACAGCCCAAAATCACATATCTTTACAGTCCAATGCTTATTCACCAGGCAATTTGCACTTTTTATATCACGATGAGCTATCTTCATTCGGTGAATGCACATCAATCCTCTTTATGATTTTATCACATGCAAAAAATGGGAAAACAATATGATGAAGTCAGGTCACTTGTTTGGCATTCATGCAAATCTATATGAAACAGTTATACCTCAACCTGCTAGATGTCGTGGGTCACGTAATGGGCTAGGTGAATGCACATCAAAGGTTACGGGTCAAAGTGGGTCATGTTAATAATCTAGAATAAAAGAAATATCATAGCAATAATAATCTAGAACTTTGAACATAAAAAAAAAGAGGTTGTACGCATTGAAAACAGAGGTGGGCCACAGAATCAAATTGTAAATCAAATAAGAACAATAAACCACACCCCTAGTTGCATGCGTAGCAAACATTAAACACTCCTGTGGCTATCGAGATCCATGTAATCTCCTAGACAAAAGTCTGACAAAATATTCGACACCCCCTATTCTAGCCTTATAGTTGGCTCCTCTCTCCCACTTGGATTCAAACTTGACAATTATAGAAACAAGATAATCACAAAATAATTATAGGTAACTAATAATTATTCTTTTCTATTATGTCCCCTGCGATTTCTGCCCTTCTGCTCCAGCACTCTTGCTTTGCTGATAGGCCTGGCCCCATCGGCCCGTTGACTGACCCAGGGTCATATCAGTCAACTCATTGTAAATAAACATATAAAGTTAGCATCTATGGAATAAATGTATTTTGGTGCTGCGTATCTTTGACTTTATCTACAATTTAATATATGATTCACAAGAAACGAATTTCTGCCAATACCCATTTCAATAAACATGTGCTTAAATAATACCACAGGAAGTCAGGGACATTCTTTCATAATGTTAGTGAAAATTTGACCAACCTGCATATATCACGAAGCATTTTAAGTCTTCTTCTCCAGCTGAGTTTCTTCTTCTGACCGCTTAAATGGATCAAGTAGTACAACGATCCCATTTCCATATACTCGGTGACCATAGACAAGCGTGGAGGCCTTGTGCAGGCACCAAGAAACAATATAACTAAATACAAAAACCATGAAATGGATTAACAGCATGCAATTGTGAAGCAAGTAGACGCTCGGATATTAGTCTGGCTATTTCATTAAATAACAAGGCATTAACTTGAAGAAGAAAAGGAAACATAAATTTGGTGATTAAACTTCAGTTGCATGTTAGTTTACATCTTAAGGGTGTGTAGATGTGCAATTTAGAAGTCATTATGTGATATTAAATAATCAAAATAACATAATCAGGTATAAAATACAAGATGTAGAAGATAGTGTCAGATGTGCTTCTCCTATGTAATGTTATAATAATAATATAATCAAATGCTTAAGCACTCTACAACTTCCGCTTATACAAGACATTAAAAGATATTTCTATTTCTAAAGGGATTTTCCCTGTTCAGGTTCCCCCAGGGGTGTGAGCCTTTGCCTCTAATGTACGCGGCTAACCGGTTTTACCAATGGCCATTTCCAAAACAACTCCTTGGCCAACCCTTGATTGAAGCCCCCAAGATTTGATCCCTTGACCTCCCCTAAAAGGGGCAAGTGGACTATCTAGTAGATCACCAAGGTGATAATTGCAGACATTAAAAGATATGATGGCCGAAAAAAACATTATTCTGAGAGGAAGGGGGGGTGTTAAGCGACCTTATGAAATGAATGCGCCCTCTTTATAATTAGGTTTTATGAAAATTAAAGAGGGGTAAACTGGTGATTTTGTTTTACCCTCAGAGAGTCAGTTCTGCTATAGCTGGTATGAAACTTGCAACAATAACAAATCAGTTTCAAATGCAAATCCAAACACCCTTAATTACAAACTGTTATAACTTCTTGATTGAAGCTTTTCTCGTAGTTAAAGAGTCTGAATTTAACATTATTTCAAGGAAGAATTTGAGATTTTATGCAGCCATCCTTTCATTCAAAACATATAAAAAATTCATATATACATAAAAGAAAATCGACTTACCATTTGGATGTCGAAGGCGACTGTCAAAAACCAAAAGGAAGATGAAAATGGGGTCAGAAGCGCATAAATAAATAATTAATTATATAACTTTCACTAATAGATACCTGAGGATGGATATTTCATTGCAGAAATCTTCCATGTTCTCAGCCGTGAGATCTTGTTCAAGGAAAACTTTAATTGCTACCTCTGTTCCATTCCAAATGCCACGGAAAACTTCCCCAAAAAATCCTAGAAACAGACAAATACATAGCAATGCTAATGTTATCAAAGCTAAGCAGAAGCTGCAAAAAGCCTTAAAGTAAATTATTTTGAAAATATGAAAAGCTAGATCCGAGATTATATAGGTTCCACAGAATGTTAGGTGGCAGAAACAACATTCGATAAAAAGCAAACACATCCCACCACATATGCCAGACTTGTCTGTTCACAGAAGATTTTTCTCTTAAATGAAATACATAGTCACAACCTTATTAAAGCTTTTGGAAAAAGAAAAGGATAAAGATTGAAAATATATATAAAAGAGAGTATCTACCAATCCCAACTCGAGTGCCAACAGTAAGTTCTGAGAAATCAATATTCCATTCTTGATAAGGCAAAAGAGGCTTATTTTGGAACATGGGTGAATCCAAAACTTTGTTCCATGTTGAGACAGTTTCATCACGAACCATGGCATCTGAAGAGGAAGCTGGATTCCTGAATTCATGAGGAGATGTTGGTAATGACATTGCCTTTTGAGAAGTCACATGCTCCCTTTGAAGAGAATATAAAGACGTTCCATCATGCTCATGTGTGCGAAAATCCGATTCCTAAACCATCAGTCAGATTATTAATGATAGTGCAGATTTGAAAGAGCACACAGGTGTATGTGCTAGGTTTTAATTGTATAGGCGAATGCTTTCCATCAATATCATGGCCATGAAAACTTAAATAATTAGACAGATAGAAAAATATCCAGTGACATATGCAATACTACTATTTTAAGGAAAAAGGTGGTTCGGAAATACTACGGAGTGCTCACCGGTATAAATTGATGATGTTTGGTTACACCATAAATGAATGAAAACTTGAACCAAAATGTATTGCACAAAATAGGAAGGAAAGTTAAGTCTGGAAATTTTCATCCCCCCCCCCCCCCTAAAAAAGAAAGGAAAAAAAAAGTGATTGTTCTATCGACCAAAAGTAATTAATGCTCTATTCCATTAAAATTAAACCCTCGCCCAAGCACATTCTAAGTTTTGGTACACATATATAGCTGGAACTAAATTGCTCAAATTATCATGAGTTTTAACATTAATTCAAGTATTATATGGACCATCAATTCTACGCAAAAAAAGACACGTTGACGACAAATTAAACAGGCAAAAACACAAGTACTAGGACTTAACACTGCGTAAAAATAGATTAACCTATTAAGTTTGTGAAAATGTTACAAAAGTATACACTTTTAAGTGCATAAAAGAAGAATAACAAGTAGCGTCCATGAATATACATAAGAGATAATGACTGAGGAGTAGAAAATTTTCTGTTACTAGAAAAGAGTTAAATTGACATCAATCTAATTTATGCACAGTTAAAAGTGTCGAGATTTAGGTAATTTGACACTCTTTCAGTGTAGAGTATTGAATAAATTTCTCCAATTTCCAAGTGCAAAGGTCTAAAAAGCAATTTGCAGAATCATAATTTTCCACACTTGCTCATACTACATACTTTTAAGAGTATTAATATACCTAACAAAGTGTGTCTAATTGATCGATTTGTTGTAGACTTGTAGTGATGCATGTGTGTGTAAAGGATAATGACCGAAGAATAGGAAATTCTGTTCTCAAAAATGTGTAAAATCGACATCAACATACTCCACACTCGCTTTCAGCATAGGGTATTGAACAATTTCTCTGCATTTCTAAGTGCAATGGTCTAATAAGCAATTTGCAGCAGCACTTTCTCCACACTCGCTCATACAACATACTTCATTATGCGTGGGTGCAGGTGCGTAGGTGGGTAGGTGTGCATGCAATTTTATTTTTTTTGGGTTGGGGAGGGGAGGGGGAGAGATATAAGCCCAAATAAAAAGGAATCTTTAAAGTGATGATTATGAAGAAAACTTATAATTGTAGCGAATCGATTTGCCTCACACCTTCTCACAATATAATGCCTTATTATTTGTCCCCCCTTCCTCCCTTACTATATGCATGCATCTATCTATGTGTGGAGTTGCCTGTGCGCGTGTGTATACATATATAAGTGTGTGAATTAAGCATGCACACACAAATATCTATACATGAATGTAAATGTTTGTACGTGCACATATTTTATAATGAGAATTACATTTAGTTGACGACTAGTCCTCTCTCTTCTATATCAACCTTACTTTCTACTTGATACTTCTAAGCTCATACACATAACACTAGAATCTTCTTACACATTAATCGCCTGTTAAATTCAGATTGGAGCTGTTAGTTCAACTGCACATCCTCCCACAAGTCACCATTGACAAAATGACTACCCACAAGTTATTCTACCACTATATGCTTTTGGACTAGACACACTGATTTACCTACTCAAGAGAAACAGAGTTCATATCAATATAAATCCATACAAAAAGAGAAACAGAAACACTTACATCTTTCTTAAGGTCCGGATTATGCAACCTATTCTCCACCTGATCTCTCAACAGTCGATTCTGCTTTAATGTTTCATTCATTGCCCGTACAGCCCTGCACAGGATAGAAAAAAATCATGTTGTAGGTTGCCTACAAGAACATATTTCTATAGCAAGCATTCAAACTTCTCCATTCATTCGTATGGTATGCAAAAACTCAATCACAGAGAATAGTCACAACTTGTGAGACTATTATCTTTTATCATGCTGTTAGAATAGGGTTATCTGCACTAATACTTAACTTAGGGCTTCAATGCCATCGTCAATGTGCCTGCCTATGGGAATTATCATGCTGTTTTTGTTCATCATTTATTTGTTGAATAAGATGGACTAGTACGAAAAATACTCTACTGATTTCATACCATCTCCGGCTTTAAGCCGATGTACTTTTAACAGTTGAATATGTTATCGGTCAAATGCTGTCAGTCAATACATTTTACAATGTAAAGTAATTTAAAAGACCTTTTTTCTTAATTACACCTCTCTATTGTTCCACATACACTCTTTTGTTGTATATAAACAATGTTAGGCCTATTTCCACTAAACCCCGTTCAAATCTTGTGAGATATATGATTGTGGGGTAATCTACTAATCTTGGACGTAAAGATGGATATTATATGTACATATTGGTTTTAAACATTTATGATTATCTTTCTCCTTATACTGAGCATATTGGCTCACTATGTACTCTGCTTAAACAGTGATTTCCCAATAAGACAGTTCTATCCTGATATTTACAAATAATAATGTAGTTCCACATGCATAGTCCCTACTCCACAGAACTTACCTACGGCATGTAATTGACAACATCTATGGATCAAAGGAACAAGGTGAATTAATTAAATTACATGCTGACTTAAAACATACGAAGGATAGAAATACAAGTTGTGATCTTTTAATATTAATTAAAGACTAACTTGAATAAAAACTTTTACACAAACCTAGCCATTGATTTAGATAATAAAAATTAATTATCAAATCTGAACCATCTATTTTGGTAAAAATTGAAATCCAATTTTGACTTTTCTTGTTCAATAACTCAATTTACTTACACACTTAAACTTGATTCAAGATATCTTAATCAACATTTAACAAATCCAAAAGCCATCTTGATTTAATATTATCCAATCTTGTAAAATATCATTTTTATATTTTTTTAATAAACGACCCATCTTGCTCTAAACCTTTTTAAACTTAAATAATCTCTTACCCTTTCTTTTAATAATTAATATTAATAAAAGACTAACATGGATCAACCTAATTAGACAGCTCTAGCCATTCGTTTAGTCAACATAAAAAGCCTATATCAATTATTCAATCTCAACCCTCCATTTGGTCAAAATTAAAACCAATTTTAACTATAGAGGTAGTAGGCGTGGATCATTATCAATTCTAAAACAAATCAATTTGACAATTTGTTTAAAAAATACAAAATAAACTACAGTAAGTTATTTTGTAATTGATCGTCCCCTAATTATTTGATTAATTTCTAAACCATGTAGTATATAAACATTTTTTTACTATTTGAACATTATTTATAAACTTCTTATTATTGATCATTCTTTTAAATTCTCATTTCTTTTGAGTCTTATAATTTATAAACTATCTTCTTATTAATGTTTGACATTAATCATTTTTTAAGTCAACCCGTGTATCACATGGGCATCTAATCTAGCTGTGAAAAAAGCGTTAATTCACATTTCATACATAGATAGCAAACATTATCCTTTCTGAAATCTTTTCTGCACTAGTATACTTGATAAGAAACTGGATAAGCAAGGTTTTTTTCTCTTTTGTTTCTTAAACAGCAAAGCCACAGCCAAGTTAGATATTTGTATATATTAAACCTGACAATGTCGTCACCGATTTCTGGAGTTATACTAATGCTTCTTCTTCGATTTCTACGATGTTCAGATGTTGATGTGCCTTCAGACCTGTAGCATAAACAGTTATAAATCTGGGATTAGTTGTTTGCTGATGTAAAATTTATATTCCTGCTTCAACTTACAAAAACATGCACACCTTTACATCAGATAAATATATACAATTCCCAAGAAAAGCAGAAAAATAAAGGAATGTCTGTAGCCATTTATTGTAATGCATAATTGGCACTGTTGAATTCCGTCTTTAAGAACTTACAACCACTTACTACATATAGGTGCCGTTAAAATGTCAGCTTTTTATTTGTTACATTTTATCAAGTCTTTCAAGAATTATAGGTTGCAAGTTCATTGCCAAAATATGTGCTACCACAGCTATTCTATCACCCAACTCAATATCTTTATAACACACCAGCATATCCTGTAAGTTCCTTGACTTCACCTAAACTGACAATATCGTATGTGTAGAAGATTTTATTTGGATTGACAATAGATGTTCTCAATCGAGATTCATTTCATCTCTTGATTTTAACATTCCTTAACAATGCAAATTTGTCTCTATAATGTCTATCAAGTAACCATTTTCTTATAACAACAAAATAAAATAGAAGCATTTGAACACAGATTAAGGCACAATGTTATATTGGTAGTTCTCATAAACCATGCATCCATAGTTACTCTTAGAACACAAAGGCGTAATAGAAGGTTATTTCTCCCTTAGGAATAATTCTGCAATTTTTCTAAACAACACTCGAGGAAAATAGTCTTAAAAGACTTTCAGTATGTTATACATGTGAGTCTCACACCATCCATTCAAACACTTGGTAGGCAAAGACATAACAGCATGCACTAATGAAATTAGCAAAAATAAGAAAAAAATGTAAAATTATAATGTCATGTAAGCTTAAACATGTACAAGGCATCATGATATATAAGTAGTAAGAACCTTGATGGACCAACATCATCAGGATAGTCTCTAAATGATCTTCTATCACCGCTTAGCATGGACCGCCCACGTGTTCGAAAGGAAGGATGCTCTGGACTGCATGCATGCAATACCCACAACACATTGTAAAATGCCTTGATTTTAAAGTAGTGTACCACTAAAAAGTCAAGTAAAATAAATGCAGATAGCACGAAATTAAAACAAAAACAGGTTAGTTTTACTAGAGGCTACCAGGTACGCTTTAAAATATCAAGTTCGTTTCATAACCTTTTCTATTGAGATAAGGTCGATAATATGTTATCCAAAGTGTAAAGAGTTTAAAAAAAATTCTATAATTGCAAGGATGGTTAAGATTTACGAAACTCAACTTTCTAGCTCCCTACGCTTAATATGAACGTCCACTTGGAGTTTGATAGCCAAACTAAGATATACATCCAAACTAAGACAAGGTTATTGTAAATTAACTTGTGAGTATTGGCTTTCATCAAAAGGTTGCCTAAGATCACATAAAACAAAACCATAAAGCTTGAGGACTGAGAAGAAACCTTGAACTTGCAGTCCTTGGTTCATTTATCACCTTCCTCCGGCTCCTTCGCCAAAATGTGGCAGCAATGTCTGGTTCACTGTGGGATAAACTGATGCATATGAAAATATAAGGACTCTAAGCTACAAGCCAAAACTTTCTCATATGTATTAATTTTTTTTTTCTTTTTAATTAACAAATTTGGTTTGATGTTTCTTAAAACAAAATAATGCAATCCTTGTGAAAGAAAACTTGTAAGAAATGTAACAAAGAGTACCTCCACTTTCCATCGATGGATGATGCAGAACGCATCATTTTATTCCTCAATGAAGGTCCAGGTGCATTTAAAGATGATTCCAATCTCCGCTGGTAGTGGAGACTGTCATCTTTCTCAGCACTGCAGAAATAAAAACAATGCTAATTTCAGTACAGCAGGAGAATAGATATACAATATGAGACATACTTAAAAGATATAACCTCTCGTTCTCCATCCTCTCTGAAAAACCATATAAAGGGCTGTTTGGTTCTAGTGGTGAATCACACGAGTCGTTTTCTGCAGAATCACTTTCTCCAGCTCCAGAAATATGGGTCATAAAAATAGCCTTTGTTGATTGGGGTATGAGTTGACCAGGAAATCGCATAAGATCAACGAGTAGTTCTACGGAATTCAAAACAACTACTACAGACATATGCTTATATGAATCTACACACTCACCAACTCCATCGTTAGGTAAACCCTGAAAGAAAAATAAAAACAGAAGTTTATCATTAGAAAATTAAGCTGCATCATTTCAAAATCGATAATTTTACGGGGGTTTGGATTTGCATTTTGAAATTGATTGTGCGGCTTGTAGTGGCAATAGTCTCTTTATAATGTATGGATGAACAGACCTTGCTTCTAATTATATAATTATTTAGATCAAGGACTAAAAAGAAATTACCTAATTAACCTTCTTTTCAACAAAATGAAGATTGGTCAGTTTATGTAATGGTTTTTCTGATTAATCGAAAAAAAATTCCAAACTGAGTATTACACTGCAAAAGGCAAAAGCTCATCCAAATACCATCCCCTATAACCCTTTATAATGAAGAAGATTATTTGATTCTGATTATTCTAGAACACAAATCAGTTTCAGAAAGACAACTTAACACCCTTAAAACAATAAATAATCAGGGAGCTTCCATAAAAAATGATAAATAAGACAAGTATAGAAGCTTACCACAACGAGTCTACTTTCAAAACCTACAGTATCAGCGAGAACTTTAAATAGTATTGCTCGAGGGCGACATGAGCCATTTTTAATATGTCCTAGTAACTGGACACCTCGACCAGCAGGCACATGAGAAGCATCCTCAAGTGTAGATTTAATAGGGCTATCAAACTGTGGCCGCTTATAGAAATCCGCGACCTGTTAAAGAAATTCCATGCAGCTTTATATACCACGAACTAAGCTTTCAAATACCTAATATAATTAGAGAGGCATGCAATTATGACAACATAAAACTTCTCAAAATTATATATACACGCATATATATCATTCTTTACAATTCGACTACCTTTCCAGATAATGCTTCTTACATTGTGTACTGTGGTTCAATCTTGATTTATAATAAAAACATATAGACTTACATGAGATTTAAAGTTGAAAGTGTTCTTTGAGTTTCAAAAGTCAGAACAAGCACTTATTATAGAATGCAGAGAGTAATACGTACAAGTCCAGATGTAAGAAAGGTTGGTTTGTGTCAAAGATTTTATAAATGGACTCTTAGGCATTCCGTTTAGTTTTGTGCTAGAATCTACTATCATAACCCCACTTATTTTGTTTATATATGGATTAGGCCTTCTATTCAACTAATGTCGCCAGCAAGAAAACCATAAGAACATGGTTAAAGACATTCTTTCGTTTTTCTGTTAGAGCTTCGATTAGACCAATCATTGGCCTATTCTAAAACAAAAGCTCTGCTCACACAAAGTTGTCAAGAATTGAATTAAAAAAGAAACGGGAAAAAAATAAACACCATTGGACAGGTAACATAAAATTTTCTGAGATGCTTTAATACAATAACAATAGCTTTGATACAAAGAAATTCTACCAACCATAAACAGAAGGGCTAATTCAATATAAAGTTTAAGATAAAAGCAAAATTTCCAGAACTCACCAATCCAGCAATCTTCTTAATAATTGCTGCAGGATTTGAGTTCAGACCTTTGACTAGTGTGGCAATGAGTTGCTTTAGCATGGAAAGCTTCTTATCTTTTTGGGCATCAACAAGAATGATATCTGCTTTCACACCCTCAAGTTCCAAATCATGGAGCTCCTCCAACGTGGGTATTTCTTCAAAATGATCTTTCAGTTTCTTATCCTGTGTACAAAATTTTCCATCATTTTGAAGATATTTATGCATTATATTCTACTTTGAGGTACTTTCTATGTCAGCAGGAACGGATCCTGCAACTGATAATTCATAATTGAAGTCTTATGGAAGAAACAACTTCAAATATGCACTAGGCTAACTAATTGTAACACGAACATATGGTGTTTGCTTGTCATATGATCCGAAGCATCTAAAATTTAATATCAACTATCATATCAATATAAAAAAGATTGATCCTCGTTTAACATCTTCATGATGATTATCTCTTAAAAAATTGAAGGACACGCAGTCATTGTAGCCAAATGTGAGTCGCCATAAATTCTGGAGATGAAAACAATCTTCTAGTTTGCAAACACTCATCACTCAAAATGTTTTCTTTCACAAGATCATATTGTTCCAAGATTAGCTAATGCCCTATAGTTCAAGAAAAAAAATAAGGAAGAGATCGATTGTAAACTGACCCCAAACTTGCTTTGCAATTTTGGAAGAAATAGGCCTAATAAAAACTATGAAGAAACCTCTCTTGGCAGTCTTCAAGAAGAAAGTCCAATATTACTATTGTTTCATTGTGCAAGCAGTTCCAGTTAAGGGTTAACCACCCAATCATCTTTCACAACACCAATAGGACGGTTGGATTCAAATTTATTGTACCAAAATACTTAACATTCGAATCATCTCTACTATTCAAGCAGGCAACACTACCCTCCATGGTTCAAAATACTTGCGATACTAGAACCATTGTTCACGCTTTTCTGAAAGAAATGTGTTGCAATGATTTGTTTAAGAAAAAAGGACATCCCAGGGACAGAGTTCGATTTAGAACACAAGACATTTGGGGACTTATGTTTGAGTTTCAAGGAAACATTGCAAAGAAACAAAAGAATTTCGAAAAAACAATAGAGGTGGAAAAAAAATTTAAAAGGAACAGAGGAAGAAAAACAAAACCGGGTCATAGAGAGAGCTGATTACACGTTGTGCAGACTGCAGAAACTAAAAGGTAAAAAAAAACTATTAATTCAACACAGTTTGAGAAGAAGGAAGTAAGGGAATACCACAACTTATTAAACATGGAAAATGTGAATCGTTTTAACAAGCTACACTTATTCAAGACATTATAATCACCGAATTTAATTGAATGGCTGGAGATAATGCAGGAAGCAAGAAAAAGAGATGGGGCAATGAAAACGAGGTGGCCGTGGAAGAATTCAATGGGTAATCATTTCAAATCTATTGCATGAGTATTGTAGACTAAAGTTCCTAATGAAGATTTAAGACCATATATTCAAATTTAGCAACGTCGTAATTGTACCATGCAGGCTAAGTAATATTTTGCAACGGGAGCACTACGAAATTGCCAAAGAAGGAAAATAGTGCATCATTTTTCAAAATCTCTACGCCATCAGAGTTGATGAAAATTACAAAGGTCTTTTAGATGTTCAAATTATATATTTCAAATGGGGATGATATGTTTTGGTGCTTTGAAGCTCATATTTTAGTATTAATAAAAAATCAAACATTGAGCTGTACAAGAAATGCATTTAAAATATGAAATATACAGAAGATTTTTTATAGGTTTACAAGTTTACTCATTGCAAGATTTACAAATATAGTCAAATGTTATCTCACATTCAGATAGGATGCTTGCATTCCCTTTCTGGACTTGCAAAGAATGGATCAGAAATTGGTTATTAGACAAAAGATAGAGTTCATTACCATCAATGAAAACAATGTTTGCTGACAAGAAAATCCTAAAATAGACATGAAACCAACCCCAGTTTGTTAGTCTCGTTTTCAATTGACTTAATTTAACTCCTTCACAATGAGCATAGCATGCTCCAGGAATGCTTCAGCTTTAGGTTAGCATGCATAAGAAGTGATGGGCTAGACAAACTTATTAGAACACATTTATACCAAGATCAACATTTTCATGAAGCACAAAGAAACTAAATCCAGTTTCAGCAGAAATTGTAATAGTGGTATTTAGCAGAACTAGCAACATCCAAGTGCTTACATGAATGACTGAGTAGAAACCATTAGGAATAGGCTCAGAAAGCACTCCAGTGCTCCAGAGGATCTGTGATGCTGATTGAGATTGAGATAGAAACCGGTCATATGTACTGCTGCTCATAGATCTTCTATGAGTTAGAGTTACTTTCTTCGAGTCCAATGAAATAGATCCAAATTTATCAGTGAATTCTGAAGGCCACCATGTATTATTAGAAGGCCCTTGCTCTGAGGTCCCTAATTCTTCACGTGTCTCTTCCATGTCCATTAAGCTGAATCACATTTCCAACTCAACCCTGTTTTGTATTCCATAAAAGACCTTCTTTAGCTCCACATTAGAATAACAGCTCATTCACTAACATAAATTTTCATTTTGGCTACATATTATAGAGGTCATGTGACCTGAAACAGAACTACGGGGGTTAACCTTCCATCATATTTACTATAGTCATTGATATAAGTGGGACGCGTATATAATAATGACTTCAATCAACAACTGACAACATGGTAAAGAAAACATGATGAAGAAAATGCAAAAGCTCGGTCACATATGACACACAGAAAATGTATGAAGAGCAACACTAGCCTAAAATCGATAATCAAGTTTTCACCATCAGAATGAATCTCTAAAGTAGCCTATTACTAACACTAGGATGGCGGATGTAGAAAGAGAAGTCAAATAAATGGTATGAAATACTTTGTGATTAACTAGGTCCAACAGAGATAATTCACTAAAAATGACATGAAAGCTACAAAGGGACTGCAAACAGACCGCAATATCCTTATGTCAAACATATGCAAGTGAAATCTCAATAAATGATATCTCAGAAGTTTAATCAGCCAGCATTCATTTTGTTCCGGATGTGCTTTTAATGCTTCAAAATGTAGGCTAGTTGAATGAAAGAAATGAACCCCAACACACCACCTCTACCCAAGTTGACAGCAGTGCTAGGTACAACTAAGAACTCCAAAGCATATATAAAATATAAATCCATGTAACTTTTAAAGGGGTATCTCACCAGATAATGACTACAAGGTCGGTAAATTTATATAACATTACCACATTGCACAATACGATTACAGGGCTGATTACAGTTCATAATTGAGATCTTTTACCACTAAATATGGAGACACCTTCGAAAGGCACTAGCAATTCTTTTTTAACTTAAAGCACATTAAAATCACCAAAATCAAGAATGCAAAATATAAGTAGATCTGTTAATCCCAGAATTACTGATCAGAGTTCACCGACAGCTATTGGCATCTTAACATAAAAATCACCAATTAACCGTAACCCTTGAAACGCAAATTTGATCATTCAACTTGAAGTAATTTGCGGTAATCTAGCAGGAACAAATTTCAAGAAGTTGTAACAATAGAAATAAACAAGATTCACATAACCCCTTCCAAATCCAGAATTAAAGCCAGATGCCGACACAAGTGAACTAACCACCAGTTGGATCCGAGCACTTCACCGCTGATGACAAATTGAATCTCTAAATACAACGAGGAAGCAGTTTCATTTATGCCTAAAAGCGAGATTTCAATCCACCAATTCCGGAGAGTGAATCAAATTGCACAACGATTTGTGTGCGCGTGGTGAACGTCTCGTGAAAATGATGAGAGAGAAAATGTAGAGATTCAAACGATGAGGAAATATCAGAGAGAGAGGGGCGGGGGATGGATTCAATATTTATTTATTTTCCGTTAATATGATGCTTACTTCGCCACTTCATTTAAATATTTTTCTCGTTTTACAAACTTATTTCAATTTTTTGTCTACAAATAGTACTTATATATGTGTATACTGTATAGTACTCACGTAATACGACGATAGACAAATAACTTGATAATTGAAAAATGCCCATTTTCAAGAACATATGTGTAATGTGATAAATCAGGTTATAAATAAAGTGTTCAAAATTATGAATTATATGTAAGTATAACCAGAGAATAATGGGTTAATGACTTCTCAGTCAGTCAATACCGACAACTACATTAAATTCTCTTATCATCATATGAATAAAATCAATGGAAAATCTAGTGGTGTCTACTTCTATTACATTATTCTTATATGCATCATTTTTAATTACGAATTTATCATCTTTTCTTTCTGCTTATTTAATAGATGCATGAAAAAAATATAAAAAGAAATTGAAATAAAAGTATATATGCTGACACCTGAGTTAGATAATATCGAGACCAGCATGTCATTGATAAGAAAAGTACTTGTAACAACGTCCAACTCTATCTTAGCCTCTTTAGTAGTAAGCGGGAAGGCTTTCCCAATCTCTTGACACAACCTCTTCTTGACTTCTTTTCCTTTTGTGATTCTCACTGGAGGTTGAGGAGTGGCTTGCATCACTTCTATATTCATTTTGGGGAATTTGTCCAGACGAGTTAAAACACACCTAAAACGGTGTCTTGCAATGTTATTATGTCCCGTTTACTGCATTTGTAACATTCTACATATCCTCATTTACATTCTCCAAAATGATTTTTCTTTCATTTATGATAAATAGAGGTATTCTTCTTTGTTTATTTATTCTTGTTTAATCTGTTTTTGGTTCTTGGCATGTAGTGCATACGACTCTATTGGTCTATTATCTTTCCCTTTTATTGATCTCTCCTAGAATTTTTCAGTTTGATCATACCTTCGTTGTAGAACCCTCATTCCCACCAATCTTTTGTTGCACCTAAAATAGATATTTGAAGCATACATTTGCTTTCAGTGCACAATAGCATGTAAGAAAGGCATCAAGCACCATTCATATTTGAAATCTACTTAAAGCTAACAACTGTGTCGGTGGCTCTGCTAAAGGTTTGCAACTGACATGCTGCCGAAATCCTTGTGCGTACATCCTTGGGTGGTTTTTTGGCGTATAACATTCCCCTAAGGAATAACTTCTCCCATACCAACAACCTACACTACAGTTACTTTCTGACAAATAAGAATTTTCGTCTAATCTTTCATTTGTTCCACGACTTAGCAGATTACATAAAAGATCATTCATTGCAAAGCATTTTCTAAGTCATTAATTACAACCTCTCTGAGGGTTTCTTCACCAAACCCTTGGTCTTCATGATGAACGTTTATATTTTTAGTGTTTTTAGGTTGTCTAAGAATCACTTAAAGTGTAACACTTGTCTTTAACCCATCACATTTATTGATAGGGCCAACAACAGGAGTGATAACACCATAACTACTTATCGTATTCACCATACTAAAATTAAGAGTAATTGTAATCTCACATAGCATGAGTTATAAGCGTCTCCTGCTCATGTTGTTCTAGTAATGCTAGTAATGATGTAAACACCCGGCACGCCATTCACATAGCATGTGGTCTCATGAACTCTTATTATTTGTTAAATATGATATCTAGCCTTACATATCACTCATCACTTAATACGTAAGATTCTTTTACGCTATCAAACTCCCGTATATACCATGAGTTTATAGTAGCATGAGCCACATACTACTACAAACCTATTATACCTACCTAACATTGACTTTCATCACTAGGCACCATGGTCCACAAGCCTGGGTCATGAAATTTCTACTACTTTAATTATGTAATCATCTTGTCACATCGGACATTAACAAACAATCATGAACTGCATTGTACAATTTCAAGCATATACAATTATACATCATAACCATATTCTAGCACATATGTTACTTTACATACATCAACACGTTATCCGTCATTCTTATTATCTGATATCATCTTCAACATATAACAATAGCTAGTATCCTCGCTATGATACAATTTTCCCCATTGACAACTTTTCAAAATCACGGTTTAATGTATAAAGCAAGTTTGAATCCCTTAAACCCCGGGTTTTATAACAAGTTACAATGCCTATTTTTTTTTAAAATAAACTACATTTAATTTTAAATAACTTATAGTTTCACAAAAGATGAGTTGTTCAAAGCTCATAATTAAATCTACAATACTAGAAACATGTAAAAATCACCTTGTAAGCAATAACGTAGTGAGCTTACAAAACATATGCATCATGTATCACATATGAGCATATAATCATACATGGAAATCTATAATATATCCCCACAAACATCTAGATACATTATGCATATTTCTCGTGGTTTTGAATCCTAGACATCATCGTTGGACTCACATTAATCAAATAATATGTGGTTATTTGTTTACTCACCGATATTGTGTATGTATATTTTTTTATTTCAAGTATATGGTTTTGAAAATGCAATTAGAATGTTAACGAGTGTTTAAATTTTCCTAACATGCTTATTTCAATACACTCCGCTATTGCATTTCTATTGCTAAAATGCAATTGGAATTCTTCAAAGCATGGTTATCAAAATCGCGATCTTGATCATAGGATCGTACGATCCTACGATCCCACTAACCAAAAACGTGTTGAATCGTACTTAGGTTCGCAAATAGGTAGGATCGTAAGATCGTATGTGAGATCGTAAGATCAATGTGAGATTGTAAGATCGTATACGATCCTACGATCCCACCATCCCACCTTTTTTCTATATTATTTAACATTTTTTAATATTACTATTATTTTATATTTTTATTTTTTACATTAATTATTATTACTATTATTAGACTTTATTATTTTTAGTTTTTTTAAGTGGCCAAACTTGTGTTAAAACAATTGTTCGCTGTTTTTTACTTTATACACGGTCACATATTTCATTGTTCTTTTATTATAAGATATATAGAGGTTCACAAGAAGAAGGATTTTTATAAAATAAGGAATTAGTGTTGTGTACAATGTGCTATAGATTTATTGATTATGTTTAAGAGTCATATATTAAATATTATTATGATATGTAAGTTGTGGTGATTGTTTATATATGCTCTTAATATTTAAAATTTGGACGGTTTAATGTAAGTTATTTTAAAATCTAATGTTTCGGTTTTCTCGTAAAAATGCTATATAATTTGTTTTTGATAAAAAGTATGGCATATAAAAACTAAATTTTTTAGTGATTTGTGATAGGAACTTAAGATCTCGATCTTACGATCCGATATTGCAAAGACGAAAACGATATTAAGTAAGATCCCGATTTTGATAATCTTGAATCTAAGTACCACCATATTGCTACCCCACGCATTTTCATTATACATAAATTGACAATTCCTTGTATCTATATCTATACTATATTATAAAGCATTTAGACATTTTTCTTAAACTCTTAAATTTTAAGTCATTTGAAATTACTAAATTACCCTTCATATAAAGTATATGGAAACTATTAAATAGAGTAACTATTAAATATAGTAACTATTAAATAAAGTTAATAACATTCCTAGATTCCATTTTGATAACTAAAAATTCCATATTTAAAAAAAATTAAGTCAATTCAAATTAACTTAATTATTAAAAAGTATTTTCATTAACAAACCTTTCATTTTAAATATTCTATAATATGATAAATATCTTAACTTAATTACTAAAAAATGTATATAAACACAATTCATAAACCTCAATAAACTATAATCATAATTTATCAACATTTTCAAATAGCTCATATAATTATAATAATAAAACTTATCCACTATATATTTAATCTATTTTATTAATCTCTTAATTTTAAATTAGTTTCAAATTGCTAATTTACACCCTTTATTTTATGAATTTTACCATATTTTATATATAGAAACTTTTTTCTAATTTTATTGTTCTCAAAATTTAATATAGAATTACACACCTTTATGTCTTGAAAATAACATGTTATCGAGTAGAAATTTATCATTATCGTCACATTACGCGGGTACAATGCTAGTGTTTACATATTCTTCTACCCGAATTCCATTTTTAATGTCAACGATCCCATATTAGATCACAAACTCATTTCCCAAACTCTTACCAACTATTCATTATTAATGATTAATGATATTGTACAAATAAGTTATTAAAATAATGCACACTATATGTATACATTCACCATTATATTTGTTAACTAGAGTAAATGTAACACCCTGTAAATGGGCCTAGCAGTGTAGGGTTGTACTTTGTGCTTTAGAGTTTGTACAGTGACTTTAAGTGAAATTAATTAAGTGTTTTGTGTGACTAACGTGTCTCGTGTTAATTAATGTGATTATGTGAAAAGTGTCGGTTGTGTCTAAAAGTGATGTCGTGTTATACGGTTTCGCGTAATGATTCCGTAGATATCCCCGTTAGGCAAAACGGGATGGTGTGTGTTAAGTTGTAAGTTAAAAAGAGGAATAAAATACCCCGTGTTTTAATAGTAAAACCCACGGTCGGCTTCTTTGAGCCTTATCCCCTGGGTCAAAGACAAAAACACACACAATACACATTACTACATACGTACACACACATATGCTTCACTTCTTTCGTGGGATTTGCTGAATCAATCAAGGAATAAGCTTGAGTAAGAGATTTCAGTGTCAAATTCGTGATCTAGCTAATGTTCTTCATCTAATTTGTAAGTGATTATTCTTCAATAGCCCTAGTTTGATGTTCTTGGTGAAGTTACACCATTTGATGGTGAATGAATGTGTTCTTATGGTTTAAACCGTGTAAAATGTGTTTATAAGTGTCTAAGGGTGTTAAACAACATGTACAAATGATTGAATCTGGTTTCAATCGAGTTTTGGTGGCGAAAAACGAGTATTACAGAAGCTGTGCGAAAACAGGGACGAAGGTCTGCTGTTCGTCGACTTCCTACGGGCGTAGGTAGTGTTCCCTACGGCCGTAGTAAGCCTTGTGTATACACTACGGCCGTAGGAAAGGTCACTGCGGCCGTAGGATGTGTTTTTATGTGGGTTACCGTCTACGGACGATGAAACAAGGACTACGGGTGTAGGTACGTAACCTACGATCGTAGTTCACCAAAGAATAGCTACTACGGGTGTGGGAATAGGTTCCTACGGCCGTAGTACATGATTCATTAGAAAGAAACTCTGCGGGCGTAGCGGGTTGACCCTACGGCCATAGTAAGGTGTTGTTAAGTGTCCTACGGCCGTATGACTTGTACACTGCGGCCGTAGTGGGCTGTTCAGTGTGGACAGCTTATGTAACTTGTGTTCTAACCTGTGTGTGTTACGTGTAAGTGATAACCAAGCCTGAACCTTATGTGTTAGGTGATTCGGACGACTCAGTGTGTTCTTGGGATTCTCGGATTCATATCTGCCTCTTGTGATATCGAGGTGAGTACCGGTTTCCCATAAGACTCAGTAAGTAGGGCTATTGTGTGCCTGTGTTGTGTGTTATGTGATATAGTGATACAGTGTTATAAGTGATACCATGTGATATAAATTGTGATATGTAATACGCATGCGTAATGTGGACCCTATGGGTCAAACGTGTTTATGATTCCTGTCCGGACAGACGCAGGGGTTGAGGTCAGTCGCCGATGCGGCTGGGTCCCTTGAGTGTTATTCAGGGATTAACGGTTCCCACGAGTGATTTTCTGGGGTAAAGGTTCTGCAGGCCGCCGTTCCTCGACAAACAGTGGGGTCTTGGTTTGTAACTAAGGCCTAATTGAGCCCAGGTGGCTCCGTAACGTGCTCGGGGGGTTGCTCTTCGTTTCCCCTCCAGCATGGATTGGTGTTGCTGACTGCTCAGTGGGATTCTTTGAGCGGGATTTGCAACCCCGCGAGATATGATCCTGCTGACATGTTGGCACCACGCTATGTGATAACTTAGCATTGTGTGCCTTATTGTGCCATGATAGCATGCTTATTGTTGCTTATGTGATACTTGTACTCACTAGCTAGTGTAGCTAATGTTTCGTGATATTTCCCTTTTCGCAGGTTAGTGATCAGATGGCCTGGCGAGGTGGGTTGCTGTGGGTAGTGTTATTGTATATATCTTTTGGAACACTTGTAGTTTATTAACTCTGATACTGTTTAACGAGGGTCGGTGTGTAGTGGTAACACTGGCTAAATTTTGGTACTTGGCTTGATTCGTTGTTTGTGATCGTCAAGTTGATAAGCAATACTTAATATGTAATCAGTGGTTTATTCCGCTGCAAACTTTTAGTGTAAATAAAGTTTTAATTTACTCTAATTTTAAGCTCGTGAAACCGGTGTTACAGTAAATTCCCGTGTGATATACGAGTTGTTTGAAAAAAAATTAATATTAAAAATTAATAAAATAATATTAAATAATTGTAAGACATGAATTTTTTTAAAAGGATGATAAATAATACTAACTTATATTAATATTAAAATATTAGTAAAAATTTATTTTTTAAATTTAGTTTTATTTTAGATTAGTATTCTTATCATTGATTTTGTAGGCCGTAGATAAAGATTATAATTTATATTTATTTTTAAATATTGCTAGTTTATTTATATTTGATTTGATTAAGCGTTATCTTTATCTTAATTCAAATTGCTTATTCACATTAGTTTGACTCTAAAAAGTCAAAATCAAAATTTTAGAATTAAAATAATAAACGACTAAAATTAAATATTTTATTAAATAAAGGGTCCAGATAATCTATTTTTTTTCAAATTAGTCTTTTATATATATCAGAAGATACTACATCTAGAATTGTTTTAATAACTAGATGATTTTGACCCGCGCGTTACAGCGGAAATAATATAAAAACAACCGTTTAAATACAAATACTTGAGATTGTGTATGATGGAATTTTGTTTTAAAGGACTCGTAGTGCATTAACACCATTTGGTTCGTATTAAATTATTTAGAATTAACTTGTTATTTTTCGTTCAATATAACATTTAACGTTTAAGAAAACAAAGAAAAATTATCAAAAAAGAAAAGAAAATGAATTCTCCCGGAACTATTCTAGTTCTCTCATTAAAGACATAAATTAAACTTTGTACAAACATATGCATATAATTATTTACTATATAAAAATTGAAATTTAACCTGTATAAAAAAGTATAATATGGCTACGTTACAAAAAAAGAAAAAGAAAGAAAGAGTAGTATTTCTAATCACTATTTATAAGGTTTATCAATTATAAAGAGTTATTTTTAAACATATGAAGTTTTTGTATAAAAAAACCTATTATTTAAGGAGTTATAATTGCTTCATTTTTAAGTACGTGATAATATGAAATTTAAATAGATATCATATTATGATAAGAATTACGTTGAAATATAAGTAATAATTAGATGGTTACAAATATAAAATCTATTTATACGAAACATAATATATAAAAAAGGAAAAACAAATAATATATAAATGTAATTATCATAAATGTAATAATAAAAACAAAACAAATAATCATATAGGATAATATGGAAAGGGCGTTAGAGCATTGAATCCCTCATATAAGGGGGTGTTTGTTTTAGCTTATTTAAGGCTTATTTTTCGGGCTTACTTTTTATAAGTTAGTTTTTTCGGCTTATTTTTTTACTTTTGAGCTTATTATGAGTTACAAGAAAAAAATAAGCCGGACTCATGAAAAATAAGTCAGCCGGAAAAATAAGTCCTTTATAAGCTAAAACAAACACCCCCTAAGTTTTTGGCGTTTGGAATAAAATAAATGTCAATAGCATGGCTCGATCGTGAGACGTAGGGGATGGAATCCATAGGCCTTACCAACTCATCTATAATACATTTTTATTTATTATACTTGTTTTATATTATATTAGTAATTTTTAGATAGTTATTATTCACATGTCACATCACTTTTTAATAAATGTTATAATATATAATTCATTCTTAATGCATAATGTTATACATACCTTCATTATTTAATGGGTATTTGCCCCTTCTACTGCTTTTGTAACACTTAATTAGTTAACTAGTTTATTGCCCCGTGTACGCACGGGTATTTCGAAACTATATTTGAGATATTAAAATTTTCGAATAAAAATAATGTGATAAATGAAATATCACCGAAAACTTACATATCTTAGAATTCTTAACAAAGAGGGTATAACTAAATTTTTTGAAACACTTCTTTATAGACTACATGTAACACCACTTTTTTTTAAAGACTATATTCATATAAACTGCCAATTAGCGTTCCCAAAAGAGATTCGAGTTTACCAAAATAAGTATCTATTTACATTGACGCTAATGGTTTAACAAAAGTACTGTTAGTGTTTTAACAAAAGACGTGGAACTATCCGATCAACTATACTGCTGGGGCCTTCCCCTTGCTGCTACTCGCCACACCTGCACGCATAAAACACATAACGTAAGCTAACGCTTAGTGAGCATATTACTGAATAGATAAACATATAAAGCATGAATACTCTTCTCGGGATGCTTTACATCCCAGCTACAACCTGTAAACCATAAATGGTTAACTCGTCACAAGTATGACCACACCTCGCGCGTAGTCAACCCCTGACACCTTTCTTGGGTATAAGGATCTCAATATATCCCTCTTTCCTTCTCTCTGAAGTCCCAGTACGACTACTCGTAATTAGGCTTCCACTTTTCTTAGTATAAAGCTACTCTTAGCTAAATACTATCTTTCCTTGAGCATCGTTATATGTAACACCGTACTTTTAAATTAACTTAAATACACGTGCGGAAGCTAAATACATATATTTAGATTTAAAACTCAAAGACAACACAAACTTTGTCCAAATTATAATTTCAAAATACCACTACGGTGTTAATTACAAAACAGGCTCTAATAAAATCTTGGACATCAGAGTAGCGGTCCATCCATATTCCCAGCCTTCTTTATCTACAAAACTCACTTAGGAGCATCTGCAAAAATAATCTAGTGGGGAATTAGCACAAAGCTAAGTGAGGAAATACACATCCAAGAATATACAAGGCATAAAGCCCAAACAAACAAAGCTCAAGCAAACAAGGAGAACCGGCGGTCTTGCGGGACCTTCAACCAAATGCCGGCCAAAGCATAGGTCTGCCGATAGCCAAGTTACAACAGACAACAATAATAGCACTTCTTGATTACAACAAATGCAAATCAAGACAATTACTAATACTGTATATCTCTAAACATAGGCCCAGCTGAATAACTTCCGCCAAGCTGATCTCACAAAACGTCATGTATATATACAAAAAAGAGCAAACAATCAGGTGATATATCTTATACATCCAATATATATATCCACTCACCAATATCTTCAACAGTTCAGGCAACTCAGTCTTTTCTAACTACTGAGTCTTGTCCCCACCTGAATAAACAGCTAACAGTCAGTATTGCTTAATCAACACACAATAAGCAAAATACTATAATCAAACACATATATACATACAATCACAAGTACATATCAACTCATGTATATACAATCAATATATCACAATTCACTATTACTCTTTAATTACTGTAACTCTGTGAATTCATCCCAATTCCTTAGCTTAGGCAATTCATTCCTTACTTTCATAAACCAAGGCAACAAGTTCATATTTATCTTCAAATCATCCAAGAGTCGATCTTTCATAACATAATATTCACCAATTCCGAGCATAGATATGGTTTGAATTCCGATTGTGTCCAAATCCGATAAGATCAAATCCGATATGTTCAAATCCGATGAAACCAAATCCGAGATAAGGCCAAATCCGATAAAACATGAAATCCGATAAAACTAATTCCGAGCAAATAAAAATCCGAGTAAAGGCAATTCCGAATCGGATTCCGATACAATGCACAATCCTATAAAAGACAATCCGATCAAGTCATACAATCCGATAAAAGTCAATTCCGACTAAACATCAATCCCGAGCAACATACAATCCGATGAAATAACAATCCGAGTAAAGGTTCAATTCTAATTTAGTCGGATTCCGAGAGAATGCACAATCCGAGAAAATGCCCAATTCCGAGTAAGGTCACATTCCGACTAAAAGTCGGATTCCGAGTAAAAGCTAAGGCAATTAATCTATTTCTCTCGGATTCTTATCAATTCCGACTGATTCATATTCAAGAAATCCGAGTCATTCAAAATCAATCTAACTTCGATTTTCAATCTGATTTTTAACATGCAACCTCATCTAAGTTTCCAGAATTGAATTCTAAACATGCCTTGATCATATAATCATTGTGACATCCGTCACCGAAATTTCGGTTAGTCCTTTAAACCGCACGTTTTTAATTCTTAAATTTTGCTCGGTTATATTTTAGGTTATATATAGCATTTATAGTATATTAGTAGTATTATAAATCATAAAAAATTAGGTTTAACCTAAGTTGTTTTAGGGTTTAGTTAGACATCCTTTTAGATAACTTCACTAGAAAGCCACATTTTTGCCAACTTATATTGTTTTAATAATAATAATAATATATATCTATAATTATTTTAAAATTTTCGGAATTATATATATATATATACCTATAGATAAGTTTTTTTTAAAACCTTAGGTTAGATTAATTAGTGTTTGAAATTTAAATTAAAATCCTAATCCTTATCCCATTTATATATAAACCTAACCCAACCCTAATAACCCTATTTACAAAAATCGGCCCCCTCCCACTATTCATCTAATTGCCGTCGACCCCATACCCCCTCCCCACGTCGATAACTTCTTCAACCCCCAAGCTAATCGATTTTGCATTCCAAGGCACAAGAAAACACAAGAAAATCCAAGTCTTGATCTTCTAGGGTTGAGTTTTGGCAACCAAGGTAAGCAACTGTCACACCCCGCCAAGGCGGAAACGCGAAGTGTGATGGAAAGGGATCGTCATAACACATTGATACGTTAATAGAGATATATTAAATGCAAGAAATCAAACGTGTCACGACGTTCCCCGACACAAATGGGACTTGTGCCGTGTAAGGCCGGTATTCATGACCCTAAGTTCAAAGTGTAACAAAAGTGCGTGTGTAAAACCCACAACCCGGGGCAGGTGATACAAAGCATGCAAGCTTGAAAAGTGAAATTAGTTCAGTTCTAAAATCTTAATAATAGATGATAAATGTTTTAAAGCCTTGATATTTGAAACAGGAACAAAAATTATAATTTTGCATATCATACACATATTGTTTGAACTTAAGTTCATTTTTTTTTTGATTTAAAGTTAAAATTAAGTTAAGTTCAAACAATATGTGTATGATATGCAAAATTATAATTTTTGTTCCTGTTTCAAATATCAAGGCTTTAAAACATTTATCATCTATTATTAAGATTTTAGAACTGAACTAATTTCACTTTTCAAGCTTGCATGCTTTGTATCACCTGCCCCGGGTTGTGGGTTTTACACACGCACTTTTGTTACACTTTGAACTTAGGGTCATGAATACCGGCCTTACACGGCACAAGTCCCATTTGTGTCGGGGAACGTCGTGACACGTTTGATTTCTTGCATTTAATATATCTCTATTAACGTATCAATGTGTTATGACGATCCCTTTCCATCACACTTCGCGTTTCCGCCTTGGCGGGGTGTGACAGATTGGTATCAGAGCCAGGTTCTTGGATTTTTTTTAAAAATAGGTAGTGAAGTTATTAAATCTTGGGAAAATTCCAGTAATAGTTCAAGGTGTTAAGGTTTATGAATCTAAATTTTAGGATTTTATTTTGGTTGTTTGAGTCACTTTAAAATTATTTAAAGTTGGAGTTGTAAAATCAAGAGATGTGCATTGTGGCATAGGATCACTTTAGGAGTACTACACATGTGTTTAGGCTATCTTAGAAGGTTTAAACACTTAATACATGAAACTTATGTGCAATATATATTTGTTGTAGATCCCGTACCCGTTCTTTGCAAGGTTAATTCCGTTTGAGACTAAGGTGAGTACTCGTGGCCCCTTTTTACTATGTTTTCTCGGGGGAAAATGGCACTCAACTCTCTTTTAAAACTTTTATGCCGTGATGATTATTTCTTATTTCTTTGGACAACTTATGTGACGTATATGCAAAGACTACTTCTTGTTGGTTGATGACTATTGATTCCTATGAGCCAACGGTTTATGCTCCAGCTGGGTATGCGATAATAACTGCTTGGAAGACTATGATTTGATTCCTATTGATTCCTATATTCCTATGAGCCAACGGTTTATGCTCCAGCTGGGTATGCGATAATAACTGCTTGGAAGACTATGATTTGATTCCTATTGATTCCTATTGAACCTTGTGGTTCAGATGTTGGATACAAATGTCCACACGCTTAACATGCTATACGTGCAAATTTGTCCTACTTAAACACTTAACACGGCAACTATGTTATTTCTATAAACCTGCGAGCTCACCAACATTATGTTGACGTTTTCGAGTGTCTATTTTCAGGTAATGCAAATAATAATGCTTAAGGAGTCTAGACGTCTCATAGTTGAACTTTAGCCGGACTTGAAAATTACAAGATTATTTAATTGCTCGTGTTACGATGAATATTTAGTATTATTTTATAAATTGTTGTTGGGCGTGTTGTCCCGTAAACTTGACCCGGGTTGTGGGTTCTACTTCTATGTGTCTTATACTTTCGTCTTTGATGTCGTGAATACCGACTTAACGCAACACAAGTCCCTCTTGTGTCGGGGGAACGTCGTGACATGTTGAAATTAATTGCATAATAGTAACTTCTCTATTGTTATATCAATGTGTTATGACGATCCTCTCCGTCTCACTTCGCGTTTCCGCCTTGGCGGGGTGTGACAGATTGGTATCAGAGCCAGGTTGTTATAGAGAATTAGGTGGATTGGCCTAGACTATAACCTAAGCACCTCATGTAGTTGCATAATAGGTATTATTTGTGCAGTTACCAATCTGTCACACCCCGCCAAGGCGGAAACGCGAGGCGTGACAGAGAGGATCGTCATAACACATTGTTAAGTTAATAGAGGAATTTCTAAATGCAATAGTCCAACGTGTCACGACGTTCCCCGACACAAGAGGGGACTTGTGCCGCATTAGGTCGATATTCACGGCAAACATAGTCAAGAGAATTAAACACAAATAGTAAAACCCACAACCCGGGTCAAGTTCACGGGACAACATGTCCAAATAATCAAAAGTAGCATAGATCCAAATATTTAATCCCAAAGTAAATGTGTTTAATTATGCAAGCACTTGATAAGTCCAACTAAGGTCCACCTACTAGACACCTAACTTCCTCAAGCATTGTTATTCGCATTACCTGAAAATAGACACTCGAAAACGTCAACATAATGTTGGTGAGCTCGTAGGTTTAAGAAAATCGTATAGTTGCCGTGTAAAGTGTTTAAGTAGGACAATATGTGCACGTATAGCATGTAAAGCGTGTAGACGTTGTACCAACATCCAATCCACCAGGTTCAATAGGAATCAATATGAATCAACCATAGTTATCCAAGCAGTTATTATCGCATACCCAGCTGGAGCATAAACCGTTGGCTCATAGGAATATAGAAATCAATAGTCATCAACCAACAACAAGTGTTCTATGCATATACGTCACGTAAGTTGTCCAAAAGAAATAAGAAATAGTTATCACGGCATAAAAGTTTAAAAGAGAGTTTGAGTGCCATTTTCCCCCGAGAAAACATAGTAAAAAGGGGCCACGAGTACTCACCTTAGTCTCAAACGGAATTAACCTTGCAAAGAACGGGTACGGGATCTACAACAAGTATAATGCACATAAGTCTCATGCTTAAGTGTTTAAACTTTCTAATGTAGCCTAAAGACATGTGAAGTGATCCTATATGATCCTATGCCACGTGCACGTTACTGATTTTAATAAACTGACTTTAAACAATTTTAAAACAACACAACCGACCAAAATAAAATCCCAGAATTTAAATACATAAATTTTAATGCTTTGACTAATTTCTGGAATTTTTCCAAAATTTACTAACTTGATTATCTATTTTTAAAAAATTTCGAGAATTCAACACTGCCAGAAATCTAACTGCACCAGCGCAACAAAAAGTTTAAATTTTTTTAAAATATTAAAAGATAACTAAAAATTATGAAATTTTCCCAGAAATCTCCAAACTCATCAAACTTGCTACTGTAAAAATTTCAATCCAGAATTCGAAGGTTTAGACCAATTTAAAAATCGAAAATTTTGACCCTAATTCCACCGAACATACTGTCGGTTTGCGCACCTAAACGGTAAAATCCATTTGACCGACCAAAAGACCTTCAAAAATTACAAAACTTAGTTTCGGTGAATCTAGACTCAAAACACTACATTATAGACAAAAGAATCGACGAAAAAGCTTACGAATTGACTCTGATACGGCCTCCCAAACGTAACCCTAGTTTACTGTCAGAAACTGTTTTCAAAAAGACTCAACTTTTTCAATAAAAATCAAAACTTTAATCCATAAAAACCTAAACCCTTCCCATAAACACGTTTTTGAACATCCTAGATGGATTATAGACATGCTTTATTCATGATTTCAGATCAAGAGTGGACTAGAACAGAATGAAAGGCACAAGATACATGAATACATATGTTTACCTTGAATCCCAAGATGAAGAACTATAGAAAAAATGAAGCTTGAAGCCTTCTTGATGCCAAAATCGACAAAGGGAATGATGGGTGTGGGGGTCGATTACTTGGACGTGGGGTATTGAGGTCGACGGCTGAATGAGGGAGTGAGAGAGAGAGGGCCGATTTTTATAAAAAGAATGAGGAGGATTAGGGTTGTTTAGGTTTAAATATAAGTGAGATAAGGACTAGAGACTTGGTTAAAATTCAAATTACTAATTAATCTAATCTAAAGTTTTAAAAAAAAACTTATCTATATATATATATACAATTCCGAAAATTTTAAAATAATTATAGATATATATTATCATTATTATTAAAACAATATAAGTTGGCAAAAATGTAGCTTTCTAGTGAATATTATTTATGAGGATATCTAACTAAACCTTAATACAACATAGACTAAACCTAATTCCTATGATAATTCTAAACCACTATTATTCTATAATGCTAAAATTATCCTAACATATATATATACAAGTAGAAGTTTAAAGTTCAATACGTAAGATTTAGAACCAACCGAAAATTTTGGTGACGGATGTCACAGTATCCCCTACTTGAGAGAATTTCGTCCCGAAATTCAATTTGTATAGTCATGGAAGATGTTAATGCTCAAACAAATGTGGATATTTGGCCTTCATATGATCCTCCCGTTCCCAAGTAAACTCGGGTCCTCGCTTGGAGTTCCATCGTACCTTAACTATCGGGATCTTACTGCGCTTTAACTGCTTTACTTCCCGATCCATGATCTCAACAGGTTCCTCCACGAAACGTAGAGTATTATCTATCTTGATTTCATCTAAAGGCACATGCAGATTCGCATCCGCCAAACATTTCTTTAAGTTAGATACGTGAAACGTATCATGTATTCCACTCAGCTCTTGCGGTAGTCTCAGTCGGTATGCTACGGGCCCAATCCGTTCGACGATCTCAAACGGTCCTACATACCTTGGTGCTAGTTTTCCTTTCTTACCAAACCGTACTACACCCTTCCAGGGCGATACTTTAAGTAGCACAAAATCACCGACACTAAATTCAAGTGGTTTCCTTCGGTTGTCTGCATAACTCTTCTGGCGATCTCTAGCTGCTTTTATTCTTTCCTTGACTTGAAAGATCTTATTAGTGGTCTCTTGAACAATCTCCGGACCAATCAACTGACTTTCGCCAACCTCGGTCCAAGCAATAGGTGATCGACATTTTCTCCCATACAGGGCCTCAAACGGTGCACACTTAATGCTGGTATGATAGCTGTTATTGTAGGAAAACTCGATTAAGGGGAGATGAATATCCCAGCTTCCCCCGAAATCAATAACACATGCCCGAAGCATGTCCTCTAGCGTCTGTATGGTACGCTCACTTTGACCATCAGTTTGAGGGTGATAAGCTGTACTCATATCCAATCTCGTTCCCAAAGCCTTTTGTAGCATTTGCCAAAATCGTGAGGTAAAACGACTATCGCGGTCCGAAATGATAGACACAGGCACTCCGTGCCTCGCCACTATTTCACGAATGTAAATCGTTGCCAACTTATCCATCTTATAATCTTCACGGATTGCTAGAAAGTGGGCTGACTTAGTCATCCTATCCACAATAACCCAGATTGAGTCGTGCCCACTACTAGTCCTAGGCAGTTTTGTAACAAAATCCATAGTTATCTTCTCTCATTTCCACTCCGGAATCTCCGGTTGTTGTAACAGTCCAGAAGGTTTTTGGTGTTCGGCTTTTACTTTCGAGCAAGTAAGGCACTTGCTAACATAGATAGCTATGTCCTTCTTCATTCCAGGCCACCAATACAAATCTCTCAGATCATAGTACATCTTATCAGCTCCTGGATGGATAGAGTACTTCGTTGTATGGGCTTCATCCATGATCAGTGTCCTCACACCTCCCACTAGTGGTACCCAAAATCGTTCCATGAAGTACAAACCACCGTCTTCCTTTTTCTCTAGTTGCTTATCTAAGCCTCGCAACACCTCGTTTGGAGCATTCAGATCCTTGGTTGCCTCCCTCTGAGCTTCGAGTATCTTATCCTTGATGCCTGAATGAATCGTCATGCTCATAGCTCGCACTCTCCTTGGCTTAACCCTCTCTTTCCTGCTCAAAGCATCAGCTACCACGTTAGCCTTACCCGGGTGGTAGCGAATCTCGCAGTCGTAGTCACTGAAAAGTTCGACCCAACGTCTCTGTCTCATATTTAACTCCTTCTGATCGAAGATATGTTGCAGACTCTTATGATCGGTATAAATGACACTTTTAGTCCCGTACAAATAGTGTCTCCAGCTTTTGAGCGCAACAACTACAAAATCTTATTCCTACAATTGTTACACAAGTTACCAATAGCCTCAACAACCAAGCTGCCGGAGGCGGTGGCGGTAATGCTAATGTAGGAGGAGCAGGTGCAGGTAGAACTGGTGGTGATAGAAATGGCTGCAGTTACAAGGAGTTCACGGCCTGCAAGCCAAGGGACTTCGATGGGAAAGGGGGAGCCCAAGGCGGAAACGCGAGGATCGTCGATAACTAATTGCCGTCGACCCCATACCCCCTCCCCACGTCGATAACTTCTTCAACCCCCAAGCTAATCGATTTTGCATTCCAAGGCACAAGAAAACACAAGAAAATCCAAGTCTTGATCTTCTAGGGTTGAGTTTTGGCAACCAAGGTAAGCAACCATTCTTTTCATCTTGTTTCTAGACCACTTTTGATCTTGAATTCTGGAAGAAACATGCATATGATCATTCTAAGATGCCTCAAAAACGTGAATATGAGTAGGGTTGAGGCTTATATATGATAAAGTTTTGATTTTTATTGTTAAAGTTGAGTTCTTTTTCAAGCCAGTTTCTGGGAATAGAATTAGGGCTTGTTTGGAAAGCAATAACCGAATCAATTTTTGGTATTTTTCATTGTTTTTTGAGTCTATGGTGTAGATCCGTGAGTCTAGTTTCACCACAATCAAAGTTTGTATTTTTTTGAGTTCGTTTAGTCGATCAAAAGTATTGTTTTGTTAGAGTGCGCAAGCTGACAGCGTATCAGTCCGAATTGGAGGTGAAAGTTTGGATTTTTAAACCTAATCAAAACCTGGAATTTTCGACTAAATATTTTACAGTAGCAGTATTGGTGAGTTTGGGATTTTGTGTAAAAATTTCGTATTTTATTGATCATGTTAGGTATTTTTTTTTAAATTTAATCTTTTGTTGCGCTGATGTTGCTGAGTTTTTCGCGGTGTTTGTTTCTTGCATTTTATTTATATAGTTGCTTTGTTCTATAAATTTTGGGAAAAATTCAGAAACTATATTAGATATGGGACTTTCTGTATAATTAAAGTGGGATTTTATTTTGAGCATTTGATTTGTTTTAAAGTTGCTTAAAGTTAGTATGGCAAAAATCAGAATTTCATTTGTGTGGCATTAGGGTTTATATCACACACCACAAGCCTATAGGTTACCTTAGGGAGTTCAAATACATAGATACAATACTTATGTGCATTATACTTGTTGTAGATCACGTACCCGTTCCTTAGCAAGGTTTAGAGTTCGTGTAAAGCAAAGGTGAGTATTCGTGGCCCCTTTTTACTATATTTCTCGGGGGAAAATGACACTCAAACTCTCTTTTAAACTTTAATGCCGTGATGACTATTTCTTATTTCTTTTGGACAACTTATGTGACGTATATGCAAAGAATACTTGTTGTTGGTTGATGACTATTGATTCCTATATTCCTATGAGCCAACGGTTTATGCTCCAGCTGGGTATGCGATAATAACTGCTTGAAAGACAATGATTTGATTCCTATTGATTCCTATTGAATCTGGTGGTTTAGATGTTGGTACAACGTCTACACACTCAACATGATATACGTGCACATTTGTCCTACATAAACACTTTACACGGCAACTATGTTATTTCTATAAACCTGCGAGCTCACCAACATTATGTTGACGTTTTCGAGTATCTATTTTCAGGTAATGCAAATAATAATGCTTAAGGAGTCTAGACGTCTCCTAGTTGAACTTTAGCCGCTTGACAATTACAAGATTATTTAATTACTCGTTTTGCGATGAATATTTAGTATTATTTTAGAATTTATTGTTGGGCGTGTTGTCCCGTAAACTTGACCCGGGTTGTGGGTTCTACTTCTATGTGTTTTATACTTTGGTCTTTGGTGTCGTGAATACCGACTTAACGCGACATAAGTCCCCTCTTGTGTCGGGGAACGTCGTGACACGTTGGTTTAAATTGCATATTAGTAATTTCTCTATTATTGTATCAATGTGTTATGACGATCCTTTCCGTCTCACTTCGCGTTTCCGCCTTGGCGGGGTGTGACAATCATCAAATACTAACAACACACATCTTAGATCATGAATTATCATATCAAGTATTCAATCGGATTTCACACATAAATCATATAAATCCGAAATTAATCAACAATTAACATATAATACTGAATTCTAACCTCTTAGATGTTGCTAATTACTTCAGATAATTCAATTAGCACAATTCAAGGTCAACGAATTCCAATTCTTCTTCCTTCTTTTCTTTTGTTCTCGGCCGAAACACACAAAAACACACACAAACACCTTTGATATTTGCATGTAATGAAACTAAAGTGGCATGTTGGTGAAGTGTAGGTGTCAAAACAGCCACCTCACAACCCACTAACTTACAATTTTACAATTAATTAACAATTATTCACATTTTAATTAATTTAATTAATTAAACACACGAAATAATTAATTAACCAAATAATTTAAAATAAACCAACTTATTTACCATAACCCTACTAGGCCGGTAAGGAGGGTGTTACATTATATCAACAACATAATTAAACATCTTATACACATAACATATACAGGTATCATGAAATCACATTCTTTCACGTAAATCATGCATATGTACTAACTAAATACAGTTAGGTATACTCATCTTATCAGCAGCTAAGCAAATATATTCCTATTAGTGAGACGTCAAGCTCTTAATGCCTACAATTCACGAACGAGGGCTATATTAACTTCTTAACACTTGGCGGCAACTTAAACTGAACACGAAACAATAAACAACATATTCTGGCTCTGGGCCTCCCTACGGCCGCAGAGAATTATCCCTGCGCCCGCAGGAGTTTTCTTTATAACGGCCATAGGAATCCACCCTGCGCCCGTAGGACTGGTTCTCTACCTCCTACAGTTGTAGGCTATGTGCACTACGCCCGTAGGTTATATTCCTTCGTCCTTAGACGGTATTTCCACAAAATATAATCCTACGCCCGCAGGAACACCTGCCTACGGCCGTAGGAGACAAAACTCCAGAAACACCAAAATACATTCCTACGCCCGTAGGGAATAATCCCTGCGGCCGTAGGAACAGTCCGTACATCAGATTCATTGCTCTGTTCGACGACAGCAGCTGTAACTTGAGGTTTTACCCTCAATCAACGATTCTATACACGTTTTCTGGCCAAATAACATCTATTAACACAAACCATGACCCCTTGAACCATAAAAGAACATCACAAACATCAAACACACACAGCTTCAAGGATTCAAGCCATGAACCCAAATTCTTGACCTAGAACTCTTCAAAACTCAATAAGAACACATACCTTTACTATAGTATCAATAAGAACTCAACTTCAGATGATAATCTTCCCCTTAGGATTGAAATCAGAATAAAAAACGAGAGAAGTGTGTGTATAGTTGGTGTAATATGGTTTCTCCTGGTTTTGACTACAATGAAGTCAAACATAGCTTCATATATATCCACAATTCTTATTATGACACAAATGGTCCCTTGACTTGTAACTTTCTTGGTTTTACAATTCAGCCCCTCAACTTATTTTACTCATAAAAACATGAATCACATAATGGCATTTTACTAAACACATAAACACTTAACATTTAAGTTAAGAAACACATAATGGGAGCTTTCAAACCTTGGGGCGTTATATTACATTTGTTGTTTTGTTTGTAAAATTATTATTGTTGTCCCAAACCAAAACTTTAAATCTTTTTTACTTCTAACACGTGAAACGGAAACATACAATTGACCATGTGTAAACACAAGTTTCCTGAGGAATAAACCAACTTCTGAAAGTAACTGTCTTTGACTTTTGTTAATCGTCATAGCAAAGTACATATCCACTACTATTAATGGATAACAAAAAATTAAGATATACTAATTTCAAAAAAGTGTCTTTTTTGAAACTATATATCCACTACTATTAATCGATAATAAAAAAATCAAGATATACTAATTTCAAAAAAGTGTCACATTACAATAAAATTTATACCGAAACGTAGATAAAAATGAGACGGTCGTAAATATAAATTTATTTTTTCTCTAAACAAAATATATCACAGGTTATTAAACATAATTTATAAACAACTAATAATTAATTACATCAATATAATATTTTTATAAAACCCCCTCACATTTTCTTAAAAACCCCCTCTTGATTTAAAATTGAATTTCAAATTATCGATGATTTTTAATCTTTCTAAAATTAATTTTGAGAATTGATTGATTTTGTAATTGAGAGTTTCTATTGGTGGATTAAACTTGATTTAATAGTTATTTTTAGAAAATTTACATCTCTTATATATATATATATATATATATATATATATATATATATATATATATATATATATATATATATATATATATATATATATATATATATATATATATATAGATAGATAGATTAGTTTCCTACATTTTAAATCGGGATTGAATATACTTTATTTTGTTCACGTGCATTTCTATTGATAAAATGCAACTAAGATTCTGCCTAAAATGCAATGTATCCCATACTATTCTTCCATGCATTTCATGTGTATGTTATTATTACAGTGTTGAAAATGTAATTATAACTTATAAAACGAAGTTTTTAACTTTTTTCCAACCACATGACAATGGTTAAACAATGTTAGCATTTTTTTCGCCAAAAATTAACTAGTGTTATACTCGAGCGGTGCTCGGGTACGTAAATAAAAAATTTATATTTATTATTCTTTAGAAATACTCTTTTAAAAAATATAAAATTACATTCCACTTCTAAAAGTTTTTTGTGTAATATTTGTTAATAAAAGCAATATTTATGTAATGGATAAATGAAAAACCATGTTTATCACATTAGAACGTGCAAATAAAAAATATTATGATAGTGGAATGTGGGATGTGGGATGTGGGATGAAGTTGAGAAACCGTCAAATTCAATTCAATTTTAAATTGATTGGGAGGAGGCTAGATGAAAATTCTGAGGGTTTTTATGAAACATTTGAAAGGTTTTATGAAAATTGTATTTTAATATAATTAATTATAGGTTGTTTATAAATTATGTTTAATAACTTGTGATATATTTTGTTTAGAAAAATATAATTATAAATTTTCGACCGTCTCATTTTTATCTACGTTTTGGTATATATTTTATCGTATTATGACATTTTTTTAAAATTAGTATATTTTTAGTTTTTGTTAATCAATAGCTATGAATTGAGTACTGTCATTAATGAACCATTAATGACTAATTAATGCATCATTAAGCAGTTATGATACGTAGATGGAATGAATACAAAAACATATAAAAAAGTACATACCAAAATATTAACTATGCTATACCAAAAAGAAGATAAAAATGAGACGGTCGTAAATATATAATTATTTTTTCCTTAAACAAAATATATTACAGGTTATTAAACATAATTTATAAACAACCTATAATTAATTTTATTAATATACAATGTTTATAAAAACTCCCTCGCATTTTCATAAGACCCCCTTGAAATGTTTCATAAAACACCTTCAAATTTTAAAACTCCCTCCCAATTTATATTAATTTGAACGGTTTCTCCACTACTTTTAACACATTCTACCAATCAAAATACATTATTTATCCATGTGTACATAATATACGCAAATAAAATTTTTATATTTAATACTTTTTTAAATTATAAAATGATATTACACATCTGAAAATTTTAGTATAATATTGATATGTTTCTCGCGATAGAGTCATGTTCTGATAATGTAAAGACATAACCATAACATTATTATTGATATTATAATATCAAGTGCTTAAAAAATATTTTTATTAGCTAACATGACGATTTTTTCACTATTCAGTAATTATGTAGAGTTATAGTTTCTATACGGTTATTTACTCACACACTAACAATCAATTTTAAAGAGGCTAAAGTGGTAGTGATAGTTTTTTAAATAGATTAATGTCACTAACCAACGGTTTTAAAAAAATCACTAAGTCGTTACCAAACATATAATATTATCATAATACGACAAATTTCTAAAAATAGTATATTTTCAATTCATTGTATCAAAAGACCAAAAAATCAGTGATTATATCAACTATGTTATGTAGAAGGAACGTATATAATATACGAATAAAATGTCTAATAATTACCTACCCGTTGCTCTCAATGGATAAAACGATTAAAATATGCTAACTTTGAAAAAACATTATAAGATAAAATTAATATCAAAACGTAGATAAAAATGAGACGGTCCCAAATATATAATTATTTTTTCTCTAAACAAAATATATCACAAGTTATTAAACAAAATTTTCAAACAACCTATAATTAATTACATTAATATATAATTTTCTCAAAACCCCCTCACATGTTTCATACTACCCCCTTATAATTTACATCCAAACCCTCTCACTTAATTTGAATTTAATTTAAATATTACGATTTTCCCATTATCAACCAATCAAATCATTCTATTTATCCACATTACAATTACACGTCATCAATGACGTCATCATTTTCTTTGCCACATCATACGAATAAAATGTCTAATAATTACCTACCCGTTGCTCTCAATGGATAAAACGATTAAAATATGCTAACTTTGAAAAAGCATCATATTAAGATAAAATTAATATCAAAACGTAGATAAAAATGAGACGGTCCCAAATATATAATTATTTTTTCTCTAAACAAAATATATCACAAGTTATTAAACAAAATTTTCAAACAACATATAATTAATTACATTAATATATAATTTTCTCAAAACCCCCTCACATGTTTCATACTACCCCTTATAATTTACATCCAAACCCTCTCACTTAATTTGAATTTAATTTAAATATTACGATTTTCCCATTATCAACCAATCAAATCATTCTATTTATCCACGTCACAATTACACGTCATCAATGACGTCATCATTTTCTTTGTCACATCATACTTTCTCTCTACTCCGTGAACAATATATATATTAAATTAATTAGAATTCTTCCTAAAGTGCAAATTACCTCAATATCCATCATTACATTTGTTAAATCACTTCTACAAATGATATAAAAATACGCCATGTTGTGTAAAGATGTAAAAAACAAGGTTTGAAGATATACTTAAATGCCGAATTTGTTTAAAAATATGCTTATTGGCAGGGCTTTAAACGAACCGAATGTTCATGAACCATTCATGAAATTATACGATGCGAAGTTTGTTTGTGTTCATTTATTTAATGTGTTGGGTTTTAATAATTAAAACAACTAAAGGTTCATAAATATTAAAACACTGGTTTTAACAAAAACATTAATCTTGTTTATGTATACAAAACCGAAAACATCAATCTTTGTAGACCAGTAGCGTTTTAAACCCCGTAATGATCTAGTTACAGTTACATATGAATAACTCTAACAATAAGAAATTAAAAAGAAAATCATAAGATTACCTTGAAAGCTCAAGCTTGCTTCACTTGTGATGATGCCAACAAGTTCATTCTAGCCGGATAGCTAACCACGGACAATCACAAACTCAAATCTTGTAAGCATATACTTAAAGAATGAAAAACCGAAACTCACCTATTGGTGGTGGTGTTTGGCCGCAGGTAACAAGGAGAGGAGGAGAGAAAATTTACTTTCAAAAGTTGTAACCTTCTTTTGTGAGGATTAATATTAATATCCTTAATATAATTAGATTAACTATGGATAATTTCTGCCTAAGGCTGTAAACAAACCAAACGAACATGAATGTAGTTTGTTCGTGTTCGTTCGTTTAACTTTAGCGTAACAATTTAACGAACATGAACGGTTTTGTGTATTCATGTTCGTTTTTTCAACTTCAGTCAAACAAGTAAACGGACACGAACGATAAATGAACGAGCTTTTGTATTTGACTGTTTAAAAAATTGGTTAGTCATGCACATTTTTGTTCATTCATTTAAATGATAAAATGAACATAAACAAAGGAACACATACTACAATGCAAATCCAACATTATTAAACACAAATAAACACTATATATATATAGACACACACACACACATACACACAAACGAGCGGATAACTAAATGTTTACGAACATAAATGAATGAACGTGAGCTTTGTTCGTGTTCATTAGTTAAATAAATGAACGAAAAATCTTCTTCGTGTGCGTTTGTATATTAAACAAACGAACATAAAGAACCTTCACACCGAATGATTTCACTAACGCTACATGAACGTTTGGTTCATTTCCAGCCCTATTATTACCTCATCTAAAACAAGATAACAATTAACAACTTAATTTAGAATGTGAAAATATCTAAACTTACCTAGTAGTATCGTGTTCGCTGACGTATGCACTTTGAATAATTGAAGACAACAAATTAGAAACCCTAGACCCTTTTGCAACCAGCCTACACGATACACCAGTCCACAGACAAACAAATCTTCTAAACAAGCGAACGTTAAAGTTCATTATTTTACCATTCATGTTCATCTATTTGTTCCGTTAAATTTAAACGAACGAACACGAACACAACTATAATTTCCTTCATTCGTTCGTATTCATTTATTTGTTCGGCTAAAATTAAACGAACGAATACGAACAACCTCTATCCATATTCTTTTAGTCTATTTACAATCCTACCTATTAGGTTAATAATTTACTAGTTTAAATACCCCTGTAAACACACGAGTAATTATGAAAGTATTATTTTATATTTGTATATTTAATTATATAGTTATTGTATTGACAAAAGAAAAGCACAATATGAGACTTTCTTAAAAACAAAAAGAATTTTATATTTAAGTCACTTGACATAGAAATATAAATACTATTAAATTTAGGAATAACGTAAAATTAATTACAATAATATTTTTTTACCCCATAAACCTACTAATCTTTTTCTCAACATGTTCAAGGTTATTGTGGTCCAAACATACATTTTTTTACATACGATAATAAAATATTATGTATAAATCATCTCCCTTATATTATATAATAACAATAGATAGATAATGATAAAGAAATTGAATATTTATTTTTTAAATTAATGTAGTAGATAAAAAGTTTGAAATAAATAAACATTATAATACAAATTAAATTTATTTAAAATCAAAATTGAATATAAAATTAAAACTAAGTTTGAAATTTTTATTTTTAATATAAAACATGAATACTGTAAATATACTAGCTAAACAAAATATGTTAAGTTAATTTAAGATTTAAAATATATATTTTTATCAATTATCTTATCTCCTATTAGGATTGAATATTAAATTTGAGTTTTTAATTTTGACTATTTAAAGTCAAAATTAGACTTTTAATTTTGATCAAATAAATGGTTAAAATTTCAATTTTGATTAAATGAATGGTCAAGATCTTCTAATTAATTTATAAAGGTTAGTCTTTTATATATATTAGAAGATAGAAGATAGGACAATATGACATATTTGCTTGGTGACAAATTACCCTCTACGTATTAAATAATAACTAGCATAGTACATGTGCAATGCGACGGGGGCGAATAGATTGTGCTTGACAACATGTATTGTTTCGATAATGTATGGGCATTGTATTTGAGGAATACTGATACCTTCTTTTGACAAAATATATATCTGTTTTCTTTGTTTTCTCTCATTTTTCTATTTTTTTATTTTTATTTTTAAACCTTTTATTTGATTTTAAAATAATTTTATAAAAACAATAACGATAAGAAAAAAGATATCTAATTATGTTCAATGACCTTTTTGAATCAACAATTACCATAACTTGTTGATTTATTTAGGGAGATGATTGATTGGATTATTGTTTTGAGTATTTGTACTATTTGCATAGAAACATGTAATACTTAAAATTAAGTAGTATTAAAAAAACTAGCATTGCACCCGCGCAATGCGGCGGCGGCAACTATAGTTTGTGCTCGACAACATGTTTGATTTAATAAGTAGGGTATGGAATGTGTAAAATGTGATGTTATTCAACCTATACATGTTTTTTTTTCTTTTTCCGATTTCCTTACTTTTTTTTTACAATCAATAATTTTATTAGTTGTTAAAATAGTTTTTGAAAACCAATTAAAAATATTATTATTAAATAATTAGAGAAAAATATACAATAAACTTGAAATTGTATTGATGTAGTGGTTGCCTTACATTAGTTGAGATAATTAAGTGAATGATTGGTTAGACTATTGCTTTAAGTGTTTGTATTTTAAGCATAAAAACTTGTACTACTTAAAATTAAGTAGTCTTTAAATTTTTAAAAGAGAGAAAGTTTAATACTTTATAATGTAATAACTAACATTGTATCCGTGCAATGCGGCAACGACAAACAGTTTTTGTTCGATAACATGTCAATTTCAAGAATGTAAATGCATGATACTCACAGAATGCGGTTTGAGCAAATATTTTCTAATTAACAATATATCCATTTTCTTTTTACTTTTTTCTATTATCTTTATTTCTTTTTTTTTCATAGACTCTTTTATTAATTTTAAAAATAATTTTGAAGAACAATAAAATAAGAAAAAGAGTAGAAAAATAACTACATAGAAAAATATTCTATTTTTGATAATTTTGTTGATGTCATGTTTGATGAGTTGTTAATAGTAATTACCGTTAGTTAGTTGATGTAATTAAGGAGATAATTGATTGCAGTATTGCTTTGAGAGTTTGTATTATTTGCATAACAACATGTACTACTTAAAATTAAGTAGTCTTGAAATTTTTAAGAGAAAGAATGTTAAATACATTATAATATAGTATAGATATAGATTTAAGAGAAAAAATGTTAAATGATTTATAATTTAGTATAAATATAGATATTTGAAATAAAAAAATATCTTTTAAAAAATATTGAAGGTGAAAGAATCTTATATCTTATATCCTTATTAAAAGAAAAAGATGCTTACATTATCATTCCCCTTCCCTAAAAATTCTCCACCAATCACAACCCTTCATTTTAAAAAAAGAAATAAAAAAAATGGATAATAAAAGCATTATGACATCACATGGGGCTTCAAATGCTAAGTCTTCATGATCGATTTCTTTTGCATAATTACATTAATTGGAAGGGGTAGAATGTAAGTTGTTAAGGGATATTATGAAATATGTGAGGGAGTTTTAAGAAAATTGTATATTAATGTAATTAATTATAAGTTGTTTGAAAATTATGTTTAATAACTTCAAATATATTTTGTTTTGAGAAAAAATAATTATATATTTGTAATCGTCTCATTTTTATCTACGTTTTGATATAAATTTTATCGGAATATGAGGTTTTTTAAAAATTAGTATAATTTAATTGTTTTATCAACATCTAAGTAGTTATTGGACATTTTATTCGTCTTTTATAGTTATTCCCTCTACATAATGTAGTCGATATAATAACTGATTTCTTGGTATTTCGGTAAAAAAAATTAAAAGTATACTATAACTAATGGTTAGCGGCATAAAGTTGTTTACAAAACTACCACTACCGTTAGAGCTTTTTAAAGTTAATTGTTAGTTGTGAGTAAATAACCTTTCAGAAACTAGAACTCTACATAATTACTGGGTAGTGAAACAACTGTCATGATAGTGAGTTTTGTAACTACACATATAACTTGAAATTTTATATAAAAATAGTAATTGTCTACGTTTTCTTATTTTTTAACTAATACCTTGATACATAAAATAAAAGTTATTATTATATAGATATTTGAATTCAGTGAGATCTTGTGTTTTCAATTATATTTAATTGAACAATAAATTACACTTAAGTGATTTACGTATGTATAGACATAATATATTCTATGTTAAAATCTTATTTTTATGCTATCTAATTTGCGTATACTTAAATGAATGTCATCATTATTTAACTTTTAATAAAGTTAGTAATTTCAAATATTCAAATATATAATTGGCTAATAAAAATGTATTTAAAGCACTTGATATTGTAACATCAACAATAATATTATAGTTATGTCTTTACAATGTCGGAATAAAGCTCCATCACGAGAAACACATTAATATTATACTAAAAACTTTTACACGTGTAATGTAACTTTATATTTCTTATAAAGAGTATTTATAAAAAGTATTAAAAATACACGTTTTTACTCATGGATAGTTATATGTGACGGTTTCTCGAGTGAAGAGTAAGGATTGGTTAAAAGTTTTAATTTGCGATGATGAAGGAAACCATACTAATAAAACCATGAATGTTGTTTATAAAGAGGTTTTACAGAAAATTTAATGACAATCTTATGTATAGATATCAAAATTCTGTAATGGTTATTCATTTCTTATTTTCTCACGAGATTTTATTTTTTTATCTATGTTTTGTAATTATTTTTACTATACGTGTTATGACTCTTTAAAACTATATAAATTTTAAATTGACTTATATAATCCCGTATTGATACGCGGATCGCTTAACTAGTAAAAATTAAAAATATAAGCGGAAGTAAGAGAGAGATGTGCAATTTTAACGAACAAATTTCTCCCTCAATAAATGCGTGCTCACCAATCGATGACCTGCGAAACTTTGACCAAGGAAGCAAGTCAAATGTAATCAGTTCTCCACTTAAATACTCCTAAACTACGAAACGTATCGATGCTTATAATTTTAATAATACCATTTTTAAATTCCAATCTTTGAAACTTTTGCAAATAATTCGCTCAGATTCCATTGACAGATTGTGTTTATAATGCAAAGTAATCCAACAAGGCAACAACCAAAGAGGAAAAAGAGCGAGGAGGAGTAGAAGCAGGAGGAAATTGAAGCACAAACGTATGGTTTGGTTTATTCTTTATCTTCTTCGTCTATTTCTTCATTGCACGTTTCCTTGTTTATTTTCTGATTAACATCCTCTTCTCCATAATCAATCAATCAATCACTCATTTATTCATTCATTCAAGTGTATGTTGTTCTTTTTCAAAGTGATTCCTGCAATCCTGTTTTACGGTTGTTATTTTAGATATTTTGATCTGCATAATCGAATGCGGTTTTGTTTTTCTTGTTTTTTCTCTTCATAAGACTGTTACTCGAGAGGGCTTTCTGTGTTGAAATCAGAAGACGAGGGTTTAAGATAATATATTGATTCGGAAGATTTTGTGTTTTTGAATGACTGAGAACTACATATTTTGGGTGTAGGTTTAAACAATAGGAAGATGAATATATTTTTTGTATGATGTTATAGATTTCAATATAATAGTGGTTTCAAACTACAATTTTTGCCTTTGATTATGGCTATGGCTTCTTTATGACACAAAATTTGTTTGTTATAATACGCTTTTATGTAGCTTAATGTAATCATGGATTTCAATTGAAGAATATAATCTTTGCCAAATTTAATCTTATAATCAAATATTAACTGTGGATTCTTTGATTGTGTTTTGCTGCTAAATAATTTGTGAGAGTTTATTAATTTTGTTATACTGATTTACCCCTTAAAGTAGTGATGTTCTTGTTTAACACAAGAGCAAAACCTGATTAACCATACTCTGTTATTTCAGTAGTTAGAAGTTAATGATTCCATATTTCTCATTTTTGACGATGCTAATGATTAAATTTTTGCAAAAACATTGTGACAAATGGAGAAAACCACGTTTGACTGTAGAAATGTGCTACTAAAGAAACAGTGCAGAGGTTGTACAGATAGCAGTTTTATTTTGTATTTTGAAAGTAGTTGTTTTAATCTTTACTAAATCAAATAGATGGTGATTTGGTGGCAAAGTTAAAGTTGATCTAATTTATGATTTGCAATGGAAGTGAAAAAGTTGCATTCTTTAGTAATGATTGAATTTGGTATCTCCAGAATTCGTTGAATATTTTGATGGAAGACAAGAAACTGAACTTTAATCGTCCACTTCTTTCTGTGAGACGTTTCTCATCAACGGTTGCTAATTCACAAAAGGATTCCAGAAGGAAGAATGAAAGCTCCCATCCTGCTTTACTTCAAAGTCCGTCCTACAAATCTGATTTGCATTCGGGCCCACTGAGAGACCCAGGCAGTGTTCCTTTTGTGTGGGAACAAAGTCCAGGAAAACCAAAGGATGAAAGAAAAATGCAAAAACCGCCTATTGTTCCAAACCTTCCTCCAGGCAGGATTTTGAAACCTAGAAAACAAGATTTAGATTTACGAACCCAAGATTTATATGTGACAAAGGGATCCAAAAAAGAGTTTGAGAGCTCAAAAGATTCCAAGAAAGTGAGATCTCATTCAAGGTATGATGATGATGATTGTGGTAGTAGTGAGGTTTCTAGGGAAAATGAGAAACCACAACTTACATATGGCCCTAACTTCTTACAGTTTACTGATCATGATAATGAAGAAGATAGTGACTCTGATTATGATGAGCATGAAACTATGTCATATAAAGTTTGTGGATTGCTTCCACATTTTTGTTTAAAGGGTTCCATCGGTCGTCTAAATCCAGTACCAGGTTTGAGTGTGAGATCCAGATTGCCTGTATCTTCTGCTAATACCACTCGTGTTGGCTCCTCGTCTGTTAACTCTCAGGTATATTCCTTTTGGCAGTTTTTCATTTACCTTAATCCATCATTCCTAGAGTTGTCAAAGATGGGCCTGTTGAAAACATGTCAAAATGAGTTTTGGTTCAAATATATGAAATATGATTACAAAACAATATCATTCCTATAAAGAACTAAGTTTGAATCAAACATCTTGAACAACTTTCAACACATCCCCTTGTAGCTAAAGTTTCCAATTTGACCCACTTGACCCGTTTGAGATAAAACACAATCCAACCCAACTGGACCTTTTCATAAGTGAATGGGTTAAAATGGTCTCTTCTAGTTATATAAGGCTTGTAAGCTTTATATGCTTCTTATTATCCTACTCTTTTCTTTTTTGGGTTTCATTTAGGCTGCTAAAGGGGCTGCAAATGACCGCAAAACATTAGTTAAGAACCAAGACGATCAGATCGTGTTACAGAATGAGTCAACTGAAGCTACCTCCCTGAAAAATTCCCATAAGCCTCAAGGATCGGAACTATATGATGATTTACAGGATCATGGGGTTTCAAATAATCTTACTCAATCATCTACAGCTTCTGTTTCTGAAAAAAGAGAAGTGAATTTAGAGAAGAAAGGGCTAATTAGCTTCAAGGAACTACTGGCTCATGAGAATGAGAATGAGAATGCAAAAGGAGCAAACCCTCAATGTCCTATAATTGAAAAGACTCTTTATGTTGATACAGTACATAAGCTGGAAACTACAAAATCCAACTTCATGGAAAATGATATGGGTATTTTTGGAATTTCACATATTCCAACTAAGCCATTGAAGTCAGATTTGCTTGCTGTTAAATCAAAACATGATAAGGAAATGATCATACAAACAGGTGTCTGCAAAGATCCCAAGCTTGACCACCAACAAGCCAAAGTTTCTGGGTCAGAGTTGCCTGCTCCCCCACCATTACCGAAATCTCCATCAGATTCTTGGCTCTGGCGTACATTACCGTCTGTGTCCACAAAAACTGCATCTTTACGCTTAAATTAAACATTCTTCCAAAAGAAGAACAAATTTTGATCAAGCCGTCCAATCACAATATCCGCAGGTAAACAGATGACTTATTTCAATTAATTTGGTAACAAGGTGGCACAATATTATATAAGTTTATAAACTGTTTGAAAGTGGACCTAGAACACTTTTTTTCTATATTTCATGTAAATAATATATAGTGGGAGGTTTAAATGAGAATGTATATTTAGGTGAGAATGAGAGACTTAATCTTGGCCCTCCATTTGATTTGATAATCGGATGCCCTCATTTTATTCATAACACGGCCATGAATTGCGACGGGTGATTATGACTGTTAGATCTAAGAGATTAACATCTAATTAATGGCCAGGATTTGTTCTTTCATTCTCACCTACATATCTATTCTCATAATAACTCTCCCCATAATTAATATGTCAAATATAATTATAGAACCACATATCACAAATCTAGTATTTAGTGGACTTAAAATGCTACATGCAATAAAGATACACTTGTATTCTCAAGTTTTTAAAAAAAGAGAGGAATTAAAATGCTACATTCTTCCATCATAGATTCAAATAGTGAACTTTTTTTTGTTTTGTTTTTGTAAACACTAAACAGATTAAGCAATGAACTCAAACTCATATATTTTCTACATTATTTCAGGGACCATTGATTCCTATACCAGAAGATTAGGCGTTGCGACTCTTTCTCTTTAAAGTGCTCTCTTTTTGTGCATATTTTTAGTAAAATTATTCCATTATTATGAAGGTTAGTGGTGTCCCCAACTCAATTGGGTTGGTTACAGTCTTTTTATTGCCCATACATTGTAATTAAAAAGTGAACAATAAAGGAAAATTGGTAAAAGGTTTGCATATTATGTTATGGTATGGGAAGAAAAGTAAAGGAAAAAGAGAAAAGGAGGTATGAGGAGGACATTGTTATAACTAGCCTGTAAAGATATATTTAAAGCAGGTGGGTACCTGTTAGAAAATACCAGAAAACTTTATGCAACATTGTCACCACATTTAAGATGTAATCTAAGAATTCAGTTTTTTCTTTTTTTTATCAATTATAATTGACAAAAGCTTATCTAAGTTAATCTCCAAATAATACTAGTAGAATTTATCACTTTAAGGGGAGTCTTTCTTCATTAATCATGTGTTAGTTTTTTTCACCACTCAGGCTAAACCCTTTCATTATCACATATCTCATACCTACTCTTTTACTACCTATGGGCAAAAAAAGAAAAAAAAAAGGGAAAAGAATGTTTAGTAGAAAACAGGCTTCTGAGTTCTGATCGTTGTGCTGCTACAAAGCAACTTCTAATGCTGGTTTGGTTTGTAATCGATTCTTGTTTATTGCTTAATCATATGTTCTTTACTACCGGTTTTGTATGTAATGAAACTTGCTTATTGTAGTGTAAGTGTGCAATTTAGGTTAATAGAATTCCATCCAAAATCTAAGTATACAATTACATACAAGTATAGCAACGCTAAGTACTCCTATCTCAAAATTATTGTCAAGATACAAAACATACAATCTATGGCGATACAATTAATGTAACGTTTGATTACCAATTTTCAACCTTATGTAAAAGACGTAATCATGGTAACTATAGGCAAAGGTAAAACATGAAACGTAGCAATTAATAAGAATCTGTTTTTGTCATTAAAAAAATAACAATATAGTTTTAGAAGTGGGCAATTATTTTGGGACATATATTATATATATATATACATATAGGGGAGGGTTCATGCGAGAACCGTTGTTAGTGCGAGAATCGCGAGAACCAATCTCAGCCGTTCCTTGGATATGGGAAGTATCATGGATGGAGAGCGTGGAGCGATAGGGTGTGGCAGGGTGCATGTGAGGAATTCATGGGTGGGCAATGACATTGAAGGAGGAGGAATTGGGCAGCTTAGATTGGTTCTCGCGATTCTCACGCTAACAACGGTTCTCGCATTAACTTTTGTCTATACATATATATGTATATAAGTTACAAAAACATTTAGAGGATCTACCTTTAGTTTTTTCGAGAATTTTTTTTTAGTTCATCAATATATTATTGTGTGTAACTATGTATCAACTTAAGATCTACCTTTAAATGTTCTGTAACTTACCATAAATGTATTTAACTTATGCTCACATGTCACATGTTGATGTGTTATTGGTTTAGATAATATGATGGTTGATATGTACGATAATATTTAGAAATATAAATAATAATGGTATAATATAATGGGTTTGGGTTTAAAAAGTTACGAATCCGGTCCATGTTGACCCAACTTCACTGAACTTTTAGTCTCTCTCAAACTTGAATATACCAATGTGCCCTTGTATCATTAATTTATTCATTTTTAAATATAAATCATTATAAAATATTTATTTATTTAATAATTATATATTAGGATTAGTTAACATAATTAAACATCCATTCTACAACCTTCAACATTACCATCTCCGGCCACCATCTCCTCCTATTGTCCGGCCATGAATATCAACAAATTTTTTTTAAGAACAACCCAAATACGGACACCAACCTTCACACACTGTGCACCTCGTTTCACGGTCATTGTTGGTTCATGTTTTTAGGCTCAAGAGACTGATTTATGTAGGGAGTTTGCATTTGCTATTTGTTCGAATGTTATAAGTCTTTTCCGAACTGAGTTCTCTTCTTTGAGTTAGTGTCCATTGATGTTTGGTTTTATTCTAAACTTCTAATGGCCTATGGAATATCACATGTCTAGTCCAATTTGCTTTCATTTATTATAGTATCATTGTTAAATGGGTCAAATTTATAGTATCAAATTAGTTTTTACGCATTTTGAAACTACAGTAACTCCTTTTTAGTCGCTATGGGGTAGGTGCTTGGTTTAGGACCAAAGTTATAAGGCACTGTGTAGTGGAATGAGGATATATGGGAACTTACTCAGATGTTATGGAGGTTTGGAGGATATGTCATAGGTGGATGTGTAGTAAGTGAATCTCCTATCCATTTTCACACCTTTCAAGCCTTTGGAGCCTCAAAATCTTTTCTATCTGGATTTTAGGTTTTAGGTTTGACAAACTGTAACACCACTTTTTTGAAAATAGCTTTTAAAAATTTGTTTGCTACTAATTAGCATTCTAAAACATCAGAGTTTGCGGAAAACAAGCTTACATCACTTTAGTGCTAACGGTTTCATAAACTTGGAGCTATCCAAATTTGCAACGCACTGGGGCATTACCCTCGCTGGAAACTAGTTACCTGCATGCACGACATACTGATGTGTGAAATCTAGTTATATAATTTATGTCCAATATTCACCTAATCTAACATGCACACACACTAGGCAAGTATACCTAATCGTGAACTAGCACAGAGACAAACAAGTAATGGGTATCGTATCCACGGAGAGCAGTGCAACACCAAAGATAATTATAGACTAATAGTTAACCTAAAGATGCGGCTTTTCAGTTTTAAGAATGATACCAAATAACTAATTAAAAGCAAAACAACCAAATAAAGGACAAGTACTCACCTTAATCTCTCCCCCTAGTTCAATATGCCTTAAGACCAGTTTAATTGATTACGTGGATTGACTTAGCTACATTCCACTTCCTATTTCATACAGCTATCGTGTAAAAGAAAATACAAACAACTTCCTATTGATTATCTAATCTAAAACCAACCTAGTTCATAATTTATTAACCAAGTTAAATTAGATTTAACTAAACCCAATCATGTCCTTGATGGTAAAGTTCATATATTCAAGTTTAGGTTATGGAATCTAGATCCTGATTACTTTTCCTAGTAAACCCTTAAACAATTCATAGACAAATCATTTAAAGAGGAACATACATTATATAAACTTCCTATTTATAATCAATATGAACCATGAATCCAGAAACGAAAATTAAAACCATAAAGATCGAAGCTTTGATTAAATAAACATGAAAACTAGAATCAATCCAAACATTAATCAAGGAAATCAAGCCATATATCACTAGGGTTTGATCATAAGATGAGTACATAAGAATATCAGCCCATAAATGGGTTTAGAACAAACAAGAATCCCAAGAAACATATGATTAATCAAGAAAAGAATGCAAATCTAGACAAACCAAATGCAAATTGATGAATCTTGATGTTTGATCTTCAATACGTGCCCTCCAATGGTGTTATGATGCTCTAAAAGTGGTGAAAAGTTGTGACTCCTGGTTTTAGGGCCGGCCAATGGGTATTTATAGTGAAAAACAATTCAAAATTTGAATCTAAATGAAGATAATGTCTGGCCGACACGAGCTCGCGGCGCGAGCCTTTGTCTGTGAGAGATGACCATTAAATTAAAGTTGTAACCCTCTGAGTCTAGTTTCCGTGGCCGCTTGAATCACCTCAATCCGAGTTTGTATGACTGAGATATGATCAAAACAGTGGAGGTGTGTCGGAGTTGACAGCTTTTCTCATTTTCTTCATTTTTAGCTCTTTTTCCGCCCTTTCTTCGACGATTCCACCATATTCAACCTGAAAACATCCCAAAACATATATTAGTGTATATTTTTGTAACACTGTTCTTACTATCACTATTCCAAACACGCGCGGAAGCTTAATTAACAAAATATAATATAATATAAATTTGATCAAACACAACTAAACAAGTTTGCTTTACAAATCATTTACAGTGTTACTACAAAACAGACTCATTCCAAAAACATCAGATATCAGAGTTAGATCAATCCCAAAATCCCAGTTTAGCTCTTTAATCCATCTACCTGGATTCTCCTGAAAAGAAATCAACAGTGGGGAATTAGCACAAAGCTAAGTGAGAGAATAGATACCACAAACATACAAGGCATTAAGCCCAAACCAACAATGCTCAAACAAACAAGAGAACCGGCGGTGTTGCAACACCTACAACCAAATGTCGGCCAAAGCATAGGTTTACCGATAGCCAAGTTACAACAGACAACAATAATAGTACTTCTTGATTACAACAAATGTTTATCAAGACAAATACTAATACTGTATATCTCTAAACATAGGCCCAGCTGAATAACAACCGCCAAGCTGATCTCACAACAACATGTATATATACAGAAAGGAGCAACAATCAGGTGATATATCTTATACATCCAAGATATATATCCACTCACCGATATCTTCAAAAGCTCAGGGAACTCAGTATGACTTACTACTGAGTCTTGCTACCACCTGAACAAATAATCAACAATCAGTATTTGCTTAATCAACAAACAATAAGCATAATACTGAAATCAAACATACATGTACATATAAAACCACAAGTACATATCAATTCACGTGTATGCAACAATACATCATAATTCACGATTACCCTTTACTTACTGTAATCCTGTGAATTCATCCAGTTCCTTAGTTTAGGCATTTCATACATCCTTTCATAAGCAAAGGCTACAAGTTCATGTTTATCTTCATATCATCAATGCATTTGATCTTCCATGCAAATCCCATATGAATCGAATGTGATTCCCACCGTGAATCGCATGCGAATCAAACGAAACTCAACTTCCTTTGTGAATCGCATGCGATTGATCCATGCGAATCGCATGCGATCAATACTAAGTATTTCCATGCGATTCATAACAGTCAAATCCAATGCAACTCAATCCAATGCGATTCAAGGAGTTAGGGAAATTTAATCCAATTCCATCCATTGTTATCAAGTGCGATTCAATCACTATCCAATGCGATTCATCTTGGTGCGATTCCAAGAGTTAGGGAAATTTATAGATTATTCAATTCAATCCCATGCTATTCAAACATATGCGATTCATATTTAATCGAGTGCGAATCAAATCCAGCAAAGACATTTCTAAGTACAATCATTCAGTGCAATTCAAATCCAACACAGTCCATGCGATTCAAACCAAAGAATCCGGATTTCCTCAAATTCCGATTGCTCCATTCTCGAATTCCGATTCATTCATACTTATTATCCAATCATTCATTTCAATCCAGATTTCTACCATTTTTAGCATGCATGTTCTAACATCATTTAAAACACAGAAATGACATATAAACATATTTATTCTAACATGGATTCTCCTACATGCATCATGTGTTCATCAATTTCGATCAAGAATTATCATACGATTCAAGAACCGAGTTCAAATAATAATAATCAAACAAGAATCATATAATCTAACCTTATGGAGCCTGAGTATTTGAACTCTAATTTTCCAACAAGATCTTGAAGATCTAATCGGTTCTTCTTGTTCTTCTTCAACCGAGAGCATAAAACACACACACACACTATGAAGTATTGCATGCAAATGAGAGTGGTGACTAACTCTCTCTCAATCGGTTAACACATACACATACACACACACATGCATACCCTAACAATGAGACAAGTGGAGGGGCTAAGAATAGGGTGGTGACTAACCACCCTTCTCGGCCAACACCCACCGCCCACTAACTAACATTTAATTAATATTAAAACGGTTTAATAAGATTAAATTTAATTAAACAAATAATTCAATTAATCAACAACCAATTAAGGGTAATCCTACTTAATTACCTTAATTCAACTAGGCCGGTAAGGAGGGTGTTACAATTTTGCTCATTTGCACATAAAATAGAGTGTAAAACTTTTAATATTTACGGATGAAAACCTAGTTAAATCTGGAAATATCACATACTAAAACGTAAGTTTTCGCTTAGTAAGCATACTATTGCGCTAATATACACATAAAACATGAATAACTCTTCTCAGGATGTCTCACATCCCATTTATAGTCTGCAAAACAATCAAACTGTTAATTTGTCCCGGGGTATGATCATACCTCGCGCGTAACCAAACCCCTGACGCTTTACTTGGGTATAAGGATCTCAATATACCCCTTTCACTTTACTGGATACAAAGTATCTGCTTTTCTTTGTACAAGGCTTCTCTAAGCCATGTACCTGCTATATTTGTGCACAAACATATCACATATCATAACACATATATCATACTATTCACTTTGTGCATAAATGCATATTAATCATATTAAATACTATAACATAGTGCTACCGAACCTCTGAACATCAGCCTTTAACTTCACATATCAAACATACAATTGATATACTATTCATTTAGTGCACGTACATATGCTAATCTGATTGAAGGTAAGTACACTCATCTTAGCAGCAATTAAACAGCAATTCTCTATCACCGAAACGTCAACTCTTATTGCCTACAAGCAATAAACAATACTACTGTAACATCTGTAGTCAACTTACGAAAGATACTGATCAAATAACTAAACTGAATTCTAGATGACTGCTTGCGACCACAAGCATTACTCATGCGACCGCAAGGGTCCTAAACAACTAAAACTCGAAAACACAGCCTTACGGTCGCAAGTAATCTTACTTATGGCCGCAAGGGATAAAACAACCAAAACACTAAACCACTGCTTGCGATCGCAAGGGATAACCCTTACGGTCGCAAGGACAGTCGGCACTACATGTTATCCAGCTCTGTTCGAACAGCAGCTGCAAAACTCTATTTTTCTCATCTTCAAACATTCTAAATCTGTTTTTAAGCATAACAACACTTCCCAACATGTACTACTATTTCAAACACAACTAAACAATAACAAAAACACATGAACACCATACAAACCAAGGATTCAACCTATGAATCCATTCTTGACCTAAAACTCAACCAATTCAAGGAGAACTTCATACCTCTTGCTACTGAATCTCTATCTGATCAAATTCCAGATGTTAATCCTCACTTTTGAACTTGAAAACAGCAACTACAGAACCAAGTGTGTGTGTCGTATGTGTGTATGTATGCTCCTGGTGGTTTGACTCTAAATGACTCAAATATAACTTCATATATGTATATATACACTTTTAGAAATGACACTAACGGCCCCTGAACTTCTCAAGTTTCTGAATTGGCAAAACTACCCCCTTAACTTGAATTAAGAAACTTTTAAACTTTGGGGCGTTACAACTCTTCCCCACTTGGAACGATTTCGTCCCCGAAATCAACTGTACACATAATAACTTTAACATCATAACATACTGAATGCTACCGTAGTGCACTAGCGGTAGTCTTATATCTCCTCAACTTTGAATGCTATCACAGCGCACTGACGATAGTTGCAATAGGTGGATACTAATACTACAATTCAGGTAAGTTGAGCAAGCTCTAAAGCAACCGGATGGGGTATAAGCGACTACATAGCATGTTGTCGATGGATACCTTAAAGTGATGGTTGGATCAAATGATTACAAATAAGAACGTGGTCATGTGGTTAGATATAAAGAAGTCTCTAATAGATGTTTAGCTAACAATGTTTGTTTGTACCACTAAGCTCAAACAAGTGTCATTCTACAATCGGAAAAGAAGTTCAAAGTGATGAAACAGAAGATGGGTGTTACTAGATATTATGGTGGAAAGAGCTTTGAACTTTTGAAGCCATCATATAATGGATCTTTGAAGGACTTCTCAAGGTGATAAGGTTTACTCGTGAGTGGTACACATGTGTTTGCTTAATATTTTATAAATTGATTATGTAATATGTTATCTTGAGCTGGGATTATGCTATTGCTAATAAATAAAACAAAACATTTTATTGTCAAAAAAGAAAAAAAACTAAGGTTGCTTTCACTTTCACAAAATGCGTCTATTTTTTCAGGAAATTTTTCTAGTAAAATTTAAAATTAGAAAACATGTTCATTTACACAGTTTTCTTACTCATTCACTTTTTTTTAACTCCTCAAATTTTCAAACTTTTATACTTTTTCAAACAAATATACTTTAACTAAACATGTATTTCATTTTTTTTGTAACCCCTTCATTAAAACATGTCTTCTTTTTTAGAAGGGTTAATAATAAAAAAAATCTCAAACTTTGTTTAAAAAAAATCTTTGTTTTTAAATGATTTAAACCTTAAACTTTATTTTACTTGTTGGTTTAAACCTTAAACTTTATTTCTAAAAGATTTAAACCTTAAACTTTAAATATATTTCTATTTAACCCATAAACTATCATTTACTTAATTAAAATGGGTAAAAAGTAAACATACAACCTATTCAACCGGTTACCTCATCTTCCCTTAACACACGACTTATAAAACGTTTAGAGTAGAAAAGAGGAGCGGCGGCGAAGTCGACGACGGGACCAAGGGCAACGAACGACGAAGTCGACTTTCACTACCCTTGGTCCTGTCATCGACTTCGCCGGTTGCTGCCCTTGGTCCAGTCGTCGATTTCGTTGCCGCTCCCCTTTTATGCTCTAAACGTTTTACAAGTCGTGTGTTAAGGAGAAATGAGGTAACCGGTGAATAGGTTGTAGGTTTACTTCTTACCCATTTTGATTAAGTAAATGATAATTTATGGATTAAATAGAAATATATTTAAAGTTTAATGTTTAAATCATTTAAAAATAAAAATTAAGATTTAAACCAATAAGTAAAATAGAGTTTAAGGTTTAAAACAAAAAGTAAAATAAAATTTAAGATTTAAATAATTTAAAAATAAAAATTAAGATTTAAATAAAAAAAGTAAAACAGAGTTTAAGCTTTTTGTATTATTAACCCTCTTTACAAATTAAAAACTCCACTGTTTTTTTACAGAAAACGAATTCGACATCCTCTAAACCTCATCTTCTTCGTCTTCAACATCAACGACGTCGCAACTTTCATTATTCGCAATCGTCATGTGGTGTTCACTTGAAGAATTCGACGGGCAATTGTTGCGGTACACAGCAGTTTTAAGAGCAGCGAACAGATTATCTACATCTTCATCATCGGCTGATATTTTTGTTGTAGGGTTGCGTTTGGACCTGAGAGCTTGAAATCCGCGTTCCAGATCGGGCTCTATTGCATTAATGTGCGAGGATTTATACACAAACTCCAAGTTGGATTATTAGCTCTTCTTCAACTACATCAATGGCGTCCGTACGCTTCTTTCTTTTTTCCGGCGCCGATGCTCTTTATCGTTTTGCTCCTTCCCGCCTTGCTGCCACGTAACTACCCAGTCAATTTCCCCATGTATCAGCAACACGCCACGTTCTCCTCCTCACGTTTAATTAAAGTCATCGTCCTCCCGTTAACTTCGCTCTCCCTCTCTCTTCAAATTTTCTTCACTTTCTTTTCGCTAAAAAGCTCCCCTCCCTCACATAATTCTTCCTTCAGATCTCCGACCTCCTGCCACTTTTATGCCTCGTAAAATTTTGCTTCAGGTCTGTAATCACGCATCCTCGCTCGTAAAGATTATGTGTTCTTATTTTGTTGGAATTGATCGTGAGTTTGTGAAATTTTAACCTGGGGAACACAATTTTGATCGTTTATTAGGGTTTAAATTAAGAATTTCTTGTTTATTTCGGGCCAGATATGACTAGATTGAGAGGAATACCCCCTGGAATTTTGTTGATACGGAGCATTAGGGGGAAAGATTGGAGTTTGAAAACCTATAGGTATTTAATATTGTTAGTTACGTTCATCGCATATACTGCTTATCATGCTTCCAGAAAACCTAGTAGCATTGTAAAATCGGTGTTGGATCCTCACCCGGTTAATGATTCCAACAATGTTTTACCATGGCCGATTGGAGATTTTTTCCTCAGACCCAAAATCAATGATACCGACGAACAGGGTTGGGCCCCGTTCAACGGGAAGGACGGTACTTCGAGGTTAGGAGAAATCGATGTTGCATTTCTTTCCGTATATTCCTTAGGGATGTACGTTGCTGGGCATTTAGGAGATACTTTAGATCTTCGATTGTTTCTAACGACAGGAATGATCGGGAGTGGAATATTTGTGGGGTTATTCGGTATGGGTTACTTTTGGAATGTTCATCGTTTTTGGTACTTTTTGTCTATGCAAATGGTTGCCGGATTGTTTCAGGCCACCGGATGGCCGTCTGTGGTGGCGGTGATCGGCAATTGGTTTGGTAAACGAAGAAGGGGGTTGATAATGGGGATTTGGAACGCTCACACATCTGTTGGTAATATTAGTGGTTCTCTTTTGGCTGCAAGTGTTTTGGATTATGGTTGGGGTTGGTCATTCATTCTTCCTGGGAGTTTCATAGTTGCTGCAGGGATCATGGTTTTCTTGTTCTTGGCTGCTTATCCTGAAGATGTTGGTTTTCCATATCCAAGTGATTCTTCACCAAATGCAAGAGGAAATATTCGCAATGAGAATATATGGGAAGAAGAAGAAGAAGGTGGTACTTCAAATGATGAAGAAGCCCCTGTTCCTAGGATTTCATCGGTTAATAGAAAAGGGGTTGGATTAATTGGAGCTTGTTTTATACCTGGAGTTATTCCATTTGCGTTATGTCTTTTTTTCTCAAAACTCGTGGCGTACACGTTTCTCTTTTGGCTGCCCTTCTATCTAAGCCAAACAGGTTCTTTCTGCTATAATAATATTTTATAATGTAATACACATTTCAATAACCATATTTACGTATTCAGTCGCTTTATTCATGGGTAAAGATTTGACTGGTTACATTTTACCTCCCTATATCTTGCTTAGACACTATTGAGTAATGTTGTTGTATAACCTATGCGTATAAGATTTTGTACTCTTTGATTTTAACATGTCCTTTAGGGTAAAAAGATACATAGATGCATAGATTTTATGCTTGTAAAATAAGCACAATTGATATGCTATTAATTCTTAAGGATTGTTTGGATGTGGTTTATACTAATAATGATCATGAATTTAAGTTACAAGAATCAATTTCTAGTGTCAAAATAATGAAATTAAGGAGCGAATTTGGTAAGGACAGCTACAAGAAAATACATGTTGGTATATCTGATTTTAAAACTAATATTTAAAGTGACCAAAAAGTGAATTGTTGTAAGAAAGAAAAGTAGAGGCATTTAGAGTAATCAGAGTAAAAGTCCATGCTTTTAGGCCTTAGAAAAATATAAGTAGCCCTCTAAAAAATTAGTTTTTTTCCAAGGCCATATGATTCTTGTTGTATTTGATCTTAAGATAATTCAACTCCTAGTTGCAATAATCAAATAGTAAGACTCAAAACACAAACTCAAACATCCCACATTTACTTCTAAAGATGATATCTTTTTTACAGATAACTGATTATTTGATAATTTGATTTGATTCTGATTCATATCGAGTTTCAACGTGATGTTTTCTTTGTCTATTTTGTTCTATTGCTTGACATATCTAGGTGTAAAAAGTGCATCTTCCACTCATCTAATTTCAGTTTAATTATTCCAAATCAAAATTTTCACCATTTTTCGGTAATCTCTTGCAGAAATTGGTGGAGAACGTATGTCAGTAAAATCTGCAGGAAACCTCTCGACTTTATTCGATGTAGGGGGCATAGCAGGTGGAATTTTAGCAGGATATATATCTGATAAACTTAAAGCTCGAGCCACTACAGCAGCCAGCTTTATGTATGCAGCGATTCCATCAATGCTTTTATATCGTTCATATGGGAATATCTCAAAGACAATGAATATCATACTCATGATGATTGCTGGCTTATTTGTTAATGGTCCTTATGCACTTATTACAACTGCAGTCTCTGCAGACCTTGGTACACACAGCTCTTTAAAAGGCGATTCTCGTGCCCTTGCTACAGTAACAGCTATTATTGATGGTACGGGTTCCATTGGGGCTGCTTTAGGCCCGCTTTTGACGGGATTTCTTTCAACAAAGGGATGGGATGCGGTTTTTGCTATGTTGATGATTGGTGCCTGTATTGCGGGTCTACTTTTAAGTCGTTTGGTGTGTACTGAACTTACTGAGAGAACTGCTCCCAATTCCCCTCATGGGCGGAATCATATTGAAGGTATGCATGCATCTCTTTCTTTCCTAACGAATAGTTAGGTTTTTGGGTCAATTACATGTATCTGATTATTGTGCAGTTGTAATAAGTTGTTTTATTCATCTCCTCTTTTATCTTAACCTTTCAATTAAATGTTTTTCGTCGCTAGCTTTTCCCACATTGAATGCATTTCTAAACTGTCTACATCTTACTTCTCCATACTCTGTCCAGGCATATTATTAATTTTTATAACTTGGAATGTTGTCTCTGCAGCTCCTTTATCACAATCACTTCTACGTGATGCGAGGAGGTAGTTCTTGGTGGGCGTCGCTAACATCTTTTACACAGTCGAGAGGAATGAGAGAAAGAACAAACAAAGAGAAGAATTCATAGGCACGGTCGCATTATATTTGCAAGTTGTGACGTAAAAATGAGTCCTATGAACATATTATTTTCACGTTTTATAATTGTATATCAATCAGAGATACGTAGAGTTTTGCATCTTTATAATCACGAACGTCGCTATATTCTTGCATTGATTTGGTTTAAAAATTTAATTTAATTTAATGTGAAAGGTTAACAACTGATACACAACATCACCACAACGACAACAACAACAGTATCCAATCATGCCAAAGCGGAGTATGAGAGGGATAATGTAGACAATTATAGCTCTACTCAACTTCCAGCTGATACACAGTTTAAAATTGTATTCATTATTATGATTGTAGCGATGCTCGATTAAGCCGTGTAGTGATTGCCCAGTGACCTTCAACAAGATTAGTTTAGGAGTCGATTCCTTATAACGATTCACCGATTTCAAAGGCCGAAGCAAATAATGATTCGTCACACTGTTGCAGGCATTAGCAACTAATTAGGTGATCTTTTGTTGGTAACATGAATCGGTGAAGCCATTTCGTTTCACTCTTCCCTCACCTTGCATATTTGGGCCCCTTTCATGTTCTAGGGTTTTTTAATGGACATGTACATACATATGTAAAGAGGCCCTAAAGATTGTTAGGTCCTGTGCAGTTGTCCCGGTGGTCCAAGCCAAGACTCGACTCTATATGAATAAACTATCACACGTCACTAGTATACGAAACAGGTTACGGGAGCAGTAATCATATCTCATCTCATATATATAAGTTAGAGCTTTAATATTAGACACGAATAATAAAAAGATCGGTTCGAATCATATGTTCTTGACATGGTGACCGAACGAACACAAACACTATTGCCACCGACCTTTAACCTAATTTCAAACATCACCCCCCCCCCCCCCCCCCCCCCCTCTGCCAACACTCGATAATATCACAGACTCACAGTACCGTCGTTTCTCGAGTTTAATTGTTCTCCACTCGTCTTCTCTAAGTTCTAACCCTAATTTTGGACCTTTGATGTCTGCTTGCAATTTAAGAAATCTATAAGTGTGATTTTTCTCTGTCGTCTCCTTTAGCGACTTCCACGCTGCAAATCGAACTTCCGGTCCGCAAAAGTAAGTAATTCACCGTCAATATTCGAAAATATAGCATGATTATTTGATTATTAATGTTATAATCAGATTTCTCTTCTACAATTTGTGGGTCAATCTGTAGTATTGGTTTTGGTTTGTAGTAGCATAGTGTTGATGAACTTATGTGTTCTAATTTTGCACAGGGACCCTAATCTTGGTATAATATAGCATGGTAGGTTTTCTTTTTGTTTTAAAAGTGGTAATATACTATCATGTAGTTGGACTGAATTTCCTGCTTTTATACAAACTAACAAACTAGTGTAGATTTATTTGCAATATGTATCTGTCTAAACTAAATTTCTTTCACTTAACAAATTCATCAATAAATGTTCATTTTTACAAGCATAACAAAACATTCGATAATCATTTTATCGCAATCCATATGTGAAATTTGGATACGGTATACGGATTTTGTATACTGAAATCTACCATTCAAAATTTCAGTTGAATACTACTTTTACAGGTCGGTTCAGATTACTCTTAAAGCGAACCTGTGACTCTTAAAAACTTGAAATGGAAGTCATCGCCTGACTTGTTTCCAAGATCTGTTCTTTACATGCCTGGTTATTAATTTGTGTCTAATAAGACTCATATTTAGAAAACAAACTATTAATCAAAATTTTAAAACTCTAGAAATTGAATAGAGAAGCAATGCGTTCCTGGTTCATCTTCTCCTCAAGTCTTCTTCTATTTTTTAGCTAAATTATGCATCAGAGGTAACATATGATTAATCAAAACATTAGTTCATAATGCTAGGTTCCTTGTAATCAAAACTGTCTAGTATTTTATCAGATTGAAGTTATGTCGTACTTCTCTGTGTGAAACCTCATTAATCTGGATTTTTGAAGGTATAAGTCATCTACGCGAGGATAATCAACCTTTAATTTGTAAGGTTCATAGTTGTAAAACAAAAGGTTTAATTATACTTTTGAGTAGATATCGTATCTAGTAGAAAGGATGTGGAGAATTTTGAATGGAAAAGCTCATATAGGAAGTTTAAACAAAATTTTGAAGGTTGAACTACAACATCTAGGACAATAGAGATGATTGTACAAGTTATATTTTTCAATCAAGTTTAAGTTGGCCTAGGATCCAAGTGTGAATTTTAATTTTATTAATTTATTTGATATATTACTAGTAAAAGTAAATGCATAAAACCATTAATTTCTAACTGTTTTTCCTTACGGCCATAATTGATCATATTCTTGCAACGAGATTAATGGTATTGATATGTTAACACTTCGTTCATTTATGAATAGTTTATATTTTCAAGTAAAACTGATGATAGGATGTTAATTGAACTCAAAAGAAACAGAATGTAAAGCTGGTATATGTTAATATCCTCATGCTCTAGCTTGGTTTAAAGTACTTTTGGTTATAAGTTATAAAATGCCATGTAGAACTAAATAACAAATATTTTGTCAATACCGGACACCTTGGGTGCGTGATGAGAGCGCTTCACACATCATGCCTCAGCTTCCGGGCCTCTAACGCCTCAGAGCGCCTCACGCCTTTTCAAACCAAGTGCTCGAGATGAGGCATGAGTTGAAAATTTAGGACTTCGAGTGATGAGGCAACTATGTTTTTTGCACACAGTTCCTCGTATTCAATTCTTGCAATGTTATATATAGCTATTAATCTGTTAGTAATAATATATTCCAGTACATTATATAATAAGATTATTAATTCCTTTCTAAAGTTATCTGCTCTTGTCTCTTCAGCATATGCAGCTGAATATTATAAGATAATTCATTCCTTTTCTAATATTACCCCCTCTTGTCTCTATAGCATATGGAGTTGATCGAATCAATCCATGAAATCCCGGTGCAAAATCCATCGATTGAAGATTTCTCTGCTGCTGATTTAAAGTGGATTAAATTTGGTACTCCAGAACATCATGATGATGTGGCGTTAATTCCTTATGCTAGAGTCGAAGATTTTATTTTTGGAGAGTGTTCTAACGTTGAATCTCCAACCCGTTTTCACATTGAGAGAGGGAGAAAACGGTCAAAAGGCAGCTTGCTGGAATTCAAAAGCGATGAATATCTGGAATACAGACTGTAAGTTCTTAATTAAGGAGGTTTAATTTTATCTTTTTGCGCTCAATCTGCTATATATATAGTATATATATGTGTGTGTGTATCTCCACAATGTATGGGTCAATTTAAAAATAAAATAAAATTGAGCTTTAGTGTTGGAAATGCTTTTGTAAAAAAGTGGATCTTAATATTCTACTCCTTTTCCCAGGGGAGGGGACAGGAGGTTGCTGAAGGCTGCTACAAAGATATATATTTTGGATCTTAATGTAATATGATGACTGCAGTTTTGCTGCTTTTTAATTATGACTGATTTATATTCCTATATTAGCTGGCCAAACAGCATGTATAAAGTTTTAGGAGAGCAATAATTAATCGCTTATGGTTAAATTCCAATAAAATCTCAAGACATTGCATTTTCTCCTATTCCTTTCCACCCTCTTGAAGTTTTTTTAACCTACATCATACGCGTTATTGTTATGCTACAGGTTAACAATAACGAGAAATTCAAATCAAACGGAGATTGGATCATATATTAAGCTTTACATATGCTGAAAAGAGGATATGGGAGTCAGATTGTTTATCAAGATCATCTTTAGTTTTGAAGAACAATTGGTTGTTTGATAGGATAGGACCCTATATGAATATTTTATATATATATTAACAATATTAAAGAATAAAGATATACACAGTTTTCATAAGGCAATTAATGGCACTCATTTCGAATAATCAAATTAAAAACATAATACTTGACATCTTCCAGTACTTATTTTTATACTTCGTTATGTAATAAGAATCTATTTTTTAGGTACTGGTGTTCTTTTGGTCCTGAAAATTACGGGGAAGGTGGAATTATATTACCAAGCCGAAGATACCGACTCAACACTCGAAACCGTGCAGCTCGGCCTCAATCAATGCGTGGTTGTACATGCCATTTTGTGGTAAAACGTTTGTACGCACGCCCATCTCTTGCGCTTATAATATACAACGATCGACGTCATGTAAATAAATCCGGGTTTATATGTCATGGACCCCTTGATCGTGATGCTATTGGGCCCGGAGCCAAAAAGATTCCGTATATTGGGAACGAGATTCAACAACAAACAATGTCAATGATTTATCTTGGAATCCCTGAGGAAAATGTTTTACAGAAACACATTGAAGGGATTCAACGTTACTGTGGTTCAGATGTGAATAAAGTGAACTCTCTTGCTTCTCAGTATGTTCATAAACTTGGGATGATAATTAGACGGTCTACACATGAACTTGATTTAGATGATGAAGCTAGCATACGAATATGGGCCGATCGTAATAAGAAATCTATTTTTTATTATCGTGATTCTTCTGAAACTGAACCGTTTGTTCTTGGGATCCAAACTGAATGGCAGTTACAGCAGATGCTTCGGTTTGGACATCGCAGCCTTATAGCAGTTGACTCAACATTTGGAATCAAAAGGTTAAAGGTGAAAGCTTTTTTTAGCCTCTGAAACCTTTAACTATAGGGGGGAAGGTTGGGTAATGGGCCAAAACTGGTTCGGGCAACACATGGAATCATTTAGTAAGGGTTGGGTTGATCTGGAAAACTTTTTTTTCCCAATTTGCTTAAGTTTCTATATTAGTGGGTCAATGTTATTGAATATTAGTGTGCTTCTGTTTGTGGTCTGTTTTGTTAGTTATACTTTGTGTTAGTGTGCTAATATAAGCACAAAATGAGATGTACACATATGCCATATGTCATGTGCAAGTGGTCAAATTGTGTTAAAATACCAAATTAACAGAGTCGAATAACTAAAAGAGGACAACAGAAGTATAACCACCAAAGAGACCATTGATAAAAGTTACAAAATTTTGAAGCATTTTTTTAATAATCTATAATCTTTCAAAAAGCTGAATTAGGAGGTTAATGAATCAAAATCACACACAGGGCGACTTCAGACCTGTTTCCTTAGAACTAAACTCTTTCTGTCTGTTTGACCTGTTAGAAATAGAAAAAAACCAGAATTGCCCATTGATAAATGGATCAAAATCACCTCTACTTATGACCCTCTCTTTTCTTTTTTAAATTCAGGTAAACTTTGCCTGTATGTTTTTCTTATATATGTTTTCTGATGGCAGTATCCTCTGTGCACGCTTCTTGTGTTTGATTCGAGACAACATGCACTTCCTGTAGCATGGGTCATTACTCGTAGTGTTTCCAATGCTGACATCACTAAATGGATGAAAGCTTTACTTGGTCGTGTTCGTGCAGCTGACCCTACATGGAAAGTCAATGGTTTTGTTATTGATGATGCTGCGTTTGAGACTGATCCCATAAGGTACTTTTTTTCTACTTCACTTATTCCTATATTTCCGATTGTTAACGCAGCATGAAATTTGATGAAGTTTTCTTTTTAGGGAGACATTTTCTTGCCCTTTATTATTTTCTGTGTGGCGTATTCGTCGGTCATGGCTGAGACATGTTGTCAAGAACTGTCGGAACGTTGACATTCAAAGAGAAATCTTCAAACGTTTGGGAAATATAGTTTATGGAATTTGGGGTGAAGCAAGTCCTTCTGTTGACTTAGAGAAGTTTACCCAAGATTTTGTAGACCAGACCGAGTTCATGCAATATTTCACCTCCACATGGGTGCCTAAGATTGGTAATCCACTTTCTTTATTGTTGTGTGTGCTTGTATATTGGATTTTTTTTCTAGTAGAGGTGGTAATTTTGACCCATTTACTTCTGTTTGTCACTTTGATGAAATTGCTATTTGATTTAGTAATGTGATTTTTGGTTCAGAAATGTGGTTATCGGCAATGAAAACTCTCCCACTAGCAAGTCAAGAAACATCTGGTGCGATCGAAGCTTATCATGTGAAGTTAAAGCTGAAACTTTTTGACGATTCACATCTTGGTGCACTCCAACGAGTCGATTGGTTGGTGCACAAGTTGACAACCGAGTTGCACTCTAGCTACTGGCTTGATCGATACGCCGATGAAAGTGATTCCTTTCAAACCGTTAAAGAGGAATACATAAATTCAACATCATGGTATCGTGCATCAAGAATCCCTGACTCTGACGTCACCTTGGAAAACAACAACCAATTTGCTAGAATCGTTAGCCAAAATGACAGAAGCCGGACGCGTTTGGTCTCAAATCCCGGGTGTGAGTTTGCTTTTTGTGATTGTGAATGGTCAATGCGCGGGAATCTCTGCAAGCATGTAGTCAAAGTCAACATGTTATTCGAGAGTCATCATCAAGGGTCGATGTCATTTCAATCGTATCAGGAGATACTTATAAGCATGCTGAGAAAACCACCTGATGATTCACTTCAGCTCGATATTTCAATGGCGTGGCTGCACCAGATTCATGATCAAATTCAGAAACTCGTTGAGCTGAACAAGTCAACCGATATTCTGAATGTAGTCAGTAATCTCCCGCTGAAATGGGGCGACAAGAGAAACCGAACATCATCAACTGTTGGACGGTGTATGATACCTACTACCTCTTTGAAGAAGAAGATTAAAAAAAATCGTAAGAGGAAAAGATTGTCACGTTTAAGGTAACAATATATATCCCTGAACTGAGTCTTTTTTTCTTGTCTTCTAATTTCTTTATAAGAATTACTAAAATTTGTAAATAACATTAATTTGATTATCTACCTTTTTAATTCTGTTATGCTTCAATGCTTGATAGGTTTTTTTTTTTTTTTTACTTTAAAATGTTATGCACTACAATCACTAACCTTTTTTTATTTATGTTTTGTTTTACTTGTTGTATTATTCATTTTCACATTTTTATGATTATTATATTATATGTTACTAATCTTTTCTTACAATGTATCATAATAAACCTTTTTGTACTGTTAATTTTTATCATTTATTTGTAATAACTAATTGTTATGAATACTATATAGGTATTTCTGCTTCAAACTTTACCCAACAAGTTATAATATGTATCCATATTTTAAATTTGCTTTTTAACGAATCGATGCTTCAAAAATGGGTTAACGTGTGAAATGGGTAACCTTTTGAGAAGCTTACAGGTAAAATCTTTTTTTTATTTAACTTTATTATCTGGTAGTGGTTTTCATGTGTTAGATGAACATGATGAACGCGTACAGGTATAGAACTGCAAAAACAAGAGCCAATACATGAACTAATCATTCAAATCACATGCAAATCCTTGAGCATATCCGACGATTGCAAGAACAAGAAAACAAAATCGTAAATGGGGTTTCATGATTTTGTTCAAAAGATGATACAAGTTATACAAGTCGTGATAACCAAATAAACTATGAAATCAAACAAGATGAAACCACCGATTGAAGCCCTTGATTTGCTTTTCTTGTTCTCTAATTGAAACCCTTGATTTCCTGTTCTTCTCTGATTTAACCCTATAAATCAATGGGTTCTTCATCAGGGTTTGTGATGTGTACACGAGTTTCGATGAGATGGCTTGTTTAGGTTTGTGATGAATACGAGTTTAATGCATACACGTGTTCGCAAAAAGAATCCAGGTAAAAATTTGAGTTTTGAATCTCGCACACGAGTTTTGGTGAACGAACATAAACTGAATTCTTAAACGTTCACATAATGAGTTCAGATTTTTTGCACGTTTGTCACCTTAAATCAAGTTCTTAACTTCTTAAATTCATCATCATACATTACCGTTGCCGGTAACTATGCTAGCGCTAAGTATTATTATTATTATTATTATTATTATTATTATTATTCAACAAAACATGTATAAATCCAAATTGGTTTTCCGTCACTCTTGTTTCCTGATACAACCGGTTTTCTATCGTTTTTTCCCAAAGCTTTGTTGTATCGCTAAGCGGTTTAACACTCCGATAGTTTTCGCAAATTTGTGCACCACCCTAATTCTTATAGATGGGGACTACGACACATCTCCATTCATCTCGCAACTTAGCTGATTTAAAGATTAGGTTAAATAGGTTCATAAACCACTTAATGCTTCTCTCCCCAAGGCACCTCCACACCTCAATAGGAATTTGATCCAGACCTACCACCTTGTCTCCCCCCATCTTGTTAAGGGAGCATCTAACGTCGCGTGAAGAAGTCCTCTTGCAATAGCAATTTTACTGGTACGCCGACCATCATCTAAGCTCTCTCCGCCACCCCTCATCTAGGCCTACATTTCGTGGTTAAATAAATGAAGAAAATAATCACCCATCTATGCCTAAATCCTCATCTTTCGATAGGACTCTCACTTTGTCATCTTTGTGATACTTGGCACTTTCTAAATCTCTCCTCCTCCTCTCCCTAGCTTTAGCTACTTCGAAGTTATAATAGTAATAGTAATGGTAGTCTAATTACAATTAACCTGCTAGTTAATCTTAATTAATCTACAATAAAAGGTTTGATAGATATAATAACACTTTTTGAAAACTTTAATATATTAATTATCAATTTTAAAAGGTGCATAAACTCAATAACAATGTGGGTATACTTTAATACATTTAGGGGAGAACTGTAAAAACCTATACAATATAGTCAAATTCATCAATAACTTCATTATATTTATTATTATGCTTCTTTAATCTTTATATGAGTGTTTCTTGAGTTCTTCAGAACATTTGGGTCGAAGAATGATGAGAAATTTATAAATACGTAGAAATGTTTCAAATATGCAACATGCACTAAATGCATTTTATATATTTGCGATTTTTTTCACATTTTTCGACCAAATGCTCTAAAAACATATAAAACACTCTAAATATATTGCATGATCATGAATCTAATGAATTTGACTATGTTGCATAGGTATCACAGTTCTTACAATAAAACCTGTTTTCCATACCCATATTTTATCAAATATCCAACCATTTATATACAAGGTCCGACTAATGTATTACCTGTGGTCCATAATACATTGATATTTGCAACTAGTTCCTTTCAACTCCAAAATGCTTAATTAACCATTTAACCATCATATAACAACCAATAAACTTAAGCATACTATTAGCATGGTGAATGTGACACGCCAACTGACACGTAAGTATAAGCCGGACATACGACTTCTTTATAAACTAAACCAATCACTTCGTCACAAACAATTAAGTAAAAGGCATTTCAGTTGGGTGTTCAATTTTGAAAGCATATCATAGAATCTGCAATTTAAACCGAGTTGAATTTGAATAATCTAAATTGAATTGGTTTGTTTGGTTTTCGAGTAGGTTTTGAACCCGATTTGAAATTCACATTATTTTAGAATCGAATTTTGAATATATAATAAATTCACCACCCAGCTCAAAACTTATATATACATATATGATATGTGTGTGTGTGCACGTGTGTGTATGTGTGTGTAAACTCTATTGCTATTTTCTATTTCTCTTATTATATCAATAAATATAAATCAAATGTTAATAAGACAAACTTTTAACAGTAGAAATGTTTTCATAACTTGTCTTTGTAAGTTGAGACTCTAATTAGTTATTCAAATATCATATTTATCAAAATGTGTTTTTTATATAATCGGGGAAAAAATCTACTCAATTAGTTGAAATTGTTTAATACAAATTTGAATTAAAAATTAATAATAAATTCAAATCAGTTTTACTAGAAGTAATTAGAATTTGGAGTCATTTTCGAATGTGAGTAGATAATTACCAAATCCAAATAACCTGAATCAAACAACTTGAAAAACCCCAAATTCAATCGGATGACCTTACCCTTGTTTATGAGTAGCTGATCGATTCTTTTTGATTTTTAATTAAATCTGGTTTCCCCACTATAAAGAATGCAAACGGCTTCCGCACGCGAATTCACAACTGTCTTTCGACCCGGAACCCTACCCGTCCCACAAATTCGATCTACCCTCTCTTTGCAAAAATCAATGGCGGAATCATCTCATTCTACTTATCGTCTCACCCGCAAGAAACGAAAATTAACTATAGAAACTGACGCCTTAACCCTAAACCTAAACCAGCCACATAAATCCAGGCGTAAGAAGAAACACTGTATAAGTAATTCCGAGACTGCAGATGATGATCGCAAATGGGTTTTTTCTACTCATGATTGTTCTAATTACAAAGGTGAATATCAGTTATCTATCTAGTCTTTACGCGCTCTAATTGCATTTTGTTTTATTGTATTTTGATTATTACATTTTATCGTCTGCAGACAAGTTTGTATTTTTATCGTATAATATACTGGGCGTTGAAAATGCTTCAAAACATAAGGATTTGTACTTAAATGTACTCCCCAAGTTTTTGAAATGGGAGTATAGAAGAAGGGTTATACGCAAGGAGATTGCTCGGTATAGCCCTAGTATTTTATGTTTTCAGGCAAGCTTTCATCTACTTACATTTTGGTTTTTAGTTTTTAGTAAAATTTTATTTTTGGCTATTTAATTGAGAAGTATCTAAGTTATTACTATAAATATTTAGGATAACACTTCATCTTAATACGAGTTCCAACTTCCAACAAAACGGTGTTTTTTTTTAATGAAGAGATAGGGAAGTATCTATAGATTGATTGTATTTAGTTTTCTAGTTTCTGAGGGTGGACTTTCATGAGTTTGTTAGTGACTCCTAATTTGTTATATTTGGTTTAATCTAAAGGAGTAAAGGTGATGATTTATAATGTAACGGGTCAAATTACATTATTACAGTTTAGTACCATGGATTCCACTAACCAAGTTGACTCGCTAATTTGGTCACGTTTTATACATGACTTGCTTTTGTTAGGGTTTTTGTGACCTAGAAAATACACACTAGTCTGGTTAAATTGAAACTAAAAGTCAGTATCGAGAGAATATGTGATCTTGTTTAGTGAGTATGGGCCTTAAATTTACCATTTTTCCAACTTCAGGAGCCATGCATAACTTTAATAATTTAAGGTAGTAAAGGACTTGGTCAGCCAATGGAATTTACCATTTTGGACTGTTGTAGTTGACATATTGGACACCCTTTAAGTCTTAGTTTGGTTCAACGAGGCTCCTTGAATCTGCAAGGGTTGGGAATACGTGACAACCCCCTCCCCCCCTCCTCTTTCAAGTTTAAAATCCTACAAAGAAGTATCAAGTTGTTGGTATAAAACCTAAGGCCTAGTACTTTAGTGAGAATGATATAATTTCCTCTTTTCTTATGATTTGTTTCTTTGTTTTTCTGAGATTAGATAAAATAACGAAGTGAGCAATGTACTTTTCTATGGCAATACAATTAAAGGCTTAAAACTTACGTGTTTGTTTCTTTCTTAGTGTTCTATCATCTACAATGCTTTGGTCTATGTTAAAACCCATTGATACTCATATAAGAGCCATTTAATCCTTGATCACCCTCAAACTGTTTCTATTCGGAAACTTATGAAAAAACTCCTACATTGTCATTTATCTTTTAAAAAATGGTTTATATTCTTGAGGCGTTCAATATATTATGTTACTGGTTTTTTTTTTAAATCTTAATCAGCTTGTGTGCAACTTTTATCTAGAGTCGTTAATGTAACTTGTGGTGAAAGTTTGGGATCCTTGACTATGAGATACAAGACTTCATATGCTTATGTGTAAGGTGCAATCCTTATTACACATCATTGTCTAATATATCCTACTCTACTAAGATTCAACTCAAATTATTGAATAAAAACAAGGTTAACTGACTTTCTAGAGGCTGACTACCCTCCCAGTGATACAAAATCACTTTATTAAGTTATGCATAATGAAAATTACAAGGCTAATGATATATTTATAATGAATACAATCATAATAAAAACTCTAATTCCTAATCTTTAGCTAAAATGGAACTTTATCTAATTAATAATATCACATATATACTAAAAAATAGAATTTATCTATTGATAATAATATTTTTATCTAATAAGAATAACAGTAGTTAAACGACGGAGGATTATTATCCAACCCCCGAAAACACTTTGTCCTCAAGGTGTAGTTCTAAAATCTTGCCTTGACTGGATTCTACCCTCTTTGTTTTATTCCCTTTTTTAAGTCTCGTCTAAAAGTCAACATGCTGGTTGTTAGCTAAGTGAAAAAAATCTTGTAGGCTCTTCAAAAAATAAAATTGACCCCGTATTAAGCCCGGAAGGCTTCTTGACATTTATTCACCTGCTTGGTAAAAGATCAGCACATGTTTTATCTTCATTTCTAAGCCCTTTTTTCTTTAACTCACAATTTCTTGGCCCGTTCTCTTTTCTATTTGTCCTTGCATGAAGCGTGTCGTTAACACTAACGTCTCTCCCAGCTTTTTCGGATTTTCTTTCCCACTCTAGAACTCTCGAAAAATGAGTCATACACGCTTGCAAATTTCATGTCCATCCGTGTTGGCCTTTGATGTTTGTTGTCATTGACTACATGGAATTCTCATGATACTGTTATGGCTGCAGGAAGTTGATCGTTTTGATGATTTGTATAGGATTTTACAGAAGGATGGGTTTAGAGGAGTTTACCAGGTTTATTTCAGTTCCCTGCAGTTTTTTTGTAGCATTTCAAGGATATAATCAAACCTTATTTATCTACTAGGCTCGTACAGGAGAAGCCCATGATGGGTGTGCTATTTTTTGGAAAGACGAATTGTAAGTATCTTTTTTTTTCACTTGTTATACCTACAGTATATATTTTCCTTTTCTTTTTTTAATCTTTTTATATACCACTATCTAGCCTTGGAGCTTAACCTTATTTATTATTTAGTTTTTAAGACATTGCCTCTTTCATCATATATCTTGGTACAGATTTTCCCTTTTGCATGAGGACAACATCGAGTTCAAGCAGTTTGGCCTTCGTGACAATGTGGCCCAATTTTGTGTTTTAAAGGTATGAAAGAAACAAGCTAGCTAATTGTTTTTCTACTGTAGATTATTTTATATACGTCTGTAATTATTCTAGTGTGTTGTGATGCATTCTTGTCCTGAGATTTTACTTCCGTTTTTAAGTATGTAATCAAAATGATAGAAGTTTTCATACTTGATATGATGTGTCTTCTATAAAACATCTAGCTGGATTTAGTTTTTCTGAGCTGGCAATATGGGTAGCTTCTTTTTTCATTTTTGGTGATAGTCGAAACAGATTGGTTAAGGTTGGGTTTACTCAGCAAATAAATTGTTCAGTTAAAATAATTCTAAAAAATAAGTAATGCATTAAATTTAACTAGAAATATTCTTAATAACATATTCATTCTATAAGTTATCGTAAAAGTGAGGTGGTAAACTTTAAAAATGCAGCTATATTTGACCTGTCCAAGTTTTAAAGAAAAAAAGGCCACAAACCTAATAAGTGCCACTAATTTTTTCCTTCCTAAAATATATATTTGTTTTCTCGTTAAAGAACTCTTGAGTAATTTAGTTGCTCTAATTATATTGTTTATTTCTGACAATACCACTGATCTTTTGTCCTTTAAAATACACAGATGAATGAGCAACAGAAACATATCGATCACACTGAAAATTTAAAGTAAGTTTTCAGTTCTTGTATTTCATTTTGTACTAGTCAAACTTATATTAATTTATTCTGAAATCATGAAATGATTTTAATGTTTTTTGATGCTACTATAACTGATTGCTAATTATTTTTCCTTTTCTCATTTTCTTTGGATATTATTTATCTGCACATATGTAGGCCAGAACCCTCTCGCAGCATATTGGTTGGAAATATACATGTGCTTTTTAACCCAAGTCGTGGAGACATTAAGCTTGGTCAGGTATGTTTAGTTTCTCATATTTGCTGCTGTTATATATTGGTAAAATAGAAAAGAAAAAACACGGTTACTTCTTCATATTTTTGCTATCACACAATTAAACAAATAAGATTTATCAATCACATACGATACTCAAATGATCGTGATTACATCATTTCAGTCCAACTTTGTCTGAATTTATTAAGGGGCAATGCCTAAGGGGGTACCTATTTATCCAACTGTTTTCATTTAGGTCATCCGACTCTTGAAACTACTTTACCTTATAAGGCTTACATGAGTATGTATCTCGTTTCACTTCTTCCGTTTCCAACAAAAAAACATGCTAGATGCCTAGATTATAGAGATACCGTTAAAATTTTGGAAAAAGAAAACACACTAGACTGATTTCCCAATTTTGTAAAGGAAAAATTATTGGAGAGGCAAAAACTTAAAAGGAATTTGTAATTTAACATGTTTTTAGCCGCATCTGTAATATTGAAACTGAATAGTCGAGCGACCCTAATGAAAAGAAAAAATTTGTATAGATTGGTGACTTCTATATATATTATTCGATTCTTTAACAGATTGTTAAAATGTTAAATTCGTCTTCTTCAAGTTCTCTGTCTTTTGGTCCTCTTATTACTAATGTCCATTGGTTTTGGTTTATTTTGTTAAAATCTAATTGTAATTTGAAGATACAGAAGTGATTGATACGACTTTTGAAATTTTGAGCATATAAGCAATTAATATTTTGTTTTCCAAATAGGTTGGAAAAAGAGTTTGAAGGTACCATGACATGATTTTTTATTGGGAAAATGCACCAAATTGTATTATTATACTCTAAGACTTGCCTTTGGATGTACGAAGCTTTAAAACTTACCTTTTGATGTAATTAAATATGCTTTAACAACCTCTTTATGTAACAAAATGTATCAATTTTACCTTTTGATGTATCCTAAATACGTCAAGAACATACCCAAAATACATCAAAAGGTATGTTTGAAATATATGATTCAGCAGAAGGTTAGTTTTTAAGTCCAGTAAATACAATAACAGTTAGTGTAAAGTTTGAACTTTCGGTGTAGTTTGCCCATAACAAAAGTATAAAGATTTGAAATTTTGATTCATCAAAACGGACATAGAAATAATATATTATTTTAAAGAAACACATGCATTCTATGTTGCAGGTTCGACTATTTCTTGCCAAAGCTCATAGTCTTTCACAAACATGGGGCAATATACCTGCTATACTTGGTGGGGATTTAAATAGTACACCCCAGGTAGCTTGATTTTAAACATTTTTATTAAAAATTTTATTTTGGGCGTTTTCTTGTTTTGTTTTTGTATGCAGCACTCTAATTAGTTTTTCTTACATGATTATTTTTTCTCAGAGTGCACTATATCAGTTTATAGCTTCTTCCGAGGTGAGTGTGATGCCCTTGCTATACTATACTCGTTGATTTCGGCAACCGCCAGTTTTAGTTGTGGATTATTTGTCATTCTGCAGGTTATGTTCCTTATGAACTCTTTGGTTTTGGCATTTTAAGTCTCTACGTGACCTTTCCTTTAGGAGGCATGGACTTATTAGGACACACAAAATTATTTGTGCCAAAAAATGTAGAACCTTTTATGTTTGATTTCTAGTATTGCCTATAGATTTGGTAGTATTCAGGTGAAAATTTGTTTCAATTCACTTTTTATAGAGTTATAGGGCTAATGTCATAACATCGCAATACATATTTTTGTTCTATTTCTGTTAAATATACTTTGAGTTGATGTGCTAATTTGGTAGCGTTTATCATCGAAGGGCTACACTGTACTTTAATCTCGGTAAATAAAACCTACTTTGCTAAATGGTCCATTTCGGAAGTTTTATTTTCTTCCGACCCAATATGGTAAATTACAAAGTTTATTATTTATTATAATTTATAATATTAAAAGTAGATTGCTATTTGATGGCATTAAAGTACAATTTAACGGGTTCAGTTTATCATGTTTACCAAATAAGCACATCCATTTTAAAGTATAATTACAAAAGTATAACAGTTGGCATAATTACCTAAAAGTATGTTGCATTTTATGACATTTATCTTTTTTTATAACACTGGTACATCTCAAAATGGAGTAGTAAGTGTGTTATGATCCCACATCGGCCGAAGGTAAATTTAGTTGGTGGCTTATAAGTCTAGGTGTCCCTCCCCCTACAAGCTGCCTTTAGAGGCGAGCTCTACACTTGGGCTTATGTCGTGATACGAGCCTAGTATGGGATGGGTTCGTATAAATTGATATCAGAGTCATTCCCATCTTGCAAGGTTCCAGCACTCAGAGTGGTAGGTTGGACCCAAAAAGAGGGGTGCCAACCGTGACCAACGAAGACGTTGGTCCTTCAAGCGTAGGGTATTCTTATGATCTCACATCGGCCGAAAGTAAATTAATTTAGTGGCTTATAAGTCTTGGTGCCCTTAGCTACAAGTTGGCTTTTAGATGTGAGTTCTACACTCGGGCTTATGGCATGGTACAAGCGTAGTATGGGAAGGGTTCGTATCAAAGTGTCAAGGTGTATGTTTTTGTATGTCCTCATTTTTTTTTTCTTTTTTTGTGCAGTTGAACATCCAACACCATGAACGCAAAAGAATATCTGGGCAAATTTGCCCGTTAGATTACCCAAGACTTCATTCTCAAAGTTATTACTCTTCTACACCATTCTTGCATAGGTGGAGTAATGAAGAACTAAGGCTAGCAACCGGAACCCAAAACTCAACGTACCTTAGACATAACTTAAAACTGAATAGTGCCTACCACAGGATTCCAGTAAGAGTTTTTTTTTTTTTTAATTTAATTTTCGTTCATCTTTATATTATTTTCTGTGATCATATGATATAGTCAAAATCAGATGAAGATAGTAAAATGATAAAATAAAGCTCTTGTTAAATCCAGAAATGTAAAAGTAAAAAGAGCAAAAACAAGAAAGACGTCAATGAATCTATTCGAAATAATCAAACTCCAAATAGATTTTCGAAACATGTATGATTAGATTCATTGGCGATTTGTCTTTTTCATGACTCAAGATGTGACAAAGGGCGTTTAAACTTTGGGATATTTTGTCATTTGTAGATTTCAGTAAGAATGCAATTGGTATAAAGTGAAACTCGATATTTTAATGGCCTTTTAAAAGAATCTTCAATACTTGGTGAATTATCAAACCAATTACACACTATTCGGACATGATACAAATGAATTAATCTGATAATTTTTTTATGTATTTCTTCAGGCTAGCCATTTGACTAGAGATAGTCATGGAGAACCCTTGGTGACAACCTTCCATTCTAGATTTATGGGCACCGTTGATTACATATGGTATAATATTCAATGGGGCACATTTATTTTGTAGATTTACTCAAATTGCATACTTAAATTAAAATTTTATGCTTGCACAGGCATACAGAGGACCTTGTCCCTGTGAAAGTTCTAGAAACCTTGCCAATTGAAATTTTGAAGAAAACAAGAGGGCTTCCAAGTAAGGTACATATGGTTTCTTCATCCTTTTAATAGCACTCATTAGGTTGAGGCATCCTTTAAATGAAGATAAAAAAAGTCTCTGGCACTGCAGCAAATATCTCATTTGCATGTATTGTTTTTATATATATATTGAAAAGTGCCTAAAGTTTTGTTAAGTTGTTGACACTTGAAATTTTTTAGCTGTTTTCTGAAAAATGAATGGAGGCTTCATTCCTTTCTTAGAAAACTTTTCCATGTTAAGTTGTATTCATTTCACAAGATTAACTAACACAAATTACTAACTGTTTGTCTGCAGATATGGGGAAGTGATCATCTTGCTCTTGTGTGTCAACTGGCTTTTGCTGATGATTTTAGCAGAACATGATAATTAATTTGAAGTTTATTAGTTTGTGCAGACAAATAAGCTTAACTCTTCTATATAGTAAATATTCATTTAGGTCATTACATTAGCTGTAGTTTGGAAGAATATTGAATAACTTGTAGTTTTGTTGTATGATTATTTTAATTTGCCAAAATTTACAATGAAATAAAGATTCTAGCTAAAAACAGGTGCACACAAGGAAGCAATATTGAGAAATCTTTTATTGAGTTCGTTACTCTGTGTATGTCCGTCCACATGATAGTTTTAGGAATATACAACTAACGAGTTAAATACACAAAGGTTCAATTACTACAGTTTTATAATAGAGTCCAAGTACTTTAAGGTAGAGGTATGTCTACATTTCATCTTATCCATGTTCTGTTTGTAGATTGCATGCAAATGAACAATTCAGAAAAAAAAAATTATGTTCAATGGAAAAAATTGTGTAGCTAGAAGCATATATGATAAGTGTTTTCATACTTGTAAATACTTTAATGAGTATTTAAGGTATGACTAACATATATCTCATTTAAAGTGTTATTTAAAGTGTCATTTAAAGTGTTTGTGAGTATGAAAACACATATAAATTGTTAGATAATACTTATATAAAATATTTCATATATAAGAAATAAATTGGAGACAACTTTTTAATATTTTCCAGAATACGAATCTAGTGTTTTTATAACTAGATTAGACTTGTTAAACCAAAAATCGACCGGTTTGGCTCGTTGGCGACTCATCCGCTCAAAATTGACGTGTTTTGAATAGAACTAGGTGAACTGTCGAACCTATCCTAATTGCTTGAATAATGGTTTTTAGAATGTCACGAAAGAGAAAAACCATAAAAGCCAATGAGAAACTTGTTAAGAGTAAAGGGTGAGTGGCCTCCACATCCACCGACCGTAACATAGTTGTTAGTTGCCACAACACAACTAGGTGGTGGTTGGCTTGGCAACGCTATCATTTCGTATTTCCCTTTATTTAAAACCAAACACCTTAGGGCCAAGGCATATACTTTTGTCATATTTCATGTCACGTTAGTGTCATATTACTCGATCTTCAATTTTGGTTCATCTTTCTATTAGGAATACCTTTCTTTCACTCTTTTACCGTCACCCTATTTTTAAAAATATTTAATATTATTTATGCGTGTGTATGGGGATGAGACAGAGAGAGTGTGTGTTTGTGTATGAGAGAGAGAGAGAGAGAGAGAGAGAGTAAGAGAGAGAACGACGGAGGATTTCATTGGTGAGGGCAAGCCACGTGGGAGATCTTGACGGGGAAGCAAGTGTTTCCTTTAGAAACCTAGGTATAGCTCCACTTTTGAGCCGAGGATGTATACTAGACGGCTCAAATTATAGATGTAAACAGTTCCAAGTAACGCATCTCACATGACCCATGGCGGTGTGTTCTCATGTTGTGATAGTCATGTATTTTACGGTAATTTTCATATACTTTAATCTATTTAATGATTAATACATATTTTTGCTTGCATAATCTTCACCTTTAAATTCACTTTTTCTCTTTTTTTGCTTTGTAGAAGAGCTAGGGGTAGGAAAAACATTGTGTTGTTTGGGTTAGACTATACTTAGCGTCGATGATGTGACAATTTATAACAGCAAAATAAATAAATGCTTAGTGTATATCTTTTATATATTTAAACTAATTACGACCGGTCAAACCAATTAAAGCTACATACCAGGAATTCACTGGGTTTGACTTCCGCTCCAGTTTCCAGCCCGAATCACAAATATCAGCATTCTTTAAACAATGCAATTGGAAACTAGAATGAAAAGCAGCCAAGAAATAATCTTTACAATTGAAATGACACATTTCAAAAATGAAAACTGCATCAATTTTCACTCAAAGAGGACAGTATGAACTTGCTTTTATTATCAAGCATATACCCTCAAGATCCAGGTACAAATGTGAGAGATTAAAGCTATCATGAACATGAAACCAAAGACAGAATGGCCATCAAGCCTCTTTCCAATCAGAACACAATCAATTACCTGCCACATAAAATTAATCTATATGTTATTCAGGTACTCAAATTATAAATCGACTTAAACTTTAACATATGTCATAAAATTTATAACAATAATTTGTATTTATAATGCAAAATCAAAATAAAAGCCGGAATTTCCACCTAACTTTTTCCATCAGATAAAGACCAACATCAAAGTTTTCATTTATTAATTTGATGATGTCTGAAAAGAACACAACTCTTAACGAGGATCACAAGACTTGAGTGTGCACCGACTGATTGTTCTCCCGGTTTGATTGGGGATTAGGATCGACAAGGCTTCGGATTCTTCATTGTACTCATCAACACTATGACTATTGTTCACTATTAACTTATCCCAGTAGCTTGGTTTTAAGAGGTGCAAGGTACTGCAAGACAATAAGTGTAACAGAAGCCGAGGCTCTATGCACTAGGCAAAGGAGGATATTCACAAAATACTTACAAATTACTTAACTATCACATAAAGTAGTCCTAAGGGCAAAATGAGCATCATTCGTCAAAAGCAACCAAGTAAGATAAACAAAAGTATCACATATAGTTGTAGAGTCTCTCTATTATAGTCAACTACAAAAATCCTCGAGATTGAGAGGAGAGGATTATTATTTTAGCTTCAATTTCTACTCCTTTGATTTCTATATAGACATAGTTCACAAAGGGATGACGTTAGGTAGGTCAGAACTGATTATTGTTTTGACTTCTATGCCTTATCACCACTTACGCTACATCCAGCTCTAATAATCTGAAATGCCACTTAATAAAATACACATTATTGTTTTGAAATAGTTCACAAAGGTGAAGACCTTTAGGTAGGTTGCAAACTCATAATTGTTCCGACTTATATGCCTTATCACCATTTACGCTACATCCAGCTCTAATAATCTAAAATGCCACTTGATAAGCCCACTAAAAGTCCCAAATAATCTAAAAAGCAAAAGTATTAACAAAATCCACGAGACAATCGCCTCATAGCGCCCTAGGTGGGCTTTTTAACCAGACCTGGTAGAGGGACCCTGATGCTTCATGGGTGTTTCAACATTTCATACCACTAAACTAAACCATCAACTTGTGTTTTAAATTACTCCCATGTTTTAAATTACTCCCAAGTGGTATTTGTGTGTTTAATCATGAGACTAGTACACCAATGGAGGGTCAGCCTTATACAATTTGAGCAAGTTTCACTTTCAGAAGTAACCAGTGAAACAACTCTACCTTGTTGATCCACCTCCTCAGATCTATGCCGTCAAGTGGATAAACTTGAATTTGGGCAGGGAGAATAGAGAATCATCACAATGGTTTTCACTAATCAAGTAATCAATGGATTAAAACCCCGGCTAGTTTTAGTCTCTAATCCACATGAATTATCCAGTAAGGTTCCTTGTAAGGTGAGCCTTCATCATCAAACTCTTGGTAATGGGATTTACTTCTCATATCTAAACATCATCTTCCGTAACGATTTGGCAGCTCATTGAGTATATCCTTCATCGAGATAATGGTCTCGATAAACTATTCACGTGGGTTGAGATATACTCAATCTTCTCTTCTTGAAAATTGACCCTTGCTTCTAGTTGACTTCCCATTTGAGGCTTAGGTTGCACCATCATCTTCTCGGCAATGAAACCAAATTGTGAGCACTAATTAACTCATTCACAGGTGAAGAGGGTCACGGACAAGAAAATTAGGAAAGAGAGAATGATTTTCTTAATTGGAAACACGAGAAATTACAAAAGAGAAGCGTGCCCATGCTAACAAGTGAATTCCAAAAGAACACCAGAAATACATCTGTACCCTCCTCATCTCTAACTAAACAGTATTCCCTTTTCCTCTCTCATCATGCATAACAATCTCCTCTCTTCCTAGCCATACACTTATCTCTTCTCAAACCTCCTTCTATAAAATCTGCGGGATCCAGGCCAATTGGGCGTGTCCATGAGCATTTTCCTTACCAGCATAAGACCTACTCAGCAGCTTGTTAAGAAACTAATTGACAGCTATTCAGTAAAACCAGTTAAAAAGGCCCTCAACTTCATACAAATGAGGTGCTTAGTGAGCTTTGAGTTGATTCACTTTACTGTCATGAGTTTAAATGTTTTAATAAAAGAAGGAAAGGCTTTCTTTTGGCTAAATATTGTTCTCCTAACTGTAAATAAAGTGTTTTAACTCCCACTGATTCTTCAATTCTTCCTATACTCTATTGTGTTCTCCTCTAGTAACCTTGTTATGTATCATAAGCTATCAGTAACAAATACAATTCTGTAGAGAATTTACACATATATTCTAACATCACTTGAGGAAAACAAAGCAACCCAAAGCACATCAGGCCAAATTTCAGCATTTGTAGATTTTTTCCAATTGGAAAATTGTGACACTATTTCATATTCATAACAATGTCAAACTAAATGAATATCTCATGACATTGCTATTTGGTCTATCATTATACTCTAAGAAATTACAAGTGATAAAAGTAATAGCCAGGTAAAGAACACAACACAGAAATCAATAAAACCCTGAAAATTGTAAAGGAAAGACCAATTCGAGCCCTAAACCTTAGAAACGCTAACAATCAACCCTAATGAACAAGTATGAGTAATAGAATTTATGAAAAGATACCGTTAGAAAGACATCAATCCACACTCTGAACCTTTGGACCTGCAAAATTAATAGAAACAAAACTTCAATGTTAAAAGAAACGAAGATTAAATAAAAAGCAAAGAGAAATCATGAAAATTGCAAATGAAATAACAGACCGTGTTGATCAGGATGACGGCCGTCTTTACCCCAACCAATACCACGAGTTGAATCCATGTACTGCTGGACAAGATGACGACACTTTTGGAGATGATTGACACCTTCAATACGGTAGCACCACCGTAGCTTGTCTCGGATTATCTTGGACGTCTCGATGTCGATCCATTTCTCCCGGACGAGATGCTCGCGCATCTCGAGCATCGCGACCGGATCCTTGTAGGGGTTGGCCGGATCGAAGTCCGGCGGTTGTTCATCGAACACCACTTCCTTCTTCCTACCCATCTTTCAACTCGCGCTCTCTTCCAACCTCGTGAGTTAGGAATATGTAATATCGGCTGCAAGCAAGTCAAGTGTGTTTCGGGGGATTTGGTGTTTGGAAAGGGTGAGCCTACAACCTAAAAATCCAAAGACTCTTCCAAACTATTACCGAATCAATAAAATTAAAACTATGTCCAAACAAACATTTAGGTTTTAAAGTTTAAAAAATTGGTGATTTGGAGTCGGTTTAATTTGAAAATTGTCCCAAACTGCCTCTTGTTTAGGACAAAGATTTTGGATTTTGGAAGGAAACTTGTTAAATCATGTAAAACTTTATTTTTTCACTTTTTAAAAGAAAGTTTATATTTCACGAGGTGCTCGCCTGCTCGGTGTGCACCTTCCGAAACTTGTGCACCGATCAACTTTCAAGTTTCGGTTGTTACGCTTGTTCAAATCATAGGTTGGTTATAATCCTACCTTCAGTCCTTTTAGCGCGCAAACCACTTTCAAGGAATATGCTCGGTGCATAGGTTTTCAAGACCTGCGCACCGAGCAATCTTCAATTTCCTGAAATCTCATTTTTCAGATCTAGGATTCATTCTCTTTAGGCTATAGGTGCGTGCAAACTTAAGAGTGGTGTTTAGTGCATCGCCAACCTTGTATATTTCTCCAAAAATCACCATATTCTTAATTTTTCGTCTGTTTGACATTCTAATCTCGTCCAAACCCGTTGTTAACATAATTTAAACAAATTTAGAATAACAATTATGAAAATATGTATAAAATAGATGTTATCGTTTTATAACTTGGTCCTAACCCGAAGGATTGAGGTTGATTCGTTGGTAATTTGTACAAACCTATTTAGCTAGCAAATTAAATGACATTCTTTTTTGCTGAATGACACAATTTTTTCATCAACGATAGACGATTTCCAAGGAGACATCTTAAGGTAATGAGAGATATGTATGAATGTGATCTAATGCGTGTACGAACCCCGCAGGAGACATTGAGTTCTTCTTTCACCAAGGATCCATTCTTAGTTCGCTTCTTTTTTTATTGATTCAGGATGGATTCTCACAAGATAAGGACAAGAAGAGTAAAAGAAATGAAATGGGAATTGAAATTTTATCTTGTTAATCTTCAATCTATCTTCCCACCTCAGGGTAGCATCATTTGGTGCATGCTTTTTGACGACAATATTATATTAGCATATGAAATGAAAGGGGAATTTAATAGTATGTTAGAGCAATGAATGGTTTCATTAGAGGACTCGGACCTTAGAATAACTAGGGATAAGACATGATACCTTTGTTGTGATTTCAACAAGATTGGAGATAAAGAAAACCAGAAATCCGTATAGGAGACCATGCTCTGCAACCACATGAGTCCTTTAAGTATTTAGCTTCCTGGTTACAAAGAACAAAGGGTTAATGAATGTAACACCCTAAAAATGGGGCCTAGTTGTAAACTGTAGTACATGTAGCTCTAATAGTTGTACGTTGACTTTAATTGGTGTTTTGTTGTTAATTGTAGTATACATGTTGTTAAATGGTGTTCTATGTGTTAATTGGTGTTTTAAACGTGATTGGTGTTAATTGGTGTTTGTAACACCGTACTTTTAAAATAACTTTAATACGCGGGCGGAAGCTAATTACATATAATTACATTTAAAACCCAAAGTTAAATACAAACTTTCGCTGATTTATAGTTACAAAATCGCCACTACGGTGTTAATTACAAAACAGGCTTTAACAAAATTCTTGGACATCAGAGTAGTGGTCTGTCCATATTCCCAGTCTTCTGTATTCACAAACTCACTTAGGAGTATCTGCAAAACAAACTGGAGGGGAATTAGCACAAAGCTAAGTGAGGGAACCACATCTAAGCACATACAGAACAATCTTTCATAACACATATAGCCCATCAAGTCAAAGAGAACTGGCGGTGATGCAACAACCCAAAACCAAGATCGGCCACCAAAATCAAGGTTCACAGTTGCAATCACCCTTAACCAAGGTCGGCCACCAAAACCAAGGTTTACCGATAGCTCTGCTACTTGGATAACAATACCATCACCCTTGATTGCAACAAATGCAACTCAAGATCTGATACGGTAAATCCCTAAGCAAAAGCCCAACCGCCCAGCTAAAGCTGATCTCTCATCCAAACACATATACAGTTATTCATAACACAATAACTATCAAACTATCATATCCTGCATATCCGAAGATATCAATCCACTCACCACAGTCTGCACTGTAGAATCTCACTCAGTTGACTAAATTCACTGAGTCTTCTCTGATCCTTGATAGTGATATGAAATCAGAAACCTAATTGCATGCAAGACTAGAAGATTAATTGATGAATGCTTCTTCTTTCTTTCTTTCTTATTCGGCCGAGAGCAACAAGAACACACCCACACACACTCTTAGTTCAACTTCACAAGTAACGAGGTATGGGCTTGGGTTGCTTACTCATATACTCCACCATACCCCATTATTTTATTTTAATTATCATTTTCTAACTAAAAATAATAAAAACAATAATACAACCAATTAATAAATATCCCATAATGACAAGTAATACCCAAGATAATATAACTCCCAAGATTAATTAACTTAATTACCTTAATTAACCTAGGCCGGCAAAGAGGGTGTTACAGTGTTAAAATGTGGTAATGTAAAAAAAGTGTCATAAGCTGACCAAGTTGATAGATAGTTGAACGGTTTTAAATAATGGTTCCAAAAATATCTCCGTTAGTTGAAACGGATAAACCTAAGTTGTGTTTTAAGTTGAATAGGAGAACAAAATACTCGTATAGGGGTATTAGACATTAAGTTGGTCTCTTCCTTTGTTTGTGTTTATCAGGAACAAAACACACACATGTTATACACATACCTACATACGTACGTTCCAATCAAACACACACACAAAGCTTTAAGTTTTGTTGAAAGAAAATCAAGAAGAGGATTAAGTTACAAGTGATTCCAGCCTTTTGATTTTGTGTTTCCATCTTCAAATCACCTTGTAAGTATGTTTTTGATTCAATAAACTTAGTTCTTGAAGCTTTGATGTGGGTGTGACAAATTAAAGGTCTAGATGATGTTTTGTTGTAGTTTTTGTGTTTAAAATATGTTAGTGAGCTTCCATAAGTGTCAAAGGAAGTGTATAAACAATTAAAACGATGTTTGGGTTGATTTTAGTGGCAAAAACACGAAGAACATCGTCTGCGGCCGTAGAAGAAAGTTCCTACAGCCGTAGGGGCCGTTTTTATTCCTGCGGCCGTAGCAAAATATTCCTGCGGCCATAGGAGGGTGTTTTTCAGGTTTATTGAAATTAAGTCTTCTGTGGCCGTAGGAAAAGGTTTCTGCGGCCGTAGGAGGGTATCTTATGTGTTTTATGAGGTTTACCACCTACGGGTGAAGGAATCAAGCCTACGGGTGTGGGTACATAACCTGCGGCCGTGGGTACCCAAAAGATACCTCCTGCGGGCGTAGGGAATGGTCCCTGCGGCCGTAGGTCATGGTTCCTTGGCAATACTTACTACGGGCGCAGGGTATATTCCCTACGGCCGTAGGAGGTGTTGGAAGGACATCCTGCGGGCGTAGGAACATGTTCCTGCGGCCGTAGGAGGCTGTCAGAAGCCATGTTGACCTGTTGTTGAGAGACAGTTGTAAGTGCAGTCTAATGTAGTGTATACTAAGTAGTGTTTAATCTGTGTCCCTTGTATTAGGTGATTCGGACGACTCTGTGTGCTCTTGGGATTCCCGATTGCATAGGCTGGAACCAGCATGATAGACAGAGTGTACCACGTGGACTGCTTTTCGCTCCCCCACTGGTGCAATTGGTTGCGGCTGATTCCCCGACTTGGGTTGTTGCGCGGGGCTGGCTCCCCTGCAAGATACGATTTATGCTGACATGATTGGCGCGCCGCAATATGATAGGATAGCCTTGTGTGCTGTTCTGATACATGATAGTCTGCTTATTGATGCTTATGTGTAATTGGTGCTCATTAGCTAGTTGTAGCTAACGGTGCAAGATTTCCCTTGTTCGCAGGTTGATGCTAAAGGCCTGGTGAGGCGGGTACTGGTGATAGTTTTGTTGTAATTATCTTTTGGGGAACACGTTGTTGTATATGGATCCGGTGGTCGGAATCTAGTAGGTAACGCTTGTAGTTTACGAACTTGGCTAATTCTTTTGATGTAATTAAATAGCCGAGTCAATTAACGTTGTTTTTGTAAATGTCGTTTAATTTCCGCTGCACACTTTTGATAATAGTAGTTAAAAAGTTTAAATTAACTCTAATTTTAAGCTTGTTATAGGTGGCGTTACAATGAAGGTGTTGTATATCGTATTAAGACAGGATGACAAGAGTGCAGTGCATCGTCAAGAATCTTATATGAAAATAAAATCTTGTTAAAGCTAAAAGGTAAATTTCTAAAGGGTGGCTATCAAGCCAACTATACTCTATACAACAGAGTGTTGGTCATTGAAGAAGGTAAACGCATAAAAGATATATGTCGTGGAAATAAGGATGTCAAGGTGGATCCTTGTGAAGACACTAATGGATAATATTCCTAATGGAGCTTTTAGATTTGAACTACGAGTCGAACTTATCGTCTATAAGATGAGAACCAGAAGGCTACATTAGTTTGGTCATGTTAACAAAAGATAGTAGACAACGACACTTATAAGAGTAAAAACAATCTCCGTTGATGGCCATATAAGGTGATGACACCCATACTTGAGGTGGAAAGATAAATTGAAGATTAACAAGATAAACTTTCACTTTCCGAGGACATAATCTCTCATAGGATATGCTAGATAATGAGAATTAGAATCAACGGGTAGAAGATTACCAAGGGTGTCTAGGGGTGAGACTTGGAGTTAGGTGTGGGGGTTATCAAAAGGAACTATTATATATTAAGAGAATCCCTAAGAGCGTCTATTAGACCAACTATACTCTATAAAACATAGTGCTAGTCGTTGAAGAAGGTAAAAGCTAAGAATATGGCTGTGGTAGAAATAAGGATGTTAACGTGGATCCCTAGGTATTAAATAATGATTCATTAGCCGGACGCAATTCACGGCCGGGTAAATATATAAAGGACCAAATATCCATGTTAATGACGTATACAAATGATTATCGCATTAACACAATTTTTCCAATTAACTTTTCCCGAGGGGAGGGTTGAAATGAATTTTTTTTGTGCGAAAACTGCGAAGATCAATTTTGACTATTGATTAAAATAAATCAATGACTAATAATTTTAAACTAATGAGTTATTAATATGTTATTGATGAGTCATTACGGACTCACGAATGACATATTAATGTGAGTTATTTTGGTAAAATTTTTGCTAATTAATGACAGTCTACCTTAATATAATTCATAGTTGGATAAATATATAAATGACCAATCTATCATCTATATCTATATATAAAAGACATGCAAATTTTCTTAAAATAACCATAAATTGAAATTCAATCAACCAATCACAATCTTCAATTTCAAAATTATTCAATTTCAAAAACAATTAATAGAATGATTAATAGACATCGAATTCCAAATCTAAATTAATTGGGAGGGGCCTAAATGAAAATTATGAGGGAGTTTTATAAAACATGTGAGGGGTTTTTAAGAAAATATGAGGGGGTTTTATAAAAATTGTATATTAATGTAATTAATTATATGGTGTTTATAAATTATGTTTAGTAACTTGTGATACATGTTGTTTAGAGAAAAAATAATTATATATTTACGATCGTCTCATTTTTATCTACGTTTTGATATAAATATTATTGTAATATGACACTTTTTAAAAATTAGTATATTTTTATTTTTTTGTTACCATTAATAGTAGTACTTCAAAAAATTTAGTTATTGTTTTTGTTACAAATTCTGACATATGTAAATTTTTGGTGATATTTTATTATTTTTATCTCAAAATTTTAATATCTCAAAACACTTTTGAAACACTATTACACTTATTTTACTATACATCTTATAATTTCATACCATTAAATTTTATATTTTTCTTTAAACATTCCCGTGTGTTTACACGGGACAATAAACTAGTATATTAATGAGTCGTTAATGATAATACAAAGAATGCTCTTAAAGAAAACAGTTATCGTTTATACTTTTCTTTAGTATTTTATATGTAAACATCTTCGATGTAATTAAGGCGTAAACCAAAATAGGTGTTTTAATAATCTAATATAAATTAAAATAAATAAAATGGTAATAATTTAATTAGTAAATCCATTTCACAAATAAATTTTATCTTTATTTTTATTGTCTATTATTTTGTTTTGCCGGAAGGTCTTTCTAAATTCAATTTCAAGGTATGAATTCTCGTACCCCGCTTACAAAGTACGGTTCTTGTTACTTGTTACTGTTGTTTTCAAGGTGTCAAAATATCTTTCAATGCCCGTCTCATTATAGCAACTGGAATTTATAGCATGAGATTGCTACATGGGTTTGCCATTATGGAAACCCCAAGGACCGATTAGCTTCCATGTATACCTGATCACCCAAGAATAAGACATGAATCTCCGACTCATGCTCCTACATTCACGATGCACGCTTAGAATTTCAACCAATCTTCACAATCGTAACCGAAGACCAACCAAAAGAAGAAAGAGAAAAATCGATTGTGTTTTCCCCAGGTCTCTCTCTTTCAATTCCTAATTCCATCAGGGTTTGTTCACTATTTCTTTCCACCTCGACATATTTGACGTACTTTAGAATATAATTTTTTGGGTAATTATCATAATGTTGCGTTTGTTTTGAATCTTTCTTGCATCTGGTTCTTGATGTGATAGAAACATACCATGCCCACCAACTGTTTGTTGTTTAAACTGGTACTACATATGCATGTTTATCAGGTTTTAATTATGCAATGATTAGAATCTGTCTATTGTTGAAATCTTTTTGTGTATGCCAGGATGTTGTCCTATTGTTTGCCTGTTTTTGGTATCAGATATTCCTTTTACGATTTCCATGTTACCATGTATAAATGTTATGAACATGGTATTCTCCCTTATGCCAGAAATTTTTTTTTATATTTGTTAAACTGAAGTCAGAAGTGTTTAGAAGCCTGATTAACAAGTAGTGACTCGCAGTTTAAAAATGAAAAAAATTCGTCTTTGCTCTGGTAATCAAGTGAACTAATATGCATAGACCTTAATTACTTCGTTCTGTTTCTTTCAAAATATAGGACTTAAACAGCGTCTGAAAAAACTTATTGTAAAGGGTTTTAGAAATGATTAAAGGCTACACATATATGAAGTAGAAATGTGCATTCAGATTAAATATTTTTATTTTGGGATTATTTAACATCACAATTTACTGCTATTCAACAAATCAGAAACAAATTTGATAGCTGAAGTTGCAGCTAATGATATGTATATGCTTTGTCAAAGTATTTGTGGTTTAAAATACAAAAAATGAAATGGAAGGACAACCCATAGAATTTTCTGTTTCAACTGTTGTGAATCAATTTCTATCAAATGTTGTAGGACCTATGGATCATGAGATAAAGGAATATGGAAAAAACAACATTTCAAATTCATCTGCCAGCAGTGATGTCTTTGAACCTACATCAGTTAATGATGGTAAAAACGATGGTGATGATATTTATATATCCTCTAATTAATATTTCATTTATCTTATTTTTTAGTTACTTATTACTTTTTTTTTGTGCATAGCTAAGACGCGAACGGCTGTAATAGAGTGGTTAAATACCGTACTTCCCAATCTGAATCTACCCATTAATGCTTCAGATGAGGAGTTGAGAACTTTTTTAGCTGATGGAACTATTTTGTGTCGACTTATGAACAAACTTAGAACAGGATCGGCTATTGAGGTAGAATCTTAACCAAGTTTCTATGATAAAAGTGGAAGATTTTCTGTCAAAGTTGTAACGCTATTGTTTCGTTGTATGCTTTTTTGTTTAGTATGCTCATTCTCAGCATTCATCAGAGGCACAATCAGAAAATGTTAAGATGTTCCTTGCAGCTATGGATGACTTGGGGTTACCCCATTTTAGTATATCAGAGCTCGAAAAGGTAACATTTCCATCATGTATATTTGCAAACAGAAATGTTAAATTTAAAACTCTTGAAGTTGGAGGTGGCAGTCTCAACCTATTTGTGTGAAATTGGGTCAAATAGGTAAAATTAAAAAAGATTAGCTAAAAATAAAATGAACTGAATCAGCCAAAAATACCTAATAACCTAAAGGGTGTTCAATAACTTGCATTATACTGGATGATTTTAGTAAATCTAATATAATTATTACTAAATATATTTTATCATTTTTAACAAAATAAAAATTGCACAAAAGGGCAAAAAGTTGTCTAGTCCCCGGCCCGGCTCTGCTCTGCTCATTTTTAACTGCAGATAATATATACATGTTTTCACTACCCAATGTGCCCGAACTGCACATTTCGTCACCTATAACCTCATTCAACGTTATAATCATGAGAGGCAATATGTCATTCTGTTCACTTCTTTTTTGTAGAGCAGAATTCTACCTTATTTTGCAACTATGAATTTTCTCTCTCTCTCTCTCTCTCACACACACACACACACACACTCTTGTCACTCTCTTATTCTCTCATGACTGCTTTTACGTGGTTCAGGGATCCATGAAAATAGTATCGGAATGCCTATTAACACTTAAAGCACATTTCATGCCAAAAGTCATAGTAGGTAGTCCTAATGCTACTTCACCAAAAAGTTGGGCAAGTGACTCTTTGAGATTGAAACAATTAGATGAACACACGAGTGGAACAAGTGAGAATTTTCAAGAAGAAATGTCACCTCGAAAATTTCAAGGGTCTTTACGCAGCCCTATGATATCCGGTACTCTCTTAACCTAAAAGGAAATGGGTCACATGTGTTGAAAGTCATGTAAAATGTATTATTAATGTGTAAAACATCTTAAATTATTTCATTAAAATAGTTAGCTTATTTTTTACATAACATTATTTTTCGAATCATATTTGACATACCAATTATGTATACATTATTTAGAATGTCCGGAAAAAATGAATTTCTGATCAACACAACCCAATCTGTTTCCACTCATACACAAAGCAACTCTTTTTTTATCCATTTTGCCAAATGGAATGTTTATGGTTTTTTTCTTTGTTTAAATGTTGTAATTTTTAATTATAGTTTTATACCCTTTTTATCTACAGAGCCTACAAGTGCTTTGATGCATCATGCTGGACATAAATTTTATGAAGTGTTTCAGATGAAACATGGCGGATATTCCGATCTTCCTGCATCAAAAATCTCAGAATTGATGAAATCAAACAGTTTGGATGTAATTTCTCTAATGATTTTCTCTTGTGAATTCACCGGAACTATTCTTGATGTGCATTCCCTTTTGACATATTTATACTTCTATAATTCCAGAATTTCTTTTGTTCAGATTGCCCCAACACAGTCGCTTTTAAGCATGGTAAATGGGATTTTAGATGAAAGTATCAGCAGGAAGAATGGTGAAATACCTCATGTATGATTACAAAAACAATTTGATTACAGCATCAATCTAAATCTTTTAACAAAATGCTTAACAATAGATAGTTAACTGAAATAAAATTGCCACCTCTACGTATATTATATGTTTTTTTAAAATCTTTCTATATTTTATTCCAGCGCGTTGCTTGTCTCATGAGGAAAGTAGTTCAGGAGATTGAGCGTCGTATTTCTACTCAAGCTGAACATTTACGAACTGTAAGACTCATAAGCTCCATCTCATAGTAAACATACTCTTTTGACTTATTGAGGGAAGTAGTTTAATTTACCATGGTTAGGGACTGTTTTCTTTGTTTTTTTTAAGAGGTAAAGTCTAAAGGCAAGCCTATATGTTACTCAAATAGTCGTTTTACCGTGACACATTTGTTTCTGTTATCACTTGCAGCAAAATAATCTTTTTAAAACTCGTGAGGAGAAATACCAGTCAAGAATTAGAGTTCTTGAAGCCCTTGCAAATGGTACGAGTGGAGAGTCAAAGGTAGCACCAAGCGTACTATCTAGTTTGTATGCTTAATTGAATTTTTCACAACAAAAATATTAATCACCTCTCATTGTGACAGGCAGTAATCAACCACTTTGACCACATGAAAGTAAGCTTTATTTTATCTTTTAACACCTGGTTACAAAAATAGTTTGTCTTAATAACAGAATTTTCATTGTTGCAGATGATGATGAGCCCATTTGACCAAATAAAGGTATGCTTTATCTTTTTATTATTATTAACATTATTTAATATAGATGCAAGAATATAATTCATGAACGGACAAATCGATTTCAGCTCTATGCCTCAATAATTCTTTTCAGCAAGCCTGATTTTCACTTCGGTTTCAGAACAATATGCCTTGATACCATTTACGAACCACTGTAAAACTACATTAAAAGCGATGAGCTGATCAAAATAGAGAAAAAGACATGCTTTTGGGAGGCAAAACGTCTACAATACCTTAGTTTGGTTAATTTTTTCCTTGATCAGTATTAAATATAGTAATAAATTTATCCTAGTCTTTGTTTTGTGCTTCCTAACTACAAAACTTTTTACTAAAAAGGTTTTACCGTGTATGTAAATATAATTGCCTCATGCCTATGGAGGTTTAAGCACAAAAGTGATACGATCCAAATTTAATATTAGATGTGTTTTAATCTTAGTCTTAATTAGATAAGGAAATTATTATTACATATGTTTTATTATTAAATTGATATATTTAGATAAGATTTACATTAGATAAAGATTAGGAGTTAGAGTTATTATAGGAGTAGATTATTATTTTTCATTATAAGTAGGTCATTAGGGTTAAAACGTTGGGGTGTGTAGAATTGATTGGTAGTTTTTATATTAAAGGGGGTGTTGGTTTACCTATCAGAAGTAACTATGGGAGAGCTGATCAACCTATTGAAAGTTGATTACTCTATCCTTTTCATTGTCATCTTGATTTCTATCAAATTGGTATCAGAGCAGTCGAAACTTGCTTGTGAATCACCCTTAAAACACTAGACATTGATGACTAAATTTAACGATCTAAAGCCATGTTCAGAGAAGCACCGATCGAGACTACAAGACATTTTGAGAAGGTTGAACCAAAACTGGCGGCCATAAGGTCAAATGCTAAGCAACGACACGCCGAGTTGCTCAAGCTCCTTCTGAACTCTGCCTAGCCACTGGCGCCAAACTAGTCGTCGAACATCCCTAACTGTTGAGTAATGTCCCACATCGGACATAACGTGACTTTGTAATCTGCTTTATAAGTGTCCTGGGCTACTCCTCTCATAACCAATTGGTTTTGAGTTGGAACCCCACAAACTTACATGGTATCAAAGCAAGGTTCACCCGGACTCCACGTTAACCATAAGTATCCACGTGTTAGGCTCGAAAAAAAAAAGAACGCCACACGTGAGGGGGCGTGTTGAGTAATGTCCCACATCGGACATAACGTGACTTTGTAATCTGCTTTATAAGTGTCCTGGGCTACTCCTCTCATAACCAATTGGTTTTGAGTTGGAACCCCACAAACTTACACTAACAGCCAAGTCAGTGGCTATTTCCAACCTGTAGGGCAGTCACCAGGGATGGGTTTTGATGAGTTCGGGTTTCCGACTCCCTCGTTCCAAGTAGATAAATTCTGTTTTCAACTTGTAAGAATACTAATGTTGTGGTAACTGAGTCAAATGAAAAGACTAAAGTTTTAGAATCATGTGTTGATTCTTCTATGGTCATGCTCCATTGAAAGAAGATGATCTAGTCTCCAATGTTCTTCAACATAAGAGTTATGTTGTTGAGTCTATTGTGTTTAAGGTTCAAACAATCGATGAGTGAAGATGTGTGATGCAGGAGCATCCAAACATTCCTATTTTTTTAAACATGCTTACCTTGGGTTAGATTTGGAGGCCCCTGTCACATATGGGTTCAAACCTCCACTGGGAGTAAACATACTTTTTGGGCAGCCTAGTGAAGTGAAAGTTCAGCCTTAATGAAGTCCAGTTGGAAGTCCTAGAGATTTAGTGAATTTAATTAAGTCTTTATGATAATCAGTTCAATTATGATTTCTTTAATGTCTCTTTGATGACTTTTCAACTCTTGCTCTTTATCTTCCAAGAGTTACATGTTTTCAGCCTCTATATAAAGGCTTCCGGGTGTATTCTGATATCATGTGTTTTAAATATAAAATCAGCTTCTTAAAGCTACTTTTGAGTGTTTGTACATGGAGTTGATTGTTGAATGTTCTTAGTGTGGTGCTACAGCTTTATCACTAATAACTTCAGTCTTTGCCAATCTGATTGGTCCTGGTGGTGTTTAGTTACTTTATCCTTGATTCAATCAGGTTGTTTGGCTTGGTGGTGACAACTTTATCCAAGTCATATCCCCATCTATTTTCTGATCCATTCTTCTTTTCCCCTAATTCTTACCATTTTGATACGCATCAATGTGGTTGGGGCTGAAAAGGGTTTCCATCTTGGCAGTGAGGGTGCCTCGTCGGTGGGGAATAGTGTGCCAGCAAAAACTATAGTCTATCTTTCAGGGGAAAAAAATTGGGGGACTTAGAGGTAGGAATTATGATATGCACAACACAAGGAGAAAGAATATGACATGCGATTTTGATCTAGGGTGGAATGACTCATATAGGCTTTATTGTAAAAAGGAAACAAGTCAACCAAATTGGCTTCTTTTTGAAGTAAAGAATGGGCCATTAATTAAATTAAGATGGATGTATGGTCCTTGCTGGACAACCACAGGGAACTTTGTTTATACAAGAACATATATCCCGACATGGGCTACAAGACAAAGATAATTATATATTGGATCCCGAAATTGGTTCGATCTTAGCAACACCTTGAGGACAAGGGTGTTTTTGGGTACTGTTTTGTGATTTTATGAAATTAAGTCACTTTTCCGCTTAAGGTTTTGTAAATTATTTTCCCATGAAACTTGCAAGTGTACTTTGGCATTAAATTGTTAAATTTGAAGGAAATTGTTTGAGCCATTGTTGAATAGTTAGTAAAAAACAATCATGATTGCTGTTGATGCTGTAGGTTGATGTGACAAGAACAGGAAATAGCATGAAAGGCCAAGTTTTGCAGGTGATTTTTTACTCATATACATGCAAAAACATGATTTTATTGATAAAATATTATAATGTTAAGAGTTTCCGTGATTGTTGGATAGCATGAATTGCATGAAACATGTTTATGGTTTTGTATTTGAAGCTGCTTAATATGAGATACTCTAGAACGCTTGACAACATCTTATTGGTGGTTATTATTATTATTATTATTATTATCATTAGATAGACTCTTATTGAACAAACAGCTTTGATTGAAATTTGAGTTGAGATCTCTAGCTTTTATTTTTGAAAAATGTCCTTTTATGTCATTTTACACATTTGAGGTACAACTATAATTACTTTTACCTTGCATTTCTATATAACTAAAACCTCCAGCTCACAGCTCCAACTACTTTTGTCAAACATAATATTCACAATGCATACTTAAAGTTTATAGTTTCATTATAACGTTCATAGTTTACACTTTATAGTTTCCTTGTATTTTTCTATGTTCCATGTGTGTTTTGTTAGTATTTACAGTATATGCAATGTTGTGTACGGATTTTACATTCTAGATTTTTCAAATTATATGTATATTTGAGAACTGTTTTATGTGTGCATAGTTTTTTGCGTTCTCTGAAAGTATTTCCCTTAAATATTTTCAGACTGATAAGACGAGATTACAAGAGGAAAAGAAAACCGAGGATCCGGATGTAGAGAGAAAACTGAAAGAAGAAGATAGCAAAAGTACTGAAATTGCAGCTTTAAGGCAAGAATTGGAGAATGTGAAGAAACAAAATGAAGATCACTGCTTACAAATAGAATCAGCTGCTAAAAACAATCAACTAGATCTTGAGAAAAAATTAAAGGACGTTGAAAATCATTTGAATGAATCAAAGATGAAAGTAAAAGATCTTGAGGCTAAATCTCAGTCAAAAAGTCAACAGTGGAGCAAAAAGGAGCACATCTACAAAACATTTACAGAATTCCAACTTGGTGTACTCAAGGTAGGCTATGATAGATCATATCACTATTATGTCATATGTGTTCATATTTTTCAAGTTTATTTTTTGAATTTCTTGGCAGGAATTAAGATTTGCTTCTCAATCTACCCGCCAGGAAATCTTGAAAACTCAGAAGATCTACTCAGAGGATTTTAATATCCTAGGTTGGTTTGATCTCAAAAACACGTTCATCAATCTCCAGTAGTAGCACAAATTTGGGTTTGTGGGGGGGGGGGGGGGGGGTCAGGCTAGTAGGGTAACATGTTAAAAAAGGGTTCTGGTCAGAATTGGTTGTCCTGAAACAAGTTTTTTCCTGAAGTTTTTAGTTCTCTTAGAAATAACTAGTGTCAACAAAAATTTGTTTGTTTTTACTGTGAACTAATTTAGGTGGTTTATGTAACTGAAAACGTACTTTGGTAGACTTTCAACCCATTCATCCTAATTCCTTTTAACCTATTTTTTTTCTTTAATTTCATCTTCTTACCGAAATTATTATCTCGACTTTTGAGAGACTTGTAATCAAATTATCTCATGAATAACTATATTCATGTTTAGGGACAAGGGTCAAAGTTCTGCAAGATGCATCAGAAAGCTATGAAGAAGCTATTAGTGAAAATCGGAAGCTACACAATGAAATTCAAGAATTAAAAGGTTTTTTTAATGATGTCTCTAACTATTGATATCTGTAGTCGTGCATTGCATTGATGAGCATTTGATGAACAGGAAATATTAGGGTTTATTGTCGGATAAGACCGTTTCTTCCGGGTCAGAAGGACAAACAGTCAACTATTGATTATATTGGTGAAAATGGGGAGCTAATTATCGTTAACCCTTCCAAACCAGGGAAGGAAAGTCGCAGGTCATTCAAGTTCAATAAGGTCTATGGTCCATCTGCTACTCAAGGTTTTTAACTTTGTACTTTAACTGTCTAGTTTTCTTTCGGTCTAAGGTAACCAACCTTTTCCAACTTCTTTTGTGCAAACCAAGTTGGTTACATGAAATGAAAATTGGACCAAAATTGTTTCTTTTGGGCATTAAACCCGTTTCTATCATGTAGTTATTTGTTCCTTTTAGGCAACTAACTTTTTTACGGATGTTAACAGCCGAGGTGTACGGAGATATACAACAGTTGGTACAGTCTGTTTTAGATGGATATAATGTATGCATATTTGCATATGGGCAAACTGGATCCGGGAAAACCTACACAATGGTATAATTTTTATTTCTATTTCTATTTTTATTCTTTTTATATAGCTTTGTTTCTTGTTTTTATCTGTTTGTTAGTTTGTTCAATGAATTCTTTCCACAGAGTGGCCCTGACAAAGGATCTCAAGAAGAATGGGGAGTCAATTATCGTGCTTTAAATGATTTGTTTAGAATTTCCCAAAGTAGAAGCACTTACAAGTATGAAGTGTGGGTTCAAATGGTCGAAATATATAATGAGCAAGTTAGAGACTTGCTAGCAAATGATACTACTCATAAGAAATATCCTTTTATTTGCATGTTACCTAAATACCAAACTAAAAATCATTACAACAAATATCTCATTTCAACACTTCTTTTCTAAGCGCCTTTGGCGAGTGTATAAGATTTTGCCATTTTGTTCGAACTTACAATTGTGTACAAGATGGTTACATATAAACATGTAGGAATATAGAAAAGCTTAAGGATTTATGTGTATAGCTATATAAATAATATACCTACTTATATGTGTGGGTACAAACGTACAACTAATTTACACTTACATGTGAACACTTCTTTGTTATTTTTACAACCATATGTGAGTTCTTTTTATATTTCATCCCATGTGTAACTATAACCATCTTGTAGACACTTACAAGTGCGAACAAATTGCAAAAAGTTTTCAATGGCCTAGAAAAAGGGCGTGCAAATAGCATATTTGCCATAGTTAATACTCTAGGTATTGCATATGGAGCTGAGGCTCTTAAAATGTTGACAATATATTGGAGGTGGAAAAATGGTTGGGTTGGGTTGGATACGGAGTCAAAATCGGTAATGTTTTAGTACCGTGAAGACAGGTTTGATGGGGTTGAGTTGACATGAAATACATTTTATGCAAATTTATTGGATTTTCTGTAAGTAGTTTGTGTCAAATATGATTATAAAAAATCATATTATTTTGATAGTAATCTGGATTTTTGAATAAAATGATTTTTGAGCTCTTATGCATTACAAATAACACTTTGGGTCATTATCAATCAATTTGACCTCTTTTCACTAATGCTATTTTTTCAGGTTACTTATATGGCTTGTTTGATATGATAATACAGCTTAAATCAACCCATTCATAAGAAAGAGTTGAACTTTTCACCTCTTAACTTATTTTCTCATTTGACTGTTATCAAAAATACTTTTAGGTGGCTAGAAAAAAAATATAGAAAAATTAAGTGTGTGGCAAAAGTACTTGATATTTTTAATGCAGTTTGTTGATGTTAAGATATATTTTATAAAACACGTTTCTCAATGTTCATCATTTACTTATTTTACTTAGAGAGACCGAAATTTAGAGTTCTGTATACTGATTAAAATTGATTAATGAAAATCGCTTCTCATTCAATCATATGTTTCATCCTTGACTTGCGAACACTTGGGATTTTAGCAACAGCAAGTTTAGCTGTTCCGGATGCCAACATGCGTCAGGTTAATGAACCATCAGATGTTTTGGGATTAATGGAAATTGGATTTAAAAACAGAGCTAGAAGTACTACTGCCATGAATGAAAGAAGCAGCAGATCACACAGGTGTTGTATTTCTTGAACTAATTTAAAAGTAAGAGTTTGTTCAACAGGAGTGAATCGATTATTGCTTATAAATATTAGAGTAAATCATATATTTGGTCTATAAGCGAGGTCAAAGTTATGAATTTGGTCCCTTAACTTCATTAGTTATACTGCTCCTAGCTTTTCATTTTTTCTTTACAGTTTTGGTCTCTGGAGGGGATGGTTTATAGGAATACCATCACGTATCTCACACATGACGGACATACGAGTTATTTTACCCTTGAAATGAGGTGGTATATTCATTTGGTTTATAGTTCACCTAAAATCTCTTTATATATTATTTTCATCACTTAACTTTATTAAACAGTGTTTATTTATTAAGTTATATTTAACATCTTTTTACTTATAATTTCATTGTTATTTTAATTAAACATCTTTTTATTTATATTTTCATTATTTATAAAAATTAACCATCTTTTATATGTATACTCGTATCAGTAAATCTTTTTTTTTTATAATTTCATCTTAAAATATTATCATTTTTTTGAAATTTCTGTATAAGAGCCTGAATATTCTTAAAAGATATTCAAATTTCAAGCACAACCACCAGCTACCACAACAAACTACCCCCACCCACCGTTATAAACACAATGTACTTATTCTTCACAAAAATTCAGGGAATCTCAAACGAGATCCAAAATTTGAATTGAAACCCAAATAAAAGAAAACCACACACAACTGAGATCCGACACTTACATATAAACACACACAGAGTGACAGAGACAACACCAAATGTGATCTGAAACTATGATCTGAAGCTGTTAGACACTCATGACACACAACCAAGACATGAAACCGAAATTGAGATATCAAGCTCTCTCTCTCTCTCTCACACACACAGGATCTCAAAGTAAAGAACCCCACAGCTTGAGTTTTGAAACTAAAATAAATGTAATTGAAAACTCAAGAGAGATATTAGGGGAGATGTGTGTGTATGGTTGGAAATGATCCATGCAACTAACAACACTTAACTAACTTAGTTAGGTGTTGTTGCAAACCAATTGAGTAAAGGGTATTTATATCATTAGAATTGTTTAGTGATTTAAGTGGCGGGTGCAATAACACCTATGCTAGGTGTTGTTAGTTGCATGAATTATTTCCACCTATATGTACGTGTGTGTGTACACACACACACACACACAGATAGGGAGATTGAACACATGTGAGAATAGAGTTGTTGCCCTAGATGGCAGCGGCGGTTGGTTTTGTGGTTATGAAAGTCAATGAATTATTTCCACCTATATAGTTTTATTCATGGTAAAATGACAAAATCACCCATACATGCCAAGCATGTGATAGGGGATACGGACATTCTATGTCGACATTCACTCAAAGGACCATATGTGTAATAAACCATGAAAGCAGGGCCTTTACTGTAATTAATGAAGTTAAGAGACCAAGTTGTAGCATCTGACATAGAGCAAAGATGAAAAACGTTATATATTATAGACTTTAATGTACTATCCAATTCTTCGTTCTTGGAGAAAAGGCTTTATTATGTCTTTATACTTGGTTCTTCTAACCTCACTTGGGAGAGGTGGCAAAATGGGTGGGGTGGGTTAGGTTGATCTAAATCACGTTAACCTTTTTTTAATATAAATAATTAACACGTCAAAGATGATTATAAAATTATATTAGTTCAAAGAATCTAATTTTTTTAACAGCATTGTAACAATCCATGTTCGTGGAACGGATTTGAAGAATGGTGGTTGTTTGAATGCTGGTCTTCATTTGGTAGATCTTGCTGGAAGTGAGAGAATAGACCGGTCTGAGGTTGTTGGGGACCGGCTAAAGGAAGCACAACATATAAATAAATCTTTAGCTGCACTTGGTGATGTCATCTTTTCATTATCTCAAAAAAGTGTTCATGTTCCGTTCAGAAATAGCAAACTTACTCAGGTTCTTCAGAGCTCTTTAGGTAACTTCCCATTTCTTATTTCCATAATCACAGTCTTCTTTCAAAAATAATTCATGTTCACACCCACAACTATAAGTTTATGTATGTATATATGTATAGAGGTAAACACACACACATACATAAGTACATACAAACAAATAGATATATGCACTCATGCACATTTGTACATTATATAGCTCGCAAGTTTCGTGAAGATCCTTATCAATACATGATAATATCTATAATTCTATCGTAGCTGTATATATACACTGAAATTCTGATTATAACCTATGAATATAGGTTGACAAATCTCCCATAATCTGATATTCCTCCCAAATGGTTGTCGAATGTTCAAAAGCCATAAATTTATAAAAAGGGAAGTTATGTCAGTTTCTAAAGAGAGCCTAGTTACACACATCTACTGTGCGAAGAGCGGTGGAGATATGCAGAGAATAGTATTATAGAAGCATATTATGCTTTTGGAATTAACAATTCATGTCAATGTGAATTTAACTCTAGCAATAAGCATGATCTATATGGAAGAGAGTGGACTATAATTTGGGGAAAATATTAAAAATCATCAATGCAAAAAAATCTAATAGCATGCTTAAGAAATAGCATGATTCTATCTATAAAGGATTAATGTGAGAGCATCACATAGATTAGGCAAGTTTTTTAAAAGTGAACAATTATAGTGTTGAGTTATTGTTAGGGAGTAGGGACCGTTGAATACTAGGATAAATTACATGATAAATCACTGAAATCCTAACGGTATTGACATTTACCCTTAAGGAAGTATCAACAACTTGGAAATTTCGAAGGCCAACTAGAGTAATTCAGTCGAGGATAATATTTGTTATATTACGGAGGTAGAATATATCTCATGATCTTAAAGCTAATATACAGGACTGAAGTGATTCGTATGAAAACAACCCTCCATTGAGTTGACTATTGACAATACAAATGGAATAGGTGAAATTAAGGTTCTAAATAACGTGAGGCATGGCATGGTCAAGCCTCAAGCCTTGGAAGTCATGGCGAGGCCACGGAATTTCATAAGGCATGACTTAAAGCGACAATTTTGTATATAAATTATAATTATATATGTATATATTATATATACACAATTATACAAACAAAAATAAAAAAAACACATAATTAGATGTATTACATAGTTCATCAATCTTTTTTTCTTCGTTTTTGGCATATTCAACCATCCTTATAACCGAATAAGTATATGGCTCGGTACCTAAAACACGTCTCAAAACACACGGCTTATAACGGTTAAAGGCGGACCTTAGTGTATGCCAAGCCTTACGCCCAAGCTTTGGACCTTGTCGTGGCGGCATGTCGAGCCTCAAGCTTGGTGGAGCCATGACGAATCGAAGGCGAGCTTTTTAGAACCATGATCCACTGCTGAAGGCGACCCGGATATTCAACCATTGTGGAAACTTGTTGGTTACTGGATTTATTACTTTGCTGCACTCACTGCTCACCAAAGCTGTTGTTTATAGTGATCAAGTCAGCACAGTATACTTGAACTAATCCTATTTGTAATCAACGAACCAAGCATATTGCAATTGGCGTTTATTTTCATCATAATAAAGATGCAACTGGACTCAATCAGATTCTTAATGTTCCTTCAAGCTCACAAACTAGACATCTTTAGGAAGGGGCTCTCATCTTCTTTATTTAGTGATGCTAGATTCAGTTTGAGCGCTAGGCCTTCACCTCTTGCTCAAACTGCAGCGGTATATCAATGTGAATATAGTTTCCAAAGCTTTTCAAAGTGTATATAGCTGAGGGCTGTAGTTTATATGATTTAGTGGGCGCTGCCCATACGTGTACTTGTATATAATACATATCAATGAGAACCCTTCAATTATGGGAAAAGAACAACACATGATTTCAATACCTGCAGTCGGCTGCATCACCCTAAACAAACTCCATCAAAGAATCAACTCCTTGTCTCGCTTATAGTGTGACTCAATGATGTATAGTCACTTTTATGTCTTATCTACCAGGCCATGGACTTCTGTTTTAGAAATTTGTTCGTTCTGATCTCAGACAATACAATTGTTAGTTCAAGAAGTTATTATAACAATTCTTGATTATATTCTTTTACATCTTTTTTTGATTATTTTTCTCAAGTCAATTCCTTTATTTACCCAAAGCACATGTTGAACTTTTTTCTTCCTTTGGTAAAGTTTAGTGTCATATTGCATTTGCAGAACTAACAACAAAATGCTCATGTGCATGCTTTGCTATTTTACGAACAAAATACATCTCTAATCTTAACCAGAGCTAATAGGCTTTTTGATTTACACAACAAACACCTCTAATTTCAATTATTACAATTCATTGTTACAGGTGGTCAAGCAAAGACACTTATGCTTGTGCAGCTCAATCCAGAAGCTGGTTCGTATACCGAAAGTTTAAGTACCTTAAAATTTGCTGAACGGGTTTCTGGAGTGGAGCTGGGACCTGCTCGAAATAGTAAAGAGAGCAGTAATATAAAGGAATTGATGGAACAGGTTTTTTTAAAATGCTACATGTCATGTTAAGATGTTCTTAATATTATATCTTTATCATCTTAACCTCATTTTTTGGGCAAAATTAACAGGTAGCTTCCCTGAGATACACCATTACGAAAAAGGATGAGGAGATTGAACGGTTACAGTTTGTTAAAGACAAGACAAGTCAACAACAACGCTCATTTAGGTATGGGTCTTCTTCCCCAAATTCTAAAGGAGGATACAACCGAACAGAAAGTATTCGAGGCCGAATGTCTCTGGACGGCTACGGGTATAAACCAATCAGAAAGGGGCAACCATCAAGTCTTGGGGAAGGTCAGCATTTTTGACATGATGCTGAGATCATGTGTTTGGATTAGGATTTGGATTTGGGGGTGCAGAAATTATAATTATCTGAGAGATTGTATCTGATAATACTTAATTGTCTTTCTGTGGGAACAGACACGGATAGCTCCGTTGAAAGCAGCCCGTCTCGTGAAGGTTCGAAATCATCTCACAATACAAACAAGTAAGATTATCACTTCATTATTTATGTCTTTTCCGTTCACAAAGCTTATTCTTAACTTCCCAACTTATTTTATCCAAAACATTATTCATCGGTAACCCACTCTAGAGGTCCCCATCGATTGGTATCATGAGAGGGAAATTGCATAAACCACTAGGAACGGGGTCATGTTTCACTTCTCCACCCGTCTTATCTGTATGTCTGACATATAGGATGTTAAGTGTTCGGGATAAAATTTGGTTCAGGCTAATCCCCACATGTTTTGAATAGTAAAAAGTTTACTTACTTTGGCTGATCACCTGAACTGCCCATGTTGCCACCTCAAAGTCAACCCTGGGTTTATAGTCATATCTGATTAGTTTTAGGATGAAGCATCCATTATATAAGAAAAGCCAATAAATACGTATCATTATGCCCCTTGCCAAATCTTACTGGAGACAAAATGGTTTGTAGGTCTAAAAGGTTTGCTTAAAATCATGACTAAGAAAGAAATAGTGATACACATCAATATTAAAGGAAAAGATTAGGAGAGAGAAAGTACCGCACCATGTATCAATCTTTAAATGGACCATGTCTATCTTATGTTGATTTGTTAGGCCTCTATATCATTCTAATCTATATATTATCTTAAATTAATAGAACATCTCATGAATAGACATACCGTACGTGGTGCAGGTCAAAATCAGGCAGTAGAATATCTCGTCCACTGTCAAAAATATCCAGGGATCTTCCTAAAGCTGCAAAAGGTACATTAACATTTTTCTCAGAGTAACTCAAAGGCGGAGGTAGAAATATAGCTTAATTAAGGGGTTCAAATGGGTTATAGTTAAAGATAATAACCTTTGCAAACAAAGTCAATAGGTTCATAAGTAGAAGTTTTCTTAAAATATACTAAAACTGCATAAGTTATCTAAAATACTGTCTATGTAATACATAACCCCCCCCCCCCCCCCCCCCCCCCCCCCCCCCCCCCCCCCCCCGGCGCGGGTGCAGATAGTTGCCAATAAATCATATGTTTCTTTTAAAGCTCTTGTTTGTTACAAAGTATAAGGATTTTCTTATGAAACTATCTAATAGTCTCAAATGAATAATCCTAAAAACCCTTTATTGTAACTGTATATTGCATTAAAATACAAAGAACTTTTCATATGTTATCATTGTATGCAACAAACTTTATTTTGTTAAAATAAATATAATCAACTTTCATGCTCTTCTCATTGCATACAAACAACTTCTTTTCATTGTCTATATTTAAGTTACCATGTATACAATGAACTTTGCACAATTTATCAATGTATACAAAAACTTGCTTATATGAAAGTTGATTGATTTATTGACAAAAAAGGAAGTTCCTTGCATACAACAACTTATGCAAAGTTTGTTATATTTTGGTGTAATAAACTCTTAATAATGTGTGTAATTATCTGATTCATATTGACATTATTGAATCTTTTTTATGAGTACTTTCGCACATAGTACATGTAGCTTTTCTTAATTTATAACTTAAATTGTTAATAGTATTATTTTTAACATCATAGAATGGTCTTGTCCTAATTTAGAAAAAAAAAATTCAAAGTTACCTAGAATCGTCATGTTGGTATTATAAAACATTGTTATTCATCTGCTTACAGGTATGTTTAAGTCTCCAAGTGGTGGCAGTTTGACCGGCAAAAGTTCTTCAAAGAGATGGTCATAAAATAGATACCAACTAGGATTCTTTTAGCCTTAAGTCGTGAAGGAATCAAACTTTTGGTGGTTAAAAATGAGTTATATATGTTTTTTCGGCCAAGACATGAAATTCTTATTTAGATCGGTTTATCAATTTGTTTTTACCCACAAATACTTTTATAGGTAGTGATGTGTTGGTTATGCTCTTTTGAATATAATGATTGTGTAATTTCAATCTAACACAAAACTTATTTAGTTAGACATTAATAAACTAGTCTCTCTTGATCCTCTAAAACCTTACCTACAACCACCCACTCGGTCTCCAACCTCGATGCCTACGGTAACCACCCATAACAACCATTCTCCTGTCTCTGCTCAAGATCTTCCCTCCCTCTTGACCATCACTCACCATCACCTGCCCTCCCTCTGCTCCAGGTTAGATAGGCATACCCTTATCTCTTTTCTATAAGCCTACACGTCGTGGAGGTTTGCGATTGCAGTGGTTGTGATGGTGAGTTTGTGCGTTTGAGTTTTCTCCTCCTCTATTCTTTCTCTCTCTGTCTCTCTGTGTGTGTGTGTGTCCGTGGAGATCTTGGGTATGGTAATGGTTAGTGACTTATGTTGGTGGTTCCTACGCTTGATTAGGGGTGATTCGATTTGTCTTTCCGGTGTTTGTTTGGTGGATGTTGTTGGTAGGTGGTTGTAGATGGTGGCAGTGATAATTTAACCAATATTAATAGTAATTAGGTCATTATTATGATTTTTATATTTATATAATCATATATTAATAATATATTGAACTAATAATGAATTTATAAAATAAATAAAAGCTAAAAAGATAAATGAATTAGCAAGAAAGGGTATTTATAATTTTTAAAGCATGAGAACTAAATTTGTGATTACGTGAAAACAATAGCGACCAAAAATGTAATTAACTCTTTAAACTATATAAATTAGTAGTAGTTAGAGTTAATTCCGAGAACACTTTCTGAGAGATTTCCGAGGACACATTTCCGAAAGATTTTCGAGGAATTTCCAAGGACATCTGGGCTCACAAATCTATTGGAAAACCTTCGCTAAATGTGAATTTGTTGAAAAAAAATCAATTAATAAATTTGTTGTTATACCTAGAAATTTCATTTATCATAGAAAAGAAATCATTCATACACAAATCAAACACATCACATTTAATTTGGTAAAAGTTAGATAAACATACAATACCGAATTTGATAAAATATCTAAAATACGATCTAAATTCAACAAAATATTCAAACATTCAAATTTTCGATTAAGAAGTACAAATGATATGGATGTTATGTTGATGAAGGAGGGTCTTGGGGTTAAAGTTGTTGAAGTATTATCTTTCGAGTCAAGTCTCTCATTTCTTGCAACTCTTTCCTTTGTTGTTTCGCCGATAATGTTTCTCTATAGTGCTTTTAAACAAATAATCAAAATAGGGTACTAATATAATATACACACCATGATGACACATACAAATCACAAGCACGTTTATATACACGCATTTGTTTAAGAATACTCATTCATATATATACGTTACTATATGTATACTAATGTATGCTTAACGATAAACCTAAATACATATATTTGAATATGGGTGTCTATATGTTTTATAATTTGTGTTTTAAAGTGGTAATATATAAAAATTACATTTTTAACCTTCAACAATTTCCGAGGGCTTACCAAGGATGAAAATCGTTTTTTTATATTTTACACTATTTTTTAATACAAAACATAAATAAGCGTTTGCATGTTTCATAATAAGCATAATCAAGCAAATAATCATAATATGATACTAATATTATATGCACATCATGATGATAAATACAAATCTCAAGAACGTTTATATACACGTATTTATTTACGAACATTCATTCATATAGGTATATTACTATAAATATACTTATTTATGCTTAAGAATAAACTAGATACATGTACTTGAATATGTATGTCTATTTGTCTTATAATTTGTGTTCTAAAATGATAAATTTATAATAATTACATTTTAACTAGGGGTGGCAATCGTGTCGTGTTCGGGTTCGTGGGTCGCGGGTTGGCGGTTCAGTGGGTCGTGACCCGAACACGACCCGTATAATTATTCGTGTCAAGATGCGTGACACAACCCGTATAATTTGAAACACGACACGACCCGCGTAACCCGTTTAAATATACGGGTTGGCGGGTTCGCCGGTCATTTACGGGTTGACGGGTCATAAACGGGTTGGCGGGTCATAAACAGGTTGGCGGGTCATTAATTGGTTGGCGAGTCAGTGGGTCTAGTTTTACTAATTTTGGTTGGCGGGTCAAAATATAAAATTTAAATGCAAATTATTTAATAAAGCTCAACCCTACCTAAGAACAAAAGGAGAAAATAGGATTAATACGGCGAATGAACAAAATGAGACAATAAAATTGTTTCTTATTAGGTTTAGAATAACTAAGGAATAAGATAAAAGCCCAAAAACTAAATTGGAAACATGAAATATATAAGGATATATAAAAAACAAAAATATCAAAAATATTTATACGGGTTGACGGGTCGACCCGCGAACCCGCAAGCCAACCCGAACACGACCCGTTTATTTATACGGGTTGGCGGGTCAACCCGAAAATGACCCGAACCCGTTTATGCTCAACCCAAACACGTTTATTTGCGTGTCGGGTTCGTGTCGTGTTTCGTGTCGTGTCGATAATTGCCACCCCTAATTTTAACCCTCGGAAATCCCTTGGAATTTCCGTGGGCTTTCCAACGGAATCGTAATTCTCAAAAGTATCTCGGAAATTCGTCATAAAAGTTACTTTCTTGAAAATGCCTTAAAAAATTTTGCGATGAATTTCCAAGGGCATTTAGTTATCGGAAATCTGTCGGAAATTTCTCAGAAATCTCTCGCTATATTATCCGAGGGTTTATTTCATCGGAAGTCCCTCGGAAATTTTGCAAGGAATTTCCGAGACATTTCTCGGCCTCGTAAATTTATCGGAAAACTCTCGGTAACTTACTTGAACTCAGATTTGTTGTAAATATGTTGGAATTCCCTCAAAAAATTTTCAAAGAGAATTAACCTCCTCGGAAATCTCTCGGAATTCCCACTATTTTCTAGTAGTGGGTTAGGATTTTCTAATTGAATTGATTAAGATTAGTCTTATATATATATATATATATATATATATATATATATATATATATATATGGGAGAATTCATGCGAGAAATGTTTGTTTAGAGAATTGCGAGAAGTTATTGCAGCCATTGATTGATTTTTGATCATATGATTCACATTAATCATAATTAATATTTTTATTTAATTAAAAAGGGTAAATTAGCACACAAAATTTCTCTTTCCTCAAATTAGTTTTTCTCTCTCTCATTAATTGTTTTCTAGGTTTTTATTATTTACTTTTGCTTTATTATTTGTACGGTGTTCATTACTTAACATAACGTACAATTTATAGTTTTTCATTATGTATACAATATTCATTAGTGAACACATCCATACGCAATAGTTATCAAAAACATTAATAAACTTAAACAGTATAATTCAAAGTTCACTATTTTTCCGGTGTTCATTAACGAACTATGTACAAATTTAACAATTTGATATTATGATTAGAAAAAATAAACAACTAATAATCATATTCAATCATGAAAAAAATTAACAAATTATACTTACAGAAAAAGAAAACATTACATTAACCGTATTTCTAAATCACTAATAAACAATATAATTACAAGCGAAATCACTACCTAATAATGAAGTTGAGTGAAAATAAGCTTTTCCATGTTTATCGTAAATAACCATTATCAATACCATAAAAATAAATGGGTACAATAAAGACAAAGAAAAATCAGAGAACAAGAAAAATATTATTCATAATTATGATTTCTCTTGAGATTAAGCTATTATCAGTGAACATCACAGTATATCAAGAAAAAGTACAAACAGTTTGTGTGTTCATCATGCTCATTGGTGAATCTCCGGTTTAAATTTGGAGGGTATAGATCTAAGTAAAACAAATTTTAAAAAAGAAATAAAGAAAATTAGGATATTTTCTTTATCACCGTGAGATCCCATTTTCCAAATCCTGTGCTACCAATCATCCCATTCAATTCACGTCCTCGATTCTGCCTCACTGCCATCGCATCTCCGTCATTTAATTCCAAGCTATAACCACAAACTTCCTTCTCATCGCAAACCCTAGTCTGAACCGATTGCAACCGTCATCTGAACCAACAGATCTCAAGCGTAGGGGACTGGACATATTGGTGGTGCTTAGTCGGCGGAGGGAGGTGTTTAAGAAACAGCGGTGGCCGGCAATTAAAGGCTAGTTGGGCCGACGGCGGGAGGTGTTGAAGAAACCGTGGTGGCCGACGGCAAGAGGTGTTGAAGAAACCGTGATGCCGACGATTGAAGGCTAGACGGAAGCGTGGGGATGCAGATGAGGGGTCGGGAAGAGTAGCCATAAGGGAGATTAGGGTGGAGAGTGGAAGAGCCATACGATTAATAAGGAAATAATTTGATTATATTATTAAAATGTCTTTTTTATTATTTCATTAATTTAATTAGTGTCCTTTAATGTTGATTTATTTACCAAATTGCCATATCTCAGACATTAATTAGTTAACCGTAGGGTCTAAAATACTTCTCCCATTTCTCACAAAAAAGTACTTCTCGCATGAGCCATCTCTATATACATATTGGGGGGGGGGGGGGGGGGGGGGGGGATCAGGGGACACCGTTCTTTTGACGGTTCGTAGTGTAAACTTTCGATTTTTTGAGACGGTGCTACCGGTAAATTTTCGGGGTGGTACCAGTGATGCCACCAAAATCAAAGGAAAAATGAAACTTTTTAAAAAAATGATAAGAAATAGTTTAATATTTCAATTTATACCTTTAAAATACTTTAGTTTACCTTTAAATTTTGGCCCTAAAATACCAGAACAACAGCCGAAACCTCGTTAATCCGACACGCTTAACCGGAAACCCGAGAAAAAACTCGAACCAGAATCTCAATTTTATTTAATTTTATTTTGGCATTATATGGTGCTACACAGGGGCGGACCCAGGAATTGAGGGTTTGGTTCGGGTTTAGGGTTTAAAATCAAATAAAATTGAAGGTGTGGTTCGGGTTTTTCTCGAATTTCCGGTTAATAACACACGTTAATTATATAATTATCCCCCAATATATAGTCTATTGAATAAAGCAACTTAGCCCCCTCGCCCGCATATAGCACGTCATAAATTCTAGTCCTGTGAGGTTTTTCAATCGGGAATGGTAGAGAGCATGCATCAAGAAGTATTCCCATACGTAATCGTTCTTGATGCCTACGCGTATTATACCCTCCACATTTTTATAAGTTTCAAGCAACCAAGCCGGCGGCCATTATAGTAATTAAATACAAGAAATTATTTCTGAATTAAATTAGAATCGAATATTTCAATTCATGCAATAAACCTACACCACACACAGCCTAAAATAAATCAATTATAATTGAAGTTAATACATATTGTACCAAACCTTAATTTGCCACTTAATTATAAATTGCAAACATACACACATATATCATTCGTCTCATACATATATTCCTCTGATTGACACTAATTAATTAGTTCAATTGGATCGATCTTTGTTTAGTAGAAAATTAATCAAAGTACGTCTACAGTACTACGTAGTATGGAGTTCCGAAAGGCACAAAGAGCAGAAGGGCAAGCTACAATTATGGCTATCGGAACCGCGACACCACCTAACTGTTTCCTCCAAAGCACGTATCCAGATTACTACTTTCGTGTTACCAAAAGCGAGCATATGAAACAAGTTAAAGAAAAATTTCGACGCATTTGTAATAACTCTTTCGTATCTTTATAATTAAATAATCATGATTGATTTTCATTACTCTTTTGGTACGTTAATCATATCCATGCATGCATGATCTTTTCAATGATATATACTTTCAGGTGATAAATCTATGATCAAGAAACGGTATATGTACTTAACCGAGGAGATGTTGAAAGAGAAACCGAATATCCGCGCTTACTGTTGGAAAATTATTTTATATAATTTCCAAAAAATGGGGTTTTCCCATTTTTGAGCACGACTTTCGAACTCTATATAATGTTGAAATGGAAAACCAATTATATATTCGTGTTCTCCTCCGTGATACCTTCGTTTTGGTATATTGCATGTCCAAAACGGATTAGAGATGAATGAGAAATTGTATCTCAAAGTGAGGTAGTTGGAATTTTTGTAACTGAATGTTTATAGCATTAAATCAGAGAATTAAAACTGATTTCAGTTTTGATTTTGATTAAACACAGAATTAAATTTATTTAATTCTTTTTCAGTTACACCTTGAGGAGACTTGATATCATCTAGTATAAATACAACCTCCATGTATCATAGTGGGATACCAATGAAAAGCTCTCCTTCTTCTCTACTAAAAACTTGCTTCATATTCATCCTCTTGCTACAACCAAGGTAGAATTCAGGCCTAGTAATGGTTCGCCAATCTTGAAGAATTGGTTTTGTTGTTGTATCCTGGGAAACAAACACCCTTTGCGGGCGAATTTGTTTTAAGGAAACTGTGTCAAAACACAGGCCTCAACTTTAGAAATTGATTTTGTTTCTTTCGTGTAATTCCGCTATATACTTTGCTAACAATCTTAAAACAAACTTTCGTTACACGAAACGAACCTCAATCGGTTTTTTGTGGCTTATTTTCTGTTGTTTCTTACCTGCGAATACAGGAAAAAAAAATTTGCTTTTGGTTTCTGTTCTTTTGCTGTTACAGGACTGAAAGAAAAAGAAAAAAAAAAAAAAAGGGGCAAAAGTTTTGCTGTTTCTTTTGATCAGCAGCACCCACTTTTGGGTTTAATATCTTTCAATTGTTTATTGAAAATTAATTTCAACTTAGTTTGGTGGATATTTCCTTCTGTCAGGTTGTTCAAAGGAATATATCTGTATGTATGTTTGTTAGTTAATTGCAGGTTTGACGCATTACAAGGAGAAAGAAAAAAAAAACCCACTGTGATTTAATTTTATAGCTTCTGTCTTCAGTTGTCTTCGGAAACAAATATTTCAAGCGTTTTTTTTTTCTTTTCGATTGAAGCATACCCAGTTTGGGTTTGTTGTGATTCATTAAATTGAATTTTAAAAACCATAATTGGTTATTGAGTTTTAAAGAGTCATTCTAATGGCACAGTAAAGGAAAATAAGAAAACAAAAGGAACATTTGTGTATTACAAATTTGCTTGTTTCCTGTTTCTTTACTGTTTCTGTTTCAGGTTATAAACAGAATTTATTTGACATATTGCTTGTTCTAAAAGACTTTGTTGTGTTTGTAGTATGACAAACGAGGACTCCAACCCCAAGCAAACAACTCCTCCTAACCAAGGAGCTCCAGCGGTTACCATGCCGGTGAATCATGGGGAGAAGCCGGAAAAGTTTTCCGGGCTGCACTTTAAGAGATGGCAGCAGAAAATGTTCTTCTACCTTACTACATTGAATCTTGCACGATTCTTGAGTGAAGAGGCTCCACAAATGCCCGAAGGAGAAGGGAATGTTCAAGCGGCTCAAGCGATTGATGCTTGGAAACATTCTGATTTCTTATGTAGGAACTATGTTCTAAATGGCCTTGTTGATTCACTTTATAATGTGTATTGTGTAACGAAAACGGCTAAAGAACTATGGGACTCCTTGGACAAAAAGTACAAAACGGAAGATGCCGGGGCCAAGAAATTTGTTGTTGCCCGGTTTCTAGACTATAAAATGATTGATTCTAAAACCGTTATGTCCCAAGTCCAAGAACTACAAGTTCTTCTACATGACATGCATGTTGAAGGAATGGGCTTCAATGAAACCTTTCAAGTAGCTTCCATGATTGAGAAGTTACCCCCCTCTTGGGTAGATTTCAAGAATTACTTGAAACACAAACGAAAGGAAATGTCCGTTGAGGACCTTATTGTTAGACTTCGAATAGAGGAAGATAACAAGGTAGCTCTAAAGAGTACCCAAAAGCCTACTTTTGAAAAGGCTAATGTGGTGGAGCATGGTGAATCTTCAAAGAAGAACAAGTTTGAAAAAGGCAAATTCCAAAAGAAAGGGAAAAATGCCAACTTGGGAGCCAAAGGTGGGAAGTTTAAGAAGAAATTTCAAGGCAATTGTCACAATTGTGATCGACCGGGCCACCGGGCTGCAAATTGCAGGCTTCCAAAGCAAGACAAAGCCAAGGAAGCACATGTTGTGGAGAGGATCACACGTGATGTGTCTGATCTTGACCTTGCAGCGGTCATTTCTGAAGTGAACATGGTTGATTCCAACCCTCGCGAGTGGTGGATTGATACGGGAGCTACCCGACATGTTTGCTCAAATAAAGAATGGTTCAGAAACTTCAAAAAGGTGGACAATGGGGACAAGTTGTTCATGGGAAACTCGGCTACTTCTGATATCCAAGGGATTGGGAAGATTGTGTTGAAGATGACGTCGGGAAAAGAGCTGACGTTGAATGATGTGTTGTATGTTCCGGAAATAAGGAAGAACTTGGTTTCCGGGTACTTGTTGAACAAGCATGGCTTTCGTCAAGTGATTGAGTCTGATAAGTTTGTGTTAACAAAGAGTGGTGTGTATGTAGGCAAGGGTTATGCCGAGAGAGGCATGTTTAAACTTTGTGTAATGGCTATTAAGCCAAGTGATAATGAAATGAATAACTCTTCTACTTATTTGCTTGAGTCTTCAAATATATGGCATGCTAGATTAGGACATGTTAATTTTGATACTCTTCGACGTTTAATTAAACTCGATCACATACCACATTTTCATATAGACACAAAATATAAATGCAACACTTGTGTTGAATCGAAATTAACACGACAATCATTCAAGTCCATTGAAAGGACAAGTGAACCCCTTGGATTAATTCATACCGATGTTTGTGATATGAAATCAAATCCATCTAAGGGTGGAAATAAGTACTTTATCACTTTTATTGATGATTATACTAAACTATGTTATGTCTATTTACTTAAGAGTAAAGATGAGGCAATCGAAAAGTTTAAAGTATATAAAAGTGAAGTTGAGAATCAACTCAACAAAAAGATTAAAGTACTAAGAAGTGATCGAGGAGGTGAGTATGTATCACCATTTGAAGAATTTTGTTCGGATAATGGTATAATTCATGAATTTACTGCACCTTATTCACCACAACAAAATGGCATCGCGGAAAGGAAAAACCGCACCTTAAAAGAAATGATGAATGCCATGTTGCTTAGTTCTGGGCTACCCCAGTCCATGTGGGGGGAAGCTATTTTATCCGCCAATTATCTTTTAAATAAGGTACCTCGTAAGAAAATGGATAAAACACCATACGAATTATGGTGGGGTGTGAAACCATCTTACAAATACCTTCGAGTGTGGGGTTGTCTTGCAAAGGTAATGGTACTACCCCAAAGGTTGTAAAGATTGGACCCAAGACTGTTGATTGCATATTTATTGGTTATGCACAAAACAGTAGTGCCTATCGATTTCTCGTGCATGATTCCAAAATACCCGACATTCATGAAGGCACGATAATGGAATCAAGAAATGCATCTTTCTTCGAAAGTGTATTTCCATGTCTCAATAAAGAAGAGACAAGTGCTCCGAGCACAACTGAGATTGGAGAATCCTCTCATACAAGAGAAATGGAGGAACAAATAGAGCCTCGTCGGAGTAAAAGGGCACGAGTTGAGAAGTCATTTGGAGATGATTTCTACACTTACATGGTTGAAAGAGAGCCTCAAACTTTCAAAGAGGCAGTCACATCCTCTGAAGCACCTCAATGGAAAGAGGCAATTAAAAGTGAAATGGATTCCATCTTGCAAAATCACACATGGGAGCTAGTGGACTTACCTCCGGGTTGCAAACCACTAGGCTACAAATGGATTTTCAAGAGGAAAATGAAACCGGATGGTTCCATTGACAAGTACAAGGCACGTCTAGTAATCAAAGGATATAGACAGAAAAGTGGCCTTGATTACTTTGATACGTACTCTCCTGTCACACGTATAACATCCATTAGATTGGTACATGCAATTGCATCAATTAGAAATCTTGAAGTACATCAAATGGATGTTAAGACGGCTTTTCTAAACGGAGATTTAGAAGAAGAAATTTACATGCATCAACCAGAAGGGTATGTTGCCCAGGGACAAGAGTCCAAGGTGTGCAAACTAGTGAAGTCATTATATGGGTTGAAACAAGCCCCAAAACAATGGCATCATAAGTTTGACAATGTAATGTTGGAGAGTGGATACCACATCAACGAATGTGACAAGTGTGTTTATGTTAAAACCACAAGTGAAGGTTATGTTATCTTGTGCCTTTATGTTGATGATATGCTTATTGTTGGAAGCAACGATAAAATGATTCAATCAACCAAAGATATGTTAAAGGCAAGATTTGACATGAAAGATATGGGTTTAGCCGATGTGATACTTGGAGTGAAAATCATACGGACTGAAAATGGACTTACACTAAGTCAAACCCATTATGTGGACAAGATTCTTGAGAAGTTCAACTTTGGTGATTCTAGCATAGCTAGAACACCAACTGATACAAGTCACCATCTTAGTAAGAATAGAGGTGAAGGAGTTGCACAAGTCGAATATGCAAGAATTATTGGTAGTCTCATGTACCTAATGAGTTGTACGAGACCTGACTTAGCTTATGCGATCAGCAGACTAAGCAGATATACCAGTAATCCAAGTAATGAACATTGGAAGAGTATTACAAGAGTGTTAAGATACTTGAGGTATACTCGCACGTATGGGTTGCACTATACAAGACATCCGGAAGTGATAGAAGGATATAGTGATGCAAATTGGATATCTAACATAAAAGATTCCAAATCAACCAGTGGTTATTTGTTCACACTTGGTGGTGGAGCTATATCATGGAAGTCTTCGAAGCAAACGGTTATAGCTAGATCCACCATGGAATCGGAGTTTATAGCACTTGATAAAAGTGGCGAAGAAGCTGAATGGCTACGTCAATTTGTGGAGGATATTCCCGGATGGTCCAAACCAGTTTCTGCAATCTCAATCCATTGCGATAGTCAATCGGCAATTGGAAGAGCGCAAAGTGCTATGTATAATGGTAAGTCTCGTCACATTCGTCGAAGACACAATACCATTAGACAACTACTCTCTACTGGCGTTATCTCGATCGAGTATATAAGGTCTAAGGATAACATTGCGGATCCGCTAACCAAAGGGTTAAACAGAGAGTCAGTTGCGAGATCTTCAAGAGGAATGGGACTAAAACCCATGATTGAAACAGTTATTGCGAAGGAAAACCCAACCTAGTTGACTGGAGATCCCAAGATCTAGGTTCAATGGGACAACCTACTTGCATATAACATTTATGAATCACTGTGGGGGTCAACCCCAACCCATTCCTAAAACAAACAGTGATGCAGGTTAAGCTTTTAGTTGTGGATGATATTTTGGAAATCATCACATATTAGCTTTTAATGATTATGAGAGAATCACCTATGTGAGAGAGAAGTGGGGTCGCTTCTTGAGAATTGTATGGGCGTATTCCTAAGAACTCTTGCAGAACCAGGCACGTGTCCATGACCATAACGGACACATCAATGAGAACCTAACTAGGTCAGGGAGAATCATGTGAGATACATACTAATAGCTTACACAAAAGGCAGAACAGTTCAAGGACATCGAGTCTACTGGTCAGCTAGTAATATAAGTGTGTATCTTAAGGGAAGGTTCAAGGGTGAACACCTACCTATCCTATGCATGATTCAACTGCTGGATTTTATCTTAGTAGCTTGAAAATGATGGATCAATTTCCATTCATGTGGGGGATTGTTGGAAAATTATTTTATATAATTTCCAAAAAATGGGGTTTTCCCATTTTTGAGCACGACTTTCGAACTCTATATAATGTTGAAATGGAAAACCAATTATATATTCGTGTTCTCCTCCGTGATACCTTCGTTTTGGTATATTGCATGTCCAAAACGGATTAGAGATGAATGAGAAATTGTATCTCAAAGTGAGGTAGTTGGAATTTTTGTAACTGAATGTTTATAGCATTAAATCAGAGAATTAAAACTGATTTCAGTTTTGATTTTGATTAAACACAGAATTAAATTTATTTAATTCTTTTTCAGTTACACCTTGAGGAGACTTGATATCATCTAGTATAAATACAACCTCCATGTATCATAGTGGGATACCAATGAAAAGCTCTCCTTCTTCTCTACTAAAAACTTGCTTCATATTCATCCTCTTGCTACAACCAAGGTAGAATTCAGGCCTAGTAATGGTTCGCCAATCTTGAAGAATTGGTTTTGTTGTTGTATCCTGGGAAACAAACACCCTTTGCGGGCGAATTTGTTTTAAGGAAACTGTGTCAAAACACAGGCCTCAACTTTAGAAATTGATTTTGTTTCTTTCGTGTAATTCCGCTATATACTTTGCTAACACTTACATGGCACCGTCATTAGATGATAGACAAGATATCGCGGTGGTGGAAGTACCAAAGCTCGGCCAAGAAGCGGCGACTAATTAAGGCAATCAAGGAATGGGGATTACCGAAATCAAACATCACCCACGTGGTGTTTAGTACCTCGAGTGGCGTTGACATGCCTGGAGCTGATTACCAACTCACCAAACTCCTCGGTCTTGGTGCTTCAGTTAAACGTTTTGTAATGTACCAGCAAGGTTGTTTTGGAGGCGGCTCAGCCCTCCGTTTAGCTAAAGAGTTAGCCGAAAACAACAAGGGGGCACGCGTCTTGGTCGTTAGCTCTGAGATCACTGCTGTAACTTTTCGCGGGCCTGATGAAACCCATATTGATAACCTTATAGACCAGGCCTTGTTTGCTGATGGTGCAGCAGCCATCATAGTCGGGTCTGACCCTTTGCCGGGGTCGAAAAGCCACCCTTTGAGATTGTTTCTGTTGCCCAAACTATTGTTCCTGAGAGCGAGGGTGCAATTGATGTAAACTTTCGCGAGGCCGGGCTTATATTCCATCTCCGTGAAGATATTCCAAGACTTATCTGGAATAGCATTGAAAAGAGCTTGATAGAGGCGTTTCAACCCTTTGGCATCACCGATTGGAATTCGCTTTTTTGGGTTGGCTTAAGCCCGATAAGCTACGCGCCTCACGACATATGCTTAGCGAATACGGAAATATGTGGGGTGCTTCGGTCTTCTTTATCCTAAACGAAATGCGGCACTCTTCGGCTACAGACGGGCTGAATACTACGGGAGAGGGTTTACAGTGGCATGGGGGGTGTTGTTTGGGTTCGGGCCTGGGCTCACAGTCGAGACAGTGGTTCTCCGTAGCATCTCCATTTGATTTAATTTGGTGCTTATATATATATATATATATATATATATATATATATATATATATATATATATATATATATATAGGGGAGGGTTCAAACGAGAACTGTTTTTCGTACGAGAACTGCGAGAACCAATCTCAGCCGTTCCTTGGATATGGGAAGTTCATGGATGGAGAGCGTAAAGGGGATCAAGTGTGGCAAGGTGCATGTGAGGAATTCATGGGTGGGCAATAACATTAAAGGAGGAGGAATTGGATGGCTTAGATTGGTTCTCGCAGTTCTCGTACGAAAAACAGTTCTCGTTTGAACTTTTGCCTATATATATATATATATATATATATATATATATATATATATATATATATATATATATATATATATATATATATATAGAGAGAGAGAGAGAGAGAGAGATTGGATCAATATAGTCTCACCCCTTAAACATAGTCCCCAAAGTCCATTTATGGGCCCTTGATGGAGGGTTGAGATTTTAAAAAAAAATATTTCCGAATCATGTCGAGATTGGTTTTAAATTAAAGAGAATTTAAAAACGGGTTGAATGATATAATTTTCTTGCCTAAATTCTAAAAAACAAACGATTTATGGTTAATATAGGATTTGAGAGGTGGTTTTTTTTTAAAAAAATGGTAAGCTGGAAGAAGTCTCGTGAGTTTTGTTTTATATTTTTATGTACCATTTTTGCCCTTTCTCTCACTGTCACATGTCAGCACCATATGGAGACTTTAAGGACTATGCTTAAGGGTGAGACTATATGGATCCTTACCCTATATAGGGTTGAGATCTACTACAAAAAATGTTATGGTACTAAATGTAAGGAGAAATCTCAACCATAGGATCTTTCCAACAGTCAAAATAAAAAGTCAACAAAATACATAAATTTGGGATATTAAAAAAGTTAGAAAAGGGTAGAATGGTAAAATAAAAACTAGAAGAAACCATGAACAATAACAGAAACTCACGGTTAATCATCCCCTAAATACAACCATTTTCATCAAACCCATTTTCATTATCACCACCATCTCAGGCCAAATCTTAGGCCTGATGCACAGGTTACAACTACTTAATGCACAAAATACAATCATTTAATGCACAGAATACAAACCTTTGATTCACATATTTCATATAATGCACAAAGTACAACCATTTAATGCACAAAATAGAAAATATGCACAGTTTGTGTACATCTGATGCACATGAGACATGGTGGTGGTGGCGGCGGCGGCGGTGATGCATCGCCGGTGGTTCCGTCTTGAATCTGCCGTAGTGCAACGGCGGTAGTGGTGCAGAGGCGGTGATAGAGCATCGGCGGCGGTCATGTTGATTCTGCCATGTTGGTGGTGCAAAGGACGATTATGATTCGCGTGACTTCACAGGGGGCGACGGAGGGGATGCGTAGACGGCGGCAACTTCACTTGGGCGACGGAGGATGATATTGTGGTGGGCGGTTTGTGGTGGATAGCGAAGAAGGCGGCGGCGCAGGGATGATGGACGTGGTAGCGTGATCCACGACAACCATTCACAGATCTGATTTCATAAAGGCAACGGTGGCGGTCTTCTTTTTTATCTCCGGCGAAGTAAACGATGAAAGGGAGAGAATTACTGGATGGGTAAGGTGGTGAATGGCTGCTCTCGGTTGGGCGGCAGTCTTCTTCTTATCTCCGGCGAATGAAACGAAATTACGGGATTTTGGGGTGGTTTCATTTTTATCTCAACCGTATGAAATTAAAATTAGGAAACAAGGTTGCGGAAATAATTAGGAAATAAGGTGGCGGTGGTTATAAATTAAAAAGGAGTGGATTGAAATTTATGCCGTAAATTAAGGAATTAGTTTAGGATAATTAAATTAGCATTGTTAAAATACCTAAATTGTCCTTTTACAAAAATGGCACATGTCATTTTTAAAATGACATGTGTCGCCACCATGTTTCTCCTTACTCTTTGTACCATAAAATTCTTTTTACTTGATCCTGATTCCCCTATATATATATATATATATATATATATATATATATATATATATATATATATATATATATATATATATATATATAGGGTAGGGATATGGTACAAAAAATCTTATCATACTAAATGTAAGGTGAAATCTGGACCACAGGATCTATTTAAAAGTCAAACAAAAAATTAACTATTTTAACCATATTTTCGGAATTAAAAAAATACAAAAGGTTAATATGGTCAATTCATAAACCAAAAATAAAGGAAGCGTAAAACTTGGTTCTCATAACTGTTCCCGCCGGCCAAAATGTCAGGCCACTATATGATGCATAAAGTACAATATCCTATGCACAGAATACAAACTTTTGATTCACAAATTACATTTGATGCATAAAGTACAACACTTTAATGCATAGAATACACCCAATTGATTCACACATTACATTTGCTGCACAACTTACAAACATTCGATGCACAAAATACACCTGATGCCCAAACACGGGATGAACGGTGGCGGCGAAGGCGCAGCGGCGGTGGTGCAACGGCGGTGGTGTTCGGCGATGCAGCTTTACCATTTAAAAGAAAGCTAGAATCGTGAAACAGCGGCAGCGTCATGTGCATCACGACATCATCGTGAAACAGCGGCGGCGTCATGTGCATCGCGACAGCATCGAGAAAAGAATCGAGAACAGCGGCGATGCACAGTGAGACAACATCGAGAACGTCGGCGGTAGTGGTCCAAGCGGCGGTAGACAGTGGGTATAAAAGCGGCGACGGCGGTAGACGGTGGCTATAACAGCGGCGGCAGCAGTGTGGTCTAGGCGGCGATAACAAAACATGTAAGAGGAGGTGACGCAGATGTAGGGTTAGGGTTTACTAGGAGGAGACGACGCAGATGGAGGCGGGTGGTCGCCGTTGACAGCGATGAAGGTCGTCGATGACAGCGATGAAGGTCGCCGATGGATGCGTAGATGGAGGCGTAGGTTTGGGAAACGGGGGGGGGGGGGTCGCTAATTCTAGGGTTAGCAGAGAATAGAAACGTGGGGTGTGAGAGATAATATGGTGGAGAGAGAATTTAATATGTGTACCTATTATACCCTTTAACCAGAAATGCCAAGTGTCATCTTTTTCTTCCTCCTTATATTAAGTACTTTAATATTTTTTTTACTTGAACCCAACTCTATATATATATATATATATATATATATATATATATATATATATATATATATATATATATATATATATATATATACTTAATTACTACTTTTACATCTTCAAGTGCATGCGTAATAAAATCTTTATCTTATATAATTACGACTCAATTATATACATATAATATCATTCCAGTACATCATTTAGGTTCATTCCCATTAATTTGGAAATCACTAACAACAAACTGGTACAAATGTACACACCTTTTTAGTCATATTGACACGTATGATCATAAAGTTAGTACTTGGTCCATATGTGAGGAAATTTGTATGCTTTCCCCGGGTGGACTCGGTCGCTTGACCTGGGACCCGGCCCCTAAACCGGGTCAACATAAGCCGAGTTTTTAACTATTTCTGGTCCGGAGTGACCCGGCCGAGTTAGTGGCTGAATCGGTCGGACCGGTGTACATCGATCCGGTTTGCTAACTTTTTTATTAAAAAAAGACTTTTAACCCTAATCGGTTTTTACATATACTAAGTGATCGTGAGTTTGATGTGTACAATGCTACAATGTCTTAAAATATTAAATTTGATTTGATTATGAGTCTTTGACAATTGTTGTTTGAATTTCTATATTTTATTATTGTATGTTAGAACTTAATTATTGTGTTTAATTTGATGATATTGTAGGTTTATGTTTTATGTTTTAGTTTTTGTAGTTTATATATATTTATACACACATATATACATATATATAAAATAAAAAATAAAAAAAAACTATGAACCTGGATGATCCGCCGGTCGAAACGGTTGACCCGTGACTCGGTAAGGAGACCGAGTCAACTAAAAAAATCGGTTTTTAAAACATTGATAATGAGTTATTTATTCATGGTTATAATATTAGTTTAATACCCTCATACGTACGTAGATGATTTCATATGAAATTCATTAATCTTTTTTTCTCATTTTCAATCTTTAATTGTGATCATGCTTGTTTGTATAGTAAATCAGTAGTAGGGTATAAGTTGAAAGATTTAGGTGTTGTTTGATAAAATAAAATGATTTAGTACTGAATGATTCATAACTCTAAATGGTTCTATAACTCTGAATGGTTCAAAGTTCTGAATGATTGTTCTTTCTGAATAAAAAAATAGTGTTTGATAAAGCTTCTAAATGCATATGCTGAATGCTTAAAATTACCATATTAACCTTTCTATTGCAACCATATTGTTGATGACCAAATCACCGTTTATTAAATTACGATCAAGAACAAAATAAAATTACCATTTAACAATTTTGTAACATTCTGTAGAACTCGAGGCAACAAGAACATTGTGGAAATCCAAACAATTAACAAATTTCCATCAAGAAAAAAAAAGGAGAGATTGCCATATAGCAATTTTGTGACACGCTGTAGAAATCGAAGCATCAAGAACGATGTGGAAGTTCAAACTATTAACAATTTACCATCAAGAAAGTACTGATTTAGAAGATAAACTTTAAAATCGAGCCCTAGAAATCACATCTCCCACAGTCAAAATTGTCATCTTCTTCACCGATCAAAATCATCATCCTCTCGAGCCCAAATTGCATAATGTCGTTGATAATTTCGGCATCAACTATGATTTTCACCAATTGGTCTTCTTCTTCTATAATAGCTCAGCGACTATGGAGAAATCATTTGGATGGAGAGTATAAAGATATGGAAGATTTCTGGAAATTTCTTATGGAATTAGTGGTTGGAGAAATTAGTAATTGAAGAACCAGAATAACCATGGAAAACAGTTCACACGTTGAAGCAAAGGAGTATTATAGGGGTATGAGGGTAATATGGATAACGCTGAATCATTTGGAGAGCATATAACCATCTCCTAATGGCCTAGTGGGTAAGGCACTTGCTCCCCATAGGGGAGGTCAAGGGTTCAAGTCCCACTAGGTTTCAATTAGGGATGGCCACGGGGATGCTTCAGAAACGGCCACGGGTAAAACCGGTTAGACCGCGTACATCTGAGTCAAAAAGACTCGGCGCCCCGGGAGGAGCCCTAACCGGGAAAACTCCTTTTTGAAAAAAATTTTTGAAATTTGGAGAGCATATCCTCGATGAATCGGTCAGCACAAGAAAATTCGTTCAGCGCCATACCTTTTGTCTACCAAACATGCTGAATCTTAGCGATTCAGTTTTAGGTGCTGAACAGGTTTCATTCAGAGCCAAACAAACACACCCTTAGTTGGAAATTTTATACATAATTAATATGTGTTAGATGGTTATATATGGCTTTATGATTTATTCCATAATTCAGTACGTTTATTGTTTTATCTTATCAAATTAAAGAGTATAACACACGAATTAAAGTAAGTGAAGAAATACCATTTTTAGGATCTTTCAAACAGTCAAACAGTCCGGTTGTCCATTCCTGTCGATATTGGTAATACGCTGGTTGAGGTGGACACACCACCGGTGGTGGCTGCGGTGGTGGTGGTTGCTGATACTCATGATATCCGGATGCCTGGGGTTGTTAAACATATTGTGGTACGTGGATTTGTGGTTGTACATAAATCTGTGGTTGTATATAAATCTGTGGTTGGCCAGTACTATTATTACCTTGTTCTTGCAGCTGAGGCTCAGAATCTTGATACAAAGGTTGAAGTGGTGTCGCTACATGGGTTGGTTCGGGTTGATGGTTATGAACCGGTGGCTCATCGTTGTCGTTCATAGCTGAATATTCACCGACTTGTCCCATTGTAAGACCACAGGAGATCTTAGGTCTGGTGGTGGTTAGTGAATTATGTTGGTAGTTTCCGGTGCCTCATTTAGGGGTGGTTGGTTTGATGTAGGTAGCCTAAATTGGGTGAGGTCCAACTTGGCTTCTGGAATTTATTTGGTGGTGGTTGGTGTTTAGTAGTGGTAGACGGTGGTGGTTTGATTTAGGGTGATTCGGTTTTTTTCTGGTGGATGTTGGTGGTGGGTGGCAGTAGATGGCGGTAAAGATAATTTAACCACTATTAGTACTTTAATAGTAATGTTGGTTTCTGACTACTAATACATGTAGACTGGTAAAACTACTGATGAAACGCAGGCCTATCGAGCCAACGCCAAGGAGAAGTTTAAAGAATAAAAAATGTTTTGATTATAAGCTTCACAGCCGTGAAGGATCTCCACAGGTCGTGAAGCAGAACACCCACACGAGTGCTCAGTGCTCCGTCACAAGTCGTGGAACCTTAGTGGTTCACAGGTCGTGAAAGGCCTTCACGGGTCGTGAAGAGATAGCTTAAGTGACACTTTATTTTATTGGACCTTTATGTCAGTCCAATCAAATTAAACTTTGAGGCCAATCGTGAGCAGTTCAAAGGGACTTTTTGAGGTATATTTAAGGGAACCACTTTACCTCCTTCTCTCTTACCAATTGCAAAAACGACCTAAAGGTGAGCTCAAATAAAGAGTGTTGTTAGTTCATTTGTAAGGTTGGGCAAGAGTGTTGTAAGGCTGCTCTAGTAGTGGTTCTAGAGGTGAAGCTCGCTACTAAGGGGTGCTAGCACATTGTGACTATCATAACTTAGGTGGACTTTCAAAAGGGTGGTAGGCCTTTTGTTAACCAAGATTATCTCATCTCTTATCCTACAGCCAATTCTAGAGGGTATAATTCTCTCCCTTTGTTGCTTTTCTTGGTGCATGTAAGTAGTAGAGATAACACCATTGGAATTTTGTTGTATGTATGTGTACTTTGTTTTAATTGCTTGCATACGTGTTTTATTGTTGCTTTCGCTGTGTGTGCGCATATATATGATGTTCCAACAAGTCATTAGGTGATTATTATGATTTTTATATTTGTATAACAATTTATTAATAATATACTGAGCTAATAATGAACATTTTAAATAAATAAAAGCTAAAAAAATAAATTAGGAAGAAAAAGGTATTTCTGTCTTTTCAGCCACGCCAAGGACTAATATTAATAAAACTGTGGCTGTGGACCAATGTTATAATTTTAAAGTATTAGGGCTAAATTTGTGATTTCGTAAAAATAACAAAGGCCAAAATGTAATCTAACTCTTTAATCTATAATTCTATTTGAATTACTAGTAGGTAGAGTAAATTATACTCTTGCTGGTTCTTATTCTTTTGAAATTACATCGTCGGTCTATATGATTCACATAATGTTTCATTTTAAGAAATAACTATTTTACCCTTTAAGAATCGTTCGAGATTTAGACTTTCTTTGTTTTTTCAATAAAGTCTTATTTTAAATAAACGTCTGCGAACATATATATCTTTCTAATAAGCTTGTTTGTTTATTCAAATACATTGTCTGTGCTCTCACAGATGTTTCTAATAAGTTTTTCTGTTTTTTGACATATATAAGACCTTCCGTCTTATTTTTGATTCTTTTGAGAAGCTAAAAACTACATCTTTTTTCTGCAGACCTTCTCAGACTTAGGACATTTGAACCATAACTTCTCTCTTGAAGACATGAAATAAGTCATAAGACATTTATGTTTTTAAAATCAAACAACAACGTAGTATCTCCGTTGTCCTCCATGTTTATCAATGTTTATAGGAGACAATCAAATTCAACAAAAACAAATGGAAATGAGTAATTACTGATAAGATAAAGTATCATTAAATTATCAATGAGTCAACAAAGAACCAGTCTTGAAATCAAACACCAAACTAAAGTTTATTATAAACCATGATGATGTGTTTACACAAATATGACCTAGATATTAGAAGAGAATGAACATTGACAGTCGGAAGAACTGGACAACATATTTGGATTTGGAAATGAAGAAGTGGAAGATGATGATAATGCAGAAATAGATGCCAAATGATAAAGACGTGGCGAAATCTTGTTAGATCAACGAATTGGATTCCTTCTGCAATCGTGTAATTCACTTTCCAAATTCGTTATTTCGATCCTCTAAGCCTTGGTAACACGAAATTCGAATTGGGATAATTGCAAAAGTAATAATCTTAATCTTAGGCAAAGATCAAGATCAAAACCAGAGAGAGAAGTATGTATTTCGAATTGTTCTATTTGTTTCAAAATTCAAATTCGTATATCTGATCAAAACCAGATTACGGAGGTTAAAAAGTTTGAAACTTTACAATGAGAACCCTTTAAAATCGAGAAATTCCCCTTGAAACACACGTACAAATTTCATTACACTAAATGAACTGGTAACACTAAAATCACCAACAAATCTTCACCATCTGATTAATTTAAACAAAGGTCAAAAAGTGTTCTTGTTCTCTTTTCAAAGGTGTTTTCACTTGATCAATCTAACACTCTCTCTCTCTATATATATATACGGTTCAAAACAAAGAGTTAGTTCATTCAAAAAGCCTGATTGGCACATGCATATACATGATACATGTATATAGAGAGAGAAACTTTTCTCTCTCTCGAAGTAGACATAGACTTAAATGGTCGCAATTTATAATTTTATCTCATGGTTTGGTAGCCAGGGGGAACCATTCCGTGTTGCCGTTGCATGTTTTGATTCTGGCTGACGTTCATCCATCCTGCACAGTGCACGAATTGAAATCGTTATTTTATCATTAATTTTGTCCATTTTTATGCAGCTTTGCGTATTAAATACTTTTCCTTCATCACGTTAATTTTCAAAATGTAATGAATAAACTACATTTTTTAAGAATTTTTATTTAATTTGAGTAACTGATACTGGAAATTAACAAGAAAAGGCAAGCAGCGATGTGGACCCTATATTTAATGCATCTGGATTTGCAGTTTCAAGACTTACGATTGGTCGGTAAGTATATATTAATATAATGTATATTGGTTATAACAATTACTTTTAAATATTTGAGCAAATTTATATGATTACAATCTCCTAATTATTTAAGGACAATGATTACCGGATTAAAAAAAGGTAGTGTGTTTTTTAGAAAATATAATCACAATTCATTTATCATAATATATTTTTTGATAATTATTTTTTAATTAGTTTTCAGTTTTTCATACATCCGTAGTCCTTAGACAGTGGTATATGGTTATCAAAATCTATTATTTAATTAGGACCAGTTAATATAATCTTTTTTAGATTACTTAGCTGTAAATAAGGATTCTTAATTAAGAAAATTAAGTATTAAATCAAACATCAATTACTTTTATACAAGTATCTTTAATTAATTAAGTAACAAATTATAAGTACGTACTTGTATATTTGTTTCCAAAAAAATTTCATGTACGTACGTATATATATATACTTACCGGCAGAAGGATTCAAACCCCTATTATTAAGCTCCCTGTATTCTTGACAAAGGGCACAATACTCGCAACATAAATGAGTTATACAGTCGGGTGCAGGTGTCTCGTCGAGACCGAAATGGCCTCTAAGTTTCCCACGGTATGTGAAGGAATATATGCATGGGCAAGCGATGCATAAAGCAATTGTCGTGTAAATACATCCTGCTGTCTCACATGCTGCATGCATGCAGATCGAATACATATATATATCAAAATGAAATATCATATTAATTAATTAATTAATTAGAAGATGAGTACGTAAGTTGTATCTAAGATCAGCAATATTCTATAGCTTACACGTTCTTCCATTGTCGATTATCTCAGCAATTTGTCCAAATGTCACGCATGGACAACACAAAGTAATGATAGCTGAACATGAAAAGAGACGATCATGTGTGTTACAAAAAACTCTTTTAGATAAGTAAACACTAGATTGGATAAGTTTAATATAAAGATTAATTTAAACAAATCATTACTCATTAATATTTTTTTACATAAGTTTAATATAAATAAAATTATAATTAAATAATAATGCTTCAATAATTATTTTAGGATAACCTATTTATCAAGTTTTATAATTAATTAGGGGTATAAAGGTAAATTAAATTAGAATTAATTTCGAGTGATAACAACTAGCAGGTAAATTAACTAATTAAGAATTCAAATGGGTTCTATTAAATTAAATCTTTTATATTTATTGCAATTGAAAATTAGTTTATTATTTTTTACTCCTATTTGTTTATTTTTATTTGTTATTCGAAAGGTTTTTAAGGAATTAAATATTGTGTATATATATAACATTAATATATAATTCGGTAATAATCAAAATATTAGTGAAGAAAACAGAACGTGTTTTTATATATAGCACACTTAATATGTGTTGCATTAATTCTTTTTTAATATAAAAACCACAAAAAAGATTAAAAGAATAAATGATAAACCATTTGGACCCCTTAATAATCTAATTTAACTCTATTTTTTTTTAACAGCAAAAGGGCTGCAAGAAACATGCTTTGGCATGGCCATCACATGAACTTGCAGACCCTAATTTGACTATGTTGATGTGATGTATGTGGGTGTATGACCTACATTGAAAATTATAATTGATTTAGATGACATGTTTAAAATATAAGAGGGAGGGAGTACAAATAGTAATACCCAGAATAAATCAAAGAATTATATAATCATAGCAACAATAATGAGTTAATGATATAGAGAAGAAAAATAAATTGTTATATAATGATGAAGATATATGACCTATGATCGATAACACAAGGGACAATTTAAGTTTGAACGATGCATACTTAGACAGAAGTTTGAACGACGGCCCTGATTTGGGCTAGCAACAAGATCTTGTTTATAAAGAATTACGTACCCACAAGATTACATATGAAATTCTTTAATTCTTAGTTCTTATTTTCGATCTCTGTGATCAGCGCTTGTTTGTATAGTAACTGAGTAGTATAAGTTAGAGGATTTAATTAGTAGGAAATTTTATACATAAATGTGTTAGATGGCTATATATATGTGGCTTTATGATTTATTCCATATCTCAGTATGTTTACTGTTTTATCTTATCAAATAGTATAACACACGAACTAAAGTAAACTAGTGAAGAATTAAATACCATTTTCAGGATCTTCCAAACAGTCAAACAGTCCAGTTGTCCATTCCTGTCGATACTGGTAATACGCTGGTTGAGGTGGACACCCCACCGGTGGCGGCTGCAGTGGTGGTGGTTGTTGATACTCATATGCTTGGGGTGGTTGAACACATTGTGGTACGTGGATTTGTGGTTGTACATAAATTTGTGGTTGTATATAAATCTGAGGTTGGCCAGTACTATTATTACCTTGTTCTTGTAGATGAGGTTCAGAATCTTGATACAAAGGTTGAAGTGGTGTCGCTACATGGCTTTGTTCAGGCCGCTGGTTATGAACCGGTGGCTTATCGTTGTCGGTCATAGCTGAATATTCACCGACCCGCCCCATAGTAAGACCTCAGGAGAGTACAATCAAGAGCTCTCTTGAGGCTGTATACTGGTTTTGGAATTAAATGTAGTTACTAATTAGCTTTTATATATTTTAACATCAATGTCAGTAGATGTATTGGTCACTATTTCTGCATATACAACAAGGTCGTCGCTATCACTCATATCTGTTACAATGGCCGGCAGATGATTGAGAGAAGACAAATTAAGACGACCAAATGTGTTACACAAGAGTCTATATATTCTCTTGTTATTAACGTCTACAGATTATCGTTTTTTTTAATTGATTTTTTCTATATTAGTTGTTTCCTGGCTAGCTAGCATGCATATATGTTTTGGCCAAATAAGGTCTTCAGTTAATTATGTTAATTAATTCTGTCAGTAATAATCTAATTAACCAAGTAAAAGTATCCACAAGAAGTATAATATTAGATAGGATGGGGAGAATTATAACAGACTTTAGTAACATTTTGTTAATTGAGTTAATTTGTGCACCTGATTTAAGTTTGTATTTCTGTGTAGCATTAAGTGGCAGGTCCTGGAGACTAATTAACAAGATTGCAAATTTTGATATATTATAAGTTGATAATTAATTAATTAGATCATGTTGTGCATGTTGGCAGCATGCATGGAAAATACCTAATTAAACAGGTATGTTTTGACGTGATTCAATGAATTAAAATATTAAATCATAGAAGTTGATTTAAAAAAGATCTGCAGTTAAGATAAAAATTGGGTGAAATTGGTTTGATAAGACAGATTTATTGTAAAGAAAAATGGTGATTGGATGGTGAATAAATTGGAAAAGGCGGCAAGTTTACTTTCAAACATAAATTACCAAATTGGTGGTCAAAGTTGACTTCAAAAGTCAATTGAAGATGAATTTTGTTGATTTTTTCAAAAGCTAACATAATTGAAACTAATAAATAAATATTATGTGTTGTTAATGTTCTTTTCTCTCCTCATATATACATGTCACGTCAATATATTATCCCTTTTAAAACATCACAAATACCAAAGTATCTGGTGTTTAAGGTGTCTCACAAGGTTGTGAGTTCAAGTCCTATGGACAAAATGGTATAGATTTAGGGTTAGATTAGAGGGTATGTGTGTTTAGCGGTTAAAAAAAACATCACAAATACCGAGGAGAGCAATAATCCACCTATAAATATTACACCGCTGTTAATTAAACACAAGATTGCCTTGTCTACTTATTTTGCATAATATCCCCTAAAAAGGAACTCAAATAAATACTCTCTTCTGAAAAGTAAGAAATACATACAACTACCATTAAGCAACAAACCAGAACATGTTTGGATTCTATTACATGTACACAGGAAAAATCATCTGATACTATTTAAATACTAGACAAATTCATACAAAAATATAAAAACATTAGACAAAATTCATACAAAAACTTTATATTAGACAATAATTCATACAGGGAGAGAGTCTATATATTGATGGTTGCGTCCCACAGTCTAAGGAGCCCGTTACGGCCACCACTGCATATCCTTTTCCGCTCAAGATCTGAAGCCACACATCTTACCTGCAAACGTGAAGTTTCTGATATCTCAGTGACCGATTTTATAAAATAAAATAAACATCACATTATTTATGAAATTTAGTACCCTCAACTCACTACAACATTACCCATCCTCCTCTGTAGGGTATGAGGAGGTAGCATTAAATTTTGAATACTTGCGAAAGATGATAAAATCAAGAATTAGGCTTAAAATGCTTTTCGAGATATTATTATTTACTTTCCTCAACTACTAGACAAATTCAAACAATTATATTGAGATTATATACTTCAGTTTTTGTTGAGTCAAATTATTTTGTATAAAAGTTTGAAGCATTTAAAAGAAAGAGAATCATACATACCATTGCTACTGTTTTTTGTGGTGTTCTGTAAAGCTGCCATGTAGAGATTTTTGAAGGAGTGCCAGAAAATCCGGTGTGAGGGCGATGAAAGAGAGACATTGTATTATCAGCAGCTCCGATTCCTAACCAATTTTCCCCGGCATTAATCGATAAAACAGCGCCTCCATGGATTGTCACATTTTTCGAACTTTTCAATCCTCCTGCAAAATTTTCAAAAAGATTATTTGTCTCATGTGTCTTTTTGTCATGTTTTGGTAATTATAGTTGACGTTCTAATTTGGTAATTTCAGTACAAAGCGACGTGGTAAAAATGAGTGATGTTGCATAAGTAAAAATATGCATGGTCATTTTTATAGTAAGAATAACCCTTTTCATTTATACCTTGCATAATACCAAAAAAAAGCCTCATGTTTTTTTGTCCCATTTTGGTAATTATACTTTGTGTTAATTTGGTAATTTAAGCACAAAATGACTGGTACAAACGGTTAAAGAAGAGACGTGGCATGAGGAAAATCTGCCATGTATCATCAAATTTTGCTTTAATTACCAAATTAATACATGAACACAAAGTATAAGTATCAAAATCGATAAAAAAAAGTATAATATTCTTGAAGCAACGTTATAACTGATTATAAGAAATTTTAATCATAATCAGTTTAAGAATACACTAGAAAGTAGAAACTGATTATTGTATTTTAGACTCACGATCAGTTTTAGGGATGAGCATGGTGCCAGACCGGTACCGATTTTACCGAGTACCGAATTTGGTCCAAACTCCAAAGGAGGTACCTAATACCGTACGGAGTATTTATATTTATATACGGTATTGATACCAGTACCGAGTACCTATTTTACCTAGTTGGTTCGGTACTAGTCCCAAATACCAAGTCCCAAGTGCCGATTTAGCAATATTCCAAGTACCGGGTACCGAACCAACAAGTCTAACTCGGTATTATCGGGACTTACGCTCACCCCTAATCATTTTACAGTTTACACACATCCAAATACAGCCTCAAATCTATTATCGAACTTCAGCTGTGAAGTAACTAAAACATTATAACCGAAGACAATAGGAAGATATCAACTATTCTCACCATCCTCGTCTTCCCAGAACCTGACTAAGCCATCACTTGAACCTGAAAAGTAATAAGTTAATTATTTGGAGGGTTAAATTTCGAAAAGATATATAGCAAGGTACTAATTTTGTCTCGTGTAAGTATGAATGGTTAATTCGGGTTACGTTTTAGTGCCAATGGATCAAATGACAAAAAAAAAGAACAAAAGAGTAGCTGAAATGAAATGGACAAACAGGTCAAAAGTTGCCCAAACTATAATTTTAGTGCATCAAAGTCCTAAATCACTTTAATTAAATAAATTTAAGGGACAATATATAAAGATGCCACCTAACTATTTAAACTTGAACTTTTTCATTACACACAAATTATACAAGATTTTACAATACGGAGATAGAGTGTTTCAAGCCAAGGAATACTAAAAAAATTACCTATTTCATCAGTTACCTGACTCACCCGTCCAACCCATTTTGTCACTATTAATATATTGGCTGGAGCAGTATCAATGAGAAAGATTAAATACAAGAATTACAAACCTGTTATTACTCCTTTATCTGACTTTGAATACTCGACGCAAAGAACTGGGCCTGCATGGCAAGCCAATACAGCATCACATGTTCCTCGAGAGATGGACCACATTCGGGCAGTCCAATCATCACTACCAGTTATTATAGTGTCCCCAACCATTCTTATAGATCTACACAAAATCATACACTCATAAATCTAGTAATCATCAATACTCATTATTTAAATGGCCAAAATACAATTTTTTAAAGGCGGCCAAAATACATATTAATATCCTGTACCCTAAACTTGGATAAGCAGATCTTCCTGAACCACTAAAGTTTCGGTATGGATACTAGAAATAGAAAAAATGGTCAATTGCGGCATGTAACTACATCTACTACGGCATTTTTGGACCAGATGCATGTCAGATTATAAAAAAAATTTAAAAGTAAGTCGAGTAAAAATATGTCACCAAGTTAAGTGGCTCGAGGCTAAAAGTAACCTCTTTTGGAAGTTCAGCATCATGTTGCACCTTTTATACTTCAGATAGTAGAATACATGTTACTCTCATTAAATTGAAACTAGAAGTCACTTAAAAATTTGTGACCGAGTTAAGTGAGCTAAGGCCTAAACTTAACCAAACTTTGATTGTTCAGAGTAGTAGAGGACATACTAGCAAGTTTCAGGATACTAAATTTTTTCACAATTTGGCTTGTTTAGACGTGTTAGTATATTTAAGCTCACCTGATCCATTTGGAATGTCCTAAAAGCTTGTGCATTTGTCGACCTGACCGAATGTCCCATATGTTTGCAGTTCTGTTAATTGAATCAAACAACATTGTTAGTATTTTGAAGCTAGGGTTAAAAGAAAACATCTATGTAACATCCCGAAATCCAAAAGCGATAATTCAATAAGATATGGAGTATGTCTGGTGATGAATAAACGAGTAATGTATTCTGCACAAACTCAATGAAGAAATATGCATTAGTGTGCCATTATAAAAAGGGTGCCAAATTTCTCATAGTTGAAGTCGGGCTTTCAAGCAAATTTAACTCTAGTCATTTGATGGTTTGACCTACTTTGATAAAGAGTACAACGTTCTTTTAATCTATGGCCAGATTTTTCCTAGAAGTTAGAGGTGTGAAACCTCATTTTCGGTCTCCATTTGATGGTGTGTGTGGGTGGATGAGTGTTTTAGAGAGAGAGAGAGAGAGAGAGAGAGAGAGAGAGAGAGAGAGAGAGTAAGAACAAAGCTTGGAGAATGGTGATTTTAGAGGAGGCTTTAACAATTTCTTCTCAAATTCGTCTTCATATAAACAAGCAAATAGCTAACAGCATGAACTTAAAGCTTTAATTTTCAACACTAGGGCATAACATCTAGATATAAAATACGAGTTAGGTGTCATTTTCAGGTCGTTATAAGTTGATTGTCTCGTACTAGTGGTAATTACTTACAAACAAAAAGATGTTAGTTTTGTCAACGGAATCTAAAAATGTTTATTTCGTCAAACTTAAACCGTTGTGATAAATGTACAGATTAGGTAGTGTGTATGTGTGTGTGTGTGTGTGTGCATCTTTGCCTTTAATTGAAGAAAGAAAAAGAAAAAAATAAACCCAACACACTCATCTTGCAACATTAACAAAATAGCATAAATTTACATACGCATCTCTTCCAGCAGCCGCCAGTACTCCAGTAGAATCATCATATTCCATGCAAAGAACAGCACTAGAGCAACGACCCACAGTAGCAACACATGTATCAGTTCTTACATCCCACATTTTTACAGTTCCATCATAGGCAGCAGTCAACACACGCTCCCCGGAAAGCATCCGAACACAACTCACCTGCAACCATGAATATTGGATTCATATATGAATGTAATACTTGTGAAATTAAAAAAATCTCACTCAAATTAAATAAGAGCTATTACATGTTCAAAGGAAGCATGTCAAATAAAAAAAATAAAAACAAAGATAACTAAATAAGAGAAATCATCATGTACATTAAATTTATTTATGTATAAGAACCTAATGTATACAATTGAGTTCAAGAATGTCTATAAGATTCCTTAGTCCTTACTGTATACCTTGAGATGCCATAATCTTTTACACAAGCACTTAGTTTTAGTTCATTCCTTTCTACATTTGTTCTTTACAAAGTTAACATCTTTCATATGCTTTTGTACGAACCACTGCTTCTTATAAACATGAAGGACGTGGTTTTTCAATATCAAAATGCAGTTTGAATAGGGTTATGTAATTACCATGGATTTAATTGGTGTCAGTTCTGTCTCCTGACCATGAGTGTCATATATGAAAAAGCAAGACAGATAAATATACCATATTTCAAAAAAAATTCTCAATTACTATTTAAGAAAAAGAAAGTTTAATCTACATATATATACTCAAACAATCATATCAACTGCATAACATTTGTGATGTTTTAATCAACTTAGCGAACATAAACAGTCAATTTGGGACATAAGGATGAGCATTACAACAATGTGACGAAAAGAATACCGATCTCGACCATTGGTGGTTTATGTTAGGTAACTTAACCAAATGCAAATGATGTAATCAATATGATAATGAGAGTTTAATCATTTCACAAATAAAATACATTCGTTTGGGTAACTTAACCAAATGCAAATGATGTAATCAATATGATTGTGAAATAGGAGAGCCGAGAACCAGATACGTATTCTCATTAATTAAAAAATAGGGTACAGATCATAATAAATATATATACTAAACAACTATGACCTATATACATAATAAGTCCCTATACTATACAATTATATCGATTCACAGTTTTAACACTCCCCCTCAAGCTGGAGCGTATAGATCATAAGCACCAAGCTTGCCATATATATCCTCAACCCGTGGGCCTCTCAAGGCTTTAGTAAACCCATCTGCCAATTGATTATTCGAGTTGACGAACTCTGTCACGATGACACCTTGAAGGAGCTTGTCTCTGATAAAATGACAATCAATTTCGATATGTTTAGTTCTCTCATGAAACACTGGATTGGAAGCGACATGAAGGGCAGCTTGATTATCACAAATAAGTTTCATCTGAGGCACTGGACAAAACCGAAGCTCTTCAACAAGTTGTTTAATCCAGAGGAGTTCACAAGTTGCATTAGCCATAGCGCGATACTCTGCTTCTGCACTTGAACTTGCAACTATTGTTTGTTTCTTGCTCTTCCAGGAAACTAGGTTCCCACCAAATAGAACACAATATCCAGAGGTTGAACGTCTGCTAAATGGACATCCTCCATAATCTGCATCTGTATAACAGGTTACCTCTGTGTTTCCTTTGTTCTCATATAATATGCCTTTCCCTGGAGCTCCTTTGATATACTTCAAGATCCGAAGAGCTGCTTCCCAATGGGTATCACACGGAGCATTTAAAAACTGACTTACTATACTTACGGCAAACGAAATGTCCGGTCGTGTTACAGTAAGATAGTTAAGTCGACCAACTAGTCTCCGATACTTCCCTTGATCAAGTAATAACTCCCCCTGACCCGGGAGAAGTTTCACGTTAGGATCCATTGGAGATTCTACCGGTTTGCAATCAGTTAGATGAGCTCTAAGATGTCCAGAGCATACTTTCTCTGAGATATGAAGATTCCTTCTTTAGATTTTGCAACTTCAATACCCAAAAAGTATCTAAGTTGGCCCATATCTTTTGTCTGGAAGTTTCTGAACAGGTGGTCTTCCAGTTGCCGAATTCCTTCATGATCATTTCCTGTGATTACAATGTCATCAACATATACAACCAAATAGACACATCTTGCCCCCGTAATACGATAAAACGTGGAGTGCTCAGCCTCACTTTGCTGCATTCCAAATTCTTGCACCACAACACTGAATCTTCCAAACCAAGCCCTGGGAGATTGTTTCAACCCATATATTGACTTTCTCAACTTACAAACAAGTCCAGACTCCCCCTGAGCAACAAACCCAGGTGGTTGCTCCATATAGACTTCTTCTTGTAAATCACCATGGAGAAAGGCATTCTTAATATCTAGCTGATGAAGAGACCAGGAGCGCATAGCATCAATGGAAAGGAGAAAGCGAATTGTGGTCATTTTTGCAACTGGGGAGAAAGTATCAGTGTAATCCAGACCAAATTTCTGGGTATAACCCTTAGCAACTAGTCGAGCTTTGAGCCGATCAAGTTTGCCATCAGGGCCTACCTTTGGTGTAAATATCCATCTACAGCCAACTTTAGATTTACCTGGGGGTAAAGGAACGAAATCCCATGTTCCGTTGGTATGTAACGCAGACATTTCATCCATCATTGCCGTCTTCCATCCTGGATGGGATAAAGCCTCTTCAACCGTTTTAGGAATATGGATCGAATCAAGGCTTGCAACACAGGCGGAGAAAGTAGGTGATAACCGATCATAGGTAACATAGTTGTATATAGGATAAGGGTTAACAGTGAGCGCTTACCTTTCCGAAGGGCAATTGGTGGAGTATCTTGAGCAGAACCATGAGTGGATGAATGAGTCGAGGAAGGGGATGAGTCAGAGGGAACTGCTGCAGGAGTGGTCAGATCATCCACTGTGTCATTTGAGGGTGGAGGGAACGACCGGCTGCGACGCTGATACGTTTTTAGAGGAGTCGGGTGAGTAGGCGAAGAAGTAGTGGTGTGTGGAATAGGGTCGGGTGGGAATTCAGGAGGGATGACACGGCTGGGAACCGGGAGGACCTCATTGACAGTAGTAGATGGAGGAGAATCCGGGGAATAATAGAGCTCATGGTCAAAGAATGTAACATCAGCGACCATAAAGTATTTCCGGAGGGTAGGAGAATAACACTTGTAACCTTTTTGGAGACTAGAGTACCCTAAGAAGACACATTTGATAGCCTTAGGGAAGAGTTTGTCTCGACCAGGTTCTAAAAGGTGAACAAAACATATAGAGCCAAAGGGATGCAAAGGCAGGTGATACGGGGTTTGGTTGGGATGTAGAAGAGAAAAAGAAGTTTTGTTCTGTAGAACTGATGACGGCATTCTGTTTATTAGATAACAAGCTGTCATGACCGCATCAGCCCAGAAAGGATGAGGAAGATTACTATGTAATAACAAAGTACGGGTGGTTTCAATTAAGTGACGGTTTTTCCTCTCGGCTATTCCATTTTGCTGTGGGGTATGAGGACATGAGGATTCATGTAACATGCCCTTAGAAGCCATAAATTCTTGAAATGGCTGAGAGAAATATTCCAGAGCATTGTCACTTCGTAAAACACGAATAGTTTTGCCAAATTGAGTGTGTATCTCAGTACAAAATTGTTTTAATATAGCAAATAGATCAGTACGACTTTTCATTAAAAACAACCATGTAGAACGAGAATAATCATCAATAAAAGTAACAAAATACTTGAAACCCAAGTTTGAACAGACTCGGCTAGGACCCCACACATCAGTGTGAACAAGAAAGAAAGTAGACTCAACCCTATTATTAATACGTTTAGGAAACACAGTACGAGTATGTTTTCCCAACTGACAAGACTCACAATCTAAGGACTCCAAAGATGACAGACTTGGCACAATCTTCTTTAGCTTGGATAGAGAAGGATGGCCATAGAGATGGTGCAGATACTGAGGTGAGATGGTACTGGCAGCAGTGGAGTGATGAGAACCACCTAAGTAGTAGTGTCCTTGTGACTCATGCCCTTCTCCAATCATCCGTCCCGTCCTCAGGTCCTGTAAGAAAACAGAAGTAGGGGTGAATATCACAGAACATACATGTGATTTGGTAAGACGACTGACAGAAAGTAAGTTAAATGGGCTCTTTGGAACAAATAAAACAGAATCCAATGACAACGAGTTGCTCGGATTCGTTGTACCTATACCCTCAACAGTCGTTTTATTTCCATCGGCCACAGTAATAGGTGGTAAAACAGTAGAACAATTCAACTGAGAGAACAAAGATTTGTTACCACATAAATGATCAGTTGCACCAGAATCAATTATCCAGGATCTCATAGAATGGGTTACAAATGCAAAAGAAGTACCCATATGGCTAGTAGCCGTGGGAGAAGGTATCTGTGCAGCTCGGAACCTCAGGAATGCTTCATAGTCAGAGACAGACATGTTGATGGTTTGTGTAGAATCGGTGACATGCACAGAACTGGCAGGTGGAGCAGATGAAGACGGGGGAGCTGCTGGACGTCCATGTTTCTTCCAACATTTGTCTTCGGTGTGACCTAGGCGTTTGCAGAAGTCACAAGGACGCTTGTTGTTGCTCTTCTTTGAGACAGCTGCAACAACAGTTGGATTTGCAGCAAATGCAGAGGGATTGGAAGAGGGACCCGTCGTATTCCCCGCCATGTTAAGTAGTCGGCGAAAAGTGTCTTTCATAGTTGGTGTGGAGGAGCCGGTGAGGATTTGATGTCGAGCAGACTCATACTCTGGTTTAAGACCAGATAAAGCAGCAACCATAAAAAAACGTTCCCGTTGGATAGTTTGCTCCGTCTTTGAACTTACAAAGGGCATTAGTGCATCAAATTCTTGCATGAGAGCTCGGACCTGACCCAAAAAAGATTCCATACTGTCTGTCTGTTTCAAGTGTTGGATATTGTGAACAACTGTGTACAGCCGTTGAATATCATTAGTGTAACATTCTGATGCTTCGGTCCAGACATCATAACACGATTCGAATGGACGAAATAACTGAATAATAGATGAATCAATAGATTGCCATAATAAGTTGCAAAGTTGAGCATCAACTTGTTCCCACTTAGGACGGTCTTTTTCTGCATTATCAGTCACCCGTTTGGTTAAATGATCGCTACGGCCTTGACCTTTAAACCACATCTTAACTGAGGCTGCCCATGATACATAGTTAGCTGACCCATTTAGTTTTTCTGAAGTAATTGACTGATTTCCCATAAAAAATGATTGTGTGGTTGTTGGAGGATCAATAACATCACCCATGATACAAAAATAATGGCAAATGGCTTGAAACAAACAGGAAATGGTGCAAGGCCACTGAAATGGCGTCAAGCAAACAGCAAATGGCTTGAAACAAACAGCAAATGGCGCAAGGGTTGAAATGGCTTGAAAGCAAATGGCTGGAAGCAAATGGCTTGAAATAAATGGTTGGAGTAGCGTACGCAGTTAGGGCAAACCTCGACAGTCGATAGGGATAGACGTCAAGAAGCAGAAACCCAAAACCAACAATCGATAATGAACAAACAAAAAATCAAACACAATCACAATTGATTAGCACATGGGTACGCTCAGTTGATACGTACGCACAAAAATATTAATCGATCCAAAGGTGATTTACGACTGTAGCAGAAAGAAACAATCGATGATGGGTACGCCCTTGGAATGTCAAACACAATCGGAGAGATACACGACTGTTTGATACGAAGCTTCCGAAACTGATAACGGCAGCGGAAAAAAAAACGAGCGAACGTAGGGTTTACGTCGGCTCTGATACCATGTGAAATAGGAGAGCCGAGAACCAGATACGTATTCTCATTAATTCAAAAATAGGGTACAGATCATAAGAAATATATATACTAAACAAGTATGACCTATATACATAATAAGTCCCTATACTATACAATTATATCAATTCACAGTTTTAACAATGATGATGAGAGTTTAATCATTTCACAAATAAAATACATTCGTTTGGGTACATGACTAGAAAAACTGTAGATATAAAAGTACATAATTTTCTAACTAGCCTGTATGAAATTGGTTTTCAGAATGAACCTTTCAGATTTTAATAATTAAATAATTCAAATCCAAAACAATATGAAATTCCGGAAGGAGAAAAAAAACCATATATCCATTTGTTCGAGGACAGAAACAATTATAAGAATCAAAAGTCAGACAATGGTTGTAACTTTGTACTAGATGTGGTATCTTTGAACCATTAAATTACTCATAAATTGATTCTGGTTAATGTGTTATGCTTTTTATCTCTACACGTCAAAGAGGTGAAATTAAGAAAAGATAATAAGTAGTAAGCTTAAAAAGATATTGATAAATGAGCCAAACGGGTCAGAACTCACACAAGCGTGTAATATTGATATATAAATCATTTTATTGAAAAAGTTAACTTGTTGCTAAAATAGCATAATGTTTTAGTATTTTACATACTAAGTATTCACCCAAAAAGAATTCGATTGTGTGTCCATACCACTTCGACCCTTACAAAAAATTACAACTTTGACCATGAAAAACATTTTTGAAAGTCAAGATGTATAACCTCAGCATCATGGCCCTTGAGCTCTTCTAGAAGCTGTGTTGTCTGTTTATCCCAAACAAGCACATAGTGATCATCAGATCCTGAAACAATTTTTCCTCGATCAGAACTAATTGCCCTCACAGTCCTGCATATGAACAAAATTTAAATAATGATAATCTATGAATTCCTTTTACACCAAATGTAACCTAAATTAAGATGTTTCATACTACCTTGTATGTCCCTTTAGAGTTGCCCTGAGTTCATTACTACGAAGACTTGGATCCCAAATCTTAACCTGCATCACATTGATTATGGGTATAAATTAGTAGACATAGCAGTTTGGACCCATTAATTGATAGATGGGTTGAGTTGGGTTGTGTTGTATCTCAAATGGGTGAAAAAATAATTTAACTATAAGGGAAACAGGTTGAAAGTCACCCAAACTCCAGTTTCAATTTATACAACCTGCTATATCGTTTTATTCAAATATTGTGATTGTTACTGTAATAATACTGTTATTTATATTAATCAAGGGCATCAAAATCTCTATAAATTATTTTTTTCCACGTAACATGGCCAATGAAGTGTTTGCAGGTATCAGGGTCAAATCTTGTAAGCTACCTGAACCTACTGGGGGATCAGGTATGCAGGATATACCCAATTCCTTAAAAATATAAAAATTAAAGAATAAGTGTTTAAAGGCGGACCCTAACGTGACCCATCTTGACATTTACAGAAAGATGACCCATTGTCCAACCCACCCTTCTTTCCACCTTTATTTTAAGACATTTCATATTTTGTAGTTAATGATAGACGGTGTGACTAGTAACTACCAATCATAGTCTAGCAAAATACATTTTTTTCTTTCTGGAAGGCATAAAGGAAATACAATGATAGATTACCGTGCAGTCTGTACTTCCACTTATAAAAAAACCAGCATCTTCACGATCGCCTACAAGGTCCCAAACTTCTCTCTGTGTGACACAATGCAATGCTGTGATTGCACCATTATGACCCCTAAGTGTCCGGATGCTAGATTGCAGCTTAGGTTGCCCGGTAACGCCACTCTCACTTTTAGCTGCTCTCATAGCAAAACCAATATTTTACTTACAAACCAAGCCCATTAAAATTACGGGTAAATGTCATAAAATAGCAAACTACTTTTGCTTGTTTTGGTAATTATACTTTAATTGTTCGTCTTGGCAATTATACTTAGTGTTGATGAGTTAATATGGTATATAAGCAAAAATAATGATGAGTACATCCAGTTAAAAACGAACAATGTAGCTTCAGTAAAAAACTACCTGTGTCGCCGGCAGCCGGTCATTTTGTGTTTAAGTTACCAAATTAGCACACAACAGAGTATAATTACCAAAAAAAGTACTATAATCAAAACACACTAGTAACAAAACTACAAAAGTAAGTTGCTATATTATGACATTGCCCATAATGTATAAAAATTGTAGAAAATATTAGCCCAAAAAACGTAATACCAACCCCAAGGGTGGCTAAGGTCATACCCCGTAATAAGCTACAACATGCTAGAGCCACCCTCCCGAAGTTAATTTCCGAGTTTCTAAAAAGGGCCAAACTACACCAAAATGTTTCAACTATACATGTTTTACTTATGTATGTATCATAATCCTAGGCTTACCTTTTAATCTAACAAACTTTTCAAACTCAACTTTTTTTATGTATTTATCATTTTTTATTAACATATTTATGTACCAAACTTACATGAACTTTCCCTATTGTAGTAACCAAATTACGCTGAAAGGTATTGAGAGTTTAATACATGAAAAGGTAAGTTCCAAAGTACAATATATGCGAAGGTAAAACATGTATAGGCCGATTCATTTTGGTGTAGTTTGCCTTTCTAACAAATAAAGAGAAAAAAAAAGGCATTCTACCTTGATCAGCAGTCCATTTTCGGACACGAGTGAATGAGTTAGCCCTTAACGTAGTATCTCTGCTAAACATGCTTTGGACCCAACTTCTACCAGACGCCTCAGCAGGTTGTTGATTGTCTGTAGTAATGTCTTGTGGGCGTGGGGAAGGCAATGCCAAAGAAGAAATAGATTGGGATTTTACTGAATAAATGCCCCAATAACCAACACACAATTGCTGGATATGTGACATATATCCTCTAAGCTTTATCTGGTTATAATCAGAGAATGAAAGGATTCAACAAAAAGTATTCAATATGCATGGGTCTTCATGACAAAGTAAAATCCAACAAGCAACAATAAGTATTTCACTCAAAATTAAAGAAAAAAAAGGCAGGCCCTGTAAGATGCATGAATGACATTTAGATGTTTAACCTAAAACTAGTAAAATGCAACTATATAAACCATAAAAACCAATATCTCTGAAATACGATCTCAACAATAATAAAGCAAGATCTAAGATTATTAGTAAAACACTAAAACTCTATTTTAAAATAAACTTTTATCCTTGAAAAAGTATCTTTTAAACCAGAAATCAACAACTCAACTAACAGATGTCCTATTAAAAAAATATGGTTGAGATTATTGTGATGTTTAAATAAGATACAAAAAGCAACCATGTGACTTTTTCGGATTAGTCAAGCTTCCTGTTTTTATGTCAAAAACTTACACTGCATTTAAGCCAGTTTCCCATTATGTGCATTAAAACAAAAAATAGCACCTTAATTTAGTATGACATTTAATCTGGAAAAAGAAAAGAAAAATCCACCATTGATGAACAGATATAGATCACTCTATGTTTAACTTACAATATGACTGTAACCAATGTTGTTCTTCCCTGCAATTGTTTCAATGATATACCAAGAATCTGTGTCTGGAAGACCTAACCCAGCCTTCAACAAACAAGGGACAAATCAGAATAAAGGTAATAAAAAAACTAGGTTAAAATAAAAATAATGAATTGCGAAGATTCTAGGAGAAAACTTTACCATGTGTGTTGCTAAAATGATTAGCTGTGCAGTCACCAAAGCCGCATAGTTAGTTGACCTGACACAATTTTAGACAATAATAAGGCTCATGATATTGCTTTTCCAATCATGAATTACAAATTTTAATATACTTTTCCCCGAAATAAATCTTTCAGACAAAAACTGAAATGCAGATAATAAGAAATAACTACTTACTTGTTTGAAAAGCATTCCATTAAATACTCGAAGTATGAATCCCAGAAGCTGCAACAAGATTCATAATATAAAAACAGTGATACACAAAAACAAAACAAAAAAGAACTTGACATTTTAATCCATAAAGCCATGAGGGGAATACGTATAGTAGTTACTAGTAACATTCAAAGTAAAAAATTCAATATCATACTAGTAGAAAGTTAACCACATGTTTCATCTCATATGTAATATTAATTGCCTACCACTTTGCCATGTGTTACATTCTTGATCTCCGCATTATAAGAAATGAATCATAGGACATTCTTAGTTCTAGAGATGAAAATTTTGACATATGTTATGGGTCAAATCAAATTATGGCATAGAAAACAGGCGATATCGGTTATATGTCAAGTCGTCCAAGATGTATTAATGACGTTTACAACCTCCTAAATTGTTCTATTATAAACGATTAGCCTAGGTATCAATTTAGTTTCATGCATACCAGTTGTGGTAAAGATCATGCTAGCCCTAAATTTAAACATTCCGTCACTTTCAGAGTTGTAAAAATGAAAAAAAGAATGCCCATAATCTAATCATATATGTTTTAAAGATCAATTCACAGTCAATTCTTTTGACAAGAGTCGTCAAAACTGTTTTCATTTGTACAACTATAGATGGGACAAAAGCTTTCAATTCATCTTTGGGTCGCCCAAAAAAAAAAAAAAACAGCACACACACAAGAGTCGCTATTAATTTAATTAAAAGAAAGAAAAATAATACCGTAACTCCTCCCAGATGGAAAGGGAACGTAGATGTCGTTGAACATAATCTGCAACATTATTCCTATCTTTCTTGTACATTTCGGCTGAAACTTCAAGGGCATCTCTAATAGTCGCTATATCGTTCCGCGATGTAGCACGAGTGATTGCTGTTTTTAGCTGTATTACATAAAATTGTGGTTTTTATTAGAAAAATTAAATAACATGTATTAATAATAACGGACAATAAGGCCATATAACAAGAATAATATAAATTACAAAAAAATTACTTCAAGTTAGAAAAGATATAAATAAGCTAGCATAAATTGTATCCATATACAGTTAATAAACGCAAAATAATTATAATACTACGTACATATAAGAAACACAAACACAAGGGACAACAGAAAAACTGATTGAAAACTATAAAAAGAATATTTGGATTGAAAAGATGTAAAACATCTAATCCAAGCTTTAGCAAAAAATATATGCGGAGTTATAAGTAATATCTAATACGATAAAATATATATTCAAGAAATGTCAAACAGTAGCAAGAAGAACAAATAATGACAATATGACACGTTTGGGCGTTATCGATCTCCCACGAACATGACATAATATTTATTTTGATTTTTTATCAGCCCTAAATTATCATGTACGATCCACAAATTAAATTTTCATCCTTTTTTTCCAGGGAAAGAAGCAATTACAGGAGAACCAATCAATCACGAATTATAAGAACGTGCTAAAAGCGTATCCACGAAAAAAATGCAAAACATATTTGTAATGTCGACTCCTAGACCATATAAAGAATATTTTATAACATACCAGTTCTTTCACTGCTATGAACTGCTCTTCAGTCAAATGTCCTTTCCAACCCTGAGATCACAAATAAATATGTAAAAAGAATAACAATACACAAATAAATAAATTATGGATGACAACATTTCGTACCGAGTGAATATGTTCCCTTATACATTCAACAAAGCCACTACCACCAATTCCCTCTGCATCAATTTCTATCAAAGCTGCAAAAAGTTAAATGTTTCAAATTAAAAACCAATTAGCATTATTTCCTATATAGAAAAAGAAAGTATATAAATAAATCATCATATTATAACACGATTCATGCTCAACAGCATACCAAGTATTGTTCCATATTCAAACGATGAAAGAGGATCATCTGTGGCTCCTAATTTCAAAAGACGTAGCCATAGACCCTGTTTAACCATGCAAAATAACATAACCCGTTAAAAATCGAATTTGAAATCATTAAAGAAGATCAGCATGAAATTTAGAAGGTAAAAGCATAAAATTGACTATTCCAAGAAGAAAACATTGAAAAAAACAAGAAATTAATCTATAACTTTTAGTTAGAAGAATGCATATTCATTCACATACACATGTAGTAGTTTACAATTATGCAGGGTGATACAAACTGATGTTTTTCAGCTTATACACTTGACATGAAAAATTCTAAAAGAATAATTGTGAACGTACACTTTACTCACCTGAAGCTTAACTTTTATATCCAAGACCATGCGCTCCCGTTCGGCCTATAAGTTGCACATATCAAATTAAATCACAAAATAGAACATTAGAAATACCATAACAAGAATTGTGATTAGAGGTGGCAAATGGACGGGTCGGTTAGGTAGGTAAACAGTTCATGTCAAAGAGGGTAAGTTTTTGTAGAGGTTGGGCTGGATGGGGTTGACAGAATCACTTTCTAACGATCGAGATTGATAACCAATGTGTTAAATATGATCATATAACTAACTACAATGTTAACTTAAAAAATCATAAATCAGTTTAAGAGGATGTATCCATTAAGAATACACTTTGAGTAACCTTTACCCATTTGACTGTTATACACACACATACACAATGGTTGTATCCACTAAAAATACATTTGGGCAATCTTCAAGCCATTTTCTTTTTAACTAATTTGCTTTAATCTACCATTTCACTCATTAGACACACACACACACATTTATAAAAGAAGGATAATCTCCAGGAGAACTTAATGAACTAGTCAAAAATTTTAATTCAAATCATGCAAGCCAACAAAATGACAAGGTATATTTTTCATGCACAGACTGACACGCATACATACATGTATATGTATATATAAACCAAACCGGAACCGACCCGTACATAATTAGATGGGTACAAACTGCCATCTCAACATGTCATCAATAAAACTTACAGCCCTCTCTCTAGGACTTAGACTTCCTCCTTTGGAGTCTCCATTGTAGATCGAAGGGGAGCTGGTATAAAACAACAAACCAAAAACTTAGCAAGATTTAGCTTAAAAAAACTGGATGTGTTTTTTTATCAATTAAGAATATAAAGTTTCCACCTAGGAGTATGTTTCACGGAATATTCATGAGCTCCACTGGCTGCAGCCAGTATCTGCTTCCTTTTTTCCTCCTGCTCTTCTGATCTGTAGTTGGCAGGGAATCTATCATAGGTGTGTCTCGCACCAGATCCTGAAGGATTTAACAAAATTTATAATAATATATAAATATCAAACTAAGAACAGTATATGGTAATAGCGTAATAGTAAAACAATAGGGTAAAGTAACCACAGAAAGTGGTGGATCAGGTACGGATCAATTCAGTTTGGAAACCATAATTTTTTAGAACAGTGTAACATGGGTTGGGTTGACCTGCAAACGTTTTTCTCCTAAGTGTTGTCTATTTACGAGTAATTATAAGAGCTATATTATTACAATAATAGTCTAAATTATTTTAAAAAATATTATGGACCCTTCGAAATATTTGAAGGATTGGAGAGGTAGCATACAAACTCAAGTTGCCCACCACAGCTACTATCCATCCAGTTTCCATGTCTCATATATCAGAGGTGAAACCGTGGAGGCCATTTGCTCGCAGGGTTCAAAAATAAGTCGAACCTAGTTTTGTATAAAAAAGAAAGAAATACGGCTGAAGATGCTGTGCTTCCAAAACCAAAGAATGTTTTGGTAGAGAATAACAAGAAATGACTATCTGACACACACTTAGGGAATCCGAGACCGAAGCCAGCAAAGAAAGGAGAACCATCCCAGAGGAGAACAACTCCAACAGCAGTGACAGAGGATACGCAAGTAGAGACAAGATGTGAGCGACAATGTGGGTGTTCTGAAAGCCTACAGCGAGGGATGGCTAACCAGAGACGTGCAAAACAACAGTGGTTTCCATGATCATAAGTGTACCAATATTAGACATCACCCTGATTTAGTGGTGGACGGGCCTAATTTAGGTCCTGATCTGGCATCAAAAAGACAAAAACAAGTAATACCTGATGCATTCAATCAATGTGACAGAAGACTTGACGTGTTCTTTAGGCAACCTATAAGAAGGCCATTTCAAAGAATGATTTCCCTAGAATCAATGTGTTTCAAAGCAACACCTTGAGGACTGGACAAGGTACTTTTGGGGGGCAGGAGTAGTGATACGTCTCGAGTATTTTGATAAAATTATATTAAAAAAAGTTATAACTAGTATTATTAGTATATATCTTTTATTATTTAGTAGATTTATTCTATAACTTACATAGAGTTTAATTTAGATAAAGATCAGGAATTAGAGTTTTAATAGTAAAAGATTCTTGTCTTCTTATTACAAATAGGTCCTTTGGGTTGTAACTTTTGCTATGCAGAAATTCACTGGTGGTTTTTATATTAGCAGGAGTATTGGTTTCAATCTCGAGAGTAAACAGTGGGAGAGCCACTTGACATTTCAAAAGTCAATTAATCTATCATTTTGCTCTTTTCTCCTTATTTTTTTCTAGTTTGGTATATCCACTGGTTCGTATTAGATATATGCCCCGTTAGCAATCTTATTAGTAAATTGTGGGCCATTTGAGTTTTTTCTTTTCAAAAAGAGATATCTATAATGAAAGATTTGATTTGAAAGGGACTGTTAAGAATTTTTTTAAAGTCAGGATGGGAATTGGCCTTCTGAATGGGTGAACAAAGAAGGAAAACTCTTATCTGACTTTTAACCAAATATGATTAAATGGAAAAATAATAAAGGTATAACTACTGATTTCGAAGTTGGTATCGTCTTGGCAGGATTTTAAGAAAAATACAGAAAAGGATAAATGAGCCAAATTAATTTGGTGTCTTGAATGCATCCCTAAACATTCATTTATGTTCTGGTAGGCAGTTTTGCACAAACTGAAAACTATTGATGAAATGAAAGCATGGGGAGCAAACGTTAGATGATAATTGTGATCCTTGTAATTCTGATCATGTGAGCCATGATCATTTATTTGTGCAATGTATCTTTACTAACAGAATGTGGTGTAATGTGAACAGGTGTGCTTGCCATCTTTAATCATGTTTGGGACTGTGCTCAGAAGAATGATATCAAATAGGATGACTTGATGAATACTATGGTAAGTAAGCCACTGAACAATTCCATTTGGAGTATCATTCACAGAATTGTGTTTGCTGCTGTCATATATTTTGTTTGGCAGGAAAGAAATTGGAGAGATTTCACCACAGAAAAGAGAGGAGTGATTCTGAATTTCAGAATTAATTGTTGAGACTGTGAGAATGAAATTGCTAAATCTTAGAGTAAAAAATTCCACACAGATTAGTAAAGTGGATCTCTCAAATGGAATAATAAAGGGGAAAAGATTGATTCTTCATTTTGATAAAAATAAACATAGTCATGATCTGTTTAGTGGGTGTCTGTTTGGTCTTTGATATGGTTTTTGATCTGTTTCAAAAAGTTCTTTGAAAGATTGGGAGGAATATGGTTTGGGATGAAGGCATTGGATGGATGGTCGGGGTCTGGTTGTTGAAGGTGGCCATTAGGATCCTCGGGAGAAATAAGGGGGCGCAAAGGAGTACATCAGTTGGTGGAGGTACATGGAGGTTAGGTGGGGAGTGTAACATTTATTACTTTTCTGTTCTATAACCTTTATGCAACAGAGTTCCTTCAACCTTATGTTTGATGTGGGATTTGATAAACTCTTTGAATAGATGGTTTAATTTTGATAATATAAGAATAAGTAGGATTGGTATTATCAGGGATAATTGTATACATTTGAATGCTGCTATTTTTCTAGTTTTTCTAGATATCCCATTATCATTTTCATTGATAAATCTTTCAAGATAATTCATGCATTTAATATGATCCAAAAGCCCATTAACCTTTGTTGTGACATTCATTGCTGTATTGATATAGGTATATTCGGTAAAATTGATGTTAATTTGATGAGCATTATTAGGCAAATGAGGAAGCATGAGTAGAAGAAGTACATCTACTGACACCTGCAGGATATGAATTGGTTTGATCTTTATGATGTTTTTTCTATCAAATTGTAATTGGGATGCTGTTAGAGGTTAGAGATTGTTTGTGGTAATTCTGATGTAGTAATTAGGTTATGGTGGGGTTGTTTCTTGGTGAATAATGTCATCTCTTTATTTGCCCTCTTCCCTAAGCATGTTCGGGGAAGGCACTTAGGGCATGTGGGGATGCCCACATTACTTGTGTAATTGGTTGTTCTCCTATATTATTTTCTGGATTTTTTCCAAAAAATATACATATTCTCTCTTTCGCCTTAAAGGAACACAAATGATTATTAGGGTTGTGTTAACCCTAGGAAGATTGGTTATCTCATCCATAACACAGTTTAATTAATTTAATGTGTAATCGCCATCGACTGTAAACCTTGTTTCTATATGAATTAGGGTTACTCACGTGATTTATCTCACTTTCTACTGCCTTTTTTTCTGGTAAACTATAGGTTTTCATGGTCACCTAACTATACCAAACACTTGAAAACCAATTATCACACTTGTGTTTGCATATAACTATATAAGTTTCAGGTTCACGGAGATTCCACACCACACATCTCTTGAACCAAAAGTATAAATGGATTATCCATTCCCCTAAACGTAATAGTTTCTCCATGAATAAATGATTATCATAAAAGAATTATGTATGATAAGGAAAGTAATAATATGGATAACACAAAATACCTGATATGCCGTGACCAGGGTCTGATATAGTTATTATCTCAGGCTCCCCTGAGGCTGGGAGCAAAATCGAAAGAGGATTTTGACCCCGCCCAATGGCATCTTGTAACTTATCAAGTAGATTATTACCGTTTTCACTAGAACCTAAACCTCTTTCTAAGTAATCCAAGAATCCTTGAGACTCTAAAAACTGAGTTACCTGTGCAACAGGGAAAAGTAAATAAATAAATTGTGGTTAGAGGGTGGCAGAAGACGATAACAGGAATTAGAGTTGGCAAATAAAGAAATAAATTGTGGTTAGGCGTTGTTTATAGTAACTTGATGGAAAATGGGTTATACTACGATATTAAAAACATGGATATTTTCATAAGACGTTAGCATTATAAGAGTATCATTATATGTCATTTCTTCTTTCTCTTTTTTTCCATATATCTTTTGAGTTAGTATTTATCTATTATTTACCTAATTTTGTTATGATTATTAGAATTTAAAAAGTTCAAAAGTAAATGGTCAAAATTGCCAACTTTAATAGGAATGTACAATAGGAAACCATCGTATTCACATCCATTACCATTTCGTCTATTGGTTGCTGAGTTGACCGGGAGCGTTTCTTCAAAAATGCTTGAGTATTGAACACTTGATTTGCAGTATTTTCCTACATATACGATGACCGTATCAAATGAGTTCCACATTTATATTAAAAAAAGCCAGACTATACGAAAGATTAATAAAAATAAAGCTAAATCCTTACTATGAAATTGCGGTAACCTCCTAAGATTGAAGCAAAAAACTTCAGGAAAATAATCCTGAAATATTAGCATAAAAATCTTCAAAGAGTAAGCATCTATTGATGATAAATATTAATCAAAAACAGACTTCCGTACCAATTCATCTATAGCAATTAAGAAGCATTGCAGCATTGGATGGTCAAATTGGAAACAATATGTGCTAACCAATATAATTACCCTTAGAAACAAAGAAATGTTTCACATATTTTCATTTAATGAATTTTTATCCCTTCAATTTCATTGCTGTCTTAATTCCTCAACTGTCGTGAAAAATTTCTCTTTTATGTTACATGCCAGAAACTGTATCACTGGAAACTAGAATCGAAGTTCAATAAGTTGACAATCATCATTATATTATATATATGGTATAAGATAATGTAACAAATTTTCAGCCCATGATATTCTAAAAAATAAAAATTAAAAAAAAAGCAGTTTCTTGAGATATTACCTGAGCTGAACATCATTTTCTGGTGACCACGCCTTGCTATTAAATCGTCTATATTGTTCATACGATTCAAGATCAACTTTCATTGAGTCTATCCAAACAACATTCGGTTGCAATAACTTTAAAATGTCGCTACGTAATAAACTCATTTCTGGTTCAGGTATGGGTGGAATTTCTTCAGATGTTGTGATGCAATTATGTTCAAGATCAACAACCACCACCTACAAAAATTTAATAATGAAATAATCTAGTGAATTTGAATAATAACATAGCCAAATTATGTAGTTGTTGCTGTTTATAGAAAATAATATTTCCACCCTTCAAGGAAATAAATACTCCCAGGTTTATTCCAAGTGTATTATTTTTTTAAATGAAGGGAATATTTAAGATCTTACACCATCCATTGAGAGACCAGTAGTATCAACACCGGAATGAAGTCCCATCATATATGGTGTAGGCGCGTCTATATAATCTACTCCACTGAAAAATAGCAACGGAATGTAGACATGCTTCAACACACAAACATATAAACAATTATCAGATAACAATCCAATAATATATTTAGATAACTGCTTTACTGTTCTCTGCTAGCTTCGAATGTAATATGAATTTGTCATTGCCCTAACACATTTTGTGTACAAAACTAGGCTATAATTCAGTCTGACATACATATTAAGATAAAAGCGTTATGCCTTTAAAAAAAAAAAGAAGAAAAGAAAAAAAGAACATTTTAAAGATTTTTAGCATAAGTTTACCTGCCACCTGAAAGGGTAGATCAAATGGCATATAGCTTCGGAAGCAAGTGTTAGAAGAGAGTATCTGCATAGAAGAACTAATTCAAGAACTAGTACATGTATTTGAAAACGTGAAGTTACGAAATGATTATGATCAATTTTAACCATGGTGTGTACATGTGTGTGTGTGTGTGTGAGCAAGCGAGTGTATGTGTCACTAAGATTTCCTAAAAAATTAGAAAAGTTTGTTTCTTCAAGAAATGTTGGTAAGAGTTTTTTCCTTTTAACATCAATAATTAAATTTGTTATAATCGGTTAACATTTTTATGTTAAATAAAATATATGGACTACAGTCATCATTCCGGCACAAGCAAACCAGTTTTGGCCAAGTTTGCTAATCTCTAATCCAGTTTTGGCCAAGTTTGCTAATCTCCTAATGGCCTAGTGGGTAAGGCACTTGCTCCCCATAGGGGAGGTCAAGGGTTCAAGTCCCACTAGGTTTCAATTAGGGATGGCCACGGGGATGCTTCGGAAACGGCCACGGGTAAAACCGGTTAGACCGCGTACATCTGAGTCAAAGGCTCGCCCCCCCGGGAGGAGCCCTAAACGGGGAAAACTCCTTTAAAAGAAAAAATGTGTGTGTGTGAGTGTTTATATACATATATGTAAGGTTACTAATTTAGCCACCATTTGTATCCAAAACTAGTGGCCAACCCAAATCATGCACATCTCTAATGGTGTCAACTTTAGATCTAAAAGCGAAGATAATTCAGACCAATATGACTCAGAGATTAATTGATGTAGGTTTAATTGAAAGAGATACTTGTTTGATCGAAGCAAAATCCTCCTCTCGATCAACACAGCTGTAAACAGTTTAATGAAATTGTCAACATCCAAGCACTGCACCAGCGGTTGAAAGGATATCTGCACGAGTAATTAGACAACAATTATATATATATATATATATATATATATATATATATATATATATATATATATATATATATATATATACACATGTTTGTGTGTGTATGTATAATATTATATATATATATATATACACACACACATAAATAAATGTATCTGTGTGTGCAAGTGTTAGTAGCACAGACACAAATACAGGAGTGGATTCGATTAAAAAGGATTTTAACGTACAAAAGTGTAAAAAGGGCACTAATAGTCTAATACTTGTGTGAAGCAGTGTTAAAATACAGGTGCTTTAGGGCCTTCTTTATCCTTTTTACGTTAAAGTCCTTTTTATTTATCCCTATCCTATACATACACACACATAGGTAATACAAGTTCCATGCACCTACATCAGCGTGAGGAAGCCCATCTTTTGGTGGAAAGTCAACCGAAAGCAAGCTATTTTCAATAGCAAACAGAACACGTTCTTTTCCAGGAGTTGGCAAAGGTACATTGGATACAGTATATGCAATAACATCCCATAATGGCTTGCTGCAATTGTTTCGAAGTTATATTGAATAGAAAATCATATAAGCGTTTACCATTTTATCTAGCAACTTAATAACTTGAGCTCATAAAAGATGTAAAAACATGATTCTCCATGTACAAGATTTACATACAGGAAATCAGATAATTAAAATAACTAAGAGGTGGCAATTCACAGTGACTTGCACACGGGATGATTCACGTTATATTTTCTCTCCGAGGTCTAACGGATAATTAAAGGTTTGGAAAAAGGTTGTAATGGCTCAAACGGGTTGAAAGTATTTCTAATGCACGCCTCAATATCATTTTGACATAAATTATTAATATATTAAATCTTACCTACTTCCATTTGTGGAAAAGCAAAGAAGATATATTTCCTCTAATACTTCCCGAAGAATGTGAAAACTGGGAGCACGTGAAACTAAACATATACATTTGTCCGCAAATGAATTTGCAGGAATGTGATAAGCTTCGGTTATATCATCACAAACAGGATCCCGAAAAGCAATGCAACTGACATAAATTTTAGAACCATCACCCTCTGTATCAGATATAAAATTTAGAAAAATATCAATAGATATAAAAGTATGCAGACAGCAAACGTTTAAAAAGATGAGAGCACAGATCATAAATCCCATTTGAACAGATTCTATATCCTGTTCAGTTTCATTTTCTGATGTAACAGAATTGAGATAGGTTCCCATTGGGTTTCTCTAAGCAAAGGAGTTTAAAAATATTTAATGTTGTTTATGCAATGTCCAATTCCTTCAACTAAAATTCCAATGACATTTATTAGTTATGGTTATAAATAATTTATTACTTGCATTCTAATTCTCCTCATTCAACTCCATTCCAATTCCTTTGACAATTTCATTCATTCCTATGTCAACCAAACGCCCTGTTAGAATACAGGAGACATTGTAGGGCTGCAAACAAGTCGATCCAAGCTCGAGTTCAACAGGGCTAAAGCTTAGCTCGACTATCTTAGGGTAAGCTTGAGCTCCGCTCGATATTTCAACAAGCCTTCTTGGTGCAGATTTGGGCTCGAGACATTCAAGATCGTTGTGAAAAGCTTAAATATATTTATGTAAAAATCATTCTTGATAACAAAACTTATTTCAAAATATGTAAAAACTATATTAAAAAACAAAACTCAATTCATATATGCTTAAAAGTTACAACAAAACTGAACAAGTCTAAAACGTTTTTACAAAAGTCAAACCAAAATAGAATCCAGCAATAACTACATGTATAAGCGCAATTTTATACATATATGTATATATACTCACTCCTATATTACATAAAGCTCGATAAGAGACCGAGACAACCCCTTATATGCTCGAGCTTGGCTAGTATATTTTTGGAGTCCAGTTTTATGCTCGAGCTTGAATGAGCTTAAGCACAAGCTCGATAAAAGCCTGACTTGTTTGCATTTGGAGGAAAAAATAAGTGTTTCAAATATTGCATTTGTCATTCAAGTATCGCAATGTCAAGTTCTTATTTAGCGCCCTACCGGCTACCAATGCATGATACAAGACTAGTGAGGTCATAAATAATTTTTACTTATTTGTTTTTTTATGATTGAATCTCGTGAACTGCATCTACGAATATCATTACCAACATCTTAATTTGCTAAGTAAATAATGAATGTAAAGCAAAAGTAGATTTTCCTGCATTGTTGTGATTTGCCATTCTAGCACGTACGGTAAAGTTCTATGATTATGGCTAATAAAGGCATGCATGACCAGAAATATAAAAGATTAAAGAAAAGTTAGGGAACAACGAAAATAAGGGTATACGTGTATCGAATTTATAAAATCATCACGCATCATTACAAATTCACCCCTTTGTATATTTGAATTGATTACGGATCATCATTAATAACTTAAAGTAATTCTCTCCAAATAAGATATGGCTTTCATTTTTCAATTACTTGTCGAATTAAGACAGGTGTGCTCATTCGTTATGTTTGTATTATTCATAATTAAATTGCTAAATCCATCTCCTAGGAAGAAAAGGTCTCGCAAAAGATACAACTAATAGACCTTTTATTAATTGCAACAAGCCAAAACAAAGTTTAAGAACTCTTATCCTTCTTGGTTCAATTTACCATAACCAAAATCTCACTAAACTTCCTAACAACTTCATGGTCTCCCTGATATTTCCTAGAAGGATTATTTGGATTAGTAGGATGTGCTATGCAAATGGTAATCAAATGGGTTAGGCCACTGCATAGAATCCAATTTTTTTCAAAATAGTTTATGTAGGTAATTAACTTTTATATTACCCAAATAGGTAGCTTACTTTGTGGTGGCATACTAAAGTAAGGACTTGAATTTTTTTTATTAGGTTTTTGGCTCTAGTTGGAGTTCCCACAATTGGATCACCATCAAAGCTTGGTGACCTAACCGGAATTCCATCCTTGTGGTGATGGTGGAGTCTAATCAGCCTCTTGTCGGCCGTAGTTGCCAGATTTTAAAGAAAACAACAATAAAGCAGCCACCGTCGCAACGACCCCCGACAAGAGGTTTATCAGACTCCAACATCACCACTGAGAAGGAATTCCAGAGAGGTCACCAAGGTTTGGTGGTGATCCAACGGTGGGAAGTGGGAACTGTGGCTAGATCCAAAACCGTAATCGTAAATTTCAATTCCTTACTTTAATGGTTCACCAAAAAGTAGGTTACCTATTAGGATAAACTATAAACATTTATATATAGCAAGAAAAGTGAGAACCATGATAATTGCTCGATAGTAACTCACATACCAGTTAAAACAATTGGATAACTGTGTGGGAACGATAGCGGGTTGCTGGAATCAAACCCTGTTGTGTAGAATTCCACACCAGCAGGTAGAACACACTGCATTACAAACAAAACGTGGATAGTAAGATTGCAAGATTATATGAATAATAATAGTGAAGTAAACAAATAAGAACATGCATCAAGAGAATGCAAAGTGATTACAACTTTAAAAACAAGAATCAATATCAGATAATCAGTTTGGCATTGAGGTGCCCAATCAGTTTTCTCAACCAAACACTTTATACAAATCAAAAGGTTAATTTCAATAGAATTCCATCCAAACACCCCCAAAGTTGAACTGTGTTTGACAAAATGCACTCCTCATTCCAAAATTATAGAAGGGGGAGCTTGATCTTGACTTACATTGCAAGAATTGTTAATTTCTACTTCAAAATAGATATGTATTAGCTACAATATCTAGTGCAACTAGAACAATCCTGTAATTTAGAAACCCATCAGAGAAATGAAATTGAATAAGAAAATTACAGTTGGTAGCTGTGGAGGTGGAGGAGGGTAAAGCGTGTGAGTGGGAGGAGGGAATTGATCAAGAAGAGAAGCCAAATAGAAAACCCCTGTTCCATGAAACCCTTTTTCACCATCAAGCGTACGAATCTCAGGTCCAATTCCACATACAACGAAGTACTCAAATAACTGGTTCATTCTCTTTCTCTCTACTAAAGTTTGTTAGAGAGAAAGAGAATGCGACATAACTGGTTGATTGATTAACCACTGTAGGAAACGAAGTTTTCCCTGGCCGATGGATGATTTGATGAGATGTAGAGCATCAAAATTTGAACTTTATCCAGATCTGATATAGAAGTAGTGTGGACTATGTATAGGCGATTGTGTATAGAGCAATGGATCTGATGAATCCAGGTTTTTGAGGATGAAAAAGAAGTGCAAGTGCAGTTGGATGTTAAAAGGAAGCTTGTACCAGCGGATATGGCGATCTGTGATGAACTATCGCAATTTTTAGGTCATTTTTACTTTTCTTTTTTAAAATTAATCGAAGATTAATTATTATAAGCGTATAAGGGAAAATATAAATATAAAACTATTAATATATAATTAATTTGATTATAGTGCACTCAATTATATCATTAGTAATAGAGTTGCCATTGCAGTATATGATACCAACAGCATATATTATTCATATTATTATTGTTATTATTATATTATTAGACTAGTTTAAATGCCCGTGTAATACACGGGATGGTTTATAAAAGTAATAAATATTAAACATTAATAAACAATATTAAATACTACTTATAAAACGCGAACAAAATGAGAGTTCAAAAAAATGACGATTGACGGCGTAAATTCCAAAAGTAGCGATGGAAGCACCGCGAAAGGAGAGAGCATACGTGATTGAATAAATGTGGTAATCATGATATCAAAAGACGTGATTAAATTTCTTGTACAAGTTATCGATCATTATATTTACAATTATAAGCAATAAGGTCAAATGTTTATTGTTATAATAAAAAAGAATTTAAAATATTTTTAAAATGATAGAACTAAAAAATTGGTTAAATATGATAATTTGAAATGTTATAAGAGACAAATATGTTATTTATAAGTTAGATACACAAATACGATATTTTAAAGTTTATTTATACAAATTATTTATAATAATCTTGATTAACTTAGAGAAATTTGACTTCTAAAAGTCAAGGTCAAATTAAATTTTCAACTTAGCTAAAAGGTAAAAGATTATTACTTAATTCAAAAAATATTCATTATTAATATTTATATGAAAAAAGATAAAGAAAGAAGTACGGTTTTGAAATAGTTTATATTTTTGTCATTTACGATTGTTTAATTTTTTAATATTTATCATTGATATAATTAAGGGTTATCTTTATCTAATTCACTTTTTAAAAGTCAAATCAAAATTTTAGAATTAAAAAAATTAACGGCTAAGATTAAAAAAAATTATTAAATGAAAGATTTAGATGATCTATTTTTTTTTCAAAGTAGTCTTTTATATATATATATTTTTTAGATTTTAGATTAGAAGATAAGTTATCATGCTTTCCGACCATAAATCAAGCATGCTCTTTGAATTATAATATATATATATATATATATATATATATATATATATATATATATATATATATATATATATATATATATATATATATATATGGTGAGGTTCAAGGGAGAACCCTTTTAAATAGAGAACAGAGAGAACACGTGTAAACTTGTAATTTATTATTTCTTCTTTACGTTCATGTTCACCCATAGCTACCCAAAAGTCAACTTTACATCCTAAATCTTAAAATCAAAATTATTTCTATAATTATTAACAATTTAAAAATTGGATGCATTGATACATCAAATAACACTTTTGTATGCATCGATGCATCAAGATTATATTCGAACATATATAGGGGAGGGTTCAAACGAGAACTGTTTTTCGTATGAGAACTGCGATAACCAATCTCAGCCGTTCCTTGGATATGAGAAGTTTATGGATGGAGAGCGTGGAGGGGATCATGTGTGGCAGGGTGCATGTGAGGAATTCATGGGTGGGCAATGACATTAAAGTAGGGGAAATTAGACGGCTTAGATTGGTTCTCGCAATTCTCGTACGAAAAACAGTTCTCGTTTGAACTTTTACATATATATATATATATATATATATATATATATATATATATATATATATATATATATATATATATATATATATATATTATTGATAATATATTTGAATCTTAATTTATACAATCTCAATCTATTTCGTAACAGATTTTACACTAAATAAGTGAGGTAAATTTATTTTCTATTTAAATGTCAACTTTATTCGCTAATGTTTGATACTTTCCTATACGATTATCTCTACATTTTTTTTTTGGCATTTATCATTGTTTTAATTAATAAAGGGTTATCCTCATCTAATTCATATTAGTTTGACTTTAAAAAGTCAAAATCAAATTTTTAGAATTAAAAGAATTAACGGCTAAGATTAAATCTTTTATTAAATAAAGTGTCCAGATCATCTAATAATTTTTTTCAAATTAGTCTTTTATATATATTAGAAGATATTTTAAAAAGATATATATGAAATTATTTTTAAGAATTTTAATTCAAATTCAAATTAAAATTCAATTCAATTTAACTTTACTACGTTAACATTAAATCGATTTTATTAGAGAAAGTTTATATTTGTCTTTTTTTTACTTTAAAATATCATATTTATCCACCATAATTTAAGAATATCATATTAAAATTTTATAACATTTTAAAATATCATATTTCTCTATAGTTTTAACTTTATCGTTTTATAATTAATTAAAATTTTTTAATTATAACCAATAAATATTTGGTTTAATATTCTAATTGTAACAAAAACGATCTATAGCTTATACAAGAGATACAATCATTTCTTTGTTTCATGACACCATATTTCTCCAGCCACGTCTACCCTGAGCCTCGTGTCGTTTCCGTCGTTGGTGTGGATGTTAACGTCATTTGTCGGCTATTTTCTTCATGTTTTACAATTATTTAATTCAATTTTGATAATGTTTAATATTTAACATTTTCTTAAACCAATACATGTATCACATGGTCATCTAAACTAATATTCATAGTATGGAAAGTTTAAACTTAGTTAACAGGTGAGTAAGGTGGATTTCTTTATTATGAACATTTAAGTTGTCTATAAAACGCCTTTCAAAAAAAAGTTGTCTATAAAACCTAAGTTATGATTTTCGATTTCTAAAAACTAGAATCAAAATTCTATACTCTCATCTAAGCTCTTGTTCTGGTTATAGCTCTTCGTTAAATAACTATAAGACGTACAAGAAAATAAAATTTTTAAAGACTAATAAATAAAAGAATTTAAAAAGTAATATGTTCAAACAATAAATATTTGTTTATGTATTTCACACTTTAGAAATCAATCAAATTATTAGAGGTCATTTAATTAAAAAATAGCTAACGAATCAAATGGTTATAATACTTTTGTTGCCTTACTGGTAGTCAAATTTAGTGTCATTTTTTCAGTAGTTAAATAATCTTTACGAGCATATCTCAAAACTTAAAAAAAACGATCTCTAATAATATTTGAATTAATTGATTTTCGTTGTTTAATTTGTTCGATCTAATAAATAAAACAACCAAGTTTTGATATTTTAATATTTAAAACATAAGGCAATGAGATCTATCAAGCTTTAAAACCAAAATTGATTTTAATTTTGACCAAATGAATAGCTATGATTGCTCAATTAAAAAAATTTTGTTAAATTTGACTAAATAAAGAGTTAGGATTATTTAATTATATTGATTAATGTTAGTTTTTTAATAAACGCCTATTGTGGTTGTCACTTTGTTTCATTTTCGGTCTGGGCAGTCAATCTCGGCGACATCTCGGTGATATCTCGGCGACATCTCGGATATCGGAAGTTCACCAAATATCGGTTTCATATATCGTTGGGATATCTCGGAGGCGAGAATATCGGCGATATTTGGCGATATTTGACAAACCGAGTGTAACATCCTCCCAATGGGACTTATGCGAGATAGTAAATTATTTGCTTATTAATTATATTTAATTATCTTTAGTAATTGATTTTTATTTATTTTATTTTTGCTGTGATATGTTTATTTGATGATTTTAATTGGACCGCGAGGTACATAGGTGAAATATTAGTTTTAATATTTTTATATGATATTGATTCTATTTGATTCGTTTTTATACGAGGGTCCCAAATAATACCTCGTTGTTTGAAAATTAACTGAATGAGACTACTTTATTTTCGTTCCTGTGTGTCAGTTATCAGATAAGTTGTACTCTGTGTGTGTGTTAGTAAGTGAGCAGCCGATCTATGGCTTTTTATTTGACTTTTAGAAGTCCATTTCTCTTGTTTCTTCATTAGAAGGCTTGCATGTGTGTGTATATGTGAACTCTTTTCTTCCTCTTCAAACAAGAATGCATGCTACAGCCTAATTTTCGATTAACTGTGTTGAGTTGCTGCAATTTACAGGTTAGTGTATGATTATTAACATGAATTGATTATCTCTTGAAGCATTCTTAGTTTAAAAACCCATTCTTTGATTTCTAGGGTTCTTGAAGGTTTGAGTTTATGCCAAATTCGAGTTGGATTCTTGCTCTAGTATGTTTAATGGATGTAATCTACTGATTTAGAGTAGAAATTATGTTTGATTTTTGTATATTTGATGAATTTGAGCTTAAACTCATTAATGGTGATTTTGATGAAATTTGAGAACTTAAATCCATGATTTGATGATCTTTGATGTAGCTTGATGATAGAATACATGTAGTTTGTAGTTTTTGGAGGTTAGGTACTGTTGTTATGGATTGATCTGCTGAAAATCGAATTTATGTGCTGAATGTGTTGCTGAAAATTCGAACAGAAGAACAGGTGTTACTGCTGCTGTCCAAGTGGCTACGCGGCGCGTAGCAGGAGTACGCGGCGGCGCGGAACCCCTGTTCCAGCCCATTAACTTTGTTGTTTGATCTTGTCTTGCTTCGTGTTGCCTTGTATGCTTAGTTTATTATTAGTACATGTTATTTATATGATTATATGATATATATGAATAGTTTTTGATGATGACACATGTTTAGAAAGGTTTGATTTAATTATTGAAGTATCAACGCTAAATGCGCACTTTAACGTATGAATATGATTTAGACGCAATTTGTACGCATTCCATTGAATATTACCTGTCCATACATGGTTATAAGACACATTTGAAATGATTTTGATAGTGAATCATATGTACGAAAGTTTTGATGTAAGTATGAACTTATTAGTGATAATTGTACACTTTAATTATATGAAATGAACTTAGATGATTCGTGTTCGTGTTTCATTGATTGATACATGCTCCATATAATGTATGAAGAATTCCTAGAAGGTGTTTGATATATTTGAAATTAGTTTAGTGTATTAAACCTAACGGGTTGGTTTTGACCCGTTAGTGAGTTAAATGGATAAATATGTACTTTGAACGTGTTTTGTTGGTTGCTACATATTGCTTATGATATATATGTGGATTCTAAATGATAATGTATGTATTTCATGATTTGAATGAGATGATTAGTATGTGGATGCAATATTTGAGTATATATAAAGGGTAATACCTTACTTTAAAGTATGAAACGGAGATACATGAATTTTGTGAATACCTTGTTAATTGTTATGTGTTTAGTATCATATATAACGACATTCTAAATGATTTTGAGTGTATTTCTTGTTGGTTATGCATGTTTGGTGTAACGGTTAAGTTTTGACCCGTTTGTGAATTGATTTGACTTTTGGAGTTAATTATGATTTGAATTACTGATTTGGTTGTGCTGTGTTGTCAGGGGATCTGAAGACTCAGTAATATAAGACCACTGAGCTTTGATTGTCGAGGACGCAGGTGAGTGGATTTATATCTTCGGATATGCATGATATGATATCCTAATTGTAACTATGCTCATTGGACTGTATGACTTGTTTGATATGTACATGATGTTTTGGAGATCAGCATGGCGGATGTTTTCAGTTGGGCCTGTGTTTAGGGATATACAGTACTAGCACGATGCTTGATTTGCATTTGTTGTATTTGAGAAGTGCTAGTATTGTTTTCCATGTTAACTAGGCTATCGGTAAACCTATGCTTTGGCCGGCATTTGGTTGTAGGTTCTGCAGGACCGCTGGTTCTCTTGGTTGTATGAGATTTGTGTTGTTTGGGTTGTATGCCTTGTATGTGCTTAGATATTTATTCCCTCACTTAGCTTTGTGCTAATTCCTCACTAGATTGTTTTGCAGATACTCCGTCGTGAGTTTATGGATGATGTTGACTGGGAATATGGACGGACCACTACTCTGATGTCCAAGTTTTTTTGTTTAGAGCCTGTTTTTGTAACTAACACCGTAGTAGTATTTTTGTAATTATAAATCAGATAAAATTTTATTTATCTTTTGATTTTAAAGGTAATTATAAGTAATTAGCTTCCGCACGCGTATTTTGTTTATTGAAAAGAACGGTGTCACACCGAGATATCGGTATATCACCGATTTTTGTACCGGGTTTTTTTTTCCTTTTTTCTTTGATCTGCTAACTTATATCTCATGGCCCAGCCCACTTTTAACCCAAAGCCCACTTCTCGTCAAACCTAAAACAACCTAAAACTAGTACAGTACTACTAACATAAACAATAAGCACCAAACGGGCAACCGAACCAGGCATTCTTCCCGTCGACTGAAGCTGAAGCTGTCTTCGTCCAATCTCGCGACCAGGGCCGCCTGTTTCTTCCTTCACTCCAGCCTCGGCGACCAGGTAAAGTTGGCCTACGAAGAACACAGCCAGCAGTCGACGCCTCGACAGGAACACTCTGTTCTGTTTCTTTCTACGAAGAACTCTAAGCCAAGACAAATAAAGTTTTTTTCTTCTTCCAGACGATGTTAATTCGGATGCCGAACCCGTGGATTGCAATTAAATTATGTTTTCACACTTGAACAATTAATAACTTTTATGCTATACTTTTTAATTAATTTTTGTATGATGTTATACTTTATATATATATATATATATATATATATATATATAATATTTTAAAAAATATAAAAACCGATATCTCGCCGATATCTCACCTATATAACTGAGATTTCAAATATCGGTCCTTGACCGATATTTGATTTCTAACCGATATAACTGCATAGTTTTCGGTATTAAAAGCCCTAGTGTACCTTGCACATGAGGTTATTTTGGTCATTTTAGTCCCTATCCTTGTTACAAAACATCTTTTATCATCTTATTCTTGTACTAAGAACAAATCAGATTAGCAATTATCATCTTATTCTTGAAACAAGAACAAATCAAACACATTTTTGAACAAATACAAACAATATACACAATTAGTACTTAATCATCATTTAATAAAATGGACATTTTAAACACACATTAATCCATACTTCCTTCCAAAGCTTCATAGTCCTACCCAAATGTTTTCTTCATCAATCGCTTCATAGTCATCTAATTGGATTTACAGTTTTAATGGAACTGAAACCTCCACACATACAAATGGATGATGGCAGTGGTGGTTATACGATGGCCGCGGTGCTTGGATATAGAACCAATAACGGCCATGCAGTTGTACTAAAGTTGAGGATTATTATTATTATTATTATTATTATTATTATTATTATTATTATTATTATCGTCTTCGTCATCATCAATAACTTCGAAATCAATTAAAAACATGATAAAAGTTAATAGTAGCCCATAACTTTACACTTATAAGGTGTTTGAAACTTTTTTTTATCTTTTTATGTGGGACAATGAGTTGTTACAACCCCCCCCCCCCCCCCCCCCCCCAACTTATACACCTAACATCCTCACATCAAGGCGACATACCCATAATCCAAACCCTAGAAGATGCATGAGTTCCGCACTCACTACAACCTGGGGAGTAATGACTCTGATACCACTTGTAACACATCATAGTCCAAAGTCATGGGCTAGTCCAATAACTTCGAAATCAACTAAATACCATGTTGGAAGTTATGAGTAGCCCATAACTTTAAACTTATAAGGTGTTTGAAACTTTTTTCATCTTTCTATGTGAGACAATGAGTTGTTACACACATACACACACACACACACACACACACATATATATATATATATATATATATAATTGTATTTATAGAGTATAATTGATACATGTAGTACTGTAATGAGAAACTTAAATAGACTCTTACAATTAATTAAATCATATTATACTAAACTTTAGTTTAATTTCAATTCTAATGAGATTTTTAATACTCGCGCTTCGCAGCAGGAGAAATTACCTTAGCTCTTAATATATATTATTTACGTTAGTTATAGAATGTAAAAAAATAAAGTGGAAAAATTTTAAACAATAACTTTATTTCTTTAACATTAAAAATGTTTATAACTGAAAAAGCTTTTCATTGATGATAAAATAGAAAACTCTAATAACACTATTTTTATTTTCTATCTAAAACATAAACTTTTAAGTCAAAAAGTTCAATGATTCTATTCCTTTACTACATTTATGATTTTGAAAAATACAACTTTTAGATAAATATCTTATTACGATAAAATTTGTTTCTATGATGTATCATTTACATAGTCCGCCAGATAACAAACTAATTAATAAGAAAACTACAAAAAGAATTGAGTATTTCGTTATTAATAGTAAGTTTGATTCTTATTTTATCGTATTTTTTGTTAACATGATGAATAAAGTAAACTCAAAAGTGTTCATAGCGTGTTCATACCGTTTGGTTTAAATTCAAATATATTTAAGCCAATTTTTCATGCTATGGTGAACGTAATATTAACCAAAAGGGTACACTATATATATACCATATCACGATAAAATTTATAACAATGTGTAGATAAAAATGAGGGCGTCACAAATATGCATTCATATAACTAAGCATTGTATGCTAAAAGTTATAATAGAAAATGAAAAATGTATTAAATTAATTGTTTAATATAATAATAATAATAAATTATAAATATATACACGTGCATTGCTTAAAAGACTAAAAGCTGAATGGAAGAAAAAAAAATTAAATTGCACGAAGTAAGGATTGAACCTACGCTTATCACCTCACTTGTTCACCCCTTACCACTATGCTGTGTACTACATTTGGTTTTGTTTTTAGCTTACATTTTATATAACTAACATTTATGAGGTTATTGTTTATAGTTCCTCATAAATATAGGTATATATAATATGGGTAAGCAAGATTAACTCTATAATAAATCTGGATCTAGAACCGGTTTTGTGTAAGCAATATGAAATTCCTTATGCGTGTTATAGGTATGTTCATATTACCTCTATGTGTGTGTAAGAAAGATGAATCTCCTCACAATATGCAAAAAGTAAAATAAAAAAAAGTTTGGTAACCAATTATGTAAGGTCAATTGAGTACAATGAATTATTTATTTATGTTTCTTGTATTATTTAATACAATATGAATTTAGTTACATATTATGGTGTTTTTTACTAACTTTATTTATATTATTATCAGAGCCAATAATGAGATGTTCGAGATTATATACAAGTTTAGTAAAACATAGTCATAAAACAACATTTTTTAACACTAAACAACAATTTTCAAAAAAAAAAAAAAATACTTTTATTCTTTTAAGCATCAAGCACCAATCAACAACAATTTTTAGCCATAAACGAGTATATGTAATATTATATATGAATAAGTTTTTAGGCCCCTAATAGAGAATAACATTGTAAGTATACACCTCTTAAACTCGTTTACGGTTGGTCCTAATTATTGTGTAATTTACAATTTAATAAATGTTTACTTTTCCATTTAAGCTTATAATCTTGACAATCTACTCAAAAAAGTTCAACCATCGGTAAAAATAAAAATAAAAATAATATGATTCATAGTTTTAACCTGATGAATATTTTTTTATCTGTAGGTTGTATATGCTTGTAATATTAATAAGATTCACATAATCAAATTATGTATATTTTCACTTTCCCATGCAAACTTTTAAGTTTCGTTTGGTTTGTGAAATTAATACAAAAGAACTGGAATTTGATCAAAAAATGAATTGTATTGAAACTTGAAATCATAAGAATCGGAATTCGTGAAAAACTTTGATTCACTGGAAAAAAAGTGGTTCATGGTAACCGTGAAAAACTATATCTTATTTGGTTGATAAACACTAAAATTGGAATCTAATCAAGAATAAATTAAATCGATATGTATAAGGGGGTGTTTGTTTTAGCTTATCAAGGGCTTATTTTCCGGGCTTATTTTTCATAAATTCGTTTTTTCCGGCTTATTTTTCATGAGTCCGGCTTATTTTCTTCTTATAACTCATAATAAGTTCAAAAGTTTAAAAAATAAGCCAGAAAAAACTAGCTTATAAAAAATAAGCTTAGAAAATAAGCCTTAAATAAGCTAAAACAAACACCCCCTAAATCAACATAAAATGTCTACCAACCTTCTACCACCCCGAGCCCAACTGCTTCCACCCTACCCTACCCAACCACTAAACCCCTACCCCCATAATAACACCCTATGCTACTCCTAAACCTCTACCCCTACTATACCAGCCTACCTTACCCTCACCTCACCCTACCTCTACTCTGCCACCTTACCCTACCCCTACCTATACCACACCCGACCTTACCTACCCCCACCTTACCCTTTTTCAATTTACTCACCACACTCTACCACCACCTTACTACCCCCTACCATACCTTACTTTACATTGCTCATCTAGCTAACCCACCCTACCCTAACCCTACACCATCTTACTCACCCTATCCCTACTTACCCTACCTACCTCACTCTCACCCTACCCTAACCCACCATACCTCAACGCACCCCTAATATACCTGTTACCTACCACTACCTAACCCTGTCCACCACTACCCACCCTACCCCACCACTACATACCCCTTACCCTACTCCTACCATACCTACTCACCCTACTCCAACTTACATGTAATATGTAAGTAGGTGGGTAAGGCAGGGTGGATGGGCTAGGGTATGGGTAGGATAGCGTTGGTAGGGTGAGTAATGGTAGAGGTAGGGGGTGAGGTAGGATAGCGTTGGTAGGGTGAGTAATGGTAGAGGTAGGGGGTGAGGTAGGCTCGGAATTTCCAATTCATTGATTTAAGGAATTTATTGGATCGGTTAAATTTCATTTTACCAATTTCGTGTAACAAATACCTCATTTGATTTAGAAATTGTCAAGTCCAATTCCACCTAATTCCTATAAACCAAATTCCCCCTTAATATTTATAAATCATTTACCAAATATGATATAAACCTTCTAACTGTACTAGAAATTTCTCGTATAGTTTATGCCTTTTATTTTTGTTATTCTCGTAATATTAACGAGATTCAAGTAATATGGTACACGCATTGAATAAACGGTATCTTTTGAACTCCTGTAATAAATTGTATACATTTAAGGGACGTTTCTTTTATTATATAAGTTGTTGAAAAACTCAGTCGGTCGTCCATCTCTCATCGTCTTTCTTTCTCTTGTTTTTTACAATGAGAGGTCATGGTGCTCTCTCTGATTATTCTAAACCGAACATTGTTGACGCAGTGTACTCCACCCCAATCAAAGTACTGGTTGTTAACAACAACGTCCAATTCCTTGATGCTATGGCTACGGTGCTTAGCTACTTTTCACTGAAAGGTAAGAATCGGTTTTATTGTCTTTAAGATTTTAAGGTTTTTTAGAAAGTCATTATACGTTATAGCTTAAGATGTTATTCTTACAAATTTGGCAAGTAGATTTTTGTTAAATTATACGCGTAGATAGATTTCTTGAATACAATCATGTTTTCTTTGTAACGCTTTACATAGAATACATATTAAGTGTTTAGAGTTCCTCTTTTTAAAATCGGTCTTGGAAAATAATAAAATGGAGAAAAAGTAAAGTAAAATAAGATATTAAATGAGTCATATCTTGTTAAATTAGTGATTAATTGGTTATGACTTAATTGAATTTGGATCGGTTATTTGAATTCACTTAAATATTTAATCGGATTATGGTTTGGATTTGGATTTTAAGTTTTCCTTTGCGGTCCGACCGAATAACCAAATAAATAAAGGTCTGCATTTAATTTTTTATGATATATATAATCATATAATTTCCTTCAAATAATATATTTAATTTTAGTTTCGATATGAATTATTGAATATATATAATAGTACTTCCTTATAAACTTTTGCGGGTAAAGAAAGTCAAGTATCTATGCTTTTGACAATTATAGTGATATAATGGTTTTGGCATATTGATTGATCATTTTGTACCTAATATAGTAATATGAGTTATCTAAATTTGGTGATCTTGTGGTCAAGTGCCAAGTGTATGTTCCCAATTACAAGTCTTGTATGTGTTTTTTTTTTGGCAAACTTCTTATTTAGTTTTACGAGGCCCGAACCAATTAACTTGATGGTTATTCTGTTGGTTAATTGGTTTGGTTTAGTATAATTCTGGTTTGGATTATGCCCAGATAATTTTTTTCTAAAATCTAATTAAACCGAACCGATTAAATCCATAAAATCGACAACCGATTAATTGAACACCCCTGCATATGGTATGAGCTATAAAGTTCATTGAGAAACTCAAGATACTTATTGTTCCAATACTTTTGGTAACTTAATATTGTGTCATACGGTCAACATCAATCTTAGTATCTAATTATAACATGTTCTCATACTCAAATAGACATATAACCCTAATGGTACCTTGAGTAAAAGCACTCTCAATTAATCTTATCCATCATACCATATATGTGATTATATCCGTATATTAGAATATGTTACTCTAGCTTCAAAAACGAAAGGTTCAATAACGGATACCAACTCATGAACTAAGTAATGCTTTGAAAGAGCACATAAATGCTTATAAACTATATCTTAATTGTATATCTAGAGATCCAATAACAAATACTGGGCTCATTATCTGTAACTCTGTATAACTGGTGTCAGTCTTGACACTAATTTGCAATATAATGTTCTAATTATGTTGTTACTTCTTTGTTCTATTTTATATTCAGTTCATCTTACATTTCTTTGTAACACATTATATCTGCTCTGTGCAATTATATCCCAATTATATATTTATCAATATGTCATTCTCATCTATCTCTTATTTACTTTAACATTTCATCTTAACTCTTTTTGTATCTGAGTGTTTATGTAATACTTTATATGACTTTGTATCGCTTACTATTTAGGTAATACTTTATATCCTTTTTTTATCACTTATCCATGTATCAATAACAAATATCACCAATATATATGTATTATTAGTCAAGTCTGTTCTTCCTATATATATAAACAACTAACCCTCATCAATTTAATTACATGATCCTGACCCTTCATTTAATCAAAATTAAATCATATCTATTCATTTTATTAAGAGTTAATTACATTTTTGGTCCTTGTGGTTTACACAAAATCACAGATTTGGTCCTTAGGCTTCATTAATTACGAATTTAGTCCTTGTGGATTACCATTTGTTTCAATCTTGGTCCTTGACCCAGTTAAAAAGACTAAAATACCCCTATGTCCTTTATTTATTCTTTTGTTTTTAAGTTTTAATTATTTTAATATTATTAAAAAATTATTAAATATTAATAAGAGACTAATTCTAATTTATTAATAAATAATAACTAAAATATTATTTTACTGATTTCACATTCCCCCAAATCTCACTCCATCACTCCATCCTCCCTGTCCCTCTCTCCACCTAGCACCGTCACCTCCATCTCCGACGGCCATCACTATCTCCGGCGACCATCACCATCTTCGACGGCCATCACCATCTCGGTTGTACCCTCAATATCTGGCAACCATTAAACTACCACCACCACCACCATCTCTCTCAAATCTACCTTCTCTACCTCACCACCATGAAACCACCTACCACCGCCACCGATACAAAAGTACCTACTCGCAGCAATGAAATCGAATCGACTGGAAGGAGACATTGAAAAAGCCAGAATCAGAACCATGAAGATGAATCCACGAAACCCTGAAATTGAATCGACTGGAAGGAGACATCGGAGGCCCTGTGGCGATGCAAACCCAAAACCAAAAATCAGATACGAACCAAGAATCAGAATCAGATGAAAAAGCCAGAACCAAAACTCAAAATCACATAAAAAGAGAGAGAGAGAGAGACGGTGGTGATGAGGTTCGAGGATGGTAGCGATAGCGAATCGGCGACTATGATGGCGGTCACAGATCTGGATTTAAGTTTGATCAAATAGCGTTGGTGGTCGGTGTAGGTCGGTGGTCGTTGATTTCAGATGGCGGTGGTGGTGAGAGTGAGATGACGGTGACAGAGTGAGAAAGAGAAGAGGGTGTGTGTGTGAGGGAGAGAGAGTGAGAGATGAATGGCGGTGGATCTAGGGTTTTTTTTGTAGTGGTAGCGGTGGATGATGGTTACGGCGGAGGTGGATGATGGTAGAGGCGGTGGAGGCAGCGGAGGTTTAAGGATGGTGGTAGCTGACTGTGTGTGTGATGTCTTCTTAGATCGAGAGAGAGAGAGAGAGAGGCAGAGATGGAGAGAGAGAAAGGTAGAGATGGAGAGAGAGAGAGAGAGAGAGAGAGAGTTTGTGGTGCAGAGAGAGGTCTGGTGTGTCATGTGTGTGCAGGAAGAGTGTGCGTGAGGCCCACACTTATATTAATTTTAAAAGTATTTAATTAATAAAAATTGATTATTTATTAATAAAAGGAAATGATTTCAAAATTAAAAAATAATTAAAAGAGAGGGTAAGGGCACTTTTGTCTTTTTAACTGGGTCAAGGACCAAGATTGAAACAAATGGTAATCCACAAGGACTAAATTCGTAATTAATGAAGTCTAAGGACCAAATCTGTGATTTTGTGTAAACCACATGAACCAAAAATGTAATTAACTCTTTTATTAAAATTTAAAGTTTAATTTTGACTTTTAATAGTCAAAATTGAAAACTCAGTTTTTAAATTTTAATTCTAATAAGAGATAAGATAATTAGTAAAAAAATATTATTTAAATCTTAAAAATAATAATTTCATAATTATCTATTTATTTACATAGGCATCTAAACTAGTTTTGGTTATACCAATTTCTAGTCTCTTATCACAACTTATCTCTAATTCCATTTTAGGTTACCATACATTTAAATCACGAACTTGTCATCACTTTAGTTTCAATGCACAAAAGAATTGCCACTTATATTTATTTTACTTTTAAGTACATAAGTACTTTACACCTTCTTGGTTGTGTACATATTACAATACAACTCATGTTTGCAATATAATATCATTAACACTAATATTCAATCTATTTAATCAAATTAGGTGCATCAATATTGTGATAAGTATTTATGAATCACTATTTACGAGTACCAAATTGAGATATTCACTTGGTAGCCCCTTAACTTCCAAGCATCGCTACCTCTCATCCTTAAGTCCCCAATTACGTAAGCAAAGATAATATATCAATGTTTCTATCTTTAAAAATACTAAAACCAATACTTACAATATGTCAACAATCGACACAGCCATTGGAACGTTTATGTTGCCGTCTTGTTAAACATAACTCCTTATCACCCCTGCTTAGTCAAGGCATACCCTGTGTCTATATTCGACACGACATAGCCCGTGTCACCATTGACATGGTCGCACCCATCTTAAAGGCATATCCGGTGCATCATGGACATGCTTAAAACTTACTAGGGCTAAACACGAACTATTACATCCTTGGCACTATCCTTGTTTTGTGACATGACCGTCCACCTAACATGGTCTATTCTTACCAGACATCCTAGTGTCTAATCATGTTGGTATGTTTGTGAAACTTCTATTTAGACCATAAATTTACCAATACTTATTTTAATCACAACTTAGTAACTTGCAATCTATTCCCGGTGTAAATCTTGGTCCCAATACTTCAATTTATACCATGAACATGACGTGCATAAAAAAATTTCATTATTCAAGCTAATTACTCAAGAACATGAAGAAATTAAAGATAATAACCTTGTTAATCTTGATCAAATGTTGTTGGTTCTTTTTTATAGTCTTGTTAATCCTCCTCCTTAAGCTTATCTCTCTTAATCTTTGGTTAATCATGCTTAATCACCCATTTTCCTTTCTACTTTCTTATTTTTCTCTCTAATTCTCTTTTTCTTATAAAAACACATGCACCATTCGTATACACACTAAACTACGTGTTTAGGTGTAGGGTCTTTCTTCTATAGTGGTTTTTTTGTTAACGAGTATACCATACCCTTTACCTACTTGCAACTTGATAATTTTCTAAATACCAACTTATTATTACTTTATATATTATCATTTTATCTAGGTGAGGGTTTCTAAACTTGGTTTTTACCCAATTATAGTGGTTTTAATAGTTATCCTTCATGGATGAAATGGATTTCCATGATGAGTGGCGCCTACAACACCCTTGTTGTTAATGACAACAAATGTTAAGAATCTCAACCGATGTGTTTATTTTTTATTCCTTCAATGAGAGGGGTATTAAAAAAGGTTGTGTGGGGATCATGGTTAGGAAAGGAGAATGATATGATATTGAGGTGACATCATGGTTGGTCCAAAGTCCAACAACCACTACTCTTGCTCTTAGAGGCAACATTAACACTTTTGACTTTGAACATCATACACTTAGGGGGGTGTATAGTTCATGGTCTTGAAATCCTAAGGATTCCAAACCCCATGGGATTCCATATCCCTTGGTATTCCAAATCCAATCACATTGTTTGTTTGATTCATGTAAAAAAGAATGAGATTTCTAAGGCAAAAATGGTGAAGAAGTCGACCCACCTTCAAAAATTGACAGGCTCGGAGATGGGAAAGATGGAGGCGCTGAAGGGCGATGATGGCCAAGGCAAAGGCGGTGAAGGGCGACGACGGCGGAGGCGGAGGCAGAAACAAAAAAGGTTGACAGCGGAGACAGTGAAAGGCGATGACAGAGGTACAGATGGTGAATGGAGACTATGGAGGACACAAAGACGGTAAAGGGCGGCAGCGGTGGCAAATACGAATAACGGTGATGGCGAAGACGGTGAACGCGTTAGAGACGGAGGCGGAGACGATGAAGGGTAATGGCGATAGAGACAAAGAAGATGAAGGGCGTAGACGAAGAAGGGCGACGGTAGAGACGGTGAAGGGCGATAGTGGCGGAGACGCATATGAAGAAGGCTGACAAAGGAGACGAGGAATGACAACGGCGGAGAAAGCGGAGACAGTGAAAGGCAATGGCTACGGAGATGGTGAAGGGTGACAATGGCAGAGGCAGAGACGAAGAAGGGAAATGGCGGAGACAAGGAAGGGTGATGATGAAGACGGGGAAGGGTGATGATGGCGGAGGTGTAGAAGGGCGGCGGCTGCGATAAGGAAAGGCGATGACGGCGGGGAAGGGAGACGACAACGGAGGCGGGGAAAACAGATGGAAACATAGGCAGAGATCGGGAAGGGTGATGACAGAGACGGGAATGACGAATACGAAGATGGGAAAGGGCATTAGTGGTGGTGACGGGGAAGGGTACGGCGGTGGCCGATTAAGGCAGTGAGCCAGTGACGAAGATGGTGACTGATGAAGAGGGCGATCGACGATAATGGTGGTTGTGACGATTACGGTTGTGGCCAATTAAGGCAGCAATGACGGCGAGAGCGAAGTGTCGGTTGATGTGGTGAAGGCAACAATGGATTGTTGGTTAGATAGGTTCTGACTTTAAAATCCTAAATATGAGGAATTTAGAAATACCACACTCCCTCAAGGATTATGAAATCCCACATCTATGAGGTTTGAAATCCAAATCCCTTCCTTCAAATTTTCTACCAAACATGGGATTTAAAGGGATTTTGAAATACAAATCCTGTGAAATCTCTTGAAATCCCACAAACCAAACAGGCTCCTAGGGGGTGTTTGGTTGGTGTCATTTGGGGGGATTTCATGGGACATGCATTTCAAATCCCTCCAAATATAATGTTTGGTTTGCAAAAATGAGGTGGGATTTCATATCCAAGGATTCTTTGAAATCCGATAGATGAAGGATTTCTCAATCCCTTGACCCCCCCCCCCCCCCCCCCCGCGTATTTTGAAAACCCACAGATGAGGTATTTTCTCCGGCGACCTTCTGATTAAATTCCGGCGAACCATCATCTTTGTCGCCGTCATCCCTTCCATCGAACAATCACCGTCGTAACTTTGCTGTCGACGTCGACGTCAATCCCTTCGATCCATCCTCGACAGAAAGCCTTCGCCGACAGAAACCGTTGTCGATAGAAACCGTTCGCCGTTGCCGTCAATCCCTTCCTTTCGTCGACAGAAACCCTAGTCGAGAGAAACCGTTTGCCGACACAAATCCTAGTTGACAGAATCCCTTGATTGTTCACCGTTTTCCGATTGAAAGCCTTTGTCGACAGAAACCTTAGCCGCCGTTCGCCGTTTGCCGTTTGCCGTTTGCTTCATTCGCCACGTTAGCCGTTCGTCATCCTTCCTCTTCGATGGTGACCACAAATATGGTGGTTGGAGGTGGCAATGGAGGTTGCAGGTATTTACAAGTGTAGCTACTTAATTCTTTGTGTGTGATCCAACTTATTTGGATTCTATTAAGCATGTCTTTCGGCATTTACAAGATAGTGTTGATCAAAATGTCACTTTTACACCATCTTTCTAAAAATAGTTGCGTATATCAATACAATCTAGGCTTTAAGTCTTGACAACGTTGGTTTATGTAGGGGTCTTGTCGGAACATTATTGTTTTACTCTTAGGGAGCGTTTGGTTCAAGTATTGTTTTTGGTGGGATTGAGATTTATGCATGTGATTTGCATTTGGTGGGAATGCATTTGGTGGGATTCAAAATCCCATTCCCTTGTTTGGTTCACCTCACCAACACAAACCCTTTAAAACCAACACCAAACCGCCGGCCACCACCTCAGTCCCCACCACCAACCACGACATCTGTTGTCACCATCTTTTGTTTTCTGGCGAAGGTGAACAACGGGAACGACGGTGTACGACGAAGGCGAACAACGCCGACGACTGTTGCCACCATCAACAACGAAGAATAGAACGACGGCGGTAGTGTTTGACGGAGAAGACGGCGGCTAGGGTTTCTGTTTGAATCGAAGGCAAAGACGGAGAAGACGAAGAAGACGGCGGCTAGGGTTTCTGTTTGAATCGAAGGCAAAGACGGAGAAGACGGCGGCTACGGGTTTCTTTGACCGAGACTGTAGCTAGGGTTTCTTCGACGGCGAAGGCAACGACGATGCGACTAGGGTTTGCGAAGGAAGAGGTCGACAGCGACTAGGGTTTGCGAAGGAGGAGATCGACGGCGATGCAACTAGGGTTTCTCGAAGGAAGAGGTCAATGGTGATGGTGACGGCGACGGGGACAGTGGGGGTTTCTCGAAGGACGGTGGGCGACGAGGACAGTGGGTGATGCAACTAGGTTATTCGCCGGAATATTCGCCGGAGGTCACCGGATGGTCGCCGGAGAGAATACCTCACATGAGGGATTTCAGAATACCATGGGGGGTGGGAGGATTTAGAAATCCCTCATCCAAGGGATTTCAAACAATCCTAGGAATTGAAATTCTTACTCTCTTTTGCAAACCAAACATCACATTTCATGGGATTTGAAATCCCATTCCCATGAAATCCCTCCAATTCCCTCCAACCAAACACCCCCTTAATATAAAAGATTTGTTATGTTTAGCTAGGTCCAGTGCTAAACCGGATATACGAAGTTGCCAATGCAACTAGTGAAACCACTAGCTCATCAATAATTTGGTATCCCAAACAAGTTCACCACGTCCGTTAGAGTAGTTAGTTATTATTATTTTTTTCTCTAAATGTATTTTCTAGATTGTAACTAAGGTGCTTAAATGAATTGTGCTTACCCTATTCAACTATTTGTACAATGTTATCAATATACACTAAACCACGTGAGGTTTTTCCTAACTTTGATAATTTATCAATGTATTACAATAAGAAAAATTGGGGCAAATTTCTTAAGAAGCAAACATAAATTACATACTTATATAGAAATGCACGTATTGAAAGATAACAAGAGCTAATACGTTGTGGTATTCTATTAACTTTAGATGTTCATCATGAAAGAGCAAAACATTTGATTAATCATGAAAGAGCCGTGTCATTTAATTTCCCGATGATTACCCTATTATATATGTCATAGTTTTACTCTTATGCTATCTTAAACATTCATAACCATGATTCATCGTGACCTTCATATCATTTAGCTTCATATTTGTTAACTTTATTTATTTGCTACAGTCGCAACTTGTGATCATGGTGGCACTGCTTTGTCAATACTGGTCAAAAGCAAGGAGAAATTCGATCTCATACTCATAGACGGTCACTTGCGCGATGTTGATGCACACTCTTTCATCAAAATCGCAAAAAAGATGGATATGCTACCAATATGTGAGTTTAAAGTTCAATGATTTTATGTATAATTTGCTCTTCCTTGAAATAATTTATTTTTTTAGTTTTGCAAGAAACTGAATGCATGTACTCTTTTTTACTTGGGTTCATTAGTGACCTCTAAAGAAGACGATGATGCAACTCTTGCAAAAGCTTTTGATGATGGAGCTATACTTGTGCTCAAACCCCCAATCAATTGTGCCATGATAAGTCTAATGAGACAACATGCCATTAAAAAGAGGATTCAAAATCTTAGCAACCTGGGTGTTAAATTTAATGTTGTCAATCCTAATCCTACAAGTAACAATCCTGGGGTTTCAAAACAAGAATCTGCATCCAAGAGATCAAGTGTTGAAAGGAAGACAAAGTTGTATGTGGTGTGGACTAAGGGACTACATGCAAAGTTCATGAGAGCTGTCTACCAACTTGGTGAAGGAAGTAGATACACATATTCATCATCTATTTTCACATTATATAAACATATATTCATATATATAACTGTTTGAGTCTGATAACTTCTATTACTATCTAATTAAGTTAACTTTCATGTTCATATTAGAGTGTACTCCGAAGCGGATACATGAGCTAATGGGTGAACCTGAAATTACAAGAGAACAAGTTTCTAGTCATCTTCAGGTTAGTTCTTTACAATAATGGTGTTAAGTGTCATGCTTTAGTGAGTTGGGTCAAACTAATTAAACCAAGAATTATATAAGATTTCTGAAGTTATAGATATAATAATTTCAATTCCTTAATTTTCAAGTTGACTTCATGTTTCTGATCACTATTTTGGCTACTCTTCTGTCTCAAATTACCAAGTGTTATGTTATACATTTACATAATTTATTCTCATTTTCTAGTTTCTTTTATAACCACAAAAATTTCATAATCACCCATACTATCATTCAGTTGCAATTTGCTGAAGCTCATGCTCTTCTCTTCTTCCTGGTGCACAACATTAACTAGTCAATATACAAATATGAAGTATCAAAAAGATATCAATTACTCCCCTAGAGATCTTATTCGAGGGTTAAGTGTCAAAATTGAACTTAAGCAATCAAGTTAGCAGACATAAACAGCCTTTTGACTGCCTTTGTTTGACTTATTTTGACTTTTGTTTTATTTCAAATACATGTTCTCAAACTTCACCTTCAAACTTATCATTCTTTTATTCCATATAATGCTAACAAATTAAATACATCATAATTAAATCTTTTTCATTGTGATATCCGGTAAATATTTCATACTTGAAGTACCTAGCTACTACGTACTATCTATCAAAGGTTGGTGTATACTATTTTAGTTTTGATCAAAAGAACCTATGTTATTTGATTGATTTTCTGTTTTTTTACTGTTTTTGCTACTTTTACTTGATTGATTTACTTCATACTTATATAAGTCGGCGTATACAATTAGTTTCCATAAAAAAGTACCTACTTTGTGTGATTAATTTGCTTCTTTTACGGTATTTGCTGCTTTATTGATTGATTTGCTTCATACTTAACAAGTTGCTGCATGTATACAATTAGTTTCATCATTGGTACCTACTTGTTTGATTGATTTGCTTCTTTTACATTATTTTCTCACTTTATTTGATTGATTTGCTTCATACTTAATAAGTTGGTACATACTGTTAGTTCCCATGAAAAGTACCTGCTTTTTTTATTGATTTGCTTCTTTAACAGTATTGGCGTAGTGCTGGAAGCTCGTTCCGCAAAAGACAACGAGGATGATGTTGCTCTTTAGTTCTTGCATCTTCAACAAAAAGTTGAGACAAGAAAATTATCAGAGTTTGGCTTTCAAGGGGTAAATCTAAAATGTTTTAATATGGTGATATTTTAGTCGATCTAAACGATAAATTTGGTTTGAAAAACTTGTTAGACAATGGATTATGTAAGCGTGAGATATAATTTGCTACAGGACATGTTTTATGACCCTTGAAAACATAAAGAACTACATGTTTGGTTCATTATTTCCACCTAGGTAAGCATGTGACCATAAACATGTAAACAACATCAAAGCTCTATCTTTGATGAAGATATGAGGATTTCTCAGGATCCCCATATGTAGATGCCAAAGAAGATGCTCGATCTACAAGGCATCCACACTTGACACATGAGGAAATATGAAATGTGTGAGCTAGCACACTGAAAAATGAGGATCCTTTTGTTTTGGGAAAGTCAGAATTTTTCAAGGATAGACCCGTGGTCGACCGTGAGTCACCATGGACCTTTTGTTTTAAAACAACGGGCTTGAAAGAGCTTGTAGATGGTGAACTAGTTGTTTGAAAAGCTAATTCACTCTTTTGAGCACTTAACAATGATCAAATGGAAGTAGTTTATGAGAGTTTGTACGTAGGTTCTTATCTGCTCTCCTCTTACCAGAATATATTTTCTTTTCTTGGTCTTAAAGAGCTCAAGATTTCAATTGTGCAAGATAGGATTTGAATGATCACAAGTATACTTTGAAGTTTAGAGAGAGAGAGAGAGAGAGAGAGAGAGAGAGAGAGAGAGAGAGAGAGAGAGAGAGAGAGAGAGAGAGAGAGAGAGAGAGAGAGAGCAGGGCGAAGGATCGCACCCCACGATTAACCATGTGTGCAACTCCTCACCATTTGTATGGTTGGAAACTTGGTTAATCAAGGTAAAAAGCACCAAAGATGCTTTCTTAATTTGTCGGTCTTTTTACCAACTTGAATTTTTACATTTTCAATGAGAGGATTATTTTGGATGTTTTTCACAACACGGACCTCTCTTTTGAATACCAATAAGACCATGCGTATCCATCACACCATTCACACAGCCACATCAACGCCACATCAGCATTCCACTATTTTCCCATCACATCACACAAACCCTTGCATCCATCACATGCTTCACATCTCACAAAAAAAAACCTTGTCTCACACATGCTTCTCTCACGAGCGCGATGGTGGTCACTTATGTGACCGTGAGCCATCGCTCACACAGGCCTGCGATGGTATTCACTCTCGTGATGGGCTCTCACGAGCTCCCTCACGCTACGGATGCGCCCAGTCTAATCTTGAAAGATCAAAACATTGTGGCGGTGAGTGATGGTGGGTAGCGGGGTATGTGGTGCGAATTGCGATAGTGGGTTGTATTGATGGTCGGTGTTGGGTGGTGGCAATGGTGGACGGTGAATTGTGGTGGCGACGAGTGGTAATGGTATAGGGGCGAGTGATGGGCTTTGGTAGGTGGTGGCGGCGATCTATGGCGGGTGGTTGTAGTGGCGTGGATGGCAAGTGTTAAAGGTGGGTGGTGGTGGTGGTATCAGCAAACGCTGGTGCTTGGTGGTGGTCATAGAGGGGGAGTGGTGTTACAAGGATAGAAGTGGTCAATCAAGTGGACGAGTAGAAAATGATTGAGTGAGAAAACGTTTACTAATCAAATAGATTTCTGCATAAGATAAGTGCATTTTTATCACTTTTCAAATAAGAGGAAAGAAGTAGTAAGAAATATTGTTTTGTTTAAGAAAAACAATCACACTTTTTCACTCGTATCTATCAAAACACAAACTGTTAATAGAAAACACCACTTAAGTCTTCTTTTACTAAATCCTAATTGGCTTTAATAAATTTAATATTAAACCTATTTAGACCCAAGGCTTTCAAGCTTCTATACTATTCTAATAAAAAGGAAATGCATGTAACAAACTCATAGTCGTTTTAAGTTGGTGACTAATAACTCTCGGTGTCTACTTCTTCCGCAAGCAGTTTTTAAAGGGTAAATTTACATTTGCCTTGTGGCGTAATATTTGGCTTAGTATAAGTTGGTTGGGTTCATATCAATTGGTAGCAAAGCCATCCCCTCTTGCAAGATTTCAACACTCAGAGTAATGACCCGTGGAGTGGTGGCTTGGACCTTAATGTAACACCGTGTTTCACGAGCTTAAAATTAGCGTCAATTAAAACTTTTAAAACTTATTTATCAAAAGCTTGCAGCGGATATAACCACCATTTACAAATTTTTAGATGGTTATCTGATTATTTAACATATCATACAACAGGTGTTACCGTAATTAACAACCGACCATCGGATCACATGCATATTAATAACAAATAGTGTTCCTCAATTGTAAATACTACAATTACCCACGAGTAACCCAAGCTCGCCAGGCCATCAGTCACTAACATGCGAAAAAGAAAAATCTTGCACCGTTAGCTACAACTAGCTAGTGAGCACCAATTTACACATAAAAATCAACAAGCATGCTATCATATCACAATAAAGCACACAGAGCTAAGCTATCACATAGCGGTGTGCCGATATGTCATCGGGATCATATCTTGCGAGGTAGCTAGCCTGGCTCAACGATCCAAGCTGGGGAATCAGTCACAACCATCCGCATCGGTGGGGGAGCGAAGAGCAGCCCACCATCACGTTTGAGCCCCTAGGACTTCGTTTGGATCTGATCATAGACCAAGATCCTCACTGTATGTTGAGGAACGGCAGCCTGCAGAACCCTCGGGAATCCGGAATTGGCCATCGAATCCCATAGACCCGGAATTTACCGTCGAGTACCGTTGATCCCGAAAAACACTCAAGGATCCAGCCGCGTTAGCAAACTGACCTCAACCACTGCATCTGTCCTGACAGGAATCATAAACACGCTTGACCCTTAGGGTCCACAGTACGCATGCGTATCACATATCACAATTTACATCACATGGTATCACATATATCACTGTATACCTCGCGCGCTCACATATACACCTGGCATATATTAGCTTCTGCTCATACTCGATGAGCAGAATACAAATTACACTTTAAATATAGCATACAGTTGTCACATAAGTCATACCCTACTTGGGTCTATCTCGTATCACTTCACTTATCTATCGTCACTACCATAATCACATTACACGTGTTATAACACAACACGTTACTTCATCACTTACCTCGCACGTGCATACGTCACTATCACAATAGCACGTTTCAACACACAATAGATAGCCCTACTTATTGAGTCTCATGGGAAAACCGGTACTCACCTCGATATCACAGAAGGCAGATATGAATCCGGGAATCCCAAGAACACACGGAGTCGTCCGAATCACCTAACACATTAGGTTCAGGCTTGGTTATCACATATACGTAGCACACACAGGTCAAAACACAAGTTATACAAGCTGTCAACACTGGACAGCTTACTACGGCCGCAGTGTACACATCCTACGGCCGTAGGGCACATGCCAAACCCCAACTACGGCCGTAGGAACAATTCCCTACGCCCGCAGAGGTTCTTCCCAACGAATCAAGCACTACGGCCGTAGGAACCTATTCCTACACCCGTAGTAGCTATTCTTTGGTGACCTACGACCGTAAGTTACGTACCTACGCTCGTAGACCTTGATCCATCGTCCATAGACGGTAAACCACACAAAAACACATCCTACGGCCGTAGAAACCCATGCCTACGGCCGTATTAACACAAAATGCCTCCTACGGCCGCAGGGATTATACCCTACGCCCGTAGGGAGTACCTGCACAGCAGGTCTTCGTACCTGTTTTGACACAGCTCCTGTAACCCGCGATTTTGACACTTAATCGATCAAATACTGAGTTTCAATCACTTATATACTTTGTTTGACATCCATGAACACTTATAAACACAATAAACACCAAAACTAACCATCAAAACACCATTTACATACTCAATTTGGTGTTTCTTACTCATAGACTCAAAACTAGGGTTCTTACTAGAAATTACTTACAATTCAGTTAGCACACAGAAGATTGTACTCGGATTTGGTACTGAGATCACTTGCTTCAGCTTACTCCTCGATTTGCTCTTCAAAAACTCCAAAGATTGAGAGCATGTGTGTGTTCGTATGTTTGTGTATGTGTGTATTGTGTGTGTTTAACAAAAAACCCAGGGGATAAGGCAAGCCTCAGCCGACCTTGGGTTTAATTAAATTAAACCCGGGTATTTTATTCCCCTTTCCAACTTACAACACAACACACGCTATCCCGTTTCAACTAACGGGGATATCTACGGAATCATAACGCGAAACCGTTTAACACTTTATCAATTTTAAACACGTCTGACACTTTTCACATAATCACTCTAATAAACGCATAACACGCGTTATTAACTTAAAATACACTAATTTAAATCACTTACATTCACGGTACAACTATTCAAGCACGAGGCACAACTAGGTACTTCTAAGCCCATTTTCAGGATGTTACATTAAAAAGAGGGGTGACAACTGCGACCAATATAGCTGTGATCACAGATAACTCGGAGTGGTGGGCTTGGACCCGAAAAGATGGGAGTCAACCGTGACCAACATAGTTATAACCTATGAGGATGTTGGTCCTTTAAGCATGAGATATTATTATAATTATACATAGGTTGAAAATAAATTAAGTTACTAGCTTATAATTCTTGGTATCTCGTCACCCTACAAATTCATTTTAAAAGGTGAGTTCTACATTTAGACTTATCCGCTTACGGTATAATACGGAGATGTGTTCGTATTAGTTTGCATTAACTATCACTAATTCCACCTCTATTCCTTTTCATTTTCCTTAAACTACTAAATAATTTAACAATTTCCTCTTTGTTTATGAATTTCAACTTTGATTCTTGGATACCAAGAATCACTGGATTTTCTTTTCTTGTCACTTCCTTTACCCGATTTGTTTAGTCCACAGTCCAAACCACCAAGTCGTGTAATGTTTGAAGAAATTATCTTCATGGATGAATTTTAGCAATTAAGAATTCAAAGTACTCATCATTTTTAATTTTACACAATTTATTTTTAAATAGACTTTGGACTATTTGGTTTGAAGGATTCTTTAGGAATTATAAGAAATTGGAATCCAATTCCCACACATTCTCATGTTTGGTTCACTTTTGATGGAAGCAATTGAAATTTGAGATGAGAAAACTTTCCCTCAAATGAAGGAATTGAGATTCCTTCTCATCATTAATGAAATTGAGATTCCATCTTTTCAACAAGCGTCTCAACGACTCAAACACAAAAAGGTTACCGCTGATGGCGACGAAGGCGGCGACCGCGACGGTGACGGCGACCAACGATGGAGATCGATCGTCGACGGCCCGCAACAGGGGACGGCGACCGAGACCAAGGTGGTGACCGGCGACGGCGCTCGAGACAGCGACCGGCGACAGGGATTAGGGCTACAATGGTGGCGGCGAGTGTGTTTCCCTTGCTTTTCAGAATTCCCCTTTTAATTCCCATTGTCTTGCCAAACACAAAATGGTAGAAAGTACTTTCCAAATCAAATTCCTATCCATTCAAATTCTTTTCAAGAATCCAATTGCAATTCTTAACATTCCATCAAACCAAATAACACTTTTCTTTCTTTATTTATTTATCCATTTACCCTTGTATATACTATAGGGTCCTTTTGTGTAATTACAATGTTTATATATATGATAGGCAGTGCAATGCAAACCCCAAGAGAGTTTTCCACAATTCAACATGGTATCAAGCCTTGTTACTATGTAACCAGTGGCGGATTTACATGAAGAGTAGGGTATGCAAGTGCATACCCTTAAAGAAAATCTTTTAGTGTTGAATAACAAAAAAAAAATTATATTAAGAAAAATAGTAAAAGTGCTCACCCTTTGAAATTGTGTGCATACCCTGATTAAAAAAATTACAAACAAATAATAAACAAAACTGAAATTTAAGCCCAAATAAAAGCCCATTTGATTAATATGGATTAGGCTTAAACACAACTTACAAACCCAGTTGCGATTCATTGAAGAAAATATGAAACCCCCATTTCTCGAAAAGCAAGTGACGATGAGTCTTCAAAACTTCATGGTTTAAATGATCAAACCTCCAAAGACGCAGCCATGGCCGGTGATTCATTGACGACTAAACTTCCTCCAACATTTGCTCTAAAAATGACTTCCTCTAAACTCTGTTTAGACCTTCTACCTACTCCAGCCTCCAGGTAATTATCCATGGACTTGATATCTTAAAATTATTTGGTATATTCGTAGAGTTTGAGGGTAGATTTGAGATATAAAGAGATGACCAAAAAGTAACTGAGAAAGTTTGAAAAGTGAAACATGAGCATGGCAGATTGCCTATTTGCTTTCAGCTTTACTATTATTTACTATTTTACTTCAACATTGTCTTTGATAATTAATAAAAAAGGGAAAAGGCATATATGTGTGGTGATTGTATTTTGTCATGTTATGGAGAAAAGAGATGTTTTAGATAAAATGTTTTTAATTAGTAAATATAGAAATAACTAAATTACACTTTATTAAAATGTTCGTAAATATAACATCATCTAGATTTTAACATTACGGATTATTTCATCTATGTTTTATATGGAAATGTATTAAGAGCATTTAAGGATACCATCAAACAATACTTGGAGACAAATCAAAAAAATCCGACCCGAAAACCCTAACATATAATCGAAACCCTAAAACCTAAAACCTAAAACGAAAATATTTCATATAATGCATACCCTCAAACAAATGTCTAGATCCGCCACTGTATGTAACCTTAAACACCATAAACAAGTACCCTTTTCTTTCTCCGGCGACAGTTCCACCCAAGCGCCGCCACTGCCTTGCAGCTTTCCCGTGTGTGGTTGCCGTTTCCTTGTTGGTGCGCCGTCGCTGACATGAGAAGGTTTTCTTGTTTCGTGAACCTTGTTCCTGTAGTTCATACTATTGCATCCAAACAATTATATATATATATAAAATAATCATCTACTTTGTTGTACCTGACTGCTTTGTTACTAAACAAATACCAAATATTTGAACTTTGTTAAGGTTTAATCTCTGGTAAATTTATTTGAAAGGCAACTTTTAGATATATACGGAAGAAATACATTAGGACACCACAGGACTTACAACAAAGATATACCCTTCTACAAGCAATGGGAATAACATATCTATATAAGTCCCGGAGTTCTCGAAAAGAAGTGATTATAACCGACACCTATATAAAAAACGAACGTGTTTAACTACTAATTTGTAATCCAGCCGGGTTTATTAACCAATCTTGTCAGCAAAGAAATTTGTGTTTCTTCGATCTTCCCTGTAGCCATTGAAACAGGAGCGACTTTGTATCAACCAAAATTGAGTTCAGTCGCGGTTTATCTGTTACGAAGACTAGTCGATTTCTATCAATCCAGATCAAGTATGCCGCCACCGTAACCGTCAAGCTCCAAACAATCCTTGCTTTAGTGTTTAACTGGCGATGTGCATTAAGTTCCAGATCGTTAAAATCTTCGAAGTCTTGCAGCAGTACCCCCCACCATCCGTGTATATCCGCCCATATCTGTTTTAATTTGGAGCAACTGAAGATAGCACGTTCCACCGTCTCGATTTGATCCCCACATCTCGGACATAGCATGGAGTGAAGATCGATGCCTTTCTTATCTAAATTGACCCTAACCGGAAGTCTACTACGGACCGTCCTCCACTTGAAAATACAAATCTTCTTTGGGATTAAATTCGACCAAAATGTTGGATGACAGCTTGAAGACCCTTCAAATTGTAAATCTTCTAGAAGTCCTCTTACTCTCTTTACGGAATAGTTGTTGTCATCACTAAGTAACCAAATTCTTTTATCCGGTTGACTTTGTAACAGTATCACTTGTTCCAGTTTTGTCTTTAACCTTGCAAGTTCTGAAGCAGATCTTCGTCTAAAGTTACTGACTTGTCCCAAATTCCATGACCAAATCGAATCTGACCACTTACCCCATTCTGCTACTTTTTTGTCTTCCCTTCCCAGTTTTGCGAAAACCCTCGGAAAGTCTTGGGCTAAAGTAGACGTACCCACCCAATTGTCATGCCAGAAACTAGTATCTTGATCATTACCTACTTTATAAATCTCTGGTAAATTTAAATTACAATATATGGCATAATTAAGCATATAAATTTACCTGACAAGCTGATAACAAATAAAATTCTACTATGTGCCGTTAAATCCTTCTACACATTTAATTGTGACATATGAAATACTTAAACTTGTCATACTAAAATATCCAAAAAGGACCTAAAGAACAACAAGATGAGAAACAGTTGACTTTGATTGTTTCAACGAACATTTGTTCAATTAAGTGTATATCCAATCAAAACAATCTCATCAAGATCCTTAATTAGAAAACAAGACTTTAAACATATAAAAGCATCCAATAATTACTTCATAAACATAAATAAACATATATAATATTAAAATAACTTGTTTATTCCACGGAAAGGGTAGCGTTGACTTCTGATCCCAAGGCTAAACAGATAGTACTAACATAGTAATGAAAGCAAAAATCACACATTTTCAACATCATACACTTGAAATGAAAAACAAATTAATTAAGGATACAGCACAACCACAAAATCATGATCCAAATTAAAATTTGAAAAAAGATACGTAGAACTACTGATCCAGCTAATTGCTTTCACCATGAACAAATCTCCATCTTCTCGGCGGGTTTCTTGGAAGCTAGCGATTTCTGCTTATTTAGTATAATCAGCCTGCTGCGAGTTCCTTGCACGCTGATCCGCCTGTCCAACAGATGGAGCTTTCTTACCATCGTTTAACTTAACTTGGGTCGAAACTGGTTTCTTGTTGGTGGTATTATTGGAGGAATTTGAAGAAGATCCTGGCTTCAAATTGTCTGTGAACGATGGAGCTCCAGCCATTGTAAAACAGATGTTGAATAATATGATTGCAAAGTGGCCGGCCTATATATTTATAGTCGGAGTAAATGTAATGACATAATGTATTACCTAATATGATGACATATGTTCTAGACGTTATGACATAAGATATATATAAATTTTACTTATTTAATATGTGAAATTATGCATACGCCTTACTATATAGATATTTGACGCCTTAGCCTATATTTTTATTCCTTTTAGTTGGTTGTCTAATATGTTCTTTTCAAGTAATTTTGAAATTATTAAATTATATAATTAGGTGTTTAAAATTATAGACTAGCTAGGTTGCATATCTAAATAACCATTTTATACTCATTATTAGAAATATATATATTTTTCCAGAGGCGGATCCAAGAATTTTTTTGACCGGTAATACTATATAATGTGAAAATAAAATGAAATAAAATTGAGAATGTGGTTCGGGTTTTTTCTCGGGTTTCCGGTTAATCAGGTCGGATTAACGAGGTTTCGGCTGTTGTTCTGGCATTTTAGGGCCAAAATTTAAAACAAAACACAATTTATATGAAGCCATGTTAACTAAAATGTTATTTTAAAGATAAACTAAAGTATTTTAAAAGTATAAATTGAAAGATTAAACTATTCCTTATCATTTTTTTTAAATAGTTTCATTTTTCTTTGATTTTGGTGGCATCACCGGTAGCACCCCGAAAATTTACCGGTAACACCGTCTCAAAAATCAAATTTAACACTACAAACCGTAAAAAAACCAGTGTCCCGTGACCCCTCCCCATTATACCTAGGTCCGCCAATGTATTTTCCTACTATTTTTTTTCCTATTTCATCCTATTACATATCACTAAATAACGTGTGAAATCTACTAATTCTCTTTCTCTATATTCTCTATAGATTTTGACACTTGTGATCATGTTACGAGTAGGAGTAAATAATAGAAGGGTATTTCACCTTTCTTATTATAAAAAAACTATGAGTTGTACATCATCAAGATTTGTACTGCAACAGGCTGTTCGGATTTATTGATATATATATATATATATATATATATATATATATATATATATATATATATATATATATATATATATATATTCAATTCGTAATGGAAGATTATAAAATTATTTAGGAGATATAATATGTCTTAATTAAGTATATGATTAATTATTCATTAACATGTAGCATATTTCAATTCTATATACATACATTTAACAGGAGTGTTGAATTCATAATAAATACTAATTTTTAAATTTTCGGGATATGAAATATGTATAGTATTACCTATCTTTGATGTTTTCACACTTATAAATACTTTAAGTGAGAGATATGTTAGTTATTTAATTATTTGTTCATTTAAGTATTTGTGAGCGTGAAATAGTTAACCTATCAAACGTGCTTCTAGCTAAACACATTCTTTTTTTTTTAAATAATACTTAGGGGGTGCTTGGTTGGGGGTTTTAGGGGATGAAGAATGAGAATGGTAATAGCTAATGCTGTTTTTTAGGTGGAATATAATCAATCATTACTCATTAATGGGTAATGAAGCATTTCCCGGTAAATTAGAAGTAGTGAATTCAGGATAATGGATTCAGGTATGTGTGCATTCCCCAGTAACTTTCAGGAGCCCGTTTCTTGAAAAAAAAAATATCGTTTTTAGTAAATGTATTTACTAACAGATTAGGGTGGCAGTAGTGGTTTCTCCGGTGATAAAGAGATAAAGGTGTAAGAGTGTTTGAGATAGCTACCAGTCGTAGCTTCTCATTTGCGTGGATCTCAAAATATCGTGAGAAAAACAAATTGCACGACTTTGATAGGAAATTACCTTATTGTCTTTCAATATCTCATGATAACATACATCTTTAATTAGTTTGCTAATTGATATATAGTATAGTTTCGTAATGAAAGCTAGATTATAAAATCATTTAGGAGATGTATATGTCTTGAAGTATATGATTAATTATTCATTAACATGTAGCATATTTTAATTCTATATGCATACATTTAAAAGGAGTGTTCAGTTTTTAATAAATACTTACTAATTTTTAATAATCGGGGCGTGTTATATATGCTTCAATGTATATTTTAATTCTCCAACCGCTGTCAGTGAAGCAATCTTTCACTATTGCTCACCCACCATTTGATGATGAAATAATCGGTTACTATCCATGAAAATTGTCAAGTGGTAGAGATGGGTAATAAATTCAAGCATACATATATGAGAGTTGATTTGTGAAATGTATACAAATTATAATACCCCGAATTCCACTTTAAGAACTTAAAATAAGAAGATTATTTCTAGGTTTATTTTATAAAACATGGATGGATAGGATAATCATAATAAGCTCGAATTCTCTCCGATATCATGACATGTGATCTGACGATCTGTTAATCTATACCTTTAAATGTATTAGATAATGAAGTTTGGTGGTTAAAAATGTATATTTAAAGACCTAAAGGATATATATATATATATATATATATATATATATATATATATATATATATATATATATATATATATATATATATATATATATATATATATATATATATATATGGATAAAAGTGAGTTTTATGCATTTAAAAGTGGCTAGTATGTCTCGATGGTTTTATCACTAAGGGAAGGGGTGGGATATTCGGGACATTTTTATCATGATCCTACAGGTACCGAGTATAATTGGTGATGAGGATCGAAAACTGATAATAGCAGCAAATAAGAAATATGAACTGGTAATGTCAATATATTGATGATAACTAAGCAATTAACAAAGGATAGAACTACAATCAAGATGATTGCCCAGGGATAACCCTCTCTCAAAGGTATAAACCAATGAGCCCTCTCTCTAGCCAAGCTAAGAGACCATTACAATGCATAAATCTAGTCTATCTACCAAAGGAATCACCTCTCTTATTTATAGTTGTTCACCTCTAACTAACTACTAGACATATTACAATAATACCCCTTCTAGAACCCACTATCCAATCTCTATCATTACTCCCGCCTTCGAAAAAGTCTTGTCCTCAAGACTTGCTTCCAAACGAGGCCAATGATCCGGTGGTTTTCTCGGAGGTAAATCGCGAATCCAAATTTCCTCAAACAAACAATAGTCCCCATTCATCAGAATTGGACACAAACTCTTGGAGACCCCTGCATCAAGTTGGTACTCAACAAAACAAATCTCATCCAGCATGAAAGTATGAGTTTCGATTTCATTTCTGACCCAAACAGTGAGAGTTGCATCAAACGTCTTTGGCTGCCAAGTCAAAGTGAATTTTCTGTTCATAATTGGAGTAGGCGGTACCAATCTAATTGATTGGTGAGGCTTCACCTTCACCATTATATTCTTCCCTTGATAATCAGCAGCAGAGTTGTCTTCCTCACTTATCATTGGTATCGGTTCCACTACTGGAAAATCAACCTCTTCTTTTTCCTTGTGATGATTGATGTTTACTGAAGATACAACTGAAATTTCCCCTGCCACATGAGTTTGCTGATGCAATCCACTGCCAATGTCACCACTTGTACCACTAGGAACGTCTTGCAGACCGTGATCCTTCATCCATGCCATCATGAATCTGCGAAATTCAGACTCCTCCACTCGATCAACTTCTAAAATCTTCAGGGCTGATTTGATTGCAGAAACATCAGATTGGAGCCGTTGAATCTGCCCCTTGTGGAGATCTAAACGAGAATGAATAGATCGAATTTCCATGAAAATCAGGAAATCAACTAGACACTCAATCGATAGTAAACAGAGACACAGGCCTACGAATTGCAGAGGCGGCAGAAGGCAATTGAAACGGTCAATAGAGATATGTTATGGACAGTAAGTGGCGCTGGAAGTTGAATTTCAGCACCACAAAGACAATTATCGACAGCACCACAAAAAAAATTATCGACAGCACCACAAAAAAAATTATCGACAGCACCACAGATCAAAAAAACGAAAGCAAATAGCAATTGGCAGGTTCAAATCGTAAGAAACAGCGGACTATCGAGCGCTAGTATCTCAAATCGACAGCACCACAAAAAACAAACAGACCGATTGCTGCAATTGATGATACTTACCAAACGTGACGCAATTGAATCCAAAAATGGAAAGTCGCTTATGGATTTGACCTCGTTTCCAGCGACAATAAACCCAATCGTACGTGAGGACGAATAAATCGAATGTTCCAGTTGCGTTTAGCAGTTCGGAGATGTCCAAAAATCCCCCGAACAGATCGATGCTTCAATATGACGTGAACAAATCGATTGCTGAAGGAGAGATCGGTTGCAAGGATCGATCAATTTGAACTCGATTAACGGTTCCTCGAAATTGAACAGAGACTAAATGTGAAATCGAACAAAAACGGCAGGTCACGGCAGTTTCCTAATCAATCGATAGATTCCAATTTTATAGTTTCCAAATCGAACACTTACCAAATTAAATAGTTTCCAAATCTGTGCACCTTCCAAATCGATAGTTTCCCGATTTAATAGTTTCCAAATCAGAATGTAAGACAGAATGATGCTGCTATGTGATGAGCACATCGAGATTCTCAATAAAACGGCAGGTCAGGGCAGGTCGGACCAATGATGAGGATCGAAAACTGATAATAGCAGCAGATAAGAAATATGAACTGGTAATGCTAGTATATTGATGATAACTAAGCAATTAACAAATGATAGAACTACAATCAAGATGATTGCCTAGGGATAACCCTCTCTCAAAGGTGTAAACCAATGAGCCCTCTCTCTAGCCAAGCTAAGAGACCATTACAATGCATAAATCTAGTCTATCTACCAAAGGACTCACCTCTCTTATTTATAGTTGTTCACCTCTAACTAACTACTAGACATATTACAATAATGCCCCTTCTAGAACCCACTATCCAATCTCTATCAATTGGTGTATAAGGGTGGTGGAGAACCGTACAGTTTTTTCATGGTAGTATAAGGTGGCATTATATTACACACACGGGCACTTTGATTGCTACACATTAGAACATCCTTCTCTGGGTGGTGCAGGAGGTTGCACATGTAATTTTGAACCCGGTGGTATAAGGGGTACTTAATCAAACCTGAGGCTTGGTCCGTTTCTTTGCTTGGACTATCCTATTGTTTTGGCCCCAGATTCTTGTTTCTTTTCAGTTTGAGTAATTTTGGGTGGGTGGGGTGGGATGGTGTATAGGGGTTTTTAGTGGCCAGGTGCATGGAGGGCCATATAGCTAGGATCTGGTGTAATAAGGGGGTGTTCTGGTGTGTCTCAGGCGGAAGGAGGGTAGGAGGTTCGGTGGGTGTGTGCTGGGGTTGTCCTTGTCTTTAATACCCGTTGTGCCAATGAGTCCTTTCATTTAGCAATAGTGGAGATTTCAATAATGGAATTTTATGAGAGGGGGAAGATATGTTATCCTTTTCTTGTGTAGGAAACCCTTTGAGCCACAAAGTCTTTCGGTCAGTTCCGTTGCATATAACCTGCATTATTGAGAGATTGAGTATGCAACCCTGACCCATGCTGCTTCGCTGAAATTTGTATCACTATGATGTTGAATGTAATGTTTTAGGTGTCAAGTGGTGCTGTAATAAATAAACAGATGTTGTTTAAGTTTTGTGCGGATGGCCAGACGCTTTTGACGATGTCTGGAATGATACCAATGTGTTCTAGTACTGACTTGGAGATGTTATGATGCTGTTGGATTGAGATAGGGTCATTTATGCCGCTATTTTTCTTGTAAGGCAGAGGCGTGTGATGCAACATTGTTGTTCTGATGCTGCGTATGCTATATCATGTCTAAGAGTGCACGGGTCTGATGTGATATCATCGAATATATTCAGGCTGGAATTTTGAGGTTGAGGTCTTAGCGCTGTTATTGAAGAATCTTTTAGTACTGATGCTGAGATTATATAGATGATGTTATGGGTGTTAGCGATGAGTTGCTGCATGATTGTATCGGGTCACGGCTTGCGTCTATGAGAAGGCTTTTTGCAGTAGTTGCCTGTATTTCTGATGTTACTTGATAAGGGCAAGCTGCTGTAGTGATGGCTTATGAAGAGTAAGCAAATCATAGTGAGATTTTTAACTCTATGTGGAGTTAAAAAGGAGTGAGTGATGATGTTAATGTATGTTTATGTGTTCAATTTCGTGTGGGTATGGCAACAATACTGTGTATCTGATCAACAATTTGAATGAATGAAAGGCTTGTTGGTTGTTAAAAAAAAAAAAAAAAAGTGGCTAGTATGTTATTAAAGCCATTTTACAAAACCCTATTATAGTTTGAATACGAAAATATGTCTCATTTAACCCATTTATATTCTATAGGTAGCCTGTAACCTGAGAGGAAGAGAGATCTATTAATACTTTATGCAAAAAGATTGGATCTTAGAAGAATTGGTGCAATATTTGTCAATTGACTAAATGTTAATATTAGGTTTATTTAATGTGATATGTGGATTTGTTAATTTATTTATTAATTGCGAGGAAAAAAAAAGCTTTGACACATTAAAACGATTTTTTTCTCATAATCCTAGATTTTTTTTAATCCGCCTCTGTATAAAGGAGAGAGTTGTGATATGAAATCAAAATGCATCAAAGCTATTTGTGTTTGGTATGTAATAAAAATTTATAGTTTATAAGACACACATACCTCATGTGAAATCCAGAAGAGGAGAGGGAGACATACACTAGCCGAGAGCAATGGTGATGGTGCCTACGACGGGCCAGTATTTAAGTTAGGAACCGATTATCATATTTGTTTATTAAAAAACTGTGTTTCTATTAAGTAACATGTTATGATAATTATCCTCTATATATTAAAGATAACATAGAGACTTGTTTTTTTTTTTTTTTTTATGAAACGGTCCCTATATTAGGATCTCCATTGTTTTATGTGTATTAGTACTAATGTTATTAAAAAAAATTAGTTATAACTTTGTGTAGCTTACTATCGCTTTTAATTCTTAGTCTATATGTATATGAGATGCTAGCTAGTATGTAACTCATTACAATAGGAGAACAAAAAAAAGGAATGAATAATATAAAAACTAATATTTAAATACAAATACTTAAAATAAACCTAAAATTTCTTAAAAGACTTTGTAGTAATTAATATAAACTTGGTTCGAATTAAAATTTATTTAAGTTTAATTTATTTTTACCATTTCCACCATCATATTTATTCAAGTTTAATCTTTTTCATTTTACGCCCACCATGGCATTAAGCCAAAAAAAACTTGTTATATAAATATTGTATTACTGTAGATAATTTATTAAAGTGTATGTAAAAATAGATGATTACAAATATATATTTATATATGTAGTTACCATTATTTGTTAGAAGGTATATAAGAAAAACAAATAGTAAATTATAGTAATTATTTAATATATTAAAATTGAACAAAAATAATAATTGATAATTTGCAAGTTGTTGGTGGGCCACGTGCTCAAAAGGAAATGAATGGACAGCGCATATGGAAGAGTCAAGGGCTCTAAGAGAGTAAGGGTGTGTTTGTGTAATCTTATTTTTTATAGTAAGTTTTTTAGTTTTTTAACTTATTAGCTTATATATCTATATCTTATATAAGTTAAAATGCATTGTAGCTTATGTGGCAATGCTCTATGCTTATAAAAAAGAGAAGTCTTTGAAATGTAATTGCTTAGTGAATGACGTGGAATTTTAATTTATTTGGGCTTCTATTTATAATTTTAAAACGGTTTGGGTTTTAATGGGCTGTAGAACATCAATGGGCTGTAGAACATCAATGGGCTGTTATAACCTTCCAGCTACCCTCTTCGTCTTCCACCGAAACGACGCCTGCTCTCATCGATGACGATTCGTCTTCGTCTTCCACCGAAACGACGCGATGCAGTTCCGACGATCTCTGTTTCGCATCATTTCGAACGTTTGGCCGGTCTATTCATGGCTTCCCGCTTTTTAATTTGCCTTTACTCCAGCCGACGCTAGGTTTTCATGACGTTGAAGTTTGTGTACTTCGTCAGTTATGGATCGGCTCCTTTCAGTTACGCACTATATTAAATTGGGAACCCACTGTTTTAGTGGAAATACATGCTTATAAATAGTGTAGCCTTCTTTTCCCTGGCCAGTAACCTGCTCGTAGTGTTCGACTACTTGAAGCGCTTAAGGCGACGGCACCAGCGAAGCAGGCTCTGCGATCACGGTCATTTGTGGCAAACAAAGGTTAGTTGTTTCTCCTACCACAACCATCCTTGCATTCATGATAGATCATCGACAGATGATAATATTGTTTGAAGAAATCCATTGTGGGACGATGATAGTATGTGACTCAAGATTTGGCTTTCATTTATGTATTCTGATACAAGTACACTTATAAGATGGTGATCTATTGTATGCTACAACACATCCTGAATATCAATGAATCATGCACAATACGTATTCGATGAAATGCCTAAATGAATAATGAAGTTTAACATTACCTGTTACCTTAATCAAGAATCCATCTTCGTACTTACCTGGAACTTCAAGAGGAGTCATGATAAGTTATTTGATCAGGGATTTTCGAATAAATTTAAATTCCTTTCAACAAATAGGGTCTATTATAACGAATTTTGGCTTCAGATTTATATGATAGTATCAATTTATGGTTTACTTTTAAACTTTTATCGTAGTATGCACATGATTAAAACAGTTGTTGGATGTATAACAAATCACAGCTTTGTTTTCTTTAAAGCTTTATCATTGTCAAATTTAAACAGAAATCAGAAACTACACATGGAAATTGTACTTAAAGACTGCCTCTTCTAGCCGGTCTTAACAAATTAAAGATTCATATATATGCTTTTATAAAAGAGGAACCATTTATATATAAGCAAATTAGAAATCATAGCTTAGTTTCCATGACCAGGGGGAAAGGAATTTGTAGGGAAAAACATAATCAAGTGATGTGGAGTCCTCTGTTTAGTGTATATAAGTTCTGTTTAAAATTTAGCAAGAAATGATTAAGCTTGACTGCTAGAAGCCTAAAACATCAGTTCTTTGACTCTTGCAGAGCAGTTTCACTTTTGTTTTTCACGTTGCATTTGTGTTTTTCAACCCTTCCTTCCAAAATCAATTCAATCTATAGGTACTCACTGGAAGAACAAAAACGATATTGTTGTTGATTTGATTAACAGGTAAAGCTGGTGAATTGTTGTTCATACTTGATGAATCGTTTCAGTACCTAATAGCAATAATGGTGACTTATTCTTTCTGTTTGTGCTGTTCTACATAGATCTTTTATGACGTCACACAATTTATTCATGATGATTGTAAGATGTTTGTGTGTTTGTTTTGTCTTGCTGGTAATGCTATTGATCAGTGAACCATTTTGGTTAACATCTTGCTAGTAATGCTATTGATCAGTGAACCATTTTACAGGCACTTGATTGGATGAAAGGCAAGAATTTTTAGATGTTAACAGATTTATGTTTAGAGGGTCATTTTCCTAATGATGATGGAACGGAATTGGTAAGAATTGCATCCCGCTGTTTGCAATACGAACCGCGTGAGAGACCCAAGTTGGTCGTGGCAGCCCTTACTCCTCTTCAAAAACAAACTGACGTAAGTGCACTTTGCTCTGAACAAACTGTAAGCGCAATATCACAAGTAAACCATACCATTCCATTTGTGGTTTAAAAAAAGGACCTCTAAACATGAGTAGAATGTGGCTTTCATGTTCTCATTTAATGACATTTAACAGGATTCATCCCTTGACCAATTGTTAACGTTTTTGCACGCGTTTGTATGGATTGATGCAGGGATCAGGCACTCAGCTTACGGATATTTCCAAACGGATGCTGGTGATGATTCGTGAGCAGGATGATGGCGAAGAGGGCGTTGATTGGGAAGCTTTCTTGGAGGGAGGAGGGACTCAAAATCGGTATTGAGGTAACTCAACTGGCTTCTTATGGTTTAGGTCGGTGCTTTTTGTCAATTTGTTTTAGTATAAATTATTCTCGCGTTTGATCTTCACTTGGTGACGTCTTGTAATGTAAATTTTAGCTAGGATGAAGGAATTGTAAATAATAATCTTTTATAACTTATCTTCTTGTAAGTACTTTGTAAACAATGCTGGTAAACAACATCTATCATTTTCTCGAATCAAAAATTGATGCTTAGTTTGTATTTTTGAATTCGTTTTTCTTGGGGGTATTTGATAAAGTGTTAAAAGGCTGAAGTGAGAGTAATCAGATTGGAGCGTTTTTGGTAAAAGTAATCATATTTAGAGAAGCTCATAAGAAGTTGCTTTAAGTAAGTTGATTCTTAGGATATTTACATTATCCTTCTTTTGCTAGCTGTAGGGGTGTGTGTTTCAAACTGATTTATGTGGATTTCAGAAACAAAATTAGATCATTAGTGACAAAAAAGTATATATATATATATTATAAGGTAACTTTACATTTATGTCGGTAATCACTTCGCTTAAAGGTGTAGATTTTTGCCACTCTTTACATAATTTCCAAATCTGATTATTTTGACACTAAATAATGAGAATAAAAAATGATAATGACTTTTAATGCACATCGAACCACCCATTAATCAACTTATTATATTATTATGATTCTTCAAATCGAAAAAACTGCTTATTTCATTCATATTTGGTGGTGCTTGATTTATTATCCATTATAGGCGTTTAATGGTGTTGGGAAGCATAAGCAAAATGCTTCAACTTGCAAGTGAAGTGATACATCTTTATATGAAAATCGAATTTATGGGAGATTTTGAAGCTGTTCTCCCCATCTCAGAAATAAATTCTGTTTACGTTTTCAAAAGTCATCCCAATCTCAAAACTTTCGACATCCATGGTGCCATGTTTGCAGCTCTATGCAAAAAAAAAAGTCTAAAGAATGTAAGTTCTGAAAGCAAGCCGTACTAAACAACAAGAAACACATCCAAAAGCAATATCCTGTAACATGTTTAATACAACTTATAATTACTTGCTAGAACAAGTATCTTGATCTTAAGGTGGATGTGAGTTTTGTTATTCCATGCCTTGAAGAGGTTGTGATCAAAGTGAGATCACCATTTAATGCTGAACAGAAAATGAGCACGCTTGAAGCGTTGGTGAAATATGGGACGAAGTTAAGGAAGATGAAGACCAAGATTTTTTCAAATGAAAAGTGGCCATAGTTGCGCGGTTGATTTTTTTTGAAGAGATATGCAGGTTCAGATTCATGAATCATAAGTTAATCGTAATGTGATTGGATTAGGTACAAAGAAAATGCTAATGTTTTTAAGTTCGATTGAATGACATGGTAACAAATTTTAATATAATTACCTTATGATATAAAACCTGATATATAAGCCCGCATTTATGCTGGTCTATCACCTAGTAAATTTATAATTGAGAAAAGTGTTTAGATTATCTTTTAGGAGATAAAATAAGAAAAAAATTATAAAATGACTAAAAACGGAATATTTAAAATAAAGAAAAGTTGATTCAAGTTTATAAGGAAGGATACAATGGTGAATGGTAAATGTTAAAGATAAGCTTATATGTAAGAAAATAAGTTGATTCAGTCTAGAATATTAAAAGTGGCTTATTTTACTTAAAAATAAGCTAATAAGCTAACCCAAACACCAAAAACTTAATAAGCCTAAAAAATAAGCTAATAAATCAATAAATCATAAAAATAAGCTAAAACAAACAGCTCCTAAGACAACAAATCATGGAAGATTTATGTTACCCGGCCCTCAAGATACTCTTTGCAACTTGTAACTTATCAAGACAAAATTAAGTGTGATTAACTTTAAAAATAAATTTAATTTATATGAGGGCAAAAAATAATGTAAAATATTTGGACACGATCTATGTAAAATCAACTCTTTACGTTTTATAATTATTGTGACGTTTTTATAATTGGTTGCATCGACTTGCCATGTTACTAATTAAAAAATCACATTATATTGGGTAGCCCATCCTGCTGGGCTTCTTCAAACCATGTATAAAAGTTTAATTTCTGGACTTGGATCTATTATAGATTTCAATTTTCAAGTACAGTTTATAATTTAACATGATTAACAAAGTATCCGAAGAAAACCTCAAGATGAGAAATAGTTCATCTGGAGTGTTTTCTCTCAAACATTGGTAAGGTGTTTATTTCTAGGTTGAGAGTTCAATTTTCATTTGAAACAAAACTAGTATTTAATAGTTTGTGCGTTGCATCGGATCGGAATACAAATATTTTAATCCATTAATTTCTTACATGTATGTTTTTAATAAAAAATATGCTTTAACCATAACCAACTTTAGTATCGATTTTTCTTGTTCTCTTTCATTAATTATTTAATTAATATTTAAAAATAGCATTCATAACTAATGTTTTTTATAATCAACTTTTTATAATTTTCATGCGTACCTTTTAATTGGCTTTCAAATTTCAATATATGAAACAAAGTTACCAATTTTAAAAACTTAAAATCACATTTTTTTTCATTCTATCCACAGTCCTAAAGGCTGTGGTTATCATTCTCCCTTTCGAATGCATTTTTGTTCGAAATGAAATACTAAGCTTAGCAAATATATATATTGATTTTTTTGTTTTCATTTATTAATTAAATAATATAACTAAAAGATCACATAAGAAGAAATTCTAAAGAAAAAAAAACATCCACTTTATCATGAGAATTTGAAGTTTCATGTTTTTATAGCAAATTACTAAAAGACCCTTCATTTTCTCATGAGAATATGGCATTTTACTTAGCCATTTGATAGATAGAGGAATGTAGATTTGGTGTGAATTCAAGATAAAAAAATAAACAATATATCTAACCACTATTCCACTACGATACTTAATTACCAAACATAAAACATAAAAAAGAGGGCATCCAATAATTACTTGATAAATATATTTAAAAAAGTAGTTGATTCCACAGAAAGGCTAGCGTTGACCGACTTCGATCTGATCCAAAGGGTAGAAGAACATCAAACATATATAGAATATGAAAGCGAAAATGGAAAATCACAACATTTTTCAGCATCATACACTTGGATTGGAATTGAAGTAACAGGAAGCAAAGACATATGCAGCTCAATCGATCTTGAATATGAAATCTGAAAAAGCTAGCTTAATTAATGGTAGAACTAATTAACTGCTTTCACCATGAACAAATCGATCTCCATCTAAATTCTTGGTAGAATCTAGCTAGCTAGCGGTTTTTGGAAGAATCAGTCTGCGAGCTGTTGTTTGTACGGTTATCCGCCTGTCCAACAGATGGAGCTTTCTTATCATCGTTTAACTTATATTGGGTCGAAACCGGTTTTTTATTAGTGGCGGAATTAGATGCTGCTGCTGCAGAGCCAGGCCTCTGATTGCCTGAGTAGCCAGGAGCTCTAGATGGATCAGACATAGATGGTAATTAATTAAAGAGTAGAATGTGAATGAGTGATTTCAAAGTGGCCGGTCGATTTATATATATATATATATATATATATATATATATATATATATATATATATATATATAGTCGGACTACATATACATGACATCATGTTGACGTACTATTTAATATATTACGATGACGTACATGCATGATGCATGCGTTCTAGAAGTTTGATTTGAGGTATGATAAATTTACTTTTTTTTTTATTGGAGTGTTATTTCTTGCCTTCGTATCTAAAAATACCCTACTATACTCGTTTTAATTTAGTCGGTTACATATAAATTTGAAAATGGTCAGAATATTCATCAATGATAACAAAAACACATGTATAAATTAAGGTGTAATGCAAAATAGATTAAATACCTAAATTGTGACTCGTATTATATTTATTATTATTATTATTATTATTATTATTATTATTATTATTATTATTATTATTATTATAGCTATGAGCTGTATATTATATTGAAGACAGGCTGTACGAATCGTTGATATATATTTTCGTAATAGAAGATTATAAAAGTATCAAGTCTATAACTATTCACGAAATTGTGTATATCTATACGTAATAATTATGATTTTTCTGTCTCAACCAACTGATCGAGGGTGTGATCTTCGGTCGGGTTTTGGATTATTCAGGCTTAAAGTAATATAATGTTATCTGATAACTCATCCAAATAAGGATCGGGTTATACGGTTTTCTGGTGGTTTGGGTTTACTGTTATTCGGGTAAAACCGAATAAGAGTTTTTTGTTTGGAATTTTACGTTTCAATCATTGTGAAATTAGAAAATAAAGTTATTTTTATTTTGTTACTTATATTACTCATAATGAAGGTTATTAACAACGTATTTTATTAATAGTTTAACTATGTGTATTTTCATCTTATCTCTTAACTTATTTTTATCCACTCAAACTATCATTTTAATGGTCCACTGCATGAGTTAAAATAATTGTTTTAGAAAATGGTCACGAGTAACACCAGATAAACCCTCTACATAGAGTCAAAGGCTAGCATCTCCAGAGAAAAAATCTCCTTAAAAACATCAATCGATCCATTGGGGTAAAACTAGCGAAGTACTCGCTTAATGCAACGACGTTTAAAGTGAGACGATATATTTGATGGGGGTGACAATAGAGATGTCGGAGAGGATAGTAATAATTGTGAATGGTTCCAGAATGACGCTACAACGAATTTCAAGTAATTCATATAATATTATTCATTACATTTATGTTATATGAAAGTTTGAGTATATGGTAATACTGTAATAATATTTCTACACTTTAACTTAAATCAATACGAAACACTACAAATAATATTTACATGTTGAATTTGAAGTTACATAAAGCTACACCCTGTCTATTGTTAACAAAAAGTAAATAGAAGACTAAAATACATGTTTCTAAAAAAATGATAGAATGTAGGTCATGGCGTCATGCTTGGATTATGATAAATACAATATACGTATAGTGTATAGAAATTCTTTTTTCTTTTTGCAAACTATTTTTTAATTTACAAAAAAATTGAGAACAAATAGATATTGGTTAACACGCGCGTATAAGTCACATTATACTGTTGAATAACAGATCTTTAGTTTTTCATTTGAAAATTTGTGCGCTTGAGAGTCCCTAATAGCTAAATAAACAAAGATTTTACCATGAGTGTAATTTTAGAGAGACTATGAAAGCGAAAGCCTATAGAGTCGCTTTTGTAATTGGATGAATCTGGAAAAAGATGTATAAGAATAAAATGAAATCAAAACAAAAATTTTAAGTTTTGACTAAAAACATAAATTTTTAGGTCAATAAAAAAGATAACCAACCTAAATTGTTAACCGAATTAACTAAAACCCGACTAACCGAATTTTAATTCAATTCAATTAGATTTTCCACGATAGAAAAGCCGATTAACAAAACCGAATCTACCTGAAACTCAAAAAATACAGAACACCGCTAGTCACTGTACCCTCACCAATTTTACGGCAATGCAAACAAGTGAAATATGCATTTATCATTTATAAAATCAACAAAGAGGGTTTGTGGGTCAACTATGCATTTCAGCATGTTCTTTGCCCGACAAACCACATATTTTACTTATTTTTACCTAATTGACCTGTTAGATAGACCAAATCGGCAGATTCATGAATTAAAGATACAAGTGTAACTCCTCTAGTTGACCATATAATCGAAGCACAACTACAAACCCAAAACCATTGTGACTGCAAACACAATCACAAAGCAGGGTAAATCAACAGAAATGGAAAAAGATAATGAAGTGATATGGATCTGACATGGATGTCGCATTATAGTTAATTTATTTATAAACGGGTTAATTCGGGTTACATTTATCTTTGATAGTCAGAAGGGTAAAAAAACTGTTACAACTATTTTGACCCTTTATCTAACTCACCCTTTTTGCCAACCTTTAATGTACTATAACTGTAATAGTTCTCACCACCAAGTCCTGCAACCAACATGGTTAGCTTTAAACAGTCCTCACTTATGGGATCTCACAACTTAACCGCTCGGGATGGCATGTAAGAACTAATACTGTAATAAGTCTGTAACCTCTTATAGATGTTATCAAGTTCTTCAAGACCAATCCCCTTAACCTGAAGGCCTTGTGGAGGGAAGTCCACATGAACTTTATGAAATTAACAGTTATCCAACAAAAGTGGGAAAAGAAAGTGGTCAACAGAACCCAATTCACATTATAGGCATTATTATAATTTATTAAAAATTATCATCATAATAATATAGCTGGCTAATTACTTTCTAATATAATTAATTATCCATGTTCCCTACAAACAAACATTTTTATACCTCCTACCCACCCAAAACAGAGTATCCATTTGGGTTAAAACTTACGCCCTGTTCTCGAGTTTTTAAATGAAGGGGAAGGGAAGGAAAGGGAATGATGGAAAGAAAAGGGAAAGATAAAAAAACTCCCCCTCTCAATCATCCCAAAAGTGGGGGGGGGGGGGGGGGGAAGTTTTTACATATAAAAAGGGTAAAAGTGCCCCTCCTAACCCCTCCCAACCCTTTCCTTCCCCTCATTAAAAAAAACTCAAGAACACAGTTTCCCTAAATAAACCCTCTCCTCCTTTCCTTCCCCTCCTTAAATTAACTCGAGAACAGGGTGTTAAAATTGCAACATTTGAGATCTCCTTTATGGTAAATGTTTCAAGCTAAATAACTATTGGCCCAGTAAAGATTCTGAAATATTAGTTTTGGTCAAGAGCTAATTTCTCTTCCACACTCTATGCCTGTATAAGGTGTTATATAGTTTTTGTTCCAGAAACGGGTAATTACACATCTGCTGGTATCACAAGAGAACAAGCCTAAGTTAACTCAATAAAATCAGTAACCAAAAACGATCATGATAACCTATATATATATATATTATCTTCAAATTCTAGATTGACAAAGATTGGGGAAAAACCTCAAGGTTTCAGTGAACAATGATGTTAGTACTTAGTACTGCGTCCAGTTTTTAAGAAAGGGAAAAGAAAAAGAAAGATGATTTGACTTGTAAAGTCAAACTTTAAACCAAAGTTGATTTATTTTATGTTGCAGAAGCATGATTAGGAGGCGCCAATTTCAACCAGAATATGACTTGGTTTAACTAAAAGTATGTATAGATGCATGAATATAACAAGGAAAAAGTAATTACAATAAAATTAGTTCAATATACAGATCTAAAGCCTCTGTTGGTAGATGTGACAATTTCAACCCATTTACTTTTGAATGGGCCGATTACGCTTTTCTATATTAACAGGTCGAAGAAATAGTTGTTAATAAGGAAATGCGCTAAACTGGGCGAAAGTCGCCAGAAGCGTCTTTTTAATCCTAAATACTACTCACAAATTATTGAATCATCTTTTCGGATTGGTTTTGGATACTATAGTATAAATTAAATAATCCAAAAATCTTATAGATTAAGTATGCGTACATGGTATTAATTTGGCATGAGGTATTTGAAACATAGGGGTAGATACACTACATGCTCGAGTAGTTTTTATATATGTACATAGCGATGTTTTATAGATATAAAAATTACTCGAGCATAACTAAGACGGTTATGTCTTAAATACAGAAAACAAAATCAATTGTCGACATTCAAAATATGTAACAAGTCCTTGGACAACGACATTTTGTGTGAAACTAATTAAAACAGTCTTGAATTAAATTATCATCATTGATGATGTGATACACAAGTTTTGCAGTTTGGCATGAATTATCGTTTTCAGGCAAAAAGCATTTCTGGTTTACACGACTTATTTTAAGCACATATAAAAACACAAACTTTTTTACCTGGCCCGCCCATTTTGCCACCTTTACTTCTTTGCAACGGATGAAGATCAAGTTCGGTAAGAATACCTCACTCTATATCGTTATTATCGCATCGACACATCACCAAGGAAGATTGAGCTCTATGCTGGATGAAATATTGAACTTTAAGCGTGTGCCCACCTGTTATTTTATCAGATGACAACAAAAGCTATTAGACCTTGAATGTCTTGTAAAAACAATATGTGCTAAATTCATGTCTAATATATTTTACTAGTGAAAAAACGAAACCTAAAAACTAACATCCTATACAATCCAGGTAGCTTGAAATAAGTACCCAGTTGTTCTGTTATTATCATTTTATTTATTATTTTTCTATTAAAGAGAAAAAAAAATTGTATGTTAGCAAGAGGAAGAATATACAAGCGAGTATACCTCTCATTCGGCATTTTGGCAAAGAATATTACCTGTTGTTTATCACTTTAACATAGAAAGTCAGTGGTAGAAGTTTTAAGCAAATAAAAAATGTGGTAAACATAAAAGACAAGCAATATTATGTTAAAGTAAAATATAGAAAACCTTGCCAAACACTCCAAATGTCAGAGACAGTCAGACCAAAGAATCTGACTAACATATAAACAGTTCAACAATCAAGGTAAAAGCATGCATACATATATGCATACATAAATAAAAGTACTGAAGAATACATAAAGATACAGAAGAAACAAGTTGATACTAGCAACTTGGAATATTTCAACACATATAACAAAACCTGCAATGCTTTCAAGGGGTAAAAATTGCTGGTAATTTTTCATAAAAAATTTGTATTACAAACATGTCCAAACACATACACTGCCAGAAATAACCACAACTTCAGAAGTTGTATCTTCAAAAGAAATAAGTATACAAACTTACAAAAAAGCAACAAAACCAGTAATTAGAAAAAAGGAAAAAACTGACCTTGATAAGAGAAATTGCAACTTCACCTTACTAAACACTACAACAGAAAATCAGGTATTACCGATTTTTGAACATCCAATTTATCTTTTTGCCTAGATTTATGTCTGGCACCACTTTTCTTCTTCCTTTTTTCACCATTTACATCATTTTCCTCGATATTTTTATCATGCTTACGATGTCTGCTTCTTCTTTCTTTACTAGAATTACCAGTTTCCGAAATCTCCACACTATCTTTTGAATGCGACTTGCCTTTTCTTCTGCTAGAGGCTTCACTTCCTAAAAGAACATCTCTCACTACTCCCGATATCAAGTCTTCATTTCCATCTGTTTTCTTCATTGTGATTCCCCGATTTCTATCTCCCTCATCCAGTTTGACCACAACAGGCCTTGGTTTCGATACATTTGACTTCCTCTTTAGCACAAGAGATTCATTTGTAAGCTTTACCAGATCATCCACATCATCATCTCTCGATGTATTAGGGTCATTTGCAGGGGGAAAGATAGTTGATGCATTTTGATTATTACTGTTATCAGATGGAAGATAAAATAAACCATGCCGTTTTCGATGTTCAGAAAGTAGAGATGTTTCTGCCTCTTCTTCATTCTCTAGACTAGATTCAACATCATTCGGTGAGAAAATGGGCTTTAGAATCGAAAAATTTTCACTTATCATCGGTAACTCGATGTCTGCACATATAATCTCTAATTTGTTAAGATTCTCTTCGAGCCATAACCCATCTGGAACGGGTACCCTCTCTTGAGCACTTAACGAAACGGGACCAAGTTCCTCTGAGAGCGCATCGTTGATTAATCTCGTGATAATACAAGTTTTTAGATCAAATTTATCTACCATCTTTTCTTTTGGATCATGATCACAAGATATCTCTTGTTGTGCCAATGATGCTAAACCAAGAAGGTTTCTCACTCTCTCCAGTATTTCGACGTCATCAATTTCAGTTAACGGGCTTAGAGATGTTCGGACAAGAGTCAACACGTTCAGAATCGACTCCCGTGTAAATGTGAGAGCATTCAACTTGTGTGGAATTGAAGAATTTATTTCTTTTTCAGATTCTGAATATGTGAAACCTGGTTCCATATCAATGACATTTGAAATTTTATCGGGCAAAAGGAAACAATGAAGGCAAAAGCTAAGTACTTTAAATGCAGAGTGAATATACACAGATCTTATTGATGGTGGCAAGAGATTCGTGCGTGGTTGTACTAGTGCTTCGATAATCTCAAATGGATTCCTTGAGAACTGAATATATTCCCCTGAAACCCAAGCAGCAGCAGATAAAATCCTATGAATGAAGGGATTCCCAAGCAAAGCTGGATCAATCAATAAATCACGACCAACATGAACGAGTTCTGGTCTAACATCCTTGACCCTCATACCAATATCGATGAGTTGATACTCGATTTCTTCTCCGTTATGACAATGTGGAATCCTCGCCATTTCCCCAAGAAGTGAAACATACCAATCAAAATCGATGATAATCTCATAAACATTTCTAGAACAAGTGGATAGGATTGAGGTTAAAATTTCGTTTGAAAACTCAGGATCAGATTTGAGCGCGTACCCGATTAAAACTCTGCAAATTTCAACCACATTATCATCAGAAACCATCGACAGCACAAGTCTTAATGCTTCCAGCTTTATATTTCGATCAACATCACTCAATGACTTTATTACAATATCCTTGTTTTCCAATACAGCCCATATGTGGTTTGGTGCAACAAGTAAAAGCCCTTGCAACCCAAGATATCTGAGATTCAAATCATTTTCCAACAAGAACTCTCTGATCTTTGCTACAGCTAGTTTCACCGCAAAATCATAATCGTGGAAGCTAGTGACAATAGTTCTCACACACTCAAACACCAAAGATTTTGCTTCACTTCGCTTCATATGATCACAAATCGGTTCAATAACCTTTTTTGCTAATCTAGGCTCTAACTTAGCAAGTTTGGCGAAGATTTTCAAAATTTTTATGAGTACCCAGTTGTTCCTCGAATCCACTAAAATTCTATAAAACTCAGGTGCAAGAGGAAGATAAGATCGAGGTTCTTTACTAGAAAGCTCACAAAATACTCCAACAGTGGCAGCAAGTGTTTGCGAATTATCAGTACTCTCTAAATTCTCAACTAAGCGTTTAAAACAAACCCTTACAGCATCAGGATACTGACTAAAAACTGCCAATAAACACGCAATTGATTTCTTCCTAACGAAAGTCTTACTGGAATTCAACAGAGTGAAGATATCCGGTGTTAAATCACGGGCGAAATCCGGTGTGCAGATAACGGAAAGGCATTCTAATGCAAGGCTTACCTCGTGTTCGTTGACGGATGAGAGGTCTTTGCGAAGCTGATTGGTGAGGAGGAGGAGGACCTCGGTGGATGGCCGGAAGGACAGCGATGCGGCGAGGTAACCGGTTTTTTTGTGGATGAAAGACGGGGAAGAGGTCAGTTCGACGGCGTGGAAGGCCGCCCAAGACATGTCGATGCCGTGGAGGGAGTGGAGGTAAGTAAGTTTCTGGAGGGCGGTGGATTTGGTTTGCAAATCTGTTGATTTGATTTCGCGGCGGATCTCGTCGAGAGATTTAGAGATGAAGGAGGATTGGGCGGCGCCGGGAGTATGGAGACGGATGCCTTTAATTAGATCGTCGAGGGTGCGCTGGAAGAGGGAGTCCATGAGTGAAGGACCGCCGCCACGGCCGCTGCTGCTGCCACCGGACATTGTTTTGGCCAAATCCGGATCAAAATTCAATAAAGGGAAGACCGCGTCTGGCCGGAGGGCCGGATCCCTTCTGGCTTCTGCTTCTTATGGGGGTTTATTCTACCGTAGAGACGCCCGGCGACCCTCAAATTGATGACAACAAAGTTTATTGCAACAATAGAAAGAACACTAAATTTGGTTTACAAATATATACGATGGAAAATGATCAATTTTATACTTACAAACTTTTTAAATAATTAAATAATAAAATAACTAAATTATTTTTTATTAAAATAATTTGTGAATATAACATCATATAAATTAGATAACGATAACATTACGTATGATTTCCTCTATATATAATCATATAAAATCAAAATGCCTAGCATTTTATATCTTATAAGTTATAGGCATGTGCCTTCAAGTTTCATAGTAAATAATTTGTTTATATACAAAGAGTAAATTATTTATCCGAGACTGTGGTTTGCCAATAAACATTAGTTTGTCTTTAGTAAAGGTATGTTAGTCTCGCAAATTAATGACGGATGATCAGGACATAATTTATGGTTTGGTAAATACATTAAAGATCAAAATACCTCTATTAATGAGTCATTAATAGTGTTACAAACAATTTTCATGAATGTTGGTTTATGTGAAAATATGTGAATAAATATTAATCGTCATGGGAGACCATTGTACAAAGCGGAGCTAGGATTTTAGTATAGCGGGGGTCGGTCTTCAAAGATACTTTAAAGAGGTCCTAGGGCTGACCAAAGTGCAAGAGAGCCTGATTGGAATGTTTAAAATTCGAATTTATAAAGTTCCTTATCTGACGAGCTCGCGGGCGAGCTCTATGCTTCACGGCGTGAGGCACACGACACATATTCCAAAGATTTTTTCATGGCAGATTCTTCACTACGCGAAGGTCGTCACGTCGCGGCACTATAATGGTCGCGGCGCGACCTGACTAATTTTCGTCGAATCTTTGGTTTCTTCGTTTTCTTGCCCGTTTTCCGCTTTTTCTTCGACTCTTCCACCATATTCAACCTGAAAACATCCCAAGGCATATATTAGTGTATACTCTGCTCAGTTATGTATAAAAGAAGTGTAAAACTTACAATATTTACGGAGAAAAAAATGGTTAAATTCGAGAATATCAATAGCTTAACCTAAACAGCTCAATATTTTTTTCTCCGCCTACTCATTCTGCACTACAAAAAAAAAGCAGCAGGTGAGGTCGGGTTACAACCCTTTGGAACACGAGCAACCCGAATGGGATTTGGGAAAACCACTACTGTCAGCCTAATGTTGTGTTATTGAGTTGAAGATTTAAAGTTAACTTTAAAACACTTCTTTATGGTTTCATTTCGAATCGTTTGTTTTAGCACCCCTCACTTCAACAATCAATGTAGTTATTACCTATTTTATTGATAGGAAACATGATAAATTAATGAATCATGGGTACGTAGATATCAATTAATTAATAAATTAGCTGGGGCGATGTATATATAACTAGCTAGGTTGGGTGAAATAATTAAATTCTTACACAAACTTTTCATCAACAGTACTTATCATATATGCATGGTCTAATTGAATGAAAGAAACCCCATACTAATTTATTATACCTTCACCAGCTGTTGGAATCAGCTACGTACAAATTCATTACACTAATCTTTCCTTAATCAATTCTTCCTACTTAGCTTTCTCTATAAATATCACAACATGCAAGAAGTCCATATATAACAGTATATATCATCTTCGATCTCCATATATATCTATATATATAGTTCTTCATTTTTAGTGGAGGGCCATCTATTGTCACTTCTGTTTGATTTCGATCAGATCTGCTGCTCAACTTCTGCCAATGGAAAAATTGAAGGTTAGTTTACTGTTTCTCTTTTGATTTTCTCGCTAATATTCTTTTGTACTTGATAAATATATATGACTATTTTAACGATTGGTATATATCAATTCTAATTTCTTATAATTACTAATTTAAGCTATTTTTATTATTAGTATACTTAGGTTTTAGACCCGCATAAATGCGGGCTTATATTTAAGTTTCATATGATAAATGATATGACAAGTGTATATAAGTAAATTTGTTTGCCATTTTATACAATTAGACTTTAAAATACAAACATTAAAATATTAATTTTTTAATAAAAAATGGTAAAACTGTTTACCATTTATTAAACACGAACATATAAAATTGTTTACCCATTTTAATTTCTGAGACTTGAGACTATTGTTGAATCATTATTTGTGCATTCAATAAAGAATGGTAACTTTAGCATCTGGATAGTTCTTATAAACACTTAGAGGCACTTAATGGAATACATACTTGCTGGAGGCCATTAGGCAAGTCATTAAGATGCTGAAAACAAACAATAAATACAAATTACGTCAAAACAGGTATCAACTTACTTTAATCAAGAGAACCCTCTCTGCCTCAATATGTGTCTTCAGTTGACTAATCTTAACCGTTAACAGTTTTAAATCACCAGAAACCTGCTCTTTTCGTGTATTTTAACAATTTCAAGAAAAAGGAAATTAAGGAGACAAAACTATCGCATGATTAACAAACAAAACTATTATCTATCGTTTCCGGTATCTCAAACAATGCTCCTGTAGTAGTATATGTGTTAAATAATGTAACTCCTCAACTAATTACATTACATAAGGACCATATAAATAGATTACAAATGGTAAACCCTAACGGGCCTGGGCCCTAATCTATTGGACTAACATACTCACTAATACTCCCCCGCAGTTTGAGCGGAGGTTTACAAAGACTCAAACTGAATTTAATCGGAAAAAAAAATGAACGAAAAAACGTTACAAGATGAGAGACTATATTAAAAAAATGATAATCTTCTAATATATATAAAAGACTAACTTCAAAAAAATTATTAGATGATTTAGACCCTTCATTTAATAATAGATTTAATCTTAGCCGTTAATTTCTTTGATTCAAAAATTTTGATTTTGACTTTTTAAAGTCAAACTAATATGAATTAGATAAAGATAACCCTTAATTAAATCAATAATAAATATCAATAAATTATAAATAATTAAATAACTAAACAATCGTATATTAAATCTTTTAATTGGATAAACATCATCACTAATTGATTTATTGTTGTTAGTTAATTAAATCTTATTTGTGTAACTAAATATTTTAAAATATTATATTAACTAAATTATTAACTTTATCATTTAAAATATATTATAATAAGTTCAAAGTATTTATAAATTATCACCAATAAATGTTTGACCATATTGCTTCTACTTGTAACAATAATGATTGATGATTTGTATAAAAAATACAATAACGTTTCGTATATTAATATCACATTTTCCATCCATTACGCCGATGCTTCAACCGATGGTTTAGGTTTTGACGTTGTTTGTCATCATTTTGTAGAAGTCTTATTTCTTTCGCTAATAATTAGTTTTTATCAATTTTTAGACCAACCCGTTATATATTAAAAGATATTAATGAAAATCCCCTATTTCAAAAATGATTTCAAATTATTTCAGAACTTTTTTAGAAAGGCATGATGTGATCGTTAAATTATTTTTAGAATATTTTTTACCAATCAAAATCACAAATTTCAAGTTATTCTTAGAATTTTTACTCACTAATCAACTCTGTTTATTTCCTAAAATATAACAACTATCGGTGTAAAATTGTAAGTCGGTTTTCTTACTTCATCATATTCTGATTTTCATGAATGTTTCTTGATTTGTTATCAAAATATGAATTTATTATACATTCAATATTTAACACCATAAATGTTTAAAATTCGCATCAACAATCCCCGTGTATAAACACGGGGTATTAAACTAGTAATAATAATAAAAGAAAAGAAAAAAGAGGAAATGAATCGCAGACAATGATGAGACGAGACTTCTCTGCTTTGTTTTTGGTTTTTTTTTTTTTTTTGACACCTGCGTTTCTCGAGCCCAACAACGAAACACTTTTTTTTTTTTTTGATATTAAGCTATAGCTGCTAGAAGAGGGAAGCATAAAACTTTAAAATAAAAATAAAGAGCAAGGCAGAGCCGCAGAGGGTGGCCGGCGATTTTCGGCGGCGACCGTGTTAAGGCCGTCAAGGACACTGGTGGTGCAGAATGTTTCCGGCGATGTGCCGGTGAGGCGGAAAAAATAACATTTGTTCATTTTTTTTTTTTTTTTGAACAAGATTTAGATAGATGAGAGAGTTGAGAGACTAGAGTGTTTAGAGAGAGAAAATGGCTAGAAGAAGGAGAATGGTAAGAGATAGAGAGATTTTAGAGAGAACAAAGAGTTGGGAAACCCTCTTGATGTAAAGAGATAGCCGGCGATAGTGGAGGAAGCAGCAGATTTGGAGAAGATCGGAAGAGGCGTTTTCCGGCTAGGCCAGTGGCAGCGCCGGAGGCTTTGTTTTTTTTCTTTTTTGAAAGGAGATGATAGAAGAGATGAAGAAAGAAGATTTGAAGAAAGAGAGATTAGAGAGATGGCCGGAGAATTTAAGGAGAAGTCCGGCGATGTCTTTTTTTTTTTTTTTAATAGACAGATAACTAGAGAGAGGGAGAGAGTTTAGAAGATTTATGTAGGGAGATGTTTAAAATGTGGCCGGAAAAGTGAAGGGTGGCCGGAAATTAGAGGGGAGGCAAGAGATAAAGAAGTGAGATAGTTTGATCACCGGAAAAGTTTGAAGGAGAAGTGAACTCCGGCGATGACGGCTCCGGAAAAAGATAAGGTTCCGGCGGGAGGGTAGAGCCTGAGCTCTGATACCATGTTAAATTATTGAACTCCTCAACTAATTCCATTATACGAGAACAATATAAATAGAGTACATGGTAAAACCCTAACGGGCTTGGACCCCAATCTAACCCAATCGACTCAATATCCTTAATAGTATAGATTCTTTTTGGCCAAAAACACCATATCAGAGAGATGCTACAAGCCCTCCATTCCAAGATTAGAGAGGCAATCCTATACACATGCTGATCCCGTGTATAACACGGGTTAATTTTAAGTAATTTGTAAGTAGTAAAAAACAAAAAGAAATGAACTTGTATTATAAGTAAATGAAATAAATAGTAGATATAATTCATAAAATTGATCAAAATTTCTTTATATACAACAATGAATGTCATGTTACTAACTTACCATGCATCATTGTCTAAGATTAATAGCTTTAATCCCTCTCCAATAAACCCAATTGAGTTATACAATTAGTTTCCTTGCCAGTAATAAAATCCACTTGAAATAAAGCGAGAAGAATGTGACTAGCATCACAAGACCCATGCATGGAAACCGAGTTAATGTGTTTAAGCCATGCAATACGGTGCCTCTTAGATATTGCCATCTTGATTGTCTCCATAGGTGGCTTAGCATCTCAATTTGCAGCTCTGATCCAACCTACAAAAACTCAAAACAGGATGACACTAAAGTAAACAACATGCTTGTTTGATGAGAAACTTTGAAACTAAATACAAAATCAATAATTCAGATCTTCCTTGTTTTAACATTTCCTGACATTACTCTACCAGTTGAATCAACATCAGCAAATAGTAAAGCTTTGTTGTGCTGATTTCACGATCTATATACTTATGAACGATCATATACCATCAACAAATATAGAAATCCTTTTTTGCTCAAAGAAAGAAGTGAATAATTACCATACACTGCCTGCAACATATAATAAACCACAATGTTTTTTACGGGTTTTTAAATCTTGAAATAATGGCATCGAATTATATTGAACCAAAGAAACAGGTATAGTTTGGCTCGAGGTAATAAGATAAACAATCAAATTAAAGGTAGAAAACATAATTTAAAAACTGCAGAAAGAATTCAAGATTTAGTACAAACCACATCCAAAGCCATTCATAGACGTCGTCTTTGATCCATAATTTCACCAGCTGTTGGTCGATGTAGAAGGCGATATAAACTACCTCTGTTTTACAAATACAAGAGGTTTGAGCAAGTGTATAATGTTGACTAATAAACTTTTCAACCAAAATGCAAAAACCGTCACTACAGCTTGCAAGACATAAAAATAACATCAAATAATAATAAGCTGTGAATATTAAACTTCAATCACTTAGTAATAATTGCATTGTAGACAATATTAGGTACCTAACAATAAGTTTAAAATCACTGACTAATAGGTTCAAGAGTTGACATGGGGGAAAACATTTCTTCTCGTTCCTAAACAATGAAAAATAGAAAGTAAATTGCATTTCCTTCTGTCCTCTTAAGTATTGGTTCACATTATAAACGCCGATTGTTTATCGGAAAAAGGTACAACTATTAAGAAATATGTGCTAAGACGCAAACTGACCCGACCCATACCAAATAATTACCAATTTTGACCAGTTAGCCAACTTCCCTAACTTAGCCATCTCTAGTTTTGTTGTTACTGTTACTGCCTGTGTTGCATTTCATGAAGGTGACTCATTTTCATTCATATATCAAGTTAAGATGATAGAACACAACAAATATTCATAAAATATTCCATAAAGGCTAAAGACATCGAAGTGCATGTTTAAGAGACAAAGGGGGAGTAGAGCAGCAATGACTGGCTTATTCTTAACTGTCATTACATCCTCAAACCAGCATTCTAAAGAAAATGAAAAGTCTTTAACATCATAAACTTGCACTCCTGTTAATGAAATAGTAGTTTGTTTATATCGAAAAGGTTTACAAAATGAAGGTTGTATATCTTGTAATTTATGTATTCAAACCCATGTAGATTACTTAATAGAGATACATTTAGGAGCTCTGAATTCATGTTAACAGATAATAAGCTAGAAAGGGATTAGCCTTGAACCCTTGACTGCTGATGCAACACACATGACAGAATCACGCCAGATACTTTCTACCACGAGCTGGAGAAACACTAACGTCAACAACTCGTCAATATCAAATGCACACGTTACTTTGCCTAGAATTTATGAGTAATAAGTTCATATCCAAAGCGTAGAAGATAAAAAAAAAAAAAATACAATTACACTACAACAGTAGATTTGCAATTCAATATATATAATGGGCATACGACTATAACAGGACTATCTAATTTAATCAATATATCAAATACTGGAAAGTAAATGACAACAACATGTAAACTATGATAATGACATTCACTTATTAACTTCTATATGCTTTAAAGATTAATTTTGAAATACCTTATCACCAACATATGGAAACTTGGCAGCATCCTGCTCCCAAATAGCAGACTGTTGTTGCGTAACATCAGATGTAGCTTGAAGGAGGAAGACAGCGGCATTGGTTGTGTGGCTCAGCGGCGGTGGTCAGGGGCGGTAAGTGGATAGCAGAGATCGAGCAGGCGACTGAATGCAGGACAGAGAGCGAACGGCGCTGGTTTGTGGTGGTGGTCGGCGATGAACGGCGATAGATCGACGGGAGTCTATTTTTATCATCAAAATGAAATTAACTTCAACTATATTATTCTAATTAAATAGTTAGTTTGAATTTGTTTGGAGTGTTCTTGGTTAGTTTGATCCTATTTTTGAGAAGAAGCAATGTTGTTGAGAGTTGAACATACAACAACTCACACATGGATTTAGAAAACATACAAAATTAACCACAAACAAACACAATACTATAGCATCATCTGTTGCCACCCTGCGTATAACCACTGCCTGCAAGTATTAATCACAGTTAATTAATTTGCACGCCATTCATACATAGACACACACAGGAAAAGTAGACACAAAATAATGGGTTTGGTAATTTTCTAGCCATTAGGGTTATTTAAACTCGCAAGTATGACATAACACCATATATTAACTTTTTTCATAATTAAGGGGTTAATTTGGTAATTTGATTTTACTTGTAAAACGAAATATAGCAACCAATTAAGTAGAAATTCAAAGAAGGAAATTAATAGAAATAAAAGCAACCAATTAGACATACATATGTAACACTTATAAAGTGACCAGCTTAATCCACACACAAGAAACCTGTTAATGACACACACACACACACTTATATCTATATGATTTATGTGTCATGATTTGTAAGGAACATCAATTGAAGGAAATATTCCCTTTGCAATATCTATGTTAACCACTTTAAAGCAATTTTGAGCCCACATTAGGTCACTAATATTACTTCATAACTCGGTGGTTGTACATTATAATCATCAAACTTACTTAATACATATGCATTATAATCATTAGGAGTATATAAATCAGATTTAAATGGACCAAGTTAAACCTTTCCTAGTCTTCAAAATATGGCAAACACTACTACATATAGGGTGAGCTTAATTACAATAGAACATATAAAGGGAAGCAGTATGCATATTAACATTTAATTAGAAAGTAGATATATTTTTCAAATCAATAATTATGTTATAGACAACTGCGAAATTGCTTGCATACCGGTTCAATACCTAACTACATATAGTACACAAGACAAAGATCAAACACTTGTGAGCAAATTAGGATATATAGCTACCTTTTATGGTTATATAAAGCAACTTAACATCATATTTTAGTCTCGTTATAATTCATCTAAACCATCGGCGATGTGCACACGAAAAAAGTTCATGCACAAGAAATTATGAGTGTAGTTGCATAATCTATCACCATTTGATAATGACTAATCCTTTTAAACATCCTTATACAGAGACCTAAGTTTGAACATGTTGAATGGTTAAGTTCATTATTCAGTTTGGGACACTGAAATTTGATATTATATATGTAAGTAATTTATTAGAAGATTTTGCTACACATATGTATATATATTTCATCTATGCATGAGCTACAATACTGACTAGCCCAAACACTAGATTGGTAAATTATAAAGGAGAGACACTACCAGTCAGTCTGGAAAAACCGATCGATTTGAAACATGATCGAAATCAACTTTGTCATTATATCGACTTCCTCTTGACATGAGAAAACCCATGAAAAAAGTTTCCAATAAAATCCAAAAGTCAGGCTTAATTTCAGTCATGTTTATCGGTCACTCTAGATTAATCAAGTTGTTTCTCTCTTTTTTGATTTAACAATCCAGTGTTTAGTTAGGCCAGCCAGTCTAGAATGATATCACGCAAAAATGAATTATATATACTATCCATAGCAAATTCTTCTAATTAGTTACTTATTTAAAGCATGTAAGAATGCAGCTTCCTAAATGAATCAGGAACTTGACCATCCAAACATGTTCAAACTTAGGTCTCCACATAATATGGTTCAAATAAATCATTGATGAAGGGTGATAGATAGATCGATCATATAAATGTCGCACGCACACATAAGTTATGTTTGGACTTGTTTTGTTCATAACGAGGGTTTACATAATTATTCATGAAACTAATATATATGATATGATGTTCTTTGAAAGTAAAAGGCTTAATGTTCCTAATTTACTCATAAGCGTTTATTCTTTATTATCCTGTGTCCTATATGTCGTCAAATATTGGACCAGTTAGCAAGCAATTTCTTAGTTTTTCCTGCAACACATTTGATTTTTACAAAAATATATATAGCATCTGATTAGAAGTTAATATGTTGCTATCCTATGTTCTGTAGTTATAACTCACACGTACTACATATAGCCATTTTTCCATATCTTGAGAACTAGGAATTGAAAGTCTGAAGTTGGTCCATTCAAATCCGATATAGATCCTCACCAGAATCATGATATACATTAAGTAAGATTAGTGCTCAAAACTACAACCACTGCACCTAGTTGTGAAATAATATTAGTGTGCAGATATAATACGGGCTCACGGTTACTTTAAATTGGTTGATCATATTGTAAAAGGAATATGTCCTTCAAAGATGTTCCTTGCCAATCACTACACATAAGTTACACTAATACTTGAATGCATGAATTAAAACTATCAGTTTCTTAGTGAAATAAAATAAAATTACCATGCTTAATTACTTTTATATATATAGGCAAAAGTTCAAACGAGAACTGTTTTTTGTACGAGAACTGCGAGAATCAATCTGAGCCGTCCAATTCCCCCTCCTTTAATGTCATTGCTCACCCATAAATTCCTCACATGCACCTTGCCACACTTAATCCCCTCCACGCTCTCCATCCATGAACTTCCCATATTCAAGGAACGGCTGAGATTGGTTCTCGCAGTTCTCGTTTGAACCATCCCCTATATATATATATATATATATATATATATATATATATATATATATATATATATATCTTCAAGATTACTGAGACTGCCAAACGATTCAGGAATGGTTCGTATGAAATTATTGGCAGAAATAAAGAAGGTTCGATTCAAAACCCTTTTTGATAATTAAAACATTGTTGGCGGAGGGGACCTAGAAAAAAATATTAGAAGTTACAAAAAATTTTGATTAAAGATATCACTTCAATTAGAAAAAAATTTTAAAACTAATTAATAAAACATTTCTCTAAATTATTAAATCTAAATTTAGATGTAAACCACTTGAAATTCTACAAACCAAATACGCTCTGAGAAGAGTCGTAGGTAGGCAAAGCTCGAGATGCATTACTGGTTCTACGCCTCTACGCTTGACACCTAAACCCACGGGACATGTGATCTATGACACGTGATAACCTCGTACGAGTCTTTTTTAAGACTTTTGAGGACTCCATGAACACAAATTATCGTCCAAAATGGCAGCTGTTGGAGTTTCCTTCAACCATGTTTCCCGAGAATCAACCGATATCGATCGACTTGCCCATTTTTACCAAGAGGTCAGATCATCATGTAACATCTTTAAACATCAAATTTCTTGTTTTTTTCGTTTAATTTTGCTTCAATTCTTGTAGATTTTCGGTTTCGAGCGAATTGAAAGCCCTAATTTTGAGTTTAAGGTGATATGGCTAAAGCAATCGCCTTCTTTCTGTCTTCACCTGATCGAAAGAGACCCAAGCACGAAGCTTCCAGAAGGTCCATGGAGTGCCGACGCAGCTGTTGCAGACCCTAAGAAGCTTTCCAGAGGTCATCATCTTTGTTTCTCTGTCTCTAATTTTGACTCCTTCGTCAAAACCCTCAAGGTAACTTTTTTCTCTCCTTTTAATGCAAGTTTATGTATACAACAAGTTATAAATTTTTAGTGGATGAGAAAGAATTCAGAGAACAATGTCTAAAAAAGAAGAAAAGAAGATAAAACTAATCTTTTACATTCTTGTGTATGGTTATTGCAAGTTCTATATATCCTTAATCTCCATAAAGACTACTATTTAAACATTGTATTGACTCATTAAGACTAATACTTAGTCCTTCTGTTAATTGACTAAACATTAATCTACCCCTGAAATCATATATTTGTAATTAAGTAACTGATGTTTATAGATATGGATAAGATGTCTACAATTATAAGTGCAAAGAATGTTGACTCGTTAATCTACCCCTGAAAAAATGTTGGCTATGTGCACCGTGTGTAAACATAAAACTTTTCAACAAGCAAAAAGCGTGTAGATAAATTCTTCGCAATCAATTCCTCATGCTTTCATGAGGTTTGGAATATAGATTTCTGCACTTTTAGTTGTAGTTAAAGTTATTTCGTACAAGCTTATAGGAGCGGATATTATGTTGCATTAAGGTTTTGTTGTTGTCTCACTCATAAGGATTGAAAGATAATTAGAGTGATCAATAGACACTGTAGTCGCCATGTTAACCCACACTGTTATGCTTCGCGTTTTGTACACAGTTGCGTAGTTGAATCCAAGAAGCTTTGCCAAATAATGTTGTTTGTGAGCTTTAGTGGTTTAATCCATCAATGCTCAATATTTTGTTATCATTATAATGGATTATAAAAACCAACTAGATACTGTCACCAATGTTGGACAGCTTTTGTAATTGCATAAAGTTCTCAAACATAAATCAAGGGAGGAGCTAACCTGGATCTAAATTTGAGGCTATATAAAGCAATAGGATGTTTATAGTGTGCATCTATAGAATGACTATATATTAGAATGTTATCAAAGAATACTGAATACATCATCAATGTGCGTGAAATGGGTTGTTGTACTTTGTTCATTGCGTCTTGAAAAGTAATGATTAATGGAAACATTACATCATATCAATTGAAGTGATCACCCCTGAAATCAGGTAGGTTAACATTTTAAAGTGATGAAGTGATCACCCCGAAATAAGCGAATTGAGAGTTTATTCTAATCAAAGAACACAGGGCCTAATTGTTGCACTTATTTGACACCTAGCACCAGTTGAACACCTTCTACTGGGAAAATAAATAAATACTCGGCGAATTCAAATTCTTGACTTTGAATGACTTAGGGTAAGTTTCTTAGCTGAAAATGTTAGGGCTTTGGATATGAGGTGTTCTTCGAATATTGATTGAACGACGTTTGACGTTTTACCTTGTCTTCTTGTATTTAGGCAACGCATGAGCCCTTGAATTTGTTGTAGGAACAAAGTGGAAAACTCCATCTTAATCTCTCATTTCATACCAGCAATAAACCGACTCAACAAAAAAGGTTTTTGGTAAACCGTTTACATTATTAGATAGCAGCAAAAAGTGATTCTAGAAGTTGCTCCATCTTCGCCTTTAAGATTTGAATATTACCACGAACCCTAATAATCTTAACAGAAATTATGGTGGCTTGAATATGTGTGTTACTTCACTTTGATATCCGTAAAATAATACAAATGTTATAATCAATCTTGCATTTGTCCAAATCACTTGGTATGACTATAGTGTTCAATCTGTTTTTATGCCATCTTCTATTGGAACGGTTTGTAGTTATTAATCTTCATGTTTTTTAATTTTGATTGTGAAATCCAGGAGAAAGGGATTGAGACACACGAGAAGACACAACCGAATGGGAAAACCAAGCAAGTCTTTTTCTTTGATCCTGATGGTGAGTTTTACCTAATGTTTGTTCTTTTATGTAATTTTGCTCAATGAAATTCACGAGTTGGGTTGCTTTTGGGCATGTTCATGTGCATTCATGATCCTTCATTTAGGCTGGATGGGTAAGTTGTCAAAACGGGCAATTTTTGGTATGATTTGGGAAAGGTTGACCGGAAACATTCTTTTCCAAAAGCGTCTAAAATAATTGGTGCCCGAAACATGATCACAAAACATGTATTAGACATACATCAAGTGTAAACACGAGGTTTTATGCATTAAAATATGCTTTTGTCGAACTTTTTATCTTGTAAGAGATAAAAAAAACGACCCGTTCACTCAACTTTGCCACCGAAAATTTCTTTTCCAGGTTTTTGAAATTGATATAGTTGTTTGACATCCAGTGTTGTGTCCCTTATGCAGGAAATGGATTGGAGGTTTCAAGCTGTGACTAGAAACATCATCTGAACATGTAATGTACGTAGTCACCGAGAAAAAAACGTGCCAAAAATGTATGATGTTGGTCATTCTCTAGTGTAATGTTTGTATAATGTTGATTCTGGCATGTTGGTTCTAAAACACACAATCATGTCTTCCATGCTATGCACTTTTTCAATTTTATATGCTGTTGGATAAGAATGTAATAATTCAGGCCAACACCTCCGGCATCCGCCTATACCATCAACGGCACCATCACCGCCACCATCACCGTGATTTCTGGCCACACCTCTGACATCCACTATGCTGCCACTACCAAGGTCATCTTACACTGCCACCAACACCACCACACTACTCAATGACCACGTTATCTCAGCAATCTCAGCTCTATAAGTTAGTGGTGAAGCCAAAAAAGTATTTGTGCGAGGCCAAATAAAAATTTAATTTATAATTTTACATTTCAAAATTGTTTTAATAAATGGTTTAACCATTAAACTTGTTGGGTAATATATAGTTTAATCCTCAAACTTTATACCAACTGTTTAATCCTCAGACTTATTGAGATTAAAAGTTCTATTATTAGACCGTTTATAAATGTAGAGTTTGCTGGATAATTGTATTTTACCGAACAAGAGCATGTTGTTAGAAGTCAACTGGCTAAAACATCTGGTGGCAATAAGTTTGAGGGCTAAATGTTGATTACAAAGATTCAGGGGTTAATCCATTTTGAAATGTTAAGTTATCGGTGATAATTAATGAACTTATAGGATGGGTCAAACGCTTAAAAAATAAAGCTTTTATTCTGATAGCGGATTTCGAGAAAGCCTTTAATACATTGATTTGGGGTAGATCTATTTGGTGATGATGGAAATGAAATTTGGATTGAATTGGAGAATGGGAATATAAAGTTGCCTCTAAACTTCACAGGTTTTCTTTTCTTTGAACGGGTAAACACACTTCTTAAACCTAATTCTAAATCTATACTGTTAGTCCACAATAGGACTTAAACTTCACAGGTTTATGTTTTTGACAATGGTTCTCTAACAAATGAATTGCAAATATTTTGGGTGTTAGTTAGGGTGACTCCTCTTGAACCTTTTATTTTTCTAATTGCGGCTGAAGGTTTAAATGTGGCGTTTCAAGGATCTATCGACATTGGAGTTTATAAATGTATATCTCATCCCCATGGTGTGTTGTTCCTAGGAAATTGGTCTGGTATGAATTCTCAAAATTTGATCAGACTAGTGAGATTTTTCTATTTATGTTCGGGTTTAAAAGTAAATCTTGCTAAAACGAAGTTGTATGGAGTTGGAACAATCAGATAGAAGTTGTTGCAATGGCTAATTTAATCCATTTTTGTCCTGGTGCACTTCCTATAAATTATCTTGGTTTGCCAATTGGTCGTCCATGAATATTCAAGTATATTCAAGTTCGCAAGCCATAGTCGAAAAGCTTAAGTCTAAACTTTTACTTCGAAAAGTTTCTCTCCTTTAGATTGGTGGTTGGCTAACTCTTTGTAAAAATGTTTTGGGTTCTCTTGCACTATTTGATATGTCCATTTACAAGGCACGAGGTGGAGGATACCCAGGTAACCTGAACAGAGAAAATGTTTGGGTTCTCTTGCCAAATGATGACGGCGTATAAAGACATATCATAACCCGTTATGGCTGAAATTATCTCATCGCTGCATGGTTATAAGAGGAATTCTTGGATAGATCTACTCGAAACTAAAAAAACATGGCATTTGGAGGAACATTGCATCAATAAGATTTTCAATTTGTTAGTATAGTTTGGACATTTCCTTCTTATTTCAAGTAAAGATGGATGATTTGTGTAAGAAGCCGAGGTGGTCTTGGGGCCTTAAAAAAATGGCATATTTATGTTTCGTCTCTTCGTTTTGCCTTAAATGACATGTCCTTTTTTAATACACAGGGCTTCTCTACTTGAGTACTTGGTGGTTAAAATCTGTTGCTTGATCTGGAGAATTCAACATGGTCGTCTTCCAACTAAAATTAATCTGGGGCATCGAGGTGTGCCGGTTACCTGTTCCTTGTGTAGCAATTCTCCTAAGACTTGATCAGCAATTCTCTTCTTGTTCAGTTTCACTGGAATCGGATTATGATATCTGGGCCTTAACCACCCAAATAGAAGTTCGGTCGGTTCAATCTTGTCATAGGAAAAAGATGTGGGTTTTTACGCAATGCCGGCTGTTAGCTTTTAACTTCTATGGTTTACAAGTATAGCTGGGCAATTTGGAAATTCCGGAAAGAGTTTTTAACTCGAGTATTGGTTCAAAGTCGATCTTTCTTTTGGTTTAACTCGAGAAGGAATTTGGGAAGGTACCTATAGTGGTTTAACTGGATTAGAAAACAGTGTGACAAACGCTTTGTCTAGGGCAACTCATGGTGAAGTTTTGCAGATGGTGTTACTACTAACTATTCTATCTTTTCTAATTTATCAAGAAATCTTGGAGCTCTAGCGGCTCTAATTCAAGAATTGCATCATAAACATATACACCAATAGAAAGTTTATATTTATTCCTACTATATCCTCCTACTAACTAGAAAATGACATGGGAAATCCATTAATTCTCTTTCCTCACATCCTCTATTAATTTTGATACTTGTCTTGATCTTGTGAGTGAAAATTAGTACGAAACATTCTATAGGAAAATATAAAATCTTTCATACCAATAAATGAGTCTGTTGTTCTCTATAATATTTAGATGATTTTTTTTTCTTTATTTTCTTTCCCAAATCATTTAACTAGATGGTATGTGTAGGGGTGTCATATATTTAATCAAGCATAATAAAATAGGGGAAAAAAACAGAACAGGATAATAGCCAAATATTTTGTAATCAAAGCATCAAGCTTATGTAGTGAAGTCCTGGGTAAAACTGCCTATAAACGAACAAAGTATACATTCTCATATAAACACCCTTGGCCATACCAAGCTTGGCAAGGTTTAGTTTAGTCTATGCACATTGTAAAGATTTCTGTGAATAAATTTTTAAACTGCTTACATTCCGTGGGGAAGATTTACAACTTTCTCGTTGCCAAGAAATTCTTCAGGTCCATGGCTGAAAAATTGATTTAAGTTAGTTATGAATGAATGCTACACGCCTACACGAATAGCTAAAGGTGAAAACTGGGTGGGTCGAGTGAGTTGGGTAGTGGATCATAATCATTTTACTACAATAATTATATATGTAGGATATGATTTACAAGAACCAAATTATGACAATAATAATCAAAAAAAAATTTAAAAATGACTTCAGATGTTGATGAAAGGATACAACTTATACGACTTACAACCCATTTGACTGTTTTTTACTAGCTATTTTTTAAAGTTTAACCCGTTTTACCCTATTGAGGTAAAACATAACCCAGATTGCGTAATTAAATGAAAACTAGGTATTTGACAGATTATTACCTGAGGTTGCTTAACGCTGACATCCTGTAGAGACAGCTAAATACCAAAATATGCAACCCAATCGTGTAGAAGAATGCAAATGTTCGTGCATATCTGCATAAATGAATTTGGTTATTGCAATTAAAATTTAATAACAAGTATTACAGTGAGAAAACTATAGGTCAAAATTAATTGTTTTCTTTTGACCCAAAGATCCACTATTTATTTTGAATATTAAAAATCAAATTATATAAGATGACAATTTAATAATATGAAACGGAGATGGACTTCTGTTATTTAGCCAACCAATAGGGGTATTTTGGTCATTTGTATATTTACCCAACCGTGAATTACGGCTGGGTGAACCTTCGTAAAGCAGCAAGACTTAATTTTCCTAAAACACCCCTCATTAATGCGCCATTAATGAGTCATTAACAAGCCACCAAAAATTCTTAGCCATTCATTAAATTTAATCAAGGGCCAAAATTGGTTCCCATTTTAACCCTCCCCTATATGTGTGTTTGTGTGTGTGTTTGAGGCCACACAAGTGCTTACTTGTTTCCAAGAAGAAAACGCCCACTGGTGAGTGTAATTTTGTCTCGCAAACCAAGCTCCTTGTACCTTTGATCCTTTTCCTGATAGAAATTTAAAATAAAAAGTATGGTTGAGAAAATCAAAGTGAAGAGAAATGCCATTTTCATACATGCAACTAATTTCAAGAAAATTAGAATGCCGAATAGTGTCTATCCAAATCCAGTTAAAAGAAACAAATTTCCACAAGATTCGTTCAAAATAATAATCTCGTCACTAAAACAGGCCAGAACAGACAGTCAAGTTGGGTAACAGGTGAGAACTGGTAACTTTTGGTCCAGATTTTAAATTATTTAGATAAATCACTAGTGTCATTTATGATTACAAAAAGTATATTGTTTTAATAACAGTGTTACTTTTTGAATATAACGATTTAGGAGGTTTTACGCAATAAATATACACCTTAAATGACTTTCAGCCTGTTCAACCTATTTGACCCCTTTATAACTATTTTTGTGTTAACTGCTCAACCAGTTAGAGATAAAACATAGTAATTGCCTCATCATAAGAAGATAGGTGTGAATAACCTTTTTAGAAAATGCTGCAAATGGATTAATATCATCTTCATATATTTTTTTATACTTGGATTCCACATCTGAGCTGAAACCACTTTCGAGATCTTCAACTGATTGCTGGAAAGCAATTATATTTGTGAGTTTGACGAAATTCTAAGCAAGAAATTTTGAAAAAAGAAAAAAAAGATAGATGAAATACAATACCTTTCTTGATGCTCTAGAGACTACTTTCTCAAGATTATAATCTTGAACGTAACGAATTTTTCCGTAAAGTTTGACATTATCAGCTTTTGTTTTCTCGAGTTCAGTTGTCAGCATACCAATCCTCTCTTTCAACTGCCTTATTTCCTTAAATAGTCACAGGTTCACACACGTCAGGTGCTCGCATAAACCAATTGTAAAAAGAAAGGTGGCAATTTCACCCTGCTTCTGTATAAATGGGTTGATTCAGGCAATTTGGAACCATATCTGGTATCCCAAATTTCAAGCAATTTCTTTAACCAGGTAATACTAAATTGATAATACTTGGGTGGCCTCTAAAAATCATGACTTTTCCATTTTGCCAAATGCCACTTCTAAGAAAAAAAATCATTATTAAAAGAAATAGGAAAAAAACATACCTCTTCAGTCTCACGCAAGCGTGCCCGAAAACGATCCCTTTGGTTGCAGATCACCTTAAGCATTGAGTTTTGATCTTGGTCAGAGGAAGCATGCTTATGATCTGTATTCTGTTCCATCAAGTTCAAATACAAATTTAAAATTAAGAAAATGATTGAAACAGATGTAATAAATCATAAAAGAATAAATGATGCTGAAAGAGTACATCAATTTTAACAAGAATCGATTAAAATGACATGATATTGTTCCTTATCTTTCAAGAAACACGGATTAAAAAAAAAGTTAAGCATGCCTCGGAGACATCTTTTGGACCAGACTCTGAAAGATCCCAATCCTCGAACATATTTCCTTTACGATCTTTGGAGCTGTAACCCTGCATTACCAATGACAATAAGTGCAAAAGCCACAAATGAATAACAATAACATCAATAAATATAATATTTTTTTACAGACCTTCAATATATCATCTTCTAACTTCTGTATAAGCTTTTGTTGATCGTTAATCTTTGATGTAAGTTCTAAAATCTTGCTTTCAGCTGTTTCTGCCAAAGAGGTTTTTTCAGAGAGTTGTACCTAAAAACCCGCACTCAGATTAATAAACTGAGAGAAGAATTTAGAAGAAAAAAGTAAACTTAAATAATTTCACCTTTAACTGTGTGAGTTGATGTTCCATTTTACGGTTTTTATCAAGCAGTAAAGATTCAAGTTTGCTCATTTCCTCCCCACTAGTAGCAACCTCCCAATCTTCAGCCTCAATTGAGTTATAACCCACTGCCTACAGAAAATATGGACAATGAGAGAAGTGAGGGATATAAATTTAATATCAATATAAAATAAAAACCCCACTTTAGCAATAATATTTGGTTACTAGGTCTTCATTAGTGAGAGTAGATTAATTGACCTGCAAGATTTTAACTTTTTTACGCAGATCATCCACTAATTTTTCTGTTGGCCTCTCTTGGAGCTCTTTCTTGATTTCCTCAAGGGCAACTTCCTGTTGATTAACAAAGCAGACAGTAAAAGCTTTATAACTGAGCAAATTTATTATATTTCAGGTATAATTTTGACTAGCATGCACTAAAGTAAAATGAAAATATATCCAGAAATTCTTATAGAATATTTGTGTGAAAATGTATACATAGACCAATCAAGTATTGAAAAGCTTTAATTAAGGCCATCAACTCACAAGGCGGTGTTTGTTCCGGTTTAATTTTTTATAAGCCCATTTTTATAAGCTCACAAAAAAGTGCAAATAATTGTAATTTAGAAAATATCCCTTAATTTTGAGCTCGTCAAACTTGGAGTTGTAAAACAAAAGAAATGTCAACAAATCAACTCTAAACGAATTTTCAAAATATCTTTCATTAGATTCATAGGCATTTTTGACACTTCACAACTTTAGATGTGACAACATTTAATTTAGGGTATGTTGTCAATTCATACATTTGCAGTAAGCTCTTTGCCTGTTCAGTATAAATGAAGCTAAAATTGTAACTGGGTGGTTTTTTATATAGTTTTAACAGTTGGGTGTCCTTAATGTATACATGTAAGTATAACCCAAAGATCAGTGGGATGACACAAATATTGCATGCTGGGCATATGGGTATTGGTGCATTTAACTAGTAAGACGGTAAAAGGTAAATAGAACTTGTAAGAAATCTGAAAAATGGTACCTTCTCATTGAGCAGTGCATTCAATTTCTTGATTTCATTGATATGTTGTTCCCTTTCATTAGATAAAGTGGTTTCAATAGTGTGAAGTTCAGTATTTAATTCAGAGATGATCTTTTCCTTGGCACTTAAAGAATTCTCAAGGATGGTATTTGAATCAGCATCATCACTACAATTCAATAAAAATAAAATAAAAACAGATAAACAATTCAGACTAATTACAGTGAAGGATATAATATGAAGTAAAATGGATTACAATTGCGAAGCTAGAAACGTCAAATATAAATTAAAAACTTTGGAAATCAATTGTCTACATACAAGATTACAAAATTTTAAAAAATTACCCACAAACAAATTCTCTTTATGTGGTCCTAACGTAGAGGAAAATACTCATTCAGTCATTCTCGTCAGAAATTTTGAAAAGGTTTATTGTTACTACTACCTACAGTACCATTCACTCCCAATGTGTGTGATTTTGTCAATGTTAGGAGCTATAAATTTACATTTATTACATCAAATGGGTTCTCATAGAGTCATAGTAAATAGTGAATAAACAAAAGATAAATTACAAATCATCCAAATGGGTTCTCAAAAGTACACCTATAACTATAAATTTTTTGTGAAAAGATTGTCAAAGAAGTCTCTAACTTTCATTACAAAAAGCAACAGATTATACAAATTGTGTTTTTCTTATTCCCATTGAACTGATCCTAGCGGAATAACCACTTACATGATAAAAAGTATAAACAGACATCTATAATTAACTCTGACTAGGTAATTTTCATTTAAAATACTGTAATTATCCTTATATATTAAGTTGATGTGAAAATAGCATATATAATTATTTATCACCTTCTTTTAGTATCATTGTCTTCATTTGCTGATTGTAGTTGTGAACGTAGAACTCCCTGCAGAGTGTACAAACATCATTAAGGGTTAAACAATCAGAAAAATGTTAACAAACCCCAGCACATTTTATATGGATAAATGTTGCCATATCTCTTAGCATGTACATTAAACAAATAATTGAAGAGAAAATTACGTAAGAAGCCAAACTATGAATGAGTAGTTAACATACTCACAAAATAGCCATTAAAATTGTAAAAAAATTTATTGTAAAAAGCACCTAGATTGCAAACGAAGAGAAGAAATAAGCAAAACCAGTTTCTTTTGTGAAACCAAAGATGGTCTGGCCAAGAAACCGTGACAAAAAATGGAACCACAGAAGATCTGGGTTTATTATACTTAACTCATATAGTGTTTTCCTTTTTTCTGAACTTAAACTTTTGCAAATATATTCCTTTTTGTTTTAATTTTTATGTATTTTTTGTCGTTCAGGAATTTTTGCAAACCTGGCCCGAGGATCCACACAAGGAAATTGTGAAATTGTAAGAATTTCTTTCGTTTTCTTGTGACTTTGTGAAATTAATAAATATATATTGTGGATGTTGCTAAGTATGTAATTTTCCCAAGTTTACGATGCAGCAAAGAACATATGCAGAGAAAAATATAAAGTAAATACATGACAAATTATATTACTTTAAAGTTTAAATTCAAATATATCTAGTTATTGTAGCATATAGACTCTAGACTCACCTTCTCTCTCTCTAGACTAAGCAGGCGTGTTTGAGCTCTTTCAACTTCGTCCATTAATAGATTTACCTCTGTCTGCTTCGCTGCTCTATCTTCCTCTGCAATCCATAAGCACAATTTATGTTACATGAGTGCTTAACATAATTTCTAAAACATAAAAAAGAAAATAGGAAAGAGGACCTGATTGGGCACGGTACTCGAACAATTTGCTTTGTGCAAGTTCATGTAATTTCTGCATATTAGAAACACTGTCCTGAGCCTGTCGTAATTGGTCCTGCAATAGTTGCTCCCTGCATAACAAGAAAATTTGGTTTCAATATTTAAAAAATATGACATTATGACAATAAATAAATAAATAAATACCATTGTTGTGATTAAACATTCAAGAAGATAAGCTAACATTAAGATAATATACCTTTCTTTTAAAACCTCCATGGTTTTCTGATTTTCTTCTGCCAAACTACGTTGCTTCATCTCTACAATCTCCTTCACCTTTTCCTCCATCTAAATTTGCATAGAAAAAATATAGAAACTTAGGAAACAAACTTAACCCAACACTCTCAACTTCAGTAATCTTGGTTGTTGGTTAAACGATTATAAAAGTATATTTGTCAGTTTATTATATAATTCAGCATTATGGTTCAAACTTGATACAAGAAATAAATTGCTCCTTAAAAATCAAATGATATTATAGAATAAACCTTAACATCATGCAAGTACATGAAAACTAATAGGATAAACCTTGACATCATATAAGTGAAGGTCATTCTAGTTTACTTGTATTTGCAATATTAAACAGATCATTAAGAACAAAATCAATCGATATTAATAGGATAAACCTTAACATCAAGTAAGTACTACATTATATTTTAACAGCAAACACACACACACACACACACACACACACCCACCTAATAAACTAATCTACACCTATGCCGACGACGGGACTTGAACCCTCAACCTCATAGAGGGACGAACACCTTAATCACCCCTTCATAGTTTATACCGCTACATGAGTATGAAATTTTCATAATTATTCTAGGCATTCCCTCACAATGTTCTTCACTATGGATTTCATATAAATTGCAATAATCATCATAAAGATGCTATATATAACTACAGACTACACAGTACATACATTTTGTGATTGTGTCTAAACGACAATGTTTCTTGAATTTTTTAAAAACCCGGGTTAAAGAACGTCAAGATATTGGCAAATACATAATAAGTGCATCATCAGATGCATATTTTCAGTAAAGTTTCTTGACATTCTACAGCTCAAATTTCCCGAAAACTCACGGAATACTCAATTGAGAAGCACAACCAATAATATAGTGAAGTTGTCAACGCATGTAATGCCATTGCTTAGTTTTTACGGTTATTATCATTATTTAAATTTTAGAAGAACCCTTCTGTTACATACATATACACACACATACAAAGAGAAACATATATACACACAAACACATACACACGCAGCATGCACATACAGATATAATATAGTATAGTCAAAAAGGTGATAACCTGTTGCTCCAATTGCCGGGTCCGCTCCTCTAAACGTCGTATTGTTGCTTGTTGATTTTTTAGATGAGTAGCTTCTGTTCTGAATTCCTCAAGTTCAACCTTCATCTTCCTGTTCTCTGACTCTAGATCAGATATTTTCAAATCTTTTTCCTGCATAGGTAAGACATTTTTATAATCAAACATGAAAAACCATTTCAAGAAATTAAATACATGATATATCTATTCTATCCATCTATATTCAGCTACCAAATTTTGTGCTTCTCAAGGGATTACATTCTATTTTGAAAATAAAGTTCTGATGAAAAAGATAGGGCATACAAGAGATTACAACAGAGTAAAAAATAGATAAAAATGAACCTTTCGATCATATTCAAAAACCGGATGGAACTACTTTAAATATCATGTTTGTAAAATACAATTATTTCAAACTTACGTAACAAAAGAAAATGTAAAATAGCCAAATGAGCTATCAGAACCCAAATACATCGAGCTTGATGTCAAAGAATTCTAGGTCAATCCGTCAATGTATATAGATATCATATCAATATTACCAAGAACCAGTTTCCTTTGTTTCTTAAACCTCACTTTTATTATGCTTTTATCTTCCACACTACACACAGACACGTGTGTATGCGCTATGTCTAATAGCTATGCAAGTATGTGTCATGTGTGTGTACATACATCACACAGATGCACACAATTGACACGTGTGTGCATTCTGTGTCTGTAGTTATGTATGTATGTATGTATGTATGTACGTATGTATGCATATGTGTTGTGTGTACGTCAGTATACAACAATACATACATACATCTATACACATATACACGCACATTGAAACTCAAATTGATGGTCTGCCATATTGATTTTTTATTTGCAACTTTCTTCTTATTCGATCTTCATAATTGGTAATTAGGTTCACTAGTAAATCCAAAATCATACTCAATCCGATTTAATTGAATTTTTGAATGTCATGCAGTTCAATAAACAGTTAACACATAATAGGGGGGGAAAACATCTCATTCCTAAAATCACATATTATGACTAGAAATAGAAAGAGAAGTAGTGGAAAAAATCAATTACAAAAAAAGGATACAAAGATGATAAAGAAAAGAGATGAAATTAAATGATAAACTAGTCTTTTTCCCAATTTATTATTTAAATCTTGTACAATACATATTAAACGATCACAAAACACTTCTAACAATAATATTATTTTAAAGTTTTACTAACAAATTTAACATAATTTACGAAAAGTCAAAGCCCTGATAATGTAGAGTTGTCAACAAACTACTAAATCAAGGTTGTTTGTAACTCCAATACTTTGACGTGATTTTCTCAATTAGTGAAGGTTAATTCCACTAGACTCCCGTTACTACCTGCAATTGCACATTTGCACCACCAAATCATAGAAAATAAGCGAACATGTCCGTTACATGAACACCCATGTAACTCAATGCGTATGGTTTTTGTTTTTTGTAATAAAAACATAAAAAAAACTATTTGTTGATTAACTAAAGGTGGGTAGGCTATATGAGAATCCACGTCTTATATGACTAACTTCTCTACAAAAAGAACAAGTAAAAACTCAAACAAAACAGGTTTACAGTTTGGTGGCAGCTGTGATTATGGGCGCTTTGAGAGTACTTGTATTGTAGAGGACCAGAGGTTATGGGAGTACTGATGACATAAATGAAAACAGTGAATGAAAAAACTTTTCCCAAAAACCCCGAAATATATCTCTACTTTATCCATGTAAGTATGTAACCACGCAATAGTTTTGTTTTAAGATGAATGCTATGATATTGCTTATACAATATACTGTACTATACAATAAATACAAACTAATTATAAGCTTTACAAACTTATATAATAACAAAAATGCCAAGAACAATGAACATGCTTTCTTGTTAGTTCTGATTGCATGAAGTGTTTAATAACAGGTAAGGTGGTCAAGCTACTTGTGGGAACAAGTCTAATAACTTATAAATTGATCGGCTTAATAGCCATATGCACTGGTACAATATAAAATTAAGTTCTTAAAGATGTATGTAGGCAAAATAGTAATGTTACAACTCTGTGCTATTAATGCATACTGCACCTCTCTCACAATTCTACTTTTTCATGTTTCAAATGTTCACTAATGCCACATTTCTGCAGTTCTAAACTTGCATCATGTTTTAGCATTTACATATCTACACATTTATGGCTACTGGAAATTAGAGAATAAATGGAATATGTTTGTGCTTACAGCAACAGAAGCAACAACAGGATAAGGATCTGGAGCCTCATATAGTTTTTGATATATATTAAGGAAAGCATTTTCTCCATATTTGGCCCTTTTTGTAAGATTGTCAACCTCCTCTTGATAACCTCTAAGTAAAGAATTGAATAAACTCGACTTTTCTTCAGCTGGTGCTTTCTTGAAATCTGTCATCAAGCAATTATACAGACCAATCAAAATGCATACATATTTACAATTAAAAATTGTATAAATATAACGTACCTCTGGTGCTTTCGGCAAGCTTCCTGCGGTTCTTCTGACTGTTTTCCTGATTTTCAGCAATTCTAAGCCCTTGTTCATCTAATATGCTTCTTTCCTTCTCCAAATCAAACTCTGAAAGCAACAAAGATATTCTTTAAAAAAACTATTTTTTTCATAATTTTCCCTATAGTTCAACAGATAGAAGTAAATATTTTCCCACTGGAATATATTAATGAGAACGTAGCAAAATCGTCATATTTGAAGTCTTTTTAAAGAAGTCAAAACTTGGATAATTGCTAGGACAAACTACAACAAAATGTATTTAACTATACACGTATACACATTTTACATTTTGATGTAATTAACGTTTTTACTAACCTTTCTATCATCATTTTTGAATATCCCAAATGCATAGAAATTGTATTTTAAAGAGATCAGTTTCGAAAGTTTGATACATCAAAACGTAATAATAACGCCTTGTTCTCGAGTTTCATTAACGTCCTGTTCTCGAGTTGTTTTAAAGGAAGGAAAGGAAATGATTTGGAAGGAAACCCTCTAAAGGGGAGGAATCATTTCCTTCCAAATCATCACAAAAATGGGAGGATAGATTTTGAATCAAAATAACACTAAACTCCCCCTCCAAATCCTCTCATTTCTTTCAAATCCTTTCCTTTCCTTCCTTTAAAACAACTCGAGAACAGGGCGTAAGTGTAAAGTTGGATACATTTCGTTTGCCCTACTTCTTTTAAGTGAGAACAGAGATAAGTTTATCACAAAAATGCAACTTACAGAACAGAAGCTACAGCTAGCTGATTGTTTTCTAATAATCAAAATTAATCGAGTAGTCTTAAACCCTAAAGCTAGTAATCAGACACATTAAATCCTAAAGAATCAAATATCATGATCTGTGTCTGACAGAAGAAGAAGATTTTAAGGAAAAATGCATTGCGTCAAGGATACACTAAACCTCTCCAGAAATTAGCAACAGAAGGAATCGGTGCAGAATTAGAGGAAGGATTGGACTTGTCTCTTTCAGATCCCCCGTCCATTGATGATCAGTACTGCTCGATCTGAAATACAATAATATTTAGGGTTTATTCGGTAACTAATATCCTTCGAATTATCTTCAATCAATTTTATCTCAGATTTCAACGATCATCGCGTCTTCAAGTGATTTCCGGAGCGGAAAAACAATCTGATATTGATTTTGGTCTTTGGTAGATCTCGGTGGTGTGTTAAGTTTTGGGATGCGTATGGTTTTCTTTTTATCAGTTGACAGTTTATCCCCTTCTATATTGCATATTTTTTATTTAAACCACCTAAACTTTCAATTCAATCGTAGGATATTAGGATGTGTTCTAATCTCTATCTCAACCACATCGTCAAACATGCAAGATTCGCTCTTTTAAATGAAATTTAAGGTGTTCTTTGTTTCGTAAAATCTTAAATATTAAAATTAAATTTTTAAGAATGAGATTTTATGTCAGGTTTATTTGTTAAGAAAGAAAATCATTTTAATCTTATATTTTGTTTAGTTTGTAAATTTTCCGAAAAAATTATAATAAAATTATATCAAATAATCAAACATATAAGATATAAGAATGGAATGACATTTCATTTATTCATAGAAAAAATTCTATGGGATTCTTGCGAAACAAACAAGATAAAAGTTCTTAAATTTAATTACCGTTAAATTTAAATTCATACTACATTTATCTTGTTCATCTAAATTATCAACCTTTATCATTTTCCTCCTCCTAGTCTCCTTCGTCCTCCCCGCGATTTCTCTCAACCTCAACGATTCCTCTCTCTAATCTTCTTCACGTGGTATCCCTCATGCCAACGACTTGCTGGTGGCATCAATCTTCTTCTCGATTGCATCATTCACGTTATCCAATTGCCCTTCTTCCCATCTTCCCACCATTCGGTTGCAATTGGGGAGAACTATATAGCAAAAATGTAATAGGGGTGATGCGTGAATCACTCCCTCCTTTCTAAGAGGGCAGAAGGCATGAAGCTCAATGTTATCCAGCCGTGATTAAGTTAAAGTAGTTTACTCTATCTTATCTTTTTTGTTTCTAGTGTGATGAAGTATGAGACACTATAAGTCTAATGAAAGCCAGTAAAGATACGTTTTGATAAGTGTAATTTATTTTTTGCATGGGTCTCCAAAAAGCAACGGACTAACCGAGAGCGTAGAGGGCCGGTCCATATATTATCAGGACCGGGATAAAAAATAAAAAATAAAAAATTGGGCCCTATAATATTAAATCGCAAATTAGCACCAATAGTTCAATTAGCTGAAGTACCAAAGTAATTACCAAAGTAATTACCAGACAAGTATTAAGTTCATAACTTGTATGCAATTAGGAAATAGGAAATCAAATATGCTATTGGAAAATTTAGGCTATATGGTGTTACATGGAGATAAAAATGATAACTCGAGCGGACCCACATACATACAAGAGGGTCCGATTGACCCTACAGAACAAAAAAAATTCGTATAATTTTAGTGCGATGCTAGAGTAATCTAGGTAAAATTTAGTTATGAACCCGTTAATTTTGTTTATGAAAGTTATTAATCTTAAATTGAACCCATTGAAGTTAGCTTCTAGCTCCGCCCCAGACTATGATAGTTAACTTTATAACATGTACTATTTGGATCAAGTATTTATTAATATAGAAGAATCATTGGTAGTGTAACACCGGGTTTCACGAGCTTAAAATTAGCACCAATTTAAACTTTTTAAGTATAATTATCGAAAGATCGCAGCGGAAACAAACCACTGATTACAAAATATTAGTATTGATACCGGACTTGATGAGAAACATACCAAAATACAACAAGTCCCAAGACTGCCAGTGTTACCAACTAGACACCGACCACTGAAACATGAAAATTAAATACAAGCGTTCCCAAAAGATATGTACAGAAATACCCACAAGTGTACCCAGCTCACCAGGCCCACAATCACTAACCTACAAAAAGGGAAATTCATACACCGGTTAGCTACACTAGCTAGTGAGTACAGATTTCACACAAATATCAATAAGCATGCTAACACGTTCAGGCATGGCACACAAACTAGACTACCACATTGCGGTGTGCCGACGAGTCAGCAGGGTCATATCTCACGGGGGAGCCAACCCAGCTCAACGACCCAAACTGGGGAATCAGCCACAACCAACCGTACGGGTGGGGGAGCGAATAGCAGTCCACTCGACACGTTACAGAGCCACGTGAATCCTAGCCATAGGCCAAGACCCTCAGAACTCATGTCAAGAACCTCAGTCATTAACTTACCACAATTACCACACTTACCGCAATTCCCACACTTACCGCAATTTCCACACTTACCACAATTTCCACATTTACTGCAATTCACACACAAACACGTTTGACTAATAACCACATTAACCCGTAACCACATTTTCCAGATAATCTCTATCATTTTCAATAACATGTTAGCATTTCATAAATAACACATATTACATCACATTAATTCACATCTAACAATTCACATGCAACTTACCTTACGGCACGCTAGTTCATATAATATCGCCTCTAGCATATCACATCTTAGACATGTAAAACAACACAGACAACACATAGTCGTAACTACAATTAGTCATACTTACTGATCTTTATGGGAAACCGGTACTCACCTTAAGCTCACAATAAGTTAACACAACGATCAGCGTCTTCCGGCTTCTCTCGAACACCTAACACAATAGGTTCATACTTGATTACTAACTAACGACAACTAACACAGCTTAAATCATAATTCTGCACAAACTGTCACACTGGACCCCTGCTTGCGATCGCAAGCAGTAACCATGCGGTCGCAAGACCATCTCAAATTCCACCCTTACGGTCGCAAGTGATTCCCATGAGGTCGCAAGGGTCCCCCCCCTTAACTCACCGAAGCTTACGATCGCAAGGGACTCACCATACGATCGCAAGAATGGTTCTTAGGGTGTTTACGATCGCAAGTTATGTACCTGCGCTCGTAAACCTCATTTCCTTCGCTCGAAGGCGGTAATCATCACAAAACATGCCCATATGATCGCATGGACCTACCATGCGATCGCAAAGCTTTAACACAAGACTTACGGTCAAAAGACTAACACTTGCGATCAACACCCCAATTTACGCGGCGCGACCTCATATCTTTCCGCGACACGGAAATCACAAACACACTTGCGGTCGCAAGCACCTTTGCTTGCGGTCGCATGGACCACAACACCCCCTGCGATCACAAGAACCATGCCATGCGACCGCAAGGACCCTCGTTACAGTGTTCTTCGACCCTGTTTCACGACAACTACTGTTTTTCGGGTTTTAACCACTTTAATCAATCAAAAACTCGACTTTAATCATTTATACACCTTACTAGACATCCATTGAAGCTTACAAACACATTTGACACATAAATTAACACTTAGTACACAACAAACACTATTGAAATGGTGTTTTCCTTTTTAGAACTCAAAACTAGGGTTCTTGATCAAAATCACTTACTTGGAGATGATGACTATAGCTGGATCGTTCCTGAAATCAGCTAAAGAATCCTCAATCAACATATTTCTCCTTGATTTCCTTTTCAAACCCACAAGAATTGCAAGTATGTGTGTGTGTTCTTTGGTACGTATGTATGTATGTATTTTGTTTATTCCCAGGGGATAAAGGAGACACAAAGACCGACCTTGGTTGGTCAAATACCCCTCACGGGTATTTTGTTCTCCTATTCAACTTAAAACACCACTTAGGTTTATCCGTTTTAACTAACGGAGATATTTTTGGAACCATTATCTAAAACCGTTTAATAATCTACCCACTTGGTCCACTTATAACACTTTTCACATAACCATATTTTATCTTCCATAAACTCCAATTAACAACTAATGCACTTAATTATAATCAAAGTACAACTATTCAAACACAATGTACAACTCCACACTACTAGGCCCATTTTTAGGGTGTTACAGGTAGTTTATGTCACTAGATCTTAGTCATGTAAGTTACACTGAAAGTAGTATGAGACAAGCTTACTAAAAGAAGCAAGTAGCAATAGGTCCAATACATACTACAAATGAAGGGTATAGTCTTGCATCTTTTCAGTTTTCACAAAGCCCATCCAGATTGACAGATTGTCTATCAGTCTCGGCTCATTGAAACTGTAATGTATAGTAATGACAGTCGTTACAACACAAAATTGAGTTTGGTCACGGCGAACATCAAGCACTCTAAATAACATATTCACATTAATAAAACAAAGCTTAATTTGATATAAACTGTATGTTTGAACTAAAATGCATAGTAATTAGCTAATAACAAGATTTAAAATTTAAAAAAGGGATAAAAATAGAAGCACAAAACAGAGGAATGTGCTTGATCAAATTGGAGATAAAAGCTGGTATACCAAATCTCAATGAAAACCTCTAAAAGGTCACTTAATGATGTTCTTCGTAGCTCAATGAAATAAAATATTATAATAAATTCTCAAGTATATTCTACGGGTAATTCTATATGGCCCCCCTTCAAAGTCTATTTGGCTCCCTTGATGTGATGTTTGTGAGGAAAAAAACTACATTGAAAATGGTGTATGAATGATTGACATATGAGTATGTGAGGGTGAGTGAGGCTAAATAGTATCACCCACCCATATTCTACTTCAAAAATCTGTTGTTCGGCAATCATTTTCGCTATTAAATAAAAAAACAATGATCAATGTCAATGAATTTGTGGTTTTCTTGATGATGACTCTTCGTTTCCGTGATTTTTTTTGTCCCATAATCAATTCCAGCATCAAATACAACATCAGTGATCAATGATGATGATATTGTGATTTTTCTGATGACTGATGACTCGTGGTTTTGACACAAAGGCATTTGAGTTCTATTTTTGGCGCTCGTTCTAGTGTTCAGGATGTTTAGACATGCACCATAGTCTATGATTTTAAGCAAGGGCAGACCCAAATTTTTTAAGACTGGTGACGCCATATAACGGCAAAAATAAGATCAATTAAGATTAGGGATGTTGTTCGGTTTTTCTTTTTCGGGTTTCCGGTTAATCAGGTCGGGTTAATGACGTTTCAGTTGTTTTTCCGGTATATTATGGTTAAAATCTAAAACAAAACGCAATTTATATGAAGCTTTATAAATTAAATTCTTATTTTAAAGTAAACTAGAGTATTTTAAAAGTATATATCAAATATTGAACTAAAATTTATCATTTTGTTATAAAAAAACTTATTTTTCATTGAGTTTTTGTGGCATGAAAAAATCACTGGTAACACCCAAAAATTTGACTGGTAGCACCGGCTAAAAAAAGTCGAATATTTCCACTACGCTTGCAAAATTGACCAGTGACACGTGTCACCGCTTAGGTCCACCCTGATTTTAGATACCTATTTTTTTAATTAAATAATATCAAAATTACTTAAGAATATGATACGGTATTGATATCACAACTCAAAGAAATTATATATATTAACAATTACCAGAAAGTATAGACAGTAACTTTCTGGTAATTATTATTTATATATAATTAAAAGCTGAAGATGTTCCTAAAGCTATGTGTTGGTCTACTGGTAAAGCCATTTGTATGTATCCAATATGTCTTGAGTTTGACTCTTAGAAAGCTTTTTTTTTGTTTCTTTTTCTAGTTTCTAGTTTGGCGGGTTCCTTCATACTTTTGCGTTCCAAGTTTAACTATTTAATACTATTTTCATCCCATTTTTATTGTCCACTTTTGAATTTTTAAAGTCTTTCTTTTTTAACTTTGATCTTAAATAATTTTGTTTATGTTATATAACACTTGATAAAAATTTATATCAATGAAGATACATTTAAAACACTATGCATTTATATATTTTGTAACAAATAATATATAATACAAACAAAAATATTTAAGATCAAAGTTAAAAAAGAAAGACTTTAAAAAGTCAAAAGTGGACTAAATAAAAATGACATGGAGGAAGTATAATTTTTTCACTAGCCGACATGAGTTTTATTTAAACTTTTAATTTTACTACAATTATGTAAATACAATTAGTTTATGAATCTTATTTGTTTTTCTTTCTATAACTTTTAATATATAATATTTTATGTAAATGTAATTATATATTTGTGATTGTATTAATTTTATTTATACTTTGGTATAAATTTTATCGCAATACTATATTTATAAAAAATAATATATTTTATTAGAAGTAGTACGGAAAAATAAAAAAAAACTTGATTTAAATATGAATCTGATAGCATGAGCGCAGAAGAGTTTCCACTCTACGTTTGATGTGGTATGATTTGTATTTTAACAAAATGACATATTAAAATCATATTGGTTATGTTTGACATAACATAAATATAAAACTTGAATCGTTTAAATTTTAAATTAATAGTGCATTACAATCATAACCGTTTAAATTGTTTTCCATTTTATTTTGAATTATATGTGTTTGGATGTAAGTTTTTTTTATTTTATTCATCATATAATACTCCGCTGCAACACACGGGTATATGTAACTCATTAAGAACACAATTAGGAAGAAGTAGAACTTGAATCAAAATCAAAGGAAATGGGGTTACAAAGAAAAAAGATTCTAGGGCTCAGCCCTCTCTCTCAACCTCACGTTTATAGACTCGCACTATGTGAAAGATAAAATAACAAAATGAATAACAAACTAGGCTTCTTCTCTTTTATTCTAGCACCCATGTGGCCACGTCAACCACTATTAACAAGTCTCCTTTTACCCCTTCTAGAATACAACTTTAGAGGTTTAACGACATCATTTGTTGTATCCAAATTTGTATCAAAATATATAAAATGTAAAAGCACATAACTAATCAAATGTAATAAGAATATATACTAAGGTGTGTAAGATCCTTATATAGGGTGTATGGATTATCACCCTGTGCAAATGAGGAGCGGGGAGACTTCAAGTTTGGGAATTGGGCCTCTTTTCTATAGTTTTCGATCCTCTGTGCTGGCTCACTATACATTAGAGATGAACAAATTCGGTCCTGGACTCTTTCGGGGCCGGTCCGGTCCTTGGCGGACCGGTCCTCGTGTAAGACCATTCGGTTTTCATACGGTCCAGTCTGACTTCGGTCCATACTTGTCCGGTTTTCATTCAGATATTTTCGGTTCGGTGTAGACGTTTTCTTTCGTATATTTTTTGACAACTTAAAAAGTAGCGAGAATAATATAGAGAGAATATGTAAAAAGACATCTGGTGTAAAGAAAAATGGAAGAGATGGTAAAATATTTTTTTGAACCGGTTTGGACTCTTGAACCGGCTCCAATCGGACCGACTTTCGGACCGGTCCGTGACGGTCTTCACCTTTGGACCGATCCAGATCGAGGACCGACATGACGGTCTTGGACCAGTTCAGGACCGTCCGTGCTTGATGGTCTGTGTCGGACCGATCAGACTAGTTCCATTTATTCACCTCTACTATACATACATATATAAGACCTGCATTAAAATTTTTGGGCCCTAAAAAATTTATGATCTTGAATAGTTGCCTTGTTGGTATAGTCCCAAGACTAACTCTAAATAACAACACTTATTTGGCAATTGCCATCTTGTTATTCCTTATAAAATAAAATTAACCTAGTAAATAGCAATTGACGTTGATACATTCAACATATACATACATTGAACATATACAATTATACATTGAAATTGACCGATTGACGTCAACAAAAACAAGTAAAAAGGATTTTGGTTATAATGATTCGGTCAAAATCCACTACTTATCAACTTCTGGCTAGCAAGACTTTTGAGTTATGAACTTGTTTAATTAATGGTTTCCGTACTTAATGGGTCTTCTCTCCCGTTTACGTGATTGTCTGAGATGCCTAAAAGCTGCTTCCGGCTCCCGCGGTGGCGTAGACAACGGCGATGACGGTGGTCATGATCCAGGGGATTTGTTTTACGACCTCCAAACTCTTCAAGTAGCTACTGGTTTCTTCTCAAACTCCAACCAACTTGGCCATGGCGGATTTGGTCCTGTTTACAAGGTAATTCATTGTGCATTTTCATCTTCTCATATACAATTCTGATTATCGTTTTTTCCTAAATCCAAAACCCCCTTGTGAATTTCAACACTCCAATGTTTTGCTTTTCGATTCTTGTAATTTATTGCTTCAATTTTTTTGTTTAGCTATGCACATGTCTGTTTAATATACGAAAATTTTAACTGTCATTTCTTTCTGTTATTTTGTTCTTGTTGAGTTATTTTTATGAGCATTTTTTTTAATTTAACAATTGTTTGGATAATTGCACAAATTTATATCTATATTATGTATATATATGTATGTATGCTTCCCTCTTTCAAAATGAGGGATATCCTTTAATTTTTAGATTGAAGCTGTAAAGATTAGCTCAAAACTTCAAATTCATATGGAAAAGACCATTTCATCAATATAGTTTTTTAATCTGAAAATTTATTATTTGGAATTCAAAACTCAAGTATGAACAAGCTATAATTTTTGTCTTTTTTGTGTGTGAAGGGTTTATTGCCAAATGGTCAAGAACTAGCAATCAAGAAGCTATCACTTACATCAAGACAAGGAGTTAGGGAATTCACAAATGAGGTCAAATTATTACTCAAAATTCAGCACAAGAACTTAGTTATGCTATTAGGATGTTGTGTAGAAGGACCTGAAAAGATGCTCGTATACGAGTATTTACCAAACAAGAGTCTTGATTACATTCTTTTCGACAAACAAAAGTCTCAATCATTGCATTGGAGGCAAAGATTTCAAATCATTGTAGGTGTTATAAGAGGTCTTCTCTATCTTCATGAAGAAGCCCCAATAAGGATCATTCATAGAGACATTAAAGCAAGTAATATCTTGTTGGATGATAAATTAAATCCCAAAATCTCGGATTTTGGTTTGGCAAGACTTTTTCCGGGTGATGATACACATTTGAATACATTCAGAATTTCGGGTACCCAGTAAGTAACTTTTACAACTTAATTGTAAAGAAAGACTGGATTTTGTTCTATCTCATACGGGTCAAATGGGTTGATGGTCATATAACGTCTATTTTATGTAATAAAAACAATTTTCGAAATTGTTTTATTCAAAGATCCATCTTTATAACTAATAAATTAATTAATGAGATCAGTTTTCCTTATCATAAAGAAGAATTAATTGTTAGGTGAAGGAGAGATGTCATAAAATATAAACCTAGTTTTCTTAATAGTCCATTTCAATAAATAAATATATTTAACAAAGTCTTGCATTGGTAATTATGCCTCATGTGTTAATAACTTAATTTGTAGTTTAAGCACATAAACTAGCAATCTACTATCCGTCATTGACAAAAGTAGGTTGCTATTTTATGACATCTTCCGACTAAAAAAGGACAAAAAAGTGTTTGTGGGTTAACCCATCTCTATTAGCAGCTATGATCATTTTATAATAAAAATTATAAACCTTTTTCTTGTTGTGAATAGTGGATATATGGCTCCTGAGTATGCGATGCATGGATATTTGTCGGTGAAAGCTGATGTATTCAGTTTTGGAATCTTACTGTTGGAAATTGTTAGCGGTCGAAGAGTTGGTGATCGGCAGCTTGGTGCTGAGAAGGCAGATCTCCTGACCTATGTAAGTCAGTAGTTTGATGTTATAATACGAATACATATTATGATTTTTTGAGGTCAAACTTTCTATATTTCAAGGAGAAAATTGATTTCGGTTTTGTTGGAATAGGATAGCAAAAAATTTCTTTTTCAGCACTTTATCCTGAACACTATTACTTTATAGTATAACTCTCTATGAGAAGCTTTAAAGATCCTATTGGCATTGAAACTTTGACCTAGTCTCCTTGACTCAAAAAGTCAGCATTTGTTAATTAAGCTTAATCTAGTCTATTTTTTTTTCATTTTTTGATTATTGATCAGAAACTAGTTTGATTATTACTAATATGCCCTTATATTTGTATATGTACAGACATGGAGCCTGTTTCAAGCAGGGAAGCAACTGGAGTTAGTTGATGAAAGTCTTGAAACATGGGACCCTAGTGAAGCAGCAATGTGCATACAATTAGGGTTATTATGTTGTCAAGCTATCGTTGCGGATAGGCCTGATATGAATGCTATACATCTTATGATATCAAATGACTCTTTTACCCTTCCTCGACCAGGAAAGCCGGGACTTCAAGGCCGCGGAGGGCTTTGGACCACCACCACCTCGTCGGCAATTACTAGTACTAATGGTAGTTCCACTCTCACCAATCATACTAAACCTTCGGTGGCTAGTTCTATTAAACCAGAGTATTCTTTAAATTCTTTTTCGTATTCATCGATGAATGAAGGTAGATAAGTTTTATTATGCTGTTGTGGCCGTGTAGAGGCTACATATATTTTTTTCATTCTATTGCTCATATGATGCAAAGTTGTGTCTTTATTATTGTTGTAATGTAATATATGATGTGAATATGTAATTACAAGTTGACTAGATAAAAGTTAAGCAGTGCAAATGTAATAATTGAACTTAGAAGTTCATTCAGTACTTACTTTACTTTACTTAGGTTTTTATAATGTTATGTTTCGATTTATCAAAGGAAAAGTTTGAAGTGAGGCAACTAGCAAGAAGTCTCTCACTGAAGTGAAAGTTCCAACAATCACTAAAGTTATCAGCATTCAAGTAATTGTTCAAGATGAGTATCTAATGAAATCACAACAACACAATTCTAAGTGGAATGGTCGTCTGACATTCTCAAAATACCAAAATATACAACCCGAACTATTAAAAAAAAAGAATAAAGCAAGATAATTTCTCTACAACAAAAAGATGTAAACCTTCTTTTGATTATCTTTTTGAACGAATGACAACTTTACTTACAAGTCTTCTATTTAATCACTAGAAACTCTTCAACTTAACCAATCTCGACCCTGGAACTTATTATGCCTTTCATGTGGTTTGTAGTTACTATGAATGTATGAAATTTGATGTTATATGAAATTAATGTATTTTATGCTAAAAAATAAAAAAGCGAAAGTTTTGGAAGTTTGACTTTTAGAAGTCAAAGATACGTGGTAAGAGGTAAAGTTGACTTAAAACTTAAAATTTGTATATAAGTGGTAGAATTATTGATTAACAACTTAACTTGAAGCAGTCAATTGACGTGGTAAAATATTGAAATATGATTATATTGGGCCAGCATTTATCGTGGGCTGAAGTATTTTAAAAAATGGGCTTATGATTAATTTTCTAGTGTGCCTAATTAATTAGCTAGAATTAAAACATATTTAGCCCCTAATCAATTTATTATCTATCTACTACTTCACAGGACCGTTTGTATGAGAAGCATAAAGTAGATCCTCTAACACTAAAATTTAAAAAACGTAAAGAAATTTATTAGGATTTTCAAAATCTGTTATAACTATATAAAAAACCCCATAAAAAGTGAATACGCTACTTGTTTTTAATTTGGTTGATCAAAGTAAGAAGCATCTTCAAAATTAAGTGAATACGCTACTTAATTGTAATTGATCTTCGAACAATGTTTAATATGATCCAAGGAACATCCACTCAGACGTCAAATGTTAAGATCCAATAACTGAATCGCAAAGGAACGGTAAGACAATATAAATGGAATAGAATCAGTGTCTTTTAATCTAGTATCCTTATAAACCTTCATAACTAACATATATATTCAAATCAATATTTGAAACCATTTAATTGAATTTTGTATTCAATAATAATTATCCAAAAACCTAATAAATTTGGTATTTCTAATCCAACCATTTTGAAACAACGACGACTTGTAACATGGCAATAGGAGACATTTAGCTTCAACCGATCATCGACAAGAAAATTTGAGCTTCAAAAACACCATCATTCTTGACTATATCAAAGAGAAGGAAAATTTGGTTGTGGGGTTTCGAATGTTGAGCTTTGATCAATAGATCAAGTTTGGATATAGAAACTGATGAAGCGGAACCGTGAAATCATGACCTATGCTACGAAACGATGAAGAAAGATTTGAATTGGTGTGATTACAAAAAGGGTAGATTAGAAATAACAAAATTATTCGGTTTTTGGATAATTGTTATTGACTATGAAATCTAATTAAATAGTTTTAAATATATATAGATTTGAATATATGTGTGAGTTGAATGTTTATAAGGATATTAACGTAATATTTAAATTTACAAGTATATATACGTAATTATAAACTTTTACAACAAAATTCCGCCTTCTCCATTCCTCATAATTCTATGGACATTGTTATTGTCTCTTAGAAGTCAACATCTAGACCCAAAAAAAACTGAAACCTTACAAAGGATTGAGACAAGCTATTGGCCACCCTTAATTTGCGGGTTTTAAAACCTTAATTTGGACTAGTAACTACCACATGGCACGACTCTCCTATCTCTGCCATTGTTGATCTCTTTCCTCGTTTCCTCCATCATCATCATCATCATATCATTTTGTTGGTGTATTCATTTTTCTTGGGTGAAACCTCCAAAGCTTTTTCATTTTATCATCTTTCATGACAAAAAACAACCTTCTTTTGAAGTCAACTTAACATTCATATCTCTGGTTATATCAATGGGTTGTCATGTTAAGGATTTCTTGTTGTTTTCAAGTCATCCCTAATTAAGATGAATAGATTATTCTATATTCTTCTTGATCTCCTTCTAAATTTCATGAGGAGACCTACCCCACAAAGATTTCAATTGTTACAAAGTGTCCTATAGATGTAATATGTTCATGATCAAGTGAGATTCATATATGCAAAAGGGACCATTAAATAAAGATAGATGAAGAAAGAACTTAGACAAATGCATCTTAAAACATTAGCCCTTTATTTTCTGATACTTGTGTGTGGCATAGGGCTTGGGGCTACATTAATCTTTTGTCTTTATAGTATTCCCTTAAATTCAAAGCAGAAGCAAATTTTATCATACCAAGTTCCATCTACAGACTTTGAAGAACAACCATCAGGAATCTACTCTATTAATATTCAAGGCCCGAAGCAAATCGAGAGCACAACGCCCGCCACCAACGTTGTTGTGACCAACACGACAAACGAAAGCGTTAAAGAACCGAAGCTGATATCGGAAACCCCACGACCACCTGTCTCAAACGCGTTTTTACACAGAATGAAGGACGACGAGTTGTTTTGGAGAGCATCAATGGTTCCAAGAATAAGGAAGGCTCCATTTAAGATGGTGCCAAAGGTGGCTTTTATGTTCTTGGTTAGAGGAAGGTTGCCTTTGTCTCCTCTTTGGGCTAGATTCTTTAGAGGGTATAAAGGATTCTACTCTATTTATGTTCATACTCAACCATATTTTGTTGGTGAAGTGGCTCCAGAACCTATGTTTCAAGGAAGAAGAATTCCAAGTGAGGTATGATCATCCTTAATCAATTCTTTTTTTGTTTAATTTTAATTTAACTTTATTTTATCAATGAAAAACCCTATAAAGTTTTAAATTTTCTCACATCCACAAACAGATCTAGTTTATAAGATGCAACACTTTTCAATTTAAAAAAAAAAAGAAAACTGAAATCTACCTTATTTATGTCACAGAAAATTTCTAGTTGATCGATCTTATTGAGAAATTTGTGACCTTTGGTTAATTTTTCACATATTTTCTGAATTAGTAATCATGAAATCGCTTTAGATGTTTGCAACTACATGTTAATTTTGCAATTCTAATGCTCTTTTGCACTGAAAAAGTATTAAAAATTAAAAGATATATAACAAAACCATGAATTGAAAAATAATACACAGTGTAAAATATAAATGACGCTGCAGGTTGTAACATGGGGAGAAATAAGTATGGTGGAGGCGGAACGACGCCTGTTAGCGAGTGCATTACTCGACTTCTCAAACGAAAGATTTGTTCTTCTTTCGGAAGCATGCATTCCTCTTTACAACTTCTCAACTATCTACACATATCTCATTAACTCCAAAAAGACATTTGTTGAGTGCTATGATAAAGAAGGACCTGTTGGTCGAGGCCGATATGACCATCATATGGAGCCCGTTGTTACATTAAAACAATGGCGAAAAGGGTCCCAGTGGTTCGAAGTTGACCGCCATCTAGCGCTAGAGGTGATTTGCGACAAAAAATATTACCCATTGTTTCGAGACTACTGCAAGCCTGCTTGTTATTCAGATGAACATTACATCCCAACATTCTTGAATATTGAATTTCCACTGGAAAATTCGGATCGAACTTTGACTTATGTTGACTGGTCAAAAGGTGGACCCCATCCCTATAAGTTTGGGAAATTGGAGGTGACAGTTTCTTTGTTGAAACAGATGCAGAATGGAACTGAGTGTATGTATAATGGAGAACCCACAAGGGTATGCTTCTTATTTGCTAGGAAGTTTGTACCAAGTTCTTTGTTTAGGTTGTTAGAGCTTGCTCCTGAGGTTATGCATTTTTGAAGTTTACATGTAAAACCTCTAATTTCAAAAAAGGCAAAACTGTAATTTTCTTTTACTTTTGGTTATGGAGTATATTTGTTGAAAGAAGAAGGCCTCACTCATTCATGATTTTGTTAATTTCTCCGTAATCTCTTTTCTTTAATTTACTTCTTCCAGTTTTCTTTGAAGTGTTTTGATGTTACTAAAAAACATGCATCCATTAGCCATACATTATTAGCAATGTACAATACTTAAAATGTGAAAAGCTACAAATAAGCATGCATATTTTGGTATGTCAAGAATTATAACGCCTCATTTATAAAACTTATATTCATATACAAAATACTATTTCTATATTCACATATGCATTTACAACTGAAATCTAGTACAAATGCTAGACATAGTACACAACGAGGCGTTTGTTGTTTCACAAGATAATTATAAAAAACAGTGGTGAAACATGAGTTTTGCCATTGTCTTTGTTGTGCCCTACAAAGCATTTTAATATAGTATCTAATAAATTACGAGAGCTTAGTGAGTATGTCAGACTGTCAATCATATAAACACATATATAAAATCTCATAAATATATCACACATATATCAGCAATCAATACCAACCTCTGGTTCTAAACCCGGGACATCAATCATGAGTCACAGCACGGTACTAATTTTGAGTCATACTACACAAAGTAGTATGCTAATTAGGAATGGCAACGGGGCGGGTTTAGCCTCCCCTGCCCCCGAACCTGAAACATAAAACCGATCCCCGTCCCCGCCCCGTCCCCGTCGGGTATTCATTCGGGGCACCCCGTCGGGGATTTTTTATGCCCCGTCCCCGACCCCGACCCGAAAAACAATCCCCAATCCCCGATCCCCGAACCCGATCCCCGACCCGACCAGTGAAAAAAATGCAGCAATAAAATCATGCAAAAAGAAATTATGAAGAGCCAAAAGCTGGAAAATTATGATGCCAAAACACAATGCAAACCAAGTCTTTGCTAACATGACTAAATCCCCTAACCCTATGGATTTCTTACACAAATTATACATTACATGATCTACAAGATTGTTGTAAAACAATCTAACTAGAATTAAAGTATTTCTAAAAATAATCAAACAAAAGTTACAAACTTGTTACAACTTCCAATAAAACAAAAAACTTGTCCAACATCCAAACCATATAAAAAAAATTGGCCTTTCATCATCAGTGAGAAGCTTGTCTAGTAACTTTTTAATAATCACCTGCTGATGCAGAGTTAAAATGGTTCCACACGATGGTTCCATATCACCTAAAAGAAACATTAAAACATCAATAGATTAATTTGTATTATAAGAGGTTAAAGATTTATTATATTATAAAACAGAAACATTCAGCCTAGTTTATTCTATTATAAAAGGTTAAAGATTTAATTTTTAAGGATAAATAAATTCATATAAAGATTTAATTATTATATTGTCAATTGAATTCGTCAGCTTTTAAGATAAATTTCCAAAGATACTCTTGTTGCTAAATGTGTCTAACTATTACTCCATATTCCTTGTAATTTTGAAACACGAGACTCAAAAGTCAAATGGGTTAGGTTTTGACAGAAATGGAGTTGAGTTATTAACTCAGAAATGGAAATATGGGTTTGATTTGGACAATAGAGTTATAGAAACAGGAGACTTAAATCACTCAATACAACATATCAGCAACTCATAACAACATATCAGCAGCCAATCAGAAGCCTTTATATTTGTACAAAATTAAAAGCAAGAAATCCTGGACATAAAGGACTAATTGCATCAGAGAGTGACAAACCTGCCGTGGTGCCGCCTGCTGTTGCCGTCTGGCGTCCGCCGTCCGCCTGCTGCTGCCGTTCACCTGCTGCTGCCGTCCGCGGTGCCGCCTGCTGCTGCCTGCTGGATTTATCGAGCTTCGAAGATAGAAGTGGAGAGCATGAAAGATCGAAGATAGTTAACCACCGGTGAGGGGCTGACTCGGTGACAGACTGACCGGTGAGGCGGTGACTCGGTGAGGGGCTGATGGGCGAGGGCTGAGGGGTGGCGGCTGTTGCTTACCTACTGCTGGAGAGAAAAGAATGAAACCTCTTTTAAAACCTAAACCTACTTACAATATATGTATTTACAATATATATAAATATTATTTAATATATATATATATATATATATATATATATATATCGGGGCGGGTCGGGTTGGGGATACCTCGCCCCGATACCGAACCCGAACCCGAAGAAATCCCCGAACTTTGCCCCGATCCCCGACCCCGACCCGAAATGTCTTAACCCGACACGACCCGATCTTCACCGGGTTTCGGGTTTCCCCGTCGGGTTCGGGGTATTTTGCCATCCCTAATGCTAATAACACATATGATTAATACATGAATGATATTTCAGTATAATAACACACATGCTATAAATATGAAAAATAGTCTAGAATACTCACCTTCTAACTGATTTACGCTTATAAAAGTGTATGACTGGATAAGGTATTCGATCATGATCCTATACATTCAAAATAGCACTTATGGTTAATACACATCATATAATTGTACAACTGAGACTGGACAGCATCAAGGCACACACATGCATGCTTTCAGATACAGTCGTGCCTCATCCTTAGGTACGACTATGTCTAACTCAGACAAGGGAGTGTCCCTTCTCAGACATGCCCATGCCTTTACCAGGTACGTCTGTGCCTGTACCCCAAAGCACGGGGCGTACCATAAGAACCAGTGTTTGCCACGAGGCAATAGGCACTCCCATCCCCTCCTTGGGTACGCCCATGCGGCCATGCCTACCCCTGGTCAATTGCAGAACGACTAACAGTCGACTGTTTTCGGCCAAAATCAACCATAGCTCAACTCTAATCGATTTTCAACATCATAGGAGTGTTTTCCTACATCCCAAATAGCTTATAACATCAATGCAACAACAAGAAGCATAAATAGCAGGATCTAAGCTATGATTCAACCATTTCATCAAAGCGACAACAACACTTTTCTTCATCCTCAAACCTAGATAGACTCCCAACAAGACAACATATGCATGTTTATTCATATATACAATTAGGGTATGATCGGTATGAAATTATATGAAGTCTTTTTTCAAGATAAAAGTTTTAGCCTTGTATAGATATGTAACTTGAAATTTTTTAGTACAAAAGAAAATGCTAAACACCTACTTGGAGTAGTTTTTGGAAACCTTTAAATATAATATATATATATATATATATATATATATATATATATATATATATATATATATATATATATATATATATATATATATATATATATATATATAGGGGAAGATTCAAATGAGAATGAAAAATTATATGAGAATAGGAGACTAAATCTCAGCCATCCATTTTTAAAGTGGAACTCAAGGATGGAGAGTGTGGGGGATAGAGTGTGGCAGGATGTATGTGAAGAATTCATGGGTGGACAATGACATTAAAGAAGGGGGAATTGGACGGCTAGGATTGAGTCTCCCATTCTTATTTAATTTAAGGTTCTCATTTGAACCTCCCACTATACATACATACATACATACATACATACATACATACATACATACATACATATATATATATATACACACACACACACACACACACACATGCGAGGGTTTAAACAAAAACTATTTTTCGTGCTAAAACTGCGAGAACCAATCTTGACCTTGAATACAATAAATCAATGACTATTTATGGTAATGACTTATTAGTGACTCATTAACGACACATTAGTGAGAGATATTTTGGGCAAATCAACTCTCGCTCATTAACGTCAGTTTATTTTGACGTAATTCACGGTTGGGTACAAGAGGAATGATCAAGATAATGTCAGTATAAGCTTTTAACTAATTTAGGGACATAAATTCGTTATTGACTTAATATACAAAATTCAACATTAACTTTGTTGTAATCCTACATTTTGATGGGAAGAATCGGTCTTGAAACTATGCAGAAAGGGCAAGGAAAATCATATATGCATGCAAGTGACGACTAATAAATTTGAATAAACTAAAAAAACCAATTGTTAAATCAATATTTTAATAAAAAATTCGTCATAAACTCAACGGTTGATTGTTCTTGAATTTGTAATATTATCTTCTAGGAAAGTAGGAATCATGTAGTGCAGTCTTGTTTCATAGACAAAGGCTCAGTCAATATTCTATTTGGCCTTGATATATCTTAACTAGCAGCTTCATAAATCCCCAAAACAATTCGAAAATTCATTATTATTAGTAAATCATATGTTTTGAAAGCAATATATGTTTAAAACATTGTATTGTTTTCAGTTATTAGGAATTTTGAGAGGTTGTTAGGGGAGACTTGGGGGGTTGACTTGAGAAAGTAAGTCTACGTCAAGCTTTAATATTAAGTTTATTATCTACCTCTCTTGCCAACCTGTTTCCTAAAGCATTCCACGAAGGTTCCCATCTAAATTTACTAATTATAGTATTAATTATAATATCTACGTGACTTGTTTATCTATCTGCTTCCTTGGCATTTTATCACTCTAGCTTTCTATACTTTTTCTCTCAAAACACACACACGCACACACATTGTTGAAAAATCTTAAGAAAATATGGCAGCCAAAAGATTTGGCGATCATTCGGATCGCAGCGAATACTGGCAGAACCAAAGACGCCAGCGAGCTAGACCGTCATTTGCTTCGTACGATTTGTAATTCATTCTATATGTTCTTTATTTGATATGACTTTCTTGTAGTTAATTCCATTACATATAGCAATAGTATGTGCTTGAGTAGCTAATAAGAACTCATTAAACCCCATGGAGAACTGCATGCTAAATTTGCACATTTCATTGATCTTGTCATGAAAACTGAATTACTATTATAATCAGATTAATAATATTAATTCTGGTTTTTGATAGTGCAATTGGGGAAGTTGTTAAGATGAATTTTCTTCAGAATTTCTGCACAGTTTTGGAGCCGATGCTTCGAAGAGTGGTATGATTTTTATAGTATTAAAGTTATTTAAGTGCAACAACTTTTCACATATGGATCAATAGGATACCTAATTTTTTTGTTCATATGAATATGAGATATGGTCATTAATATTTTAGCTTATGGATCTATCTTTAACAAACTTTTAGTTAACAAGGGCCACGTCTAACCATTACCCACTTAACACCTTCCTAGTTACATTAACGTTGTACGTGTTCTTTTAGTATTTCTTAATTTTTGACGATCTTTTTTAAAAAACAGAACACATCCATACTCTAATATATTCTTAATTCTATAGTGTTTCTAAATCTACATCATTTTATATATAACGGACTCGAACACATGACCTAGACCAAGAGCAAACACCTAGCTCTTGCCACTGGCATTAAAGTGACAATATATCATAACTGTTTCTCCATTCGATTTTTCGGCTGGACATTAAAGCGACAATCATAATTGTTTCTCAATCGTTTTAACTTGTTTATATATGAACAAACCTTTCTAATTATGATCATTTTAGTCTATTCTCTCAACCCGAACACCCTTCATCAACCCTTTAGGTCATTCATATGGTTTTTTATTTAGGTTAGCTAATCCAAATGTCATATTACTTTTCCCTTTTCTTCTCTTCCAAACTCAAAAGTCTAGTATAATCTACCCAAACTAACCTCACTTTCTTATTTATTTTAATTATAAATAAATAAGAATTATTAAGAGAGAGAGAGAGAGAGAGAGAGAAGAGAAGAGGAAGATATGAGCTTGGTGAACTTGATCACCCAACCCCAATTAACCCGAAAGGGGGCGTATGGGTGTTCACACCCTACCCAAATCAAGCCATTGCTCACCCAAAGGTCATCCCGAATGTCATACAGATGGCCTAAATAACAAATGGCCCCCTTATAAGTTAAACATCAAATTAAGAAACCACACACCGCTCAAACTTTATGCTCCACACTGTGCTCAATATGCATGTTGTGCATGCGAGATTGATACATGCTCCACATGGAGCAACCTAGTGCACACGCCATGCACCATTTGATTTCATCAAATCAAAACCCAACACACGTAAGCTTCATGTCATGTTCTTCTAGATCACACCAAGCTTCCCTTTATTTAGATTTTAGTCTTAGTTAGTCCATTTGTGTCACTAATTTCAAGTCACTTCTAACATAAATGGCTAGTAAAAGATTTAACAAGTTGGATAATGATAAGTAACTTGAAACATTAATGATCATATATATTTGTAAAACATATTTTTGTATGGTTACCCATTTTTAAATGAATATTTCATCTTGATTCTACTATAATGTTTAATATTACTGTGTGCAATATGATTATGGTAGGTGAATGAGGAGGTCGAGAATGGACTTAGAAGAAGAATACCACATTACTCTAGATCGAATTCCTTGCGTATTAAAGCACTGGAACCTTCAACCATGCAACTTAGATTCAAAAAGCCTCTTACCCTACCTATTTTTACAGGCACCAAAATACTAGATAAAAATGGCAACCCTCTTGAGATCTATCTTGTTAACATAAGTAACAACCAAGAATCCACAATATCTATTGCTCTAAAGTTACAAATTGTTGTCGTGGATGGCGATTTCCCCGGTGCAGAGAGTAACATATGGACCACCGATGAGTTTGAAAAGGTTATCGTGAGGGAACGAAGAGGGAAAAGGCCATTGCTTGCTGGTGACGTGAATGTTACCATGAGGGATGGCGTTGCTTCTATTGGCGATATAGAGTTAACTGATAACTCGAGCTGGATTAGAAGCCGAAAGTTCAGAATTGCAGCCCGAGTTGTTCAAGGAGCGAATCCTGGAGCTGTAATACGTGAAGCTATTACAGAAGCCTTCGTTGTTAAAGATCATCGTGGTGAATGTATGTTCTCTTTCTCTAGATCGTATAATATATGGTTGCTTTAAAAGAAGTCATTATTGTAAGTTTGTGGGGTTCCATTTCAAAACCAATCGGTAATGAGTGGTGTAGCCCTGTATCCTTATTTAGCACATTAAAAAGTCACACCCATTAAATGTGTGACAATACTCAACAATTATAATCATTGCTAGAACTAAAATATGATTTTATTACTCGTTGTTTGTTGCTGGGTTGGCAGCTTTTACATGTAAGCACAAATGCATAGAGTATATATTTTATTGTTATCTCACCTGAATGTAATACTATTTCATGCATGTTACTTTACTTAAGCAGATTTATGGACATATGTAACAAAGTTATACTGATTATAGTACGAAATTTTGGATAGTATACAAGAAGCATTATCCCCCAATGCTTGAGGATGATGTGTGGCGCTTAGCGAAGATTGGAAAAGATGGAGCGTTTCATAAGAAGCTTTCCGATAATGGTATCAAAACCGTGCAAGATTTCTTAAAGCTTTCGGTTGTCGATGAAGCTAAACTTCGAAAGGTAATGGTTGTTTTGCCCTTTCAATTTTCATTGTATTATAATATATATGGAATCTTATCCTTGCTACATATATTGATCGATCATAGATGCAATCGACGGCTTTTTCTTTTTTTGCAACGTTACAGAGGGCAATGGATATATATAAATAAACAACGTTGGTCTAGTCATAATAGTTATTACTATAGATATTCATCCATGTGTGCTTTAAACAAAATTATGTGTGTTTCTTCTACTAATAGCTTTTACAACAGATACTAGGTATCGGGATGTCCGAAAAAATGTGGGAAGTGACTATTAATCATGCAAGGACTTGTGAGCATAAGGGCAAGCTTTATATATCCCATGGACCAAATCATACCATCTTTTTGAACCCTATATGTCAAGTAGTAAAAGTGGTAATCAATGGAGACACTTTCGCTGGCAAAGATCTTACAAGCGTAAATAAGGTATGATACTTATCTTTCCTTCGTGACATAGTTTTTTAAACTATAGTTTACTTATACGTCCCAAAATTGAACCCTTGACCTGACTTATGGCTGGCAACAGTACTAATTAACCGGTAGGCCATCAAGGTGATGGCTATGCTTAGTTTATAGTAAAAAATTGTAAAACCAAAAAATATATATAAAAAGGACCCTAAATCTCTCAAACAATAATTTTGTAATTTTGTTGATAACATCCAAAAATGATTGTAATGAACTAATGATCTTCCTTACAGGCGTATATGCAAACCTTTGTTGCAGAGGCTTATCAAAGTTGGAACTCTTTGGAAGTTGTTGATGATCTTATGAATGACACCCTCCTTCTGACACAAGGTACAAATTAAACCAACTTATTAGAACTACTAATAATTCATTTGAAAAATAATTCATTGATTTCAATAGATTTTAGTATTCTTCAAATAATAGTTCTTGATATGAATTTCTTTAATAATAGGTGGTATGGTGGACAAATACCCCAATAACAACCAAAAATCCATAGTGATGTATGAGGGAGAAGATCATGTTAGTAGTGTGATGGGCTCTTACTTTTACCCTCCTGTTAAGGCTTACAACTTCCCAGAGTCTTCATCACAAGGTGAAGTTGCAGGATTATCACACAGATTCATCAATTGATATAGTTTCTAATTTGCATATATGTAGCTAGAAATAGATCATTGCCGGTCGATGACATACTATGTACAATCTTTTAGATGTTGACGTGTAATTACCTGGACTTGGTTAGCACTTAACCTGATGGTTGTTTGGTTTCAAATGGACGCGGACTTGGTTGTTCAACAGTAGTTCTATTTTGTTGGTTAATTTCAGTTGAGTAGTGATCCGTGTTTTTATTGGTTTAGTCGAGTAGAGGTCCTTGTTTCTGCTTTGCTTATAAACTTTGCTTCTCATTTTCTTTGAATAATATAACAAAAAAAGCTTTCCCATTTGTGGTCATCCATTCTATCGTGATTATGTGAGAAATTAATTTGGTGTTCTTGATTTCAATGTGAAGAGGGCATCATTATATGCAGATGGACATTAATTCCTAAATTTTATAAAATGTGCCCAGATTGATATGTAGAGGTAAGAGTAAATGAGAGCTGATGTAGAGAGAAGAATTGTAGAAGAAAGGAATTGAAATTGTTACTTCATCAAGAGAAAGAGTACATATATATATATATATATATATATATATATATATATATATATATATATATATATATATATATATATATACAAAGAGACTAGCTAGCTGTCAAATAACTAATCTAACTAACTTGCATGTAAGTCACATTCTGTTACAGTTTGTTAAGCACTTCTGATGTAGTAGACGTGTGCTGTGAGTTCCACCTTGATGAATGCAATGAACATTATGAACTTGAGTGGTGTTGTAGGTGCCTTGAGCTTGAGTCTCATATGTCCCATTATCCCCCCCGCAAGTTGGCATGTAGTAAGGATTACTCATGTCTAACTTGGACAAACAGGCATAGTGTAAATGTTTGTGGAGGCTTTTTGTAAGTATGTCTGCTGTTTGAGACTTTGAGGGAATGAAAGTTGGTGAAATGTCTCCGGTTTTAATTTTATCACGGACAAAATGACAGTCAATTTCGATGTGTTTTGTTCGAGCATGTTGGATGGGATTTGATGCAAGAGCTATCGCGGAAGCATTATCACAATGGATGGGAATTGGGCTTGAAACAGTGACATTGAAATCACGTAGGAGACATTTTAACCATGTGAGTTCACAAGTGGTGTCTGCAAGTGCTCTATACTCAGCCTCTGTGGAGGATCGTGAGATAACCTTTTGTTTCTTTGACTGCCAGGATATGAGACATGAACCCAGAAAGACAGCGTATCCAGTTATGGATTTCCTAGTGTTTGGGCAACTTGCCCAGTCACTATCACATAAGGCATTTAGTTGAAGGGAGGTAGATGAAGGAAAGTAAAGACCTTGTCCAGGGCAGAGTTTTATGTAGCGTAATGTACGAATTAATGCCTTCATATGGGTGGTTTTTGGGTCTTGAAGGAATTGGCTCAAGTGTTGAGCAGCAAAAGCAACATCTGGACGTGTGAGAGTGAGGTAAATCAGTTTGCCCACTAAGGTCCTATAAAGAGAAGGATCCTCAAGTGTGTCGCCTTCAGTATGAGTGAGTTTGGTATTTGGGTTTAATGGGGTAGCTGCAGGTTTCATGTCAAGTACTTTAGCTTGTTCCAGCAATTCAAGAGCATATTTTCGCTGAGACATGACTAAACCATCTGAGTTTCGTAGGATCTCCATCCCTAAATAATAGTGAAGAGGGCCCAGATCCTTTATGCTAAAGGTAGTATGTAGATGAGTTTTAACAGTGTTTATGTGGGTGGGATTGTTTCCAGAGATAATGATATCGTCTACATAAACCAAAAGAGCAGTGAAACATCCTGCTTTGTTATATGAGAACAAAGAGGTGTCCATGTAACTCTGCTTAAACCCGATAGAAAGTAAGGAGGTGGTGAGCTTTTCAAACCATTGACGGTTGGCTTGCTTGAGGCCATATAGTGATTTTTGAAGTTTGCAAACAGTGTTGGGAGATGTTGTTTTCGAGTATCCTGGTGGTATGGACATGTAAACCTCCTCCTTTATATCACCATGCAAAAAAGCATTGTTGATGTCTAGCTGTTCAATGTGCCAGTTGTTGTGGGTGCCAATGGTGAGAAGAACTCGAACAGTAGCCATCTTTGCAACAGGTGCAAAGGTTTCAGTGTAATCCACCCCTTCTTTTTGCATGAATCCTTTTGCAACTAAACGTGCCTTGAATCGTTCAATTGAACCATCTGCTTTGTATTTTATTCGGTAAACCCATTTGCAGCCAATGGCTTGTTTTCCTTTGGGTAGTTCAGTGAGAATCCACGTGTTGTTCTGTTCAAGGGCATGTACTTCCTTATCCATAGCTTCAATCCACCTGCAATCGTTAGATGCTTGGAAAAAAGAAGTTGGTTCAACCAATCTATCTACAGAGTTGATGAATTTTATGGTTTGAGGTGAAAGATGTTTATAAGAAAGGTAATGTGAGTGATGATGTTTTGAAATGGTGGTGTTGGTTGAATGAGGTTTGAAAGGACAGTGGTAATCTTTTAGTTTTGATGGAGGGTATTTGGGTCTTGTAGATTTTCGTAAAGGTGGTGGAGGATGAGTAGAATTTGTGGTAGGAGCAGGTGGGATTGGTTGGTCAGAATGTTGGTCTTGTGGTTGAGCAGTGGTATTTGATGAAGGAGTAGATAAGGGAGTAGAGATAGATGGTTGGGAAATGGATGGGGTAGAGATAGGTGGTTGGAAGGTGGGACCAGATGATGGAATGGGTGGTGGTATAAAGATATTTTGGAGGGAAGTATCATTTGGTTGGGCAGAGGGTGGGACAGATTGTGGAGTGTGAAAAGGAAAAACATGCTCATGAAAGATGACATTTCTTGTGACTATGGTTTTGTGTGTGGTCATGTCATATAATGTGTACCCTTTTTGATTTGGTGGGTAGCCAATGAAAACCATAGGTATGCTTTTTGGTTCAAGTTTGTCTTTTTCATGTGTGTAGGCAAAAGCTCTACAACCAATGGTGCGTAGGTGTTGAAGGTTTGGAGGTTTGTTATAGATGATTTCATAGGGGCTCTTGTTTTGTAGTGACTTGGATGGTAGCCTATTAATGAGGTAAGTGGAGGTTAAAATAGAATGACCCCAAAGGTGTTTTGGCAGATTTGCTTGAAAATGCAAGGATCTGGTTATTTCGAGTAGTTGTCTATGTTTGCGTTCTACCCTTGCATTTTGTTGTGGGGTGTAAGCACAAGATTTCTGATGAATTATTCCATGATTTTCAAAAAATTCAGAAAGTGAGGAATTGACAAATTCTGTGCCATTGTCACTACGTATTATTTTTATGGATTTTTGAAAGTGATTTTGAACATATGTGTGGAAAGATTTAAGGGTGGATGGAACATGATGTTTGTTTGGTAGTAAGTATGTCCAAATAGCTCTTGAATGATCATCCACAATGGTAAGAAAATAGGTACATTTATTAACTGTGGGATACTTGTAAGGTCCCCAAGTATCAACATGTACAAGTTCAAACAATTGAGTTGCATGAGATTGACTAAGTGGGAAAGGTAAAACATGTTGTTTTGCTAAAGGACAAACAGAACAAGTGAAATCAGAATTACAAGAAAGAAAAGGAGATAGTGATTTGATCTTTTGTAAAGTTTTTGTTGAAGCATGGCCAAGTCTATTGTGCCAAAGTTGTGAGTCACTGATGCTTGTGAAAGCAGTGTGTTGGGTGTGAGATTTTGTTGTGGTAGAGAGAGTGTAGAGTCCATCATGGTGGTGTCCTCGTGTAAGGTTTCCATTATGGTCCTGAAATACACATGTATCATGAGTAAAGGTGACAGATCTATGTGAAGAGTAAAGTATTTTGCTTATTGAGATGAGATTATAGTGGAAAGATGGTACAAACAGTACTTCATGTAGTGTAAAATCAGGGGTGATGTTGACTGATCCAATAGTATGGACTTTAATGCTTTGGTTGTTGGGTAGTTTGACAAGAATTGGTGGGTAACATGTTTTTGTATGATGCATCATGGAGAAGGATGTGCAAATATGATCGGTTGCACCACTATCTATTATCCAAATATCTTTTGATTTTAAAGTAAATGAAGCTATGAATGCGTGTATACCTGCCATTGGTGGTGGAATATCTTGAGTGTCCTTGTTTTGCAGCAGTAGAAGGACTTGATTCAGTTGGTTTTGGAGGTGATCCATCCTAGTGTGGACCTGCATCTCAGAATTGTCATTAGTTGACGTTACATGATCATCCATTGGTATAGTGTCATCGATTGGAGTGTCACTTTCACCTAAAGCCATGTTGACAGCCTTTGCTTTATTTCCTTGTACTTGTCTTTGGGATAATGGGATGTATTTGTTGTGTAGTGGGTGTGTAGGTGGGTAGCCCACTAGTTTGTAGCATTCACTTTTTGTATGGCCTTCCCTATTGCAATAAGTACATACAACTCCTTTTTTAAAAGCAGATTTCCTTTCATTGTCATTTGACTTTTGGTTTTGGTTTCCCATGGGACGTTTGTAGTTTATAGAAGTGGTATTCAAAGAAATAGGAGTCACATTTGCAGCTTTTTGAAACTCACTTTGCCTTTCTTCCTGTCTAATGATATTGTATGTTTTTGCAACAGTAGGTAATGGTTGTAGCAATAAAATTTGACCTCTGATGTGTGTGTAACTCTCATCCAGTCCCATCAAAAATTGCATTAATCTTTTTCTTTGATCCCTTTCATCATTTGTTTTACCATTTTCACAAGTACACTTACATGTACAGTTGTATGGTGCCTCAAGAGCATCCAGTTCATCCCATAATCCTTTCAGTTTATGATAATACATTTCAACAGAACCATTATTTTGCTGCAATTGTGTTATTTCATTCGTAATTTGATAGATCCTATGTCCATCCAGTTGTGAGTAATGATCATGTAGTTCTTTCCAAACACTAGCAGCAGAATTAACATAGTTCAAGTTATTACCTATTTGATCTGAGAATGTGTTTAATATCCACGATATAAGCATATCGTTTGCTCTTTCCCAGTAGCTTCTCAGATTTGATGTTGAATCTGGTTCTTTGTACTCTCCATTGACGATCTTGAGTTTGTTTTTGGCATTCAAGGCAATGGACATTGATCTTCTCCATGTGCTGAAATTTTCTGAACCAGTTAGTTTCTTTGATATCAATATGAGGCCTGGATGATCGTTCTGATGAAGATACAGAGGATGATTGATCGAGTTAACATCTTCATTGTTGAGATGCATTTCTGGATCTGGCATGATTTGAGATTTGATCGAAGATTTGATAATTTTGATTTGATTTAGTAAGGATCGAGTAGTACTGATTTTGTATCAGTAGTTGCTCTGATACCATAAGAGTAAATGAGAGCTGATGTAGAGAGAAGAATTGTAGAAGAAAGGAATTGAAATTGTTACTTCATCAAGAGAAAGAGTACATATATATATATATATATATATACAAAGAGACTAGCTAGCTGTCAAATAACTAATCTAACTAACTTGCATGTAAGTCACATTCTGTTACAGTTTGTTAAGCACTTCTGATGTAGTAGACGTGTGCTGTGAGTTCCACCTTGATGAATGCAATGAACATTATGAACTTGAGTTGTGTTGTAGGTGCCTTGAGCTTGAGTCTCATATGTCCCATTAAGAGGACATTAATGTACTCCAGATTGACATGCAAAGGGCAATATTACAATCTAGGCATATGCACAGAACATTATCTCAAATCACAAACTCTCACATCTCTCTCCCTCTCTGTTCTTTCGTTAGATCTCCCTTGCTACCAACGGAACCTCTAATCCAACAACTAGCACCACCAAAACCAAATCCATGGATAAACTATCGGTCACAGTACTCTTAGTCCATTGCTAAGTTGCCGACTGCAACCTTAAACAACAGACAAGGCCTCATCCATCCTCTAATGGTATGCACATGATTAAGCTTAGGTCAACATCTCTCAATCAAGTCTCGCAAATCTTAAAGGCAAGTATGAACCCACCACTAAAGCATAGTTCATAGTAAGTATAGTATCATGTATCTAACAAAAACCACTAATCTAGTTACCTAAATCCAAAGAGGAAACTATCATTCTATTTGGAATCTCAAGTACGTTCTAATTAAAATAGGAACTTAAAGGCGCCATGGATCCTTAACGACCATAAGGTACAATATAGTATGTTGATATCAAGAAAATGACAAATTCATTAAATTAGGGCAAGGAGGTATTGGAAGTGTATTTAAAGAGAAACTATTAGATGGTCGCTATCAAAACCAAGTGGACAAGCTAGAACTTATCAATGAAGTTAAAAGCTTTGGTAGGATTTCTCATGTTAACATTGTTACTCTCTTGGGATTTTTATTTGAACATAAAAAACGAGCACTTATATACGAGTTCATGTCAAATGGGTCACTCGAGAAGCTCATACAAAGTCATGATCTTATAAAGATGAGCTTGAGTGAACAGATTGGAGTAAAAGAGTTGTACAAGATAGCACTTGGAATAGTACTCTTAGTTTGCATCTTCAAATATATAAAGCCATATTACATCCTCCTTGATCATGACGACTTTTGCCCTAAGATAGCCGATTTCGGTCTTGCCAAATTGTACTCAAGGAAAGAGAGCACGGTTTCGATGTTGGAAGCGCCCCAAAATCTGCCCCGTATCCAAAAAGTCCACCTCCAAGCCAACCTAATTAAAGATTCCAGGTTTCGGTTTCCTCCATCAAGATCGGTTTTTTATTTAATGTTAGTACCTTAATACTAGTTAACTTATATTCCATTTTAATAAAAATAATGATGATAATGATCATGTATAATAACTAATAAATATAATATTTATTTCGTTTTCCATCCAAGAATTAATTAAGACGCGTGGAAAAACATACATATACATGAATGCCGTTTGGATCGGGCAACAATAATACGACTAGAAAAAAGTACTACATTTCCACATTACATAATATAATTTTTGCTGTCTAAATTAGCTTCATAAATTTATAAGAATATTCCAACATATTTAAGTCAAGTCGTCCACATAATAATCGATCGATCAGTTTATGATATTTATGAAATCAGGAAGAAAAGTTTATGATATTTAAAACTCAAAAGCACTACTTTATTGCCGTCAAACTCTTTTTACTTTTTATTCAACATTTGTAACTATGTCCTTCTTCATCTCCATCTTCATCTTCATAGTTGCCATGGCAGGTGCGCAATCGAACAATAATCCGAATAATCTCAATTGCCCTCCATACAATTGCAGTGGCCTCAATATTAGCTATCCCTTTTGGAAGATTGATAGCGAATCCGCCACCTACTGTGGATACGAAGGCTTCGGAATCAATTGCTCCACCGATCATCGACCGCCACGTCCAATCATTCAGCTTGGCAGAGATCTTTACTATGTGAAGAACATAAGCTATGATTCAAGAAGTATCGTTCTCATCGACTATGATGTTTCTCCAGTCGTCACCGGCCCTCGCCTCGACCCCAACTTCTGCCCGAGGGTGAAACATAACATTAACTTGGAAACCTTGCCTTTTAATTTCTCGGATTATTCCGTTAATCTAAGTTTTTACTTCAATTGCAATGAATGTCCTAGTAATGCTACTGAAATACCGTGCTTCCGATACAACGAAGGCGAAAGGTCGTGTGTTCAGATCACGAGTCCCGAAACGGAGGAAACAGATTGGAGTAATTACTCATGTGATCAAGAAGTGGTGACGACGGTGTTCAGGGAAGATTATAACAATATTACGTATGATTTTGGAAGAGCTTTGAACAGAGGATTCGAGCTAAACTGGCGGACAACGGAGGTTTGCCATGAGTGCGAAGATTCCGGCGGGTTGTGTGTCCACGGCCGCGATACGATGGGGTTCAGGTGTTTATGCACCGACTATAAGCTCACAACGAATCACTGCAATGGCAAAGGTTAGTTGATCGATTCCATTTTTACGGTTTTCACCATAATTAAAATTACACCTCTTTCTATTAAGTCTCGTTTGTATCACCGTAATATGAAGGAATTTAATGGAATTGAAATCAAATTCCGTTGTATAATGCGTTTGGTAACATTATATTGAAAGAAATTAAATTTTTTGAAGTGTTTATATTCCTTTAGGTAGAGTATTGTCATTCCATAACTAACGTGATTGAAATTAAAATCATTTCTATTTTTTCGTATTGTCTTATTAAATAAACATGAATATCAAAATAAATAGAGATAGGAGGAGGAAAGGAGTACTGAATTACAAATATTCTTATTTAGTAAGTAATATTTTTTTTATAAGAGAGAATTTCGTATATATCTTTTAAAATTATGTATATATCATTTTTTTTACTCTTATTCGAAACCCAAGTAACATATAACGCGAATAATTCAAATATTTTTTCTCTTTTTACTCTTTTTTACACAACCAAAATAAAAAAAGAAAAAAAAGAAAGAAATCGAGCTGAGTGGGGGAAGCCGAGCCTCAACCCAAATGGGAGCGTGGTGTATTGGTGTTTCCATTGGAGCCGAAGGCAACCCAATCTCACCCGAATCCCTGCGGATGCAACACTAGGGGCAACCTTATGTGAATACATAGGAAAGGAGGAGGATGAAAGAAGGGTATACAAAGGATTTGACTTAAATTAAATTAAAGATAACGATTTTCAATTTATAAATAATTTAATTAATATAAAAAAACAAAAAAAAAAATGAATAAGCTGCTAATCTTTCGGTTTAGTCAGCCCGAATTGGAAGAGGAGATGGTACCCGAAACCCTGGTAGAGGTGTTTCCATGTGAAGCCGAGAAGCCCGAAGATGGAACTTGTGACCGCTACACATGGCCGGATAATTGTTTGAAAAGTTTATTGCTATCATTAAGTCATCGTTGAACCTTTCATCACCATTCATTTTACATGGAATAATATGAAATACACACACACACACACACACACACACACACACACATATATATATATATATATATATATATATATAGGGGAGGGTTCATGCGAGAACCGTTGTTAGTGCGAGAACCGCGAGAACCAATCTCAGCCGTTCCTTGGATATGGGAAGTATCATGGATGGAGAGCGTGGAGGGATAGGGTGGCAGGGTGCATGTGAGGAATTCATGGGTGGGCAATGACATTGAAAGAGGGGGAATTGGACGGCTTAGATTGGTTCTCGCACTAAAAACGGTTCTCAATGAATTCCTCACTAAGAATGGTTCTCGTATGAACTTTTTCCTATATATATATATATATATATAGAGGGAAGTTCCATCGAGAACCAAAAAAAATGCGAGAACTGCGAGAACCGATCTATACCGTAAAATATCTACCGAATGACAAGATATTAAATTATGAAAATTATACTAAATATGCTCTTTTAATATGACATCCATATTGCTATATTTTTTTCAACAAAAAAAAATCGTTTTTGCCGGGTTTTTTTTCTAGCACTATAAGGTATGTTACATATATGTAATCAGTACTAACATATATGTAACGAATTTTTTTTTGTTGAAAAAAATATAGCAATATGGATGTCATATTAAAGAGCATATTTTTGTCGTTAATTTGGTATAATTTTCATAATTTAATATCTTGTCGTTTGGTAGATATTTTAGTTTTAAAAAGATGGGATTGTTTCTCGCAGTTCTCGCATTTTTTTTGGTTCTCGATGGAACCCTCCCCTATATATATATATATATATATATATATATATATATATATATATATATATATATATATATATATATATATATATATATATATATATATATACACACATTGAGATGTTCATATGAGAACCTTAAATTAATTAAGAATGAGAGACTCAATCCTAGCTGTCCAATTCTCTCTCCTTCAATGTCATTTCCTACCCATGAATTCCTCACATGCACCCTGCCACACTCGATCCCCTCACGCTTTCCATTCATGAATTTCACTTACAAAATGAACGGCTGAGATCGAGTCTCCTATTCTCATTTAATTTTTCATTCTCATTTAATTTCTAACAACGGTTCTCGTATAAATTTTTGTCTATATATATATTGTTATATATATGGTGTGTTTGGTAGAGAGAAAAAAACTAAAGGAGAATTGGTTTCTCTTGTTATGGGAGGGGAAATGATTTATCCACCCATTTCCATTTCTCCCTTTGTATTTTCATTTCTCTGCAAATTGTGGAAAAATTGAGAGAAATGATAGACGTTGTCTACTCATCATCGTCAACGTCCGGTTGCGCTGTGTTTCTCGCGTTCCTCTCATCATCGGGGATGTTCGGTGAGGCGGCCAACACCGCAACTGCCGTCCTGCGACCTCAACACCATTTCTCTGTTTTATTTTTTTGATGATATCAAACAAATGAATCAATTCCAATTCACCACACATTTTCATTTCTCCCAATTTTTATTTCTCCCCTATTTTTGTTTCCATACCATCTTTATTATTTAATACGAGGTTTAAACTTTTAAAATAATACAGCACCTTACACGTTTTAATGTTACTAGACTAGAGACCTTTTATTGTAAAATATATAATGATATAAATGAGGAAATAATTAATGTTGTTAAAAGGTATATATTTTTAATTATAATAATACTTAGATGCTAATATATCCGTTTTAAATAGAATAGGTTTAAATAGAATAGGTTTGCAAATATTTATTTAAATTAAATTTGTATATATAGTCAAGTTTGCTAATAACAAAATGGCTCTATTTGTTTTGTTTTTTACGAAAGCACTTTAAAGTTTAAACTCATGTTTTTTTTATAAATAACAGGGTTCGCTTCTTTCTTTATCGACCTGATTTTTTAACCGGACCATAGTTTAAGATAGAATAGGCCCTTTCTTCAAAAGTTGTCAAAATTATCGGGTCTCGATCATACCTGATTAACAAAATAATTAATACGGTGTGTATTTTTAGTATGAACATATACTTCTTCCAGTTAACATCTTCGGTAAAATTATTTTTCTTGTGAATGCAGGTGCTAAAGCTAATTGGAGACTGAAAGTAGGTAAGTTTTATCTCTAACAAACTAATACCATGTATTTTAATTTTTTTTCTTTATATTTTAAACGGTGAAAAGGTTAAACTAGAAAAAGAGCTTTAGCATACCATAACCTTTAATTAAAACATAATGTTGCAAATATTAGAAAATGTCTTCAAGGTGTTCCAAAATAAGTAATAATTTTTTTCTTTATCCCAGTTATAGGAGCTGCAGCTGGTTCTGGTATATTCTTGATTGTGCTTGTTGTCATAATATGTTGCATTCCGAAATCCTCACGGAGCAATTTTGTAGCCTCATTGAAGCATCAAACCGAGGAGGACAAAAGTGTAGAAGCCTTTATCATGCACTATGGATCCTTAAGTACCAAAAGGTACACCTATGTTGCAATCAAGAAAATGACAAACTCATTCCAAGTTAGATTAGGACAAGGAGGTTTTGGAACTGTGTTTAAAGGAAAGCTATCAGATGGTCACATTGTGGCTGTAAAAGTTTTAAACTCATCAAAAACAAGTGGACAAGAATTCATAAATGAAGTTGCAAGCATTGGTAGGACTTCTCATGTTAATATTGTTACTCTAATAGGATACTGTTTCGAAGATAAAAAACGAGCACTTGTATACGAGTTCATGATAAATGGATCACTCGAGAAGTTTATACATTGTCATGATCCTATAAAGACAAGTGAATACATTGGAGTAGAAACGTTGTATGAGATATCACTTGGAATAGCACGAGGTCTTGACTACTTGCATCGTGGGTGCAACACTCGTATTCTGCATCTTGATATAAAGCCACACAACATCCTCCTTGATGAAGACTTTTGCCCAAAGATAGCCGATTTTGGCCTTGCTAAATTGTACTCAAGGAAAGAGAGCATGGTTTCGATGTTGGAAGCTAGAGGCACAATTGGATATATTGCTCCAGAAGTTTTCAATAAAAACTTTGGAGGGGTCACACATAAAGCTGATGTTTATAGTTATGGTATGCTTATACTAGAAATGGTTGGTGGGAGGAAAAACATTGATGTTGGTTTTGGTTCGGGGCATACGAGTGAGATATATTTTCCTGATTGGGTTTACAGTCGTCTAAAACACGAGGAATACCTATTAGATAGTATTACAACTGTAAAGGAAAACGAGTATGCAAGAAAGATGACAATAGTTGGCTTATGGTGCATACAAGCTGATCCAAAGCAAAGGCCATCCATCAATGAAGTGATCGAAATGTTAGAGGGAAGCATGGAAGCTTTAGAAGTTCCTCCAAAACCATTTTTTGGTTCTCCTTCACGGTCTCCGGTGAGTCCGTTTGATGACTCGCTAAGTGACATTAGAAGCTTGAGTTAATTAATAAAAAAAAGAATTAAATGACATCGCATGTCATCTTATGGTAAGTAAGAAAATGAAGTAGAAAGAAAAAGTAAGAGGATATATTTTTAAGCATGAGTGAAGTAATTTGTAGTTATACTATTACATAATCTCTATATAAATATTCTAATTTGAAATTTTGGAGCCCTGTTTTTTACTTGCTATCCAGGTAATAAAACTTAAATAAAAGTGTGGTTTGTTTATAACATAACGGGGTTTAATTCCTTTTTTAATACTATAAAAAACAAAACAAAGCTCGCTTTTTTTTTAATCTTGACACCGTCTATATATTATGTGTTTAACAAAAAGTAAAAATAAAAAACTAATAAATTTTATATTAGACTTTAATTTTTTAAACAAAAATAAAAATCAGTATTGGTCGACAAAAATTAAACTAACCACATAACAATATAAGTATGCAAAAAGTAAGAAATTAGTAGACCAAATCGAAGGAATTAAACGTATGTGTACCTATAAAAAGAATTATACCAATTTTTTTTTTTTTTTGTTTTACATACTTACATGTAGAGCTTTGAGGTTCTTAGTTGGGATTATGTTAAATCGAGTTTGAGCCTGTCAATTGTATTTTACAAAAAACTTATAAAAAAGAATATAAAACAGGTTTAATTATATATTCTGTTAATTATTTACATGTGAATATATTTTTTTACTTTCCTATGACTGGAAATTAACAGAAATACTTTTTGTTGTACAAAATCGTGAGATTGGTAAAGGTGAGAAAATGGATGACTCAGTTTACTTTCAAATAGAACGAATTATTATTTTAGATAAAATGACATGCTTTAATATTTTAGATTATCTATTTTATCATGTCCATAGAGATGATAACGGGATTGAGGGTATTGAATACTCCGATTCCTATTTTTTGTTATGTAAATCTTGTCCTCATTGCTAAAATATGGTCATCATCCGGGGCCGATCTTAGGGGAGTTAAAAAGGTGTCTACAAACATGACTCATTCTTTATTAGGGGTCCAAAATTTTATACGTATGTAATATTACATATAATCATTCAATGTTGATAATTACTGTTAATTACTATTTGATAGTTGATGCTTAAAGGTGTTTTCTTTATACTGAAAATTATTGTTTAGTACTGAAAAATGTTGTTTTAGTGTTGAAAATTGTTGTTTTAGAGTCTATTTTTACTAAATTACACAGGTCTCTAAAATCTTGAAACCAACCCTATTACTTCCCTCTATCACATTCATACCGCTCTATGAACCCTTCTCTTCTAGGAAATCTTCGGGCTTTGGTCTCGACATTAATTTAGTTATTATTTGGTATTTAAATAACGGGATGCAGCTTCCAACTAGTAGAAGTTGTTAGCGTTATAATGAGTGGACTAGCATGAGCAATCTAGGTAAAAAATTTCTATCCCGACTTATTAATTTATTTAGAAGTATTTGAGAAAATAAAATTTGTTATGGTTTCTACCAAAAAAAGAAAAGAAAAATCAATCTTTTCTTTAACCATTTTAGTATAACTTTGACTGAATTAATAAAGATTAGATTTGTATTAAACCGTGTTCACAAAATTTAAAACTTTACGATGAATCTGGTTCAGTAAAACTCTTAACAGTTACTACACCTAAATTTGATATGTTAGAAATGGAGAATTGTACATGAAAATATGACATACACCGTGTTACTTTTAAATTATAAATTACATAGTTTTTTATAACTTTAAACAGATTTTGATTTTACGATAAAAACTCGTATATTCCACTCGTATCCAATGTTATGATGTTGATAGAATAATTATTCAAAGATGTAAGACCCAAACGTCGCTTTTGTAACTACCAAACTTTGAAAATCAACTCATTTAAAAATAAATCAATGTTTTCAATTTTTTTATTAAATAATTAGAATGTTTCTTTAAAATCATTATGTTTGCATATATTTCATTAATGTGGATTTAAAATTTGGCTAAAGAATACGTGTGTATTACAACTGGAAAATTCCAAATGAGACGATATGATTTCGGGGCGATTCACTTAATATTAAGTTCACTACGCCATGTTGATAGAACTGTTATATAGCTAGATTCTTTTGGGAGTAAAGAATAAAAGAAGTATGAGTCTATATGTAACACTTTGTAATTCAAAATTATGGTAAACAAATAAATTTTAAAATCAACTTAAAATCATGATGAAAGTTATTAATAACATATAACTTTAAATTTATAAGATAATTCAAATATTCTTTATCTATCTACATAGGATAGAATTTAACACGATAGAAGAGATATTGTTCAAATAAGGTTGTAAACGGTTGTATAGATTGTTATTGAACAAGTACAAATCACTAACCCAGTTAAATGAACGAACGTGTAACCGCAAAAATTATAAAATTATTTACACCTCTATATCTATTTATAAAAACACCTAAGTGTATGTCTTTAAAAAGACAAATATTAGTATATTACTACTACTACTAATTAAACTCAAATTCCATTAATTAATTAAAACACAAATGAATCAAATCACCCACTTGAAGTTGATAACGTTGAGGTGCTCCAAGCAATCGCTACAGAATCCGGCGACATTGTTTGCGAATGATCCTTCAACAAACCTGCATCATCAGTTGTACCATCGAAATCATCCTGCTTCACCTGCTTGTACTTTCCATTCTGAATACCAATCAAACCCTGCAAGACTTGATCCATTGTTGGTCTACATTCCCTATCATTTTGCAAACACTGAAACACCAATTCCGCCACCGCGTTAATCATCTTTCTAACCTCGTAATTCTGTTCGAACCCAAGATTCGGGTCAACGAGCTCGTGGAGCTCGTCGTTTCGAATCTTATTTAACGCCAAGTTTGATAAGTTAATCTCGTGTCGGTGTCGGGTGATATCAACAGCCGGTTTCGATGATATAAGCTCGGTTAAAACAACACCAAAGCTATAAACATCACTTTTACTGGTTAACTGATAACATTCATGGTATTCGGGATCCACATATCCCGGGGTACCTTGTGGTGCAGTCGAGACATGTGTCACGTTATTCGGGAAAAGCCGAGATAACCCGAAATCGGCTACTTTGACACTGAAACTGTTGTCCAATAAAATGTTATTGGTTTTAACATCTCTATGAATAACATCTGAAGCATGAAGGTAGACCAAGGCACTTGCTGTTTCTATAGCAATGTTAAGTCTTGTGGTCCATGTGAGTGAACCGGGGCTCGACTTTTCCCCATGGAGATGGTCTGCAACCGTGCCATTTGGGATGTATTCATACACGAGTAGAAGCTCGCGGCTATGGTGAGTGGTGCAGCCGTAAAGGGATACAAGATTTTGGTGGCGTAAGTGAGCCAAGATCCCGACCTCATTCATGAATTGCTCGACCCTTTTGTAATTGTTTTCGTATAAGCGTTTCACTGCTACAACACGCCCGTCTTTCAGTTTCCCTGTATGTAACAATATTAAGGCATATATATATAAGATAGTGTTTGGATGAGGTTATCCATGAAAGGCAGCCTTGTGAGTGGTTATTTGCATACCTTGATAGACTGTACCGAAACCACCATCTCCAAGCTCGTTACCTGAATCGAAATAGTTTGTGGCTTTCTCGAGTTCTCGATACTTAAAGATTTGGACACCATGATAAGTTCCATTCTTCTCGGGATCACTCATTGATGATGCATATGATGTAATGTTGCGTGACATATAAGATGAACCATAATGATGTTTTCTCTTGTTGTTACGTCTTCTCCAAAAATAGAAAATGACACACATGAGAAAAAACCCTAATAAACCCGAAGCAACACCGATAACAACCTTGAGTTTCCAATTTGCTTTCGCAACTGAAAACATAAAAAAGATGATTCTTAGTACAAAAGCTAGAGACAAAAATCAAGAAATTATAGTTAAAAATTCAAGAAATCATACCCTGTTTATCACAATTCCTACATTCCCACTCCAAAACAAAACCTTTTCTTAAAACATCAGTATAGTTTTCATACAGCAAAACATTAAGACTATCAACATGCACTGGTACATGAACCAAACTCTCACACGAATCAATCGAATAGTTGTTTTTCGCCAAGATTTCAGGGTGGAAAACGGCGAAAGAGGAGGAAGAACTGACTCCATTTTTAGCACAATCGATCGAATATGTTTTTTCTCTATAAGGGGAAGAACAATTGTAAAAGAAGAATAGATCAATGCATACAAAACTATAGCTAAAAGGGGTTCTATCAAGGCTAAAGTTTTGAAAAGGGGCCGGGCAAAGATTCGACTCATTGAAAGCGTTTGCACTAACAAGAACAAATGATCGGTTGTCGTAAAATATGTGTTTGATGACATAATCTTCATTAGAGATCATGATGATTGGGAAATTGTTTCTGCAAGTGATGTTGAATTCAGGAAGTCCACATGAAGAATGTTGTTGTTGAAAAATCCAAAAAGGGTAGGTTATATTTGGTAAATTGCCACAGTTTTGTGGGACACAAGAGGTTGAATTGGTGTCAAGTGATGAAGAATCAACTGTTAAGAAGACATAGATGATGATTTTGATGAATAAATGAATACCCATTTGAGGAGAAGAAGAAGAAGAAAGAGAAGTTGGGATTTGGGAGGGAAGTGTTTATATTTAATGAAATCAAAGGTTTTGGATTTTAAGCCTTGTGAGTAAAGTCTGTGTTCATATACAAATATAGTTTTTAATTGGTGCTTCTGTTTTGTTTGTAATCATGAAGTATAAGTTTGAAAAAGGAGTCGGTTAAGAAATTAATTAATACATATTTATATTTTATTATTGATTTGTTTTATATTCAGATTTTATTGTTGATAAAGAATTAATAAAAAATACAGCATGAAAAAAAGTTATTATTACTATTTATATAATTAGTTCTATATTTATCTAACAAGGTGTCATTTTTTACCAAAGTGTTTCTAACTGTGTTACTATTTGTTGGAAAATGTTTTCTTTAACATATTTTTTAAAAAACTTGGAACATCATATTATTCTTCAATACGCCATATAAACTAATTGGGGCAACGAACATGAAAGTAACAAACTAACAACTAATGTGGCCGAGCAGATAACGAGCCATCAAGTGTTGGTGATGGCTAATAATAAGCTTACAACTTGTGCTCTTATACAGTTTGTAATTGAATTACTAGATTATGATTATGAATAACAAATACTAAGTAGAAACAATATATAAACTAACAAAGAGATTATTGCAAAATAAACGAAAAAAGAAAATCACTAGCTATTATATAACGAATATCTTAATATATTTAAGAGTTAATTACTTGATTGATTTTTTAGATTTTGTCTTATTTTATATTTGGTTCTTTAAATATAATCCTTTAAATTGATATTTTATTAATAGTACTTTATTTGATTAGCTGAACATTTAAATGGCCATAAAAAAACAAGCATTTGTTTAAAAGGTAATCAGGATAATTAAGAAAAAACAAATATGAAATAAAACAAAACCTATTGCAAATACCATTCCCTTTTCACCTTTCGTATAGTTTGTTTAATTATTTAATAAAATTGTCTTTTTTAAAAGTTATTAATATATATTTAAACCTTCATAGGTCCGGTCACTATTGTTTGAACCGAAAGCTTGTTTTAAGTCTGCGTGTAGAGTAGGTTTGAGGTTAAAGACTTAAAAGCCTCTTTTATTCAACGCCTTCACATTGCTTGCTAACCCAAAAATATCACGCGTGGAAGAAAGTGATATCTACATGCAATCTTTAATAAGCTTATATTGCTATTGCTATTAATAATATTTAAGCTATATTTTAATGAAATTAAATGAAAAAATAGATTAAATTAAATTACCAAATAAAAAAAATGAGTTTATTTAGGCCGAACGTATCACACTTTACACGTATTCTGTCGTACGTATGAAACTCTCTTTAAGTTATCTTTTAATGTATTTGGTTCGAAAAGCTTACCGTTTAACATGTACATATTGTGTTACTATATGTATCCAATTTTCAAACTATGGTAAATTTGGATAGTTCAATACATTAAAAGTTAAGTTTGAAATAGGGGTGAGCATGGGACCCGGTAGACCGGAAAAAGCCGATAAACCGGACCGCACCGGACCGAGACCGGTGAGGACCGGGCCTGGTCGGTCCGGTCTTCGGTTCTTGTTTTTTATAGATTTCGGGTTTCGGTCCGGTCCGGTCCAGACCGGTTTTGTTTGATACAATGTATAAAACAACTAAAAGACCGAATAAACTGATGAACCGAACCGAACCGAACCGGACCTAGATCGGTCCGGACCGGGAGTAGTCGGTCCGGTCTTCGGTCCTAGTTTTCTCTACATTCCGGGTTTCGGTCCGGTCCGGTTTTTGAACCGATCTCACCCCTAGTTTGAAAGGTGAATATATTAATACAGTAGCAAAACGTGTAATCTTAAATACATTTTCATAAACTAAACACAAAGAACCTTATGCTTTTAAAACGAGTCAAAATAAAGAAAAATATAAAGAAATAGAATTAGTGGAATTCATACGTTATCATTTAGTGAAATGTGAATAAAAGGATCTTTAATAAAGAAAATATATTACAATTTACATATGATAAAATTTAATAAAAGTAGTTTTAAATAAATCACTTAACTTTTTCCATTAAATGTGGCCAAAATATATATATATATATATTTCATAAAATAATTAATTATAAAACCTTATAGATGTTTAGCATATCCCAAATAAAAACGACACCGATTCTTTTTATATGATTGTTTTTTGTTTAAATCTTCGATTTATAAAAAAATATGTTATGAAAAATGATATATGTTATTAGTATCACATAAGTTAGGTGATGTTACTCTCACAAACTATTTGAATTAGATATAGTTTTATCATTTTAATATTTATTTATTTAAATGGTTTGTGAAAGCAACATTATTTAATGTATGAGAAAATGGTGTGTACAGGCGTACAGCTAGAGACAACTATGATGATGATTCCATACTCATAATAATTAAATAAATAAATAATAAAATGACTAACATACATTTCATTCAAAGTGTTTGTAAATATAAAAACAAGTAAAATAAGTAAAAACTAAAAGCATGTATCTTTATCACCTCAACTTAAATAGTGTTAACATCATGTAAAGCTTTATATATGTTTCCATTAGTCGGCTAATTTTACAAAATTGTTTCATTATAAAATATATATGAGAAGACAATATCAAACAACAGCAAAAAGTTCTTTTTTTTCTCATTTATATTTTGTTTCTTTCGTGTTATTCTACTACCATTTTTATATTACAATCTCTTTTTTTTTTTTTTAGTTTTTGACTTTTGTTGATAATGGTTTGCTTTTGGTTTCTTACACTTCCTTTTTAATCACTTTGATGATTATATTATTATTGTCATTAATTTTTTAAATGCAACAACTATTAATTATTTTTTTATTGTCATTCTTATTATGGTTATCATATATGTGATATTACAAGAGTAGGCACACTTGTGTGTTTTAAGCACATGGATTATCTTTTCATGATAGAATTTAAAGAATTGAATCACAAGCAAATAGTTGTTTCTATACTAAATTTACAGTTACTGAAGTTAAGTTATATAGACCGGCCGTATAAAGTGGGTGCCCTTAATCAATGAAATTAATCTATCAACACCATACATAGTTTTCTATGTCAAGAGTGGGTAATACGTAAAGTCATGTTATACAGGTTGGGTCGGATTTGCAGTTCATGATGTGGTGGGAAGTTTATGTTGAGTTTTTTAGTATGAAAATTTGACGAAAGGCGAAGAAAGAGAAGGTTAAATTATGTGCTTCCGGAAGGAGCTTCGGGCAGCTGCTGCGTATCTTATTTGGAAGTCACGAAATAAAGTTGTTTTCAAGAATAAGGTTAGAAGTTCCGAGGTTATGTTTCCAGATATTCAAGCTTCAGTTTTAGATTGAGTTGTCAGCTGCCTGGGCGGAAAGAGAATTCTTTGGAAGCATTGGGTCGTTTATATTATCTCCTACCTTGGAGGCGTTGTATGATGCTATTTGGGCTCTTCCAACGAGTTGTTTTGGTTTGGAGTTTTGCAGATTTTAGTTCTGATTTCGTGTAGGCGTTTTAATTTTGGGACTTCGTTTTCTTTTCATGTGCATAGATAATCCCCTTATTACGAGAAAAGATTTTCCAAGAAGAGCAAGACTTTTACGTGTATTAATCAGACTGATTTTTATACGAACAAGACTTGTAGCTTTGTTAGAGTATTCTAGACGGTTTGTTTCTAGCGAATGGTCTTGTGATGGATGCCCTTTACGTGTATTAATCAGACTCTTCTGATTTGTTATATATTGACTTAAAAAAACATAATACTAAGTAAACGAGGAAAAGATTTTTCACGAAGACTTGAAGACTTTTGGCCACCAAGGCACACCTACGTTGACACATTCAATTGTTTATTTATTAAATTAATTAATATATTATACTATTTATTTTGCTTTACACTAATCTCTTATTTCAATTACCGTTATAGAAATAAAAATTATTATTTATTTTTATAAATCTATTTAAGAAATTATTTATTATTTCCTTTTCTTCTATTGTTTTTGCGTCTTGTTTTGGAGTTAGTAGATGAACTTAAGAGGTGATAGATGAGAGAATTCAACAATTTTATATATAGTTTTAGATAAATATAAGTAGTATGTTACAAGATTCTTTGTAGGTTTTTATTCTATAAAATTATGATACGGAAATATACAATAATTTCATTAAGAAAAAAAGGACCTTAAAGAGGTAGAGCATTGTGTGCACGTCCCAAATTTATTTTCAATTTTCAAAAAATAAAAAATAAAAAATTGTCAAACGTAAACATTGCTCTAGAAGTCGTCATCTATGACAAGTTAATCACGTATACGTAATAACTGAATGTTGTATTTTCATCAGTACTTCCTTCAATTTTAGGAGGTATTCGGTTATCAAAATCGTGATCATTTTCGTATGATACTATAATCCTATGAATAAAAAACATAATAAATCGTATTTAGGATTGTGAATAGGTAGAATCATACTCAATTACTCATGATCGGTATATCGTATGTCGGATTATGCAATCATATGATCTCAAGATCCCTTATATCCTCTTATTTATACAATTTTATTAATTATTACTATAAATTTACTTTATAGTTTTTACATTTTTTTCATATGATCAACTTTGTATTAAAACGATTGTTCACATTTTTCTACTTTACGCCTATATGTAACATTTTCTATTTTTTCTTTATAATAAGATATATAAGTTAACGAGAAGAATATTTTGTTATGATGTGAATCGATTGATTGTGGTGAATTTTTTATTGTGTTTTTAATATTTAAAATTGGATTATTTGGATGTATGATATTTTAAACTTTAATGTTTTATTCCTCGTAGAAATGTTATATAATTTCACATGAAAATTATAGCATATAAAAAATTTATTTAAAACGGTACTTTTGATAACATTGTTATTCGGCAAAGTAAGAAGTTACTGCTTACTGGACAGTCAAAATATCAGATAAGATTTTCGTTTTTTAACATATTTTAGCCAAATTATATATAGGCAAAAATGGATAAGTGTGCTTTAACCAGGGGGTTCAAAAACCGAATCTGGCCGAAACATGAAGTCCATAAGAAAATATAAGGACCGAAAACCGAACTGACCGGTTCCGATCTTGTTTGGTATGGTTCGTTACATCGTATAAAACCAGACTAGAAGCATAACCTATAAAAAAACAAGGACAATGTTCGTTTAGATTTATTTTGTTAGTTTTCTTAGTCTATTGGTCGAAACGTTCACCCCTAACTCTAACAATCAACTTGTGTAACGGAGCTAAAAAGATTGAAATTTCAATACATTACAAGCTAATAGCTATTGCCTACTTGGCTATTACTATAGTAATCAAGACTTAAATGAATTGTGTTTTACAAACATATAAACACATAATTTGTTAAAGTCAAAAGTTAGTAAACGGAGACCTTTATTTCCAATTAGAGTTGAGAATATTAAGACAGTAACGACACCTACGCTGACGTTTTAAGCGATTTATTTTGTCATGTAATGAAACGAGTTTTGCAACCCGCGCTTTGCTGCGGATTAAAACATACATTTTATTTTGTAAATAATTTTTTAAATTTAGAAATATAATGTTTTCCTAAAAAATCAAATTTTACATGTATTAATTATAGAAGTAGTGTGATAAAAATCATACTTCGTTACAAAATAATATAAAAGAAAGCTCATGAACATCATTAAAGCTAAAGATCATTTAGCTTCATTTTACCTCACTTTAGAGAATTTTAATCTCAAAAATTATTATAAACATTAGGATCAAAAAAATTAATCGTCAAACGTAAAGTAATATAAAAACATATTTTCTCATGTTCAATTTTCTGATTTATTTTTATACCAACTAAATAATAACATGTAGAATTCTAACCATTTTTATATCCTTTTTTTATCTTGACATATATATATATATATATATATATATATATATATATATATATATATATATATATATATATATATATATATATATATATATAATTTTATGAGTAAGATTGGAAGAAGCCGAATAGATATATCTAGTAAGAGGGTATAAAACCTTTCAAATAATATTCAAATAAAATCAAATAATACTCCAAAAAAATATTTAACTAAAAATAAAGAAAAACAAAACTTAAAACTTTAATAAATATTAATTGCAAAAGAGTAAAATAATATAAAATTATATTTTCTCTTACCAAATCTTTTTTTATCCTCGTACCTATTAAACGATTACATATAACATTCTTAATTGATTAATTCTTTTTGCTTATATCCTTTTTTGATTTTGATATAAGAGACATAATGGAAATATTTAGTAAAAAAATATAAAAGTTTTTTTTTTTAATTTGATAGCCTAAAATAAAAAGTTCCCACATAGCAGCTTTATATTGTAATATAGGAAAAAAAATTAATTGAAGTTACGGTTTATAAAAGTTTCAATTTCACATAGGAGCTCTATATCAAGGAAAAAAAAAGGAAAAACTCATATAGCAGCTTTATATATATATATATATATATATGAAAAAGTTCATGCGAGAACCGCGAGAACCAATCTAAGCCGTCCAATTCCCCCTCATTCAATGTCATTGTCTACCCATGAATTCCTTACATGCACCCTGCCACACTTTATCCCTCCACGCTCTCCATCCGTTTAACTTCCCATATCCACGGAACGGCTAAGATTGATTCTCGCGGTTCTCGCACTAACAACGGTTCTTGAATGAACCCTCCTCTATATATATATATAAGCCGATTAAAAAAATAAAAAATTAATAAAAAAACTTGTGGTTATAAAATTGAGTAAAAGCTTGTAGAATATGTGTCCTTCCTTTTTTTTAGAATTCACCGTAGGCTTTGGTAAAAAAAGACAAAAAAAAATACATACATAGGCCGATTAAAAAAATAAAACAAAATAAAATTTAGAGAAAAAACTTGTGGTTATAAAATTGACTAAAAGTTTGTAGAATATGTGTCCTTCCTTTTTTTTAGAAGTCAGCATGGACTTTGGTAAAAAAGACATAAAAGACAAACAAAAAAAAGGCAAAAAAAATACATATATAGGCCGATTAAAAAAATAAAACAAAATAAAAATTTAGAGGAAAAACTTGTGGTTATAAAATTAACTAAAAGTTTGTAGAATCTGTACCCTTTCTTTTTTTTTTAGAAGTCAGCGTGGGCTTTGGTAAAAAAGACATAAAAGACAAAAAAAACTATTCATAATGTCACATCAAACCATTGCCAATTGTATATATATATATATATTAATTAAGTATAAGTACATAATAAATAAAAATGGTGATTTCTAGATGATAATCATAACTTAGATCAATCTATTGTAAATAAAATATATACTAGTGACTTGTGCATGTATGGTGTAAGCTTTAAAAAACTAAAACATTTAACATTTAACAAAGCATAAATAAAATATATAAACAAACAGAATCATATTCATAGAAATAATAACTACTATAAAACATATTTATCGAATGTTCAAAAATTGAGTTAAATCGGGGCTTTCATAATTTCAGTAGTACTCTACATTCATAATTTTATTTGTCAGACTACTATTATCATCACTACGATGAAACCTTGAGGAAATTAAGTATATTTGTTGTGTATACCGATTCTTAAACATGATATAAAAGTTCACCTTAAGTCCTTCACATATATTATCTGAACCGGAATATAATACCTCCATAGTGTTTAATATTGATACCATGTAATTATTTATTTGTTCAATCTCTTCATTTGTTAGAACAGATTTACTATCTCTTAAAATAATTTAGATCAGAAAGATGTTCATTGATATCATTAATCATTTATAAGTTCAACCTCTTCACTTGTTAGACTCTCACGTGATATACGGTTAGTCATAATTATTTTTGTCAAAGTATAGTTATTAAAAACATAGTAAAAATATGAGTCAAAGATCTAAATATAAATAATTAATACCTCTTAATTTTAAAATCTTATAGATTATTTTAAAATATGATTTAGTTAAAATTTCTCATTATTATTAATAAAATATGAATTATAAATCAAAATGAATACACAAATCACTTCGTTAGCTTATGGTAACATTGTTTAAAAATTCAGATGTCATACTCATAATCTTTTTTTTACATGTAAGCACTAGCGGTTAATTACTTATAAATAGTGTGTTTAGCAAAACCTTACACTATAATCAATATTTTATTATAAAATCATTAGCATCGAAAAACAGATTAAGAGTTTAACGTTATATGATTATGTCAATGAAAAGATAATTGACTTAGATATTCAAAAACATAAACTATACCATAGAAGGTATTATACTTCACTAGTATGTTGTAGATATATAATATACTCTAAGTCAAAAGTACCTCATAAAAAGGATTAATGATTTAGTGATTTATAGCATGAAAATTAACCATAAAAATGTTCACTGGTTTATCGTTTAATAAAGAAAATAAGCAGGAAAAATATATATTCTTATTTAGAAAAAGATTAAGTATCATTACATTTCAAATACAAAATTAAAGATAGTAACTCCCTTTTTTAATGGTTATATAATATACTTTTTACCAATAAAAATAAAAAAATTTATTTTTTAGTTTGTTTCATTACGTTAAAAATTTACATTAAAACGTAGATAAAAATGAGACGATTATAAATATATAATTTTATTTAAACCAATCATAATATATTAAAAAGAAAAATTACAAAAATATAAAATTAAATACATTCATTAAATATATAAATATATAATTTATAAAAACACCCCCAATATATTTTCATATAGCTCCCTTTTTTAATGGTTACATATACTTTTGCAATAACTATTCTAATTGTAAAAGTTAAAATTAAAAAATTTAGTCAAAATTAAGAAAATGAGAGGTTTTGATTTGTTAATTATATTCTATTTATAGAAGTTTTCCCATATTTAATTTTCTTTTAATATATATATCTTTTAATATATATAGATTATTCGTAACATAAATCAATCTATCTATCTATTATCTATAATAAAAGAAAGGATTTATTAAACTATAAATATATATAATTATTTTTATATTAACATTTTACCTTTTCAAATCGAAAATTAACTGGTAATTAATTCTTCTCAAGCCAAACTCGAAGTTAGTCATAAAATAATTGAGCTGAGCCAAACCTTGTTAAACCAACTCTGTCAATCTGATTCTTAACTCGACTTATTTGCAGGGCTACAGCACTTCTCCTAGATTTTTAAGAAGAAACACTACTTCATGGGTGTTAATCCAAATTATATTTATAGGTTTAGTTAGTTCAAATAAGGAATTGAAATTCCCCTAATCCATCAAATAATAAAAATTCAAGTATCTTAGTAAAATTTGTAGATGTATATGATTCACTATATAATTAACTTAAAATTCCAAATGTTAATAAAAAATTGGTAGATATATATGATTCTCTCAAAATTCAAAAATGTTAATAAACCCCAATCAACCAAATGTGTGTATTAAAATATTATATTAGCTTAATAGCATTGTTATTATTTATTTACTTTTATTATAATCAATTCCAAATATTTGTACATAATCTATTTATTATTATATAATTATTTCAATTTAAAAACTACATTTAAAACCACTACTTACTATTCCTCTCAATTCAGGTCTACTCAAAGTCACTCAATTCCTTAATAACCCAAATATAATGGATATGATTCTAACAATTTAATTCGTTGTAACTTGTCTTGGTAAGTTTATTATGTTTCCTACCGTTGGTCTTAGGGCTGTAATTCTTGCCTCGACAAAAAAAAAAAAAAAAAAAAAAAAAAAAAAAAACAAATCCAACAAGCAAATGAATAGGTTCGGGTTGACTCTAAACTGATTTAGGTTATTTTTGGGTTGAACAACATTGCCTATATACTTGTATAGCAAATGAATAGTGTTTAGGTTAGGTAATGGATTCATCACTGCCATTTATATATAGTGGTGAGTGGTGAGTGGTGAGTTAATGGAATACCTATTTTTGTTTTGAAATTTCCATGGAGAAACATTAGCTGCTACATTTGACTTTTCATACTGTTGACTATTATTCAATTTTGACTCCAATTTTATTCAATTTCCATGGGGAAACATTAGCTGCAAGTTGTTGTTTTTCTCCCCCCGAGAATGCGATCGAAAATGAGACTTCTTAACTTGTATCAGTTTATCATAAAAAATATAATACTTGATTTTTCATATTAAATTATGACAAAAGAGATTTATAGTATATATATTTTTAATTTTTAAAAGGAGTTAATTGCAAAATTCGTCCCTAAACTATCCCGAAAATGCAGATTCAGTCCTTTAAAGATCGAAAGTACAATTTACGTCCTTATTTTGGCTAAGTTGGTGCAATAACGATCCTTTCTCTAACTTCCGTTAATGTTGGTCCGTTAGGTGCCATGAAAATGACTTTTATACTCTTTTCCTTATTTTTTTATTAATTAAATATTATTTAATATGTTTATCACATTTTAAACATTAACTCTTCACATTCATTCTCTTTCATGAACCATCACCATCAGAGAGGTCCCCGCCGGCAGTCACCACCCACCACCCCCTCTGTCGTCGACAACCACCACACCACCGCCTCTGACACCAACAACAACCAGAACCACCTCTGTCGCCGGCAACCACCACAACCGCCACCACCCACACTGTCTCTCTTTCTCTCTCTTTTCTCTCTGTTTGTCACGGTGAAACTACCAAAACCCACCACCGCCTCCGTCGTCGCAACCACCTTCAAACACTTACCCCTCTTCTCTCTATTTTCCTTTCAACAAAACCACGAACACCGCCGCAGATCTGGGGAAAAACAATCACCCCTCTTCTCTCACCAACACCACCGCCTCTGTCATCGGCAACCGCATTTGGAGTATAGATCTGGGGTTTGCACACAATTTATGCATAGATCTAGGGTTTTCAGAAAATTTAGGTATAGATATAGGGTTTGTATGTACGGTGGAGGAGGAGAGTGTGTGTGTCTTAGATCTATCACATGGTGTGTGCGTGTTTGTGTTTAGATCGGTCAGAGGTGGCGAAGGCTGGTGATGGTGATTGGTGGTGGGTGGAGATGGCGGTTATTAGATATATCGCCGGAGACCTAGGGCGAGAAGGAGGTGATGGTGGCGGAGATAGCGGTGGTGATGGTGGGTGGCGGCGGTGGCCTTCTCCGGCGAGAAGGAGGTGAGCAGTGGTTCGGTGTGAAGAGGGGAGAGAGTACCTTCACCGTTGGTTTGAATGGACTATGTGAGAAGTTTATCTTCTTCATTGGACCATGCTCCCCTGTGTAAACCCACCTTTGAGCTACTGACCTTGCGTACAGATTTGGGAGAGTTTTAGAGAAATTTTTGGAAGGATTTTCTTCCCTGTTCTTGGACCTCGATGAACACCAAACTAGGATTCATTATTTTTTGATTTTCAAACCTGAGAATCAAGTGCTTTGGATGAACACCAAGTATGTTTTATGATCACCAGCATCAAATTACAGAGATTAACTCTTATTATTATTATATAATTATTTAAAATATAAAAAAAATAAGGAAAAGGGTATAAAAGTCATTTTCATGGCACCTAACGGACCAACATTAACGGAAGTTAGAGAAAGGATTGTTATTGCACCAACTTAGCCAAAATAAGGACATAAATTGTACTTTCGATCTTTAAAGGACTGAATCTGTATTTTCGGGATAGTTTAGAGACGAATTTTGCAATTAACTCTTTTTAAAAGAAATTAACTGTACTAATAACATCTATCTTAAATATTGTTGTACTCCGTATCATATAAAAAAAGATATTAATATTATATTATTATTTGAGTATTTAAGGATTAAAGATTGTAGCATCACTTAAATATTTTTCTCATATTTTATATTTTTCTACATTTATTATTTTGTTGGTGACTAGTTCAACAATATGACTTGCTGATAGCAATAAGTTTCATGAAACAAATATCCAGCAATTCGTTTTCCTGTATTGTTTATGGCGTGTTAACTATGATTAAAAAGCATATGAGTATTAACCAATTATATTCCGCCATGTCATCTAATGTAGCCTTTGACTATTTCTGTAGTCAATTGATTCATCGAAATTTGCCCTAAATTCCTAAATTACGATGAAAAGTTGAAAACCGTAAATATGGAATCGATCAACTAACCTTTGCCATTGCAGTGATTCGTTGTGAGCTTATAGTCGGAGCATAAACACCTGAACCCCATCGTATCGCGGCCGTGGACACACCGCCCGCCGGAATCTTCGCACTCATGGCAAACCTCCGTTGTCCGCCAGTTTAGCTCGAATCCTCTGTTCAAAGCTCTTCCAAAATCATACGTAATATTGTTATAATCTTCCCTGAACACCGTCGTCACCACTTCTTGATCACATGAGTAATTACTCCAATCTGTTTCCTCCGTTTCGGGACTCGTGATCTGAACACACGACCTTTCGCCTTCGTTGTATCGGAAGCACGGTATTTCAGTAGCATTACTAGGACATTCATTGCAATTGAAGTAAAAACTTAGATTAACGGAATAATCCGAGAAATTAAAAGGCAAGGTTTCCAAGTTAATGTTATGTTTCACCCTCGGGCAGAAGTTGGGGTCGAGGCGAGGGCCGGTGACGACTGGAGAAACATCATAGTCGATGAGAACGATACTTCTTGAATCATAGCTTATGTTCTTCACATAGTAAAGATCTCTGCCAAGCTGAATGATTGGACGTGGCGGTCGATGATCGGTGGAGCAATTGATTCCGAAGCCTTCGTATCCACAGTAGGTGGCGGATTCGCTATCAATCTTCCAAAAGGGATAGCTAATATTGAGGCCACTGCAATTGTATGGAGGGCAATTGAGATTATTCGGATTATTGTTCGATTGCGCACCTGCCATGGCAACTATGAAGATGAAGAAGGTGAGGAGGGGAAGGGGGTAGTGGAGGTCAGACATGGTGTTGGAAATGTTATTTGAAACCCCAAAGATAGAGTCCAACACTATATATATTGTATATTTTTAGCAAAACTTCTACGACTTTCCGTTATTAAAGAGTTGTTAAGACTTAACACCTTTATATTTTATGGGGTTGGCTAAATATACAATCCTTATTTGCTAAAAAACAACCCTTCATAATTAGATTTAATTTAATTCTAATTATAACTATTGTTTTAAATATGATAATTAATACAATTATACTTTCTAGATTTCTTCTCTATAATTGGATTCCTTTTTCCATAAATGTAATAAATATTTTTATAATAATTCCATAAATATAGTAAACATTTTTATTATATTTAAATAAATTTTTTCAAGCATCAAAAAACATAATTGATTAATATAAATGCAAAACATGAAAATATTAAAATAATAAAATCATTGTAAGTATTATATCTTTGATTGGTAAAAAATGGTGAAGTCGCATTAGAGATATTATTGTCATCACTCAACATATGTTATATCAACACTATAAAATAAGATAAACAATAATTACTTATATAAAATAATAAAACCTAAACTATAAAAAAGTGAAACTTTCTAGAACAACTTTCTTGATTACATATTATTTTTTAAATACTTTTTAAAAAAAAAGTTTTGTTCTTTTTTTAAAAATAAAATAAAATAAAAAATATGTATTTAATTAAATAATTTGCAAAATAAAAACTTAGGTAGAAAAAAAATAAAAAATAAAATTACTACATAAATATACACCACCAACCCCCCTCTTTCTCTACCTTCCAACTTCCCATGTCACCAAAACCCTAACTCTGCCCCCTCCACAACGCCACCATCACTGGCCACCCCTCTCTCCGGCGACTCACTCCTACGACACTCTCTCACTGGCGTCTCTCTCTGTTGAAAGAGTGTCGTAGGAGTGAGTCGCCAGAGAGAGGGGTGGCGGCTGTGGAGGGGGGAGAGTTAGGGTTTTAGTGAAGTGGGAAAGGTAGAAAGAGGGGGTTGGTGGTGTATATTCATGTAGTAGTTTTATTTATTTTTTTCTACCTAAGTTTTTATTTTGTAAATTCTTTAATTAAATATATATTTTTTATTTGTTTTTATTTTTAAAAAAAGAACAAAGCATTTTTTTTAAAGTATTTAAAAAATAATATGTAATCAAAAAAAGTTGTTCTAAAAAGTTTTACTTTTTTATAGTTTAGTTTTTATTATTTTTATATAAGTAATTATTGTTTATCTTATTTTTTAGTGTTGATATAAAATATGTCGAGTGATGGCAATAATATCTCTAATGCGACTTCACCATTTTTTACCATTCGGGTTTAATACTTACAATGGTTATAATATTTTCATGTTTTGTATTTATATTAATCAATTATGTTTTTCAATGCTTGAAAAAGTTTATTTAATTATTATAAAAATGTTTACTACATTTATGGAATTATTATAAAAATGTTTATTACATTTATGGAAAAAGGAATCCATATATAGAGAAGAAATCTAGAAAGTATAATTGTATTAATTATCATATTTAAAACAATAGTTATAACTGGAATTAAATTAAATCTAATTATGGAATGTTGTTTTTTTAGCAAATAAGGGTTGTATATTTAGCACCACCCATATTTTATAAAGTTTGAGGGTTCATATCATGTTATAAACACACTTGTATAATAGATGATTATATATGTTTGTCGTTTAAAAAAAATCTATTATACTTTAACTAACATAAAAAAACAAAAGCTGCTTTTTTAACATGCATTTTATTATATATGGTTTAGTTTACTAAAAAATATATAATTCGTTGTATTTTCCTATTTTGTGTATCACACTTCAAAATTTCTATTAAGTATATCAAAATTTTAATTTATTGCTAGTGTGTATTAACTTTATATTATATAAGATATTGTTAGATAATAACTTTAAAATCAATTTAAAATTATTGTAAATAACTTTAAATTTATAAAATACTTTAATATTTTTCTCTCTATCCATACAAGATGAGTTCTTCTAAACTCACTATCTTAGACTCTTTCTTGTCTTTTTCTTAATATGGGATGAGTTGTTACACATTCAATTTGATTAGCCTCTTTGGCAATTATGATCTTTTCTATGTAGGTCGGAGTTTTTAAAGTTTTCATCAAGCCAAGTTAATGTTAAAACTATTCCAAACTAAAATAAACGATTATAAGACTGTCCGTATTTGATCTACAGGAGAGGCGTGTGATTGTAATTGATGTTTAGGTATACCATCTTTCCGACCATTTAACCTGTAAGCGAGACCCACATCCGATTCTTTAACTTGTAGTCTCTCTTCTTTCTCTCTCTCTTTTTGTTCTCTCTATGTCTTTCCTCTCGCTACCTTTTTTAAGTTTTTTTTAAGAAGTATTAGGAGGGATGGATTGGGGCTTCGGGTTGGAAGATGGATGAAAGGAGAAGATGATATGACGTTGATCTAGTAAGAGGGATGCAAGAATAGCTTTTTTGGGTTAAGTTTCAATTCAAAATCAATTGGATAAGAGGAGTATCTCATGATCCTTATTAAGGATATTACAAGTTTATTTATACCGATATGTGACATTACTTAACATGCCACTCACATGTGGTGTTTTTTTTTACGTCTAACACGTGGATACTTATGGGTTATATGAAATCCGTGTAGCCTTTGACCAACTACGAGTAAATCTTGTTCTGATACATTTTTTAGGTTCGAACTCATAACCAATTAACTATATGGAGAGTAATCCATGATCCTTATCAAAGACATTACAAAGTTCTTTTTTGTCTAGTATAAGACATTACTTAACATAAAGTGTTGTGAAAACGAATGCTAATGATCTAAACAGATTATTACGTATTTTCATATAAATAAATATAATAGCATTTCATATATGAGTATAGATCAATGCACTAAAGGTGTTTGTTAAAATTCAAAAATTTCTAAATATACATATTCTTGTTTCAGAATTGTGTTCAATAAAGTCTATATAAAAATATAGTCCTGAAATTTTAATAGTCAATAACATGTGATTCAGTATACAATCACATGTAATTGTAAAAGCATCACATGTAAATTACGAAAATGTCATTCCGCCCAAAATTTAAAATTCCATCTGGACCATTGATTGGGCTGATTTAAAGGCTAAAATTAGTTCTTTAGGATATGAATTCAGTATGGACTATATTGAACACCTCTCTCTTGTTTCATATTAATATTAATATATTCTTCAAAGTTTTGATGTGATATTCTAGGGATGTAAAAGAAGCGAGCCGAGCCGAACTTTACACTAATTGAGTCAGACTCTTTTAAAAGTGCAGAACTCGAGCTCGTGATTTTGAAGTTTGAGCTCGGCTCGTGAAGTGTTTTACGAAGTTCGTGAGAAGCTCGTTAAAGCTCTTTTTTTTATTTTTAAAAAAATAGTTTAAATAAGTTAGTAATAAATAAAAAACAATTAGAACTTTAAATTATTTTTTTAATTTTTTTTCATATTTAATGATATAAAAACAATTTAAATTTTAAAGTTTAAACCTTTTCATATTTAATGATATAATAATATATAATACAATTATATAATTAATAAATAAAAAGTAAAAAATAAATATTATGTCAAAGCTCTTTTAAGCTCGCGAGCTTAAACGAGCCTAGTATACAGGACTCGGGCTCGAGCTCGTTTAATAAATAAGCTTTAATCTAGGCTCAAGCTCGAGCTCCAGCTCATTTAGGCTCAGCTCGTTTCGAGCTATTAACGATCCAACTCGAATAACTCGGCTAATTTACATCCCTAGATATGCTCATAATAAACATGCCGTTCACTTAACAAAAGTTAAAAATAAAAAAAAAATACAAAAAAAAAAAAGAAAGAATGCACCCCTTATACTCTGAAGCTTATATTAAGAGCTAATTAATTTAGAGTATATTTGGACCTAGAGAAATAAATTTTTTTAAAGAAATTACTATTTTTTTTTTCTTAATATGATTTTTTTTCAACTAAAATAGTCATTCATGTATAGAAGATTTATATATCACTAAATTATAACACAGCTACACATATAATAAAATCAAATCTATCTTTTTCCCTAAATCGTTTCTACATGTCATCTATTAAAATATCAACACTCACTCTATATTTTGTGTTATTTAAATAAATACCTATATATGACATATACTAAGTAAGTAAAATTATAATTAAAAAATGATGGAGGGTAGTTCCTGGAAACTGATTGTGAGTGGACTTAAATTAAGTTGTATAAAATGAAAGGAATCTTGAAGTTGAAAAGTATGATAACAATGACGCGGTTTGTTTATTGACTACGTCAACTTGGTACTATCCCTTCCCATGCTAATTAACCCAATCTTATCAAATTTCAAAAGTTATACGCACGTAAAGTAAAGACCACGGTATGAGCAAATTAGTCTACCAACCAAAAAGATTTGTAGAATAGTGTTATCTGATGTAATGAAATGGTATCTTTTTTAAAAGATTATATATTTAAGTCCCGTTATAAATATGAAGTAGATTTATGAATTTATTTAGTGAGGATGTGTGTTTGTCGTTCATATATAAAAAATCTATCTAATTAGTAAATATTATATATATTCTCGTACTATTATTATTTTACATTCTTTAATCAACTTTATTTTCATGTAAATAATATAGTTTACTTTATTCTCGTAATAATAATTTAAAAGTATAACTTACTTATTAAAATATGTGTTATAATACGTAATGTAACATGTAATAGCATATTAAAGTATGTATAATGACACATTCTTGAAAACTGGTTATATAATTTACAAGAACATAAAATCAACCGTATACGATCGAAATTAAAAAAAGTTCGTCACTCTCTCTAGCTAAATGGGGACTTGTAAACACACATTTGAAGAATATAAATCATTGATGTTATCAATCATGTAAACGTTTGTTCCCATCTATAACAATGTAAGTAGATATGCCAACTTGCTTAGAAATATCACCGGAATTGGAATGTAGAAAAACTTACAAGACCATATGTCCACTTGGTTGTAAACGGACTAAAAATCCATTGTGGGCCACTTTCCACTCTTTGGTTTTTCTATATTTTATTTCAAATAATAACTTACTAAGTATTACTATCTTACTCACATTTAGTTTATATTGAACACATATTATGATATTATATCATTTCAAAGCTTTCATAAATGAAAATCTAAAGCCGTTAAGAGTTTTATTATGTATATATGTATAACACAAATGCATATATTTCTTTGCATCAAAGTTAGTGGAAAAACACATTTTGCACTAAATTTTTCAACAAAAACAACCTCTGATAACTTTATAAGGTAATTTTGATAAAGTTGTATAGTCTAAATAATTAGTATTTCTATGAACTAAGCTGTAAATAAAATTGTCTATTTTGTAAATTTGAATTATATTATGAGTCAAAGACGAAGTACATATGTTAATATATATCAAACTTTGCTTAAGATAACATTACATACAACAAAATTTAATTTATTTGAAAAATATAACATACTTATTAAATGTTATATCCCACAGGTTGCAACAAATTGCCACTGCAGCAGGTTTGAAAGTTGTCGCAGTTGGGTCGAAGGAGTGCGTGTGTGACCGAAAATGAGGGTTTTCTATGCACGATGTTTGTGTATGATTGGTAGTGGTTACGACTTATAAAGGTTGTTGGAGTTTCTTTGAGGTTAAATAGAGTTTGTTTGTGGGTCATTAGAGTAGGTTACTGGTCAAAGATAGGTGATAGTTGTGGTTTAAGGTATAGGCTTGTCTGGGAAAAAAACCAAAACAGAAGGTAACAAAACGAGTCGATTAATCGGTTATAGGGTATTAGTTTTCGTTTATACAGTTTACCCTGTGGTTGATTTTTGATTCGAGTATCGGATTACAAGATTTAAGTAGGGTGAAAAAGATTAGGAAAGAGTCGAAATCAAAGCCTATAAAAGTTGCTCCCGATCGGAAGAAACCTCACGTTGCTTTGCTTCGATCGATTTGTCCACAATTGAAAAAGAAGGCCTTCTAGTCTTCACACAGTCCATTTCATTGGTTTATGGTCCATTTTTAAAACCTAAAATTCTAGTCTTCTACCTTTTTTATTGGACTTTGTCATATAAGTATTTCAGTGTAATGAAATCTATAAATAATTGGTGGAGTTTAAATTCATTTTTACATAAGTTAGGAGGTGTTGAGTGCATAATTAAATAAAATAAACTAGCTTAATACGTTATGTATAAACACGAGGATTATTAATGTAAATAGTATTAATGGTGTGAAACCTTTAACATATAATAAATTCATACATAGATAACTAATCAATGAACATTTATGAAAATCAGAAGATAAATAAAGAAAATTTATATACTCACAGATTTGAGATTTACGTTAGCGTATTTTTTTTCATTCATTAGCTATTGTAGTAAATTAAGGGGGATGATTAGTGGGAAAAGATTTCAAAATTAATTGGAAGCCATTTGTGAAATAAAGGGTCCTAATTGGTAAAACATATATATTTCAAATATAATTTAATGATTTCTTAAGTCTTTTATTTTGATATATATATATATATATATATATATATATATATATATATATATATATATATATATATATATATATATATATATATATATATATATATATATATATATAGGGGAGGGTTCCATTAAGAACCGATTTTAGTGCGAGAACCGCAAGAACCAATCTTAGCCGTTGATTATAAGTGGAATTCATGGATGGAGGGCGTGAGAGGATCAAGTGTAGCAGGGTGTATATGAGAAATTCATGGGTGGACAATAACATTGAAAGAGGGAGAGTTGGACGGCTCAGATTGGTTCTCGCGGTTCTTGCATTAAAAATGGTTCTCAATGGAACTTCTTCCTATATATATAGGGGAGGATTTATTCGATAACCGTTGTTAGCGCGAGAACCGCGAGAACCAATCTCAGTCGTTCCTTGGATATGGGAAGATCATGGATGGAGAGCGTGGAGGGATAGAGTGTGGCAGGGTGCATGCGAGGAATTCATAGGTAGGCAATGCCATTGAAGTAGGAGGAATTGAACGGCTCAGATTGGTTCTCACGCTAACAACGGTTCTCACATGAACTTCTCTCTCTCTCTCTCTCTCTATATATATATATATATATATATATATATAGAGAGAGAGAGAGAGAGAGAGAGAGAGAGAGAGAGAAGTTCATTTGAGAACCGTTGTTAGCGCGAGAACCGTGAGAACCAATCTGAGCCGTTCAATTCCTCCTACTTCAATGACATTGACCAAAAAGACTGGGGTCAAGGGAGCTGTACTTCCAACTAATTGCCTTGAATTCTAGATAGATTCATAGATACGTTTTTACATTAGTTCCTCTGGATTTTGAACTTTTTTCACCATCTATAAACACAGTCTAGATTTTAAAATTGATTCTTGTAAGATTATCCCATATTTTAATTTTATTGTAACCCAGTTATAGAGATAATATATCAATTTTAAAAGTGAATTACACAATCTTAGGAAAAATTCAAATGGATTTAATTCCAGAAACCAACCTGTTTTTATATAATTTACCAGTAGTTTGATAGATTCATTGGTGATTGCCTGATTGGCTTATGGGCCTGCCATGATGAGCCCATGTAGATACTGTTTGGTCCTTTATCAATATATCATGACAAACGATAATGAAAAGTGTACAGTAAAAATATGGTTTATACATATGAATATATGATGATAGCTATAGGATTCTAAATAAATGTTCTCTTTGTCTTTCTTCATTTGCCTCTCTGCTGCCGATTTCCTTGAACTCGGTTGTTTGTTGCTGTCTTCCTCCCAACCCACTTGATATGATGACTTTCTCTTTTACCATTTCGTCATACTCTAAGACACTCTGAAAAAAAATAGATTAGTTTCATTCAATGTTTTCTTGCGATGTGTTGTGCCTCTTACCATCGCCCCTCCCATCGTTGGTGTTACTTTATCTCTCTCCATAAGAGCATGGGGTGTACATGTGCTTGGGTATCCCATGCTTCGGGCCACATCAGCGTCACATGACTCATGCTTCAGCCATGCTTAAACCTCGTATTACTCATGTTCCGCACGCTTCAAAAATATTTTATTAAAAAAATACTATATATCCTCTCTCCTCTTTTCTCTCTCATCTCTCTATTCTCTCTCCATCAAGATTCAAGTGCCGAGAATAGATGCTTTGCTTCAGTACCACCATGTGGGGGGTGGTGTTCTATGCAATACCACATGACAAATCAGCATGCCGCAATATACACCATATACTCTAAAGTTGTAAGAAAATTAAGTTGATTGCACATAATAATAAGTTTAGACAAATTTGTTTATATTTTAATACAGGTTTATGATAAAAAAAAATTAAGTTTTCTATACGTTACAAAAATTGATTTTATTTTGATGCATTACCTGTCACATCTATATTGAATTTTACATTTTTAGTACATTTTATATAACTTTTTTACGTATTTTATGTTACCAGATTCAACATAACTATTACGTAATATAGAATAAGTCGGTATTAAAGTTTGATTATGATGTTTTTTTTTAGGTTGAAGTTCCAAGTCTCGTGTAACTATTTGTAAATCAGGATGCGTTCGCTTAAAAAAAAACCAAAATTGGAAAATTAATTAACCAAAGGTTGACACCCTTGACTATACAATAACAAATTGTTTCACATACATATCTCATTCCATTAGTTTTCTTTTGTCTTTTTTCCCTTTTTTACTATAATGACAACAATTGTCTACATTTGATTTAGTTTATACACTTTCCTACATGATAAACAAATGTCAACAATGTTCCTGCTTAATTTCAACAGGATAAACACATTCTAAAAGAATAACCTTTTGTTTCAAAGAATTGAGCTAAAGCTCTCGATAGGATCAGATTCTTCGAGCATTGATGCTGCTTGAAAGCTGTCAATGGCATCAGATAGTCGTCCGTCGAGCTTATGAACATATCCCAAGTGAAGCCACGCCATACGGTTCGTGGGTTCAAGCCGTAGTGCATCTGAGAGCATGGTTCTAGCCACTGGTAACATTGGCAAACCTCGATCTGACATAATAGCCCCAATACTAATCTTTGAAGGTACATAACTTGACTCCACTAATAGAGAGTTAACATAGGTCGCCAAAGCTTCATCAATTTCCCCGCGTCTATGGTATATGGTTCCTAATAAAGTTACACAAAGAATTTAAGGGTATTGCTAGTTTTAGTGTTAACTGCATCAAGTTGTATCCAACTTTGATCAAATTGTAAGACGATCGTGCTACGATACTTTCATTCCCAAGTAACAAAACATTCAAAACTCTCTTTATATATGTAAAAGAAAGTTTTCAGGCCATTTGCTATATATTAAAGATTGTTTTGAAAGTTCATTACAGGTACCATACATGGAATTACAGTTCGTTCAAAATTAGATACATTTTGATGCAGTTAACTCTTAAAACGGATTGAAGACCTAAATGCGAAACAGATCCATATCTAAGCTTTAGTCAAAGAACAATGTTTGAGTACAGAAATGTTATCCTCACTTTAGTGTTTGAGATATTTTGATTTTTATTAGTTGACATACTTCTAATCTACGGTCTCTATTCAAGAAAAGGGGAGCACAAAGTCACAATATACTAGACTTGGAATATATAGAGTATTCCTATCTATTCCCATTCTAATACTGTTGAAGAAAATATAATTGTTAATTTGTCAACAGTGTTTTGTAGAAAATTCTTATTTCAGGCTTTGCTTAATTTGGGATAACTTATAATATAAGTAATGTACCTATTATGTTTAATACAACAAGGAAGTTATTTGAAATTGCTTATTCATATAGTTTATCTTATTGTTTATATATAACAAAAGGTGATTAGATGAGCATTTTATATTTTTTATTCTAAACAGTTTATTTCAAATAATAATAAGTAGATTAACAGTTTTAATAAACAATTTCAAACATTCTCTAATCAGTTCACATGTAGTACTATCAATCAATATACATACATATGGTTGTTCCATGCACATATGAACACTTTCAGTCATTCATTTTCTTGATTTAAATGTCCACAAGTGTATTTACTGTTTTTAGGATTTTAGAATGAACTTCATATCCTAAGAAACGAGAGTACATTATGTTGTCTCATTATAAATTATTAGCGCTACTTATTCAAAGTTAATAAACGTGTCGGAGAATTCCAAGAAAAATGGAGGTTTCTAATTCAACTTGTACCATATTAGAACTTTATCAAGAAACGTTTATGGATCTTGTGTGCATCCATCGTTGTCCTATGTTATAAGGAAATGACTATTTTATCCTTGGAACTCTTAAGATCCCAATTTTACTACTCTTTAGTAAAATCTCGAGCCTAACTAATCTTGTGCTTGAAAAAATGAATTTAAAGAAAATTCAAATGGACCAACTTGTTACAGAAAAAAAAAGAGATGAAAAATCAGTAAGTTCCCAATTGGGGTAGTGGCCAATAAAAGTAAATTTAATAGTGCTCAGTTTTAAGAATTCTAACACCTCAAAATATAGAGGTTATTTGAATTGATATGTATCTAACTTTACACCTTCATTGTATAAATTTTAGTTATGACACAATTATTGTGTGATTATTAATGGGTTTTAACTTTTAAGAGATTCATTAAGTTCACTTATAGTCATAGATGATCCTTTTGGTAGTTTGTATACTCCATGAAGGTAACAATATTTTTATAATAACTTATAATAGAGAGTGTCATGCCCTATCGCCATGAGAATGACGATGTCATGCCCACTAGGATTGGCTAGTTGTGGGGGTGTCATGGTGGGAGCGCCATGGCTATGACACGAGTTGATGGTTTTTTTCCTTTTGTCTTTCAACTAAGAAAAGAGTGTGTCCCAGACTGCTGTGTCATAGATGTCACGCCTACATGTAGTTAGTCATGGGATAGTAATGGGCCGGACGACCGGTCACACTGGTATGACATTCATGACTGTCACCATCATGAGTGCTATGTGACCACATATTATGCGTGTGCGTGGGGAGCTAATGATTCATGCAAAGGCATTGCGATCAATAACAGTGCACTTTTAGTTCATTTCTGGGATTTCTCTGGGCTCTAAAAGAATAACAAATATAAAAGAAAATTAAAGTATTAGATCTTACCCTCAGTATGCAGTGTCTCTGATGAGCACTCTATGATTGATCTAGCTTTTCCCAAGCATATCTCTGCATCTTTCCAACGTGCAAGACTGGAATATAGATTTGCTAGACCTTGCCAAACTTCATACTCATTTACTCTATCATCTTCAATCTACAATATTAAAGATATCATACATATAATACTAGATTTGCTATGAGAATATAAAAGAGAAAAAAGTCAAAAACAGAGGCGATAATTTTAACACATTAATGGATGATTCATGGCTGCAAACGAGTCAGGCTTTCTCAAGCAACTTGAGCTAGTTTGAGTCGAGTTCACGATAATAGTAAGCACAAATATGTAACAAGACGAGTTCACCAAGCTAGGCTCAAATTCTCATTGAGCTTGATGTGATATGTGTGTGTGTGTGTATAAAACTGAATTTGCAACGACTTATTATTTGATTTTATTATGTTCCTACTTTTCGAAAAACATTTGACTTAATGTCAACTTTTGTTAAAATTTTATACATATTGAAATGTAATTAACACATATACTTGAAATGAGTATCGTTATCAAAAGTTATTTTTACTTAACTATTCACACTTTTTAAGCCGAGCCAAGGCCTGCAACATGAAAGCTTGTCAAGCTACTAAACTAAACTCGAGCTTAGTCTAACAAAGTCAAGCCTCAAGCCCTATCAAGAGCTTAGATCGACTTGTTTGCAGCCCAATCCATGACTTCAAGTTATATTTCATCTCAACACACTTAAAGATAAATTAAAGAAAAATAGCTAAAATGATCAAAAGTCGCCTAAAGTATAGTTTCTTGAACCGAAAACCTCCCAGATTATTCCACCAAAAAATTTGAAATATTTTTTATACTAACTTTATAATCATTTACTGTAACTGCTATGTATAAAAGGTTCAAAAGAGTTGTGTTAAAAGCATTCCGGGGTAACAGAACTTGGCCCTTTTCAACCCTTATAAAGAAGCTACCTGTTTTAATCTGAACCTAGTTATGACCAACCCGCGCCCTTTATGGGTAAAGCTAACCTGGTGTGTAGCTTGAAGTGGACCATAAGATTTCTTTTGAGCTTGAATCAACGCGAGTAAAAGGCGATAAGTTTCAATTGCATCCAAATGTCGTGATTGTGCAATTCGTAGTTTCGCTTTCAATCTCAAAAGCGGTCCTTGATCCCATTTAGCAGTTTCATCTAATGCAGCATCAGTAACGACCTCCGCCTCTTGAAACCGTTGTTGAGCAGATAAAATCAAAGCAAGCAATCTCCAACCACGTAACATTGATCCACCAGTTACATCAATGTACTGTTTTGCTAACCGCAAAGCGTTATTTAAGTTCCTATGCATTGCATATTGTATGGAAAGTTCAAAAACAAGATCCGAGTTCTCGGGTTCCAAACCAATTGCTTCTTCTAACGACTTCAATGCTTCGGATTGCAGACGTGAACGCTCATAATCTGATGACGAAACACTCGCTTGTTTACCGTAACAAAGACCTAAAACTCTAAGACATACGCCTTTTAAATGTAGATTTTCGTTACTCTTTTTACAATTATCTACTGCCCTTTGAGCATACTCTATTCCTTCGGAAGCTAAAAGCCCATCTTCACTGCATATTTTTGCAGCTAAGAATAATGACGTTATATCATCTGGTTTTTCGTGTTTATGAAGTGATTTTTTCAATAAATCGAGTGCAGTTTTCTTCTCACGACAACAAAGGGCCAACATTCTCCAAAGCTCGACACGATGGATCACTCCAGGGGTTACCTCTTCGAGTTGTTTTGCTAAAACAGGTGTTTGGTTGCAAATTGATAAAGCATATGTGAGGTGTTGTACAACACTCGGATCCCACTTCGCTTTCCCGAGTGAGAATTTTCTCATGCAAATCATTAAGAGTAAAATAGCTTCTTCTAAGTTGTTTTTTGGTACGTATGTACCTTCAACATGTGTGGATGTCACGGGTGTTCCTGTTTCGACTCCACCATAAAGCAAAAACACTGCAAACTTATTTTGAATTCGTGCACAAGTGTCGTTATCGAGGTTCCATTGAGTGAGTAGGGCCCGTCGATAAGAAGAAACGGATTCTTGATAGCAACCGGCTTCCGCCCATAGTTGTGGGAGGAGCTCAACGGCTCGACTAATTGTTTCTTGTAATTTTGTATCTACAAAAGCATCAGGAATCCCTTGTGGGAATATCTTCTCTACTGCATCAAGCACTTTCTTACACTCCTCAGCAGCATCTTCATGTAACAGTTAAAGAAATCCATCGTTACTCTTACAGAGAGAAAATTTAGAGGGTGTTTCAAAATATATGTAAAAGTTGTTGATATTTGAAAAACTATCCAAATTTTAAAAACCATTACCAAAACAATTAAAAACATCTAATATTTGAAAACTGTGTTTTTAGGCAATATTAAAAACTGTTGCAACAGAAGTTTAGCCACAGCAGCAGTATAGGATTTACAGATTAAAGTTCCCAAAAAATAAATATAATCGATTGAAACATGTTGCTATTTTTTGCAATTCACGTTGAAAGAAGGAAAAAAGAATACAAATCCTCTTCATATCTTGAATATTATGCTTATGAAGTCATACCGTTTATCCTATTGAGTCTTTGAAGTGATTTGGTTTTCAGATATATGGCTTCAAGTACCAAATTAGCACCCTGTTGTGGGCCCGACAGGCCTGATTCAGAGCCTGAACGTGGTTTTCTGGAGATTTTTTCTGTCGAACACGATTGCAACCGTTGTATAGCAGCTTGAATATCAATACATTCAAATACTCGAAGAGCGGCTTCAACATTTCCTCTTTGATATTCCAGTCTTCCAAGAAGAGCTTGTGCTTCCTATGTATTATCACCAAAATGTAATTATTTAAACAGAAACTACTTATAGTTACACATGTATATTACATGAGCAATATGTAATCATGTGTTGAATCATGATCTCATAATTATAGGAAAAATGTGATAAAAAAGGTAATGTGCTTTTGTTAGTGGTATAGTAAGTATACTTTTTCGTCGAGTTTGGTAATTATACTGTCTTCATGTTCCAATTTGGTGATTTAACCACAAAATGGTTTAAATATGTCCCACATCAGGCCACATGTTATCTGCAACCGGTGATTTTGTGGTTAAAGTTACCAAATTAACACATCTACACAAAAATATGATTACCAAAATGGGACAAAAAGTATAAGCATGAAAATGTATACATTGTCATTTTATGACATTTGTCCTAATTTTTTATGCATAAATTCTTTTACTTTGGTGAAAAAACCAAAAGACTATAGAATCTAGGCTTTATTGACACAGAAAACGTAGATACTTTGAAGAAAGAAGACACAATGTCACTTTCCATCCACATAATATGCACAACAATATATTACTCTCTTGGGCGCTATGCAAATAAGCGTTTTGCTTAGAACATAGAAGTCAAAAGCCAATTTCTAATTACAAAATCTAATTTTTACTTCACATAATTAAAAAAAAAACCTAATAATGTTTCTTTTATCTTTATCGAGTTATTTGGCTGGTAAGGGAAAAAAGATGCTTTCATTGTTAGTAAAAAAAGAAATTATTATTGTTTATTTGAGGGGCTTTTTGGTAAAAAAATGTTAGACTTTCCAACAAATGTGATGGGATGTTGAAATCCTTTAGGTGAATGAATATGATAATTTTGAATTCCGTCCATTTTCCAATCAAACAGCACAAGGAATGGAATTCAAATTCCAATTCTATATTGGTATATTTCTACAAACTGTGCTTGCAGAGAACACTGATATAGCTTATGTAAAATCGACTGAAGTGTGTAGAATCTTTGTTAGAAAAACATATGCAAACAAGTGATTGGGTTTGTGATAGATGCATAAGAAGAAACTACAAAAAAAACTATGCATTTGTGTTTATAATTTTCAATCTTTATTAGCTTTGTTTGATATAAACTGGAGTAAGCATGAAGTATCAACATGCTACAAGTTTAGAAGCTAATCTGCAGAGTGACGAGAATATATCACTCTACACATAGAAGTACTAAAAAATATCAATGAGGACCAAAAGCTTGAAATCTGACGAGCAGAATTATTATCTTTTTTTCTTATATATAAAATCATGTAAAGGAATGGTATAGTAACTGTTCGCAAGATAACTATTAACTATTTTATTCTAATTGCATAAATCATTTTTTGCTTTGTCATACTTAGACTCTAAATGCCAAACAACTAGGTCTAGTTCCAAATAGGGAGTGGTCACTCACTCCCACCACTCCCCACCACACACTCACATCAGCATCGCATCCCACCACACAGCCCACGATGTGATCACTCACTGACATACCAAATTTGTGAACATATCTACCACACACCCACAAATCAATATGTTAAGAAAAAAAAAGAAACAAAAGGAAAACACCACCACGCAGACCCCCTTCCCCATGATCTTCATCACGCCACACACCCACCAGCCTACGATGGTGTGGGCACAATGCCATGGGGTGTGGTTGAAGCTCACCATGGCGTGGTTACCCCACTCTGTTCACCCTAAGTACATCAAATGCTATGATCAGAAAGTAACTTAAACCAGCCATTACAACAGATTCTTTCATTTTATTTATCTTCTCATTTAAGAGAACAATTTAAAAAATTTAGGTCAAACTAGGTTTATCTATTCCTTTAATGTTAATTTGAGTTCTCCCTTTCTCAAAAACTTTATGACTATAGAGAGCATTATTTCAATTTTACTAGTAGAACAACAGCTGAAATTCAAAAAATAACAATTGATTTAGCCAGTATATAAGTGACATATTTGGGGCCAAAATAAATAGCAAATTCGATTTAGGTTTTCAGAAATGAACTTTATCTTAAAGTACTGTTACATATAAATCAACATTACTCGGTCATTTTCTCATATCAAATACTAGTAGTCTAACATAATTCACACACTCACTTTGAAATAAGAGATCTAAAAAAGTGAAAGTTCTTTAGGAAGTGCAGGGATCCACCAAAAGTTCACAAAAACCATAACATTCTGTTGCATAAATCTGTATATGATCGAAATTTTTTACAAAAACACATTGTTTTCTATTTTGCTGCAAATCTAAACTTTTATTTTGTTCATTTTTATTGAAGTTGGCTGCAATTTTCCCAAATCATATTAACCCCATTTTTAGTTAATCAATCAATCAACTAATTCAAAACAGTAAACGGTATATGATTGAAATACAAACCTCGGCATTAAGAGATAAACCTTCACGCAAAGCAGATTCGGCTTCATCAATGTTACCAGCATCGAGCTTTGCTTCAACGACATCTGTTTGTACACAGCCGCCATTTGCGCATATTTTACGTTCCTGCCTTTCAACAAGCTGCTTAGATGATGATTCCCCCGACATTGCTCGTTGAAATAGGTTTATCTCAACATATCCATCAAATTATATATCCTGAAAATTGACGAAAATCCTTAGCTACAATGCTACATCGGAAATGATCAAGAAACAGAAAATCAACAGATATTATGGTACTAAATTGAAATGTAGCAAGAAAGAAAACCTCTGCATTGGCGTCGGATGATACGACAAAAAGAATGTCTGGTTTCAGGTAAAAAACGTTATTGAGATAAAGATGTGAAGAATTGTATAAAAAATTTAGATGGAAATGAAGATTCGTTGGGGAATTTTGAGGATCGAAAAGAATCCAGATCTATGAGATTTGACCTATGAATTTCTGTAATTTTGTTTGGGGAGGAAGAGGATTCCTTGTTGAAATGGACGTGGCAGAAAGTGGGTTAGAAGTTGTGGCGCCAAAGTCGGATTGGGTCAACCCGCTGACCCTTTTGCACTCCCTAATATATAATATCTAGTTAAGAGTTAATTACACATTTTTTCCGTATGATTTAGCAAATATCATACTTATGTTTTAAAAATTACAACCATTTCTATGATTTAAGTTTTGTTTCAATAATGTTTGCATCAAGAGGACGATCTGACACATAAGCCATGATGTGTCTTGGATTCCAAAAGCATACACCAAAACTACGTGTGTTTTTTAAGATGTATGTAGGTGTGCGTGCTTTTGTGGGTCAACAATATTGGGTGTGTTTTAAGATGTGTTTGTTGTTTTCTATTTGGGTATTTGTTTTTCATCTTTGAATATGTCTATGTTTTTACTCACGATGTATATGATTTTACTCATATTTGGTTTTGAAGATACTTGTTATTCTGTTTTTAGATATGTGTATGTTTTCTTATGTGTGGTGGTGGAGCCGGATTCAATGATTGATTATGGGAGTTAGGTTGGTGAGGGTAACCGCTTGTGTTTTTTATGAATGACGATGATGTATGGTTGGGATGATTATTTGATGAACTGATGATGATAGTGATAGTAGATGATCATACAATGAACATGGAGTCAATGGGGAGTTCTAAGAGATAATGGATAAGGGTGGGCGAAGATGTTGATGTGAAGATGACCAGAAATGGTGGTGGCTAGCCGGAGACACTCATCTGGTGGGTAGGGTTAGTTAAGTGTTTATAATCATTCACAAAAATGACAAAGTACCTAGCACCACCCATAGATAGAATTATTGATGATCCCATACATCATGAGAATGAACAATGTCAAAAGGATAACTAAAATTATCATCATTATTATTAAATGGTAAGGAATGGTGCTTCCCTAATTGGTAAGATGAACAAAATAAAGGTTCGTGTTTAACATGCCTTAACAATCCAGAATAAATAAGTAAGCAAAGTTTAGTAGAACACAAATAACCTAGTCTAGGATGCTATAAGGCAATAGAAGACGAGTTGGAAACAATTACAGATTTTTACATTTATAGGTAATCTGTTTGACAAATGAATACAAATTTCAGAAAGAAACATTTGAGATCTTACATTTAGTGGTGTGACTTCTACTCTATATGATAGTTTACTATGATTCATGTATTTTTGTAGGGGTTTTATGTGCAAGTCAGCTACACTATGTTGTCACAAATGATGACATAGGACATTCACACTTGTGAGTGCCGATAAAACGTGCAATTTAACAACCCTAATTCGAAGAGAATTTATTGAGGAACTGTTTTGCAAAAGTTATTATGAAACAAGTTTAAGTTGGTATAAAACTTACATAACCAACCAAGGTATTGTTGGACTACGTGGTGATATTTAAAAAAATGTTTAACGTAGCGGAAACTCAAAACGACCACCACATATCCTAAGAATATATATATAATGCACACAAATTAGCAACTAAATAAACTAGTCAAGAAAAGTTACCTTAACATATTATAAACCTTTGAGATAGAGGGCTTGGTATTCAATTCTTCCTTTGACATCGCGAGAACATTGAGCAATTCCGGGTGCTAGCCATATGAACTATAGAAATACACAAATTCTCACCCTCACTTTAGGTAGGTTTATCTTTTAGAAATCTGATTTAGAACACTGAAAACCGGACCCATAGTGTCCTATTTATACATATGAAGAGATATGATTGGATAAAATAGATTGAAATTCAAATCAGACTTATTCTGATTCAGACATGACCATATCAAGATCCACACGCCAGTGTCACTTAGAGGTGAAATGGTCTTGTCTCACCCATTTGGCCATTTTACTTTTGTGTTTTTTAGTAGATTGCGAATATTCTTACTGTGTGATGAGAATATCGTTGAAACACTAGCTGTTTTACTACTATGTTAATGTGCATTTTCCAACAAACTCACACTTATACATGACATGATGCAATCTTAGTAATCGAAGGCGTTTAACTTTTATATAAAAGTTTAAATAGTTTTATAATTATTTTAGATTTTTGATAATCTAAAAGTTAATTATTTATGGTTCTAGAGAGTTAACTAATATAATTTTTCTAATTATTATAAGGTAAATATGTTTTATTATTTTGTTGTTACTATTAAATAACGTCGAGTTGAAAACATAAATTTCAGGATCGTCTTAATAATTTTCATGTCAACCAATCTAACTAGTTTTGTATCATGTTTGGATTTGAGTTTAAACCGGATTTTATATCAAAAAAATTACTAGTTTTAATTTTGGTGTACTATTTGAACCTTTCATTCTCACATAGACACATAGTACATATATCAAATCAAACAATTACAATTACAATTTTTAATATATATCATATATTCACATTCACATATATCAAATCAAACAATTATAATTTTTAATATATATATATATCATATATTCACAATCACATTACTCTATATATCAATCCAGGAAGTAAATGGGCTATTTTCTCGCGAGAAATTAAGGATGGGTTTAAGAAATTTGTCAATATTTCGTGATATAATAAACTGCGATATTTGGAAATATTCTCGAGAATTTAAAATGAGAATTGAGATTTGACAGAGCTAGAGAGATGGGCCACGTGGCATATGAGGAGGATATAATATATATAGTAATAAAAAACAAAGGAGATGCCACTTGAGGATGAAAAATTAGAGAGGAATAGAGAAAAAAAAAGAGATGAGTTATCTGAATTTGATCATTGTTGGCTAATTTTTTTTTAAAATAATATAAAAAAGCACCATGGTTATATTTGGAGAGCCGAATTTTTACTTTTATGAACTATTTAGAATGATAACTAATTTTATGAGCTTATTTAATCATTCTTTCTAATTTTAATATAAGGTAATTAACTTATAGTTTATGAGAGAATATGACCGATTATGTTTAATCAAAATACAAGAGGATCTTAACATTTTAATAGATGATGGAAGCTAATTCAAATTGTTTTTCATATTTGGACACATCCATTTATTTGATTCTCTTGGTGTAGATTTTTATCATTTCTCCCCCTCGCATTGCGAGGGGCAAATGGTTACTTGTTCAAATCAAACAATTCAAATTATAAAAAAAATTCAAAAATAATCAACCTTTAAATTATATATTGCAACGCCACGTCGTACCAGATCTTGATATCATCGGAACAGGCAACGATATTTCCAGAGATGAATTGTTACATTTAGAGTAACGTACAAGCACTTAAAGCATCATAAAATCAATATTAACCTGGAAAAAACAATGCCGCTGACATAGGATACTGCTTTTACTTGATAACCGGAAGCCTAATAAAGCCCCAATCCGTGCTCATGTGTCGGAATTCATTATTATTATTAAAAAATAAAAACCCAAAATTTAATTACCAACAGACCCGTTAGTCTTTAGTTCTGCTGAAACGATGCCGTTTACTCTCCGAAACACGTACCATAAATTCGAGACTAGCCGTTAGAGAAATAATTTCAAAACCCGTTTGTTCACCTCCCCCAACTCACAAGCCGTACACAGAAATTCTAAACACACAGTCTCTCTCTCCTCTCTCTCTCTCTCTCTCTCTCTCTCTCTCTCTCTCTCTCTCTCGTTTCTGAAGTCGAAGATCTGATTGAGGTTTTTGGTGAGTGAATCTAAATTCTTCATCTGTTAGTGTTTAATTTCAGATGATTTCTTCTGTTTGTTGTAAATTTGGTAAGTTTCCGTCTAGGGTTTCAATTAGAATTTACTTGATTCTAAATTTGACAACTGTAGCGGGTTTCTATTTCGTAGATAGATTGATTAACATAGAGAATCACTGGTTTTTTTCCTCATCCGTGTTAAAATCCGAAAAATCAGTTAAAATGTTGTGAAATCCAATAGCGGTGATTTGAAGATTTTGGGAACAATCTCTGCTACTTTTTTTTCTCTTAATAGTTGTTGTTAACTTGTTATCAGCTACTATCTTACGGTGGATTTATATGGCTTATGCCTGTTATGTATTTTTATTTAATTTTGTGATCCTGTTTTTTAATATTCTCTTTGTGGTCAACTGAGATAGCCGGTAACAGCATAGACGAAATTGAAGAATTGATTTGAAATCAAAAAATTGGTAGTGACAAAAAAAATCAGAATATCAGTTTGGAAAGAATGCCACTTTGCATATTTGAAAAGTTAGTATTCAATCTGTTACTATTTTAAAAGGTTCTGTTTTTGTTACTAGCAGCTGTTTCACCTTGGATTTAGTTGAATGGCACATGCTGTTACTTCAATTTTTATTCTATTTTATTTTATATGTATATATAATCAACAAAAATTCCAACAAGATGCACACTTTTATAAGGCATGGTTTACTAGAAAGTCAAAATTGTGGTGATGCTTTGTTTTGCAAAACATATTGAACTAATATTTGTAAGAATCAAAATTTACATCTTTAGAAATGTTTTTTGGCATTTAATATACATCTTTAGGAAATGTATTTAGCAAGTGTTTTGAACAAGTTAAAGTTGTTCTACTTCAACAATTGCAAGGTATACATTGATATGACACGCCTATATAGATATATATTGTGATATCATAGCATGAAACTGGCGTTATACATAACCAAACTTTATTACCTCAAAACAGGTTTTCTCAACCATCCTAAATTCGTTCTTTGACATCATGTTGGTCCCAAATTTTTAACTAAATGTCATTTTATAATTGCCAAACAGATACGCAAGATGACTGCAAAGAACATTCCTGGTACACCAGCAACAAAAATCGAAAGAACACCTATATCAACACCTGGGGGTTCAAGAATACGTGAAGAGAAAATTGTTGTAACAGTACGATTGAGACCATTAAACAAAAGGGAACAATTGGCTAAAGATAGTGTATCATGGGAATGTATTGATGATCATTCAATTGTATATAAACCCCTTCCTCATGAACGCGTAGCTCAGCCATCTTTCTTTACATTTGGTATGCTTCCAATGCTGTTTTCAAGCTTACTTTTTTATTATTATTATCATATAGTTTTAGTTTATGGTCTGTAGCGAGCAACTGTAATCATTTCCTGTTCTCGCAGATAAAGTGTTTGGCCCTGCAGCAATCACAGAAAGTGTTTACGAGGAAGGAGTGAAGACTGTAGCTTTATCTGCTCTTATGGGCATCAATGGTAACTGCCATATTTTATAATATATAAGTTATTATTATAATTTGGAAATTGGGGAAATAATTTTGCTAAATACCATTTGATGTAATTAAATTTGCATTGACCCGTCTATTTACTTGTCATTGAGATTTTTATACCTGTTTTATTTATTTCATCTGCCTTGTTTTGCAGCAACCATATTTGCATATGGTCAAACAAGCAGTGGGAAAACTTATACCATGCAAGGAATTACAGAAAAAGCTGTTAAGGATATTTACGAGCACATAGTGCATGTAAGTTCTTTTGTTATTAACTTATTATAAGAAAATTATTCATCATAGTCAAATAAAGTAACTTAAAAGACTGTTATTTGGCATAATTACAGACCCCAGAAAGAGAATTTAGAATAAAAATATCAGGACTGGAAATCTACAATGAAAATGTAAGGGATTTGCTGAATTCTGAATCTGGACGCAATCTAAAGCTTCGTGATGATCCAGAGGTAATTTATATTTATTTAAAATAATATCTTTTGATCAATAACACCTATTTAGGTCTTAATATTGTTCTAAACACAGAAAGGAACAGTAGTTGAGAAGTTAGTGGAGGAAACAGCAAGGGATGATCACCATTTACGAAATTTGATCAGCATTTGTGAAGGTAAGGGTTCTGAATATATTGTTATAATTCATTAGTTGAATCTCGCATGTACGTGTCTGAATCTTGCTTATAATTTTTTTTCTTTGGCATGATTTGCAGCACAAAGACAAGTTGGTGAAACTGCTTTGAACGATACTAGTTCCCGATCACACCAGATAATAAGACTTGTAAGCATATGAAATTTATTGAAAAACATTGTTGAATTTTAATTTGTACGAGAAAAAATTATTGATTCTTTGTATGAACAACTCAGACGATTGAAAGCACACTTCGCGAGACATCAGACTGCGTGAGATCTTTTGTTTCAAGCCTGGTATACTTTTACACTCACTTTAAAACCTACACACATACACAGAGAGACACTAAACAACTGTAACCGTGAACTGTTCATTTTTTATGCAGAACTTTGTAGATTTGGCTGGAAGTGAAAGAGCATCACAGACACATGCAGATGGCGCAAGGCTCAGGGAAGGCTGCCATATTAACCTCAGCTTAATGACTTTGACAACGGTGATTAGGAAGCTGAGGTTAGTAAATGTGCAGAATTTTCTTTATCTTAGTTATTGAAATTTAAAGTGTCACTTTTGTCATTGTGTTTGGTTTCACTGCTCATTTATCAGAATTTCCATAGAATTTGTGTAGACACTTTCTTGTTGCAGGTTGTTGCAAATGATTTTTAATTCTAATGAAGTATCATTCTAAATTGGAGTATGCTTCGAAGAAATTAATCAAATATAAAGGTGGCAAAATGGGCCTGTTAACATTTTGTATAAATCAATTTAGAAAGTCTTGGGTGGTTTTCAACCCATATGTTCCTTTTTTATTTATGTTTTTTAACATGACCAAAACCAAAGATTGCAACCTCTAGTCCTGATGGACCTGTTTAAAGTAAATAAGTGAAATTGTCATAGAGCCACTTCTAGTCCTACATGTTCAAAGCACTTTCTGAATTTTTTTTTTTTTTTTTTTTTTTTTTTTTTTTGCGGTTATTTTAAATGTAATCTCATAGAGTAAATTTTCTTTGCAGTGTTGGAAAGCGAAGTGGTCATATACCATACAGGGATTCAAAGCTCACTCGCATATTACAACATTCTTTAGGTGGCAATGCCCGTACTGCAATCATATGCACTTTGAGCCCGGCATCAAGCCATGTAGAACAGTCTAGAAATACTCTATTTTTTGCTACACGAGCGAAGGAAGTAACAAATAATGCCCAAGTTAACATGGTACATATATTATTATTTCCACCAATTGTCCTTATCACCTTCTCATGCTCTTAGATTTCCAACTACAATGTACGAGTTTGAAACAGGGTGGACGTGGTTGACCGAACACCTGTTCCACAAAATTAATAATTCCAAATTTTTTAGAAACAAGTAGTGTGTCACAAAATAAATAATGTGTTAAAACAGGCAAATAAGGTAACGGGATGGAATCGGCACTTTCTTTCTATATGGACTGGGTTGGATTGCATGAAAATGGGCAAAATGGGCAAATCAAGTCCTGGGTCAAAACTAGGCTGTCTTGTTTGGTAATTATAGATTTTCTTGTAAAATAAATTAGTGTTGGGTTGCCCGGCACCTTGTTTGTATGGTTTGTGACGGCTGAGTTGGGTTGGATTGGGTTTCTAAATAGTTAGCTGTTGGCTTGAATGGGCTGGGCTGGGTTGACTGGAAACTTTTTTATATAAATATTTTAAATTTTTTACAAGTAACGTGTGTCAAATATGATTACAAATATTACATTATCCCCGTACTAATTAAAATACACTTATGATCTGTTTGACCCATTTTCAGTTTAGCTATTTCTTTTTCTTTGACCTGCTGGAAAATAAAACGGTGCCTGTATGCTAATGGTGTTGCTTTTAATGGTGGAAACTGTGATTAGGTTGTTTCGGACAAACAATTGGTTAAGCATTTGCAGAAGGAAGTTTCTAGACTCGAAGCTGAATTACGAACTCCCGACCCTTTAAATGAGAAAGATTATAAAATTCGTCAGGTAATCTATGAGTATGAGATATATACCACTTTTTTTATTTGTTTTTAGCTCAATTGACATTCTAATATTCTGCTTCTATCATTTTAGATGGAAATGGAAATTGAGGAACTAAAGAAGCAAAGAGATCTTGCACAAACAGAGGCCGAAGAGCTACGCCGTAAACTTCAAGAACCAAAGGTATTTTTGATGTGTCAAATGAATTAGGAATCTCTCAAAAAGTATGTTTTAGTGTAGGAAATTCTCCAAAATATGTTTTAAACGGGTCAACTCAATCATACAGGAGATCGACCCACAAGAATCTCGAGCTCCATTAGCTAAAAAATGTCTCTCATTCTCGGGAACATTACCATCAGTAATTGAAGGCAAGGAACCAACACATTTTGAGAGAACAAGAAACACAACGATGAGACAAAGTATGAGGCAATCATCAACTGTACCTTTCACATTAATGCATGAAATTCGGAAACTTGAACACCTTCAAGAACAGCTTGGTGATGAAGCAAATCGAGCATTGGAAGTACTGCAAAAAGAAGTCGCTTGTCACCGACAAGGGAACCAAGATGCAGCCGAAACCATCGCTAAATTACAAGCCGAGATACGAGACATGTGTGCAGTTCGAACCACACGAACAGAAGTCAACGTAGACCATATAGTCCCGGTCAACAAAAGTGTTGGTGCAAATCTTAAAGACGAAATTACCCGACTTCATTCACAAGGAAGTAACATTGCAAACCTTGAAGAACAATTGGAAAATGTTCAGAAATCTATTGATAAACTCATCATGTCACTTCCAACTAATAATGATCAACAAGTCAAAAGTCAATCAAAGAAGAAGAAATCACCATTGACCTCGAGTAATGCGGTCAACAAACCTAACTTTATTCGATCACCGTGCTCCCCTATGTCATCTGCTCGGGAGATCGAAAACCGAGCTCCTGAAGAAGAGGAAGAAGAAGCTGAGAAAGAGACTCCAAAAGGTGAGGAATCAAAGGAGAATACGCCACATAGGCGGTCGAGTTCTGTAAATATGAGAAAAATGCAAAAAATGTTTCAAAATGCTGCTGAAGAGAATGTAAGAAGCATTAGAACATATGTTACTGAGCTTAAAGAACGTGTTGCCAAGCTGCAATACCAAAAACAGCTACTTGTTTGTCAGGTATAACATATCTCTCGACTGTCAACTTTTATAATTATTTCATGACTAATAAGCGTGCCATATTATTATTATTATTATCTTGAGCAATATGACAGACAACACTTTCATCGACTTGAATCAGTTTCTCCTGTTTGACCCATGTCCTTTTTACCTCGGTTTTTATTTTTTGACTCAACTTGTTTTGTGTACATAGGTTCTTGAGCTGGAAGCTAATGAGCAAGCAGGATATGATCTTGAAGCCGATGAAAACAACGCTGTTATACCTGAGATATCCCCGGTTCCTTGGCATATAACATTTAAGGAACAAAGACAGAAGATAATCGAGCTTTGGGATGCTTGTTTTGTATCGATTATTCATAGAACTCAATTTTATATGCTGTTTAAAGGAGATCCAGCTGATGAAATCTACATGGAAGTCGAGCTTCGGAGACTCAATTGGCTAGAACAACATTTAGCTGAACATGGTAATGCAACACCGGCCCGTGGTGCAGAAGAACCTACAATCTCCATATCATCAAGGTTATCAATCTTTTCCCATAATAAAACCATCATCATCATATTAAGTACTTAGGTTTTCTTTATAATTGGCTGAAAATTATATTAACCATCTTGCAACCTATCACCCAACCCACCAAGCTACATAGAACCAAAGTTAACATTAAGATTGCGCTTGTGCAGCCTTAGATCATTGAAGCGCGAAAGGGAGTTTTTAGCAAAAAGATTAACAACACGTTTAACAACTGAAGAGAGAGAACTTTTGTACAGAAAATGGGATGTACCTCTGGAAGGAAAACAACGCAGGATTCAATTCATAAGCAAACTATGGACAAATCCTCATGATTCTGCACATGTACAAGAAAGTGCAGAAATCGTTGCTAAGCTCGTTGGTTTTCGCGAAGGTGGAAACTTATCGAAAGAAATGTTCGAGCTCAATTTCGTGCTTCCATCTGATGATAGACCTTGGATTATGGGATGGAATCCAATTTCAAATCTTCTGAACTTGTGAGATCAAACAAAAGGTCTATTTATTTTTTTATTATTTTGCAAGAATAACAGTTCATTTTTTGCTAATATTTTATTTATGATGTATATGATGAATCTTTGGAGTCTCCCTTCATGTTAATTATTCTTGTTCTTCCTTCCATTGTTGCTCACTGATGAGCATGATTTAAGGCCATGAATAGGCATCTTTCAATTCCAAATAAACTCTTCATTTAACATTCAGAAGTTAGTAGTAAGAGATGCACAATCTTTCAATTCCAAATAAACTCTTCATTTAACATTCAGAAGTTAGTAGTAAGAGATGCACAAAATCGGTCTTGGACCACTGCCGGTCCGGTCCTCAGTGGACCAGTCCTCGCGTAAGACCATTCGGTTTTTGAGCGGTCCGGTCTTTTTTCGGTCCAGATCCATCCGGTTTTCATTCGGATATCTTTCGGTTTGGTTTTGAATTTGAAGTTTCGGTTAAAATTTCCGGTTTTTGGTTTCCTTTTCGAATTTTTTTGACAACTTAAAAAGTTGAGAGAATAATATAAAGAGAATATGTAAGAAGAAGTTTTGTGTAAAGAAAAAAGGAGAGGTAGTGAGGAATTTCCGGTTTGGACTCTTGGACCGGTTCGGTCCGGACCGACTCTCGGACCGGTTCTTGACGGTCTTCCGGTCCGGTCCGGTCCAGACCGAGGAGTAACATGACGGTCCTGGACCGGTTCAGGACCGGTCCGGTCTTGGCGGTCTTTGTCGGACCGGTAGGATTAGTCCTATTTGTTCACCTCGTCTCACTTTAAATTGGTTTTGGATCTTATTTTATCTCAAAGAGGTCAAATGGGCTGAAAGCTACTCACGACGCGATGCAACTAAAATCTAAAATTTCTTTCTGACACATATATTTATAGGATCGGCCCAATCCAGTCCGACCCATCATAAGTTCATAACCCGTCTAGACCGAGCTAAAAATATTTGGTTTTCACCATAATTCATACACCACATAATATGTTTATATCATAAACCGTCAAATCGGTAACACTATATATATTATTACAAGCTACAAGAAACCAACAAGCTTCATAAGGAAGTGAAGGTCACATTATTACATTATTATATAAGTTTCTTCTGTCGATTGATTTGACTAACATTTTGGGGTAGAGATCTTGCAAATCTTGGCAACTTTCTTGGCATTAGGAGAAGTAACATAATTTCTGAGACTTGGGTTCTTGATGTACTTGCAAAGGCATGGCTTCTGCTGTTTTAACTTGGTGCAACATAGTTTCGATGGCGGTGATGATGATGAGAGGGCGGTTGCACATGGTGCTAGTTGTGTCGGGTTACAAGTTACCGCCATCGAGACGTGTGAACGGGCTAAGATGAGTATGAGTAGTGCTGCAAATGCTGCAAGGTTTGATGTTGCACCCATGATTCACTCAATTTGGATCCTGTTTGTATTGTTTAAGGTAGAGAAGCAAAGAAAAAAGACTTGGGGTTTTGTTGCATTTTGTGTAGGTCTCACTTGCTTATATTTATAAGGGGCGTATGAACAATAACGTGTGGTCTCGTTTACACTTGGTTTTTTTATAGCATTTTGTTATTTTTATTTTATTTTTTACATCATAATTCATTATAGTTTTAAATGATGAAACTACAAGTTCAATGATTTCTGATGTATAAAAAATGTATGTATTTAATTATAAAACGAAATACTTATAATATATGTTATGATTTTATATCATTTATCTTTTTATAACATCTAATTTCGTAGGTTGCGGGTTCCAGCTTAAAACAAATTAACAATTAAGGTCCCGTTTGTTTAACCAAAATGAGAAGGAATGAAATGGAAAGAAATCAAATTCCGTTACATATTGTGTTTGGCAACATTATTTGAAAATGAATTATATTCTTTGAAGTATTTATATCCTTTCAGGTAAAGGAATGTCATTATATAACTAACATGGATGGAATTAAAATTATTTTTATTCCTTTACATTACGGTAAAATTAACGGGACCTTAGTGGAGGAACCAGGAAAGTTATTAAGTACGTTATAGAGTCAAACTCGTCAGTTATGTGTGTCGTTTTTTGCACCTAAAACATGGGTAGGTGTGTTACATGAAATGTTTGTGGTCGTTTGGTCAACATCGAGTGAATGTGACTCGGATTGTAAGTTTATGCGGTCCAACTCAAACCTACTTTATAACAAGTATAGTAACTCATGCTCAAATCCTTATTAAGTACATTATAAACTTATACTCTCATATGATATAACAAAATACTTAAAAGACCTATATGTTGTTTTGTTCAAAGACCACTTAAATACAAAATAAAGTTATAGATTTTCCAAAAAACACGTGGCAGATATAATTCCTAGTAACTAAGCGCATAAAACGTTGAAAAGCATTACGGATGGAAGCTGTGTGCATGGTGTGGAGACACGATGAATTCCACTTGAAGCTGTTCTTGTAAACTTTTTTTAGTGCTTGTAATGATTGACTCACCGTTGAATCACAAGTCACAACTAACATAATTTATGACAAATGTCAAAAAGGTGGTATTTAGTTTGCTTATTTATTCTACTTTATTATTAAATTTATCAATAAATTTAATGTTTAATATATGTAATAGAAAATTTTAAAATCTAATATATATAATAACAAAATATGATAAGTTAGATGGAGACGCAGGAACGACAAGGTGTTTTTATCCATCTCTCATGGAACGGAATAGCTGTTATTCAGTCAAATTCAAGCTCTCTCACTTTTTTGAATAACAGAGATCGGTTGACTACAATTTTAAGTTTGAATGAGTTGATTGGTGTTGTAATCCTCTTTCTTGTTTTTAACTCTTGTTCTTATATTGTACCTTTTCCATCTAGCAACTTGCTAGTTGGCTTTTAATGAAATATCTTGCCTTGCCGTTCAAAATAAATAAATAAAACATGATAAGTTAGATATATTATATTGACCGAAACTCTTTTTTATTTAATCATTTTGATGTTTCAGTTCTATTAGTTCTACTTTGAGTAATACAATAAGGATGATGAAAAAAATTATATATCACAACCTATTTTGTTACTGATTAGGGGTGTAATCGAGCCGAGACAACTCGTGATCGACTCAAAAAATATTCGAGATCGACTCGTTGTTACCGAGTCGAGCTCGAGCTCGAGCTCGAGCTACTCGAGTAGTAAGCCGAGTCGAGTTCGAGCTTCATCATACTCAGCTCGCTAGGCTCGCGAGCCTAATCGAGTATTTATAAAAAGACTTTTTTACCCTTAATAAATATAAGTATTACATATTTACCTATTGTATATAAAACCAAAAAACCCTAAATCCCTAATCAGATGGTACGCCTCCAGCCTCCTTCCTTCGTTCCTCGGTTCCTCCTTCCAGGAGTAAACGATTTCACATAATCGAGTAAACGGTGGTTGTCGTGGTTCCAGGTTTCTTCCACGGTTCTTCCTATTCCACTTTCCACCGCCAATCACACGCACCTTCACCGGAGATTTGAGGTATGCAGTTTTCTTGATTCCATTAATCCATTTATTCGACATTTTGACCACAGTTTTTTGATTCACATTCGATTTTCGAATATGAGGTAACAGATAAATACATTTTCCTTCTACTATTTTAGTTGACTTTTTCTTCCACCATTTTCACCTTCGATTGTCAATTTGCCACTCGGGAGTCAGGACTAGTCGATTGCTTTGTTCCTTGTTCGAATACCAACTACCAAGGCGATTTTGAGGTAAGTAACATTGACTCTAATATAATCTCTGTTTATACTTGACAATAGACACTCTCGACAGTCGAAGTGTAGAATTATTTTGTATCTGTTATGGGATAAAGTAACTATTTTATCGATTGTTTTGTGACTCAGTGTTGTATAGCTTTTAACTGCAATTGAGGTAACTATTTTGTGACTCACTGTTGTTTAAATGTTTCTGAATTGAGCAGTGTGTTGCAGCATTGATATGTTAAATGGAACAACAAGATCAGTTGAGGTAATTAACTTTGACTCTAATAAAATCGCTGTTGTTTAATTGTTTCTGATTGTTTCTGACTCAATGATCAACTTAAATGCTTGTTTAATACCTGCTTATATGCAAAGCTACTGTAGGTCTTCTTAACCCTCTACAGAACATAGAAAAGTCTTCAAGAATGTAATCAAATAACAGCAGGCATGTCATATTGTCATCATTATGCTATTGTTACAAAACTTAAAACTCTTAATCAGAAAGAAACTGTCATAGTACCTATAAAGGGTAGTAACAATCACAGATGTTTGCTTTTGTTCAACAATGCTTTTTCAACCATACATGAAAATATAGAGTTACTTAATATTTATGTAGATACAGAATGCCTTTTTACCATCTTTAATCCGTTAATTAATTAATATATATGTAGATATAGAATTCTTGAATCTTATTGCTGGTTTCCTACCTTCATATGCTACAAAATGTAAACTGATTTCATGTGGTCATGTTTGATTTTTTATCATTAAGGACAAACTTGAATATATAGAGCTAAGATATATGATTGTGTGTATGTTGTAGAATCTGTTTTTTTATTTAGTATCCTTTGCTGAATGTTTTCATTTGTGTGGTTATTTATTTTGGTTATTCATTTCTATTTTATTTCATGTTTTTACAGGTGTTTGCCGAGTTGTTTGGTGTTGTTGCTTTCCGGTTCAAGATGAGAAGATTAAAACACATAACATGCTTAATGGAATATGTATTTTAGAGTGTTGTTCAAGACTTAATGTTGTTGTTTCTATTTTTTTCACTCAAGTTGTATTTTATACTTTCGGTAACGTTTTTTGGAGACATAAATTCTGTTTCTATTGCTATATTTTACCAGAATATATAGATTATTATGTGCAAAGTGAAGCCTGTTAATTAATTTTAAAAAATTAAAAAAAGTCCGAGTCGAGTCGAGTCGAGCTCGAGTATGTCGAGTACTTCATCGAGCTCGAGCTCGAGCCTAAAATGTAAAGCTCGGTCGAGCTCGAGTCGAGTTTCGCCGAGTATTAGATTGCGAGTCGAGTTCGAGCTTGCCAGTACTAGGCTCGGCTCGGTTACACCCCTATTACTAATTTTAAGTAGTAAAAAAATTCGCACAATCTGCTTTTTGTAATTTACAAGATTTGTTATTTTGTATATAAAAATTGCAATAAGTTATTTTTGTCAATTAATTACACTGCAGAAATTAGATGGGAAGAAAGTAAAATTATCAAAACGGAAGAGTGAAAAAATAGGTGATTATTTAAGGACAACAAACACAATTTAAACCGATCGCCCACTGGTCATTATAAATTTGAATATGCAATAACTCAAAATATTATCACTAACTCCCATGTCGTCTAGTATCGATCTTACCCGAATCCTGTCAAAGTGCAACCGCACACGGAATTTGAGATTCTCTTTGATAGCAAGTTGCACTATGTGGTTTCTTTCCCTTCTACTTCCACTCTAAGGCCGTGAGTAGGGATGATAACAGGGTCGGGAGTGTCGTGGATCACTCTTTCTATCCCTATCTTTGTTCCCCACCCCCGGTCTGCATCCCTGACGAGATTTTGACTTACATTCCCATTCTCATCCCCCATCAGCTTTCGGGGATCCCCGCGGGGAATTGGAGATTTTCTTCAACTACAAAATCGATTTTTCTAAATAGATATACATGAGAACTTTTATACAAAACTAGAATTACAACTCTAACTTAACCCTTCAACCGGTTCATATCAAAATGTAATTAGTTAAATATTCTAATAGTTTCGTTAGATATGCAACGTTCTTGATTAAAGACATAATATATTTACTAATTCGTTCTATAATACATATAACATTATAGATCAAATAGCTAATTTCTTTAACATGTATATCCATGAAAGACGCTTATAATATTTTCATTGATGATTCCACAAAAACTATATCAGTAATTTCATCATATTAGTTTTTTCGTTCTCTATGTATTATAAATCGGATGAAACAATCATGTATTTTCAAACAAAAAACAATCTTATTAATATGCATATTAATGTAAATAAAGTTAGTTTCGACACAAGTGCATATTTATATGAGAAATTTGACTTTAAAAAATTATATATAGGTATATATATATATATATGTGTGTGTGTGTGTGTGTGTGTGTGTGTGTGTGTGTGTGTGTGTGTGTGTGTGTGTGTGTGTTTGTGTGCGGGTGCGGGTGCGGGTCAATCTATGAGAGGTGATCATGAGCGACCGACAATAATACTTGAGGCGGTGGCATCTCATGGTCTATGGATTTGGCATGCATTTTCGGAGTTTCCGGTTCCAACAACGACATCAATGTTCTCAATCAGTCGCCTTTATTGAACGACGTGTACGAAGACAAAGCACTCGAGTGTCCATTTGAGATTGATAGAGCGACTTACAAAGACGGATATTATTTTACCGATAGTATATAGAAGAATTTGGATCAAAAATTTAAACCGCAAAGGGGTGTGAGGCAAGGGGATCCTTGCCGATAGTATAAAAAATTTCAATTCTAGTAAATGGATCACCCACGAAAAAGTTTAAACCGCAAAGGGGTGTGAGGCAAGGGGATCCCATAGCCCCTTATTTGTTCCTAATCGTGGCTGAAGGGATGCATGTGATGCTTAACCAGGCAATGGAGTCAGGGGTGTTTGAAGAGGTCCTCGTGGGTAAGGATAAAGTAAGGATCTCACATCTACATTACGCAGACGATACGATCATCATTGGTAAGTGGAGCGAAAGTAATGTGAGGGCCATATCAGCTTTGCTAAAATGTTGGGAAAAAGCGGCTGGACTGAAAGTCAATTGGAAAAAAAGTTCAATAATAGGAATTGGGGTGGATGACCAAGAAAAAAGAAGAATGGCTGAGATGGCAGGCTGCAAAGCAGGGGAACAAGTGTTCGAATACTTGGGTTTCCCGTTGGGGGCAAATATGAAAAAACAACAAAGTTGGTCAAAAGTAATTCAGAAAATGGAAGGGTCGTTATCATCGTGGAAACGAAAATGTTTATCATTTGGTGGCAGATGGACACTCATAAAATTGGTACTCTCAAGCTTGCCAGTATACTTCCTTTCTATGTTCCGTGCTCCAACATGTATCCTTTCTAGATTAGATAGAATTCGTAATCAGTTCTTTTGGGGGTCGGGTATAGAAAATTGTCACAATAGGAAAATACAGTGGGTTAACTGGGAGCGGGTGGTGATTGGGAGAAAATGGGGAGGCTTGGGTTTGGGAAGTTAAAACACTTTTAACTTAAGCTTATTATTTAAATGGTGGTGGAAAATACGTAACGAACCGGATGCGTTTTGGGTACAAGTGATTACAAGCATTTACGGGTTGGGGGGTGGTTTTCTTAAGGGTGGAAAGTTAAAACAAAAGGGGGTGTGGGCTGACATAATTAATTCTCAAAAAGAGCTCCATAAATTTGGGTTGGAATTAGATCAAATGTATAAAATTAAAATTGGTGATGGGAAAATTGTTAGTTTTTGGAAGGATATTTGGACAGGAAACAATTGCCTTGTTGTATTGTTTCCGAGGCTCTACAACAGATTGGGAGATGACTGTAGATGGAGATCGATTGATCGGGAGGGTGGCAGAAGAGCTCAGGAATCTAAATCAACAGCTGGATCAGATCGAGATACAACATTCAAAGAAAGATGTATGGTCTTGGATTGGAGAGGAGAATGGCAGCTACTGGGTTAAAAAAATGAGATACCCAAAAATCAACTCCAATATATTGCTGCAAGGCCGGGGTGTAGAAACGTTTTGGTCCAAATTGATACCCAAAAAGGTATATATTTTTGCATGGAGAGTAGACCTTCAAAGGCTACCGGTTCTATCCAAACTTGCAGATAAAGGGATCGATCTACCAACCAATCTTTGCCCTGCGTGCTTTAGCGAAATAGAATCAGTTAATCATGCAATTTTTGAGTGTCACAATCGCAAATGCATTTGGAATTTCATTCAAAAGTGGTGGGGACTTTTGCCAACTGCTGCTCAATCGTTTACACAGCTACAAAATTGCGCACAAAGCCTATCAAAACGGAACCAGGATCTATGGGCTGGAGTAATACGAATCACAGCATACTACATATGGAAACAAAGAAATGACGTATTGTTTAGAAACGCGAAGCCGGATGAAGACATCACATTTAACATACAACTCATGGCATTCCAATGGATAAAAGCTAGATCGGATTCAAGCACCAGTTTCAATTGGGAATCGTGGCTAGCGTGGCCTTCAATGCAGTGAGAGTGATATATTCTACTTAGTTGTGAGGATGCACAATTATATAGATGTTAATTAAAATGATAAATACCTTAACTAAGGGTATTTAGTGTGTTAACATCTTTCCGATCGATTGTACCTGATACTATGTTTGTGTAATTATTGTTGATATAATACAAAATGCTTTAAAAAAAATAAGTATATAGAAGGATACAAAATTTTCCTTCATATATATAATGTGTCCCCTGTTACGATTTTGATGTAATATGACTTAGGAAATTGCACTTTGTGAGAAAATAAAAGAGTACAATTAAACACGGTATGTATAATAACATCTTTGAATTATATAAAGTTATATTTTATTGTGAAAAAAAATGATATAAGCTATATATCATTGATCTACTTTCAAGACTTGTGTTCATGAATTAAGTAGGATATATAATTAGCTTGTCTCTATTACTAATAAACACAAAATTAAGGACGTTGATGTAAACCTAACTTCTACGTACTTTTACATACTACTATTCGATCACAATACAACTTCTAGCTAGCTAATAACATCTACGTATAAACCTAGCTTACGTACAATAATAATGCATGTCTCCTTAAATCAACTTTAACCACAACCATATATTTGCTACCTTACACATCATAACTTATCTATCAACTCTAATCTATCTTTTTCCTATACAATGTATAGGGAGTATCGTCTAATTAATCAAATCAACGTCGTTTTACATATGTACGAAGCTAATTAATTTGTAGCACTGCAGTGCATTCATTTATTGGCCGGCCGGGTCATAACCGAGATATTAGTTGGCTATAGGAGCTTTCTTTTTCTATAAATTCATGCAAAATGTCTACCCAAAGACACAAATTAAGATCTCTCTCTATCTGCATTTTCCAAGCAACATAAAAATGAGATCAGCAACACATATTGCGGTGTTCGCTTTAGCGATTTTAGCGATCTTTTTGGCCGGATCGAAGGTGGCCACGGCGGTGACATGCAACGTTAGCGAGCTTTCTACTTGTCTTCCAGCTTTTACAACGTCAGCACCACCATCGTCTTCCTGCTGCGCAAAGTTAAAACAGCAGCAACCATGCCTGTGCCAGTACATAAAGAATCCAAGCTTAAAGCAGTATATAACTTCTCCTAATGCCAAGAAGGTTTCCAGCAGTTGCGGGGTTCCAATTCCAAAGTGCTAAGATCGATCGATCGATCGACTACTCTATGAAACTTATACAGACCATCCGAAGTTAGATATATATATATATATATATGTAATGGAGAGTACTACTCCTGATGCACCATGTACACGTATATATTGTACTATATATATGCTGTTTGATATATATCTTCCTTCATGTGAAGATGCTTAATTTAGCATCCAGTGAAGAAAGCTACAATTAAGTTGGGTCTAGCTTATGATTAATATTCAGGGTGGTCTTGTACTAGTATTTTAATTCAATAAAACTTTGCATCTTGATCTATCACTAGTAGCTAGCTCGCTAGACTCGAACATATAGAAACCGGATTTAAATTAAAGGCCGATATATAAATTAAGAATAAATATAAAAACTTTATGTGGTCAAAAGGGTTTTCTTATTTATAGCCACACACGTAGTAGTACTACTACTAGGTGGCTCATGGGTTTAATTATATATACTGGACTAGCTAGCTAGACAAGATTTGGTAATTAATGACGTGGGCAAAATAAATTTTAATTTCTCACGTATAACTCAGTACGTATAAGTTAACATGACACATGATGGACATGTTGTACGTCATGGTGTAAAAATGTCAATGTTCACTACTAGAATTGAAAATACTTGGAAATTCTGAGACCAATAATTCTCTTGAAAAATTTTAGAAAATTTTCTATGTATTTATATATTTTATCGGTATGGAGAAGGTTCATTTATGGGTAGATAATGATATTGAAGGAGATAGAATTGGACGGTTTAGATTGGTTATCGCTGTTCTCGCACTAAGAATTATTTTCAAATTAACTTCTTCCTTATAAGTATTATAGTTTATCTAACTTTATCAAGTTAAATTTGATCGGTGTTTATTTTATATATGAATGATTTCTTTTTTAAACTGAAAGTACATTTTTAAGTGTTACAATAAAAATAAGAATTGTTGCTTTTTTCGAAAATTGATGTTTAGCTAGGGGTTAATTTTCAACATATTTGCGAGCTCAGGTATTCTTGAAAATCACTTGAAAACTTGTCATCGGAAACCTCTTTTAAATATGTCTCAAAATTTTATTAGGAAATTGTTCTCGGAAATCTCTGAAAAATGTTCTAAGAAATACATTGGAAATCCCATGAAAAAGCTAGTTTGTCCACGGAATTCCCTCGATAATATATCCTCGAAAATTCCTTGGAACTGTTTTCTAATAAAGATTTTTACTATAGCAGATTTTCGAGAGAATCTATCCTCGAAAACACCGTATTTACTTGTAGTGGTAGATTTACCAACAATGTCTAGCCAGTTTGAAAATTATCGGAAAAGAGGTTATACTTAAATCTAGTCAATAAAACATTAAGTCAAAGTTGAAATTAGCGGTTAATCATTTAATTATGGTACTTGAGCGTGGATATGTCAAGTTTAGAATTTTATATTTTATGCATCAAACTTTTATTTTGTGGCTTTTGACTATTGTATATAGTTTGTATATATAAAATAAAGAAAGTGATGTATAAGTTTAGTATATAAAATAGAATGTTTATTACACATATTATCAACAAAATAATTGTTTGAGCATATATTAGAAAATATTTAGATTCAATACATAAAATAGCAAACGTGACAAATTAAATATATTTAAATAAACTAAATCAAGTTGATAATTATAATTGGTTTAAATGGAGCCAAATTGCAAAGTATCGATTATTACTACTCATATGTTACTATTATTTTGTTTGATGTATCCTAGTAAATTATGGGTTGAAACAACCACTAAATTATGGGAGTAAGTATTCAATTCAAAATGTTTTTCGATTAAAATTATTATTATTATTTAAGTTGATTTAAAGTAGTATATTGTAATATTTATAAGCACCGGCTAACACATTGCCTAAGCAGCTAAGCTCATGCATGTTTCCTTCCTATCCGCAAAGACTATTAGCTAATCTATATGACAAGTTTCATTTTATCTGCCCACTTTAGTGATCAACATTTTTTCCTTCTTATATTATCAACTAAAATGTTTTCGCTCTTATATTTATAATAAATGATTCAAGATAAAGGGTATAAAGGAATCTAATTAGTTGGAGAGTTTATGAAACTTTGTCTCATATGAATAGATAAAGGAAGTTTGAAGAACTTTACATATTCGAAGTTATAAGCTACTAATAAATTTCTAATGACTTTAAGTTGATTTTGAAGTTATTAGTCTAGATTATGGCTTTGAACTGTGGAATGTTACAATAACTGAAGTTTAGAAGTCTCTTCTAACGTGTCAAAATCAATGTTGTATTCCTTCACTTCGGCTTATCACATATCTTCTAGTATAAATAAAAGAATAATTGAGAACATCTTTGTTGTACAATCATACCCGTTAATTTAACAAATCACTTAATTATATTGTAACAGCCCAAACCCCGTAGCACGATATTGTCTGTTTTGCCCCACTGGCTTACGGTTTTGTTTCTGGTGTGGAACTCCACCCAAAAGGCCTCATGCTAGGAGAGGTGTTCACACCCTTTATAAGGCATGTTTCGTTCCCCTCTCCAACCGATGTGGGACGGATGGATTGTCATCCGTCCAATATCGGTTGGAGAGGGGAACGAAACATGCCTTATAAAGGGTGTGGACACCTCTTCTAGCATGAGGCCTTTTGGGTGGAGTGTTCCACACCAGAAACAAAACCGTGAGCCAGTAGGGCAAAGCGGACAATATCGTGCTACGGGATTTGGACTGTTACATATATAATCTTGATCATCCATTTACTTAGAACTGAAGAATCAATTTTGACTTCTAAAGATCAAACTAATACAAACTTTTTTTTTGAATTAATTATAATAAGTTAATTGTATTAATATATTGACTTATTATATTAAAATGTTGTGTGATATTTTAATAAGTTATAAAAGGCTAAACAAAATATGGCTTCGTACATTTTTTAAATTATTAATGTTTAAATTTATTCTATATATTTTATAGTAATACAGATTTTGTTAAATTATGTCTTATAGAATGTATTATAAAGTTATTTTTAAATTTTAAAAATCTATTATATAGTTAATTAAACTTTTAATTATATTTTATAAGATATTAAACATTTTAAATATTAATGATTATAAATATATTTTGGTGTTATTATATTCTTAAACATTAAAATACCGTTTTTATCCACCCTGATTAAAAATAGGGTATTTACGCTTTATAATATTTCAAAATATAATATTTAATCAGATTATTTGTAACACCCTGGAAATGGGCCTAGCAGTGTAGAGTTGTACTTTGTGCTTTAGAGCTTGTACAGTGACTTTAAGTGAAATTAATTAAGTGTTTGGTGTGACTAACGTGTCTCGTGTTAATTAATGTGATTATGTGAAAAGTGTCAAACGTGTCTAGAAGTGATGTCGTGTTATACGGTTTCGCGTAATGATTCCGTAGATATCCCCGTTAGGTAAAACGGGATGACGTGTGTCAAGTTGTAAGTTGGAAAGGGGAACAAAATACCCCGTTTGTGATATTTATCCACCTTATGGCGGTTCAAGTTATATTTGACTTCTTTTGAGTCAAACACCCACACACAAACATACGTACATGTTAAGAAAGCACGTACACACACTTTGCTCTCAAGTTTTTCAAAGAAATCAAGGCACAAATCTGTTGCAAAGGAGTTGTATAGCTGATTGAGTGATTCATTAGTTGCTTCTTCTTCTTGTTTGTAAGTATTCTCACTAAGAACCCTAGTTTTAGCTTTTGAAGGGATTACACCATTTTGATGGTGTAAATGGTGTTTTCTCGATTGTAAATTGGGGCAAATGTGTTTGTAAGTGTATGTGGGTGTTAAACAACGTGTACTTGTGGTTTAAACTCAGTTTTTGGATCGGTTGTGTGTCAAAATCGCGTATTTGCAGAGCTGTCGTGAAACAGGGACGAAGACCTGCTGTGCAGGTACTTCCTACGGGCGTAGGACCTATCCCCTACGGCCGTAGGAGACAGTTAAAGTCTACTGCAGCCGTAGGCAGGGTTTCTGCGGCCGTAGGATGTGTTTTTGTGTGGGTTACCGTCTACGGACGATGAAACAAGGACTACGGGTGTAGGTACGTAACCTACGGTCGTAGTTCACCAAAGAATAGCTACTACGGGTGTAGGAATAGGTTACTACGGGTGTAGGAATAGGTTCCTACGGCCGTAGTACATGATTCATTGGAAAGAAACTCTGCGGGCGTAGTGGGTTGACCCTACGGCCGTAGTAAGGTATTGTTATGTGTCCTAAGACCGTAGGACATGTACACTACGGCCGTAGTAAGCTGTTCAGTGTTGACAGCTTATGTAACTTGTGTTCTAACCTGTGTGTGTTACGTGTAAGTGATAACCAAGCCTGAACCTTATGTGTTAGGTGATTCGGACGATTCGGTGTGTTCTTGGGATTCTCGGATTCATATCTGCCTCTTGTGATATCGAGGTGAGTACCGGTTTCCCATAAGACTCAGTAAGTAGGGCTATTGTGTGCTGTGTGGTGTGCTATGTGATATAGTGATACAGTGTTATAAGTGATACCATGTGATATATATTGTGTTATGTGATACGCATGCGTACTGTGGACCCTATGGGTCAAATGTGGTTATGATCTCCTGTCCGGACAGACGCAGGATTTGAGGTCAGTCGCCGATGCGGCTGGGTCCCTTGAGTGTTATTCAGGGATTAGCGGTTCCCACGAGTGATTTTCTGGGGTAAAGGTTCTGCAGGCCGCCGTTCGTCGACAAAAACAGGGGGGTCTTGGTTTGTAACTAAGGCCTAATTGAGTCCATGTGGCTCCGCAACGTGCTCGGGGGGTTGCTCTTCGTTTCCCCTCCAGCATGGATTGGTGTTGCTGATTTTCTCAGTTGGATTCGTTGAGCGGGATTTGCAACCCCGCAAGATATGATCATGCTGACATGTTGGCACACCGCTATGTGATAACTTAGCATTGTGTGCTTTATTGTGACGTGATAGCATGCTTATTGGTGCTTATGTGATACTTGTACTCACTAGCTAGTGTAGCTAATGTTTCGTGATATTTCCCTTTTCACAGGTTAGTGATCAGATGGCCTGGCGAGGCGGGTTGCTGTGGGTAGTGTTATTGTATATATCTTTTGGAACACTTGTAGTTTAATAACTCTGATACTGTTTAACGATGGTCGGCGCGTAGTGGTAACACTGGCTTAATTTAGGTACTTGGCTTGATTCGTTGTTTGTGATTGCCAAGTTGATAAGAAATACTTAATATGTAATCAGTGGTTTAATTCCGCTGCAAACTTTTGGTGTAAATAAAGTTTTAATTTACTCTAATTTTAAGCTCGTGAAACCGGTGTTACAATTAGGTATCAGAGCCTTAGTTTGAGGGAATCGGGTACTTGTGAAAGTATTCGGTCTCAAACTCGGGCTTGACCATCGTTAAATGTTCCTAGAGGGGTAATTGGGGCTGAGTGTGAGCGTTATGTGTTTGTTGCTCAATGTGAACTAACTTGTGTGTTAGTAAATTGTGATTAAGTGTAATAAACGTGTTCGCCCCTTGTGTATAGAAAGTGAGTGAGTAGAATGTCTGAACGACGTGCTAACACTGAGGAAGCTTTGAAAGAGATGGAGGATGAAGCCTCACATCATCGTGCTGAAACCCAGGAGGAGTCTTCTTGGCGAGACACTCAGGGCTCGAGGCAGGGAAGAGATTCTGAGGCGTATATTTTGTTGCTTGAGGAGGAGCTTCGCTCGACTAGGGAGCTACTGAGGGAAGCTATTAAGGGCAAGCAACGTGAGCATGTTCTTACAAAAAGTTTAAGTCTTGCGGGCCGAAGGTGTATGAGGGTAGTGATAATCCCTCAGAGACTATCCGTTGGTTGCGCGAGACGGATCAAGTGTTTGAGTCCTGTGATTGTGAAGCTGAGAACCGTGTCAAGTATGCGGGTCGTATGTTAAAAGGCAAAGCTCTGGATTGGTGGGATACTGTGAAAGATACGCTGAGTAAAGAGGTAATCGCTACTCTGACATGGGAGCAGTTTGCCGAAAAAGTGAAGAGCAAGTACTGTACTGATTACGATCTTGAGAGGATGGAGAACGAGTTCAATGCTCTCCGTAAGGGAGACAAACCGTTGGAGGACCTTATCCATGCCTTTACTGATAAGGTAAGGTTTATACCACATCTTGTGACTGATGAGAGGGCAAAAATGCAGAAGTTTGTGAATATGCTGCCGCTAGAGGATCGAGCTCATGTGAGAGCTGCAGTTTCTTTGGATCGGGCGTTTGAGATATCCCGACAGATTGATGGTGATCGTCGCCAGTGCAAGGGTGATCAGACTGTGGAGGGCCAGAAGAGGAAGTTTCAGCAGTATTCAAAGGCTGGTACTTCAAAAGGGAAATCTGCTGCGGGTGGGAAAGTGGATTCGAGTAAGAAACTGAGGTTTGATAATCCTTGGTGTTCTTTGTGCCGTACTTACCATACTGGTGACTGCTTGAAGGCTACTACCAGATGTATGAGATGTGGTGAGAAGGGGCACGCAGCTACAGAGTGCTCGTTCAAAGAGAATGTTTGTTTTAAGTGTCAAAAGCCGGGGCACAGGATTACAGAGTGCCCTAAGAGACAGAGGGGTGATACGGGAGCTGGAGCTGGTGGGTCCTCTGCTCAACCTAAGAAAGATGGCGCTCCTCGCGCCAAGGGTCGGGCTTTTCAGATGACAACTGAAGAAGCCAAAGCTGCTGGAGACGTGATCACTGGTACTTTTCTTGTAAATTCTGTTCCAGCTTGTGTGTTATTTGATTCCGGAGCTACCCATTCTTTTGTATCTGTGGCTTTTCGTGATAAACTGCAATTGCCTATATCTGTGTTACCTGAGCCGATTAAAGTTGAAATTGCTAGTGGTAAGGTAGTTTCGGTTACGGATAGTGTTCCCTGTGTTAACCTTGACGTGGACGGGAATAGTTTCCCTATTTCTTTTCTTCTTATGCCAATTGCGGGCTTTGATGCGGTCGTTGGCATGGATTGGCTCAGTGGCCTGAACGCAAAGATTCTGTGTTCGAAAAAGATGGTGAAGATTCCTTTACCCGATGGGTCTTGTGCAGTAGCTCGAGGGGAACGTCGAGAGTCTGACATTCCTCTTATTTCTGTGTTGAAAGCTCAGAAATCGATTTCCAAAGGCTGCGAGTTTTATCTAGCTCACGTAATTGATGCAAAGCTAGAAAAGCAAGTGGTCAAAGATATTCCGGTAGTGTCAGATTATCCGGAGGTGTTTCCAGACGAATTGCCGGGTTTGCCGCCGGTAATAGATGTAGAGTATAAGATTGATATTGTTCCAGGGGCTACGCCTGTAGCTAAAGCTCCATACCGTCTTGCTCCTTCGGAGGTGCGAGAGATGATGACCCAATTACAGGAGTTACTTGACAAGGGCTTCATTCGTCCAAGTTCATCCCCGTGGGGAGCTCCTGTGCTATTTGTGAAGAAGAAGGATGGAACCATGCGTATGTGTATCGATTACCGGGAGCTGAATAAACGAACGGTAAAGAATAAATACCCTCTTCCACGTATTGATGATTTATTCGATCAATTGCAGGGAGCAACTTGCTTCTCTAAGATTGATCTTCGTTCTGGCTACCACCAGGTGCGGGTTAGTGAAGGTGATATTCCTAAAACTGCTTTCCGTACTCGATATGGCCACTATGAGTTCTTGGTTATGCCGTTCGGCTTAACCAACGCGCCTGCTGTGTTTATGGATATGATGAATCGGATTTGTCGTCCTTTCTTGGATAAATCCGTAATTGTGTTTATAGATGATATTCTTGTGTATTCCCGAAGTGAAGCCGAGCACGAGTTGCATTTACGGCAAGTTCTTGACACTCTCAAGCGAGAGAAACTTTATGCAAAGTTTTCAAAGTGTAAGTTCTGGCTTCGTGAAGTGCATTTCCTTGGTCATGTGATATGCAGGGATGGTGTTAAAGTGGATCCGGCGAAAGTCGATGCAGTGATGAACTGGGGAGTTCCCCGAACTCCTTCACAAGTTCGTAGTTTTCTCGGCCTAGCTGGATATTATAGGCGGTTTATCCGTGATTTTTCTAAACTTGCAGGTCCCTTGACTAAGCTTACTCGGAAAGACGTTGCTTTTGTGTGGTCGGAGGCGCAGGAACAAGCGTTTCAATCTCTGAAACGACTATTGTGTGAGGCTCCGATTCTTTCCTTGCCCGATGGGTCTGATGACTTCGTCGTTTATTGTGATGCTTCTTATTCGGGGCTTGGCTGCTTGTTAATGCAGCGTGATAAAGTGATAGCATATGCGTCTCGACAGTTAAAGCCACATGAAGGTAACTATCCGACCCATGATCTTGAGCTAGCTGCTGTTGTGTTTGCTCTAAAGCTGTGGCGGCATTATCTGTACGGTACCAAGTGTGTGGTCTGTACGGATCACAAGAGTCTGCAATACGTGTTTACACAGAAAGAGCTCAATATGAGACAGCGGCGTTGGCTCGAATTGATCAAAGATTACGACTGTGAGATCCGTTATCATCCTGGTAAAGCCAATGTGGTGGCGGATGCTCTTAGTCGCAAAAGCTCGTCAGCTGAGGCGAAGTTCATGAAGCTTGTGGTGATTCCTGATATTCTTGCGAGATTGAAGGAAGCACAATCTGTGGCCTTGCGTGACGAGAATCTTGCAGTTGAAGTGATGCGGAAGCAAAAGGATCTGCTTGCAGATGATAGCCGGGGGCTAAAGACTTTTCAGTCTCGTGTTTGGGTGCCTCTGTATGGTGGAAATCGTGAGTTGATTCTGCAAGAGGCTCATCAGTCTCGACTGTCTGTACATCCGGGCAGTACCAAAATGTACCATGATCTGAAATCTTTGTACTGGTGGCCTACTTTAAAGCGAGACATTGCTTCCTACGTGGAAAAGTGTCAAATATGTGCGCAAGTGAAGACTGAGCATCATAAACCATACGGTAATCTTCAGCAACTTGAAATTCCTGAGTGGAAGTGGGATAATATTACGATGGATTTCGTAACAAAGTTGCCGAAAACGCTCAGAGGGCACGATGCTGTTTGGGTTATAGTTGACCGTTTGACCAAAAGTGCTCATTTTCTGGCTATCAGCGAGTCTACTTCGTTGGATAAATTAGCCAAGTTGTATATTGCTGAAGTGGTGTCGCGCCATGGAGTGCCGTGTTCTATTGTGTCGGATCGCGATCCGCGGTTTACTTCAAATTTTTGGCAGAGTTTACAGCGTGAGCTTGGCACTCGTCTTCACCTGAGCACGGCGTACCATCCTCAGACAGACGGCCAGTCAGAAAGGACTATTCAAACCCTGGAGGACATGCTTCGCGCATGTGTACTTGAGTTCGGTGGAGCGTGGGATTCACATCTGCCGTTAATTGAGTTTGCTTATAACAACTCATACCATTCCAGTATTGGGATGCCTCCATTCGAGATGTTATACGGGAGACGTTGTCGCACTCCCACGTGTTGGCTAGAGCCTGGCGAGAAGCAGTTCGCCGGACCTGAGATAGTGCAAATTACTGCCGATAAAGTGAGAGTGGCACGTGAAAAGCTAAAAGCCGCTCGTGATCGACAGAAAGTGTACGCTGACCCGAGACGTCGGCCGGTGGTGTTTAATGAGGGCGATCGGGTTTTCCTGAAAGTCTCTCCGTGGAAGGGTGTTATCCGTTTTGGCCGTAAAGGCAAATTGAGTTCACGTTTCATAGGACCGTTCAAGATCCTGCGCAGAGTCAATGAGCAAACCGTGTCTCTGGAGTTACCTCCAGAACTTGAGGGTATTCATAATACCTTCAACGTGTGTTACTTGCGTAAGTGTAAAGTGGATGAGAGTCAAATTCTGCCACTGCAGGAGCTGAGAGTTGATGCTTCAAAGCGCCTCATTGAGGAACCTGTTGAGATTCTCGGCTCAAAGACTAAAAAGCTGCGTAAGAAAGTGATCAAGCTTGTTCTTATGAAGTGGAAATATAACATAGGTTCGAATATGACCTGGGAAACTGAAGATGATATGCGAGCTCGATATCCCCACCTGTTCGTGAGTGATCAGATTCCGAGGACGGAATCTTCTTAAGGGGGGTAGATTTATAACACCCTGGAAATGGGCCTAGCAGTGTAGAGTTGTACTTTGTGCTTTAGAGCTTGTACAGTGACTTTAAGTGAAATTAATTAAGTGTTTGGTGTGACTAACGTGTCTCGTGTTAATTAATGTGATTATGTGAAAAGTGTCAAACGTGTCTAGAAGTGATGTCGTGTTATACGGTTTCGCGTAATGATTCCGTAGATATCCCCGTTAGGTAAAACGGGATGGCGTGTGTCAAGTTGTAAGTTGGAAAGGGGAACAAAATACCCCGTTTGTGATATTTATTCACCTTATGGCGGTTCAAGTTATATTTGACTTCTTTTGAGTCAAACACCCACACACAAACATACGTACATGTTAAGAAAACACGTACACACACTTTGCTCTCAAGTTTTTCAAAGAAATCAAGGCACAAATCTGTTGCAAAGGAGTTGTATAGCTGATTGAGTGATTCATCAGTTGCTTCTTCTTCTTGTTTGTAAGTATTCTCACTAAGAACCCTAGTTTTAGCTTTTGAAGGGATTACACCATTTTGATGGTGTAAATGGTGTTTTCTCGATTGTAAATTGGGGCAAATGTGTTTGTAAGTGTATGTGGGTGTTAAACAACGTGTACTTGTGGTTTAAACTCAGTTTTTGGATCGGTTGTGTGTCAAAATCGCGTATTTGCAGAGCTGTCGTGAAACAGGGACGAAGACCTGCTGTGCAGGTACTTCCTACGGGCGTAGGACCTATCCCCTACGGCCGTAGGAGACAGTTAAAGTCTACTGCGGCCGTATGCAGGGTTTCTGCGGCCGTAGGATGTGTTTTTGTGTGGGTTACCGTCTACGGACGATGAAACAAGGACTACGGGTGTAGGTACGTAACCTACGGCCGTAGTTCACCAAAGAATAGCTACTACGGGTGTAGGAATAGGTTCCTACGGCCGTAGTACATGATTCATTGGAAAGAAACTCTGCGGGCGTAGTGGGTTGACCCTACGGCCGTAGTAAGGTATTGTTATGTGTCCTAAGACCGTAGGACATGTACACTACGGCCGTAGTAAGCTGTTCAGTGTTGACAGCTTATGTAACTTGTGTTCTAACCTGTGTGTGTTACGTGTAAGTGATAACCAAGCCTGAACCTTATGTGTTAGGTGATTCGGACGATTCGGTGTGTTCTTGGGATTCTCGGATTCATATCTGCCTCTTGTGATATCGAGGTGAGTACCGGTTTCCCATAAGACTCAGTAAGTGTGCTGTGTGGTGTGCTATGTGATATAGTGATACAGTGTTATAAGTGATACCATGTGATATATATTGTGATATGTGATACGCATGCGTACTGTGGACCCTATGGGTCAAATGTGTTTATGATCTCCTGTCCGGACAGACGCAGGGGTTGAGGTCAGTCGCCGATGCGGCTGGGTCCCTTGAGTGTTATTCAGGGATTAGCGGTTCCCACGAGTGATTTTCTGGGGTAAAGGTTCTGCAGGCCGCCGTTCCTCGACAAAAACAGGGGGGTCTTGGTTTGTAACTAAGGCCTAATTGAGTCCATGTGGCTCCGCAACGTGCTCGGGGGGTTGCTCTTCGTTTCCCCTCCAGCATGGATTGGTGTTGCTGATTTTCTTAGTTGGATTCGTTGAGCGGTATTTGCAACCCCGCAAGATATGATCCTGCTGACATGTTGGCACACCGCTATGTGATAACTTAGCATTGTGTGCTTTATTGTGACGTGATAGCATGCTTATTGGTGCTTATGTGATACTTGTACTCACTAGCTAGTGTAGCTAATGTTTCGTGATATTTCCCTTTTCGCAGGTTAGTGATCAGATGGTCTGGCGAGGCGGGTTGCTGTGGGTAGTGTTATTGTATATATCTTTTGGAACACTTGTAGTTTAATAACTCTGATACTGTTTAACGATGGTCGGCGCGTAGTGGTAACACTGACTTAATTTAGGTACTTGGCTTGATTCGTTGTTTGTGATCGCCAAGTTGATAAGAAATACTTAATATGTAATCAGTGGTTTAATTCCGCTGCAAACTTTTGGTGTAAATAAAGTTTTAATTTACTCTAATTTTAAGCTCGTGAAACCGGTGTTACAATATTAGTTTTATCATTATAGAATATTAAAATCATTTTAAATTCTTTTTTAATTAAAACAATAAATAGTCAACTTAATTTCCACAAATGTTAACAATAATGATATATGACTTTTACAAGAAATAATACCACTACTAGAAACAGTGCGATTTCCGAGGGATTTCCGAGGGCGTTAATTCCCTCGGAAAACTTTCCTAGGAAATACTTACATCTTTCCGAGGGCGTTAAGTTACCTAGAGTTTTCCGACAAATTTCCGAGGGCGGGAAATGCCTCGGAAATTCCTCGGAAATTTTCCGAGAGACATCCGAGGAAATACACCCTCGAAAAACATAGCGAGAGATTTCCGAGAGATTTCCGACAGATTTCCGAGAACTAACATGCCCTTGAAAATTCCTCGCAAAATTTCTGAGATAATTCCGAGGAAATACACCCTTGAAAAAGATAGCGAGAGATTTCCGACAGATTTCCAAGAGCTAAAATGCCCTTAGAAATTCCTCGCAAAATTTCCGAGAGACTTGGGAGAGATTTCCAACAGATTTCCGAGAACTAAAATGCCCTTAGAAAGCCCTCGGAAATTTTCGAGAGTTTTCCGAGGGCTAAAATGTAATTTTTATATATTTGTCACTTTAAAACACAAATTATCAAACATAAAGGTATATTTATACAAATATTGAACAATTTCAACCTCGAGACCCTTTTTAATCCATGTAGGAGCACATATCTTTTGTATTTGTTAATCAAAACTTGATATACGGATCTTATTTTTGATATCTTATCTGCTTCCTTATTGTTGTTTATCTAACTTTACCAAATTAAAAATATGTTGGTGTTGAATTTGTGTATAAATGATTTATTTTTATATTGAATGGAAATCTTTTGTATTACTAAAAAATAAAGAATTTATATATTTGGTAAGCTTGATATATAGTGAGGATTTTTAATAGATTTGTGAGCATCAATGTTCTTGGAAATCCCTTAGAAACTTGTCCTCGGAAAACTATCGGAAACTATCATTCGGAAATCCCTTGGAAATTTACCCTCGGAAATCCCTTGGAAAATCGTTATCTCGGAAATCCCTCGGAAAGTTTATGTCGACGGAATTCCCTCGGAAATGTATGTCCTCGGAAATACGTCGGAAAGTTCCCTCAGAAATCCCTCGGAACTGTTTTCCGAGGAGGGTTTTTACTAGGACAGATTTTCCTTGTAAATCCCTCGAAAAATGGCCATTTCCGAGGAATTTCCGACGGAATCTGCCCTCGGAAACTCCATGTTTTTCTAGTAGTGTACACTAACGTCTATTCGTATCATGATACCACTTTTTTCCATCATGTTTGTCATCCTCGTGATATCGACTTTTACACCTCTGGTCTAAATGTGAATGTAGTTTGTCATTATTTTTTAGGCACAATATCGTATATACCCTTACAAAAATTGGTAATTACATAAATACCCTTACAAAACCTAATATTACTTCAATGTCCTTATAAAACATTAAAACTCTCAAATATACCCAATTTGTATTTTAAAATCAATTAATTAATTTTTATATTAATAACTAATTATCTAATAAATTAAAAATTACAGATTTCCTATTATACCCATGCTACTACTCACGTTCATCCTAAAAAACTATCTCCTCTCACATACGTATTAATTAGGGTTTATCATACACATTAACTTCATACATACGTGTTCGTCCTTCAAGCGGTTTCTCATATTTGCAGGTATCGATTACTTCTTTAGCATCCCTACATATCAAGTTTAGATATACTATTCTTTAATTGCTTCTAATTGTTCTCCAATTTAGCCGTATATTAATCGGAAGTTACGTCGCCTCCTTTTCCTTATTGATTTTAGTGTATGTATTATCTTAATGCTAGTATTAAATTATGTGTGTGTTGAATTGGTAATGATTATTATCAACTTGGTAGCAAAATAAAGTGGTTGATTTTCATGTTTATAATCGAAAGACAGATAAACGCAAATACACGAAAGTACAATGAAGAAATTGATTTATTTTTTAGTTCAAATTGTGATGTTTATGTTGAGAATGGTTTTTTTACTTAGAGCCAAATATGAATGACATTGATGAAGTGAGTGCTGATAAATCTTCAAGACCAAGATGGGAGAATATGGTTCATTCACCAGAAATTCAATAAGTTCTTATGGTTTTTAATTGGCAACAAGGTATATATTGAGTAGCTTTTTAGTTTTTACTATATATAGCCCTTGCATGTGAATAATGACTCTTGTATCTTATTTTCATCTTAGACAAGTACCATTAAAGTATAAGCTTAAACTGAAATATGAAGGCTTTTTTCGGTTAGCGAGAAACTCGTGTAGAAAGATATATTGCTTTGGATTTCGAAAATCTATCTACATGGAGACAAGGTCGTACAACTTGAATCAACTAGTTGAAGAGATGACTAAGTATTATCCATCAAATAGTGATCAAGTATTGTCGATACTTTTTGTTGACAACTACGCTAGAGAGCAATCTTTCATTAACCTAGACTCTGATGAGACCTTCAATGCAATGCTTGACATGTATGAAAAGGAGAAAGAAATAACAATTTACGTGACGACGGATAATCATATTCAACAAAGGTTCAAATTTGTTTTTATATTCTATTTTTATATTCATCTAAAAGTGTAAAGCCTTGACATGATTCAATTACATTCTTTACAGTGGTCAACATGAAGTTTTTGATGCACTAGATGATGAAAATGATTCCGACTCAAATTGTCCGAGTGAAGATAGTTACCATAGCCGTCATAGTACTGATATCGAATATGAATTGTTGAATTATGAAAGCGAAAGTTTCACTCATAGCAGGAAAGTTTCAACCGTGAAATCGAATTCCAAGTTTTCAAACGTGGTTGAGTTTAAAAGAGCTTTGAACCATTATGCACTCACAAATGAATTTCAGTATGTCATTGAGAAAAGTGATCCGGCACGATTCACGGCATGTTGTGACAATATTGAGTGTGGGTGGAGAATCCATGCTTCTATTATGCAAGATGGAGTAACTTTTCAAGTAAGTAGATACTCTAAGAAATAATTCATTTGGCATGTTTATTTTGTTAATATAATTTATATTAATTTACCATTTGATAGGTTAAGAAATTTGAAGAAACACATTCTTGTGTTCGAAGCAACAAGTGTGGTAATAAGCGTGCAACTCAAGGATGGATTGCTGATGTAATTAGTGACAAGTTGAAATCGGATGGGGATGTGTCGGCTAGCGAACTCAAGAAGTGGCTTATGAAAATTTACAATGTTGACATACCTTATATGAGAGTGTTTAGAGGTAAAGAACAAACATACAATGATATGTATGGTAAGTGGGATGACTCTTTCATTCAGATTGATGATTTCAAAGAAGAATTAGTACATAGAAACTTAGGAAGTGTTGTTGATGTTGACTTTGAGATAATTGGTGACAAGAAGCACTTCCAAAGGTTTTTCGTATCACTAGTAGCTTGCTCGAGAGGATTTCTTACTAGTTGTCGTCCTTACATTGGTATCGATGCTTGTCACTTGAAAGGGAAGTTTAATGGAGTGTTAGCCACAGCTACAAGCATTGATGGTAACAATGGAATGTTTCCGGTAGCATATGGTGTTCTTGAATCAGAATATACAAGATCGTGGACATGTTTCCTTGAGTTACTAAAAAAGGCATTTGGAACACCAAATGGTCTTGTTATATCATCTGACATGCAAAAAGGATTAGACGCAACAATCACACAAGTTTATCCTAATGCCGAGCATCGCGAATGCATGAGACACTTATATAGCAACTTCAAGAAACAATTTCGAGGTGACTTTTTTAAGTTTAAGCTATGGGGTGCTGCAAATACATTCTCTGTTAATGTGCATGATAGATTATTAAAGGAAATTGCAAGTGAGCGTGAAGATGCAATTACATTTCTTAATGACAACCATAGTAAGATATGGAGTAGAAGCAAATTTGGCACAATCGTGAAGTGTGATTACATCACTAACAATATTTCAGAAACTTTTAATTCGTGGGTAGGTGACTTGCGCTATAAACCGGTGCTAGATCTTCTTGATGGCATTAGAGAAAAGCTTATGGTGCGTTTTCACAAGAAAAGAAGGAATGCAAGAAATTGGAAGAGCACATTAGTTCCTAACGCTATGAACTATCTCAACACAATCTCTAAGGCAAGTCAAAAGAGATATAACTACTATATATCTATATTAAAACTAAATGAAATATATGGGAAGAGTACAAGAGTGCAATGTGGAAAATTTATAATAAAGAAAACTTGGTCAGATCAGTAGCAGGGGATATACACAGCAGGTCATGTACGTGTCCAGTTAATACACATAGTAGCTCTCGTTTGCAATGATGTTTCTTGTGGAGTTCAGATTTTGTTCGTGTAGCAACTGAAGCTAAAGTTGTTGATGATATACGAGTTCTTGTACAAACGATTGTCATTTTTCCCTTTCAGATTGTTCTCTGTTTAGGTTGGTTTCTCATATTTGTTTCGTATCTGTTTTAATCGATTGGTTCAAAGATTTGAGGTGTTTTAACAGCACCTGGCCTGCTGGGGGGTAACCGCTAGCGTGTGGGTTGCGTTGCTCAGAGGGGCTGCTGGTAGTTTGGCGATCGGAAGACAGGGAAAGAAGAGGGGTTGTGTAGTCGGTAGGTGGTCAAGAATGATTTTGGGGATATTGCTGGGTAAACAAAAACGTGAGTAGTAGCATGGGTATAATAGGAAATCTGTAATTTATTATTTATTAGATAATTAGTTATAATATAAAAATTAATTAACTGATTATAAAATATAAATTGGGTATATTTGAGAGTTTTAAGGTTTTATAAGGATATTGAAGTAATATTAGGTTTTGTAAGGGTATTTACATAATTACCAACTTTTATAAGGGTATATACGAAATTGTGCATTTTTTGTAATTCTTACTTCTTTCGTATTTTATAATTATTTGATATCCTTTTTATATTTATGTTTAATATTTATCGTTTCTTAAAAAACAACATTTTGTATTATACGAATATTTAATCTAGTAGAGTAATATTATTGATTTAGATCGATCAAATCCTTTAATATGTATCACGTTTGATATAATTTTAGGTGTACAACATATATAGTTTCATCAGAATGTATCGGCCATCATCTTACAATTCTTTTAAGGTAGAGTATGTATTTTCTATTAAGAATTTGTTTCTCACAAGGAAGAACGATCATATTTAAGTTTTTATAAACTTTACATGTAACGAAATCTTAAATTATGTTTTCATTATTTAGCCTCTTTTATTAATTCTCATGCATGATCAGTTACTTTGGTTTGGCAGTTGCAGCGGTCGATGTATTTTGCGTATGTTATAATTTGTTTTTTTTACAAGAAAAACTTACACACACTAAACGTACTTTGAAATCTATTTCATTATTTTTTTTACTATATATAAACACACATACTATCCATTATGTCGTTCGCTAGGCTACAAACCTTTTTATTGTTGAGATTTGTTATATAGAGATATTAAAAAACACATCTTCTATTTTAATTTAATGTATGTTTTCTTTCTAAAAAATAGGATATAATAAATTTTCTCTTTTGTGATGGAAATTATATTTTGAATATGTATATATGTTTTAATGCTATAGCAATTAAATTGTACTTACTTTGAATGAAAATTCTTGTTAAAACAACATTGTTAGTCTTGTAAATAGTATATAAAGTTTAAGAGACTAATTTACTTTACTTCTTATAAATGTAAAAAGGAATATAGAGTTAAAATTGAGAAACTAGCTAGAAAACTTAAAACTAAGTAGATAATAAAGTAATTTGAATTTTTTTAAAACATAGTCAAAATAATACATATTTTACAAAAAAAAGCAAATTAAAACAAATAAAGAATTTGATTAACGGTTTTCTTTTTAAAAATGGAAGATGGTATTCAGGTTGGAAGACTCAATTGAGTCACCCGTTCGGATAAACAAAGAGGGGTATACGGGTATTCTTGCTCAATTCGAGCAAACCCGAGACCGAGCCCAAAGACTTCAGACATGTTCTTGAGTTTTTTATATAAATAGAATGAAAGGAGTGAGAAGGATAGAAAGGAAAAAAAAGAACGATAAAGCTTTCCCCTTAATTATCAAAAAGATGAAGGGATAGTTTTTACCTATAAAATAGCTGAATTTACCCCTTCCAATCACCCTTTCATTTCTTTCTTAAAAAAAACTTAAGAATATAATTTTCTCAACCCTTACTTAACAATCTTTTCTTGCTTCTTCTAAAAATAAATCGAAATCGTAACTTTCGAGTTTGACCATATATACGGAGGGCATAATGGATAGTAGAACTCATAAGCTTGACCCACCACCGAAGCTATGCAACACGCCATCTATCATTAAAGTTTCGACACCTTTGACAGCTTCAATAATTAATTCGTTTTGTCAAAAGCGTCGGCTCCACAAAACTCTAAAATATGCAGGTGCCTTCAAATTAAATCATTTCTTCATTCATTAAATGATCAAATAATATTTGCTGATACTACTATATAGGACGGGAGATTGAAGATCATTATTTAATGAGTTAATTACACGGTTGGTCTTTTATGTTTGGTCCAAATCATACTTTTGGTTCTTTACAAGAATTTTGTGACATTTTAGTCCTTTATTTTGAAAAGTTGCACACCGACGCTCCTTTACGTAAACGGACGTTAAAGTTAACGTTTGGTCAGGGGTAAAAGAGTCTTTTCCTTTGGTTTTTCATTAATGTTCTTTTTACTATTTTTTAGTTATTAATTTAACTTATTTTAGAATGAATTATTAAAAGTTAATATACTTCTCTCTCACACACCACAAACACAACACACACACACTCTAAAACTCTCTCTTCATCTCTCCCTCTCTCACTCTCTACCAGCACCTCCACCACCATCCGCCGCCGCTGCCTTCCACCGCCACAAACTACCAGTGTCATCCACCGCCACCACCACCCTAGATCTACACCGCCACCACCACAGATCTCCACCGTAGCCAACTCATAAACCCTAGACCTCCACCGCCGTCGCTACACCGCCACTGTAAACACTAGATCTACACCGCTGCCACCTCGTCGCTCCACGCTCAAACCCCGTCGCCACCCCAGATTAGGGTTTTCCAAACGAATCTCTCGTAAAGGTAGGTGGACTTGAGTTTGGATCTGAGTTTGAAGAATCCCTCGAATCCCTCGAAGGTAGGTGTTCTTGAGTTTGAATCTCTCGTAAAGGTATGTGTTATTGAGTTTGAATCTGAGTTTGAATCCAGATTTGAGTTTGAATCCAGATCTGAGTTTGAATCGAGGTAGGTATTCTTGAGTTGTGTTCTTAGATTAGGGTTTTCGAGTTGTGTTCTTCTAGTTCCAGATCTAAAGGTTCTCCCTCTTTCTGTTTTTGTTAGTGTTTGAAGATTAAACTTTCTCTTCCTCTCTTTCAAATTTGTGTTTGTTGGCTCAAGAACATAAATTTATGCGATGGTCAACGGCGGTCGGATGGTGGTCAACGGCGAAGGGCCTTCATATCCTCAAGAACATCAACATTTATAAACATGAATTGTTATTAAAATGTAAAAATATTTAAAGAATACTGAAATACATGACATGACATTCTAAGAGACTGACACGTGTATTGCCCTTAACAAAATTAAATATATTAATGAAAACACCAATGAAAAGACTGTTTTACCCCTGTCCAAACGTTTTCTTTTAACGTCTGTTTGTCCAAAGGACCGTCGGTGTGCAACTTTTCAAAATAAAGGACTAAAATGTCACAAAATTCTTGTAAAGGACCAAAAGTGTGATTTGGGCCAAACATAAAGGACCAACCGTGTAATTAACTCTTTATTAATTGTATTTTATCTATCTTTTTTCTTTGAAAAACAGAATGATCATTTATATTTTTGTTATATTATGTATAAAATATTTAATTTGTTATTATTATATTTATTTTAATTAAATATTATTATATTTATTTTAATTAAATAAAAAAACGTATAAGTTTAATACAAACAATAGTTACAAATTATTCGATACGTCCGATAGAAAATTTTAAAGTCAAATACACACAATAGTAAAACGTGACAAGTTACATTTTTTTTTGAACTAAACTCGATCAATAAGAAATAAATGAGAATTTAAATAAGGACGTACAGACGGCATTAACATCCAAATTAACTAGTGGTGGAAGCGTCCATGTGAGGAAGAGGGTAAACGTGACGGCAGATTCGTGGTGTTATTATACGAAGAGACGAGAGTGAATTCCTTATACGAATTATCGATTATTGTTACAATTATAGGTAATAATCAAGATCAAGTATTTATTGGTTATTAAAAATATATATATGTAAAATGATTATAAAATATCTTAAGATGATAAAACTAAAAAAATTGATTAAATATGATAATTTTAAGTTTTTATCTTAACCAAGTGTTAGGATATATTGTTACGAATAATGTTCAATATAGTTCATAGTTAATTATAATCCTAAGAGACTAATTTTAGCCTTTAGATCAACGACATCAATGGTTCAGATTGAATTTTAAAATTTTGAAGGGACATTTTCGTAATTCACATTTAATGCTTTTACAAACCACGTGTTATTGTATATATACTGATATATTAAAATTTAAGAATATGTTTTTTACATTAATTTTATTTAACACCACTCTATTTCAAATATAAAATTTGTATTTAAACTTTAATCTTTTTTTATTATTAATCTTTACTTTTTCGCTACAACATGCGGTAATAAACACCTTGTTATATATATGATTGAAGAAAATGTATTAATTAAATAAACTTTAATCTTTCTAACTCTTTGGCCTATATATTCATGCCAGAGTTGCCTAGCTACTCGGTACCCAGAGCAACAAAAACACACACACACTCTCTCTCTCTCCATTGGTGGAAAATGAGGTCAAAGACATCCATGGCAGTATGTATAGCAGCATTAATCCTGATGAATTTCTTGGCAGGATCACACGCGGCAACAACATGCCAAGTTACTCAGCTGGCGCCATGTGCGGCAGCCATCTCGTCATCTTCAGCGCCATCACGCCAGTGCTGCGCAAAGTTAAAACAGCAGCAACCATGTCTATGCCAGTACATGAAGAACCCAAACCTAAAGGCGTATGTTGCGTCTCCTAATGCCAAGAAGGTCGCCAAGACTTGTGGGGTTCCTGTTCCCAAGTGCTAGGCTACTACTTCAATTCCACTGCTATATATATATGTAATATACTCCCATTTCGATCTGTTCCTGCATGTAGGGTTTGGTGGTCTTTCAGTTCATGCATCTACTTTTAAGTTCTCGATGATCATGTGCTTCAATAAGGAGTTTACTGAAAGTTATTTCAGAAAAACTCTAATTATTTGTCTTGCAACTTCTTTCGTATGTACGTACGTTCGTAGTCTTAAATTATAGTTTTGACACGTGAAATCTATCAATTCTCTATTTCTAATCTATCTTCTATGTTGATTTTTACCCTTGTTAATTGCCATACTCAATGATGAGTCAAAAACTTGGACAAAATATTCTTTTGAATACTAGAGCATATACACATTTTAGAACTACTTCTAAATCTACGTATTATATATCTACATGAAGTGAGACTAGCTACAACCCATAACTATATAGGCTAAAAAGAACACCTTTCCAACCCAACTGCGAAGTTACAATAGTTAATAGTTTTCGCTGATCTTCGTTCTATATTTCAGAAATACGATAATTATGTTTGTATCACATGTTTTAAATTCATTCCAAGAAGTTTATATACTCGTTTATAATTGCCGGCCAACCCGATTAAAATGATGAATCGCAGCCCTAGGGATCGAGATAATTAAAATTTTCTAAAATAAATATATATAGTATTTTTTGTAACTAGCTCTATTGAGTTATGACACCATGGTTTTCCTTGTCGAGTACATCTATTTTTTATTTAAAAATAATAATTTTATTTTCCTATATATGTTTTTTTGGATGATTTTTAGTATATTCCCTTTTACACAATTATTGATCGAATTTCTTTTGTAAGTTGGTAGCAACAACATAAGTTATTTAACAAAACTTGATTTCATAAACTTTTTGAATGCAGTCAACAATACGTACTTCATATTGAGGAGCTGTTAAAAAAAAGAAAAAAAAATACTTCATATTGAGGAGAAAAGAGTGGAGCATAAAGAATTAGATTTATTTAAGAAAAAAAAAGACACACATGCATGGAAAAAGAGCAGTTGGGTATTTTCATACAAAACTATGCTAAAAATGATGTTTTACTTTAATTAGGCGTATACCCTTTAGAGAAATATATGTTAGAGTACGTGTGCGGTATGGAAACAAAATTCCTGTGTGGTAGTTCTTAATTAACGCACCGTGTGTGGTAGTAGTATTGATGGAGCATGGCTATGCTATGCTGATGAGGCATGCATGTCGTTATCAATACAAATACCATTCCAAAAGGGGTGGTGTCGGAGAAAATATATTGAATCAGCTTTTGAATATTAAAGAGAGAGGAGAGAGAGGGATAATAGAGAAGATGAGAAAGTGTTTTTTAAATAAAAATATTTGAAGCGTGTGAAGCGTGGTTATTACTGAGGTTTAATCATTCTTGAAGCATTAAATGAGTTATATTGATGTGATGATGATGTAACAGATATTTTGATAAGAATACACCCATGATCTTATGGAGAGAAATAAATTAAAAGTCCACCAAATTTAGATATTGCTAATTCTTATTAATGGTGTTAAATAAAAATAATTTTTAAAGCCATGTTTTATTAATGATGTTAAATAAATTTGGAAATTTATTTACTTTAATTAAAACATAAGGAGGAATTAATCAGGTTTACTAAATTTAGATATTGCTTTAATTTAATAATTAGCATTAGTTGGTTAATCTTATCTATAGGCTATTATTAGCAAAAAAAATTCTTTTTTATAGAAGAATATTTACCACAACATCTAGAACTGTGGATAAAAGTAAAAAAAATGGTTATAATTTTTAAAAAATAATAATTATAACTCATGTTTCATAATCCACCTTAATCATCTTTTAATTATTATTCAAACCTTTCATTTATGATATACGATAACTATTATTAATTAAAAATTAAAATCATATTTTATTACTCTTATACACAGCCCTAAATTAAAGACTGTGGTTAGTATTTTTCTTTTTAATATTATTTTATTTCTTCTATTAGTTTCATGCATTTTTTATTTTTTTATTTTTTAATAAAAGCAAGTAATTCACCAAAAAAAAGAAGGGTAAACTGTGTTAAAACACAATAAATTTTGTCTTAGTTATAATTAAATACAACTAACTTTAATTTTCTTAAAAACAATAAAATGAACTTTCATAATTCTCACATTGTAAACTTGTTGTATATAATGATATTTATGGCAAAGTTCATTGTATACAATGATAACTAAATAATAGATACATAAAAAAGTTGTATGCATACAATGAGGGAATTTTGAAAGTTAATTGTATTATTTTTAAAAATTTAAAGTTAGTTATACAATTTGCCAAAAAAATTACAAACTACAAGTTGGCACTAAAGTTTTGCGAAAACTTAAGCAAGAGGCTGGATCTAATTAGATAGATATACAAGGCTATAATCTATATACATCAAACTGCCTAATCGAACAGAACTTTTTTTTAAACAGCAAAAATATTATACATTACTAATTAAGAGTTAATTACACAAATGGTCCCTATAGTTTACCAAATGTCCCATAGGCAGTCCCTAAACTTCAAAAATTACAATCACAGTCCCCGTGGTTGTCAATTTGTCCCAATGTTAGTCCATTTTTAACTGTTCCGTTCAAATCACCGTTAACCCTGTTATTTTGAAAGGTAAAAATGTCTTTTTACCCTCTTGATTAATTAAAAATTTTAAAATTATTAAAATAAAGCTAGGTCCCACACTCTCTCTTTCTGCAGTCTCTCTCTCTCTTTCTTCATCTCAGTCGACTCTCTCTCTTTTCATCTCTCTCTCTCTCACTCTCACTCTCACTATCTCTCTCTCTTCGCCGTACGGTCGCCACACAGATCTGCTTCTCACCGTGCACCGACCACCACCTCCTCCTCCTCTCTCTCTCTCTCTCTCTCTCTCTCATCTCTCTCAACCCTCCACCGTGAAACATCACCATGAAACCTCATATGAAGTCTTCAACCGCCGCCACTGCCCACCTACGGCGACTCTGCCCTCCGGCCTTCTGCCTTCCGCCTACTGCCCTCCTCTCTCTCTACTACCCTCCTCCTTCTCTCCGTCTCTCCGTCTCCCTGTACGTTACCACCGCCGTCTACATCTCCGCCATAGGTCACCACTCACCACCACAGCCGCCATGAGAACGTGTATGATGATGGTGATTAGGGTTTTAGTTGCGGTGGTGCGTGGTGACCTAGAAACCGTAAACACGAAGACGAAGGCGGCGGTGAAGATGAAGACGAAACCGTAACCGCAACCGTAACCGTAACCGTCCCTAATTCTCTCAAACCTCACCACCGTCTCTCTCTCTAACACCCCCATACCTCACCACCGTCTCTCTCTCTAACACCTAAGCTACAGACCCACCCTCTCTCATTCTCTCAAACCTAAAACTCTCTCTCTCATCTCTCTGGACTTACCAACTGAAAAGAAAACCACAAATGAGGGATCAAAGATCGATGGAGGAATCAAGATCAGATCTTGGGCAAGAAGAACACACAATGAAAAGAAAACCCTAAATCAATGTTTCTGGGTTTAGATTTGGTTTAGGAGTAGGTTTTTGTTTCTCATTCTGATTTGGATTCTCCTTGAAATCGATTTTGTTTCTCTTCTGGGTTTAGATCTGGTGGTGTTTCTTTTCATAGTGGTTATGGAGGAGGAGGTGGTAATGACGGTGGAGAATGATGTGAGAGAAAGAGAGAGAGAGGTGATGGTGGAGAATGATCTGGGAGAGTGTGTATGTGTGTGCAGGAAGAGAGAGAGTGTGGGTCCCACCATAAATAACACTGAATTAATTATTCATGGGTAAAAAGACGATAATACCCTCACAAATATCAGAGTTAACGTCAATTTAGACGGAGCAGTTAAAAATGGACTAATATTGGGACAAAATGACAACCATGGGGATTATAGGTGTAATTTTTGAAGTTTAGAGACTGCCAATGAGACATTTGGTAAACCACATGGACCATTTATGTAATTAACGCACTAATTAATTAAGAGCAAACATCAGGTACAAAACCAATAACGACATGAAATGAAGGCGCGTATTAGATCGATAATCAAACAGAACTAACAATTTATGTCTTCAAAACACGAAACAATGAGAAGAGTACGAATACTACTTAATTAGATCGAACCGATATCATCAAGGTTAATCTGCCACCACCATTGTCTTCAAAAAGCTTCGAATTTATTATATCCACGACCTCTATCAGTTTAATATATATATATAGACAAAAGTTCATGCGAGAACCGTTGTTAGTGCGAGAACCGCGAGAACCAATCTAAGCCGTCCAATTCCCCCTCCTTCAATGTCATTGCCCACCCATGAATTCCTCACATGCACCCTGCCACACTCTATCCCTCCACGCTCTCCATCCATGATACTTCCCGTATCCAAGGAACGGCTGAGATTGGTTCTCGCGGTTCTCGTACTAACAACGGTTCTCACATGAACCCTCCCCTATATATATATATATATATATATATATATATATATATATGAAAAAGTTTATGCGAAACCATTCTTAGTGCGAGAACCACGAGAACCAATCTGAGCCGTCCAATTCCCCCTCTTTCAATGTCATTGTCCACCCATGAATTCCTCACATGCACTCTGCCACACACTATCCCTCCACGCTCTCCATCCGTTTAACTTTCCATATCCAAAGAACGGCTGAGATTGGTTCTCGCATGAACCATCCCCTATATATATATATATATATATATATATATATATATTAAAGTATACATATATATTATGTTTATTCTTACAATATATTTAAATGTTTATAATACTTTAACACTAAATATTATTACAACTTTTGATAGTAAAATCACTAGTTTAAAATAGATGTGGACTTCAATGCCTTCATAATTGAATTATGGAAACAATCATTAAAATAACAGCTAGTATGGTCTATATATACATTTTTCCTGAATACAAAGTAATATATATATATATATATATATATATATATATATATATATATATATATATATATATATATATATATATATATATATATATATATATATATATATATATATATTTCTAACTGGACTACCTATGTGTTGACAACTTCAAATATTATTAAAATAATCATGTTTATGTTCTTGAATGCGAAATCCGTCGATCGGGAGTAATAATAACATGTGGTTAAGAATATTTAATTATTAGACACATGGAGAATGGAATGATGAAAGGTGCTCAAATGGGGTCCTTTTGGGGTTGAAATGCATTCCACTTATCATATTGCAAAGTCTTAGTGATATTATAAATATGAAATAACATCATTAGATTTAGATTGTAAGCATGCTCAACCTTTCAATCATTGGTTCGATCTATTTCGGTGAAAAGATAGATTCCAATGAACATTAATTATGATATCTATATACACTTTAAAATAACATGTATACGATCGTGGGGCTTGAGTCATATTCTCAAAATTAAAGGAAATTAGACTATATGATTTGATGATATGTCGTAGTTAAGAAGTTCTAGTTTTTTTGTCAATTTGTTTTTTATTTAATTTGGGTCTAATTTAAACAATATAGATACATTGATGATAGAACATTTAAAAGCCTTAGTTACAACTATGATTGTTACACGATCTGTAGGCGTTTTCACTAATTTAATACACTCATTAACAACGATAATTTAATCCATTAGTTATAACTACTCATTGTAATCTTGCAAACAACCCATTTATATGACCTATTGTGTGTCTCTTACTATTACAAAATAGATTCCTAAAAAAGGAAAAACACAAATATACTCTATATATACATGTTTCAATAGTGTCACTAGCCACACCATATATTAAACACTGGTAGGAAAATTATAGACGAAGTAAAGAATTGAAGATTCATTCCAAAAGGCAAATATTACAGCGAATTATTTGTACTACATACTAATGATCATAAGCACATACAAATATAGCAGTAAATAATTGTTCTCCTGACTCTGTTCTATTGTTTTCATGTTTAATTTTCGTTTCTTCTATAAAAAAACAAAACAAGATCACGATTACGTATGTAAGAAAAACTTACATATGTTGATTCCACTGCAATTATATGTCAATGGACAATGCAGCTCCTCAACAAGTACTTGCCCAGTTTTTAACCCTACTTACTCCACATGTTGGCACGAACTAAAGAATGGTATCAATAACACTTAACACAATACTTCAGAAAGCATGATATTAACCCTAAGCTCATCTAACTTACACATATTTGTGTAACAATACTAATAATTCCTGCTTCATGCGCGACAAATATGATTATATGAACCTTTATGAACATGTCCATAAGTTGTTCTGGTAATTATTCCCTCACATGCAATATATTTAAGGTTAACCTATGGTGATAATAGGAGACAAATAACAAGATAAATAGACAAAATTGTTCTGGTTGATGACTGGTCATCAATCTTGTTGCATGATGCGTTCGAGTTAGAAGCGCTACTTCTATTAGATTTCAATAAAACAACACTAGCCAATGAAGAGCTTGAAATCTATATTGTGTGGCCTCTTTTTCAAAAATTTGAAGCAAACGAATTAAGAAGCAAAATGTGGACATTACCTTATTATAGCTATTTACGAAGTTCAATTCATAGTGAAACCAACTATTATACAAATATATGCAACTTTTTTTGTTTTAGTTTAATTAACTGATTGTGCAATAATATAGACTTATCTGGTCATTTGAACAAAATGAACTAATGACAAGATTACTAATTAAGATTGTATAGAATTTCTATACTAATGTTTCATTTTTATAATTATTCTAAATAATTAACCCATATATCAAAGACCTTACATGCCGAGCCATGTTTATGGACTTGAAACCTAGTTTAATTTAAACCAACCCAAAAGATCGCTATTTAAAGCATTAGGTGCGTGGTAGGTAATTGAATCAAAAGAGGTATATTATGTTAGATAAAAAGCTTCTATATAGTTATCATATCCTTGTCTAACAACTTTAAAATGTATTAAAACTTCCGACAAGAAGCTAAAAATAAAATTTAAAACAAATAGTCCACATAATTACAATGCCACAAAACAAACTGCCCCAATAAAAATAAAACCAAAACCTAAGTTTTAAATGGAAGAGTGAACCAATTTTCCCAAGAAATTTGCAACTTTTGATTCCTGTTACTAACCCAAAGTTTGGATAGGTTTTGCACATTTCTTTTTTGAAATCTACCCAGCTTCTGCAAAATGGATATAATTAAACTGTTTACACATAATACACAGTCCAAATATTAAAAAGAGTTAATTATACGGATAATCCATGTGGTTTGTAAAAAATTACTGGTTTAGTCCTTTAAGTTGAAAAATTACACCGTTAGTCCCTACTGTAGAAGTTTTGTTATGCCGTTGGTCCTTTTACTAACTGTCAGTTAACTCCTACCGTTAGTTTGTCTTTTTGTGGGGGCAATTTGGTCTTTTCTCACTTTTTGTGTTTACTAAACCCTAACACATACACTCTCTCTACCCTCTCTCACTCTCTTTACTCTCTCACCTCCACACCATCCCTCCGACCAAGAACCACCGCCGGCCATCACCCCCATCACCTCTCTCTCTCTCTCTCTTCCCCCTTTCAAGCCACCACCACCGCCCACAGCCACCTTAAGACAGGCACTACCACCGGCCACAGCCACCACCACCGCCCTCATCCCACGTAATACCAGCCACCATTCAACTCAGATCTACTAGCCACCATTCAACCCAGATCTATCAACCTTGCTCAGCGATGGTGATTTCCCTCTAGTCAGCGGCGATGGTGATTTCCAATACCATCACACACATTCAACCCAGATCTATCAACCTTGCATCATCCATCTCCGAACTCAAAAAAGAAAACAGATCTGAAAGGAAAATCCAAAAACCCTAAGAAACCAAACAAAAAAAACCGATGGCGGTGGCGGTGAGTTAGGGTTTTCTTCGAGTTAAGGTTTTGCTTGAAGTCAGGAACACCAAACAAAACCCAGATCTAAGGTGCTGTTGGTGGTTGATGTATGTGTTGTTGGTGGTTGATGGCGGCGGATGAAGATGAAGATGAAGGTGTCGTTGGTGGTTGATGGAGGCGGATGAAGATGAAGGTGTTGTTGGTGGTTGATGGCTGTGGATGAAGATGAAGATGAAGGTGCTTTTGGTGGTTGATGGTGGCGGATGAACACCAAACAAAACCCAGATCTAAGGTTTTAGGGTTATCATCGCTGATTCTCTCACACACACACACATGGAATGTGGCATTGGTGTTGAAGATGAAGGTGGTGTTGGTGGTTGATGGAGGTAGCAGATGGAGATCGAGAGAGAGAGAGAGAGAGAGAGAGAGAGAGAGAGAGAGAGAGAGGTGAGGGAGATGATGAGGATGGATGGATGGTGGTGGATTGATGATGTATCCGTCAGAGAGAGAGAGGGGGGGAGGTGAGGGAGGTGTAGGTGGAATATTAATTAATTCTAAATAATAAAAGTTAATAATAAAAATATAATATAGAATTGATAAAAGGGTATAATGACCAATTTACCCCCCATAAAAAGACAAAGTAACTGAGGTATTAAACGGACAGTTACAATAAGGACCAACGGCGTAACAAAACTTCTACAGTAGGGACTAACGGTGTAATTTTTTAACTTAAAGGACTAAACCAGTAAAATTTGACAAACCACAGGGACTATCCGTGTAATTAACTCTATTAAAAATTAATACCTCTATTAGATAAATTGAATTCCTCTTTAAGAAACTACCAAAGAAGATTTTTACTTTATAGAGTAAATTAAACCAATCGTCTCTGTGGTTTACCCCAAATTTCATCGTTCGTCCCTGGGGTTGATTAATTACACTGGACGTCCTCAATGTTTATATTTTGTAACATCTGTGGTCCACTTAAAATGACTAAAATACTCCCAACCTATTTTTTAATCATTTTCCCAAACAAATATATTAATAATAACAAAAACAAAACAAACACCCCCACCCCCATTTGAAAGGGTTCCCCTCGTCAGCCCTTGCACCACCGCCACCATGGCAGCACCACCGCCTGCAACTCCGCCATGGGTCACCACCACCATCCCCGTAAGTCGTAACCAACCCCACCGCCGGTCACCACCTTGCCAAACACAAACAACCATCTCTCTGCGTCTCTCTCTTTTTTGCAGGTCATCACCACACACACACACCATCTGACTCCATCCCTTACCACATCCACCATGGCACCACTACCACCACCATCTGACTCCATCCCTTACCGCCATGTTTGTCGCCACCGCCATGTGTTACAGATCTTGTTTCCAGATCTAGGATGTTTGTCGCCACCACCACCGCCGACAGATTTCATTTGCGATTAGGGTTTTAGGGTTTTTTCTTGATTAGTGATTAGGGTTTTGGATATGATTTCTTCTTGATTTGTTCTTGATTTGGAGCTGATTAGCGATTAGGGTTTGGGTTGTGCTTGTTCTTGATTTAGATCTGAGTAGCGATTTAGGGTTTTGTTCGTTGATATTGTTTACAGATCTTGTTTCCAGATCTAGGATGATGGTGGTGGTGGTATCGTGGTGGTCTTCACGACGGTGGCGGTGGTCCTTCGTGGTTGTCGACTTCTCCGGCAAGGTCCTTCGTGGTTTCCAGATCTGGGATGATGGTGGTGGTGGTATTGTGGGTTTGGGAGTGAGAAACAGAGAGAGGAGAGCCTTTACGGTGGTGCCTTTAAGGTGGTGGTGGTGGTGGTGGTGGTGGTGTCGTGGCAGAGAGGAGCCGACAGTGAGGTGGTGGTCATGGTGGGTGGTGGTGTACGGGCACAGAGAGAGATGGAGGAGGGGGGAGGCCTGGGGGTGTTTGTTTTTGTTTAATTAATAAAGTAATAATAATTATAATAAAATAATAATAATAATGGTTTAAAAAAGAAAAAATGTATAAAAGAAAAGTCTAAATTTAAAACAAAAGGACATTTTAGTCATTTTATGTGGAACAGGGACCACAGACGTGACAAAGTAAGAACTACAGGGATGTTTGGTGTAATTAATAAACCATATGGACGATTGGTGAAATTAGTGTCAAACCACAGGGACGATTGGTGTAATTTACTCTACTTTATATATACACACACCAAAAACATATCTCCACATGAGATGTGTGACCCAGAATTTGAATTTAGTAGCCCAAGATTGATTGAAGCAGTTTTCTTAGAATCAAGACATTATCACTAGGTAAAATTAGTTTCTGGTGGTCAAGACGTTAGCTCTTTCTTATATATTGAGTAGCTTAGCCGTCTATGTTATTTTTAAGAGAAAGCTTTAACGGTTATGTTGGCAATTTAATATCTAACAAGTTTTAAAAATCAATTGAGCATGTTTGATCTAAGGACAGATATATTAGGTATTTAACAAATAGATTTAAGACATTTACATCGCGTGTTGCGGAAAAAAGGTTAGAAACAAAAAATTAAGTCCGTCTTGATTGCCCAATTCGTGAACTGCTCATTTGATTTGTTAACTTGAGCAGACAAACTAAAAGCTGCTTTTGACTTTCATGAAAGTAAAGATCGCAGCTACAATTATGAATTAGATACAGATATTCTCTATCGTTCTCATTGTAATACGATGCTGGAGGATCTTAAGAGAAAGACAAAAAGTTTCAGGCTCATCTTACGTGGTTATTAACATTTTTTACGAGGTTCTCTATTTGGATCTTGAATTTTGTAATTTAGAGAATGATAAATACTTGGTGTTTTTGGTTATGGGTTTTGAGATGAGAAAGAATCTAACAAGTGTCGGGGGAAGGAGAGAAATTTGAGATGATCAGAAGTTGTTAATGTTATTATTATGCCACATCACATAGCAAAAAAAACGAGTTTGAGTTTCTAGGTGTAATATCAAAAGAGTCGTGTTTGGATTTATCTTCGTAACCCGTATATAATAAATGGAACTTATTCGTGTCATACATAAATAACACGTTTATGACTCCTTTAGGAGTGGTAAGTGGTATAATAAATGAAACTTGTTCATATCATATGTAAATTTCATCACACCCCAGCTTGTTTACGACACGTTGACCCGTTTACAATACGTCACTCTGTAAATTTTAGTTTTTACATTGGCAAGCCAACACGTTTATGACGCCCCAACTTGAAATAAGCCGCAACTCATTCAATCTGTATAACTAACAGGGTTACACAGGTCATCTTAGTGCCTCAAATATGTGTTATTGTTTCCAGCACGAATAAATAAAAAGGTCATTGTGTTTCTGACACACCAACCAATACCACCCCTAAATGAGCCCATGCTACTTTTAAATTCATAAAATCAACAAACTCAAGTCCGTTCATGTTGCACAATGGCAAATTTCATATATCTCTTGTTTCCCCGGGGCATTGGCTAGATTACTACTCATTGAAGAAGTGTGGTTCGGTTCTCACACCGCCACATCGTGTGTTAGATATCATACAATTCTAGAACCATTGCAAAATAATTAGTACTTATTGCAAAAACTTAAGAGCTTTGGGTGAAACATTCGATTTTACCACAGTCATGCAGTTAAGTGAAACACATTTATCATTTGATTAAATGCTTTTTGGTTTCATTTCAAGACAACAAGAACATCACTAACTCGATGTTGAATTGGAAAAGATCCCAAATTATACCAAAGAAATCGAGTCAAGAAGAACTAAACATCATGGAAACTGAACACAGGCTCTTACAAGAAACTATTAGTACGTAGTCTGAGTTCCCATTTCTGAGCAAATTCGCCTGCAAATTTCTGTTCCATAACGATTTTGAGTGTCACAAGCTAATATAATTAATTGATTAGAAAAAATAGAAAAATAACACTATAAGGTTTAAGTTAAATATTTTAGTATTTGCCATATGTCTATATGCTTTTAAACTAAAGACAAAAGTTTGACTTAGAAAAGGTTTGACTGAGAGATCTTTGCAATGAAAGGAATTTTGAAACTTTTAATGGAAAATTCCACAAGTGAAATATTGCAGATTTTAAGGAAGGGAATGGTTATGTTTAGGTGATAGAATGAACATATAAAATTGAAGGTCACAAAACAGGTTTCGTTGGTTTATTCATAAATTTTATAGTTTAAATAATAGTTATTTTGCTAAAAATGATAACAATAATCATCAAATTCCTTTAGTAAAAAAGTTACACGACGTTTAATACATCTGAATAGATTTTGGACAACTTTCACCCACCCGTTTCTTTTTTAGTTTAACAAGTCAAAGCCATTTGGGTCCACTATAGGCTCATGTAAAGATAAATAGATTCTCAGTACCGACTTACAAAAACCATCATAGAAAAGCATACATGTAATGCATCAAGTACCTGAAAAAAGAAAGGAAATTGTAAAACTCACCAAGCAAGGTTGTCCCAGTGAAGAAAACCGCCATGGCCTCTAGCATTTGTAAACTTGTAAGTTGGACCCGAGACTACACCAAAAAAAGAAAAAAAAACAAGCAAATTTTTATTTAAAGTTTACAAATGAAGAATTCACAGTTCAAATATCCTCTTTTTACAAGCACACGAGAAATCAAAAGGTGGAATTACCTTCATAACCCTCAAAAACTGGATCTTCTGAAAGCAGAAGTGGAGTATCTAAATCGATAAATCTGTTGATGCATCCAAAACAAATACTAAGAATTTACGATTAAGTGAAACACAAAGTTACATTAGTGGGGCTATTTGGGCATGTAGTAAACGCGTCAAAACAGGTAGTTCTATGTACCGGACAGATCAGATTGACCCGAAACACTTTTGTCCAAAAAAAATGTAATTGCAATATTAAAGGATTAGCATTGCTCTTCAAAAAATATGATTAGCATTGAATATGATTACTTTATACTGTTTCAGTAATATCTAGTTTTTTTAAAAGTGACTAATGAGATTTAAAAAAAACGCTTTGGGCACCTTTGGACACGTCTGAACCACCTCATTTTAAGCTTTATGATTTAACCAATTAACTAGTTGTGGATAAATCAGAGGACCCAAAATGGCCATATTCATCAATAAATCGGCAAATGTTATAAAATAGCATTGCACTTTTACGAATGGTTAGTATCGTTAATTATATTTTTTTTCTTTTGATGCTTATTGTATATTGTGTTGATGCACTTTGGTAATTTAAGCACAAATTGGCCCATTGGTGAAAAACAGATGGCATATTTTACTAATGCCACGCCATGTTTTTAACCTCTTGTATCGATCATTGTCTGTTTAAATTACCAAATTAACACATCAACACAAAGTATAGTTGCCAAAACAGTATAGAGAAGACGTTAGGCAAATTATGTTGCTATTTTATGACATTTGCCTAAAATAATCGCAGTTTCACTTACTTAAATCCCCCTAAACCAGCTGCAAGATGACCCGCAAAGCCCATGGCAAGTCTAGTTTCAACCATACCACCAATCATCAAATCGAGTCCTGAAACTTTTGCAAATTCAATAATTTCAAGGGCCCCAAGAACACCTACTTTAGCAAGTTTAATATTAACGACATCAGCAAGATCTCGTTTCACAATTTCTTTAACATCAGCTAAACTTCTACAACTTTCATCAGCAGCAACTGATACACCGTATTTGGTTTTAGCAATTTGAGTTACGTGACCTAAACCATCCCAGTCGTCTCTGTGAACCGGTTGCTCAAAAAGAATAGGGGTAACCCCCATTTCTGCAATGATATAAAAAGAGATATATTTCAAAAGCATGTACATATTGAGCGATCAAAGTAAAGGACACAAATTGTGTGTATCAGATAATAGGTAATGGGTCAAACGGGTGATGTTAGGTACTGTTAATTTCTCTATTTTTATGAACACTTAATTTCTCTATTTTTATCCATGGCTGTTTCAGAAACTCCGTGGGGCCATCTAAGATACTTACCCAGGGATCCTCGAACCCGGGTCTCTTTTGAGACTTTCCGGGCCGCGGACTGCTAGGTCATATTTTTGGTACAAAATGCATAATGTTTCCTGATTTTATATCTTTATAACATAAGTTACCATGTAGTTTTTCAAGAACTTGGATCGCTTCTGAAGAGGTGTAGCCCTCATTAGCATCTAAAATAAACAAACAATGAGGATGTGCCATGCGTATAGCTTGAAGCACTTCAATATCTGCATTTAAATCTTTTCCAACCTTAAGCTTCAATGTCTTGAACCCTTGTTTACAATACTTTGAAGCCAATTGACCAGCTTCACTCGGGGAAACGATCGGTATCTATAATAACACAAGACCTTAATTAATATTATCTTCTTGATCTTTAATGTTTTAGTTTTATATTTATGAATAGATCAATTTGGGTTATTTTTCAGCGCTAATGGGTCAAAAGGGGTTAAAATGAACTAAAAGATAAAATAGATCAAACAGGTCAAAAGTTGCCCAAAGGGTAACTTTTCAATAACTAGATTACTATGAAATATTAGAATTTGTGAAAACATATTTAACAAACAAATTACTTTTAAATTTTGGACATAAAGCAGAAGTCCGAATTTTGACCAATTTACTTATAATGGATCAATTCGGATGATCTTCTATCCCTAACGGGTCAATATGGTTTCATAAAACAAAAAAATGGGTTAAACAGGCCGAAATTAGCCGGGTAACCATGTTATTCAAAAACTTACTATTGAAATATTTATAACTTCTGTGACATATTTGAAAACTAATTAGTGTAAAAATTTTGGACAGAAAGCAAAGAGGCAATTTCTACCCATTTAGTTCTGAAGGGATGGATTGGATTATTTCGTATCACTAACAGGTCAAAAAGGTTTCAGAAAACTAAAAAGAAAATAGATCAAACAGGTTCGAAAGCTGCCCTAAGGGTATGTAAAACATGCAAAGGGCCTCCTCAACAATTTTCTACAAACCCTAGATTACTATTAAATACTTATTTGTTTTGTAATCAAATTTGATACCAATTAGTTATTAAAGAAATTTGGATAAAGGATGTTTCAGGTGTTAACCTAACTCGACCATTTTACCCAAGGGTATTTTTTTTGGCCCTAATGGGTTAAAAAGAAGATGGGTCAAACGGGTTAAAAAACACAAAAGAGTATATGTTTTATACATAAAGCCATCTAAATAGTTTTACTCTAAAACTAGCATACTGTTGAAATATTATTATTTTCGTAATTATATATGGCACACTAATTAGTTATAAAAGGACTAGACAGAAAATGTTTCAGGTCACCTGCTTCAACATAGAGAAAAGAACCCATCTTAACCCTTTAACCAACCCGCTCACTTTGCAACCACTAACCGACATACATAAACTTGCAACAATAAACGGTGCGTAAAACTTAAATTACTTGGATAGAAACTGAACTGTAATATCTGTTGTTACTGTATTTGAAACCCCACCAAAGAATCTCCATAAAGGCGTACTGATGCTGGTTGCAACTGCATCAATCACAGCCATCTCAACCCCTGCTCTAACCTTTCACATGTATAGCAACATTATAAGAAAAAAATTTATAAAAATGAAAAACAACAAAACATTAAAGAACATATGTATAATGCAGAAATAAACATTTGCCGAATTCTTAAATCAATATCATAATTATACAATTTATCATACTTTCTTCCTTGCAAAATTGAAAGGAAAGAAAGGGAGTAAATGTATTACATCTTCATAAACAAGTGTTTATTATCTCCTCCAGTTCTGATTATCTTGACCTTAAATTATAAGATAAATGTTATGATCCCACATCGGCCAAAAAGTAATTCGGTTGGTGGCTTATAAGTCTAGGTGTCCCCTCCCCCTACAAGCTAGCTTTTGGGGGTGAGTTCTACACTTGGGTTTATGGCATGATTCGAGCCTAGTATGGGATGGGTTCGTATCAATTGGTATCAGAGCCATCCCCATCTTGTAAGGTTCCAAAACTCGGAGTGGTGGCCTACGGAGTGGTGGCTTGGACCCGTAAAAGAAAGGTGTCAACCGTGACCAACGTAGCCGTGACAAACGAGGACTCGGAGTGGTGACCTATGGAGTGGTGCTTGGTTTAAAAATGCGCGCCTGATGCGTGATGCGCCCGATGCGGTGGTTGAAACGCATCAGGTGGTCTGATGCGCTGGGGGGTAGGCGTTGCGGTCTGATGCGGTCTGATGCGCTCGACTGATGCGTGATGCGGTTAATGCGTGATGCGTTCCGTTGCGCTTGACTGCTGCATTTTTTGTTTTTTTCATTAATTTATCAGTCTTATTCTTTCCTCCACTCCATTTTCATGGCTGTTTTTTATTTTTTCAAGTCTGCTGCCTTTTTTCAATTCATTTATCAGTCGCAATTACATCAGCTTTTGTTTTTTTTAACAACAGTCGATGTTGCTACCTTCTACTTGCCAGTTGATACTAATATTGAGTTGTATTTAACTATTTATACATATCATGTGTTTAGGGAATGGTTAGGTTATATAAGTACTTACAAGGTATTAAATTAGTTTAGAAGTATTTTTTGTGAAAATTAGGCGCATCGTGTTCGTGATGCGAGCGCATCACGCATCACGCATCACGCATCGGCTCCCGGGACTCTAAACGCATCAGATCGCATCTCGCATTTTTAAACCAAGGAGTGGTGGCTTGGACCCGAAAAGATGGGTGCCAACCGTGACCAACATAGCCGTGACCAACGAGGACGTTGGTCCTTCAAGCGTGGGGTATTGTTATGATCCCACATCGGCCAAATATAAATTAAGTTGGTGGCTTATAAGTCTAGGTGTCCCCTCCCCCTTCAAGCTAGCTTTTGGGGGTGAGTTCTACACTTGGGTTTATGGCATGATTCAAGCCTAGGATGGGTTCGTATCAATAAACAGCCTTATAACTTTATAATTACGTTCAATCAAACACTCAGAAACTAATTAATGCATATTCACCTTTAAAGCAGATCCGAACACCTCCCTTATGGTTTGATTATCTGGTTTAAGAGTCATAAACTTTGTTCTTCACTAAACTATATCCCAATCAAGCTTAGCATATAATGAGCATTCAAGAAAAGTGAAGTTCTAAATGGGAACAAAAAAAAAAGATTCTTTAAATTTATAAACTTACAGAAGCAAAATCATGTCCAGGAAGAAGCTGCCCAATTCCTCTTAAAACATCACCCAAAGTCATCGCTTCACTTTTCTTCAAAAACTCACAAGCCTCCCCTGCCTTTTTCAACGCCGTGGTTTGATCTTCCGCCGTCACGAACGGCAGAATCGGAGCCTCTCCCCACCCACAACAACCGTTACTCAACTCCACTCGGATCGCCACGTTTTCGACTCCCTCTAGCCTAGAAGTCGCAATAGTAAATGGGGAAATCAGTGGCACGTTTAATTGTCTGCCTTCTGCTCGATGAATGTCCACAGTGAAACTTTCCATCAGGTTTTTAAAACCCAAATTAGATTTAGTCCCAATAGCAGCGGCAGAGGCAGTTGGATACGCCATCATTGCCACCGCCTTACCTCCGCAACCGGAGGGTTTCGTGTACAATTTTGGGGAAAATAAGGAGAATCCAGTTGAACCCATTAGATGATAAGAAGAAAAATTTGGAGTGAGCTTATGATTTGGGAAAATGTTAGTGGGTTTTGTCCGAAACATAAGCATATGCGAGAGAAGGGTGTTGCTTCAGCCATTGTTTATTCTGAAAAACTCCTCGCCTGTTTTGTTTAATATCGGCACTGTGTTTGTAGGGTTTGTTTACTAAAATCTCTGCTGGAGCCTTGTTTGATAATGGAATTTTTTAGGGATGTGTGGGGTATGGATCTGTTTCTGTCATTTATATATTGTTGATTTGTTGGATTCTAGCAGTTTTGTGAAGGCTTGTTCGTCTTGTGCTTTGCTCGACAGTTCTATCTTCTACAGAGAAACTTCCCAAAACTACCTACCCGGATTGAAACTCTGTGTCAATTTCTTAATTGGGTTAATTTTATGTACACTTTTATTAAACATTTCTTCTATATATATATATATATATATATATATATATATATATATATATATATATATATACACAGGGGAGGGTTCAAACGAGAACTGTTTTTCGTACGAGAACTGCGAGAACCAATCTCAACCGTTTCTTAGATATGGGAAGTTCATGGATGGAGAGCGTGGAGGGGATCAAGTGTGGCAGGGTGCATGTGAGGAATTCATGGGTGGGCAATGACATTAAAGGAGGGGGAATTGAACGGCTCAGATTGGTTTTTGCAGTTCTCGTACGAAAAACAGTTCTCGTTTGAACTTTTCCCTATATATATATATATATATATATATATATATATATATATATATATATATATATATATATATATATATATATAGATCAAATAAAAGGTAAATTAAAGTAAAAAGTGTAAGAGGGATGATTAGTGATAGTTTTTCAGTATATACATCAACTGATAATTGTTAGTTCATCATCTTTATTGATTAAAACTAGTTCTTAATCGATTTCTTTTTGATGAATCCAACATATACATCACTTTTTAGATGAAAGCATTTTGTTCATCACCAAATTATTCCAAAAATTTGGTTTCAAAATCTGTATTTGAAAATCTCTTTTGTTGTGTAAAAAGTGATGAATATGTTAGATTCATCAAAAAGAAATCGATGAATAACTAGTTTTAATCAATAAAAAGAATTTTTTATTGCCTCTTACCATTTTTACGTTAATATATGTTGGATTCATCAAAAAAGTGATGAATATGTTGGATTCATCAAAAAGAAATCGATGAAGAACTAGTTTTAATCAATAAAAAGGATTTTTTATTGCCTCTTACCATTTTTACGTTAATATACCTTTTACTTTATCCTCACCCTATATATATATATATATACCCTATATATATATATATATATATATATATATATATATATATATATATATATATATATATATATATAGTAGGGATCTAGTAAAAAAATCTTATGGTACAAAAGGTAAAGAGAAATCTCAGACATTGAAATTTTCAAATCTACTCCTAAAAAAGTGATTTTTTTTCTTTTTCTATTAATTATTAAAAATAACAGTTAAGGGTATTATTGACTAGTTTTAAAAATTCTATCTCCGACTTTCTGGTCGCCATTTTCTACTGCATTTACATTTTGTTTCCAAACATTGATCTGTTTATTGTTCACCAGATCTGTTGATGCACACCAGAAATTAAATTATGATGTATAAGACACATATAACCAGATTCAAGCACAGATGCACAAATCAACAAAACAACACATCATTTATAGATGCACAAAACCATCAAATTAAATAGATGATTTAAGAATAAATCGATGCACAATCCTAAACATTACAGATGCACAGTTCAAGAAAAACATATCATTATTTGCTGCAATAAAAAGAAAAAAAGAAACAAAACCACTGATAAGAAATGTTTCACCATTAATGAAAATTAATAAAATTGGGAACATGGGATCTGCAAATAAGTAGTTTCACGGATAAAGAAGCAAACTGAAACCCTAACCGGCGGCAAGAAGCGAACCGTAGGGATGAAGCAAACCGAACCCTAGGCGGCGGCGGCAAGAAGCAAAAGGATGGATAGATGGTCGTAACCTGCACACCTTGCTGTCGCCGGCGATGAACCTTGACCACTTAGGGTAACCTGATGCACAAGACACGAAAACGGCGGCGGCGGTACTGCAACGGTGGTGGTGGTAGGCGATGAACCTTGACCATTTACAAGAAATAGAGGCGCAAAGGCGGTGGTGGCGACTAGCTCATGTGGCGGCGGCGGCTGCAACAACCACGTTAGCGGCAGTGGTGCGTCGAACAGAGATGGACACGGGAACTTGAGGTCGGCGATGGAAGTTTCAGGGGAGGGCGTCGCTAGGGTAGGGAAGGTCGACGCTGGTGCAGGGTGGTCGACGGCGGTTTTTGAAAAAGGTAGGTCGAATGGGATCTAGGGCTAAGCAGGAAACGTGGGTGACATATGTAAGGGAGTGGAGAGAGAATTATTATGGGTTACCTAATATACCCTTTAACTAAAAATGCCAAGTGACATCATCTCCTTTCTCCTTACATTTAGTAACGTAATATTTTTTTACTTGAATCTAACTATATATATATATATATAGGGGAGGGTTCATGCGAGAACCGTTGTTAGTGCGAGAACCGCGAGAACCAATCTCGGCCGTTCCTTGGATATGGGAAGTTTCATGGATGGTGAGCGTGGAGGGATAGAGTGTGGCAGGGTGCATGTGAGGAATTCATGGGTGGGCAATGACATTAAAAGAGGGGGAATTGGACGGCTCAAATTGGTTCTCGCATGAACTTTTTCATATATATATATATATATATATATATATATATATATATATATATGGGAAGGTTTAAATGAGAATGGGAAATTAATTGAAAATAGATTACTAAATCTCAGCCGTTCATTTTGTAAGTGGAATTCATGGATGGAAAGCGTGGGGATATCGAGTGTGTCAGGGTGCATGTGAGGAATTCATGGGTGGGCAATGACATTAAAGGAGGGGGAATTGGACGGCTAGGATTGAGTCTCCCATTCTCAAAAATATTTAAGTTCTCAATTGAACCTCCCACTATATATATATATATATACTAGTTAAACGTATAGGATGTGCTAAGCACAGCCCAATATATTTTATGTTGACTTTTTTAAGCATGAATATATAATTTTGTAAAAACAATATAAAAAATATGAGGCTTGTTGTCTAATATACATATAAAGCGAAGGCATGCCACTTGTTGTCTAACGTCTAATAAATCAGAATGGTAGAAAGAATGTATCAACATAAATCATAGCGAGAAAATGAAGCAAGTTAAAAAAAGCACTTCAATAAAGAAGGTTATACGACGATATGATGCATCCCAACATCATTCCCGTATGACACACGTTACAAGCCAAACACAAGTAACAATGAATCATACAATAACCTAAATACACAAGTGATGAACTAAATTAACATATATGTAGGAATTGGTTTATAAAACTGAAAAAGAGCTATCAGTATAGCAAAGTCCAGAAGCCAAATATGAAATTAACTCTCAAGTTGTTTGGAAAAACCTCGTAGACCTGCAAGAAACAGATTTTCAAACAAGAATACTAAATGCCATTAATGGATCAAGAATTATGACTAAACATATAAACTCTACCTGAAACGAGCAACCACATAGATATGTAAGAGAATGTTAACTTTATTTACAATATATTTGGGTTGATTTTATGGATTATTAAGATTCTTCAACAAATGCTAACCTTACTTAAGGCCATATATCATGGTCAGCTGGTCATAACTTTTTGGTGAATCAAAATGAAAAAAGTGTATTACCTTGACGCTTTTATGGAAACACAGAAGAATAAAAATAGAAGATATCACATATGAATTAGATGGAGTGTAGTTAAAAGACTACGTCGAAAGATAAATAAACGAAGATAAAATATTTTGATGAATGATGATAAATCCCAAACATATATCTATATATGAACCCAATATGTACTTACTACAAAACCTGAAATTAATAGATATAGAGAAAAATGCAAACCCTATTATTCTTGATACATAATAAGAACTATTCAACAAAAAAAATTATAATTTCAAGCACCTTAAATGTATATGCACATGAAGTCAACCTGATATTAATAGATATGGAGAAAAATGCAAACCCTATAAATCTTGATACGTAATAAGAACAAATCAACAAAGAAAAATTATAATTTCAAGCACCTTAAATGTATATGCACATGAAGTCAACCTGATAAACTAAAACACCTTAACCCTTTTAAACTAAAATAACTTAGCTTGGTTTGCTATAAAAGAATTTAAGAATTTAAGACTGATTAAACAGAATGTTGTAATTTGTGAATAATAACCAAAGTAACTAAGGAAACATGGTATGAGAGGCATAAAGCAGCTGACATTGAGAGACTTTAATTTGAAATGCATAAATATTTAAATTACAAACTGAAAAATAAAAGATCTTACCATATTATAAGTAATTTTTAAGCCACTGTGAGCTAACATATGTTCTTGTTGTTTATTTCTTTTTTCCTTCTAGTCAAGGGTGATTTTAAAGTGGCATTCAAAACTAAAGTTGGAACTTACAGAAAACAAAGGATATGCGAGATATCCACACTAATGAACTAAGAATATGAAAATCATATAACCAACTTTCTCTTAGACATTTCATCGAATGGGTTATGTGCATTCTCCAAATTGCTGCCAAAGAACCATATTTGAGCAACATCTAATGTGAGAAAAGGATGATGAATACCTCACAAATCTCTGCCAATATTGCCTCTCCGTCTGCTAGCGCCTCCACCTTCATCGAAAAATTCAACTGTACCCACTCTCTCTACTTTACCATCACTATATGTTGTCACTCCCCACGTACACCGACACCCAAACTGCAATCGTCATAGATTTAGATTTTTTGTTGTTAAAGAAGAAAACATGCACTAATCGATCTACCCACAAACACGAAGACTGCCTCTGTAATCTCTCACACATTTTCGTTTATCTATTTGCTCGATTCACGCATAAACGCACACTAATCTATACGTACAATGGAACACGCACTCTGTGAAATATACACACAGCCAAACGGCAAGTAGACACTGGGTAATGGCTTTATGAATATGGCAGAGGAGTATGGCTTTATGCGTATGGCAGAGGAGAAGACACAGTATGTAACTATTCAAAGACACGTGACAGAAAATCAGCATATGCTTTTTTATAAGAAAGGTAGATATAAATATTATATATATATAATATTTTATTTGTTTAACTTAACTGATAAATATATATTCTTCTAAAACTTTTATAATAGTTAATTTGCTCAAATCATCATTTTTATTATTGTTTAATCATCTTTATTAAAATCATCATTTTTATCAATATTTAATCATCTTTAATAAAATATAGTTAAATGATAATTATGTCCCTCCTTTAAATCTATTTAAAAAAATCCATCTAAACTGATATTGGTTAAAATATACATATCATTTATATCTGATATCCTATTCTTTGATGCATTTTTAAATTAAATTATGTTAATTATGACTTTTTTTTTGTTATATTATGTGTTTTAGAGCTCTTGGGAGAAGAGTTGATGAAAATATTGTAGAAATTGATGAAAATAAGAAAAGCTAACAAACTCGACATACCTTCACTATTTTGCCCGTATCTTGCTTATACGAACTCCAATTGAGGTGATTTAAGCGGTCATGAAAACTAGACTCAAAGGGCTACAATTTCATCAAAATAGGAGTTTATACTCAAAGCCTCGAGCCACGAAGACAAGTTAGACGGGAGAAATACCCTTCGCACCGGCTAGAAATCTCTGGTGAATTTGGAAAATCAAGCCTCGCGCCGCGAGGCACTTGCTGACCGGGTTGGACTTTTTGAGATTCAAAAATCAGATAAGGGTTATCCATGCAACGCGCTGCGAGCCAACCGGAAAACACCACCTATATATTCGATTTTTCACATCTTTCAAATGAGATTTTTGAAACTTTAGCCTAGGGTTTCGTACCAAAGACCTAAGGGTGTGATTTTGGGCATGCAATGGCATACTTTTGGAGAGAATTATGTTAGGAAGTTAGATATCACACCGATTACGCCCGAGGATTGATGATCTGAGGCTACATCTTTTATGAGGTTGATTTGATTCATCATCATCTGTCTATAATGGTGCATGAATTCTATCTTTTTTCTATTTTTGATGTCCTGTAACTTGTTATGAGTTAAATGATTTGAATCCTAGACTTGGTTTGGTTCATCTTATGGATTATTTGATATTTTCTTAAATAATTATCGGTCTATCAATAAAAGAACCTAAAAGTTGTTAGCTTAAACCTTTGGTAGTTTGATTTCTTAATTGCATGTATTTATTGATCACGAAAGTGTCATAATAGTGATTTCTTCTACTTTTCGCTTAGAGATAAGGGTTAAATTTAAACACCAATAACCTATTAATTGTTTAAAGGATCAATTTTTGAAACAAAAGTTTTAGGATTAGAGATGACAAGAGATCTGATCCCATAATTGAATGATAATTTGAGGTGTGTCTATTGCATAGGTTTATTCTATGATCCATGTTTCATCATTAATCGAGTTTTAATAATCAAATCTATCTTTAGGGGATATGAATCCGAGTGAATTGCTTCCAATATTATCCTAGATCTACTTTTCTTTCTCCAGGTAACATTTGATTTAAATCCATTTGTTTGGAACTCAATGAACAATATCTAGGTTGTTAATTTAGGTTAGGATTAGGTTAATATAACATGTCTTTTCGTGTTTATGTATTTTTTGTCATTTTTGCCTCAACCTACTTTCTACCGATTTAGTATCGGGTTAGGCCTCTTTATTTCAAGTTAGGTTTGGGACGTATTTTCAGATTGACCCACTTTCTCGCATAATTAACACATCATCAACTCTCAGTTGGTCGTTAAAAAATATTTATACGCAAATAACACAATTGAAAAATCAATATTTTGTTTTCCATTATAGTTTGGTTTGGCGGATAACCCAAAATTTAATCGGTTCTTATTTTTAAAATATAATTTTCATGTTCAAGTATGCGGATAACCCAAAATTTAATCGGTTCTTATTTTTAAAATATAATTTTCATGTTCTAGTATTCTCCAATAAATGTAATGATAATAATTTTTTTATATTTTTTGGTGATATACGGTTTATTACTTTATTTATGTCTTAGTGTTTAGATTTTATTTTTTTTATAACTCTTATTTCAAATTTCTTTTGATTTTTTAATATTGATTTGATGTACGGTAAGTTATAGCGGTAACATATGAATATATGATATTGTGACATGGCTACAAAATCCAAATCCAAATCCAATGTTCATATTTTGTTTTCTTTTTAATTAATAGATTTTAATTAAAATGAATCGTGTTTTTTGGGTTGATCTGGATCAAACCCACAAAATTTAGTGTCATTATTGTGTCAACTAATTACTGACCTAATATATCTTTTTGTCTTCATGTTTGTGTCAAGTTTTTGAGTCATGTCTTAAAGTTATAAATTACCTAATCAATATTAAAGGTTTAAAATCCTTATGATAAAAAATGATTTATCATATTTTCTTATAAATATATAAGTGAAACCCTTGTTAGAATATGAAAAGTGAGGGTGCAATATGTAATTATTGTAAAGTTTGGTAAATGCTATAAAAGGCATTTGCCCAACTCATTCTAATCAAGCTTTGCATTTCAATCTAGTGTTTTCTCTCTAAAGCTCTCGGCTCACTCTCTCTAAACCGAATACACACACAAACACACATTAACAAGATTATCATCTAGCATTGCTTCATTCGTATAATACGGGACCATCAATTGGTATCAGAGCCAAACTTGTTTTTGGCTCGTGATTGTTCAAAAACAACAAGCAAAAATTCGAAGATTTCAAGCTCAAGGTGAAGAACAAGCATTCGGGTTCTACAAAGCATACAACCACACGGTTAGTTCAAGAAAGCTGCTAGTTCAAGTATTTCTCAAAGGTAGAACACATCGGAGGTATAATCTATATTTTTTCTACCATCTCTTCGGGTTTTGTTCAAAGGAAATTACTGTTTTATACGGTTTTATTGAAGGAAACATAAAACCGAGTGGTCTTTTAAAAGCAAAAAGCTCAATGGTTCATTAAATGCTCGACTTTTTGGCATTTAATTTTCTGGAAATTCAAGCATTTATGGTGTTCTTGAAGCTTAAATACAGTCTTGAAGAAGAAGAAATCGGTTTTGATTAAAAATAATTATTTATTCTTCAAAGATTAAGTGTTGAACAAGGCAACTCAAGTACTACCCATACGGCCATACCAATCAAGGTACAAGTGGGTAGACACCATAAGGGGTAAGACCTTCAGATCTGATAGTGACACATCAGATTCTATAAGCCGAGTTAATGGTCAATGCGATTGAAAGGAGAACGCGACTTATAGAGTCTTTCAAAGCTGAAATTTACTAAGTATTACTCTTAGCGCTATCAGTCGGTATAAGGTAATCGCATGCGATTAGGAGTTCCCAAGTAATCTATCAGCCGCACTAATCCATCTGTGCGATCCTAAGTTATTTAATCTAGGGGTGTTCTTCGGATATACCCGTCGGGTTTCGGGTAATTCGGGTCGGGTAATTCGGGTATTTTGGTATAGATAATTTAACCGATAACCAAACTGTTTAACATTATGGTTATCGGGTTCGGTTAGAATTCGGGTACGGTTTGGGTCGGTTAATTTCGGGTATACCCGATTTAGAGACTTTTTTGTTACATTTTTTTTTGCCAAATATCCAAATGGTATATTTGTATAGCATTTTTTATTACATTTTTTGGTCAAACATTCATTGTAATAAACAAGTTTCATCTAGTTTACAAAAACTATTAATGCATTAACTTTAACACGTTATAGTACTAAAACATAATTGAATCGTGTTAAAAGTAATGTGTAACATAAAAAAGAGAAAAAAAGTTAAAAGTAATTTGTAACATAACATACATTAAATTATGTATGGAAAACTAATACCTTTATCAATTTCATATATACTGCATCCCAATCTTGGATGAAAATTATAATTTGAATCATCTTAGAAAATATACACAATTACGCATATATACTTTGGGTTAAAAATAAAACGTAATCAATTTAAAAGAACCTTAAAAAAAATATTTTTCTTAATAAAATAAAACATCAATTTGTCCATCTTGAATCAAAGCTACATCTTCACAAAAAAAAAAAAAAAAACTTAAACGGGTATTCGGGTATACCCGAACTCTAAATAACCAATCCGTTACCCGAACCGAATTTATAACGGGTAAACCGAAACCCGAAATAATGCAACCCGAAACCCGTATTAACCGACCCGAATTAACCGAAACCCGAAATAACGGCTCGGTTTATTCGGTTACGGTTATTTTCGACACCCCTAATTTAATCAATCGCATCAAGTTAGCCTTTCGATTCAAAGTTCCTTGTTGAATATCAAACTCCAAAGGCAGTCGCATTCGAATCATTTGTCTGATAAGAATACGATTGATAGTACTAACTGTTTATTTCTAAGTGTTTGGTGCTACAGGGATCAATCACACTCTATTGGTTATCTTATTGATCACTACCGAAAAGTTACTCTGCTCAATTTTCAAGGGATTCTACAAATCGCATAACACCACCTTGAACTTATTGGACAAGTGATAAAACCATTAAGACTTGACTTTTTAAACAAAGAGGACAATCGAACTTAAAACTTAAAAATCTAATTCAAAATTGAATTTAATCTAATTCGGATATAATTCAAAGTTGAATTAAATTAACTCAATTCTATCTAATTCAAAATTGAATTTAATCTTTGCAAGATCTAACTCAAAGTTGAATTAAATTGAATTAGCTCCTCAATCATCACCAAGAAGTTTTCAAAACTGACTTGAAAAGAATACAATTCTCTCTTGTCAATTAAGTTTTCGAACAATCAATCCATATATAACAAGTGAACGATCATTTCTTACTTAAACTTTTACAATGTCAAGTTCAAATGAAATGATGTCCATCGGTACCGATACAAAACCTCATGTGCTGTTCCGAGGTGAATATAATGTATGGAAAGGAAGGTTTATGGACTTCCTGGAGAAATGATTATAGACTGTATTCAAAACGGGAACAAAAAGTTCATCAAAGTTGTTGAGGATGATCCTGACAATAATCCCGCCATTCTCCGTCATGAGAGGGAAAAGACTGCTAATGAGCTCACAACTCAAGAAAAGGAGATCAAAAAGGCTGAATGACTGGCTAAGTATTATCTAAAACAAGGAATCTCCTCAGAGATTTACACCAAGATAGATAGCTTAGCCACTGCTAAGGAAATATGGGACGAGATCAAGAAGCAGTTGCAGGGTACTGAGCAAGGAGAATACATCAAGCGTACCCAACTAGTCAACAGCTACCATGACTTCAGTGTTCGAGAGAATGAACTTCTTTCTGAAACCTATGGTAGATTTTGCAAATTGCAAAATGAAATGAGGTCAAACCAAATCATGAGAACTGACCTAGACTTGAACTGTGTTTTTCTGAAGTCACTGGGTCCAAAGTGGAAGGAATATGTTCGACTGTACAAACAAATCAACAAAGATCTCACAACAGTCACCTTTCACAACATATTTGAAGACCTCAATCAATATCAGGATGAAATACTGAAGTCTCTCCCTAAACAGCCAGCTGCAGATCCTTTAGCCTTGGTAGCAGTCGAAAGAATTCCAAGGGAATCTTCATCCAGATCAATGAAGTTCAAGCAGGTGATTCTTAGTGAATCTGAACCGGATGATGATGATGAAGACTCAGTTGAAGCTGCCATTCATGCGCTCTCAGTTGTTGGCAAGACCTTCAGAAATCGCTTCAACAAAACCAACAATAAACAAAAGTTTACCTCTGGCTCCAGAAGACCAGAAAGGCTTGCTCCTGCTGATTAGCCTAGATTTCAAAGAGAAGAAAGGAGAGAAGAAAAGAAAACTGACTTGAAGTGCTACAACTGCGGGAGATCTGGGCACATGATCAGGAACTGCCCACAGAAGAAGATCAAGGATGCTGAATACTACAGACAAAAGTACCGCCTGTCAAAGCAAAAGCAGGCTGGGAATGCTCTTATGGTGGAAGAAGACCAGTTCTTGGAGGACACAGACACTGACAGTGATCTAGATGGTGAGGATCAAGCACAATTATGTTTCATGGCTACTAATGGAGCAAGTGATAGGGATGAAGATGGTGGTGATCTCTCTGATGCTGAGGAGGAGATTGTTGAAAGCGGAAAGGTACATTCTATCTCTAACTCTAACATGGGTTTTAACTTTGAACATATACAAACCATATTAAAATGCATGAAAAAGTTAGAACTAAAGGACCAAACTAACAAGCAAAAATCAAGTGTTAAAAGAGGCCATTCATACACAAGACAAAGAAGCACAAGCTACAATTGAACAATTAGAGAAAAACATAAATGAATCTATGGTTCAATTAACTGTGAAAGAATATGAATTTCTTGAATTAACTGATAAAACAAACATCATCATACACGATCACAAAGCAGAACGTATTGGTGTAGAAAAGGATTCATCAATTCTTAAAAACGATCATAGTACTCTTTTTTTAAAATTAAATAACTTGAAGACCTTCTAATCAAAAGAGGGCAAAGTGAACAAACCATCTTTGTGTACAAACAAAAAGAAAGACCTTTTTCAAGATGGACATTCGATGGACTTGGTTTTGAAAACCCAAATGTTCTGAGTAAAGTATCTGCCAAACAATTATACAATGCAAATCTTTTTGGCGAAGGACTCACTCAACGAATGGTGTTCGTTGGTCAAGAGGAACAAAAACTTGAGGAAGATATCAAACGAACCCTTCACCTCAAAGCTGAAATTCCCTTCAACTACTCTGACCTCAACGACTCATACTTCACTTACCCCCTGCCAACACTAAACTCTGTTGTCACCACACCAATATATACAGATGAGGAACTGTATGCTCTTGAAGTGCCAAAACCCCAATTTCATTACATTCCCCACAAGGAATTGCAGCAAAGGTTTCAAACCTTGCAAGAGTTTTGCTTCACCCATCTGGTACAAGGAGATATTACCAACACTTTCCACTCCGAAACAACACATGAAACAACCTCAGTTTCTTCCCAATCACCTGAGCTCACTCAATTAGCTCAAGAAAATGCAGTCCTTCACAAGCGTATCAAAACCATGTTCACTCACGATGAAAAGATAATAGATAACTTCTGTAGGGAAAATACAACATTAAAAGAACGCATCGTCAAAGTCAAACAAGAGATGCAGGCTCCTACTTCATTCACTTTCTCTCCATACGCAAAACGAATTGAAGATTCTAAGAATGCGTCCACATCTTCTCAAGATGTCTAACCCAACATAAAATTTGTTAACAATACTACTTTGTAAATTTTCAAACAAAAACAGGTTTTCAAACAAACACCCACTTCCACTTCTATTCATATTTCTCGTATGGCCAATGACATACCTGAATCATCAAAAACAGCTGCAAGTCGAACACGACTCACTTCTAACATTTTAACTTATGCTGCAGATGTGAAGGAGCTCGGGAATGAAGAGCGTAAAATAAATACAACCTTGAAGAGAGAAGTTCCTAGATCACTTAGGAAATGTTCTAATTTTGGAAAAACATGTGAACAACTTTTGATGTTTAATAGTATCTGTACTTATTCAAGTTTACATGATAAAATTGCCTCTTCAACTTGTTGTATGAGTGATGGTTGTCCCCATGGTCATTGTGAATTTAATTGTGAATATGATCAATTAAGAAAACTACTTGGAGTTAAACCATGTGAGGACTGGACAAATTTTTACGCTAACCAAATCTGTGTTCCATTCATAAACTCAAAAGGAATAATCATTCACCAATGGATCACAACTCGTCAGTCACACGCACTCAAACGTTTGAACAGATCAAGGCGCTTACTGACAATTAAGGAGCTGGAAGTCTACAGGAGACAGGGCTATGATGCTTTCAAAAAGGCTTGGATTGCTCAAGAAAACTCTTGCATTCTCAAAAACGATCTTGCAATCCACCTTCCAAACATGCTAAAACTTCCAAACCCAAGCCCTCCTCCAATCAACGAGTAGTACAACCTACTGCTCCCAAAGTTCCAGTTCAGCAAAAGCAATTTGATGCACCGAGGCTGCAACGAATTCTTAAGAATTCCTCGAAAACTTGGATTCGCAAACATAACGCTTCTGCAACTCTACCGAATCCTAAACCTCAGATTCCATCTACTGTCAAACCAAAGGTGGTAACGAGACTTCCGTCTAAGTCAATTCTTTCTAAATCTATTCCTTCTCGACAAAAGATTAAACCCACATGGGTACCTAAGGATAGATTATTAGAAGTTTTATCACCACAGAAAGAGACAATTATTACTCAACCTGTTGGTGTCTGCCCACTGACACAAGTACATTGGTGTTACTGCTGATGAAGTGCGAGCCTATTGGGTCACACACCAAGGATTGATCCCGACAGCTTACTGATAAAGAGAGAAGGTCCAAAAATCAAATTGTTTGATTTTGGGGCTTCACGGCCGTGAGGGATGCTCCACGGGTCGTGAAGCCTGTTAGTGATAAACAAGCGGTAGATTGAAGGATTGCTAAGATAACTATGATAAGGTTGAGAGAGAATCTCGTTTCACCTTAAAACACACATAGTTTATTTCAAGAGTTGTGTGCAATCCTTACATTTCCTTGTGTATCACAAGGGTTATATACCTATAAGGTATATTTACAATAAGCACCCTCAACTATTGTTGAACTCCTATTCTATTACAATAATACAGTTCTAACAATCTCCCCCTTTGGAATGGAATAGGAGTTGTAGAATAAAATGAACAGGAGTCTTGATCTCTTCAGCATCTTGAGGGTCTTGTGCTTATTGTCTTGTAGCGCTCCAGTAACCTAAGGCATTAATCGCCTTCGGTTATATAATCAATTTAGCATATAGAGGTTTTCAGCAAACGGATCATTGAGCATTGATAGCATCAGTGGAAGCATATAAGGATTCATCAACAGGAGAGAATATGTTGCTTACTCCCCCTAGAATCACGAACGGGGAAACCCTCCCCCTACAATGTTGCTCTTGATCCTTGTTGACAATTTTGGGGCGAGAATAAATTTTTACTTTCATCTAAGTACTTCTCCCCCTAGACTGAATACCTCGTACAATATGTCTCATGCAGTAACCAACTGAATAAATCTTTATATCTCCCCCTCATGATGTCCAAAGTCTTTACTGGTCATCATGAAAAATGTTCAGTTGTGAAGTATCAGTCTATTAACTTCTACCACTTGTGAGCCAAAATGGATCGTTGAGGAGTGAATGTAGATCAAAAGTGAATGCATCAACCAAATCAAAAATCTGAGAAGTCTCGTACAAGAGTATCAACCTAGTCCGGATCACAACAAGTGACAAAGAGAACGAAAGACAAGTGGATGCAAAAGAACTTGGGACGGATAAGGATTCTATAGTAAGAAATATGCGTTAAGGAACACAGGGAGCTGAAATCATATTCAAGCCTTTTCAACCTGTACGACTATAGAAAATGTGACTTTGAAAACATATCGTGAACAGGGAGTCGGATACATCCTCATTCGAAAGCACACAAAAATCTATCAAACTTTTTGATAACATGAAGTAAACGGATGTTGGTTAAGACAATCAAGCAACGATACACGAATTCTGAAAGATAAGAATGACAAATGAGAATTCAGAATTGACTGATAAAAGATTACTAAGATTCTAAAGAAACAAGGAATGGACGGCCAAAATCTGATTTTGAGACCAGATATTGGTGACACTAAGAAAGAAGAACCAAAAATCAGTTAGGAAAGGGCAGGATGACTAGACATAGGGTATTAGGAATTAAGTACATGGTAGTAATGACCCAAAGCTAACCCAAATCTAGAAACATCAGAATGATAACTGAAACTTTGAGTACTCCTGACTCAGTCAAAAAATCCAAACACTTGACTTAGGAATCAAGGTGGCAAGATAAATCAGTCAGAACGACGACGGGGGTTCGGGGGCAGCGCCCCTGATAGCGGGGTCCAAGGGGCAGAGCCCCTGGTTGGGGTCGAGCTGCCAGGTCAGCTTGAAAATTTTTGAAAATGAAAAATATTGCTATATCAGAAAATGCATTTCGGATGAAAAAGTTGAAATTTTGAGTGGAAATTGCAAGTCTGAGAAACCTGTTAGAATCGCATGCGATTGGATCTGTGCGATTAAATGTGATCGAATCGCATGCGATTGTATCCAAGTGATTGGATCTGTGGGATAGGATCTGCGATTGAATCGCATGCGATTGACTAGATGCGGCTGATAGAACCCTTAGAATCCACCCAATCGCATGCGATAGAGCTAAACCGGCTGATAGCTTATGAGATCGATGCGATAGACCAAATGCGGCTGATATAACACTTTCGAGTCACCTAATCGCGTGCGATTGAGTCAATGCGGCTGATAGCTTTAAGAGTAACACTTAGAATCTTAATTTGAACACCTCTATAAGCCGCATGCCCCTTCAATCGCATGCATCACAAATCTGGCTTATAGAATCAGAGGTGTCACTATCAAATCTGATGGCCTTACTCTGAATAGTGCACACCCACTTGTACCTTGATTGGTATGGTGTGTACTTAATTTCCATGTACAACACACAATCTTTTGAAGATTTAATAATTTTTTAAATTAAAATCTGCTTTCTTCTTCTTCATCTTCAAATGTTCTTGACAAAAACTCAGAAATCTTCAAACTCGAGTAGATTAAAAATCGATTTTCTTGTGGTTGATCCAAGAAACATTTTCGACCATTTCTCTTTTAAAATCCGAACCTAACCCACGTAAAAATGATGCCTTCGTAGATGAAACCATAAATTCAAGGCATTAACAATAAACCCGAGAAAACTTTGATTTTTCTGCTTTTTCGTGTAAGGAACAGCTGAGTTTACCTTTTTCTATCAAGGACAATGGATGTTGCTCGATTCTCCAATGATAACCCCTATTTTCAGATCATAAATAGCATCTTCGGTTGAAAAACCGTATGATCAACCTCTTTTTCTTCGATGAACAGCCCCTTTGATCTTCAAACTTTGATTTGTTGATAATAACACTCGATAGATCTTCACTCCTTTGGCTCTGATACCACTTGTTAGTGATAAACAAGCGGTAGATTGAAGGATTGCTAAGAGAATTATGATAAGGTTGAGAGAGAATCTCGTTTCACCTTAAAACACACATAGTTTATTTCAAGAGTTGTGTGCAATCCTTACATTTCCTTGTGTATCACAAGGGTTATATACCTATAAGGTATATTTACAATAAGCACCCTCAACTATTGTTGAACTCCTATTCTATTACAATAATACAGTTCTAACAAAGCCCACCGCCCCACGATTGACTTGGGGACAGAGATGCCTTGCTAGAGGCCGCTCCCTGTCTGTGATACCTCTGGGTACGTTGTGTCATGTGCAAGTGGGAGTCTGTTGGTGTCTGCCCACTGACACAAGTACATTGGTGTTACTGCTGATGAAGTGCGAGCCTATTGGGTCACACACCAAGGATTGATCCCGACAGCTTACTGATAAAGAGAGAAGGTCCAAAAATCAAACTGTTTGATTTTGGGGCTTCACGGCCGTGAGGGATGCTCCACGGGTCGTGAAGCCCACCGCCCCACGATTGACTCGACGACTGACACGTGTCGTGATACCTTTGGGTCTTCACGGGCCGTGAAAGGTCGTGAAGGGTTCGTAGAGGATGACGCCCTCACGAGTCACTCGACGCGGCACGGGCCGTGAAGGACTATGGCCGGTCGTGGCGCATTTTTTTCTTCATGGGCTGTGAGAGGCCGTGAAGGACCATCTGCATGAAAATCTCTTATTTAATTGGGCCATTTCTTGGTCCAATGAATGGAGTTCTTGTATCCGGCCAAATAGAGGTTTTGGGTCTGGAACACAGTATACACATGCAATTAGATACTCTTTTTCTCTCTTGGTGCCATATATGATACATACACACTAAGTTAGTGAATACTTGAGTGTTGTGAGTGATTTTTGGTGCAAGAGGAGATTCAAGTGGGCTGTTCTAGAAGGTGGAGTCGTGAGGGACGTTCACTAGACGGTTTACTAGCATAAAGGGATCAAGAAATCTTGGTGTGGATCATGCAATAGAGGATATACACTTGATCTCTTGGTTGTCCCGGTTCGTGATTGCTACAGCCAATTTTGAGCTTGGTAAGGAGGTATTTTCTGCTCTCCTTTGTTCCTTTAGTTGCAATTTGTTTTTGTAGAAAGATCATCACTTTGGAACATGTATGGACCCGATTGTGTTCGGTTTTAAAGTTTTGTTTTTCGCTTCCCCTGTGCTTTGCTCCATACCGTGTTCCAACACAACCAATTCTAGGAACTAACAATCCAGGACCCATTCATATATGGGGACCTAAACGTGCTTTATTCTCCTTTTGCAGGCGTCTAACCTCTGGTACCTGGACTCCGGCTGTACTAAGCACATGACCGGCAACAAGGGTCTTCTAAAAAATTATGTTCCTAAGTACTCCGGGATCGTACGTTTTGGGAACGACAATGTTGCACCAATAATGGGGTACGGAGACATAGTAAAGAAGCACATCAAAATCAAAAAAGTCTCCTATGTTGAAGGGTTGGGTCATAATTTGTTTAGTATCGGACAGTTCTGTGATAAAGACCTTGAGGTAGTATTTAAGAAGAACAAATGTTCTGTGTTAACTGAAAATGGGGATGAATTATTGGCAGGTGAAAGGAAATGTAACCTGTATTCCATTGATTTGGAAAATTATGACTCCCCTACCTCCGTGTGTCTACTGTCTGAAGCATCATCAGATGTTGGTGCATAATTGTAAATCCCTAGTTCTTATCAATCCAATACATACATGTTTACTTGAAATGTTAATTCAAATGTGTTTTGATTAATGGTTTGCATGTTTATACATTCTAAGTGGTTACTTGTGTTTGTCTTAAGCTTACAAGTACTTAATCATGTGTTGATATGTGTTTGGAAGTTTAAGTATGAGTGAAGGTCATCACGTTCGTGATGAGTGCACTACGTGCGTAGTGGAACTCACTACGTGCGTGGTGAGATGGTCGGTTAAAGTTAAATTAATTATTATTAAAACAACTGGTACGTGCGTACTGGACTCGCTACGTGCGTAGTGAGTTGCATCACGTGCGTAGTGAAATTAATTACATTATAAATACTCATTAACCGCGTATTAGCGTAGGTGATCGCGAGGAATCAAGAGATCGCGGGTAATCGAGTAATCGACGGGGAATGACCTTAAGCCTTAGTGAGCCTTCGAAATTGCAAGTTTAACCTCGGTAAACGCAAACTTAGTGTTAATCTCGGATCCAAGGGCAGTCTTAAGCATTCTGTGTGAGTTCTTAGAGTTTGTTCTTGTTTCTACTCTGTGTGTTTCGTAGTGTTACTGTGTGCCGGACACCTAAGCAGATCTTAGAATCCTTAGGAGGTTTGGGAAATAGATATTCCGCACTATTTCTCATCCTAGATCAGTCCTAGTATTAGGGTGTTTAGTTTAGAACCCCCAACGGTCCTACAAAGTGGTATCAGAGCCTTGTGCTTTGATTGATCACTTTTCCTTAGGTTTCGTGGTCTAGGTGTCTTTTTGGTCATTTAGGTGTTTGCGTTTTGTCGATTTCTAAGTGTTTCTTCGTGCGTATAATCGTAAACAGGTCGTTTTTGGGTCAAAAAGTTCGAGTTTTTGCGTTAAAAAAATCTGATTTGTTGAAGTTTATCCGTGCGAAGTACCCCTTACTACGTGCGTATTAGCTTTCAGGTCGTGCGTAGTGTGACTTTGTGTCCTAAAAATTTTCCTAATCATTTGAAGTCTACTCGTGCGGAGTGCCTTTCAATACGTGCGTATTGATCTTTAGTGCGTGCGTAGTGTATTGTTAGTCCTCTAGAATCTTCGGTAGTCTGTGTGACTGTCCGTGCGTCGTGGGTCATCAACACGTGCGTAGTGCTTCTCACTTCGCACGTATTGAGTCTGTGTGTTAAAACTTTTCTAAAAAAAAAAAATAATAATAATTTTACGTGTTTCGTACGTAGTCAATCCAGTTCGTGCGTACTAGGTCCCCATTCCGTACGTATTTGAGTCTGTGTGACCTTTTGTCAGTCCGTACATAGTACAGTTTACTACGTGCGTAGTGTGTTCACTTCTTGCGAACCATTCTCACTTCGTGCGTAGTGTTTACGTTTGTTTTAGGCTTTAATCATAATGTCTGACATGAGTGCTATGGCTGCCAAACAAACCATAACTGCCCTAAGTAATTTAATAATGGACAATGAACAAGGCGGGATAAATAAAGTACCTAGACTGCTAACCATGGAAGATTACCCATTCTGGAAACCACGTTTTGAAATCTTTATCGATGGGATTGATCCACGGTTGCACCGGGCCATTTCTGCTGATTATGTCGTGCCTAAAGGTAAAGGGAATATCGAAGTTCCCTATGATCAGATGAGTGATGATCAGAGGAAGGCTTATGATGCTGAGAAGAAAGTCTATTCTTATTTGATCTAAGCCATTCCTAATGAGATCTTTCACCAGTTCCGACGGTATAGAACGTCACGTTCCTTGTGGAATGCGCTACAAAAGAGGAACGAGGGGAATGCATCTCTGAAAGAGCTCAAGGCATCCCAGTTGAGAAAGGAGTTTGACCACTTCACTTCATACGTGAATGAAAAGCTTCCAGACCTGATCAACAGATACAACCATCTTCTTAGTGAAATGGATAGTTTGGGGGTGCAGATTTCCGAAAGACAACAAGTTGAGACTCTGTCCAAGGCACTACCTAAAAGCTGGAGGCCGTTCATCATGATTTTGAAGAATGGTGAAGGTTTTGAGGGCATGGATTTGAATGACTTCATTACTAAGCTAAAAGAGCACGAACAGGAGGAGCAAAATCTGGACAGATTGAGCAGCTATGTGCAGAATCCCTCGTTATACTATACTGGACCCATTGCTTCTCCAGTCACTTCATCAAATGCTCCACTGCAGACAGCCTTTACATCTAACGTTAGTTCTTCAAGCAAGTCTGCTTCTGAAACTCCAAGTGAACCACCATATTCTGCTCCTTCAAGCAAAACGTCTATGCCTGCTTTAAACATTGAGCATTTTAAGCATGGTAGCACTGAAGAAGTAAAGAAGCATATGGGAATGCTTAGTGCGTTGGTCACCTCATATGATGATCTGCTAAAGGGTAAAATCGGAAATGCCTACCTGACTCAGGAAGACTATGACCAGATAGACAACGATGAGATGGAAAGACAGGACATTCTATGGTCCTATGCTAATCTGGTAAGGAGAGCAAAGGCATTAGTCAAAAGAACGGGGATGCAGATTACAACAACAAAAGATACAAAGCTGGGTTTCGACAAGTCAGCTGTAACCTGCTACAACTGTGGAGAAAAGGGTCATTTTGCAAGAGAATGTGAAAAGCCAAAGAACTCAGGACCCAAGTACCCTTTCCGAACATCTCCTGGAAAATCTTCAACTACCACTACTCCAAAGAAGGCTGAAACATCCCATGAGGGATCATCTAAAGCAATGGTGGTTGTTCAGAAAGATGAGGGGATAGACTGGTCAGTGCATTTTCAAGATACTGATGCTTTCGAGGTTGCTGAGACCAACCTGGCCAGTGTTCAAGACCTGAATGACGACTCACAGTCTGAAGCGGATAGTGTCCACGATGTCTATGATAACGAGTCCGCACCATCTACTGATGAGCACAACGTTACTTCAGCCTCTGTGCCAGCTGCCGAACCAACGCCAGCGACTATTCAAACTGAATCAGAAAATCCTAAGGCGTGCATGACTGGACAAGTTGACTCAAAGGTAAGTAACATTTCTGGTCTTCCCTGTGTGTCGTGCAATGACTATGTACAGAATATAGTATCCTTGAAATCTCAAGTTACTGAGCTTACCTCTAAACTGCATGAAAACTCTATCATCAAAGGTAGAGAAAAGACCTTAAAAGATAAAATTGAGAGCCAAAATAAACAGATAAGAGAATTAGAGGTAGCTTTGTTAAATAAACAGGATGCTATAGTATTTTACATCAATCAAATTGATACTCTAAAACGGGATCTTGCTACTTCTAAAGTCGATTATGAAACTTTAAACCAGAAACTTAAAAGTTATTCAACTTCATCTTACTTGTTTGAGCACATAATCGACCGGAGACCTCAAGGTTCCAATTTAGAAAAAGACAAAAAGACATACACTAAATGTCCACCACCAGTATTGAACCAACTGGTGCAAACAGATGTCTTTATTGAAGCTGACCAACTTCCTTCCAAGGTTGATGCACCTTCTGCTTCAACCACAAAACCTGATTTAAAAATGAAGGGAAAAGTTGGTAAGCCTCAGAGGAAAGAGGCCAAACCAGAAGAAAAGCCTGAATCTGGTATGAGACAACTTCTAGGTAATTCTTCTGGTCAAGGTACGTTAATGCAAAATGTGCAAGCTGCACTCCGAATCATAGAAAAGGAGGGTGCAAAGTCTCCTGCAACCCGTCCTTATGAGGAAGTTAAAATTTTGCCAAAACAACGTGGTTTAGGAGTTCAGTCAAAAAGTCAAGTAGAGCAAAAAGTGCCACATAACCCTGCAAAACCTCAGTTAAACAGGGTCTGCTATGTGTGCAGGAGACCTGGCCACCTCAGTTATGAGTGTGATCAGCAACAACAGAGCTGCAAGGGGAAAGTTGAATCATCTGAAAATTTTCAGAAAAATAAAACGTTTAATCAAATAAATCAAAAATCAACTGACCCCCATCAGCTCAAAAGGACAAGTGGGGAAACATCTAGTAAACCCAAAAATCCCGAGGTCAGTCTGAAGGGGAAGGAACCACTTCATAAAGTGATTAACACTTCTAGTGTTTATCACAAGACTCCTCCCCGTCAGGATTTGAAATGGACCACTAAATCAGAATCCAAAACATCCAATAGTCCAGATATCAATGTAGACTCCAAAGCTACTGGTATTTGGATTAACATGCCAATTGTTGGAGAAGATGGGAAACCCATGACCATTCGGGCTTGGGTTCCTAATGCTAAGTAACTTTTTACTCTCTGTGCAGGGTGCCCAGGTTTTTGTTCTTAGTGAATGAAAACGGGATGAAAACCAAGTGTGAGGTTGTCCCCGATGATGCAACTTAATGTTTTTTCTCGTATATGTGACTGTGTGTCTATTTTTTGTGTGGTTATATCTCGTTTATCTTTGTGTTTATTTTCTGTGTGTCTTTGCGTTTCTATTTTCTTAGTTTTTAGTTTCTTTAGTATTTTAAGGGGAGATAGGTGCAACATAGAAAATACAAAAAAAAAAATCAGAAAACATAGAAAATACAAAAAATACAAAAAAAAAAATCAGAAAACATAGAAAATAAAAAAAAATCAGAAAAACAAAAATGAGAAGTTGATCCAACTCAAATGGAAAATGATGGTACACTGGCTTTCTATACAAAGTATGTCTAGTAAAATTAGGACTGAAGACATGCACACATTCTTGAGAAAACTGTCTGAAAAATTTAGTTAAATCAGATAAGAAACAGATGGCGTGTAAGGCATATGATGAGAGTCTAGGCTGATAAGTGGTTATGCATGTGGAAATCCATCAAAGATTCAAACTATCGAGACATTCCAAGTCTACAAGTCAATAACAGTTGAGACTAACTTAGTCTGGTGCACACACCTGTTACCATGCCAAATGTGATAAATGACAATGAGCAAAATGTAAAAAGAGGGTGAAAAATTGACCCCAATCTGAGATGTCAAAAGAAATAGATACATAGATCTATTAGTGGTGAATTGTCAAAGAGCATAAAATGCAGTGACAAAAGCTCAACAGAAAGATCTATTAGTGGTGAATTGTCAAAGAGCATAAAATGCAGTGACAAAAGCTCATCAGAAATTATCAGAAGAGGTGAAAAATTGACCTCCATGTCAAAGAGCATAAAATGCGTTGACAAAATCACAAAGCACATAAGCATGGTGGTTGGGTATTCAAGTTGTGCATCCTACTGAGTGAGTCAAAACACTGTGAGATTTTAAAAGAGATAGTCTTAACCATGTACTCAGTTCTAGATAATCAGAAAATGTTGAAATTAAATCTGTCATTATCTGAGGAAAGTTAGATTGACAGACAGAAATTGAGAGAGTATGTTTGTGCCTAAGGTTCTGAAATGAATGATAACTAAGTATAGATGTGCTGGTACTGATTCCATCTTGGAACCTTCTCCCAAAATGATTTAATTTCAGTAATTTGAATTTTTGCAAATCTCTTTAGTGTTTTCATTTCTGTCTCTTAGTTTTTAGGTTTTAATTTGTTAACAGTCTGCATTTTCATTTTTCTTTACATTCAGAAAAATACAAAAAGATTTCTAGTGTGTTCTTATCTCTTGGTGTGTTTCTTGTGTTTTCGTGTGCTTAAAAGTTTATGACTTGCATTGAAGTTACTAACCGTTGTGTGCTGAGTACAGGATCATCAAGAAAAATTCTAAGTTTATGTGAGAAATTCAATTCGCACGAAGTAAGAACACCTCGCACGAACTGTGTGATAAATCGTGCGTTGTGGATGCATACTCCGCGGTCAAGGATCAAGAGGCGAAGTGAATTCCATTTCGCACGATGTGAAGGTCATCACGTGCGAAATGAAAAGTCACTTCGGATGTACACTTCAGGTAGCAACATGCGAAGTGATCTCACTTCGCACGGAGTGAAATAGGGTATATAAGTTGGTTCCGTGCGTATTCGTCATTACGCATTCATATTTTCTACAGTACACACAATTCTCTCTCGATTTTTATTCTGACTTTTGTGTTGAAAGAGTTTTTCGTTCCATCTGTGTGATTCGCCTTTGTGTCGTGATCAATTTGGTATGCTTTTTGCTTCAATCCAATGGTTGGATCTAAAGTTATGGTCTCGAAGTTACTGACTGTTTATTGCTGAGTGCAGTACTAACAGTATCAAGATTCACATGTGAAGATTTCAGATCATGCGTAATGGAGCCTCTGTGCACGAGTTACTACTTAACACGTGAGTAGTGCAGGTAAGGGTATAACGAAAGGTATCAAATTTTGCTTTGTGCATTTTGCTTTGTGCATTTTTTTTTGTGTATTTTGCTTAGTGCAATTTTTGTTGATAGAACTAGGTCTTAGGGGGAGTTTGTTGGTGCATAATTGTAAATCCCTAGTTCTTATCAATCCAATACATACATGTTTACTTGAAATGTTAATTCAAATGTGTTTTGATTAATGGTTTGCATGTTTATACATTCTAAGTGGTTACTTGTGTTTGTCTTAAGCTTACAAGTACTTAATCATGTGTTGATATGTGTTTGGAAGTTTAAGTATGAGTGAAGGTCATCACGTGCGTGATGAGTGCACTACGTGCGTAGTGGAACTCACTACGTGCGTGGTGAGATGGTCGGTTAAAGTTAAATTAATTATTATTAAAACAACTGGTACGTGCGTACTGGACTCGCTACGTGCGCAGTGAGTTGCATCACGTGCGTAGTGAAATTAATTACATTATAAATACTCATTAACCGCGTATTAGCGTGGGTGATCGCGAGGAATCAAGAGATCGCGGGTAATCGAGTAATCGACGGGGAATGACCTTAAGCCTTAGTGAGCCTTCGAAATTGCAAGTTTAACCTCGGTAAACGCAAACTTAGTGTTAATCTCGGATCCAAGGGCAGTCTTAAGCATTCTGTGTGAGTTCTTAGAGTTTGTTCTTGTTTCTACTCTGTGTGTTTCGTAGTGTTACTGTGTGCAGGACACCTAAGCAGATCTTAGAATCCTTAGGAGGTTTGGGAAATAGATATTCCGCACTATTTCTCATCCTAGATCAGTCCTAGCTAGGGGTGTTCACGGGGCGGGGCGGGGCGGGTAGTGGCTTTTTTGTAAACCGCAACTGCGGGGCGGGTATCTAATATAAAAAACCGAAACCGAACCGCAAGCAGCGGGTACCAGTTGTGCGGGTACCCGAAGGGAGGCGGGTATCCACGGTTCGGGTCACGGGTACCCTAAAATTGAATTTTTATATATTTGTTGTTTTCAACAAGTTTAAATTCATAAAACAATAAACAACGGAAGAAACAAGTCAACAATAATGAATAAATCACTAGTAGAAATCAAACAGATATTCTATGAGAACCTTGTAAAAACAAAAAAAAAAACCGATATGATCAAAGTTGGCACTTCTGATCGATTTAAGTATCTCCATTTTGAACTCTCGATCGTTGTAGGCTTGCAAATTCTCGATATCAAAACTAAAAATATGAAGTGGAGGAGACGGTATGGGCTACTAGAGGTAAGTTAGGTAGTTTTGAGCAATTTAAGTTTTTTATAATGGTTTTGTTATTTCATATTAAACAATATATATATATATATATATATATATATATATATATATCTTAAAGCATACGGGGCGGGGCGGGTACCCGCGGATATCAAAATTTAAAAACCGTACCCGCCCCGCATTTAGCGGGTACCCTAGTTTTCGGGTTTTTTCGGGTCACGGGTTTTACGGGTATCGGTTTTTTCGGTTTCGGTTCACGCGGGGCAGGTCGGTTTCTCGGTTACTCGGTTTTTTTGAACACCCCTAGTCCTAGCATTAGGGTGTTTAGTTTAGAACCCCCAACGGTCCTACATCAGATCTTACTTGGCAATGGCACAGAAAACTCTTTTACCTGAACTTTCAAAATATCAACAAATTAGTCACTGGTGACTTGGTGAGAGGCATTCCCAAGTTAAGATTTAAGAAGAACCATCTGTGTGCAGATTGTGAGAAGGGTAAAATGAAAAAGGCTTATCATAAATCAAAACAAGTGTTCATCACTACCAAGCCTTTGGAACTCATGCACATGGATCTCTGTGGTTCTATGAGAATTCAGTCCAAGAGTGGGAAGAAGTATATTCTAGTCATGGTGAATGACTACTCTAGATATACTTGGGTCAAGTTCCTGCGATCAAAAGATGAAGCTACTCCAACAATCATTTCCTTCATCAAACAACATTAGAATAAGCATAGTCATAGTGTTGTTTCCATCCGTACAGACAATGGAACCGAATTCAAGAACAGTATTCTGAAGAGCTTTTGTGACCTTGTTGGGATCAACCATCAGTTCTCAGCTGCATACACCCCATAACAAAACGTTGTGGTAGAAAGACGAAACAGAACTTTGGTTGAAGCTGCCCAAACCATGCTATCATACTCTGGGCTCCCACCTTCCTTCTGGGCTGAAGCAATCAGCACTGCCTGCTATATGCAAAACCGCTCTTTTATTAATTAACGCTTTAATAAAACTCCATACGAATTGGTCAATGGCATAGTGCCTAATATAAAATACTTTCATGTCTTTGGTAATAGATGTTTTGTGCTTAATGACAAGTATAATCTAGAAAAGTTTACTCCAAAAGCTGATGAAGCTATTTTCCTAAGTTATTCTACTGAGTCCAAAGCCTACCGAGTTTTAAATAAACGAACTAAGAACACTGTTGAAAGTATCAACGTAACATTTGATGATACATTGAATGTTACAGATTTTCCACCCAAATCAACAGAAAACGTTTCTGGACATACCAGTTCAGGACCGGCGCTTCAAAATAAAGAATCAAACAATCCGTCCAGTTCAAATACTTATCTTGACTTTATGTTTGATTTCTTTAGATCTGAATCTTCTCCTGTTGTTAGAAATATTAAAGTGAGGGGTATAATATGTAAATTACTCAAAGTTAGGGAAATGCTATTTAAAGGCATTTCCCCCACATTATCAACTAAGCTTTGCATTTCAACATATCTTGTGTTTGTGTTTTACTCTCAAGCTCTCGGCTCTCTCTCTCTCTCTAACCGAATACACACACAAACACACACTAGAAAGATTACATAATACGTAATATATACGGGACCATCAATTGGTATCAGAGCCAAACTTGTTTTTGGCTCTTGATTGTTCGAAAACATCAAAGAAGATTTCGAAAAATCCAAGTTCAAAGTGAAGAACAAGCACTCGGGTCCAACAAAAAGCTTCCAAGAAGAAAAGGCTCTCGGTTTCACAAAGGTTCAAGAACTTCATCTTTCTTCAAGAAAAACTCAAGCACAAACGATTTCTAAAGGTAGAACTCGTTAAAGGTTTAAACTACGTTTTCTTTAAACTTTCCTTTGAGTTGTTTCTATATTTTTACAAAGTTTATAAAACATTCTTTAAAGAAAAACACAAACCGTGGGCGTTTTTATACACATTAGGTCAAGAAAGTCATTAAATACCCACCTTTTTCAACATTAAATTTTCTGGGTATTTAAGCATTTATGGTGTTCTTGGTCTGAAAGTACAACTTGAAGAAGAATAAATCGTATTTTGTAATTTATTTAATTATAAATTCTTAATAGTTTAAGTGTTGTACAAGGAAAATCAAGTACTTGTCATAACAATCAAGTACAAGTAGTTAAACACTATTCAGGGTATGGCAATCTGATTTGAAAAGGACACATCATACTCTATCAGCCGGATCCCTTATCACACGCGATTGGGTTATGCGGCTTATAGAGTATCACAAGGAACTTTTAAGTGTTGATATTCTATCAGCCACGCGATTCACGCTTTGGTACTCTATCAGCCGGCTCATTCCTTGGGAATCGCAAGTGATTGAAAATTTTCTTGTCTCATACACTTTAATCGCACGCGATTAAAAGTTTTTTGAGTTCAACTCATTGATTCGCACGCGATTAAATCTTGACAGTTTCTTCACTTTAATCGCACGCGATTGAAAGTTTTCTAAGTTCTAACACATTGATTCGCATGCGATTAACTCTTGACATGATATTCAAAGGACGTTGACGCACTCTATTGGCAATCGCATTTGATTGTCAGGACTAACTGTTTTATTTCCCAAGTGTTTGATGCAACAGGATTGAATCGCATTCGATTGGTTACTTGATTAATCAATACTAAGTCCTTACTCTGCCCATTTGTTTTCAAGGAATTTAGTCACTCAATCGCACTCTATTGGATCAATTCGCATTCGATAGGACAAATCTCAAACAGTGACATTCCTAAGACTTGGACAAGTGATTGACTCTTTGGACTTGAATTAAAGAACTCTAAGACATTTGGACTTAATCAAACAATCTAAATCATAACTGAATTTAATTTATATCAGATTTAATTCAAAGGTGAATTACATTACCTCAAGTCTATTTAGTTCAAAGTTGAATTTAATCCTTTAAGATCTAATTCAAAATTGAAATTCAAAAGACTTAGTTCTTTAATCAATCATTCAAATCACTTTAAAATTAGGTCAAGTTTTCGAATAATCAAACCATCTTACAAGTGAACGATCATTTCTCACAAACATCACTAATCATGTCAAGTACAAATGAAATGATGTCCATTGGCACCGACACGAAACCTTCTGTTTTGTTTCGGGGGGAATATAATGTCTGGAAAGGAAGGTTCATGGACTTCCTTGAACACAACGAAATCTGTGGAGACAAGATGATAGAATGCATCCACAAGGGCAACACCAAGTTCACAAGGATCGTTGAAGCTGATCCAACTAACAATCCCCCCATTGTCAGACATGAAAGAGAAAAGACCAATGATGAGCTGACTGCTACTGAGAAGGAAACAAAGAAAGCTGAGAGACTAGCAAAGTACTATCTAAAACAGGGTCTCTCATCTGAGATTTATCTAAAGATTGACAGCTTGGGTACTGCCAAGGAAATCTGGGATGAAATCAAAAAGCAGTTACAAGGCACTGAACAAGGAGAGTACATCAAACGCACTCAACTGGTCAACAGTTATCATGAGTTCAAAGCTCGTGAAAATGAGCTTCTGTCTGAAACATATGGCAGATTCTGCAAACTGCAAAATGAAATGAGATCTAATCAAATTGTCAGAACTGACCTTGATTTGAACTGTGTTTTTCTGAATTCATTAGGTTCTGAGTGGAAAGGCTATGCCATACTTTACAAACAGATCAATAAAGATCTTACATCAGTCACCTTCCACAACATCTTCGAAGGTCTCAATCAGTATCAAGATGAAATCTTGCAGTCTAACCCGAAACAACCAGTTGCTGATCCTCTTGCCTTGGTGGTGCTGACAGAATCCCTAGGGAAACATCATCAAGATCCTTGAAACTTAAATATGTGGTTCTCAGTGATTCTGATCACGATAATGATGATGATGATTCAATAGAAGCTGCATTTCAAGCTCTCACAGTGGCCAAGAAGAACTTCATGAACCGTTTCAGCAAGACTAACAATAGACAACGGTTCACATCAGGTTCAAAGAGACCCGAAAGAGTTGCTCCTGTTGACAAGCCAAGGTACCAGAGGGATGAGAAGAAGGAGGAAAAGAAAACTGACTTCAAGTGCTATAACTGTGGAAGATCAGGGCATTTAATCTGGAACTGCCCAATGAAAAAGACCAAAGATGCAGAGTACTATCGGCAGAAGTATCGTCTGTTCAAACAAAGACAGGCTGGGAACGCGCTACTAGTAGAAGAAGATCAGTTCCTGGATGATACAGAATCAGACAGTGATCTAGATGGTGAAGATCATGCTCAGTTCTGTTTGATGGCTCACAATGGTGGAAAAAGTAGAGAGGATGATGATGGTGATGATCTCTCCGACTCAGATGAGGAAAGCTTGGAAAGCGGGAAGGTATCTTTAAACTCTAACTATAATATGGGTTTTAAACATGAACACATACAAACCATATTAATCCGAATGAAAGAGTTAGAAAATCATATAATAGAGTTAACCACTAGAAATCAAGTTCTAGAAGATGTTTCACACAAGAAGGATAAAGAGGCACAAACAATAATTAAGCAGTTAGATAACGACTTAATTAGCCTTAAGATCCAATTAGCTGCTAAAGAATCTGAATTCTTAGAGTTAACTAATAGAACAAATACCACCATATTAGATCTTAAAGCAGAATGTGCATGTGCTGAAAAGGATTCTGAAATTCTTAAAAATGAACTTAGGAATGACCTAAGTACTCTTTACTCCAGAATCTATGAACTTGAATATCTTCTATCCAAACGCGATCAAAGTGACAAGATCATCTCTCAATACAAAGAAAAGGAACGTCCTTTCTCCAGATGGAAATTCGATGGGCTGGGCTTCAAATTGAGTAAGATTACGTCCAAACAATTATACAATGCTGATCTGTTTGGCGAAGGCCTTACCCAACTGATGGTTTTTATTGGTCAAGAAGAGGAACGTATTGAAGAAGATGTCAAACGAACCCTTAATCTCATAACTGCAATTCCATTTGACTACTCTGATCTTAATGACTCATACCTCACCTGTCTCACGTCATCATCTGATACTGATGCTTCATTTTCCGTCTACACTGATGAAGAACTCTACTTTCCTGTTTCACCAAAGCCCACTGTTGAATACATTCCTCACAAAGAATTACAAGACAGATTCAACACCCTGCAGGAATTTTGTTTTATCCACCTTGTTCAACAGGACCTTGCCAAAGCCATTCAAGATGAGTTCAACCCTCCTACCTTTGATACATCTTCTCTGGTGCAAGAAACCAATACTCTGCAACAGCACATTCAGACCTCCTTTGATCATGATGAAAAGATCATAGACGAACTATGCATGAAACAGTTTGTCCTAAAAGAAAGAATTAAGAAGATCAAAGAAGAGATGCAACCTCCTACTCCATTCACATTTTCTCTCTATGGTTCACAACTTGATGATTTCACTCATGCATCCACTAAGTCTTCAATCTATAACAAACAAGTAAAATCTGTTAATATTACTGTGGTAACAAATCTTAAACTTAAACAGATTAACAAACCAAAGCAACTTTCCACTTCTAATCACAATTCTCGTGTGCACAAAGACGTACCTGAATCATCACGAGCTGCAGCTAGTCGACCACGACTTAACTCTAATCTTTTACCCTCTACTGCAGATGTGAAGAAGCCTGGAGACGAGGAGCGCCGAAGAAATGCATCATGGCAAAGAGTTATTCCTAGATCCACTAGGAAATGTTCGAATTTGAAACTTGTCTGTGAAAATATTTTGATGTTTGATTCTGTTTGTAATCATTCCTGTTCATAAGACAAAATTGCCTCTACCATGTTTTGTATAAGTGATGGTTGTACTCATGGACATTGTGAATTTAAATGCTGTTATGATCAATTGCGAAAATCTTTAGGCATTAAGCCATGTGCTGATTGGACTGATTTTTATGCTAATCAAGTCGGTGTCCCGTTTTTAAACTCAAAAGGACACATCATTCATCAGTGGATCACCACTCGTCAATCACATGCACTTAAACGCTTAAACAAATCTAACCGATTGCTCACGATCAAGGAACTGGAAGTCTACAGACGGCAGGGCTATGAAGCATTTAAAAGGGCTTGGATTGCACAGGAAAAACACTTGCATTCTCAAAAGCGTTCTCGCAATTCCCCTTCCAAAGTCTCCAAATCTTCTAAACCCAAGCCCTCATCCATTCAACAAGTAGCAAAACCTACTAATCACAGTGCTTCAGTTCAGCGAAAGCAAGTTGATGCACCGAGGCAACAGAGAATTCTTAAGAATTCCTTGCAACCATGGATTCACAAACATAACGCTTCCACAACTCTACTGAATCCAAAACCTCCAATTCCATCAACTGTCAAACCAACAGTGGTAAAGAAACTTTCTTCTCAGCCAATTTCTTCCAAATCTATTCCTTCACGACAACAGATTAAACCCACATGGGTACTCAAGAATAGAATAGTAGAAGTTTCACCACTACAAGCAGACAACATCACTACTCAATCACTTCTAGGGGCTAACAATCAAGGACCCATTCAGATATGGGGACCTAAACGTGATTTATTCTCTTTTTGCAGGTGCCTCACTTGTGGTACCTTGACTCCGGCTGTACCAAACATATGACCGGCAACAAAAGTCTTCTCAAGAATTATGTTCCTAAGTACTCCGGGAATGTACGTTTTGGGAACGACAATGTTGCACCAATAATGGGGTACGGAGACATTGAGAAGAAGCACATCAAAATCAAGAAAGTCTCCTATGTTGAAGGATTGGGTCATAATCTATTTAGCATCGGACAGTTTTGTGACAAAGATCTGGTAGTCGTAAAATGTTCTGTGATCACAGAAACTGGTGATGAACTACTTGCAGGCTCTAGGAAATCTAACCTGTATTCCATAGATTTAGAGAAATATGATTCTCCTACTTCTGTGTGTCTTCTGTCCGAAGCTTCAAATGATCTTACTTGGCAATGGCACCGTAAACTCTCTCATCTGAACTTTCAGAATATTAACAAACTAGTCACTGTTGACTTGGTGAGAGGCATTCCCAAGCTAAGATTCAACAAGGACCATCTGTGTGCAGACTGTGAGAAGGGTAAAATGAAGAAGGCTTCTCATAAATCAAAGCAAGTGTTTAGCACTACCAAGCATTTAGATCTCCTGCATATGGATCTCTGTGGTCCTATGAGAATTCAGTCCAAGCATGGGAAGAAGTATATACTAGTCATGGTGGATGACTATTCCAGGTATACTTGGGTCAAATTCCTACGTGCTAAAGATGAAGCTACTCCAACAATTATCACATTCATTAAATAGCAGCAGAACAAGTATGATCAGAGTGTTGTCTCAATCCGTACAGACAATGGAACAGAATTCAAGAACAACGCTCTGAAAAGCTTTTGTGACCTAGTTGGGATCAACCATCAGTTCTCTGCAGCATACACTCCACAACAGAATGGTGTGGTCGAAAGACGAAACAGAACCTTGGTTGAAGCTGCCCGTACCATGCTGTCATACTCTGGGCTCCCACCTTCCTTTTGGGTTGAAGCCATCAACACTGCCTGCTATACGCAGAATCGCTCTTTCATTAATAAACGTTTTAATAAAACTCCCTATGAACTGGCAAATGGCATAGTGCCTAATATCAAATACTTTCATATCTTTGGTAATAGGTGCTTTGTTCTAAATGACAAGGATAATCTAGGAAAGTTTGCTCCTAAAGCTGATGAAGCTATTTTCTTAGGTTATTCCACTGAATCCAAAGCCTACAGAGTTTTTAACAAACGTACAAAGAGCATTGTTGAAAGTATCAACGTAACATTTGATGATGCATTGAATGTTACAGATTTTCCACCTAAATCAACAGTAAACGCTTCTGAACATACCTGTTCAAGACCGGCGCTTGAAAATCAAGAATCAAACAATCCATCCAGTTCAAATAATAATCTTGACTTTATGTTTGATTTCTTAGATCTGAATCCTTTCCTGTTTTAACTGATAACAGGGACAACACATGCTTACAAACAAGTGTTACTATAACGGCTCCTACGATCACTGAAACGAATCCATTTGCCGATCTATATGCTGAGGATTCTACATCTGTCTCAGTCACACAACCCCCTGTGACTACTCCTATAGCTGACCAGGATAGCTCACATGTGTTTGATTCAGACCCAAATTTCTCCCGAGAGGATGAAGAAGAGGCAAGACACATTCAAGATCTTATTCTTTCATCCTCTACCACTAATGAAATAAAGTGGACCAGACATCACTCAGAAGAGAACATAATCAGAGATCCCTCAGTTGGCATACAAACACGATCAGCAACAGCTAATGAATGTCAATTCGCGGGTTTCTTGAGTATGATTGAACCCACCAAGACTTGTGAGGCATTAGATGATCCTGATTGGGTGATTGCAATGCAAGAAGAACTTCACCAATTTAATCATCTCAAAGTCTGGAGATTAGTTCCTCTGCCTTATGGGAAATATATTGTTAGAACTAAATGGGTATACAAGAACAAAAGGGATTCGGATGGAGTGTTTATTCGTAACAAAGCTAGGTTGGTCGCTAAAGGCTACAATCAACAGGAGGGCATTGACTATGATGAAACTTTTGCCCTTGTTGCTCGTATTAAAGCTATACGGCTATTCCTTGCATATGCAGCCTCCCGAAGCTTCCGTGTCTTTCAAATGGATGTGCAGACAACTTTTCTTAATGGTGTACTTAAAGAAGAAGTCTATGTCTCATAGCCTGAAGGATTCATCAATTCAAAACATCCAAATCATGTCTATATCTTAGATAAGGCTTTGTACGGGTTAAAGCAAGCTCCGCGTGCATGGTACGACGTCTTATCTGAATATTTGATTGGTGAAGGCTACTCCAAAGAAAAGACAGATACCACTCTGTTCACAAAGACCAAAGGTCGGGACAAGATTTTGGTTCAGATATATGTGGACGATATCATTTTTGGATCTACAAATCCAAAATACAGTGACGAGTTTGCTAAGATCATGGCAAACAGATTTCAAATGAGTATGATGGGGGAGATGTCATTCTTTCTCGGACTCCATGTGAAGCAGTTAAGTCATGGCAACTTTATTTGCCAATCCAAATACATCAAAGATCTTCTCACGAAGTATGATATGATTAACTGCACACCCATGGCTGCTAAGGCACAACTATCTGTAGATCTTGATGGTTCTCCTGTAGATCTGAAAACCTACCATGGGATGATTGGATCGTTACTGTATCTTACTGCTAGTCGTCCGGATATCATGTTCTCTACCTGTCTCTGTGCCAGATTCCAGGCAAATCCTAAAGAGTCACATCTTCTGGTAGTTAAGCGGATATTCAGATATCTAAAAGGATCCATGGATCTAGGTCTGTGGTACCCCAAAGATTCAAATCTAGATCTTCATGCTTACTCAGATGCTGACTATGCCGGTTGCAAGATAGATCGGAAAAGCACCTCTGGTAGTGCACACTTTCTGGGTGATCGTTTAGTCTGTTGGGCCTCAAAGAAGCAAAACTGCGTATCCACTTCTACAGCTGAAGCTGAGTATGTTGCTACTGCAATGTGCTGTTCACAAAGTCTCTGGATACGAACACAGTTATCAGACTTTGGCCTTAAGTATGACAACATTCCATTACTATGCGATTCCCAATCTGCCATAGCTATCTCCTGCAATTCGGTACACCACTCTAAAACTAAACACATAGATATACGTTATCACTTCATAAAAGATAACGTAGAGAAAGGTCTAATTGAGCTCCAGTATGTTCCAACTGAAAATCAGCTTGCAGACTTGTTTACCAAACCATTAGACGAAAGTCGCTTCACTGAATTGGTATCCAAGTTAGGTATGCTAAATCTGCAAATATAACACACTGTTGCCTCTTTTTTCCTTTTCTTTCATTTTTTAAGAGTAGGTGTTACACTGTTTGTTCTTTGTGCAACTTTTAGAAGCAACACTCAAGTTGGAGTGAATTTCTGGTCACACACATGTATCATATGTGTAGGGGGAGAAAAATCATACATATATTGCACATGTGTAGGGGGAGAAGTATATAACAGACACATTCCCTAAATCTTGAAAGTTTTTCATAAACATATGCAAAAGTCTAGGGGGAGTGTGTCAGACAAACAACACAAATCAAAGTATCTTGGAATAATATATAATTTTTCAACTCAAAATTTCAGATACTGATAATTTTCTAAGTCCGTTCAATAGCATGGAATTCAATCGCATTGATAGGCTATTGCATGGGATTACAACTCTTGTTACCCATTCTTTAATCGCATTTTCTACCTGTCTCTGTGCTCGATACCAAGCGAATCCTAAGGAATCACATCTTCTAGCAGTTAAGCGGATCTTCAGATATCTTAAAGGGTCTATGGATCTTGGTCTGTGGTATCCCAAAGATTCGAATCTGGATCTCCATGCTTACTCAGATGCTGACTATACCGGTTGCAAGGTTGATAGGAAAAGAACCTCTGGTAGTGCACACTTTCTGGGAGATCGTTTAGTCTGCTGGGCCTCAAAGAAACAAAACTGTGTATCCACATCTACAGCTGAAGCTGAGTATGTTGCTGCTGCAATGTGCTGCTCACAAAGTCTCTGGATACGTACACAGTTATTAGACTTTGGCCTCAGGTATGACAAAATTCCATTGCTATGCGATTCCCAGTCTGCAATGGCTATCTCTTGCAATCCTACTAAAAATCAGCTAGCTGACCTGTTTACCAAACCATTAGACGAAAGTCGCTTCACTGAGTTGGTATCCAAGTTAGGCATGCTAAACTTGAAAATCTAACATACTGTTGCATCATTTTTCCTTTTTTTTGTTTAGAGTAGGTGCTATACTGTTTGTTCTTTGTGCAGATTACTGATGCAACACTCAAGGGGGAGTGAATTTCTGGTTGTACACATGTTACATATGTGTAGGGGGAGAAAATCATACACATTATGCATATGTGTAGGGGGAGAAGTATACAACTGACACATTCCCTAAATTTTGAAAATTTTCATAAACAGATGCAAGAGTCTAGGGGGAGTGTGTCAAACAAACACTCAAATCAAGATATTTGGGAAAATCAATTTTTCAACTCTCAAAATTCAGATATTTTGAATTTTCAGAAAATTTCCAAGTGTTGGGTTCTGTTTCAAACAATCGCATGGGATTTCTTGAAACTCAACAAAATTAAATTTACTAAGTCATGGTTCAATCGCATGGACCACGATCGCATGGATAGTCACTCGCATGGGATAACTTCAATTGTTCACTATGCCTCGATCGCAAGCGATAGACTGTCAGTGAACCATGAACATAGTACCAATCACATGCCTTAGAATATTTGAACAAAGGAACCAATTGCCAATCGCATGCGATTGACAAATCAGAGGGGAATCGCATGCGATTCAACAAGTGTTAGAGTTTCTGTTTGACACTGAGGTCAATCGCATGGCCCTATCAGCCGCGTTTTTTACCGTGTGTTTGGTCCAATCAAAGCACGATACGTGGCCTTTTCACTTTATAACCGTCCCATCCCCCCATCAGTCACTTCATGCGATCAAATTCAAAAATCCAAAGTTGTTCTCTCGTTTTTGGTTACTCATAAACTCGAATCATTTTGTTACTCTGCCAAAATTTGCAATTTTAGTCTCAAAATACTCCTGATCATATAGGTAACAACTTGTACGGTTTACATTTTGAAAATTTTGAGTTAAAATGGTGATTTTTGGCCCTAGAACTCCCCTTAGCAATAGCCACTTTCGAGAGTTTGGATGAACTTTTGGGGCACGAAACAGACTTGTTTGCCTAATCCAAGTTTACGATGGGTAGTTTGATCACATGTGGAACACTTTGATGCAAAAATATTTCAAAAATCTCAAAAAGTGTTCTTCGTGTTCTTGATGTGTATGAACTTACACTAAAAGTTCACTTTTTGGTTCTAAAAAGGGTGTTATGATGATTTTTGGACTATACTCAAGTACTACAAAGTTGTTTATTGCTATCTAATTGCCATATTAAAAGTGTCAAAACAACTTTTTTATACTTAAAATCATCATGTACACAATGGGACTTTCAGAGTTAGTTTTTCACACAATTTTAAAACTTTATAGTGTTGGTAAAAAATGGTCAACTTTGACTCACTCACCAAAGTTTGATCACAATTCAGAGTTGAATAATGTTTTCATGCATATCTCTTTATCTTTAACTTAACTGTTTTATCTATCTATACAGATAAGATGACTCAAGTAGTGCGTGAACCTGAGGAGATTTTTTGATAGAATTTTTGGTTTGTAAAATGTAAGAAAATATTGTACTTTTTTAAAATAATCAAAAGAGATATTTATTTAAAACATAATAAAATTCGTAAAAATAACATAGCTTAAAATAGGATTAAAATATTTAAAAAATAATATAAGATTTTTATTTGAAAACTTTATTAAAAATATAAAAATAACTTTTTTATGAAACCAAAACAAAAAAAGTTGTTGTAAAATTTACTAAATATTTTTATTCAAAATGAGAGTAAATATGATTTTGGTGAACATGTGTATTAATAAAATTTTAAAACAAAACTTTATATTTTAAAAAATATGCAAGTTTTATATTTTTTTTTAAATAAACTTTTAGTCAAAATAAGAAGATGGAGATTTGTGAAAAAAAATTAAATATATAAAATTAATTTAAAAATGAGAGTAAAGATGATTTTGATGAAAGTGTGTATGAATGATTTTTGATAGAATTTTTTGTTTATAAAATTTAAGAAAATGTTGTACTTTTTTAAGATAATCAAAAGAGATATTTGTTTAAAACATAATAAAATTCATAAAAATAACATAGTTTAAAATATGGTTTAAAATATTTGAAAAATAATATATGAGTTTTAATTGAAAACTTTATGAAAAATATAAAAATAAATTTTTTATGAAAACCAAAACAAAAAAAGTTGTTGTAAAGTTTAATAAATAATTTTTATTCAAGAGTAAATATGATTTTGGGGAAATGTGTATGAATGAAATTTTAAAAGAAAATTTAATATTTCAAAAAATATGCAAATTTTATATTTTTTTTAAAATAAACTTTTAATTAAAATAAGAAGATAGAGATTTCTAAAAAAATATAATATATAAAATTAATTTAAAAATGAGAGTAAAGATGATTTTGATGAAAATGTGTATGAATGATTTTTGATAGAATTTTTTGTTTATGAAAGATAAGAAAATATTGTACTTTTTTAAAATAAATAAAAGATATATTTGTTGAAAACATAATAAAATTCATAAAACTAACATAGTTTAAAATAAGGATTAAAATATTTGAAATTTTTTATATGAGTTTTAATTGAAAACTTTATGAAAAATATTATGAAAACCAAAACAAAAAAAGTTGTTGTAAAATTTAATAAATAATTTTAATTCAAAATGAGAGTAAATATGATTTTGGTTAAAACGCATATAAATTAATTTTTAAAAGAAAATTTTTTATTTTAAAAAATATGCAAATTTTATATTTTTAAAAAATTATTATTAGAAATATTCGTATGATCGAAGTTTAATAGAAAAATATATATAAAAAAGAATGCAAACATTGAATTTTTAGAAAACGATTAAGAACGAATCTCGTTTTGAAATTTAATAAAAATACATATATTCTAAAACTAAGGATATAGGTATTTAAAAAAATAATTATTGATTATTGTAAAAAAACTTTTTTTTAAAAATAGCAAAATAAACTTTTATGGAAAATAAGAAGTTTGTTATTTATGAAAAAAACTTAATATATAAAATTAATTTGAAAATGAAAATAAGGATGATTTTAATAAAAATGTGTATGAATGATTTTTGATATAATTTTTTGTTTATAAAAAGTAAGAAAATATTGTACTTTTTTAAAATAATCAATAGATATATTCGTTGAAAACATAATAAAACACATAAAAATAACATCGTTTTAAATAAAGATTAAAAATACTTGAAAAATAATAATGAATTTTATATAAAAATATTTTTTTATGAAAACCAAAACAAAAAAAGTTGTTGTAAAATTTAATAAATATTTTTTATTCAAAATGAGAGTAAATATGATTTTGGTGAAAATGTGTATGAACGAATTTTTAAAATAAACTGTTAATCAAAATAAGAAGATAGAGATTTGTAAAAAAATATAATATATAAAATTAATTTAAAAAATGAGAGTAAAGATGATTTTGATGAAAATGTATATGAATGATTTTTGATAGAATTTTTTGTTTATGAAAGATAAGAAAATATTGTACTTTTTTAAAATAAACAAAAGAGATATTTGTTGAAAACATAATAAAATTCATAAAACTAATATAGTTTAAAATAAGGATTAAAATATTTGAAAATCTGAGTTTTAATTGAAAACTTTTAGAAAAATATTATGAAAACAAAAACAAAAAAAGTTTTTGTAAAATTTAATAAATAATTTTAATTCAAAATGAGAGTAAATATGATTTTGGTTAAAATGTGTATAAATGAATGTTTAAAAGAAAATTTATTATTTTAAAAAATATGCAAATTTTATATATTTTAAAAAAATATTATTAGAAATATTCGTATGATCGAAGTTTAATAGAAAAATATATATAAAAAAGAATGCAAACATTGAATTTTTAGAAAACGATTAAGAACGAATCTCGTTTTGAAATTTAATAAAAATACATATATTCTAAAACTAAGGATATAGGTATTTAAAAAAATTATTATTGACTATTGTAATTTTTTTTTAAAATAGCAAAATAAACTTTTTTTGAAAATAAGAAGATTGTTATTTATGAAAAAAAACATAATATATAAAATTAATTTGAAAATGAAAATAAGGATGTTTTGATGAAAATGTGTATGAATGATTTTTGATAAAAAATTTTGTTTATAAAAAGTAAGAAAATATTGTACTTTTTAAAAATAATCAATAGATATATTCGTTGAAAACATAATAAAACACATAAAAATATCATCCTTTTAAATAAAGATTAAAAATACTTGAAAAATAATAATGAATTTTATATAAAAATATTTTTTTATTAAAACAAAAACAAAAAAGTTGTTGTAAAATTTAATAAATATTTTTTATTCAAAATGAGAGTAAATATGATTTTGGTGAAAATGTGTATGAATGAATTTTTAAAAGAAATTTTTATATTTTAAAAAATATGCAAGTTTTATATTTTTTAAAAATTAACTTTTAATAAAAATAAGAAGATAGATATTTGTGAAAAAAACTAAAAAATATGCAAGTTTTATATTTTTTAAAAATTAACTTTTAATAAAAATAAGAAGATAGATATTTGTGAAAAAAACTAATTACATAAATTTAATTTAAAAATGAGAGTAAAGATTATTTTGATGAAAATGTATATGAATGGATTTTTGATAGAATTTTTTTTTTATAAAAGGTAAGAAAATATTGTACTTTTTAAAATAATCTAAAGAGATATTTGTTGAAAACATAATAAAATTCATAATAATAACATAGTTTAAAATAAGGATTAAAATAATTGAAAAATATTATAGGAGTTTTTAATTTAAAACTTTATGAAAAATATAAAAATAACTTTTTTAAGAAAACCAAAACAAAAAAAGTTGTTGTAAAATTTAATAAATAATTTTTATTCAAGAGTAAATATGATTTTGGTGAAAATGTGTATGAATGATTTTTTAAAAGAAAATTTTGTATTTTAAAAAATATGTAAATACTATATTTTTTAAAAATAAACTTTTAATCAAAATAAAAAGATAGAGATTTGTGAAAAAAAACATAATATATAAAATTAATTTAAAAATAAGAGTAAAGATGATTTTGATGAAAATGTGTATGAATGATTTTTGATAGAAGTTTTTATTTATAAAAGTTAAGAAAATATTGTACTTTTTTAAAATAATCAAAAGAGATATTTGTTGAAAACATAATAAAATTCATAAAACCAACATAGTTTAAAATAAGGATTAAAATATTTGAAAAATATTATATGAGTTTTAATTGAAAACTTTATGAAAAATATAAAAATAACTTTTTTATGAAAACCAAAATAAAAAAAAGTTGTTGTAAAATTTAATAAATAATTTTAATTCAAAATGAGAGTACATATGATTTTGGCTAAAATGTGTATGCATGAATTTTTTAAAGAAAATATTTTATTATAAAAAATATGCAAATTTTATATTTTTTAAAAAATATTATAAGAAATATGCGTATGATCGAAGTTTAATAGAAAAATATATATAAAAAAATGCAAACATTGAATTTTTAAAAAACGATTAAGAACAAATCTCGTTTTGAAATCTAATAAAAATACATATATTCAAAAAATAAGGATATAGGTATTTAAAAAAATAATTATTGATTATTGTAAAAAAACTTTTTTTAAAAAATAGCAAAATAAACTTTTATTCAAAAATATGAAGAATGTTATTTATGAAAAAAATATAATATACAAAATTAATTTGAAAATGAAAATAAGGATGATTTTTGATAGATTTTTTGTTTATAAATAGTAGGAAAATATTGTACTTTTTTAAAATAAACAATAGATATATTCGATGAAAACATAATAAAACACATAAAAATAATATCGTTTGAAAGAAAGATAATAAAATACGTAAAAATAAACTATTTTTGAAATACCCATGGAGTGATTTGTAAAAAATATACGAATTTTGTTTGGAAACTTTACTAAAATTATTAAAATAATTTTTTTGAAAACTAAAATAAAAAATTTTGTGATAAAATTTAATAAATAATTGAGATTGAAAAAGAAAATAAATATGATATTTGGTGAAAATGTGTATGAATGAATTATTAAAAGGAACATTTTTATTTAAAAATAGGAAAGTATTAAATTTTTAAAAAATGATTAAAAAATATATGTGCATGAGTGAATTTTAATAGGAAAAAATATATAAAAAAACTAAAGTTAAAAAAAATTAGGAGGGAAACTTGTTTAAAATTTCAAAAATAACTCAAATATTTTACAAATGAGGAAATAGATAATTCGCAAAAAAAATTACTAAATACTTTTCAAAACTTTTTCTAAAAATTTCAAATTAAACTTTTTATGAAAATACGAAGATAGAGATTTGTAGTAAAATATATATTATAATTTAAAAATAAGAGTAAGGGTGATTTTGATAAAAAAATATGCATGATTATTTTTTATAAAAAGTAACCAAATATTTTTTTTTAAATAAGGATGTAGAGATTTGGGAAAAATATATGTTCTTTGTTTGAAAACTTCATACAAAATATAAAAATAAATTTTTTGAAAGCCAAAAAAAATAATTTAGTGAAGTTTAATATAAATATTTTTGCTTAAAAATGAGAGTAAATATAATTTTGGTAAAAATATGTATGAATGATTTTTTTAAATGATTAAAAGAGATATATGTATGATTAAATAATAATAAGAAAATATTTATACAAAAAGGGATGCAAATATTGAATTTAAAAAAACGACCAAGAGGGAAAATTGCTTTAAAATTTAATTAAAAAACTCACATATTTTAAAAATGAGGATACAGGTATTTAAGAAAAATAAAATTAATTAATATTGTTTGAAATTCTTTTTGAAAGATATATCAAAGTAAACTTTAATGAAAAATAAGAAGATAGAGATTTGTGGTAAAATATAATATATAATTTGAAAATGATACTAAGGATGCTTTTGATGAAAATATGTATGAACGCTTTTCTATAGAATTTTTTTATAAAAAGAAAGCAAATAGTGGATTTTTTTTCAAATGATCAAAAGAGATATTGGCTTGAACACGTAATAATATACGTAAAAATGAAAATTTTAAAATAAGCGAAGTGATTTGGAAAAAAATATACAAATTTTGTTTGAAAACTTTACTAAAGTTATTAAAATAATTTATTTTGAAAACCAAAATAATAAAATTTGTGGTAAAATTTAATATATAATTGAAAATGAATCTGAGAGTAAATATGATAATTGGTGAAAATGTGTATGATTAAATTATAGAAAGGAAAAAAAATTATTATAAAAAAATTAAAGTATTAAATTTTTTAAAAATGATTAAAAGGGATATGTGTATGATTGAATTCAATAAAAAAATATATTTAAATAAAAAACGAATGCAAATACTGAATTTTTAAAAGATGTTGAAGAGGGAAAATTATTTTAAAATTTAAGAAAACTCAAATACTTTGAAAATGAGAATATAGATATTTCGAAAAAATTAATGAATAAATACTGTTTGAAAACTTTTTAAAAAAATATCAAAATAAACTCTTAATGAGAATAAAAATATAGAGATTTGTCATAAAAAATAATATATAAATAAAATTTGAAAATGAGAGTAAGGATGATTGTGATGAAAATTGTATGGATGAATTTTGATAGAATATTTTTATTAAAAAGAAACAAATATTGATTTTTTTAAATCATTAAACGAGATATTTATTTGAAAACATAATAAAAGATGTAAAAGTTAACTGTTTTTAATATAAGGATGGAGAGATTTGGAAAAAATATACGCTCTTTTTTTGAAAACTTTATTAAAAATATAAAGTTAATTTATTTGAAAATCAAAATTGAAAGATTAGTGAAATTTAATAAATATTTTTACTTGAAAATGAGAGTAAATATAATTTTGGTGAAAATATGTATGAATGATTTTTTTTAAATGATTAAAATAGATATATGTATGATTGAATTTTAATAAGAATATATTTATATAAAAAAGAATGCAAATATTGAATATTAAAAAAAAACCAAGAGGGAAAATTGTTTTTAAAGTTTAATTTTTCAAAAATAAGGATATAGGTATTTAAAAAAAGACCATTAATTAATATTGTTTGATTTTTTTTTCAAAAAAAATATGAAAGTAAACCTTTAATGAAAATAAGAAGATAGAGATTTGTGGTAAAATATAATATATAAATTTAATTTGAAAATGATAGTAAGGATGCTTTTTATGAAAATATGTATGAACGGTTTTTTTATAGAATTTTTTATAAAAATAAAGCAAATAGTGAATTTTTTCTAAATCATCAAAAGATAAACTATTTTTAAAATAAGCATGAAGCAATTTGGAAAAAATATGCGAATTTGGTTTGAAAACTATACTAATACTAAAATTATTAAAATAATTTATTTTGAAAACCAAAATAATAAAATGTATAGTAAAATAAAATAAATAATTGAGAATGAAAATGAGAGTAAATATGATAATTGGTGAAAATGTGTATGATTGAATTATTAAAGTTTTATTATATAATTATGAAAGTATTAAATTTTTTAAAAATGATTAAAAAGAGATATGTGTATGATTGAATTTTAATAGAATATTGATTTAAATAAAAAATGAATGCACATATTGAATTTTTAAAAAAAGGAAACTTGTTTTAAAGTTCGAAAAAAACTCAAATATTTTGAAAATGAAAATATAGATATTTAATGAAATTTATCATTTTAAACATTTAAATGAAAACACAAAGACACAAATTTTTGGTAAAATATAATATTAAATTTAATTTGAAAATGAGAGTAAGGATGATTTTGATGAAAATGTATTATAGAAATTTTTTATAAAAAATAACCAAATATTGAATTTTTTGAAAATGAATAAAAGAGATATTTATTTGAAAACATAATAAAATACGTAAAAATTAACTATTTTTACAATAAGGATGAAGAGATTTGGAAAAAAAATTACGAATTTTGTTTGAAAACTTTATTTAAAAGAATATAAATATAAATTTTTGTAAAGACCAAAATAAAAAAATTAGTAGATTTTAGTAAATAATTTTTCTTGAAAATGAGAGTATTTTACATAATAAAATACGTAAAAATTAACTATTTTTACAATAAGGATGAAGAGATTTGGAAAAAAAATTACGAATTTTGTTTGAAAACTTTATTTAAAAGAATATAAATATAAATTTTTGTAAAGACCAAAATAAAAAAATTAGTAGATTTTAGTAAATAATTTTTCTTGAAAATGAGAGTAAATATGATTTTGGTTAAAATATGTTTAATATATTTTTAAAAATGATTAAAAGAGAATGTGTATGATTTAATTTCAATAAGAAAATATTTATATAAAAAAGAATGCAAATTTTAAAATTTTTAAAAACGATCAAGAGTGAAACTTGTTATAAATTTAATAATAAACTCACATATTTTAAAAATAAGGATATATGTACATCAAACAAAATAATTAATGAATATTGTTTGAAAACCGTTTTGAAAAAATATCAAAGTAAACTTTTAATAAACATAAGAAGATAAATATTTTTGATGAAAATATGTATAAAGATGTTTTATAGAATTTTTTTTATAAAAAGTAAACATATAGTGGGTTTTTTAAATGATCAAAAGAGATATTGGCTTGAAAATATAATAAAATACGTAAAAATAAACTATTTTTGAAATAAGCATGGAGATATTTGGAAAAACATACGCATTTTGATTGAAACCTTTGTTAGAAATATAAAAATGATTATTTTTGAAAACCGAAATAATAAAATTAAATATGTATAAAGATGTTTATAGAATTTTTTTTATAAAAAGTAAACAAATTAGTGGATTTTTTAAATGATCAAAAGAGATATTGGCTTGAAAATATAATAAAATACGTAAAAATAAACTATTTTTGAAATAAGCATGGAGATATTTGGAAAAACATACGAATTTTGATTGAAAACTTTGTTAATAATATAAAAATGTTTATTTTTGAAAACCGAAATAATAAAATTTGTGGTAAATTTAATAAATAATTGAGATTGAAAATGAGAGTAAATATGATTTTGGTGAAATGTGTATGAATAAATTATTAAAAGTAAACTTTGTATTTTTAAAAATATGAAAGTATTAAATTTTTTGAAAATGATTAAAAGAGATATGTATATGATTCAATGTTAATACGAAAATATTTATATAAAAAACAAATGCAGATGTTGAATTTTGAAAAATTGTTTAAGAGGGAAACTTGTTTTAAAATTTAATAAAAAAACTCAAATATTTTGAAAATGAGGATATAGATATTTAGAAAAAATAATTAATAAAATATTGTTTGAAAACTTTTTTAAAAATATCAAAATTAACTTTTAATGAAAATACGAAGATAGAGATTTGTGGTATAATATATATATATATATATATATATATATATATATATATATATATATATATATATATATATATATATATATATATATATATATATATATATATATAATATAATTTAAAAATGAGATTAAGGATGATTTCGATGAAAATGTATATAATGAATTTTTAAAAGGAAATTTTTTATTTTAAAAATATGTAAATATTAAACTTTTTAAAAATGATTAAATGTGTATGATTGAATTTTAATAAGAAAATATTTATTTAAAAAAAGAATGTAAATATTGAATTATTAAAAGCGATCAAGAGGGAAATATTTTATTTTCAAATTTTATAAGAAAACGTTAAAATCAAATTTTTTTAAATGAGGATAAATAGATTTTAAAGTATAATAATTAATGAATATTGCTTGAAATTTTTAGAAAAATATCAAAATAAACTTTTTATAAAAATAAAAGGATAGATATTTGTTGAAAAATATAATATAGAGAGTAAGAATGATTTTGATAAAAATGTGTATGAATGATGTTTGATAGAACTTTTTATTAAAAGTAAGCAAATATTGAATTCTTTTATAAAAGAAGCAAAAGGGTATCTTATTCTGAAAAATTTTAAACAATAGAACTGCTTTTGAACTATTATGGAAAAACATACGCCGTTAAAAATGAATATGTTGAAAAAGATGATGAGAAAGAAAACAAGCAAAAAAACTCATGAAATCAGGAAATATGTATCGGTTAGGAAATATGATATAAAGCACACGGATAAGAATTGAAAAGACGTGTATGAATAAAAATAGAATATACTTTTAAGACTTTTAAAATCACTCATGAAAATGAAAAAAACAAGTATTTGACCACATAGTTTTGTGTTGTTATATGTTTAAGTAGAATTGTCATGATATTGTTGTGTTTTATGTTTAAGTAGAAGAGTCAGGGATATTTGGTTTTATGTGTAACTTGGTTTATAGCTATGTTAAGTTGGTACTAAAATGATACAGAGACTTAATTTTAAGCAAGCATGTGAACTCTTGAAGTAAGATTTAGCAATTAACAATATATGTTTTTAACTATTTAGAATAATTAGAAAGTTTGTTCTTTCGAAGATATGGGGAATAAGGATATTCCCGCCTCTTAAAGGCATTTTGTTGAAATACGTACGCTGTTTTGGAGACATTAAATGTTTAACTTGATTTTATATATCTAAATAGAAAAATCCTAGCTAGCATGTACCATGGTATATGTATATATCTAAATAGATACTATCCCAAATAACTAAGAGGTTTTGTATGAACGTACATCTAGCTAACTTGCTCATCAAACTAAGCCATGGAATAAAATAGATAGAAGTAGAACGACATACCCGAAAGAGCATATAGCATAGCTGATTTTCCACACACAAAAACTTGAGCAGCATAAATATACGTCCCATTATCCAACGATCATCTAATGTTAAACACGAAAACAAAATTAGAATGATATGATGAGAAAATATAAATATACAAAAGCTATCTATATATAGAGTTTCAAAGAGTTTCATTTCTTATTTGATTAATTAAGTTGTCAATCTAATAAGTCTTAGGGTCGGGGTAAATTAATATTTAAAAGGGCTCCCGAAAGTAATTAATAATAGTCGAATATGCATGATTTTCATGAAATATAAACCACAAATAGAGAGGAAAAAACTTACAATTAGTTGACTTGGAAAAAAAGCTTTGGAGCATGGTTATTTATCTCCAATCATCAACTTGTAACTATCAAAATGAACATCCACCAATGTAACCTGTTTCAAGGTTTGTTTCGTCAGCAACCAATGTTCCATTCAACATCTACAGTAGTATCAAACAACATTTTGCAGCATACTAGACTAAGAATTAATTTGTTAACCTAGAAATTGATAAAGTAATATGGAATCAAAAACAAAATAACAGTTTTTCTCAGTTTTTTACCACATAAGCAAAAGAGGGAAAGAGTGAAGAACTAGTAACCTTATGAGCTAAAACAAAATCAAACATCAGCATATGAACAAAAGAAGTGTTTTACAAGACTGATTAAGCATTTTAACAGAATAACTAATGAATACAAATATTCATTCTAAATCTAATTATCTAAAGTACATAATATGTCTCTCCATAGCCTTGTTTAAAGGATAATTTAAAAAAAGAAAAAATAGAGTAAGAGACTATGTTTGAAATCGTTAAACTGTAATCCAAATCTGGGTACGAAAACAAAAAAGATAGAAACATGACTTGGTTCAAATAGAAAGTTAAAAACTTAGAAAGATGACATGATTCAAATAGAAAGTTAAAAAGAAAAGGAAAGAAAACTTACAGCAGAAAGCAGCAGGGATGATTGGCAATTGACATGGACGATCGCCTCAAACTCATTGACCGAGCCTCGATCTATACAACGTCACTCGTCGTCAGCACAAATTAATCTCTGTTACACGATTTAATCAGAAATTTAATAAAAAAGACGAATATTTTTAAAATTAGGATATAGGTATTCCGGAATCTAATTAGACACTATCCCAAATAACTAAAAAGTTATGTATAAATGTACATCTAGCTAACTAAGCCATGGAATAAAATAGATAGAATTAGAAGGACCCACCCGAAAGAGCATACAGTATAGCTGATTTTCCACACACAAAAACTTTGAGCAGCATAAATATATGTCTCATTATCCGTCGATCAACTAATGGTAAACAGGGAAACAAAATTAGAATGATATTATAATATAAATATATGGTTGACATTCAAAATTACGTAAGTGAAAACACTAATTATACAAAAGCTATCTATAAGTTTCGTTTCTTATATGATTAAAGAACTTGTCAATCTAATTAGTTTTAGGGTCTGGGTAATTATTTACATGAAATAAACCGTAAATAAAGAGGAAAAAACTTACAATTAGTTAAATTCGAAAAATAGCTTTGGAGCACGGTTATTCATCTCGAATCTTCAACTTGTAACTATCAAAATGAACATCCACCAATGTAACCTGTTTCATGGTTTGTTCCGTCAGCACTCAATGTTCCAAGATCAACAAACGGGAACCTCAAAATTAATAAATGTCCATTCAACATCAAATATATTGGCATTTTGCAGACTATATATGACATTCTGAACTTGTGAACTAAAAACAAAATCAAACATCAGCGTATGAACATAAAAATTTGTCATACAAGACTAGTTATTAAGCATATTAACAGAATAACTAATGAATTCAAATATTCGTTCTATATATCTAAAGTACATAACATGTCACTCTCCATAGCCTTGTTTAAAGGATAATTTAAAAAAAAAAAAAAAAAACAGTGTAAGAGACTATGTTCGAATTCGTTGAACTGTAATACAAATCTGAGTACGAAAACGAAAAAGATAGAAAGATGACATGGTTCAAATAGAAATCAGCAGGGATGATTGGCAATCGACATGGACGATCGCCTCAAACTCATCGATCGAGCCTCCATCTCTACAACGTCACTCCTCGTCAGCACAAGTTAATCTCTGTTACTCAAATTTATGTTATCAGAAATAATTTCTTCATACATCAAAAAAGAAAGAAAAACAGAGCAAGAGACTATATTCGAAATCCTTGAACTGTAATAGAAAAAGAAAAAAAACAGAGTAAGAGACTACATTCGATATCGTTGAACAGTAATCCAAGAGAAAAAAGAAAGAAAAAACACATTCGAAATTGTTGAACTGTAATCCAAACCGAGTACCAAAACGGAAAACATAGACACATAATACGCTTCAAATAGAAAGTTAAAAAAAGAAAAGAAAGAAAGCTTACGGCAGAAAGCAACAGCAATGTCTGGCAATCGACATATGATCGCCTCGAATTCATTGATCTAGCCTCGATCACGACGACATCACTCGTCTTCGTCAGCACAAATTAAGCCACATAAGAATCTCTGTTAAACAAATTTATGTTATCGGGACTAATTTATTCACAAATTGAAGATTTCTTGAATTAATGAAGCCAAATGAAACATACAACGTCTTTTGATTCAAAACCAAATTAATTAGTAAGTGTCTATTATAAAAACTATACTCTGTAATGTCTACAAAGAAAGAAAGAAAGACAAGCAAGCAAGAAAGAAAGAAAGAAAGACAGACAAGAACGTGACGTAGCTGTAGATCAAAAACTATAATCTGTAATGTCTACAAAGAAAGAAAGAAAGAAAGACAAGAAAGAAAGAAAGAAAGAAAGACAGGAACGCGACGTACCTGACGGGGGAGGAACAGTCAGTAGAGATAGAGGAGATCGATCGAGATGAAGTGACAATGGCGACATCCGGCGGCAGATGATCATGGCGGTGGTGAAATGTAAGGAGGCGGGCAGGGTGATCGAGACGTACGACGGTATTTGACAACGTCTGGCGGGTGGTGTAGATCGAGATGAAAGGATGTACGTGGAAAGACGATGATGGCGGTCTGTGGGTGTGTGAGAATGTGTGTTTGGCGGTGGCGTGGAGACCTTTGAATGAGTTTTAAAATGAAGATTCCCGTATCTCGTAATATCTTCAGTTTGACGTTGGACATCATTTCCATTTATTAATGAAAATTTTAACGTTGGACATGGTTTCCATTTATTAATCATCTTCGTTTTATTTTAAATTTGCGAGTAGATTTTTTATTTTTTTTATTTTAGTGATAATTGATTTTTTGAAAGTAAATGAGTAACAATCTTTAAACTTTTTTTTTATTCGAATAATATTTGATTTTTTAACATTAGTTATTATTATTATTACTGTAACTATTGTTTTTATACGTAAGATGATTGTTTTGTTATGTGAGAACCGTTGTTAGTGCGAGAACCGCGAGAACCAATCTCAGTCGTTTCTTGGATATGGGAAGTATCGTGGATGGAGAGAGTGGAGGGATAGGGTGTGGCAGGGTGCATGTGAGGAATTCATGGGTGGGCAATGACATTGAAGGAGAGGGAATTGGACGGCTTAGATTGGTTCTCGCGGTTCTCGCATGAAATTTTGTCTATCTTAGTAATTGTTTGATCTTTTATTTAGTTAACATTTATGTGATTGTTGTTGGTGTAATTTTCGTTATTATTAAAAATGTTATGGATTAAAGAATTTATAAAAGAAAATACTAATAAAGAGGTATAATCTAGCCTTTCAAAAAAAGAGGTATAATCTAGAAGGAAATAATATCTTTCACAAGGAGGAAATAATATTTTTCTTAATATTATATAAAAAATAAAAGATATAATATTTTCCAAAATAAAATCTATAAATCATCCTAAACTTTAAAAAATAAATATTAAAACAAAATTTACAACAATATGTATTCAACCTTATTTAAATTTTCAATAATTTGACCTTAACCTTTTCTATTATAATATTAACATTATACCAATACCAAATTTAGTTCAAAGCTCAATAATCTTAATTACCTAAAGACATAGAGAAAAATCATCAAATCATCACACACTTCATACATTACAACCCATCCATTAAAGCCTACTAATAACCCAATATTAATACTAAATAGGCCTGATTTACCGGTAAACACTTCAAATGCTTTAAATTTCATATTTCTTGTTGGTCATTCTCTCCCTCTCGATTTCTCCACAAACACCCATACAATGGCCAATTTTGACATATGAAAGTCTAACACAACCTTTTTATACTCAAAAGCTTGGTCTCTTGGTACTAATAGTCCCGGTCTCTTTTATTATGATTTTGCCACAAGGATTTATTTACTCATCATAGCATTTTAAGCATTTGGCATTCTTGTCGCCTTTAGCTTTCTATAATGTAATGAACTTAAATCCTAAAAATTATTGTGACTAATGACTCCAAGTTAGTCTCTTATTTGAGAACATATTTTTAGGAGTTTTTTTAAGAGATTCAAGGGCTTAAGTGTTAAAAGAATAACTTGTTGGGTTAGTATATGAGTTAGAGTGATATTTAAGTAAGTTTGAAGGCTTAATGTATCATCTATGCATTCTTAACTCTATATACATAGGGTATGTTTGGTAAAACTATCTAGAGCTGAGGGTGAGGCTAATTAATTGATAAACTCAAGCCTAGGCCTTAAGCTACTTTAAAAGACTTATATTTTGGGGACAAGGATTATAATTTTAATAATCCCTCAAGATTTTAACACCTATGAATGATAAAAACTAGAATCTCAAGTCCCTATAACCCTCTATAAGCCCTTTGTCGAACACACCATAATGTAATACAAGATTAAGCCTTTCTAAACCATAATGTAGATCCCTAGTCAGCCCTAACTAAAGAATATATAGTTCTTCACAGACTGCTTGCTTTAGAGAGGGGATAAAAGAATATTTTCGGAATTCCCATTTTTATGAAGACACACCCAATATTTTGATACAAAATGACCCCTAGAGATTAAACCGCCAGATCGTCATGATTTTTGGACCGAAGGTTTCCAACACATATACAAAGGTTTTCAATGTTGGGATTTCAAATTAGAGGTCTGGAGATCGAGATATCGACTCTCAATTGAGACTGAATTCTCAGGAAGAGTTTTTGTAGACTTTGAAGGCTTCAGACTTGGAGTCCTTTGATCATATGCTTCCTTTTCTTGTGGGCAATTTGTCTGTGATTTCTAGAGGTTAATATTATATTCCTTGAACCAAGGTTATGTTTTGTGATCATTAGTAATAAAGGTTTAAGATTTATGTATATGAATAAGATTTGGTTGTTTATTTGATGATTAATCTTGAAACCGGAGCAACAATTAGGTCAATGTCAACTTAGATAGTTTTTGTGGACCAAGATTTATGCTTTATGCTATGATTTCACTTTTCTATGTTCAATTCCAGGTATGCTTTCATGTCCAAACACTTGTTAATGGTGATACTTAAGAATGATTTTGATGATAAAATAGAAGTAGAAGTAGAGCTGCAGTTTTTGGCAGCACACTTCAGTCATCTTAGGAAATTCATATAATCACTCGGGTTACGATTATAAAGTGTATTATATGTGGTTTGAAAGCTTAACATGTCTACTTTAAAGTTACTTTAGACATTTATGACCAATTTGATTTCTAAATGGCTCAAAACCCGGATTTTTACAGGTGGTCGAAGTTTATTAAAAAGATGCGCGTCTGTTTTTATTTAATCATATAAAATCACTCATGAGAGTTAGAAGGTGACTTTTATATTGTTTTGAATCTAAGAGGTGATACTCTAATCCATCTTTAGACTTTAGAAACTAAAACAATTGGTAAACGGATCAAAAGGGGTAAGAAAGACAGCTGACCTGTAGTTGTATAATAGATTGGCAAAATCTATTGAAGAATGCAATCGACTTATGATAAGAATTAAAATATATTTATGTTATGAAAATATTTTCTTATAAATATAATAATGAAATATGTAAAGTAGATACAATTTTGTTATGAATATACAAGTGGTAAATTAAAGTATTGCAAGGTAGAACTATGGATAATGTAGAGAGAATCTCATTTACATCTTGAAAAACACATAGTTCATTTTCATTGAATATGACAATCCTTACAACTATTACAATCAGTGGCGGATCTAGGAATTTGGATCCTTTGGGGCACAATAAACAACCTTAATAGAAGTGAATCATTAGATATTGATAATTTGGTCGGGTGGGTTGATTTGGCCTAGTAAATATCAAATTCACAAATAACATTCCTTCTTTTTAAGCAAATAATTATATTAATGATAAGTCTCAAAGGTTGAAGCAAAACAAGTACAAGACAAATATAAAACAAACTATTACATAACCAAAATCCAAAAACTTATCTGATTCACACAATTAAATGTCTCAAGTTACATCTCAAACTAACACACTAGTCATAGTACCACTAGTTATGCATAATGTACTACTATTGTATTTCATTAATTTCAATAAAACAAACACTAAAGCAAAAACACCACTAATAGTTAACCTAAATCAGATGTGTATGACTGTAAATTGGCTATATATTCTAAAAGGATATGGGGTATCCAGGCTTACAAAGTTACAAAGGAGTATGGACTTCAATCTTAGTAAAATGAGACGTGTATCAATCGTCTATGGAATGGGACTTCACAGAGGAGATGATCCTTGTGCTGACATTTCAATATCTCTCATATCTAGGAGAGAGCTCTCCTTGCCAGTTGACATCATTGAAAAATGGGGGCCTTAATTAAATTGGAAGGGGGCACTAGGCTAAAGCCTTACATCTTCACCTCTTTTTTACACTATGGACAAAGTTTATTATAAAAATGATTGGGGGCCTAGGACCCCAACCCTTCTACACTGGATCCGCCAGTGATTACAATATTCATATGCTAATATATTCCCCTGAGTATATTTACAATAAGCACTCTCACATATTATATGAACTCCTATTTTATTACAATCATACAGTTTTAACAAATTGTGATTATAAATAATAACATTAATCGAAGAATTCTATTGATTTTTTTAGTGTTCTATTAGAATTTTCACAACTCTAAGCCCGTAACGCCATCAGAAGTGGTTAACCCTTTCATTTCTTTTTCCTCTTCACAAATCAACGTCACATAGCTTATTTTTTCTTTCTCATTTTCTTTCTTACAACTTATAACCGATCTCACTTTCTTTTTTTATTTTATTTTATCATATATATTTAAGCAAGAGAAAAAGAGAAAGAAAAAAGATAGATAAAAAGTGAGATGAGATGAAATCATGAGAGTGCATAAGGCTTGAGTTGGGCCTTGTGGGAGCCAAAATTCCCATGTATATCGAGTTGGGTTTAGGAATTTTTTTTCAAAAGTAAGGTTATTTTTCAAAAAATTAACAAAAATAGGTGGTTTTTTTTATTTTCAAAACTAAGGTTTTCGGGATTCTTATTCCCGAGTTCTTCAGTTTTTCTGCCACATGTACCTGCTGTTGACTGCTTTTTATGACACTCTCTCAACCTTAAAGAAGTCGAGAATGGCATTCCCAACTTCTTCACTTTTTCTCTCACATGTACATTATGTGGGCTGCTTTTTATGACACTCTCCCAGCCTTAAAGAAGTCGAGAATGACATTCCCAACTTCTGCCATTTAATTTTTTAATTATTTAATTATTAGGTTAGGGGGACAAGTGACAGAAACAGAAGAAGAATCCTTAGCATTGAGATCAGCAAAAGGATTCGTTTCAGTGACCGTAGGAGAAGTTATAGTAACACTTGTTTGTAAGCCTGTGTTGTCCCTGTTGTCAGTTAAAACAGGAGAGGATTCAGATCTTAAGAAATCAAACATAAAGTCAAGATTAGTATTTGAACTGGACGGATTGTTTGATTCTTGATTTTCAAGCGCCGGTCCTAAACAGGTATGTTCAGAAGCAACTGTTTTTTATTTTGGTGAAAAATCAGAGACACCCAATGTATCATCAAATGTTACATTGATGCTCTCAATGATGCTCTTTGTGCGTCTGTTTAAAACTCGATATGCTTTAGACTCAATGGAATAACCTAGGAAAATAGCTTCATCAGCTTTTGGAGCAAACTTTCCTAGGTTATCCTTTTCATTTAAGACAAAGCATCTATTACCAAAGACATGAAAGTATTTGATATTAGGAACTATTTCATTTGCCAGTTCATAAGGAGTTTTATTAAAACGTTTGTTAATGAAAGAGTGATTCTGCGTATAGAAGGCAGTATTGTTCAGCCAAGAAGAAAGGTGGGAGCCCGGAATATGACAGCATGGTGCGGGCAGCTTCAACCAGGGTTCTGTTTCTTCTTTCGACAACACCATTCTGTTGTGGTGTGTATGCTGCAGAGAACTGATGGTTGATCCCAACCAGGTCGCAAAATTTTTTCAGAGTGATGTTCTTGAATTCTGTTCCATTGTCTGTACGGATTGAGACAACACTCTGACCATACTTGTTCAGCTGCTGTTTGATGAATGTGATAATTGTTGGAGTAGCTTCATCTTTAGCAAGCAAGAATTTGACCCAAATATACCTGGAATAGTCATCCACCAGAACGAGGATATACTTATTCCCATGTTTGGACTGAATTCTCATAGGACCACAGAGATCCATGTGCAGGAGATCTAAAGGCTTAGTAGTGCTAAACACTTGTTTGGATTTATGAGAAGCTTTCTTCATTTTACCCTTCTCACAGTATGCACACAGATGGTCCTTGTTGAATCTTAGCTTGGGAATGCCTCTCACCAAGTCACCAGTGACTAGTTTGTTAATATTCTGAAAGTTCAGATGAGAGAGTTTACGATGCCATTGCCAAGTAAGATCATTTGAAGCTTCGGACAGAAGACACACAGAAGTAGGAGAATCATATTTCTCCAAATCTATGGAATACAGGTTAGATTTCCTAGAGCCTGCAAGTAGTTCATCACCAGTTTCTGTGATCACAGAACATTTGTTTTTCTTGAATACGACTACCAGATCTTTGTCACAAAACTGTCCGATGCTAAATAGATTATGACCCAATCCTTTAACATAGGAGACTTTCTTGATCTTGATGTGCTTCTTCTCAATGTCTCCGTACCCCATTCCATTGTCGTTCCCAAAACGTACATTCCCGGAGTACTTAGGAACATAATTCTTGAGAAGACTTTTGTTGCCGGTCATATGTTTGGTACAGCCGGAGTCAAGGTACCACAAGTGAGGCACCTGCAAAAGGAGAATAAATCACGTTTAGGTCCCCATATCTGAATGGGTCCTTGATTGTTAGTCCCTAGAAGTGATTGAGTGGTGATGTTGTCTGCTGGTGGTGGTGAAACTTCTACTGTTCTATTCTTGAGTAACCATGTGGGTTTAATCTGTTGTCGTGAAGGAATAGATTTGGAAGAAATTGGCTGAGAAGAAAGTTTCTTTACCACTGTTGGTTTGACAGTTGATGGAATCGGAGGTTTTGGATTCGGTAGAGTTGCGGAAGCGTTATGTTTGCGAATCCATGGTTGCGAGGAATTCTTAAGAATTCTATGTGGCCTCGATGCATCAACTTGTTTATGGTGAACTGGTTTCCTTGCAGAAGTGGATGGTACCACTCGTTGTGGATTTGTTTGCTTGGGTTTGGTAGATTTAGCATTTTTGTACGATTGATTGCATGAGCGGTTTATGGAATGCAGGTAGTGTTCATGAGCGCGCCATGCATTTTTGAATGCTTCATACCCTTGTCGTCTGTAGACTTCCAGTTCTTTGATAGTCAAGAACCGTTTTGATTTGTTTAAGCGTTTAAGTGCATGAGATTGACGAGTGGTGATCCATTGATTAATGATGTAGCCTTTTGAATTTAAAAATGGAACACAGACTTGATTAGCATAAAAATCAGTCCAATCAGCACATGGTTTAACACCTAAAGACTTTCTCAATTGATCATAACGACAATTAAATTCACAATGTCCATGAGTACAACCATCACTCATACAAAACATGGTAGAAGCATTTTTGTCTTGTGAATTGGAATGATTACAAACAGAATCAAACATCAAAACGTTTTCATAGACAGGTTTCAAATTTGAACACCTCCTAGTGGATCTAGGAATAGCTCTTTTCCATGATGTATTTATTTCACACTTCTTGTTTCCAGCCTTCTTCACATCTGCAGCAGAGGGTAAAAGATTAGAATGAAGTCGTGGTAGACTGGCTGCAGCTCGTGATGATTCAGGTACGTCTAAGTGTACACGAGAAAGGGGATTGGAAGTGGACAGTTGCTTTGGTTTGTAAATCTGTTTAAGCTTAAGATTTGTTACAACAGTATTATTAACAGATTTTATATGAGTGTTGGAAGCTAAAGACTTAGTGGATGTATGAGTGCAATCATCAAGTTGTGAACCATAAAGTGAAAATGTGAAAGGAGTAGGAGGTTGCATCTCTTCTTGGATCTTCTTGATTCTTTCTTTTAGGACAAACTGTTTCCTGCATAGTTCGTCTATGATCTTTTCATCATGAGCAAAGGAGGTCTGGATGTGCTGTTGGAGAGTATTGGTTTCTTGCACCAGAGAAGATGTATCAAGGGTAGGAGGTTTGAACTCATCTTGAATGACTTTGGCAAGGTCCTATTGAACAAGGTGGGTAAAACAAAATTCCTGCAGGGTGTTGAATCTGTCTTGTAATTCTTTGTGAGGAATGTATTCAACAGTGGGCTTTGGTGAAACAGGAGAGTAGGGTTCTTCATCAGAATAGATAGAAGATGAAACATCAGTATCAGATGATGACGTGAGACAGGTGAGGTATGAGTCATTGAGATCAGAGTAGTCAAATGGAATTGCAGTTCTGAGATTAAGGGTTCGTTTGACATCTTCTTCAATACGTTCCTCTTCTTGACCAATAAAAACCATCCGTTGGGTAAGGCCTTAGCCAAACAGATCAGCATTATATAATTGTTTGGACGCAATCTTGCTCAATTTGAAGCTCAGCCCATCGAATTTCCATCTGGAGAAAGGACGTTCCTTTTCTTTGTATTGAGAGATGATCTTGTCACTTTGATCGCGTTTGGATAAAAGATATTCAAGTTCATAGATTCTGGAGTAAAGAGTACTTAGGTCATCCCTAAGTTCATTTTTAAGAATTTCAGAATCCTTTTCAGCACATGCACATTCTGCTTTAAGATCTAATATGGTGGTATTCGTGCTATTAGTTACCTCTAAGAATTCAGATTCTTTAACAGCTAATTGGATCTTAAGGCTAATTAAGTCATTATCTAACTGCTTAATTATTGTTTGTGCCTCTATACCCTTGTTGTGTGAAAAATCTTCTAGAACTTGATTTCTAGTGGTTAACTCTATTACCTAATTTTCTAACTCTTTCATTCGGATTAATATGGTTTGTATGTGTTCATGTTTAAAATCCATATTATAGTTAGAGTCAGAAGTTACCTTCCCGCTTTCCAAGCTTTCCTCATCTGAATCAGAGAGATCATCACCATCATCATCCTCTCTACTTCCTCCACCATTGTGAGCCATTAAACATAACTGAGCATGATCTTCACCATCCAGATCACTGTCCGATTCTGTATCATCCAAGAACTGATCTTCTTCTACTAGCAGCGCGTTCCCAGCCTGTCTTTGTTTGAACAGACGATACTTCTGCCAATAGTATTCTGCATCTTTGGTCTTTTTCATAGGGCAGTTCCGGATTAGATGCCCTGATCTTCCACAGTTGTAGCACTTGGAGTCAGTTTTCTTTTACTCTTTCTTCTCATCCCTATGGTACCTTGGCTTGTCAACAGGAGCAGCTCTTTCGGGTCTCCTTGAACCTGATGTAAACTGTTGTCTATTGTTAGTCTTGCTGAAACGGTTCATGAAGTTCTTGTTGGCCACTGTGAGAGCTTGAAATGCAGCTTCTATTGAATCATCATCATCATTATCGTGATCAGAATCACTGAGAACCACTTGTTTAAGTTTCAAGGATCTTGATGATGTTTCCCTATGGATTCTGTCAGCCACCACCAAGGCATGAGGGTCAGCAACTGGTTGTTTCGGGAGAGATTGCAAGATTTCATCTTGATACTGATTGAGATCTTCGAAGATGTTGTGGAAGGTGACCGATGTAAGATCTTTATTGATCTGTTTGTAAATTCTGGCATAACCTTTCCACTCAGAACCTAATGAATTCAGAAAAACACAGTTCAAATCAAGGTCAGTTCTGACAATTTGATTAGATCTCATTTCATTTTGCAGCTTGCAGAATCTGCCATATGTTTCAGACAGAAGCTCATTTTCACGAGCTTTGAACTCATGATAACTGTTGACCAGTTGAGTGCGTTTAATGTACTCTCCTTGTTCAGTGCCTTGTAACTGCTTTTTTATTTCATCCCAGATTTCCTTGGCAGTACCCAAGTTGTCAATCTTTAGATAAATCTCAGATGAGAGACCCTGTTTTAGATAGTACTTTGCTAGTCTCTCAGCTTTCTTAGTTTCCTTCTCAGTAGCAGTAAGCTCATCATTGGTCTTTTCTCTTTCATGTCTGACAATGAGGGGATTGTTAGTTGGATCAGCTTCAACAATCCTTGTGAACTTGGTGTTGCCCTTGTGGATGCTTTCTATCATCTTGTCTCCACAGATTTCGTTGTGTTCCAGGAAGTCCATGAACCTTCCTTTCCAGACATTATATTCCCCCCGAAACAAAACAGGAGGTTTCGTGTCGGTGCCAATGGACATCATTTCATTTGTACTTGACATGATTAGTGATGTTTGTGAGAAATGATCGTTCACTTGTAAGATGGTTTGATTGTTCGAAAAATTGACCTGATTTTAAAGTGATTTGAATGATTGATTAAAGAATTAAGTCTTTTGAATTTCAATTTTGTATTAGATCTTAAAGGATTAAATTCAACTTTGAACTAAAATAGACTTGAGGTAATGTAATTCACCTTTGAATTAAATCTGATTTAAATTAAATTCAATTATGAATTAGATTGTTTGATTAAGTTCAAATGTCTTTGAGTTCTTTAAGTCAAGTCCAAAGAGTCAATCACTTGTCCAACTACTTGTTAATTCAGATTGTCATACCTTGAATAGTGTCTAACTACTTGTACTTGATTGGTATGGCAAGTACTTGATTTTTCTTGTACAACACTTAAACTATTAAGAATTTATAATTAAATAAATTACAAAATCCGATTTCTTCTTCTTCCAGTTGTACTTTCAGACCAAGAACACCATAAATGTTTAAATACCCATAAAATTTAATGTTGAAAAATGTGGGTATTTAATGACTTTCTTGACTTAATGTGTATAAAAACGCCCACGGTTTGTGTTTTTCTTTAAAGAATGTTTTATAAACTTTGTAAGAATATAGAAACAACTCAAAGGAAGCTTTTTGTGCTTGAGTTCTACCTTTAGAAATCGTTTGTGCTTGAGTTTTTCTTGAAGAAAGATGAAGTTCTTGAACCTTTGTGAAATCGAGAGCCTTTTCTTCTTGGAAGCTTTTTGTTAGACCCGAGTGCTTGTTCTACACTTTGAACTTGAATTTTTCGAAATTTTCTTTGATGTTTTCGAACAATCAAGAGCCAAAAACAAGTTTGGGTCTGATACCAATTGATGGTCCCGTAAGTTATACGGATGAAGCAATGCTTAGAAGATTGTTCTTCTAGTGTGTGTTTGTGTATTTGTATACGGTTTGAGAGAGAGAACCGAGAGTAGGAGTAGAGAGAACACAAAACACAAGTAATGAGAATAATGCAAAGCTTAACATTGAAATGTGGGGGAAATGCCTTTATATAACATTTCCCCAACTTTGAGTAATTACATATTACACCCCTCACTTTAATATTTCTAACACATTGACATTTTTTCCTCATACTAATTGGAGAAAAATGTTTTTGATGATGTCGGAGGGTAGAAGGAAGGAATGGCTTGCTACTTTAGATGAGTAGTTGTTTAACAACGTAGGGATGTCATATGAAACTCAATAAGGCTTATTACATTAGGTTTTTTTTGTGTGTGTTTGATGTTTATGTATGAACTTGACGTCGCCAGAGACGTTCGTGATCTTGATATCACTAAATAGTAAAAAATTTCATGTTAAAAATTCCTTTTTATGTTTTATTTGGATTTACATTGAATTTTATGTTAAATCTCGTATTATATTTTTCTTTAAATTTAAGTTTATATATGTTAAATGTTGTATTATTTTAAATAACAGAAACTGAAAAATAAAAACGGGTTAAAATAATACATCAAAACATGTTTTCTAATTTTTTAAGATAGAAACTAGAAAACTCCATTATTGTTAACCAAACGCATTTTCTAAGAAAACTGAAAATGAAAACTCCACCCTTTTTTCAGAAAATTTTTCTAGAAAAACTGAAAACAATTTTCCACAACTAAACGCAACCGTAAAAATAATATCGTTTAAAATAAAGATTAAAAATAAACAATAGATATATTCGATGAAAACATAATAAAACACATAAAAATAATATCGTTTAAAATAAAGATTAAAAATAATTAAAAAATAATATATGAATTTTATTTGAAAACTTTATGAAAAATATAAAAATATCATAAATGAAAACCAAAACAAAAAAAGTTGTTGTAAAACTTAATAAATATTTTATATTCAAAATGAGAGTAAATATGATTTTGGTGAAAATGTGTAAGAATGAATTTTTAAACTTAAAATTTATATTTTACAAAATATGCATGTTTCATATATTTTTTTAAAAATAAACTTATAATCAAAATAAGAAGATAGAGATTTGTGAAAAAAATTAAATATATAAAATTAATAAAAAATGAGAGTAAAGATGATTTTGATGAAAATGTGTATGAATGATTTTTGATAGAATTTTTTGTTTATAAAATTTAAGAAAATATTGTACTTTTTTTAAATAACCAAAAGAGATATTTGTTTAAAAAATAATAAAATTCATAAAAATAACATAGTTTAAAATAAGGATTAAAATATTTGAAAAATAATATATGAGTTTTATTTAAAAACTTTATGAAAAATATAAAAACAACTTTTTTATGAAAACCAAAACAAAAAAAGTTGTTGTAAAATTTAATAAATAATTTTTATTCAAGAGTAAATATGATTTTGGTGAAAATTTGTATGAATAAATTTTTAAAAGAAAATTTTATATTTTAAAAAATATGCAAATTTTTATATTTTTTAAAATAAACTTTTAGTCAAAATAAGAAGATAGAGATTTGTGAAAAAATATATAATAAATAAAATTAATTTGAAAATTAAAATAAGGATGATTTTTGTTGAAAATGTGTATGAATGTTTTTTGATAGATTTTTTGGTTAATAAAAAGTAAGAAAATATTGTACTTTTTAAAATAATCAAAAGAGATATTCGTTGAAAATATAATAAAGTACATAAAAATAACATTGTTGAAAATAAGGATTAAAATATTTGAAAAAAATAATATATGAATTTTAATTGAAAAGTTTATGTAAAATATAAAAATATTTTATATGAAAACCAAAACATAAAGAGTTGTTGCAAGATTTAATAAATATTTTTTATTCAAAAGTAGAGTAAATATGATTTTGGTGAAAATGTGTATGAATGAATTTTTAAGAAGATAGAGATTTGTGAAAGAAATATAATATATAAAATTAATTTGAAAATTAAAATAAGGATGATTTTTGTTCAAAAATGTGTATGAATGTTTTTTGATAGATTTTTTTGTTAATAAAAAGTATGAAAATATTGTACTTTTTAAAATAATCAAAAGAGATATTCGTTGAAAACATAAGAAAGTACATAAAAATAACATCGTTGAAAATAAGGATTAAAATATTTGAAAAAATAATATATGAATTCTAATTGAAAACTTTATGTAAAATATAAAAATATTTTATATGAAAACCAAAACATAAAGAGTTGTTGCAAGATTTAATAAATATTTTTTATTCAAAAGTAGAGAAATATGATTTTGGTGAAAATGTGTATGAATGAATTTTTAAAAGAAAATTTTATATTTTAAAAAATATGCAAGTTTTATATATATTTGAAGATAAACTTTTAATCAAAATTAGAAGATAGATATTTGTGAAAAAAAATCAAATATATTAATTAATTTAAAAATGAGAGTAAAGAAATTAAATATATAAAATTAATTGTAAAAAACCTTTTTTTAAAAATAGTAAAATAGTCTTTTATTGTAAATAAGAAGATTGTTGTTTATGAAAAAAAATATAATATATAAAATTAATTTAAAAATGAAAATAAGGATGATTTTAATGAAGATGTGTATGAATGATTTTTGATAGAATTTTTTGTTTATAAAAGGTAAGAACATATTGTATTTTTTTTTAAATAATCAAAAGAGATATTTGTTAAAAACATAATAAAACACATAAAAATAACATAGTTTAAAATAAGGATTAAAATATTTAAAAAATAATTGAAAACTTTATGAAAACTATAAAAATAATTTTTTTATGAAACCAAAACAAAAAAAGTTGTTGTAAAATTTAATAAATAATTTTTATTCAAAATGAGAGTAAATATGATTTTGGTGAAAATGTGTAAGAATGAATTTTTAAACTTAAAATTTATATTTTACAAAATATGCATGTTTCTTTTTTTTTTTTTTAAATAAACTTATAATCAAAATAAGAAGATAGAGATTTATGAAAAAAAGTAAATATATAAAATTAATTAAAAAATGAGAGTAAAGATGATTTTGATGAAAATGTGTATGAATGATATTGATAGAATTTTTTGTTTATAAAATTTAAGAAAATATTATACTTTTTTAAAATAACCAAAAGAGATATTTGTTTAAAACATAATAAAATTTCTAAAAATAACATAGTTTAAAATAAGGATTAAAATATTTGAAAAATAATATATGAGTTTTATTTGAAAACTTTATGAAAAATATAAAAACAACTTTTTTATGAAAACCAAAACAAAAAAAGTTGTTGTAAAATTTAACAAATAATTTTTATTCAAGAGTAAATATGATTTTGGTGAAAATTCGTATGAATGAATTTTTAAATGAAAAAATTATATTTTAAAAAATATGCAAATTTTATATTTTTTTTAAAATAAACTTTTAGTCAAAATAAGAAGATAGAGATTTGTGAAAGAAATATAATATATAAAATTAATTTGAAAATTAAAATAAGGATGATTTTTGTTCAAAAATGTGTATGAATGTTTTTCGATAGATTTTTTTGTTAATAAAAAGTATGAAAATATTGTACTTTTTAAAATAATCAAAAGAGATATTCGTTGAAAACATAATAAAGTACATAAAAATAAAATCGTTGAAAATAAGGATTAAAATATTTGAAAAATTAATATATGAATTATAATTGAAAACTTGATGTAAAATATAAAAATATTTTATATGAAATCCAAAACATAAAGAGTTGTTGCAAGATTTAATAAATATTTTTTATTCAAAGGTAGAGTAAATATGATTTTGGTGAAAATGTGTATGAATGAATTTTTAAAAGAAAATTTTATATTTTAAAAAATATGCAAGTTTTATATATATTTGAAGATAAACTTTTAATCAAAATTAGAAGATAGATATTTGTGAAAAAAAATCAAATATATTAATTAATTTAAAAATGAGAGTAAAGAAATTAAAGATATAAAATTAATTGTAAAAAACCTTTTTTTTTAATAGCAAAATAGACTTTTATTGTAAATAAGAAGATTGTTGTTTATGAAAAAAAATATAATATATAAAATTAATTTAAAAATTAAAATAAGGATGATTTCAATGAAGATGTGTATGAATGATTTTTGATAGAATTTTTTGTTTATAAAAGGTAAGAACATATTGTATTTTTTTTTAAATAATCAAAAGAGATATTTGTTAAAAACATAATAAAACACATAAAAATAACATAGTTTAAAATAAGGATTAAAATATTTAAAAAATAATTGAAAGCTTTATGAAAACTATAAAAATAACTTTTTTATGAAACCAAAACAAAAAAAGTTGTTGTAAAATTTAATAAATAATTTTTATTCAAAATGAGAGTAAATATGATTTTGGTGAAAATGTGTAAGAATGAATTTTTAAACTTAAAATTTATATTTTACAAAATATGCATGTTTCATATTTTTTTTTAAAAATAAACTTATAATCAAAATAAGAAGATAGAGATTTATGAAAAAAAGTAAATATATAAAATTAATTAAAAAATGAGAGTAAAGATGATTTTGATGAAAATGTGTATGAATGATATTGATAGAATTTTTTGTTTATAAAATTTAAGAAAATATTATACTTTTTTAAAATAACCAAAAGAGATATTTGTTTAAAACATAATAAAATTTCTAAAAATAACATAGTTTAAAATAAGGATTAAAATATTTGAAAAATAATATATGAGTTTTATTTGAAAACTTTATGAAAAATATAAAAACAACTTTTTTATGAAAACCAAAACAAAAAAAGTTGTTGTAAAATTTAACAAATAATTTTTATTCAAGAGTAAATATGATTTTGGTGAAAATTCGTATGAATGAATTTTTAAATGAAAAAATTATATTTTAAAAAATATGCAAATTTTATATTTTTTTTAAAATAAACTTTTAGTCAAAATAAGAAGATAGAGATTTGTGAAAGAAATATAATATATAAAATTAATTTGAAAATTAAAATAAGGATGATTTTTGTTCAAAAATGTGTATGAATGTTTTTCGATAGATTTTTTTGTTAATAAAAAGTATGAAAATATTGTACTTTTTAAAATAATCAAAAGAGATATTCGTTGAAAACATAATAAAGTACATAAAAATAAAATCGTTGAAAATAAGGATTAAAATATTTGAAAAATTAATATATGAATTATAATTGAAAACTTGATTTAAATATAAAAATATTTTATATGAAATCCAAAACATAAAGAGTTGTTGCAAGATTTAATAAATATTTTTTATTCAAAGGTAGAGTAAATATGATTTTGGTGAAAATGTGTATGAATGAATTTTTAAAAGAAAATTTTATATTTTAAAAAATATGCAAGTTTTATATATATATTTGAAGATAAACTTTTAATCAAAATTAGAAGATAGATATTTGTGAAAAAAAATCAAATATATTAATTAATTTAAAAATGAGAGTAAAGAAATTAAAGATATAAAATTAATTGTAAAAAACCTTTTTTTTTAATAGCAAAATAGACTTTTATTGTAAATAAGAAGATTGTTGTTTATGAAAAAAAATATAATATATAAAATTAATTTAAAAATTAAAATAAGGATGATTTCAATGAAGATGTGTATGAATGATTTTTGATAGAATTTTTTGTTTATAAAAGGTAAGAACATATTGTATTTTTTTTTAAATAATCAAAAGAGATATTTGTTAAAAACATAATAAAACACATAAAAATAACATAGTTTAAAATAAGGATTAAAATATTTAAAAAATAATTGAAAACTTTATGAAAACTATAAAAATAACTTTTTTATGAAACCAAAACAAAAAAAGTTGTTGTAAAATTTAATAAATAATTTTTATTCAAAATGAGAGTAAATATGATTTTGGTGAAAATGTGTAAGAATGAATTTTTAAACTTAAAATTTATATTTTACAAAATATGCATGTTTCATATTTTTTTAAAAAAATAAACTTATAATCAAAATAAGAAGATAGAGATTTATGAAAAAAATTAAATATATAAAATTAATTAAAAAATGAGAGTAAAGATGATTTTGATGAAAATGTGTATGAATGATATTGATAGAATTTTTTGTTTATAAAATTTAAGAAAATATTTTACTTTTTTAAAATAACCAAAAGAGATATTTGTTTAAAACATAATAAAATTCCTAAAAATAACATAGTTTAAAATAAGGATTAAAATATTTGAAAAATAATATATGAGTTTTATTTGAAAACTTTATGAAAAATATAAAAACAACTTTTTTATGAAAACCAAAACAAAAAAAGTTGTTGTAAAATTTAACAAATAATTTTTATTCAAGAGTAAATATGATTTTGGTGAAAATTCGTATGAATGAATTTTTAAATGAAAAAATTATATTTTAAAAAATATGCAAATTTTATATTTTTTTTAAAATAAACTTTTAGTCAAAATAAGAAGATAGAGATTTGTGAAAGAAATATAATATATAAAATTAATTTGAAAATTAAAATAAGGATGATTTTTGTTCAAAAATGTGTATGAATGTTTTTCGATAGATTTTTTTGTTAATAAAAAGTATGAAAATATTCAACTTTTTAAAATAATCAAAAGAGATATTCGTTGAAAACATAATAAAGTACATAAAAATAAAATCGTTGAAAATAAGGATTAAAATATTTGAAAAATTAATATATGAATTATAATTGAAAACTTGATGTAAAATATAAAAATATTTTATATGAAATCCAAAACATAAAGAGTTGTTGCAAGATTTAATAAATATTTTTTATTCAAAGGTAGAGTAAATATGATTTTGGTGAAAATGTGTATGAATGAATTTTTAAAAGAAAATTTTATATTTTAAAAAATATGCAAGTTTTATATATATATTTGAAGATAAACTTTTAATCAAAATTAGAAGATAGATATTTGTGAAAAAAAATCAAATATATTAATTAATTTAAAAATGAGAGTAAAGAAATTAAAGATATAAAATTAATTGTAGAAAACCTTTTTTTTTAATAGCAAAATAGACTTTTATTGTAAATAAGAAGATTGTTGTTTATGAAAAAAAATATAATATATAAAATTAATTTAAAAATTAAAATAAGGATGATTTCAATGAAGATGTGTATGAATGATTTTTGATAGAATTTTTTGTTTATAAAAGGTAAGAACATATTGTATTTTTTTTTAAATAATCAAAAGAGATATTTGTTAAAAACATAATAAAACACATAAAAATAACATAGTTTAAAATAAGGATTAAAATATTTAAAAAATAATTGAAAACTTTATGAAAACTATAAAAATAACTTTTTTATGAAACCAAAACAAAAAAAGTTGTTGTAAAATTTAATAAATAATTTTTATTCAAAATGAGAGTAAATATGATTTTGGTGAAAATGTGTAAGAATGAATTTTTAAACTTAAAATTTATATTTTACAAAATATGCATGTTTCATATTTTTTTAAAAAAATAAACTTATAATCAAAATAAGAAGATAGAGATTTATGAAAAAAATTAAATATATAAAATTAATTAAAAAATGAGAGTAAAGATGATTTTGATGAAAATGTGTATGAATGATATTGATAGAATTTTTTGTTTATAAAATTTAAGAAAATATTTTACTTTTTTAAAATAACCAAAAGAGATATTTGTTTAAAACATAATAAAATTCCTAAAAATAACATAGTTTAAAATAAGGATTAAAATATTTGAAAAATAATATATGAGTTTTATTTGAAAACTTTATGAAAAATATAAAAACAACTTTTTTATGAAAACCAAAACAAAAAAAGTTGTTGTAAAATTTAACAAATAATTTTTATTCAAGAGTAAATATGATTTTGGTGAAAATTCGTATGAATGAATTTTTAAATGAAAAAATTATATTTTAAAAAATATGCAAATTTTATATTTTTTTTAAAATAAACTTTTAGTCAAAATAAGAAGATAGAGATTTGTGAAAGAAATATAATATATAAAATTAATTTGAAAATTAAAATAAGGATGATTTTTGTTCAAAAATGTGTATGAATGTTTTTCGATAGATTTTTTTGTTAATAAAAAGTATGAAAATATTCAACTTTTTAAAATAATCAAAAGAGATATTCGTTGAAAACATAATAAAGTACATAAAAATAAAATCGTTGAAAATAAGGATTAAAATATTTGAAAAATTAATATATGAATTATAATTGAAAACTTGATGTAAAATATAAAAATATTTTATATGAAATCCAAAACATAAAGAGTTGTTGCAAGATTTAATAAATATTTTTTATTCAAAGGTAGAGTAAATATGATTTTGGTGAAAATGTGTATGAATGAATTTTTAAAAGAAAATTTTATATTTTAAAAAATATGCAAGTTTTATATATATATTTGAAGATAAACTTTTAATCAAAATTAGAAGATAGATATTTGTGAAAAAAAATCAAATATATTAATTAATTTAAAAATGAGAGTAAAGAAATTAAAGATATAAAATTAATTGTAAAAAACCTTTTTTTTTAATAGCAAAATAGACTTTTATTGTAAATAAGAAGATTGTTGTTTATGAAAAAAAATATAATATATAAAATTAATTTAAAAATTAAAATAAGGATGATTTCAATGAAGATGTGTATGAATGATTTTTGATAGAATTTTTTGTTTATAAAAGGTAAGAACATATTGTATTTTTTTTTAAATAATCAAAAGAGATATTTGTTAAAAACATAATAAAACACATAAAAATAACATAGTTTAAAATAAGGATTAAAATATTTAAAAAATAATTGAAAACTTTATGAAAACTATAAAAATAACTTTTTTATGAAACCAAAACAAAAAAAGTTGTTGTAAAATTTAATAAATAATTTTTATTCAAAATGAGAGTAAATATGATTTTGGTGAAAATGTGTAAGAATGAATTTTTAAACTTAAAATTTATATTTTACAAAATATGCATGTTTCATATTTTTTTAAAAAAATAAACTTATAATCAAAATAAGAAGATAGAGATTTATGAAAAAAATTAAATATATAAAATTAATTAAAAAATGAGAGTAAAGATGATTTTGATGAAAATGTGTATGAATGATATTGATAGAATTTTTTGTTTATAAAATTTAAGAAAATATTTTACTTTTTTAAAATAACCAAAAGAGATATTTGTTTAAAACATAATAAAATTCCTAAAAATAACATAGTTTAAAATAAGGATTAAAATATTTGAAAAATAATATATGAGTTTTATTTGAAAACTTTATGAAAAATATAAAAACAACTTTTTTATGAAAACCAAAACAAAAAAAGTTGTTGTAAAATTTAACAAATAATTTTTATTCAAGAGTAAATATGATTTTGGTGAAAATTCGTATGAATGAATTTTTAAATGAAAAAATTATATTTTAAAAAATATGCAAATTTTATATTTTTTTTAAAATAAACTTTTAGTCAAAATAAGAAGATAGAGATTTGTGAAAGAAATATAATATATAAAATTAATTTGAAAATTAAAATAAGGATGATTTTTGTTCAAAAATGTGTATGAATGTTTTTCGATAGATTTTTTTGTTAATAAAAAATATGAAAATATTCAACTTTTTAAAATAATCAAAAGAGATATTCGTTGAAAACATAATAAAGTACATAAAAATAAAATCGTTGAAAATAAGGATTAAAATATTTGAAAAATTAATATATGAATTATAATTGAAAACTTGATGTAAAATATAAAAATATTTTATATGAAATCCAAAACATAAAGAGTTGTTGCAAGATTTAATAAATATTTTTTATTCAAAGGTAGAGTAAATATGATTTTGGTGAAAATGTGTATGAATGAATTTTTAAAAGAAAATTTTATATTTTAAAAAATATGCAAGTTTTATATATATATTTGAAGATAAAATTTTAATCAAAATTAGAAGATAGATATTTGTGAAAAAAAATCAAATATATTAATTAATTTAAAAATGAGAGTAAAGAAATTAAAGATATAAAATTAATTGTAAAAAACCTTTTTTTTTAATAGCAAAATAGACTTTTATTGTAAATAAGAAGATTGTTGTTTATGAAAAAAAATATAATATATAAAATTAATTTAAAAATTAAAATAAGGATGATTTCAATGAAGATGTGTATGAATGATTTTTGATAGAATTTTTTGTTTATAAAAGGTAAGAACATATTGTATTTTTTTTTAAATAATCAAAAGAGATATTTGTTAAAAACATAATAAAACACATAAAAATAACATAGTTTAAAATAAGGATTAAAATATTTAAAAAATAATTGAAAACTTTATGAAAACTATAAAAATAACTTTTTTATGAAACCAAAACAAAAAAAGTTGTTGTAAAATTTAATAAATAATTTTTATTCAAAATGAGAGTAAATATGATTTTGGTGAAAATGTGTAAGAATGAATTTTTAAACTTAAAATTTATATTTTACAAAATATGCATGTTTCATATTTTTTAAAAAAAATAAACTTATAATCAAAATAAGAAGATAGAGATTTATGAAAAAAATTAAATATATAAAATTAATTAAAAAATGAGAGTAAAGATGATTTTGATGAAAATGTGTATGAATGATATTGATAGAATTTTTTGTTTATAAAATTTAAGAAAATATTTTACTTTTTTAAAATAACCAAAAGAGATATTTGTTTAAAACATAATAAAATTCCTAAAAATAACATAGTTTAAAATAAGGATTAAAATATTTGAAAAATAATATATGAGTTTTATTTGAAAACTTTATGAAAAATATAAAAACAACTTTTTTATGAAAACCAAAACAAAAAAAGTTGTTGTAAAATTTAACAAATAATTTTTATTCAAGAGTAAATATGATTTTGGTGAAAATTCGTATGAATGAATTTTTAAATGAAAAAATTATATTTTAAAAAATATGCAAATTTTATATTTTTTTTAAAATAAACTTTTAGTCAAAATAAGAAGATAGAGATTTGTGAAAGAAATATAATATATAAAATTAATTTGAAAATTAAAATAAGGATGATTTTTGTTCAAAAATGTGTATGAATGTTTTTCGATAGATTTTTTTGTTAATAAAAAGTATGAAAATATTCAACTTTTTAAAATAATCAAAAGAGATATTCGTTGAAAACATAATAAAGTACATAAAAATAAAATCGTTGAAAATAAGGATTAAAATATTTGAAAAATTAATATATGAATTATAATTGAAAACTTGATGTAAAATATAAAAATATTTTATATGAAATCCAAAACATAAAGAGTTGTTGCAAGATTTAATAAATATTTTTTATTCAAAGGTAGAGTAAATATGATTTTGGTGAAAATGTGTATGAATGAATTTTTAAAAGAAAATTTTATATTTTAAAAAATATGCAAGTTTTATATATATATTTGAAGATAAACTTTTAATCAAAATTAGAAGATAGATATTTGTGAAAAAAAATCAAATATATTAATTAATTTAAAAATGAGAGTAAAGAAATTAAAGATATAAAATTAATTGTAGAAAACCTTTTTTTTTAATAGCAAAATAGACTTTTATTGTAAATAAGAAGATTGTTGTTTATGAAAAAAAATATAATATATAAAATTAATTTAAAAATTAAAATAAGGATGATTTCAATGAAGATGTGTATGAATGATTTTTGATAGAATTTTTTGTTTATAAAAGGTAAGAACATATTGTATTTTTTTTTAAATAATCAAAAGAGATATTTGTTAAAAACATAATAAAACACATAAAAATAACATAGTTTAAAATAAGGATTAAAATATTTAAAAAATAATTGAAAACTTTATGAAAACTATAAAAATAACTTTTTTATGAAACCAAAACAAAAAAAGTTGTTGTAAAATTTAATAAATAATTTTTATTCAAAATGAGAGTAAATATGATTTTGGTGAAAATGTGTAAGAATGAATTTTTAAACTTAAAATTTATATTTTACAAAATATGCATGTTTCATATTTTTTTAAAAAAATAAACTTATAATCAAAATAAGAAGATAGAGATTTATGAAAAAAATTAAATATATAAAATTAATTAAAAAATGAGAGTAAAGATGATTTTGATGAAAATGTGTATGAATGATATTGATAGAATTTTTTGTTTATAAAATTTAAGAAAATATTTTACTTTTTTAAAATAACCAAAAGAGATATTTGTTTAAAACATAATAAAATTCCTAAAAATAACATAGTTTAAAATAAGGATTAAAATATTTGAAAAATAATATATGAGTTTTATTTGAAAACTTTATGAAAAATATAAAAACAACTTTTTTATGAAAACCAAAACAAAAAAAGTTGTTGTAAAATTTAACAAATAATTTTTATTCAAGAGTAAATATGATTTTGGTGAAAATTCGTATGAATGAATTTTTAAATGAAAAAATTATATTTTAAAAAATATGCAAATTTTATATTTTTTTTAAAATAAACTTTTAGTCAAAATAAGAAGATAGAGATTTGTGAAAGAAATATAATATATAAAATTAATTTGAAAATTAAAATAAGGATGATTTTTGTTCAAAAATGTGTATGAATGTTTTTCGATAGATTTTTTTGTTAATAAAAAGTATGAAAATATTCAACTTTTTAAAATAATCAAAAGAGATATTCGTTGAAAACATAATAAAGTACATAAAAATAAAATCGTTGAAAATAAGGATTAAAATATTTGAAAAATTAATATATGAATTATAATTGAAAACTTGATGTAAAATATAAAAATATTTTATATGAAATCCAAAACATAAAGAGTTGTTGCAAGATTTAATAAATATTTTTTATTCAAAGGTAGAGTAAATATGATTTTGGTGAAAATGTGTATGAATGAATTTTTAAAAGAAAATTTTATATTTTAAAAAATATGCAAGTTTTATATATATATTTGAAGATAAACTTTTAATCAAAATTAGAAGATAGATATTTGTGAAAAAAAATCAAATATATTAATTAATTTAAAAATGAGAGTAAAGAAATTAAAGATATAAAATTAATTGTAAAAAACCTTTTTTTTAATAGCAAAATAGACTTTTATTGTAAATAAGAAGATTGTTGTTTATGAAAAAAAATATAATATATAAAATTAATTTAAAAATTAAAATAAGGATGATTTCAATGAAGATGTGTATGAATGATTTTTGATAGAATTTTTTGTTTATAAAAGGTAAGAACATATTGTATTTTTTTTTAAATAATCAAAAGAGATATGTGTTAAAAACATAATAAAACACATAAAAATAACATAGTTTAAAATAAGGATTAAAATATTTAAAAAATAATTGAAAACTTTATGAAAACTATAAAAATAACTTTTTTATGAAACCAAAACAAAAAAAGTTGTTGTAAAATTTAATAAATAATTTTTATTCAAAATGAGAGTAAATATGATTTTGGTGAAAATGTGTAAGAATGAATTTTTAAACTTAAAATTTATATTTTACAAAATATGCATGTTTCATATTTTTTTAAAAAAATAAACTTATAATCAAAATAAGAAGATAGAGATTTATGAAAAAAATTAAATATATAAAATTAATTAAAAAATGAGAGTAAAGATGATTTTGATGAAAATGTGTATGAATGATATTGATAGAATTTTTTGTTTATAAAATTTAAGAAAATATTATACTTTTTTAAAATAACCAAAAGAGATATTTGTTTAAAACATAATAAAATTCCAAAAAATAACATAGTTTAAAATAAGGATTAAAATATTTGAAAAATAATATATGAGTTTTATTTGAAAACTTTATGAAAAATATAAAAACAACTTTTTTATGAAAACCAAAACAAAAAAAGTTGTTGTAAAATTTAACAAATAATTTTTATTCAAGAGTAAATATGATTTTGGTGAAAATTCGTATGAATGAATTTTTAAATGAAAAAATTATATTTTAAAAAATATGCAAATTTTATATTTTTTTTAAAATAAACTTTTAGTCAAAATAAGAAGATAGAGATTTGTGAAAGAAATATAATATATAAAATTAATTTGAAAATTAAAATAAGGATGATTTTTGTTCAAAAATGTGTATGAATGTTTTTCGATAGATTTTTTTGTTAATAAAAAGTATGAAAATATTCAACTTTTTAAAATAATCAAAAGAGATATTCGTTGAAAACATAATAAAGTACATAAAAATAAAATCGTTGAAAATAAGGATTAAAATATTTGAAAAATTAATATATGAATTATAATTGAAAACTTGATGTAAAATATAAAAATATTTTATATGAAATCCAAAACATAAAGAGTTGTTGCAAGATTTAATAAATATTTTTTATTCAAAGGTAGAGTAAATATGATTTTGGTGAAAATGTGTATGAATGAATTTTTAAAAGAAAATTTTATATTTTAAAAAATATGCAAGTTTTATATATATATTTGAAGATAAACTTTTAATCAAAATTAGAAGATAGATATTTGTGAAAAAAAATCAAATATATTAATTAATTTAAAAATGAGAGTAAAGAAATTAAAGATATAAAATTAATTGTAAAAAACCTTTTTTTTTAATAGCAAAATAGACTTTTATTGTAAATAAGAAGATTGTTGTTTATGAAAAAAAATATAATATATAAAATTAATTTAAAAATTAAAATAAGGATGATTTCAATGAAGATGTGTATGAATGATTTTTGATAGAATTTTTTGTTTATAAAAGGTAAGAACATATTGTATTTTTTTTTAAATAATCAAAAGAGATATTTGTTAAAAACATAATAAAACACATAAAAATAACATAGTTTAAAATAAGGATTAAAATATTTAAAAAATAATTGAAAACTTTATGAAAACTATAAAAATAACTTTTTTATGAAACCAAAACAAAAAAAGTTGTTGTAAAATTTAATAAATAATTTTTATTCAAAATGAGAGTAAATATGATTTTGGTGAAAATGTGTAAGAATGAATTTTTAAACTTAAAATTTATATTTTACAAAATATGCATGTTTCATATTTTTTTAAAAAAATAAACTTATAATCAAAATAAGAAGATAGAGATTTATGAAAAAAATTAAATATATAAAATTAATTAAAAAATGAGAGTAAAGATGATTTTGATGAAAATGTGTATGAATGATATTGATAGAATTTTTTGTTTATAAAATTTAAGAAAATATTTTACTTTTTTAAAATAACCAAAAGAGATATTTGTTTAAAACATAATAAAATTCCTAAAAATAACATAGTTTAAAATAAGGATTAAAATATTTGAAAAATAATATATGAGTTTTATTTGAAAACTTTATGAAAAATATAAAAACAACTTTTTTATGAAAACCAAAACAAAAAAAGTTGTTGTAAAATTTAACAAATAATTTTTATTCAAGAGTAAATATGATTTTGGTGAAAATTCGTATGAATGAATTTTTAAATGAAAAAATTATATTTTAAAAAATATGCAAATTTTATATTTTTTTTAAAATAAACTTTTAGTCAAAATAAGAAGATAGAGATTTGTGAAAGAAATATAATATATAAAATTAATTTGAAAATTAAAATAAGGATGATTTTTGTTCAAAAATGTGTATGAATGTTTTTCGATAGATTTTTTTGTTAATAAAAAGTATGAAAATATTCAACTTTTTAAAATAATCAAAAGAGATATTCGTTGAAAACATAATAAAGTACATAAAAATAAAATCGTTGAAAATAAGGATTAAAATATTTGAAAAATTAATATATGAATTATAATTGAAAACTTGATGTAAAATATAAAAATATTTTATATGAAATCCAAAACATAAAGAGTTGTTGCAAGATTTAATAAATACTTTTTATTCAAAGGTAGAGTAAATATGATTTTGGTGAAAATGTGTATGAATGAATTTTTAAAAGAAAATTTTATATTTTAAAAAATATGCAAGTTTTATATATATTTGAAGATAAACTTTTAATCAAAATTAGAAGATAGATATTTGTGAAAAAAAATCAAATATATTAATTAATTTAAAAATGAGAGTAAAGAAATTAAAGATATAAAATTAATTGTAAAAAACCTTTTTTTTTAATAGCAAAATAGACTTTTATTGTAAATAAGAAGATTGTTGTTTATGAAAAAAAATATAATATATAAAATTAATTTAAAAATTAAAATAAGGATGATTTCAATGAAGATGTGTATGAATGAGTTTTGATAGAATTTTTTGTTTATAAAAGGTAAGAACATATTGTATTTTTTTTTTAAATAATCAAAAGAGATATTTGTTAAAAACATAATAAAACACATAAAAATAACATAGTTTAAAATAAGGATTAAAATATTTAAAAAATAATTGAAAACTTTATGAAAACTATAAAAATAACTTTTTTATGAAACCAAAACAAAAAAAGTTGTTGTAAAATTTAATAAATAATTTTTATTCAAAATGAGAGTAAATATGATTTTGGTGAAAATGTGTAAGAATGAATTTTTAAACTTAAAATTTATATTTTACAAAATATGCATGTTTCATATTTTTTTTAAAAAATAAACTTATAATCAAAATAAGAAGATAGAGATTTATGAAAAAAATTAAATATATAAAATTAATTAAAAAATGAGAGTAAAGATGATTTTGATGAAAATGTGTATGAATGATATTGATAGAATTTTTTGTTTATAAAATTTAAGAAAATATTTTACTTTTTTAAAATAACCAAAAGAGATATTTGTTTAAAACATAATAAAATTCCTAAAAATAACATAGTTTAAAATAAGGATTAAAATATTTGAAAAATAATATATGAGTTTTATTTGAAAACTTTATGAAAAATATAAAAACAACTTTTTTATGAAAACCAAAACAAAAAAAGTTGTTGTAAAATTTAACAAATAATTTTTATTCAAGAGTAAATATGATTTTGGTGAAAATTCGTATGAATGAATTTTTAAATGAAAAAATTATATTTTAAAAAATATGCAAATTTTATATTTTTTTTAAAATAAACTTTTAGTCAAAATAAGAAGATAGAGATTTGTGAAAGAAATATAATATATAAAATTAATTTGAAAATTAAAATAAGGATGATTTTTGTTCAAAAATGTGTATGAATGTTTTTCGATAGATTTTTTTGTTAATAAAAAGTATGAAAATATTCAACTTTTTAAAATAATCAAAAGAGATATTCGTTGAAAACATAATAAAGTACATAAAAATAAAATCGTTGAAAATAAGGATTAAAATATTTGAAAAATTAATATATGAATTATAATTGAAAACTTGATGTAAAATATAAAAATATTTTATATGAAATCCAAAACATAAAGAGTTGTTGCAAGATTTAATAAATATTTTTTATTCAAAGGTAGAGTAAATATGATTTTGGTGAAAATGTGTATGAATGAATTTTTAAAAGAAAATTTTATATTTTAAAAAATATGCAAGTTTTATATATATTTGAAGATAAACTTTTAATCAAAATTAGAAGATAGATATTTGTGAAAAAAAATCAAATATATTAATTAATTTAAAAATGAGAGTAAAGAAATTAAAGATATAAAAGTAATTGTAAAAAACCTTTTTTTTAATAGCAAAATAGACTTTTATTGTAAATAAGAAGATTGTTGTTTATGAAAAAAAATATAATATATAAAATTAATTTAAAAATTAAAATAAGGATGATTTCAGTGAAGATGTGTATGAATGATTTTTGATAGAATTTTTTGTTTAAAAAAGGTAAGAACATATTGTATTTTTTTTTAAATAATCAAAAGAGATATTTGTTAAAAACATAATAAAACACATAAAAATAACATAGTTTAAAATAAGGATTAAAATATTTAAAAAATAATTGAAAACTTTATGAAAACTATAAAAATAACTTTTTTATGAAACCAAAACAAAAAAAGTTGTTGTAAAATTTAATAAATAATTTTTATTCAAAATGAGAGTAAATATGATTTTGGTGAAAATGTGTAAGAATGAATTTTTAAACTTAAAATTTATATTTTACAAAATATGCATGTTTCATATTTTTTTTTAAAAATAAACTTATAATCAAAATAAGAAGATAGAGATTTATGAAAAAAATTAAATATATAAAATTAATTAAAAAATGAGAGTAAAGATGATTTTGATGAAAATGTGTATGAATGATATTGATAGAATTTTTTGTTTATAAAATTTAAGAAAATATTATACTTTTTTAAAATAACCAAAAGAGATATTTGTTTAAAACATAATAAAATTCCTAAAAATAACATAGTTTAAAATAAGGATTAAAATATTTGAAAAATAATATATGAGTTTTATTTGAAAACTTTATGAAAAATATAAAAACAACTTTTTTATGAAAACCAAAACAAAAAAAGTTGTTGTAAAATTTAACAAATAATTTTTATTCAAGAGTAAATATGATTTTGGTGAAAATTCGTATGAATGAATTTTTAAATGAAAAAATTATATTTTAAAAAATATGCAAATTTTATATTTTTTTTAAAATAAACTTTTAGTCAAAATAAGAAGATAGAGATTTGTGAAAGAAATATAATATATAAAATTAATTTGAAAATTAAAATAAGGATGATTTTTGTTCAAAAATGTGTATGAATGTTTTTCGATAGATTTTTTTGTTAATAAAAAGTATGAAAATATTCAACTTTTTAAAATAATCAAAAGAGATATTCGTTGAAAACATAATAAAGTACATAAAAATAAAATCGTTGAAAATAAGGATTAAAATATTTGAAAAATTAATATATGAATTATAATTGAAAACTTGATGTAAAATATAAAAATATTTTATATGAAATCCAAAACATAAAGAGTTGTTGCAAGATTTAATAAATATTTTTTATTCAAAGGTAGAGTAAATATGATTTTGGTGAAAATGTGTATGAATGAATTTTTAAAAGAAAATTTTATATTTTAAAAAATATGCAAGTTTTATATATATTTGAAGATAAACTTTTAATCAAAATTAGAAGATAGATATTTGTGAAAAAAAATCAAATATATTAATTAATTTAAAAATGAGAGTAAAGAAATTAAAGATATAAAATTAATTGTAAAAAACCTTTTTTTTAATAGCAAAATAGACTTTTATTGTAAATAAGAAGATTGTTGTTTATGAAAAAAAATATAATATATAAAATTAATTTAAAAATTAAAATAAGGATGATTTCAATGAAGATGTGTATGAATGAGTTTTGATAGAATTTTTTGTTTATAAAAGGTAAGAACATATTGTATTTTTTTTTTAAATAATCAAAAGAGATATTTGTTAAAAACATAATAAAACACATAAAAATAACATAGTTTAAAATAAGGATTAAAATATTTAAAAAATAATTGAAAACTTTATGAAAACTATAAAAATAACTTTTTTATGAAACCAAAACAAAAAAAGTTGTTGTAAAATTTAATAAATAATTTTTATTCAAAATGAGAGTAAATATGATTTTGGTGAAAATGTGTAAGAATGAATTTTTAAACTTAAAATTTATATTTTACAAAATATGCATGTTTCATATTTTTTTAAAAAAATAAACTTATAATCAAAATAAGAAGATAGAGATTTATGAAAAAAATTAAATATATAAAATTAATTAAAAAATGAGAGTAAAGATGATTTTGATGAAAATGTGTATGAATGATATTGATAGAATTTTTTGTTTATAAAATTTAAGAAAATATTTTACTTTTTTAAAATAACCAAAAGAGATATTTGTTTAAAACATAATAAAATTCCTAAAAATAACATAGTTTAAAATAAGGATTAAAATATTTGAAAAATAATATATGAGTTTTATTTGAAAACTTTATGAAAAATATAAAAACAACTTTTTTATGAAAACCAAAACAAAAAAAGTTGTTGTAAAATTTAACAAATAATTTTTATTCAAGAGTAAATATGATTTTGGTGAAAATTCGTATGAATGAATTTTTAAATGAAAAAATTATATTTTAAAAAATATGCAAATTTTATATTTTTTTTAAAATAAACTTTTAGTCAAAATAAGAAGATAGAGATTTGTGAAAGAAATATAATATATAAAATTAATTTGAAAATTAAAATAAGGATGATTTTTGTTCAAAAATGTGTATGAATGTTTTTCGATAGATTTTTTTGTTAATAAAAAGTATGAAAATATTCAACTTTTTAAAATAATCAAAAGAGATATTCGTTGAAAACATAATAAAGTACATAAAAATAAAATCGTTGAAAATAAGGATTAAAATATTTGAAAAATTAATATATGAATTATAATTGAAAACTTGATGTAAAATATAAAAATATTTTATATGAAATCCAAAACATAAAGAGTTGTTGCAAGATTTAATAAATATTTTTTATTCAAAGGTAGAGTAAATATGATTTTGGTGAAAATGTGTATGAATGAATTTTTAAAAGAAAATTTTATATTTTAAAAAATATGCAAGTTTTATATATATATTTGAAGATAAACTTTTAATCAAAATTAGAAGATAGATATTTGTGAAAAAAAATCAAATATATTAATTAATTTAAAAATGAGAGTAAAGAAATTAAAGATATAAAATTAATTGTAAAAAACCTTTTTTTTTAATAGCAAAATAGACTTTTATTGTAAATAAGAAGATTGTTGTTTATGAAAAAAAATATAATATATAAAATTAATTTAAAAATTAAAATAAGGATGATTTCAATGAAGATGTGTATGAATGATTTTTGATAGAATTTTTTGTTTATAAAAGGTAAGAACATATTGTATTTTTTTTTAAATAATCAAAAGAGATATTTGTTAAAAACATAATAAAACACATAAAAATAACATAGTTTAAAATAAGGATTAAAATATTTAAAAAATAATTGAAAACTTTATGAAAACTATAAAAATAACTTTTTTATGAAACCAAAACAAAAAAAGTTGTTGTAAAATTTAATAAATAATTTTTATTCAAAATGAGAGTAAATATGATTTTGGTGAAAATGTGTAAGAATGAATTTTTAAACTTAAAATTTATATTTTACAAAATATGCATGTTTCATATTTTTTTTAAAAAATAAACTTATAATCAAAATAAGAAGATAGAGATTTATGAAAAAAATTAAATATATAAAATTAATTAAAAAATGAGAGTAAAGATGATTTTGATGAAAATGTGTATGAATGATATTGATAGAATTTTTTGTTTATAAAATTTAAGAAAATATTTTACTTTTTTAAAATAACCAAAAGAGATATTTGTTTAAAACATAATAAAATTCCTAAAAATAACATAGTTTAAAATAAGGATTAAAATATTTGAAAAATAATATATGAGTTTTATTTGAAAACTTTATGAAAAATATAAAAACAACTTTTTTATGAAAACCAAAACAAAAAAAGTTGTTGTAAAATTTAACAAATAATTTTTATTCAAGAGTAAATATGATTTTGGTGAAAATTCGTATGAATGAATTTTTAAATGAAAAAATTATATTTTAAAAAATATGCAAATTTTATATTTTTTTTAAAATAAACATTTAGTCAAAATAAGAAGATAGAGATTTGTGAAAGAAATATAATATATAAAATTAATTTGAAAATTAAAATAAGGATGATTTTTGTTCAAAAATGTGTATGAATGTTTTTCGATAGATTTTTTTGTTAATAAAAAGTATGAAAATATTCAACTTTTTAAAATAATCAAAAGAGATATTCGTTGAAAACATAATAAAGTACATAAAAATAAAATCGTTGAAAATAAGGATTAAAATATTTGAAAAATTAATATATGAATTATAATTGAAAACTTGATGTAAAATATAAAAATATTTTATATGAAATCCAAAACATAAAGAGTTGTTGCAAGATTTAATAAATATTTTTTATTCAAAGGTAGAGTAAATATGATTTTGGTGAAAATGTGTATGAATGAATTTTTAAAAGAAAATTTTATATTTTAAAAAATATGCAAGTTTTATATATATTTGAAGATAAACTTTTAATCAAAATTAGAAGATAGATATTTGTGAAAAAAAATCAAATATATTAATTAATTTAAAAATGAGAGTAAAGAAATTAAAGATATAAAATTAATTGTAAAAAACCTTTTTTTTTAATAGCAAAATAGACTTTTATTGTAAATAAGAAGATTGTTGTTTATGAAAAAAAATATAATATATAAAATTAATTTAAAAATTAAAATAAGGATGATTTCAATGAAGATGTGTATGAATGAGTTTTGATAGAATTTTTTGTTTATAAAAGGTAAGAACATATTGTATTTTTTTTTTAAATAATCAAAAGAGATATTTGTTAAAAACATAATAAAACACATAAAAATAACATAGTTTAAAATAAGGATTAAAATATTTAAAAAATAATTGAAAACTTTATGAAAACTATAAAAATAACTTTTTTATGAAACCAAAACAAAAAAAGTTGTTGTAAAATTTAATAAATAATTTTTATTCAAAATGAGAGTAAATATGATTTTGGTGAAAATGTGTAAGAATGAATTTTTAAACTTAAAATTTATATTTTACAAAATATGCATGTTTCATATTTTTTTTAAAAAATAAACTTATAATCAAAATAAGAAGATAGAGATTTATGAAAAAAATTAAATATATAAAATTAATTAAAAAATGAGAGTAAAGATGATTTTGATGAAAATGTGTATGAATGATATTGATAGAATTTTTTGTTTATAAAATTTAAGAAAATATTATACTTTTTTAAAATAACCAAAAGAGATATTTGTTTAAAACATAATAAAATTCCTAAAAATAACATAGTTTAAAATAAGGATTAAAATATTTGAAAAATAATATATGAGTTTTATTTGAAAACTTTATGAAAAATATAAAAACAACTTTTTTATGAAAACCAAAACAAAAAAAGTTGTTGTAAAATTTAACAAATAATTTTTATTCAAGAGTAAATATGATTTTGGTGAAAATTCGTATGAATGAATTTTTAAATGAAAAAATTATATTTTAAAAAATATGCAAATTTTATATTTTTTTTAAAATAAACATTTAGTCAAAATAAGAAGATAGAGATTTGTGAAAGAAATATAATATATAAAATTAATTTGAAAATTAAAATAAGGATGATTTTTGTTCAAAAATGTGTATGAATGTTTTTCGATAGATTTTTTTGTTAATAAAAAGTATGAAAATATTCAACTTTTTAAAATAATCAAAAGAGATATTCGTTGAAAACATAATAAAGTACATAAAAATAAAATCGTTGAAAATAAGGATTAAAATATTTGAAAAATTAATATATGAATTATAATTGAAAACTTGATGTAAAATATAAAAATATTTTATATGAAATCCAAAACATAAAGAGTTGTTGCAAGATTTAATAAATATTTTTTATTCAAAGGTAGAGTAAATATGATTTTGGTGAAAATGTGTATGAATGAATTTTTAAAAGAAAATTTTATATTTTAAAAAATATGCAAGTTTTATATATATTTGAAGATAAACTTTTAATCAAAATTAGAAGATAGATATTTGTGAAAAAAAATCAAATATATTAATTAATTTAAAAATGAGAGTAAAGAAATTAAAGATATAAAATTAATTGTAAAAAACCATTTTTTTTAATAGCAAAATAGACTTTTATTGTAAATAAGAAGATTGTTGTTTATGAAAAAAAATATAATATATAAAATTAATTTAAAAATTAAAATAAGGATGATTTCAATGAAGATGTGTATGAATGAGTTTTGATAGAATTTTTTGTTTATAAAAGGTAAGAACATATTGTATTTTTTTTTTAAATAATCAAAAGAGATATTTGTTAAAAACATAATAAAACACATAAAAATAACATAGTTTAAAATAAGGATTAAAATATTTAAAAAATAATTGAAAACTTTATGAAAACTATAAAAATAACTTTTTTATGAAACCAAAACAAAAAAAGTTGTTGTAAAATTTAATAAATAATTTTTATTCAAAATGAGAGTAAATATGATTTTGGTGAAAATGTGTAAGAATGAATTTTTAAACTTAAAATTTATATTTTACAAAATATGCATGTTTCATATTTTTTTTAAAAAATAAACTTATAATCAAAATAAGAAGATAGAGATTTATGAAAAAAATTAAATATATAAAATTAATTAAAAAATGAGAGTAAAGATGATTTTGATGAAAATGTGTATGAATGATATTGATAGAATTTTTTGTTTATAAAATTTAAGAAAATATTATACTTTTTTAAAATAACCAAAAGAGATATTTGTTTAAAACATAATAAAATTCCTAAAAATAACATAGTTTAAAATAAGGATTAAAATATTTGAAAAATAATATATGAGTTTTATTTGAAAACTTTATGAAAAATATAAAAACAACTTTTTTATGAAAACCAAAACAAAAAAAGTTGTTGTAAAATTTAACAAATAATTTTTATTCAAGAGTAAATATGATTTTGGTGAAAATTCGTATGAATGAATTTTTAAATGAAAAAATTATATTTTAAAAAATATGCAAATTTTATATTTTTTTTAAAATAAACATTTAGTCAAAATAAGAAGATAGAGATTTGTGAAAGAAATATAATATATAAAATTAATTTGAAAATTAAAATAAGGATGATTTTTGTTCAAAAATGTGTATGAATGTTTTTCGATAGATTTTTTTGTTAATAAAAAGTATGAAAATATTCAACTTTTTAAAATAATCAAAAGAGATATTCGTTGAAAACATAATAAAGTACATAAAAATAAAATCGTTGAAAATAAGGATTAAAATATTTGAAAAATTAATATATGAATTATAATTGAAAACTTGATGTAAAATATAAAAATATTTTATATGAAATCCAAAACATAAAGAGTTGTTGCAAGATTTAATAAATATTTTTTATTCAAAGGTAGAGTAAATATGATTTTGGTGAAAATGTGTATGAATGAATTTTTAAAAGAAAATTTTATATTTTAAAAAATATGCAAGTTTTATATATATATTTGAAGATAAACTTTTAATCAAAATTAGAAGATAGATATTTGTGAAAAAAAATCAAATATATTAATTAATTTAAAAATGAGAGTAAAGAAATTAAAGATATAAAATTAATTGTAAAAAACCTTTTTTTTAATAGCAAAATAGACTTTTATTGTAAATAAGAAGATTGTTGTTTATGAAAAAAAATATAATATATAAAATTAATTTAAAAATTAAAATAAGGATGATTTCAATGAAGATGTGTATGAATGATTTTTGATAGAATTTTTTGTTTATAAAAGGTAAGAACATATTGTATTTTTTTTTAAATAATCAAAAGAGATATTTGTTAAAAACATAATAAAACACATAAAAATAACATAGTTTAAAATAAGGATTAAAATATTTAAAAAATAATTGAAAACTTTATGAAAACTATAAAAATAACTTTTTATGAAACCAAAACAAAAAAAGTTGTTGTAAAATTTAATAAATAATTTTTATTCAAAATGAGAGTAAATATGATTTTGGTGAAAATGTGTAAGAATGAATTTTTAAACTTAAAATTTATATTTTACAAAATATGCATGTTTCATATTTTTTTTAAAAAATAAACTTATAATCAAAATAAGAAGATAGAGATTTATGAAAAAAATTAAATATATAAAATTAATTAAAAAATGAGAGTAAAGATGATTTTGATGAAAATGTGTATGAATGATATTGATAGAATTTTTTGTTTATAAAATTTAAGAAAATATTTTACTTTTTTAAAATAACCAAAAGAGATATTTGTTTAAAACATAATAAAATTCCTAAAAATAACATAGTTTAAAATAAGGATTAAAATATTTGAAAAATAATATATGAGTTTTATTTGAAAACTTTATGAAAAATATAAAAACAACTTTTTTATGAAAACCAAAACAAAAAAAGTTGTTGTAAAATTTAACAAATAATTTTTATTCAAGAGTAAATATGATTTTGGTGAAAATTCGTATGAATGAATTTTTAAATGAAAAAATTATATTTTAAAAAATATGCAAATTTTATATTTTTTTTAAAATAAACTTTTAGTCAAAATAAGAAGATAGAGATTTGTGAAAGAAATATAATATATAAAATTAATTTGAAAATTAAAATAAGGATGATTTTTGTTCAAAAATGTGTATGAATGTTTTTCGATAGATTTTTTTGTTAATAAAAAGTAAGAAAATATTCAACTTTTTAAAATAATCAAAAGAGATATTCGTTGAAAACATAATAAAGTACATAAAAATAAAATCGTTGAAAATAAGGATTAAAATATTTGAAAAATTAATATATGAATTATAATTGAAAACTTGATGTAAAATATAAAAATATTTTATATGAAATCCAAAACATAAAGAGTTGTTGCAAGATTTAATAAATATTTTTTATTCAAAGGTAGAGTAAATATGATTTTGGTGAAAATGTGTATGAATGAATTTTTAAAAGAAAATTTTATATTTTAAAAAATATGCAAGTTTTATATATATTTGAAGATAAACTTTTAATCAAAATTAGAAGATAGATATTTGTGAAAAAAAATCAAATATATTAATTAATTTAAAAATGAGAGTAAAGAAATTAAAGATATAAAAGTAATTGTAAAAAACCTTTTTTTTAATAGCAAAATAGACTTTTATTGTAAATAAGAAGATTGTTGTTTATGAAAAAAAATATAATATATAAAATTAATTTAAAAATTAAAATAAGGATGATTTCAATGAAGATGTGTATGAATGATTTTTGATAGAATTTTTTGTTTATAAAAGGTAAGAACATATTGTATTTTTTTTTAAATAATCAAAAGAGATATTTGTTAAAAACATAATAAAACACATAAAAATAACATAGTTTAAAATAAGGATTAAAATATTTAAAAAATAATTGAAAACTTTATGAAAACTATAAAAATAACTTTTTTATGAAACCAAAACAAAAAAAGTTGTTGTAAAATTTAATAAATAATTTTTATTCAAAATGAGAGTAAATATGATTTTGGTGAAAATGTGTAAGAATGAATTTTTAAACTTAAAATTTATATTTTACAAAATATGCATGTTTCATATTTTTTTTTAAAAATAAACTTATAATCAAAATAAGAAGATAGAGATTTATGAAAAAAATTAAATATATAAAATTAATTAAAAAATGAGAGTAAAGATGATTTTGATGAAAATGTGTATGAATGATATTGATAGAATTTTTTGTTTATAAAATTTAAGAAAATATTATACTTTTTTAAAATAACCAAAAGAGATATTTGTTTAAAACATAATAAAATTCCTAAAAATAACATAGTTTAAAATAAGGATTAAAATATTTGAAAAATAATATATGAGTTTTATTTGAAAACTTTATGAAAAATATAAAAACAACTTTTTTATGAAAACCAAAACAAAAAAAGTTGTTGTAAAATTTAACAAATAATTTTTATTCAAGAGTAAATATGATTTTGGTGAAAATTCGTATGAATGAATTTTTAAATGAAAAAATTATATTTTAAAAAATATGCAAATTTTATATTTTTTTTAAAATAAACTTTTAGTCAAAATAAGAAGATAGAGATTTGTGAAAGAAATATAATATATAAAATTAATTTGAAAATTAAAATAAGGATGATTTTTGTTCAAAAATGTGTATGAATGTTTTTCGATAGATTTTTTTGTTAATAAAAAGTATGAAAATATTCAACTTTTTAAAATAATCAAAAGAGATATTCGTTGAAAACATAATAAAGTACATAAAAATAAAATCGTTGAAAATAAGGATTAAAATATTTGAAAAATTAATATATGAATTATAATTGAAAACTTGATGTAAAATATAAAAATATTTTATATGAAATCCAAAACATAAAGAGTTGTTGCAAGATTTAATAAATATTTTTTATTCAAAGGTAGAGTAAATATGATTTTGGTGAAAATGTGTATGAATGAATTTTTAAAAGAAAATTTTATATTTTAAAAAATATGCAAGTTTTATATATATTTGAAGATAAACTTTTAATCAAAATTAGAAGATAGATATTTGTGAAAAAAAATCAAATATATTAATTAATTTAAAAATGAGAGTAAAGAAATTAAAGATATAAAATTAATTGTAAAAAACCTTTTTTTTTAATAGCAAAATAGACTTTTATTGTAAATAAGAAGATTGTTGTTTATGAAAAAAAATATAATATATAAAGTTAATTTAAAAATTAAAATAAGGATGATTTCAATGAAGATGTGTATGAATGATTTTTGATAGAATTTTTTGTTTATAAAAGGTAAGAACATATTGTATTTTTTTTTTAAATAATCAAAAGAGATATTTGTTAAAAACATAATAAAACACATAAAAATAACATAGTTTAAAATAAGGATTAAAATATTTAAAAAATAATTGAAAACTTTATGAAAACTATAAAAATAACTTTTTTATGAAACCAAAACAAAAAAAGTTGTTGTAAAATTTAATAAATAATTTTTATTCAAAATGAGAGTAAATATGATTTTGGTGAAAATGTGTAAGAATGAATTTTTAAACTTAAAATTTATATTTTACAAAATATGCATGTTTCATATTTTTTTTTTTAAAATAAACTTATAATCAAAATAAGAAGATAGAGATTTATGAAAAAAATTAAATATATAAAATTAATTAAAAAATGAGAGTAAAGATGATTTTGATGAAAATGTGTATGAATGATATTGATAGAATTTTTTGTTTATAAAATTTAAGAAAATATTATACTTTTTTAAAATAACCAAAAGAGATATTTGTTTAAAACATAATAAAATTCCTAAAAATAACATAGTTTAAAATAAGGATTAAAATATTTGAAAAATAATATATGAGTTTTATTTGAAAACTTTATGAAAAATATAAAAACAACTTTTTTATGAAAACCAAAACAAAAAAAGTTGTTGTAAAATTTAACAAATAATTTTTATTCAAGAGTAAATATGATTTTGGTGAAAATTCGTATGAATGAATTTTTAAATGAAAAAATTATATTTTAAAAAATATGCAAATTTTATATTTTTTTTAAAATAAACTTTTAGTCAAAATAAGAAGATAGAGATTTGTGAAAGAAATATAATATATAAAATTAATTTGAAAATTAAAATAAGGATGATTTTTGTTCAAAAATGTGTATGAATGTTTTTCGATAGATTTTTTTGTTAATAAAAAGTATGAAAATATTCAACTTTTTAAAATAATCAAAAGAGATATTCGTTGAAAACATAATAAAGTACATAAAAATAAAATCGTTGAAAATAAGGATTAAAATATTTGAAAAATTAATATATGAATTATAATTGAAAACTTGATGTAAAATATAAAAATATTTTATATGAAATCCCAAAACATAAAGAGTTGTTGCAAGATTTAATAAATATTTTTTATTCAAAGGTAGAGTAAATATGATTTTGGTGAAAATGTGTATGAATGAATTTTTAAAAGAAAATTTTATATTTTAAAAAATATGCAAGTTTTATGTATATTTGAAGATAAACTTTTAATCAAAATTAGAAGATAGATATTTGTGAAAAAAAATCAAATATATTAATTAATTTAAAAATGAGAGTAAAGAAATTAAAGATATAAAATTAATTGTAAAAAACCTTTTTTTTTAATAGCAAAATAGACTTTTATTGTAAATAAGAAGATTGTTGTTTATGAAAAAAAATATAATATATAAAATTAATTTAAAAATTAAAATAAGGATGATTTCAATGAAAATGTGTATGAATGATTTTTGATAGAATTTTTTGTTTATAAAAGGTAAGAACATATTGTATTTTTTTTTTAAATAATCAAAAGAGATATTTGTTAAAAACATAATAAAACACATAAAAATAACATAGTTTAAAATAAGGATTAAAATATTTAAAAAATAATTGAAAACTTTATGAAAACTATAAAAATAACTTTTTTATGAAACCAAAACAAAAAAAGTTGTTGTAAAATTTAATAAATAATTTTTATTCAAAATGAGAGTAAATATGATTTTGGTGAAAATGTGTAAGAATGAATTTTTAAACTTAAAATTTATATTTTACAAAATATGCATGTTTCATATTTTTTTTAAAAAATAAACTTATAATCAAAATAAGAAGATAGAGATTTATGAAAAAAATTAAATATATAAAATTAATTAAAAAATGAGAGTAAAGATGATTTTGATGAAAATGTGTATGAATGATATTGATAGAATTTTTTGTTTATAAAATTTAAGAAAATATTTTACTTTTTTAAAATAACCAAAAGAGATATTTGTTTAAAACATAATAAAATTCCTAAAAATAACATAGTTTAAAATAAGGATTAAAATATTTGAAAAATAATATATGAGTTTTATTTGAAAACTTTATGAAAAATATAAAAACAACTTTTTTATGAAAACCAAAACAAAAAAAGTTGTTGTAAAATTTAACAAATAATTTTTATTCAAGAGTAAATATGATTTTGGTGAAAATTCGTATGAATGAATTTTTAAATGAAAAAATTATATTTTAAAAAATATGCAAATTTTATATTTTTTTTAAAATAAACTTTTAGTCAAAATAAGAAGATAGAGATTTGTGAAAGAAATATAATATATAAAATTAATTTGAAAATTAAAATAAGGATGATTTTTGTTCAAAAATGTGTATGAATGTTTTTCGATAGATTTTTTTGTTAATAAAAAGTATGAAAATATTCAACTTTTTAAAATAATCAAAAGAGATATTCGTTGAAAACATAATAAAGTACATAAAAATAAAATCGTTGAAAATAAGGATTAAAATATTGGAAAAATTAATATATGAATTATAATTGAAAACTTGATGTAAAATATAAAAATATTTTATATGAAATCCAAAACATAAAGATTTGTTGCAAGATTTAATAAATATTTTTTATTCAAAGGTTGAGTAAATATGATTTTGGTGAAAATGTGTATGAATGAATTTTTAAAAGAAAATTTTATATTTTAAAAAATATGCAAGTTTTATGTATATTTGAACATAAACTTTTAATCAAAATTAGAAGATAGATATTTGTGAAAAAAAATCAAATATATTAATTAATTTAAAAATGAGAGTAAAGAAATTAAATATATAAAATTAATTGTAAAAAACCTTTTTTTTTTTAATAGAAAAATAGACTTTTATTGTAAATAAGAAGATTGTTGTTTATGAAAAAAAATATAATATATAAAATTAATTTAAAAATTAAAATAAGGATGATTTCAATGAAGATGTGTATGAATTATTTTTGATAGAATTTTTTGTTTATAAAAGGTAAGAACATATTGTATTTTTTTTTAAATAATCAAAAGAGATATTTGTTAAAAACATAATAAAACACATAAAAATAACATAGTTTAAAATAAGGATTAAAATATTTAAAAAATAATTGAAAACTTTATGAAAACTATAAAAATAACTTTTTTATGAAACCAAAACAAAAAAAGTTGTTGTAAAATTTAATAAATAATTTTTATTCAAAATGAGAGTAAATATGATTTTGGTGAAAATGTGTAAGAATGAATTTTTAAACTTAAAATTTATATTTTACAAAATATGCATGTTTCATATTTTTTTTAAAAAATAAACTTATAATCAAAATAAGAAGATAGAGATTTATGAAAAAAATTAAATATATAAAATTAATTAAAAAATGAGAGTAAAGATGATTTTGATGAAAATGTGTATGAATGATATTGATAGAATTTTTTGTTTATAAAATTTAAGAAAATATTTTACTTTTTTAAAATAACCAAAAGAGATATTTGTTTAAAACATAATAAAATTCCTAAAAATAACATAGTTTAAAATAAGGATTAAAATATTTGAAAAATAATATATGAGTTTTATTTGAAAACTTTATGAAAAATATAAAAACAACTTTTTTATGAAAACCAAAACAAAAAAAGTTGTTGTAAAATTTAACAAATAATTTTTATTCAAGAGTAAATATGATTTTGGTGAAAATTCGTATGAATGAATTTTTAAATGAAAAAATTATATTTTAAAAAATATGCAAATTTTATATTTTTTTAAAATAAACTTTTAGTCAAAATAAGAAGATAGAGATTTGTGAAAGAAATATAATATATAAAATTAATTTGAAAATTAAAATAAGGATGATTTTTGTTCAAAAATGTGTATGAATGTTTTCGATAGATTTTTTTGTTAATAAAAAGTATGAAAATATTCAACTTTTTAAAATAATCAAAAGAGATATTCGTTGAAAACATAATAAAGTACATAAAAATAAAATCGTTGAAAATAAGGATTAAAATATTTGAAAAATTAATATATGAATTATAATTGAAAACTTGATGTAAAATATAAAAATATTTTATATGAAATCCAAAACATAAAGAGTTGTTGCAAGATTTAATAAATATTTTTTATTCAAAGGTAGAGTAAATATGATTTTGGTGAAAATGTGTATGAATGAATTTTTAAAAGAAAATTTTATATTTTAAAAAATATGCAAGTTTTATATATATTTGAAGATAAACTTTTAATCAAAATTAGAAGATAGATATTTGTGAAAAAAAATCAAATATATTAATTAATTTAAAAATGAGAGTAAAGAAATTAAAGATATAAAATTAATTGTAAAAAACCTTTTTTTTTAATAGCAAAATAGACTTTTATTGTAAATAAGAAGATTGTTGTTTATGAAAAAAAATATAATATATAAAATTAATTTAAAAATTAAAATAAGGATGATTTCAATGAAGATGTGTATGAATTATTTTTGATAGAATTTTTTGTTTATAAAAGGTAAGAACATATTGTATTTTTTTTTAAATAATCAAAAGAGATATTTGTTAAAAACATAATAAAACACATAAAAATAACATAGTTTAAAATAAGGATTAAAATATTTAAAAAATAATTGAAAACTTTATGAAAACTATAAAAATAACTTTTTTATGAAACCAAAACAAAAAAAGTTGTTGTAAAATTTAATAAATAATTTTTATTCAAAATGAGAGTAAATATGATTTTGGTGAAAATGTGTAAGAATGAATTTTTAAACTTAAAATTTATATTTTACAAAATATGCATGTTTCATATTTTTTTTAAAAAATAAACTTATAATCAAAATAAGAAGATAGAGATTTATGAAAAAAATTAAATATATAAAATTAATTAAAAAATGAGAGTAAAGATGATTTTGATGAAAATGTGTATGAATGATATTGATAGAATTTTTTGTTTATAAAATTTAAGAAAATATTTTACTTTTTTAAAATAACCAAAAGAGATATTTGTTTAAAACATAATAAAATTCCTAAAAATAACATAGTTTAAAATAAGGATTAAAATATTTGAAAAATAATATATGAGTTTTATTTGAAAACTTTATGAAAAATATAAAAACAACTTTTTTATGAAAACCAAAACAAAAAAAGTTGTTGTAAAATTTAACAAATAATTTTTATTCAAGAGTAAATATGATTTTGGTGAAAATTCGTATGAATGAATTTTTAAATGAAAAAATTATATTTTAAAAAATATGCAAATTTTATATTTTTTTAAAATAAACTTTTAGTCAAAATAAGAAGATAGAGATTTGTGAAAGAAATATAATATATAAAATTAATTTGAAAATTAAAATAAGGATGATTTTTGTTCAAAAATGTGTATGAATGTTTTCGATAGATTTTTTTGTTAATAAAAAGTATGATAATATTCAACTTTTTAAAATAATCAAAAGAGATATTCGTTGAAAACATAATAAAGTACATAAAAATAAAATCGTTGAAAATAAGGATTAAAATATTTGAAAAATTAATATATGAATTATAATTGAAAACTTGATGTAAAATATAAAAATATTTTATATGAAATCCAAAACATAAAGAGTTGTTGCAAGATTTAATAAATATTTTTTATTCAAAGGTAGAGTAAATATGATTTTGGTGAAAATGTGTATGAATGAATTTTTAAAAGAAAATTTTATATTTTAAAAAATATGCAAGTTTTATATATATTTGAAGATAAACTTTTAATCAAAATTAGAAGATAGATATTTGTGAAAAAAAATCAAATATATTAATTAATTTAAAAATGAGAGTAAAGAAATTAAAGATATAAAATTAATTGTAAAAAACCTTTTTTTTTAATAGCAAAATAGACTTTTATTGTAAATAAGAAGATTGTTGTTTATGAAAAAAAATATAATATATAAAATTAATTTAAAAATTAAAATAAGGATGATTTCAATGAAGATGTGTATGAATGATTTTTGATAGAATTTTTTGTTTATAAAAGGTAAGAACATATTGTATTTTTTTTTAAATAATCAAAAGAGATATTTGTTAAAAACATAATAAAACACATAAAAATAACATAGTTTAAAATAAGGATTAAAATATTTAAAAAATAATTGAAAACTTTATGAAAACTATAAAAATAACTTTTTTATGAAACCAAAACAAAAAAAGTTGTTGTAAAATTTAATAAATAATTTTTATTCAAAATGAGAGTAAATATGATTTTGGTGAAAATGTGTAAGAATGAATTTTTAAACTTAAAATTTATATTTTACAAAATATGCATGTTTCATATTTTTTTTAAAAAATAAACTTATAATCAAAATAAGAAGATAGAGATTTATGAAAAAAATTAAATATATAAAATTAATTAAAAAATGAGAGTAAAGATGATTTTGATGAAAATGTGTATGAATGATATTGATAGAATTTTTTGTTTATAAAATTTAAGAAAATATTTTACTTTTTTAAAATAACCAAAAGAGATATTTGTTTAAAACATAATAAAATTCCTAAAAATAACATAGTTTAAAATAAGGATTAAAATATTTGAAAAATAATATATGAGTTTTATTTGAAAACTTTATGAAAAATATAAAAACAACTTTTTTATGAAAACCAAAACAAAAAAAGTTGTTGTAAAATTTAACAAATAATTTTTATTCAAGAGTAAATATGATTTTGGTGAAAATTCGTATGAATGAATTTTTAAATGAAAAAATTATATTTTAAAAAATATGCAAATTTTATATTTTTTTTAAAATAAACTTTTAGTCAAAATAAGAAGATAGAGATTTGTGAAAGAAATATAATATATAAAATTAATTTGAAAATTAAAATAAGGATGATTTTTGTTCAAAAATGTGTATGAATGTTTTCGATAGATTTTTTTGTTAATAAAAAGTATGAAAATATTCAACTTTTTAAAATAATCAAAAGAGATATTCGTTGAAAACATAATAAAGTACATAAAAATAAAATCGTTGAAAATAAGGATTAAAATATTTGAAAAATTAATATATGAATTATAATTGAAAACTTGATGTAAAATATAAAAATATTTTAAATGAAATCCAAAACATAAAGAGTTGTTGCAAGATTTAATAAATATTTTTTATTCAAAGGTAGAGTAAATATGATTTTGGTGAAAATGTGTATGAATGAATTTTTAAAAGAAAATTTTATATTTTAAAAAATATGCAAGTTTTATATATATTTGAAGATAAACTTTTAATCAAAATTAGAAGATAGATATTTGTGAAAAAAAATCAAATATATTAATTAATTTAAAAATGAGAGTAAAGAAATTAAATATATAAAATTAATTGTAAAAAACCTTTTTTTTTAATAGCAAAATAGACTTTTATTGTAAATAAGAAGATTGTTGTTTATGAAAAAAAATATAATATATAAAATTAATTTAAAAATTAAAATAAGGATGATTTCAATGAAGATGTGTATGAATGATTTTTGATAGAATTTTTTGTTTATAAAAGGTAAGAACATATTGTATTTTTTTTTTAAATAATCAAAAGAGATATTTGTTAAAAACATAATAAAACACATAAAAATAACATAGTTTAAAATAAGGATTAAAATATTTAAAAAATAATTGAAAACTTTATGAAAACTATAAAAATAACTTTTTTATGAAACCAAAACAAAAAAAGTTGTTGTAAAATTTAATAAATAATTTTTATTCAAAATGAGAGTAAATATGATTTTGGTGAAAATGTGTAAGAATGAATTTTTAAACTTAAAATTTATATTTTACAAAATATGCATGTTTCATATTTTTTTTTTTAAAATAAACTTATAATCAAAATAAGAAGATAGAGATTTATGAAAAAAATTAAATATATAAAATTAATTAAAAAGTGAGAGTAAAGATGATTTTGATGAAAATGTGTATGAATGATATTGATAGAATTTTTTGTTTATAAAATTTAAGAAAATATTATACTTTTTTAAAATAACAAAAAGAGATATTTGTTTAAAACATAATAAAATTCCTAAAAATAACATAGTTTAAAATAAGGATTAAAATATTTGAAAAATAATATATGAGTTTTATTTGAAAACTTTATGAAAAATATAAAAACAACTTTTTTATGAAAACCAAAATAAAAAAAGTTGTTGTAAAATTTAACAAATAATTTTTATTCAAGAGTAAATATGATTTTGGTGAAAATTCGTATGAATGAATTTTTAAATGAAAAAATTATATTTTAAAAAATATGCAAATTTTATATTTTTTTTAAAATAAACTTTTAGTCAAAATAAGAAGATAGAGATTTGTGAAAGAAATATAATATATAAAATTAATTTGAAAATTAAAATAAGGATGATTTTTGTTCAAAAATGTGTATGAATGTTTTTCGATAGATTTTTTTGTTAATAAAAAGTATGAAAATATTCAACTTTTTAAAATAATCAAAAGAGATATTCGTTGAAAACATAATAAAGTACATAAAAATAAAATCGTTGAAAATAAGGATTAAAATATTTGAAAAATTAATATATGAATTATAATTGAAAACTTGATGTAAAATATAAAAATATTTTATATGAAATCCAAAACATAAAGAGTTGTTGCAAGATTTAATAAATATTTTTTATTCAAAGGTAGAGTAAATATGATTTTGGTGAAAATGTGTATGAATGAATTTTTAAAAGAAAATTTTATATTTTAAAAAATATGCAAGTTTTATATATATTTGAAGATAAACTTTTAATCAAAATTAGAAGATAGATATTTGTGAAAAAAAATCAAATATATTAATTAATTTAAAAATGAGAGTAAAGAAATTAAATATATAAAATTAATTGTAAAAAACCTTTTTTTTTAATAGCAAAATAGACTTTTATTGTAAATAAGAAGATTGTTGTTTATGAAAAAAAATATAATATATAAAATTAATTTAAAAATTAAAATAAGGATGATTTCAATGAAGATGTGTATGAATGATTTTTGATAGAATTTTTTGTTTATAAAAGGTAAGAACATATTGTATTTTTTTTTAAATAATCAAAAGAGATATTTGTTAAAAACATAATAAAACACATAAAAATAACATAGTTTAAAATAAGGATTAAAATATTTAAAAAATAATTGAAAACTTTATGAAAACTATAAAAATAACTTTTTTATGAAACCAAAACAAAAAAAGTTGTTGTAAAATTTAATAAATAATTTTTATTCAAAATGAGAGTAAATATGATTTTGGTGAAAATGTGTAAGAATGAATTTTTAAACTTAAAATTTATATTTTACAAAATATGCATGTTTCATATTTTTTTTTAAAAATAAACTTATAATCAAAATAAGAAGATAGAGATTTATGAAAAAAATTAAATATATAAAATTAATTAAAAAATGAGAGTAAAGATGATTTTGATGAAAATGTGTATGAATGATATTGATAGAATTTTTTGTTTATAAAATTTAAGAAAATATTTTACTTTTTTAAAATAACCAAAAGAGATATTTGTTTAAAACATAATAAAATTCCTAAAAATAACATAGTTTAAAATAAGGATTAAAATATTTGAAAAATAATATATGAGTTTTATTTGAAAACTTTATGAAAAATATAAAAACAACTTTTTTATGAAAACCAAAACAAAAAAAAGTTGTTGTAAAATTTAACAAATAATTTTTATTCAAGAGTAAATATGATTTTGGTGAAAATTCGTATGAATGAATTTTTAAATGAAAAAATTATATTTTAAAAAATATGCAAATTTTATATTTTTTTTAAAATAAACTTTTAGTCAAAATAAGAAGATAGAGATTTGTGAAAGAAATATAATATATAAAATTAATTTGAAAATTAAAATAAGGATGATTTTTGTTCAAAAATGTGTATGAATGTTTTTCGATAGATTTTTTTGTTAATAAAAAGTATGAAAATATTCAACTTTTTAAAATAATCAAAAGAGATATTCGTTGAAAACATAATAAAGTACATAAAAATAAAATCGTTGAAAATAAGGATTAAAATATTTGAAAAATTAATATATGAATTATAATTGAAAACTTGATGTAAAATATAAAAATATTTTATATGAAATCCAAAACATAAAGAGTTGTTGCAAGATTTAATAAATATTTTTTATTCAAAGGTAGAGTAAATATGATTTTGGTGAAAATGTGTATGAATGAATTTTTAAAAGAAAATTTTATATTTTAAAAAATATGCAAGTTTTATATATATTTGAAGATAAACTTTTAATCAAAATTAGAAGATAGATATTTGTGAAAAAAAATCAAATATATTAATTAATTTAAAAATGAGAGTAAAGAAATTAAATATATAAAATTAATTATAAAAAACCTTTTTTTTTTAAATAGCAAAATAGACTTTTATTGTAAATAAGAAGATTGTTGTTTATGAAAAAAAATATAATATATAAAATTAATTTAAAAATTAAAATAAGGATGATTTCAATGAAGATGTGTATGAATGATTTTTGATAGAATTTTTTGTTAATAAAAGGTAAGAACATATTGTATTTTTTTTTAAATAATCAAAAGAGATATTTGTTAAAAACATAATAAAACACATAAAAATAACATAGTTTAAAATAAGGATTAAAATATTTAAAAAATAATTGAAAACTTTATGAAAACTATAAAAATAACTTTTTTATGAAACCAAAACAAAAAAAGTTGTTGTAAAATTTAATAAATAATTTTTATTCAAAATGAGAGTAAATATGATTTTGGTGAAAATGTGTAAGAATGAATTTTTAAACTTAAAATTTATATTTTACAAAATATGCATGTTTCATATTTTTTTTTTAAAATAAACTTATAATCAAAATAAGAAGATAGAGATTTATGAAAAAAATTAAATATATAAAATTAATTAAAAAGTGAGAGTAAAGATGATTTTGATGAAAATGTGTATGAATGATATTGATAGAATTTTTTGTTTATAAAATTTAAGAAAATATTATACTTTTTTAAAATAACCAAAAGAGATATTTGTTTAAAACATAATAAAATTCCTAAAAATAACATAGTTTAAAATAAGGATTAAAATATTTGAAAAATAATATATGAGTTTTATTTGAAAACTTTATGAAAAATATAAAAGCAACTTTTTTATGAAAACCAAAACTAAAAAAGTTGTTGTAAAATTTAATAAATAATTTTTATACAAGAGTAAATATGATTTTGGTGAAAATTCGTTTGAATGAAATTTTAAATGAAAAAAATTTTATTTTAAAAAATATGCAGATTTTATATTTTTTTAAAATAAACTTTTAGTCAAAATAAGAAGATAGAGATTTGTGAAAGAAATATAATATATAAAATTAATTTGAAAATTAAAATAAGGATGATTTTTGTTCAAAAATGTGTATGAATGTTTTTCGATAGATTTTTTTGTTAATAAAAAGTATGAAAATATTCAACTTTTTAAAATAATCAAAAGAGATATTCGTTGAAAACATAATAAAGTACATAAAAATAAAATCGTTGAAAATAAGGATTAAAATATTTGAAAAATTAATATATGAATTATAATTGAAAACTTGATGTAAAATATAAAAATATTTTATATGAAATCCAAAACATAAAGAGTTGTTGCAAGATTTAATAAATATTTTTTATTCAAAGGTAGAGTAAATATGATTTTGGTGAAAATGTGTATGAATGAATTTTTAAAAGAAAATTTTATATTTTAAAAAATATGCAAGTTTTATATATATTTGAAGATAAACTTTTAATCAAAATTAGAAGATAGATATTTGTGAAAAAAAATCAAATATATTAATTAATTTAAAAATGAGAGTAAAGAAATTAAATATATAAAATTAATTGTAAAAAAACTTTTTTTTTAAATAGCAAAATAGACTTTTATTGTAAATAAGAAGATTGTTGTTTATGAAAAAAAATATAATATATAAAATTAATTTAAAAATTAAAATAAGGATGATTTCAGTGAAGATGTGTATGAATGATTTTTGATAGAATTTTTTTTTTATAAAAGGTAAGAACATATTGTATTTTTTTTTAAATAATCAAAAGAGATATTTGTTAAAAACATAATAAAACACATAAAAATAACATAGTTTAAAATAAGGATTAAAATATTTAAAAAATAATTGAAAACTTTATGAAAACTATAAAAATAACTTTTTTATGAAACCAAAACAAAAAAAGTTGTTGTAAAATTTAATAAATAATTTTTATTCAAAATGAGAGTAAATATGATTTTGGTGAAAATGTGTAAGAATGAATTTTTAAACTTAAAATTTATATTTTACAAAATATGCATGTTTCATATTTTTTTTTTAAAATAAACTTATAATCAAAATAAGAAGATAGAGATTTATGAAAAAAATTAAATATATAAAATTAATTAAAAAGTGAGAGTAAAGATGATTTTGATGAAAATGTGTATGAATGATATTGATAGAATTTTTTGTTTATAAAATTTAAGAAAATATTATACTTTTTTAAAATAACCAAAAGAGATATTTGTTTAAAACATAATAAAATTCCTAAAAATAACATAGTTTAAAATAAGGATTAAAATATTTGAAAAATAATATATGAGTTTTATTTGAAAACTTTATGAAAAATATAAAAACAACTTTTTTATGAAAACCAAAACAAAAAAAGTTGTTGTAAAATTTAACAAATAATTTTTATTCAAGAGTAAATATGATTTTGGTGAAAATTCGTATGAATGAATTTTTAAATGAAAAAATTATATTTTAAAAAATATGCAAATTTTATATTTTTTTTAAAATAAACTTTTAGTCAAAATAAGAAGATAGAGATTTGTGAAAGAAATATAATATATAAAATTAATTTGAAAATTAAAATAAGGATGATTTTTGTTCAAAAATGTGTATGAATGTTTTTCGATAGATTTTTTTGTTAATAAAAAGTATGAAAATATTCAACTTTTTAAAATAATCAAAAGAGATATTCGTTGAAAACATAATAAAGTACATAAAAATAAAATCGTTGAAAATAAGGATTAAAATATTTGAAAAATTAATATATGAATTATAATTGAAAACTTGATGTAAAATATAAAAATATTTTATATGAAAACCAAAACATAAAGAGTTGTTGCAAGATTTAATAAATATTTTTTAGGGTTTAGGGTTTATATTTTAAAAGAAAATTTTATATTTTAAAAAATATGCAAGTTTTATATATATTTGAAGAAAAACTTTTAATCAAAATTAGAAGATAGATATTTGTGAAAAAAAATCAAATATATTAATTAATTTAAAAATGAGAGTAAAGAAATTAAATATATAAAATTAATTGTAAAAAACCTTTTTTTTTAAATAGCAAAATAGACTTTTATTGTAAATAAGAAGATTGTTGTTTATGAAAAAAAATATAATATATAAAATTAATTTAAAAATTAAAATAAGGATGATTTCAATGAAGATGTGTATGAATGATTTTTGATAGAATTTTTTGTTTATAAAAGGTAAGAACATATTGTATTTTTTTTTTAAATAATCAAAAGATATATTTGTTAAAAACATAATAAAACACATAAAAATAACATAGTTTAAAATAAGGATTAAAATATTTAAAAAATAATTGAAAACTTTATGAAAACTATAAAAATAACTTTTTTATGAAACCAAAACAAAAAAAGTTGTTGTAAAATTTAATAAATAATTTTTATTCAAAATGAGAGTAAATATGATTTTGGTGAAAATGTGTAAGAATGAATTTTTAAACTTAAAATTTATATTTTACAAAATATGCATGTTTCATATTTTTTTTTAAAAATAAACTTATAATCAAAATAAGAAGATAGAGATTTATGAAAAAAATTAAATATATAAAATTAATTAAAAAGTGAGAGTAAAGATGATTTTGATGAAAATGTGTATGAATGATATTGATAGAATTTTTTGTTTATAAAATTTAAGAAAATATTATACTTTTTTAAAATAACCAAAAGAGATATTTGTTTAAAACATAATAAAATTCCTAAAAATAACATAGTTTAAAATAAGGATTAAAATATTTGAAAAATAATATATGAGTTTTATTTGAAAACTTTATGAAAAATATAAAAACAACTTTTTTATGAAAACCAAAACAAAAAAAGTTGTTGTAAAATTTAACAAATAATTTTTATTCAAGAGTAAATATGATTTTGGTGAAAATTCGTATGAATGAATTTTTAAATGAAAAAATTATATTTTAAAAAATATGCAAATTTTATATTTTTTTTAAAATAAACTTTTAGTCAAAATAAGAAGATAGAGATTTGTGAAAGAAATATAATATATAAAATTAATTTGAAAATTAAAATAAGGATGATTTTTGTTCAAAAATGTGTATGAATGTTTTTCGATAGATTTTTTTGTTAATAAAAAGTATGAAAATATTCAACTTTTTAAAATAATCAAAAGAGATATTCGTTGAAAACATAATAAAGTACATAAAAATAAAATCGTTGAAAATAAGGATTAAAATATTTGAAAAATTAATATATGAATTATAATTGAAAACTTGATGTAAAATATAAAAATATTTTATATGAAAACCAAAACATAAAGAGTTGTTGCAAGATTTAATAAATATTTTTTAGGGTTTAGGGTATATATTTTAAAAGAAAATTTTATATTTTAAAAAATATGCAAGTTTTATATATATTTGAAGATAAACTTTTAATCAAAATTAGAAGATAGATATTTGTGAAAAAAAATCAAATATATTAATTAATTTAAAAATGAGAGTAAAGAAATTAAATATATAAAATTAATTGTAAAAAACCTTTTTTTTAAAATAGCAAAATAGACTTTTATTGTAAATAAGAAGATTGTTGTTTATGAAAAAAAATATAATATATAAAATTAATTTAAAAATTAAAATAAGGATGATTTCAATGAAGATGTGTATGAATGATTTTTGATAGAATTTTTTGTTTATAAAAGGTAAGAACATATTGTATTTTTTTTTAAATAATCAAAAGATATATTTGTTAAAAACATAATAAAACACATAAAAATAACATAGTTTAAAATAAGGATTAAAATATTTAAAAAATAATTGAAAACTTTATGAAAACTATAAAAATTACTTTTTTATGAAACCAAAACAAAAAAAGTTGTTGTAAAATTTAATAAATAATTTTTATTCAAAATGAGAGTAAATATGATTTTGGTGAAAATGTGTAAGAATGAATTTTTAAACTTAAAATTTATATTTTACAAAATATGCATGTTTCATATTTTTTTTAAAAATTAACTTATAATCAAAATAAGAAGATAGAGATTTATGAAAAAAATTAAATATATAAAATTAATTAAAAAATGAGAGTAAAGATGATTTTGATGAAAATGTGTATGAATGATATTGATAGAATTTTTTGTTTATAAAATTTAAGAAAATATTATACTTTTTTAAAATAACCAAAAGAGATATTTGTTTAAAACATAATAAAATTCCTAAAAATAACATAGTTTAAAATAAGGATTAAAATATTTGAAAAATAATATATGAGTTTTATTTGAAAACTTTATGAAAAATATAAAAACAACTTTTTTATGAAAACCAAAACAAAAAAAGTTGTTGTAAAATTTAACAAATAATTTTTATTCAAGAGTAAATATGATTTTGGTGAAAATTCGTATGAATGAATTTTTAAATGAAAAAATTATATTTTAAAAAATATGCAAATTTTATATTTTTTTTAAAATAAACTTTTAGTCAAAATAAGAAGATAGAGATTTGTGAAAGAAATATAATATATAAAATTAATTTGAAAATTAAAATAAGGATGATTTTTGTTCAAAAATGTGTATGAATGTTTTTCGATAGATTTTTTTGTTAATAAAAAGTATGAAAATATTCAACTTTTTAAAATAATCAAAAGAGATATTCGTTGAAAACATAATAAAGTACATAAAAATAAAATCGTTGAAAATAAGGATTAAAATATTTGAAAAATTAATATATGAATTATAATTGAAAACTTGATGTAAAATATAAAAATATTTTATATGAAAACCAAAACATAAAGAGTTGTTGCAAGATTTAATAAATATTTTTTAGGGTTTAGGGTTTATATTTTAAAAGAAAATTTTATATTTTAAAAAATATGCAAGTTTTATATATATTTGAAGATAAACTTTTAATCAAAATTAGAAGATAGATATTTGTGAAAAAAAATCAAATATATTAATTAATTTAAAAATGAGAGTAAAGAAATTAAATATATAAAATTAATTGTAAAAAACCTTTTTTTTTAAATAGCAAAATAGACTTTTATTGTAAATAAGAAGATTGTTGTTTATGAAAAAAAATATAATATATAAAATTAATTTAAAAATTAAAATAAGGATGATTTCAATGAAGATGTGTATGAATGATTTTTGATAGAATTTTTTGTTTATAAAAGGTAAGAACATATTGTATTTTTTTTTAAATAATCAAAAGAGATATTTGTTAAAAACATAATAAAACACATAAAAATAACATAGTTTAAAATAACGATTAAAATATTTAAAAAATAATTGAAAACTTTATGAAAACTATAAAAATAACTTTTTTATGAAACCAAAACAAAAAAAGTTGTTGTAAAATTTAATAAATAATTTTTATTCAAAATGAGAGTAAATATGATTTTGGTGAAAATGTGTAAGAATGAATTTTTAAACTTAAAATTTATATTTTACAAAATATGCATGTTTCATATTTTTTTTAAAAATTAACTTATAATCAAAATAAGAAGATAGAGATTTATGAAAAAAATTAAATATATAAAATTAATTAAAAAATGAGAGTAAAGATGATTTTGATGAAAATGTGTATGAATGATATTGATAGAATTTTTTGTTTATAAAATTTAAGAAAATATTATACTTTTTTAAAATAACCAAAAGAGATATTTGTTTAAAACATAATAAAATTCCTAAAAATAACATAGTTTAAAATAAGGATTAAAATATTTGAAAAATAATATATGAGTTTTATTTGAAAACTTTATGAAAAATATAAAAACAACTTTTTTATGAAAACCAAAACAAAAAAAGTTGTTGTAAAATTTAACAAATAATTTTTATTCAAGAGTAAATATGATTTTGGTGAAAATTCGTATGAATGAATTTTTAAATGAAAAAATTATATTTTAAAAAATATGCAAATTTTATATTTTTTTTAAAATAAACTTTTAGTCAAAATAAGAAGATAGAGATTTGTGAAAGAAATATAATATATAAAATTAATTTGAAAATTAAAATAAGGATGATTTTTGTTCAAAAATGTGTATGAATGTTTTTCGATAGATTTTTTTGTTAATAAAAAGTATGAAAATATTCAACTTTTTAAAATAATCAAAAGAGATATTCGTTGAAAACATAATAAAGTACATAAAAATAAAATCGTTGAAAATAAGGATTAAAATATTTGAAAAATTAATATATGAATTATAATTGAAAACTTGATGTAAAATATAAAAATATTTTATATGAAAACCAAAACATAAAGAGTTGTTGCAAGATTTAATAAATATTTTTTAGGGTTTAGGGTTTATATTTTAAAACAAAATTTTATATTTTAAAAAATATGCAAGTTTTATATATATTTGAAGATAAACTTTTAATCAAAATTAGAAGATAGATATTTGTGAAAAAAAATCAAATATATTAATTAATTTAAAAATGAGAGTAAAGAAATTAAATATATAAAATTAATTGTAAAAAACCTTTTTTTTAAAATAGCAAAATAGACTTTTATTGTAAATAAGAAGATTGTTGTTTATGAAAAAAAATATAATATATAAAATTAATTTAAAAATTAAAATAAGGATGATTTCAATGAAGATGTGTATGAATGATTTTTGATAGAATTTTTTGTTTATAAAAGGTAAGAACATATTGTATTTTTTTTTAAATAATCAAAAGAGATATTTGTTAAAAACATAATAAAACACATAAAAATAACATAGTTTAAAATAACGATTAAAATATTTAAAAAATAATTGAAAACTTTATGAAAACTATAAAAATAACTTTTTTATGAAACCAAAACAAAAAAAGTTGTTGTAAAATTTAATAAATAATTTTTATTCAAAATGAGAGTAAATATGATTTTGGTGAAAATGTGTAAGAATGAATTTTTAAACTTAAAATTTATATTTTACAAAATATGCATGTTTCATATTTTTTTTAAAAATTAACTTATAATCAAAATAAGAAGATAGAGATTTATGAAAAAAATTAAATATATAAAATTAATTAAAAAATGAGAGTAAAGATGATTTTGATGAAAATGTGTATGAATGATATTGATAGAATTTTTTGTTTATAAAATTTAAGAAAATATTATACTTTTTTAAAATAACCAAAAGAGATATTTGTTTAAAACATAATAAAATTCCTAAAAATAACATAGTTTAAAATAAGGATTAAAATATTTGAAAAATAATATATGAGTTTTATTTGAAAACTTTATGAAAAATATAAAAACAACTTTTTTATGAAATACAAAACAAAAAAAGTTGTTGTAAAATTTAACAAATAATTTTTATTCAAGAGTAAATATGATTTTGGTGAAAATTCGTATGAATGAATTTTTAAATGAAAAAATTATATTTTAAAAAATATGCAAATTTTATATTTTTTTTAAAATAAACTTTTAGTCAAAATAAGAAGATAGAGATTTGTGAAAGAAATATAATATATAAAATTAATTTGAAAATTAAAATAAGGATGATTTTTGTTCAAAAATGTGTATGAATGTTTTTCGATAGATTTTTTTGTTAATAAAAAGTATGAAAATATTCAACTTTTTAAAATAATCAAAAGAGATATTCGTTGAAAACATAATAAAGTACATAAAAATAAAATCGTTGAAAATAAGGATTAAAATATTTGAAAAATTAATATATGAATTATAATTGAAAACTTGATGTAAAATATAAAAATATTTTATATGAAAACCAAAACATAAAGAGTTGTTGCAAGATTTAATAAATATTTTTTAGGGTTTAGGGTTTATATTTTAAAACAAAATTTTATATTTTAAAAAATATGCAAGTTTTATATATATTTGAAGATAAACTTTTAATCAAAATTAGAAGATAGATATTTGTGAAAAAAAATCAAATATATTAATTAATTTAAAAATGAGAGTAAAGAAATTAAATATATAAAATTAATTGTAAAAAACCTTTTTTTTAAAATAGCAAAATAGACTTTTATTGTAAATAAGAAGATTGTTGTTTATGAAAAAAAATATAATATATAAAATTAATTTAAAAATTAAAATAAGGATGATTTCAATGAAGATGTGTATGAATGATTTTTGATAGAATTTTTTGTTTATAAAAGGTAAGAACATATTGTATTTTTTTTTAAATAATCAAAAGAGATATTTGTTAAAAACATAATAAAACACATAAAAATAACATAGTTTAAAATAACGATTAAAATATTTAAAAAATAATTGAAAACTTTATGAAAACTATAAAAATAACTTTTTTATGAAACCAAAACAAAAAAAGTTGTTGTAAAATTTAATAAATAATTTTTATTCAAAATGAGAGTAAATATGATTTTGGTGAAAATGTGTAAGAATGAATTTTTAAACTTAAAATTTATATTTTACAAAATATGCATGTTTCATATTTTTTTTAAAAATTAACTTATAATCAAAATAAGAAGATAGAGATTTATGAAAAAAATTAAATATATAAAATTAATTAAAAAATGAGAGTAAAGATGATTTTGATGAAAATGTGTATGAATGATATTGATAGAATTTTTTGTTTATAAAATTTAAGAAAATATTATACTTTTTTAAAATAACCAAAAGAGATATTTGTTTAAAACATAATAAAATTCCTAAAAATAACATAGTTTAAAATAAGGATTAAAATATTTGAAAAATAATATATGAGTTTTATTTGAAAACTTTATGAAAAATATAAAAACAACTTTTTTATGAAAACCAAAACAAAAAAAGTTGTTGTAAAATTTAACAAATAATTTTTATTCAAGAGTAAATATGATTTTGGTGAAAATTCGTATGAATGAATTTTTAAATGAAAAAATTATATTTTAAAAAATATGCAAATTTTATATTTTTTTTAAAATAAACTTTTAGTCAAAATAAGAAGATAGAGATTTGTGAAAGAAATATAATATATAAAATTAATTTGAAAATTAAAATAAGGATGATTTTTGTTCAAAAATGTGTATGAATGTTTTTCGATAGATTTTTTTGTTAATAAAAAGTATGAAAATATTCAACTCTTTAAAATAATCAAAAGAGATATTCGTTGAAAACATAATAAAGTACATAAAAATAAAATCGTTGAAAATAAGGATTAAAATATTTGAAAAATTAATATATGAATTATAATTGAAAACTTGATGTAAAATATAAAAATATTTTATATGAAAACCAAAACATAAAGAGTTGTTGCAAGATTTAATAAATATTTTTTAGGGTTTAGGGTATATATTTTAAAAGAAAATTTTATATTTTAAAAAATATGCAAGTTTTATATATATTTGAAGATAAACTTTTAATCAAAATTAGAAGATAGATATTTGTGAAAAAAAATCAAATATATTAATTAATTTAAAAATGAGAGTAAAGAAATTAAATATATAAAATTAATTGTAAAAAACCTTTTTTTTAAAATAGCAAAATAGACTTTTATTGTAAATAAGAAGATTGTTGTTTATGAAAAAAAATATAATATATAAAATTAATTTAAAAATTAAAATAAGGATGATTTCAATGAAGATGTGTATGAATGATTTTTGATAGAATTTTTTGTTTATAAAAGGTAAGAACATATTGTATTTTTTTTTAAATAATCAAAAGATATATTTGTTAAAAACATAATAAAACACATAAAAATAACATAGTTTAAAATAACGATTAAAATATTTAAAAAATAATTGAAAACTTTATGAAAACTATAAAAATAACTTTTTTATGAAACCAAAACAAAAAAAGTTGTTGTAAAATTTAATAAATAATTTTTATTCAAAATGAGAGTAAATATGATTTTGGTGAAAATGTGTAAGAATGAATTTTTAAACTTAAAATTTATATTTTACAAAATATGCATGTTTCATATTTTTTTTAAAAATTAACTTATAATCAAAATAAGAAGATAGAGATTTATGAAAAAAATTAAATATATAAAATTAATTAAAAAATGAGAGTAAAGATGATTTTGATGAAAATGTGTATGAATGATATTGATAGAATTTTTTGTTTATAAAATTTAAGAAAATATTATACTTTTTTAAAATAACCAAAAGAGATATTTGTTTAAAACATAATAAAATTCCTAAAAATAACATAGTTTAAAATAAGGATTAAAATATTTGAAAAATAATATATGAGTTTTATTTGAAAACTTTATGAAAAATATAAAAACAACTTTTTTATGAAAACCAAAACAAAAAAAGTTGTTGTAAAATTTAACAAATAATTTTTATTCAAGAGTAAATATGATTTTGGTGAAAATTCGTATGAATGAATTTTTAAATGAAAAAATTATATTTTAAAAAATATGCAAATTTTATATTTTTTTTAAAATAAACTTTTAGTCAAAATAAGAAGATAGAGATTTGTGAAAGAAATATAATATATAAAATTAATTTGAAAATTAAAATAAGGATGATTTTTGTTCAAAAATGTGTATGAATGTTTTTCGATAGATTTTTTTGTTAATAAAAAGTATGAAAATATTCAACTCTTTAAAATAATCAAAAGAGATATTCGTTGAAAACATAATAAAGTACATAAAAATAAAATCGTTGAAAATAAGGATTAAAATATTTGAAAAATTAATATATGAATTATAATTGAAAACTTGATGTAAAATATAAAAATATTTTATATGAAAACCAAAACATAAAGAGTTGTTGCAAGATTTAATAAATATTTTTTAGGGTTTAGGGTTTATATTTTAAAACAAAATTTTATATTTTAAAAAATATGCAAGTTTTATATATATTTGAAGATAAACTTTTAATCAAAATTAGAAGATAGATATTTGTGAAAAAAAATCAAATATATTAATTAATTTAAAAATGAGAGTAAAGAAATTAAATATATAAAATTAATTGTAAAAAACCTTTTTTTTAAAATAGCAAAATAGACTTTTATTGTAAATAAGAAGATTGTTGTTTATGAAAAAAAATATAATATATAAAATTAATTTAAAAATTAAAATAAGGATGATTTCAATGAAGATGTGTATGAATGATTTTTGATAGAATTTTTTGTTTATAAAAGGTAAGAACATATTGTATTTTTTTTTAAATAATCAAAAGAGATATTTGTTAAAAACATAATAAAACACATAAAAATAACATAGTTTAAAATAACGATTAAAATATTTAAAAAATAATTGAAAACTTTATGAAAACTATAAAAATAACTTTTTTATGAAACCAAAACAAAAAAAGTTGTTGTAAAATTTAATAAATAATTTTTATTCAAAATGAGAGTAAATATGATTTTGGTGAAAATGTGTAAGAATGAATTTTTAAACTTAAAATTTATATTTTACAAAATATGCATGTTTCATATTTTTTTAAAAAATTAACTTATAATCAAAATAAGAAGATAGAGATTTATGAAAAAAATTAAATATATAAAATTAATTAAAAAATGAGAGTAAAGATGATTTTGATGAAAATGTGTATGAATGATATTGATAGAATTTTTTGTTTATAAAATTTTAGAAAATATTGTACTTTTTTAAAATAACCAAAAGAGATATTTGTTTAAAACATAATAAAATTCCTAAAAATAACATAGTTTAAAATAAGGATTAAAATATTTGAAAAATAATATATGAGTTTTATTTGAAAACTTTATGAAAAATATAAAAACAACATTTTTATGAAAACCAAAACTAAAAAAGTTGTTGTAAAATTTAATAAATAATTTTTATACAAGAGTAAATATGATTTTGGTGAAAATTCGTATGAATGAAATTTTAAATGAAAAAAATTATATTTTAAAGAATATGCAGATTTTATATTTTTTTAAAATAAACTTTTAGTCAAAATAAGAAGATAGAGATTTGTGAAAGGAGAATAATATATAAAATTAATTTGAAAATTAAAATAAGGATGATTTTTTTTTAAAAATGTGTATGAATGTTTTTCGATAGATTTTTTTGTTAATAAAAAGTATGAAAATATTGTACTTTTTAAAATAATCAAAAGATATATTCGTTGAAAACATAATAAAGTACATAAAAATAACATCATTGAAAATAAGGATTAAAATATTTGAAAAAATAATATATGAATTATAATTGAAAACTTGATGTAAAATATAAAAATATTTTATATGAAAACCAAAACATAAAGAGTTGTTGCAAGATTTAATAAATATTTTTTATTCAAAGGTAGAGTAAATATGATTTTGGTGAAAATGTGTATGAATGAATTTTTAAAAGAAAATTTTATATTTTAAAAAATATGCAAGTTTTATATATATTTGAAGATAAACTTTTAATCAAAATTAGAAGATAGATATTTGTGAAAAAAAAATCAAATATATTAATTAATTTAAAAATGAGAGTAAAGAAATTAAATATATAAAATTAATTGTAAAAAACCTTTTTTTTAAATAGCAAAATAGACTTTTATTGAAAATAAGAAGATTGTTGTTTATGAAAAAATATATAATATATAAAATTAATTTAAAAATGAAAATAAGGATGATTTTGATGAAGATGTGTATGAATGATTTTTGATAGAATTTTTTGTTTATAAAAGGTAAGAACATATTGTATTTTTTTTAAATAATCAAAAGAGATATTTGTTAAAAACATAATAAAACACATAAAAATAACATAGTTTAAAATATGGATTAAAATATTTAAAAAATAATTGAAAACTTTATGAAAACTATAAAAATAATTTTTTTATGAAACCAAAACAAAAAGAGTTGTTGTAAAATTTAATAAATAATTTTTATTCAAAATGAGAGTAAATATGATTTTGGTGAAAATGTGTAAGAATGAATTTTTAAACTTCAAATTTATATTTTACAAAATATGCATGTTTCATATTTTTTTTAAAAATAAACTTATAATCAAAATAAGAAGATAAAGATTTGTGAAAAAAAATAAATATATAAAATTAATTAAAAAATGAGAGTAAAGATGATTTTGATGAAAATGTATATGAATGATTTTGATAGAATTTTTTGTTTATAAAATTTAAGAAAATATTGTACTTTTTTAAAATAACCAAAAGAGATATTTGTCTAAAACATAAAAAAATTCATAAAAATAACCTAGCTTAAAATAAGGATTAAAATATTTGAAAATTAATATTTGAGTTTTATTTGAAAACTTTATGAAAAATATAAAAACAACATTTTTATGAAAACCAAAACTAAAAAAGTTGTTGTAAAATTTAATAAATAATTTTTATACAAGAGTAAATATGATTTTGGTGAAAATTCGTATGAATGAAATTTTAAATGAAAAAAATTATATTTTAAAGAATATGCAGATTTTATATTTTTTTAAAATAAACTTTTAGTCAAAATAAGAAGATAGAGATTTGTGAAAGGAGAATAACATATAAAATTAATTTGAAAATTAAAATAAGGATGATTTTTTTTTAAAAATGTGTATCAATGTTTTTCGATAGATTTTTTTGTTAATAAAAAGTACGAAAATATTGTACTTTTTAAAATAATCAAAAGAGATATTCGTTGAAAACATAATAAAGTACATAAAAATAACATCATTGAAAATAAAGATTAAAATATTTGAAAAAATAATATATGAATTATAATTGAAAACTTGATGTAAAATATAAAAATATTTTATATGAAAACCAAAACATAAAGAGTTGTTGCAAGATTTAATAAATATTTTTTATTCAAAGGTAGAGTAAATATGATTTTGGTGAAAATGTGTATGAATGAATTTTTAAAAGAAAATTTTATATTTTAAAAAATATGCAAGTTTTATATATATTTGAAGATAAACTTTTAATCAAAATTAGAAGATAGATATTTGTGAAAAAAAATCAAATATATTAATTAATTTAAAAATGAGAGTAAAGAAATTAAATATATAAAATTAATTGTAAAAAACCTTTTTTTTTAAATAGCAAAATAGACTTTTATTGAAAATAAGAAGATTGTTGTTTATGAAAAAAAATATAATATATAAATGAATATAAGGATGATTTTAATGAAGATGTGTATGAATGATTTTTGATAGAATTTTTTGTTTATAAAAGGTAAGAACATATTGTATTTTTTTTTAAATAATCAAAAGAGATATTTGTTAAAAACATAATAAAACACATAAAAATAACATAGTTTAAAATAAGGATTAAAATATTTAAAAAATAATTGAAAACTTTATGAAAACTATAAAAATAACCTTTTTATGAAACCAAAACAAAAAAAGTTGTTGTAAAATTTAATAAATATTTTTTATTCAAAATGAGAGTAAATATGATTTTGGTGAAAATGTGTAAGAATTAATTTTTAAACTTAAAATTTATATTTTACAAACTTCGCATGTTTCATATTTTTTTTAAATAAACATATAATCAAAATAAGAAGATAGAGATTTTTGAAAAAAATTAAATATATAAAGTTAATTAAAAAATGAGAGTAAAGATGATTTTGATGAAAATGTGTATGAATGATTTTGATAGAATTTTTTTTTTATAAAATTTAAGAAAATATTGTACTTTTTTAAAATAACCAAAAGAGATATTTGTCTAAAACATAATAAAATTCATAAAAATAACATAGTTTAAAATAAGGATTAAAATATTTGATAAATAATATTTGAGTTTTATTTGAAAACTTTATGAAAAATATAAAAACAACATTTTTATGAAAACCAAAACTAAAAAAGTTGTTGTAAAATTTAATAAATAATTTTTATACAAGAGTAAATATGATTTTGGTGAAAATTCGTATGAATGAAATTTTAAATGAAAAAAATTATATTTTAAAGAATATGCAGATTTTATATTTTTTTAAAATAAACTTTTAGTCAAAATAAGAAGATAGAGATTTGTGAAAGGAGAATAACATATAAAATTAATTTGAAAATTAAAATAAGGATGATTTTTTTTTAAAAATGTGTATGAATGTTTTTCGATAGATTTTTTTGTTAATAAAAAGTACGAAAATATTGTACTTTTTAAAATAATCAAAAGAGATATTCGTTGAAAACATAATAAAGTACATAAAAATAACATCGTTGAAAATAAGGATTAAAATATTTGAAAAAATAATATATGAATTATAATTGAAAACTTGATGTAAAATATAAAAATATTTTATATGAAAGCCAAAACATAAAGAGTTGTTGCAAGATTTAATAAATATTTTTTATTCAAAGGTAGAGTAAATATGATTTTGGTGAAAATGTGTATGAATGAATTTTTAAAAGAAAATTTTATATTTTAAAAAATATGCAAGTTTTATATATATTTGAAGATAAACTTTTAATCAAAATTAGAAGATAGATATTTGTGAAAAAAAAATCAAATATATTAATTAATTTAAAAATGAGAGTAAAGAAATTAAATATATAAAATTAATTGTAAAAAACCTTTTTTTTTAAATAGCAAAATAGACTTTTATTGAAAATAAGAAGATTGTTGTTTATGAAAAAAAATATAATATATAAATGAATATAAGGATGATTTTAATGAAGATGTGTATGAATGATTTTTGATAGAATTTTTTGTTTATAAAAGGTAAGAACATATTGTATTTTTTTTTAAATAATCAAAAGAGATATTTGTTAAAAACATAATAAAACACATAAAAATAACATAGTTTAAAATAAGGATTAAAATATTTAAAAAATAATTGAAAACTTTATGAAAACTATAAAAATAACCTTTTTATGAAACCAAAACAAAAAAAGTTGTTGTAAAATTTAATAAATATTTTTTATTCAAAATGAGAGTAAATATGATTTTGGTGAAAATGTGTAAGAATTAATTTTTAAACTTAAAATTTATATTTTACAAACTTCGCATGTTTCATATTTTTTTTAAATAAACTTATAATCAAAATAAGAAGATAGAGATTTTTGAAAAAAATTAAATATATAAAGTTAATTAAAAAATGAGAGTAAAGATGATTTTGATGAAAATGTGTATGAATGATTTTGATAGAATTTTTTTTTTATAAAATTTAAGAAAATAATGTACTTTTTTAAAATAACCAAAAGAGATATTTGTCTAAAACATAATAAAATTCATAAAAATAAGATAGTTTAAAATAAGGATTAAAATATTTGATAAATAATATTTGAGTTTTATTTGAAAACTTTATGAAAAATATAAAAACAACATTTTTATGAAAACCAAAACTAAAAAAGTTGTTGTAAAATTTAATAAATAATTTTTATACAAGAGTAAATATGATTTTGGTGAAAATTCGTATGAATGAAATTTTAAATGAAAAAAATTATATTTTAAAGAATATGCAGATTTTATATTTTTTTAAAATAAACTTTTAGTCAAAATAAGAAGATAGAGATTTGTGAAAGGAGAATAACATATAAAATTAATTTAAAAATTAAAATAAGGATGATTTTTTTTTAAAAATGTGTATGAATGTTTTTCGATAGATTTTTTTGTTAATAAAAAGTACGAAAATATTGTACTTTTTAAAATAATCAAAAGAGATATTCGTTGAAAACATAATAGAGTACATAAAAATAACATCGTTGAAAATAAGGATTAAAATATTTGAAAAAATAATATATGAATTATAATTGAAAACTTGATGTAAAATATAAAAATATTTTATATGAAAACCAAAACATAAAGAGTTGTTGCAAGATTTAATAAATATTTTTTATTCAAAGGTAGAGTAAATATGATTTTGGTGAAAATGTGTATGAATGAATTTTTAAAAGAAAATTTTATATTTTAAAAAATATGCAAGTTTTATATATATTTGAAGATAAACTTTTAATCAAAATTAGAAGATAGATATTTGTGAAAAAAAAATCAAATATATTAATTAATTTAAAAATGAGAGTAAAGAAATTAAATATATAAAATTAATTGTAAAAAACCTTTTTTATAAATAGCAAAATAGACTTTTATTGAAAATAAGAAGATTGTTGTTTATGAAAAAAAATATAATATATAAATGAATATAAGGATGATTTTAATGAAGATGTGTATGAATGATTTTTGATAGAATTTTTTGTTTATAAAAGGTAAGAACATATTGTATTTTTTTTTAAATAATCAAAAGAGATATTTGTTAAAAACATAATAAAACACATAAAAATAACATAGTTTAAAATAAGGATTAAAATATTTAAAAAATAATTGAAAACTTTATGAAAACTATAAAAATAACCTTTTTATGAAACCAAAACAAAAAAAGTTGTTGTAAAATTTAATAAATATTTTTTATTCAAAATGAGAGTAAATATGATTTTGGTGAAAATGTGTAAGAATTAATTTTTAAACTTAAAATTTATATTTTACAAACTTCGCATGTTTCATATTTTTTTTAAATAAACTTATAATCAAAATAAGAAGATAGAGATTTTTGAAAAAAATTAAATATATAAAGTTAATTAAAAAATGAGAGTAAAGATGATTTTGATGAAAATGTGTATGAATGATTTTGATAGAATTTTTTTTTTATAAAATTTAAGAAAATATTGTACTTTTTTAAAATAACCAAAAGAGATATTTGTCTAAAACATAATAAAATTCATAAAAATAAGATAGTTTAAAATAAGGATTAAAATATTTGATAAATAATATTTGAGTTTTATTTGAAAACTTTATGAAAAATATAAAAACAACATTTTTATGAAAACCAAAACTAAAAAAGTTGTTGTAAAATTTAATAAATAATTTTTATACAAGAGTAAATATGATTTTGGTGAAAATTCGTATGAATGAAATTTTAAATGAAAAAAATTATATTTTAAAGAATATGCAGATTTTATATTTTTTTAAAATAAACTTTTAGTCAAAATAAGAAGATAGAGATTTGTGAAAGGAGAATAATATATAAAATTAATTTGAAAATTAAAATAAGGATGATTTTTTTTTTTAAAATGTGTATGAATGTTTTTCGATAGATTTTTTTGTTAATAAAAAGTACGAAAATATTGTACTTTTTAAAATAATCAAAAGAGATATTCGTTGAAAACATAATAAAGTACATAAAAATAACATCATTGAAAATAAGGATTAAAATATTTGAAAAAATAATATATGAATTATAATTGAAAACTTGATGTAAAATATAAAAATATTTTATATGAAAACCAAAACATAAAGAGTTGTTGCAAGATTTAATAAATATTTTTTATTCAAAGGTAGAGTAAATATGATTTTGGTGAAAATGTGTATGAATGAATTTTTAAAAGAAAATTTTATATTTTAAAAAATATGCAAGTTTTATATATATTTGAAGATAAACTTTTAATCAAAATTAGAAGATAGATATTTGTGAAAAAAAAATCAAATATATTAATTAATTTAAAAATGAGAGTAAAGAAATTAAATATATAAAATTAATTGTAAAAAACCTTTTTTTTAAATAGCAAAATAGACTTTTATTGAAAATAAGAAGATTGTTGTTTATGAAAAAATATATAATATATAAAATTAATTTAAAAATGAAAATAAGGATGATTTTGATGAAGATGTGTATGAATGATTTTTGATAGAATTTTTTGTTTATAAAAGGTAAGAACATATTGTATTTTTTTTAAATAATCAAAAGAGATATTTGTTAAAAACATAATAAAACACATAAAAATAACATAGTTTAAAATAAGGATTAAAATATTTAAAAAATAATTGAAAACTTTATGAAAACTATAAAAATAATTTTTTTATGAAACCAAAACAAAAAGAGTTGTTGTAAAATTTAATAAATAATTTTTATTCAAAATGAGAGTAAATATGATTTTGGTGAAAATGTGTAAGAATGAATTTTTAAACTTCAAATTTATATTTTACAAAATATGCATGTTTCATATTTTTTTTAAAAATAAACTTATAATCAAAATAAGAAGATAAAGATTTGTGAAAAAAAATAAATATATAAAATTAATTAAAAAATGAGAGTAAAGATGATTTTGAAGAAAATGTATATGAATGATTTTGATAGAATTTTTTGTTTATAAAATTTAAGAAAATATTGTACTTTTTTAAAATAACCAAAAGAGATATTTGTCTAAAACATAATAAAATTCATAAAAATAACCTAGCTTAAAATAAGGATTAAAATATTTGAAAATTAATATTTGAGTTTTATTTGAAAACTTTATGAAAAATATAAAAACAACATTTTTATGAAAACCAAAACTAAAAAAGTTGTTGTAAAATTTAATAAATAATTTTTATACAAGAGTAAATATGATTTTGGTGAAAATTCGTATGAATGAAATTTTAAATGAAAAAAATTATATTTTAAAGAATATGCAGATTTTATATTTTTTTAAAATAAACTTTTAGTCAAAATAAGAAGATAGAGATTTGTGAAAGGAGAATAATATATAAAATTAATTTGAAAATTAAAATAAGGATGATTTTTTTTTTAAAATGTGTATGAATGTTTTTCGATAGATTTTTTTGTTAATAAAAAGTATGAAAATATTGTACTTTTTAAAATAATCAAAAGAGATATTCGTTGAAAACATAATAAAGTACATAAAAATAACATCGTTGAAAATAAGGATTAAATTATTTGAAAAAATAATATATGAATTATAATTGAAAACTTGATGTAAAATATAAAAATATTTTATATGAAAACCAAAACATAAAGAGTTGTTGCAAGATTTAATAAATATTTTTTATTCAAAGGTAGAGTAAATATGATTTTGGTGAAAATGTGTATGAATGAATTTTTAAAAGAAAATTTTCTATTTTAAAAAATATGCAAGTTTTATATATATTTGAAGATAAACTTTTAATCAAAATTAGAAGATAGATATTTGTGAAAAAAAAATCAAATATATTAATTAATTTAAAAATGAGAGTAAAGAAATTAAATATATAAAATTAATTGTAAAAAACCTTTTTTTTAAATAGCAAAATAGACTTTTATTGAAAATAAGAAGATTGTTGTTTATGAAAAAATATATAATATATAAAATTAATTTAAAAATGAAAATAAGGATGATTTTGATGAAGATGTGTATGAATGATTTTTGATAGAATTTTTTGTTTATAAAAGGTAAGAACATATTGTATTTTTTTTAAATAATCAAAAGAGATATTTGTTAAAAACATAATAAAACACATAAAAATAACATAGTTTAAAATAAGGATTAAAATATTTAAAAAATAATTGAAAACTTTATGAAAACTATAAAAATAATTTTTTTATGAAACCAAAACAAAAAGAGTTGTTGTAAAATTTAATAAATAATTTTTATTCAAAATGAGAGTAAATATGATTTTGGTGAAAATGTGTAAGAATGAATTTTTAAACTTCAAATTTATATTTTACAAAATATGCATGTTTCATATTTTTTTTAAAAATAAACTTATAATCAAAATAAGAAGATAAAGATTTGTGAAAAAAAATAAATATATAAAATTAATTAAAAAATGAGAGTAAAGATGATTTTGAAGAAAATGTATATGAATGATTTTGATAGAATTTTTTGTTTATAAAATTTAAGAAAATATTGTACTTTTTTAAAATAACCAAAAGAGATATTTGTCTAAAACATTATAAAATTTATAAAAATAACCTAGCTTAAAATAAGGATTAAAATATTTGAAAATTAATATTTGAGTTTTATTTGAAAACTTTATGAAAAATATAAAAACAACATTTTTATGAAAACCAAAACTAAAAAAGTTGTTGTAAAATTTAATAAATAATTTTTATACAAGAGTAAATATGATTTTGGTGAAAATTCGTATGAATGAAATTTTAAATGAAAAAAATTATATTTTAAAGAATATGCAGATTTTATATTTTTTTAAAATAAACTTTTAGTCAAAATAAGAAGATAGAGATTTGTGAAAGGAGAATAATATATAAAATTAATTTGAAAATTAAAATAAGGATGATTTTTTTTTAAAAATGTGTATGAATGTTTTTCGATAGATTTTTTTGTTAATAAAAAGTATGAAAATATTGTACTTTTTAAAATAATCAAAAGAGATATTCGTTGAAAACATAATAAAGTACATAAAAATAACATCGTTGAAAATAAGGATTAAAATATTTGAAAAAATAATATATGAATTATAATTGAAAACTTGATGTAAAATATAAAAATATTTTATATGAAAACCAAAACATAAAGAGTTGTTGCAAGATTTAATAAATATTTTTTATTCAAAGGTAGAGTAAATATGATTTTGGTGAAAATGTGTATGAATGAATTTTTAAAAGAAAATTTTCTATTTTAAAAAATATGCAAGTTTTATATATATTTGAAGATAAACTTTTAATCAAAATTAGAAGATAGATATTTGTGAAAAAAAAATCAAATATATTAATTAATTTAAAAATGAGAGTAAAGAAATTAAATATATAAAATTAATTGTAAAAAACCTTTTTTTTAAATAGCAAAATAGACTTTTATTGAAAATAAGAAGATTGTTGTTTATGAAAAAAAATATAATATATAAAATTAATTTAAAAATGAATATAAGGATGATTTTAATGAAGATGTGTATGAATGATTTTTGATAGAATTTTTTGTTTATAAAAGGTAAGAACATATTGTATTTTTTTTTTTAAATAATCAAAAGAGATATTTGTTACAAACATAATAAAACACATAAAAATAACATAGTTTAAAATAAGGATTAAAATATTTAAAAAATAATTGAAAACTTTATGAAAACTATAAAAATAACCTTTTTATCAAACCAAAACAAAAAAAGTTGTTGTAAAATTTAATAAATAATTTTTATTCAAAATGAGAGTAAATATGATTTTGGTGAAAATGTGTAAGAATTAATTTTTAAACTTAAAATTTATATTTTACAAACTTCGCATGTTTCATATTTTATTTAAATAAACTTATAATCAAAATAAGAAGATAGAGATTTTTGAATACAATTAAATATATAAAATTAATTAAAAAATGAGAGTAAAGATGATTTTGATGAAAATGTGTATGAATGATTTTAATAGAATTTTTTTTTATAAAATTTAAGAAAATATTGTACTTTTTTAAAATAACCAAAAGAGATATTTGTCTAAAACATAATAAAATTCATAAAAATAACATAGCTTAAAATAAGGATTAAAATATTTGAAAAATAATATTTGTGTTTTATTTGAAAACTTTATGAAAAATATAAAAACAACATTTTTATGAAAACCAAAACTAAAAAAGTTGTAAAATTTAATAAATAATTTTTATTCAAGAGTAAATATGATTTTGGTGAAAATTTGTATGAATGAATTTGTAAAAGAAAATTTTTATATTTTAAAAAATATGCAGATTTTATATTTTTTTTAAATAAACTTTTAGTCAAAATAAGAAGATAGAGATTTGTGAAAGGAGAATAATATATAAAATTAATTTGAAAATTAAAATAAGGATGATTTTTGTTCAAAAATGAGTATGAATGTTTTTTGATAGATTTTTTTGTTAATAAAAAGTATTAAAATATTGTACTTTTTAAAATAATCAAAAAAGATATTCGTTGAAAACATAATAAATTACACAAAAATAACATCGTTGAAAATAAGGATTAAAATATTTTAAAAAATAATAAATGAATTATAATTGAAAACTTTATGTAAAATATAAAAATACTTTATATGAAAACCAAAACATAAATAGTTGTTGCAAGATTTAATAAATATTTTTTATTAAAAAGTAGAGTAAATATGATTTTGGTGAAAATGTGTATAAATGAATTTTTAAAAGAAAAGTTTATATTTTAAAAAATATGCAAGTTTTATATATTTTTGAAGATAAACTTCTAATCAAAATTAGAAGATAGATATTTGTGAAAAAAAATCAAATATATTAATTAATTTAAAAATGATAGTAAAAAAATTAAATATATAAAATTAATTGTAAAAATCCTTTTTTTAAATAGCAAAATAGACTTTTATTGAAAATAAGAAGATTGTTGTTTATGAAAAAATATGTAATATATAAAATTAATTTAAAAATGAAAATAAGGATGATTTTGATGAAGATGTGTATGAATGATTTTTGATAGAATTTTTTGTTTATAAAAGGTAAGAACATATTGTATTTTTTTTAAATAATCAAAAGAGATATTTGTTAAAAACATAATAAAACACATAAAAATAACATAGTTTAAAATAAGGATTAAAATATTTAAAAAATAATTGAAAACTTTATGAAAACTATAAAAATAATTTTTTTATGAAACCAAAACAAAAAAAGTTGTTGTAAAATTTAATAAATAATTTTTATTCAAAATGAGAGTAAATATGATTTTGGTGAAAATGTGTAAGAATGAATTTTTAAACTTCAAATTTATATTTTACAAAATATGCATGTTTCATATTTTTTTTAAAAATAAACTTATAATCAAAATAAGAAGATACAGATTTGTGAAAAATAATAAATATATAAAATTAATTAAAAAATGAGAGTAAAGATGATTTTGATGAAAATGTGTATGAATGATTTTAATAGAATTTTTTTTTTTATAAAATTTAAGAAAATATTGTACTTTTTTAAAATAACCAAAAGAGATATTTGTCTAAAACATAATAAAATTCATAAAAATAACATAGCTTAAAATAAGGATTAAAATATTTGAAAAATAATATTTGTGTTTTATTTGAAAACTTTATGAAAAATATAAAAACAACATTTTTATGAAAACCAAAACTAAAAAAGTTGTAAAATTTAATAAATAATTTTTATTCAAGAGTAAATATGATTTTGGTGAAAATTTGTATGAATGAATTTGTAAAAGAAAATTTTTATATTTTAAAAAATATGCAGATTTTATATTTTTTTTAAATAAACTTTTAGTCAAAATAAGAAGATAGAGATTTGTGAAAGGAGAATAATATATAAAATTAATTTGAAAATTAAAATAAGGATGATTTTTGTTCAAAAGTGAGTATGAATGTTTTTTGATAGATTTTTTTGTTAATAAAAAGTATTAAAATATTGTACTTTTTAAAATAATCAAAAAAGATATTCGTTGAAAACATAATAAATTACACAAAAATAACATCGTTGAAAATAAGGATTAAAATATTTTAAAAAATAATAAATGAATTATAATTGAAAACTTTATGTAAAATATAAAAATACTTTATATGAAAACCAAAACATAAATAGTTGTTGCAAGATTTAATAAATATTTTTTATTCAAAAGTAGAGTAAATATGATTTTGGTGAAAATGTGTATGAATGAATTTTTAAAAGAAAAGTTTATATTTTAAAAAATATGCAAGTTTTATATATTTTTGAAGATAAACTTCTAATCAAAATTAGAAGATAGATATTTGTGAAAAAAAATCAAATATATTAATTAATTTAAAAATGATAGTAAAAAAATTAAATATATAAAATTATTTGTAAAAAACCTTTTTTTAAATAGCAAAATAGACTTTTATTGAAAATAAGAAGATTGTTGTTTATGAAAAAATATGTAATATATAAAATTAATTTAAAAATGAAAATAAGGATGATTTTGATGAAGATGTGTATGAATGATTTTTGATAGAAATTTTTGTTTATAAAAGGTAAGAACATATTGTATTTTTTTTAAATAATCAAAAGAGATATTTGTTAAAAACATAATAAAACACATAAAAATAACATAGTTTAAAATAAGGATTAAAATATTTAAAAAATAATTGAAAACTTTATGAAAACTATAAAAATAATTTTTTTATGAAACCAAAACAAAAAAAGTTGTTGTAAAATTTAATAAATAATTTTTATTCAAAATGAGAGTAAATATGATTTTGGTGAAAATGTGTAAGAATGAATTTTTAAACTTCAAATTTATATTTTACAAAATATGCATGTTTCATATTTTTTTTTAAAATAAACTTATAATCAAAATAAGAAGATACAGATTTGTGAAAAAAAATAAATATATAAAATTAATTAAAAAATGAGAGTAAAGATGATTTTGATGAAAATGTGTATGAATGATTTTAATAGAATTTTTTTTTATAAAATTTAAGAAAATATTGTACTTTTTTAAAATAACCAAAAGAGATATTTGTCTAAAACATAATAAAATTCATAAAAATAACATAGCTTAAAATAAGGATTAAAATATTTGAAAAATAATATTTGTGTTTTATTTGAAAACTTTATGAAAAATATAAAAACAACATTTTTATGAAAACCAAAACTAAAAAAGTTGTAAAATTTAATAAATAATTTTTATTCAAGAGTAAATATGATTTTGGTGAAAATTTGTATGAATGAATTTGTAAAAGAAAATTTTTATATTTTAAAAAATATGCAGATTTTATATTTTTTTAAAATAAACTTTTAGTCAAAATAAGAAGATAGAGATTTGTGAAAGGAGAATAATATATAAAATTAATTTGAAAATTAAAATAAGGATGATTTTTGTTCAAAAATGAGTATGAATGTTTTTTGATAGATTTTTTTGTTAATAAAAAGTATTAAAATATTGTACTTTTTAAAATAATCAAAAAAGATATTCGTTGAAAACATAATAAATTACACAAAAATAACATCGTTGAAAATAAGGATTAAAATATTTTAAAAAATAATAAATGAATTATAATTGAAAACTTTATGTAAAATATAAAAATACTTTATATGAAAACCAAAACATAAAGAGTTGTTGCAAGATTTAATAAATATTTTTTATTCAAAAGTAGAGTAAATATGATTTTGGTGAAAATGTGTATGAATGAATTTTTAAAAGAAAAGTTTATATTTTAAAAAATATGCAAGTTTTATATATTTTTGAAGATAAACTTCTAATCAAAATTAGAAGATAGATATTTGTGAAAAAAAAATCAAATATATTAATTAATTTAAAAATGATAGTAAAAAAATTAAATATATAAAATTATTTGTAAAAAACCTTTTTTTAAATAGCAAAATAGACTTTGATTGAAAATAAGAAGATTGTTGTTTATGAAAAAATATGTAATATATAAAATTAATTTAAAAATGAAAATAAGGATGATTTTGATGAAGATGTGTATGAATGATTTTTGATAGAATTTTTTGTTTATTAAAGGTAAGAACATATTGTATTTTTTTTAAATAATCAAAAGAGATATTTGTTAAAAACATAATAAAACACATAAAAATAACATAGTTTAAAATAAGGATTAAAATATTTAAAAAATAATTGAAAACTTTATGAAAACTATAAAAATAATTTTTTTATGAAACCAAAACAAAAAAAGTTGTTGTAAAATTTAATAAATAATTTTTATTCAAAATGAGAGTAAATATGATTTTGGTGAAAATGTGTAAGAATGAATTTTTAAACTTCAAATTTATATTTTACAAAATATGCATGTTTCATATTTTTTTTTAAAATAAACTTATAATCAAAATAAGAAGATACAGATTTGTGAAAAAAAATAAATATATAAAATTAATTAAAAAATGAGAGTAAAGATGATTTTGATGAAAATGTGTATGAATGATTTTAATAGAATTTTTTTTTATAAAATTTAAGAAAATATTGTACTTTTTTAAAATAACCAAAAGAGATATTTGTCTAAAACATAATAAAATTCATAAAAATAACATAGCTTAAAATAAGGATTAAAATATTTGAAAAATAATATTTGTGTTTTATTTGAAAACTTTATGAAAAATATAAAAACAACATTTTTATCAAAACCAAAACTAAAAAAGTTGTAAAATTTAATAAATAATTTTTATTCAAGAGTAAATATGATTTTGGTGAAAATTTGTATGAATGAATTTGTAAAAGAAAATTTTTATATTTTAAAAAATATGCTGATTTTATATTTTTTTTAAATAAACTTTTAGTCAAAATAAGAAGATAGAGATTTGTGAAAGGAGAATAATATATAAAATTAATTTGAAAATTAAAATAAGGATGATTTTTGTTCAAAAATGAGTATGAATGTTTTTTGATAGATTTTTTTGTTAATAAAAAGTATTAAAATATTGTACTTTTTAAAATAATCAAAAAAGATATTCGTTGAAAACATAATAAATTACACAAAAATAACATCGTTGAAAATAAGGATTAAAATATTTTAAAAAATAATAAATGAATTATAATTGAAAACTTTATGTAAAATATAAAAATACTTTATATGAAAACCAAAACATAAAGAGTTGTTGCAAGATTTAATAAATATTTTTTATTCAAAAGTAGAGTAAATATGATTTTGGTGAAAATGTGTATGAATGAATTTTTAAAAGAAAAGTTTATATTTTAAAAAATATGCAAGTTTTATATATTTTTGAAGATAAACTTCTAATCAAAATTAGAAGATAGATATTTGTGAAAAAAAAATCAAATATATTAATTAATTTAAAAATGATAGTAAAAAAATTAAATATATAAAATTATTTGTAAAAAACCTTTTTTTAAATAGCAAAATAGACTTTTATTGAAAATAAGAAGATTGTTGTTTATGAAAAAATATGTAATATATAAAATTAATTTAAAAATGAAAATAAGGATGATTTTGATGAAGATGTGTATGAATGATTTTTGATAGAATTTTTTGTTTATTAAAGGTAAGAACATATTGTATTTTTTTTAAATAATCAAAAGAGATATTTGTTAAAAACATAATAAAACAAATAAAAATAACATAGTTTAAAATAAGGATTAAAATATTTAAAAAATAATTGAAAACTTTATGAAAACTATAAAAATAATTTTTTTATGAAACCAAAACAAAAAAAGTTGTTGTAAAATTTAATAAATAATTTTTATTCAAAATGAGAGTAAATATGATTTTGGTGAAAATGTGTAAGAATGAATTTTTAAACTTCAAATTTATATTTTACAAAATATGCATGTTTCATATTTTTTTTTAAAATAAACTTATAATCAAAATAAGAAGATACAGATTTGTGAAAAAAAATAAATATATAAAATTAATTAAAAAATGAGAGTAAAGATGATTTTGATGAAAATGTGTATGAATGATTTTAATAGAATTTTTTTTTATAAAATTTAAGAAAATATTGTACTTTTTTAAAATAACCAAAAGAGATATTTGTCTAAAACATAATAAAATTCATAAAAATAACATAGCTTAAAATAAGGATTAAAATATTTGAAAAATAATATTTGTGTTTTATTTGAAAACTTTATGAAAAATATAAAAACAACATTTTTATGAAAACCAAAACTAAAAAAGTTGTAAAATTTAATAAATAATTTTTATTCAAGAGTAAATATGATTTTGGTGAAAATTTGTATGAATGAATTTGTAAAAGAAAATTTTTATATTTTAAAAAATATGCTGATTTTATATTTTTTTTAAATAAACTTTTAGTCAAAATAAGAAGATCTTTTGTGAAAGGAGAATAATATATAAAATTAATTTGAAAATTAAAATAAGGATGATTTTTGTTCAAAAATGAGTATAAATGTTTTTTGATAGATTTTTTTGTTAATAAAAAGTATTAAAATATTGTACTTTTTAAAATAATCAAAAAAGATATTCGTTGAAAACATAATAAATTACACAAAAATAACATCGTTGAAAATAAGGATTAAAATATTTTAAAAAATAATAAATGAATTATAATTGAGAACTTTATGTAAAATATAAAAATACTTTATATGAAAACCAAAACATAAAGAGTTGTTGCAAGATTTAATAAATATTTTTTATTCAAAAGTAGAGTAAATATGATTTTGGTGAAAATGTGTATGAATGAATTTTTAAAAGAAAAGTTTATATTTTAAAAAATATGCAAGTTTTATATATTTTTGAAGATAAACTTCTAATCAAAATTAGAAGATAGATATTTGTGAAAAAAAATCAAATATATTAATTAATTTAAAAATGATAGTAAAAAAATTAAATATATAAAATTATTTGTAAAAAACCTTTTTTTAAATAGCAAAATAGACTTTTATTGAAAATAAGAAGATTGTTGTTTATGAAAAAATATGTAATATATAAAATTAATTTAAAAATGAAAATAAGGATGATTTTGATGAAGATGTGTATGAATGATTTTTGATAGAATTTTTTGTTTATTAAAGGTAAGAACATATTGTATTTTTTTTAAATAATCAAAAGAGATATTTGTTAAAAACATAATAAAACACATAAAAATAACATAGTTTAAAATAAGGATTAAAATATTTAAAAAATAATTGAAAACTTTATGAAAACTATAAAAATAATTTTTTTATGAAACCCAAACAAAAAAAGTTGTTGTAAAATTTAATAAATAATTTTTATTCAAAATGAGAGTAAATATGATTTTGGTGAAAATGTGTAAGAATGAATTTTTAAACTTCAAATTTATATTTTACAAAATATGCATGTTTCATATTTTTTTTTAAAAATAAACTTATAATCAAAATAAGAAGATACAGATTTGTGAAAAAAAATAAATATATAAAATTAATTAAAAAATGAGAGTAAAGATGATTTTGATGAAAATGTGTATGAATGATTTTAATAGAATTTTTTTTTATAAAATTTAAGAAAATATTGTACTTTTTTAAAATAACCAAAAGAGATATTTGTCTAAAACATAATAAAATTCATAAAAATAACATAGCTTAAAATAAGGATTAAAATATTTGAAAAATAATATTTGTGTTTTATTTGAAAACTTTGTGAAAAATATAAAAACAACATTTTTATGAAAACCAAAACTAAAAAAGTTGTAAAATTTAATAAATAATTTTTATTCAAGAGTAAATATGATTTTGGTGAAAATTTGTATGAATGAATTTTTAAAAGAAAATTTTTATATTTTAAAAAATATGCAGATTTTATATTTTTTTTAAATAAACTTTTAGTCAAAATAAGAAGATAGAGATTTGTGAAAGGAGAATAATATATAAAATTAATTTGAAAATTAAAATAAGGATGATTTTTGTTCAAAAATGAGTATGAATGTTTTTTGATAGATTTTTTTGTTAATAAAAAGTATTAAAATATTGTAATTTTTAAAATAATCAAAAAAGATATTCGTTGAAAACATAATAAATTACACAAAAATAACATCGTTGAAAATAAGGATTAAAATATTTTAAAAAATAATAAATGAAGTATAATTGAAAACTTTATGTAAAATATAAAAATACTTTATATGAAAACCAAAACATAAAGAGTTGTTGCAAGATTTAATAAATATTTTTTATTCAAAAGTAGAGTAAATATGATTTTGGTGAAAATGTGTATGAATGAATTTTTAAAAGAAAAGTTTATATTTTAAAAAATATGCAAGTTTTATATATTTTTGAAGATAAACTTCTAATCAAAATTAGAAGATAGATATTTGTGATAAAAAATCAAATATATTAATTAATTTAAAAATGATAGTAAAAGAATTAAATATATAAAATTATTTGTAAAAAACCTTTTTTTAAATAGCAAAATAGACTTTTATTGAAAATAAGAAGATTGTTGTTTATGAAAAAATATGTAATATATAAAATTAATTTAAAAATGAAAATAAGGATGATTTTGATGAAGATGTGTATGAATGATTTTTGATAGAATTTTTTGTTTATTAAAGGTAAGAACATATTGTATTTTTTTTAAATAATCAAAAGAGATATTTGTTAAAAACATAATAAAACACATAAAAATAACATAGTTTAAAATAAGGATTAAAATATTTAAAAAATAATTGAAAACTTTATGAAAACTATAAAAATAATTTTTTTATGAAACCCAAACAAAAAAAGTTGTTGTAAAATTTAATAAATAATTTTTATTCAAAATGAGAGTAAATATGATTTTGGTGAAAATGTGTAAGAATGAATTTTTAAACTTCAAATTTATATTTTACAAAATATGCATGTTTCATATTTTTTTTTAAAAATAAACTTATAATCAAAATAAGAAGATACAGATTTGTGAAAAAAAATAAATATATAAAATTAATTAAAAAATGAGAGTAAAGATGATTTTGATGAAAATGTGTATGAATGATTTTAATAGAATTTTTTTTTATAAAATTTAAGAAAATATTGTACTTTTTTAAAATAACCAAAAGAGATATTTGTCTAAAACATAATAAAATTCATAAAAATAACATAGCTTAAAATAAGGATTAAAATATTTGAAAAATAATATTTGTGTTTTATTTGAAAACTTTGTGAAAAATATAAAAACAACATTTTTATGAAAACCAAAACTAAAAAAGTTGTAAAATTTAATAAATAATTTTTATTCAAGAGTAAATATGATTTTGGTGAAAATTTGTATGAATGAATTTTTAAAAGAAAATTTTTATATTTTAAAAAATATGCAGATTTTATATTTTTTTTAAATAAACTTTTAGTCAAAATAAGAAGATAGAGATTTGTGAAAGGAGAATAATATATAAAATTAATTTGAAAATTAAAATAAGGATGATTTTTGTTCAAAAATGAGTATGAATGTTTTTTGATAGATTTTTTTGTTAATAAAAAGTATTAAAATATTGTAATTTTTAAAATAATCAAAAAAGATATTCGTTGAAAACATAATAAATTACACAAAAATAACATCGTTGAAAATAAGGATTAAAATATTTTAAAAAATAATAAATGAAGTATAATTGAAAACTTTATGTAAAATATAAAAATACTTTATATGAAAACCAAAACATAAAGAGTTGTTGCAAGATTTAATAAATATTTTTTATTCAAAAGTAGAGTAAATATGATTTTGGTGAAAATGTGTATGAATGAATTTTTAAAAGAAAAGTTTATATTTTAAAAAATATGCAAGTTTTATATATTTTTGAAGATAAACTTCTAATCAAAATTAGAAGATAGATATTTGTGATAAAAAATCAAATATATTAATTAATTTAAAAATGATAGTAAAAGAATTAAATATATAAAATTATTTGTAAAAAACCTTTTTTTAAATAGCAAAATAGACTTTTATTGAAAATAAGAAGATTGTTGTTTATGAAAAAATATGTAATATATAAAATTAATTTAAAAATGAAAATAAGGATGATTTTGATGAAGATGTGTATGAATGATTTTTGATAGAATTTTTTGTTTATTAAAGGTAAGAACATATTGTATTTTTTTTAAATAATCAAAAGAGATATTTGTTAAAAACATAATAAAACAAATAAAAATAACATAGTTTAAAATAAGGATTAAAATATTTAAAAAATAATTGAAAACTTTATGAAAACTATAAAAATAATTTTTTTATGAAACCAAAACAAAAAAAGTTGTTGTAAAATTTAATAAATAATTTTTATTCAAAATGAGAGTAAATATGATTTTGGTGAAAATGTGTAAGAATGAATTTTTAAACTTCAAATTTATATTTTACAAAATATGCATGTTTCATATTTTTTTTTAAAATAAACTTATAATCAAAATAAGAAGATACAGATTTGTGAAAAAAAATAAATATATAAAATTAATTAAAAAATGAGAGTAAAGATGATTTTGATGAAAATGTGTATGAATGATTTTAATAGAATTTTTTTTTATAAAATTTAAGAAAATATTGTACTTTTTTAAAATAACCAAAAGAGATATTTGTCTAAAACATAATAAAATTCATAAAAATAACATAGCTTAAAATAAGGATTAAAATATTTGAAAAATAATATTTGTGTTTTATTTGAAAACTTTATGAAAAATATAAAAACAACATTTTTATAAAAACCAAAACTAAAAAAGTTGTAAAATTTAATAAATAATTTTTATTCAAGAGTAAATATGATTTTGGTGAAAATTTGTATGAATGAATTTGTAAAAGAAAATTTTTATATTTTAAAAAATATGCTGATTTTATATTTTTTTTAAATAAACTTTTAGTCAAAATAAGAAGATAGAGATTTGTGAAAGGAGAATAATATATAAAATTAATTTGAAAATTAAAATAAGGATGATTTTTGTTCAAAAATGAGTATGAATGTTTTTTGATAGATTTTTTTGTTAATAAAAAGTATTAAAATATTGTAATTTTTAAAATAATCAAAAAAGATATTCGTTGAAAACATAATAAATTACACAAAAATAACATCGTTGAAAATAAGGATTAAAATATTTTAAAAAATAATAAATGAAGTATAATTGAAAACTTTATGTAAAATATAAAAATACTTTATATGAAAACCAAAACATAAAGAGTTGTTGCAAGATTTAATAAATATTTTTTATTCAAAAGTAGAGTAAATATGATTTTGGTGAAAATGTGTATGAATGAATTTTTAAAAGAAAAGTTTATATTTTAAAAAATATGCAAGTTTTATATATTTTTGAAGATAAACTTCTAATCAAAATTAGAAGATAGATATTTGTGATAAAAAATCAAATATATTAATTAATTTAAAAATGATAGTAAAAGAATTAAATATATAAAATTATTTGTAAAAAACCTTTTTTTAAATAGCAAAATAGACTTTTATTGAAAATAAGAAGATTGTTGTTTATGAAAAAATATGTAATATATAAAATTAATTTAAAAATGAAAATAAGGATGATTTTGATGAAGATGTGTATGAATGATTTTTGATAGAATTTTTTGTTTATTAAAGGTAAGAACATATTGTATTTTTTTTAAATAATCAAAAGAGATATTTGTTAAAAACATAATAAAACAAATAAAAATAACATAGTTTAAAATAAGGATTAAAATATTTAAAAAATAATTGAAAACTTTATGAAAACTATAAAAATAATTTTTTTATGAAACCAAAACAAAAAAAGTTGTTGTAAAATTTAATAAATAATTTTTATTCAAAATGAGAGTAAATATGATTTTGGTGAAAATGTGTAAGAATGAATTTTTAAACTTCAAATTTATATTTTACAAAATATGCATGTTTCATATTTTTTTTTTAAATAAACTTATAATCAAAATAAGAAGATACAGATTTGTGAAAAAAAATAAATATATAAAATTAATTAAAAAATGAGAGTAAAGATGATTTTGATGAAAATGTGTATGAATGATTTTAATAGAATTTTTTTTTATAAAATTTAAGAAAATATTGTACTTTTTTAAAATAACCAAAAGAGATATTTGTCTAAAACATAATAAAATTCATAAAAATAACATAGCTTAAAATAAGGATTAAAATATTTGAAAAATAATATTTGTGTTTTATTTGAAAACTTTATGAAAAATATAAAAACAACATTTTTATGAAAACCAAAACTAAAAAAGTTGTAAAATTTAATAAATAATTTTTATTCAAGAGTAAATATGATTTTGGTGAAAATTTGTATGAATGAATTTGTAAAAGAAAATTTTTATATTTTAAAAAATATGCAGATTTTATATTTTTTTTAAATAAACTTTTAGTCAAAATAAGAAGATAGAGATTTGTGAAAGGAGAATAATATATAAAATTAATTTGAAAATTAAAATAAGGATGATTTTTGTTCAAAAATGAGTATGAATGTTTTTTGATAGATTTTTTTGTTAATAAAAAGTATTAAAATATTGTAATTTTTAAAATAATCAAAAAAGATATTCGTTGAAAACATAATAAATTACACAAAAATAACATCGTTGAAAATAAGGATTAAAATATTTTAAAAAATAATAAATGAAGTATAATTGAAAACTTTATGTAAAATATAAAAATACTTTATATGAAAACCAAAACATAAAGAGTTGTTGCAAGATTTAATAAATATTTTTTATTCAAAAGTAGAGTAAATATGATTTTGGTGAAAATGTGTATGAATGAATTTTTAAAAGAAAAGTTTATATTTTAAAAAATATGCAAGTTTTATATATTTTTGAAGATAAACTTCTAATCAAAATTAGAAGATAGATATTTGTGAAAAAAAATCAAATATATTAATTAATTTAAAAATGATAGTAAAAAAATTAAATATATAAAATTATTTGTAAAAAACCTTTTTTTAAATAGCAAAATAGACTTTTATTGAAAATAAGAAGATTGTTGTTTATGAAAAAATATGTAATATATAAAATTAATTTAAAAATGAAAATAAGGATGATTTTGATGAAGATGTGTATGAATGATTTTTGATAGAATTTTTTGTTTATTAAAGGTAAGAACATATTGTATTTTTTTTAAATAATCAAAAGAGATATTTGTTAAAAACATAATAAAACACATAAAAATAACATAGTTTAAAATAAGGATTAAAATATTTAAAAAATAATTGAAAACTTTATGAAAACTATAAAAATAATTTTTTTATGAAACCCAAACAAAAAAAGTTGTTGTAAAATTTAATAAATAATTTTTATTCAAAATGAGAGTAAATATGATTTTGGTGAAAATGTGTAAGAATGAATTTTTAAACTTCAAATTTATATTTTACAAAATATGCATGTTTCATATTTTTTTTTAAAAATAAACTTATAATCAAAATAAGAAGATACAGATTTGTGAAAAAAAATAAATATATAAAATTAATTAAAAAATGAGAGTAAAGATGATTTTGATGAAAATGTGTATGAATGATTTTAATAGAATTTTTTTTTATAAAATTTAAGAAAATATTGTACTTGTTTAAAATAACCAAAAGAGATATTTGTCTAAAACATAATAAAATTCATAAAAATAACATAGCTTAAAATAAGGATTAAAATATTTGAAAAATAATATTTGTGTTTTATTTGAAAACTTTGTGAAAAATATAAAAACAACATTTTTATGAAAACCAAAACTAAAAAAGTTGTAAAATTTAATAAATAATTTTTATTCAAGAGTAAATATGATTTTGGTGAAAATTTGTATGAATGAATTTTTAAAAGAAAATTTTTATATTTTAAAAAATATGCAGATTTTATATTTTTTTTAAATAAACTTTTAGTCAAAATAAGAAGATAGAGATTTGTGAAAGGAGAATAATATATAAAATTAATTTGAAAATTAAAATAAGGATGATTTTTGTTCAAAAATGAGTATGAATGTTTTTTGATAGATTTTTTTGTTAATAAAAAGTATTAAAATATTGTAATTTTTAAAATAATCAAAAAAGATATTCGTTGAAAACATAATAAATTACACAAAAATAACATCGTTGAAAATAAGGATTAAAATATTTTAAAAAATAATAAATGAAGTATAATTGAAAACTTTATGTAAAATATAAAAATACTTTATATGAAAACCAAAACATAAAGAGTTGTTGCAAGATTTAATAAATATTTTTTATTCAAAAGTAGAGTAAATATGATTTTGGTGAAAATGTGTATGAATGAATTTTTAAAAGAAAAGTTTATATTTTAAAAAATATGCAAGTTTTATATATTTTTGAAGATAAACTTCTAATCAAAATTAGAAGATAGATATTTGTGATAAAAAATCAAATATATTAATTAATTTAAAAATGATAGTAAAAGAATTAAATATATAAAATTATTTGTAAAAAACCTTTTTTTAAATAGCAAAATAGACTTTTATTGAAAATAAGAAGATTGTTGTTTATGAAAAAATATGTAATATATAAAATTAATTTAAAAATGAAAATAAGGATGATTTTGATGAAGATGTGTATGAATGATTTTTGATAGAATTTTTTGTTTATTAAAGGTAAGAACATATTGTATTTTTTTTAAATAATCAAAAGAGATATTTGTTAAAAACATAATAAAACAAATAAAAATAACATAGTTTAAAATAAGGATTAAAATATTTAAAAAATAATTGAAAACTTTATGAAAACTATAAAAATAATTTTTTTATGAAACCAAAACAAAAAAAGTTGTTGTAAAATTTAATAAATAATTTTTATTCAAAATGAGAGTAAATATGATTTTGGTGAAAATGTGTAAGAATGAATTTTTAAACTTCAAATTTATATTTTACAAAATATGCATGTTTCATATTTTTTTTTTAAATAAACTTATAATCAAAATAAGAAGATACAGATTTGTGAAAAAAAATAAATATATAAAATTAATTAAAAAATGAGAGTAAAGATGATTTTGATGAAAATGTGTATGAATGATTTTAATAGAATTTTTTTTTATAAAATTTAAGAAAATATTGTACTTTTTTAAAATAACCAAAAGAGATATTTGTCTAAAACATAATAAAATTCATAAAAATAACATAGCTTAAAATAAGGATTAAAATATTTGAAAAATAATATTTGTGTTTTATTTGAAAACTTTATGAAAAATATAAAAACAACATTTTTATGAAAACCAAAACTAAAAAAGTTGTAAAATTTAATAAATAATTTTTATTCAAGAGTAAATATGATTTTGGTGAAAATTTGTATGAATGAATTTGTAAAAGAAAATTTTTATATTTTAAAAAATATGCTGATTTTATATTTTTTTTAAATAAACTTTTAGTCAAAATAAGAAGATAGAGATTTGTGAAAGGAGAATAATATATAAAATTAATTTGAAAATTAAAATAAGGATGATTTTTGTTCAAAAATGAGTATGAATGTTTTTTGATAGATTTTTTTGTTAATAAAAAGTATTAAAATATTGTAATTTTTAAAATAATCAAAAAAGATATTCGTTGAAAACATAATAAATTACACAAAAATAACATCGTTGAAAATAAGGATTAAAATATTTTAAAAAATAATAAATGAAGTATAATTGAAAACTTTATGTAAAATATAAAAATACTTTATATGAAAACCAAAACATAAAGAGTTGTTGCAAGATTTAATAAATATTTTTTATTCAAAAGTAGAGTAAATATGATTTTGGTGAAAATGTGTATGAATGAATTTTTAAAAGAAAAGTTTATATTTTAAAAAATATGCAAGTTTTATATATTTTTGAAGATAAACTTCTAATCAAAATTAGAAGATAGATATTTGTGAAAAAAAAATCAAATATATTAATTAATTTAAAAATGATAGTAAAAAAATTAAATATATAAAATTATTTGTAAAAAACCTTTTTTTAAATAGCAAAATAGACTTTTATTGAAAATAAGAAGATTGTTGTTTATGAAAAAATATGTAATATATAAAATTAATTTAAAAATGAAAATAAGGATGATTTTGATGAAGATGTGTATGAATGATTTTTGATAGAATTTTTTGTTTATTAAAGGTAAGAACATATTGTATTTTTTTTAAATAATCAAAAGAGATATTTGTTAAAAACATAATAAAACACATAAAAATAACATAGTTTAAAATAAGGATTAAAATATTTAAAAAATAATTGAAAACTTTATGAAAACTATAAAAATAATTTTTTTATGAAACCAAAACAAAAAAAGTTGTTGTAAAATTTAATAAATAATTTTTATTCAAAATGAGAGTAAATATGATTTTGGTGAAAATGTGTAAGAATGAATTTTTAAACTTCAAATTTATATTTTACAAAATATGCATGTTTCATATTTTTTTTTTAAATAAACTTATAATCAAAATAAGAAGATACAGATTTGTGAAAAAAATAAATATATAAAATTAATTAAAAAATGAGAGTAAAGATGATTTTGATGAAAATGTGTATGAATGATTTTAATAGAATTTTTTTTTTATAAAATTTAAGAAAATATTGTACTTTTTTAAAATAACGAAAAGAGATATTTGTCTAAAACATAATAAAATTCATAAAAATAACATAGCTTAAAATAAGGATTAAAATATTTGAAAAATAATATTTGTGTTTTATTTGAAAACTTTATGAAAAATATAAAAATAACATTTTTATGAAAACCAAAACTAAAAAAGTTGTAAAATTTAATAAATAATTTTTATTCAAGAGTAAATATGATTTTGGTGAAAATTTGTATGAATGAATTTTTAAAAGAAAATTTTTATATTTTAAAAAATATGCAGATTTTATATTTTTTTTAAATAAACTTTTAGTCAAAATAAGAAGATAGAGATTTGTGAAAGGAGAATAATATATAAAATTAATTTGAAAATTAAAATAAGGATGATTTTTGTTCAAAAATGAGTATGAATGTTTTTTGATAGATTTTTTTGTTAATAAAAAGTATTAAAATATTGTACTTTTTAAAATAATCAAAAAATATATTCGTTGAAAACATAATAAATTACACAAAAATAACATCGTTGAAAATAAGGATTAAAATATTTTAAAAAATAATAAATGAATTATAATTGAAAACTTTATGTAAAATATAAAAATACTTTATATGAAAACCAAAACATAAAGAGTTGTTGCAAGATTTAATAAATATTTTTTATTCAAAAGTAGAGTAAATATGATTTTGGTGAAAATGTGTATGAATGAATTTTTAAAAGAAAAGTTTATATTTTAAAAAATATGCAAGTTTTATATATTTTTGAAGATAAACTTCTAATCAAAATTAGAAGATAGATATTTGTGAAAAAAAATCAAATATATTAATTAATTTAAAAATGATAGTAAAAGAATTAAATATATAAAATTATTTGTAAAAAACCTTTTTTTAAATAGCAAAATAGACTTTTATTGAAAATAAGAAGATTGTTGTTTATGAAAAAATATGTAATATATAAAATTAATTTAAAAATGAAAATAAGGATGATTTTGATGAAGATGTGTATGAATGATTTTTGATAGAATTTTTTGTTTATAAAAGGTAAGAACATATTGTATTTTTTTTAAATAATCAAAAGAGATATTTGTTAAAAACATAATAAAACACATAAAAATAACATAGTTTAAAATAAGGATTAAAATATTTAAAAAATAATTGAAAACTTTATGAAAACTATAAAAATAATTTTTTTATGAAACCCAAACAAAAAAAGTTGTTGTAAAATTTAATAAATAATTTTTATTCAAAATGAGAGTAAATATGATTTTGGTGAAAATGTGTAAGAATGAATTTTTAAACTTCAAATTTATATTATACAAAATATGCATGTTTCATATTTTTTTTTAAAAATAAACTTATAATCAAAATAAGAAGATACAGATTTGTGAAAAAAAATAAATATATAAAATTAATTAAAAAATGAGAGTAAAGATGATTTTGATGAAAAAGTGTATGAATGATTTTAATAGAATTTTTTTTTATAAAATTTAAGAAAATATTGTACTTTTTTAAAATAACCAAAAGAGATATTTGTCTAAAACATAATAAAATTCATAAAAATAACATAGCTTAAAATAAGGATTAAAATATTTGAAAAATAATATTTGTGTTTTATTTGAAAACTTTATGAAAAATATAAAAACAACATTTTTATGAAAACCAAAACTTAAAAAGTTGTAAAATTTAATAAATAATTTTTATTCAAGAGTAAATATGATTTTGGTGAAAATTTGTATGAATGAATTTTTAAAAGAAAATTTTTATATTTTAAAAAATATGCAGATTTTATATTTTTTTTAAATAAACTTTTAGTCAAAATAAGAAGATAGAGATTTGTGAAAGGAGAATAATATATAAAATTAATTTGAAAATTAAAATAAGGATGATTTTTGTTCAAAAATGAGTATGAATGTTTTTTGATAGATTTTTTTGTTAATAAAAAGTATTAAAATATTGTAATTTTTAAAATAATCAAAAAAGATATTCGTTGAAAACATAATAAATTACACAAAAATAACATCGTTGAAAATAAGGATTAAAATATTTTAAAAAATAATAAATGAAGTATAATTGAAAACTTTATGTAAAATATAAAAATACTTTATATGAAAACCAAAACATAAAGAGTTGTTGCAAGATTTAATAAATATTTTTTATTCAAAAGTAGAGTAAATATGATTTTGGTGAAAATGTGTATGAATGAATTTTTAAAAGAAAAGTTTATATTTTAAAAAATATGCAAGTTTTATATATTTTTGAAGATAAACTTCTAATCAAAATTAGAAGATAGATATTTGTGATAAAAAATCAAATATATTAATTAATTTAAAAATGATAGTAAAAGAATTAAATATATAAAATTATTTGTAAAAAACCTTTTTTTAAATAGCAAAATAGACTTTTATTGAAAATAAGAAGATTGTTGTTTATGAAAAAATATGTAATATATAAAATTAATTTAAAAATGAAAATAAGGATGATTTTGATGAAGATGTGTATGAATGATTTTTGATAGAATTTTTTGTTTATAAAAGGTAAGAACATATTGTATTTTTTTTCAATAATCAAAAGAGATATTTGTTAAAAACATAATAAAACACATAAAAATAACATAGTTTAAAATAAGGATTAAAATATTTAAAAAATAATTGAAAACTTTATGAAAACTATAAAAATAATTTTTTTATGAAACCAAAACAAAAAAAGTTGTTGTAAAATTTAATAAATAATTTTTATTCAAAATGAGAGTAAATATGATTTTGGTGAAAATGTGTAAGAATGAATTTTTAAACTTCAAATTTATATTTTACAAAATATGCATGTTTCATATTTTTTTTTTAAATAAACTTATAATCAAAATAAGAAGATACAGATTTGTGAAAAAAATAAATATATAAAATTAATTAAAAAATGAGAGTAAAGATGATTTTGATGAAAATGTGTATGAATGATTTTAATAGAATTTTTTTTTTATAAAATTTAAGAAAATATTGTACTTTTTTAAAATAACGAAAAGAGATATTTGTCTAAAACATAATAAAATGCATAAAAATAACATAGCTTAAAATAAGGATTAAAATATTTGAAAAATAATATTTGTGTTTTATTTGAAAACTTTATGAAAAATATAAAAATAACATTTTTATGAAAACCAAAACTAAAAAAGTTGTAAAATTTAATAAATAATTTTTATTCAAGAGTAAATATGATTTTGGTGAAAATTTGTATGAATGAATTTTTAAAAGAAAATTTTTATATTTTAAAAAATATGCAGATTTTATATTTTTTTTAAATAAACTTTTAGTCAAAATAAGAAGATAGAGATTTGTGAAAGGAGAATAATATATAAAATTAATTTGAAAATTAAAATAAGGATGATTTTTGTTCAAAAATGAGTATGAATGTTTTTTGATAGATTTTTTTGTTAATAAAAAGTATTAAAATATTGTACTTTTTAAAATAATCAAAAAATATATTCGTTGAAAACATAATAAATTACACAAAAATAACATCGTTGAAAATAAGGATTAAAATATTTTAAAAAATAATAAATGAATTATAATTGAAAACTTTATGTAAAATATAAAAATACTTTATATGAAAACCAAAACATAAAGAGTTGTTGCAAGATTTAATAAATATTTTTTATTCAAAAGTAGAGTAAATATGATTTTGGTGAAAATGTGTATGAATGAATTTTTAAAAGAAAAGTTTATATTTTAAAAAATATGCAAGTTTTATATATTTTTGAAGATAAACTTCTAATCAAAATTAGAAGATAGATATTTGTGAAAAAAAATCAAATATATTAATTAATTTAAAAATGATAGTAAAAGAATTAAATATATAAAATTATTTGTAAAAAACCTTTTTTTAAATAGCAAAATAGACTTTTATTGAAAATAAGAAGATTGTTGTTTATGAAAAAATATGTAATATATAAAATTAATTTAAAAATGAAAATAAGGATGATTTTGATGAAGATGTGTATGAATGATTTTTGATAGAATTTTTTGTTTATAAAAGGTAAGAACATATTGTATTTTTTTTAAATAATCAAAAGAGATATTTGTTAAAAACATAATAAAACACATAAAAATAACATAGTTTAAAATAAGGATTAAAATATTTAAAAAATAATTGAAAACTTTATGAAAACTATAAAAATAATTTTTTTATGAAACCAAAACAAAAAAAGTTGTTGTAAAATTTAATAAATAATTTTATTCAAAATGAGAGTAAATATGATTTTGGTGAAAATGTGTAAGAATGAATTTTTAAACTTCAAATTTATATTTTACAAAATATGCATGTTTCATATTTTTTTTTTAAATAAACTTATAATCAAAATAAGAAGATACAGATTTGTGAAAAAAATAAATATATAAAATTAATTAAAAAATGAGAGTAAAGATGATTTTGATGAAAATGTGTATGAATGATTTTAATAGAATTTTTTTTTTATAAAATTTAAGAAAATATTGTTCTTTTTTAAAATAACCAAAAGAGATATTTGTCTAAACCATAATAAAATTCATAAAAATAACATAGCTTAAAATAAGGATTAAAATATTTGAAAAATAATATTTGTGTTTTATTTGAAAACTTTATGAAAAATATAAAAATAACATTTTTATGAAAACCAAAACTAAAAAAGTTGTAAAATTTAATAAATAATTTTTATTCAAGAGTAAATATGATTTTGGTGAAAATTTGTATGAATGAATTTTTAAAAGAAAATTTTTATATTTTAAAAAATATGCAGATTTTATATTTTTTTTAAATAAACTTTTAGTCAAAATAAGAAGATAGAGATTTGTGAAAGGAGAATAATATATAAAATTAATTTGAAAATTAAAATAAGGATGATTTTTGTTCAAAAATGAGTATGAATGTTTTTTGATAGATTTTTTTGTTAATAAAAAGTATTAAAATATTGAACTTTTTAAAATAATCAAAAAAGATATTCGTTGAAAACATAATAAATTACACAAAAATAACATCGTTGAAAATAAGGATTAAAATATTTTAAAAAATAATAAATGAATTATAATTGAAAACTTTATGTAAAATATAAAAATACTTTATATGAAAACCAAAACATAAAGAGTTGTTGTAAGATTTAATAAATATTTTTTATTCAAAAGTAGAGTAAATATGATTTTGGTGAAAATGTGTATGAATGAATTTTTAAAAGAAAAGTTTATATTTTAAAAAATATGCAAGTTTTATATATTTTTGAAGATAAACTTCTAATCAAAATTAGAAGATAGATATTTGTGAAAAAAAATCAAATATATTAATTAATTTAAAAATGATAGTAAAAGAATTAAATATATAAAATTATTTGTAAAAAACCTTTTTTTAAATAGCAAAATAGACTTTTATTGAAAATAAGAAGATTGTTGGTTATGAAAAAATATGTAATATATAAAATTAATTTAAAAATGAAAATAAGGATGATTTTGATGAAGATGTGTATGAATGATTTTTGATAGAATTTTTTGTTTATAAAAGGTAAGAACATATTGTATTTTTTTTAAATAATCAAAAGAGATATTTGTTAAAAACATAATAAAACACATAAAAATAACATAGTTTAAAATAAGGATTAAAATATTTAAAAAATAATAGAAAACTTTATGAAAACTATAAAAATAATTTTTTTATGAAACCAAAACAAAAAAAGTTGTTGTAAAATTTAATAAATAATTTTTATTCAAAATGAGAGTAAATATGATTTTGGTGAAAATGTGTAAGAATGAATTTTTAAACTTCAAATTAATATTTTACAAAATATGCATGTTTCATATTTTTTTTTAAAATAAACTTATAATCAAAATAAGAAGATACAGATTTGTGAAAAAAATAAATATATAAAATTAATTAAAAAATGAGAGTAAAGATGATTTTGATGAAAATGTGTATGAATGATTTTAATAGAATTTTTTTTTTATAAAATTTAAGAAAATATTGTACTTTTTTAAAATAACGAAAAGAGATATTTGTCTAAAACATAATAAAATTCATAAAAATAACGTAGCTTAAAATAAGGATTAAAATATTTGAAAAATAATATTTGTGTTTTATTTGAAAACTTTATGAAAAATATAAAAATAACATTTTTATGAAAACCAAAACTAAAAAAGTTGTAAAATTTAATAAATAATTTTTATTCAAGAGTAAATATGATTTTGGTGAAAATTTGTATCAATTAATTTTTAAAAGAAAATTTTTATATTTTAAAAAATATGCAGATTTTATATTTTTTTTAAATAAACTTTTAGTCAAAATAAGAAGATAGAGATTTGTGAAAGGAGAATAATATATAAAATTAATTTGAAAATTAAAATAAGGATGATTTTTGTTCAAAAATGAGTATGAATGTTTTTTGATAGATTTTTTTGTTAATAAAAAGTATTAAAATATTGTAATTTTTAAAATAATCAAAAAAGATATTCGTTGAAAACATAATAAATTACACAAAAATAACATCGTTGAAAATAAGGATTAAAATATTTTAAAAAATAATAAATGAATTATAATTGAAAACTTTATGTAAAATATAAAAATACTTTATATGAAAACCAAAACATAAAGAGTTGTTGCAAGATTTAATAAATATTTTTTATTCAAAAGTAGAGTAAATATGATTTTGGTGAAAATGTGTATGAATGAATTTTTAAAAGAAAAGTTTATATTTTAAAAAATATGCAAGTTTTATATATTTTTGAAGATAAACTTCTAATCAAAATTAGAAGATAGATATTTGTGATAAAAAATCAAATATATTAATTAATTTAAAAATGATAGTAAAAGAATTAAATATATAAAATTATTTGTAAAAAACCTTTTTTTAAATAGCAAAATAGACTTTTATTGAAAATAAGAAGATTGTTGTTTATGAAAAAATATGTAATATATAAAATTAATTTAAAAATGAAAATAAGGATGATTTTGATGAAGATGTGTATGAATGATTTTTGATAGAATTTTTTGTTTATAAAAGGTAAGAACATATTGTATTTTTTTTAAATAATCAAAAGAGATATTTGTTAAAAACATAATAAAACACATAAAAATAACATAGTTTAAAATAAGGATTAAAATATTTAAAAAATAATTGAAAACTTTATGAAAACTATAAAAATAATTTTTTTATGAAACCAAAACAAAAAAAGTTGTTGTAAAATTTAATAAATAATTTTTATTCAAAATGAGAGTAAATATGATTTTGGTGAAAATGTGTAAGAATGAATTTTTAAACTTCAAATTAATATTTTACAAAATATGCATGTTTCATATTTTTTTTTAAAATAAACTTATAATCAAAATAAGAAGATACAGATTTGTGAAAAAAATAAATATATAAAATTAATTAAAAAATGAGAGTAAAGATGATTTTGATGAAAATGTGTATGAATGATTTTAATAGAATTTTTTTTTTATAAAATTTAAGAAAATATTGTACTTTTTTAAAATAACGAAAAGAGATATTTGTCTAAAACATAATAAAATTCCTAAAAATAATGTAGATTAAAATAAGGATTAAAATATTTGAAAAATAATATTTGTGTTTTATTTGAAAACTTTATGAAAAATATAAAAATAACATTTTTATGAAAACCAAAACTAAAAAAGTTGTAAAATTTAATAAATAATTTTTATTCAAGAGTAAATATGATTTTGGTGAAAATTTGTATGAATGAATTTTTAAAAGAAAATTTTTATATTTTAAAAAATATGCAGATTTTATATTTTTTTTAAATAAACTTTTAGTCAAAATAAGAAGATAGAGATTTGTGAAAGGAGAATAATATATAAAATTAATTTGAAAATTAAAATAAGGATGATTTTTGTTCAAAAATGAGTATGAATGTTTTTTGATAGATTTTTTTGTTAATAAAAAGTATTAAAATATTGTACTTTTTAAAATAATCAAAAAAGATATTCGTTGAAAACATAATAAATTACACAAAAATAACATCGTTGAAAATAAGGATTAAAATATTTTAAAAAATAATAAATGAAGTATAATTGAAAACTTTATGTAAAATATAAAAATACTTTATATGAAAACCAAAACATAAAGAGTTGTTGCAAGATTTAATAAATATTTTTTATTCAAAAGTAGAGTAAATATGATTTTGGTGAAAATGTGTATGAATGAATTTTTAAAAGAAAAGTTTATATTTTAAAAAATATGCAAGTTTTATATATTTTTGAAGATAAACTTCTAATCAAAATTAGAAGATAGATATTTGTGATAAAAAATCAAATATATTAATTAATTTAAAAATGATAGTAAAAGAATTAAATATATAAAATTATTTGTAAAAAACCTTTTTTTAAATAGCAAAATAGACTTTTATTGAAAATAAGAAGATTGTTGTTTATGAAAAAATATGTAATATATAAAATTAATTTAAAAATGAAAATAAGGATGATTTTGATGAAGATGTGTATGAATGATTTTTGATAGAATTTTTTGTTTATAAAAGGTAAGAACATATTGTATTTTTTTTAAATAATCAAAAGAGATATTTGTTAAAAACATAATAAAACACATAAAAATAACATAGTTTAAAATAAGGATTAAAATATTTAAAAAATAATTGAAAACTTTATGAAAACTATAAAAATAATTTTTTTATGAAACCAAAACAAAAAAAGTTGTTGTAAAATTTAATAAATAATTTTTATTCAAAATGAGAGTAAATATGATTTTGGTGAAAATGTGTAAGAATGAATTTTTAAACTTCAAATTTATATTTTACAAAATATGCATGTTTCATATTTTTTTTTTAAATAAACTTATAATCAAAATAAGAAGATACAGATTTGTGAAAAAAATAAATATATAAAATTAATTAAAAAATGAGAGTAAAGATGATTTTGATGAAAATGTGTATGAATGATTTTAATAGAATTTTTTTTTTATAAAATTTAAGAAAATATTGTACTTTTTTAAAATAACGAAAAGAGATATTTGTTTAAAACATAATAAAATTCATAAAAATAACGTAGCTTAAAATAAGGATTAAAATATTTGAAAAATAATATTTGTGTTTTATTTGAAAACTTTATGAAAAATATAAAAATAACATTTTTATGAAAACCAAAACTAAAAAAGTTGTAAAATTTAATAAATAATTTTTATTCAAGAGTAAATATGATTTTGGTGAAAATTTGTATCAATTAATTTTTAAAAGAAAATTTTTATATTTTAAAAAATATGCAGATTTTATATTTTTTTTAAATAAACTTTTAGTCAAAATAAGAAGATAGAGATTTGTGAAAGGAGAATAATATATAAAATTAATTTGAAAATTAAAATAAGGATGATTTTTGTTCAAAAATGAGTATGAATGTTTTTTGATAGATTTTTTTGTTAATAAAAAGTATTAAAATATTGTAATTTTTAAAATAATAAAAAAATATATTCGTTGAAAACATAATAAATTACACAAAAATAACATCGTTGAAAATAAGGATTAAAATATTTTAAAAAATAATAAATGAATTATAATTGAAAACTTTATGTAAAATATAAAAATACTTTATATGAAAACCAAAACATAAAGAGTTGTTGCAAGATTTAATAAATATTTTTTATTCAAAAGTAGAGTAAATATGATTTTGGTGAAAATGTGTATGAATGAATTTTTAAAAGAAAAGTTTATATTTTAAAAAATATGCAAGTTTTATATATTTTTGAAGATAAACTTCTAATCAAAATTAGAAGATAGATATTTGTGATAAAAAATCAAATATATTAATTAATTTAAAAATGATAGTAAAAGAATTAAATATATAAAATTATTTGTAAAAAACCTTTTTTTAAATAGCAAAATAGACTTTTATTGAAAATAAGAAGATTGTTGTTTATGAAAAAATATGTAATATATAAAATTAATTTAAAAATGAAAATAAGGATGATTTTGATGAAGATGTGTATGAATGATTTTTGATAGAATTTTTTGTTTATAAAAGGTAAGAACATATTGTATTTTTTTTAAATAATCAAAAGAGATATTTGTTAAAAACATAATAAAACACATAAAAATAACATAGTTTAAAATAAGGATTAAAATATTTAAAAAATAATTGAAAACTTTATGAAAACTATAAAAATAATTTTTTTATGAAACCAAAACAAAAAAAAGTTGTTGTAAAATTTAATAAATAATTTTTATTCAAAATGAGAGTAAATATGATTTTGGTGAAAATGTGTAAGAATGAATTTTTAAACTTCAAATTAATATTTTACAAAATATGCATGTTTCATATTTTTTTTTAAAATAAACTTATAATCAAAATAAGAAGATACAGATTTGTGAAAAAAATAAATATATAAAATTAATTAAAAAATGAGAGTAAAGATGATTTTGATGAAAATGTGTATGAATGATTTTAATAGAATTTTTTTTTTATAAAATTTAAGAAAATATTGTACTTTTTTAAAATAACGAAAAGAGATATTTGTCTAAAACATAATAAAATTCCTAAAAATAACGTAGCTTAAAATAAGGATTAAAATATTTGAAAAATAATATTTGTGTTTTATTTGAAAACTTTATGAAAAATATAAAAATAACATTTTTATGAAAACCAAAACTAAAAAAGTTGTAAAATTTAATAAATAATTTTTATTCAAGAGTAAATATGATTTTGGTGAAAATTTGTATGAATGAATTTGTAAAAGAAAATTTTTATATTTTAAAAAATATGCTGATTTTATATTTTTTTAAATAAACTTTTAGTCAAAATAAGAAGATAGAGATTTGTGAAAGGAGAATAATATATAAAATTAATTTGAAAATTAAAATAAGGATGATTTTTGTTCAAAAATGAGTATGAATGTTTTTTGATAGATTTTTTTGTTAATAAAAAGTATTAAAATATTGTACTTTTTAAAATAATCAAAAAAGATATTCGTTGAAAACATAATAAATTACACAAAAATAACATCGTTGAAAATAAGGATTAAAATATTTTAAAAAATAATAAATGAATTATAATTGAAAACTTTATGTAAAATATAAAAATACTTTATATGAAAACCAAAACATAAAGAGTTGTTGCAAGATTTAATAAATATTTTTTATTCAAAAGTAGAGTAAATATGATTTTGGTGAAAATGTGTATGAATGAATTTTTAAAAGAAAAGTTTATATTTTAAAAAATATGCAAGTTTTATATATTTTTGAAGATAAACTTCTAATCAAAATTAGAAGATAGATATTTGTGAAAAAAAATCAAATATATTAATTAATTTAAAAATGATAGTAAAAGAATTAAATATATAAAATTATTTGTAAAAAACCTTTTTTTAAATAGCAAAATAGACTTTTATTGAAAATAAGAAGATTGTTGTTTATGAAAAAATATGTAATATATAAAATTAATTTAAAAATGAAAATAAGGATGATTTTGATGAAGATGTGTATGAATGATTTTTGATAGAATTTTTTGTTTATAAAAGGTAAGAACATATTGTATTTTTTTTAAATAATCAAAAGAGATATTTGTTAAAAACATAATAAAACACATAAAAATAACATAGTTTAAAATAAGGATTAAAATATTTAAAAAATAATTGAAAACTTTATGAAAACTATAAAAATAATTTTTTTATGAAACCAAAACAAAAAAAGTTGTTGTAAAATTTAATAAATAATTTTTATTCAAAATGAGAGTAAATATGATTTTGGTGAAAATGTGTAAGAATGAATTTTTAAACTTCAAATTAATATTTTACAAAATATGCATGTTTCATATTTTTTTTTAAAATAAACTTATAATCAAAATAAGAAGATACAGATTTGTGAAAAAAATAAATATATAAAATTAATTAAAAAATGAGAGTAAAGATGATTTTGATGAAAATGTGTATGAATGATTTTAATAGAATTTTTTTTTTATAAAATTTAAGAAAATATTGTACTTTTTTAAAATAACGAAAAGAGATATTTGTCTAAAACATAATAAAATTCATAAAAATAACGTAGCTTAAAATAAGGATTAAAATATTTGAAAAATAATATTTGTGTTTTATTTGAAAACTTTATGAAAAATATAAAAATAACATTTTTATGAAAACCAAAACTAAAAAAGTTGTAAAATTTAATAAATAATTTTTATTCAAGAGTAAATATGATTTTGGTGAAAATTTGTATCAATTAATTTTTAAAAGAAAATTTTTATATTTTAAAAAATATGCAGATTTTATATTTTTTTTAAATAAACTTTTAGTCAAAATAAGAAGATAGAGATTTGTGAAAGGAGAATAATATATAAAATTAATTTGAAAATTAAAATAAGGATGATTTTTGTTCAAAAATGAGTATGAATGTTTTTTGATAGATTTTTTTGTTAATAAAAAGTATTAAAATATTGTAATTTTTAAAATAATCAAAAAAGATATTCGTTGAAAACATAATAAATTACACAAAAATAACATCGTTGAAAATAAGGATTAAAATATTTTAAAAAATAATAAATGAATTATAATTGAAAACTTTATGTAAAATATAAAAATACTTTATATGAAAACCAAAACATAAAGAGTTGTTGCAAGATTTAATAAATATTTTTTATTCAAAAGTAGAGTAAATATGATTTTGGTGAAAATGTGTATGAATGAATTTTTAAAAGAAAAGTTTATATTTTAAAAAATATGCAAGTTTTATATATTTTTGAAGATAAACTTCTAATCAAAATTAGAAGATAGATATTTGTGAAAAAAAATCAAATATATTAATTAATTTAAAAATGATAGTAAAAGAATTAAATATATAAAATTATTTGTAAAAAACCTTTTTTTAAATAGCAAAATAGACTTTTATTGAAAATAAGAAGATTGTTGTTTATGAAAAAATATGTAATATATAAAATTAATTTAAAAATGAAAATAAGGATGATTTTGATGAAGATGTGTATGAATGATTTTTGATAGAATTTTTTGTTTATAAAAGGTAAGAACATATTGTATTTTTTTTAAATAATCAAAAGAGATATTTGTTAAAAACATAATAAAACACATAAAAATAACATAGTTTAAAATAAGGATTAAAATATTTAAAAAATAATTGAAAACTTTATGAAAACTATAAAAATAATTTTTTTATGAAACCAAAACAAAAAAAGTTGTTGTAAAATTTAATAAATAATTTTTATTCAAAATGAGAGTAAATATGATTTTGGTGAAAATGTGTAAGAATGAATTTTTAAACTTCAAATTAATATTTTACAAAATATGCATGTTTCATATTTTTTTTTAAAATAAACTTATAATCAAAATAAGAAGATACAGATTTGTGAAAAAAATAAATATATAAAATTAATTAAAAAATGAGAGTAAAGATGATTTTGATGAAAATGTGTATGAATGATTTTAATAGAATTTTTTTTTTATAAAATTTAAGAAAATATTGTACTTTTTTAAAATAACGAAAAGAGATATTTGTCTAAAACATAATAAAATTCATAAAAATAACGTAGCTTAAAATAAGGATTAAAATATTTGAAAAATAATATTTGTGTTTTATTTGAAAACTTTATGAAAAATATAAAAATAACATTTTTATGAAAACCAAAACTAAAAAAGTTGTAAAATTTAATAAATAATTTTTATTCAAGAGTAAATATGATTTTGGTGAAAATTTGTATCAATTAATTTTTAAAAGAAAATTTTTATATTTTAAAAAATATGCAGATTTTATATTTTTTTTAAATAAACTTTTAGTCAAAATAAGAAGATAGAGATTTGTGAAAGGAGAATAATATATAAAATTAATTTGAAAATTAAAATAAGGATGATTTTTGTTCAAAAATGAGTATGAATGTTTTTTGATAGATTTTTTTGTTAATAAAAAGTATTAAAATATTGTAATTTTTAAAATAATCAAAAAAGATATTCGTTGAAAACATAATAAATTACACAAAAATAACATCGTTGAAAATAAGGATTAAAATATTTTAAAAAATAATAAATGAATTATAATTGAAAACTTTATGTAAAATATAAAAATACTTTATATGAAAACCAAAACATAAAGAGTTGTTGCAAGATTTAATAAATATTTTTTATTCAAAAGTAGAGTAAATATGATTTTGGTGAAAATGTGTATGAATGAATTTTTAAAAGAAAAGTTTATATTTTAAAAAATATGCAAGTTTTATATATTTTTGAAGATAAACTTCTAATCAAAATTAGAAGATAGATATTTGTGAAAAAAAATCAAATATATTAATTAATTTAAAAATGATAGTAAAAGAATTAAATATATAAAATTATTTGTAAAAAACCTTTTTTTAAATAGCAAAATAGACTTTTATTGAAAATAAGAAGATTGTTGTTTATGAAAAAATATGTAATATATAAAATTAATTTAAAAATGAAAATAAGGATGATTTTGATGAAGATGTGTATGAATGATTTTTGATAGAATTTTTTGTTTATAAAAGGTAAGAACATATTGTATTTTTTTTAAATAATCAAAAGAGATATTTGTTAAAAACATAATAAAACACATAAAAATAACATAGTTTAAAATAAGGATTAAAATATTTAAAAAATAATTGAAAACTTTATGAAAACTATAAAAATAATTTTTTTATAAACCAAAACAAAAAAAGTTGTTGTAAAATTTAATAAATAATTTTTATTCAAAATGAGAGTAAATATGATTTTGGTGAAAATGTGTAAGAATGAATTTTTAAACTTCAAATTTATATTTTACAAAATATGCATGTTTCATATTTTTTTTAAAAATAAACTTATAATCAAAATAAGAAGATACAGATTTGTGAAAAAAATAAATATATAAAATTAATTAAAAAATGAGAGTTAAGATGATTTTGATGAAAATGTGTATGAATGATTTTAATAGAATTTTTTTTTTATAAAATTTAAGAAAATATTGTACTTTTTTAAAATAACGAAAAGAGATATTTGTCTAAAACATAATAAAATTCATAAAAATAACGTAGCTTAAAATAAGGATTAAAATATTTGAAAAATAATATTTGTGTTTTATTTGAAAACTTTATGAAAAATATAAAAATAACATTTTTATGAAAACCAAAACTAAAAAAGTTGTAAAATTTAATAAATAATTTTTATTCAAGAGTAAATATGATTTTGGTGAAAATTTGTATCAATTAATTTTTAAAAGAAAATTTTTATATTTTAAAAAATATGCAGATTTTATATTTTTTTTAAATAAACTTTTAGTCAAAATAAGAAGATAGAGATTTGTGAAAGGAGAATAATATATAAAATTAATTTGAAAATTAAAATAAGGATGATTTTTGTTCAAAAATGAGTATGAATGTTTTTTGATAGATTTTTTTGTTAATAAAAAGTATTAAAATATTGTAATTTTTAAAATAATAAAAAAATATATTCGTTGAAAACATAATAAATTACACAAAAATAACATCGTTGAAAATAAGGATTAAAATATTTTAAAAAATAATAAATGAATTATAATTGAAAACTTTATGTAAAATATAAAAATACTTTATATGAAAACCAAAACATAAAGAGTTGTTGCAAGATTTAATAAATATTTTTTATTCAAAAGTAGAGTAAATATGATTTTGGTGAAAATGTGTATGAATGAATTTTTAAAAGAAAAGTTTATATTTTAAAAAATATGCAAGTTTTATATATTTTTGAAGATAAACTTCTAATCAAAATTAGAAGATAGATATTTGTGATAAAAAATCAAATATATTAATTAATTTAAAAATGATAGTAAAAGAATTAAATATATAAAATTATTTGTAAAAAACCTTTTTTTAAATAGCAAAATAGACTTTTATTGAAAATAAGAAGATTGTTGTTTATGAAAAAATATGTAATATATAAAATTAATTTAAAAATGAAAATAAGGATGATTTTGATGAAGATGTGTATGAATGATTTTTGATAGAATTTTTTGTTTATAAAAGGTAAGAACATATTGTATTTTTTTTAAATAATCAAAAGAGATATTTGTTAAAAACATAATAAAACACATAAAAATAACATAGTTTAAAATAAGGATTAAAATATTTAAAAAATAATTGAAAACTTTATGAAAACTATAAAAATAATTTTTTTATGAAACCAAAACAAAAAAAGTTGTTGTAAAATTTAATAAATAATTTTTATTCAAAATGAGAGTAAATATGATTTTGGTGAAAATGTGTAAGAATGAATTTTTAAACTTCAAATTTATATTTTACAAAATATGCATGTTTCATATTTTTTTTTTAAATAAACTTATAATCAAAATAAGAAGATACAGATTTGTGAAAAAAATAAATATATAAAATTAATTAAAAAATGAGAGTAAAGATGATTTTGATGAAAATGTGTATGAATGATTTTAATAGAATTTTTTTTTATAAAATTTAAGAAAATATTGTACTTTTTTAAAATAACGAAAAGAGATATTTGTCTAAAACATAATAAAATTCATAAAAATAACATAGCTTAAAATAAGGATTAAAATATTTGAAAAATAATATTTGTGTTTTATTTGAAAACTTTATGAAAAATATAAAAATAACATTTTTATGAAAACCAAAACTAAAAAAGTTGTAAAATTTAATAAATAATTTTTATTCAAGAGTAAATATGATTTTGGTGAAAATTTGTATCAATGAATTTTTAAAAGAAAATTTTTATATTTTAAAAAATATGCAGATTTTATATTTTTTTTAAATAAACTTTTAGTCAAAATAAGAAGATAGAGATTTGTGAAAGGAGAATAATATATAAAATTAATTTGAAAATTAAAATAAGGATGATTTTTGTTCAAAAATGAGTATGAATGTTTTTTGATAGATTTTTTTGTTAATAAAAAGTATTAAAATATTGTACTTTTTAAAATAATCAAAAAAGATATTCGTTGAAAACATAATAAATTACACAAAAATAACATCGTTGAAAATAAGGATTAAAATATTTTAAAAAATAATAAATGAATTATAATTGAAAACTTTATGTAAAATATAAAAATACTTTATATGAAAACCAAAACATAAAGAGTTGTTGCAAGATTTAATAAATATTTTTTATTCAAAAGTAGAGTAAATATGATTTTGGTGAAAATGTGTATGAATGAATTTTTAAAAGAAAAGTTTATATTTTAAAAAATATGCAAGTTTTATATATTTTTGAAGATAAACTTCTAATCAAAATTAGAAGATAGATATTTGTGATAAAAAATCAAATATATTAATTAATTTAAAAATGATAGTAAAAGAATTAAATATATAAAATTATTTGTAAAAAACCTTTTTTTAAATAGCAAAATAGACTTTTATTGAAAATAAGAAGATTGTTGTTTATGAAAAAATATGTAATATATAAAATTAATTTAAAAATGAAAATAAGGATGATTTTGATGAAGATGTGTATGAATGATTTTTGATAGAATTTTTTGTTTATAAAAGGTAAGAACATATTGTATTTTTTTTAAATAATCAAAAGAGATATTTGTTAAAAACATAATAAAACATATAAAAATAACATAGTTTAAAATAAGGATTAAAATATTTAAAAAATAATTGAAAACTTTATGAAAACTATAAAAATAATTTTTTTATGAAACCAAAACAAAAAAAGTTGTTGTAAAATTTAATAAGTAATTTTTATTCAAAATGAGAGTAAATATGATTTTGGTGAAAATGTGTAAGAATGAATTTTTAAACTTCAAATTAATATTTTACAAAATATGCATGTTTCATATTTTTTTTTAAAATAAACTTATAATCAAAATAAGAAGATACAGATTTGTGAAAAAAATAAATATATAAAATTAATTAAAAAATGAGAGTAAAGATGATTTTGATGAAAATGTGTATGAATGATTTTAATAGAATTTTTTTTATAAAATTTAAGAAAATATTGTACTTTTTTAAAATAACGAAAAGAGATATTTGTCTAAAACATAATAAAATTCATAAAAATAACATAGCTTAAAATAAGGATTAAAATATTTGAAAAATAATATTTGTGTTTTATTTGAAAACTTTATGAAAAATATAAAAATAACATTTTTATGAAAACCAAAACTAAAAAAGTTGTAAAATTTTAATAAATAATTTTTATTCAAGAGTAAATATGATTTTGGTGAAAATTTGTATCAATTAATTTTTAAAAGAAAATTTTTATATTTTAAAAAATATGCAGATTTTATATTTTTTTTAAATAAACTTTTAGTCAAAATAAGAAGATAGAGATTTGTGAAAGGAGAATAATATATAAAATTAATTTGAAAATTAAAATAAGGATGATTTTTGTTCAAAAATGAGTATGAATGTTTTTTGATAGATTTTTTTGTTAATAAAAAGTATTAAAATATTGTAATTTTTAAAATAATCAAAAAATATATTCGTTGAAAACATAATAAATTACACAAAAATAACATCGTTGAAAATAAGGATTAAAATATTTTAAAAAATAATAAATGAATTATAATTGAAAACTTTATGTAAAATATAAAAATACTTTATATGAAAACCAAAACATAAAGAGTTGTTGCAAGATTTAATAAATATTTTTTATTCAAAAGTAGAGTAAATATGATTTTGGTGAAAATGTGTATGAATGAATTTTTAAAAGAAAAGTTTATATTTTAAAAAATATGCAAGTTTTATATATTTTTGAAGATAAACTTCTAATCAAAATTAGAAGATAGATATTTGTGATAAAAAATCAAATATATTAATTAATTTAAAAATGATAGTAAAAGAATTAAATATATAAAATTATTTGTAAAAAACCTTTTTTTAAATAGCAAAATAGACTTTTATTGAAAATAAGAAGATTGTTTGTTTATGAAAAAATATGTAATATATAAAATTAATTTAAAAATGAAAATAAGGATGATTTTGATGAAGATGTGTATGAATGATTTTTGATAGAATTTTTTGTTTATAAAAGGTAAGAACATATTGTATTTTTTTTAAATAATCAAAAGAGATATTTGTTAAAAACATAATAAAACACATAAAAATAACATAGTTTAAAATAAGGATTAAAATATTTAAAAAATAATTGAAAACTTTATGAAAACTATAAAAATAATTTTTTTATGAAACCAAAACAAAAAAAGTTGTTGTAAAATTTAATAAATAATTTTTATTCAAAATGAGAGTAAATATGATTTTGGTGAAAATGTGTAAGAATGAATTTTTAAACTTCAAATTAATATTTTACAAAATATGCATGTTTCATATTTTTTTTTAAAATAAACTTATAATCAAAATAAGAAGATACAGATTTGTGAAAAAAATAAATATATAAAATTAATTAAAAAATGAGAGTAAAGATGATTTTGATGAAAATGTGTATGAATGATTTTAATAGAATTTTTTTTTATAAAATTTAAGAAAATATTGTACTTTTTTAAAATAACGAAAAGAGATATTTGTCTAAAACATAATAAAATTCATAAAAATAACATAGCTTAAAATAAGGATTAAAATATTTGAAAAATAATATTTGTGTTTTATTTGAAAACTTTATGAAAAATATAAAAATAACATTTTTATGAAAACCAAAACTAAAAAAGTTGTAAAATTTAATAAATAATTTTTATTCAAGAGTAAATATGATTTTGGTGAAAATTTGTATCAATGAATTTTTAAAAGAAAATTTTTATATTTTAAAAAATATGCAGATTTTATATTTTTTTTAAATAAACTTTTAGTCAAAATAAGAAGATAGAGATTTGTGAAAGGAGAATAATATATAAAATTAATTTGAAAATTAAAATAAGGATGATTTTTGTTCAAAAATGAGTATGAATGTTTTTTGATAGATTTTTTTGTTAATAAAAAGTATTAAAATATTGTACTTTTTAAAATAATCAAAAAATATATTCGTTGAAAACATAATAAATTACACAAAAATAACATCGTTGAAAATAAGGATTAAAATATTTTAAAAAATAATAAATGAATTATAATTGAAAACTTTATGTAAAATATAAAAATACTTTATATGAAAACCAAAACATAAAGAGTTGTTGCAAGATTTAATAAATATTTTTTATTCAAAAGTAGAGTAAATATGATTTTGGTGAAAATGTGTATGAATGAATTTTTAAAAGAAAAGTTTATATTTTAAAAAATATGCAAGTTTTATATATTTTTGAAGATAAACTTCTAATCAAAATTAGAAGATAGATATTTGTGAAAAAAAATCAAATATATTAATTAATTTAAAAATGATAGTAAAAAAATAAATATATAAAATTATTTGTAAAAAACCTTTTTTTAAATAGCAAAATAGACTTTTATTGAAAATAAGAAGATTGTTGTTTATGAAAAAATATGTAATATATAAAATTAATTTAAAAATGAAAATAAGGATGATTTTGATGAAGATGTGTATGAATGATTTTTGATAGAATTTTTTGTTTATAAAAGGTAAGAACATATTGTATTTTTTTTAAATAATCAAAAGAGATATTTGTTAAAAACATAATAAAACACATAAAAATAACATAGTTTAAAATAAGGATTAAAATATTTAAAAAATAATTGAAAACTTTATGAAAACTATAAAAATAATTTTTTTATGAAACCAAAACAAAAAAAGTTGTTGTAAAATTTAATAAATAATTTTTATTCAAAATGAGAGTAAATATGATTTTGGTGAAAATGTGTAAGAATGAATTTTTAAACTTCAAATTAATATTTTACAAAATATGCATGTTTCATATTTTTTTTTAAAATAAACTTATAATCAAAATAAGAAGATACAGATTTGTGAAAAAAATAAATATATAAAATTAATTAAAAAATGAGAGTAAAGATGATTTTGATGAAAATGTGTATGAATGATTTTAATAGAATTTTTTTTTATAAAATTTAAGAAAATATTGTACTTTTTTAAAATAACGAAAAGAGATATTTGTCTAAAACATAATAAAATTCATAAAAATAACATAGCTTAAAATAAGGATTAAAATATTTGAAAAATAATATTTGTGTTTTATTTGAAAACTTTATGAAAAATATAAAAATAACATTTTTATGAAAACCAAAACTAAAAAAGTTGTAAAATTTAATAAATAATTTTTATTCAAGAGTAAATATGATTTTGGTGAAAATTTGTATCAATGAATTTTTAAAAGAAAATTTTTATATTTTAAAAAATATGCAGATTTTATATTTTTTTTAAATAAACTTTTAGTCAAAATAAGAAGATAGAGATTTGTGAAAGGAGAATAATATATAAAATTAATTTGAAATTAAAATAAGGATGATTTTTGTTCAAAAATGAGTATGAATGTTTTTTGATAGATTTTTTTTTTAATAAAAAGTATTAAAATATTGTACTTTTTAAAATAATCAAAAAATATATTCGTTGAAAACATAAAAATTACACAAAAATAACATCGTTGAAAATAAGGATTAAAATATTTTAAAAAATAATAAATGAATTATAATTGAAAACTTTATGTAAAATATAAAAATACTTTATATGAAAACCAAAACATAAAGAGTTGTTGCAAGATTTAATAAATATTTTTTATTCAAAAGTAGAGTAAATATGATTTTGGTGAAAATGTGTATGAATGAATTTTTAAAAGAAAAGTTTATATTTTAAAAAATATGCAAGTTTTATATATTTTTGAAGATAAACTTCTAATCAAAATTAGAAGATAGATATTTGTGAAAAAAAATCAAATATATTAATTAATTTAAAAATGATAGTAAAAAAATTAAATATATAAAATTATTTGTAAAAAACCTTTTTTTAAATAGCAAAATAGACTTTTATTGAAAATAAGAAGATTGTTGTTTATGAAAAAATATGTAATATATAAAATTAATTTAAAAATGAAAATAAGGATGATTTTGATGAAGATGTGTATGAATGATTTTTGATAGAATTTTTTGTTTATAAAAGGTAAGAACATATTGTATTTTTTTTAAATAATCAAAAGAGATATTTGTTAAAAACATAATAAAACACATAAAAATAACATAGTTTAAAATAAGGATTAAAATATTTAAAAAATAATTGAAAACTTTATGAAAACTATAAAAATAATTTTTTTATGAAACCAAAACAAAAAAAGTTGTTGTAAAATTTAATAAATAATTTTTATTCAAAATGAGAGTAAATATGATTTTGGTGAAAATGTGTAAGAATGAATTTTTAAACTTCAAATTTATATTTTACAAAATATGCATGTTTCATATTTTTTTTTTAAAATAAACTTATAATCAAAATAAGAAGATACAGATTTGTGAAAAAAAATAAATATATAAAATTAATTAAAAAATGAGAGTAAAGATGATTTTGATGAAAATGTGTATGAATGATTTTAATAGAATTTTTTTTTTTATAAAATTTAAGAAAATATTGTACTTTTTTAAAATAACCAAAAGAGATATTTGTCTAAAACATAATAAAATTCATAAAAATAACATAGCTTAAAATAAGGATTAAAATATTTGAAAAATAATATTTGTGTTTTATTTGAAAACTTTATGAAAAATATAAAAACAACATTTTTATGAAAACCAAAACTAAAAAAGTTGTAAAATTTAATAAATAATTTTTATTCAAGAGTAAATATGATTTTGGTGAAAATTTGTATCTATGAATTTTTAAAAGAAAATTTTTATATTTTAAAAAATATGCAGATTTTATATTTTTTTTAAATAAACTTTTAGTCAAAATAAGAAGATAGAGATTTGTGAAAGGAGAATAATATATAAAATTAATTTGAAAATTAAAATAAGGATGATTTTTGTTGAGTATGAATGTTTTTTGATAGATTTTTTTGTTAATAAAAAGTATTAAAATATTGTAATTTTTAAAATAATCAAAAAAGATATTCGTTGAAAACATAATAAATTACACAAAAATAACATCGTTGAAAATAAGGATTAAAATATGGGGAAATCATCCGTAATGTTAACATTACGCAACTTAGGTGATGTTACACTCACAATCTACTTTAATGAAGGGTAGTTTAGTCATTTCAGTATTTATTCATTTAAATGGTTTGTGAGTGTAACATCACCTAAGTTATGTGATGTTAACATTACGGATCATTTTCCCTTAAAATATTTTAAAAAATAATAAATGAATTATAATTGAAAACTTTATGTAAAATATAAAAATACTTTATATGAAAACCAAAACATAAAGAGTTGTTGCAAGATTTAATAAATATTTTTTATTCAAAAGTAGAGTAAATATGATTTTGGTGAAAATGTGTATGAATGAATTTTTAAAAGAAAAGTTTATATTTTAAAAAATATGCAAGTTTTATATATTTTTGAAGATAAACTTCTAATCAAAATTAGAAGATAGATATTTGTGAAAAAAAATCAAATATATTAATTAATTTAAAAATGATAGTAAAAAAATTAAATATATAAAATTATTTGTAAAAAACCTTTTTTTAAATAGCAAAATAGACTTTTATTGAAAATAAGAAGATTGTTGTTTATGAAAAAATATGTAATATATAAAATTAATTTAAAAATGAAAATAAGGATGATTTTGATGAAGATGTGTATGAATGATTTTTGATAGAATTTTTTGTTTATAAAAGGTAAGAACATATTGTATTTTTTTTAAATAATCAAAAGAGATATTTGTTAAAAACATAATAAAACACATAAAAATAACATAGTTTAAAGTAAGGATTAAAATATTTAAAAAATAATTGAAAACTTTATGAAAACTATAAAAATAATTTTTTTATGAAACCAAAACAAAAAAAGTTGTTGTAAAATTTAATAAATAATTTTTATTCAAAATGAGAGTAAATATGATTTTGGTGAAAATGTGTAAGAATGAATTTTTAAACTTCAAATTTATATTTTACAAAATATGCATGTTTTATATTTTTTTTTTAAAATAAACTTATAATCAAAATAAGAAGATACAGATTTGTGAAAAAAAATAAATATATAAAATTAATTAAAAAATGAGAGTAAAGATGATTTTGATGAAAATGTGTATGAATGATTTTAATAGAATTTTTTTTTTTTATAAAATTTAAGAAAATATTGTACTTTTTTAAAATAACCAAAAGAGATATTTGTCTAAAACATAATAAAATTCATAAAAATAACATAGCTTAAAATAAGGATTAAAATATTTGAAAAATAATATTTGTGTTTTATTTGAAAACTTTATGAAAAATATAAAAACAACATTTTTATGAAAACCAAAACTAAAAAAGTTGTAAAATTTAATAAATAATTTTTATTCAAGAGTAAATATGATTTTGGTGAAAATTTGTATCTATGAATTTTTAAAAGAAAATTTTTATATTTTAAAAAATATGCAGATTTTATATTTTTTTTAAATAAACTTTTAGTCAAAATAAGAAGATAGAGATTTGTGAAAGGAGAATAATATATAAAATTAATTTGAAAATTAAAATAAGGATGATTTTTGTTGAGTATGAATGTTTTTTGATAGATTTTTTTGTTAATAAAAAGTATTAAAATATTGTAATTTTTAAAATAATCAAAAAAGATATTCGTTGAAAACATAATAAATTACACAAAAATAACATCGTTGAAAATAAGGATTAAAATATGGGGAAATCATCCGTAATGTTAACATTACGCAACTTAGGTGATGTTACACTCACAATCTACTTTAATGAAGGGTAGTTTAGTCATTTCAGTATTTATTCATTTAAATGGTTTGTGAGTGTAACATCACCTAAGTTATGTGATGTTAACATTACGGATCATTTTCCCTTAAAATATTTTAAAAAATAATAAATGAATTATAATTGAAAACTTTATGTAAAATATAAAAATACTTTATATGAAAACCAAAACATAAAGAGTTGTTGCAAGATTTAATAAATATTTTTTATTCAAAAGTAGAGTAAATATGATTTTGGTGAAAATGTGTATGAATGAATTTTTAAAAGAAAAGTTTATATTTTAAAAAATATGCAAGTTTTATATATTTTTGAAGATAAACTTCTAATCAAAATTAGAAGATAGATATTTGTGAAAAAAAATCAAATATATTAATTAATTTAAAAATGATAGTAAAAAAATTAAATATATAAAATTACTTGTAAAAAACCTTTTTTTAAATAGCAAAATAGACTTTTATTGAAAATAAGAAGATTGTTGTTTATGAAAAAATATGTAATATATAAAATTAATTTAAAAATGAAAATAAGGATGATTTTGATGAAGATGTGTATGAATGATTTTTGATAGAATTTTTTGTTTATAAAAGGTAAGAACATATTGTATTTTTTTTAAATAATCAAAAGAGATATTTGTTAAAAACATAATAAAACACATAAAAATAACATAGTTTAAAATAAGGATTAAAATATTTAAAAAATAATTGAAAACTTTATGAAAACTATAAAAATAATTTTTTTATGAAACCAAAACAAAAAAAGTTGTTGTAAAATTTAATAAATAATTTTTATTCAAAATGAGAGTAAATATGATTTTGGTGAAAATGTGTAAGAATGAATTTTTAAACTTCAAATTTATATTTTACAAAATATGCATGTTTCATATTTTTTTTTAAAATAAACTTATAATCAAAATAAGAAGATAAAGATTTGTGAAAAAAAATAAATATATAAAATTAATTAAAAAATGAGAGTAAAGATGATTTTGATGAAAATGTGTATGAATGATTTTAATAGAATTTTTTTTTTTATAAAATTTAAGAAAATATTGTACTTTTTTAAAATAACCAAAAGAGATATTTGTCTAAAACATAATAAAATTCATAAAAATAACATAGCTTAAAATAAGGATTAAAATATTTGAAAAATAATATTTGTGTTTTATTTGAAAACTTTATGAAAAATATAAAAATAACATTTTTATGAAAACCAAAACTAAAAAAGTTGTAAAATTTAATAAATAATTTTTATTCAAGAGTAAATATGATTTTGGTGAAAATTTGTATCAATGAATTTTTAAAAGAAAATTTTTATATTTTAAAAAATATGCAGATTTTATATTTTTTTTAAATAAACTTTTAGTCAAAATAAGAAGATAAAGATTTGTGAAAGGAGAATAATATATAAAATTAATTTGAAAATTAAAATAAGGATGATTTTTGTTCAAAAATGAGTATGAATGTTTTTTGATAGATTTTTTTGTTAATAAAAAGTATTAAAATATTGTAATTTTTAAAATAATCAAAAAAGATATTCGTTGAAAACATAATAAATTACACAAAAATAACATCATTGAAAATAAGGATTAAAATATTTTAAAAAATAATAAATGAATTATAATTGAAAACTTTATGTAAAATATAAAAATACTTTATATGAAAACCAAAACATAAAGAGTTGTTGCAAGATTTAATAAATATTTTTTATTCAAAAGTAGAGTAAATATGATTTTGGTGAAAATGTGTATGAATGAATTTTTAAAAGAAAAGTTTATATTTTAAAAAATATGCAAGTTTTATATATTTTTGAAGATAAACTTCTAATCAAAATTAGAAGATAGATATTTGTGATAAAAAATCAAATATATTAATTAATTTAAAAATGATAGTAAAAGAATTAAATATATAAAATTATTTGTAAAAAACCTTTTTTTAAATAGCAAAATAGACTTTTATTGAAAATAAGAAGATTGTTGTTTATGAAAAAATATGTAATATATAAAATTAATTTAAAAATGAAAATAAGGATGATTTTGATGAAGATGTGTATGAATGATTTTTGATAGAATTTTTTGTTTATAAAAGGTAAGAACATATTGTATTTTTTTTAAATAATCAAAAGAGATATTTGTTAAAAACATAATAAAACATATAAAAATAACATAGTTTAAAATAAGGATTAAAATATTTAAAAAATAATTGAAAACTTTATGAAAACTATAAAAATAATTTTTTTATGAAACCAAAACAAAAAAAGTTGTTGTAAAATTTAATAAGTAATTTTTATTCAAAATGAGAGTAAATATGATTTTGGTGAAAATGTGTAAGAATGAATTTTTAAACTTCAAATTAATATTTTACAAAATATGCATGTTTCATATTTTTTTTTTAAAATAAACTTATAATCAAAATAAGAAGATACAGATTTGTGAAAAAAATAAATATATAAAATTAATTAAAAAATGAGAGTAAAGATGATTTTGATGAAAATGTGTATGAATGATTTTAATAGAATTTTTTTTATAAAATTTAAGAAAATATTGTACTTTTTTAAAATAACGAAAAGAGATATTTGTCTAAAACATAATAAAATTCATAAAAATAACATAGCTTAAAATAAGGATTAAAATATTTGAAAAATAATATTTGTGTTTTATTTGAAAACTTTATGAAAAATATAAAAATAACATTTTTATGAAAACCAAAACTAAAAAAGTTGTAAAATTTTAATAAATAATTTTTATTCAAGAGTAAATATGATTTTGGTGAAAATTTGTATCAATTAATTTTTAAAAGAAAATTTTTATATTTTAAAAAATATGCAGATTTTATATTTTTTTTAAATAAACTTTTAGTCAAAATAAGAAGATAGAGATTTGTGAAAGGAGAATAATATATAAAATTAATTTGAAAATTAAAATAAGGATGATTTTTGTTCAAAAATGAGTATGAATGTTTTTTGATAGATTTTTTTGTTAATAAAAAGTATTAAAATATTGTACTTTTTAAAATAATCAAAAAATATATTCGTTGAAAACATAATAAATTACACAAAAATAACATCGTTGAAAATAAGGATTAAAATATTTTAAAAAATAATAAATGAATTATAATTGAAAACTTTATGTAAAATATAAAAATACTTTATATGAAAACCAAAACATAAAGAGTTGTTGCAAGATTTAATAAATATTTTTTATTCAAAAGTAGAGTAAATATGATTTTGGTGAAAATGTGTATGAATGAATTTTTAAAAGAAAAGTTTATATTTTAAAAAATATGCAAGTTTTATATATTTTTGAAGATAAACTTCTAATCAAAATTAGAAGATAGATATTTGTGAAAAAAAATCAAATATATTAATTAATTTAAAAATGATAGTAAAAAAATTAAATATATAAAATTATTTGTAAAAAACCTTTTTTTAAATAGCAAAATAGACTTTTATTGAAAATAAGAAGATTGTTGTTTATGAAAAAATATGTAATATATAAAATTAATTTAAAAATGAAAATAAGGATGATTTTGATGAAGATGTGTATGAATGATTTTTGATAGAATTTTTTGTTTATAAAAGGTAAGAACATATTGTATTTTTTTTAAATAATCAAAAGAGATATTTGTTAAAAACATAATAAAACACATAAAAATAACATAGTTTAAAATAAGGATTAAAATATTTAAAAAATAATTGAAAACTTTATGAAAACTATAAAAATAATTTTTTTATGAAACCAAAACAAAAAAAGTTGTTGTAAAATTTAATAAATAATTTTATTCAAAATGAGAGTAAATATGATTTTGGTGAAAATGTGTAAGAATGAATTTTTAAACTTCAAATTTATATTTTACAAAATATGCATGTTTCATATTTTTTTTTAAAATAAACTTATAATCAAAATAAGAAGATACAGATTTGTGAAAAAAAATAAATATATAAAATTAATTAAAAAATGAGAGTAAAGATGATTTTGATGAAAATGTGTATGAATGATTTTAATAGAATTTTTTTTTTATAAAATTTAAGAAAATATTGTACTTTTTTAAAATAACCAAAAGAGATATTTGTCTAAAACATAATAAAATTCATAAAAATAACATAGCTTAAAATAAGGATTAAAATATTTGAAAAATAATATTTGTGTTTTATTTGAAAACTTTATGAAAAATATAAAAATAACATTTTTATGAAAACCAAAACTAAAAAAGTTGTAAAATTTAATAAATAATTTTTATTCAAGAGTAAATATGATTTTGGTGAAAATTTGTATCAATGAATTTTTAAAAGAAAATTTTTATATTTTAAAAAATATGCAGATTTTATATTTTTTTTAAATAAACTTTTAGTCAAAATAAGAAGATAGAGATTTGTGAAAGGAGAATAATATATAAAATTAATTTGAAAATTAAAATAAGGATGATTTTTGTTCAAAAATGAGTATGAATGTTTTTTGATAGATTTTTTTGTTAATAAAAAGTATTAAAATATTGTACTTTTTAAAATAATCAAAAAATATATTCGTTGAAAACATAATAAATTACACAAAAATAACATCGTTGAAAATAAGGATTAAAATATTTTAAAAAATAATAAATGAATTATAATTGAAAACTTTATGTAAAATATAAAAATACTTTATATGAAAACCAAAACATAAAGAGTTGTTGCAAGATTTAATAAATATTTTTTATTCAAAAGTAGAGTAAATATGATTTTGGTGAAAATGTGTATGAATGAATTTTTAAAAGAAAAGTTTATATTTTAAAAAATATGCAAGTTTTATATATTTTTGAAGATAAACTTCTAATCAAAATTAGAAGATAGATATTTGTGAAAAAAAATCAAATATATTAATTAATTTCAAAATGATAGTAAAAAAATTAAATATAGAAAATTAATTGTAAAAAACCTTTTTTTAAATAGCAAAATAGACTTTTATTGAAAATAAGAAGATTGTTGTTTATGAAAAAAAAAATGTAATATATAAAATTAATTTAAAAATGAAAATAAGGATGATTTTGATGAAGATGTGTATGAATGATTTTTGATAGAATTTTTTGTTTATAAAAGGTAAGAACATATTGTATTTTTTTTAAATAATCAAAAGAGATATTTGTTAAAAACATAATAAAACACATAAAAATAACATAGTTTAAAATAAGGATTAAAATATTTAAAAAATAATTGAAAACTTTATGAAAACTATAAAAATAATTTTTTTATGAAACCAAAACAAAAAAAGTTGTTGTAAAATTTAATAAATAATTTTTATTCAAAATGAGAGTAAATATGATTTTGGTGAAAATGTGTAAGAATGAATTTTTAAACTTCAAATTTATATTTTACAAAATATGCATGTTTCATATTTTTTTTTAAAATAAACTTATAATCAAAATAAGAAGATACAGATTTGTGAAAAAAAATAAATATATAAAATTAATTAAAAAATGAGAGTAAAGATGATTTTGATGAAAATGTGTATGAATGATTTTAATAGAATTTTTTTTTATAAAAATTAAGAAAATATTGTACTTTTTTAAAATAACCAAAAGAGATATTTGTCTAAAACATAATAAAATTCATAAAAATAACATAGCTTAAAATAAGGATTAAAATATTTGAAAAATAATATTTGTGTTTTATTTGAAAACTTTATGAAAAATATAAAAACAACATTTTTATGAAAACCAAAACTAAAAAAGTTGTAAAATTTAATAAATAATTTTTATTCAAGAGTAAATATGATTTTGGTGAAAATTTGTATGAATGAATTTTTAAAAGAAAATTTTTATATTTTAAAAAATATGCAGATTTTATATTTTTTTTAAATAAACTTTTAGTCAAAATAAGAAGATAGAGATTTGTGAAAGGAGAATAATATATAAAATTAATTTGAAAATTAAAATAAGGATGATTACTGTTCAAAAATGAGTATGAATGTTTTTTGATAGATTTTTTTGTTAATAAAAATTATTAAAATATTGTACTTTTTAAAATAATCAAAAAAGATATTCGTTGAAAACATAATAAATTACACAAAAATAACATCGTTGAAAATAAGGATTAAAATATTTTAAAAAATAATAAATGAATTATAATTGAAAACTTTATGTAAAATATAAAAATACTTTATATGAAAACTAAAACATAAAGAGTTGTTGCAAGATTTAATAAATATTTTTTATTCAAAAGTAGAGTAAATATGATTTTGGTGAAAATGTGTATGAATAAATTTTTAAAAGAAAAGTTTATATTTTAAAAAATATGCAAGTTTTATATATTTTTGAAGATAAACTTTTAATCAAAATTAGAAGATAGATATTTGTGAAAAAAAATCAAATATATTAATTAATTTAAAAATGATAGTAAAAAAATTAAATATAGAAAATTAATTGTAAAAAACCTTTTTTTAAATAGCAAAATAGACTTTTATTGAAAATAAGAAGATTGTTGTTTATGAAAAAATATATAATATATAAAATTAATTTAAAAATGAAAATAAGGATGATTTTGATGAAGATGTGTATGAATGATTTTTGATAGAATTTTTTGTTTATAAAAGGTAAGAACATATTGTATTTTTTTTAAATAATCAAAAGAGATATTTGTTAAAAACATAATAAAACACATAAAAATAACATAGTTTAAAATAAGGATTAAAATATTTAAAAAATAATTGAAAACTTTATGAAAACTATAAAAATAATTTTTTTATGAAACCAAAACAAAAAAAGTTGTTGTAAAATTTAATAAATAATTTTTATTCAAACTGAGAGTAAATATAATTTTGGTGAAAATGTGTAAGAATGAATTTTTAAACTTCAAATTTATATTTTACAAAATATGCATGTTTCATATTTTTTTTAAAAATAAACTTATAATCAAAATAAGAAGATACAGATTTGTGAAAAAAAATAAATATATAAAATTAATTAAAAAATGAGAGTAAAGATGATTTTGATGAAAATGTGTATAAATGATTTTAATAGAATTTTTTTTTATAAAATTTAAGAAAATATTGTACTTTTTTAAAATAACCAAAATAGATATTTGTTTAAAACATAATAAAATTCATAAAAATAACATAGCTAAAAATAAGGATTAAAATATTTGAAAAATAATATTTGTGTTTTATTTGAAAACTTTATGAAAAATATAAAAACAACATTTTTATGAAAACCAAAACTAAAAAAGTTGTAAAATTTAATAAATAATTTTTATTCAAGAGTAAATATGATTTTGGTGAAAATTTGTATGAATGAATTTCTAAAAGAAAATTTTATATTTTAAAAAATATGCAGATTTTATATTTTTTTTAAATAAACTTTTAGTCAAAATAAGAAGATAGAGATTTGTGAAAGGAGAATAATATATAAAATTAATTTGAAAATTAAAATAAGGATGATTACTGTTCAAAAATGAGTATGAATGTTTTTTGATAGATTTTTTTGTTAATAAAAAGTATTAAAATATTGTACTTTTTAAAATAATCAAAAAAGATATTCGTTGAAAACATAATAAATTACACAAAAATAACATCGTTGAAAATAAGGATTAAAATATTTTAAAAAATAATAAATGAATTATAATTGAAAACTTTATGTAAAATATAAAAATACTTTATATGAAAACTAAAACATAAAGAGTTGTTGCAAGATTTAATAAATATTTTTTATTCAAAAGTAGAGTAAATATGATTTTGGTGAAAATGTGTATGAATAAATTTTTAAAAGAAAAGTTTATATTTTAAAAAATATGCAAGTTTTATATATTTTTGAAGATAAACTTTTAATCAAAATTAGAAGATAGATATTTGTGAAAAAAAATCAAATATATTAATTAATTTAAAAATGATAGTAAAAAAATTAAATATAGAAAATTAATTGTAAAAAACCTTTTTTTAAATAGCAAAATAGACTTTTATTGAAAATAAGAAGATTGTTGTTTATGAAAAAATATATAATATATAAAATTAAATTAAAAATGAAAATAAGGATGATTTTGATGAAGATGTGTATGAATGATTTTTGATAGAATTTTTTGTTTATAAAAGGTAAGAACATATTGTATTTTTTTTAAATAATCAAAAGAGATATTTGTTAAAAACATAATAAAACACATAAAAATAACATAGTTTAAAATAAGGATTAAAATATTTAAAAAATAATTGAAAACTTTATGAAAACTATAAAAATAATTTTTTTATGAAACCAAAACAAAAAAAGTTGTTGTAAAATTTAATAAATAATTTTTATTCAAACTGAGAGTAAATATAATTTTGGTGAAAATGTGTAAGAATGAATTTTTAAACTTCAAATTTATATTTTACAAAATATGCATGTTTCATATTTTTTTTAAAAATAAACTTATAATCAAAATAAGAAGATACAGATTTGTGAAAAAAAATAAATATATAAAATTAATTAAAAAATGAGAGTAAAGATGATTTTGATGAAAATGTGTATAAATTATTTTAATAGAATTTTTTTTTATAAAATTTAAGAAAATATTGTACTTTTTTAAAATAACCAAAATAGATATTTGTTTAAAACATAATAAAATTCTTAAAAATAACATAGCTAAAAATAAGGATTAAAATATTTGAAAAATAATATTTGTGTTTTATTTGAAAACTTTATGAAAAATATAAAAACAACATTTTTATGAAAACCAAAACTAAAAAAGTTGTAAAATTTAATAAATAATTTTTATTCAAGAGTAAATATGATTTTGGTGAAAATTTGTATGAATGAATTTTTAAAAGAAAATTTTTATATTTTAAAAAATATGCAGATTTTATATTTTTTTTAAATAAACTTTTAGTCAAAATAAGAAGATAGAGATTTGTGAAAGGAGAATAATATATAAAATTAATTTGAAAATTAAAATAAGGATGATTTTTGTTCAAAAATGAGTATGAATGTTTTTTGATAGATTTTTTTGTTAATAAAAAGTATTAAAATATTGTACTTTTTAAAATAATCAAAAAAGATATTCGTTGAAAACATAATAAATTACACAAAAATAACATCGTTGAAAATAAGGATTAAAATATTTTAAAAAATAATAAATGAATTATAATTGAAAACTTTATGTAAAATATAAAAATACTTTATATGAAAACCAAAACATAAAGAGTTGTTGCAAGATTTAATAAATATTTTTTATTCAAAAGTAGAGTAAATATGATTTTGGTGAAAATGTGTATGAATAAATTTTTAAAAGAAAAGTTTATATTTTAAAAAATATGCAAGTTTTATATATTTTTGAAGATAAACTTTTAATCAAAATTAGAAGATAGATATTTGTGAAAAAAAATCAAATATATTAATTAATTTAAAAATGATAGTAAAAAAATTAAATATATAAAATTAATTGTAAAAAACCTTTTTTTAAATAGCAAAATAGACTTTTATTGAAAATAAGAAGATTGTTGTTTATGAAAAAATATATAATATATAAAATTAATTTAAAAATGAAAATAAGGATGATTTTGATGAAGATGTGTATGAATGATTTTTGATAGAATTTTTTGTTTATAAAAGGTAAGAACATATTGTATTTTTTTTAAATAATCAAAAGAGATATTTGTTAAAAACATAATAAAACACATAAAAATAACATAGTTTAAAATAAGGATTAAAATATTTAAAAAATAATTGAAAACTTTATGAAAACTATAAAAATAATTTTTTTATGAAACCAAAACAAAAAAAGTTGTTGTAAAATTTAATAAATAATTTTTATTCAAAATGAAAGTAAATATGATTTTGGTGAAAATGTGTAAGAATGAATGTTTAAACTTCATATTTATATTTTACAAAATATGCATGTTTCATATTTTTTTTAAAATAAACTTATAATCAAAATAAGAAGATACAGATTTGTGAAAAAAAAATAAATATATAAAATTAATTAAAAAATGAGAGTAAAGATGATTTTGATAAAAATGTGTATGAATGATTTTAATAGAATTTTTTTTTTATAAAATTTAAGAAAATATTGTACTTTTTTAAAATAACCAAAAGAGATATTTGTCTAAAACATAATAAAATTCATAAAAATAACATAGCTTAAAATAAGGATTAAAATATTTGAAAAATAATATTTGTGTTTTGTTTGAAAACTTTATGAAAAATATAAAAACAACATTTTTATGAAAACCAAAACTAAAAAAGTTGTAAAATTTAATAAATAATTTTTATTCAAGAGTAAATATGATTTTGGTGAAAATTTGTATGAATGAATTTTTAAAAGAAAATTTTATATTTTAAAAAATATGCAGATTTTATATTTTTTTTAAATAAACTTTTAGTCAAAATAAGAAGATAGAGATTTGTGAAAGGAGAATAATATATAAAATTAATTTGAAAATTAAAATAAGGATGATTTTTGTTCAAAAATGAGTATGAATGTTTTTTGATAGATTTTTTTGTTAATAAAAAGTATTAAAATATTGTACTTTTTAAAATAATCAAAAAAGATATTCGTTGAAAACATAATAAATTACACAAAAATAACATCGTTGAAAATAAGGATTAAAATATTTTAAAAAATAATAAATGAATTATAATTGAAAACTTTATGTAAAATATAAAAATACTTTATATGAAAACCAAAACATAAAAAGTTGTTGCAAGATTTAATAAATATTTTTTATTCAAAAGTAGAGTAAATATGATTTTGGTGAAAATGTGTATGAATGAATTTTTAAAAGAAAAGTTTATATTTTAAAAAATATGCAAGTTTTATATATTTTTGAAGATAAACTTTTAATCAAAATTAGAAGATAGATATTTGTGAAAAAAAATCAAATATATTAATTAATTTAAAAATGATAGTAAAAAAATTAAATATATAAAATTAATTGTAAAAAACCTTTTTTTAAATAGCAAAATAGACTTTTATTGAAAATAAGAAGATTGTTGTTTATGAAAAAATATATAATATATAAAATTAATTTAAAAATGAAAATAAGGATGATTTTGATGAAGATGTGTATGAATGATTTTTGATAGAATTTTTTGTTTATAAAAGGTAAGAACATATTGTATTTTTTTTAAATAATCAAAAGAGATATTTGTTAAAAACATAATAAAACACATAAAAATAACATAGTTTAAAATAAGGATTAAAATATTTAAAAAATAATTGAAAACTTTATGAAAACTATAAAAATAATTTTTTTATGAAACCAAAACAAAAAAAGTTGTTGTAAAATTTAATAAATAATTTTTATTCAAAATGAAAGTAAATATGATTTTGGTGAAAATGTGTAAGAATGAATTTTTAAACTTCAAATTTATATTTTACAAAATATGCATGTTTCATATTTTTTTTTTAAATAAGCTTATAATCAAAATAAGAAGATACAGATTTGTGAAAAAAAAATAAATATATAAAATTAATTAAAAAATGAGAGTAAAGATGATTTTGATAAAAATGTGTATGAATGATTTTAATAGAATTTTTTTTTTATAAAATTTAAGAAAATATTGTACTTTTTTAAAATAACCAAAAGAGATATTTGTCTAAAACATAATAAAATTCATAAAAATAACATAGCTTAAAATAAGGATTAAAATATTTGAAAAATAATATTTGTGTTTTGTTTGAAAACTTTATGAAAAATATAAAAACAACATTTTTATGAAAACCAAAACTAAAAAAGTTGTAAAATTTAATAAATAATTTTTATTCAAGAGTAAATATGATTTTGGTGAAAATTTGTATGAATGAATTTTTAAAAGAAAATTTTATATTTTAAAAAATATGCAGATTTTATATTTTTTTTAAATAAACTTTTAGTCAAAATAAGAAGATAGAGATTTGTGAAAGGAGAATAATATATAAAATTAATTTGAAAATTAAAATAAGGATGATTTTTGTTCAAAAATGAGTATGAATGTTTTTTGATAGATTTTTTTGTTAATAAAAAGTATTAAAATATTGTACTTTTTAAAATAATCAAAAAAGATATTCGTTGAAAACATAATAAATTACACAAAAATAACATCGTTGAAAATAAGGATTAAAATATTTTAAAAAATAATAAATGAATTATAATTGAAAACTTTATGTAAAATATAAAAATACTTTATATGAAAACCAAAACATAAAGAGTTGTTGCAAGATTTAATAAATATTTTTTATTCAAAAGTAGAGTAAATATGATTTTGGTGAAAATGTGTATGAATGAATTTTTAAAAGAAAAGTTTATATTTTAAAAAATATGCAAGTTTTATATATTTTTGAAGATAAACTTTTAATCAAAATTTGAAGATAGATATTTGTGAAAAAAAATCAAATATATTAATTAATTTAAAAATGATAGTAAAAAAATTAAATATATAAAATTATTTGTAAAAAACCTTTTTTTAAATAGCAAAATAGACTTTTATTGAAAATAAGAAGATTGTTGTTTATGAAAAAATATATAATATATAAAATTAATTTAAAAATGAAAATAAGGATGATTTTGATGAAGATGTGTATGAATGATTTTTGATAGAATTTTTTGTTTATAAAAGGTAAGAACATATTGTATTTTTTTTAAATAATCAAAAGAGATATTTGTTAAAAACATAATAAAACACATAAAAATAACATAGTTTAAAATAAGGATTAAAATATTTAAAAAATAATTGAAAACTTTATGAAAACTATAAAAATAATTTTTTTATGAAACCAAAACAAAAAAAGTTGTTGTAAAATTTAATAAATAATTTTTATTCAAAATGAGAGTAAATATGATTTTGGTGAAAATGTGTAAGAATGAATTTTTAAACTTCAAATTTATATTTTACAAAATATGCATGTTTCATAATTTTTTTAAAAATAAACTTATAATCAAAATAAGAAGATACAGATTTGTGAAAAAAAATAAATATATAAAATTAATTAAAAAATGAGAGTAAAGATGATTTTGATGAAAATGTGTATGAATGATTTTGATAGAATTTTTTGTTTATAAAATTTAAGAAAATATTGTACTTTTTTAAAATAACCAAAAGAGATATTTGTCTAAAACATAATAAAATTCATAAAATAACCTAGCTTAAAATAAGGATTAAAATATTTGAAAAATAATATTTGCGTTTTATTTGAAAACTTTATGAAAAATATAAAAACAACATTTTTATGAAAACCAAAACTAAAAAAGTTGTTGTAAAATTTAATAAATAATTTTTATTCAAGAGTAAATATGATTTTGGTGAAAATTTGTATGAATGAATTTTTAAAAGAAAATTTTATATTTTAAAAAATATGCAGATTTTATATTTTTTTTAGATAAACTTTTAGTCAAAATAAGAAGATAGAGATTTGTGAAAGGAGAATAATATATAAAATCAATTTGAAAATTAAAATAAGGATGATTTTTGTTCAAAAATGTGTATGAATGTTTTTTGATATATTTTTTTGTTAATAAAAAGTATTAAAATATTGTACTTTTTAAAATAATCAAAAGAGATTTTCGTTGAAAACATAATAAATTACACAAAAATAACATCGTTGAAAATAAGGATTAAAATATTTTAAAAAATAATAAATGAATTATAATTGAAAACTTTATGTAAAATATAAAAATACTTTATATGAAAACTAAAACATAAAGAGTTGTTGCAAGATTTAATAAATATTTTTTATTCAAAAGTAGAGTAAATATGATTTTGGTGAAAATGTGTATGAATAAATTTTTAAAAGAAAAGTTTATATTTTAAAAAATATGCAAGTTTTATATATTTTTGAAGATAAACTTTTAATCAAAATTAGAAGATAGATATTTGTGAAAAAAAATTAAATATATTAATTAATTTAAAAATGATAGTAAAAAAATTAAATATAGAAAATTAATTGTAAAAAACCTTTTTTTAAATAGCAAAATAGACTTTTATTGAAAATAAGAAGATTGTTGTTTATGAAAAAATATATAATATATAAAATTAATTTAAAAATGAAAATAAGGATGATTTTGATGAAGATGTGTATGAATGATTTTTGATAGAATTTTTTGTTTATAAAAGGTAAGAACATATTGTATTTTTTTTAAATAATCAAAAGAGATATTTGTTAAAAACATAATAAAACACATAAAAATAACATAGTTTAAAATAAGGATTAAAATATTTAAAAAATAATTGAAAACTTTATGAAAACTATAAAAATAATTTTTTTATGAAACCAAAACAAAAAAAGTTGTTGTAAAATTTAATAAATAATTTTTATTCAAAATGAGAGTAAATATGATTTTGGTGAAAATGTGTAAGAATGAATTTTTAAACTTCAAATTTATATTTTATAAAATATGCATGTTTCATATTTTTTTTAAAATAAACTTATAATCAAAATAAGAAGATACAGATTTGTGAAAAAAAATAAATATATAAAATTAATTAAAAAATGAGAGTAAAGATGATTTTGATGAAAATGTGTATGAATGATTTTAATAGAATTTGTTTTTTATAAAATTTAATAAAATATTGTACTTTTTTAAAATAACCAAAAGAGATATTTGTCTAAAACATAATAAAATTCATAAAAATAACATAGCTTAAAATAAGGATTAAAATATTTGAAAAATAATATTTGTGTTTTATTTGAAAACTTTATGAAAAATATAAAAACAACATTTTTATGAAAACCAAAACTAAAAAAGTTGTAAAATTTAATAAATAATTTTTATTCAAGAGTAAATATGATTTTGGTGAAAATTTGTATGAATGAATTTCTAAAAGAAAATTTTATATTTTAAAAAATATGCAGATTTTATATTTTTTTTAAATAAACTTTTAGTCAAAATAAGAAGATAGAGATTTGTGAAAGGAGAATAATATATAAAATTAATTTGAAAATTAAAATAAGGATGATTTTTGTTCAAAAATGAGTATGAATGTTTTTTGATAGATTTTTTTGTTAATAAAAAGTATTAAAATATTGTACTTTTTAAAATAATCAAAAAAGATATTCGTTGAAAACATAATAAATTACACAAAAATAACATCGTTGAAAATAAGGATTAAAATATTTTAAAAAATAATAAATGAATTATAATTGAAAACTTTATGTAAAATATAAAAATACTTTATATGAAAACCAAAACATAAAGAGTTGTTGCAAGATTTAATAAATATTTTTTATTCAAAAGTAGAGTAAATATGATTTTGGTTAAAATGTGTATGAATGAATTTTTAAAAGAAAAGTTTATATTTTAAAAAATATGCAAGTTTTATATATTTTTGAAGATAAACTTTTAATCAAAATTTGAAGATAGATATTTGTGAAAAAAAATCAAATATATTAATTAATTTAAAAATGATAGTAAAAAAATTAAATATATAAAATTATTTGTAAAAAACCTTTTTTTAAATAGCAAAATAGACTTTTATTGAAAATAAGAAGATTGTTGTTTATGAAAAAATATATAATATATAAAATTAATTTAAAAATGAAAATAAGGATGATTTTGATGAAGATGTGTATGAATGATTTTTGATAGAATTTTTTGTTTATAAAAGGTAAGAACATATTGTATTTTTTTTAAATAATCAAAAGAGATATTTGTTAAAAACATAATAAAACACATAAAAATAACATAGTTTAAAATAAGGATTAAAATATTTAAAAAATAATTGAAAACTTTATGAAAACTATAAAAATAATTTTTTTATGAAACCAAAACAAAAAAAGTTGTTGTAAAATTTAATAAATAATTTTTATTCAAAATGAGAGTAAATATAATTTTGGTGAAAATGTGTAAGAATGAATTTTTAAACTTCAAATTTATATTTTACAAAATATGCATGTTTCATATTTTTTTTAAAAATAAACTTATAATCAAAATAAGAAGATACAGATTTGTGAAAAAAAATAAATATATAAAATTAATTAAAAAATGAGAGTAAAGATGATTTTGATGAAAATGTGTATAAATGATTTTAATAGAATTTTTTTTTATAAAATTTAAGAAAATATTGTACTTTTTTAAAATAACCAAAATAGATATTTGTTTAAAACATAATAAAATTCATAAAAATAACATAGCTTAAAATAAGGATTAAAATATTTGAAAAATAATATTTGTGTTTTATTTGAAAACTTTATGAAAAATATAAAAACAACATATTTATGAAAACCAAAACTAAAAAAGTTGTAAAATTTAATAAATAATTTTTATTCAAGAGTAAATATGATTTTGGTGAAAATTTGTATGAATGAATTTTTAAAAGAAAATTTTTATATTTTAAAAAATATGCAGATTTTATATTTTTTTTAAATAAACTTTTAGTCAAAATAAGAAGATAGAGATTTGTGAAAGGAGAATAATATATAAAATTAATTTGAAAATTAAAATAAGGATGATTTTTGTTCAAAAATGAGTATGAATGTTTTTTGATAGATTTTTTTGTTAATAAAAAGTATTAAAATATTGTACTTTTTAAAATAATCAAAAAAGATATTCGTTGAAAACATAATAAATTACACAAAAATAACATCGTTGAAAATAAGGATTAAAATATTTTAAAAAATAATAAATGAATTATAATTGAAAACTTTATGTAAAATATAAAAATACTTTATATGAAAACCAAAACATAAAGAGTTGTTGCAAGATTTAATAAATATTTTTTATTCAAAAGTAGAGTAAATATGATTTTGGTGAAAATGTGTATGAATGAATTTTTAAAAGAAAAGTTTATATTTTAAAAAATATGCAAGTTTTATATATTTTTGAAGATAAACTTTTAATCAAAATTAGAAGATAGATATTTGTGAAAAAAAATCAAATATATTAATTAATTTAAAAATGATAGTAAAAAAATTAAATATATAAAATTAATTGTAAAAAACCTTTTTTTAAATAGCAAAATAGACTTTTATTGAAAATAAGAAGATTGTTGTTTATGAAAAAATATATAATATATAAAATTAATTTAAAAATGAAAATAAGGATGATTTTGATGAAGATATGTATGAATGATTTTTGATAGAATTTTTTGTTTATAAAAGGTAAGAACATATTGTATTTTTTTTAAATAATCAAAAGAGATATTTGTTAAAAACATAATAAAACACATAAAAATAACATAGTTTAAAATAAGGATTAAAATATTTAAAAAATAATTGAAAACTTTATGAAAACTATAAAAATAATTTTTTTATGAAACCAAAACAAAAAAAGTTGTTGTAAAATTTAATAAATAATTTTTATTCAAAATGAAAGTAAATATGATTTTGGTGAAAATGTGTAAGAATGAATTTTTAAACTTCAAATTTATATTTTACAAAATATGCATGTTTCATATTTTTTTTAAAATAAACTTATAATCAAAATAAGAAGATACAGATTTGTGAAAAACAAATAAATATATAAAATTAATTAAAAAATGAGAGTAAAGATGATTTTGATAAAAATGTGTATGAATGATTTTAATAGAATTTTTTTTTATAAAATTTAAGAAAATATTGTACTTTTTTAAAATAACCAAAAGAGATATTTGTCTAAAACATAATAAAATTCATAAAAATAATATAGCTTAAAATAAGGATTAAAATATTTGAAAAATAATATTTGTGTTTTGTTTGAAAACTTTATGAAAAATATAAAAACAACATTTTTATGAAAACCAAAACTAAAAAAGTTGTAAAATTTAATAAATAATTTTTATTCAAGAGTAAATATGATTTTGGTGAAAATTTGTATCAATGAATTTTTTAAAGAAAATTTTATATTTTAAAAAATATGCAGATTTTATATTTTTTTTAAATAAACTTTTAGTCAAAATAAGAAGATAGAGATTTGTGAAAGGAGAATAATATATAAAATTAATTTGAAAATTAAAATAAGGATGATTTTTGTTCAAAAATGAGTATGAATGTTTTTTGATAGATTTTTTTGTTAATAAAAAGTATTAAAATATTGTACTTTTTAAAATAATCAAAAAAGATATTCGTTGAAAACATAATAAATTACACAAAAATAACCTCGTTGAAAATAAGGATTAAAATATTTTAAAAAATAATAAATGAATTATAATTGAAAACTTTATGTAAAATATAAAAATACTTTATATGAAAACCAAAACATAAAAAGTTGTTGCAAGATTTAATAAATATTTTTTATTCAAAAGTAGAGTAAATATGATTTTGGTGAAAATGTGTATGAATGAATTTTTAAAAGAAAAGTTTATATTTTAAAAAATATGCAAGTTTTATATATTTTTGAAGATAAACTTTTAATCAAAATTAGAAGATAGATATTTGTGAAAAAAAATCAAATATATTAATTAATTTAAAAATGATAGTAAAAAAATTAAATATATAAAATTAATTGTAAAAAACCTTTTTTTAAATAGCAAAATAGACTTTTATTGAAAATAAGAAGATTGTTGTTTATGAAAAAATATATAATAATAAAATTAATTTAAAAATGAAAATAAGGATGATTTTGATGAAGATGTGTATGAATGATTTTTGATAGAATTTTTTGTTTATAAAAGGTAAGAACATATTGTATTTTTTTTAAATAATCGAAAGAGATATTTGTTAAAAACATAATAAAACACATAAAAATAACATAGTTTAAAATAAGGATTAAAATATTTAAAAAATAATTGAAAACTTTATGAAAACTATAAAAATAATTTTTTTATGAAACCAAAACAAAAAAAGTTGTTGTAAAATTTAATAAATAATTTTTATTCAAAATGAGAGTAAATATGATTTTGGTGAAAATGTGTAAGAATGAATTTTTAAACTTCAAATTTATATTTTACAAAATATGCATGTTTCATAATTTTTTTAAAAATAAACTTATAATCAAAATAAGAAGATACAGATTTGTGAAAAAAAATAAATATATAAAATTAATTAAAAAATGAGAGTAAAGATGATTTTGATGAAAATGTGTATGAATGATTTTGATAGAATTTTTTGTTTATAAAATTTAAGAAAATATTGTACTTTTTTAAAATAACCAAAAGAGATATTTGTCTAAAACATAATAAAATTCATAAAATAACCTAGCTTAAAATAAGGATTAAAATATTTGAAAAATAATATTTGCGTTTTATTTGAAAACTTTATGAAAAATATAAAAACAACATTTTTATGAAAACCAAAACTAAAAAAGTTGTTGTAAAATTTAATAAATAATTTTTATTCAAGAGTAAATATGATTTTGGTGAAAATTTGTATGAATGAATTTTTAAAAGAAAATTTTATATTTTAAAAAATATGCAGATTTTATATTTTTTTTAGATAAACTTTTAGTCAAAATAAGAAGATAGAGATTTGTGAAAGGAGAATAATATATAAAATCAATTTGAAAATTAAAATAAGGATGATTTTTGTTCAAAAATGTGTATGAATGTTTTTTGATATATTTTTTTGTTAATAAAAAGTATTAAAATATTGTACTTTTTAAAATAATCAAAAGAGATTTTCGTTGAAAACATAATAAATTACACAAAAATAACATCGTTGAAAATAAGGATTAAAATATTTGAAAAAATAATAAATGAATTATAATTGAAAACTTTATGTAAAATATAAAACTACTTTATATGAAAACCAAAACATAAAGAGTTGTTGCAAGATTTAATAAATATTTTTTATTCAAAAGTAGAGTAAATATGATTTTGGTGAAAATGTGTATGAATGAATTTTTAAAAGAAAAGTTTATATTTTAAAAAATATGCAAGTTTTATATATTTTTGAAGATAAAATTTTAATCAAAATTAGAAGATAGATATTTGTGAAAAAAAATCAAATATATTAATTAATTTAAAAATGATAGTAAAAAAATTAAATATATAAAATTAATTGTAAAAAACCTTTTTTTTAAATAGCAAAATAGACTTTTATTGAAAATAAGAAGATTGTTGTTTATGAAAAAATATATAATATATAAAATTAATTTAAAAATGAAAATAAGGATGATTTTGATGAAGATGTGTATGAATGATTTTTGATAGAATTTTTTGTTTATAAAAGGTAAGAACATATTGTATTTTTTTTAAATAATCGAAAGAGATATTTGTTAAAAACATAATAAAACACATAAAAATAACATAGTTTAAAATAAGGATTAAAATATTTAAAAAATAATTGAAAACTTTATGAAAACTATAAAAATAATTTTTTTATGAAACCAAAACAAAAAAAGTTGTTGTAAAATTTAATAAATAATTTTTATTCAAAATGAGAGTAAATATGTTTTTGGTGAAAATGTGTAAGAATGAATTTTTAAACTTCAAATTTATATTTTACAAAATATGTATGTTTCATATTTTTTTTAAAAATAAACTTATAATCAAAATAAGAAGATACAGATTTGTGAAAAAAAATAAATATATAAAATTAATTAAAAAATGTGAGTAAAGATGATTTTGATGAAAATGTGTATGAATGATTTTGATAGAATTTTTTGTTTATAAAATTTAAGAAAATATTGTACTTTTTTAAAATAACCAAAAGAGATATTTGTCTAAAACATAATAAAATTCATAAAATAACCTAGCTTAAAATAAGGATTAAAATATTTGAAAAATAATATTTGCGTTTTATTTGAAAACTTTATGAAAAATATAAAAACAACATTTTTATGAAAACCAAAACTAAAAAAGTTGTTGTAAAATTTAATAAATAATTTTTAGTCAAGAGTAAATATGATTTTGGTGAAAATTTGTATGAATGAATTTTTAAAAGAAAATTTTATATTTTAAAAAATATGCAGATTTTATATTTTTTTTAGATAAACTTTTAGTCAAAATAAGAAGATAGAGATTTGTGAAAGGAGAATAATATATAAAATCAATTTGAAAATTAAAATAAGGATGATTTTTGTTCAAAAATGTGTATGAATGTTTTTTGATAGATTTTTTTGTTAATAAAAAGTATTAAAATATTGTACTTTTTAAAATAATCAAAAGAGATTTTCGTTGAAAACATAATAAATTACACAAAAATAACATCGTTGAAAATAAGGATTAAAATATTTGAAAAAATAATAAATGAATTATAATTGAAAACTTTATGTAAAATATAAAACTACTTTATATGAAAACCAAAACATAAAGAGTTGTTGCAAGATTTAATAAATATTTTTTATTCAAAAGTAGAGTAAATATGATTTTGGTGAAAATGTGTATGAATGAATTTTTAAAAGAAAAGTTTATATTTTAAAAAATATGCAAGTTTTATATATTTTTGAAGATAAAATTTTAATCAAAATTAGAAGATAGATATTTGTGAAAAAAAATCAAATATATTAATTAATTTAAAAATGATAGTAAAAAAATTAAATATATAAAATTAATTGTAAAAAACCTTTTTTTTAAATAGCAAAATAGACTTTTATTGAAAATAAGAAGATTGTTGTTTATGAAAAAATATATAATATATAAAATTAATTTAAAAATGAAAATAAGGATGATTTTGATGAAGATGTGTATGAATGATTTTTGATAGAATTTTTTGTTTATAAAAGGTAAGAACATATTGTATTTTTTTTAAATAATCAAAAGAGATATTTGTTAAAAACATAATAAAACACATAAAAATAACATAGTTTAAAATAAGGATTAAAATATTTAAAAAATAATTGAAAACTTTATGAAAACTATAAAAATAATTTTTTTATGAAACCAAAACAAAAAAAGTTGTTGTAAAATTTAATAAATAATTTTTATTCAAAATGAGAGTAAATATGTTTTTGGTGAAAATGTGTAAGAATGAATTTTTAAACTTCAAATTTATATTTTACAAAATATGTATGTTTCATATTTTTTTTAAAAATAAACTTATAATCAAAATAAGAAGATACAGATTTGTGAAAAAAAATAAATATATAAAATTAATTAAAAAATGTGAGTGAAGATGATTTTGATGAAAATGTGTATGAATGATTTTGATAGAATTTTTTTTTATAAAATTTAAGAAAATATTGTACTTTTTTATAATAACCAAAAGAGATATTTGTCTAAAACATAATAAAATTCATAAAATAACCTAGCTTAAAATAAGGATTAAAATATTTGAAAAATAATATTTGCGTTTTATTTGAAAACTTTATGAAAAATATAAAAACAACATTTTTATGAAAACCAAAACTAAAAAAGTTGTTGTAAAATTTAATAAATACTTTTTATTCAAGAGTAAATATGATTTTGGTGAAAATTTGTATGAATGAATTTTTAAAAGAAAATTTTATATTTTAAAAAATATGCAGATTTTATATTTTTTTTAGATAAACTTTTAGTCAAAATAAGAAGATAGAGATTTGTGAAAGGAGAATAATATATAAAATCAATTTGAAAATTAAAATAAGGATGAATTTTGTTCAAAAATGTGTATGAATGTTTTTTGATAGATTTTTTTGTTAATAAAAAGTATTAAAATATTGTACTTTTTAAAATAATCAAAAGAGATTTTCGTTGAAAACATAATAAATTACACAAAAATAACATCGTTGAAAATAAGGATTAAAATATTTGAAAAAATAATAAATGAATTATAATTGAAAACTTTATGTAAAATATAAAAATACTTTATATGAAAACCAAAACATAAAGAGTTGTTGCAAGATTTAATAAATATTTTTTATTCAAAAGTAGAGTAAATATGATTTTGGTGAAAATGTGTATGAATGAATTTTTAAAAGAAAAGTTTATATTTTAAAAAATATGCAAGTTTTATATATTTTTGAAGATAAAATTTTAATCAAAATTAGAAGATAGATATTTGTGAAAAAAAATCAAATATATTAATTAATTTAAAAATGATAGTAAAAAAATTAAATATATAAAATTAATTGTAAAAAACCTTTTTTTTAAATAGCAAAATAGACTTTTATTGAAAATAAGAAGATTGTTGTTTATGAAAAAATATATAATATATAAAATTAATTTAAAAATGAAAATAAGGATGATTTTGATGAAGATGTGTATGAATGATTTTTGATAGAATTTTTTGTTTATAAAAGGTAAGAACATATTGTATTTTTTTTAAATAATCAAAAGAGATATTTGTTAAAAACATAATAAAACACATAAAAATAACATAGTTTAAAATAAGGATTAAAATATTTAAAAAATAATTGAAAACTTTATGAAAACTATAAAAATAATTTTTTTATGAAACCAAAACAAAAAAAGTTGTTGTAAAATTTAATAAATAATTTTTATTCAAAATGAGAGTAAATATGTTTTTGGTGAAAATGTGTAAGAATGAATTTTTAAACTTCAAATTTATATTTTACAAAATATGTATGTTTCATATTTTTTTTAAAAATAAACTTATAATCAAAATAAGAAGATACAGATTTGTGAAAAAAAATAAATATATAAAATTAATTAAAAAATGTGAGTGAAGATGATTTTGATGAAAATGTGTATGAATGATTTTGATAGAATTTTTTTTTATAAAATTTAAGAAAATATTGTACTTTTTTATAATAACCAAAAGAGATATTTGTCTAAAACATAATAAAATTCATAAAATAACCTAGCTTAAAATAAGGATTAAAATATTTGAAAAATAATATTTGCGTTTTATTTGAAAACTTTATGAAAAATATAAAAACAACATTTTTATGAAAACCAAAACTAAAAAAGTTGTTGTAAAATTTAATAAATACTTTTTATTCAAGAGTAAATATGATTTTGGTGAAAATTTGTATGAATGAATTTTTAAAAGAAAATTTTATATTTTAAAAAATATGCAGATTTTATATTTTTTTTAGATAAACTTTTAGTCAAAATAAGAAGATAGAGATTTGTGAAAGGAGAATAATATATAAAATCAATTTGAAAATTAAAATAAGGATGAATTTTGTTCAAAAATGTGTATGAATGTTTTTTGATAGATTTTTTTGTTAATAAAAAGTATTAAAATATTGTACTTTTTAAAATAATCAAAAGAGATTTTCGTTGAAAACATAATAAATTACACAAAAATAACATCGTTGAAAATAAGGATTAAAATATTTGAAAAAATAATAAATGAATTATAATTGAAAACTTTATGTAAAATATAAAAATACTTTATATGAAAACCAAAACATAAAGAGTTGTTGCAAGATTTAATAAATATTTTTTATTCAAAAGTAGAGTAAATATGATTTTGGTGAAAATGTGTATGAATGAATTTTTAAAAGAAAAGTTTATATTTTAAAAAATATGCAAGTTTTATATATTTTTGAAGATAAAATTTTAATCAAAATTAGAAGATAGATATTTGTGAAAAAAAATCAAATATATTAATTAATTTAAAAATGATAGTAAAAAAATTAAATATATAAAATTAATTGTAAAAAACCTTTTTTTTAAATAGCAAAATAGACTTTTATTGAAAATAAGAAGATTGTTGTTTATGAAAAAATATATAATATATAAAATTAATTTAAAAATGAAAATAAGGATGATTTTGATGAAGATGTGTATGAATGATTTTTGATAGAATTTTTTGTTTATAAAAGGTAAGAACATATTGTATTTTTTTTAAATAATCAAAAGAGATATTTGTTAAAAACATAATAAAACACATAAAAATAACATAGTTTAAAATAAGGATTAAAATATTTAAAAAATAATTGAAAACTTTATGAAAACTATAAAAATAATTTTTTTATGAAACCAAAACAAAAAAAGTTGTTGTAAAATTTAATAAATAATTTTTATTCAAAATGAGAGTAAATATGTTTTTGGTGAAAATGTGTAAGAATGAATTTTTAAACTTCAAATTTATATTTTACAAAATATGTATGTTTCATATTTTTTTTAAAAATAAACTTATAATCAAAATAAGAAGATACAGATTTGTGAAAAAAAATAAATATATAAAATTAATTAAAAAATGTGAGTAAAGATGATTTTGATGAAAATGTGTATGAATGATTTTGATAGAATTTTTTGTTTATAAAATTTAAGAAAATATTGTACTTTTTTAAAATAACCAAAAGAGATATTTGTCTAAAACATAATAAAATTCATAAAATAACCTAGCTTAAAATAAGGATTAAAATATTTGAAAAATAATATTTGCGTTTTATTTGAAAACTTTATGAAAAATATAAAAACAACATTTTTATGAAAACCAAAACTAAAAAAGTTGTTGTAAAATTTAATAAATAATTTTTATTCAAGAGTAAATATGATTTTGGTGAAAATTTGTATGAATGAATTTTTAAAAGAAAATTTTATATTTTAAAAAATATGCAGATTTTATATTTTTTTTAGATAAACTTTTAGTCGAAATAAGAAGATAGAGATTTGTGAAAGGAGAATAATATATAAAATCAATTTGAAAATTAAAATAAGGATGATTTTTGGTTCAAAAATGTGTATGAATGTTTTTTGATAGATTTTTTTGTTAATAAAAAGTATTAAAATATTGTACTTTTTAAAATAATCAAAAGAGATTTTCGTTGAAAACATAATAAATTACACAAAAATAACATCGTTGAAAATAAGGATTAAAATATTTGAAAAAATAATAAATGAATTATAATTGAAAACTTTATGTAAAATATAAAAATACTTTATATGAAAACCAAAACATAAAGAGTTGTTGCAAGATTTAATAAATATTTTTTATTCAAAAGTAGAGTAAATATGATTTTGGTGAAAATGTGTATGAATGAATTTTTAAAAGAAAAGTTTATATTTTAAAAAATATGCAAGTTTTATATATTTTTGAAGATAAAATTTTAATCAAAATTAGAAGATAGATATTTGTGAAAAAAAATCAAATATATTAATTAATTTAAAAATGATAGTAAAAAAATTAAATATATAAAATTAATTGTAAAAAACCTTTTTTTTAAATAGCAAAATAGACTTTTATTGAAAATAAGAAGATTGTTGTTTATGAAAAAATATATAATATATAAAATTAATTTAAAAATGAAAATAAGGATGATTTTGATGAAGATGTGTATGAATGATTTTTGATAGAATTTTTTGTTTATAAAAGGTAAGAACATATTGTATTTTTTTTAAATAATCAAAAGAGATATTTGTTAAAAACATAATAAAACACATAAAAATAACATAGTTTAAAATAAGGATTAAAATATTTAAAAAATAATTGAAAACTTTATGAAAACTATAAAAATAATTTTTTTATGAAACCAAAACAAAAAAAGTTGTTGTAAAATTTAATAAATAATTTTTATTCAAAATGAGAGTAAATATGTTTTTGGTGAAAATGTGTAAGAATGAATTTTTAAACTTCAAATTTATATTTTACAAAATATGTATGTTTCATATTTTTTTTAAAAATAAACTTATAATCAAAATAAGAAGATACAGATTTGTGAAAAAAAATAAATATATAAAATTAATTAAAAAATGTGAGTGAAGATGATTTTGATGAAAATGTGTATGAATGATTTTGATAGAATTTTTTTTTATAAAATTTAAGAAAATATTGTACTTTTTTATAATAACCAAAAGAGATATTTGTCTAAAACATAATAAAATTCATAAAATAACCTAGCTTAAAATAAGGATTAAAATATTTGAAAAATAATATTTGCGTTTTATTTGAAAACTTTATGAAAAATATAAAAACAACATTTTTATGAAAACCAAAACTAAAAAAGTTGTTGTAAAATTTAATAAATACTTTTTATTCAAGAGTAAATATGATTTTGGTGAAAATTTGTATGAATGAATTTTTAAAAGAAAATTTTATATTTTAAAAAATATGCAGATTTTATATTTTTTTTAGATAAACTTTTAGTCAAAATAAGAAGATAGAGATTTGTGAAAGGAGAATAATATATAAAATCAATTTGAAAATTAAAATAAGGATGAATTTTGTTCAAAAATGTGTATGAATGTTTTTTGATAGATTTTTTTGTTAATAAAAAGTATTAAAATATTGTACTTTTTAAAATAATCAAAAGAGATTTTCGTTGAAAACATAATAAATTACACAAAAATAACATCGTTGAAAATAAGGATTAAAATATTTGAAAAAATAATAAATGAATTATAATTGAAAACTTTATGTAAAATATAAAAATACTTTATATGAAAACCAAAACATAAAGAGTTGTTGCAAGATTTAATAAATATTTTTTATTCAAAAGTAGAGTAAATATGATTTTGGTGAAAATGTGTATGAATGAATTTTTAAAAGAAAAGTTTATATTTTAAAAAATATGCAAGTTTTATATATTTTTGAAGATAAAATTTTAATCAAAATTAGAAGATAGATATTTGTGAAAAAAAATCAAATATATTAATTAATTTAAAAATGATAGTAAAAAAATTAAATATATAAAATTAATTGTAAAAAACCTTTTTTTTAAATAGCAAAATAGACTTTTATTGAAAATAAGAAGATTGTTGTTTATGAAAAAATATATAATATATAAAATTAATTTAAAAATGAAAATAAGGATGATTTTGATGAAGATGTGTATGAATGATTTTTGATAGAATTTTTTGTTTATAAAAGGTAAGAACATATTGTATTTTTTTTAAATAATCAAAAGAGATATTTGTTAAAAACATAATAAAACACATAAAAATAACATAGTTTAAAATAAGGATTAAAATATTTAAAAAATAATTGAAAACTTTATGAAAACTATAAAAATAATTTTTTTATGAAACCAAAACAAAAAAAGTTGTTGTAAAATTTAATAAATAATTTTTATTCAAAATGAGAGTAAATATGTTTTTGGTGAAAATGTGTAAGAATGAATTTTTAAACTTCAAATTTATATTTTACAAAATATGTATGTTTCATATTTTTTTTAAAAATAAACTTATAATCAAAATAAGAAGATACAGATTTGTGAAAAAAAATAAATATATAAAATTAATTAAAAAATGTGAGTAAAGATGATTTTGATGAAAATGTGTATGAATGATTTTGATAGAATTTTTTGTTTATAAAATTTAAGAAAATATTGTACTTTTTTAAAATAACCAAAAGAGATATTTGTCTAAAACATAATAAAATTCATAAAATAACCTAGCTTAAAATAAGGATTAAAATATTTGAAAAATAATATTTGCGTTTTATTTGAAAACTTTATGAAAAATATAAAAACAACATTTTTATGAAAACCAAAACTAAAAAAGTTGTTGTAAAATTTAATAAATAATTTTTATTCAAGAGTAAATATGATTTTGGTGAAAATTTGTATGAATGAATTTTTAAAAGAAAATTTTATATTTTAAAAAATATGCAGATTTTATATTTTTTTTAGATAAACTTTTAGTCAAAATAAGAAGATAGAGATTTGTGAAAGGAGAATAATATATAAAATCAATTTGAAAATTAAAATAAGGATGATTTTTGTTCAAAAATGTGTATGAATGTTTTTTGATAGATTTTTTTGTTAATAAAAAGTATTAAAATATTGTACTTTTTAAAATAATCAAAAGAGATTTTCGTTGAAAACATAATAAATTACACAAAAATAACATCGTTGAAAATAAGGATTAAAATATTTGAAAAAATAATAAATGAATTATAATTGAAAACTTTATGTAAAATATAAAAATACTTTATATGAAAACCAAAACATAAAGAGTTGTTGCAAGATTTAATAAATATTTTTTATTCAAAAGTAGAGTAAATATGATTTTGGTGAAAATGTGTATGAATGAATTTTTAAAAGAAAAGTTTATATTTTAAAAAATATGCAAGTTTTATATATTTTTGAAGATAAAATTTTAATCAAAATTAGAAGATAGATATTTGTGAAAAAAAATCAAATATATTAATTAATTTAAAAATGATAGTAAAAAAATTAAATATATAAAATTAATTGTAAAAAACCTTTTTTTTAAATAGCAAAATAGACTTTTATTGAAAATAAGAAGATTGTTGTTTATGAAAAAATATATAATATATAAAATTAATTTAAAAATGAAAATAAGGATGATTTTGATGAAGATGTGTATGAATGATTTTTGATAGAATTTTTTGTTTATAAAAGGTAAGAACATATTGTATTTTTTTTAAATAATCAAAAGAGATATTTGTTAAAAACATAATAAAACACATAAAAATAACATAGTTTAAAATAAGGATTAAAATATTTAAAAAATAATTGAAAACTTTATGAAAACTATAAAAATAATTTTTTTATGAAACCAAAACAAAAAAAGTTGTTGTAAAATTTAATAAATAATTTTTATTCAAAATGAGAGTAAATATGTTTTTGGTGAAAATGTGTAAGAATGAATTTTTAAACTTCAAATTTATATTTTACAAAATATGTATGTTTCATATTTTTTTTAAAAATAAACTTATAATCAAAATAAGAAGATACAGATTTGTGAAAAAAAATAAATATATAAAATTAATTAAAAAATGTGAGTGAAGATGATTTTGATGAAAATGTGTATGAATGATTTTGATAGAATTTTTTTTTATAAAATTTAAGAAAATATTGTACTTTTTTATAATAACCAAAAGAGATATTTGTCTAAAACATAATAAAATTCATAAAATAACCTAGCTTAAAATAAGGATTAAAATATTTGAAAAATAATATTTGCGTTTTATTTGAAAACTTTATGAAAAATATAAAAACAACATTTTTATGAAAACCAAAACTAAAAAAGTTGTTGTAAAATTTAATAAATACTTTTTATTCAAGAGTAAATATGATTTTGGTGAAAATTTGTATGAATGAATTTTTAAAAGAAAATTTTATATTTTAAAAAATATGCAGATTTTATATTTTTTTTTAGATAAACTTTTAGTCAAAATAAGAAGATAGAGATTTGTGAAAGGAGAATAATATATAAAATCAATTTGAAAATTTAAATAAGGATGAATTTTGTTCAAAAATGTGTATGAATGTTTTTTGATAGATTTTTTTGTTAATAAAAAGTATTAAAATATTGTACTTTTTAAAATAATCAAAAGAGATTTTCGTTGAAAACATAATAAATTACACAAAAATAACATCGTTGAAAATAAGGATTAAAATATTTGAAAAAATAATAAATGAATTATAATTGAAAACTTTATGTAAAATATAAAAATACTTTATATGAAAACCAAAACATAAAGAGTTGTTGCAAGATTTAATAAATATTTTTTATTCAAAAGTAGAGTAAATATGATTTTGGTGAAAATGTGTATGAATGAATTTTTAAAAGAAAAGTTTATATTTTAAAAAATATGCAAGTTTTATATATTTTTGAAGATAAAATTTTAATCAAAATTAGAAGATAGATATTTGTGAAAAAAAATCAAATATATTAATTAATTTAAAAATAATAGTAAAAAAATTAAATATATAAAATTAATTGTAAAAAACCTTTTTTTTAAATAGCAAAATAGACTTTTATTGAAAATAAGAAGATTGTTGTTTATGAAAAAATATATAATATATAAAATTAATTTAAAAATGAAAATAAGGATGATTTTGATGAAGATGTGTATGAATGATTTTTGATAGAATTTTTTGTTTATAAAAGGTAAGAACATATTGTATTTTTTTTAAATAATCAAAAGAGATATTTGTTAAAAACATAATAAAACACATAAAAATAACATAGTTTAAAATAAGGATTAAAATATTTAAAAAATAATTGAAAACTTTATGAAAACTATAAAAATAATTTTTTTATGAAACCAAAACAAAAAAAGTTGTTGTAAAATTTAATAAATAATTTTTATTCAAAATGAGAGTAAATATGTTTTTGGTGAAAATGTGTAAGAATGAATTTTTAAACTTCAAATTTATATTTTACAAAATATGTATGTTTCATATTTTTTTTAAAAATAAACTTATAATCAAAATAAGAAGATACAGATTTGTGAAAAAAAATAAATATATAAAATTAATTAAAAAATGTGAGTAAAGATGATTTTGATGAAAATGTGTATGAATGATTTTGATAGAATTTTTTGTTTATAAAATTTAAGAAAATATTGTACTTTTTTATAATAACCAAAAGAGATATTTGTCTAAAACATAATAAAATTCATAAAATAACCTAGCTTAAAATAAGGATTAAAATATTTGAAAAATAATATTTGAGTTTTATTTGAAAACTTTATGAAAAATATAAAAACAACATTTTTATGAAAACCAAAACTAAAAAAGTTGTTGTAAAATTTAATAAATAGTTTTTATTCAACAGTAAATATGATTTTGGTGAAAATTTGTATGAATGAATTTTTAAAAGAAAATTTTATATTTTAAAAAATATGCAGATTTTATATTTTTTTTAAATAAACTTTTAGTCAAAATAAGAAGATAGAGATTTGTGAAAGGAGAATAATATATAAAATTAATTTGAAAATTAAAATAAGGATGATTTTTGTTCAAAAATGTGTATGAATGTTTTTTGATAGATTTTTTTGTTAAAAAAAAGTATTAAAATATTGTACTTTTTAAAATAATCAAAAGAGATATTTGTTGAAAACATAATAAATTACACAAAAATAACATCGTTGAAAATAAGGATTAAAATATTTGAAAAAATAATAAATGAATTATAATTGAAAACTTTATGTAAAATATAAAAATACTTTATATGAAAACCAAAACATAAAGAGTTGTTGCAAGATTTAATAAATATTTTTTATTCAAAAGTAGAGTAAATATGATTTTGGTGAAAATGTGTATGAATGAATTTTTAAAAGAAAAGTTTATATTTTAAAAAATATGCAAGTTTTATATATTTTTGAAGATAAAATTTTAATCAAAATTAGAAGATAGATATTTGTGAAAAAAAATCAAATATATTAATTAATTTAAAAATGATAGTAAAAAAATTAAATATATAAAATTAATTGTAAAAAACCTTTTTTTTAAATAGCAAAATAGACTTTTATTGAAAATAAGAAGATTGTTGTTTATGAAAAAATATATAATATATAAAATTAATTTAAAAATGAAAATAAGGATGATTTTGATGAAGATGTGTATGAATGATTTTTGATAGAATTTTTTGTTTATAAAAGGTAAGAACATATTGTATTTTTTTTAAATAATCAAAAGAGATATTTGTTAAAAACATAATAAAACACATAAAAATAACATAGTTTAAAATAAGGATTAAAATATTTAAAAAATAATTGAAAACTTTATGAAAACTATAAAAATAATTTTTTTATGAAACCAAAACAAAAAGAGTTGTTGTAAAATTTAATAAATAATTTTTATTCAAAATGAGAGTAAATATGTTTTTGGTGAAAATGTGTAAGAATGAATTTTTAAACTTCAAATTTATATTTTACAAAATATGTATGTTTCATATTTTTTTTAAAAATAAACTTATAATCAAAATAAGAAGATACAGATTTGTGAAAAAAAATAAATATATAAAATTAATTAAAAAATGTGAGTGAAGATGATTTTGATGAAAATGTGTATGAATGATTTTGATAGAATTTTTTGTTTATAAAATTTAAGAAAATATTGTACTTTTTTATAATAACCAAAAGAGATATTTGTCTAAAACATAATAAAATTCATAAAATAACCTAGCTTAAAATAAGGATTAAAATATTTGAAAAATAATATTTGCGTTTTATTTGAAAACTTTATGAAAAATATAAAAACAACATTTTTATGAAAACCAAAACTAAAAAAGTTGTTGTAAAATTTAATAAATACTTTTTATTCAAGAGTAAATATGATTTTGGTGAAAATTTGTATGAATGAATTTTTAAAAGAAAATTTTATATTTTAAAAAATATGCAGATTTTATATTTTTTTTAGATAAACTTTTAGTCAAAATAAGAAGATAGAGATTTGTGAAAGGAGAATAATATATAAAATCAATTTGAAAATTAAAATAAGGATGATTTTTGTTCAAAAATGTGTATGAATGTTTTTTGATAGATTTTTTTGTTAATAAAAAGTATTAAAATATTGTACTTTTTAAAATAATCAAAAGAGATTTTCGTTGAAAACATAATAAATTACACAAAAATAACATCGTTGAAAATAAGGATTAAAATATTTGAAAAAATAATAAATGAATTATAATTGAAAACTTTATGTAAAATATAAAAATACTTTATATGAAAACCAAAACATAAAGAGTTGTTGCAAGATTTAATAAATATTTTTTATTCAAAAGTAGAGTAAATATGATTTTGGTGAAAATGTGTATGAATGAATTTTTAAAAGAAAAGTTTATATTTTAAAAAATATGCAAGTTTTATATATTTTTGAAGATAAACTTTTAATCAAAATTAGAAGATAGATATTTGTGAAAAAAAAATCAAATATATTAATTAATTTAAAAATGATAGTAAAAAAATTAAATATGTAAAATTAATTGTAAAAAACCTTTTTTTTAAATAGCAAAATAGACTTTTATTGAAAATAAGAAGATTGTTGTTTATGAAAAAATATATAATATATAAAATTAATTTAAAAATGAAAATAAGGATGATTTTGATGAAGATGTGTATGAATGATTTTTGATAGAATTTTTTGTTTATAAAAGGTAAGAACATATTGTATTTTTTTTAAATAATCAAAAGAGATATTTGTTAAAAACATAATAAAACACATAAAAATAACATAGTTTAAAATAAGGATTAAAATATTTAAAAAATAATTGAAAACTTTATGAAAACTATAAAAATAATTTTTTTATGAAACCAAAACAAAAAAAGTTGTTGTAAAATTTAATAAATAATTTTTATTCAAAATGAGAGTAAATATGATTTTGGTGAAAATGTGTAAGAATTAAATTTTAAACTTAAAATTTATATTTTACAAACTATGCATGTTTCATATATTTTTTTAAATAAACTTATTATCAAAATAAGAAGATAGAGATTTTTGAAAAAAATTAAATATATAAAATTAATTAAAAAATGAGAGTAAAGTTGATTTTGATGAAAATGTGTATGAATGATTTTGATATAATTTTTTTTTTATAAAATTTAAGAAAATATTGTACTTTTTTAAAATAACCAAAAGAGATATTTGTCTAAAACATAATAAAATTCATAAAAATAACATAGTTTAAAATAAGGATTAAAATATTTGAAAAATAATATTTGATTTTTATTTGAAAACTTTATGAAAAATATAAAAACAACATTTTTAGGAAAACCAAAACTAAAAAAGTTGTTGTAAAATTTAATAAATAATTTTTATTCAAGAGTAAATATGATTTTGGTGAAAATTTGTATGAATGAATTTTTAAAAGAAAATTTTTATATTTTAAAAAATATGCAGATTTTATATTTTTTTTAAATAAACTTTTAGTCAAAATAAGAAGATAGAGATTTGTGAAAGGAGAATAATATATAAAATTAATTTGAAAATTAAAATAAGGATGATTTTTGTTCAAAATGTGTATGAATGTTTTTTGATAGATTTTTTTGTTAATAAAAAGTATTAAAATATTGTACTTTTTAAAATAATCAATAGAGATATTCGTTGAAAACATAATAAATTACACAAAAATAACATCGTTGAAAATAAGGATTAAAATATTTGAAAAAATAATAAATGAATTATAATTGAAAACTTTATGTAAAATATAAAAATACTTTACATGAAAACCAAAACATAAAGAGTTGTTGCAAGATTTAATAAATATTTTTTATTCAAAAGTAGAGTAAATATGATTTTGGTGAAAATGTGTATGAATGAATTTTTAAAAGAAAAGTTTATATTTTAAAAAATATGCAAGTTTTATATATTTTTGAAGATAAACTTTTAATCAAAATTAGAAGATAGATATTTGTGATAAAAAATCAAATATATTAATTAATTTAAAAATGATAGTAAAAAAATTAAATATATAAAATTAATTGTAAAATGCCTTTTTTTTAAATAGCAAAATAGACTTTTATTAAAAATAAGAAGATTGTTGTTTATGAAAAAATATATAATATATAAAATTAATTTAAAAATGAAAATAAGGATGATTTTGATGAAGATGTGTATGAATAATTTTTGATAGAATTTTTTGTTTATAAAAGGTAAGAACATATTGTATTTTTTTTAAATAATCAAAAGAGATATTTGTTAAAAACATAATAAAACACATAAAAATAACATAGTTTAAAATAAGGATTAAAATATTTAAAAAATAATTGAAAACTTTATGAAAACTATAAAAATAATTTTTTTATGAAACCAAAACAAAAAAAGTTGTTGTAAAATTTAATAAATAATTTTTATTCAAAATGAGAGTAAATATGTTTTTGGTGAAAATGTGTAAGAATGAATTTTTAAACTTCAAATTTATATTTTACAAAATATGTATGTTTCATATTTTTTTTAAAAATAAACTTATAATCAAAATAAGAAGATACAGATTTGTGAAAAAAAATAAATATATAAAATTAATTAAAAAATGAGAGTAAAGATGATTTTGATGAAAATGTGTATGAATGATTTTGATAGAATTTTTTGTTTATAAAATTTAAGAAAATATTGTACTTTTTTATAATAACCAAAAGAGATATTTGTCTAAAACATAATAAAATTCATAAAATAACCTAGCTTAAAATAAGGATTAAAATATTTGAAAAATAATATTTGAGTTTTATTTGAAAACTTTATGAAAAATATAAAAACAACATTTTTATGAAAACCAAAACTAAAAAAGTTGTTGTAAAATTTAATAAATTGTTTTTATTCAATAGTAAATATGATTTTGGTGAAAATTTGTATGAATTAATTTTTAAAAGAAAATTTTATATTTTAAAAAATATACAGATTTTATATTTTTTTTAAATAAACTTTTAGTCAAAATAAGAAGATAGAGATTTGTGAAAGGAGAATAATATATAAAATTAATTTGAAAATTAAAATAAGGATGATTTTTGTTCAAAAATTTGTATGAATGTTTTTTGATAGATTTTTTTGTTAAAAAAAAGTATTAAAATATTGTACTTCTTAAAATAATCAAAAGAGATATTCGTTGAAAACATAATAAATTACACAAAAATAACATCGTTGAAAATAAGGATTAAAATATTTGAAAAAATAATAAATGAATTATAATTGAAAACTTTATGTAAAATATAAAAATACTTTATATGAAAACCAAAACATAAAGAGTTGTTGCAAGATTTAATAAATATTTTTTATTCAAAAGTAGAGTAAATATGATTTTGGTGAAAATGTGTATGAATGAATTTTTAAAAGAAAAGTTTATATTTTAAAAAATATGCAAGTTTTATATATTTTTGAAGATAAAATTTTAATCAAAATTAGAAGATAGATATTTGTGAAAAAAAATCAAATATATTAATTAATTTAAAAATGATAGTAAAAAAATTAAATATATAAAATTAATTGTAAAAAACCTTTTTTTTAAATAGCAAAATAGACTTTTATTTAAAATAAGAAGATTGTTGTTTATGAAAAAATATATAATATATAAAATTAATTTAAAAATGAAAATAAGGATGATTTTGATGAAGATGTGTATGAATGATTTTTGATAGAATTTTTTGTTTATAAAAGGTAAGAACATATTGTATTTTTTTTAAATAATCAAAAGAGATATTTGTTAAAAACATAATAAAACACATAAAAATAACATAGTTTAAAATAAGGATTAAAATATTTAAAAAATAATTGAAAACTTTATGAAAACTATAAAAATAATTTTTTTATGAAACCAAAACAAAAAAAGTTGTTGTAAAATTTAATAAATAATTTTTATTCAAAATGAGAGTAAATATGATTTTGGTGAAAATGTGTAAGAATGAATTTTTAAACTTCAAATTTATATTTTACAAAATATGCATGTTTCATATTTTTTTTAAAAATAAACTTATAATCAAAATAAGAAGATACAGATTTGTGAAAAAAAATAAATATATAAAATTAATTAAAAAATGAGAGTAAAGATGATTTTGATGAAAATGTGTATGAATGATTTTGATAGAATTTTTTGTTTATAAAATTTAAGAAAATATTGTACTTTTTTAAAATAAACAAAAGAGATATTTGTCTAAAACATAATAAAATTCATAAAATAACCTAGCTTAAAATAAGGATTAAAATATTTGAAAAATAATATTTGCGTTTTATTTGAAAACTTTATGAAAAATATAAAAACAACATTTTTATGAAAACCAAAACTAAAAAAGTTGTTGTAAAATTTAATAAATAGTTTTTATTCAAGAGTAAATATGATTTTGGTGAAAATTTGTATGAATGAATTTTTAAAAGAAAATTTTATATTTTAAAAAATATAAAGATTTTATATTTTTTTTAAATAAACTTTTAGTCAAAATAAGAAGATAGAGATTTGTGAAAGGAGAATAAGATATAAAATTAATTTGAAAATTAAAATAAGGATGATTTTTGTTCAAAAATTTGTATGAATGTTTTTTGATAGATTTTTTTGTTAAAAAAAAGTATTAAAATATTGTACTTCTTAAAATAATCAAAAGAGATATTCGTTGAAAACATAATAAATTACACAAAAATAACATCGTTGAAAATAAGGATTAAAATATTTGAAAAAATAATAAATGAATTATAATTGAAAACTTTATGTAAAATATAAAAATACTTTATATGAAAACCAAAACATAAAGAGTTGTTGCAAGATTTAATAAATATTTTTTATTCAAAAGTAGAGTAAATATGATTTTGGTGAAAATGTGTATGAATGAATTTTTAAAAGAAAAGTTTATATTTTAAAAAATATGCAAGTTTTATATATTTTTGAAGATAAAATTTTAATCAAAATTAGAAGATAGATATTTGTGAAAAAAATCAAATATATTAATTAATTTAAAAATGATAGTAAAAAAATTAAATATATAAAATTAATTGTAAAAAACCTTTTTTTTAAATAGCAAAATAGACTTTTATTGAAAATAAGAAGATTGTTGTTTATGAAAAAATATATAATATATAAAATTAATTTAAAAATGAAAATAAGGATGATTTTGATGAAGATGTGTATGAATGATTTTTGATAGAATTTTTTGTTTATAAAAGGTAAGAACATATTGTATTTTTTTTAAATAATCAAAAGAGATATTTGTTAAAAACATAATAAAACACATAAAAATAACATTGTTTAAAATAAGGATTAAAATATTTAAAAAATAATTGAAAACTTTATGAAAACTATAAAAATAATTTTTTTATGAAACCAAAACAAAAAAAGTTGTTGTAAAATTTAATAAATAATTTTTATTCAAAATGAGAGTAAATATGATTTTGGTGAAAATGTGTAAGAATGAATTTTTAAACTTCAAATTTATATTTTACAAAATATGCATGTTTCATATTTTTTTTTTAAAAATAAACTAATAATCAAAATAAGAAGATACAGATTTGTGAAAAAAAATAAATATATAAAATTAATTAAAAAATGAGAGTGAAGATGATTTTGATGAAAATGTCTATGAATGATTTTGATAGAATTTTTTGTTTATAAAATTTAAGAAAATATTGTACTTTTTTAAAATAACCAAAAGAGATATTTGTCTAAAACATAATAAAATTCATAAAATAACCTAGCTTAAAATAAAGATTAAAATATTTGAAAAATAATATTTGCGTTTTATTTGAAAACTTTATGAAAAATATAAAAACAACATTTTTATGAAAACCAAAACTAAAAAAGTTGTTGTAAAATTTAATAAATAGTTTTTATTCAACAGTAAATATGATTTTGGTGAAAATTTGTATGAATGAATTTTTAAAAGAAAATTTTAAATTTTAAAAAATATGCAGATTTTATATTTTTTTTAAATAAACTTTTAGTCAAAATAAGAAGATAGAGATTTGTGAAAGGAGAATAATATATAAAATTAATTTGAAAATTAAAATAAGGATGATTTTTTTTCAAAAATTTGTATGAATGTTTTTTGATAGATTTTTTTGTTTACAAAAAGTATTAAAATATTGTACTTTTTAAAATAATCAAAAGAGATATTCGTTGAAAACATAATAAATTACACAAAAATAACATCGTTGAAAATAAGGATTAAAATATTTGAAAAAATAATAAATGAATTATAATTGAAAACTTTATGTAAAATATAAAAATACTTTATATGAAAACCAAAACATAAAGAGTTGTTACAAGATTTAATAAATATTTTTTATTCAAAAGTAGAGTAAATATAATTTTGGTGAAAATGTGTATAAATATATAAAATTAATTAAAAAATGAGAGTAAAGATGATTTTGATGAAAATGTGTATGAATGATTTTGATAGAATTTTTTGTTTATAAAATTTAAGAAAATATTGTACTTTTTTAAAATAACCAAAAGAGATATTTGTCTAAAACATAATAAAATTCATAAAATAACCTAGCTTAAAATAAGGATTAAAATATTTGAAAAATAATATTTGCGTTTTATTTGAAAACTTTATGAAAAATATAAAAACAACATTTTTATGAAAACCAAAACTAAAAAAGTTGTTGTAAAATTTAATAAATAGTTTTTATTCAACAGTAAATATGATTTTGGTGAAAATTTGTATGAATGAATTTTTAAAAGAAAATTTTATATTTTAAAAAATATGCAGATTTTATATTTTTTTTAAATAAACTTTTAGTCAAAATAAGAAGATAGAGATTTGTGAAAGGAGAATAATATATAAAATTAATTTGAAAATTAAAATAAGGATGATTTTTGTTCAAAAATGTGTATGAATGTTTTTTCATAGATTTTTTTGTTAAAAAAAGTATTAAAATATTGTACTTTTTAAAATAATCAAAAGAGATATTCGTTGAAAACATAATAGATTACACAAAAATAACATCGTTGAAAATAAGGATTAAAATATTAGAAAAAATAATAAATGAATTATAATTGTAAACTTTATGTAAAATATAAAAATACTTTATATGAAAACCAAAACATAAAGAGTTGTTGCAAGATTTAATAAATATTTTTGATTCAAAAGTAGAGTAAATATAATTTTGGTGAAAATGTGTATGAATGAATTTTTAAAAGAAAAGTTTATATTTTAAAAAATATGCAAGTTTTATATATTTTTGAAGATAAACTTTTAATCAAAATTAGAAGATAGATATTTGTGAAAAAAAATCAAATATATTAATTAATTTAAAAATGATAGTAAAGAAATTAAATATATAAAATTAATTGTAAAAAACCTTTTTTTTAATAGCAAAATAGACTTTTATTGAAAATAAGAAGATTGTTGTTTATGAAAAAATATATAATATATAAAATTAATTTAAAAATGAAAATAAGGATGATTATGATGAAGATGTGTATGAATGATTTTTGATAGAATTTTTTGTTTATAAAAGGTAAGAACATATTGTATTTTTTTTTAATAATCAAAAGAGATATTTGTTAAAAACATAATAAAACACATAAAAATAAGATAGTTTTAAATAAGGATTAAAATATTTAAAAAATAATTGAAAACTTTATGAAAACTATAAAAATAATTTTTTTATGAAACCAAAACAAAAAAAGTTGTTGTAAAATTTAATAAATAATTTTTATTCAAAATGAGAGTAAATATGATTTTGGTGAAAATGTGTAAGAATGAATTTTTAAACTTCAAATTTATATTTTACAAAATATGCATGTTTCATATTTTTTTTTAAAAATAAACTTATAATCAAAATAAGAAGATACAGATTTGTGAAAAAAAATAAATATATAAAATTAATTAAAAAATGAGAGTAAAGATGATTTTGATGAAAATGTGTATGAATGATTTTGATAGAATTTTTTGTTTATAAAATTTAAAAAAATATTGTACTTTTTTAAAATAACCAAAAGAGATATTTGTCTAAAACATAATAAAATTCATAAAATAACCTAGCTTAAAATAAGGATTAAAATATTTGAAAAATAATATTTGCGTTTTATTTGAAAACTTTATGAAAAATATAAAAACAACATTTTTATGAAAACCAAAACAAAAAAAGTTGTTGTAAAATTTAATAAATAGTTTTTATTCAACAGTAAATATGATTTTTGTGAAAATTTGTATGAATGAATTTTTAAAAGAAAATTTTATATTTTAAAAAATATGCAGATTTTATATTTTTTTTAAATAAACTTTTAGTCAAAATAAGAAGATAGAGATTTGTGAAAGGAGAATAATATATAAAATTAATTTGAAAATTAAAATAAGGATGATTTTTGTTCAAAAATGTGTATGAATGTTTTTTGATAGATTTTTTTGTTAAAAAAAGTATTAAAATATTGTACTTTTTAAAATAATCAAAAGAGATATTGGTTGAAAACATAATAAATTACACAAAAATAACATCGTTGAAAATAAGGATTAAAATATTAGAAAAAATAATAAATGAATTATAATTGTAAACTTTATGTAAAATATAAAAATACTTTATATGAAAACCAAAACATAAAGAGTTGTTGCAAGATTTAATAAATATTTTTGATTCAAAAGTAGAGTAAATATAATTTTGGTGAAAATGTGTATGAATGAATTTTTAAAAGAAAAGTTTATATTTTAAAAAATATGCAAGTTTTATATATTTTTGAAGATAAACTTTTAATCAAAATTAGAAGATAGATATTTGTGAAAAAAAATCAAATATATTAATTAATTTAAAAATGATAGTAAAGAAATTAAATATATAAAATTAATTGTAAAAAACCTTTTTTTTAATAGCAAAATAGACTTTTATTGAAAATAAGAAGATTGTTGTTTATGAAAAAATATATAATATATAAAATTAATTTAAAAATGAAAATAAGGATGATTATGATGAAGATGTGTATGAATGATTTTTGATAGAATTTTTTGTTTATAAAAGGTAAGAACATATTGTATTTTTTTTTAATAATCAAAAGAGATATTTGTTAAAAACATAATAAAACACATAAAAATAAGATAGTTTTAAATAAGGATTAAAATATTTAAAAAATAATTGAAAACTTTATGAAAACTATAAAAATAATTTTTTTATGAAACCAAAACAAAAAAAGTTGTTGTAAAATTTAATAAATAATTTTTATTCAAAATGAGAGTAAATATGATTTTGGTGAAAATGTGTAAGAATGAATTTTTAAACTTCAAATTTATATTTTACAAAATATGCATGTTTCATATTTTTTTTTAAAAATAAACTTATAATCAAAATAAGAAGATACAGATTTGTGAAAAAAAATAAATATATAAAATTAATTAAAAAATGAGAGTAAAGATGATTTTGATGAAAATGTGTATGAATGATTTTGATAGAATTTTTTGTTTATAAAATTTAAAAAAATATTGTACTTTTTTAAAATAACCAAAAGAGATATTTGTCTAAAACATAATAAAATTCATAAAATAACCTAGCTTAAAATAAGGATTAAAATATTTGAAAAATAATATTTGCGTTTTATTTGAAAACTTTATGAAAAATATAAAAACAACATTTTTATGAAAACCAAAACAAAAAAAGTTGTTGTAAAATTTAATAAATAGTTTTTATTCAACAGTAAATATGATTTTTGTGAAAATTTGTATGAATGAATTTTTAAAAGAAAATTTTATATTTTAAAAAATATGCAGATTTTATATTTTTTTTAAATAAACTTTTAGTCAAAATAAGAAGATAGAGATTTGTGAAAGGAGAATAATATATAAAATTAATTTGAAAATTAAAATAAGGATGATTTTTGTTCAAAAATGTGTATGAATGTTTTTTGATAGATTTTTTTGTTAAAAAAAGTATTAAAATATTGTACTTTTTAAAATAATCAAAAGAGATATTGGTTGAAAACATAATAAATTACACAAAAATAACATCGTTGAAAATAAGGATTAAAATATTTGAAAAAATAATAAATGAATTATAATTGAAAACTTTATGAAAAATATAAAAATACTTTATATGAAAACCAAAACATAAAGAGTTGTTGCAAGATTTAATAAATATTTTTTATTAAAAAGTAGAGTAAATATGATTTTGGTGAAAATGTGTATGAATGAATTTTTAAAAGAAAAGTTTATATTTTAAAAAATATGCAAGTTTTATATATTTTTGAAGATAAACTTTTAATCAAAATTAGAAGATAGATATTAGTGAAAAAAAATCAAATATATTAATTAATTTAAAAATGATAGTAAAAAAATTAAATATATAAAATTAATTGTAAAAAACCTTTTTTTTAAATCGCAAAATAGACTTTTATTGAAAATAAGAAAATTGTTGTTTATGAAAAAATATATAATATATAAAATTAATTTAAAAATGAAAATAAGGATGATTTTGATGAAGATGTGTACGAATGATTTTTGATAGAATATTTTGTTTATAAAAGGTAAGAACATATTGTATTTTTTTTAAATAATCAAAAGAGATATTTGTTAAAAACATAATAAAACACATAAAAATAACATAGTTTAAAATAAGGATTAAAATATTTAAAAAATAATTGAAAACTTTATGAAAACTATAAAAATAATTTTTTTATGAAACCAAAACAAAAAAAGTTGTTGTAAAATTTAATAAATAATTTTTATTCAAAATGAGAGTAAATATGATTTTGGTGAAAATGTGTAAGAATGAATTTTTAAACTTCAAATTTATATTTTACAAAATATGCATGTTTCATATTTTTTTTTAAAAATAAACTTATAATCAAAATAAGAAGATACAGATTTGTGAAAAAAAATAAATATATAAAATTAATTAAAAAATGAGAGTAAAGATGATTTTGATGAAAATGTGTATGAATGATTTTGATAGAATTTTTTGTTTATAAAATTTAAAAAAATATTGTACTTTTTTAAAATAACCAAAAGAGATATTTGTCTAAAACATAATAAAATTCATAAAATAACCTAGCTTAAAATAAGGATTAAAATATTTGAAAAATAATATTTGCGTTTTATTTGAAAACTTTATGAAAAATATAAAAACAACATTTTTATGAAAACCAAAACAAAAAAAGTTGTTGTAAAATTTAATAAATAGTTTTTATTCAACAGTAAATATGATTTTTGTGAAAATTTGTATGAATGAATTTTTAAAAGAAAATTTTATATTTTAAAAAATATGCAGATTTTATATTTTTTTTAAATAAACTTTTAGTCAAAATAAGAAGATAGAGATTTGTGAAAGGAGAATAATATATAAAATTAATTTGAAAATTAAAATAAGGATGATTTTTGTTCAAAAATGTGTATGAATGTTTTTTCATAGATTTTTTTGTTAAAAAAAGTATTAAAATATTGTACTTTTTAAAATAATCAAAAGAGATATTCGTTGAAAACATAATAAATTACACAAAAATAACATCGTTGAAAATAAGGATTAAAATATTAGAAAAAATAATAAATGAATTATAATTGTAAACTTTATGTAAAATATAAAAATACTTTATATGAAAACCAAAACATAAAGAGTTGTTGCAAGATTTAATAAATATTTTTTATTCAAAAGTAGAGTAAATATAATTTTGGTGAAAATGTGTATGAATGAATTTTTAAAAGAAAAGTTTATATTTTAAAAAATATGCAAGTTTTATATATTTTTGAAGATAAACTTTTAATCAAAATTAGAAGATAGATATTTGTGAAAAAAAATCAAATATATTAATTAATTTAAAAATGATAGTAAAGAAATTAAATATATAAAATTAATTGTAAAAAACCTTTTTTTTAATAGCAAAATAGACTTATATTGAAAATAAGAAGATTGTTGTTTATGAAAAAATATATAATATATAAAATTAATTTAAAAATGAAAATAAGGATGATTATGATGAAGATGTGTATGAATGATTTTTGATAGAATTTTTTGTTTATAAAAGGTAAGAACATATTGTATTTTTTTTTAATAATCAAAAGAGATATTTGTTAAAAACATAATAAAACACATAAAAATAAGATAGTTTTAAATAAGGATTAAAATATTTAAAAAATAATTGAAAACTTTATGAAAACTATAAAAATAATTTTTTTATGAAACCAAAACAAAAAAAGTTGTTGTAAAATTTAATAAATAATTTTTATTCAAAATGAGAGTAAATATGATTTTGGTGAAAATGTGTAAGAATGAATTTTTAAACTTCAAATTTATATTTTACAAAATATGCATGTTTCATATTTTTTTTTTAAAATAAACTTATAATCAAAATAAGAAGATACAGATTTGTGAAAAAAAATAAATATATAAAATTAATTAAAAAATGAGAGTAAAGATGATTTTGATGAAAATGTGTATGAATGATTTTGATAGAATTTTTTGTTTATAAAATTTAAAAAAATATTGTACTTTTTTAAAATAACCAAAAGAGATATTTGTCTAAAACATAATAAAATTCATAAAATAACCTAGCTTAAAATAAGGATTAAAATATTTGAAAAATAATATTTGCGTTTTATTTGAAAACTTTATGAAAAATATAAAAACAACATTTTTATGAAAACCAAAACAAAAAAAGTTGTTGTAAAATTTAATAAATAGTTTTTATTCAACAGTAAATATGATTTTTGTGAAAATTTGTATGAATGAATTTTTAAAAGAAAATTTTATATTTTAAAAAATATGCAGATTTTATATTTTTTTTAAATAAACTTTTAGTCAAAATAAGAAGATAGAGATTTGTGAAAGGAGAATAATATATAAAATTAATTTGAAAATTAAAATAAGGATGATTTTTGTTCAAAAATGTGTATGAATGTTTTTTGATAGATTTTTTTGTTAAAAAAAGTATTAAAATATTGTACTTTTTAAAATAATCAAAAGAGATATTCGTTGAAAAGATAATAAATTACACAAAAATAACATCGTTGAAAATAAGGATTAAAATATTAGAAAAAATAATAAATGAATTATAATTGTAAACTTTATGTAAAATATAAAAATACTTTATATGAAAACCAAAACATAAAGAGTTGTTGCAAGATTTAATAAATATTTTTTATTCAAAAGTAGAGTAAATATAATTTTGGTGAAAATGTGTATGAATGAATTTTTAAAAGAAAAGTTTATATTTTGAAAAATATGCAAGTTTTATATATTTTTGAAGATAAACTTTTAATCAAAATTAGAAGATAGATATTTGTGAAAAAAAATCAAATATATTAATTAATTTAAAAATGATAGTAAAGAAATTAAATATATAAAATTAATTGTAAAAAACCTTTTTTTTTAATAGCAAAATAGACTTTTATTGAAAATAAGAAGATTGTTGTTTATGAAAAAATATATAATATATAAAATTAATTTAAAAATGAAAATAAGGATGATTATGATGAAGATGTGTATGAATGATTTTTGATAGAATTTTTTGTTTATAAAAGGTAAGAACATATTGTATTTTTTTTTAATAATCAAAAGAGATATTTGTTAAAAACATAATAAAACACATAAAAATAACATAGTTTAAAATAAGGATTAAAATATTTAAAAAATAATTGAAAACTTTATGAAAACTATAAAAATAATTTTTTTATGAAACCAAAACAAAAAAAGTTGTTGTAAAATTTAATAAATAATTTTTATTCAAAATGAGAGTAAATATGATTTTGGTGAAAATGTGTAAGAATGAATTTTTAAACTTCAAATTTATATTTTACAAAATATGCATGTTTCATATTTTTTTTTAAAAATAAACTTATAATCAAAATAAGAAGATACAGATTTGTGAAAAAAAATAAATATATAAAATTAATTAAAAAATGAGAGTAAAGATGATTTTGATGAAAATGTGTATGAATGATTTTGATAGAATTTTTTGTTTATAAAATTTAAAAAAATATTGTACTTTTTTAAAATAACCAAAAGAGATATTTGTCTAAAACATAATAAAATTCATAAAATAACCTAGCTTAAAATAAGGATTAAAATATTTGAAAAATAATATTTGCGTTTTATTTGAAAACTTTATGAAAAATATAAAAACAACATTTTTATGAAAACCAAAACAAAAAAAGTTGTTGTAAAATTTAATAAATAGTTTTTATTCAACAGTAAATATGATTTTTGTGAAAATTTGTATGAATGAATTTTTAAAAGAAAATTTTATATTTTAAAAAATATGCAGATTTTATATTTTTTTTAAATAAACTTTTAGTCAAAATAAGAAGATAGAGATTTGTGAAAGGAGAATAATATATAAAATTAATTTGAAAATTAAAATAAGGATGATTTTTGTTCAAAAATGTGTATGAATGTTTTTTGATAGATTTTTTTGTTAAAAAAAGTATTAAAATATTGTACTTTTTAAAATAATCAAAAGAGATATTCGTTGAAAACATAATAAATTACACAAAAATAACATCGTTGAAAATAAGGATTAAAATATTTGAAAAAATAATAAATGAATTATTATTGAAAACTTTATGTAAAATATAAAAATACTTTATATGAAAACCAAAACATAAAGAGTTGTTGCAAGATTTAATAATTATTTTTTATTCAAAAGTAGAGTAAATATGATTTTGGTGAAAATGTGTATGAACGAATTTTTAAAAGAAAAGTTTATATTTTAAAAAATATGCAAGTTTTATATATTTTTGAAGATAAACTTTTAATCAAAATTAGAAGATAGATATTTGTGAAAAAAAATCAAATATATTAATTAATTTAAAAATGATAGTAAAAAATTAAATATATAAAATTAATTGTAAAAAACCTTTTTTTTAAATAGCAAAATAGACTTTTATTGAAAATAAGAAGATTGTTGTTTATGAAAAAAAATATAATATATAAAATTAATTTAAAAATGAAAATAAGGATGATTTTGATGAAGATGTGTATGAATGATTTTTGATAGAATATTTTGTTTATAAAAGGTAAGAACATATAGTATTTTTTTTAAATAATCAAAAGAGATATTTGTTAAAAACATAATAAAACATATAAAAATAACATAGTTTAAAATAAGTATTAAAATATTTAAAAAATAATTGAAAACTTTATGAAAACTATAAAAATAATTTTTTTATGAAACCAAAACAAAAAAAGTTGTAAAACTTAATAAATAATTTTTATTCAAAATGAGAGTAAATATGATTTTGGTGAAAATGTGTAAGAATGAATTTTTAAACTTCAAATTTATATTTTACAAAATATGCATGTTTCATATTTTTTTTAAAAATAAACTTATAATCAAAATAAGAATATAGAGATTTGTGAGAAAAAATAAATATATAAAATTAATTAAAAAATGAGAGTAAAGATGATTTTGATGAAAATGTGTATGAATGATTTTGATAGAATTTTTTGTTTATAAAATTTAAGAAAATATTGTACTTTTTTAAAATAACCAAAAGAGATATTTGTCTAAAACATAATAAAATTCATAAAAATAACCTAGCTTAAAATAAGGATTAAAATATTTGAAAAATAATATTTGAGTTTTATTTAAAACTTTATGAAAAATATAAAAACAACATTTTTATGAAAACCAAATCTAAAAAAGTTGTTGTAAAATTTAATAAATAATTTTTATTCAAGAGTAAATATGATTTTGGTGAAAATTTGTATGAATGAATTTTTAAAAGAAAATTTTATATTTTAAAAAATATGCAGATTTTATATTTTTTTTAAATAAACTTTTAGTCAAAATAAGAAGATAGAGAATTGTGAAAGGAGAATAATATATAAAATTAATTTGAAAATTAAAATAAGGATGATTTTTGTTCAAAAATGTGTATGAATGTTTTTTGATAGATTTTTTTGTTAAAAAAAGTATTAAAATATTGTACTTTTTAAAATAATCAAAAGAGATATTCGTTGAAAACATAATAAATTACACAAAAATAACATCGTTGAAAATAAGGATTAAAATATTAGAAAAAATAATAAATGAATTATAATTGTAAACTTTATGTAAAATATAAAAATACTTTATATGAAAACCAAAACATAAAGAGTTGTTGCAAGATTTAATAAATATTTTTTATTCAAAAGTAGAGTAAATATGATTTTGGTGAAAATGTGTATGAACGAATTTTTAAAAGAAAAGTTTATATTTTAAAAAATATGCAAGTTTTATATATTTTTGAAGATAAAATTTTAATCAAAATTAGAAGATAGATATTTGTGAAAAAAAATCAAATATATTAATTAATTTAAAAATGATAGTAAAAAATTAAATATATAAAATTAATTGTAAAAAACCTTTTTTTTAAATAGCAAAATAGACTTTTATTGAAAATAAGAAGATTGTTGTTTATGAAAAAAAATATAATATATAAAATTAATTTAAAAATGAAAATAAGGATGATTTTGATGAAGATGTGTATGAATGATTTTTGATAGAATTTTTTGTTTATAAAAGGTAAGAACATATAGTATTTTTTTTAAATAATCAAAAGAGATATTTGTTAAAAACATAATAAAACACATAAAAATAACATAGTTTAAAATAAGGATTAAAATATTTAAAAAATAATTGAAAACTTTATGAAAACTATAAAAATAATATTTTTATGAAACCAAAACAAAAAAAGTTGTAAAATTTAATAAATAATTTTTATTCAAAATGAGAGTAAATATGATTTTGGTGAAAATGTGTAAGAATGAATTTTTAAACTTCAAATTTATATTTTACAAAATATGCATGTTTCATATTTTTTTTAAAAATAAACTTATAATCAAAATAAGAATATAGAGATTTGTGAGAAAAAATAAATATATAAAATTAATTAAAAAATGAGAGTAAAGATGATTTTGATGAAAATGTGTATGAATGATTTTGATAGAATTTTTTGTTTATAAAATTTAAGAAAATATTGTACTTTTTTAAAATAACCAAAAGAGATATTTGTCTAAAACATAATAAAATTCATAAAAATAACCTAGCTTAAAATAAGGATTAAAATATTTGAAAAATAATATTTGAGTTTTATTTGAAAACTTTATGAAAAATATAAAAACAACATTTTTCTGAAAACCAAAACTAAAAAAGTTGTTGTAAAATTTAATAAATAATTTTTATTCAAGAGTAAATATGATTTTGGTGAAAATTTGTATTATGAATTTTTAAAAGAAAATTTTATATTTTAAAAAATATGCAGATTTTATATTTTTTTTAAATAAACTTTTAGTCAAAATAAGAAGATAGAGATTTGTGAAAGGAGAATAATATATAAAATTAATTTGAAAATTAAAATAAGGATGATTTTTGTTCAAAAATGTGTATGAATGTTTTTTGATAGATTTTTTTGTTAAAAAAAGTATTAAAATATTGTACTTTTTAAAATAATCAAAAGAGATATTCGTTGAAAACATAATAAATTAAACAAAAATAACTTCGTTGAAAATAAGGATTAAAATATTTGAAAAAATTATAAATGAATTATTATTGAAAACTTTATGTAAAATATAAAAATACTTTATATCAAAACCAAAACATAAAGAGTTGTTGCAAGATTTAATAAATATTTTTTTATTCAAAAGTAGAGTAAATATGATTTTGGTGAAAATGTGTATGAACGAATTTTTAAAAGAAAAGTTTATATTTTAAAAAATATGCAAGTTTTATATATTTTTGAAGATAAACTTTTAATCAAAATTAGAAGATAGATATTTGTGAAAAAAAATCAAATATATTAATTAATTTAAAAATGATAGTAAAAAATTAAATATATAAAATTAATTGTAAAAAACCTTTTTTTTAAATAGCAAAATAGACTTTTATTGAAAATAAGAAGATTGTTGTTTATGAAAAAAAATATAATATATAAAATTAATTTAAAAATGAAAATAAGGATGATTTTGATGAAGATGTGTATGAATGATTTTTGATAGAATTTTTTGTTTATAAAAGGTAAGAACATATAGTTTTTTTTTAAATAATCAAAAGAGATATTTGTTAAAAACATAATAAAACACATAAAAATAACATAGTTTAAAATAAGGATTAAAATATTTAAAAAATAATTGAAAACTTTATGAAAACTATAAAAATAATATTTTTATGAAACCAAAACAAAAAAAGTTGTAAAATTTAATAAATAATTTTTATTCAAAATGAGAGTAAATATGATTTTGGTGAAAATGTGTAAGAATGAATTTTTAAACTTCAAATTTATATTTTACAAAATATGCATGTTTCATATTTTTTTTAAAAATAAACTTATAATCAAAATAAGAATATAGAGATTTGTGAGAAAAAATAAATATATAAAATTAATTAAAAAATGAGAGTAAAGATGATTTTGATGAAAATGTGTATGAATGATTTTGATAGAATTTTTTGTTTATAAAATTTATGAAAATATTGTACTTTTTTAAAATAACCAAAAGAGATATTTGTCTAAAACATAATAAAATTCATAAAAATAACCTAGCTTAAAATAAGGATTAAAATATTTGAAAAATAATATTTGAGTTTTATTTGAAAACTTTATGAAAAATATAAAAACAACATTTTTATGAAAACCAAAACTAAAAAAGTTGTTGTAAAATTTAATAAATAATTTTTATTCAACAGTAAATATGATTTTTGTGAAAATTTGTATGAATGAATTTTTAAAAGAAAATTTTATATTTTAAAAAATATGCAGATTTTATATTTTTTTTAAATAAACTTTTAGTCAAAATAAGAAGATAGAGATTTGTGAAAGGAGAATAATATATAAAATTAATTTGAAAATTAAAATAAGGATGATTTTTGTTCAAAAATGTGTATGAATGTTTTTTCATAGATTTTTTTGTTAAAAAAAGTATTAAAATATTGTACTTTTTAAAATAATCAAAAGAGATATTCGTTGAAAACATAATAAATTACACAAAAATAACATCGTTGAAAATAAGGATTAAAATATTTGAAAAAATAATAAATGAATTATTATTGAAAACTTTATGTAAAATATAAAAATACTTTATATGAAAACCAAAACATAAAGAGTTGTTGCAAGATTTAATAAATATTTTTTATTCAAAAGTAGAGTAAATATGATTTTGGTGAAAATGTGTATGAACGAATTTTTAAAAGAAAAGTTTATATTTTAAAAAATATGCAAGTTTTATATATTTTTGAAGATAAACTTTTAATCAAAATTAGAAGATAGATATTTGTGAAAAAAAATCAAATATATTAATTAATTTAAAAATGATAGTAAAAAATTAAATATATAAAATTAATTGTAAAAAACCTTTTTTTTAAATAGCAAAATACACTTTTATTGAAAATAAGAAGATTGTTGTTTATGAAAAAAATATAATATATAAAATTAATTTAAAAATGAAAATAAGGATGATTTTGATGAAGATGTGTATGAATGATTTTTGATAGAATATTTTGTTTATAAAAGGTAAGAACATATAGTATTTTTTTTAAATAATCAAAAGAGATATTTGTTAAAAACATAATAAAACATATAAAAATAACATAGTTTAAAATATGTATTAAAATATTTAAAAAATAATTGAAAACTTTATGAAAACTATAAAAATAATTTTTTTATGAAACCAAAACAAAAAAAGTTGTAAAACTTAATAAATAATTTTTATTCAAAATGAGAGTAAATATGATTTTGGTGAAAATGTGTAAGAATGAATTTTTAAACTTCAAATTTATATTTTACAAAATATGCATGTTTCATATTTTTTTTAAAAATAAACTTATAATCAAAATAAGAATATAGAGATTTGTGAGAAAAAATAAATATATAAAATTAATTAAAAAATGAAAGTAAAGATGATTTTGATGAAAATGTGTATGAATGATTTTGATAGAATTTTTTGTTTATAAAATTTAAGAAAATATTGTACTTTTTTAAAATAACCAAAAGAGATATTTGTCTAAAACATAATAAAATTCATAAAAATAACCTAGCTTAAAATAAGGATTAAAATATTTGAAAAATAATATTTGAGTTTTATTTGAAAACTTTATGAAAAATATAAAAACAACATTTTTATGAAAACCAAAACTAAAAAAGTTGTTGTAAAATTTAATAAATAATTTTTATTCAAGAGTAAATATGATTTTGGTGAAAATTTGTATGAATGGATTTTTAAAAGAAAATTTTATATTTTAAAAAATATGCAGATTTTATATTTTTTTTAAATAAACTTTTAGTCAAAATAAGAAGATAGAGAATTGTGAAAGGAGAATAATATATAAAATTAATTTGAAAATTAAAATAAGGATGATTTTTGTTCAAAAATGTGTATGAATGTTTTTTGATAGATTTTTTTGTTAAAAAAAGTATTAAAATATTGTACTTTTTAAAATAATCAAAAGAGATATTCGTTGAAAACATAATAAATTACACAAAAATAACATCGTTGAAAATAAGGATTAAAATATTAGAAAAAATTATAAATGAATTATAATTGAAAACTTTATGTAAAATATAAAAATACTTTATATGAAAACCAAAACATAAAGAGTTGTTGCAAGATTTAATAAATATTTTTTATTCAAAAGTAGAGTAAATATGATTTTGGTGAAAATGTGTATGAACGAATTTTTAAAAGAAAAGTTTATATTTTAAAAAATATGCAAGTTTTATATATTTTTGAAGATAAACTTTTAATCAAAATTAGAAGATAGATATTTGTGAAAAAAAATCAAATATATTAATTAATTTAAAAATGATAGTAAAAAATTAAATATATAAAATTAATTGTAAAAAACCTTTTTTTTAAATAGCAAAATAGACTTTTATTGAAAATAAGAAGATTGTTGTTTATGAAAAAAAATATATTATATAAAATTAATTTAAAAATGAAAATAAGGATGATTTTGATGAAGATGTGTATGAATGATTTTTGATAGAATTTTTTGTTTATAAAAGGTAAGAACATATAGTATTTTTTTTAAATAATCAAAAGAGATATTTGTTAAAAACATAATAAAACACATAAAAATAACATAGTTTAAAATAAGGATTAAAATATTTAAAAAATAATTGAAAACTTTATGAAAACTATAAAAATAATATTTTTATGAAACCAAAACAAAAAAAGTTGTAAAATTTAATAAATAATTTTTATTCAAAATGAGAGTAAATATGATTTTGGTGAAAATGTGTAAGAATGAATTTTTAAACTTCAAATTTATATTTTACAAAATATGCATGTTTCATATTTTTTTTAAAAATAAACTTATAATCAAAATAAGAATATAGAGATTTGTGAGAAAAAATAAATATATAAAATTAATTAAAAAATGAGAGTAAAGATGATTTTGATGAAAATGTGTATGAATGATTTTGATAGAATTTTTTGTTTATAAAATTTAAGAAAATATTGTACTTTTTTAAAATAACCAAAAGAGATATTTGTCTAAAACATAATAAAATTCATAAAAATAACCTAGCTTAAAATAAGGATTAAAATATTTGAAAAATAATATTTGAGTTTTATTTAAAACTTTATGAAAAATATAAAAACAACATTTTTATGAAAACCAAATCTAAAAAAGTTGTTGTAAAATTTAATAAATAATTTTTATTCAAGAGTAAATATGATTTTGGTGAAAATTTGTATGAATGAATTTTTAAAAGAAAATTTTATATTTTAAAAAATATGCAGATTTTATATTTTTTTTAAATAAACTTTTAGTCAAAATAAGAAGATAGAGAATTGTGAAAGGAGAATAATATATAAAATTAATTTGAAAATTAAAATAAGGATGATTTTTGTTCAAAAATGTGTATGAATGTTTTTTGATAGATTTTTTTGTTAAAAAAAGTATTAAAATATTGTACTTTTTAAAATAATCAAAAGAGATATTCGTTGAAAACATAATAAATTACACAAAAATAATATCGTTGAAAATAAGGATTAAAATATTAGAAAAAATAATAAATGAATTATAATTGTAAACTTTATGTAAAATATAAAAATACTTTATATGAAAACCAAAACATAAAGAGTTGTTGCAAGATTTAATAAATATTTTTTATTCAAAAGTAGAGTAAATATGATTTTGGTGAAAATGTGTATGAACGAATTTTTAAAAGAAAAGTTTATATTTTAAAAAATATGCAAGTTTTATATATTTTTGAAGATAAACTTTTAATCAAAATTAGAAGATAGATATTTGTGAAAAAAAATCAAATATATTAATTAATTTAAAAATGATAGTGAAAAATTAAATATATAAAATTAATTGTAAAAAACCTTTTTTTTAAATAGCAAAATAGACTTTTATTGAAAATAAGAAGATTGTTGTTTATGAAAAAAAATATAATATATAAAATTAATTTAAAAATGAAAATAAGGATGATTTTGATGAAGATGTGTATGAATGATTTTTGATAGAATTTTTTGTTTATAAAAGGTAAGAACATATTGTATTTTTTTTAAATAATCAAAAGAGATATTTGTTAAAAACATAATAAAACACATAAAAATAACATAGTTTAAAATAAGGATTAAAATATTTAAAAAATAATTGAAAACTTTATGAAAACTATAAAAATAATATTTTTATGAAACCAAAACAAAAAAAGTTGTAAAATTTAATAAATAATTTTTATTCAAAATGAGAGTAAATATGATTTTGGTGAAAATGTGTAAGAATGAATTTTTAAACTTCAAATTTATATTTTACAAAATATGCATGTTTCATATTTTTTTAAAAAATAAACTTATAATCAAAATAAGAAGATACAGATTTGTGAGAAAAAATAAATATATAAAATTAATTAAAAAATGAGAGTAAAGATGATTTTGATGAAAATGAGTATGAATGATTTTGATAGAATTTTTTGTTTATAAAATTTAAGAAAATATTGTACTTTTTCAAAATAACCAAAAGATATATTTGTCTAAAACATAATAAAATTCATAAAATAACCTAGCTAAAAATAAGGATTAAAATATTTGAAAAATAATATTTGCGTTTTATTTGAAAACTTTATGAAAAATATAAAAACAACATTTTTATGAAAACCAAAACTAAAAAAGTTGTTGTAAAATTTAATAAATAGTTTTTATTCAAGAGTAAATATGATTTTGGTGAAAATTTGTATGAATGAATTTTTAAAAGAAAATTTTATATTTTAAAAAATATGCAGATTTTATATTTTTTTTAAATAAACTTTTAGTCAAAATAAGAAGATAGAGATTTGTGAAAGGAGAATAATATATAAAATTAATTTTAAAATTAAAATAAGGATGATTTTTGTTCAAAAATTTGTTTGAATGTTTTTTGATAGATTTTTTTGTTAAAAAAAAGTATTAAAATATTGTACTTTTTAAAATAATCAAAAGAGATATTCGTTGAAAACATAATAAATTACACAAAAATAACATCGTTGAAAATAAGGATTAAAATATTTGAAAAAATAATAAATGAATTATAATTGAAAACTTTATGTAAAATATAAAAATACTTTATATGAAAACCAAAACATAAAGAGTTGTTGCAAGATTTAATAAATATTTTTTATTCAAAAGTAGAGTAAATATAATTTTGGTGAAAATGTGTATGAATGAATTTTTAAAAGAAAAGTTTATATTTTGAAAAATATGCAAGTTATAAACTTTTAATAAAAATTAGAAGATAGATATTTGTGAAAAAAAATCAAATATATTAATTAATTTAAAAATGATAGTAAAGAAATTAAATATATAAAATTAATTGTAAAAAACCTTTTTTTTAAATAGCAAAATAGACTTTTATTGAAAATAAGAAGATTGTTGTTTATGAAAAAATATATAATATATAAAATTAATTTAAAAATGAAAATAAGGATGATTATGATGAAGATGTGTATGAATGATTTTTGATAGAATTTTTTGTTTATAAAAGGTAAGAACATATTGTATTTTTTTTAAATAATCAAAAGAGATATTTGTTAAAAACATAATAAAACACATAAAAATAACATAGTTTAAAATAAGGATTAAAATATTTAAAAAATAATTGAAAACTTTATGAAAACTATAAAAATAATTTTTTTATGAAACCAAAACAAAAAAAGTTGTTGTAAAATTTAATAAATAATTTTTATTCAAAATGAGAGTAAATATGATTTTGGTGAAAATGTGTAAGAATGAATTTTTAAACTTCAAATTTATATTTTACAAAATATGCATGTTTCATATTTTTTTTAAAAATAAACTTATAATCAAAATAAGAAGATACAGATTTGTGAAAAAAAATAAATATATAAAATTAATTAAAAAATGAGAGTAAAGATGATTTTGATGAAAATGTGTATGAATGATTTTGATTGAATTTTTTGTTTATAAAATTTAAAAAAATATTGTACTTTTTTAAAATAACCAAAAGAGATATTTGTCTAAAACATAATAAAATTCATAAAATAACCTAGCTTAAAATATTTGAAAAATAATATTTGAGTTTTATTTGAAAACTTTATGAAAAATATAAAAACAACATTTTTATGAAAACCAAAACAAAAAAAGTTGTTGTAAAATTTAATAAATAGTTTTTATTCAACAGTAAATATGATTTTTGTGAAAATTTGTATGAATGAATTTTTAAAAGAAAATTTTATATTTTAAAAAATATGCAGATTTTATATTTTTTTTAAATAAACTTTTAGTCAAAATAAGAAGATAGAGATTTGTGAAAGGAGAATAATATATAAAATTAATTTGAAAATTAAAATAAGGATGATTTTTGTTCAAAAATGTGTATGAATGTTTTTTCATAGATTTTTTTGTTAAAAAAAGTATTAAAATATTGTACTTTTTAAAATAATCAAAAGAGATATTCGTTGAAAACATAATAAATTACACAAAAATAACATCGTTGAAAATAAGGATTAAAATATTTGAAAAAATAATAAATGAATTATTATTGAAAACTTTATGTAAAATATAAAAATACTTTATATGAAAACCAAAACATAAAGAGTTGTTGCAAGATTTAATAAATATTTTTTATTCAAAAGTAGAGTAAATATGATTTTGGTGAAAATGTGTATGAACGAATTTTTAAAAGAAAAGTTTATATTTTAAAAAATATGCAAGTTTTATATATTTTTGAAGATAAACTTTTAATCAAAATTAGAAGATAGATATTTGTGAAAAAAAATCAAATATATTAATTAATTTAAAAATGATAGTAAAAAATTAAATATATAAAATTAATTGTAAAAAACCTTTTTTTAAATAGCAAAATACACTTTTATTGAAAATAAGAAGATTGTTGTTTATGAAAAAAAATATAATATATAAAATTAATTTAAAAATGAAAATAAGGATGATTTTGATGAAGATGTGTATGAATGATTTTTGATAATATATTTTGTTTATAAAAGGTAAGAACATATAGTATTTTTTTTAAATAATCAAAAGAGATATTTGTTAAAAACATAATAAAACATATAAAAATAACATAGTTTAAAATAAGTATTAAAATATTTAAAAAATAATTGAAAACTTTATGAAAACTATAAAAATAATTTTTTTATGAAACCAAAACAAAAAAAGTTGTAAAACTTAATAAATAATTTTTATTCAAAATGAGAGTAAATATGATTTTGGTGAAAATGTGTAAGAATGAATTTTTAAACTTCAAATTTATATTTTACAAAATATGCATGTTTCATATTTTTTTTAAAAATAAACTTATAATCAAAATAAGAATATAGAGATTTGTGAGAAAAAATAAATATATAAAATTAATTAAAAAATGAAAGTAAAGATGATTTTGATGAAAATGTGTATGAATGATTTTGATAGAATTTTTTGTTTATAAAATTTAAGAAAATATTGTACTTTTTAAAATAACCAAAAGAGATATTTGTCTAAAACATAATAAAATTCATAAAAATAACCTAGCTTAAAATAAGGATTAAAATATTTGAAAAATAATATTTGAGTTTTATTTGAAAACTTTATGAAAAATATAAAAACAACATTTTTATGAAAACCAAAACTAAAAAAGTTGTTGTAAAATTTAATAAATAATTTTTATTCAAGAGTAAATATGATTTTGGTGAAAATTTGTATGAATGGATTTTTAAAAGAAAAATTTATATTTTAAAAAATATGCAGATTTTATATTTTTTTTAAATAAACTTTTAGTCAAAATAAGAAGATAGAGAATTGTGAAAGGAGAATAATATATAAAATTAATTTGAAAATTAAAATAAGGATGATTTTTGTTCAAAAATGTGTATGAATGTTTTTTGATAGATTTTTTTGTTAAAAAAAGTATTAAAATATTGTACTTTTTAAAATAATCAAAAGAGATATTCGTTGAAAACATAATAAATTACACAAAAATAACATCGTTGAAAATAAGGATTAAAATATTAGAAAAAATAATAAATGAATTATAATTGAAAACTTTATGTAAAATATAAAAATACTTTATATGAAAACCAAAACATAAAGAGTTGTTGCAAGATTTAATAAATATTTTTTATTCAAAAGTAGAGTAAATATGATTTTGGTGAAAATGTGTATGAACGAATTTTTAAAAGAAAAGTTTATATTTTAAAAAATATGCAAGTTTTATATATTTTTGAAGATAAACTTTTAATCAAAATTAGAAGATAGATATTTGTGAAAAAAAATCAAATATATTAATTAATTTAAAAATGATAGTAAAAAATTAAATATATAAAATTAATTGTAAAAAACCTTTTTTTTTAAATAGCAAAATAGACTTTTATTGAAAATAAGAAGATTGTTGTTTATGAAAAAAAATATAATATATAAAATTAATTTAAAAATGAAAATAAGGATGATTTTGATGAAGATGTGTATGAATGATTTTTGATAGAGTTTTTGTTTATAAAAGGTAAGAACATATAGTATTTTTTTTAAATAATCAAAAGAGATATTTGTTAAAAACATAATAAAACACATAAAAATAACATAGTTTAAAATAAGGATTAAAATATTTAAAAAATAATTGAAAACTTTATGAAAACTATAAAAATAATATTTTTATGAAACCAAAACAAAAAAAGTTGTAAAATTTAATAAATAATTTTTATTCAAAATGAGAGTAAATATGATTTTGGTGAAAATGTGTAAGAATGAATTTTTAAACTTCAAATTTATATTTTACAAAATATGCATGTTTCATATTTTTTTTAAAAATAAACTTATAATCAAAATAAGAATATAGAGATTTGTGAGAAAAAATAAATATATAAAATTAATTAAAAAATGAGAGTAAAGATGATTTTGATGAAAATGTGTATGAATGATTTTGATAGAATTTTTTGTTTATAAAATTTAAGAAAATATTGTACTTTTTTAAAATAACCAAAAGTGATATTTGTCTAAAACATAATAAAATTCATAAAAATAACCTAGCTTAAAATAAGGATTAAAATATTTGAAAAATAATATTTGAGTTTTATTTAAAACTTTATGAAAAATATAAAAACAACATTTTTATGAAAACCAAATCTAAAAAAGTTGTTGTAAAATTTAATAAATAATTTTTATTCAAGAGTAAATATGATTTTGGTGAAAATTTGTATGAATGAATTTTTAAAAGAAAATTTTATATTTTAAAAAATATGCAGATTTTATATTTTTTTTAAATAAACTTTTAGTCAAAATAAGAAGATAGAGAATTGTGAAAGGAGAATAATATATAAAATTAATTTGAAAATTAAAATAAGGATGATTTTTGTTCAAAAATGTGTATGAATGTTTTTTGATAGATTTTTTTGTTAAAAAAAGTATTAAAATATTGTACTTTTTAAAATAATCAAAAGAGATATTCGTTGAAAACATAATAAATTACACAAAAATAACATCGTTGAAAATAAGGATTAAAATATTAGAAAAAATAATAAATGAATTATAATTGTAAACTTTATGTAAAATATAAAAATACTTTATATGAAAACCAAAACATAAAGAGTTGTTGCAAGATTTAATAAATATTTTTTATTCAAAAGTAGAGTAAATATGATTTTGGTGAAAATGTGTATGAACGAATTTTTAAAAGAAAAGTTTATATTTTAAAAAATATGCAAGTTTTATATATTTTTGAAGATAAACTTTTAATCAAAATTAGAAGATAGATATTTGTGAAAAAAAATCAAATATATTAATTAATTTAAAAATGATAGTAAAAAATTAAATATATAAAATTAATTGTAAAAAACCTTTTTTTTAAATAGCAAAATAGACTTTTATTGAAAATAAGAAGATTGTTGTTTATGAAAAAAAATATAATATATAAAATTAATTTAAAAATGAAAATAAGGATGATTTTGATGAAGATGTGTATGAATGATTTTTGATAGAATTTTTTGTTTATAAAAGGTAAGAACATATAGTATTTTTTTTAAATAATCAAAAGAGATATTTGTTAAAAACATAATAAAACACATAAAAATAACATAGTTTAAAATAAGGATTAAAATATTTAAAAAATAATTGAAAACTTTATGAAAACTATAAAAATAATATTTTTATGAAACCAAAACAAAAAAAGTTGTAAAATTTAATAAATAATTTTTATTCAAAATGAGAGTAAATATGATTTTGGTGAAAATGTGTAAGAATGAATTTTTAAACTTCAAATTTATATTTTACAAAATATGCATGTTTCATATTTTTTTTAAAAATAAACTTATAATCAAAATAAGAATATAGAGATTTGTGAGAAAAAATAAATATATAAAATTAATTAAAAAATGAGAGTAAAGATGATTTTGATGAAAATGTGTATGAATGATTTTGATAGAATTTTTTGTTTATAAAATTTAAGAAAATATTGTACTTTTTTAAAATAACCAAAAGAGATATTTGTCTAAAACATAATAAAATTCATAAAAATAACCTAGCTTAAAATAAGGATTAAAATATTTGAAAAATAATATTTGAGTTTTATTTGAAAACTTTATGAAAAATATAAAAACAACATTTTTCTGAAAACCAAAACTAAAAAAGTTGTTGTAAAATTTAATAAATAATTTTTATTCAAGAGTAAATATGATTTTGGTGAAAATTTGTATTATGAATTTTTAAAAGAAAATTTTATATTTTAAAAAATATGCAGATTTTATATTTTTTTTAAATAAACTTTTAGTCAAAATAAGAAGATAGAGATTTGTGAAAGGAGAATAATATATAAAATTAATTTGAAAATTAAAATAAGGATGATTTTTGTTCAAAAATGTGTATGAATGTTTTTTGATAGATTTTTTTGTTAAAAAAAGTATTAAAATATTGTACTTTTTAAAATAATCAAAAGAGATATTCGTTGAAAACATAATAAATTAAACAAAAATAACATCGTTGAAAATAAGGATTAAAATATTTGAAAAAATTATAAATGAATTATTATTGAAAACTTTATGTAAAATATAAAAATACTTTATATGAAAACCAAAACATAAAGAGTTGTTGCAAGATTTAATAAATATTTTTTATTCAAAAGTAGAGTAAATATGATTTTGGTGAAAATGTGTATGAACGAATTTTTAAAAGAAAAGTTTATATTTTAAAAAATATGCAAGTTTTATATATTTTTGAAGATAAACTTTTAATCAAAATTAGAAGATAGATATTTGTGAAAAAAAATCAAATATATTAATTAATTTAAAAATGATAGTAAAAAATTAAATATATAAAATTAATTGTAAAAAACCTTTTTTTTAAATAGCAAAATAGACTTTTATTGAAAATAAGAAGATTGTTGTTTATGAAAAAAAATATAATATATAAAATTAATTTAAAAATGAAAATAAGGATGATTTTGATGAAGATGTGTATGAATGATTTTTGATAGAATTTTTTGTTTATAAAAGGTAAGAACATATAGTATTTTTTTTAAATAATCAAAAGAGATATTTGTTAAAAACATAATAAAACACATAAAAATAACATAGTTTAAAATAAGGATTAAAATATTTAAAAAATAATTGAAAACTTTATGAAAACTATAAAAATAATATTTTTATGAAACCAAAACAAAAAAAGTTGTAAAATTTAATAAATAATTTTTATTCAAAATGAGAGTAAATATGATTTTGGTGAAAATGTGTAAGAATGAATTTTTAAACTTCAAATTTATATTTTACAAAATATGCATGTTTCATATTTTTTTTAAAAATAAACTTATAATCAAAATAAGAATATAGAGATTTGTGAGAAAAAATAAATATATAAAATTAATTAAAAAATGAGAGTAAAGATGATTTTGATGAAAATGTGTATGAATGATTTTGATAGAATTTTTTGTTTATAAAATTTAAGAAAATATTGTACTTTTTTAAAATAACCAAAAGAGATATTTGTCTAAAACATAATAAAATTCATAAAAATAACCTAGCTTAAAATAAGGATTAAAATATTTGAAAAATAATATTTGAGTTTTATTTGAAAACTTTATGAAAAATATAAAAACAACATTTTTCTGAAAACCAAAACTAAAAAAGTTGTTGTAAAATTTAATAAATAATTTTTATTCAAGAGTAAATATGATTTTGGTGAAAATTTGTATTATGAATTTTTAAAAGAAAATTTTATATTTTAAAAAATATGCAGATTTTATATTTTTTTTAAATAAACTTTTAGTCAAAATAAGAAGATAGAGATTTGTGAAAGGAGAATAATATATAAAATTAATTTGAAAATTAAAATAAGGATGATTTTTGTTCAAAAATGTGTATGAATGTTTTTTGATAGATTTTTTTGTTAAAAAAAGTATTAAAATATTGTACTTTTTAAAATAATCAAAAGAGATATTCGTTGAAAACATAATAAATTAAACAAAAATAACTTCGTTGAAAATAAGGATTAAAATATTTGAAAAAATTATAAATGAATTATTATTGAAAACTTTATGTAAAATATAAAAATACTTTATATCAAAACCAAAACATAAAGAGTTGTTGCAAGATTTAATAAATATTTTTTTATTCAAAAGTAGAGTAAATATGATTTTGGTGAAAATGTGTATGAACGAATTTTTAAAAGAAAAGTTTATATTTTAAAAAATATGCAAGTTTTATATATTTTTGAAGATAAACTTTTAATCAAAATTAGAAGATAGATATTTGTGAAAAAAAATCAAATATATTAATTAATTTAAAAATGATAGTAAAAAATTAAATATATAAAATTAATTGTAAAAAACCTTTTTTTTAAATAGCAAAATAGACTTTTATTGAAAATAAGAAGATTGTTGTTTATGAAAAAAAATATAATATATAAAATTAATTTAAAAATGAAAATAAGGATGATTTTGATGAAGATGTGTATGAATGATTTTTGATAGAATTTTTTGTTTATAAAAGGTAAGAACATATAGTTTTTTTTTAAATAATCAAAAGAGATATTTGTTAAAAACATAATAAAACACATAAAAATAACATAGTTTAAAATAAGGATTAAAATATTTAAAAAATAATTGAAAACTTTATGAAAACTATAAAAATAATATTTTTATGAAACCAAAACAAAAAAAGTTGTAAAATTTAATAAATAATTTTTATTCAAAATGAGAGTAAATATGATTTTGGTGAAAATGTGTAAGAATGAATTTTTAAACTTCAAATTTATATTTTACAAAATATGCATGTTTCATATTTTTTTTAAAAATAAACTTATAATCAAAATAAGAATATAGAGATTTGTGAGAAAAAATAAATATATAAAATTAATTAAAAAATGAGAGTAAAGATGATTTTGATGAAAATGTGTATGAATGATTTTGATAGAATTTTTTGTTTATAAAATTTATGAAAATATTGTACTTTTTTAAAATAACCAAAAGAGATATTTGTCTAAAACATAATAAAATTCATAAAAATAACCTAGCTTAAAATAAGGATTAAAATATTTGAAAAATAATATTTGAGTTTTATTTGAAAACTTTATGAAAAATATAAAAACAACATTTTTATGAAAACCAAAACTAAAAAAGTTGTTGTAAAATTTAATAAATAATTTTTATTCAACAGTAAATATGATTTTTGTGAAAATTTGTATGAATGAATTTTTAAAAGAAAATTTTATATTTTAAAAAATATGCAGATTTTATATTTTTTTTAAATAAACTTTTAGTCAAAATAAGAAGATAGAGATTTGTGAAAGGAGAATAATATATAAAATTAATTTGAAAATTAAAATAAGGATGATTTTTGTTCAAAAATGTGTATGAATGTTTTTTCATAGATTTTTTTGTTAAAAAAAGTATTAAAATATTGTACTTTTTAAAATAATCAAAAGAGATATTCGTTGAAAACATAATAAATTACACAAAAATAACATCGTTGAAAATAAGGATTAAAATATTTGAAAAAATAATAAATGAATTATTATTGAAAACTTTATGTAAAATATAAAAATACTTTATATGAAAACCAAAACATAAAGAGTTGTTGCAAGATTTAATAAATATTTTTTATTCAAAAGTAGAGTAAATATGATTTTGGTGAAAATGTGTATGAACGAATTTTTAAAAGAAAAGTTTATATTTTAAAAAATATGCAAGTTTTATATATTTTTGAAGATAAACTTTTAATCAAAATTAGAAGATAGATATTTGTGAAAAAAAATCAAATATATTAATTAATTTAAAAATGATAGTAAAAAATTAAATATATAAAATTAATTGTAAAAAACCTTTTTTTTAAATAGCAAAATACACTTTTATTGAAAATAAGAAGATTGTTGTTTATGAAAAAAATATAATATATAAAATTAATTTAAAAATGAAAATAAGGATGATTTTGATGAAGATGTGTATGAATGATTTTTGATAGAATATTTTGTTTATAAAAGGTAAGAACATATAGTATTTTTTTTAAATAATCAAAAGAGATATTTGTTAAAAACATAATAAAACATATAAAAATAACATAGTTTAAAATATGTATTAAAATATTTAAAAAATAATTGAAAACTTTATGAAAACTATAAAAATAATTTTTTTATGAAACCAAAACAAAAAAAGTTGTAAAACTTAATAAATAATTTTTATTCAAAATGAGAGTAAATATGATTTTGGTGAAAATGTGTAAGAATGAATTTTTAAACTTCAAATTTATATTTTACAAAATATGCATGTTTCATATTTTTTTTAAAAATAAACTTATAATCAAAATAAGAATATAGAGATTTGTGAGAAAAAATAAATATATAAAATTAATTAAAAAATGAAAGTAAAGATGATTTTGATGAAAATGTGTATGAATGATTTTGATAGAATTTTTTGTTTATAAAATTTAAGAAAATATTGTACTTTTTTAAAATAACCAAAAGAGATATTTGTCTAAAACATAATAAAATTCATAAAAATAACCTAGCTTAAAATAAGGATTAAAATATTTGAAAAATAATATTTGAGTTTTATTTGAAAACTTTATGAAAAATATAAAAACAACATTTTTATGAAAACCAAAACTAAAAAAGTTGTTGTAAAATTTAATAAATAATTTTTATTCAAGAGTAAATATGATTTTGGTGAAAATTTGTATGAATGGATTTTTAAAAGAAAAATTTATATTTTAAAAAAATATGCAGATTTTATATTTTTTTTAAATAAACTTTTAGTCAAAATAAGAAGATAGAGAATTGTGAAAGGAGAATAATATATAAAATTAATTTGAAAATTAAAATAAGGATGATTTTTGTTCAAAAATGTGTATGAATGTTTTTTGATGGATTTTTTTTGTTAATAAAAAGTATTAAAATATTGTAATTTTTAAGATAATCAAAAGAGATATTCGTTGAAAACATAATAAATTACACAAAAATAACATCGTTGAAAATAAGGATTAAAATATTAGAAAAAATAATAAATGAATTATAATTGAAAACTTTATGTAAAATATAAAAATACTTTATATGAAAACCAAAACATAAAGAGTTGTTGCAAGATTTAATAAATATTTTTTATTCAAAAGTAGAGTAAATATGATTTTGGTGAAAATGTGTATGAACGAATTTTTAAAAGAAAAGTTTATATTTTAAAAAATATGCAAGTTTTATATATTTTTGAAGATAAACTTTTAATCAAAATTAGAAGATAGATATTTGTGAAAAAAAATCAAATATATTAATTAATTTAAAAATGATAGTAAAAAATTAAATATATAAATATAATTGTAAAAAACCTTTTTTTTAAATAGCAAAATAGACTTTTATTGAAAATAAGAAGATTGTTGTTTATGAAAAAAAATATAATATATAAAATTAATTTAAAAATGAAAATAAGGATGATTTTGATGAAGATGTGTATGAATGATTTTTGATAGAATTTTTTGTTTATAAAAGGTAAGAACATATAGTATTTTTTTTAAATAATCAAAAGAGATATTTGTTAAAAACATAATAAAACACATAAAAATAACATAGTTTAAAATAAGGATTAAAATATTTAAAAAATAATTGAAAACTTTATGAAAACTATAAAAATAATATTTTTATGAAACCAAAACAAAAAAAGTTGTAAAATTTAATAAATAATTTTTATTCAAAATGAGAGTAAATATGATTTTGGTGAAAATGTGTAAGAATGAATTTTTAAACTTCAAATTTATATTTTACAAAATATGCATGTTTCATATTTTTTTTAAAAATAAACTTATAATCAAAATAAGAATATAGAGATTTGTGAGAAAAAATAAATATATAAAATTAATTAAAAAATGAGAGTAAAGATGATTTTGATGAAAATGTGTATGAATGATTTTGATAGAATTTTTTGTTTATAAAATTTAAGAAAATATTGTACTTTTTTAAAATAACCAAAAGAGATATTTGTCTAAAACATAATAAAATTCATAAAAATAACCTAGCTTAAAATAAGGATTAAAATATTTGAAAAATAATATTTGAGTTTTATTTAAAACTTTATGAAAAATATAAAAACAACATTTTTATGAAAACCAAATCTAAAAAAGTTGTTGTAAAATTTAATAAATAATTTTTATTCAAGAGTAAATATGATTTTGGTGAAAATTTGTATGAATGAATTTTTAAAAGAAAATTTTATATTTTAAAAAATATGCAGATTTTATATTTTTTTTAAATAAACTTTTAGTCAAAATAAGAAGATAGAGAATTGTGAAAGGAGAATAATATATAAAATTAATTTGAAAATTAAAATAAGGATGATTTTTGTTCAAAAATGTGTATGAATGTTTTTTGATAGATTTTTTTGTTAAAAAAAGTATTAAAATATTGTACTTTTTAAAATAATCAAAAGAGATATTCGTTGAAAACATAATAAATTACACAAAAATAACATCGTTGAAAATAAGGATTAAAATATTAGAAAAAATAATAAATGAATTATAATTGTAAACTTTATGTAAAATATAAAAATACTTTATATGAAAACCAAAACATAAAGAGTTGTTGCAAGATTTAATAAATATTTTTTATTCAAAAGTAGAGTAAATATGATTTTGGTGAAAATGTGTATGAACGAATTTTTAAAAGAAAAGTTTATATTTTAAAAAATATGCAAGTTTTATATATTTTTGAAGATAAACTTTTAATCAAAATTAGAAGATAGATATTTGTGAAAAAAAATCAAATATATTAATTAATTTAAAAATGATAGTAAAAAATTAAATATATAAAATTAATTGTAAAAAACCTTTTTTTTAAATAGCAAAATAGACTTTTATTGAAAATAAGAAGATTGTTGTTTATGAAAAAAAATATAATATATAAAATTAATTTAAAAATGAAAATAAGGATGATTTTGATGAAGATGTGTATGAATGATTTTTGATAGAATTTTTTGTTTATAAAAGGTAAGAACATATAGTTTTTTTTTAAATAATCAAAAGAGATATTTGTTAAAAACATAATAAAACACATAAAAATAACATAGTTTAAAATAAGGATTAAAATATTTAAAAAATAATTGAAAACTTTATGAAAACTATAAAAATAATATTTTAATGAAACCAAAACAAAAAAAGTTGTAAAATTTAATAAATAATTTTTATTCAAAATGAGAGTAAATATGATTTTGGTGAAAATGTGTAAGAATGAATTTTTAAACTTCAAATTTATATTTTACAAAATATGCATGTTTCATATTTTTTTTAAAAATAAACTTATAATCAAAATAAGAATATAGAGATTTGTGAGAAAAAATAAATATATAAAATTAATTAAAAAATGAGAGTAAAGATGATTTTGATGAAAATGTGTATGAATGATTTTGATAGAATTTTTTGTTTATAAAATTTAAGAAAATATTGTACTTTTTTAAAATAACCAAAAGAGATATTTGTCTAAAACATAATAAAATTCATAAAAATAACCTAGCTTAAAATAAGGATTAAAATATTTGAAAAATAATATTTGAGTTTTATTTGAAAACTTTATGAAAAATATAAAAACAACATTTTTATGAAAACCAAATCTAAAAAAGTTGTTGTAAAATTTAATAAATAATTTTTATTCAAGAGTAAATATGATTTTGGTGAAAATTTGTATGAATGAATTTTTAAAAGAAAATTTTATATTTTAAAAAATATGCAGATTTTATATTTTTTTAAATAAACTTTTAGTCAAAATAAGAAGATAGAGAATTGTGAAAGGAGAATAATATATAAAATTAATTTGAAAATTAAAATAAGGATGATTTTTGTTCAAAAATGTGTATGAATGTTTTTTGATGGATTTTTTTTGTTAATAAAAAGTATTAAAATATTGTAATTTTTAAGATAATCAAAAGAGATATTCGTTGAAAACATAATAAATTACACAAAAATAACATCGTTGAAAATAAGGATTAAAATATTAGAAAAAATAATAAATGAATTATAATTGAAAACTTTATGTAAAATATAAAAATACTTTATATGAAAACCAAAACATAAAGAGTTGTTGCAAGATTTAATAAATATTTTTTATTCAAAAGTAGAGTAAATATGATTTTGGTGAAAATGTGTATGAACGAATTTTTAAAAGAAAAGTTTATATTTTAAAAAATATGCAAGTTTTATATATTTTTGAAGATAAACTTTTAATCAAAATTAGAAGATAGATATTTGTGAAAAAAAATCAAATATATTAATTAATTTAAAAATGATAGTAAAAAATTAAATATATAAATATAATTGTAAAAAACCTTTTTTTTAAATAGCAAAATAGACTTTTATTGAAAATAAGAAGATTGTTGTTTATGAAAAAAATATAATATATAAAATTAATTTAAAAATGAAAATAAGGATGATTTTGATGAAGATGTGTATGAATGATTTTTGATAGAATTTTTTGTTTATAAAAGGTAAGAACATATAGTATTTTTTTTAAATAATCAAAAGAGATATTTGTTAAAAACATAATAAAACACATAAAAATAACATAGTTTAAAATAAGGATTAAAATATTTAAAAAATAATTGAAAACTTTATGAAAACTATAAAAATAATATTTTTATGAAACCAAAACAAAAAAAGTTGTAAAATTTAATAAATAATTTTTATTCAAAATGAGAGTAAATATGATTTTGGTGAAAATGTGTAAGAATGAATTTTTAAACTTCAAATTTATATTTTACAAAATATGCATGTTTCATATTTTTTTTAAAAATAAACTTATAATCAAAATAAGAATATAGAGATTTGTGAGAAAAAATAAATATATAAAATTAATTAAAAAATGAGAGTAAAGATGATTTTGATGAAAATGTGTATGAATGATTTTGATAGAATTTTTTGTTTATAAAATTTAAGAAAATATTGTACTTTTTTAAAATAACCAAAAGAGATATTTGTCTAAAACATAATAAAATTCATAAAAATAACCTAGCTTAAAATAAGGATTAAAATATTTGAAAAATAATATTTGAGTTTTATTTGAAAACTTTATGAAAAATATAAAAACAACATTTTTATGAAAACCAAATCTAAAAAAGTTGTTGTAAAATTTAATAAATAATTTTTATTCAAGAGTAAATATGATTTTGGTGAAAATTTGTATGAATGAATTTTTAAAAGAAAATTTTATATTTTAAAAAATATGCAGATTTTATATTTTTTTAAATAAACTTTTAGTCAAAATAAGAAGATAGAGAATTGTGAAAGGAGAATAATATATAAAATTAATTTGAAAATTAAAATAAGGATGATTTTTGTTCAAAAATGTGTATGAATGTTTTTTGATGGATTTTTTTTGTTAATAAAAAGTATTAAAATATTGTAATTTTTAAGATAATCAAAAGAGATATTCGTTGAAAACATAATAAATTACACAAAAATAACATCGTTGAAAATAAGGATTAAAATATTAGAAAAAATAATAAATGAATTATAATTGAAAACTTTATGTAAAATATAAAAATACTTTATATGAAAACCAAAACATAAAGAGTTGTTGCAAGATTTAATAAATATTTTTTATTCAAAAGTAGAGTAAATATGATTTTGGTGAAAATGTGTATGAACGAATTTTTAAAAGAAAAGTTTATATTTTAAAAAATATGCAAGTTTTATATATTTTTGAAGATAAACTTTTAATCAAAATTAGAAGATAGATATTTGTGAAAAAAAATCAAATATATTAATTAATTTAAAAATGATAGTAAAAAATTAAATATATAAATATAATTGTAAAAAACCTTTTTTTTAAATAGCAAAATAGACTTTTATTGAAAATAAGAAGATTGTTGTTTATGAAAAAAAATATAATATATAAAATTAATTTAAAAATGAAAATAAGGATGATTTTGATGAAGATGTGTATGAATGATTTTTGATAGAATTTTTTGTTTATAAAAGGTAAGAACATATAGTATTTTTTTTAAATAATCAAAAGAGATATTTGTTAAAAACATAATAAAACACATAAAAATAACATAGTTTAAAATAAGGATTAAAATATTTAAAAAATAATTGAAAACTTTATGAAAACTATAAAAATAATATTTTTATGAAACCAAAACAAAAAAAGTTGTAAAATTTAATAAATAATTTTTATTCAAAATGAGAGTAAATATGATTTTGGTGAAAATGTGTAAGAATGAATTTTTAAACTTCAAATTTATATTTTACAAAATATGCATGTTTCATATTTTTTTTAAAAATAAACTTATAATCAAAATAAGAATATAGAGATTTGTGAGAAAAAATAAATATATAAAATTAATTAAAAAATGAGAGTAAAGATGATTTTGATGAAAATGTGTATGAATGATTTTGATAGAATTTTTTGTTTATAAAATTTAAGAAAATATTGTACTTTTTTAAAATAACCAAAAGAGATATTTGTCTAAAACATAATAAAATTCATAAAAATAACCTAGCTTAAAATAAGGATTAAAATATTTGAAAAATAATATTTGAGTTTTATTTGAAAACTTTATGAAAAATATAAAAACAACATTTTTATGAAAACCAAATCTAAAAAAGTTGTTGTAAAATTTAATAAATAATTTTTATTCAAGAGTAAATATGATTTTGGTGAAAATTTGTATGAATGAATTTTTAAAAGAAAATTTTATATTTTAAAAAATATGCAGATTTTATATTTTTTTAAATAAACTTTTAGTCAAAATAAGAAGATAGAGAATTGTGAAAGGAGAATAATATATAAAATTAATTTGAAAATTAAAATAAGGATGATTTTTGTTCAAAAATGTGTATGAATGTTTTTTGATGGATTTTTTTTGTTAATAAAAAGTATTAAAATATTGTAATTTTTAAGATAATCAAAAGAGATATTCGTTGAAAACATAATAAATTACACAAAAATAACATCGTTGAAAATAAGGATTAAAATATTAGAAAAAATAATAAATGAATTATAATTGAAAACTTTATGTAAAATATAAAAATACTTTATATGAAAACCAAAACATAAAGAGTTGTTGCAAGATTTAATAAATATTTTTTATTCAAAAGTAGAGTAAATATGATTTTGGTGAAAATGTGTATGAACGAATTTTTAAAAGAAAAGTTTATATTTTAAAAAATATGCAAGTTTTATATATTTTTGAAGATAAACTTTTAATCAAAATTAGAAGATAGATATTTGTGAAAAAAAATCAAATATATTAATTAATTTAAAAATGATAGTAAAAAATTAAATATATAAATATAATTGTAAAAAACCTTTTTTTTAAATAGCAAAATAGACTTTTATTGAAAATAAGAAGATTGTTGTTTATGAAAAAAAATATAATATATAAAATTAATTTAAAAATGAAAATAAGGATGATTTTGATGAAGATGTGTATGAATGATTTTTGATAGAATTTTTTGTTTATAAAAGGTAAGAACATATAGTATTTTTTTTAAATAATCAAAAGAGATATTTGTTAAAAACATAATAAAACACATAAAAATAACATAGTTTAAAATAAGGATTAAAATATTTAAAAAATAATTGAAAACTTTATGAAAACTATAAAAATAATATTTTTATGAAACCAAAACAAAAAAAGTTGTAAAATTTAATAAATAATTTTTATTCAAAATGAGAGTAAATATGATTTTGGTGAAAATGTGTAAGAATGAATTTTTAAACTTCAAATTTATATTTTACAAAATATGCATGTTTCATATTTTTTTTAAAAATAAACTTATAATCAAAATAAGAATATAGAGATTTGTGAGAAAAAATAAATATATAAAATTAATTAAAAAATGAGAGTAAAGATGATTTTGATGAAAATGTGTATGAATGATTTTGATAGAATTTTTTGTTTATAAAATTTAAGAAAATATTGTACTTTTTTAAAATAACCAAAAGAGATATTTGTCTAAAACATAATAAAATTCATAAAAATAACCTAGCTTAAAATAAGGATTAAAATATTTGAAAAATAATATTTGAGTTTTATTTGAAAACTTTATGAAAAATATAAAAACAACATTTTTATGAAAACCAAATCTAAAAAAGTTGTTGTAAAATTTAATAAATAATTTTTATTCAAGAGTAAATATGATTTTGGTGAAAATTTGTATGAATGAATTTTTAAAAGAAAATTTTATATTTTAAAAAATATGCAGATTTTATATTTTTTTAAATAAACTTTTAGTCAAAATAAGAAGATAGAGAATTGTGAAAGGAGAATAATATATAAAATTAATTTGAAAATTAAAATAAGGATGATTTTTGTTCAAAAATGTGTATGAATGTTTTTTGATGGATTTTTTTTGTTAATAAAAAGTATTAAAATATTGTAATTTTTAAGATAATCAAAAGAGATATTCGTTGAAAACATAATAAATTACACAAAAATAACATCGTTGAAAATAAGGATTAAAATATTAGAAAAAATAATAAATGAATTATAATTGAAAACTTTATGTAAAATATAAAAATACTTTATATGAAAACCAAAACATAAAGAGTTGTTGCAAGATTTAATAAATATTTTTTATTCAAAAGTAGAGTAAATATGATTTTGGTGAAAATGTGTATGAACGAATTTTTAAAAGAAAAGTTTATATTTTAAAAAATATGCAAGTTTTATATATTTTTGAAGATAAACTTTTAATCAAAATTAGAAGATAGATATTTGTGAAAAAAAATCAAATATATTAATTAATTTAAAAATGATAGTAAAAAATTAAATATATAAATATAATTGTAAAAAACCTTTTTTTTAAATAGCAAAATAGACTTTTATTGAAAATAAGAAGATTGTTGTTTATGAAAAAAAATATAATATATAAAATTAATTTAAAAATGAAAATAAGGATGATTTTGATGAAGATGTGTATGAATGATTTTTGATAGAATTTTTTGTTTATAAAAGGTAAGAACATATAGTATTTTTTTTAAATAATCAAAAGAGATATTTGTTAAAAACATAATAAAACACATAAAAATAACATAGTTTAAAATAAGGATTAAAATATTTAAAAAATAATTGAAAACTTTATGAAAACTATAAAAATAATATTTTTATGAAACCAAAACAAAAAAAGTTGTAAAATTTAATAAATAATTTTTATTCAAAATGAGAGTAAATATGATTTTGGTGAAAATGTGTAAGAATGAATTTTTAAACTTCAAATTTATATTTTACAAAATATGCATGTTTCATATTTTTTTTAAAAATAAACTTATAATCAAAATAAGAATATAGAGATTTGTGAGAAAAAATAAATATATAAAATTAATTAAAAAATGAGAGTAAAGATGATTTTGATGAAAATGTGTATGAATGATTTTGATAGAATTTTTTGTTTATAAAATTTAAGAAAATATTGTACTTTTTTAAAATAACCAAAAGAGATATTTGTCTAAAACATAATAAAATTCATAAAAATAACCTAGCTTAAAATAAGGATTAAAATATTTGAAAAATAATATTTGAGTTTTATTTGAAAACTTTATGAAAAATATAAAAACAACATTTTTATGAAAACCAAATCTAAAAAAGTTGTTGTAAAATTTAATAAATAATTTTTATTCAAGAGTAAATATGATTTTGGTGAAAATTTGTATGAATGAATTTTTAAAAGAAAATTTTATATTTTAAAAAATATGCAGATTTTATATTTTTTTTAAATAAACTTTTAGTCAAAATAAGAAGATAGAGAATTGTGAAAGGAGAATAATATATAAAATTAATTTGAAAATTAAAATAAGGATGATTTTTGTTCAAAAATGTGTATGAATGTTTTTTGATAGATTTTTTTGTTAAAAAAAGTATTAAAATATTGTACTTTTTAAGATAATCAAAAGAGATATTCGTTGAAAACATAATAAATTACACAAAAATAACATCGTTGAAAATAAGGATTAAAATATTAGAAAAAATAATAAATGAATTATAATTGAAAACTTTATGTAAAATATAAAAATACTTTATATGAAAACCAAAACATAAAGAGTTGTTGCAAGATTTAATAAATATTTTTTATTCAAAAGTAGAGTAAATATGATTTTGGTGAAAATGTGTATGAACGAATTTTTAAAAGAAAAGTTTATATTTTAAAAAATATGCAAGTTTTATATATTTTTGAAGATAAACTTTTAATCAAAATTAGAAGATAGATATTTGTGAAAAAAAATCAAATATATTAATTAATTTAAAAATGATAGTAAAAAATTAAATATATAAATATAATTGTAAAAAACCTTTTTTTTAAATAGCAAAATAGACTTTTATTGAAAATAAGAAGATTGTTGTTTATGAAAAAAAATATAATATATAAAATTAATTTAAAAATGAAAATAAGGATGATTTTGATGAAGATGTGTATGAATGATTTTTGATAGAATTTTTTGTTTATAAAAGGTAAGAACATATAGTATTTTTTTTAAATAATCAAAAGAGATATTTGTTAAAAACATAATAAAACACATAAAAATAACATAGTTTAAAATAAGGATTAAAATATTTAAAAAATAATTGAAAACTTTATGAAAACTATAAAAATAATATTTTTATGAAACCAAAACAAAAAAAGTTGTAAAATTTAATAAATAATTTTTATTCAAAATGAGAGTAAATATGATTTTGGTGAAAATGTGTAAGAATGAATTTTTAAGCTTCAAATTTATATTTTACAAAATATGCATGTTTCATATTTTTTTTAAAAATAAACTTATAATCAAAATAAGAATATAGAGATTTGTGAGAAAAAATAAATATATAAAATTAATTAAAAAATGAGAGTAAAGATGATTTTGATGAAAATGTGTATGAATGATTTTGATAGAATTTTTTGTTTATAAAATTTAAGAAAATATTGTACTTTTTTAAAATAACCAAAAGAGATATTTGTCTAAAACATAATAAAATTCATAAAAATAACCTAGCTTAAAATAAGGATTAAAATATTTGAAAAATAATATTTGAGTTTTATTTGAAAACTTTATGAAAAATATAAAAACAACATTTTTATGAAAACCAAATCTAAAAAAGTTGTTGTAAAATTTAATAAATAATTTTTATTCAAGAGTAAATATGATTTTGGTGAAAATTTGTATGAATGAATTTTTAAAAGAAAATTTTATATTTTAAAAAATATGCAGATTTTATATTTTTTTTAAATAAACTTTTAGTCAAAATAAGAAGATAGAGAATTGTGAAAGGAGAATAATATATAAAATTAATTTGAAAATTAAAATAAGGATGATTTTTGTTCAAAAATGTGTATGAATGTTTTTTGATAGATTTTTTTGTTAAAAAAAGTATTAAAATATTGTACTTTTTAAGATAATCAAAAGAGATATTCGTTGAAAACATAATAAATTACACAAAAATAACATCGTTGAAAATAAGGATTAAAATATTAGAAAAAATAATAAATGAATTATAATTGAAAACTTTATGTAAAATATAAAAATACTTTATATGAAAACCAAAACATAAAGAGTTGTTGCAAGATTTAATAAATATTTTTTATTCAAAAGTAGAGTAAATATGATTTTGGTGAAAATGTGTATGAACGAATTTTTAAAAGAAAAGTTTATATTTTAAAAAATATGCAAGTTTTATATATTTTTGAAGATAAACTTTTAATCAAAATTAGAAGATAGATATTTGTGAAAAAAAATCAAATATATTAATTAATTTAAAAATGATAGTAAAAAATTAAATATATAAAATTAATTGTAAAAAACCTTTTTTTTAAATAGCAAAATAGACTTTTATTGAAAATAAGAAGATTGTTGTTTATGAAAAAAAATATAATATATAAAATTAATTTAAAAATGAAAATAAGGATGATTTTGATGAAGATGTGTATGAATGATTTTTGATAGAATTTTTTGTTTATAAAAGGTAAGAACATATAGTATTTTTTTTAAATAATCAAAAGAGATATTTGTTAAAAACATAATAAAACACATAAAAATAACATAGTTTAAAATAAGGATTAAAATATTTAAAAAATAATTGAAAACTTTATGAAAACTATAAAAATAATATTTTTATGAAACCAAAACAAAAAAAGTTGTAAAATTTAATAAATAATTTTTATTCAAAATGAGAGTAAATATGATTTTGGTGAAAATGTGTAAGAATGAATTTTTAAACTTCAAATTTATATTTTACAAAATATGCATGTTTCATATTTTTTTTAAAAATAAACTTATAATCAAAATAAGAATATAGAGATTTGTGAGAAAAAATAAATATATAAAATTAATTAAAAAATGAGAGTAAAGATGATTTTGATGAAAATGTGTATGAATGATTTTGATAGAATTTTTTGTTTATAAAATTTAAGAAAATATTGTACTTTTTTAAAATAACCAAAAGAGATATTTGTCTAAAACATAATAAAATTCATAAAAATAACCTAGCTTAAAATAAGGATTAAAATATTTGAAAAATAATATTTGAGTTTTATTTGAAAACTTTATGAAAAATATAAAAACAACATTTTTATGAAAACCAAATCTAAAAAAGTTGTTGTAAAATTTAATAAATAATTTTTATTCAAGAGTAAATATGATTTTGGTGAAAATTTGTATGAATGAATTTTTAAAAGAAAAATTTATATTTTAAAAAATATGCAGATTTTATATTTTTTTTAAATAAACTTTTAGTCAAAATAAGAAGATAGAGAATTGTGAAAGGAGAATAATATATAAAATTAATTTGAAAATTAAAATAAGGATGATTTTTGTTCAAAAATGTGTATGAATGTTTTTTGATAGATTTTTTTGTTAAAAAAAGTATTAAAATATTGTACTTTTTAAGATAATCAAAAGAGATATTCGTTGAAAACATAATAAATTACACAAAAATAACATCGTTGAAAATAAGGATTAAAATATTAGAAAAAATAATAAATGAATTATAATTGAAAACTTTATGTAAAATATAAAAATACTTTATATGAAAACCAAAACATAAAGAGTTGTTGCAAGATTTAATAAATATTTTTTATTCAAAAGTAGAGTAAATATGATTTTGGTGAAAATGTGTATGAACGAATTTTTAAAAGAAAAGTTTATATTTTAAAAAATATGCAAGTTTTATATATTTTTGAAGATAAACTTTTAATCAAAATTAGAAGATAGATATTTGTGAAAAAAAATCAAATATATTAATTAATTTAAAAATGATAGTAAAAAATTAAATATATAAAATTAATTGTAAAAAACCTTTTTTTTAAATAGCAAAATAGACTTTTATTGAAAATAAGAAGATTGTTGTTTATGAAAAAAAATATAATATATAAAATTAATTTAAAAATGAAAATAAGGATGATTTTGATGAAGATGTGTATGAATGATTTTTGATAGAATTTTTTGTTTATAAAAGGTAAGAACATATAGTATTTTTTTTAAATAATCAAAAGAGATATTTGTTAAAAACATAATAAAACACATAAAAATAACATAGTTTAAAATAAGGATTAAAATATTTAAAAAATAATTGAAAACTTTATGAAAACTATAAAAATAATATTTTTATGAAACCAAAACAAAAAAAGTTGTAAAATTTAATAAATAATTTTTATTCAAAATGAGAGTAAATATGATTTTGGTGAAAATGTGTAAGAATGAATTTTTAAACTTCAAATTTATATTTTACAAAATATGCATGTTTCATATTTTTTTTAAAAATAAACTTATAATCAAAATAAGAATATAGAGATTTGTGAGAAAAAATAAATATATAAAATTAATTAAAAAATGAGAGTAAAGATGATTTTGATGAAAATGTGTATGAATGATTTTGATAGAATTTTTTGTTTATAAAATTTAAGAAAATATTGTACTTTTTTAAAATAACCAAAAGAGATATTTGTCTAAAACATAATAAAATTCATAAAAATAACCTAGCTTAAAATAAGGATTAAAATATTTGAAAAATAATATTTGAGTTTTATTTGAAAACTTTATGAAAAATATAAAAACAACATTTTTATGAAAACCAAATCTAAAAAAGTTGTTGTAAAATTTAATAAATAATTTTTATTCAAGAGTAAATATGATTTTGGTGAAAATTTGTATGAATGAATTTTTAAAAGAAAATTTTATATTTTAAAAAATATGCAGATTTTATATTTTTTTTAAATAAACTTTTAGTCAAAATAAGAAGATAGAGAATTGTGAAAGGAGAATAATATATAAAATTAATTTGAAAATTAAAATAAGGATGATTTTTGTTCAAAAATGTGTATGAATGTTTTTTGATAGATTTTTTTGTTAAAAAAAGTATTAAAATATTGTACTTTTTAAGATAATCAAAAGAGATATTCGTTGAAAACATAATAAATTACACAAAAATAACATCGTTGAAAATAAGGATTAAAATATTAGAAAAAATAATAAATGAATTATAATTGAAAACTTTATGTAAAATATAAAAATACTTTATATGAAAACCAAAACATAAAGAGTTGTTGCAAGATTTAATAAATATTTTTTATTCAAAAGTAGAGTAAATATGATTTTGGTGAAAATGTGTATGAACGAATTTTTAAAAGAAAAGTTTATATTTTAAAAAATATGCAAGTTTTATATATTTTTGAAGATAAACTTTTAATCAAAATTAGAAGATAGATATTTGTGAAAAAAAATCAAATATATTAATTAATTTAAAAATGATAGTAAAAAATTAAATATATAAAATTAATTGTAAAAAACCTTTTTTTTAAATAGCAAAATAGACTTTTATTGAAAATAAGAAGATTGTTGTTTATGAAAAAAAATATAATATATAAAATTAATTTAAAAATGAAAATAAGGATGATTTTGATGAAGATGTGTATGAATGATTTTTGATAGAATTTTTTGTTTATAAAAGGTAAGAACATATAGTATTTTTTTTAAATAATCAAAAGAGATATTTGTTAAAAACATAATAAAACACATAAAAATAACATAGTTTAAAATAAGGATTAAAATATTTAAAAAATAATTGAAAACTTTATGAAAACTATAAAAATAATATTTTAATGAAACCAAAACAAAAAAAGTTGTAAAATTTAATAAATAATTTTTATTCAAAATGAGAGTAAATATGATTTTGGTGAAAATGTGTAAGAATGAATTTTTAAACTTCAAATTTATATTTTACAAAATATGCATGTTTCATATTTTTTTTAAAAATAAACTTATAATCAAAATAAGAATATAGAGATTTGTGAGAAAAAATAAATATATAAAATTAATTAAAAAATGAGAGTAAAGATGATTTTGATGAAAATGTGTATGAATGATTTTGATAGAATTTTTTGTTTATAAAATTTAAGAAAATATTGTACTTTTTTAAAATAACCAAAAGAGATATTTGTCTAAAACATAATAAAATTCATAAAAATAACCTAGCTTAAAATAAGGATTAAAATATTTGAAAAATAATATTTGAGTTTTATTTGAAAACTTTATGAAAAATATAAAAACAACATTTTTATGAAAACCAAATCTAAAAAAGTTGTTGTAAAATTTAATAAATAATTTTTATTCAAGAGTAAATATGATTTTGGTGAAAATTTGTATGAATGAATTTTTAAAAGAAAAATTTATATTTTAAAAAATATGCAGATTTTATATTTTTTTTAAATAAACTTTTAGTCAAAATAAGAAGATAGAGAATTGTGAAAGGAGAATAATATATAAAATTAATTTGAAAATTAAAATAAGGATGATTTTTGTTCAAAAATGTGTATGAATGTTTTTTGATAGATTTTTTTGTTAAAAAAAGTATTAAAATATTGTACTTTTTAAGATAATCAAAAGAGATATTCGTTGAAAACATAATAAATTACACAAAAATAACATCGTTGAAAATAAGGATTAAAATATTAGAAAAAATAATAAATGAATTATAATTGAAAACTTTATGTAAAATATAAAAATACTTTATATGAAAACCAAAACATAAAGAGTTGTTGCAAGATTTAATAAATATTTTTTATTCAAAAGTAGAGTAAATATGATTTTGGTGAAAATGTGTATGAACGAATTTTTAAAAGAAAAGTTTATATTTTAAAAAATATGCAAGTTTTATATATTTTTGAAGATAAACTTTTAATCAAAATTAGAAGATATATATTTGTGAAAAAAAATCAAATATATTAATTAATTTAAAAATGATAGTAAAAAATTAAATATATAAAATTAATTGTAAAAAACCTTTTTTTTAAATAGCAAAATAGACTTTTATTGAAAATAAGAAGATTGTTGTTTATGAAAAAAAATGTAATATATAAAATTAATTTAAAAATGAAAATAAGGATGATTTTGATGAAGATGTGTATGAATGATTTTTGATAGAATTTTTTGTTTATAAAAGGTAAGAACATATAGTATTTTTTTTAAATAATCAAAAGAGATATTTGTTAAAAACATAATAAAACACATAAAAATAACATAGTTTAAAATAAGGATTAAAATATTTAAAAAATAATTGAAAACTTTATGAAAACTATAAAAATAATATTTTAATGAAACCAAAACAAAAAAAGTTGTAAAATTTAATAAATAATTTTTATTCAAAATGAGAGTAAATATGATTTTGGTGAAAATGTGTAAGAATGAATTTTTAAACTTCAAATTTATATTTTACAAAATATGCATGTTTCATATTTTTTTTAAAAATAAACTTATAATCAAAATAAGAATATAGAGATTTGTGAGAAAAAATAAATATATAAAATTAATTAAAAAATGAGAGTAAAGATGATTTTGATGAAAATGTGTATGAATGATTTTGATAGAATTTTTTGTTTATAAAATTTAAGAAAATATTGTACTTTTTTAAAATAACCAAAAGAGATATTTGTCTAAAACATAATAAAATTCATAAAAATAACCTAGCTTAAAATAAGGATTAAAATATTTGAAAAATAATATTTGAGTTTTATTTGAAAACTTTATGAAAAATATAAAAACAACATTTTTATGAAAACCAAATCTAAAAAAGTTGTTGTAAAATTTAATAAATAATTTTTATTCAAGAGTAAATATGATTTTGGTGAAAATTTGTATGAATGAATTTTTAAAAGAAAAATTTATATTTTAAAAAATATGCAGATTTTATATTTTTTTTAAATAAACTTTTAGTCAAAATAAGAAGATAGAGAATTGTGAAAGGAGAATAATATATAAAATTAATTTGAAAATTAAAATAAGGATGATTTTTGTTCAAAAATGTGTATGAATGTTTTTTGATAGATTTTTTTGTTAAAAAAAGTATTAAAATATTGTACTTTTTAAGATAATCAAAAGAGATATTCGTTGAAAACATAATAAATTACACAAAAATAACATCGTTGAAAATAAGGATTAAAATATTAGAAAAAATAATAAATGAATTATAATTGAAAACTTTATGTAAAATATAAAAATACTTTATATGAAAACCAAAACATAAAGAGTTGTTGCAAGATTTAATAAATATTTTTTATTCAAAAGTAGAGTAAATATGATTTTGGTGAAAATGTGTATGAACGAATTTTTAAAAGAAAAGTTTATATTTTAAAAAATATGCAAGTTTTATATATTTTTGAAGATAAACTTTTAATCAAAATTAGAAGATAGATATTTGTGAAAAAAAATCAAATATATTAATTAATTTAAAAATGATAGTAAAAAATTAAATATATAAAATTAATTGTAAAAAACCTTTTTTTTAAATAGCAAAATAGACTTTTATTGAAAATAAGAAGATTGTTGTTTATGAAAAAAAATATAATATATAAAATTAATTTAAAAATGAAAATAAGGATGATTTTGATGAAGATGTGTATGAATGATTTTTGATAGAATTTTTTGTTTATAAAAGGTAAGAACATATAGTATTTTTTTTAAATAATCAAAAGAGATATTTGTTAAAAACATAATAAAACACATAAAAATAACATAGTTTAAAATAAGGATTAAAATATTTAAAAAATAATTGAAAACTTTATGAAAACTATAAAAATAATATTTTTATGAAACCAAAACAAAAAAAGTTGTAAAATTTAATAAATAATTTTTATTCAAAATGAGAGTAAATATGATTTTGGTGAAAATGTGTAAGAATGAATTTTTAAACTTCAAATTTATATTTTACAAAATATGCATGTTTCATATTTTTTTTAAAAATAAACTTATAATCAAAATAAGAATATAGAGATTTGTGAGAAAAAATAAATATATAAAATTAATTAAAAAATGAGAGTAAAGATGATTTTGATGAAAATGTGTATGAATGATTTTGATAGAATTTTTTGTTTATAAAATTTAAGAAAATATTGTACTTTTTTAAAATAACCAAAAGAGATATTTGTCTAAAACATAATAAAATTCATAAAAATAACCTAGCTTAAAATAAGGATTAAAATATTTGAAAAATAATATTTGAGTTTTATTTGAAAACTTTATGAAAAATATAAAAACAACATTTTTATGAAAACCAAATCTAAAAAAGTTGTTGTAAAATTTAATAAATAATTTTTATTCAAGAGTAAATATGATTTTGGTGAAAATTTGTATGAATGAATTTTTAAAAGAAAAATTTATATTTTAAAAAATATGCAGATTTTATATTTTTTTTAAATAAACTTTTAGTCAAAATAAGAAGATAGAGAATTGTGAAAGGAGAATAATATATAAAATTAATTTGAAAATTAAAATAAGGATGATTTTTGTTCAAAAATGTGTATGAATGTTTTTTGATAGATTTTTTTGTTAAAAAAAGTATTAAAATATTGTACTTTTTAAGATAATCAAAAGAGATATTCGTTGAAAACATAATAAATTACACAAAAATAACATCGTTGAAAATAAGGATTAAAATATTAGAAAAAATAATAAATGAATTATAATTGAAAACTTTATGTAAAATATAAAAATACTTTATATGAAAACCAAAACATAAAGAGTTGTTGCAAGATTTAATAAATATTTTTTATTCAAAAGTAGAGTAAATATGATTTTGGTGAAAATGTGTATGAACGAATTTTTAAAAGAAAAGTTTATATTTTAAAAAATATGCAAGTTTTATATATTTTTGAAGATAAACTTTTAATCAAAATTAGAAGATATATATTTGTGAAAAAAAATCAAATATATTAATTAATTTAAAAATGATAGTAAAAAATTAAATATATAAAATTAATTGTAAAAAACCTTTTTTTTAAATAGCAAAATAGACTTTTATTGAAAATAAGAAGATTGTTGTTTATGAAAAAAAATGTAATATATAAAATTAATTTAAAAATGAAAATAAGGATGATTTTGATGAAGATGTGTATGAATGATTTTTGATAGAATTTTTTGTTTATAAAAGGTAAGAACATATAGTATTTTTTTTAAATAATCAAAAGAGATATTTGTTAAAAACATAATAAAACACATAAAAATAACATAGTTTAAAATAAGGATTAAAATATTTAAAAAATAATTGAAAACTTTATGAAAACTATAAAAATAATATTTTTATGAAACCAAAACAAAAAAAGTTGTAAAATTTAATAAATAATTTTTATTCAAAATGAGAGTAAATATGATTTTGGTGAAAATGTGTAAGAATGAATTTTTAAACTTCAAATTTATATTTTACAAAATATGCATGTTTCATATTTTTTTTAAAAATAAACTTATAATCAAAATAAGAATATAGAGATTTGTGAGAAAAAATAAATATATAAAATTAATTAAAAAATGAGAGTAAAGATGATTTTGATGAAAATGTGTATGAATGATTTTGATAGAATTTTTTGTTTATAAAATTTAAGAAAATATTGTACTTTTTTAAAATAACCAAAAGAGATATTTGTCTAAAACATAATAAAATTCATAAAAATAACCTAGCTTAAAATAAGGATTAAAATATTTGAAAAATAATATTTGAGTTTTATTTGAAAACTTTATGAAAAATATAAAAACAACATTTTTATGAAAACCAAATCTAAAAAAGTTGTTGTAAAATTTAATAAATAATTTTTATTCAAGAGTAAATATGATTTTGGTGAAAATTTGTATGAATGAATTTTTAAAAGAAAAATTTATATTTTAAAAAATATGCAGATTTTATATTTTTTTTAAATAAACTTTTAGTCAAAATAAGAAGATAGAGAATTGTGAAAGGAGAATAATATATAAAATTAATTTGAAAATTAAAATAAGGATGATTTTTGTTCAAAAATGTGTATGAATGTTTTTTGATAGATTTTTTTGTTAAAAAAAGTATTAAAATATTGTACTTTTTAAGATAATCAAAAGAGATATTCGTTGAAAACATAATAAATTACACAAAAATAACATCGTTGAAAATAAGGATTAAAATATTAGAAAAAATAATAAATGAATTATAATTGAAAACTTTATGTAAAATATAAAAATACTTTATATGAAAACCAAAACATAAAGAGTTGTTGCAAGATTTAATAAATATTTTTTATTCAAAAGTAGAGTAAATATGATTTTGGTGAAAATGTGTATGAACGAATTTTTAAAAGAAAAGTTTATATTTTAAAAAATATGCAAGTTTTATATATTTTTGAAGATAAACTTTTAATCAAAATTAGAAGATAGATATTTGTGAAAAAAAATCAAATATATTAATTAATTTAAAAATGATAGTAAAAAATTAAATATATAAAATTAATTGTAAAAAACCTTTTTTTTAAATAGCAAAATAGACTTTTATTGAAAATAAGAAGATTGTTGTTTATGAAAAAAAATATAATATATAAAATTAATTTAAAAATGAAAATAAGGATGATTTTGATGAAGATGTGTATGAATGATTTTTGATAGAATTTTTTGTTTATAAAAGGTAAGAACATATAGTATTTTTTTTAAATAATCAAAAGAGATATTTGTTAAAAACATAATAAAACACATAAAAATAACATAGTTTAAAATAAGGATTAAAATATTTAAAAAATAATTGAAAACTTTATGAAAACTATAAAAATAATATTTTTATGAAACCAAAACAAAAAAAGTTGTAAAATTTAATAAATAATTTTTATTCAAAATGAGAGTAAATATGATTTTGGTGAAAATGTGTAAGAATGAATTTTTAAACTTCAAATTTATATTTTACAAAATATGCATGTTTCATATTTTTTTTAAAAATAAACTTATAATCAAAATAAGAATATAGAGATTTGTGAGAAAAAATAAATATATAAAATTAATTAAAAAATGAGAGTAAAGATGATTTTGATGAAAATGTGTATGAATGATTTTGATAGAATTTTTTGTTTATAAAATTTAAGAAAATATTGTACTTTTTTAAAATAACCAAAAGAGATATTTGTCTAAAACATAATAAAATTCATAAAAATAACCTAGCTTAAAATAAGGATTAAAATATTTGAAAAATAATATTTGAGTTTTATTTGAAAACTTTATGAAAAATATAAAAACAACATTTTTATGAAAACCAAATCTAAAAAAGTTGTTGTAAAATTTAATAAATAATTTTTATTCAAGAGTAAATATGATTTTGGTGAAAATTTGTATGAATGAATTTTTAAAAGAAAAATTTATATTTTAAAAAATATGCAGATTTTATATTTTTTTTAAATAAACTTTTAGTCAAAATAAGAAGATAGAGAATTGTGAAAGGAGAATAATATATAAAATTAATTTGAAAATTAAAATAAGGATGATTTTTGTTCAAAAATGTGTATGAATGTTTTTTGATAGATTTTTTTGTTAAAAAAAGTATTAAAATATTGTACTTTTTAAGATAATCAAAAGAGATATTCGTTGAAAACATAATAAATTACACAAAAATAACATCGTTGAAAATAAGGATTAAAATATTAGAAAAAATAATAAATGAATTATAATTGAAAACTTTATGTAAAATATAAAAATACTTTATATGAAAACCAAAACATAAAGAGTTGTTGCAAGATTTAATAAATATTTTTTATTCAAAAGTAGAGTAAATATGATTTTGGTGAAAATGTGTATGAACGAATTTTTAAAAGAAAAGTTTATATTTTAAAAAATATGCAAGTTTTATATATTTTTGAAGATAAACTTTTAATCAAAATTAGAAGATAGATATTTGTGAAAAAAAATCAAATATATTAATTAATTTAAAAATGATAGTAAAAAATTAAATATATAAATATAATTGTAAAAAACCTTTTTTTTAAATAGCAAAATAGACTTTTATTGAAAATAAGAAGATTGTTGTTTATGAAAAAAAATATAATATATAAAATTAATTTAAAAATGAAAATAAGGATGATTTTGATGAAGATGTGTATGAATGATTTTTGATAGAATTTTTTGTTTATAAAAGGTAAGAACATATAGTATTTTTTTTAAATAATCAAAAGAGATATTTGTTAAAAACATAATAAAACACATAAAAATAACATAGTTTAAAATAAGGATTAAAATATTTAAAAAATAATTGAAAACTTTATGAAAACTATAAAAATAATTTTTTTATGAAACCAAAACAAAAAAAGTTGTAAAATTTAATAAATAATTTTTATTCAAAATGAGAGTAAATATGATTTTGGTGAAAATGTGTAAGAATGAATTTTTAAACTTCAAATTTATATTTTACAAAATATGCATGTTTCATATTTTTTTTAAAAATAAACTTATAATCAAAATAAGAATATAGAGATTTGTGAGAAAAAATAAATATATAAAATTAATTAAAAAATGAGAGTAAAGATGATTTTGATGAAAATGTGTATGAATGATTTTGATAGAATTTTTTGTTTATAAAATTTAAGAAAATATTGTACTTTTTTAAAATAACCAAAAGAGAAATTTGTCTAAAACATAATAAAATTCATAAAAATAACCTAGCTTAAAATAAGGATTAAAATATTTGAAAAATAATATTTGAGTTTTATTTGAAAACTTTATGAAAAATATAAAAACAACATTTTTATGAAAACCAAATCTAAAAAAGTTGTTGTAAAATTTAATAAATAATTTTTATTCAAGAGTAAATATGATTTTGGTGAAAATTTGTATGAATGAATTTTTAAAAGAAAATTTTATATTTTAAAAAATATGCAGATTTTATATTTTTTTTAAATAAACTTTTAGTCAAAATAAGAAGATAGAGAATTGTGAAAGGAGAATAATATATAAAATTAATTTGAAAATTAAAATAAGGATGATTTTTGTTCAAAAATGTGTATGAATGTTTTTTGATGGATTTTTTTTGTTAATAAAAAGTATTAAAATATTGTAATTTTTAAAATAATCAAAAGAGGTATTCGTTGAAAACATAATAAATTACACAAAAATAACATCGTTGAAAATAAGGATTAAAATATTAGAAAAAATAATAAATGAATTATAATTGAAAACTTTATGTAAAATATAAAAATACTTTATATGAAAACCAAAACATAAAGAGTTGTTGCAAGATTTAATAAATATTTTTTATTCAAAAGTAGAGTAAATATGATTTTGGTGAAAATGTGTATGAACGAATTTTTAAAAGAAAAGTTTATATTTTAAAAAATATGCAAGTTTTATATATTTTTGAAGATAAACTTTTAATCAAAATTAGAAGATAGATATTTGTGAAAAAAAAATCAAATATATTAATTAATTTAAAAATGATAGTAAAAAATTAAATATATAAAATTAATTGTAAAAAACCTTTTTTTTTTAATAGCAAAATAGACTTTTATTGAAAATAAGAAGATTGTTGTTTATGAAAAAAAATATAATATATAAAATTAATTTAAAAATGAAAATAAGGATGATTTTGATGAAGATGTGTATGAATGATTTTTGATAGAATTTTTTGTTTATAAAAGGTAAGAACATATAGTATTTTTTTTAAATAATCAAAAGAGATATTTGTTAAAAACATAATAAAACACATAAAAATAACATAGTTTAAAATAAGGATTAAAATATTTAAAAAATAATTGAAAACTTTATGAAAACTATAAAAATAATATTTTTATGAAACCAAAACAAAAAAAGTTGTAAAATTTAATAAATAATTTTTATTCAAAATGAGAGTAAATATGATTTTGGTGAAAATGTGTAAGAATGAATTTTTAAACTTCAAATTTATATTTTACAAAATATGCATGTTTCATATTTTTTTTAAAAATAAACTTATAATCAAAATAAGAATATAGAGATTTGTGAGAAAAAATAAATATATAAAATTAATTAAAAAATGAGAGTAAAGATGATTTTGATGAAAATGTGTATGAATGATTTTGATAGAATTTTTTGTTTATAAAATTTAAGAAAATATTGTACTTTTTTAAAATAACCAAAAGAGATATTTGTCTAAAACATAATAAAATTCATAAAAATAACCTAGCTTAAAATAAGGATTAAAATATTTGAAAAATAATATTTGAGTTTTATTTGAAAACTTTATGAAAAATATAAAAACAACATTTTTATGAAAACCAAATCTAAAAAAGTTGTTGTAAAATTTAATAAATAATTTTTATTCAAGAGTAAATATGATTTTGGTGAAAATTTGTATGAATGAATTTTTAAAAGAAAATTTTATATTTTAAAAAATATGCAGATTTTATATTTTTTTTAAATAAACTTTTAGTCAAAATAAGAAGATAGAGAATTGTGAAAGGAGAATAATATATAAAATTAATTTGAAAATTAAAATAAGGATGATTTTTGTTCAAAAATGTGTATGAATGTTTTTTGATGGATTTTTTTTGTTAATAAAAAGTATTAAAATATTGTAATTTTTAAAATAATCAAAAGAGATATTCATTGAAAACATAATAAATTACACAAAAATAACATCGTTGAAAATAAGGATTAAAATATTAGAAAAAATAATAAATGAATTATAATTGAAAACTTTATGTAAAATATAAAAATACTTTATATGAAAACCAAAACATAAAGAGTTGTTGCAAGATTTAATAAATATTTTTTATTCAAAAGTAGAGTAAATATGATTTTGGTGAAAATGTGTATGAACGAATTTTTAAAAGAAAAGTTTATATTTTAAAAAATATGCAAGTTTTATATATTTTTGAAGATAAACTTTTAATCAAAATTAGAAGATAGATATTTGTGAAAAAAAATCAAATATATTAATTAATTTAAAAATGATAGTAAAAAATTAAATATATAAAATTAATTGTAAAAAACCTTTTTTTTAAATAGCAAAATAGACTTTTATTGAAAATAAGAAGATTGTTGTTTATGAAAAAAAATATAATATATAAAATTAATTTAAAAATGAAAATAAGGATGATTTTGATGAAGATGTGTATGAATGATTTTTGATAGAATTTTTTGTTTATAAAAGGTAAGAACATATAGTATTTTTTTTAAATAATCAAAAGAGATATTTGTTAAAAACATAATAAAACACATAAAAATAACATAGTTTAAAATAAGGATTAAAATATTTAAAAAATAATTGAAAACTTTATGAAAACTATAAAAATAATTTTTTTATGAAACCAAAACAAAAAAAGTTGTAAAATTTAATAAATAATTTTTATTCAAAATGAGAGTAAATATGATTTTGGTGAAAATGTGTAAGAATGAATTTTTAAACTTCAAATTTATATTTTACAAAATATGCATGTTTCATATTTTTTTTAAAAATAAACTTATAATCAAAATAAGAATATAGAGATTTGTGAGAAAAAATAAATATATAAAATTAATTAAAAAATGAGAGTAAAGATGATTTTGATGAAAATGTGTATGAATGATTTTGATAGAATTTTTTGTTTATAAAATTTAAGAAAATATTGTACTTTTTTAAAATAACCAAAAGAGAAATTTGTCTAAAACATAATAAAATTCATAAAAATAACCTAGCTTAAAATAAGGATTAAAATATTTGAAAAATAATATTTGAGTTTTATTTGAAAACTTTATGAAAAATATAAAAACAACATTTTTATGAAAACCAAATCTAAAAAAGTTGTTGTAAAATTTAATAAATAATTTTTATTCAAGAGTAAATATGATTTTGGTGAAAATTTGTATGAATGAATTTTTAAAAGAAAATTTTATATTTTAAAAAATATGCAGATTTTATATTTTTTTTAAATAAACTTTTAGTCAAAATAAGAAGATAGAGAATTGTGAAAGGAGAATAATATATAAAATTAATTTGAAAATTAAAATAAGGATGATTTTTGTTCAAAAATGTGTATGAATGTTTTTTGATGGATTTTTTTTGTTAATAAAAAGTATTAAAATATTTTAATTTTTAAAATAATCAAAAGAGATATTCGTTGAAAACATAATAAATTACACAAAAATAACATCGTTGAAAATAAGGATTAAAATATTAGAAAAAATAATAAATGAATTATAATTGAAAACTTTATGTAAAATATAAAAATACTTTATATGAAAACCAAAACATAAAGAGTTGTTGCAAGATTTAATAAATATTTTTTATTCAAAAGTAGAGTAAATATGATTTTGGTGAAAATGTGTATGAACGAATTTTTAAAAGAAAAGTTTATATTTTAAAAAATATGCAAGTTTTATATATTTTTGAAGATAAACTTTTAATCAAAATTAGAAGATAGATATTTGTGAAAAAAAAATCAAATATATTAATTAATTTAAAAATGATAGTAAAAAATTAAATATATAAAATTAATTGTAAAAAACCTTTTTTTTTTAATAGCAAAATAGACTTTTATTGAAAATAAGAAGATTGTTGTTTATGAAAAAAAATATAATATATAAAATTAATTTAAAAATGAAAATAAGGATGATTTTGATGAAGATGTGTATGAATGATTTTTGATAGAATTTTTTGTTTATAAAAGGTAAGAACATATAGTATTTTTTTTAAATAATCAAAAGAGATATTTGTTAAAAACATAATAAAACACATAAAAATAACATAGTTTAAAATAAGGATTAAAATATTTAAAAAATAATTGAAAACTTTATGAAAACTATAAAAATAATATTTTTATGAAACCAAAACAAAAAAAGTTGTAAAATTTAATAAATAATTTTTATTCAAAATGAGAGTAAATATGATTTTGGTGAAAATGTGTAAGAATGAATTTTTAAACTTCAAATTTATATTTTACAAAATATGCATGTTTCATATTTTTTTTAAAAATAAACTTATAATCAAAATAAGAATATAGAGATTTGTGAGAAAAAATAAATATATAAAATTAATTAAAAAATGAGAGTAAAGATGATTTTGATGAAAATGTGTATGAATGATTTTGATAGAATTTTTTGTTTATAAAATTTAAGAAAATATTGTACTTTTTTAAAATAACCAAAAGAGATATTTGTCTAAAACATAATAAAATTCATAAAAATAACCTAGCTTAAAATAAGGATTAAAATATTTGAAAAATAATATTTGAGTTTTATTTGAAAACTTTATGAAAAATATAAAAACAACATTTTTATGAAAACCAAATCTAAAAAAGTTGTTGTAAAATTTAATAAATAATTTTTATTCAAGAGTAAATATGATTTTGGTGAAAATTTGTATGAATGAATTTTTAAAAGAAAATTTTATATTTTAAAAAATATGCAGATTTTATATTTTTTTTAAATAAACTTTTAGTCAAAATAAGAAGATAGAGAATTGTGAAAGGAGAATAATATATAAAATTAATTTGAAAATTAAAATAAGGATGATTTTTGTTCAAAAATGTGTATGAATGTTTTTTGATGGATTTTTTTTGTTAATAAAAAGTATTAAAATATTGTAATTTTTAAAATAATCAAAAGAGATATTCGTTGAAAACATAATAAATTACACAAAAATAACATAGTTGAAAATAAGGATTAAAATATTAGAAAAAATAATAAATGAATTATAATTGAAAACTTTATGTAAAATATAAAAATACTTTATATGAAAACCAAAACATAAAGAGTTGTTGCAAGATTTAATAAATATTTTTTATTCAAAAGTAGAGTAAATATGATTTTGGTGAAAATGTGTATGAACGAATTTTTAAAAGAAAAGTTTATATTTTAAAAAATATGCAAGTTTTATATATTTTTGAAGATAAACTTTTAATCAAAATTAGAAGATAGATATTTGTGAAAAAAAAATCAAATATATTAATTAATTTAAAAATGATAGTAAAAAATTAAATATATAAAATTAATTGTAAAAAACCTTTTTTTTTTAATAGCAAAATAGACTTTTATTGAAAATAAGAAGATTGTTGTTTATGAAAAAAAATATAATATATAAAATTAATTTAAAAATGAAAATAAGGATGATTTTGATGAAGATGTGTATGAATGATTTTTGATAGAATTTTTTGTTTATAAAAGGTAAGAACATATAGTATTTTTTTTAAATAATCAAAAGAGATATTTGTTAAAAACATAATAAAACACATAAAAATAACATAGTTTAAAATAAGGATTAAAATATTTAAAAAATAATTGAAAACTTTATGAAAACTATAAAAATAATATTTTTATGAAACCAAAACAAAAAAAGTTGTAAAATTTAATAAATAATTTTTATTCAAAATGAGAGTAAATATGATTTTGGTGAAAATGTGTAAGAATGAATTTTTAAACTTCAAATTTATATTTTACAAAATATGCATGTTTCATATTTTTTTTAAAAATAAACTTATAATCAAAATAAGAATATAGAGATTTGTGAGAAAAAATAAATATATAAAATTAATTAAAAAATGAGAGTAAAGATGATTTTGATGAAAATGTGTATGAATGATTTTGATAGAATTTTTTGTTTATAAAATTTAAGAAAATATTGTACTTTTTTAAAATAACCAAAAGAGATATTTGTCTAAAACATAATAAAATTCATAAAAATAACCTAGCTTAAAATAAGGATTAAAATATTTGAAAAATAATATTTGAGTTTTATTTGAAAACTTTATGAAAAATATAAAAACAACATTTTTATGAAAACCAAATCTAAAAAAGTTGTTGTAAAATTTAATAAATAATTTTTATTCAAGAGTAAATATGATTTTGGTGAAAATTTGTATGAATGAATTTTTAAAAGAAAATTTTATATTTTAAAAAATATGCAGATTTTATATTTTTTTTAAATAAACTTTTAGTCAAAATAAGAAGATAGAGAATTGTGAAAGGAGAATAATATATAAAATTAATTTGAAAATTAAAATAAGGATGATTTTTGTTCAAAAATGTGTATGAATGTTTTTTGATGGATTTTTTTTGTTAATAAAAAGTATTAAAATATTGTAATTTTTAAAATAATCAAAAGAGATATTCGTTGAAAACATAATAAATTACACAAAAATAACATCGTTGAAAATAAGGATTAAAATATTAGAAAAAATAATAAATGAATTATAATTGAAAACTTTATGTAAAATATAAAAATACTTTATATGAAAACCAAAACATAAAGAGTTGTTGCAAGATTTAATAAATATTTTTTATTCAAAAGTAGAGTAAATATGATTTTGGTGAAAATGTGTATGAACGAATTTTTAAAAGAAAAGTTTATATTTTAAAAAATATGCAAGTTTTATATATTTTTGAAGATAAACTTTTAATCAAAATTAGAAGATAGATATTTGTGAAAAAAAAATCAAATATATTAATTAATTTAAAAATGATAGTAAAAAATTAAATATATAAAATTAATTGTAAAAAACCTTTTTTTTTTAATAGCAAAATAGACTTTTATTGAAAATAAGAAGATTGTTGTTTATGAAAAAAAATATAATATATAAAATTAATTTAAAAATGAAAATAAGGATGATTTTGATGAAGATGTGTATGAATGATTTTTGATAGAATTTTTTGTTTATAAAAGGTAAGAACATATAGTATTTTTTTTAAATAATCAAAAGAGATATTTGTTAAAAACATAATAAAACACATAAAAATAACATAGTTTAAAATAAGGATTAAAATATTTAAAAAATAATTGAAAACTTTATGAAAACTATAAAAATAATATTTTTATGAAACCAAAACAAAAAAAGTTGTAAAATTTAATAAATAATTTTTATTCAAAATGAGAGTAAATATGATTTTGGTGAAAATGTGTAAGAATGAATTTTTAAACTTCAAATTTATATTTTACAAAATATGCATGTTTCATATTTTTTTTAAAAATAAACTTATAATCAAAATAAGAATATAGAGATTTGTGAGAAAAAATAAATATATAAAATTAATTAAAAAATGAGAGTAAAGATGATTTTGATGAAAATGTGTATGAATGATTTTGATAGAATTTTTTGTTTATAAAATTTAAGAAAATATTGTACTTTTTTAAAATAACCAAAAGAGATATTTGTCTAAAACATAATAAAATTCATAAAAATAACCTAGCTTAAAATAAGGATTAAAATATTTGAAAAATAATATTTGAGTTTTATTTGAAAACTTTATGAAAAATATAAAAACAACATTTTTATGAAAACCAAATCTAAAAAAGTTGTTGTAAAATTTAATAAATAATTTTTATTCAAGAGTAAATATGATTTTGGTGAAAATTTGTATGAATGAATTTTTAAAAGAAAATTTTATATTTTAAAAAATATGCAGATTTTATATTTTTTTTAAATAAACTTTTAGTCAAAATAAGAAGATAGAGAATTGTGAAAAGAGAATAATATATAAAATTAATTTGAAAATTAAAATAAGGATGATTTTTGTTCAAAAATGTGTATGAATGTTTTTTGATAGATTTTTTTTGTTAATAAAAAGTATTAAAATATTGTAATTTTTAAAATAATCAAAAGAGATATTCGTTGAAAACATAATAAATTACACAAAAATAACATCGTTGAAAATAAGGATTAAAATATTAGAAAAAATAATAAATGAATTATAATTGAAAACTTTATGTAAAATATAAAAATACTTTATATGAAAACCAAAACATAAAGAGTTGTTGCAAGATTTAATAAATATTTTTTATTCAAAAGTAGAGTAAATATGATTTTGGTGAAAATGTGTATGAACGAATTTTTAAAAGAAAAGTTAATATTTTAAAAAATATGCAAGTTTTATATATTTTTGAAGATAAACTTTTAATCAAAATTAGAAGATAGATATTTGTGAAAAAAAATCAAATATATTAATTAATTTAAAAATGAGAGTAAAAAATTAAATATATAAAATTAATTGTAAAAAACCTTTTTTTTAAATAGCAAAATAGACTTTTATTGAAAATAAGAAGATTGTTGTTTATGAAAAAAAATATAATATATAAAATTAATTTAAAAATGAAAATAAGGATGATTTTGATGAAGATGTGTATGAATGATTTTTGATAGAATTTTTTGTTTATAAAAGGTAAGAACATATAGTATTTTTTTTAAATAATCAAAAGAGATATTTGTTAAAAACATAATAAAACACATAAAAATAACATAGTTTAAAATAAGGATTAAAATATTTAAAAAATAATTGAAAACTTTATGAAAACTATAAAAATAATTTTTTTATGAAACCAAAACAAAAAAAGTTGTAAAATTTAATAAATAATTTTTATTCAAAATGAGAGTAAATATGATTTTGGTGAAAATGTGTAAGAATAAATTTTTAAACTTCAAATTTATATTTTTCAAAATGTGTATGAATGATTTTGATAGAATTTTTTGTTTATAAAATTTAAGAAAATATTGTACTTTTTTAAAATAACCAAAAGAGATATTTGTCTAAAACATAATAAAATTCATAAAAATAACCTAGCTTAAAATAAGGATTAAAATATTTGAAAAATAATATTTGAGTTTTATTTGAAAACTTTATGAAAAATATAAAAACAACATTTTTATGAAAACCAAATCTAAAAAAGTTGTTGTAAAATTTAATAAATAATTTTTATTCAAGAGTAAATATGATTTTGGTGAAAATTTGTATGAATGAATTTTTAAAAGAAAATTTTATATTTTAAAAAATATGCAGATTTTATATTTTTTTTAAATAAACTTTTAGTCAAAATAAGAAGATAGAGAATTGTGAAAAGAGAATAATATATAAAATTAATTTGAAAATTAAAATAAGGATGATTTTTGTTCAAAAATGTGTATGAATGTTTTTTGATAGATTTTTTTTGTTAATAAAAAGTATTAAAATATTGTAATTTTTAAAATAATCAAAAGAGATATTCGTTGAAAACATAATAAATTACACAAAAATAACATCGTTGAAAATAAGGATTAAAATATTAGAAAAAATAATAAATGAATTATAATTGAAAACTTTATGTAAAATATAAAAATACTTTATATGAAAACCAAAACATAAAGAGTTGTTGCAAGATTTAATAAATATTTTTTATTCAAAAGTAGAGTAAATATGATTTTGGTGAAAATGTGTATGAACGAATTTTTAAAAGAAAAGTTAATATTTTAAAAAATATGCAAGTTTTATATATTTTTGAAGATAAACTTTTAATCAAAATTAGAAGATAGATATTTGTGAAAAAAAATCAAATATATTAATTAATTTAAAAATGAGAGTAAAAAAATTAAATATATAAAATTAATTGTAAAAAACCTTTTTTTTAATAGCAAAATAGACTTTTATTGAAAATAAGAAGATTGTTGTTTATGAAAAAAAATATAATATATAAAATTAATTTAAAAATGAAAATAAGGATGATTTTGATGAAGATGTGTATGAATGATTTTTGATAGAATTTTTTGTTTATAAAAGGTAAGAACATATAGTATTTTTTTTAAATAATCAAAAGAGATATTTGTTAAAAACATAATAAAACACATAAAAATAACATAGTTTAAAATAAGGATTAAAATATTTAAAAAATAATTGAAAACTTTATGAAAACTATAAAAATAATTTTTTTATGAAACCAAAACAAAAAAAGTTGTAAAATTTAATAAATAATTTTTATTCAAAATGAGAGTAAATATGATTTTGGTGAAAATGTGTAAGAATAAATTTTTAAACTTCAAATTTATATTTTACAAAATATGCATGTTTCATATTTTTTTTAAAAATAAACTTATAATCAAAATAAGAATATAGAGATTTGTGAGAAAAAATAAATATATAAAATTAATTAAAAAATGAGAGTAAAGATGATTTTGATGAAAATGTGTATGAATGATTTTGATTGAATTTTTTGTTTATAAAATTTAAGAAAATATTATACTTTTTTAAAATAACCAAAAGAGATATTTGTCTAAAACATAATAAAATTCATAAAAATAACCTAGCTTAAAATAAGGATTAAAATATTTGAAAATTAATATTTGAGTTTTATTTGAAAACTTTATGAAAAATATAAAAAGAACATTTTTATGAAAACCAAAACTAAAAAAGTTGTTGTAAAATTTAATAAATAATTTTTATTCAAGAGTAAATATGATTTTGGTGAAAATTTGTATGAATGAATTTTTAAACTTAAAATTTATATTTTACAAAATATGCATGTTTCATATTTTTTTTTTAAAATAAACTTATAATCAAAATAAGAAGATTAAGATTTGTGAGAAAAATTAAATACATAAAATTAATTAAAAAATGAGAGTAAAGATGATTTTGATGAAAATGTGTATGAATGATTTTGATAAAAATTTTTGTTTATAAAATTTAAGAAAATATTGTACTTTTTTAAAATAACCAAAAGAGATATTTGTCTAAAACGTAATAAAATTCGTAAAAATAACATAGTTTAAAATAAGGATTAAAATATTTGAAAAATAATATATGAGTTTTATTTGAAAACTTTATGAAAAATATAAAAACAACCTTTTTATGAAAACCTAAACAAAAAAAGTTGTTGTAAAAATTAATAAATAATTTTTATTCAAAAGTAAATATGATTTTGGTGAAAATTTGTATGAATGAATTTTTAAAAGAAAATTTTATATTTTAAAAAATATGCAGATTTTATATTTTTTTAAATAAACATTTAGTCAAAATAAGAAGATAGAGATTTATGAAAGAAATATAATATATAAAATTAATTTGAAAATTAAAATAAGGATGATTTTTGTTCAAAAATGTGTATGAATGTTTTTTGTTAGATTTTTTTGTTAATAAAAAGTATGAAAATATTGTACTTTTTAAAATAATCAAAAGAGATATTCGTTGAAAACGTAATAAAGTACATAAAAATAACATCGTTGAAAATAAGGATTAAAATATTTGAAAAAATAATATATGAATTATTATTGAAAACTTTATGTAAAATATAAAAATATTTTATATGAAAACCAAAACATAAAGAGTTGGTGCAAGATTTAATAAATATTTTTTATTCAAAAGTAGAGTAAATATAATTTTGGTGAAAATGTGTATGAATGAATTTTTAAAAGAAAAGTTTATATTTTAAAAAATATGCAAGTTTTATATATTTTTGAAGATAAACTTTTAATCAAAATTAGAAGATAGATATTTGTGAAAAAAAATCAAATATATTAATTAATTTAAAAATGAGAGTAAAAAAATTAAATATATAAAATTAATTGTAAAAAACCTTTTTTTTAAAAGCAAAATAGACTTTTATTGAAAATAAGAAGATTGTTGTTTATGAAAAAAAATATAATATATAAAATTAATTTAAAAATGAAAATAAGGATGATTTTGATGAAGATGTGTATGAATGATTTTTGATAGAATTTTTTGTTTATAAAAGGTAAGAACATATAGTATTTTTTTTAAATAATCAAAAGAGATATTTGTTAAAAACATAATAAAACACATAAAAATAACATAGTTTAAAATAAGGATTAAAATATTTAAAAAATAATTGAAAACTTTATGAAAACTATAAAAATAATTTTTTTATGAAACCAAAACAAAAAAAAGTTGTAAAATTTAATAAATAATTTTTATTCAAAATGAGAGTAAATATGATTTTGGTGAAAATGTGTAAGAATGAATTTTTAAACTTCAAATTTATATTTTACAAAATATGCATGTTTCATATTTTTTTTAAAAATAAACTTATAATCAAAATAAGAATATAGAGATTTGTGAGAAAAAATAAATATATAAAATTAATTAAAAAATGAGAGTAAAGATGATTTTGATGAAAATGTGTATGAATGATTTTGATAGAATTTTTTGTTTATAAAATTTAAGAAAATATTGTACTTTTTTAAAATAACCAAAAGAGATATTTGTCTAAAACATAATAAAATTCATAAAAATAACCTAGCTTAAAATAAGGATTAAAATATTTGAAAAATAATATTTGAGTTTTATTTGAAAACTTTATGAAAAATATAAAAACAACATTTTTATGAAAACCAAAACTAAAAAAGTTGTTGTAAAATTTAATAAATAATTTTTATTCAAGAGTAAATATGATTTTGGTGAAAATTTGTATGAATGAATTTTTAAACTTAAAATTTATATTTTACAAAATATGCATGTTTCATATTTTTTTTTAAAATAAACTTATAATCAAAATAAGAAGATTGAGATTTGTGAGAAAAATTAAATACATAAAATTAATTAAAAAATGAGAGTAAAGATGATTTTGATGAAAATGTGTATGAATGATTTTGATAAAAATTTTTGTTTATAAAATTTAAGAAAATATTGTACTTTTTTAAAATAACCAAAAGAGATATTTGTCTAAAACATAATAAAATTCGTAAAAATAACATAGTTTAAAATAAGGATTAAAATATTTGAAAAATAATATATGAGTTTTATTTGAAAACTTTATGAAAAATATAAAAACAACCTTTTTATGAAAACCTAAACAAAAAAGTTGTTGTAAAAATTAATAAATAATTTTTATTCAAAAGTAAATATGATTTTGGTGAAAATTTGTATGAATGAATTTTTAAAAGAAAATTTTATATTTTAAAAAATATGAAGATTTTATATTTTTTTAAATAAACATTTAGTCAAAATAAGAAGATAGAGATTTATGAAAGAAATATAATATATAAAATTAATTTGAAAATTAAAATAAGGATGATTTTTGTTCAAAAATGTGTATGAATGTTTTTTGTTAGATTTTTTTGTTGATAAAAAGTATGAAAATATTGTACTTTTTAAAATAATCAAAAGAGATATTCGTTGAAAACGTAATAAAGTACATAAAAATAACATCGTTGAAAATAAGGATTAAAATATTTGAAAAAATAATATATGAATTATTATTGAAAACTTTATGTAAAATATAAAAATATTTTATATGAAAACCAAAACATAAAGAGTTGGTGCAAGATTTAATAAATATTTTTTATTCAAAAGTAGAGTAAATATAATTTTGGTGAAAATGTGTATGAATGAATTTTTAAAAGAAAAGTTTATATTTTAAAAAATATGCAAGTTTTATATATTTTTGAAGATAAACTTTTAATCAAAATTAGAAGATAGATATTTGTGAAAAAAAATCAAATATATTAATTAATTTAAAAATGAGAGTAAAAAAATTAAATATATAAAATTAATTGTAAAAAACCTTTTTTTTAAATAGCAAAATAGACTTTTATTGAAAATAAGAAGATTGTTGTTTATGAAAATATATATACTATATAAAATTAATTTAAAAATGAAAATAAGGATGATTTTGATTAAGATGTGTATGAATGATTTTTGATAGAATTTTTTGTTTATAAAAGGTAAGAACATATTGTATTTTTTTTAAATAATCAAAAGAGATATTTGTTAAAAACATAATAAAACACATAAAAATAACATAGTTTAAAATAAGGATTAAAATATTTAAAAAATAATTGAAAACTTTATGAAAACTATAAAAATAATTTTTTTATGAAACCAAAACAAAAAAAGTTGTTGTAAAATTTAATAAATAATTTTTATTCAAAATGAGAGTAAATATGATTTTGGTGAAAATGTATAAGAATGAATTTTTAAACTTCAAATTTATATTTTACAAAATATGGATGTTTCATATTTTTTTTAAAAATAAACTTATAATCAAAATAAGAAGATACAGATTTGTGAAAAAAAATAAATATATAAAATTAATTAAAAAATGAGAGTAAAGATGATTTTGATGAAAATGTGTATGAATGATTTTGATAGAATTTTTTGTTTATAAAATTTAAGAAAATATTGTACTTTTTTAAAATAACCAAAAGAGATATTTGTCTAAAACATAATAAAATTCGTAAAAATAACATAGTTTAAAATAAGGATTAAAATATTTGAAAAATAATATATGAGTTTTATTTGAAAACTTTATGAAAAATATAAAAACAACCTTTTTATGAAAACCTAAACAAAAAAGTTGTTGTAAAAATTAATAAATAATTTTTATTCAAAAGTAAATATGATTTTGGTGAAAATTTGTATGAATGAATTTTTAAAAGAAAATTTTATATTTTAAAAAATATGAAGATTTTATATTTTTTTAAATAAACATTTAGTCAAAATAAGAAGATAGAGATTTATGAAAGAAATATAATATATAAAATTAATTTGAAAATTAAAATAAGGATGATTTTTGTTCAAAAATGTGTATGAATGTTTTTTGTTAGATTTTTTTGTTGATAAAAAGTATGAAAATATTGTACTTTTTAAAATAATCAAAAGAGATATTCGTTGAAAACGTAATAAAGTACATAAAAATAACATCGTTGAAAATAAGGATTAAAATATTTGAAAAAATAATATATGAATTATTATTGAAAACTTTATGTAAAATATAAAAATATTTTATATGAAAACCAAAACATAAAGAGTTGGTGCAAGATTTAATAAATATTTTTTATTCAAAAGTAGAGTAAATATAATTTTGGTGAAAATGTGTATGAATGAATTTTTAAAAGAAAAGTTTATATTTTAAAAAATATGCAAGTTTTATATATTTTTGAAGATAAACTTTTAATCAAAATTAGAAGATAGATATTTGTGAAAAAAAATCAAATATATTAATTAATTTAAAAATGAGAGTAAAAAAATTAAATATATAAAATTAATTGTAAAAAACCTTTTTTTTAAATAGCAAAATAGACTTTTATTGAAAATAAGAAGATTGTTGTTTATGAAAATATATATACTATATAAAATTAATTTAAAAATGAAAATAAGGATGATTTTGATTAAGATGTGTATGAATGATTTTTGATAGAATTTTTTGTTTATAAAAGGTAAGAACATATTGTATTTTTTTTAAATAATCAAAAGAGATATTTGTTAAAAACATAATAAAACACATAAAAATAACATAGTTTAAAATAAGGATTAAAATATTTAAAAAATAATTGAAAACTTTATGAAAACTATAAAAATAATTTTTTTATGAAACCAAAACAAAAAAAGTTGTTGTAAAATTTAATAAATAATTTTTATTCAAAATGAGAGTAAATATGATTTTGGTGAAAATGTATAAGAATGAATTTTTAAACTTCAAATTTATATTTTACAAAATATGGATGTTTCATATTTTTTTTAAAAATAAACTTATAATCAAAATAAGAAGATACAGATTTGTGAAAAAAAATAAATATATAAAATTAATTAAAAAATGAGAGTAAAGATGATTTTGATGAAAATGTGTATGAATGATTTTGATAGAATTTTTTGTTTATAAAATTTAAGAAAATATTGTACTTTTTTAAAATAACCAAAAGAGATATTTGTCTAAAACATAATAAAATTCGTAAAAATAACATAGTTTAAAATAAGGATTAAAATATTTGAAAAATAATATATGAGTTTTATTTGAAAACTTTATGAAAAATATAAAAACAACCTTTTTATGAAAACCTAAACAAAAAAGTTGTTGTAAAAATTAATAAATAATTTTTATTCAAAAGTAAATATGATTTTGGTGAAAATTTGTATGAATGAATTTTTAAAAGAAAATTTTATATTTTAAAAAATATGAAGATTTTATATTTTTTTAAATAAACATTTAGTCAAAATAAGAAGATAGAGATTTATGAAAGAAATATAATATATAAAATTAATTTGAAAATTAAAATAAGGATGATTTTTGTTCAAAAATGTGTATGAATGTTTTTTGTTAGATTTTTTTGTTGATAAAAAGTATGAAAATATTGTACTTTTTAAAATAATCAAAAGAGATATTCGTTGAAAACGTAATAAAGTACATAAAAATAACATCGTTGAAAATAAGGATTAAAATATTTGAAAAAATAATATATGAATTATTATTGAAAACTTTATGTAAAATATAAAAATATTTTATATGAAAACCAAAACATAAAGAGTTGGTGCAAGATTTAATAAATATTTTTTATTCAAAAGTAGAGTAAATATAATTTTGGTGAAAATGTGTATGAATGAATTTTTAAAAGAAAAGTTTATATTTTAAAAAATATGCAAGTTTTATATATTTTTGAAGATAAACTTTTAATCAAAATTAGAAGATAGATATTTGTGAAAAAAAATCAAATATATTAATTAATTTAAAAATGAGAGTAAAAAAATTAAATATATAAAATTAATTGTAAAAAACCTTTTTTTTAAATAGCAAAATAGACTTTTATTGAAAATAAGAAGATTGTTGTTTATGAAAATATATATACTATATAAAATTAATTTAAAAATGAAAATAAGGATGATTTTGATTAAGATGTGTATGAATGATTTTTGATAGAATTTTTTGTTTATAAAAGGTAAGAACATATTGTATTTTTTTTAAATAATCAAAAGAGATATTTGTTAAAAACATAATAAAACACATAAAAATAACATAGTTTAAAATAAGGATTAAAATATTTAAAAAATAATTGAAAACTTTATGAAAACTATAAAAATAATTTTTTTATGAAACCAAAACAAAAAAAGTTGTTGTAAAATTTAATAAATAATTTTTATTCAAAATGAGAGTAAATATGATTTTGGTGAAAATGTATAAGAATGAATTTTTAAACTTCAAATTTATATTTTACAAAATATGGATGTTTCATATTTTTTTTAAAAATAAACTTATAATCAAAATAAGAAGATACAGATTTGTGAAAAAAAATAAATATATAAAATTAATTAAAAAATGAGAGTAAAGATGATTTTGATGAAAATGTGTATGAATGATTTTGATAGAATTTTTTGTTTATAAAATTTAAGAAAATATTGTACTTTTTTAAAATAACCAAAAGAGATATTTGTCTAAAACATAATAAAATTCGTAAAAATAACATAGTTTAAAATAAGGATTAAAATATTTGAAAAATAATATATGAGTTTTATTTGAAAACTTTATGAAAAATATAAAAACAACCTTTTTATGAAAACCTAAACAAAAAAGTTGTTGTAAAAATTAATAAATAATTTTTATTCAAAAGTAAATATGATTTTGGTGAAAATTTGTATGAATGAATTTTTAAAAGAAAATTTTATATTTTAAAAAATATGAAGATTTTATATTTTTTTAAATAAACATTTAGTCAAAATAAGAAGATAGAGATTTATGAAAGAAATATAATATATAAAATTAATTTGAAAATTAAAATAAGGATGATTTTTGTTCAAAAATGTGTATGAATGTTTTTTGTTAGATTTTTTTGTTGATAAAAAGTATGAAAATATTGTACTTTTTAAAATAATCAAAAGAGATATTCGTTGAAAACGTAATAAAGTACATAAAAATAACATCGTTGAAAATAAGGATTAAAATATTTGAAAAAATAATATATGAATTATTATTGAAAACTTTATGTAAAATATAAAAATATTTTATATGAAAACCAAAACATAAAGAGTTGGTGCAAGATTTAATAAATATTTTTTATTCAAAAGTAGAGTAAATATAATTTTGGTGAAAATGTGTATGAATGAATTTTTAAAAGAAAAGTTTATATTTTAAAAAATATGCAAGTTTTATATATTTTTGAAGATAAACTTTTAATCAAAATTAGAAGATAGATATTTGTGAAAAAAAATCAAATATATTAATTAATTTAAAAATGAGAGTAAAAAAATTAAATATATAAAATTAATTGTAAAAAACCTTTTTTTTAAATAGCAAAATAGACTTTTATTGAAAATAAGAAGATTGTTGTTTATGAAAATATATATACTATATAAAATTAATTTAAAAATGAAAATAAGGATGATTTTGATTAAGATGTGTATGAATGATTTTTGATAGAATTTTTTGTTTATAAAAGGTAAGAACATATTGTATTTTTTTTAAATAATCAAAAGAGATATTTGTTAAAAACATAATAAAACACATAAAAATAACATAGTTTAAAATAAGGATTAAAATATTTAAAAAATAATTGAAAACTTTATGAAAACTATAAAAATAATTTTTTTATGAAACCAAAACAAAAAAAGTTGTTGTAAAATTTAATAAATAATTTTTATTCAAAATGAGAGTAAATATGATTTTGGTGAAAATGTATAAGAATGAATTTTTAAACTTCAAATTTATATTTTACAAAATATGGATGTTTCATATTTTTTTTAAAAATAAACTTATAATCAAAATAAGAAGATACAGATTTGTGAAAAAAAATAAATATATAAAATTAATTAAAAAATGAGAGTAAAGATGATTTTGATGAAAATGTGTATGAATGATTTTGATAGAATTTTTTGTTTATAAAATTTAAGAAAATATTGTACTTTTTTAAAATAACCAAAAGAGATATTTGTCTAAAACATAATAAAATTCGTAAAAATAACATAGTTTAAAATAAGGATTAAAATATTTGAAAAATAATATATGAGTTTTATTTGAAAACTTTATGAAAAATATAAAAACAACCTTTTTATGAAAACCTAAACAAAAAAGTTGTTGTAAAAATTAATAAATAATTTTTATTCAAAAGTAAATATGATTTTGGTGAAAATTTGTATGAATGAATTTTTAAAAGAAAATTTTATATTTTAAAAAATATGAAGATTTTATATTTTTTTAAATAAACATTTAGTCAAAATAAGAAGATAGAGATTTATGAAAGAAATATAATATATAAAATTAATTTGAAAATTAAAATAAGGATGATTTTTGTTCAAAAATGTGTATGAATGTTTTTTGTTAGATTTTTTTGTTGATAAAAAGTATGAAAATATTGTACTTTTTAAAATAATCAAAAGAGATATTCGTTGAAAACGTAATAAAGTACATAAAAATAACATCGTTGAAAATAAGGATTAAAATATTTGAAAAAATAATATATGAATTATTATTGAAAACTTTATGTAAAATATAAAAATAATTTATATGAAAACCAAAACATAAAGAGTTGGTGCAAGATTTAATAAATATTTTTTATTCAAAAGTAGAGTAAATATAATTTTGGTGAAAATGTGTATGAATGAATTTTTAAAAGAAAAGTTTATATTTTAAAAAATATGCAAGTTTTATATATTTTTGAAGATAAACTTTTAATCAAAATTAGAAGATAGATATTTGTGAAAAAAAATCAAATATATTAATTAATTTAAAAATGAGAGTAAAAAAATTAAATATATAAAATTAATTGTAAAAAACCTTTTTTTTAAATAGCAAAATAGACTTTTATTGAAAATAAGAAGATTGTTGTTTATGAAAATATATATACTATATAAAATTAATTTAAAAATGAAAATAAGGATGATTTTGATTAAGATGTGTATGAATGATTTTTGATAGAATTTTTTGTTTATAAAAGGTAAGAACATATTGTATTTTTTTTAAATAATCAAAAGAGATATTTGTTAAAAACATAATAAAACACATAAAAATAACATAGTTTAAAATAAGGATTAAAATATTTAAAAAATAATTGAAAACTTTATGAAAACTATAAAAATAATTTTTTTATGAAACCAAAACAAAAAAAGTTGTTGTAAAATTTAATAAATAATTTTTATTCAAAATGAGAGTAAATATGATTTTGGTGAAAATGTATAAGAATGAATTTTTAAACTTCAAATTTATATTTTACAAAATATGGATGTTTCATATTTTTTTTAAAAATAAACTTATAATCAAAATAAGAAGATACAGATTTGTGAAAAAAAATAAATATATAAAATTAATTAAAAAATGAGAGTAAAGATGATTTTGATGAAAATGTGTATGAATGATTTTGATAGAATTTTTTGTTTATAAAATTTAAGAAAATATTGTACTTTTTTAAAATAACCAAAAGAGATATTTGTCTAAAACATAATAAAATTCATAAAAATAACCTAGCTTAAAATAAGGATTAAAATATTTGAAAAATAATATTTGAGTTTTATTTGAAAACGTTATGAAAAATATAAAAACAACATTTTTATGAAAACCAAATCTAAAAAAGTTGTTGTAAAATTTAATAAATAATTTTTATTCAAGAGTAAATATGATTTTGGTGAAAATTTGTATGAATGAATTTTTAAAAGAAAATTTTATATTTTAAAAAATATGCAGATTTTATATTTTTTTTAAATAAACTTTTAGTCAAAATAAGTAGATAGAGAATTGTGAAAGGAGAATAATATATAAAATTAATTTGAAAATTAAAATAAGGATGATTTTTGTTCAAAAATGTGTATGAATGTTTTTTGATAGATTTTTTTGTTAATACAAAGTATTAAAATATTGTACTTTTTAAAATAATCAAAAGAGATATTCGTTGAAAACATAATAAATTACACAAAAATAACATCGTTGAAAATAAGGATTAAAATATTTGAAAAAATAATAAATGAATTATAATTGAAAACTTTATGTAAAATATAAAAATACTTTATATGAAAACATAAACATAAAGAGTTGTTGCAAGATTTAATAAATATTTTTTATTCAAAAGTAGAGTAAATATGATTTTGGTGAAAATGTGTATGAATGAATTTTTAAAAGAAAAGTTTATATTTTAAAAAATATGCAAGTTTTATATATTTTTGAAGATAAACTTTTAATCAAAATTAGAAGATAGATATTTGTGAAAAAAAATCAAATATATTAATTAATTTAAAAATGATAGTAAAAAATTAAATATATAAAATTAATTGGAAGAAACCTTTTTTTTTAAGCAAAATAGACTTTTATTGAAAATAAGAAGATTGTTGTTTATGAAAAAATATATAATATATAAAATTAATTTAAAAATGAAAATAAGGATGATTTTGATGAAGATGTTTATGAATGATTTTTGATAGAATTTTTTGTTTATAAAAGGTAAGACCATATTGTATTTTTTTTAAATAATCAAAAGAGATATTTGTTAAAAACATAATAAAACTCATAAAAATAACATAGTTTAAAATAAGGATTAAAATATTTAAAAAATAATTGAAAACTTTATGAAAACTATAAAAATAATTTTTTTATGAAACCAAAACAAAAAAAGTTGTAAAATTTAATAAATAATTTTTATTCAAAATGAGAGTAAATATGATTTTGGTGAAAATGTGTAAGAAGATTGTTGTTTATGAAAAAATATATTTGTTAAAAACATAATAAAACTCATAAAAATAACATAGTTTAAAATAAGGATTAAAATATTTAAAAAATAATTGAAAACTTTATGAAAACTATAAAAATAATTTTTTTATAAAACCAAAACAAAAAAAGTTGTAAAATTTAATAAATAATTTTTATTCAAAATGAGAGTAAATATGATTTTGGTGAAAATGTGTAAGAATGAATTTTTAAACTTCAAATTTATATTTTACAAAATATGCATGTTTCATATTTTTTTTTAAAATAAACTTATAATCAAAATAAGAATATAGAGATTTGTGAGAAAAAATAAATATATAAAATTAATTAAAAAATGAGAGTAAAGATGATTTTGATGAAAATGTGTATGAATGATTTTGATAGAATTTTTTGTTTATAAAATTTAAGAAAATATTGTACTTTTTTAAAATAACCAAAAGAGATATTTGTCTAAAACATAATAAAATTCATAAAAATAACCTAGCTTAAAATAAGGATTAAAATATTTGAAAAATAATATTTGTGTTTTATTTGAAAACTTTATGAAAAATATAAAAACAACATTTTTATGAAAACCAAAACTAAAAAAGTTGTTGTAAAATTTAATAAATAATTTTTATTCAAGAGTAAGTATGATTTTGGTGAAAATTTGTATGAATGAATTTTTAAACTTAAAATTTATATTTTACAAAATATGCATGTTTCATATTTTTTTTTAAAATAAACTTATAATCAAAATAAGAAGATTGAGATTTGTGAGAAAAATTAAATACATAAAATTAATTAAAAAATGAGAGTAAAGATGATTTTGATGAAATGTGTATGAATGATTTTGATAAAAAATTTTGTTTATAAAATTTAAGAAAATATTGTACTTTTTTAAAATAACCAAAAGAGATATTTGTCTAAAACATAATAAAATTCGTAAAAATAACATAGTTTAAAATAAGGATTAAAATATTTGAAAAATAATATATGAGTTTTATTTGAAAACTTTATGAAAAATATAAAAACAACCTTTTTATGAAAACCTAAACAAAAAAAGTTGTTGTAAAAATTAATAAATAATTTTTATTCAAAAGTAAATATGATTTTGGTGAAAATTTGTATGAATGAATTTTTAAAAGAAAATTTTATATTTTAAAAAATATGCAGATTTTATATTTTTTTAAATAAACATTTAGTCAAAATAAGAAGATAGAGATTTATGAAAGAAATATAATATATAAAATTAATTTGAAATTTAAAATAAGGATGATTTTTGTTCAAAAATGTGTATGAATGTTTTTTGTTAGATTTTTTTGTTAATAAAAAGTATGAAAATATTGTACTTTTTAAAATAATCAAAAGAGATATTCGTTGAAAACGTAATAAAGTACATAAAAATAACATCGTTGAAAATAAGGATTAAAATATTTGAAAAAATAATATATGAATTATTATTGAAAACTTTATGTAAAATATAAAAATATTTTATATGAAAACCAAAACATAAAGAGTTGGTGCAAGATTTAATAAATATTTTTTATTCAAAAGTAGAGTAAATATAATTTTGGTGAAAATGTGTATGAATGAATTTTTAAAAGAAAAGTTTATATTTTAAAAAATATGCAAGTTTTATATATTTTTGAAGATAAACTTTTAATCAAAATTAGAAGATAGATATTTGTGATAAAAAATCAAATATATTAATTAATTTAAAAATGAGAGTAAAAAAATTAAATATATAAAATTAATTGTAAAAAACCTTTTTTTTAATAGCAAAATAGACTTTTATTGAAAATAAGAAGATTGTTGTTTATGAAAAAAAATATAATATATAAAATTAATTTAAAAATGAAAATAAGGATGATTTTGATGAAGATGTGTATGAATGATTTTTGATAGAATTTTTTGTTTATAAAAGGTAAGAACATATAGTATTTTTTTTAAATAATCAAAAGAGATATTTGTTAAAAACATAAGAAAACACATAAAAATAACATAGTTTAAAATAAGGATTAAAATATTTAAAAAATAATTGAAAACTTTATGAAAACTATAAAAATAATTTTTTTATGAAACCAAAACAAAAAAAGTTGTAAAATTTAATAAATAATTTTTATTCAAAATGAGAGTAAATATGATTTTGGTGAAAATGTGTAAGAATGAATTTTTAAACTTCAAATTTATATTTTACAAAATATGCATGTTTCATATTTTTTTTAAAAATAAACTTATAATCAAAATAAGAATATAGAGATTTGTGAGAAAAAATAAATATATAAAATTAATTAAAAAATGAGAGTAAAGATGATTTTGATGAAAATGTGTATGAATGATTTTGATAGAATTTTTTGTTTATAAAATTTAAGAAAATATTGTACTTTTTTAAAATAACCAAAAGAGATATTTGTCTAAAACATAATAAAATTCATAAAAATAACCTAGCTTAAAATAAGGATTAAAATATTTGAAAAATAATATTTGTGTTTTATTTGAAAACTTTATGAAAAATATAAAAACAACATTTTTATGAAAACCAAAACTAAAAAAGTTGTTGTAAAATTTAATAAATAATTTTTATTCAAGAGTAAATATGATTTTGGTGAAAATTTGTATGAATGAATTTTTAAACTTAAAATTTATATTTTACAAAATATGCATGTTTCATATTTTTTTTTTAAAATAAACTTATAATCAAAATAAGAAGATTAAGATTTGTGAGAAAAATTAAATACATAAAATTAATTAAAAAATGAGAGTAAAGATGATTTTGATGAAAATGTGTATGAATGATTTTGATAAAAATTTTTGTTTATAAAATTTAAGAAAATATTGTACTTTTTTAAAATAACCAAAAGAGATATTTGTCTAAAACGTAATAAAATTCGTAAAAATAACATAGTTTAAAATAAGGATTAAAATATTTGAAAAATAATATATGAGTTTTATTTGAAAACTTTATGAAAAATATAAAAACAACCTTTTTATGAAAACCTAAACAAAAAAAGTTGTTGTAAAAATTAATAAATAATTTTTATTCAAAAGTAAATATGATTTTGGTGAAAATTTGTATGAATGAATTTTTAAAAGAAAATTTTATATTTTAAAAAATATGCAGATTTTATATTTTTTTAAATAAACATTTAGTCAAAATAAGAAGATAGAGATTTATGAAAGAAATATAATATATAAAATTAATTTGAAAATTAAAATAAGGATGATTTTTGTTCAAAAATGTGTATGAATGTTTTTTGTTAGATTTTTTTGTTAATAAAAAGTATGAAAATATTGTACTTTTTAAAATAATCAAAAGAGATATTCGTTGAAAACGTAATAAAGTACATAAAAATAACATCGTTGAAAATAAGGATTAAAATATTTGAAAAAATAATATATGAATTATTATTGAAAACTTTATGTAAAATATAAAAATATTTTATATGAAAACCAAAACATAAAGAGTTGGTGCAAGATTTAATAAATATTTTTTATTCAAAAGTAGAGTAAATATAATTTTGGTGAAAATGTGTATGAATGAATTTTTAAAAGAAAAGTTTATATTTTAAAAAATATGCAAGTTTTATATATTTTTGAAGATAAACTTTTAATCAAAATTAGAAGATAGATATTTGTGAAAAAAAATCAAATATATTAATTAATTTAAAAATGAGAGTAAAAAAATTAAATATATAAAATTAATTGTAAAAAACCTTTTTTTTAAAAGCAAAATAGACTTTTATTGAAAATAAGAAGATTGTTGTTTATGAAAAAAAATATAATATATAAAATTAATTTAAAAATGAAAATAAGGATGATTTTGATGAAGATGTGTATGAATGATTTTTGATAGAATTTTTTGTTTATAAAAGGTAAGAACATATAGTATTTTTTTTAAATAATCAAAAGAGATATTTGTTAAAAACATAATAAAACACATAAAAATAACATAGTTTAAAATAAGGATTAAAATATTTAAAAAATAATTGAAAACTTTATGAAAACTATAAAAATAATTTTTTTATGAAACCAAAACAAAAAAAGTTGTAAAATTTAATAAATAATTTTTATTCAAAATGAGAGTAAATATGATTTTGGTGAAAATGTGTAAGAATGAATTTTTAAACTTCAAATTTATATTTTACAAAATATGCATGTTTCATATTTTTTTTAAAAATAAACTTATAATCAAAATAAGAATATAGAGATTTGTGAGAAAAAATAAATATATAAAATTAATTAAAAAATGAGAGTAAAGATGATTTTGATGAAAATGTGTATGAATGATTTTGATAGAATTTTTTGTTTATAAAATTTAAGAAAATATTGTACTTTTTTAAAATAACCAAAAGAGATATTTGTCTAAAACATAATAAAATTCATAAAAATAACCTAGCTTAAAATAAGGATTAAAATATTTGAAAAATAATATTTGTGTTTTATTTGAAAACTTTATGAAAAATATAAAAACAACATTTTTATGAAAACCAAAACTAAAAAAGTTGTTGTAAAATTTAATAAATAATTTTTATTCAAGAGTAAATATGATTTTGGTGAAAATTTGTATGAATGAATTTTTAAACTTAAAATTTATATTTTACAAAATATGCATGTTTCATATTTTTTTTTAAAATAAACTTATAATCAAAATAAGAAGATTGAGATTTGTGAGAAAAATTAAATACATAAAATTAATTAAAAAATGAGAGTAAAGATGATTTTGATGAAAATGTGTATGAATGATTTTGATAAAAATTTTTGTTTATAAAATTTAAGAAAATATTGTACTTTTTTAAAATAACCAAAAGAGATATTTGTCTAAAACATAATAAAATTCGTAAAAATAACATAGTTTAAAATAAGGATTAAAATATTTGAAAAATAATATATGAGTTTTATTTGAAAACTTTATGAAAAATATAAAAACAACCTTTTTATGAAAACCTAAACAAAAAAGTTGTTGTAAAAATTAATAAATAATTTTTATTCAAAAGTAAATATGATTTTGGTGAAAATTTGTATGAATGAATTTTTAAAAGAAAATTTTATATTTTAAAAAATATGAAGATTTTATATTTTTTTAAATAAACATTTAGTCAAAATAAGAAGATAGAGATTTATGAAAGAAATATAATATATAAAATTAATTTGAAAATTAAAATAAGGATGATTTTTGTTCAAAAATGTGTATGAATGTTTTTTGTTAGATTTTTTTGTTGATAAAAAGTATGAAAATATTGTACTTTTTAAAATAATCAAAAGAGATATTCGTTGAAAACGTAATAAAGTACATAAAAATAACATCGTTGAAAATAAGGATTAAAATATTTGAAAAAATAATATATGAATTATTATTGAAAACTTTATGTAAAATATAAAAATATTTTATATGAAAACCAAAACATAAAGAGTTGGTGCAAGATTTAATAAATATTTTTTATTCAAAAGTAGAGTAAATATAATTTTGGTGAAAATGTGTATGAATGAATTTTTAAAAGAAAAGTTTATATTTTAAAAAATATGCAAGTTTTATATATTTTTGAAGATAAACTTTTAATCAAAATTAGAAGATAGATATTTGTGAAAAAAAATCAAATATATTAATTAATTTAAAAATGAGAGTAAAAAAATTAAATATATAAAATTAATTGTAAAAAACCTTTTTTTTAAATAGCAAAATAGACTTTTATTGAAAATAAGAAGATTGTTGTTTATGAAAATATATATACTATATAAAATTAATTTAAAAATGAAAATAAGGATGATTTTGATTAAGATGTGTATGAATGATTTTTGATAGAATTTTTTGTTTATAAAAGGTAAGAACATATTGTATTTTTTTTAAATAATCAAAAGAGATATTTGTTAAAAACATAATAAAACACATAAAAATAACATAGTTTAAAATAAGGATTAAAATATTTAAAAAATAATTGAAAACTTTATGAAAACTATAAAAATAATTTTTTTATGAAACCAAAACAAAAAAAGTTGTTGTAAAATTTAATAAATAATTTTTATTCAAAATGAGAGTAAATATGATTTTGGTGAAAATGTATAAGAATGAATTTTTAAACTTCAAATTTATATTTTACAAAATATGGATGTTTCATATTTTTTTTAAAAATAAACTTATAATCAAAATAAGAAGATACAGATTTGTGAAAAAAAATAAATATATAAAATTAATTAAAAAATGAGAGTAAAGATGATTTTGATGAAAATGTGTATGAATGATTTTGATAGAATTTTTTGTTTATAAAATTTAAGAAAATATTGTACTTTTTTAAAATAACCAAAAGAGATATTTGTCTAAAACATAATAAAATTCGTAAAAATAACATAGTTTAAAATAAGGATTAAAATATTTGAAAAATAATATATGAGTTTTATTTGAAAACTTTATGAAAAATATAAAAACAACCTTTTTATGAAAACCTAAACAAAAAAGTTGTTGTAAAAATTAATAAATAATTTTTATTCAAAAGTAAATATGATTTTGGTGAAAATTTGTATGAATGAATTTTTAAAAGAAAATTTTATATTTTAAAAAATATGAAGATTTTATATTTTTTTAAATAAACATTTAGTCAAAATAAGAAGATAGAGATTTATGAAAGAAATATAATATATAAAATTAATTTGAAAATTAAAATAAGGATGATTTTTGTTCAAAAATGTGTATGAATGTTTTTTGTTAGATTTTTTTGTTGATAAAAAGTATGAAAATATTGTACTTTTTAAAATAATCAAAAGAGATATTCGTTGAAAACGTAATAAAGTACATAAAAATAACATCGTTGAAAATAAGGATTAAAATATTTAAAAAAATAATATATGAATTATTATTGAAAACTTTATGTAAAATATAAAAATATTTTATATGAAAACCAAAACATAAAGAGTTGGTGCAAGATTTAATAAATATTTTTTATTCAAAAGTAGAGTAAATATAATTTTGGTGAAAATGTGTATGAATGAATTTTTAAAAGAAAAGTTTATATTTTAAAAAATATGCAAGTTTTATATATTTTTGAAGATAAACTTTTAATCAAAATTAGAAGATAGATATTTGTGAAAAAAAATCAAATATATTAATTAATTTAAAAATGAGAGTAAAAAAATTAAATATATAAAATTAATTGTAAAAAACCTTTTTTTTAAATAGCAAAATAGACTTTTATTGAAAATAAGAAGATTGTTGTTTATGAAAATATATATACTATATAAAATTAATTTAAAAATGAAAATAAGGATGATTTTGATTAAGATGTGTATGAATGATTTTTGATAGAATTTTTTGTTTATAAAAGGTAAGAACATATTGTATTTTTTTTAAATAATCAAAAGAGATATTTGTTAAAAACATAATAAAACACATAAAAATAACATAGTTTAAAATAAGGATTAAAATATTTAAAAAATAATTGAAAACTTTATGAAAACTATAAAAATAATTTTTTTATGAAACCAAAACAAAAAAAGTTGTTGTAAAATTTAATAAATAATTTTTATTCAAAATGAGAGTAAATATGATTTTGGTGAAAATGTATAAGAATGAATTTTTAAACTTCAAATTTATATTTTACAAAATATGGATGTTTCATATTTTTTTTAAAAATAAACTTATAATCAAAATAAGAAGATACAGATTTGTGAAAAAAAATAAATATATAAAATTAATTAAAAAATGAGAGTAAAGATGATTTTGATGAAAATGTGTATGAATGATTTTGATAGAATTTTTTGTTTATAAAATTTAAGAAAATATTGTACTTTTTTAAAATAACCAAAAGAGATATTTGTCTAAAACATAATAAAATTCATAAAAATAACCTAGCTTAAAATAAGGATTAAAATATTTGAAAAATAATATTTGAGTTTTATTTGAAAACGTTATGAAAAATATAAAAACAACATTTTTATGAAAACCAAATCTAAAAAAGTTGTTGTAAAATTTAATAAATAATTTTTATTCAAGAGTAAATATGATTTTGGTGAAAATTTGTATGAATGAATTTTTAAAAGAAAATTTTATATTTTAAAAAATATGCAGATTTTATATTTTTTTTAAATAAACTTTTAGTCAAAATAAGTAGATAGAGAATTGTGAAAGGAGAATAATATATAAAATTAATTTGAAAATTAAAATAAGGATGATTTTTGTTCAAAAATGTGTATGAATGTTTTTTGATAGATTTTTTTGTTAATACAAAGTATTAAAATATTGTACTTTTTAAAATAATCAAAAGAGATATTCGTTGAAAACATAATAAATTACACAAAAATAACATCGTTGAAAATAAGGATTAAAATATTTGAAAAAATAATAAATGAATTATAATTGAAAACTTTATGTAAAATATAAAAATACTTTATATGAAAACCAAAACATAAAGAGTTGTTGCAAGATTTAATAAATATTTTTTATTCAAAAGTAGAGTAAATATGATTTTGGTGAAAATGTGTATGAATGAATTTTTAAAAGAAAAGTTTATATTTTAAAAAATATGCAAGTTTTATATATTTTTGAAGATAAACTTTTAATCAAAATTAGAAGATAGATATTTGTGAAAAAAAATCAAATATATTAATTAATTTAAAAATGATAGTAAAAAATTAAATATATAAAATTAATTGGAAGAAACCTTTTTTTTTAAGCAAAATAGACTTTTATTGAAAATAAGAAGATTGTTGTTTATGAAAAAATATATAATATATAAAATTAATTTAAAAATGAAAATAAGGATGATTTTGATGAAGATGTTTATGAATGATTTTTGATAGAATTTTTTGTTTATAAAAGGTAAGACCATATTGTATTTTTTTTAAATAATCAAAAGAGATATTTGTTAAAAACATAATAAAACTCATAAAAATAACATAGTTTAAAATAAGGATTAAAATATTTAAAAAATAATTGAAAACTTTATGAAAACTATAAAAATAATTTTTTTATGAAACCAAAACAAAAAAAGTTGTAAAATTTAATAAATAATTTTTATTCAAAATGAGAGTAAATATGATTTTGGTGAAAATGTGTAAGAAGATTGTTGTTTATGAAAAAATATATTTGTTAAAAACATAATAAAACTCATAAAAATAACATAGTTTAAAATAAGGATTAAAATATTTAAAAAATAATTGAAAACTTTATGAAAACTATAAAAATAATTTTTTTATAAAACCAAAACAAAAAAAGTTGTAAAATTTAATAAATAATTTTTATTCAAAATGAGAGTAAATATGATTTTGGTGAAAATGTGTAAGAATGAATTTTTAAACTTCAAATTTATATTTTACAAAATATGCATGTTTCATATTTTTTTTTAAAATAAACTTATAATCAAAATAAGAATATAGAGATTTGTGAGAAAAAATAAATATATAAAATTAATTAAAAAATGAGAGTAAAGATGATTTTGATGAAAATGTGTATGAATGATTTTGATAGAATTTTTTGTTTATAAAATTTAAGAAAATATTGTACTTTTTTAAAATAACCAAAAGAGATATTTGTCTAAAACATAATAAAATTCATAAAAATAACCTAGCTTAAAATAAGGATTAAAATATTTGAAAAATAATATTTGTGTTTTATTTGAAAACTTTATGAAAAATATAAAAACAACATTTTTATGAAAACCAAAACTAAAAAAGTTGTTGTAAAATTTAATAAATAATTTTTATTCAAGAGTAAGTATGATTTTGGTGAAAATTTGTATGAATGAATTTTTAAACTTAAAATTTATATTTTACAAAATATGCATGTTTCATATTTTTTTTTAAAATAAACTTATAATCAAAATAAGAAGATTGAGATTTGTGAGAAAAATTAAATACATAAAATTAATTAAAAAATGAGAGTAAAGATGATTTTGATGAAATGTGTATGAATGATTTTGATAAAAAATTTTGTTTATAAAATTTAAGAAAATATTGTACTTTTTTAAAATAACCAAAAGAGATATTTGTCTAAAACATAATAAAATTCGTAAAAATAACATAGTTTAAAATAAGGATTAAAATATTTGAAAAATAATATATGAGTTTTATTTGAAAACTTTATGAAAAATATAAAAACAACCTTTTTATGAAAACCTAAACAAAAAAAGTTGTTGTAAAAATTAATAAATAATTTTTATTCAAAAGTAAATATGATTTTGGTGAAAATTTGTATGGATGAATTTTTAAAAGAAAATTTTATATTTTAAAAAATATGCAGATTTTATATTTTTTTAAATAAACATTTAGTCAAAATAAGAAGATAGAGATTTATGAAAGAAATATAATATATAAAATTAATTTGAAATTTAAAATAAGGATGATTTTTGTTCAAAAATGTGTATGAATGTTTTTTGTTAGATTTTTTTGTTAATAAAAAGTATGAAAATATTGTACTTTTTAAAATAATCAAAAGAGATATTCGTTGAAAACGTAATAAAGTACATAAAAATAACATCGTTGAAAATAAGGATTAAAATATTTGAAAAAATAATATATGAATTATTATTGAAAACTTTATGTAAAATATAAAAATATTTTATATGAAAACCAAAACATAAAGAGTTGGTGCAAGATTTAATAAATATTTTTTATTCAAAAGTAGAGTAAATATAATTTTGGTGAAAATGTGTATGAATGAATTTTTAAAAGAAAAGTTTATATTTTAAAAAATATGCAAGTTTTATATATTTTTGAAGATAAACTTTTAATCAAAATTAGAAGATAGATATTTGTGATAAAAAATCAAATATATTAATTAATTTAAAAATGAGAGTAAAAAAATTAAATATATAAAATTAATTGTAAAAAACCTTTTTTTTAATAGCAAAATAGACTTTTATTGAAAATAAGAAGATTGTTGTTTATGAAAAAAAATATAATATATAAAATTAATTTAAAAATGAAAATAAGGATGATTTTGATGAAGATGTGTATGAATGATTTTTGATAGAATTTTTTGTTTATAAAAGGTAAGAACATATAGTATTTTTTTTAAATAATCAAAAGAGATATTTGTTAAAAACATAATAAAACACATAAAAATAACATAGTTTAAAATAAGGATTAAAATATTTAAAAAATAATTGAAAACTTTATGAAAACTATAAAAATAATTTTTTTATGAAACCAAAACAAAAAAAGTTGTAAAATTTAATAAATAATTTTTATTCAAAATGAGAGTAAATATGATTTTGGTGAAAATGTGTAAGAATGAATTTTTAAACTTCAAATTTATATTTTACAAAATATGCATGTTTCATATTTTTTTTAAAAATAAACTTATAATCAAAATAAGAATATAGAGATTTGTGAGAAAAAATAAATATATAAAATTAATTAAAAAATGAGAGTAAAGATGATTTTGATGAAAATGTGTATGAATGATTTTGATAGAATTTTTTGTTTATAAAATTTAAGAAAATATTGTACTTTTTTAAAATAACCAAAAGAGATATTTGTCTAAAACATAATAAAATTCATAAAAATAACCTAGCTTAAAATAAGGATTAAAATATTTGAAAAATAATATTTGAGTTTTATTTGAAAACTTTATGAAAAATATAAAAACAACATTTTTATGAAAACCAAAACTAAAAAAGTTGTTGTAAAATTTAATAAATAATTTTTATTCAAGAGTAAATATGATTTTGGTGAAAATTTGTATGAATGAATTTTTAAACTTAAAATTTATATTTTACAAAATATGCATGTTTCATATTTTTTTTTAAAATAAACTTATAATCAAAATAAGAAGATTGAGATTTGTGAGAAAAATTAAATACATAAAATTAATTAAAAAATGAGAGTAAAGATGATTTTGATGAAATGTGTATGAATGATTTTGATAAAAAAATTTGTTTATAAAATTTAAGAAAATATTGTACTTTTTTAAAATAACCAAAAGAGATATTTGTCTAAAACATAATAAAATTCGTAAAAATAACATAGTTTAAAATAAGGATTAAAATATTTGAAAAATAATATATGAGTTTTATTTGAAAACTTTATGAAAAATATAAAAACAACCTTTTTATGAAAACCTAAACAAAAAAAGTTGTTGTAAAAATTAATAAATAATTTTTATTCAAAAGTAAATATGATTTTGGTGAAAATTTGTATGAATGAATTTTTAAAAGAAAATTTTATATTTTAAAAAATATGCAGATTTTATATTTTTTTAAATAAACATTTAGTCAAAATAAGAAGATAGAGATTTATGAAAGAAATATAATATATAAAATTAATTTGAAATTTAAAATAAGGATGATTTTTGTTCAAAAATGTGTATGAATGTTTTTTGTTAGATTTTTTTGTTAATAAAAAGTATGAAAATATTGTACTTTTTAAAATAATCAAAAGAGATATTCGTTGAAAACGTAATAAAGTACATAAAAATAACATCGTTGAAAATAAGGATTAAAATATTTGAAAAAATAATATATGAATTATTATTGAAAACTTTATGTAAAATATAAAAATATTTTATATGAAAACCAAAACATAAAGAGTTGGTGCAAGATTTAATAAATATTTTTTATTCAAAAGTAGAGTAAATATAATTTTGGTGAAAATGTGTATGAATGAATTTTTAAAAGAAAAGTTTATATTTTAAAAAATATGCAAGTTTTATATATTTTTGAAGATAAACTTTTAATCAAAATTAGAAGATAGATATTTGTGAAAAAAAATCAAATATATTAATTAATTTAAAAATGAGAGTAAAAAAATTAAATATATAAAATTAATTGTTAAAAACCTTTTTTTTAATAGCAAAATAGACTTTTATTGAAAATAAGAAGATTGTTGTTTATGAAAAAAAATATAATATATAAAATTAATTTAAAAATGAAAATAAGGATGATTTTGATGAAGATGTGTATGAATGATTTTTGATAGAATTTTTTGTTTATAAAAGGTAAGAACATATAGTATTTTTTTTAAATAATCAAAAGAGATATTTGTTAAAAACATAATAAAACACATAAAAATAACATAGTTTAAAATAAGGATTAAAATATTTAAAAAATAATTGAAAACTTTATGAAAACTATAAAAATAATTTTTTTATGAAACCAAAACAAAAAAAGTTGTAAAATTTAATAAATAATTTTTATTCAAAATGAGAGTAAATATGATTTTGGTGAAAATGTGTAAGAATGAATTTTTAAACTTCAAATTTATATTTTACAAAATATGCATGTTTCATATTTTTTTTAAAAATAAACTTATAATCAAAATAAGAATATAGAGATTTGTGAGAAAAAATAAATATATAAAATTAATTAAAAAATGAGAGTAAAGATGATTTTGATGAAAATGTGTATGAATGATTTTGATAGAATTTTTTGTTTATAAAATTTAAGAAAATATTGTACTTTTTTAAAATAACCAAAAGAGATATTTGTCTAAAACATAATAAAATTCATAAAAATAACCTAGCTTAAAATAAGGATTAAAATATTTGAAAAATAATATTTGAGTTTTATTTGAAAACTTTATGAAAAATATAAAAACAACATTTTTATGAAAACCAAAACTAAAAAAGTTGTTGTAAAATTTAATAAATAATTTTTATTCAAGAGTAAATATGATTTTGGTGAAAATTTGTATGAATGAATTTTTAAACTTAAAATTTATATTTTACAAAATATGCATGTTTCATATTTTTTTTTAAAATAAACTTATAATCAAAATAAGAAGATTGAGATTTGTGAGAAAAATTAAATACATAAAATTAATTAAAAAATGAGAGTAAAGATGATTTTGATGAAATGTGTATGAATGATTTTGATAAAAAAATTTGTTTATAAAATTTAAGAAAATATTGTACTTTTTTAAAATAACCAAAAGAGATATTTGTCTAAAACATAATAAAATTCGTAAAAATAACATAGTTTAAAATAAGGATTAAAATATTTGAAAAATAATATATGAGTTTTATTTGAAAACTTTATGAAAAATATAAAAACAACCTTTTTATGAAAACCTAAACAAAAAAAGTTGTTGTAAAAATTAATAAATAATTTTTATTCAAAAGTAAATATGATTTTGGTGAAAATTTGTATGAATGAATTTTTAAAAGAAAATTTTATATTTTAAAAAATATGCAGATTTTATATTTTTTTAAATAAACATTTAGTCAAAATAAGAAGATAGAGATTTATGAAAGAAATATAATATATAAAATTAATTTGAAATTTAAAATAAGGATGATTTTTGTTCAAAAATGTGTATGAATGTTTTTTGTTAGATTTTTTTGTTAATAAAAAGTATGAAAATATTGTACTTTTTAAAATAATCAAAAGAGATATTCGTTGAAAACGTAATAAAGTACATAAAAATAACATCGTTGAAAATAAGGATTAAAATATTTGAAAAAATAATATATGAATTATTATTGAAAACTTTATGTAAAATATAAAAATATTTTATATGAAAACCAAAACATAAAGAGTTGGTGCAAGATTTAATAAATATTTTTTATTCAAAAGTAGAGTAAATATAATTTTGGTGAAAATGTGTATGAATGAATTTTTAAAAGAAAAGTTTATATTTTAAAAAATATGCAAGTTTTATATATTTTTGAAGATAAACTTTTAATCAAAATTAGAAGATAGATATTTGTGAAAAAAAATCAAATATATTAATTAATTTAAAAATGAGAGTAAAAAAATTAAATATATAAAATTAATTGTAAAAAACCTTTTTTTTAATAGCAAAATAGACTTTTATTGAAAATAAGAAGATTGTTGTTTATGAAAAAAAATATAATATATAAAATTAATTTAAAAATGAAAATAAGGATGATTTTGATGAAGATGTGTATGAATGATTTTTGATAGAATTTTTTGTTTATAAAAGGTAAGAACATATAGTATTTTTTTTAAATAATCAAAAGAGATATTTGTTAAAAACATAATAAAACACATAAAAATAACATAGTTTAAAATAAGGATTAAAATATTTAAAAAATAATTGAAAACTTTATGAAAACTATAAAAATAATTTTTTTATGAAACCAAAACAAAAAAAGTTGTAAAATTTAATAAATAATTTTTATTCAAAATGAGAGTAAATATGATTTTGGTGAAAATGTGTAAGAATGAATTTTTAAACTTCAAATTTATATTTTACAAAATATGCATGTTTCATATTTTTTTTAAAAATAAACTTATAATCAAAATAAGAATATAGAGATTTGTGAGAAAAAATAAATATATAAAATTAATTAAAAAATGAGAGTAAAGATGATTTTGATGAAAATGTGTATGAATGATTTTGATAGAATTTTTTGTTTATAAAATTTAAGAAAATATTGTACTTTTTTAAAATAACCAAAATAGATATTTGTCTAAAACATAATAAAATTCATAAAAATAACCTAGCTTAAAATAAGGATTAAAATATTTGAAAAATAATATTTAAGTTTTATTTGAAAACTTTATGAAAAATATAAAAACAACATTTTTATGAAAACCAAAACTAAAAAAGTTGTTGTAAAATTTAATAAATAATTTTTATTCAAGAGTAAATATGATTTTGGTGAAAATTTGTATGAATGAATTTTTGAACTTAAAATTTATATTTTACAAAATATGCATGTTTCATATTTTTTTTTAAAATAAACTTATAATCAAAATAAGAAGATTGAGATTTGTGAGAAAAATTAAATACATAAAATTAATTAAAAAATGAGAGTAAAGATGATTTTGATGAAATGTGTATGAATGATTTTGATAAAAAATTTTGTTTATAAAATTTAAGAAAATATTGTACTTTTTTAAAATAACCAAAAGAGATATTTGTCTAAAACATAATAAAATTCGTAAAAATAACATAGTTTAAAATAAGGATTAAAATATTTGAAAAATAATATATGAGTTTTATTTGAAAACTTTATGAAAAATATAAAAACAACCTTTTTATGAAAACCTAAACAAAAAAAGTTGTTGTAAAAATTAATAAATAATTTTTATTCAAAAGTAAATATGATTTTGGTGAAAATTTGTATGAATGAATTTTTAAAAGAAAATTTTATATTTTAAAAAATATGCAGATTTTATATTTTTTTAAATAAACATTTAGTCAAAATAAGAAGATAGAGATTTATGAAAGAAATATAATATATAAAATTAATTTGAAATTTAAAATAAGGATGATTTTTGTTCAAAAATGTGTATGAATGTTTTTTGTTAGATTTTTTTGTTAATAAAATGTATGAAAATATTGTACTTTATAAAATAATCAAAAGAGATATTCGTTGAAAACGTAATAAAGTACATAAAAATAACATCGTTGAAAATAAGGATTAAAATATTTGAAAAAATAATATATGAATTATTATTGAAAACTTTATGTAAAATATAAAAATATTTTATATGAAAACCAAAACATAAAGAGTTGGTGCAAGATTTAATAAATATTTTTTATTCAAAAGTAGAGTAAATATAATTTTGGTGAAAATGTGTATGAATGAATTTTTAAAAGAAAAGTTTATATTTTAAAAAATATGCAAGTTTTATATATTTTTGAAGATAAACTTTTAATCAAAATTAGAAGATAGATATTTGTGAAAAAAAATCAAATATATTAATTAATTTAAAAATGAGAGTAAAAAAATTAAATATATAAAATTAATTGTAAAAAACCTTTTTTTAATAGCAAAATAGACTTTTATTGAAAATAAGAAGATTGTTGTTTATGAAAAAAAATATAATATATAAAATTAATTTAAAAATGAAAATAAGGATGATTTTGATGAAGATGTGTATGAATGATTTTTGATAGAATTTTTTGTTTATAAAAGGTAAGAACATATAGTATTTTTTTTAAATAATCAAAAGAGATATTTGTTAAAAACATAATAAAACACATAAAAATAACATAGTTTAAAATAAGGATTAAAATATTTAAAAAATAATTGAAAACTTTATGAAAACTATAAAAATAATTTTTTTATGAAACCAAAACAAAAAAAGTTGTAAAATTTAATAAATAATTTTTATTCAAAATGAGAGTAAATATGATTTTGGTGAAAATGTGTAAGAATGAATTTTTAAACTTCAAATTTATATTTTACAAAATATGCATGTTTCATATTTTTTTTAAAAATAAACTTATAATCAAAATAAGAATATTGAGATTTGTGAGAAAAAATAAATATATAAAATTAATTAAAAAATGAGAGTAAAGATGATTTTGATGAAAATGTGTATGAATGATTTTGATAGAATTTTTTGTTTATAAAATTTAAGAAAATATTGTACTTTTTTAAAATAACCAAAAGAGATATTTGTCTAAAACATAATAAAATTCATAAAAATAACCTAGCTTAAAATAAGGATTAAAATATTTAAAAAAATAATATTTGAGTTTTATTTGAAAACTTTATGAAAAATATAAAAACAACATTTTTATGAAAACCAAAACTAAAAAAGTTGTTGTAAAATTTAATAAATAATTTTTATTCAAGAGTAAATATGATTTTGGTGAAAATTTGTATGAATGAATTTTTAAAACAAAATTTTATATTTTAAAAAATATGCAGCTTTTATATTTTTTTAAATAAACTTTTAGTCAAAATAAGAAGATAGAGATTTATGAAAGAAGAATAATATATAAAATTAATTTGAAAATTAAAATAAGGATGATTTTTGTTCAAAAATGTGTATGAATGTTTTTTGATAGATTTTTTTTGTTAATAAAAAGTATTAAAATATTGTACTTTTTAAAATAATCAAAAGAGACATTCGTTGAAACCATAATAAATTACACAAAAATAACATCGTTGAAAATAAGGATTAAAATATTTGAAAAAATAATATATGAATTATAATTGAAAACTTTATGTAAAATATAAAAATACTTTATATGAAAACCAAAACATAAATAGTTGTTGCAAGATTTAATAAATATTTTTTATTCAAAAGTAGAGTAAATATGATTTTGGTGAAAATGTGTATGAATGAATTTTTAAAAGAAAAGTTTATATTTTAAAAAATATGCAAGTTTTATATATTTTTGAAGATAAACTTTTAATCAAAATTAGAAGATAGATATTTGTGAAAAAAAAATCAAATATATTAATTAATTTAAAAATGATAGTAAAAAAATTAAATATATAAAATTAATTGTAAAAAACCTTTTTTTTAAATAGCAAAATAGACTTTTATTGAAAATAAGAAGATTGTTGTTTATGAAAAAATATATAATATATAAAATTAATTTAAAAATGAAAATAAGGATGATTTTGATGAAGATTGTATGAATGATTTTTGATAGAATTTTTTGTTTATAAAAGGTAAGAACATATTGTATTTTTTTTTAATAATCAAAAGAGATATTTGTTAAAAACATAATAAAACACATAAAAATAATATAGTTTAAAATAAGGATTAAAATATTTAAAAAATAATTGAAAACTTTATAAAAACTATAAAAATAATTTTTTTATGAAACCAAAACAAAAAAAGTTGTTGTAAAATTTAATAAATAATTTTTATTCAAAATGAGAGTAAATATGATTTTAGTTAAAATGTGTAAGAATGAATTTTTAAACTTCAAATTTATATTTTACAAAATATGCCTGTTTCATATTTTTTTTTAAAATAAACTTATAATCAAAATAAGAAGATACAGATTTGTGAAAAAAAATAAATATATAAAATTAATTAAAAAAATGAGAGTAAAGATGATTTTGATGAAAATGTGTATGAATGATTTTGATAGAATTTTTTGTTTATAAAATTTAAGAAAATATTGTACTTTTTTAAAATAACCAAAAGAGATATTTGTCTAAAACATAATAAAATTCATAAAAATAACCTAGCTTAAAATAAGGATTAAAATATTTGAAAAAATAATATTTGAGTTTTATTTGAAAACTTTATGAAAAATATAAAAACAACATTTTTATGAAAACCAAAACTAAAAAAGTTGTTGTAAAATTTAATAAATAATTTTTATTCAAGAGTAAATATGATTTTGGTGAAAATTTGTATGAATGAATTTTTAAAAGAAAATTTTATATTTTAAAAAATATGCAGCTTTTATATTTTTTTAAATAAACTTTTAGTCAAAATAAGAAGATAGAGATTTGTGAAAGAAGAATAATATATAAAATTAATTTGAAAATTAAAATAAGGATGATTTTTGTTCAAAAATGTGTATGAATGTTTTTTGATAGATTTTTTTTGTTAATAAAAAGTATTAAAATATTGTACTTTTTAAAATAATCAAAAGAGACATTCGTTGAAAACATAATAAATTACACAAAAATAACATCGTTGAAAATAAGGATTAAAATATTTGAAAAAATAATATATGAATTATAATTGAAAACTTTATGTAAAATATAAAAATACTTTATATGAAAACCAAAACATAAAGAGTTGTTGCAAGATTTAATAAATATTTTTTATTCAAAAGTAGAGTAAATATGATTTTGGTGAAAATGTGTATGAATGAATTTTTAAAAGAAAAGTTTATATTTTAAAAAATATGCAAGTTTTATATATTTTTGAAGATAAACTTTTAATCAAAATTAGAAGATAGATATTTGTGAAAAAAAATCAAATATATTAATTAATTTAAAAATGATAGTAAAAAAATTAAATATATAAAATTAATTGTAAAAAACCTTTTTTTTAAATAGCAAAATAGACTTTTATTGAAAATAAGAAGATTGTTGTTTATGAAAAAATATATAATATATAAAATTAATTTAAAAATGAAAATAAGGATGATTTTGATGAAGATGTGTATGAATGATTTTTGATAGAATTTTTTGTTTATAAAAGGTAAGAACATATTGTATTTTTTTTAAATAATCAAAAGAGATATTTGTTAAAAACATAATAAAACACATAAAAATAATATAGTTTAAAATAAGGATTAAAATATTTAAAAAATAATTGAAAACTTTATAAAAACTATAAAAATAATTTTTTTATGAAACCAAAACAAAAAAAGTTGTTGTAAAATTTAATAAATAATTTTTATTCAAAATGAGAGTAAATATGATTTTAGTTAAAATGTGTAAGAATGAATTTTTAAACTTCAAATTTATATTTTACAAAATATGCCTGTTTCATATTTTTTTTTAAAATAAACTTATAATCAAAATAAGAAGATACAGATTTGTGAAAAAAAATAAATATATAAAATTAATTAAAAAAATGAGAGTAAAGATGATTTTGATGAAAATGTGTATGAATGATTTTGATAGAATTTTTTGTTTATAAAATTTAAGAAAATATTGTACTTTTTTAAAATAACCAAAAGAGATATTTGTCTAAAACATAATAAAATTCATAAAAATAACCTAGCTTAAAATAAGGATTAAAATATTTGAAAAAATAATATTTGAGTTTTATTTGAAAACTTTATGAAAAATATAAAAACAACATTTTTATGAAAACCAAAACTAAAAAAGTTGTTGTAAAATTTAATAAATAATTTTTATTCAAGAGTAAATATGATTTTGGTGAAAATTTGTATGAATGAATTTTTAAAAGAAAATTTTATATTTTAAAAAATATGCAGCTTTTATATTTTTTTAAATAAACTTTTAGTCAAAATAAGAAGATAGAGATTTGTGAAAGAAGAATAATATATAAAATTAATTTGAAAATTAAAATAAGGATGATTTTTGTTCAAAAATGTGTATGAATGTTTTTTGATAGATTTTTTTTGTTAATAAAAAGTATTAAAATATTGTACTTTTTAAAATAATCAAAAGAGATATTCGTTGAAAACATAATAAATTACACAAAAATAACATCGTTGAAAATAAGGATTAAAATATTTGAAAAAATAATATATGAATTATAATTGAAAACTTTATGTAAAATATAAAAATACTTTATATGAAAACCAAAACATAAAGAGTTGTTGCAAGATTTAATAAATATTTTTTATTCAAAAGTAGAGTAAATATGATTTTGGTGAAAATGTGTATGAATGAATTTTTAAAAGAAAAGTTTATATTTTAAAAAATATGCAAGTTTTATATATTTTTGAAGATAAACTTTTAATCAAAATTAGAAGATAGATATTTGTGAAAAAAAATCAAATATATTAATTAATTTAAAAATGATAGTAAAAAAATTAAATATATAAAATTAATTGTAAAAAACCTTTTTTTTAAATAGCAAAATAGACTTTTATTGAAAATAAGAAGATTGTTGTTTATGAAAAAATATATAATATATAAAATTAATTTAAAAATGAAAATAAGGATGATTTTGATGAAGATGTGTATGAATGATTTTTGATAGAATTTTTTGTTTATAAAAGGTAAGAACATATTGTATTTTTTTTAAATAATCAAAAGAGATATTTGTTAAAAACATAATAAAACACATAAAAATAATATAGTTTAAAATAAGGATTAAAATATTTAAAAAATAATTGAAAACTTTATAAAAACTATAAAAATAATTTTTTTATGAAACCAAAACAAAAAAAGTTGTTGTAAAATGTAATAAATAATTTTTATTCAAAATGAGAGTAAATATGATTTTGGTGAAAATGTGTAAGAATGAATTTTTAAACTTCAAATTTATATTTTACAAAATATGCATGTTTCATATTTTTTTTAAAAATAAACTTATAATCAAAATAAGAATATTGAGATTTGTGAGAAAAAATAAATATATAAAATTAATTAAAAAATGAGAGTAAAGATGATTTTGATGAAAATGTGTATGAATGATTTTGATAGAATTTTTTGTTTATAAAATTTAAGAAAATATTGTACTTTTTTAAAATAACCAAAAGAGATATTTGTCTAAAACATAATAAAATTCATAAAAATAACCTAGCTTAAAATAAGGATTAAAATATTTGAAAAAATAATATTTGAGTTTTATTTGAAAACTTTATGAAAAATATAAAAACAACATTTTTATGAAAACCAAAACTAAAAAAGTTGTTGTAAAATTTAATAAATAATTTTTATTCAAGAGTAAATATGATTTTGGTGAAAATTTGTATGAATGAATTTTTAAAAGAAAATTTTATATTTTAAAAAATATGCAGCTTTTATATTTTTTTAAATAAACTTTTAGTCAAAATAAGAAGATAGAGATTTGTGAAAGAAGAATAATATATAAAATTAATTTGAAAATTAAAATAAGGATGATTTTTGTTCAAAAATGTGTATGAATGTTTTTTGATAGATTTTTTTTGTTAATAAAAAGTATTAAAATATTGTACTTTTTAAAATAATCAAAAGAGATATTCGTTGAAAACATAATAAATTACACAAAAATAACATCGTTGAAAATAAGGATTAAAATATTTGAAAAAATAATATATGAATTATAATTGAAAACTTTATGTAAAATATAAAAATACTTTATATGAAAACCAAAACATAAAGAGTTGTTGCAAGATTTAATAAATATTTTTTATTCAAAAGTAGAGTAAATATGATTTTGGTGAAAATGTGTATGAATGAATTTTTAAAAGAAAAGTTTATATTTTAAAAAATATGCAAGTTTTATATATTTTTGAAGATAAACTTTTAATCAAAATTAGAAGATAGATATTTGTGAAAAAAAATCAAATATATTAATTAATTTAAAAATGATAGTAAAAAAATTAAATATATAAAATTAATTGTAAAAAACCTTTTTTTTAAATAGCAAAATAGACTTTTATTGAAAATAAGAAGATTGTTGTTTATGAAAAAATATATAATATATAAAATTAATTTAAAAATGAAAATAAGGATGATTTTGATGAAGATGTGTATGAATGATTTTTGATAGAATTTTTTGTTTATAAAAGGTAAGAACATATTGTATTTTTTTTAAATAATCAAAAGAGATATTTGTTAAAAACATAATAAAACACATAAAAATAATATAGTTTAAAATAAGGATTAAAATATTTAAAAAATAATTGAAAACTTTATAAAAACTATAAAAATAATTTTTTTATGAAACCAAAACAAAAAAAGTTGTTGTAAAATTTAATAAATAATTTTTATTCAAAATGAGAGTAAATATGATTTTGGTGAAAATGTGTAAGAATGAATTTTTAAACTTCAAATTTATATTTTACAAAATATGCATGTTTCATATTTTTTTTAAAAATAAACTTATAATCAAAATAAGAATATTGAGATTTGTGAGAAAAAATAAATATATAAAATTAATTAAAAAATGAGAGTAAAGATGATTTTGATGAAAATGTGTATGAATGATTTTGATAGAATTTTTTGTTTATAAAATTTAAGAAAATATTGTACTTTTTTAAAATAACCAAAAGAGATATTTGTCTAAAACATAATAAAATTCATAAAAATAACCTAGCTTAAAATAAGGATTAAAATATTTGAAAAAATAATATTTGAGTTTTATTTGAAAACTTTATGAAAAATATAAAAACAACATTTTTATGAAAACCAAAACTAAAAAAGTTGTTGTAAAATTTAATAAATAATTTTTATTCAAGAGTAAATATGATTTTGGTGAAAATTTGTATGAATGAATTTTTAAAAGAAAATTTTATATTTTAAAAAATATGCAGCTTTTATATTTTTTTAAATAAACTTTTAGTCAAAATAAGAAGATAGAGATTTGTGAAAGAAGAATAATATATAAAATTAATTTGAAAATTAAAATAAGGATGATTTTTGTTCAAAAATGTGTATGAATGTTTTTTGATAGATTTTTTTTGTTAATAAAAAGTATTAAAATATTGTACTTTTTAAAATAATCAAAAGAGATATTCGTTGAAAACATAATAAATTACACAAAAATAACATCGTTGAAAATAAGGATTAAAATATTTGAAAAAATAATATATGAATTATAATTGAAAACTTTATGTAAAATATAAAAATACTTTATATGAAAACCAAATAATAAAGAGTTGTTGCAAGATTTAATAAATATTTTTTATTCAAAAGTAGAGTAAATATGATTTTGGTGAAAATGTGTATGAATGAATTTTTAAAAGAAAAGTTTATATTTTAAAAAATATGCAAGTTTTATATATTTTTGAAGATAAACTTTTAATCAAAATTAGAAGATAGATATTTGTGAAAAAAAATCAAATATATTAATTAATTTAAAAATGATAGTAAAAAAATTAAATATATAAAATTAATTGTAAAAAACCTTTTTTTTAAATAGCAAAATAGACTTTTATTGAAAATAAGAAGATTGTTGTTTATGAAAAAATATATAATATATAAAATTAATTTAAAAATGAAAATAAGGATGATTTTGATGAAGATGTGTATGAATGATTTTTGATAGAATTTTTTGTTTATAAAAGGTAAGAACATATTGTATTTTTTTTAAATAATCAAAAGAGATATTTGTTAAAAACATAATAAAACACATAAAAATAATATAGTTTAAAATAAGGATTAAAATATTTAAAAAATAATTGAAAACTTTATAAAAACTATAAAAATAATTTTTTTATGAAACCAAAACAAAAAAAGTTGTTGTAAAATTTAATAAATAATTTTTATTCAAAATGAGAGTAAATATGATTTTGGTGAAAATGTGTAAGAATGAATTTTTAAACTTCAAATTTATATTTTACAAAATATGCATGTTTCATATTTTTTTTAAAAATAAACTTATAATCAAAATAAGAATATTGAGATTTGTGAGAAAAAATAAATATATAAAATTAATTAAAAAATGAGAGTAAAGATGATTTTGATGAAAATGTGTATGAATGATTTTGATAGAATTTTTTGTTTATAAAATTTAAGAAAATATTGTACTTTTTTAAAATAACCAAAAGAGATATTTGTCTAAAACATAATAAAATTCATAAAAATAACCTAGCTTAAAATAAGGATTAAAATATTTGAAAAAATAATATTTGAGTTTTATTTGAAAACTTTATGAAAAATATAAAAACAACATTTTTATGAAAACCAAAACTAAAAAAGTTGTTGTAAAATTTAATAAATAATTTTTATTCAAGAGTAAATATGATTTTGGTGAAAATTTGTATGAATGAATTTTTAAAAGAAAATTTTATATTTTAAAAAATATGCAGCTTTTATATTTTTTTAAATAAACTTTTAGTCAAAATAAGAAGATAGAGATTTGTGAAAGAAGAATAATATATAAAATTAATTTGAAAATTAAAATAAGGATGATTTTTGTTCAAAAATGTGTATGAATGTTTTTTGATAGATTTTTTTTGTTAATAAAAAGTATTAAAATATTGTACTTTTTAAAATAATCAAAAGAGATATTCGTTGAAAACATAATAAATTACACAAAAATAACATCGTTGAAAATAAGGATTAAAATATTTGAAAAAATAATATATGAATTATAATTGAAAACTTTATGTAAAATATAAAAATACTTTATATGAAAACCAAAACATAAAGAGTTGTTGCAAGATTTAATAAATATTTTTTATTCAAAAGTAGAGTAAATATGATTTTGGTGAAAATGTGTATGAATGAATTTTTAAAAGAAAAGTTTATATTTTAAAAAATATGCAAGTTTTATATATTTTTGAAGATAAACTTTTAATCAAAATTAGAAGATAGATATTTGTGAAAAAAAATCAAATATATTAATTAATTTAAAAATGATAGTAAAAAAATTAAATATATAAAATTAATTGTAAAAAACCTTTTTTTTAAATAGCAAAATAGACTTTTATTGAAAATAAGAAGATTGTTGTTTATGAAAAAATATATAATATATAAAATTAATTTAAAAATAAAAATTAGGATGATTTTGATGAAGATGTGTATGAATGATTTTTGATAGAATTTTTTGTTTATAAAAGGTAAGAACATATTGTATTTTTTTTAAATAATCAAAAGAGATATTTGTTAAAAACATAATAAAACACATAAAAATAATATAGTTTAAAATAAGGATTAAAATATTTAAAAAATAATTGAAAACTTTATAAAAACTATAAAAAAAAATTTTTATGAAACCAAAACAAAAAAAGTTGTTGTAAAATTTAATAAATAATTTTTATTCAAAATGAGAGTAAATATGATTTTAGTTAAAATGTGTAAGAATGAATTTTTAAACTTCAAATTTATATTTAACAAAATATGCCTGTTTCATTTTTTTTTTTTTAAATAAACTTATAATCAAAATAAGAAGATACAGATTTGTGAAAAAAAATAAATATATAAAATTAATTAAAAAAATGAGAGTAAAGATGATTTTGATGAAAATGTGTATGAATGATTTTGATAGAATTTTTTGTTTATAAAATTTAAGAAAATATTGTACTTTTTTAAAATAACCAAAAGAGATATTTGTCTAAAACATAATAAAATTCATAAAAATAACCTAGCTTAAAATAAGGATTAAAATATTTGAAAAAATAATATTTGAGTTTTATTTGAAAACTTTATGAAAAATATAAAAACAACATTTTTATGAAAACCAAAACTAAAAAAGTTGTTGTAAAATTTAATAAATAATTTTTATTCAAGAGTAAATATGATTTTGGTGAAAATTTGTATGAATGAATTTTTAAAAGAAAATTTTATATTTTAAAAAATATGCAGCTTTTATATTTTTTTAAATAAACTTTTAGTCAAAATAAGAAGATAGAGATTTGTGAAAGAAGAATAATATATAAAATTAATTTGAAAATTAAAATAAGGATGATTTTTGTTCAAAAATGTGTATGAATGTTTTTTGATAGATTTTTTTTGTTAATAAAAAGTATTAAAATATTGTACTTTTTAAAATAATCAAAAGAGATATTCGTTGAAAACATAATAAATTACACAAAAATAACATCGTTGAAAATAAGGATTAAAATATTTGAAAAAATAATATATGAATTATAATTGAAAACTTTATGTAAAATATAAAAATACTTTATATGAAAACCAAAACATAAAGAGTTGTTGCAAGATTTAATAAATATTTTTTATTCAAAAGTAGAGTAAATATGATTTTGGTGAAAATGTGTATGAATGAATTTTTAAAAGAAAAGTTTATATTTTAAAAAATATGCAAGTTTTATATATTTTTGAAGATAAACTTTTAATCAAAATTAGAAGATAGATATTTGTGAAAAAAAATCAAATATATTAATTAATTTAAAAATGATAGTAAAAAAATTAAATATATAAAATTAATTGTAAAAAACCTTTTTTTTAAATAGCAAAATAGACTTTTATTGAAAATAAGAAGATTGTTGTTTATGAAAAAATATATAATATATAAAATTAATTTAAAAATGAAAATAAGGATGATTTTGATGAAGATGTGTATGAATGATTTTTGATAGAATTTTTTGTTTATAAAAGGTAAGAACATATTGTATTTTTTTTAAATAATCAAAAGAGATATTTGTTAAAAACATAATAAAACACATAAAAATAATATAGTTTAAAATAAGGATTAAAATATTTAAAAAATAATTGAAAACTTTATAAAAACTATAAAAATAATTTTTTTATGAAACCAAAACAAAAAAAGTTGTTGTAAAATTTAATAAATAATTTTTATTCAAAATGAGAGTAAATATGATTTTGGTGAAAATGTGTAAGAATGAATTTTTAAACTTCAAATTTATATTTTACAAAATATGCATGTTTCATATTTTTTTTAAAAATAAACTTATAATCAAAATAAGAATATTGAGATTTGTGAGAAAAAATAAATATATAAAATTAATTAAAAAATGAGAGTAAAGATGATTTTGATGAAAATGTGTATGAATGATTTTGATAGAATTTTTTGTTTATAAAATTTAAGAAAATATTGTACTTTTTTAAAATAACCAAAAGAGATATTTGTCTAAAACATAATAAAATTCATAAAAATAACCTAGCTTAAAATAAGGATTAAAATATTTGAAAAAATAATATTTGAGTTTTATTTGAAAACTTTATGAAAAATATAAAAACAACATTTTTATGAAAACCAAAACTAAAAAAGTTGTTGTAAAATTTAATAAATAATTTTTATTCAAGAGTAAATATGATTTTGGTGAAAATTTGTATGAATGAATTTTTAAAAGAAAATTTTATATTTTAAAAAATATGCAGCTTTTATATTTTTTTAAATAAACTTTTAGTCAAAATAAGAAGATAGAGATTTGTGAAAGAAGAATAATATATAAAATTAATTTGAAAATTAAAATAAGGATGATTTTTGTTCAAAAATGTGTATGAATGTTTTTTGATAGATTTTTTTTGTTAATAAAAAGTATTAAAATATTGTACTTTTTAAAATAATCAAAAGAGATATTCGTTGAAAACATAATAAATTACACAAAAATAACATCGTTGAAAATAAGGATTAAAATATTTGAAAAAATAATATATGAATTATAATTGAAAACTTTATGTAAAATATAAAAATACTTTATATGAAAACCAAAACATAAAGAGTTGTTGCAAGATTTAATAAATATTTTTTATTCAAAAGTAGAGTAAATATGATTTTGGTGAAAATGTGTATGAATGAATTTTTAAAAGAAAAGTTTATATTTTAAAAAATATGCAAGTTTTATATATTTTTGAAGATAAACTTTTAATCAAAATTAGAAGATAGATATTTGTGAAAAAAAATCAAATATATTAATTAATTTAAAAATGATAGTAAAAAAATTAAATATATAAAATTAATTGTAAAAAACCTTTTTTTTAAATAGCAAAATAGACTTTTATTGAAAATAAGAAGATTGTTGTTTATGAAAAAATATATAATATATAAAATTAATTTAAAAATGAAAATAAGGATGATTTTGATGAAGATGTGTATGAATGATTTTTGATAGAATTTTTTGTTTATAAAAGGTAAGAACATATTGTATTTTTTTTAAATAATCAAAAGAGATATTTGTTAAAAACATAATAAAACACATAAAAATAATATAGTTTAAAATAAGGATTAAAATATTTAAAAAATAATTGAAAACTTTATAAAAACTATAAAAATAATTTTTTTATGAAACCAAAACAAAAAAAGTTGTTGTAAAATTTAATAAATAATTTTTATTCAAAATGAGAGTAAATATGATTTTGGTGAAAATGTGTAAGAATGAATTTTTAAACTTCAAATTTATATTTTACAAAATATGCATGTTTCATATTTTTTTTAAAAATAAACTTATAATCAAAATAAGAATATTGAGATTTGTGAGAAAAAATAAATATATAAAATTAATTAAAAAATGAGAGTAAAGATGATTTTGATGAAAATGTGTATGAATGATTTTGATAGAATTTTTTGTTTATAAAATTTAAGAAAATATTGTACTTTTTTAAAATAACCAAAAGAGATATTTGTCTAAAACATAATAAAATTCATAAAAATAACCTAGCTTAAAATAAGGATTAAAATATTTGAAAAAATAATATTTGAGTTTTATTTGAAAACTTTATGAAAAATATAAAAACAACATTTTTATGAAAACCAAAACTAAAAAAGTTGTTGTAAAATTTAATAAATAATTTTTATTCAAGAGTAAATATGATTTTGGTGAAAATTTGTATGAATGAATTTTTAAAAGAAAATTTTATATTTTAAAAAATATGCAGCTTTTATATTTTTTTAAATAAACTTTTAGTCAAAATAAGAAGATAGAGATTTGTGAAAGAAGAATAATATATAAAATTAATTTGAAAATTAAAATAAGGATGATTTTTGTTCAAAAATGTGTATGAATGTTTTTTGATAGATTTTTTTTGTTAATAAAAAGTATTAAAATATTGTACTTTTTAAAATAATCAAAAGAGATATTCGTTGAAAACATAATAAATTACACAAAAATAACATCGTTGAAAATAAGGATTAAAATATTTGAAAAAATAATATATGAATTATAATTGAAAACTTTATGTAAAATATAAAAATACTTTATATGAAAACCAAAACATAAAGAGTTGTTGCAAGATTTAATAAATATTTTTTATTCAAAAGTAGAGTAAATATGATTTTGGTGAAAATGTGTATGAATGAATTTTTAAAAGAAAAGTTTATATTTTAAAAAATATGCAAGTTTTATATATTTTTGAAGATAAACTTTTAATCAAAATTAGAAGATAGATATTTGTGAAAAAAAATCAAATATATTAATTAATTTAAAAATGATAGTAAAAAAATTAAATATATAAAATTAATTGTAAAAAACCTTTTTTTTAAATAGCAAAATAGACTTTTATTGAAAATAAGAAGATTGTTGTTTATGAAAAAATATATAATATATAAAATTAATTTAAAAATGAAAATAAGGATGATTTTGATGAAGATGTGTATGAATGATTTTTGATAGAATTTTTTGTTTATAAAAGGTAAGAACATATTGTATTTTTTTTAAATAATCAAAAGAGATATTTGTTAAAAACATAATAAAACACATAAAAATAATATAGTTTAAAATAAGGATTAAAATATTTAAAAAATAATTGAAAACTTTATAAAAACTATAAAAATAATTTTTTTATGAAACCAAAACAAAAAAAGTTGTTGTAAAATTTAATAAATAATTTTTATTCAAAATGAGAGTAAATATGATTTTAGTTAAAATGTGTAAGAATGAATTTTTAAACTTCAAATTTATATTTAACAAAATATGCCTGTTTCATATTTTTTTTTTTTAAATAAACTTATAATCAAAATAAGAAGATACAGATTTGTGAAAAAAAATAAATATATAAAATTAATTAAAAAAATGAGAGTAAAGATGATTTTGATGAAAATGTGTATGAATGATTTTGATAGAATTTTTTGTTTATAAAATTTAAGAAAATATTGTACTTTTTTAAAATAACCAAAAGAGATATTTGTCTAAAACATAATAAAATTCATAAAAATAACCTAGCTTAAAATAAGGATTAAAATATTTGAAAAAATAATATTTGAGTTTTATTTGAAAACTTTATGAAAAATATAAAAACAACATTTTTATGAAAACCAAAACTAAAAAAGTTGTTGTAAAATTTAATAAATAATTTTTATTCAAGAGTAAATATGATTTTGGTGAAAATTTGTATGAATGAATTTTTAAAAGAAAATTTTATATTTTAAAAAATATGCAGCTTTTATATTTTTTTAAATAAACTTTTAGTCAAAATAAGAAGATAGAGATTTGTGAAAGAAGAATAATATATAAAATTAATTTGAAAATTAAAATAAGGATGATTTTTGTTCAAAAATGTGTATGAATGTTTTTTGATAGATTTTTTTTGTTAATAAAAAGTATTAAAATATTGTACTTTTTAAAATAATCAAAAGAGATATTCGTTGAAAACATAATAAATTACACAAAAATAACATCGTTGAAAATAAGGATTAAAATATTTGAAAAAATAATATATGAATTATAATTGAAAACTTTATGTAAAATATAAAAATACTTTATATGAAAACCAAAACATAAAGAGTTGTTGCAAGATTTAATAAATATTTTTTATTCAAAAGTAGAGTAAATATGATTTTGGTGAAAATGTGTATGAATGAATTTTTAAAAGAAAAGTTTATATTTTAAAAAATATGCAAGTTTTATATATTTTTGAAGATAAACTTTTAATCAAAATTAGAAGATAGATATTTGTGAAAAAAAATCAAATATATTAATTAATTTAAAAATGATAGTAAAAAAATTAAATATATAAAATTAATTGTAAAAAACCTTTTTTTTAAATAGCAAAATAGACTTTTATTGAAAATAAGAAGATTGTTGTTTATGAAAAAATATATAATATATAAAATTAATTTAAAAATGAAAATAAGGATGATTTTGATGAAGATGTGTATGAATGATTTTTGATAGAATTTTTTGTTTATAAAAGGTAAGAACATATTGTATTTTTTTTAAATAATCAAAAGAGATATTTGTTAAAAACATAATAAAACACATAAAAATAATATAGTTTAAAATAAGGATTAAAATATTTAAAAAATAATTGAAAACTTTATAAAAACTATAAAAATAATTTTTTTATGAAACCAAAACAAAAAAAGTTGTTGTAAAATTTAATAAATAATTTTTATTCAAAATGAGAGTAAATATGATTTTAGTTAAAATGTGTAAGAATGAATTTTTAAACTTCAAATTTATATTTAACAAAATATGCCTGTTTCATATTTTTTTTTTTTTAAATAAACTTATAATCAAAATAAGAAGATACAGATTTGTGAAAAAAAATAAATATATAAAATTAATTAAAAAAATGAGAGTAAAGATGATTTTGATGAAAATGTGTATGAATGATTTTGATAGAATTTTTTGTTTATAAAATTTAAGAAAATATTGTACTTTTTTAAAATAACCAAAAGAGATATTTGTCTAAAACATAATAAAATTCATAAAAATAACCTAGCTTAAAATAAGGATTAAAATATTTGAAAAAATAATATTTGAGTTTTATTTGAAAACTTTATGAAAAATATAAAAACAACATTTTTATGAAAACCAAAACTAAAAAAGTTGTTGTAAAATTTAATAAATAATTTTTATTCAAGAGTAAATATGATTTTGGTGAAAATTTGTATGAATGAATTTTTAAAAGAAAATTTTATATTTTAAAAAATATGCAGCTTTTATATTTTTTTAAATAAACTTTTAGTCAAAATAAGAAGATAGAGATTTGTGAAAGAAGAATAATATATAAAATTAATTTGAAAATTAAAATAAGGATGATTTTTGTTCAAAAATGTGTATGAATGTTTTTTGATAGATTTTTTTTGTTAATAAAAAGTATTAAAATATTGTACTTTTTAAAATAATCAAAAGAGATATTCGTTGAAAACATAATAAATTACACAAAAATAACATCGTTGAAAATAAGGATTAAAATATTTAAAAAAATAATATATGAATTATAATTGAAAACTTTATGTAAAATATAAAAATACTTTATATGAAAACCAAAACATAAAGAGTTGTTGCAAGATTGAATAAATATTTTTTATTCAAAAGTAGAGTAAATATGATTTTGGTGAAAATGTGTATGAATGAATTTTTAAAAGAAAAGTTTATATTTTAAAAAATATGCAAGTTTTATATATTTTTGAAGATAAACTTTTAATCAAAATTAGAAGATAGATATTTGTGAAAAAAAATCAAATATATTAATTAATTTAAAAATGATAGTAAAAAAATTAAATATATAAAATTAATTGTAAAAAACCTTTTTTTTAAATAGCAAAATAGACTTTTATTGAAAATAAGAAGATTGTTGTTTATGAAAAAATATATAATATATAAAATTAATTTAAAAATGAAAATAAGGATGATTTTGATGAAGATGTGTATGAATGATTTTTGATAGAATTTTTTGTTTATAAAAGGTAAGAACATATTGTATTTTTTTTAAATAATCAAAAGAGATATTTGTTAAAAACATAATAAAACACATAAAAATAATATAGTTTAAAATAAGGATTAAAATATTTAAAAAATAATTGAAAACTTTATAAAAACTATAAAAATAATTTTTTTATGAAACCAAAACAAAAAAAGTTGTTGTAAAATTTAATAAATAATTTTTATTCAAAATGAGAGTAAATATGATTTTAGTTAAAATGTGTAAGAATGAATTTTTAAACTTCAAATTTATATTTAACAAAATATGCCTGTTTCATATTTTTTTTTTTTAAATAAACTTATAATCAAAATAAGAAGATACAGATTTGTGAAAAAAAATAAATATATAAAATTAATTAAAAAAATGAGAGTAAAGATGATTTTGATGAAAATGTGTATGAATGATTTTGATAGAATTTTTTGTTTATAAAATTTAAGAAAATATTGTACTTTTTTAAAATAACCAAAAGAGATATTTGTCTAAAACATAATAAAATTCATAAAAATAACCTAGCTTAAAATAAGGATTAAAATATTTGAAAAAATAATATTTGAGTTTTATTTGAAAACTTTATGAAAAATATAAAAACAACATTTTTATGAAAACCAAAACTAAAAAAGTTGTTGTAAAATTTAATAAATAATTTTTATTCAAGAGTAAATATGATTTTGGTGAAAATTTGTATGAATGAATTTTTAAAAGAAAATTTTATATTTTAAAAAATATGCAGCTTTTATATTTTTTTAAATAAACTTTTAGTCAAAATAAGAAGATAGAGATTTGTGAAAGAAGAATAATATATAAAATTAATTTGAAAATTAAAATAAGGATGATTTTTGTTCAAAAATGTGTATGAATGTTTTTTGATAGATTTTTTTTGTTAATAAAAAGTATTAAAATATTGTACTTTTTAAAATAATCAAAAGAGATATTCGTTGAAAACATAATAAATTACACAAAAATAACATCGTTGAAAATAAGGATTAAAATATTTAAAAAAATAATATATGAATTATAATTGAAAACTTTATGTAAAATATAAAAATACTTTATATGAAAACCAAAACATAAAGAGTTGTTGCAAGATTGAATAAATATTTTTTATTCAAAAGTAGAGTAAATATGATTTTGGTGAAAATGTGTATGAATGAATTTTTAAAAGAAAAGTTTATATTTTAAAAAATATGCAAGTTTTATATATTTTTGAAGATAAACTTTTAATCAAAATTAGAAGATAGATATTTGTGAAAAAAAATCAAATATATTAATTAATTTAAAAATGATAGTAAAAAAATTAAATATATAAAATTAATTGTAAAAAACCTTTTTTTTAAATAGCAAAATAGACTTTTATTGAAAATAAGAAGATTGTTGTTTATGAAAAAATATATAATATATAAAATTAATTTAAAAATGAAAATAAGGATGATTTTGATGAAGATGTGTATGAATGATTTTTGATAGAATTTTTTGTTTATAAAAGGTAAGAACATATTGTATTTTTTTTAAATAATCAAAAGAGATATTTGTTAAAAACATAATAAAACACATAAAAATAATATAGTTTAAAATAAGGATTAAAATATTTAAAAAATAATTGAAAACTTTATAAAAACTATAAAAATAATTTTTTTATGAAACCAAAACAAAAAAAGTTGTTGTAAAATTTAATAAATAATTTTTATTCAAAATGAGAGTAAATATGATTTTAGTTAAAATGTGTAAGAATGAATTTTTAAACTTCAAATTTATATTTAACAAAATATGCCTGTTTCATATTTTTTTTTTTTAAATAAACTTATAATCAAAATAAGAAGATACAGATTTGTGAAAAAAAATAAATATATAAAATTAATTAAAAAAATGAGAGTAAAGATGATTTTGATGAAAATGTGTATGAATGATTTTGATAGAATTTTTTGTTTATAAAATTTAAGAAAATATTGTACTTTTTTAAAATAACCAAAAGAGATATTTGTCTAAAACATAATAAAATTCATAAAAATAACCTAGCTTAAAATAAGGATTAAAATATTTGAAAAAATAATATTTGAGTTTTATTTGAAAACTTTATGAAAAATATAAAAACAACATTTTTATGAAAACCAAAACTAAAAAAGTTGTTGTAAAATTTAATAAATAATTTTTATTCAAGAGTAAATATGATTTTGGTGAAAATTTGTATGAATGAATTTTTAAAAGAAAATTTTATATTTTAAAAAATATGCAGCTTTTATATTTTTTTAAATAAACTTTTAGTCAAAATAAGAAGATAGAGATTTGTGAAAGAAGAATAATATATAAAATTAATTTGAAAATTAAAATAAGGATGATTTTTGTTCAAAAATGTGTATGAATGTTTTTTGATAGATTTTTTTTGTTAATAAAAAGTATTAAAATATTGTACTTTTTAAAATAATCAAAAGAGATATTCGTTGAAAACATAATAAATTACACAAAAATAACATCGTTGAAAATAAGGATTAAAATATTTGAAAAAATAATATATGAATTATAATTGAAAACTTTATGTAAAATATAAAAATACTTTATATGAAAACCAAAACATAAAGAGTTGTTGCAAGATTTAATAAATATTTTTTATTCAAAAGTAGAGTAAATATGATTTTGGTGAAAATGTGTATGAATGAATTTTTAAAAGAAAAGTTTATATTTTAAAAAATATGCAAGTTTTATATATTTTTGAAGATAAACTTTTAATCAAAATTAGAAGATAGATATTTGTGAAAAAAAATCAAATATATTAATTAATTTAAAAATGATAGTAAAAAAATTAAATATATAAAATTAATTGTAAAAAACCTTTTTTTTAAATAGCAAAATAGACTTTTATTGAAAATAAGAAGATTGTTGTTTATGAAAAAATATATAATATATAAAATTAATTTAAAAATGAAAATAAGGATGATTTTGATGAAGATGTGTATGAATGATTTTTGATAGAATTTTTTGTTTATAAAAGGTAAGAACATATTGTATTTTTTTTAAATAATCAAAAGAGATATTTGTTAAAAACATAATAAAACACATAAAAATAATATAGTTTAAAATAAGGATTAAAATATTTAAAAAATAATTGAAAACTTTATAAAAACTATAAAAATAATTTTTTTATGAAACCAAAACAAAAAAAGTTGTTGTAAAATTTAATAAATAATTTTTATTCAAAATGAGAGTAAATATGATTTTAGTTAAAATGTGTAAGAATGAATTTTTAAACTTCAAATTTATATTTAACAAAATATGCCTGTTTCATATTTTTTTTTTTTAAATAAACTTATAATCAAAATAAGAAGATACAGATTTGTGAAAAAAAATAAATATATAAAATTAATTAAAAAAATGAGAGTAAAGATTATTTTGATGAAAATGTGTATGAATGATTTTGATAGAATTTTTTGTTTATAAAATTTAAGAAAATATTGTACTTTTTTAAAATAACCAAAAGAGATATTTGTCTAAAACATAATAAAATTCATAAAAATAACCTAGCTTAAAATAAGGATTAAAATATTTGAAAAAATAATATTTGAGTTTTATTTGAAAACTTTATGAAAAATATAAAAACAACATTTTTATGAAAACCAAAACTAAAAAAGTTGTTGTAAAATTTAATAAATAATTTTTATTCAAGAGTAAATATGATTTTGGTGAAAATTTGTATGAATGAATTTTTAAAAGAAAATTTTATATTTTAAAAAATATGCAGCTTTTATATTTTTTTAAATAAACTTTTAGTCAAAATAAGAAGATAGAGATTTGTGAAAGAAGAATAATATATAAAATTAATTTGAAAATTAAAATAAGGATGATTTTTGTTCAAAAATGTGTATGAATGTTTTTTGATAGATTTTTTTTGTTAATAAAAAGTATTAAAATATTGTACTTTTTAAAATAATCAAAAGAGATATTCGTTGAAAACATAATAAATTACACAAAAATAACATCGTTGAAAATAAGGATTAAAATATTTGAAAAAATAATATATGAATTATAATTGAAAACTTTATGTAAAATATAAAAATACTTTATATGAAAACCAAAACATAAAGAGTTGTTGCAAGATTTAATAAATATTTTTTATTCAAAAGTAGAGTAAATATGATTTTGGTGAAAATGTGTATGAATGAATTTTTAAAAGAAAAGTTTATATTTTAAAAAATATGCAAGTTTTATATATTTTTGAAGATAAACTTTTAATCAAAATTAGAAGATAGATATTTGTGAAAAAAAATCAAATATATTAATTAATTTAAAAATGATAGTAAAAAAATTAAATATATAAAATTAATTGTAAAAAACCTTTTTTTTTAATAGCAAAATAGACTTTTATTGAAAATAAGAAGATTGTTGTTTATGAAAAAATATATAATATATAAAATTAATTTAAAAATGAAAATAAGGATGATTTTGATGAAGATGTGTATGAATGATTTTTGATAGAATTTTTTGTTTATAAAAGGTAAGAACATATTGTATTTTTTTTAAATAATCAAAAGAGATATTTGTTAAAAACATAATAAAACACATAAAAATAATATAGTTTAAAATAAGGATTAAAATATTTAAAAAATAATTGAAAACTTTATAAAAACTATAAAAATAATTTTTTTATGAAACCAAAACAAAAAAAGTTGTTGTAAAATTTAATAAATAATTTTTATTCAAAATGAGAGTAAATATGATTTTAGTTAAAATGTGTAAGAATGAATTTTTAAACTTCAAATTTATATTTAACAAAATATGCCTGTTTCATATTTTTTTTTTTAAATAAACTTATAATCAAAATAAGAAGATACAGATTTGTGAAAAAAAATAAATATATAAAATTAATTAAAAAAATGAGAGTAAAGATGATTTTGATGAAAATGTGTATGAATGATTTTGATAGAATTTTTTGTTTATAAAATTTAAGAAAATATTGTACTTTTTTAAAATAACCAAAAGAGATATTTGTCTAAAACATAATAAAATTCATAAAAATAACCTAGCTTAAAATAAGGATTAAAATATTTGAAAAAATAATATTTGAGTTTTATTTGAAAACTTTATGAAAAATATAAAAACAACATTTTTATGAAAACCAAAACTAAAAAAGTTGTTGTAAAATTTAATAAATAATTTTTATTCAAGAGTAAATATGATTTTGGTGAAAATTTGTATGAATGAATTTTTAAAAGAAAATTTTATATTTTAAAAAATATGCAGCTTTTATATTTTTTTAAATAAACTTTTAGTCAAAATAAGAAGATAGAGATTTGTGAAAGAAGAATAATATATAAAATTAATTTGAAAATTAAAATAAGGATGATTTTTGTTCAAAAATGTGTATGAATGTTTTTTGATAGATTTTTTTTGTTAATAAAAAGTATTAAAATATTGTACTTTTTAAAATAATCAAAAGAGATATTCGTTGAAAACATAATAAATTACACAAAAATAACATCGTTGAAAATAAGGATTAAAATATTTGAAAAAATAATATATGAATTATAATTGAAAACTTTATGTAAAATATAAAAATACTTTATATGAAAACCAAAACATAAAGAGTTGTTGCAAGATTTAATAAATATTTTTTATTCAAAAGTAGAGTAAATATGATTTTGGTGAAAATGTGTATGAATGAATTTTTAAAAGAAAAGTTTATATTTTAAAAAATATGCAAGTTTTATATATTTTTGAAGATAAACTTTTAATCAAAATTAGAAGATAGATATTTGTGAAAAAAAATCAAATATATTAATTAATTTAAAAATGATAGTAAAAAAATTAAATATATAAAATTAATTGTAAAAAACCTTTTTTTTTAATAGCAAAATAGACTTTTATTGAAAATAAGAAGATTGTTGTTTATGAAAAAATATATAATATATAAAATTAATTTAAAAATGAAAATAAGGATGATTTTGATGAAGATGTGTATGAATGATTTTTGATAGAATTTTTTGTTTATAAAAGGTAAGAACATATTGTATTTTTTTTAAATAATCAAAAGAGATATTTGTTAAAAACATAATAAAACACATAAAAATAATATAGTTTAAAATAAGGATTAAAATATTTAAAAAATAATTGAAAACTTTATAAAAACTATAAAAATAATTTTTTTATGAAACCAAAACAAAAAAAGTTGTTGTAAAATTTAATAAATAATTTTTATTCAAAATGAGAGTAAATATGATTTTAGTTAAAATGTGTAAGAATGAATTTTTAAACTTCAAATTTATATTTTACAAAATATGCCTGTTTCATATTTTTTTTTAAAATAAACTTATAATCAAAATAAGAAGATACAGATTTGTGAAAAAAAATAAATATATAAAATTAATTAAAAAAATGAGAGTAAAGATGATTTTGATGAAAATGTGTATGAATGATTTTGATAGAATTTTTTGTTTATAAAATTTAAAAAAATATTGTACTTTTTTAAAATAACCAAAAGAGATATTTGTCTAAAACATAATAAAATTCATAAAAATAACCTAGCTTAAAATAAGGATTAAAATATTTGAAAAAATAATATTTGAGTTTTATTTGAAAACTTTATGAAAAATATAAAAACAACATTTTTATGAAAACCAAAACTAAAAAAGTTGTTGTAAAATTTAATAAATAATTTTTATTCAAGAGTAAATATGATTTTGGTGAAAATTTGTATGAATGAATTTTTAAAAGAAAATTTTATATTTTAAAAAATATGCAGCTTTTATATTTTTTTAAATAAACTTTTAGTCAAAATAAGAAGATAGAGATTTGTGAAAGAAGAATAATATATAAAATTAATTTGAAAATTAAAATAAGGATGATTTTTGTTCAAAAATGTGTATGAATGTTTTTTGATAGATTTTTTTTGTTAATAAAAAGTATTAAAATATTGTACTTTTTAAAATAATCAAAAGAGATATTCGTTGAAAACATAATAAATTACACAAAAATAACATCGTTGAAAATAAGGATTAAAATATTTGAAAAAATAATATATGAATTATAATTGAAAACTTTATGTAAAATATAAAAATACTTTATATGAAAACCAAAACATAAAGAGTTGTTGCAAGATTTAATAAATATTTTTTATTCAAAAGTAGAGTAAATATGATTTTGGTGAAAATGTGTATGAATGAATTTTTAAAAGAAAAGTTTATATTTTAAAAAATATGCAAGTTTTATATATTTTTGAAGATAAACTTTTAATCAAAATTAGAAGATAGATATTTGTGAAAAAAAATCAAATATATTAATTAATTTAAAAATGATAGTAAAAAAATTAAATATATAAAATTAATTGTAAAAAACCTTTTTTTTAAATAGCAAAATAGACTTTTATTGAAAATAAGAAGATTGTTGTTTATGAAAAAATATATAATATATAAAATTAATTTAAAAATAAAAATTAGGATGATTTTGATGAAGATGTGTATGAATGATTTTTGATAGAATTTTTTGTTTATAAAAGGTAAGAACATATTGTATTTTTTTTAAATAATCAAAAGAGATATTTGTTAAAAACATAATAAAACACATAAAAATAATATAGTTTAAAATAAGGATTAAAATATTTAAAAAATAATTGAAAACTTTATAAAAACTATAAAAAAATTTTTTTATGAAACCAAAACAAAAAAAGTTGTTGTAAAATTTAATAAATAATTTTTATTCAAAATGAGAGTAAATATGATTTTAGTTAAAATGTGTAAGAATGAATTTTTAAACTTCAAATTTATATTTAACAAAATATGCCTGTTTCATTTTTTTTTTTTTAAATAAACTTATAATCAAAATAAGAAGATACAGATTTGTGAAAAAAAATAAATATATAAAATTAATTAAAAAAATGAGAGTAAAGATGATTTTGATGAAAATGTGTATGAATGATTTTGATAGAATTTTTTGTTTATAAAATTTAAGAAAATATTGTACTTTTTTAAAATAACCAAAAGAGATATTTGTCTAAAACATAATAAAATTCATAAAAATAACCTAGCTTAAAATAAGGATTAAAATATTTGAAAAAATAATATTTGAGTTTTATTTGAAAACTTTATGAAAAATATAAAAACAACATTTTTATGAAAACCAAAACTAAAAAAGTTGTTGTAAAATTTAATAAATAATTTTTATTCAAGAGTAAATATGATTTTGGTGAAAATTTGTATGAATGAATTTTTAAAAGAAAATTTTATATTTTAAAAAATATGCAGCTTTTATATTTTTTTAAATAAACTTTTAGTCAAAATAAGAAGATAGAGATTTGTGAAAGAAGAATAATATATAAAATTAATTTGAAAATTAAAATAAGGATGATTTTTGTTCAAAAATGTGTATGAATGTTTTTTGATAGATTTTTTTTGTTAATAAAAAGTATTAAAATATTGTACTTTTTAAAATAATCAAAAGAGATATTCGTTGAAAACATAATAAATTACACAAAAATAACATCGTTGAAAATAAGGATTAAAATATTTGAAAAAATAATATATGAATTATAATTGAAAACTTTATGTAAAATATAAAAATACTTTATATGAAAACCAAAACATAAAGAGTTGTTGCAAGATTTAATAAATATTTTTTATTCAAAAGTAGAGTAAATATGATTTTGGTGAAAATGTGTATGAATGAATTTTTAAAAGAAAAGTTTATATTTTAAAAAATATGCAAGTTTTATATATTTTTGAAGATAAACTTTTAATCAAAATTAGAAGATAGATATTTGTGAAAAAAAATCAAATATATTAATTAATTTAAAAATGATAGTAAAAAAATTAAATATATAAAATTAATTGTAAAAAACCTTTTTTTTAAATAGCAAAATAGACTTTTATTGAAAATAAGAAGATTGTTGTTTATGAAAAAATATATAATATATAAAATTAATTTAAAAATGAAAATAAGGATGATTTTGATGAAGATGTGTATGAATGATTTTTGATAGAATTTTTTGTTTATAAAAGGTAAGAACATATTGTATTTTTTTTAAATAATCAAAAGAGATATTTGTTAAAAACATAATAAAACACATAAAAATAATATAGTTTAAAATAAGGATTAAAATATTTAAAAAATAATTGAAAACTTTATAAAAACTATAAAAATAATTTTTTTATGAAACCAAAACAAAAAAAGTTGTTGTAAAATTTAATAAATAATTTTTATTCAAAATGAGAGTAAATATGATTTTAGTTAAAATGTGTAAGAATGAATTTTTAAACTTCAAATTTATATTTTACAAAATATGCCTGTTTCATATTTTTTTTTTTAAATAAACTTATAATCAAAATAAGAAGATACAGATTTGTGAAAAAAAATAAATATATAAAATTAATTAAAAAAATGAGAGTAAAGATGATTTTGATGAAAATGTGTATGAATGATTTTGATAGAATTTTTTGTTTATAAAATTTAAGAAAATATTGTACTTTTTTAAAATAACCAAAAGAGATATTTGTCTAAAACATAATAAAATTCATAAAAATAACCTAGCTTAAAATAAGGATTAAAATATTTGAAAAAATAATATTTGAGTTTTATTTGAAAACTTTATGAAAAATATAAAAACAACATTTTTATGAAAACCAAAACTAAAAAAGTTGTTGTAAAATTTAATAAATAATTTTTATTCAAGAGTAAATATGATTTTGGTGAAAATTTGTATGAATGAATTTTTAAAAGAAAATTTTATATTTTAAAAAATATGCAGCTTTTATATTTTTTTAAATAAACTTTTAGTCAAAATAAGAAGATAGAGATTTGTGAAAGAAGAATAATATATAAAATTAATTTGAAAATTAAAATAAGGATGATTTTTGTTCAAAAATGTGTATGAATGTTTTTTGATAGATTTTTTTTGTTAATAAAAAGTATTAAAATATTGTACTTTTTAAAATAATCAAAAGAGATATTCGTTGAAAACATAATAAATTACACAAAAATAACATCGTTGAAAATAAGGATTAAAATATTTGAAAAAATAATATATGAATTATAATTGAAAACTTTATGTAAAATATAAAAATACTTTATATGAAAACCAAAACATAAAGAGTTGTTGCAAGATTTAATAAATATTTTTTATTCAAAAGTAGAGTAAATATGATTTTGGTGAAAATGTGTATGAATGAATTTTTAAAAGAAAAGTTTATATTTTAAAAAATATGCAAGTTTTATATATTTTTGAAGATAAACTTTTAATCAAAATTAGAAGATAGATATTTGTGAAAAAAAATCAAATATATTAATTAATTTAAAAATGATAGTAAAAAAATTAAATATATAAAATTAATTGTAAAAAACCTTTTTTTTAAATAGCAAAATAGACTTTTATTGAAAATAAGAAGATTGTTGTTTATGAAAAAATATATAATATATAAAATTAATTTAAAAATGAAAATTAGGATGATTTTGATGAAGATGTGTATGAATGATTTTTGATAGAATTTTTTGTTTATAAAAGGTAAGAACATATTGTATTTTTTTTAAATAATCAAAAGAGATATTTGTTAAAAACATAATAAAACACATAAAAATAATATAGTTTAAAATAAGGATTAAAATATTTAAAAAATAATTGAAAACTTTATAAAAACTATAAAAAAAAAATTTTTATGAAACCAAAACAAAAAAAGTTGTTGTAAAATTTAATAAATAATTTTTATTCAAAATGAGAGTAAATATGATTTTAGTTAAAATGTGTAAGAATGAATTTTTAAACTTCAAATTTATATTTAACAAAATATGCCTGTTTCATTTTTTTTTTTTAAATAAACTTATAATCAAAATAAGAAGATACAGATTTGTGAAAAAAAATAAATATATAAAATTAATTAAAAAAATGAGAGTAAAGATGATTTTGATGAAAATGTGTATGAATGATTTTGATAGAATTTTTTGTTTATAAAATTTAAGAAAATATTGTACTTTTTTAAAATAACCAAAAGAGATATTTGTCTAAAACATAATAAAATTCATAAAAATAACCTAGCTTAAAATAAGGATTAAAATATTTGAAAAAATAATATTTGAGTTTTATTTGAAAACTTTATGAAAAATATAAAAACAACATTTTTATGAAAACCAAAACTAAAAAAGTTGTTGTAAAATTTAATAAATAATTTTTATTCAAGAGTAAATATGATTTTGGTGAAAATTTGTATGAATGAATTTTTAAAAGAAAATTTTATATTTTAAAAAATATGCAGCTTTTATATTTTTTTAAATAAACTTTTAGTCAAAATAAGAAGATAGAGATTTGTGAAAGAAGAATAATATATAAAATTAATTTGAAAATTAAAATAAGGATGATTTTTGTTCAAAAATGTGTATGAATGTTTTTTGATAGATTTTTTTTGTTAATAAAAAGTATTAAAATATTGTACTTTTTAAAATAATCAAAAGAGATATTCGTTGAAAACATAATAAATTACACAAAAATAACATCGTTGAAAATAAGGATTAAAATATTTGAAAAAATAATATATGAATTATAATTGAAAACTTTATGTAAAATATAAAAATACTTTATATGAAAACCAAAACATAAAGAGTTGTTGCAAGATTTAATAAATATTTTTTATTCAAAAGTAGAGTAAATATGATTTTGGTGAAAATGTGTATGAATGAATTTTTAAAAGAAAAGTTTATATTTTAAAAAATATGCAAGTTTTATATATTTTTGAAGATAAACTTTTAATCAAAATTAGAAGATAGATATTTGTGAAAAAAAATCAAATATATTAATTAATTTAAAAATGATAGTAAAAAAATTAAATATATAAAATTAATTGTAAAAAACCTTTTTTTTAAATAGCAAAATAGACTTTTATTGAAAATAAGAAGATTGTTGTTTATGAAAAAATATATAATATATAAAATTAATTTAAAAATGAAAATAAGGATGATTTTGATGAAGATGTGTATGAATGATTTTTGATAGAATTTTTTGTTTATAAAAGGTAAGAACATATTGTATTTTTTTTAAATAATCAAAAGAGATATTTGTTAAAAACATAATAAAACACATAAAAATAATATAGTTTAAAATAAGGATTAAAATATTTAAAAAATAATTGAAAACTTTATAAAAACTATAAAAATAATTTTTTTATGAAACCAAAACAAAAAAAGTTGTTGTAAAATTTAATAAATAATTTTTATTCAAAATGAGAGTAAATATGATTTTAGTTAAAATGTGTAAGAATGAATTTTTAAACTTCAAATTTATATTTAACAAAATATGCCTGTTTCATATTTTTTTTTTTTAAATAAACTTATAATCAAAATAAGAAGATACAGATTTGTGAAAAAAAATAAATATATAAAATTAATTAAAAAAATGAGAGTAAAGATGATTTTGATGAAAATGTGTATGAATGATTTTGATAGAATTTTTTGTTTATAAAATTTAAGAAAATATTGTACTTTTTTAAAATAACCAAAAGAGATATTTGTCTAAAACATAATAAAATTCATAAAAATAACCTAGCTTAAAATAAGGATTAAAATATTTGAAAAAATAATATTTGAGTTTTATTTGAAAACTTTATGAAAAATATAAAAACAACATTTTTATAAAAACCAAAACTAAAAAAGTTGTTGTAAAATTTAATAAATAATTTTTATTCAAGAGTAAATATGATTTTTGTGAAAATTTGTATGAATGAATTTTTAAAAGAAAATTTTATATTTTAAAAAAATATGCAGCTTTTATATTTTTTTAAATAAACTTTTAGTCAAAATAAGAAGATAGAGATTTGTGAAAGAAGAATAATATATAAAATTAATTTGAAAATTAAAATAAGGATGATTTTTGTTCAAAAATGTGTATGAATGTTTTTTGATAGATTTTTTTTTGTTTATAAAAAGTATTAAAATATTGTACTTTTTAAAATAATCAAAAGAGATATTCGTTGAAAACATAATAAATTACACAAAAATAACATCGTTGAAAATAAGGATTAAAATATTTGAAAAAATAATATATGAATTATAATTGAAAACTTTATGTAAAATATAAAAATACTTTATATGAAAACCAAAACATAAAGAGTTGTTGCAAGATTTAATAAATATTTTTTATTCAAAAGTAGAGTAAATATGATTTTGGTGAAAATGTGTATGAATGAATTTTTAAAAGAAAAGTTTATATTTTAAAAAATATGCAATTTTTATATATTTTTGAAGATAAACTTTTAATCAAAATTAGAAGATAGATATTTGTGAAAAAAAATCAAATATATTAATTAATTTAAAAATGATAGTAAAAAAATTAAATATATAAAATTAATTGTAAAAAACCTTTTTTTTAAATAGCAAAATAGACTTTTATTGAAAATAAGAAGATTGTTGTTTATGAAAAAATATATAATATATAAAATTAATTTAACAATGAAAATAAGGATGATTTTGATGAAGATGTGTATGAATGATTTTTGATAGAATTTTTTGTTTATAAAAGGTAAGAACATATTGTATTTTTTTTAAATAATCAAAAGAGATATTTGTTAAAAACATAATAAAACACATAAAAATAATATAGTTTAAAATAAGGATTAAAATATTTAAAAAATAATTGAAAACTTTATAAAAACTATAAAAATAATTTTTTTATGAAACCAAAACAAAAAAAGTTGTTGTAAAATTTAATAAATAATTTTTATTCAAAATGAGAGTAAATATGATTTTAGTTAAAATGTGTAAGAATGAATTTTTAAACTTCAAATTTATATTTTACAAAATATGCCTGTTTCATATTTTTTTTTTAAAATAAACTTATAATCAAAATAAGAAGATACAGATTTGTGAAAAAAAATAAATATATAAAATTAATTAAAAAAATGAGAGTAAAGATGATTTTGATGAAAATGTGTATGAATGATTTTGATAGAATTTTTTGTTTATAAAATTTAAGAAAATATTGTACTTTTTTAAAATAACCAAAAGAGATATTTGTCTAAAACATAATAAAATTCATAAAAATAACCTAGCTTAAAATAAGGATTAAAATATTTGAAAAAATAATATTTGAGTTTTATTTGAAAACTTTATGAAAAATATAAAAACAACATTTTTATGAAAACCAAAACTAAAAAAGTTGTTGTAAAATTTAATAAATAATTTTTATTCAAGAGTAAATATGATTTTGGTGAAAATTTGTATGAATGAATTTTTAAAAGAAAATTTTATATTTTAAAAAATATGCAGCTTTTATATTTTTTTAAATAAACTTTTAGTCAAAATAAGAAGATAGAGATTTGTGAAAGAAGAATAATATATAAAATTAATTTGAAAATTAAAATAAGGATGATTTTTGTTCAAAAATGTGTATGAATGTTTTTTGATAGATTTTTTTTGTTAATAAAAAGTATTAAAATATTGTACTTTTTAAAATAATCAAAAGAGATATTCGTTGAAAACATAATAAATTACACAAAAATAACATCGTTGAAAATAAGGATTAAAATATTTGAAAAAATAATATATGAATTATAATTGAAAACTTTATGTAAAATATAAAAATACTTTATATGAAAACCAAAACATAAAGAGTTGTTGCAAGATTTAATAAATATTTTTTATTCAAAATTAGAGTAAATATGATTTTGGTGAAAATGTGTATGAATGAATTTTTAAAAGAAAAGTTTATATTTTAAAAAATATGCAAGTTTTATATATTTTTGAAGATAAACTTTTAATCAAAATTAGAAGATAGATATTTGTGAAAAAAAATCAAATATATTAATTAATTTAAAAATGATAGTAAAAAAATTAAATATATAAAATTAATTGTAAAAAACCTTTTTTTTAAATAGCAAAATAGACTTTTATTGAAAATAAGAAGATTGTTGTTTATGAAAAAATATATAATATATAAAATTAATTTAACAATGAAAATAAGGATGATTTTGATGAAGATGTGTATGAATGATTTTTGATAGAATTTTTTGTTTATAAAAGGTAAGAACATATTGTATTTTTTTTAAATAATCAAAAGAGATATTTGTTAAAAACATAATAAAACACATAAAAATAATATAGTTTAAAATAAGGATTAAAATATTTAAAAAATAATTGAAAACTTTATAAAAACTATAAAAATAATTTTTTTATGAAACCAAAACAAAAAAAGTTGTTGTAAAATTTAATAAATAATTTTTATTCAAAATGAGAGTAAATATGATTTTAGTTAAAATGTGTAAGAATGAATTTTTAATCTTCAAATTTATATTTTACAAAATATGCCTGTTTCTTATTTTTTTTTTTTAAATAAACTTATAATCAAAATAAGAAGATACAGATTTGTGAAAAAAAATAAATATATAAAATTAATTAAAAAAATGAGAGTAAAGATGATTTTGATGAAAATGTGTATGAATGATTTTGATAGAATTTTTTGTTTATAAAATTTAAGAAAATATTGTACTTTTTTAAAATAACCAAAAGAGATATTTGTCTAAAACATAATAAAATTCATAAAAATAACCTAACTTAAAATAAGGATTAAAATATTTGAAAAAATAATATTTGAGTTTTATTTGAAAACTTTATGAAAAATATAAAAACAACATTTTTATGAAAACCAAAACTAAAAAAGTTGTAAAATTTAATAAATAATTTTTATTCAAGAGTAAATATGATTTTGGTGAAAATTTGTATGAATGAATTTTTAAAAAGAATGCAAATTTTAAAATTTTTAAAAACGATCAAGAGTGAAACTTGTTATAAATTTAATAATAAACTCACATATTTTAAAAATAAGGATATATGTACATCAAACAAAATAATTAATGAATATTGTTTGAAAACCGTTTTGAAAAAATATCTAAGTAAACTTTTAATAAACATAAGAAGATAAATATTTTTGATGAAAATATGTATAAAGATGTTTTATAGAATTTTTTTTATAAAAAGTAAACATATAGTGGGTTTTTTAAATGATCAAAAGAGATATTGGCTTGAAAATATAATAAAATACGTAAAAATAAACTATTTTTGAAATAAGCATGGAGATATTTGGAAAAACATACGCATTTTGATTGAAACCTTTGTTAGAAATATAAAAATGATTATTTTTGAAAACCGAAATAATAAAATTAAATATGTATAAAGATGTTTATAGAATTTTTTTTATAAAAAGTAAACAAATTAGTGGATTTTTTAAATGATCAAAAGAGATATTGGCTTGAAAATATAATAAAATACGTAAAAATAAACTATTTTTGAAATAAGCATGGAGATATTTGGAAAAACATACGAATTTTGATTGAAAACTTTGTTAATAATATAAAAATGTTTATTTTTGAAAACCGAAATAATAAAATTTGTGGTAAATTTAATAAATAATTGAGATTGAAAATGAGAGTAAATATGATTTTGGTGAAATGTGTATGAATAAATTATTAAAAGTAAACTTTGTATTTTTAAAAATATGAAAGTATTAAATTTTTTGAAAATGATTAAAAGAGATATGTATATGATTCAATGTTAATACGAAAATATTTATATAAAAAACAAATGCAGATGTTGAATTTTGAAAAATTGTTTAAGAGGGAAACTTGTTTTAAAATTTAATAAAAAAACTCAAATATTTTGAAAATGAGGATATAGATATTTAGAAAAAATAATTAATAAAATATTGTTTGAAAACTTTTTTAAAAATATCAAAATTAACTTTTAATGAAAATACGAAGATAGAGATTTGTGGTATAATATATATATATATATATATATATATATATATATATATATATATATATATATATATATATATATATATATATATATATATATATATATAATTTAAAAATGAGATTAAGGATGATTTCGATGAAAATGTATATAATGAATTTTTAAAAGGAAATTTTTTATTTTAAAAATATGTAAATATTAAACTTTTTAAAAATGATTAAATGTGTATGATTGAATTTTAATAAGAAAATATTTATTTAAAAAAAGAATGTAAATATTGAATTATTAAAAGCGATCAAGAGGGAAATATTTTATTTTCAAATTTTATAAGAAAACGTTAAAATCAAATTTTTTTAAATGAGGATAAATAGATTTTAAAGTATAATAATTAATGAATATTGCTTGAAATTTTTAGAAAAATATCAAAATAAACTTTTTATAAAAATAAAAGGATAGATATTTGTTGAAAAATATAATATAGAGAGTAAGAATGATTTTGATAAAAATGTGTATGAATGATGTTTGATAGAACTTTTTATTAAAAGTAAGCAAATATTGAATTCTTTTATAAAAGAAGCAAAAGGGTATCTTATTCTGAAAAATTTTAAACAATAGAACTGCTTTTGAACTATTATGGAAAAACATACGCCGTTAAAAATGAATATGTTGAAAAAGATGATGAGAAAGAAAACAAGCAAAAAAACTCATGAAATCAGGAAATATGTATCGGTTAGGAAATATGATATAAAGCACACGGATAAGAATTGAAAAGACGTGTATGAATAAAAATAGAATATACTTTTAAGACTTTTAAAATCACTCATGAAAATGAAAAAAACAAGTATTTGACCACATAGTTTTGTGTTGTTATATGTTTAAGTAGAATTGTCATGATATTGTTGTGTTTTATGTTTAAGTAGAAGAGTCAGGGATATTTGGTTTTATGTGTAACTTGGTTTATAGCTATGTTAAGTTGGTACTAAAATGATACAGAGACTTAATTTTAAGCAAGCATGTGAACTCTTGAAGTAAGATTTAGCAATTAACAATATATGTTTTTAACTATTTAGAATAATTAGAAAGTTTGTTCTTTCGAAGATATGGGGAATAAGGATATTCCCGCCTCTTAAAGGCATTTTGTTGAAATACGTACGCTGTTTTGGAGACATTAAATGTTTAACTTGATTTTATATATCTAAATAGAAAAATCCTAGCTAGCATGTACCATGGTATATGTATATATCTAAATAGATACTATCCCAAATAACTAAGAGGTTTTGTATGAACGTACATCTAGCTAACTTGCTCATCAAACTAAGCCATGGAATAAAATAGATAGAAGTAGAACGACATACCCGAAAGAGCATATAGCATAGCTGATTTTCCACACACAAAAACTTGAGCAGCATAAATATACGTCCCATTATCCAACGATCATCTAATGTTAAACACGAAAACAAAATTAGAATGATATGATGAGAAAATATAAATATACAAAAGCTATCTATATATAGAGTTTCAAAGAGTTTCATTTCTTATTTGATTAATTAAGTTGTCAATCTAATAAGTCTTAGGGTCGGGGTAAATTAATATTTAAAAGGGCTCCCGAAAGTAATTAATAATAGTCGAATATGCATGATTTTCATGAAATATAAACCACAAATAGAGAGGAAAAAACTTACAATTAGTTGACTTGGAAAAAAAGCTTTGGAGCATGGTTATTTATCTCCAATCATCAACTTGTAACTATCAAAATGAACATCCACCAATGTAACCTGTTTCAAGGTTTGTTTCGTCAGCAACCAATGTTCCATTCAACATCTACAGTAGTATCAAACAACATTTTGCAGCATACTAGACTAAGAATTAATTTGTTAACCTAGAAATTGATAAAGTAATATGGAATCAAAAACAAAATAACAGTTTTTCTCAGTTTTTTACCACATAAGCAAAAGAGGGAAAGAGTGAAGAACTAGTAACCTTATGAGCTAAAACAAAATCAAACATCAGCATATGAACAAAAGAAGTGTTTTACAAGACTGATTAAGCATTTTAACAGAATAACTAATGAATACAAATATTCATTCTAAATCTAATTATCTAAAGTACATAATATGTCTCTCCATAGCCTTGTTTAAAGGATAATTTAAAAAAAGAAAAAATAGAGTAAGAGACTATGTTTGAAATCGTTAAACTGTAATCCAAATCTGGGTACGAAAACAAAAAAGATAGAAACATGACTTGGTTCAAATAGAAAGTTAAAAACTTAGAAAGATGACATGATTCAAATAGAAAGTTAAAAAGAAAAGGAAAGAAAACTTACAGCAGAAAGCAGCAGGGATGATTGGCAATTGACATGGACGATCGCCTCAAACTCATTGACCGAGCCTCGATCTATACAACGTCACTCGTCGTCAGCACAAATTAATCTCTGTTACACGATTTAATCAGAAATTTAATAAAAAAGACGAATATTTTTAAAATTAGGATATAGGTATTCCGGAATCTAATTAGACACTATCCCAAATAACTAAAAAGTTATGTATAAATGTACATCTAGCTAACTAAGCCATGGAATAAAATAGATAGAATTAGAAGGACCCACCCGAAAGAGCATACAGTATAGCTGATTTTCCACACACAAAAACTTTGAGCAGCATAAATATATGTCTCATTATCCGTCGATCAACTAATGGTAAACAGGGAAACAAAATTAGAATGATATTATAATATAAATATATGGTTGACATTCAAAATTACGTAAGTGAAAACACTAATTATACAAAAGCTATCTATAAGTTTCGTTTCTTATATGATTAAAGAACTTGTCAATCTAATTAGTTTTAGGGTCTGGGTAATTATTTACATGAAATAAACCGTAAATAAAGAGGAAAAAACTTACAATTAGTTAAATTCGAAAAATAGCTTTGGAGCACGGTTATTCATCTCGAATCTTCAACTTGTAACTATCAAAATGAACATCCACCAATGTAACCTGTTTCATGGTTTGTTCCGTCAGCACTCAATGTTCCAAGATCAACAAACGGGAACCTCAAAATTAATAAATGTCCATTCAACATCAAATATATTGGCATTTTGCAGACTATATATGACATTCTGAACTTGTGAACTAAAAACAAAATCAAACATCAGCGTATGAACATAAAAATTTGTCATACAAGACTAGTTATTAAGCATATTAACAGAATAACTAATGAATTCAAATATTCGTTCTATATATCTAAAGTACATAACATGTCACTCTCCATAGCCTTGTTTAAAGGATAATTTAAAAAAAAAAAAAAAAAACAGTGTAAGAGACTATGTTCGAATTCGTTGAACTGTAATACAAATCTGAGTACGAAAACGAAAAAGATAGAAAGATGACATGGTTCAAATAGAAATCAGCAGGGATGATTGGCAATCGACATGGACGATCGCCTCAAACTCATCGATCGAGCCTCCATCTCTACAACGTCACTCCTCGTCAGCACAAGTTAATCTCTGTTACTCAAATTTATGTTATCAGAAATAATTTCTTCATACATCAAAAAAGAAAGAAAAACAGAGCAAGAGACTATATTCGAAATCCTTGAACTGTAATAGAAAAAGAAAAAAAACAGAGTAAGAGACTACATTCGATATCGTTGAACAGTAATCCAAGAGAAAAAAGAAAGAAAAAACACATTCGAAATTGTTGAACTGTAATCCAAACCGAGTACCAAAACGGAAAACATAGACACATAATACGCTTCAAATAGAAAGTTAAAAAAAGAAAAGAAAGAAAGCTTACGGCAGAAAGCAACAGCAATGTCTGGCAATCGACATATGATCGCCTCGAATTCATTGATCTAGCCTCGATCACGACGACATCACTCGTCTTCGTCAGCACAAATTAAGCCACATAAGAATCTCTGTTAAACAAATTTATGTTATCGGGACTAATTTATTCACAAATTGAAGATTTCTTGAATTAATGAAGCCAAATGAAACATACAACGTCTTTTGATTCAAAACCAAATTAATTAGTAAGTGTCTATTATAAAAACTATACTCTGTAATGTCTACAAAGAAAGAAAGAAAGACAAGCAAGCAAGAAAGAAAGAAAGAAAGACAGACAAGAACGTGACGTAGCTGTAGATCAAAAACTATAATCTGTAATGTCTACAAAGAAAGAAAGAAAGAAAGACAAGAAAGAAAGAAAGAAAGAAAGACAGGAACGCGACGTACCTGACGGGGGAGGAACAGTCAGTAGAGATAGAGGAGATCGATCGAGATGAAGTGACAATGGCGACATCCGGCGGCAGATGATCATGGCGGTGGTGAAATGTAAGGAGGCGGGCAGGGTGATCGAGACGTACGACGGTATTTGACAACGTCTGGCGGGTGGTGTAGATCGAGATGAAAGGATGTACGTGGAAAGACGATGATGGCGGTCTGTGGGTGTGTGAGAATGTGTGTTTGGCGGTGGCGTGGAGACCTTTGAATGAGTTTTAAAATGAAGATTCCCGTATCTCGTAATATCTTCAGTTTGACGTTGGACATCATTTCCATTTATTAATGAAAATTTTAACGTTGGACATGGTTTCCATTTATTAATCATCTTCGTTTTATTTTAAATTTGCGAGTAGATTTTTTATTTTTTTTATTTTAGTGATAATTGATTTTTTGAAAGTAAATGAGTAACAATCTTTAAACATTTTTTTTATTCGAATAATATTTGATTTTTTAACATTAGTTATTATTATTATTACTGTAACTATTGTTTTTATACGTAAGATGATTGTTTTGTTATGTGAGAACCGTTGTTAGTGCGAGAACCAATCTCAGTCGTTCCTTGGATATGGGAAGTATCGTGGATGGAGAGAGTGGAGGGATAGGGTGTGGCAGGGTGCATGTGAGGAATTCATGGGTGGGCAATGACATTGAAGGAGAGGGAATTGGACGGCTTAGATTGGTTCTCGCGGTTCTCGCATGAAATTTTGTCTATCTTAGTAATTGTTTGATCTTTTATTTAGTTAACATTTATGTGATTGTTGTTGGTGTAATTTTCGTTATTATTAAAAATGTTATGGATTAAAGAATTTATAAAAGAAAATACTAATAAAGAGGTATAATCTAGCCTTTCAAAAAAAAGAGGTATAATCTAGAAGGAAATAATATCTTTCGAGGAAATAATATTTTTCTTAATATTATATAAAAAATAAAAGATATAATATTTTCCAAAATAAAATCTATAAATCATCCTAAACTTTAAAAAATAAATATTAAAACAAAATTTACAACAATATGTATTCAACCTTATTTAAATTTTCAATAATTTGACCTTAACCTTTTCTATTATAATATTAACATTATACCAATACCAAATTTAGTTCAAAGCTCAATAATCTTAATTACCTAAAGACATAGAGAAAAATCATCAAATCATCACACACTTCATACATTACAACCCATCCATTAAAGCCTACTAATAACCCAATATTAATACTAAATAGGCCTGATTTACCGGTAAACACTTCAAATGCTTTAAATTTCATATTTATTGTTGGTCATTCTCTCCCTCTCGATTTCTCCACAAACACCCATACAATGGCCAATTTTGACATATGAAAGTCTAACACAACCTTTTTATACTCAAAAGCTTGGTCTCTTGGTACTAATAGTCCCGGTCTCTTTTATTATGATTTTGCCACAAGGATTTATTTACTCATCATAGCATTTTAAGCATTTGGCATTCTTGTCGCCTTTAGCTTTCTATAATGTAACGAACTTAAATCCTAAAAATTATTGTGACTAATGACTCCAAGTTAGTCTTATTTGAGAACATATTTTTAGGAGTTTTTTTTAAGAGATTCAAGGGCTTAAGTGTTAAAAGAATATCTTGTTGGGTTAGTATATGAGTTAGAGTGATATTTAAGTAAGTTTGAAGGCTTAATGTATCATCTATGCATTCTTAACTCTATATACATAGGGTATGTTTGGTAAAACTATCTAGAGCTGAGGGTGAGGCTAATTAATTGATAAACTCAAGTCTAGGCCTTAAGCTACTTTAAAAGACTTATATTTTGGGGACAATGATTATAATTTTAATAATCTCTCAAGATTTTAACACCTATGAATGATAAAAACTAGAATCTCAAGTCCCTATAACCCTCTATAAGCCCGTTGTCGAACACACCATAATGTAATACAAGATTAAGCCTTTCTAAACCATAATATAGATCCCTAGTCAGCCCTAACTAAAGAATATATAGTTCTTCAGAGACTGCTTGCTTTAGAGAGGGGATAAAAGAATATTTTCGGAATTCCCATTTTTATGAAGACACACCCAATATTTTGATACAAAATGACCCTTAGAGATTAAACCGCCAGATCGTCATGATTTTTGGACCGAAGGTTTCCAACACATATACAAAGGTTTTCAATGTTGGGATTTCAAATTAGAGGTCTGGAGATCGAGATATCGACTCTCAATTGAGACTGAATTCTCAGGAAGAGTTTTTGTAGACTTTGAAGGCTTGAGACTTGGAGTCCTTTGATCATATGCTTCCTTTTCTTGTAGGCAATATGTCTGTGATTTCTAGAGGTTAATATTATATTCCTTGAACCAAGGTTATGTTTTGTGATCATTAGTAATAAAGGTTTAAGATTTATGTATATGAATAGGATTTGGTTGTTTATTTGATGATTAATCTTGAAACCGGAGCAACAATTAGGTCAATGTCAACTTGGATAGTTTTTGTGGACCAAGATTTATGCTTTATGCTATGATTTCACTTTTCTATGTTCAATTCCAGGTATGCTTTCATGTCCAAACACTTGTTAATGGTGATACTTAAGAATGATTTTGATGATAAAATAGAAGTAGAAGTAGAGTTGCAGTTTTGGCAGCACACTTCAGTCATCTTAGGAAATTCATATAATCACTCGGGTTACGATTATAAAGTGTATTATATGTGGTTTGAAAGCTTAACATGTCTACTTTAAAGTTACTTTAGACATTGATGACCAATTTGATTTCTAAATGGCTCAAAACTCGGATTTTTACAGGTGGTCGAAGTTTATTAAAAAGATGCGCGTCTGTTTTTATTTAATCATATAAATTCACTCATGAGAGTTAGAAGGTGACTTTTATATTGTTTTGAATCTAAGAGGTGATACTCTAATCCATCTTTAGACTTTAGAAACTAAAACAATTGGTAAACGGATCAAAAGGGGTAAGAAAGACAGCTGACCTGTAGTTGTATAATAGATTGGCAAAAGCTATTGAAGAATGCAATCGACTTATGATAAGAATTAAAATACATTTATGTTATGAAAATATTTTCTTATAAATATAATAATGAAATATGTAAAGTAGATACAATTTTGTTATGAATATACAAGTGGTAAATTAAAGTATTGCAAGGTAGAACTATGGATAATGTAGAGAGAATCTCATTTACACCTTGAAAAACACATAGTTCATTTTCATTGAATATGACAATCCTTACAACTATTACAATCAGTGGCGGATCTAGGAATTTGGATCCTTGGGGGCACAATAAACAACCTTAATAGAAGTGAATCATTAGATATTGATAATTTGGTCGGGTGGGTTGATTTGGCCTAGTAAATATCAAATTCACAAATAACATTTCTTCTTTTTAAGCAAATAATTATATTAATGATAAGTCTCAAAGGTTGAAGCAAAACAAGTACAAGACAAATATAAAACAAACTATTACATAACCAAAATCCAAAAACTTATCTGATTCACACAATTAAATGTCTCAAGTACATCTCAAACTAACACACTAGTCATAGTACCACTAGTTATGCATAATGTACTACAATTGTATTTCATTAATTTCAATAAAACAAACACTAAAGCAAAAACACCACTAATAGTTAACCTAAATCAGATGTGTATGACTGTAAATTGGCTATATATTCTAAAAGGATATGGGGTATCCAGGCTTACAAAGTTACAAAGGAGTATGGACTTCAATCTTAGTAAAATGAGACGTGTATCAATCATCTATGGAATGGGACTTCACAGAGGAGATGATCCTTGTGCTGACATTTCAATATCTCTCATATCTAGGAGAGAGCTCTCCTTGCCAGTTGACATCATTGAAAAATGGGGGCCTCAATTAAATTGGAAGGGGGCACTAGGCTAAAGCCTTACATCTTTACCTCTTTTTTACATTATGGACAAAGTTTATTATAAAAATTATTGGGGGCCTAGGACCCCAACCCTTCTACACTGGATCCGCCAGTGATTACAATATTCATATGCTAATATATTCCCCTGAGTATATTTACAATAAACACTCTCACATATTATATGAACTCCTATTTTATTACAATCATACAGTTTTAACAAATTTTGATTATAAATAACAACATTAATCGAAGAATTCTATTGATTTTTTTAGTGTTCTATTAGAATTTTCACAACTCTAAGCCCGTAACGCCATCAGTAGTGGTTAACCCTTTCATCCTTTCATTTCTTTTTCCTCTTCACAAATCAACGTCACATAGCTTATTTTTTCTTTCTCCTTTCCTTTCTTACAACTTATAACCGATCTCACTTTCTTTTTTTATTTTAATTTAATATATATATTTAAGCAAGAGAAAAAGAGAAAGAAAAAAGATAGATAAAAAGTGAGATGAGATGAAATCATGAGAGTGCATAAGGCTTGAGTTGGGCCTTGTGGGAGCCAAAATTCCCATGTATATCGAGTTGGGTTTAGGAATTTTTTTCAAAAGTAAGGTTATTTTTCAAAAAATTAACAAAAATAAGTGGGTTTTTTTATTTTCAAAACTAAGGTTTTCGGGATTCTTATTCCCGAGTTCTTCATTTTTTCTGCTACATGTACCTGCTGTTGACTGCTTTTTATGACACTCTCTCAGCCTTAAAGAAGTCGAGAATGGCATTCCCAACTTCTTCACTTTTTCTGTCACATGTACATTATGTGGGCTGCTTTTTATGACACTCTCCCAGCCTTAAAGAAGTCGAGAATGACATTCCCAACTTCTACCATTTAATTTTTTAATTATTTAATTATTTAATTAGGTTAACAGGTTAGTGGTTTATGTTAGTGGTATTGTATAATTGTTTAGGTTAGTGGTTCTATTTGTATTAGTTTAGGATTTTTAAGAATGAGTTGTTTTTAATTTATAGTTATTTTTGTATTGTTAAGATTATTATTTTGTTTATACTAAATTTATAAGGAAAAACTCTTTTTGAAATAAATGAGTTATAGACAATGTTACAACATAAAAAAAACAAATACATTGTAAGAAAATGATCAAAATATTGAATGAAAATTAATGTTATAATAAATTACAATATTTTGATCATTTATTCATTGTAATTTATTTTGATCATTTATTCATTAGTTTATCTTTTATTCATTGTATTTTATTATAACATCAATTTTCATTCAATATTTTGATCATTTTCTTACAACGTATGTCTTCTTTTTATGTTGTAACATTGTCTATTAACTCATTTATTTCAAAAAGAGTTTTTCCTTATATATTTAGTAATAAACAAAATAATAATCTTAACAATACAAAAATAACTATAAATTAAAAATAACTTATTATTAAAAATCTTAAACTAATACAAATAAAACCACTAACATAAACAATTGTACAATACCACTAACCTATGAACCTAACCTAATAATTAAATAATTAAAAAATTAAATGGCAGAAGTTAGGAATGTCATTCTTGACTTCTTTAAGGTGAAGACGTTGGGAATGTCATTCTCGACTTCTTTAAGGCTGAGAGAGTGTCATAAAAAGCAGTTCACAACAGATACATATGGCAGAAAAAGTGAAGAACTCGGGAATAAGAATCCCGAAAACCTTAGGCTGTATTTGGTTGATGAAAAATCCCGCTTTTTTCTAGAAAATTTTTCTAAGAAAATGAAATAATTAGAAAACATGTTTGGTTGAATAATTTTTCTATCATTTTTCTTAAAATAGAAAAATTTTTAGTTTTCCAATTTCAGCTACAAATGGAAAAGCGCATAAACCCACTTTTCCAAAATTTTCTAAATCGTGAGTATCCCTCTAACCTACCTGCCGCATAACACCATCACACGTTCCTCTCCAAAATTGTTCATCGTCTCACCCTTGCCGGAGTCTGCCGTGATTGTTGTTGCTTTTTGCTCTATTCTCTCCGGTCTCCTCCTGCTTACTTCCTTATTCACAGCATCGCAGGTATGTTCTTCCCCTTTTCTTTGTTGATTTGTGTGTATCTCCTACAAATAATGATTGAGTTGATTTGTGTGTATCTCCTACAAATAATTATTCTCTGTTTTTTGTTTGAAAGCTTGCTAGCACCGTAGCTTTTTTAACATGCGTTCCTGCTTTTCAAAGCATATATTGTAGTTGTTTTACGTACCTTTTTTTTTCCTTCTTTTTGTGTCTATAAAAATTACAGAGGAAGATATATATATATATATATATATATATATATATATATATATATATATATTATGTGTGTATGTGTGTGGGTAGCTGTGCTTAGTGTAGGACAATGCCAGAAAAAGGTGATGGCACATGCTATGTATGTATGTATATCTAAAATCATGACAAAAAAAGATGATGGATGAGGCACATGTTATGTATGTATGTATATCTAAAATCATGACATATGAAACACTGTAATGTCAGGCATATATTGTCAACTGTTTCTTTTATTTTAGAGTTGGCTCCACCTATTATGTATTGTCAAATTAATTATTAAATTATAGTATATTCTATGAGATTGTAGGCTTATATTAAATTCATATCAATTTCATATTTAAATTTTCAAAGCTGACTATATAATCTAGGCTTATATTAGATTCATTTGTTCAAAGTTAGTTAGTTTAATCTTGGTTTATACTCTACTAAAATAATATAAATTACATATTACTCTAGATACATATAGGTCTCCATGAAAGCAATTAACAAAAAGTTTACTTATAGCCATATATTGTGGTTTATTAAAAACTTATCTAGATAAATATTTGGTGTTATATAAATGAGTGAAATATAGATGGGTGGACATAATGGTGATGCTATGGATTGGCCAGAAGATTGTGAGAAGTTCTTTTTAGAGATATTGGCCGAAAGAGTTCAGAAAGATCTGAATGGAGCCCCAATTTTCAAAGTTACTGATTGGACAGATATGGATGAACAAATTTTTATGAAATATGGTTTAAGATATGGTGTTGAGAAGTTGAAAGCAAAATTCCAACGTCTAAAATATGTGCATAACAAGTTCACCGAATTGATTACAATTACCGGTGTCACGTGAGATTCAGTATCTGTGTTTGCTAACCAGGCTGTTTGGGATGATCTTAATAAGGTATACCATTTCTTAATCTTGATATTTTTAATGTTTAACTAATTATAATAAATAACAAATTATTTCTATGACATATTTGCAGCGAGATAAAGTTTTTAAGGCATTCAAGAGGAAGGGTTGCAAGATTTATTCGTTATTAACCCCTGTATTTAGTAACTCTACCGCTTCGGGTGCTTTCCATAATGCCTCAACTTGTGCACCTCAGACATCACAAGAAGAACGTAAAATTGAGGACGAATATCTAGAGAGTGGTAATATTAGGCAAGGTGAAAGTGAGGTTGATGGTCCATCAACTCAGAAAGGCAAGCGTAAGTTAGAAGAGGAGATAGAGGGTTTACATGGTATGAGAAGAGTGAAAAAGACTTCTGGAAGCTCCAAATATGATACCCTCATGGAGGTGTTCTCACAATCACTGCTTGCTAGAAAGGAGAGAGATTTAGCAAAAGCGGAGCAATATAAATCAAAGTCTAGTGATGTTACTACCCCTGTAGAGGAATACACCATTGGTGATTGCATGACTACAATGGAAGCTATACCCGGTGTTAGTTCTAGATCTTATACTAAAGCATTGACATTTTTTCTTGATACTAATTGGAGAAAAATGTTTCTGATGATGTCGGAGGATAGAAGGAAAGAATGGCTTGCTACTTTAGATGAGTAGTTGTTTAAAAACGTAGGGATGTCATATGAAACTCAATAAGGCTTATTACATTAGGTTTTTTTTTTTTGTGTTTGATGTTTATGTATGAACTTGACGTCGCCAGAGACGTTCGTGATCTTGATATCACTAAATAGTAAAAAAATTCATGTAAAAAATTCCTTTTTATGTTTTATTTGGATTTACATTGAATTTTATGTTAAATCTCGTATTATATTTTTCTTTAAATTTAAGTTTATATATGTTAAATGTTGTATTATTTTAAATAACAGAAACTGAAAAATAAAAACTGGTTAAAATAATACATCAAAACATGTTTTCTAATTTTTTAAAATAGAAACTAGAAAACTCCATTATTGTTAACCAAACGCATTTTCTAAGAAAACTGAAAATGAAAACTCCACCCTTTTTTCAGAAAAAATTTCCAGAAAAACTGAAAACAATTTTCCATAACTAAACGCATAGTTTTGAAAATAAATAAAAAAAACCACCTATTTTGTTAATTTTTTGAAAAACAAGGTCTAGTAGGGGGGTGTTCCCGTGACTACGAGACCGAGAAGGGGGTCTTTTAGTATTTTTCCTAAAATATAATAACGAATTAATAAGCTTAATAGTTGTATATATATATCTACATATATTTATTTTTAATGTATTTTATTTATTGTTTAAGGAGCAGAACCTGACACTATTTATTGATACATCACTTTCTTTTCGACTTGCACACTTCTTCCCACTCTTTTCTCTACCAATTTTCATTTCCCTCTTTTCTTTTACGTTCTTGCAATCATAGAATCCAATCTTCCATTCAATCAATCTTTGTAACACACACTGAAATTCGGAAAAAACGAAGCATAATTTAGACGCTTTTAGTCATGGATGCAGGTTCGATATTGCGGGTATCAAGTGTAAAGCTGAAGATGCATGAATTCAATCATGCTTGATCATTCAAGAGTGTAATTTCCACAGCAAAAGGAAAAGGTATCAATTCTTTCTTTTGAGTACGATGATTGTGTAACTAAACAGTGTGTCTATGGAGACAAGAGTCTTTATCCGGTTATGGGTTTCTGCCGATATTTCTTGAAGCTGTTATGCACACCAACTGTTTGAAAAAAGTCCTGTGAGGTTCGTCATTGTATATACTGTGAAAATTGAAGTCAGAGATCAGTTTGTTTGATTATTGTGATGTGAGTAGAAAGGAAAATGAGAGCTTCAAGTAGTGTAGGACTTGGTTTAAGTCTTGTTTTTGGGTGTCTGTTACTATTTGTTATGGTGGAAGAAAAAAGTAACAAAGAGATTATTCAAGAAACTTACAGTAGCCCAGCTAAAGAATTCTTCTACATGTTTTGTTGGAAAAAGCCCTCATCTTTGACCTCCACAGGTCTAACCACAGACACCCAAGTTCATGAACCACAAGCATCATCAGCTTATGCTAATCAACTACACCATCATCTAGTCAAGGACATATGGCTCAGACCATTTGGTGAAGAAGAAGAAGAAGAAATTATTGACACTGCAATTGATTCAGAGGTCTTGCGGCTGCAGAACCTCTCAATGCCACCAAGATTTCTCTTCACCATTAAAGAAGAAATAAAGGAAGATTTAGAATCAGACGACACGAGTAACAGAGGGTCAAGAAGGAGTTTAAGTGATGTAGTTTCAGTGTATACACCATTTTTTACCCCACTTGCTTCACAACCATACTTAACTTGGCCTATCATATTTGACAAAACATTAAAATAACCATAATCCAATACTAAACTACCATTATTCTTATATTTTAATCACTTCTTAACTTTTAATTGATTTGCATTTATTAATTATCTTTTTGTAAAATCTATATCCCATGTGGCAATGCTCTTTGTTTCTATAAGACTATTAGCATCCAAGGTGTAACACATTGGATGCGGATGGTCTTATAGAAACAAAATATATATATAGGGGAGGGTTCCATCGAGAACAAAAAAAAATGCGAGAACTGCGAGAACCGATCCCCATCTTTTTAAAACTAAAATATCTACCAAACGACAAGATATTAAATTATGAAAATTATACCAAATTAACGACAAAAATATGCTCTTTAATATGACATCCATATTGCTATATTTTTTTTAACAAAAAAATTTCGTTACATATATGTAACATACCTTATTGTACTGATCACATATATGTTAGTACTGATTACATATATGTAACATACCTTATAGTCCTAGAAAAAAAACCCGGCAAAAACGGAATTTTTTTTGTTAAAAAAAATATAATAATATGGATGTCATATTAAAAGAGCATATTTGGTATAATTTTCATAATTTAATATATTGTCGTTTGGTAGATATTTTACGGTTTAGATCGGTTCTCGCAGTTCTCGCATTTTTTTTGGTTCTCGATGGAACTTCCCTATATATATATATATATATATATATATATATATATATATATATAATACTTTTTTATTATTAATGTATTTTCTTTTATTTATTTAATGTACTTCGAAATTATATAATGAAATTTATAAAATATTATTAATTATTTTATATTTTAATGAATTTTAAATAATTGAATAATTAAAATAATTCTATTAATTATTTTATATTAGTTGAAAAAAAAGAAAAATAGAAAAGATAGATAGTTGAATTGGGTTGGATGTAGGGTTGTAGGGTTAAGTTAGGTTGAAAGTGGAGAATGATGTGGATGCTGATGTGGCAGTACTTTTGGTTGGGTAAGTTGGGTTGGATGCTGATAGTCTTACCAATATCTGGGCTCTGCCCATTAATAGCTACTGGACGATACGGCTCCCTTGTGACAATGTAGCGCACGTCCTACCACTGCAGCGATGAACGGCCTAGGGCATTTATTGGCGTCGGCGTCGGTTTTGCTTTTCATTCATGGAGCAGTGACGTTAAATGCGATGTTACTGCACTGATATACGACCGTAGGTTTTCCGCACCATCAATGCAATCTTCGGTAATATACTTCTTCATTCACGGATCAATGATGTTAAATGCGAGCATACTGAACTGACATACGACGGTTATATTGAGCTATATATATTTGTTATTTTCATCATTCGTCCTCCTCAAATCACCTTCGTGTTCACCCCACAGCTCTGCAATCTGAAACAAATCAAATGGCTGCAAGGCACCACATGAAGATTGCGAAAGACGAAAGTTGCAGCGTCGTTGATGTCAAAGACGAAGAAGATGAGGTTCAGAGGATAAAAACTATCTGAACAACAACGCCAATTGGTTAGTCAATTAAGTTGAAATCTCGATGTTTGTTTTTATTTTTTGACGTTTCCTCAACTTTTAATTAATTTCTTTATCTGTTCTTGCTTATTCCTTCAAAATTTGGTGACTATGATGAATATACGTGAAAAGTGACTTGAATTTAACTGGGTGGGCGCTTAACTTCTTACTTTTTATACTTTCGTTGATGGCATGTGTGTTTTTAGTAGCTTGATTTAAAAGATTTTGCATCTTATGATGGTTTTAAAGTGTACTTTTTATTATCTTTTATACAAATCTATGTTTTATTTCAGTTGTCATATGTTTACCATGGGTATTAGACAAAGTGCACGACACGTGTTCGACGAAATGCCTTAGTGAATTCACTAAGTTGCTCTTGCCATATGTGCTTATTACACAACAGTGAGTAATCTTTATTGATGGTTTAGTATCAATTCGACCAATTTCAAACATGTCTATTTCAACACAATAAATGAAACTTTAAGTTACATACATTAACATTTATGCTCATCGCAAATGATAGATATATTTTCTTCATTTCTGTTACCATCTTAGGCAAGATTCACAATATTTTTTAGCCATGGAAGCTTCTCCAATAATGCAAAACTTAACAGTGTAGCTCCTCATCTTCTTCATTCTTCAATTCTTGTACCCTAAGACATACATATATAGTACACAAAATAGTCAATTGACATCTGTTTTTACTAATTTCCAATTATAAAGCAATGGACAAACGGAGAAAAAAGCAGATCCATAGTCCGCGACCAGGTAACTAAATAGCCTTTAGTAAAAATTCCCTCTTTTAGATGCTTTGAGCGTGTGTGTTCTAAAGGTCGAACGTGAATACTTGCAGGTTGATGAGAATGATAAAGAAATTAGCTACAATATTCAGCAACCCAGAGAATTAAAGGTGTACTCTAGAAGGGCAAAACAGAGAAATGACATCAGGGGAGAGGAGGCACGTGGCTAAGAAAGTTTGTTAGAGGAGAGAGAGAGTAGTATAATAAGAGATCTGCTCATTCTAATTGTTATCATTCTGTTTCATTGTTCTTACAGTATTGTGGCTCAGACCTTTCAGGTTTTGAGAGAGGGCAGAGCCCTGGTGTCTTTTTCACTTTTGATTACATCAATCCAATTTCCAATTTCTGTTCACATTCTATTTAGTACTGTATTTTTCTTCTTTCCCATCATTGGTCCGACCTGCTCCTGACTTGCCGGAGTATTTTCTGTCCATGGAGACTCGATCTGTTCAACAGCGTTTGGATTCTCATGAGGAGGGTATTCTTCGTTTGCAAGATGATGTTACAGACATCAAGTTGGCAATCAAAGCTTTGGAGGAGGATCGTGTTGCTAATGCTGAATTTCGTCATCTGATGCTCAGTTGGATGAAGAAATCGGAGAAGCGTCCTGAGCAGGGTGAGGCGTCTGGCCTCTAGGATACGTTTTCTGATTTCCACTTTGATCCTCCTGAGGGCGGTGCTATTCCTGTTCAGCCACCGACTGACGGGGTTCCGTGGGCAGTGAAGAAACTTAAGCTACCGGAATTTTACGGGTTTGATCCCCAAGGATGGATACAAAAGGCGAATTTGTACTTCGAGATTCATGGGACTCCTGCTCACCTTCGTATGCGCTTGGCTCAGTTGAGTATGAGTGGAGTTGCTCAACATTGGTTCACCGTGGTGAGGCAGGTGTATGACTCGATTACATGGGCTCAGTTTCAAGTTGAATTGCTTCAACGATTCAGCGGATTGGAGATTCAAAACCCATATGAGCAGCTTGCTACAATCAAACAATCGGCATCCATTCACGATTACATTGATGACTTCGAATATTTGCCGTCGCTTGTCCCTAAATTACCGGAATCGCAGGCTTTGGGGTACTTTATCGCCGGTTTACGGGAGGAAGTGAAGAGGTGGGTGCGTCTGCATCGTCCTAAGTCTCGTCTAGACGCCATGTACTTGGCAAAGGACGTCGAAGAGATGATTCGTCCCTCTGCCGGAAATCTGTCGCAGACGCGTTTTCGTTATCAGGTGGGAACGGGTTTTAGCCCTATTAGCCCAACGGATTCTCGTTCGTATGTGGGCCGATCTGATCAGTCCAAGGGCCCAATTTATCCTCGCCCTCCTGATCGTTATAGAGCCCAATCCTCTTTCCGTTCTACTCCATCGTCACCAACGGAGATGTCGCCTCGTGACAGGGGCATTCGTTCACTTTCTCGTACCGAATGGGAGGATCGTCGCAAAAAGGGTTTATGTTTCCGATGTGGGCAACAATACGGCCCCGCACACAAGTGCCCAGAGGGTAAACTTCGCATTTTACTCTTGGGTGAGGATGAAGAGGATGAGGGATCGGGAGATTTGAATCTGTTGGAGGGTTCAGAGGATCCTTTGACGTCGTCGGAGGACCCTCCTTCCACTGGTATGTGTTCTGTGCTTGAGTTTTTAGGGTTTTCTTCGGGACCCACAACTGGAGGGAAGATGTTGAAGCTGGAAGGTTCCATTCTGGATATTCCGATCGTTGTGTTGGTTGATAGCGGTGCATCGCACAACTTCATTTCTCGCAATTTGGTAACCTCTCTTGCTTTACCCTCATCTCCTTGTTCAGGTATAAGTATTAAATTAGGTGATGGGCATAAGATTTTGGTTGAGCAGCAGTGTTTACAACTCAAAGTTTTGGTTGGCACTCATGAATTTTTAATTGATGCTTTGATTTTCGATGCTGGGGATTTGGATTTAGTTTTGGGTATGACTTGGTTACAGTCTTTGGGGGAGGTCATTCACAATTGGGAATTATCTTGGATGAAGTTTCATTACCATGGGGTTCCTGTGTTTTTACAAGGTTTGGGGGTGTCTCAGGGGTCTATAACTTCCTTACAGCAATGGTTAGGGGTTTCTGAAGGGGTGAATTCTGGGGTTTCGTTGCTTCCTGTCTATAACAGGAAAGTAAGTTAATCGTCTTATTGGACCGTTTTCTGGCAGTGTTTCGAGCTCCTTCTGGTTTACCTCCTGAGCGAGTCCATGATCATTCGATCAATCTCATACAACCTCATGAACCCATTTGTGTTAGGCCCTATCGCTACCCTCATGTGCAGAAAGCGGAGATAGAAAAACAGGTCCAAGAATTGCTTTTGTTGGGTATGATCAGGCCGAGTAAAAGCGCGTTTTCCAGTCCTGTGATTCTGGTTCGTAAAAAAGATTTGACTTGGCGTATGTGTGTCGATTACCGGGCGTTGAATAAAGCAACGGTAGCCGATAAGTTTCCGATTCCTATGGTTGAAGAACTAATTGATGAATTACATGGGGCCAATTTTTTTTCTAAATTCGACTTAAAATCTGGGTATAATCAGATTCGGATGCAACCGGATAGTGTGGAAAAAACAGCTTTTCGTACTCATGATGGACATTACGAGTACTTGGTAATGCCATTTGGGCTCACAAATGCTCCGGCAACTTTTCAAGCAGTGATGAATGATATTTTTCGTCCATGGTTACGCAAAATGGTTGTAGTGTTCTTTGATGACATCTTGATCTATAGTTCATCATGGGATACACATTTACATGATCTGGAAGTGGTCTTACAGGTGCTGGAACAACATCAGTTCGTCCTTAACCGCAAAAAGTGTTCGTTTGGTCAACAGTCTGTGGAGTATTTGGGTCATATAATCAACGGAGTTGGTGTGGCTATGGATCCTAAAAAAATTGAAGCAGTTCTTGATTGGCTGGTTCCTAAGCATCTTAAGGGACTACGTGGGTTTCTAGGTCTTACGGGTTACTATCGTAAATTTATTAAGAATTATGGGAGTATTGCTAAGCCTCTAACTGATCTTACCAAGAAGGATGCATTTGGGTGGCATGAGGGGGCTCAAGTGGCTTTCGATAGTTTGAAACAGGCCATGGTGACTGCTCCTCTTCTAGCACTTCCTGATTTCAATAGCCCTTTTGTAATTGAGTGCGATGCATCGGGTCGGGGAATAGGAGCTGTTTTAATGCAACAAAACAGGCCTATTGCTTATTTCAGCAAGGCATTGAGCGATCGTAATCTGACTAAATCGGCATACGAAAGAGAGATAATGGCATTAGTGTTGGCAGTTCAGCATTGGCGATCTTATTTATTGGGTACACCCTTTGTCGTTTACACAGACCAAAAGAGTTTAAAGTTCCTGCTTCAACAGCGTATTACGAGTCCAGATCAGCAAAATTGGGTCGCCAAACTCCTCGGGTACGATTTTGATATATGTTACAAGCCCGGTAGGGAAAATAGAGCTGCTGATGCATTATCGAGAAAGGCAGCTGAGGGAGAATTTGGAACATTAATTTCGCAGCCTCTTTGGTTACAAGGAGCAGAACTTTTGGAGGAACATAAAGCTGATGTGGGTATTCAACGCATTATTCAAGACTGTCTTATTAATGTGGCTGCTCATCCAGGGTACACAGTACAGAATGGAGTTTTATTTTACAAAGATCGGTTAGTTATTCCAAAAACTTCTCGTTTTATTCCAGTATTGTTAAAGGAATTTCATCAGTCAGCTGCAGGAGGTCATTCTGGCTATTTTCGTACGTATCGACGGTTGGCTGCGAACCTATATTGGCCAGGAATGATTGAAACCGTCAAACAGTTTGTGAAATCTTGCGACACGTGTCAACGATGCAAAGCAAGCTCGACGTCTCCGGGAGGTCTATTGCAGCCTCTTAGTATTCCAAACGCTGTCTGGGAACATTTATCTATGGATTTCATATTGGGTCTGCCAAAATCTAAGGGCTTTGATGCTTTATTGGTAGTTGTGGACAGATTGTCAAAGTATGGTCATTTTCTCCTACTAAGGCATCCTTATACGGCAAAATCGGTGGCTGGTTTATTTGTGCGAGAGGTGGTTCGACACCATGGAATTCCTAAAACCATCGTCAGTGATCGCGATCCATTGTTTTTAAGTAGATTTTGGCAAGAAATTTTTCGTTCACAAGGCACTGAGTTACACATGAGTTCCGCCTATCATCCAGAATCGGATGGGCAAACTGAAGTGGTGAATAGGTGTTTGGAGACGTATCTGCGTTGCTTTGCAATGGATCAGCCCCGTTCGTGGTCTAATTGGATTCCGTGGGCTGAGTTTTGGTACAATACTACTTTTCATAGTTCAACGGGGCGTTCTCCATTTGAGATTGTGTATGGCCGGAAACCGCCTTCGGTGGTCCAATTTATCCCTGGGGAGATACGAGTTCAACAGGTGTTAAGTGATTTACAAGATCGGGATGAAGCTCTTCGTCAACTTCGTGTTCATCTCCTTCGTGCCCAGGAGATAATGAAACGGGATGCTGATAAACGCAGAAGAGATGTTTCTTTTACTGTTGGAGAGTGGGTTTATGTGAAGCTGAAGCCGTATCGTCAATTATCTGTTGCAGCTCGTATACATCAGAAATTAGCTGCCCGTTTCTTTGGGCCGTTTCAAATTCTGGAACGTATTGGGCCTGTTGCGTACCGACTGGATTTACCTCCCACTTCCAAGATCCATCCGGTATTTCATGTTTCCCTGTTAAAGAAAGCTGTTCAAGGACCAGTTGTTGCTGAGTTGCCTGCTGAGTTGGATGTGTCTTCGGGTACAACCATGATTCCTATCGCTATTTTAGCAACTCGTTCCATAAAAAATCAGAATGAAGAGGTGGCTCAATGGCTCATTCAGTGGTCTGGTCATCCGATAGAAGAAGCTACATGGGAGGATGTGGTGTCTATTCAAAGTCAATTTCCTACTACAAGTCTTGAGGACAAGACTTTGATTGAAGGGGGGAGTAGTGATGAGAATGATAAAGAAATTAGCTGCAATATTCAGCAACCCAGAGAATTAAAGGTGTACTCTAGAAGGGCAAAACAGAGAAATGACATCAGGGGAGAGGAGGCACGTGGCTAAGAAAGTTTGTTAGAGGAGAGAGAGAGAGAGTAGTATAATAAGAGATCTGCTCATTCTAATTGTTATCATTCTGTTTCATTGTTCTTACAGTATTGTGGCTCAGACCTTTCAGGTTTTGAGAGAGGGCAGAGCCCTGGTGTCTTTTTCACTTTTGATTACATCAATCCAATTTCCAATTTCTGTTCACATTCTATTTAGTACTGTATTTTTCTTCTTTCCCATCACAGGTGGTGGTAGTAGTAGGGAACTCATTGAGTGGACAGGATATATCAATGGAGCTTGTGAATGTTGCTAAGGAGATTCATCTTAGTTCGAAATCACTTAATATTTTAGAGGGATTATCAAAAGTGATCTCCAAATATGATAATCTACATCCTCATCCAACCGTACGATATGTTCATTAATTCTTGACCATTTTTTTTATCATAATAACTTTGCACCAGTTAACACCATACATAAGTAATATAATTAATTGACATGTTGCAAATAGAATGTCTACATGAAGATGGACGGGTTGTGTTTGTGGATGGTTCATGGCTCAATGCAGACACAATCATATACTACACATGGTAATTAATTTAAAGTGGAATAAAACAAACAGCAATGATAACTTTGGTCTTACACAAGCAGGCTTCAAGTTTATAGTTTATATGCATGCAGGTATTCATATTCATTCCCATTTCTTTACACTAAAGGAGCAGTTGCTGTTGATGATGACAGAGTGGGACCACTATATGAACACACATTTCCTCCAAACCTTGCCCCCATCTCTTTCCTTTATAGGCATTCCTAGAAAGGTAATTTAAGTCCATTTTCTCACAAAGAACAGTTTTAAAGATTGATAGAAACAATCCAGGAAGTGAAGCTGCTGCAGAAACAGTTGCTGCTCTTGCTTCTGCAAGTTTGGTTTTCAGAAAATCTGATCCTAACTACTTCAAAATCCTACTCAAAAGGGCCATTAAAGTAAGTAAATTTATTAAAAATTTTAATTATAGCTTAAAAAACATTACATCTGAAGAAGGTGATTTGATTATTTGTTTTAAATATTTGTTCTGTTACCAACAGGTATTTGCGTTTGCTGACAAGTACAGAGGTTGTTACAGTGACGGGCTCAAGAGTTATGTTTGCCCCTTTTTTTGTTCTTATTCCGGATATCAGGTAGATTTAGCGGATTTATTTTCTTAGCTTATTTTTCGTAAACCTATTTTTTTGGTTTATTTTTTATAAGTTTAACTTATTTTTCTAATTAAGTTTAGAAAAATAAGCCGGAGAAATAAGCTTGTAATAAGATTAGGCAAACACATACTCATTGTTCTTATTCTGGATAGTCAAACACCCTCAAAAAACACATTAAACATATATTCTTTTAAATGACAAGCCCCAAATTGTCAAATTGTCATTTACTGTATCAGGGGAAACCAATGTTGAAGGGAATTCTGTATATGTTGATGCTGAGACATATCAACCCAGTTTTGGGATTAGTTGTGCAAAAAGTAATATGACTGCTTCTTCATTTGTAGAAGTGAGCATGTTCCATTGATAGATGGTCCGAAGAAAGTTCAGTTTAAGTTGCAAAACTTTGCAAGACTTCAAGGTAATCTTTTGATAGCCTTTGTTCAATTTGTTTGTTCTAATTCTTTTTCCTTATTTTATTATCAAAATCGTGTGATGACTGTGTTTGACTGTTAGATATATCCTTTGTTATGTATTTCTTCCCAGGTTATGAAACTTTAAGGTAAATTGTTTGTAATGTGATGTAGTACATGAAAACATGAATACGTCTTCACCTTATGAACCTTAGCAATAGCAAATAGTACCACTTACCATACAAACTACACAATGTTCGTGCAGGGTCTGATGATCAGATGGAAACTGTTTTTCCTGAAGAAAGAAGATCAAAAACTCCACCAGAGTATTCAATCTCCATTTCTATTTCTGCATCATGTGGGGATTCGAGCTCTCCGTCCAGTTGAAAGTAAACCCTCTTCCTACTCAAACTTTCTCTTCTTTTGATTCTTCCCTCATCATTAATTGTAAATTTGATACTTCTATTCTGATTTCTCAACTCTTAGTTCTTGAAACAAACCCTAGAATCTTTTGAGTTTTGTTGGTTTCACTGTTGGATTAAGTGGAATCTTGTGATAACTCATCTTGGTTGTCTTCTTTTTACTGATGGAAAGGATTCTTCTTGCTAACTGATCCAGGTTTTGGTCCTATTTGGTTATTAAGATTTGGATCCTATATACTAGATGCTCCAATTGATATTGGGATCTATAATTTTCATGATACTGAAATCAATTGGGGTTTAGTATGAGTAATTTTCTCCCAAGATTAATTAGGAAAAAAGCGAAATATGAACTGTATATTAAAACATAGGTTGGTAGCTGGATTATAGATGTAACCTCCCATTATAATTTATTTTCAGGCGCTTTAGGTGGTCTACCATATTCTTCTCGCTTTATCCTTTTCAATTGCAGGTAGATTCAAATGCTGATTTTGAGATCAAACTTCATATTACTCATCATAATTGTGAAGTATTGCACTAGAAATAGTTATCTCTTGTAACAGGCTAGAAATAATAATCAGCCAAAGAATGGAACGTGTAACTCTCAAATTATGAAAACTAAAAGTCTTTAAATCTATTTTGAATGTGATTTGAAGTGAATATTTTGTGCGTAATTTGAAGGTTGGTAATGCAAACAAAGATCATGCCTGTTGGGAAAGACCAGAAGACATGGATACACAAAGAACAGTTTTAAAGATTGATAGAAACAATCCAGGAAGTGAAGTTGCTGCTGAAACAGTTGCTGCTCTTGCTTCTGCAAGTTTGGTCTTCAGAAAATCTGATCCTAATTACTCCATAATCCTACTTAATAGGGCAATTAGAGTAAGTAAATTTATTAAAATTTTAATTATAGCTTAAAAACATTACATCTGAAGAAGGTGAATCTGATTATTTGTTCTATTAATTAGCCAAACACATATTCATTGTTCTTATTCTGCATAGCCAAACACTCTTAAAAAAACACATTAAGCATATATTCTTTTAAATGATAAGCCCCAAATTGTCAAATTGTCATTTCAATTGTGGCTTTCAGACCCCGCTAGATTATCTCTATCAAGATTTTTGAGGAAAAGGCTAATGGATTATATTCTTCATCCTGGTAATTTGTACCGACAAGAATGTTCACACGTAAGTATGAAATTCTAATTTGGTTTTTATTTTCAACAAATTAATTGCTTACAATAGCCAAAATCAAATTAGTGTTTAATTACATTCAAACTCCTTGGCAAGCTGTATATATTTCAGGGAATCGCACTTCTTTGTAATGTGGTGTTGGATATATCGGATGATCTTTGTCTATGATAACTCACAGGTTGGTGCCTGGTGTGAAGAAATATATTGATGGTGAGAAACAAAAGGTGTGAAGTACATTTTGTAAAGCCATGCATATGACATTTGATTTAGATATTTTTTGAATGATTCCTTACTCATACCATACTATAGTTGATACACATGAATATCAAAAAGTATAATCCAAGAGCAATTAAGTTAATGGTTTTAAAGATACATTGAGTTGGCTTTTTGTTTATCTTACGTTACGTTACAATTAACCATTAAATGTCCATCCGTTTCTACTCTTCTCTTAATGGCAATAGAAATCCTTCATTGCTGCAGGTACAACCACACATTCGCTTTCATCGTTTTTCCTACGTAAGCTAGGATTTTTTTCTTTTGCTCTGTTATCTGCTGCTTAGCTATCATCGTGTAAGTTCGTGTATTACCATTTTGAATTCGTTAATTTCTAAGTTTGCTCTGTTTTAGAATTAAGCTCATTCATCACCTTCATAGTTTTTAAATCGTTCGTTTACAAGGGAGTCATCCTGCTCGATTTTGGTTAAAAATTAAAATCCTTTAATCTTAATTTTCAATGAAGATTGTGAACTGATAATGTAATTTGTTGTGAATTTTCTACAGTTTATACGTAACTCCACACACCATGCGACACTGAGTTTTTGGAATTATGATATTTATTTTTTTTCTTTTTTTTATAATTTTAATTTGATTTCTGTTGGGGCTTATGAGTGCTATAAATTGGTTGAATCTGCAGGTATTATTGTGATTACTGTGATATTTACTTAATGCATGATTCATATCAAATGAACTCACGTTTTGCCGGTTGGGTTGCCTTGTGATCTTTTGTTATGTTGTAGTTTGACTTTTTTTTAGTTGTTATTATTTATTAGTGATATATATATATATATATATATATATATATATATATATATATATATATATATATATATATATATATGTGGGTGTGGTTAAACAAAGAACGACTCTTAAATAAAGAACTTGAAGAACCACCTTTACGTGACACATAATTTAGGGGCAAAAAAGGAAAATTAAAAAAAAACTCCAGCGTCGTCAACAGCTTCCCAGCTCCCCGCAAATTAAAAAAAAAAACTCCACTTACTTTAAATGATCATAACTCGTTCGTTTTTAACAATTTTAACAAAAAAAATTATATCATTAGTTTCAGTTTTTCGTCCTCTTTCAAACAAGATCGGACTTGATATATTTCTGAAACTTTTTTTTTTTGAAATGCAAAGTTTGCATTTTGAGTTGGGTTCATATCAAATGCAAAATGCAAAAAATCTTGCAGAATGAAGAATGCAGAATGCAAAAAATGTGCAGAATGCAAAAGCATGCAGAATCAAAATGCAAAAACATGCAGAATCAAAATGCAAAAAACATGCAGAATGAAGAAATGCAGAATGCAAAAAATATGCAGAATGAAAGAATGCAAAATGCAGAATGCAGAAATGCAAAAAACATGAAGAATGCAAAATGCAAAAAACATGCAGAATGAAGAATGCAGAAGCCAAAAAACATGCATAATGCAAAAAACATGTAGAATGCAGAATGCAAAACATGCAGAATGCAGAACGTAAATCCGTATAAACATGCAAAAAATGAAAAAACGCAAAATATAAACATGAAGAATGCAAAAAATCCGTAGAACGTATGATGCCAAAATGCAAAATCTGTACACAGAAAACGCTACATGCTGCCAAAATGCAGAATGCAAAATCCGTAGAACATATGCTGTCAAAATGCAAAATCTGCACACAGAAAACACTACATTCTACCCAAAATGCAAAAAAAAATTCATGTTCAAATTTTTTTTTGAAAAATATGGGAAGAGTGATTTGAGACGAACCTTTTGCGACGACATTCAGCTCATTAGCGACGACATTTAGCTCATTAGCGACAACATTCAGCTCATTAGCGACGAGCTGTCAAAATGCAAAAAAAAGAGTGTTTTTCCTGTACAGCGCCAAAATGCAAAAATAAAAATCATTTTCAAATTTTTTTTAGAAAAGTATAGGAAAAGTGATCTTGTTTGAAAGAGGATTAAAAAAACTAAAAGAATGGTATAATTTTTTTTGATTAAATTCACAAAACTTAAAAAGTTATGGCAATTTAAAGTTTTTGAGGTTTTTTTTTTAAATCGTGGCTGTTGGGGGGGATAATTACATTTTTGCTCTATTTTTCTAAATTAATACATAATAATTACAATTTTGCCATCAATCAATCTCATCCATTGATATTCATGATCTAAAGGTCCAGATTGGTTCTTTAGGTTCTTTGTTTAATACATGGTTCTTTATTGATCCAATTTCATATATATATATAGGGGAGGGTTCAAACAAGAACTGTTTTTCCTACGAGAACTGCGAGAACCAATCTCGGCCGTTCCTAGGATATGGGAACTTCATGGATGGAGAGCGTGGAGGGGATCAAGTGTGGCAGGGTGCATGTGAGGAATTCATGGGTGGACAATGACATAAAAGGAGGGGGAATTGGACGGCTCAAATTGGTTCTCGCAGTTCTCGTACGAAAAACAGTTCTCGTTTGAACTTTTGCCTAAATATATATATATATATATATATATATATATATATATATATATATATATATATATATATATATATATATATATAACTTGAAGAAAAAAGGAATGAAAAATAAAAATTTTACAAAACCGTCATTCTGATTATTATAACTTAAGTGATTATTATATCTCCTTTATAGTACAATGGATGCTATGTTTTACCGATCTTTTCTAGCAAATTGCTAATGAAAACGACGCACTGTAGAATAAGTATCTATTTATGAATTGAAGATCATACATGTTGGCCCGTGTTTACACGGGCTTGAAACTTAGTAATATATATATAACGACTAAAGCTCTAGTCTAAACTGAAATTCACAACAAACACAATTTAAACACATTTTAAACATGAAATGTTTAATAATGATTTGTCGGTTGAGGACGCGAGGAGTCGTGGTCCTGTCGATGAGATGCGATGCCTTGTACGTGATTGCCCCTAATTACCCTGCAAATCCAATACAGTTTATATTTTATGCTTTTACTTCCACAGGGTGCCCCACCCAATAGGGCCCGAATGAAAGACCCAAGCCTTTAAAAAACATTAAATTACATGTTTTTTTTATTGTTTAGTCATTAAATTTTTATTTTTATACTTTTAATCCCTAAATCTTTAAATCTTATACAACTTTGGTGCTTATCAAATTAAAAATGCCAATATACAAATTTGCTCAAAACTCAAATATTTAAATTGTAATTAACCTATTAGTGCTAATAATAATAATAATAATAATAATAATAATAATAATAATAATAATAATAATAATATTGAAAGAAGGTAACACAAATCAAAAAGTGTATATTCATAATTGAAAAATGAAAATTGTACATCCATAGTTGAAATTTATACTTGACTAGAAAAACGAAAAGAGGATTGCATGAACTGGAAAAAAAAAGAGATATGTAATTTCTCCCTTATTTTATATGGAAAATCAAAGAAAAAGATATTTAAGTCCTAAAGATTATGAATGTTAAAGTTAATATATACGATTCAAGTTTTAAGGTTACGATTGTTATAGTCGTAATACTCTATCAATAAGACAGATCTAAATTTTTTAAAGAAATATAATCTAGCGGGTATAATAATTAGATGTATTTACAAAAACTTGATAACTCTTAAAAATATCATCTAACAACTATAGAAATTAGACGTATCTACAAAAATTTGATGTATCTAAAAAAATTAGATACATATACTATATTAATTAGTTTTTGTATTTGTTTTAATATAATTCAAAAGTTTGTTATTTTATGTTATTGTGAATTAAAAAATAAGAATGATTTTATAATTTTTATTTTTATTTTTATAAGCATTCTTTATATATGTCGTGGGAAGGGTCTTTCAGTTTTTTTTTTTTTTTGACTGGTAAATGGGGACACTTCTCCGCCTCTCTATTGTGGGTTCGAATTGCTTGGTGGCGGGTTTTTAACCACCCCTCGTTATTTGGCTTTAACCAAGGTTCGATCACCACACTTCCACTGCATGCAACATGATTTGATCTCCCAACCTCTTGCGAGGAAAGGGGCACCTTACCAAATAGGCTAAACCTCATTGGCAAGAAGGGTGTTTTAGTTAATGGGGTTTGAGACTCAGTTTTAGCACCTTGTTTGTGGTCAAAGATTTGAAAATTTTGGTTGAGCCGGCTTGGTCAAGAACTCAAAAAATTCAAATAAACAAATTGGTGTAAAAAAAAAGGTCGGACTGTTTATATGGAGATGGAGCTTGTTTAAATCGTTTGCTTAATTATTAGTGAGAAATGAATTATTAAAGGTAATTGACCTTTATTTGGTTGTTTGCCCAAGATGCCATTTTGCTATCACTCGTTGCTTAATTAGTATCTTGGGTTTTCTCGAAAGCAATTTGGTATAGACTCTATTAATATCATCTAAACTTTTGGGTGATATTCATCAACTTGTTTCGTATAATTGGATTACAAGGAGATTGCGGTCTTGAAGCGTCGTTCACTTGGGATTTGTGGATTTCAAATCCGTTGCAAGCTTCGTTCAAGTACGTGCGTGTATGCTTGAGAGTTCGGTTAGGTGATGCTTCCATCGGTTTGTTTTATTTCGTTTTTCGTCGGTTTGAAAGACAATGACTGTACATGTGTTTAGGTTGTTTAGAACACATAACAATTACTATTTAATCAAGGTAATAGCTTTCTTATTATTATTTTATAAAAAAAAATACTTTAATACCAAATTAACCAGTGTTTTATTTAAGTTATGTGGTTCGGTTTATTCAGGTCTCGAGTATAGTAAACATTCAGTTATCAATTTACCTGTATTTAGATTATTTCAGTTAGTAGTTCTTAGAATCAAAATTCATTGGATATTTGGATACACGGATAAATGGAGAGGTTTTCACTGTTCATGTTACTAGGGACGCACGAGTCTTTGACTGAAATGTACACGGCCTAACCGGGGGATCCCTGTGACCATTTCCTTACCCTTTCCTGACCACCTCCAAAATGTTTATCTAGTGAGGTTTGAAACCGTGACCTTTTTAAGGACGGAAAACCTTACCACTGCCATTCTAGTGGTGGTGATAGAGGTTAATAAGACTAAAATGCCCTCATGTGCAAGGCACATGGGAGATTTTAACTGTAGAAGATAACGACAGTTAGGCTAAAGGACCAAATGTGAAACAACATGTTAACCATAAGGACTACCGGTGTAATTTTCGATCTTAAAAGACTAAATGTAAAATTTCTCGAAAATAACAGGGACCATCTTTGTAATTGTAACATCCTAAATTAGGGCCTAGTAGTACTGTGTTGTACTATGTGCTTAAATACTTGTACATTGATTTTAATCAATGTATTTTGTTGCTAAATGTATTGTTTGTTAATTGTACGTGATAAAAATGTGTTATATAAAATAGTTATGTTAATAAGTAAAATTTGTATATTACTAACAGGTTTTAGATAATGGTTCCAAATATATCCTCGTTAGGTAAAACGGGTAAACGAGGGATAAGTTGTAAGTTGAAAAGGGGAACAAAATACCTCGTTTGATTTAATTAGACCACAAGGGTTGGTTTCCTTCTTCCTTATCCCCTGGGTTAACTCAAAACACGGTACACACACACTAAACACCCACACTCTCTCGGTTACACTCACACACCACAAACTCTTGCTAAATTTTGGAAGAATAGATCAAAGAAGGAGAGTTGTTTGTGATTTCAATATCAAATTCGAGTTCCAATTGCTGCTCTTCCATTGATTTGTAAGTTTTCTTAATTTAAAATCTAGTTTTGTGTTCTTGAGAGAGATTCACCATTTTGGTGATTTGTGTGGTGTTTTGATGTTGTTCTTTGGTGTCAAATGGTTTCCTAAGCTCTATATGATGCTAAGTAACATGTATGAGATATTAAAACCGAGTTTTGATCGATTTGTTGGTAAAAATGGGTGTTTACAGTCGCTGTCGAAGAACAGGGACGAAGCTTACTGTAACAGGGTTTCCTACGGGCGCAGGAAGTATTCCCTACGGCCGTAGGAGGTTGTCAATGGCACTGCGGCCGTAGGCAGGGTTCTCTGCGGCCGTAGTGAAGTGTTTTGCATAGTTTACCACCTACGGGTGATGGAAAAGAAGCCTGCGGGCGTAGGAACATAACCTACGACCGTTGGTACCCAAAGAATCACTCCTACGGGCGTAGGGTATGGTCCCTTCGGCCGTAGGATATGGTTTTTAGGAAAAGAACTCTTGCGGGCGTAGAGGGTGTTCCTACGGCCGTAGGAGGTGTTTGGAAGGTGTCCTACGGCCGTAGGACCTATCTACTACGGCCGTAGCAATTCTTTTAGGTTGTCTGTTTCTTGTTGTTCGTTGCACGTTTACATAGAAGCATTGATAGTACTTTTAGATGTTGACTGAACCTACACATGATGTGTTAGGTGATTCGGACGATTCTGTGTGCTCTTGGGATTCCCGGATTCATATTTGCCTTATGTGATCTCGAGGTGAGTACCGGTTAACCTTAGGTTTCGTGATAAACATGTTATAACTAGCTTAAGGTAAGTTATGGTTTATGTGTTGTTAATTTGCTATGGTATACGTTGCTATGCACTTATGTTAGGCTTGAGTAGGCCAATCATGTTATAAGCTCGGTGTATGCTGGTATTATGGCTTTTTGTAGGCCAATATGTATATTATGGCTATTTGTAGGCCAATATGATATGCTATGGCTTGAGTAGGCCAGTTATGTTTATGATGCGGCCAGAGTCGGCCAATACGTGTTCGTGTCGGCACTTTGTTATTGTTGAGGTACGGTGATCCGAGGCCGCGGATCGGGTTCTTGCAAAACCCCGTGCCTCAACCAGGGGCTCTCATAGACTTCCCCGCACGTTAAAGGGGCTCTCATCGGACTTCCCCGCTCGTTAATGCAATGGTGGACTGCTACCCGCTTCCCCCACCGGCGCGATATTATGGATGTGTTCGGTTTCCCCCAGTTTGGATCATTGAGCCGGGCTCACAACCCTGCAAGACGTGACTCCTCCTGGGCACCGGAACATCACTAGCTGTTTGGATAGAATTGTGTGATACTTTGTGATACCTTCTGCATGCTATAACATTTTTGTAACAATACTTATGTTTTATCGTTACTCACTAGCTATTTATAGCTAACCCCTCCATGTTTATGTCCAATATTCAGGTAATTAGCTGCTGGTGAGACGGGGTGCCATGTTTTGGTTTGTACTGCCGAAGTTTTTGGGGAACACTACTTTCTGGTTGTTTTTGTTAACTCTGATTTACTGGTTAATGGTCGGCAGATATTTGGTAACTCCGCTGGTGGTTTTGTTTAAACACTGTTACGGTTTATGTAAATAACTAAATTTAGCTTCCGCTGTGTTTTGTAAATATATCTTTTGGTTAAACGCATAACTATATTTTATAAAAGTAAGCTTGTGAAACGGCGGCGTTACAGTAATTAACTCTTGTATATATGAATACCCAACTATAATAGATGAAGTATGATTTCTTATCGTTATTTTTGGGTTTCATTGAAGTTTTATCAAGATAAAGTATTCGAATTATTGTTTTAATTAATATTACGCTTGTAGCACATTAATTCATGACAACCGAACTGGTGATTGTGAGAAAACTTTGGTCATTGAAGACTGATTTTGACAAACCTTAAGTGTTGTTTTAACACGTGAATTACTTTTTTTAAACAATCTTTTATTATTTATTTATCTAGACAAATAATAGTGTTTTAATGTCATCCATATACTCCGTATATGTTTATCGTTAAATAAAGGAATGTAAGCCGCCGTTATATTAAAAAAAAAATAGCTCCGCCCTGTTAGAAATATATTTTAAATTTGTTACCACTCACCAAGAATGCATGCATAGTTAGAAGCCCAAAAACATTAAAGCAAAAGACCAAATTCAGACAGCAAAAAGAAAAAACGGTTACCCAAGAGACCAAGAGAGTAAAAAGAGGAGAAAGAGTTGTTTTATGTCTTCCTATTTTAAGCATATGCTTATTCTCTTACAAAATAAATATATATGTCAAAATTAATAGAGAATGTTAAAAAGGAGGATGAGTAGACTTAATATGTCATAGTGATTATATTGTGAGTAGAAGAATAAAGTAAAAAGGCTAGTAAAAAATAAATATAGATTTTCTGAATAAATCTAAAACTAAAACCATGGTGACAACCCAATCAAAAAATGGAAGACTTTCTAGCTTGAAAGGATGTATGTATGTAGCTAGCTCTCTCTAAAAAAATCTTCTTTGATTAATTAATTTCTTTTTCAATATATTATTCTGTCTTGCACTATATGCAAACAACAAAGTAAATTAAGGAAATGTAGAAACTGTAAGATAATGTGAAATGTTCAATATAGTTCAAAGTTTTTGTGTAGTTACAAAGGACAAATCTCAGCCACAGAATAAAAAAAAAGGCAAATGCCCACCAGCACCTCGGGCCACCACCACTGCCGCCGACCACCACCTCCGGCCGCCGCAATCACAAGTGATTGAAGCACAATCACATGTGATTACTGCCAACCACCACCACCGACCATCACCTCCGGCCACCACCACAGCCGCCGACCACCACCTCCGGCCGCCGCAATCACATGTGATTGCACACCGCCAACCACCACCACCGACCATCACCTCCGGCCACCACCACAGCCGCCAACCACCACCTCCGGCCGCCGCAATCACATGTGATTGAGCAATCACATGTGATTGAAGCCACAATCACATGTGATTGAGCAATCACATGTGATTGAAGCCACAATCACATGTGATTGCACACCGTCAACCACCACCACCGACCATCACCTCCGGCCACCTCCTCCGGCGACGCAATCACATGTGATTGAAGCCACAATCACATGTGATTGCACAATGTCGAACACCACCACCGCCGCCGCCGACCAGATCTTTTTTTGAAGCATCAAATGACGAATTTGAGACCAGATCTGAACTCCTCTCATCAAACCGAGTTGAACCACCACCATCCCCACCTTGAACAACTCCGGCAGCCGGCAAATTTGGCCTCGTCGGCGCCGGATCTGAGAAATAAAACTCTGGATCTTTTTTTGAAGCGTCCAATGACGAATCCGAGACCAGATCTGAACTCCTCTCATCAAACCGAGTTGAACCATGTGCGCCACCACCATTAACTCCGGCCGTGGTGGTCGGATTTTGCAGCGACGACCATGGTGGTCGGAGTTTGCTTGATTTCTCGTTAATGGAGGATCGTGAAGGCGATCAGGCTCCATAGTCTTGTAGGGGAGTTAAAACCGATCACCCTCACCAAAAATCACGATGATCCGACGGTGGGTTCGCCGGAAAACGCTTTGTTGATCGTGTGGCTGAGATTTGTCCCTCAGGACTACACAAAAAAGATGGACTATATTGAATACAACTCGTAAGATAATATAACTCCTCAATTAATTACATTACATAAGAACTATATAAGTAGAGTACAAATGGTAAATCCTAATGGTTTTGTGTCCTAATCTAATGGACTCAACATACTTACTAATACTCCCCCGCAGTTTGAGCGGAGGTTCACAAAGACTCAAACCGAATACAAAATAAAAACTAATAACAAGTCGTACTCGATAAATAAATAAAACAAAGTCATAGAAAAGAAATAAAATAAAGAATTGCTGAAATGGAGCTTGCCACATAGCAACTAGATTTTTTTTTCTCTCATGGCACACATTTCAAGCTTAGTAGACAATAGCATAGACTTTCCTTTTCTTCATGCTTGGGGATGAATGACAGCTGTTTAGAGGAATAGGGTTAACGAGAGAAATATTTGGGGAAGAAATAGAAGCAAAGAAGGGGTAGCAGAGAAAAAGGCCACAGCTGTGGTCAGCGGCGGCGACAGGGGAAGAGAAACAGAAACAGCGATGAGGGAAAATCACACGGCAGCGGCGTTTATATGGCAAGCGGCGGTGCCTATGAGCAACAAGAAGACACAATGGTTACCAAAAGAAGCAGATCTGGAGATTTTCTTTTTTTTTTAAACTGAATGACTGATAAGCAACAAAGAGAAGATAGTTGGGATGAGAAGAAGAAGAGCTTCAAGATAGCAAAGAGAGAGATGGCCGGAGAATTGAAGGAGAAGTCCGGCGAGAACGGCGCCGGAAAATTTTAGGGTTCCGGCGATGATTTTTTTTAAATAGCAGATAGATAACTACAGAGAGGGAGAGAGTTTAGAGAGAACAGAGAGTTGGTTGGAGAAGAAAAGGAAGCCAGCGGCGGCGCTGGAGTTTTTTTTTTTTTTTGATTGAAAGTAGATTATTAGAGAGGACGAGAGAGTTTAGAGTTGGAGGAGAAACTAAATTTTTTTTTTAGAAGATCTGGAGAAGAAGAAGATAGACTGGAGGCGGCAAAGCGCAGAAGAAGAACCGGCGGCACACCGGCAACATAAGCTTTTTTTTTATGTTAAGGGATATGAAAGATATTGAGAGAATAGAGAGGGTAAATGACAAGAAAAGTGGAGGTCGCCGGAAATTTGAAAGAAGAGGAAGATCCGGCGAGGACGGCGTCGGAGACTTTTAGGGTTCCGGCGGGAAGGATCTTTAACGGTAGAGCCTAAGCTCTGATACCATGTAAGTTTGTGGGGTTCCAACTCAAAACCAATTGGTTATGAGAGGAGTAGCCCATGACCCTTATAAACTCATTACAAAGTCACTCTTTCGTTCAATGTGGGACATTACTCAACAAACTTACATGGTATCAGAGCAAGGTTCACCCACTCCACGTAAACCATTAGTATCCACGTGTTAGGCGCGAGAAAAAAAAAAGAACGCCACACGTGAGGGGGCGTGTTGAGTAATGTCCCACATTGAACGAAAGAGTGACTTTGTAATGAGTTTATAAGGGTCATGGGCTACTCCTCTTATAACCAATTGGCTTTGAGTTGGAACCCCACAAACTTACAGAAACCTGTAATTAATACCTATTATCAGAATCAAAATTAAAGAAATATATGGGACTTTATAACACCTCACATCCTCTTTGTGTCTTCACAAGGTTTTTCGACCCCGCGTTGCGGGAGCGGGGCTGGCATAAGAGGTTAACTAATATATAAGGACATAAATCAACTAAAAGTAGTTGTTATATATGTAACATAAATCGATACGATATTATGGCTTAAGCGACAATTTATTATTAACCTTGAAAATTAGCATTATCATTTTCAAATTTCTAGAATGCTATATACACCAAAAAAAGATTTTACGTTTTATATTACAAAATATCAGAGTATTGTATCATTTAACTTTTTTTGTATCTTATAAGTTTAAAAACAAAGTAAAAAATATAAAATTAACTATAAATAAATAGCCTTATATCTAAATGAGTTAACTAAAAAGTAATATATATATATATATATATATATATATATATATATATATAAACCCAAAAGTAAAAAAAAAAACACTATTAATAAGCTACATGCTATGAATAGTGGCTAACATTTGATAAATGTTAGAGTTTTCAATAGGCACATTTGGACAAATTAAACTACATAACATTTACCAAATGTTAGTTTCCTATTCATAAGGTACTGTTCATCTACAGTGTAAATATATATATATATATATATATATATTTTTTACTTTTAGGATAATATTTATCAAAATATGGTAAATGTAGTTTTCTCATAAGGATTATTTTTTTACAAAAAAGTTTTATCTCAAGTCTAATTTATTAAACTTAATTTTTTTTTTTTACTTTTAGGATATTATTTATCAAAATTAAGGACTTTTCATCTATGGTAAATGTAGTTTTCTCATAAGGATTATTTTTTTTACAAAAAAGTTGTATCTCAAAGTCTAATTTATTAAACTTAATATTTGAAAATTTACAAAAAAAATTCTATCTCAAAGTCTAATTTATTAAACTTAATATTTTAAAAACTAACAAAGTCTACCTCAAAATATAATATAGTTAAACCTTCTAGAGTTGTATGACACATGGTTGATTTGTGTGACGATTGATAGTGGATGAGGCTCAGTTTTGCATATTTTCTTGGGGTTTTTAAGTTTGATTTTCAATAGATGTGTATTTTAAAGTTTGTTTATGTAATGATACAGAGATAGATGAAAAAATCTTCCACCTTATATATATACAAACAACAAAATCAAATCAATCTCGCGGATAATTTAGCTAGGGTTCTTGGTTGCTAAATATATATTAGATGTGTTTTTGTTCAAATGTATTTTACATATTCCTATAATTTGACATGATATTTTATTAACAAATGTGTCTTAATTATGTTACTATTAATATAATCTTCATGTATACTTCTCGAACTTGCCATAAATGCTATCAATGGTAGACAGTTCATACTTCTAAAATTTGTTAATTTATCATTCATGTTGAATCTTGCGAGTTGCTGGGTAACCCACATTTTTTGCATGAATGATGATTGTTTATATGAGGACGGAAACAAAGTCTACCTCAAAGTCTAATATAGTTATAGTTAACATCTATTAAAATATTTTACAATAACTAAATAAAGATTTTGTCAACTTTTGTATAAAATGAAATTAACTAGGGTAATAATGTAACTTTGACATAAAAGAAAACTTTCTTGAGAGGGTTTGTAGTAAAAGGGAACTTTTTAATGAGTTTGTAATATAAATATTAAATATAAGAAAGTTTTATGATTAAAATGAAATTTATGATGTAACTATGTTATAAGAATTTTAAGTTATTGTAAACATATATGTAAACTCTAAGTCTTTATATTCATTGGCGAATCTAGAATAGGAAACCACGTGGTATTCTATATTATACATATTCAGTTTATAAAAAAATGTTTTGGTACCTGCCGCAACGCGCGGGCACCAAAACCTTGTTAAAAACATACATGAATCTATTTTCAAGATGTTAGTTTCAAATATTATCTTGAGTTAATTGTCCAAATGGTCCTTTAACTTAGAGGTTTCTGCCATTTTGGTCCTTTAACTTTAAAAGTGGTACTAATCATCCTTAAACTGCCATTTTCATGCCGTTTTAGTCCTTATTAACAGTTTCTGTTAACTTTTTCCGTTAGAATAGGTAAAATGACTATTTTACCCTTGTATTTATATTTTATTTTTACTTATTTTATAAACTAATTAATAATTAAAGTCAAAGTCAACTCTGTCAGTTCAGAGTCATCTCTGTCAAATAAATTAATTTTTATTGCTTAATTGAAACCACCACCACCACATCGGACATCACTACAGTCAACAGTAAACCACCACCCACGACCACCACCCACCACCAGCAGCAACCACTTCCACGAACGCAATGAAAATCAACTCATAATCATGAATTTTCAAATCAATTATACTTCAAGTTCCATTATCATAACAACAATTTCTGGTCTGACGGCAATGAAATCCATACCTTACAGCGGTAATTTTATAACCATGAATTCGAATACAAATTTGAAATCAAAGTTTCGTTCGTGAATAAGTATGATCTGGAACAAAATCACCTCCTGGGGATCGAACCACGATAGAGCTTGAAGGGTGGTGGTGGATGGCTCGATTAGGGTTTTCGGTGGCGGAAGAACCATCAACACGTTTACAGGGTTTTCAGGGTGGAAGAACCATCAACACGATTACAGGGTGGAACACACACACACACACACACACACACGTTTACAGGGTGGAAGAACCATCAACACGATTAGGGTTTTCAGTGGCGGTGGCGGCGGATGGCTCGATTAGGGTTTTCGGTGGCGGTGGAGGTGGATGGCTCGATTAGGGTTTCGCATGAGTTGGCAACGGCGGTGGCAGATCTAGGGTGGAAAAGGGAGATCTAAGGTGCGATGGAGGTGGTGGTTACGGCGGCGGACGGTGGAGGTCATGCTGAGTATAGATCTAGGGTTTTCAGAGGGTGGCAGCGGCGGACGGTGTTATGGTCGCGGATACGGTGTTACGGCGATAGTGGTGGTTGCTACGGTGGTTGTGGCAGAGGGCGGCGATCGTGGCAGCAGTGAACGGTGGTGGGGTTCTTGAAAGGGGAAGAAGATAGTGTGTGTGTGTGTGTGTGTGAGAGAGAGAGAGAGAGAGGGGGGGGGAAGTATGTGTGTGTCTAGGGAAGAGAGAAAGTGTGGGTTGATATAATATTTTATTTTTATTTTTCTAAGAATAATAAATATATTGTTTCAATAATTAGAAATTAAAAAGAAGGGTAAAAGGACTGAAATGCCCTTGATTTAACTGACCAAACTAACGGCTAACGTTAATAAGGACCAAAACGGCATGAAAATAGCACTTTAAGGATGATTCGTACCACTTTTAAAGTTAAAGGACCAAAATGGCAAAAACTCATAAGTTAAAATAACAGTTGAACAATTAACTCTATTATCTTATTATCGTGTTCCTATTAATACAAAAACTGTTGGACTATATCAAAAACTGATCTTTTATCTTTTCTTTATAGAACATAATTATAATTTTTATTTTTATTTAAATAGTTGTATCACAATATTTCTCTCTATTATAGTATTAATAATTGCAGCGTGAGTAAATTTGAAACGAATGTAGTCATTTTGAAAATAAATTCTTTTTTGTGAGTACTCTAAAATGGTGTTTAGTTCCTAAATATTATCTAATGAAATTGAAAGATGGCAAATCATGAATTGAAATGTGAGGGAATTGAATTTGGATCTTTAAATTCTTTCTAATTGTATTTGGTTTAACTGAAATTGGAATTTAAAAAAAATACACATCCCAGGCTCTCCACTGCCACCACCCGCAACCAACACTACCCCACCACAATCGCCACCAGACCACAACCTGTCGTTGTCACCACCACATACTGTCGCCACCATAGTACTATACATAGAATCCTAGAAAAACCGACAACAAGAAACCTAATGGCGTCGGCGAGAAACAAACAACACAAACTCTAGAAGAACTGAGAGAACGGGGAGATCTTTGAATAACGACGATAACCCTTTGAGAACAGTGATGATTCAAGGGTGGCGCCAACACTTTGAGAACGGCGGCAAATTCTTGTCGTGGAAGGCGACGACGATAAAGAACAACGGTAGCTTGTGATGACTGCGAACCGTGAACAATTGCGATCTAAGTATTGCGATGACCTTGAATGGCGACGATTTGGATGGTGGGCAGATGAGGTGAAATAAGGTGAGAAGGAAAGTTATTTCAATTCAAAGTTGGATGGAAAGTGAAATCCCTCGTATTAGAATTTTTTTTGATTATTTAGGAATCCTTTTCCTTTCATATTTTTTTAAACAAAAGATTTTGTTGGAAATAAATTTCAGTTTCTAAAAATTCTAAAGAAATACATTCAACCAAACACTAGCTAAGGGAGTGCAATACTGATTCTATTCATCAAAGGCGGGAATTACCATTTGATTGGAAAAATGTCACGACAAATTATTTAGTAGATGTTTTGAGGGGGAGAACTAGATGAAAATAAAAGATAGATTTTGTTATGAGTAGGGGTGAGCATGGGTACCGGAAATACGGTACCATACCGGAACCGGTACCGAATTATAGTTTTCGGTCCGGTATTCGGTACTTGAAATATTGCTAAATCGATATTCGGGACTCGGTATTCTCGTTATTCGGGACTAGTACCAAACAAACTAAGTAAAATAAGTACTCGGTACTGGTACCGGTACCGTATATGAATACTCGGTACGGTATTCGGTACCGTCTTTAAATCAAATTCGGTATTCGGTAAAACAGGTACCGGTATCGGTCGGTACCGGTATGGTACCATGCTCACCCCTAGTTATAAGTGTGTAATTTTTCTCAATGATAAATTGTTTTTAAGCATAAGTGTAACAAGAAAAGAGAAAAAAGTAAAAAAAGATCAATGAAATGTTTTTCTAGTATCTTTATGTGCAAATCTGTGTGGAAAATACAAAAATATTGAAAATTTAAAAAAATTAAAATATTTTTGGAATGAACTTATGTGTGAAAATATGAAGTGATTTTGGACGGACGTAACCTTCGTTAACGAACTAAAGCCAGAATTTCTTTCCTCTTCTGTGAGAGTATGAGTATTACAAGCAGCCAACATATCTCATACTCGTAATGCGCCTTGCTCGCATGATTAAAGATAAAAACACGACGAACAAGGGAATACGAGGCAATAGCTAGCAATGGGGCTGGCTAGTTACTGATCGACAAATTAATTGTTGAAACCGCGAAACAGTAAACTGGAATCTTTTAAAATCGTGTAATCACTTTCCAAATTTAATATTTCAATCCACTAAGCCTTAGTAACATGAAATTCGAATCGGGATAATTGCAAAAGTTACAATCTTAATCTTTGGCAGAGATCAAGATCAAAACCAGAGAGAGAAGTATGTATTTCGTATGTTCTGTGCATTTCAATTTGAATTCGTAACCCTCATCAAAACCAGATTACGGAGGTTAATAAGTTTGAAACTTTACAATACAAATGTGTACTCCACACCCTTCATACTTGTTTTAGAACAAAGTTCAATCCCCTTAAAACACACGTATAAAATACATTACACAAAATGAAACTGGTGACACCAAAATCACCAACATTAATGTGAAATCAATGTTTCTCACTCTGTGAGAAAAATTTAGATTTCATATAAGCATGCATGCATGTTATTAAATTTTTTTTTTTAAATAAATAAAGAAGAGAAAAGAAAATTATAAATCAAACTATACCATAAATTCATTCGCCACTGCACCATGTGTGTTGGTGTGTAAAGTGAATCAAGAAAAGGGCCAAGATTCGTATTGGAATCAATCCGGCCAATTAAGAATTTAATCAATGGCAAACATGTTACAAATTAATTGTCTGTATATACATATTAATTAGTTAATAACGTACCTTTTTAACAACAGAATATTGTATTATTTTTAGAATATATGTACGTTTTCAATTACATTAATTAATTATAATAAAAGCCTAGCTTTTCAAACTATTTATGTATATATTTATAAATCTAAAGTAAACCCTTTGGAAAGGGCAATCGTTTCTTCATCCTCGGTATACTTCGCTTACAAGCCTACTTCAACCCATTAACACCTCAATATCCTCTCCTGCCTTCTACATCAATCTTTAAGGAATTGAAAACCTTACAATTTTCTTCATTTTACTTTTTTTTTTTAATTTAAAAAAATACATAATTCTATGTCAATGTTTCTACCAAACAATGGTGATAATGAATCATCGATCGGCAAGTTGTTTGGTCGTGAACGGCCAATCCATGATATACTCGGAGGTGGTAAAGGTATGTAAATCTTTAGTTTCTAGCTTGCCCGCTTTTTATATCTCGTATATTATTAAATTAAATTATATTTACTTACTGTTTAAAAACTATATATAAAAAGAAATTATAGAAATATTTGCATAATCAATGTCTAAACTAATGAAGATTTTAGCAATCATTTTATATAACAAATGCATCATCGATCATTTTCTTAATATCATTGTTTGCGATCAATATAGACGAGTAACGAATGAGAAATAGTTGTTTTACTCAATGCTAGTATAAACAAACGAATCGCTAATTTCATCACGATACGTTTCAATTATTATCTGTTGTATTGATCGAGATATTAATAAATATATATTACGGATTTTAGTTGCAGATATATTATTATGGAGGGATAAAGCGGTATCAAGTACATATTGTATAGTAGTTGTGTCGATATGGTCTCTCTTTGAGTTCGCCGAGTATAACCTTGTGACATTTCTTTGTCACCTCACCATCACCGCCATGCTTGTGATATTTATTTGGTCAAACGGATCTAAAGCGTTTAAATGGTAATACAAGACGACATTTTGTATATATATGGAAATTTAATATAAATAATAACATATGGAAATTGATTATTTAATTGCTACGTACATATATATATATATATATATATATATATGCAGGAGGAGTCCACCTCAAATAGCCAGCTTCGGGCAGTTGGAGGAGTCGAGTTTATACGTAGATTTATGTTATAAAGTCAACTTCTTCATGTCGTGGCTCCTCTACATTGCTTGTGGAAACAACATTAAACACTTTTGCTTGGTACGTACGTACCTACTAATATTAATTAATCAATCAATTTGATAAACTAACTTAACCTTATATAGAATTAATAAACAAATTATGATCATTTGATAAACAAGTAACAATACTTTAAAAACATGGTTTAGATATATAATATTCAACAACAACAAAAAAGGAGATAAATTACCGAAAATCTTTTATTAAATGACGGTCCCATATGCTAACTACTTCATTAATATAATTAAAAGAATACAATCAAAAGAATGTTATTTTTAGGTGTATTATAAAAAAATTGAAGATTTATTATAAAAGACATGATTTAATCTTTAATGGATATTTTTTTTATCAAGTCGTTAAAAACATCAAAACATATGATATTGTAAACTTTCATTAACATATAGAATCAGGTTTTTTTATATATATTCCGACTTACTGTAAGGTAGAAGAGTGTTTTACAGAAAATGAAGAAAATCAATAAATATTTATCAAAGTTTTATAAATTCAAAAATATGCTTGTTTACATACGATTTAAAGAAAAAATTTCATGTTTATGGGAATAACTTAAATGAGAGTTTATTCATTCATTCATAAAATTGATTTGTTAATAGTATAATATTCTTGAAATCATGTTAAAAGTTAACGAATAGTATTTTTTATTTATTATATAAATTAATTTTACAAATGAAAATCATATTCTGTAATTCAAATTTTGAAATGTAAGATTGTAAGATAGTCAGATGAGAGCCCAAATACACGAAAACCAAAACAGTATGGCTATGAAACCCATTTTTCTAATCAAATGTGGGGCCGAAAGCCCGTGTAGAAAGAAATCACCTTCATTTTATCTTATACACTCTTCCACACGACTATAAAGTGCGGCAATTTTTGAGTCGATAAGAAAATTTTGAATCTGATATGAAAATGTGAAATGAATTTAAAACGGGCTAAAAATGGATTGTTAGAAAATCGATCCAAAGATAAATGGGTCGGGTTATAGTCAACCTAACAACCCGCAATTTAAAAGTGACCCTTATAAACTGTTAAGGGTAAGACTGTAACAATATAAGATTTTATGTAACACTTAAATTTTAATTTTGAAAAGAATATTCTGAATTCAAATAAGGGACTGACATCTTAAACGTTATAAAATTAGAAATAATCAATAAAAGATTTACAATTAAAATAATAGTATGTCATTTTGGTATTCGTTATTTTGAGTATATGATTTTGGTACTTTTATATTTGATTACTTGATATGTGGTATTTTAGTATTTTGAATTAGAGTCATAATTATATTTAAATGATATAAATAATTTTAAATAATTCGGTTGTTCAGTGATACTGTTTATTGATATCTGATACAATAGTAGTACAATCAAAACGAACATCAAATGTTATAGTTAACATGCTAATGAAAATCATTTTTGAAATTCTACCGAAAGTTTGAAAATAAAATGGAATTTGAGAGATTGAAAAGAAATCATAGTTGAAACAGAGTACCGTATTCGAAAACCGAAAAAATACTCATCTATCACATTTGGCTTAAAAAAAGTGGACACGAACCTAACACGAAAAGTATGACACGGTCTGAATCTGACACAAAAATAAATAGATCAAAATTGGATCGACAAGAAGAAAAAAAAGAAAAGGGTTATTTTGTTACTTTTTAAAAGTTAAAAAAAGAGTTGATGGAAAAAACAAAAAATCAAACAATAAGTTACCGACTAAAAACTATTCTCCGAATAATATATACCTATATTACATAAAACGATATGCTATTAGGTAAAAAGTATTTGTCATCACAATATTATATGGGTACCATGCTAATATATGTGTCTGTGTGTGTATCTATACGCGCGCTTACACACACCCACATATTTATGTATGATTGAGAACTAGGGGTGTACGTTTGGATGGATCGGTTCAATTCGATCCGATTGAGTAAATCCAATTAGATTTCAGGTTTTTTAAATTGAGATCCAATCCA